>CM074595.1:6255000-8755000 GCA_037305975.1 Chrysolophus pictus
TTATGCCCACCTGAGAACAACACCAGCATCAACTAGGAACTGTTGGAATGTCCTCACTCAGCTCCACGCCTGCACTACTTCCTGCCATCAGGAGTGTTCGGAGCGAAGTCCAGCCCAGCTTTTTTAAAGCCATCTCCTAACAGAGCACCAAATTTAATTGATATTTTTTCAGCAGAACTGTAATGTTTGCTCTTCCACATGGCAAAATACTTCCACCACTGATTACAGCTGCTTATGGATATCATGTCTCGTTAATCAGACCCTGCTGTCTCTCTCTGAAAACATCTATGGGCTTTAACAGCTGCTGCCAATTGAGTCCAAGCTGACAGATGCAGGATGACTTTCGGTTTTATTCCCCTTGTGCTCTGAAATTTTCATTTCAAAACGCAATATTGAATTGGCCTTGACAAGAACCAGGTGCTAATTCTGATCAGACAGTTACTGCATTACTCACTGTGCTGTACCTGTTTCCCTCCCCCAGAGCAGCAAAACTCAGCATTTTGATGCTCACAGCAGTGCTGTTGGTTCCATAAAACTAGAAATGGGGCTCATATCCAACTCAAAGCTTGCTCTGTTCAGCCCCTTGCAGTGTTACACTGCCACCAGTAGAAGTCATTTTGCCTCCTGGCTCGGCAGCCCAGCTGCTCATTTCATGACGATCCATCCAGGTTCAGCTTGCCATGATGTTTTTCAGTCCTAACAGCTCCCCAGGTTTGACACACAAGTTGTTGCTGGTCTCTACTATGGGAAATGGCATTTTCTGTATGTGATCCTCTGATGCTACCTGTACAAAACTCCTGTTAGGGTTTGGCTTCCCTGTTTGTGCAGCAGCTGGGCTCTGGCAAAGCAGGAGCTCAAAGTTTCCTCTGGAAATTTCATCCTCAGCCGCTCTGGGCTCTCTTCTCTCCACTGTGCTGCCCTTAACCCTCACCAGGCACTGCTACCTCGCGAGGGGATCTCATAAAAGGAAATTTTCCAAACTGAATAAACATTTCCTCCGATGAAAGACAGAAGAAAAAGAAGTAAAACAAAGGGATGGGCTTCATAGCGCAGATACTTGTGTGAATGCCAGAGCACTTTCAACCCTCATCAGTAAAGGCATGAATACAAAGTGGTTATTAAATCGTCTCTTTCTTTAAAGTTTGTTCCACAGACAAGCTGGCTCCACGGGGCAGAAATAAGCAGAGGAAGAAAAGGGCAATAATGCAGAGCAGTAACAGCATCTGGCAGAGGTTTGGGGCTTGCTGTGCCCCAGCCTGCACTTCTCCCTTCTCTGGGGAAGAGCAGAGCCCTCGCTGTGAAACTCACTTGTGAGAGCACAAAGACAGACACGCATCAAAGTGAAGGTGTCATGAAAGCCCTCATTTCCCCTTCAAGCATTCTTGGTATTGTCTCTTCTGATTTCCTTATCTCTCCCGTTTCAGGACACAGCTGTCCTTTTACTTCGTAATTGCAACGATAGGTATCTGAACCTGCACTGAAGTGCAAGTTCTTCTGTGGGAGAGCGAGAGGAGGCTGATCAGCATCCCGGGGACACCTGTCCATATGGATTACCAATAACCCCCTTCATCATTAGCACTTTATACATGGCTTTTGTTGGGTCTGTTCCAAGAGAAATGGGAGCTTCCATCTTTCCCCTTCACGAGGCAGCCAGTAGGAGCAGCACACAGACAGCACGTGCCTGTGCTCCTGCACAGCTGAGCTCATACGATGGTGGGGTATTTTGCCCCAACAGAGGCACTTGTGCTGATGTAAAAGCACAGTATGACTCTGGAGCTGCAGCCAAGAACGTCAGAGCAAGCACTGAACAATAGCTGTGCCTGGAACAGAGGGGCTGTGAATTTGTGAGCTTTTCCCAGCCATCAGCTGCTGCATGGAGGTGGAGGTTATTTGTATGTAGAATGGGGCTGCTACCACCTCTACTGGTTTTGACTGGGAAAATGTGTGAAAGATTTCAGGTCATGTATACTCCAAGGCAAATCGAGAGACAGTGTGTTTTTGTTTTAATGATTCAGTCCTGATTATCACTTTGTCATTTGTAAAAGATCACAGTCCCTAAAGATAGGAGATGTTATCAATTATATAATTAATCAGCCAGCTGCAAAGGAATATCCTCCCAGCTCCAGGTTTGTTACACTGGGAAGTTATCTATGGGCCAAGATGGTTAACAAACACTTCAATATACACCTCAGAGCTACAAAGGCATTTCAGAGAATCAAACATAAGTGATAGAAGATAACAATGCAAAAGTAAGCCAACAAAGTTGTCTCTTCATAGACATATTGACAGGCATCCCAGAGAAGGGAACAATCCAATCCTCACATCTGAATTTTGTGGTTCATTAGATGCCAAGCATCCAAGAAAATCTAAGATAAGAACAAGCATCTAGCAAAATAGCACCATCTCTACAGCTCTTCTAAAGCAACTGAGAACAGATTTCGTAGCATGGATGATCTTGGAGGTCATTTCCAACACCGGCAGTTCTTTGATTCTGTGATTCTAACTGTGTGTTCAACAAAACCACAATAGTTTTATATGAAAGGGATTACAGGGATTTAATAAAACTAGAGGATTAGAAACAAGAATTATGCCTGGCCTGCAGAGGAAGGCGCTCCACTGAGAAGAACAGATCCCAGCGCTGTATCTTTAGCAGTCAGCACAGTCCCACGTGGAAGCTCCAGTTGTTTGTACACGAGTTCTTAGGAAGGCAGAACTTCTCCGTACCTTTCTGTTTGGCTCATAAATCTCTGTGCAATTCTGCAAGTCACAAGAGACAAGGTAAATGAGATGCTGAACGGAGGAGATAGAACTGAGCAAAAGCAACTCCAAATTGGTCCCTGTAGGACCGCCAAACTAAAATAATAAGCAAGGGAAAGAGAAGCCAATGTCACCAAGCCAGATGCATACAAAGCACATCCACAACAGTCCCTGAGTGCTTCCCATTGTAAGCAGCAGTGAGCAGAGCGGGCTGCGCCAGCCAGGCTAGCCAAAGGTCCTGGGGCACCACTCTGAGATGTGACAGTGCTCAAACTCTGTAATGCCAAAGTTCGGGATAGACCCCACTCTAGAATTACACCTGAAGATTTCTGAACACCAGAAAACTACAGAAGTTATTTGTCTCTTAGCCTGAAAGTTTCAAGTTGTAGAGAAACTGCCTAGAACAGCCATTTTTACAAGATTATTCACTTCTTATTCATTCAGTGCTTGAATCTGAAAGAATGCTCAAATGCAGGCACTGCTTTCAGTATAAAGCTGCTCAAAAATAGACATATATTGCCCGTGTTTGTTTTAAAAGGCATAGAATGCCCGTGGAACTCACATCCAAACTCAGTGCTTCTTAAAAATGAAATGGGGAAGGAAGCAGAGGAGAGGAGGGCCCCCAGGACTGGAACTGCTTACCAGCAGCAGCAGAGCTGCCCCCAAGCTCCTCACTCCTGCTCTTACCTGAAAGCTTCCAGCACAGCTGCAGCATGAGCTCACGACGCATTACTTGAGCACATTGGCTGCTCTCCGAGGCTCCTCAGTTGCCTCATCACACTCAGCTGAGACATCCCAGAAGCCTTTAAGAACTGGGTTGAATAAGGAGCTCTGAGCTGGGGTCTCTACACTGGCTATCTGCTTTTGTATCTGCCCGAGGACTAAGTGGTACAAAGCTCTGAGGCCAAGAAGAGAACCCTGGCAGGTGATAACAGACTAATTGTTACACCCCAGTGAACACGTATAAGCACTTATGAACACATGACATCTACATATGACATATGTACTGCATAGGCCAGGTCAAAACATTAGCCATCGTGCCATCTGATTGCATATCCACATGTAATCTGCTAATCAGCCCTTCTAGGGTGGGTGATTTCCTTTGTTTCATGACCAACACAGCATGATTCCAGAAATGCATTAGGTAGATAGTTGTCCTTCTCCTGAAGCAAAAAAGAAACAGAGCAGGAAAACTCTACTCTGCTCAGCTCTGCTTTTCCTTACTGACCCAAGGTGCCAGGTACGTCACTCTGGTTAAACAGTAATAGAGAGCTGTGCACCCAACGTGTTGGAATCCCTTTGTAAATTACCTTCCGTTGGAAGGGTGATTTCTGCTTTCTGTTCTGATGGAGCAAACTGAACAATGACTGACAGCTAATGAGCAGCTCGCAGTGATAGTGCCGCCGTGTGCAAACACTCATTTGGAATTCATAGATGTCTTAATGAATACTAACGAATAGCTAGAGATTACAAACAACACGAGATCGCAAACAGCCGCGGAATAGAAGTGTTGGCTGTTAGAAGTCACCCCATCAACAACTCGACGCAAAGCCCCGCTCTTTGTCCCCTGCAGCGCTGCCGTGTGCGGCTCCGCGGGGACACAGTGACCTCCTCTGTTGGGACGCGGCGGCGGTGCGGACAGAGCCGTGGTTCCGTGCGGGCACAGCGATTCCTGCCAGCCCGGACCGAAAGCGAAGGGATGGGACGAGGTGCCACCAAATGCCATCCCTGCGGAAATGCTGGCTGCTGCTGCTGCTGGCTGCCGCGATGCTGGAGCTTCTTCAGGCTCTGCTCGAGTCTCTGATAGCTCCTGGTGTGAAGGTGGCTTCTGAAGTAATGAGGAAGAGGCTCAGCTTTGACTTCATGCATGTTTCTGGGCTTGCAAAATTTCACTGCTTTGCTTTTTGTTCTCTGTTCTTCAAAGACGGACAAAACGTATCAGACTTCTCCAGATTAAAAAAAAAAAAAAGGCACTGGGGCAGATTCTGCAGCCCTGGTTTCTGGTGCTGCCCTGCACACCCCTCCCTCACCCCCAGGTGTGCTGATGGGACCCGGAAGGCGTTTTCACTCCTGCGTGCAGAGCATGCACTGCACACATGGGTTTTACCGTGGCCGGAGCTTCGTCCTGGAGTACTGCCGGCAGAAAAATACGTTCAGGCAAAAGTTATTCCCTTAACTATGAAAAGCCAAGCAAGAGGAGGGAGGAGGAGGCATGAATCGACTCCCTGCAGCTGGAAGTGGAGGGCAGTGAGCCCCCGGTTTGCAGGTCGTGGGTTGGACAGGGCGAGATCTGCAGCAGGGCAGCTCCCGGGCAGCTGTACCTTTCCCCTGCTACCTGTGAGGGGCATGGGCATCGCTGCCTTCCTCCACCTGCCCGGGGACACTCGGGGCTGACTTCTATTTGGGCGTTTACCTCCACATTTCGATACTGGGGCAGAGACCGTCAGCACTCCCCACGGCCTCTGTCTCTGGGTGGATGATTTGGGGGAAATGCAGAGATGTTCCTAGCGGGACACGTGGGGATACTCCGGAGGAATCGGGGGAACTGAGGGGAAAAAGAAACGAGTGGATGGCAGCATTCCGTGCGAGCGGTGCGGGACGCACCCGGGGGCCGCAGGGATGCTCGGAGCGGCAGCGGCGGGGAGCGCGGGGCTGCACCGCGGCGGGGAGGCGGGGCCGGACCGGGGAGGGGAGGGAAGGACCGGCAGCCCCGCGGCTGCGGAGAGGCGCGGACCATGGAGAGCGGCGGGGCGCTGAACGGCTCCGCCGCCGCCTCCGGGCGCTTCGCGGCCGTCGGCACCGCGGTGCTGGGCGCGCTCATGGCTTTGCTGATCGCCGTCACCGTGGCCGGCAACGCGCTGGTAATGCTGGCTTTCGTGGCGGACTCCAGCTTGCGCACCCAGAACAACTTCTTCCTCCTCAACCTGGCCATCTCGGATTTCCTAGTAGGTAAAGTGCCGCCCGTCGCGGAGCAACGCGCCCGAAACTTCGTGGCGAGGGCAGCCCAGCGCGGGGCCATGCCGCTCTCCCGGCCGCAGCCCCGGGGTTCCGTCCCGCAGCGCGCCGCCTCTCCCCGACCCCACTGCCCCGCAGCGCCCGGCGGAGCACAGCCCTGGGGAGCGCACGGGCGGCGGCGCTGCTGCAGGTCACGGCCCCGCGTGTCCGAACAAACGGAGCCCTCTGGTTGCAGGTGCCTTCTGCATTCCTTTGTACGTGCCCTATGTGCTGACAGGGAGATGGATCTTCGGGAGAAGCCTCTGCAAACTCTGGCTGGTAGTCGATTACCTTCTCTGCACCTCTTCGGTCTTCAACATCGTGCTGATTAGCTATGACAGATTCCTCTCGGTGACAAGAGCGGTGAGTCCTGGCACGGCAGCTGAGAGGGGAATAACTCACTTCTGCTTTGTTCTTTGTTAATTAAAAGCTTTCTGAATCGTCCACAAAATTGTTAATCTTGGTGATTGGAAAGAAATGATTATCCACAAATACCTAATTCAGTTGTGGCTTCCAATGAGTGTTTCTGGCATATTTAACCAGATCCCACTGTGCAGATATTCCTTTGCAGATGACAGGAAGGCAGACCCACTATAAATTGCAGAGATCTGTCATCTCCGGGGCAGACAAGCAGGTTGCAGACCGAAAGCTAGGGAGATTTCAGTGTCAACTTCAGCAGGGCACTGTGCTCAGGTCTGTGGGTACTGTGAGGTGTGGAGAAAACAGCCTTGCCCAGGCCGATCAGAGCCACAGCTGCCCGATTTCTCCTTGACTCCAACTACAAACGTGGGTCAGCTGCACAGTGCCTGGGTTCAGAACAAGGCAGAGCTGAATGCCTGGTGTGTGATGCATGCCTGTCTCCAGGAGATGCAGCTTGGCTGGGGACAGCTCAGGCATACGGCTGGGAGCAGCAAATTGCTGGGCTTGAACCAAGGCTGTACATTTCCACTGAGCAGAACTCACGTCTCTTTCTGGTGCTGCAAGATGAGGGTTCTGTGTCTTCCTGGCAGGTGTGTGATATATCCAGCAATTGCTCGTGCTGCCTGTGACATGTGAATTTGTTACACTGCTGTGATATTGCCTCGCAGCTTTACCAGAAATGCCAACAGTGTGTTTGTGAAGTGCCTCAACCAGTTGTTGTGTGACCATGCTTACAGGAAGGTTTCCTCATTGCAGATCTCCTACAGAGCCCAGCAAGGCAACACTAAGCGAGCAGTGCTGAAGATGGTGATGGTGTGGGTATTAGCATTCCTGCTTTATGGACCTGCCATTATCAGCTGGGAGTACATCTCGGGTGAGAGTATCATACCCACTGGGGAATGCTATGCTGAGTTTTTCTACAACTGGTACTTTCTCATGACAGCCTCCACACTGGAGTTTTTCACCCCTTTTATCAGCGTAATGTTTTTTAACCTGAGCATTTACCTGAACATACAAAAGCGTACCAAATTACGCCTGGATGTTTTCCACGAAGTGCACAACCAGCCCTTCACTGAAGAGATGGAAATGAGCCCAGAAACAAAGATTGCTTCAAAATGCTACAAGTGGGAGCAGAAGGAGCCAGCTGAAACCCTCGGCCTCTCTAAGAGTGAAGCACAAGCAGCAGGTTTCACCGGTGCAAAAGACCTACTGACAGCCAGCTCGGGGAGATCCCAGTGCTGCAACAAAAAGGGATGTAAGAATTCAGCATCCGCACTGTCCTTAGAGAAAAGGATGAAGATAGTCTCCCAGGGCATGACCCAACGCTTCAGGCTCTCCAGAGACAAGAAAGTAGCCAAATCGCTGGCAATCATTGTGGGTATTTTTGGCATTTGCTGGGCGCCGTACACCCTCCTTATGATTATCCGTGCTGGCTGCCACGGCCACTGCATCTCTGACTACTGGTACGAGACTTCCTTTTGGCTGCTGTGGATCAACTCAGCTGTCAACCCTGTGCTATATCCTCTCTGTCACTACAGCTTCAGAAGAGCTTTTATTAAACTCCTTTGTCCAAAGAAGCTGAAGATTCAGCCTCATGATCCCCTGCAGAACTGCTGGAAATGAAGCTATCCTCGGGTGTGGGAAAGCCTTTGTATCACAAGTGTAGTACTGCTTCTCCAGAAGCTGGGATCACTGCTCTGCAGCACATGAGGAAGGCAGCTGGGAGATCACTGTTAACTTACGCCAGTTCATCACCAACAAAACCAAGCAGAACAGAGAAGGGAGGAGGTTGGGTTTTTTCCATTTTAACGTTATCCATAGGCAGTGATGTGTCCTCCACCTGCACAGCAGAGCTCTGCTGCCACCTAGTCAGCCTGAGCAGCACCAACATTTTGTTGAAATAAACGCAGAAAATAAATACCTACCCCAAACCCACCGGACTAAACTCATATTTAAATCATTAAACTAAAGGTTACATGATTGCAAACCTGATTTTTACTGAGAATGGGTTTTGTTTTGTTCTCTTTACACTTAAGTTATTACAAGATAATACAGCAAGAATGAACCACAGAAAGAAAAAATGCCTCACTTATCATTGCTACTACAGCAGCCTCAGCCACAACGTAGATCCTCATTGCATATGGTGCAAGGTACGTCCTTTCCACTCCCCAAGAAGGGGCACATCTCTGCCTCAGGGAGTCTACAGCCAGACTGAGTTTACAGCCAGGCAGGAGACCTTGGTCAAGCTTATCCAAGCAACACAATTATCACTTTTTAAATTTCTTTTTAAGCAAACAGCCAGCTTTTTCCACAGACAGATCATCAGATTCAAGAGACCAGGGCTCTAACCTAGCATGAGATATTGGGCATTTTATTTCTGCTTCCCATCTCATTCTTCGTCATACTTGCCCACGTAGACTCAATAAGCTCTTTGGGAACAGGCAGTATGACCACAAAACAAAAGGCTAACTCCCATCTCTGCTGGCACTGCTCACTGCTGTAGTAATACAAATACATCATCAGTTGCCATGGCAAGCACTTGTGTTTAACAGTATTGCAAAGGAAGCTTGAGATCATAAGTCTGAAAACTACATTTATAAATGGAAACCCAATCGCTGTGAAGTTGTACCCACAAGCTTATGATGCTGTGATTGCCAATTACACTTAGCTGTTGTAAACAGTTACTTGGCTGTTGCTAGGAGTAAACAAAAATGCCATCCTACTTTATTCCAGTGATGTTTGTTGAGTAGATCAATATTGTCATCTGAAGTCAGATTTAAATGATGTCTTGTTCTGTGAATATGATCTTGCAGTCTTGTGACAAGTTCCGTCAGGCCATAAAATATGAACTCAAATACATGTTTTGAAGTGTACTGAAAAGTATCAGTGTGCGCTGCTGAGCCTGGTGTACTTTCCTGTGTCTACAGCCTTCTGAGAACGCCAGTAAAGTACTTTTATACAAATATTTCATGGTAAGCAGGACGTTGTTAGAAATTATGAAATCCAACTGAAAGCAAAACATGTATGTATTTGTCTGAGGAGACAATTAAAGCCAATAAAGAAAAGGCTCCTGAAACAGCTGCATTTCTTTTACTGCTGATTAAATGGGGTCTGGACGTCACACAAAGTTGGTGGTGAGAGCGTGGCACTTAATTCTTTCCGACTGTAGTTCTTTTCCAGAGCACGTTACGTGCAGCCTACATCTGAAAAGCTTACTTTAAATCCTTGTGACTCATGCAATTCACTCAACTGCCTAAAAAACACAAAAATCATAATCACAGAATCATAGGGGCTGGAAGGAACCTCTGGAGACCAGCTAGTCCTACCCTGTGCTACAGCAGGTTCCCTGCAGTGGGTGATGTGAATGAGGGCCCAATTTCCAGCTGTCTTTCTTTTCATTTGCTCGTAAAGAGAGAGAGGACAACAATGTCCAGCCTGATAAAAGAAAAGTTACACCTACAGAAAAGGGCAGAAGAGTTGTTGGTTCTGTCATACCTGGTATTAAATAGCAGCTTTCATGTTTTCATCCTCTTATCTTTTACCAGATAACTTATCTGTCATTTTACCAGAAAGGAAATTTAACAGAAAATATTAATCTGAAAGAACTCTTTCTGTTCTGTGGCCAACAGGTAGATCTCTGACAAATTAGATGTGAGAATACTTTCCACACTATGGTTTGTTTCTTACTGACCAAATGAATTCACAAATGAAGAATTCACCAGTCTTTCCTATATGAGACATTTACCTGAGTAAGGATGGACTGCTAATTGAGCTTCATAGTAGAATAAAGCAGGGAGATGTCACAGGTGGCTGGTGCTGTTTTTCCTTCCTCCACATTGCAATACACATCATACACATTAACGTGCTATAAGACCACAGATAAGAAACTGGGAGCGTATGGTTACCAGGTTTTTTTTCCTGTTTCTATAAAACTGTTCCTTCCTAGAGTTTAAATTCAGTGTATCAAATTAGAAAAGAAAGAAGAGTTGCCACTCCTTGCTGGTTTTCCTGCATGTGATGAGCTGAGCAAGAAGGCATTTAAAAAGAAAGTTGCAACTGTTTGTCTGAGTTCTGAGAACTGTTGTTTCCATTCTCAAATTCTTAGCTCATAATTAAATATTTGCATCCTGAAGATGAGCAGATTGTCTCCTACGTCCATGGTAGTAATTCCATTCAAAAGCAATGAGACCTATTTTAATTTTCGAGGTGACTTTGCAGGGACATGGGCTGGGATTTCTTTTTCTATACATATTTGCTCAATCAAACAGCTAAAGCTGTAAGCAACACAGTGTTAAGAGGCTGATAAAATGAATAATACTTGTAGAGTTGATGGAGATTGGTCTTGCTCCCTGTGATCCATAAGGCCACACTCTACTACTCTGAAGTCCATGTGCCATCTCTGCAAGTGCCACAAATCCCTGAGTCCCACTAGTGACATCAGTGTACTTCTGTAATTTCTGTATCATTTAGAACCCCAGTGCTACTTTTCTCTGAGCTGTCAGAATGGACCAAGTATTTTGGTCTTAAAGTCCCTTCCTACTGAGTAAAGAAATGGACAGGTTTCACTGTAAAGCTTTTGCACGGTATTTCCATGGTCTCTGACTGCTGTATGTGCAGGAGATGCTCAGCACATTTTCAGATAAGAACTAGGTGAACTGCAACCATAAATCCACCCTAAGAAGAACATTGGTTTCTCCTGTTTCCCTTTCCTTATCTCCCTGGATTTCAATAATGTTTCCATCACACCAATAATGCTTTAATTGCATGAAAGTGATGTCAAGATGAGCAAAAAAAAGACCCCAAATTAACAGAAGTTATTTAATAAGATAGGCGCAGTGCATTATTTTGCTATAAACTAGTTTCTGGGAAAATATAATTTGGGAATCTTGTAGAATTCTTCATGGTAATTATCTTCTTGTATGAGAGATTGCACACGGCCATGCTTGTACCAACATGTGCACAGATGATTGGAGATAAACCTGTGCTTCAGTGATTAAACACATTCATGCTTCTTTAATTCCTGTGAAAGAGGACAATATGAGTTTGTGGGTTTGCAAAGAGCAGGGTTTGGATTTTCAACATTATGAAGTATTTGAAGTGTAAAGGAGTTGTTCAAGATATGCTGCAGCCATTAGCAAAGAGAAGGTTGGCTGTGCATGTGCAGCTTCAGCTCAACAGCACAGAAGACATCACATTCAAATGCCTTTGCAGCCCTGGAAGGCCAGGCTTCCATACAGCCCTACTCAGTACACAGGTACTGTATGGACCAAAAGGTTGAGATAAGGACTGAAACATCAACTGTTCAGCAAATAAAGTTTTCCTTGATTGTTACGGAGAGGTTATACATATTTTCAGCCATCATTTTCAAAACCCCTCTCTGTCTGTATCCTGTGGTTCTAAGAAATGACTTCTGAGAATCAGCTAAACTTAGCTGGAAGTTATTTCAGCCCCTGGCAGATTTTTCAGGCAAGATGTTTGCATTCCTTCCTGGAACTAAAGCTCCCGCCTTGCCAAATACAAAGGAAAACCAAGGACTTATGCCCATATATGAACTCACACCCAAGCCTGCTGTTCCAACTGAAGACTTTCGAGCTGGTTTGAACTTTCAGAGCAGCTAATAACTAATTCAAACACGGCTAAAGGAATATATGAATTTCACTGATTATTAGTGTTCAGATTATAAATGTCTATGTGCACTTGGCTTAGGAGCCTCCAGGCATAATTAAAAATGAACTGTGAAAACAACAGAGCCATTACACAATGCAGGGCTTCTCATCAACTATCCTAGCAAAGCACTTGGATACTTTTGCTACCAAGCCTGTAGAACAGTTGCTCTTTTGCTGCTATCTAGACAGAAACCAAGCAGATTGGATCTGTTTTCCATAAAAAACAAGAAGGATGGCCAACTGTAATTATAATATGCATCAAGGATATGTGGAAGCACATAGGCATAGAGGAAAAAAAAAATACAGCTATTTCCAGAGAGAAATACCCAATTTATGCCTGCAGTGTTAGTAAATTTATTCACACATTTGTAAATAGTCCCCGGTTGTTTTTTTTTTTTAAGAAACAGGCTAGATGACCTGCTGTAAGACCTGCAGGGAGGTGATGCCAACATTCTTCTCTTAATACAAACCTACACTCCATTAACCACAAGATGCAAAGGCAAAAAAAAAACCAAACCAAGGCATGAGCTCCCTTCTCAGAGCACTGTTTACATATCAATAAGCTATCAAAGAATATTTTTCAGCACAGCTACTTTCTGTGTAGCTCTGTACTGCCTCTACCCCAATCACCAGCAATGAAATATTTCTTAATGCAGACAGAAGACCCTGCTCCCACAGCCTCTCTTCAGAGCCCATACTTAGTTATGGTTTCTTATTTGTTCTCCCCAACCTGTAGTTCTATAAATGGCTTCATTGTTCCAGAGACACGGCTGAAGCATCATTAGCTAGCACAGGAGGCAACAGGAGAAGAGATAACGCAAGCAGGAGCTTTTGCTGAAAAACACCTACCTGGGATAATTAATGAGATTTGCCAAGAGGGAAACTGGGAAGATGTAATTAGTACTTGTTCAAATCGGAATGTAATGGTTTCCTTCCGTGTTTATAAGTGAAAAGGCATTCTTATGGCAAAACTAGGATGGAAAGACACTAGATCAGCAGCTTTGCAAGAGAGAAGTTTAACAACACAGGTGCTAAGAGTGAGAATTCATTTTTCACAACCCCAGCCCTGGTGCAGTGATACCATGACAACTTTTAAGCACAGACCCAGTCTTGAAAGAGGCCATCTCCACTCTAAATGACTTACTCTTCAAATAGATGGAGCCGAATAAGGAGCATTATTACTTTTATTTCCGATGTAGAAATTGCAGGCAAGAATAAAAACAGTTTGCTAGCCAGCCTGGATGAGTGCCAAAAAGGGAAAAGCTTTTATTTTTATTGCTCTAGTCCAGGACACACAACTATTGCTTATTACTGGGTATTTGCAAACCACAGTTTTACCCCCTAATTTACAAGCCAGTCGCACAGTCTAAGTATAAAAGACAACCAATATTTAATCCAATTACCAAACATTATGGGCAGTGCTAAGTGTGCACAGTTGTGAGGGAAGAACAGGACTATTATTTTTCCATTTGTAAAATTCTACAGCCCAGTACAATGTAAAATGTGACTCAGATGCACCAAGCAGGACATCTTGGTGTGCTCAAAAGGCTTTTCTTATACAACAGAAACCTGTCAATAATTCCAAGACCCCCCACCATAACATGCAATGATTGCGTATCAGGGATGGCAAGGACAGAGCATGAGAGGAGGAGTGATGGTGCTAGGGGTACAGACACCACAAGTATCCATCCTGTGCACGTCAATGTAAAGCTCATGACAAAAGTGGAATTTTTACAGGCAGGCTGGGCCTACAACACAACATCAGTCTTTCTAGGCATAAGAATGCACCTGTGATGTGGTATGGACTTTTGAATTCTTTTATCACAATGTGCTACAGTTTAACAGCACAATCAACACTAAGGAAACCTGCCTGCAGTGTAGCTAATCATCTCATTCAAGATATCTCAGCACTCACAAACAACAAGCTCTCTTCTAGAAGGGCAACAACAGTTCTGGCAAACACTTTAGCTGTTAAGTAACAGCTCACACACAGCTTCAGTCATTAGAAGCTGTTTATTGAACAACAAACAATGATAGGAGTTGCACAGAGAATTCCTTGAATGTTAAGCTGCACACAGACCCTGCAGTGTTCCTGAACTGATGATGGATTGACAAAGCAGAGCTATTACCCTCTATTGTGAAAATAATTTACTCCCTAAAAAGCACAAATTCAATACACCATTGCAGCTAAAACACTGTTTAATATCTGATACAGCTTATATTCAAAATATATGTGGATACAATGATATGTAAAATATTGGCATGCAGCCTATGTTAAACACTCTCATGACTTGGAATTAAGCTGTTATTCAAAAGCTTTCATGAAAGTAACAAGTGGGAAGATTCTTTGTTGTTTCTGCTTGTACTTTTAATCTATACTGTGGTTGCAAACTACTCTCCAGAACCATACACACAGAAGAATGCTGATGCTTATTCCAGAGTAAGGTAAAGACTGAGGTCAAACGTGCACGGATGGCGATCACTGCAAGGGCAGAGCAGGAAGGCAGATCAGAACCTCAGCAGAGGATCAAAGTGCCCACCACACCCTTTCTGAGGTTCTCATTGGGAAGACCTCATGTGGACAGAAGCGTGCAGAACAATTCAGTAAGAGCTGAAATCCCTCAGAAATTCCCATTGGAAATCCCACATGTTCCCAAGCTGTTTCAAAATGACCATCTCAAAAATGCTTTCTGATAATACAGTTCTCTGAGTAATTTGCCTGGAACAAACAAGAAAAACAATCCTCTTTCATTCACCCCTTGAGAGCTAGCCCCAGTTCAGTGATCAAAAGACTAAGAACAGGAAAATCAACTATTTATGGTCTTCATATCAAGTCCCTTGAATAACTGTTTTCATTTCAGTAATTAATTCACCTAGCACTCACTTAATAGAGGGCCATTCAATCATAATTTCTGGTCAATATTAATCACTCACAAATGTGGCATGAGAAGACATCAAGACAGCAACTAATGGAACAGAATTGCCTCCTCCAGACCAAAGCGTGCTGAAACACGAGCATCAGTGAGCCTAAATGCAAGCTATACAATGGCCAAGGAGGTATTTGTTCTGACAGGATCCACCAAACTGCACCAGAAAAATGGATATATTAATTATCAGGAAGAAGAGCAAGCACAAAACACGGAATGAGTTTATTCTTTATTCCATTACATCTGTGACGCTCGTCAATTATTTTTTCCATTAATATATAAATACTGAGGCTGTATTAAAATGAAAGCAGGCGGAGTTCTATTTTTTGCTTGAATATTCACTAAAAGCAAATTCCAACTTTTGTACTCATTCATCAATAATGAGTGAAGTAACCTAGTTAGTTACTTCTAATATTGGTTTTGTTCCAGACTAAACACATTAAGAAATTAACTCCTGTAGCACTAACTTAATTTAGTCTTAATACAGAATTCTAGAACTGTCCTACGCCAATGAGTTTCATGAGCCATCTGAATATATTTAGTGAGCATTAAAAAAAGTCACTATCTTTGGAATGCTTAATGATAATTTACATGAATGAAAAGTACCAGTTAATAAGCTGTACGTGCTGATGTGGCAAATCCTGTTTTGTATAATGTGGAAAAAAATCTCAAAGCCTGCAGACGTGAAGGAGAGCGCAGACAAGTATTTTCTAAAATAATCCATTGTAAAATGTAAAAATGTCCATTTCAGGCAGTGACCTTTTACGAGGTCATTTTTTTTTACATGTGATAAATGTGTGTTCTGTCTGGACAAAGCAAACTAGCTGCCCAAACTCATCTTCCTCATTGCTAATAGCAGAAAACAGCAGGAAATGAATAGCCACCCAACAGTATGATTGCATGAATAAGATAATCAAAATATGGATAGCTCATCTGTACTATCACAGATATCATCTTGACAATCAGCATATAAGCAATTATACTGCCTCATACAAATATTTTTCTTCATAAGCATTTTCCATTTGTAGTGGAAGATTAATTTATCTAGATTTGGACAGTGAATAGCCAACTTCTATCACTGGTTGATTAGTGTGCACACAAAGGATGCAATGGGTGGGAATTCACACATCCTTGGGAGAACAGCTACGTTCCTTTCTCAATGGAAATTAAGCACTGAGGAAGCAAGTGTCAAGATTCAAATAAAAAAACCATTTTATTATGACTTTTTCCATGTGGTGGTAAAATCCAAAAAAACCCTTAATGTTTTCTAAGATATCAACTGTTACCACACATCTATGGAGCGTGGATTTCTCTGGTTACAGAGATAAAGAGGCACCTGCTGAGGGTTTGAACAACAGAAGATAATTTGTTCTGTGATTGGTGTTTAGTTTCACTTTGTAATCAGCATTAATATGTCTGGATCTAAGTGCACTACTCATTTCAAAGGTGATTCAGCCTTTATAAAACATTTTCAGCATATATGAATAAGTACAAAGCTTTTCATGTCTTTGTGTCTTCTTTTACCCAATACCCAAGACATAAAATAACAGCATCTGAACATGCTGCAATGCTCCATTTCAGTTAAAAAAAAACCAACAGTCTGGACCAAGGTCACCAATGCATTATGCCAGCGTGACTCCAGTTAACATTAATGGAATGTTACCAGAATAAAATGGATTGTAACAAAGTTACCCATTATCTCTTACTGAAAATGAGCATGTAGAGATGAACAAGTTTTTAAACCATAATTATATGGTCCAGTAGTATGACTGGCCTGGTGTCTTGGCTCCAAGGGGATACATATGGAGCACATGAACACTTCCATCTTGGTGATGTAGCAGAATAGCAAAAAGCAGTCCAGTCAAGGAATGCTCACTCCAAGAATTCAAAGCAATACTTCATATCAACCAGGACAGAGGAAAAAAAAAACAACCAAACAACAACAACAACAAAAAACCCTGTAAGAAATCAAACACTGCTAAGGCTGCCTTGGACAATTCTATTACAGCAAAGAAAGAGGAGATGAAAAATTACTCTCAGTGGGAAAACGAAGGACAAACACAAGCTCAGTATTAAAAGCTTGATAAAAATCTCTCTGCCTTTTTCCTACCAGCTGTATGTCAGAAAAAAATGGGCACATCCCACATAATAACCCTCAGAACCGCCTAGAAAAAAAATAGTGCAGCCTGAAGGTGTCTTTGCTCTATTATCAAGGATTACCAAATCATCCCTTATCATTACTGGCACACATACATAACCTGCCCCCCAAATATGAATAACCTTAGTCTTTCCAAACCTTTACAGCACAGGAACAACTAATCCCTGTTTAAAAAGATGGGGAAACTTAATGGAAGAAAGTTGGAAACTGCACTATGGAAGACAAAAGACAACAAAGCTGTGTTTTAAAGGCCAGGCACGCTGCAACACTGGGATCAAGTCAAGCAGAATCAGGATGCAGTTTTAATTTATACCACGTACACAAAGATATCACACTTCCTTACCAATGGAAGGATCTAAATCCCCTTTCAGGAAAATGATAGGGCTGTGGGTGGATAGAAGAGGTGCCAAGCAGAACTCACCCACTCTCCCTACACGCATCACACAATGGGTCCAGTAAAAGATACTAAGAGTGCTGCTTCAAAAGTAATGCCTCCTATTTTATTGGGTTGTCCCACAGCCTCAGAGGTGGATGTTGGCAGTAGGGCAGTAGAGACTGAACCTTCCTGACAATATTATTTTTCTCATAGAATGGCTTGGGTTGAAAAGGACCACAATGATCATCCAGTTTCAAACCCCCTGCTATGTGCAGGGTCACCAACCACCAGACCAGGCTGCCCAGAGCCACATCCAGCCTGGCCTTGAATGCCTCCAGGGATGGGGCATCCACAACCTCCTTGGGCAACCTGTTCCAGTGTGTCACCACCCACTGTGTGAAAAACTTCCTCCTAAAATCCAACCTAAACCTCCCCTGTCTCAATTTAAAACCATTCTCCCTTGTCCTATCACTATCCACTTCTATCCACTATCCATTTCTCATCTGTTCCTACCAGTGGAATGAGTTTCCTTTGTAAATACCTTATTTTCAGAAGAATCAGAGGTTACTCCTCTGATTACAAGCTCCATACCTTGTATGGAGAAGTAGCGTGTACAGGAGACCATCATAACAGAGACCATAATACTTTAGGAGCACTACAGAAAAAGGTGACTCAAGCTATCAGCTCTGCATTGGGCACAGTCACATCTGTTCAGCATTACCTTAGAGACCTTTCACAGGAGGTTACTTCATTCAGTATAGATTTATATAGACTAAGAAGGTTCAAGCTCCAACAAACACTCGTTCCATCAATAAAACTGAAGCTATTTGGCACTTTTTATCAACAGAGGAAGGGATATGTGCTCCTGTAAAACCTCCTTGAACCCGGTAAGCCCTTGGGTAAGAACTTGGTCTGTCATCTTAAAACAGGTGGCTATAAATATTAAGAACAAAGAAACCAATTACATGATCCATAGGACATTCTGTTGAGCTGTCCAGCAACCTGCTGTGCTGTTTGCACACCAGTACACAAAATGTTCTCCAGTGAAAGCACTGAGATGGTGTGAGCACTACAAGTCAGTGTCAGATCTCTGTGTAAAGGGTGTTTAAAATGGTCTTTGTCATTCTCAAAATTCTCAGGTACATTCAGACAGAACGTTGAGTATCTGTAAGTACCAAACAGCTACAAAGTTAAACGTTGCTGAGGAGCACAGAGGCCTAATAGTGCTGTACAAAACCAATAAAAACAACAGAACTGAATATTAACTTCTACCTCATTCAGTCTGGTAAATCCTAGGGGATGAAGCAAGCATGAAACAAAACATGAGAGCCCCTGTGGGATCTAATACTTAGGTTTTATTTTTCTTTGATCATACCTGGAACAATATCATTGTTTATTACACACAGATTGCTTCCCTCACCCAATGAGATGCAATTACTCAGAAAGTGAATTTAAGAGGTAATTACCCATTTTACTTTTTTTTACTTAATAATTCAAGCACTTAAGTTACACTTGCACTTTTTTAGAACAAAAACCTGCTGCTCTTAAGAAAGGGCACACCCTCGCTTTCTCACACAGGCAAAGTTAGTTCTAATTCATAATCATAATCACAGATCTCATCCCAACTGCAAAAGGGTATGAAGGTACAAAGACTGAACAAGACTGCTCCTCTGCAGTCACAGGCAGCCAGAGGGGGAAAAAAAAAGGCAAGAAAGCCTACCTGCTAAGGATGAAATATTTGAGATGAAACCAAACAAAATGTTCCAAGTGACAGAAGCAGAATTATCAGCTTTTCTGTAGAAAAAACCACTGTTCTAAATCAAAATTTCCCTATTCCTCAAGAAGAAAACTTAATACGTTTTGTATACAGTGAGTTAAATAAAAAAATGTTTCCACCATAAAAGCAGAGCACTGCATTAATTTTATGACATCCAAGACACCTCAAAGGTGAATTAAAACTTTCCACTGAAAGCAGCTCAGAACAAACTCCCAAGCTCTGTGCAATACATTCAAAATAAAGAAACAACAAAGAAAACCACACATGCAGATATTATCTAACCAAATTATGATTTTTCTTCCTTCCAGCAGTTTGTAGTAGCTCTGCTTCCTACCACTTGACTGGGCTCTGCCCTTGTGCTTGTTCCATCTTCACATAAGTGTCATACAGCTCTTTCAAATGCAGTAACAGTTCCTCTAGGTTGTCTCCTGTCAATGCAGACAATGCAATGACTCTGTCATTTATCTGTTCTTTAAGGAGTGGTAGATTAATCCTGGACTCAGCAAGGTCAATTTTATTCCCAATGACAACACAAGGCCTTGTAGACAATCCTTTTTTATACTGTTCAAGTTCATATTTTAAGTCCTGCAGCTGAATCCATGGCTGAGACACAGAGAGATCCACCACATATAAAAGAAAGCAGCATCGTTCAATATGCCTTAGGAAGGCCATTCCGAGGCCCCTGTTCTGATGAGCACCTCTTATTAGGCCAGGAATGTCAGCAACTACAGTGAGAAAAAGTTCACAGTGAGTCCAACACACTTAAAACAAGGATAGTCTTTCCCAATCCACTGCAAGTGTTACAGAATTACACCACAACACATAAATACTAAGGATAACTAATGTTAAACCTGGCTCCTATTATCTTATACTCCTCAGATTTAAGTTATTCCAATGAAGACAGAACTCAGATGGCTAGTTTGATATTAAGGCTACGTGTACGTGAATGTGAAATGGGCTTTCAGTTTTTTTGTTGCATCAAGTTTGAAGTTCCATAGAAATAATTCAACGAAATTGTTAACTTCTAGAGCATTCAAAGATGAAGCTGTGTGACACAAACTGCTATCAGGGAACACTCAGCGTACTGCAATTTTTACCTGCTACTTGTTCATAGTCTTCATAGCGGACAATGCCGACGTGGGGGTTCAGAGTTGTGAATGGGTAGGCAGCCACTGCTGGCTTTGCGTTGGACAGCGCTCTCAAAAGCGACGATTTCCCAGCATTGGGAAAGCCCACCTGGAAGACAAGCACCCATTAAAGCCACAGTTCAAGGTTCATTCCAATAATACTTAAAAAAAAAAAAAAAAAAAAAAAAAACCTTTTACAGATGTAGAAACATTCTCCCAACAGGGACAGAATATTAATTTTGCTCCTTGGTTTCCCTCCTTTATTTATAGGTGACATTTCTCACAAAATAGATCAGACATAAAAAGAAGTCTGTAATTTATTTTTTAGTGCAATACTGAAGCACTTATTTTAATCTGAAAAAACATTACATCACTTTGTTCTGCTCTCCTCATTTCATCTGTGTTCTAATTTTATCTCCACACTGTACTGTTCATCTGTAGATTCTGCAGACAATACCTGCTGTACATATCAGTGAGCATTAATCATTGATGAATTTTGGACACTGCTTTTCTACAGATACAGTTAATTTTAGCGAAAGTAGGATGAAGCAGCAAGAGCCTGACAGCTTTGCAAATCACTTTGGACAGACTCCTACCAAATAACAGCAAGAAAGTATCAAGCTGCATCTCAAAGCAAGCAAGCCAAAAGGCCAATAAAAATGTTATCAGACATTATTTCTTCAGTCAGTCAAATGTCATCCTACAGCAGGGAAGGTGAAGAACCATAGCAACACTCACCAGTCCTGCATGAGCTGCTGTCTTGAGTTCCAGATGGAGGACCCTCTCCTGACCTGGCTCTCCCGGAGTAAAAAATGTTGGAGCTCGCTTTTCATTGGAAAGAAAAAAGCGATTACCTTTCCCTCCAGCTCCTCCATAAGCTGCAACATACTCTTCACCATGTTGAGTGAGGTCAGCCACAACTACCCCATCCTCCTTTACCAGTGTACCTACAGGCACCTTAAAACAAAGAGAGATTAACTTCATTGTAGCATCTTCAACAGTGTTTTGCTTTCTCTAGGCATGTTATCCCACGAAGCGAAAGCAAGACAGGACTGTATTTTGGTCAGATGTACCTTCCAAATAAGTCTAATTTTGATGAACAATGAAAAGAATTTTGATCTGCTTGTATGCCAACCAGCCCTGTTCCTGCAGGGCAAAGCTCCCTGTAAAAGTGTATGAGATATGTTCTCTTCATGAGTTCATCAACCTTGAATATGAGCAATGTAAACATAAAGCTAATATAGCAACCAGAACCTTAACTTACTTTAACATAAACACATGCTCCATTGGCTCCATAACAGTTTTTGCTTCCTCCTCTCTCTCCATGAAAACCCTGATAGAAAGGGAGGACTGACGAAAGTGATTTCGTTTGCTGGTCAGCTGTAAAGCAAAATATGTGCATTTTAAAGACACTGTTTTAGCAGAACATGCAAAGTAGAACTCTATCTTGACTCTTCTTACTGTTTCTGAATACTACATTAATACATATCTGATTCACCGTCTCAACATAATATATCAGGGAATACTAATATCAGTGTAAGTTGTGAAGTTTAACTGCCTTTACTTATCTGCTTAGTTTTGTTAATCATGCATTTCATTAAATGGTTCATTCCAAAATGTACACAACCGTTACAAAATCCTCAAGAAAATGTAGTTGGCAGATTTTGCAGTAGAGTGGTAGCAGAAGCAGCCTTACCTAGCTGAAGGGTAAAATTTGTTGGGTTATCATTATGTAGTCAGATAGAAGCCACAAAAACATTTAAAAAATGCCACGATTTTTAAAACACTTCCTAGGAGACTCTTCTAAGGCTGTCAGTGTCACTTATATCCTTCTCACCGCAGCTCAGAACAAAATACAGAAGCAAAGACAGCCTAGAGAGAAATAACCTCTTCCTTGTGGAAACAAAACAAACAAACCAAGCAACAGGTGTAAGCTGATAAGACAACAGGAAGTAAAGCAGATTTGTTGAGTTTTACCTTTTAAAATGACATGACCTCCATCACCTCCATTTCCACCGTCAGGACCTCCAAATATTTTTCTAGGTTCACTATAAAAAGATTGACCTCCTCCTCCTCCTTGTCCCCCAACCACACGCACTCTCCGGTGATCCACAAAATAGCGGGTCTGCAAAAATGATGAGATTTGTTGCCTTTAAGTACAGTTTATCACAGACACCATTCAACAAGCTAACTGCCCTACAGAACTTAATAATGTGCAGATGTGCTCCTTTGGTCATGATGAGTTCCTCTAAACTGCTGTAATTCACAGAAAAATTAAATTCAGACTACAAAGTGCATCTTTGAAGAAAAAAGGAATCTACTTATCAGTATTTTTAAGAGTTTCTTTAAAACACAGAAAGTATGCTGATACAACCTAATGAATGGATACCAGACATGTGCATTAAAGAGAGCTCACAACAGGGAAATTATCTTTCCAATACGATTACATACTGCTGACACAGGTAGCTTACCAGAATCACTGTCATCGTGCTCTTATTCATGCAAATAAAACGGAATAAAGACAAACAGATAAGCTTCTAAAAACTGAACTAAAATCTACAGAAGACATAGTGTCTGCGTGGAGGGATGTTCTCACACAGACTCATTGCTTTCTCTACCTGGCGATGAAAGCAATACAAATTTCAACCTATTAACAATTGAGAAAGTTAAGGAGAGTGATAAAAAGTAGAATAAGTGGAGTTACTTTTAATATTTGTCACAAGCAGTTGCTCAAGAGGTAAAGGTGCAGAGAATTCCAGATTTTGGCCTTGTTTCTGACATGACTTTAGCATCTGGCTTCTGGCTGTGCTGTGCTTTGGCTTTCCTGCCAGCAACAGCAAGCTGAAGGCACCTATCTGTGGGAAGTGCCATAAACCCCCGGTGTAAATATGTGGGAGAAATGAGAGTTGCACCCATGCAGGTGGATGGAACGGTTCAGTCAGCGTGAATGCAGCATGCAACTCAGCTGCACTAATGCACGAATTCTGTGAGTTACCACAGGGCTTCATATTAAGAGTCTTTTTAATCAAATTGCACAAATAGCATGCGTGGAACAAGATAAACGTTAGGATCTGAAGGTAATCAAGCGGACAAATGGAACCCGTGCACAACGAGAGCTCCGTTCGGAGCAGCGCCGTGACAAACCCCGTCACTACAGATCTGGCACCACCACACGGCGGCACGGGGAACTCGTTTTAAACCGAGCCGTGTCGGCACTAGGAGAGAAGAAATCCCGTCCAGACACGAAGAGAAGGTCCTCTGCGGCTTCTCCAGCACCAAAGGCAGCTGTAACGCCGTGAAAACACCGACGGCCGTGCGGAGGGCAGGCGAGGAGCGGAGCAGCGCGGTGCGCAACGCAAGCACTCACCAATTTCTTTTCCGAAATGACTCTTTTTTGCCTCAGCCGCCTGTTCTTTGAGCACGCGGCGCAACTCGTGGAAAAAGCCGGCTCTCGGCCGGGCGCGGATCTCCATACCGACGGCACCCGCAGCCCCAACGCGCAGCGGAGCAGCATGGCACCGCCACGCCGGCACCGCCCCGCGGCGCCCACAGCGCAGCCGCCCGCCCCGCCCCGCGCGGTGCGCATGCGTAGCGCAGCGCTGCCGGCCGTTGGAAAAGCGCGGGAAGAGCGGGGCGCGCGTCCCCTCAGCGCGCTGTGAGGGGGATCCCCTCAGCTGCGCCGTAAGAAAAGCACCACCAACTTCGCTTTCAGATAACGTTTAACCTAAACAATTTCCAAGCATTCTGTATTACAAAACAGAAAATGGTTACAGTTAATGAAAGAAGTCAAAATGCTGGCATCACGTTGTTTCCACATCGATACATAAAAATGGACAACACATTAAATAAACATTTTTGTTATTAACAGTTAGAAATATTAACACCAAAATCATGTATAAATTAGGAAATAAATGTACAAACTATTTCCAAAGTGCTCTTTCAAATACATTATATACACAACATTCAAGAAGTTCTTAATGTAAGACATTTCAGGTTGGTGGGATGTTGCTGCTTCGTTCCAAGTGTTGTTCGTATTCTCTCCAAAGTATTTCAGCACTTTCAAAAGCCGTGGAAAAGGCTGGCCAAGAGCAATATTGCATTCTGGCTACCTGTGATATTAATATAGCGTAAAGAAAACAAACCTACTTCCTTTCCATTCCTTGATATTTGAGAGTACTTATTTGTATGAAAACACCAGCAGGAAAGATGAATGAAATGAGGACGGGCTGAAAATGCCTTCGTTTTATCAGTAATGAAAGCATTAATGTTGCAAGGGCAGTGCTTTGACAACATCCCATTGCAAACTGTCCACTTAAAGACTTTTCTCTACAGGAATAGACATACTGAAGTGAGAGATCTTTTGTTTTACTCTGGTCTTGGTTTTTCAAAACACAAAGTGCTAGAACTCAAAATCCTGTACGTATACCAGTTTAAACAAACAAAAGTCCTACAGCAAAAGGTAAATTTACAGCATAAATTTCCAATTAATCTCCTATTAAAAACTGCTCGTTGATTATAACCATCCTACTCTTACCACAGAGAAATTTGGACATGTTATTTCTTTCATCAGTTACAGAAGCACTTCATAAGTGCTTTATTCAACACTCTGTAGGGACATATAAAACTGAATGGAAGTGACTTCAGATGCTCATACTGGCTTTTACATACCTCTAGTTCATATTTCTAGATTCTCCCTCTATAGGTATTCTCTCACCAGTTGATCCCATTAACAATTCCCCCTCTATATGCATAATATTGTTTCACAATCAAAGCTGAATTTGGTTGCTTTTCTGCCGATAATAAAAAAAAAAATCTTTTTATTTCTGAACTATTTCTGTTAAGCTAAAGAGAAAAAATACTGTCAAGAAGTATAAAAACAGTCAACAACAACAATAAAAAAAAAAGACAATATTTATGGTTATAATTCTTGCTGGAAAATTTCAGTAAGGACTATGGGAGAATCAGAAATAAAAGATGCCAGCCACCTGCCTGTGAAATTTGGCATGAAAATGTATGTGCAAGTTATAAAATTTGGAGTAGCATATTTAAGACTGAAAGTTTGCCAGATGTTTTCTCAGCACCACATGAAGCAATACTGACATCTAGTAGGATGACACTGTTTTTCTTTCTATGACAGAAATACCTTCGTTTACGTGGATATATAAAAGGTGCCACTGGTGATTTCATTCACCATTTCCTTGAATATAGGTTTTGGTCATCTTTCTGTACCTTTTACAACAGAAGTAATGGACATACGCAGATTATTGAATGATAAGACCTGGGTAGTTTGCCCAGTAGGTACTGCAGAAATTGCAGTTAATTTTATTTTTATAGCATGGAACTGTCTTCACATAAGGAATGCAACCTTTTCCTTATGCTTAAGAAGTGAAGAGCCATGGATTTCAGAGGCTGGCAGGTAACCTGCAATGCATTTAGTTTTAAAAAGGTCGATAACCTACCATAGGACACTTTCCTGGACTGAGATATGACTGAATGGCTTCGTATTTAGTTAGAGTGCAGAATAACCTGGCATTTTGTCAGAACGGGGCACAACTGTGATCGAATGATCCTAAAGCTATTTAGAAACATCAAGAATGGGGGGAAAATTAAAAACTTCTGCGTTGTATCAACATACAATACTATACACAGCACCAAATATCAAACCATTAAAGCATTGTCTTGTTACCAGTAGTGCACTGCTTCATATCCAGCATGAAATGAACACTGTTCACATACAGACGCTGCTTTGTGCTAAGGGGTAACCAACATATTACAATTAATCAAAACTGCCAGTACATCCAGTTCAAAAGATGGAAATACTATTGAAATGAATCTGACACAGGATCATATTCTTTTATTGCTGATAATTTCCATATTGTCCCTAGGGGAAAAAAAGAGAGAGAGAGAGAGAAATATAAATGTTGGAGAATAATATATCAGACATTTATAAACAGAGAGTTAATTTTCTGCTGGTTTATAAATTCTGAAAGATCCACTCAATATGTCTGCACCAAAATACCAGATAGATTTATGTGCAGAGCTAACAGCTAAATCTGCTTTTTTATAGCAGAAATTTAGACAAATTTACCTGCTCGTAGCCATAAGGCCTCTGCTGCTGAGCGGATGGTCCTGTCTGAGAAGCTCTGTAACTCCCATATTGCTGCCCCTGTCCCTGTTGGTAGCTGGAATACTGTGAAGATGCTCCTTGTGCAGGACCTGAGGAGACAGAGACATTTATTGATAGGAGTTCATTTGCTACAGGGAATTCTTATGGTTAGTAAAATGTAAAGCATGAGGGTAATAAAATAAGGTTAGTGAGTATATACTGCAAGACAGTCCCTTGCCTTGAAACTAGTATTTAGAATATCCTTGTTTTCTCCAGCCCATTTTTGTACTGATTAACCTGAAATGGTTTCTTTCTTCCAGAGACCAAGGATGCCTGCAACTGACCAGTGAACGGTTCAAGCCTATTTTGATGACAGTGAAGAACCCTGCTCCGGCAATCAGGAAGGTTCCAAAGCCCTCTGACAGCATTAGCTGTATGTTCAAATCACTTCCACTTTTTTTCTTTTCACCTTATTTCCTCACCAAGGATTAAAACCTTTGCACGATGTTGCAAAGAAGTAGCAGTTCTCTGGATTGTTGATGTCAGTTTGGATTGTCTGAATTGTTTTTATGTCAGTTGCAAAACTATTAGATGTGTAGGAGGCATGAGAATCCATGCAGTGACCTTCTACCAACACCTCCCAGTCAACATGAGGCATGAGTACTTTATAACTTTCTCAAGTTATCAAGAAAGCAAGCAATGGGATGCTAACATAACAGTTTGGAATGCAGTGCTATATTAATGGAAGTTACTGCCCAATCTCTTTTCATGCTATGCTGTTTGGCTAGTTATAGTATGTGCACGGCCAAGGTTAATTAATAAAATCGTTTACAGCATAGTTTAGGTGAGGAATGGAGGCATCAAGATGAAGTACTGCAAATACTTGACCAGTGGCAGTTTTACCATATCCTTGCTGTTGTCCTGGGTAACTTTGTTGATTCGGGTATTGCTGCTGGGAATATGTTTGCTGTTGTGCAGCTCCCTGTTGGTATCCTGCCTGCTGCTGGCTGTACTGAGAATTTCCTAAAGTGGGAAAAATTGACACAGTGTGGTTATGCTTGTAGCAGATCTTCCTCTGTTCCATCTCTAGTAAGGGGCCTTGGGCTGGAGCTCATAGACAGGCACTCTTTTCAGAAACAGATGTTTGCAGTTTGCCAGTCATGATGAGTTTATTTCTCTAATGACTTTTAGTTCTTTTGAATGGGAGGGAGTTGTTTATTTATACAAATCATTAAACCAGTGAATAAGCAACCTGCTCCCCAAAGGGTTTTTTTCTGCTAAAGTGTTTCAAAAGAAGAAGGCAGAACCATAAAGACCAGGGTGCTGGGGTAAACAGTTGGTTTCTCAAAAAGCCCTCCCAGTGTATTTTGTTCCAGATAACTATGTTTATTCATATATCCCAGAAAGACAGCACATTTAGTTGTTATTGATTTTTAAAAACAACTACAATGGAAATTCCATTTGCAATATCCTAACAAAACAGAGTGAAATGCTATCTTGCTCAGCTACACCTGAGGATAATTTTTTTTTAATGAACATGAGACTATGCACAAGCTAGCAATGATCCCACAAGGCTGCACAGCAGAACTACCTCACCATACAGGTACTGACATGCTGCATACACAGTCTGATAATGGTGTTGGTATAACAGTGCTATAATAGCTAAATTTTGTCTCCTGGACACTTAAATAATAGCTAAGTAGCAGTTCAGTAACGTGTGCAGTGCAAGTCATATTTTACATTTCCATAAGCATGCTGTTTCCTTAGTATTTTAGGGGGCTAAAGCTTTGGGTTACAAAGATTCCTGATATTTTCCTACCTCCTTCATAATAGTGTTGTGTAGAGTCATCAAATGACCTGTCATAGCTCTGCTCAGTATAGGATGACTGCTGATAGGCATAATCACCATGTCCTGTAAGAAAGTGCAAAGATTTATCAGATACATTGTTAATATAACTATATATATGCTGTTGAATACATACATTACGAAGCTGCTTATGCATAAATATGGGGCTAAGAGAAAATAACCCCACCTAAGACAGAAAGTTGAGTATGTAGCAAGGAAGTTACACCTACAGATAAATCACTAGCATATACTAATCCAAACTGGGTTTCATGCCCTTTATGCAGCAGTTTGACAGCAGTGTGCACTAATATGTATGTGTCTGTATGCAGCTTCCACGCAGGGGAATTAGAATGTTCTAGCACTTAAAGTGGAAACAAATCCTAATGTGTTTGCCATGTCTTTGGATGTGGCAGTCGTGCTGGTCTACACTATATCAGCACTACAGTGACACCAGTACGGAGGAATTACCATCTGGATAATATTGCTGATTCATAGGTTCTGATGAGCCTTGTCCATGACTGTACTGTTCACTGTAATATTCCTCCTGACCCATGTACTGCTGTGAGGAACCTGCAAGGCAAAGATGAGAGAGCACACTGAGCCCATGGACAACTGAGTGATGTTTGTTCTTCTTTTTCTTTCTTTTTTTTTTTTTTAAGAGAACAGTATGTACATCTTGATAAGTAAACAGGCTATGTATGTTGAGAGCAGTTCAAAAATGTTTTGCTCACTGGAAAAAGGAAACAACTTTGTATTTTTAGAAAACAAAGCTAGTTGAAATTGAAATTATGCAACTGTCAGTAATAGAAGTCCTAAAACCACCCTCTTGTATGGCAATACCAAAAGTAATGGCAATGTTTCATCTACTAATCTGAGATATTAGAAAGCACAGGAATGTATTCCATGCTCATGAACATAGTTAGAGTTAAATATATTTCAATTAGTGTATTAATTTGTTTCTTAGCAAAATTCAGTTTATATTAGAATCAGTCTAGCAGCTTTGTTACCTCTTAGAACTTTTTCCAGAGAGGTGTTAGAGCATGGTGGTATTCTTCTGGTGTTTTCCTTGCTTTGGCCTAATTTTTCCTATTAATTGCTGGCACATTCTATCTTGTTTGCAGAAATGAGTTCCTTGTTAATTGTGCCATTTTACGGCTGATCCAATACCATTCAAAAGAAATGAAAAGGTTTCCAGTTACTTCAGTGAGCTGTATATCAAATTGTTAATCTTTTCTTTAGAGGTGCACAGTTTCTTTTAGACAGAATTATTTCTAAACACCTGAAATAGTTAAATAAACTTGAAAAGAGATTAAAGTTCTTCTGATTGTCAAGGTACTTCCAGCATTTCAGATTTCCTTTCTTTCCATATGGGATTCCTAATGCATAAAAGTGACTTGGAAATTTTGTTGTCCTGCCTACCCCACAGGGTGGACGGAATCTCATGGAACTACTACTACCGCCAGCAGTAAGCTAATCATAGATCTCACCTTGCTGTGAAGCTCTGTAGGGGCCCATTGGTCGCTGACCCATCATGCTGTTGCCCTGGTTGCTCTGACTCATCATGGCAATGGAGGACTGCCCCTGGTAATGCTGGCTCCCTCCTTGTGCCGAGTTGTAATGTGATGTTGCTGCTTGTTGGTGCATCATGGAGACTACAATGTACATGGAAAATCTGTTTTATAAAGGGATACGATGGTTCTCTCCCTAGTCTCTTTGGAAGCAAGTTAAAACGTTCAACTAAATTACATCCTGATCATTCTACGAATTTTCCACAGGGGGAGATGTTTTCCTACTCTATACATTGAGCTCTTCTTCAGTGTAATCCAACAAGGATGCTATTACACATCAGTTCTTGCCATTTGTTTCAGTCACAGATTTGACAACACATTTAACTTTGATTTCTGCTAGTTTTTTTAAAAAGAATGCAATCATTACTGGAGTAGGATTAAAGAAATAAGAACTGATATTTGTTTCCAGTTCTTTCTGACTCATTCATTGCTGTATTTGTTCTCAAATCAATTATTTTTTTCTAATCCCATCTCATTATATTTCCAATGATTATACAGTTTAAATAAACTGACATCTTAGGATTGATTTGCCCCCTATATTTCTGAGAGAACTACCATTGGACAACCCATTCAATACTCAGCAGCAATCATTTTTACTGGTCAAGAGACAAATTCAGAGCTGTCTGCTAGTCTCTCTCTATGACCTTCAAGCAGTGTTAAGTATCACTATAAAATCACAAAAACGTGGCAGTAATGTATAAATGATAAATGTGCAATACTCTGGCTGGCAGCTCCTTCAGATATGATAAAGGTGCCTTTCCAATCCCTCCCACAGCTGTGAGATTTGCTGCCAGGGCCTATCACGGAGTGCTGCCACTCTTTTAACTCTGTTTTCCACCACTTGTTAACTGTGGCAAGTCAACGTCAGTTAAAACAGGTCTGAAACTGTTCTGCAGCCTGACACATTCAGAGACATCCTAAAGCTTTTCTTCTTGCATGTTTGTCCTTGTTTACAGAAATATTTACGGAACACAGTCACGGGGGGTAAACCTCTGAGGTCACTGAAATGTCGAGTTGGCCCAGAAGGAGGAAGAGGGAGTTTACCTGGATTAGACTGCATGTTGATGTTTGTTCGAGAGACATAATTGCCTATCGACCCCTGGCCTTGCATTGGCACATTCTGAGATGCAGGCACTGTATGGCTATAACCAGGCCCAGTTCCATGACTGCTGACACTCATACTCAGAGAGGTTGTGGGCATTGTGTTCTGGCCTGACTGCTGCATAGGCACGTGATTAGGACCTAGAAAAATTAAAGAGAGCAACAAGAAAATATGTGTTATTATCAGCAATATACAGTGAGCATTAAAGCCCTCATGGCCTTTCTAAAATACGATAAGGGAAAACAAAACAAAAAAATCCTCATTATTAAAATTCTCTGTTATTGACAGACAAAACTGCTTCCTGCAAAGTTAGAGCAGTGTTCCTCTTCCTGCCTGCCAAATCTAGCTGTACGGAATTGCAAGGAGAAATCAGCAGCTGTGGCCTATAACCAGTTCCTCACGGGCTTCCACAGATCCTGCAGGCAGTGAAATTCACAAATGCCAGCAGTGTCAGATACTTTAGAAAACACACAGACTCTGGAAACATCCCAGCCTTCTGAAATTCTTTCCTTCCTCCTGTCCTGCTGTTAACCCCATTCACACAGATGGTGACAATAGGAAGGCATAATGGTGGCTGATAAACCCTGCACATTGCTGCATTCATTCATTCATTTCCCCTCCAACCAACTGCACTTTGTGACTCAGGCTTAAAAAGCACTAGGGGGCCTCCCCTCAGAGGACCAAGAGGACAAGCTTGTCTTTCCCTTTCTGGAAGTTTGATTGAAACAACCTCAGACTTTCTGAAGACGTATTTTGCAAGTCGCCATCATAATCACTGGTTACAGTACCTGTCCAGTAACACTGTCCATAATTACTGGGCTGCTCCAACTGTACCCTAGCACTGTGAGTATGTGAGTAGCATTCTGCTTACCTGGCAGTGTGCTGCTTTGGTTTTTTGTTTTTTTTTGTTTTTTTTTTAATTATTTTATTGTTGTATAACAAAAATTAGGGAAAATCTGGTCCTGATTTTTGTTATTAGTTGCTGCAAATAGTTTTATGAGTGAGTTTTGGAAAGTTGTTTTCACTGTGTTTTGATACTGTAGAAATTGTGATAGCATGTATTGCTGCCTATCTAAATTCAGCTGTGTAGTGTTGTCTATCAAATTAATTTAGATAGAATGGAAGACAAGCAGGATCCCTAGAAGAGACAAAATTATATTGCAATGTTTAGATAATGATATTTCAATCTGGTTATTAAGCGTATCTACAGCCTCTGAAAAAATGTTTAATTCTCTTACCGCAAACCTCATTAACTACTCTTAATGATATTTCTAGTCATCAAAAACAGAAGATATGCTGTTGATTATTATGTTTTCCTCTCATGGAGAGAAGCAAGCAGCATTTCTAATAGCAAACAGAGCTATTTCTACTGAAATATGCAGAACCAGAGATACACATACTGCTACAGAGGTCCAGCTCTGTGTTTTCTGAGAGTTTTGTGTGCCTTCTAAAGCTGATACTTGTTTTTGTGCAACACAAAACCATGCGGTGTTTGAATGGCATCTGCAGGCACTGAGTGAAAGAGACTGGGCTCACAGTAAAGCTCACAGTAAATCTTGCCCTGTTAGCATGGGAAAACGCGAGACTCTGGGCTTTCTTTACAGAACCCCCCCCCCCCCCAAAAAAGAAAAAAGTTTGGCTAATTCATGGTTGTAAGGGAAAATACGACAGCATGACTCTATGTGTTTAAATAAAAATACTAGAACAATAAGGCAAATACAAAGCACTGAATCTCTTTCATACTTTTGTGAATCTAAGGGAGCTGAGTTTTTCTTTGAAAGGCCTCATTCATGATTTCTGAACAGTGAGGATTCCCAGTTGGACCCCATTCTGTCAGGAAGCAGCTGAGCTTCCCTTAGCTGATGTCTGAATCTGCAAGTTCTGCCTGCAGGGCCATGGCATGAAGAATCACCAACTTGTGGCTGTTGGATTATTTGAAATTTCAGTGGGTTGGTTTTTAACCTGTCCCTACAGGCAGAATTATCATTAGTTATCATTAGTTATTGACCTAGCGGCCACTGCTGGTAATTATCATATATTTAGGGCACTATCTAGTGACTGTCCTGCAGAGGTGATTCCTCTAAAGACCAGTGTGAGGACAATAAGGGATAAAATGTACTAGTTTGATGTCTTCTTCCTTGTCCTTCCCTCTTTAACAATGCTGTACCTGTTCAGTACAGACTTTCATCTCCTTCAGATGAAAAATGTTCACAAGAACTGGAGCCCATACATTCATAATTGCTTGTGCATACTTATGCCTAACTTGCAAAAAAATGCTGTCCAATAATCACTGGCTGATGTTAAATAATTTCTCAGTCTCAAAGCCTATCTATCAAAGCCAACATGAGGGTTGGATGCTGGATAACTTAAGGTGCTGACTCGATTCTGGTTGGCAGAGACAGCAGCAGGAGGGGCTGGCACCCAGGTGGGTGTCCCCAGGCCTGGGGTGGGAGGCTTCTATTCTCACAGAGAGCAGCAGCACATGCCATCACTGCTGCTGTTACCTAGGCTACTCACAGCACGCCAGGAGAGGCAGACTAATGCATTCTCAGTCACACCTTCCTTTTGAAGAGCAGCTCTGTCTTGAGACCAGCCTCCAGTGGAGCGATACTTTCATAACAACCTGACACTATGCAGGTGCAGAGCATTGGTCAAAGAATAAGCTGCCCCCAGAGCCCCAGCTCAGGCTGTTAGCACTGGGCTGGGGGCACATGAGGTGAGTGTGCACCAGCACTGCCTGCCTACCTCTGTTCTGCAAGTGATGCCACTCAGCAGGACTGCCAGGCTGGCTCTTAATGAGCATTACATTGCTGTAAAGAACTGGGGAGCAAAGGAACATACAAAAAAGCAGCAGCAGTAACACTGAAAATGTAGATTCTGAGTAAAAAACAAACAAACAAACAATGTTCGGACTGATTTAGTGTAATACTTATACTAGTTAATAAATCTTTCAGAAAGGTGGCACAGATAAATTTCTCTCTACAGCTGGAAGCGTACAAAAGTAGGTACCTTCTCCATTTGTTCAGGAGGTCCTACCAGCTTGACCACAAATAGATTTCTAAAAACTCAGAAGTAATTTCACTGCTTGCATCTGCTCCTGAGTTCTCCTGCCAAGGTCTGTGATTTTACAGTCAGATACTTCTATTTATAGACATTGTTTTTCTCCCTCTCTTACTTTGGGAAAGACCCACATAAACAAGAGCTGACTAAATAACCATGAAGTACAAAATGAATAAATGGATTATTAATACTGAAGAGTATTAATACAAAGTAAAAACAACAACAACAACAATCTCAGTTAGTTTCTTTTTAGTTGCAAGAACCAAAGAAACAAATAGATAAATGTGTATATTTGTGTTATCCATATAAAATGTCTGTGCAGACTCTTTGGCTGGTACAATCCCTGAAAGCTTCTGTAGAGGACAAAGGCTGATGTAACACCATTTTGTTCTCCAGAAGAAATCTATCCTAGAAGAGCTTTGCAATCTAAAGGCTTGTGCAGTTAGTCATGCAAGCGATCCCGTTTTACCCTGGCCAGCCCCACCATCTTCAAGGGAAAAATACTGCAATATATCATTTTTCTAACTAGAGACTTGGAGGCATCTTGATGATTCTCATTAGACATTTTTAAAACTGTTTTTAATTTCTCCCATAGTATTACTAAGCAGACTGGAGGCCTCGCAGAACCCAACATCATTACAGACTGTAGCCATTTTGTGATGATTTCAACATGTCCCAGAAATCCCCATCTGCCTGAAAGGTGAGTGAGGAGAGGTCTTTTACAGCTCTGTAAGTATTTTCTGCATTAATGATTTTGTTGCCAAGCAACAGCAAAGCAGCACAAAGGGGACCAAGGCTCACCATTGCTAATCTGACTCTGCATGAGGGAGGAAGGAGGAAGGCCCGTCCCGATTGCATCACTGAGATTGCTCTGTGAATGAAGAGACTGGTTGGATGCACTCTGAGTCATTCCTCCTGGGCCCAAGTTTATGTTTTGCGTTGGTGGCTGCAAACAACAAGGAGGAGAAGCAAATTTTTTGTTAGGTTTTATTTAGAAAAATAATCACCCTCAAATTAGACCAAGCATGACTAAAAACTGCCTCAAGTAAGTAAGTGCTTCCCTCACTTTCTGAGCAAACCTTTTTTCATTTGACTAGGATGTGTGAATGACATTCAGCATGACACAGGGAAGCCAGCAGGCTCCAAGCTGTGCTTCTAACAGAGGCTGGCTTCTGTGCCCATTCTTTTACTTAGATAAATTTCATTTGGACTCGACTGAAAGTAACTGCTGTGGGGAAATGCCTTCACAAACACTACACAACAGAGTGTTGACAAACTGACCTTTGCCGAGCATAAAGCTATTGTGCATTTTGTGTTGTGCTGGATACTTCTAAAATCAATCAGTTCAGCAATAACTCAATTTTTAAAAGCAAACCAATGCCCAAGTACTAAATGAGATAAAATAGTGGCTTTTTTTTTTTTTTTTTTTTTTTCTGAGTAAAGAATACAGTAAGAATAAGCAAAGAATAACGAATCTGGAACAAATTAGTCCTGTTTAGATATGTAACACTGCATAATTTCCAGTATTTAGAAATTAGGCCACTGAGACAGATATTAACACAAATATCCGAAAGAAAGTATTTTAAATGCAGTAAAAGTAGCGCTTCATTTGGTTGATGGTCTACACAACCACTTAAAAAAAAAAAAAAAAAAAAGGTTTACTGACAATGATCAGTATCTGTATCAAAGCACATTTCCCTCTGCTATAGTAAATATATGTAGTGGTAGCATTGGTACTTACAGCAGGAAGCAAGGACTGCATATTCTGGTTAGAATCTGCTATTGTTGCCAGGTAAACGAGGTTTCTGTGCAAGATCTGTTGGTATCTACAGAATAAGGAGCAAAGCTTATTTGGAAAGGGTCAACAACATAGAAAATTGCAGTTTATTAAATTACATAAGCCCACTTTACATCTGTCAAAGTAAACAGTTATCATAGTGACCTATATCTGTGCTGTTGTGCTTTTCAGCAGTGTGTTCAACACCCATTTTACCAGTGGGTCAACTCAGGGAAGCAGGAGGTAAAGTACACGCTTCTTTGCAAGCACTCGGAGTACACTGTGCAGCTGGGAGCTCAGGCTTTCTCTGAGAACTGACACTGGGTCAGTGGCTTTAACAATTAGCCACAGATTCTTCCTCTGTCTAACCAGGGTCCTATTCGTAATGAAATTCCAAAACCCAAAACCTGTTTGCCCTGCCAACAAGCTGAGAAGAACAAGATTTTTTCAAGAGTGCTTTAACTGGAGTGTTTACTCAAGTAAGCACCACCTGAACCATTTCTGCTTCTTCACAGCTCTCGATGAACTGGAAAAGTTCATAAGGAAGACAGGAGGGCATCCAAAAGCAAACTACAGATGTACCACTGTGCAAAGTGAAGAGTCAAACCTGGAGAGTTTGAGAAAAAGGCAAGAGAAAATATTCTTCAAGTTGCCTTCTTTGCTGAAATGTTAGGTAACCTTTATTGCTCGAAATCTTCAATAGCTTAATTTCCAAGCAGGAGGTGAATACATTAGCATGGTTCTCCAGAATTAATAAATAATCTGTTAAAAATGTTCTAAATATTAAATTTTCAAATACTTTAGGGAAAAAAAAAAAAACAAAAAAACCCCATCCTCTATCCCAAGAACAATACATAGTTTGTAATACAAGCAAATCTAACAAATAAGTCCAAGCATTCTCTCACTGATCAGTGGACAGCACTGTTCATGGTACAGCCCTTGAGAAAAAGTACTGCAAAAACACAGCCCGAAACTCATCATACTCACTGAGTACATTCTGCAGTTTTCCCCTTGCTCTGATAATCCATAATACATTGTATTAGGTGGTGATTTTCATCTAACATCTGCATAAAAGAAACATGATCAGAACATGTGAGAATCGTATTAAAGACCTGGGTTTCTGTGATACTCCACATTTGCTCTCCGTAGCCACAGATGGCGTTCTGGGCACTTTGCTTTGGGATATGACCAAGTACCTACACATGACAGCACAGTCCTTGACCCACTGAGATGCAGAGGGCCCCCGAGTTCTGATCTCGATCACCCACAAGAAAATGCAGTTCACTGTCCTCAAATTGCTGTTTGGTGAACATTTTAAAGCAGCGCCATCACTGCTGTGTGGCCAAAAGCTCTGAATTCCAACACACCAGTTATCTTCTGGTGGTCTGTGCTACTAGAATAACTAAAGCTTTGAAAGACTATTGAGTTAATAAATAAAAACAAGCTGCTTTTATATTACAAATACGAATAACAACACTCTTGTGTTTCAATGCCATTAGAATATCCTAAAAGTCTTGCTTTAGTGGGAAGTTGTAACGAGCCCAGCATGTGCCCTCTCTGACTGCTCCATTTCTTACACTGAACTGGAACGTCCATTCAGTCACTGTGCCTGCAAGTCCCCTGCTCAGCACCACTTTGCAGACAGCAAATCACTGCCCATCAACACTGACAAACAGTCCTGAAGTCACACAGCAACAAACGCACCCGAGATAGGGAATGCTTTTACACATTGCTGGTAAAGAAATAACATTTCAAAGCTTCCATAGAATTCATAAATATGAAAAAAAAGGAAAGTGTTTGAAAATTGAAATGAAGATATTTGGCTGTCCTCTGCTTATGGATACAGCTGTGTTTTTAAGTACAAATTTCTGAATTAGAGATTCTGTCCTACTCCCAGCCAACCTGGAGGTTACAGAAAGAAAAAAAAACCACTGGAATATTTCACTGCTTAAAATTAATTGCTCACAGCAGTGTGTGTGCTGCAAGAGCATGGGCTTCATTTCCAAATAGTGCCCCGAGATTTCAGTCACACTCCTCAGGCTCATAGGCAGTTCGTTCTGCCCAATCTCTCTTCTGTAACATCCTTCCATGGAGAATTTTTCCCTAGAAGTCACAAATTGGCACCAGAAAATGGTTTGGCTGCAAAACCTACCGATGATCCGTTCGTTGTTGGGTTAACAACAACGCTGCCTCACTGACCATCATCTACGGACCGACCACGTAAACACCTACAGCTCCCTGCCCCTGCGCTGCACGAACTGCAGGAACAAAAAGCCTTCGTGGTGGGGAACGCGCTCACATCAGCACAAGTACAAATGACAAATAGCGGTCAAGGTGAAACATGCATGTTCTTTATTGAGTCTCCAGCCTCTTCGTTACACAGTTACCTTTTGTGGGAGGGACGGAGGGTCGGCAGGTGCACGCACTGCACTCCCTGCTGCCAGCCCTCCGGGATGGGAAACAATAACTTCCCAACTGGGAGCCCTTCTGTACCAGACCCGTGCGGAGAGCTCAATTGCAGAGAAAATCTTTGAGACCTTTGTCATTACACACCAATAAACACATTGCAAATAACAGGAACAGCAGACAAAAAATATCACTGATTGCTGCTCCATTTGGCTTCTAAGATTCCGCATCCAAATGCAAAACCCATGCCAATGCAATATTTTATTTTTTTTGCTGATATGCCGTCAGAAATTAAACACGTATTTGCAAACGCTATTGCAATTTTCCACCGCATTATTGTCAGTCTTTTTCCCACCAGCAGCAGCCAACGTGCCGGCAGATTTCATTCCGTACCCCTTCTCTGGCTCTCTCTGCAGCGATCTGCACACCTTTGCTTTGTTCCACCTCCTCCTCCTCCTCCTTCCCCCACCTCTCTCCAGCTGTCCATCTCTGCAGCCCTGGCCATGCACGAGTTTCCCTGCTCGCCCGCAATCTGCCTCCTTCCACGGCTGCGGGAGCACGGACGGAATCACGTCCACCCCATCGGTACAAAGCATGCTGTTTTTACCTTCTGGATAGTTTGCTGGGTCACCTCCCCTTTGCCTCTCGGGCGAGCAGAAGCAAAGGCAACCGACATGGTGGGCTTTTTTTATGTGTCTATAATATATGGGTCCCAGGCTCTAATAATATTGTTATTATCTGCCTGCTATTGCCGTGCGAGGATTCTCCGCAGTGCGCGGGCAGGGGAGGTGCCGCACATGGTACGCTCTGAGCCCGGCGCCCAGCGGCGGCCAGCGCGCCCCGGAGCGGCACACGCCGCCCCGCGCCCGGGGCCGGTGCCGGCAGCTCGGGGCGGGGGGGCTGCGGGGCGGATTTGCGGGAGGGGAGGAGAGCGGCCGCCCGCCGCCCCGCGCCTCTCCCCGCCGCCGCACATGGTGCGTCCCTGCCGCCGGGTTTCCTGTCGCAGCCGAGCGGCATCTCCCTGCCTCCGCCGGCCGCCGCCAGGTGCGCCAACTGCGTAAGGGCGGCCGCCATCTACGCCGAGTGCGTCGAGCGCCGCGGCCGCCTTCGCCTACGCTCGTTGCGCAACGCCGGCTCCTCGCGCAAGGAGCGCGGAGGGAGCTTCGCGGCTGCAGCGTACGGAGTTGGCGCAGGGGGCGCCGTCGGCGTACTCCGGAAGCGGGCGGGGGATGAGTGTGCTGTTTTGAGGGAGGCGGCGCGCGGCCGGCAGCCATGAGCTACGACCGGGCCATCACCGTCTTCTCTCCGGACGGGCACCTCTTCCAGGTGGAGTACGCCCAGGAGGCGGTGAAGAAGGGCTCAACGGCGGTGAGCGAGGGGAGAACGGCGGCTCTGGGTTCACCGCGGGGTCGGGGCGGGCGCGGAAGGGAGGGGAGGCAGGCCCTGCGCGCGGGGAGCCGCGCCGCCGCTTCGCCGGTGGCCCCGCGTCGGGTCCGCGCGCACGGAGCGCCACGAGCCGGGCGGCGCCGCGGGGGAGCTGCAAAATCAACGCTGGTGCCGGCGGAAGCGCGCGGCCGGGCGGCGCTGCTGGAGCGCTGCGCTGTGCGGGTGTCCGGCGGACGGGAGAGAGGAGAGGAGTGGGAACGGCTTTGTGGCCGCTGCCTTCGGTGTTCGCGTTGCCCCGAGGTTCTGATGAGCGAGGAGTTTTACTACATGGGGAATAACGTATCGCTTTCCAAGTATTCCGGGAAGGAAACCGCCGGCCTTCGGCTGTGCGCACGCGGCTGGCGCTGCCCGCACGGCTGCTGAGCGCCAATGGACACAGCCGTCCTCACCGCTGGTACCGCTGAGCTCCTCGCAGCACAGCTGCCCCAGCCCTGCAGCGCCGTGGCGGCCCTCCGTAACGAGGCGTAGTGCCAAATTGCGTTGGGTTGTTTTACAGTACGGTAAGGGAGCGACCTACGGCAGGCTGACCGTGCGTTTGATGTGGCAGCTCTAATGCTACTTCTGCCGCAGTGGCTGCAGGAAAGTGCTGGTATTGGAGAACACGGTTGGTAGGAGGGGTGGGGATATCTGCTAGGAGTCACACGGATTTAAATCGGCAAAAGCAGCTGATGAAACTGCACCCAGCAACTGAATGCAATTTTTGTTACATCAGTCCTCTCCCGGGCTGTGGCAGTAGGAAACAAAGTACTTCAAGTTGATGTTCATAATGTTTGGGTTTTTTTCTTTCCACCACGTCCTCAGTTCAGTATTCTGCAACCTTTTAGGGGACCTAAGTTAACCTTTTTTTTTTTCCTTTTCTTTGATTGCATTGAAGGTTGGAGTCAGAGGGAAGGACATCGTTGTTCTTGGCGTGGAGAAGAAGTCTGTGGCAAAACTTCAGGATGAAAGAACCGTGAGGAAGATCTGCGCCCTGGATGACAATGTCTGCATGGCTTTTGCAGGTATGTGATCCCTGCAGAGTTTGGGGTTTGGTGCAGCAGTTGTTAGACTGCCTTTGGGTAAGGTTATGGATTCATGGGGTGTATATAACTGAGAGGGCTGTGGGGAAGGAGCACATTTCCAGTTACTGCCACTTTTACAAATAGGTATAGATAGATCCATAGGGCATTTAGGAGAACCAGTGATTAAATGAGGATGAAATACTGGTTAGAGTTCACTGAGTTTAACGTGAGGATGAAGACTGAGAAGTAATGTTATTGATGCAGATATAGAACAAATATACTGGTTAACAATATATGTGAGCTCATATATACACACATACATTTCAGCAGATATCTCCTGTCTGTAAGTAATTCTTTGTATCAGTGTTCATAATGCTTTAAGAGGAGATTTGATTTGAGCAGGCAAAAATACTGATTTTTGAGATGTGTAGTGTGCCTTGCTTCCTCGGCTGGGGATTGTGATGTGTGCAGGTGGATTCACATGCTCGAGGAAGAGCTCTATAATGGAAACAAGGCTCCCAGCTGAAAATGGCATTGCTGGCTATTTTTTGTCAGCTAACATCATGCTGCTGTAGTTCCATCAACTAGACAAGATCGATTGTGCAGATAAGCTGTTTTATAGAGAGGGGTGTTGTAAAAAGAAGTGTAGGCACCGTACATGAGAATTGAAGCTCTGCTAATTTGCAGTTAGATGGAATGCTTTCAGTCTCTCAGAGGGATTCTGATTACCTGGTTCAAAATTGCATGTGATTTAATAAACAGTCATGAAATCTGTGAACAAAGTATTTATAATTTTGATGCATTAGTTTATTTCTGTTGCCTTCTAAACGATGTCCTCACTCAGCAAACCTAGGAAGGTGTGATCTCTTGTATGCTTTCCTTCCCTTACTGTTGGCACTGACCTTGTGAGCCTTTTGGAGCAAGACAAGCTGTCTGTGCTCATGGTGTGAAGCATGAGTCTGAGCACAGCGAACCCACTGTCATTGCAGGGCTCACAGCTGATGCCAGAATAGTTATAAACAGAGCTCGTGTAGAATGTCAGAGCCACAGACTCACCGTGGAGGATCCGGTCACCGTGGAGTACATCACACGTTACATCGCCAGCCTGAAGCAGGTGAGCTGTGTGGGGTCCCTCTGTCCATCCGTCCTGCTGTGCAGTGCTGCAGGAGCCATGCATGGGCTGCGTGCTGCTCTGCTGGCAGAAAGCAACATAACGCTCCTGGTTGTTGGAAATAAAAATGTACTAATAGAACATGAGGATTGATTACCAGCTTTCCTCAAAAGATGAAATTAATTAGTGCTTGTAACAGCTGTATAAGTACATTGGTGATGTTATCAGGGACGCCGCCCATCTGTGCCTGTAATTCATTCTCATCATGGCTGTGATGCATTTCCTGTTTCGGTTTTCCTTCAAGACAGCACAGAGAGGGAGCAAATTAATGCAGCACTTAATATACTTACTTTGATATTCATGAATTTAAGATTAATGACAGGGTCAAAATATGCCCAACTGCCTTCTGTGGTAAAATTCTTCATTTGCTGCTGGTGTTTTGAACTAATTTTCAGCAACTAGTGGGGATTAGCAAAAGTAATTTATTTATGATGTGCTAGCACAGTGATGATGACAATAGTGTGATGCTTGTGTTTATTACTAGCCTGTCAGAGCAGAATCTCACTTTGTTCCTTTACAGTATTCTCACGTCTGTGTATTTCATTCTGACACGCTTGCAGTCTCTCTAAAAGTAGTAGCAGTAAATCTTGCAGTACTGCTGCTGCTGTTGGGCCTCCGTGCTTATGGTCACTTGTGGTTGTGGTGTGCTGCTGTGTTACAGCAGTGAGCAGAAGGGCTGTGGCACTGCCTTTCCTACAGCTGGCTGCCATCACAGATGATGCCTGCTTTGTCATTCATGGAATTGTTGCAAATCGTTGCTGAAAACTGGCTTTGTGCTCAGATGTCATCCTCCTGCTCAGCCTCCTGAGTGTGCTTGTCAAAGCACAGCACCACACCCAGGCATACAGTCACTGTCAGCAGCTCCTGGCAGCCAAGAGAGTCTCTTCCTGATAGTTACAGTGGTGCAGAAAACTTCAGTGGGTGTTAGAAAAAGTGGCTGAAAAGTAAAGTAACTCCTTCAGTTGCTTGGCTTATGGCCTTTGGTAGGGCATGGAATCCTGCCTTCAATAGGTAGATGGGTGAGAAAGCCTCCTAAAAATACTTCTGATGCCTTTCCTGGTTGTAACATATAGAATGTCTGCTTTCTGCTCTAACAGTAGAGCTGCTTGTGAAATGCATGTCTGTTCCTTCTGAGCAGAGGTACACCCAAAGCAACGGTCGCAGACCTTTTGGTATCTCTGCTCTGATCGTGGGATTTGACTTTGATGGAACCCCCCGGCTGTACCAGACCGATCCCTCTGGCACGTACCATGCTTGGAAGGTGAGCTGGGTTCTGCCTCTTCTGGGGGTTACTGAAATATTTAAGAGTTACCATCTCCTTTAAAGAGGGATTGATGTAGAAGGAGATGAAAAAATCCATCTGCGTGGAATGGCAATCTGCAGTTAAGGTCTACTTGGGGAATTTTACTATGTTCTCTTGTTTTCCAAGTACATGCGGGTGCCTGACTGCTGACTCCTTGTGTGGTAGGGGAAGTAATGTGTTCAATCTCCTGAAAAACACACAGTGATCACAGAAGGGTTTCAGATCACCTTTGCTAATTCCAAGCTGCTTCCCACCCCCATCCATTCCAGGCTAATGCCATTGGCAGAGGAGCTAAATCTGTACGTGAATTCCTGGAGAAAAACTACACTGACGAAGCCATTGAAACAGATGATCTGACTATTAAGCTTGTCATCAAGGCTCTTCTTGAGGTGAGTCTCCCTCAGGAGCTTTGTGTCACTCTTCACCTTGTGTTTGGATTAACTTCTTAATTGTGAGTACGCTAAAATCTTCATCCATGTGGCAGGATAGCTTTACAAAAGGATCTATGAAAAGTGCATTCGCTGTTTGCCATAGGTTTTGGGTTATGTGCAAGGTTCAGAGTACTTCAGAAAACTATGCCTGTAACTTACATGGAGGAACTTAGACTGCAGTCCTCAAGGGAGAGAAAAAGACTTCAGTTCTTGCAGTTAATATAAATGAAGATGCACTAAACACCACATGCAGTATGCTTTGTGTTGAAATTTGAGATGAGGAAAGCTTAAATCAAAATGCAGATGGTGGAAATGTGTTGCTTTTAAGTTAAGCATCAACAGGCTGCATTGATGCCAAAAGGAATACTTCCTTTTTGGGGGTGTGTTTTCCTACTGCTGGGATGGAGAGGTTGGAGCTAAAGAAGTACTCCTTTTCCACAGCTGTTTTTCCTGAAAGATCTAAGAGAGGTGTTAAAATTGTTTAATGGACCCACTCCTAATGGTGTTAACTTCTGTTCAGGTTGTGCAGTCTGGGGGGAAGAACATTGAGCTGGCTGTTATGAGAAGAGATCAGCCCCTGAAGGTAAAGTCTGCTTTGGCTTTTCTCCCTTTGTAGCCAGTTTCTCTGATAGCACTGTTGTACATCAGCCCTAACTCCTTCATCTCACATTCTGCACTGGCAAATATTTGTTTAATAGTAGCAGCCAAGGAATGTTGTGTCTGCACAATGTACCTGTGTCTCTGGAAATAACTGTTAACTTTCCTGCCATGTCAGAGCTACTTAAGTAAGATGAAAGTCTCTTAAGTGGCATCTTAGAGGTTGCTGTTTTCCTTTCTTTAGATTCTAAGCCCTGAAGAAATTGAGAAGTATGTTGCTGAAATTGAAAAAGAAAAGGAAGAAAATGAAAAGAAAAAACAGAAGAAGACATCATGATGAACCAAATTCAGCGCCTGCTTAGCTGCTTCTTTTTAACTGAAGCAATGGGTTATTCTGTATAGACAAGATGTAGGCATTCCGTTTATTCATACTGTGCCCCTCTGGAGACCTACAATAAACCTACTGATTTTTTTTAAGCTCTTATTTTAGAAAGATCTGTGTGTTCCTGATATTTTAATCACTAAAGGTTACTTGATCAGCTACAACATGCAGGAGTGACCCATTAAAGGATGAAGATTGGTTGCATTTTTCTTCTTGGCACCTTTCTTATAAACAGTCTCAGTTGTCACTTATTTTCTTGTTGTTGAAGTGGTTGTCTCAACAAAAACAACTGCTTTTAATGAATTATGCTTTCTCTGTCCCTCATCACTATTTTCCAATGTAAATGGTCAGGTCCCAGATGTAAAACATAAAACTTCCTATCTCAAGTTTTGAGTTTTATAGCACAAGGATTTCAGGCTGCAATGGTTTGGGAAATGAGCATGAGAACTGCTTTGAAGGAATGTCATAAGCAACTGAGGAGGTACATGAATTGCTACCTGCAGGTCATTGCATGATTCATCTGGTTGAGAATAAAGTGGTGTTATGATTGCCCACTAGGGGATTTATAGACCAGTGACTTCCTCATATGAACTACAGGTGTACTAAAACAATGATGAAGGTCTACTCCAGCTTATCCTTTTGGTGCCTCGCTCAGGTTCTGGTCAGACCTGCATACTGTCACAGCTGTATCTTTGTCCAGTTCTCTTCTCTTGGCAGAGGCAGACCACATTCTGTAAGTGATAGAGGCCTATCTCTGCACACTAAAGTCACTGCTGTGTGCATTCTATTCACCAAACAATAACATGTATAAAATGAAAGCCTTGTGGACAGATAGCTGTGTATCCAGATAACAAGTTTTACTTCCAATAGCCACCTGCAGTCTGAGGCAGCTCCACGTAGCCTGTCCTGGCCCTCTGCTCACATAAGCATGGGGGTAAAGCTTTTGGGGAAAGGGGGGGGGAAAAGAAGTGCCTTCCTTCCTGCTGTTGTTTCCTGTTTTAGGAAGCTGCCCCTTGACAGCTCTTCCCTACAAGGTTAGTGATCCAGGTGCAGTACTGCACATGGAGGCTGCAGTATATATGCCCAGCAGGCCTGACACTGAATCTAGAACCAAGAAAACTACTGCCTTAATAATAAAAAGGAGTGGTATTGAAGTTGGTGTTTTCTCACTTCACCACAGCCACACAGACAGGCTGTAAAGGCACTCACTGCTCCAGCAGTTGACAGGCAATGCAATTCCATCTTCATGCTGTAGTGTCATAGAAGCTGTTTTGCCATTGGAGAAAGGAGCTTACCTGGGGGCTGCTGCAAGCCCTGCTATCAGCACACGCACCATTTGCTGGTAAGAGCCCAGCTCCCAAAGGCATTTGTGGCCACCAAACCAGAAGCATTGACACCCAAAACAAACTCTGGTTAAGCTGTACCAGAGCTGGCTGTGAGCTCTGGGTGCTGTGAGCAACAGCAACATTCCTTCAGTTGGCTACTCAGACTTCCCCTGAAGGAAGGCAGGGTGACAGGAACAATGCAGCAGCTGTAGCAGAGCCTTCAGCAGCCTTCTTAAACACTGTGCACCTCTTTCCAGGCCAGCTCAATTTGCTCTTAAATTCCAGCCCTGCTTGGGGTTCCAACAAGTTGTGGGGTCAGATGCTGCCAAGCTGCACGCAGAACAAAATAGCAGGAAAACATCAAACATTTACATGTTTATTATAATTACAATTTACATTACTCCAAAGAGCAGCCCCACTGCTATGTTCTAATTCTTAGCAATAAAGTCCTACAAAAATAAATCCAAGCTTTTACAGTAACCTAAGTCAATGCATAACTAAAAAATTCTAGCTATGTATGGGGTTCAGTCATCAAGGTGCTTCTTCAAAATTCCCTACCAACAGAAAAGGGACACATGCTTATAGCAATTTAACCCACTTATTCATGCAAACAAATGCAACCCCTTCCCTCCCAGCCCCTCTCCCCACATACAGATTTTAAAAACAAAAGAAAAACTAAACTATTTACAGTATGGGGGTACAGAGGAAAAATTAAACATGCCCATCTTTTAAGCTTCATTATATGGACTCCCCATTCCTAGTTTAATGAAAACATTCCATAGTGTTCCACCACAGTCTACTAGTGTACAGAAAACTGTTTGCATTTAGCACGATATGAACAAGGTACAAAGCAAGGCAAGAAGCCGGCGCTCCGGGCTCCTTGCCAGGCAGCCAATTGCTGCCAGGGGCTCTTCACTCTGAACACACAAGCAGCAGTGCTTGCTGCCCATCCTGCTGGGGCACAGCACTCTGCACTCCATCACCCCCTGACCCCGCAGAATTCCGAGCCGTGGAGGAGTGCCCAGCACCCTTCAACTCGAGGGAGGCACAGCTCTGCAGAGCCTGCTGTACCTCCACATCAGTACTGGCTAACAAACAGTCGTACAGTCATTTTACACCACTACATGAGCAACAATCCAGTATTCCCAAGTGACAATACACGTAACTCCCCAGCACCAGGAGTCCATTCTTTCAGACACCAAGTGCTACTCCACACACGCTGCTGAGTACAGTAAGACCAGCAGCACCAAAGAATCCATTTGGTTACTCAGAACAAACAAGTTAGCTGGTTTATTTCAAGTGAGCTTTGGTTCCATGTTAAAATACCATGATTTAACTTCTTCAGGGTTCAGAAAAGGAGTCTGACTTTAAGCTTAGACTATAGCAGCCTTTGAGAGACCCGAAAGAAGAACCATGTAAGTTAATCTGCACTTAAAAAACAAAAACAACAAACAAAAAGACACCCTGAAGAAGGTACCCCTGAACACATTCCCTCTTCCAAAGAATATTCCAGCTGACAGTTGCTGGTCCAAAGTAAGTCCAGAATATAAGCAGTAGTACATGAAGTTCTGTCATTTGAGCTGAGACGGTAAACAATATGAACCATTTTCCCACATTAGTGCAGCAGTCAGTTGTTTTCTATGTACATTTTCATCTTCTCAGGAGAGATGTTAGAACCTATGCAGGAAAAAGGTAGAATTAGATTTGATATCCAGAGGATTTGCCCCAAGAAAAAGTTCATACCTACATATCAATTAAAATGTTTAGCTAGAAAGTCTCAGCTGAAACAAACAGCTCTTGGTTTTCGCAGAGCTGAGCACCAGGAACCAATAGATCAATCAACATGTTAGAACTGCTTGCATCCCCTCCCATCACTTAGAAAGACGGATAAACAGTTAAGAGATGATAAAGAACTACTTTTCATTTACCTGCAGGACTGGAGGAGGTTGCACAGACAGCTCAGATAATGGATAAGAAACATGCTCTGGTTAGGGAGAGCAGTAACTAAACAAAGAAAATACAGTTTACCTGTGAAGTTACACTCTGCCAGTACCAGCTCTGTGAGTGGTTTGGTTCCTTCTTGCTGCTCCGCTACCCCTTCCACCTCGAAACCCACCACGAAAGCTGCGGCCACGAAGGAACCGTCCTGACACTCCAAATGTCTCAGTATTGAGTTTCCTTTCTTCAGCCCACGTGGTGCGTCTAGAACTGAATGGGACTGCGTTCAGATTTAATATAAACATTAAATAACCCCCAACTCACTCAGCTAGGAAGCCTCAAGAACCCTATTCTATTGACTAGAACTACAACAAGAACAGCTGCAGTATGAAAACACTCATTCAATTCCTCTGCTAAACATGGGCTTTTTGGAAGTGATAGCTGTTGGCTTTTACATGCTACTTCCAGACAAGAGAACTATGGAAAGACTTAAAATACGATCGAATGAGGACTTGGTAGCATTTCACACCCAGTCTTGTTTTCTTGGCAAACACAAACTTAAAACCCATGAAGCCTCTCTGGACTCCTAGGTAGGCAGTCCTGTCACAGCTGAGGTTCAGCTACTGGAACAGCTCCACAGCACCAGTCCTAACTCCTATCCAGAACCTGCCTGCTCCCAAATACTGCCTTATGGTAAACACAAGGAAGAAAGCTTTGCTAAAAGGAAGCAGAAACACCAAGGGAATTTTATACGCTGACATTAAAGGGAAGTTTAACTTCATCAGGCTGCTCATACCACCAAAAGACAGCAGCAGCAGATGAAACCTTTCATTAATATTTGCAGTATTTAATTTGATGTTTCTACAGACAGACCTGCCCAAACTCCAGGCTTAGCTTGCTCCTGTCTGCAAGATGTACCATCGTCAGCACAGCATGATTCTGTTGCCTCCTCCCACAAATGTGATTTTAAACACTTTATTCAGTGTGTTCAAAGTCAGGACTAGGAAACAGAATGGGATGCATTAAACGCAGCACAGCCAGCCAGAAGAGGCGATTCCCCCACTATATTTAGCACTGGTACAGCCTCACTTCGAATATTACTGGCAACTATGGGCTCCACAATATAAAAACATTAAGATACTTGAGTAGCACCCAAGGGACAAAGCTGGTAAAAGGGCCTAAGGACACATCTTATGAGGAAAAGCTGATGCTGTGCTTGTCTAGTTTGCAGACAAGGAGACTAAGTAACCCCACTGTCCTCCATAATTTCCTGAGGAGGGAAAATAAGAGCACAGAGACTCTCTTCTTCCTCATAATCAATGAGGGGACATATGGGAAACAGCATACACCTGTGCCAGGCAAGACTTCTATAGATACTGTCTTCACCAGAAGGGTGGTCAAACACTGGAACACGCTTCCTAGTGAGCTGGTTGATGCTCCGTGTCACTCAGGGTTCAGGAGCCATTTGAACAGTGCCCTTACCAACATGCTTCATCTCCTTGTTAGCTCTGAAGTGGTCAGGCAGTTGGACACTTAGCTTTGTTGGTTCCTTCCAAATCAACTATGCTATCTGACAAGTGATCCTTGTATCCTAGTTGAGGGAAATGTGTTAGTGCAACTGAACTTACTGCTTTTTGTTTGGTCTCACTGTATGAAATTTGGTAATATCATCAATGTTGCATCAAGTGTGTGACAATACTCCCTTCTAAAACCTGTTTTGATTTCCTCACATTTCTTCTTGCATTTTGAGACTTCTAGAAAGTTGCACCATGTTACACATCTGGAATTATGGCTAAGGCAGCAAAAAAAAAAAAAGCAAGCTTAAAGAAATACTCACCTAGACTTCAGTTCTGAGGAGATATTGTCAAAGAAAGACTTGGATTTATCATAATAGCAGTTGGGTCCCAAAAGGTCCTCCTCTGCATTGCCATCATTGTTTTGAGTTGCCACTCCAGGATCCCCTTTTTCTTCCTCTGTCTCTGCTTTGTCATCTGAAGATAATAAAATGCATTACACTTCTGAGGCATACTGAAGACCCATCTGTTCTCTTGGTCCTTCAAACAAAATTTGAGATGCTGCCACTTTTAGATGCAATTTCTCAGAATGAGTTTGTCTATGCAAGGTTTACTACTAGCTCAGCAATTCATATTTAAAGAAGCTACAAACCTTTAAAGTTTAGTTTCTTCTTGAATTCTTTATCAAGTTCCTCTCTGTTGAATTGTGCATTTGCACTTTCAAAGTCGAAGTCACCTTCAAACTTTATCGTATTTTCCTTCACAGTAGTTGGTCTGTTTTGTCCTCTAGAGCGATTTCTGGTTCTCCTGTTTCCCCTGTTTCCTGAAAGCAGGAGAGTTTAAACACTTGGTAATGTGCAGGGAAGTTAAGTGACTTGCTCAAGACCAGAGGAAACCAGGACTAGAACTCAGAATCCTGGCTTCCCATCCCATGGTTAGGTCACACCTATTTGAAAGTAACTTCTGAACTTGGCTGTAGGAAACACATTACAGCAACATTTTACCTTTCTGAAAAGCATTCCTGCTGTCAGCCTTACCACTAAAACGTAACACATCCAACTTTTCTTTCAGGTGGAAGAGAGAAAATAAGAGCAACATGTCCAGTAAAGCTGAGGGAAAGGTACAGGGGCTATCAACTCTATTTGCCACTCATCTGCTAACATGTCACTATAACTGGTCCACAAACCTGTTATGACTGGGATGAAAAGATCATTGGTTTTGGAAAACCTTCTGAAGACTCACCTGCCCACAAAGGGATGCATACTTAATTGTAAAGCAAAAACCAACAGAAACTATCAGCTTCTTTTTGGAAAGAAAAAACACCAAACTTACAGCCTCCCTTCCACAGCACTGCCTTTAAACTAGTTTGAAAGCTAATCTCAACTTCTGCTTCCTGCCTTTTCTTACTTTGTTTGGGCAAGGATGTCTAGTTGACTTTAGCTTCACTTTCCTTTGACCTATGCTTAGTCATCTCAGTATAGGAGCTTCACTCTAGAGAAGCAATGACTCCATAGTTCTTTTAATTTGAAAGAACACTAGATACTCTTAAACAGGCTGCCCTTCCCAATAAGACAACAGGTTTCAGAGCAATCTAGTTATTGCTGTCGATTTCTTTTTTTAAAAAACAATTTACCTCCAGTGCCCAGAGGACACCAGAATTTTGGTGGTTCTGTACTTCTGTGGCTCCAGAATTTACTTTACTGGGGAATCATCCCTACAAGGCCAAAGACTTCTGAAGCCTTTCTTTGCTCTTAGTCTTCTGTCTGATAACGCTTACTAATTCAGCACTATTTGCCTTTTAAACTAGAACAAGTGTTTAGTGTCAGAATAACCTACCTGATCTTCTCCTTTGAGGCCTTCTGTTTTCATCATTCACCTGTCCTTGGGTTTGTACAGGCGTTGCTGGAACTGTATCTACTGAACAAGAAAGAAACTTCTGGGCACACAAGAACAAGACCGAAATAGCCTGGCCTTGCTATGAACCTTGAGTGATGCTTGAAAACAGCACTTTAAAGCAGTCCATACATACCAGCTGTCTTGGTGCTGCTCTGGGGAACCTGCCGGCCATTGCGCTGCACCCCTGGAGTTACTTTCACTGGGAGTGGCTTCTGTGAATTGATGTTGTCAACGGGGCCGGTCTGGACAGCCTGCTCTACCATGGGGCTTTTGCGGACAGGGTGAACTGAAGGGAAGCCAGCACCTGGAAAGAATTGCAATGACTAAGTGCTCCTCAGAAAGCACGCCAGTGTTATTCAAACCCTACCCGCTTCTACGAAGAAAACATCGACCACAGTTATTCAAAACCTTGGTTGTTTATCATTACAAGCTACATTTAAGTGGCATGTAGGGAAAGCACTACTGCCATCGTTCTCAGCTCACAAATCCAGAGCCTTACTTCAGAGAAACTACCCGTTTATTTCTTAAATCAAATTAGACACTTCAGATAAACAAGCCAGGTCAGATAGGTCAGTCTCCCATAGAGAGTCAATAAGAAAATCAAATTTCTAGGTGCATCTTTGGTTATGCAGGATTGTACTTTACATTATATCTGAAGCAAAACATGACCATTTTGAAGTTGCTCAAGAAAGCTTCCCCACTTCGTCTAAAACAAAAAAAAAGTTTGCTGCTAAAGTTTCGCCACCTCAGCTATATATCCCATTTTGTAAGCCATTTTTAGAAGCCCTTTGACTACTTGAAGTACTGTCATTGCTTATTGTTAGCTTTCAGACAAAGAAAACCTGAAACCAGACCAGGATCTCAAAGTTACCCTTTTAAATTCCTTCTTGGTCAAGGCCAAAGTGTTACCCAAGACTTCTGTTGCTCTTCCATCCAGGCTTATTTATTCACACTACAAAACATGTAAATACTTTTCATGGTTTGGTATACCTTACACCATTTATTTTAGAAAGTGACAGTCTTCAGTACTCAGAAGAAATACTGCATTCTAGATTTAATTAGAAGTTTTGGAGCTACAGGCTTTTGTAGTTATGCATAAGAATTGCTTGGAAGCAAACTTTAATTGAATACACTTTAAGAGCAAGAAAAGTGAAAAAGCTGAAGAGTACACACAAACCAAGCCACTGACACTTCTGGGGCACCCAAGTCCACATGAGATATACCCAGTAGGTAACATCATGCAGGTTCCCAGTTATGTACACCTGGAAAACTTGCAAGGAAGACAGACACAGCCTAAGGATTATTCAGTAGGACAAAGCTGCTGTGCAAGTTCAACAAAAAGTTTCAAAGCTTAGTAAGAAAATTGAGAAAGCATATACAGACAGATGGCCAAACGGAAAGCAGAAAGCTTCATGCCAACACAACCATACATGCTAATTTAAAAACAGTTTAAACTAATTACCATGTTTAAATGCAGGCTGCACCTGGTCTCTCTGCTCTGAAGATGGGTCAGTCTAGTTATCTCTACTCAAACTCCTTTAAAAGTTCTTAAGCACAGAAGCAAGCACCCAGAACTATGTTACTTCTGCTTACCACAACTAAAATTGTTCACTGTTAGTTATGCCTTACTAGCTGGCAATCTTTATAAGGTACATTGCCCCATCATGCATGGAACATATCCTGAAGTTTCCTAAATTACAGTAACACTCCTGAATTTTCTACTGGCCTGTTTATTTTTGAGCAGTAAGGCCACCCATGATTTAAGCAGTGCGCTTGGCTTTCTAGGAAAGGCCAATTAATTCCCTGCCTAATGCCTAAGCCAACACATACTCCTAGGGAGGATGCAGCACGACATCCCTATACCTCAGCCCTCTCCTGATACTTACACAAGAGGATCCACAGTTCTTTACTTTTTCCATTCTCCTGTCTCTCTAATTGGTACTTCTAGAGCAGGAGGAAGTAATACTTCATGTGACGAAAAGCAACAACAGCCAAGAACAAACTCATTTCACTAGCATTACCCATGTAAGTACTATCATTCTAGGAGGGGGTTAACAAGAACATATTATTTTCAAGTGCCATGCAGTTCTTCCAAATATTTGGAGTCCTCAAACTGCTGTTACCCTTGGAAGAGAGCTGATGGGGCTCTGAAGACATGTCAGGCTCTGAAACAGGTTGTGGAGACGGAGAAGAACTAGGACTGGAAGCAGCTGCTGATGCTGGAGGGCTTACCAATTTCTCTAAAGAGATAGAGGGAAGAAGAGAAAGCAAAAAGATATATGGATAAGATACAAGGTTGTGTAACATCTGGAGGACTTGGAAAGAGATACAAGAATCTCTAGAAACAGCTTTAGAGCAGCTTATTTAGTTCTCTTTTGGAACACAAGCTCTTTTCACACATGGGTTGTGCGTGTGAGCTATGTCAGACCAGAAATGAACTGACCTCAACTGTTTGTTATTCATATTACTTTCAGAGAGAAGCTTCAGCTCTTTAGTTTCTTTCTTGGGTACATATGTATAAGTGAAAGATGGGCCTCCTTGCTATAAGATCATTGCAAAGTTTTTAACTACTTATTCACTGCTTCTTGCAGCCTGACATTCAGTATGGAATTCATTATCAGTTACTGCCATGTGGCGCCAGTGTAGTTGCATACAAGACTGTAGCTTTATTCTAGCAAAGAAAGCTTTTACTTACCTAAACCTAATGAAGCTGCGTACTGCTGGCTAAGTAAAGAGCTGGCAGCAAGTTGGCTGTAAGGTGGCATACCTCTAAACGGGCTGTAAGGCACATGTGGCTGAAATGATGATGTGGAGGCAGAGCCCAGTGAAGACTGTAACAAGACAAAGTACATTTCCATTTACAGTGTCCAGAAGTCAACTTGCTTTGGCAGTGATTCTTTACTTCAAGTACAGCACTATTACCACTCAAGTAAACTCCACAGTCTACCTGCATTCTCAGCTAGTACACTAGCTACAGTTTTGTCGACTGAAGTCTTACTACCATGATTTTAAACGCTGAAATGCAATTCAGAACGCTTCCAAAAGTCTGAAAATTCCTGGAGACAATGACTAAGTTTTTATAATTTGATACCAAAATGCAGCCTTTTATCAACGTTTCACCACATCTATCTACACTGCAGGCTAGCTTACCTGAACAATGGCAGGATCCTGTGGCAGAGTATGCTGAGCTTTCGGAGGCTCACAGACAGTGATGTCTTTGATGTCACTTCCTCGGAAAATAATGTATTCATAGATTTCTTCCCTTGGAGGAGCAGGTCTGTCTGTGGGCCGGTCTTCAGTACCAAAGGATCGCACTTCAGCATTAGAGAGATTGCTATTAGTTCAGCATATCTTTGCAACATTGTACAAGTTAAGACTTAGAAAATTAGGAAGTAATCCTACAATGCCTGTCAGAAGTAACAGAAAAGTAGGTTACCTCTAGAATCCCAGCCCCCCATATCCCACACATCTGTTCCCAAAGACCAAGTCTTCTAGCAGCCTGCATAAATAGGTTTGTTCACAATCTGCGAAGGCCAAGATGATAAACCAGTTGGAATGAAGAAGTCCACTGCAAAACTAAGGACTTCCCCACACTGCTGTACTGCCACAGTCACCCCTCCTCCCCAATCCTGTCCCACATACACATCCAACTTGAGACAACTGCCACCACAACAGACCATGAGGGAAGCCTCTGAAGCAGCAGGGAAAAGTTCCTCAGCAGCTTTGGAGCTCAAATCCATACCTTTGTTTTCATATTTATTAATAACAAACTGTCTATCTGCATAAGAGCTTCCCATTTAAATTCTCTCTATGCCATCGGTTTCATATTTAGAAAGCTTTAAGTGATTATTCTAAACCTTAGTGCCTGAAGCTTCGCTGAGTCCCAGCTATCAGAGCACTTGAGCAGGCACTAACAGAATGAAGTTCCACTTCGCAGTGGGAAAGAAGGCCGTAATTGACTGTGTGCCTACCGGGGAGGAGCATAAATTAACTCAATCCATTAAACAGGAGGAGGTCAGATTCAGACTTTCTACTTTGTTAGTGCAGGAAAACAAGTGGCAGTCACATTAAACAGTGGAGTATGAAACAGACTAGAGAATGAGCACCATCTACATGTATAGAGGCTTCCTTCTACACTTTACAGAAGTCTATCAAGTCTGCGAGGATAGTTCTCTGCCTTCACGAAGCTTTGCCAGTTCAGATAAGCACCAGCACATATTAGCTTGATATATGCTTTTTGGCAGTGTAAGAGCTCCAAACTGGAGTTGCATCAGCCAGCTCTAACAGGTTACCAGAAAAGCTCTCAAACTTTGAGCCAGGACACAGGAAGTTTGACAGTAGCTTTACCAACTCCATCCTGAACAGACCCTCTGCAAAGACCTGCTGTACCACAGCCTGCAGTCCTGTGCCAGCCAGCTGCAGCTCCCACTCCAGAGCAGGGAAGATAAGTGCAGACGGCCTTGTCAGCTGGATGATAGTGGACAGGGAGGCACTGCAGCTCCCCCAGATAAAGGGTAGCAAGAATTGGATCAACTCAACCCCACCGCTTAGCATTCCCAGCATCCTGCAGGCATACTGACTTATGGGGGGTGCTGATGCTTTGTAGGTGAAAATACCCATCAGAAGCAGTCCTCAGATGAGGAGCTGCCTTCAGGTGGTTTCCCTAAAAGCAGCAGCTAATGCTGCAAGCAATCTTCAGGTTTCATCTGTTCCACGTGGAGATGAGCTTACAAGGAGCATTAGCTCAGTGTACAGCAGGGCAATGCCAAACTGTCCCATTTCACTGTTGCTCTTTGGCACCTCAGCTCATACCTAACTGGTGCAAGAACAGACTGCCAGTTGCTTCCCTCAAACACAGCCTTCCATTAGTAACTATGGTATAAAAACTCTAAGTTATTTTAGCTCTCCAGCTGCTGTTTGATCGTATTACAGCTGCAATCCAGTCAACTAGAAGCAGATTATCAACTGAAAGCGATACTCGCAGCCTTTTAGACACAAACCATACCACTGATATTCCTGTTCAAGATTAGCTTATTACAGCATACAGCTCATGGCAGCAATGCTAAAGCTTCCCAGGAGCTACTGCAGAATCCCACAGCTAGCTCAAAACACAACTTCTCTCAGCACCAGGATCAGCCTGCTGGCTTCCAGGTAGAGAAACACATGAGCTGTAAAGTCCAGAGCTGTTCAGGCAGCCTTTCGGTTGCCTGGTCCCAAGGTCTGTAACCAGAAGGGCAGAAAAACGATGTCCTTATTGTAGACAAAACAGCAGCGATGGCATTTGCGAGGCCTCCAGGAGTGGAGCACACCCACTCCCTGTATCTGAAGTGTTTAATGATTTCTGGCACAGCACAAAGCACAGCTTGGAGTTTCTGTGGAGGTCTGAAGGGCTGTCTCCCATGAAGACTTACAGTGACTATTGTTTACAGATGAACAGGAAATCAATCCCACGCTGTGCCACAGCTAGTGTTTTACAACAGCTTGTATTCACACGCAGGACTCTGTAGAGCTCAACCACTAAAGGGTCAGGAGGCATAAGAGGAGCGAGTGGATGTCTGGAAAGCAGCTCTTACACAGATATTTCCTGCCTAAAATCTGGAGTTCCTTCAGACTTGTGCAGAACAGGGGGTAAGGCAGTGGTGCTCACTAAGAACAGGAGGGTAATTGTGTACTGCATTACAGCCATTGCTCATAATGGAAGTTTAGCATCTAACAAAACAGACAGCTTTCCTGCTGCACTTAGGCTTGTTATCCAAGGAGCTGAGTTGCTGCATGTGTCAGGATTTCACAGGAACAACATACAAGTCAACTGAAGTTTGCCTGCTCTGAATAAGAGTCTGAATCAGACTCCTTCCCCCAAAGTCCCCTTCAACCCAAGTTGTTCTTCATACTAATAGGTTGACAAAAAAAATATCACAAGAGCAGTACATACAGCGTGTATTAAAGTCTCCTGAACCTTTAACGCTGGCATTTGGGGCCTGGCAATTTACTTATCTAGACAGTGTCGACTGCACATCAATAGTTCAGCGCTCCCAACCCCTTGGAGATCTCACGTTTCCAACTGCTGCTCACTGTGTTGACAGGACTGTCACAGCTATGTTCATAAGACTGACATTAATCTTGGTACAAAGTCTCTGATTTAAAAAAAACCCTCCGAGCTACAAGCAGCCTTTGCACCTAAGTTTAAAGCAGCACTTTTAAATGAAAGAAAAATGCATTTTGCCACGTACTGTAACTACTTCTTAAAACTCCAGTTCTTCACAGCTGAACATTAAGAGACCAATAAATACAAGTGCTGCCAGAAATATCATACCAAGCGGGTACTTCCCCACACCATCAAGCATTTTAATCACATGTACCTTTAAAACACAGCACTTCAGCTCTGTTGCAGCGTTACATGGAAGTCAGAGCCATGTGTGAAACCAGCTCTGCTTTCTGCTGAGCAAAGGCTGAAGGCCTTGCTGTGCACGCAGTGAAGGAATTGCATCCTTCCCACAAGCTGGTACTTCATGTCTGGAGATAGCTGCTTTTAGAGCCTTGGAGAGGTTAATTTGTGGAAATGAGAGATAACGCCCATTTTAAGCTTTACAACGAACATCAATAGGTGTCAAATGTTCGTGTGAAGTACTATGCCAACAGCACGACACTGAAATTTCAAGTCGTGGCATAGGCTGCCTAAAGTAGAGCTGAGAAGCAAGCAATAATTCCAGCAGACAGACTCGAGAGACAAAAGATACTTGGCTTCTGAACGATCCTGATGGGATGTCGAAGGCCACCATGAAGGTCTGAACTCACAGAGCAGAGAAAGACAAAGCTCGGGAAAAGGAACAAACTGCAGACCTGAGCTGGAACAGCCAATCCGGACAGCAAAAGCAGAATAAAAACAAGACCTTGCCTGAGAGACTAAACAAGATAGAGCAGGCTTTTCTGAGAGCAAACACAGGAGCTCCCAGCACAGGTGGCCATCGATTCCAAATCACACCGGCCAACCAGATACACCCCGCTGTTCCTGCAGGGGAACGGAGCGGCGGCGGTGCGAAGCGCCGTGCCCACGTGCGGGCATCGCGCCTCGCAGCGCGGGTATCGATCCGGGCACGAACAAAGGCGGCCGCCGCGGCTCTGCCGTAACCCGCCGGGCCCCGCGCCGGGAAAGGCAGCCCGAGCAGCGACACGCCGCGTTCACTTTCCGACGTGAACGCGGAGAGCCGGAACGGCCGCGGCACGGCTGCTTTCCGACCGACGGAGGGAAGGAACGGAACCTCACGCGGACGGCGCGGCTCTCCTCGCAGGGAACCCCCGCCCGCCCGCGCGGCCTCCAGTGCTGACTCACCGGCAGCCCGCGCCGCCGGAGGCGAGCCGCTCCCACCCCCGGCTCCGCACAGCCCGCCTCGGCCGCGGCCCGCAGCGGCGCCCGGCCGCATTGTTCGGCCCCGCACCCCGCGCGCCGCTCCGCCCCGCCGCCCCCCTCGGGCCCGGGCCGCGCTCACCCTTCGCCAAGGCCACGGTGGAGTTCTCGGTGTCGATGGTGTAAAGGATGCCCTCATAGCGGATCTGCGCCTTGGAGATGAGGCTGATCTTGCTGCCGATGTACGGGGTCCCCGAGCTCATGGCGGCGCTCCGAGGGGCCGCGGCCGCGCGGGTGGCTGCAGCGCCCGCCCACGCACACTGCGGAGACGGGAGCCCCGCCGCGCGCGCCTTATGTAGGGCGGAGGGAGACGGGCTGCGGGGGGCGCGGAGCGGGGGCGTGCTGCGGGACCGCCGCGCATGCGCGATTACCGCCCGCTATTGACCAGACGGGAGACGGGGTCAGACGCGGAGGGTGCGGGGAGGGAGCGGGGGGGAGAAGGGGGGAAACCCGGGGCCTGCGTCACGTGACGGGGGCTGCCACGTGCGCGCGGGCGGGGCGGGAGGGCGGGGCGAGGCGAGGCGAGAGCTCGCGGCCTTCCCGCCGCGGCCGAGGGCGGCGGGGCGGAGCCGCGCGGTGACAGGGCTGAGCCGGGAGGGTTTGTTACGGATCGCATCAGCTTCCCCCGCAGCCCGGCTCCGCCTGAGGGCAGCTTTCCCGCGCTGGAAGCCCCTCCCGCTTTACCGCGGCGCTCCCTCGCCGCGCCCCAGGCGGCTGCGAGCCGCGGCGCTCCGCTCCGCCCCATCCGTGCCGTGCCATGCCGTGCCGTGCCGTGCCGGTGTTGTGCCGTGCCGGTGCCGCAGGCGCAGCTCCGCGCTTTGTTCGGGGTCCCGCAGGCAGGCAGGCGGGCCGGGAGCCCTCAGCGCTGCTCCCCGGGGATTCTCGCAGCCCCTCTCGGCCATCTGCGGTCAGCGCGGACATCTGGCAGGCAGCTGCGGGAGGTGAAGGCGGCGGGTCGCAGTGCGCATCTCGGCGATTTGAGCGAGGCAAACGAACAGGGTTCATAAGCGGCGGCTGCGGAGGGCACGGCGGGAGCCGCTGCGAAGCGCGGTTCGGCGGTGCGGCGCACGGCCGTCCCTCGGTTACGCGGCTGCCGCGCCAAAGGCACCGCCTGCGGTCCGCGGCTTCGGCTGCCCGGCACAGAGCTGCGCTGCCCGGCACAAAGCTCCGCTCCCCGCGCGCCGCGGCTCCGCGGCTGCCCTCTGACCTCGGCTGCTCGCGGGACGCGCCTTCCTCCTTGCTTTCCCCTGCGGACAAACGTGCCGTCTTTTTCTTGTTCGATTTTCAGCGTCTCAGCTTGGAGACGGTTGCTGAAATAGAAAAAAATATAAACGATTCTGTATGTATGTGGATTGGGCGAGCTATATTTTGGAATAAGGTTGGCCTTTGAGGTCAGCCTGCCTGTCCGTAGGTTTTTATCTCAGCATGAGGTACAACAGAGCCAAAGATCCCTTCTTACTGTATGTAATAAATGGTGCCCTTCGCTGGGCGAAGTATTGATTGAAATCTTCCCTGATGAAAAGACTCGTGTAGCTTCCTTGTATGAGGAGTGTCTGTTTTAAGAGTGTGCAACTGTTCAGATGGAGAAAAAGTAGGGGGAGAAATAACAATAACAACAATAACAACAGTAATAAATGCTGAGTTCAGAGGCAGACACAAAAAATGGGTAACATGATGTTAGGACAGATAGTGTAACCAAATGTAGAACAGCAGGTTTATATTATCAAATTTATACACACACACACACACATATATATATATATTTTTGATGGCATACATCCCGTACCAAAACAACCATGGGGATCCCGAAGGGAGACAATATGATAACAATGCACAAACGTGGCATAAATTGCTCACAGGTAAGGAGAGATGTGTAACCGTATGGAATTTTAGTTGTAATCATCATTGCCATTAATTGGCCTGTCTCTGGAAGATGCTCTTGTTACCTCAGTAGCTGAGGTACCTCAGATGAGTATCTGAAAGAGGTGGTCATTTCTTTTATGCTGCTTACACATTTTAGAAGTTGGCAGGGGGAGAAATAACCAGAGATGGCACATGGAAGGCTACAGTCTTAAAAGGGAGTGAGGAGGAGGAAAAATAGGTTAGTGTGGAAAATGGGGAAAATGAAAGTGGGTATGGCCAACAGAACACATTATATAAAGGCAGAAACACACACACCCTGGGACAGAGGTATTCAACTTTTTGACTTGCCTGGGCCTCACTGAGTAAAGAGCAATTGTCTTGGGGGTGCATGTAAAATATATAAAATAGTGAATGTATATAAGTAACAAAACTTTTTAATTAGAATGTAAAAAAGGACAACAAAAACATAAAAGTAGGGGTTAGACACATGTCTGACTGCAAGAAATGCAAACATAAAAGGAGGAGGTTGGCTGAGTTTTGTAGATGCACACTCTTTGTGGGGCACAGTTTCAATATTTGAGATGAAATGTTAGCTGTATCTATACTTTTGCACTGAAGTGTACATTTTCTGAATTAAAAATGACAAAGTGAAGTTATCCTGGCTAACCAGATGGCGATTTGTACATGGATTTTGGGAGATGGAGGTAATTTTAAGAGATCCTTTCATAAAGATGGGTAAAGGGACACTGTATGTATACGACAACAACAACAAAAAAGGTTGATGAAGCTGAAGTTTGCAGTTTTTTCACAAAAACCAAAGGATGAAGTCTCATAAGCCAGACCTAGATTCTAAAAAAAGATGTTTAGGCATCTATCTTCCATTCAGATGAGTAAGAAAATTCAGAACTAAGTTTAGAAATAATTAGGACAAAAAGAGAGATAACTGTCTATCTAGGACAGTGGGGAGCATTGAACGTAGCCTGAAAAGCAGAGTTCCATTAGGAAAGATCTCTTTGTTTTGCTGCATAGGCTGCTTTGTCTGGGGTAGTGGTGTGATGAAGCCACAGAATCACAGAATGATTGAAGTTGGAGGGAACACTGGAGATCATCTGGTCCAGCTCTCTGTGCAAGGAAGGTCCCCTAGAGCACAGTACCCAGCAGTGTGTCCAGGATGCTTCTGTACATCTCCAGGAAAGGAGATTTCACAGCCTCTGGGCAGCCTGCTCCATTGCTCAGTCTCTCTCACAGTTTTTCCTCGTGTTCAGACAGAACTCCTTGTGTTTCAGTTTTTGCCCACTGCCTCTTATGCAGTGAACCACAACCCTCTGTATATCCTGACAGATGCTCTGATACGAGGGGATGGAATCATCAGGTTTTCTCTGGCATGAGATCAGAGACCTTCTGGTACACTTTACAGTGGTCTTAGCGGAGAGATGAAGGAGCAGCCAGGAGAACAGCCTTATGCACTGCTTTGTGGGCAACTTTTTCAGAACAAGACGTTTTAGAGAGTACAAGTTGTTGCATTTGGTGCATATTTCAGGGTTCAATTCATGTCAAATGATGTTTCAGGGTGTCAGATTTTACCATTCCCTGTGTAGAAGTCTATCTTTACTAATAGGCTTTGCCTAAAATTTCCAGAAGTCTCCAGAGCAGTGTTTCTTTAAGAGCTTCTCCTGTTTTAATACTTCTTTCTCTTTCCACAAAGCATGGAGTACATTCAGGATATCAGAACTGAACACCACTTAATTGGGACTGAGGCCTGAATAGGGCTGAGCCAAGATCCTGCTGTCCAGTTCTTGCTGGTGCAGATCGAATCGCAGGACAACATGCATCACTAGGCTGAGAACACAGAGGAAGAAGGTCCTTTATTAGACGTGAGACGGGGACCACGTTTGCATTAATTGTCTACAGTGGACTCTCATCGAGCCAAAGAAATGAACCTCCCTCTCCTTATGTGTGTTACAACTAGGAGATTTTGCCTCTTTCTGTTGAGCTAGGTAATGTATCATTTTACCTAGACTCGGCAGTACGCTGTTCTTTTCCTGCCTAACATCTGCTGCAGCTTTCATAGCTTGAGTTGCTCTTTGACTAGTTGTGAAAGGCATGTTTCAGAAATGTCTTTAAGGGTGTGAATTATTATTCACCCTTTTCTTCTTCTTTTATGTTTGTTATTTGACTCCTTAAAAAACAAGAAGTTCAAAGTTTTAATTCATGTTTATGTTAAAAATACCAAGATTAGTAAGGCTAATTCATAGCAATAGGATTTTAGTGCTGTTTGAGAAAGTAATTTATTTTTCTATAACAATAAACAGGCATTTAATCTCCTTCATTTTGCAGAAGCTGCACCATAAATCAGTCTTCACTTAAGAAGTGTTTCTGGCGGATTGCTTCTCACTGGCACTTCTCCTTACTGCTGTGGTATTGGTGTGCATTCTTCCCACATCCACCTGAAAATTCGGACATTTACTGTTCCAAGGCTTTTGCACTGTTTGTATTTCATACATTGTTTTTCTATTACTTGATGCATGGCAAAGATTTTCTTAATACACCTTTTTTTAAAACCACCTTTTTTTTCTTTCTGTAAAATAACCTTAATAGTAACATCTGAGATTTAGCATTTCAATTTTCACACTCATTTCATGTAAACATGCTTGGTTTTGTTTTGTTTTGTTTTGTTTTCCAGAGAGCCTCAGAGCTTTGCCTTGGACTCTCCATTTAACAGAGCAGCATCTTCTCTGCTCATGACATCACATCTGACAAACTCCTGAACTTCTAAAGGCTACCTGGGGAGTAAAGTTTGAATGAAAAAGTTTGTGCAAGTATAACTCAGAGCAGAAATTGGTCCAAGAAGTTTAACTGTTGATGAAGCATAAAGAACCAGAGGTGGAGTTGAGTGATGCTGCGAGTTGGTAAAAAAAACATATTTTAATATAAACTGCATGAAATCTGTTATTTGCATCCCCAAGAGAATGAACTAGAACCCAAAAAATGACAGTACTGAATGATTTCCAATAGCTATCTGAAACTATCTGAGCAGTAATAGGATAGCAATGCTGTCTAGTCTGTGCAGGACAAGAATTAGTGATTCAGTCCCTTTGTGATGCAGGTGGCTTCTTGCTCCACCCAGATCTAAAAGAGGACAGTACCTCCTGGAGGAGAGATGGTCTTATGAATTAAAAAGTTTGGAGCTTAGAACACCCAGGTGGCAGGAGGAGGTTTAAGGGCTCTGTTTTCTGTTCTCTGTGACTCTCTATGACTGGGTAAGAGCCAGCATGTTGTATGATCACGCCAAAACAAAACGTGTTCCAGTTGTAACTTGACATGGCTTTTAGGGTCACAGGGAAGTTAAGTTTGAAGAGTTCTTGTTGGGGATGCTGCCAAGTCGTACAATGCTATGTAGACTGCTGCGTGTCAAGGAACTGTAATGAATGAGTGAATTGATTGGCCCACTAAGCTGTACAGAGCAGCAAAATTAGCTCCCCTTTTTGCTCTGCTGAAAATAATTAAGAGAAACAAGGTTTACAGTTTCATAAAAACAATTGGACTTTCTTGCAGAAGAACATGCAAACTGTTACTTCCCTAACGAATCATCTTCTCTAAATGAGATGTGGTATTTCTTGCTTGCCATTTTGTCCAGTTGTTAATAAATGATTCGTTTGCACAGATGGATGGGTTTACTGTCCTAGCTAGAAAATTAAGTAACAATGACTCACTATATAGAACTCTGCAGTAATGAAAGAGTATTACAAGTAACCTCATGCAGAAAAAAAAAAAATTGACAGTAAGGAATAAGTTAACATAAAAAACTTGGCCCTCCATCTGGAGTATCATTTCCTTTGGGTTGGCAGTTTTCCCCATCTTGTGTTATGAGAGATAAAATATTTGTCTGACTGCTTCAGAAGTTGCACTGGTTTCTTCTGTCAACTGTGGGAACTCATCCCATATTTAATTGAGTTACTGGATTAGTCTGGAGTTTCAGAAATGAGCAAAAGCTCGTTAAAGGAATAGGGTCATGGCCTTGAACTCTGTCTCTGATAGGGAGGATATATTTTAGGTAGAGTAAGAAAGTAACCCACGGTTTGGAGTGATATCCCTGACTGTTTTGTACTGCTGGAGAATTCAGACGAAACCAACAGTGGATAATAGCCCTTCTTGCTGTGCTTTCATTAAGTCTGAGGCAGCCCAATAAAGACGCTACAGCATGATTTATTTTAATCAATTAATACGGAGAATTCATTAAAATAAAGTTGGCAAAATCTCGCTTACATACTTTTTGCATTCCAAATCCACAAAATGTTAAGATACAATCTCACTTCATTATAATCATCCGAACAAACCTCCTTTACTACACTTCTTTCGTGTTTTACTTTACACTGTGCTGTTCCTGTACTTCTATCTACACTAACTTTCCAGTTTAGCGTATTTTGTGCCTGTTTTCTTTGTAATGTCACTAGGATTAGTCGGGTTGCTCCTGCCATCCCATACAGCTCAGTCAGAGCACTTGGCAGACTGATGAGAGTTGGAGCAAGGAGAACAATTCAGCCATTTCTGTCACCTGAAGGTGACTTTCAGGAATGCTTGCACGTGTGATTATTCTTTCAATTAAAATCTACAGGAATATGGTCTCAATGTATGTGTTTTATGTACGCTGAAAGTTTTACCAGCTCTGCCCTGTTAATTCTATTTGGCGTTTCTTACTGCTGAGCTACAATGTGTATGTTGGAGCACAAACACGATGCTCTTTTTAAATAACAACTCTGTTTAACAAGAGGAGTACCGCGGGGCGTTTAAATGATTTAGATAAGGGCGTAGGAACAAAGAATGCTTCCAGCTCTGTTCCTGTAACTTCCCATCACATGCCAAATGTTTTCATCTACAGCAACTGCTGTTTCACTGCTGACATGGCACTGACCGTACCTGTTCTTGGTACTGACCAAAGCCAAGCAAGATGAAGATTTTCTTCAGTTCCTGCATTTATGGTTCTTTTTTTTTTTCTTTTTTTTTCTGAAGATGGTGGAGGGCAGCACCTGAAAAAAGAGGATAAAGCTGATTGCCATAACTGGCCAGCTGTTAGACAGGTATCTAGTAAAAACTCCTTCTGAAGGTGCAAAGAGGCAACAGCCAGGGTATGTCTCATAATTGTATTGACTGGAAGAGTTCAAGCAGCCTTCAGCTCTCCAAGGAGCTCCAGCTGTAAGTGCATGCTGCCCTGCTTTTGATACACGGAACGGAGAGCGTAGTAACATCACACCTTCTGGGTTCCTGTCTCCTCTGGCTTTATCTGATACACAAAGGAGCATATAAAGGAGCATATAAGGGAGTATAAAAACAGGAGGGGGAATGGCTGTTTACGAGGGTAGATAGTGATAGGAAAAGGGGGAATGGTTTTAAACTGAGACAGGGGAGGTTTAGGTTGGATATTAGGAGGAAGTTTTTGACGCAGAGGGTGGTGAAGCACTGGAACAGGTTGCCCAAGGAGGCTGTGGATGCCCCATCCCTGCAGGCATTCATGGCCAGGCTGGATGTGGCTCTGGGCAGCCTGGTCTGCTGGTTGGTGACCTGCACACAGCAGGGGGTTGGAACTGGATGAGCACTGTGGGCCTTTGCAACCCAGGCCATTCTATGATTCTGTGATTAGAAGGATGAGGAGGCAATGCACAGCAACACATTGGCGTCAAGAAAACAGTCTTGGTATAGACAGGGAACTCTTCTTGTGGACTTTGAATCTCAGGTTCAGTCAGACCAACTATACCTTTCAGAACGAGCTGCTGACAGCTAGTTTAAACTGTAGCTCACTGTTTACCTCAAGCTGGTCACTTCATTAAACACTGTGTTCCTTTTTTCCAAGGTATTGATTGGCATCTCCCATATTTTCCCAAATACACTTTGTAGGGAATAGAGAGGAATTAGTTATCTTTTATCAGGTAATTATATTTGCAATTGTTCTAGCTGATAGTGGCAACATGTAGGAAAGTTGAACTTGGACTAGTAAACAGATTAATATACTTAAAACAGCATGAAGCCAAGGAAATTGCATAGAGCCCATGAGTGCATATAGTGCAAAACTGGCAGGAATACATTGCATCTCAAGAGATCTCACAGAGTCCAGGGAATAAAGAAAATCTACAAGGAAGACAGTTTTCTTCTTTCTTTTTTTTTTTTTTTTTAAATCTTTTTTTTTCTGCAGGGTTCTAGTGATGATCCTTAGAAAGGTGAGGCTGTGCCTATATTCCCCTTTGGAAATACAAGGCAGTTTGTGGCTAGCACAGCAGAAGCTGGGGAGGTAAGGAAGATATTAGATCTTTACCTATTGTTTTTTAAAGAGCCATTCGGGTCCTGTTGATTTACCTGTTGGTTTTCCAGTGCAGGGAATCATAAATGAGAAAAAGGAGCAGTGATCCACACTGTTTAAACAGTAAACAGTGAGTAACAGTGAACAGAATGTGAAATACTGAATGATGCTGGTGAGACAGGGAAGAACTAGAGCAGCTCTGAGTTGAGAGGGTTCAGCAGAGGCCAGAACTGAAACTTCCATTGTATCAGTATGCCATGGCTCAGACATCTGACGATATATTGTTGACAAAACATCACTGTCAGGGTAACAATTCACTCACAAAGAGTCCCAGAATTGAAGCCAAAGCTGAGAAGACCACCTCTCAGTAAAAAGGGATTTTTCAAACGTATTCTAACAAGCCCAGACTGTAAAATGTACAAATTGGATTTGCAATAATGAGACCGATCAGTAGGCACATTTTCTTGACATTCTGTCAGAGTTTCATTTGGAAACGGGGACTCAAGTTTCCAAAAGTTACTTTAATTTGCTTAGAGAAGAAAGCATTTTCATTTTGCTCAGTCGGGTTTTAATCATTTGCTAAATTCAAAATATGTGAAATTACTGAAGCTAGCTGTAGTGTCCAGAAGGACCATTAATCTTTTAGTAACATTATATTTTTTTCCATGAATCATGTAGACTTGCACAAGACTTTTTTTCATAACAAACAAAACACAAGTGTTTATTGACATGTCTGCTTCTTGTCTGTTCAACAAACATTATTCTGGACATTTGCTAGTAATCTCCATTCAGAATATTTGCTTAAAAAAAAAAAAATCTAGCTGCTTGGATGTGTCATTGGAAACTTCCATTGTCTTGTATGAGTTCTTTATCTTAGTAAAGTTCCCCAATTCTTTCCTTACAGATGAGTCTGGATATTGATACTTCCAATCTTGGCAAGCAGTAGCAAGTCTGACAAGTTAGATTAAGAGCAGTTGGGAAGGAAAAACAGTATTCCACAACTCTTTTATACTGTAAAGCCCGGGAGGCTTTTAAACAATGATCCTTTATCCTACTGTACATTCCCTGGGCACCCTCTTTTGGGCACAAGATGTTGAACTGCATGGACTTTGGGAGGTCTCAGTATTGCCATACTCAAATAACTCCCATACAGCATTTATTAGGGATGCAGTCTTCAAACCATCCCATAAAAACTTAAGAAGATTCCCAAGGCATTTGAGTGTTCAGCTAACTTTTCTTTTTGAGATCTAGCCCCTAAATGCTTTTTCTTTAAAAGATTGTTTCTATGTATTCCCAGGACCAGGTATCTTTAAAAGCAGGAAATCCATTGTCACATATTTAAACAAGCGTATCTCACTATATATCTTGCTGGCATCTTTTATGAAAAAAAAAAAAAGAATTTTCCACTTCACTTATGAAGTTCCATTAGCTGTCATGCATATATAAACACTTCAATGGGTGGTTTTAGCATATTTCTTCCATAGCAGCCTTGTGTTAGATATCTCTGACGCCAAATTGCAGTCGAAGGGTTGGTACAGGGTTGGTACATCTGTAACTGCAGAAATGGTCTGGTACCCACCAGGGCAGACATCATCCTCAGGTGGAAATAGGAACGTAAGTGGGTATGGTCACAGCAAAAGGAACTGTAGAGTTTCCGTCAAAATCTACTGTTCATCTCTTTTTCTTTTACAGTGTGAGGATTAAGGCATTTTCCTGGAACATACCATGCTTAATTTTGAATATTAATCCCTGGCTAGTAGGAGCCTTAGGCTTATTCAGAGTCACCAATGGATGGCTGATGTACACCAATGGATAGCAGGATTTTAACACAAAGACTTTAACAATATCTCATGTTTACAAGGAGAAGACAGTAAAGTTCAGAGACTGCAAAGAGGCACTGAAGTTGTTTTATTTATTTCCATATGCTTGTCTGTCTTAAGAATGCATTTGCCACCAATTCCAAGTAACGTTCACCATTTTAAATTATCAGTGGCTGGGCAGGGAACATTAAAAGGAGCAGAGAAGGAGAGCAAAAAAAAAATTACCAATCAAAACTATCATTATCAGCTTTTCATTCCTTTACTGATGGGGGTTCAGAGTTGTGACTGGGCAGATAAGACCTGTAGGAGCTGCGCACAGACACCCTTCTTCCCCCAAGCCATCTCCAAACTGCAGACTCTTCTGATACATCCCTTATTACAGTAATCCATATTGCTGTCATCTCTGCTGGATGGTCTTGTAAGGAACTCTCAGCTGACTACAGGCTTTAGAAAATAGAGAATTGCATTAGCACTTGTATCCTGAGTCTCTGCGCCACGGTCTACACAGTCCGCTTCCAGGGGAAGAAAATAAGTACTTCAAATAATAATACAAAAAAAAACAGAGCATGTTAAAAGAACTGCAGCCTCTGTTTTCCTGTATAGCTCCTGCTAATTTGTACTCTGACAACAGGGAGAATCCATACTTGCTTCTAATGTTCAAGATTTTATGATGTAATTGCTAACAGGTGAAATAAGTACTATTTCCTATATAGAAAGTCTGACTCCCTCTGCACCAACACCAGTAAGTACCAGCAATCCATTGCCAGGATTCTTATGCTAGTTGCTCTTTTTACACAGTTTAAAATACAAGGTGAGCAGTACAAACTGGAGGAGCTGGAGTCCCAGTACTGAAGAACCCAGAGAAAAAGTGACTTCCAATAGCAAATGAGAGGCAGAGTAAGAAAAGATAAATTATTCAGTAATAAATGCTACACACTTACAATGCACAAGTTGTAATGCATCTCAGTTGCCCTTGTAATTTGGTACAGTCATTTACCTAATATGGTAAATATGCCATATGGTATACTAATAAAGAAAGTGTTAGAACAAAGGCATGATGATTTCTAGGTTTTTATTTCTAATTTTGTATGCAACTGTAAGCTGCATTCCAGCTGTCCTAAAATACAAGCAGTAGAAGAACACAGGCTGCTCTGCCCCTTCGTGCTGACTACCACTGCCATGCGATAATTCAATCCATCTCTCACGCTGCTCCTGACAACGCTGTGTCCCAGCTCCAGGCCGTGCTCCTATTTGGATGCTGTGAAAGAAAGACGTGCAGCCACTGCACCTTCAGGTTGCTTCAGCTTAAGCCTAGCACACCCCAACCCCGATAAATCACTTGAGCAGCTGAGTAGATTAATTCTTCCACTGTTTCAGGAATGCAAAGAGACTTCTATTCTAGATAGTTCTTTGGTATGTTGCTTATAGAATTTCAGCATAGCTAAAACTAGCAATATACTTGACTGTGGCAGCAAAAAAGTGATAGAGACAACCCTGCTTGAAGCAGCTTTCCTGCCTTTTAAGCAACAGGCAACTACTTCACAGCATCATAACCTGGAAAAAAAAAATAAAGTGGAAAGTAAGAGTCAGCAAGGGAAGAGGGCATCTTCTGAGGAAAAACTCTCCTGAGTTTTGAACGACAACTGGGAAAACCTATCCAGACAGAAAATAAGAAGCTTCGGAATACAAAACATTCAAGAACAAGATGAAAAAATTAATTTTAAACTTCTCACTGTGGCCCCTTCTAGCAACGTCTGCTTGCAGAGCGATCGAGCCTTCAGAAAGGCTCAGTGCAGTAATGTTAACTCAGAGCAGCAGTTTTCTGCAGGTAAAAGGATGATGTGAGAAACCAGAACAGTAATAGAAATACTGTTTACGATAAAGACTAGATCTAAAGATGCTCACCCTATTTGTTATTTGAGGCCTATCCATTAAGATAAATAGCTCTCAGTTTTTGCTGTCCCCAGCGTGAGCTCTCGACAAACCTCTCTTGTAGATGTGCTCACATATTTGTGGGCAGGGCAGGACATGGGACTGTACTTCAGCACTGTTCCTATCGCTCACTGGGCAAGCCAGGTTGTTTTTTTATTTTTATTTTGTGTCACAGCACTGCAAATTAAGCCATTGCCACAGATGTGTAATGCAAGAAGCACTGACACCCATCTTTGGGCAGCCCTAAGTACAGAATCCTCTCATCCCTGGCCTATTTAAAGCAGCCCAGTCCCTGAGCTCCCAGTCCCCTCTGCAGCCCCACGGCAGCCACAGGCTGGTCAGTGCTGGGCGCTGGCAGGTGCAGAGCTGCCCTCGCAGCAACACAGCTCCAGCCTTTTATGCTTGTGAACAGACGGAATTATTTTATAATACCGAAACGAGCTACTATTTTCAGCTCGACACCCCTTAACACGTGCTACGCCTTATCATTCAGTTAACACACCTCGTTACCTTTAGAAAGAACAGCCAGCAAAAGACAGCGGCTCGGATCCGCGCTTTATTTACTTCCTCCCCGGCGGTTGCACAACTCGAAGCGCACTCCGCCCTACGGCCCCGCGCCCGGCCCGCAGCCCCGCGCCGCCGTTCCCCGAAGGGTTAAGCGGAGGCGGGGGTGTAACGGGGGCTGACACACACCCGGGGATCGTCCCCGGAGCGGCAGCTCCCCCGCCTCGCGGTGCCGGCTCGGCGCTGGGAGTGGACTGTTTAAAATTGTCATCTCCCTCTCTTTTTTTTTTTTCCTCCTTCCCTTCCCCTCCTCCTTCTCCCTTCCCAGCGCTCAGATCGCACCGCGCCGCCTCCTCGGGCCGCTCTTCCCGGGGCTCCCCTCAGCCTTCAGCCGTGCTGAGTCAGCCCGCTCGGGGCCGGAGGTGCCGCTCCCGGCCTGCAGCCGCCTCCACGGGCAGCGCTCCGGGCTTCGGCGCGGGGCGGCACGGAGAGGCCGCTCCTCCTCGCCCGGGGCCGCCCTCTCCCCCCCCTCCGCCGCCGGCGGATCAGTTACACGCAGCTGGCACAGGTGTGGGGCGCCCTTCAGACTCGCGCCGCCGAGGGAGACCCGGACACAGGGAGAACATGCAGCCATTTTGGGCAGACGCAGACAAAGAGCCGCGGCCACCCGGCCGCTCCGCCGCCCGCCCGACAACAGCCCTCTCCGCTCCCGCGACCGCCGCCTCCACCCGCTCGCCCCGCACCTCCCGGCCTCCCCTCGCCCGCCCCCGACTCTCGGCGCGGTGCCGCCGCCGCCGCCCGACTCCCAACTCAGCCGTCTCAGCCATTTGCGCCGCCTTTTATAGGCGGCCGCCGGCCAATCAGCGGCGAGCGGAATCCCTCTCCGACCGGTGATGTGAGGCCGGGCTCGCGCGCGTGCGCAGTCCGGGGGAGGCCGAGTGTGTGTGTGTGGGGTGGGGGGAGGGAGGGAGGAGTGGAAGGGGAGGGGGGGGAGGAGGGAGCAGCTCACAGGAACCCTCCAAAAAAAAGATGGCGGCGGGCTCGGATCTGCTGGATGAGGTTTTCCTGAACACGGAGGTGGATGAGAAGGTGGTGAGCGACCTGGTGGGCTCCCTAGAGTCCCAGCTGGCGGCCTCCGGCCACCACCACCAGCACCACAAGGCGCAGGAGCCCCTGCGGGCCGCTGGGGGGCTGCTGGGGAACCATGTTGTGAGCGGCGGCAGCGGCAGCAGCAGCCCTAGCCCCAGCCCTGGAGGAGTTGTAGTAGGAGGCAGCGCGAATGCCCAAACGGAGAGCGGCGGCGGCGGCGGCAAGATGGGACTGAGCGCCCCGGAGATCACAAAAGCAGGTACGGTGCCGTGCCGTGGGCAGGGCTGGGGGCGCGGGGCCTCCCCTCCCCCTCCGCGCTCCCCCCCGCTCTGTCCCCTCTCCCCCCTCGGCGCTTTGGCAGCCCCGGGGCTCCGAGGTGGGCATCGGCCCTGCGGGGCCTCCCCGCGCCGTGTCCCCCCGCTGCCCGTCCCCTCGCGCGGCTCCGCGCTCCCTCCCCTTTATTTTCCCTCCCGCTCACCGGAGGATGTTCTGTCGCGCGTGTGGGGGTCGGTTCCCCCGGCCCGGCCCGGCCGTGTCACTCTGCCGTCCCTTCTTCTTTATATTTTTTGTCTTCTCCGGCCGTCCGCGGGGGTTGAAGGCGCACAGCCCACCCGTGGGGTGACGGCGGTACCGCGCGGCCCGGGGCTGCCCCCAAAACCTCCCCCCCCCCCCCCAACCTCCTCCTGCAGGGCTGCGGGCTGCGGAGGGAATCCCTCTCCGTGGTGCCCCCTCCCCGAAGCGCTGGGGGTGTTATTAATCGTGACATCTATTTCCTGCAGAGGAGGAAGCCGGGGAGGGGGGATTTCAAGGGGAGGAAGTCCCTCGGAACGCTGCCCCCCACCCGCTGTTTTTCCTCAGCCCCCTCCCCTCGTGTCGGGGGTTCGGAGGGACGCTCCGCTCCGCCCGTTCCCGCGCTGCCCTCAAGGGGGGGGTGGTGTCACAGAGCGGGGAGGGGGGGGTCGGGGCTCGGCGCCCACCCGGGGCAGGGACCCCGCCTGGGGTTGTGCCCCGTCCGTGTGCTGCGGTGCTGGGACTGAGCGCTCACCCCTTGGGAATGGAGGTAAGCTGGTTTGCAGGGGAGTAGTAATAGCCACAACAATTAAGAAGTCTCCCCAGAATCTCTCTGCAATTCCTCCCCTCCCCCCTTTTTTATACTTTATTCTTTTTTGCTTTTTCTCTTCTTGCTAAAGCCTAAGAAGATACAACAGCCCTTCTGTCACAATGAAGCTCTTCTAGGAGGACCTTCACCTTTACAACGTACATCTCAATATTTGCCTGTCACCACTGCCTTCCCATTTCTGTCTGCTTAGGGCCAGGATCCAGGCTGTCTGTGATGTTACTGGTGATAACACCAGGCCTCATCGGGGGGGCACGGGGATTATTCAGGACAAGAAGCTACATCATCTTGTGCCTTCTTAAAATCAGCTTTGCTTTTTATTTATTTATTTTATAACTGTCTTTGGCTGTGGGAACTTCAGATACAGCAGAACAAATTCTGTAATAAGCTGGCGCGGTCTTTTTGTAGACCTCTCCAGGTCTTGCAGTACTTCTTACCTTGTCAGGCTGATGATTTTCTTTCCCTTCAAGTTTCTTATTTTGCTGTCGTTGAGCCTCCTGCTCTAACTCTGTAGGAGATGAAAGGATTAGTGGGTAACATGTGCTGGGCATAGGGAATATGTCTTGTTAATGTGCTTCTATTGCCTTTTTCCCCTCTTGCAGTTGCAGCCCTGCTGATAAGCGTGTTATCAGGCTCTGGAATGGAGAAGAGGTCTAAGATGATCTTCTTTCTTCCTTTCCGCTGTTCATTTCAAATCTTTTTTTCCCTATTTTCTTTCACTGTAGTGATGAGAGTGAGGATGTTATAATTTGTATTGAACCTGTCAGTATTTGGTGGGAAATGGGAAGCTTCGGGATAATGTCTTAAAATCCATCTTCAGTTTGTACGCTGTCCCAATTTCTTGGCTCCGTGGAGAAGGCTTGGTGATGAGGGAGGATGTTCTGTTTTGGCAGAGTTCTCCTCCCGCTCATTCTCTCTGCTTAACCTTGTTGTTGTTTTGCAGGAGCAGGAGGAGTGCAAGGAGGTGTTATTAATCATAACACCAGGTCCCAGACTTCAGCTCTGGATGGAGCCACCACGACGAGCACCAGCACCACCACTGCAGCGGCAGGAGGATCCGAAGTCACTGCTGCTCCAGGGACCCTCAGTCAGGGCAAATCGGTGGTTATCAGCACCATGGCGACTGCCTTGTCCACCAGGAATGGCAAGATTGGGACCACGACAGTGCAAACTTTGAATGGTAGTAATGTGGTGATGAACTCTCACCACACAGGAAGTGCTGCTTTCTCTGGGACTCCAGTGACCGCCAACCCCGCTTCTGCACCTGCTGTTGCCCCTCTTGTTAACAATGGACCTGGATCTGTGGGAAAAGGAAATACCGTTAACGCCGTTTTGCCGTCTGCTTCCAACACTGTCATCCAGACTTCTTTCCTTAATACTGCTGTGTCCTCTGCATCTTCCTCCTCGCCCACAGTTATCTCTTCACAGCCACCACCGAGCGTTGGAAGTGGGGGCTCTACGGTCACACTCGTGAGGCCCCCGATTCACACAGCAGGACCCACAGTAGCCGCAGCTGGCGCGGCCACTCAGAATGGGAGCAATACTGTGATCAATTCAACCATCAGTGTGGGGAGTTTTCCTGCTGTTGCTACAGCCACTGTGGGATCTGGAGTTTCCCTCCAAACAACACTTGTGAATAGCCAGTCTGGTTCCAGCGTGCCAGCGGCTCCTACCACACAGGTCATCAAATCTGAGTCTCCTAAAACTATAGTGCAGGCAGTATCCCAACAGCAGACGCTGGCTACTGCTGGCCAGCCCAGTACTACAGGGGGTAACATGATTATTGGGCAAACTATGCAAGCTGGGCTCACCAATGTTGCCCCCAATCCTGGTGGGATACCTCCTGCAGCACCTGGCACCCCTATGGGAATGGCTAAAGGCACTGCCAACACAGTGGCACAAACTCTACCGAGGACTCCAACAGCAACTACAAGTGGAATCAGAGCAACTTTGACTCCTACAGTTTTAGCACCTCGTTTGCCTCAGCCACCTCAGAATCCCACTAACATTCAGAATTTTCAGTTACCACCAGGTAAGCAGAAGCTCAAGGGCTTCTTGTTTTGGGAATGTGATTCTTGCAGGGAGGAAGATCTCTTGCTGTTTAATTGTGAAAAAAGGTGTTATATTTAACAATGGGAATTATCTGGTGTGGTGTAGTAGTATAGTAACATTCCACTACTTAGTATATTTTTTCAGGTGACTGAAAATGTCTCGTGTGCAGTAATAATTTGGAAATAACTCTATCTGGTGTCTTCTTTACAATGTTGAGTGCAGATGAAGCTGCAAACTGCCAAGTATGACAATGAAACATTATCAAATGAAGTGCTGCTATTTCATTTTCACAGAAGGCGTTTTAAGGCAGTTTTGTTGGTAGTTTGTATAACCTTTGCATGCTGTTCTGTTCCCACTCTGTCCCTGCATGCCCCCGGTACCATAGAGCTCTCTTGAATAGAGAAACTGCAGATACAACACAAGAAAACTACCTTCTTTTCCTTTAAATACCTTCAAAGTGTGACTTAAAAACTCACACTTTTGAAGCTTATGATGATCTTTTCAGTCACTGTAGTTCTGATACAAAAGGCAGTCTTCCTCTGTCCTTACCTCACCCTGTTGTGTCTAGGGTTGCAGCTTTTGTAGTAGCTAGTATCATGCTTAGTGCAGAGCATCTCTGGGCAAGGAATGTAGTCCTGACCTCAGTGGGTGAGTAAAAAGCAGGATGAGAAGCATTTCTGGCTTGAGAACTGTTCTGTTCTTCTTTAAATATCCTAGATTTGTGCATTTAAAATTACATGTTTACTCTTATATTGAAGCTGACCTGTACATGTATCCAGTTTCATTTTTAACTGAAAATACACTCACGTGAACCTACACGTAGTTTTCTGTCTTTTTAATAGTATGTAGTAATAGGTGTATTGTCAGTATTCTCAGTTTTCAGGATAGCATTCAGAGAGCAACTAACTGTGTTTTGCTGCTAGTGCCTCATGAAAGCAGCAGCATTTGTGTTATCGCCTATTTCATTCTGTCTTTGTAAAAGTGCACCTATTGGGACACCTCAAAGCAGTGCACCTGCTGTGTAAGGCAGACCAGAAGCCAGGCTGCATTACTACACACTATCTGTTTGGGTAATATGCTATTTGTGATATGTGATGCTCTGTAGTTTGATGAAGTCTGTCGAGCGTTCTGTACGTGGCATAAATATTTCTCATTTTTTGTGTGTATAGAGAATTATTCCCTGTATGAATAATTTGAATGAGACATGGTGCTAATTTTAAAAAGGAAAACATCACTAAAACTCAAACCTTGAAATCCTCACTTTTAATTTGGAGTTTGTAGGTTGGTAGGCTGGAAAAGCATTATTTTATTGCCATAGAAGATTTTTCAGGCTTGCAGTCTATTGCCTTGCCATGTATACCTATGTTTTTACTAATGCTGCATTATAAATCTGATTATGGGAAAAATACTACTGCTGAGTCCAGTGGGACCTTTTTTCCAGGTAGCTGCTGTTTTCAAACCACCATAGCATACTGAAATGTGTTACACTTAGAAGCAGCATTGCCAGTCCTTAAGCATAATTGGGCCATAAATTGCTCCTTTGGAGGTCTCGATAGATCAAAGTAAAGCAATATAGTTTCTAAACACTTGGGCTTTTTTATTAAGCACTTTTCTTGTCTGTCCTACACTTTTAAGAATATTTATAACTTCAAAAGAATAGCATGACTTGTAAAATAAGCGTACCTACATGAGTGGATACATAGAAATTAGATTCTTGCGTGGTAACACAGGCTTCATACTGGAAATGATTTTCTTTTTAGTGTAACAATTCTTGCTTTTTGTTTTAGTTTCTTTGGTTAATTTTCTGTACTTTGCCAATATAGCCAACTTTGCAAATACTTTGCGTGAAGCACATCTTGCAGAACAGAACACTTAGCAACTGATGGGTGCTGAGTAGAAACATCTCACAGGTGCGAGGGCTGAGCGCTGCTGAAAAATCTAGTGTCTGCAAGTGCTTTAATCTTTAGTAGTGTTCATATCCATTCATAGTGAAAGCAGAATAGATGACTGTTTTTGAGATGTAATTTCAAGTTACATCGTGATAAGCCAGATTTTTCAAGGCAGCTTGGTAATGTGAAAGTGCAGCTGTAGTGCTTGTATGTTGTACATCTACTGCATGCACCAAATCTGCAGCCACACGTGTATGCTTAAAGTTAGCACTGCGTGCTAATGGTTTTATAAGACAGTGCATGAAACTGCTTGAGATTAGAGATTGAGCATGTCACTTTTTATACTGCTGTTTACAAATACCCACAGAATTCTTGTGGAGGTTTGACCAATGAGCAGCATGTGTTTTATAGCTATTTTCATGTCTTGATATACTGTTTCTGGCTCTCCAAAGTGCTGTTACAGTTTCACATAGCTGAAAAGCAAAATATAAAATGTTGTAAGCCTGGAACTTGGTTAAAGGTTTCTAATGTTCTCTTAAAAAGAGTGTGTGGAAAATGTTTGATCAACACTCTTTAAAATACATTATTTTTAGAATGATGCTTTATATCATATTGAAGTGACTGTGTAACAAACATTGACTGGCCAAGTTAGAGGTGTTTGAGTTGCTAATGGGATGTGGTTGTTGTGACCTTACTGCGTTCTGCTCTATCATTTCCCAAAGAAACTGGGCTACTCCAAGCATCTGTGCATTGATAAGTTTCCCACTGCTGACATCTTTGAAGAAGAGGACTGTTGTGCTCTGTGGTCCAATTGGGCAGATCAGGGTAGTGAATGTCCAAGAGTAACCTTATTAATAGCTTATTAGCAGAGACAGAAATGTTGACAAATAATTTGCAAGGGGACAGGGAGGGAGAAACCCACGTCTGTTTCTCTTTATACATGCTACTTTGAAGATGCAGCATCTTTTGAAATTGTGTCTGGAAATAAATCATAGTCTGTTCTTTGTTTTGGAGTACTTCAAGCAATAATATGAAATGTGTCGTGTACAGTCATCTGGTAGGAGATAGGGAAATGTATGAGTTTGTTAAAGCATTGTCAGTGTTTTGCTGTTACAGATGCAGTTTTCTGCTGCATTTGCTAAGATTAAACTTTTGCAATGTAGGAGTTCATAAAGTGACTTGAGGCCATCACTGGCACGTGGTACAGTCACCTTGTAAAATGACCAACTTGTGTGCTTTCAGAGCTCTCTTTAAAATACTGTCTTCTCTGCAATGCTGTAATAGTTTCAAAACCAAAGTCCAAGAGGTTATGCTCACCATAACAGTATTGTCAACTTGAGGGTTCAAAGATTTGATTTCTGTTCTTGGAGGTGCTTTATGTTGTTAATCTCTTCCGCTTCATTTTATATGTACAGGCATCTCCTGATAACCTGTAAAGTGCCTGCTTAGGGCAGGGAGCAGACTGGGAAGTTCTGCATGCATGCAGGAAGAACTAAATGTGGCTGGGAGCTCTTCTGAACCGTTTTCTAGCTGGAAACCTTTGCTTCCCTCAGTTCCCTCTTTTTCTTTTATTTTCTGAGATATTATCAATACTTACAAAGAATTGCTTGCTTGATCCTGAAGGCTGTCTTTTTTTCCCGAATAATCAAGGTTGTGACACTTAATTCTGTTTGAAGATAGGACAGGTTGGTTTTACTGATTCTTTTGGAGCTCCCGACCAGCACTTGTGTTCCCAGTAGTGCAGTCATTCAGCTGCAGTAGAACAGCTATCACAGGTTCGTTTCACTTTTTATCTAATGATAAAACACCCATATTGCTCTTACAAAACTCCACTGTGTCCCCCAGCAGCTGGTAATGGGGGTGAGACTTGGCTTCCTTCACTGTATTCTGTTTTGAGGGGCTTTTCTTGTGCTGTTTCTGTGGTGGCTGCAGGATGGGTCCTTTCTCAGCTGTGAAACCGACTGCCTCTTTAAGAAGTTGGGTTCTAGAACTCCTAACAGCTCCTAAAAACCGGTGCAGGTGAGCCCTGCAGTTGGGCTCAGCTTACTGCTGATGCTGTCCAGGAGTGAAGAGTGCTGTTCAGCAGCAGACCTTGGAGGATGGCCTACTACTATTCACCCTTTGGAGGTGGGATACTTCACTTGGTTTCTACAGGAGTTAACTTTCCCTTTCAAACCAACGGTTTTCAGCTTGTGTCCGTTGTACAGTATGGGCTCTGATGTCCCAGTCCTTGGTTTTTTCTGACCTGAGGATGGGAAAACTACCGATGCACACGCTTAATTTAAAATGTATTCAGGCCCTGTCTGCTTGAGCAGTGGTACTTTTTGGAGTTGGTATCACTGAAAAGTAATTCCTGCAGCAGTAGTACAGTTTCCTTTGGTAATGAGAGTTGGGCTCTAGGCTATTGGGAAAGGCAAGTGGATATAAGAAGGAGAAAAGGTGATAGGATGAGAAGAATAAGACTGCACTTAGTTGTAAAACACTTTGTGTTACTTTTTCTGACTGAAGATGGCGTTCTGTGGGTTACTTTGTGCTTAAAACATGTACCCCAGAGGTGCCTAAAATAATTAGGAACAATAAAAATATAAATGCCTACTTCCATAATCTTAAGCAGCACAGAAAGAAACAGAAGAAATAATATGAAGTAGTGGAATGTAGTTCTTGCTATTTCTCACTGACTGGGAAGCGAGTTCAAACATATCCTGATGATAGCTGCCCTGCGTTATGCACGTGCTGCTGATGTTTTGCCTATTAACTGTGCTGGCATGGCTGTATTTTGTTAGTAAAAAAAAAAAAAGTGTAATGCACGGTGATAATAGGAGCTTTTTATAGTATGTTTTACTTTCATGGCATTTTACAGAGCTTAACCCTCGCAGCATGCTCATGTGGTTGATAAATAAAGTAGTATGAATGCTGCTTTAAAGCTGGAGGAAAGAGCAAGTTGGAGAAGTTCTGACTTGCTGAAGGCCATGAAGGAATCGATATTGAGCCAAGATTTGAGTTTAGGAGTCCTGTAGCTGGCGTGTAAAGTACTCTCTCTTTCTGAAAGATAACTGTGGATCACTTCTGCCGAGCTCTTCTGGGTGAGGGGTGGTTTTCATGTTCAAATCATGCATCAGCAAAAGGAACATTCTGCTTTATTTGAAATCTGTTACATCAGATCTGCCATATGTCACCAGACTGAAAGTTGTGTTTGTTCTCACTGCGACTTTTTAATTAAGGAATCCTGCATGCTTAGCTTTGTACCCCAGAGAACTTAAAAACGAGAGCTGTGTGATCGAATTTGTTGCTGCTGTTACAGTGAATGTCATGAAGCCAACAAACGCTTTGTTTTTGTACATGTGATAAAGATGTTGAGATTTAACGTGAAATGCAGAAGTTGTGCTTCTCCTAAGCTATGAACTCTACTAACTTTGACTACTTACTGTTCAGTTCTGTTACAGAATGTATTCTTGTTCCCAGCAATCTTTGGAAGAGCGTGTGTGGATTTGTTTTATAGGTCTATCTACACTTTAAACTGTGGTCTTTTGGGGTTTGGGGGTAACACTGCTTATGCTGTCGATAGGGAAGTACAAATACTACAAATGAGTGCATCTTTTCTTTCAAGGCATTTTGCACTCTGCTGCTTTAGGATGCTCTGTGGTATTGGTGTATTTGGTGAGCTGAATGAATGCTCCACGTCTGGGATTGCACGTGGCTCACTTGTAACGTGCAGCAGATTGGTTTGAGGACCACATGTTTGGCTGCTGCCCAAGGCTTGAGCCACTCACACAGGGTGCTGCGGCACAGATAGCAGCTGAAGGTGAAACTGTGACTGCTTTGGGTGCTGGTGCACTGAAGACACAAGTGAGTAGGTATCACAAACTCTCTTCAAACAAAACCTTTTGGTGCATGAAAATCCTTGTTATTGTTTGTCTTCTCTGCTTTAGGAAATGATATGGAAATAGAATCCCAAGAAATGCATGAAATAGTTCAGGGACACAGTTGAAAATGCAGGTATTGGCTTAAGTGGTCTTTAGCACAGAGAAGAGAGGGGTTTGCAGAGAGCCTGCTCTCGTGAAAGCTGTGTGATGGGATGCTGATGGTGTCTTTGCTATGAACCAGAGAGAGAAGCTGCTAATGAATGGGACATTTTAAACATTTCTGGGTTGTTATTTGCAGGTTTTTTTTTGGTTGGAAATGCCTGAAATGAACATTTTTGCCTGAAAATACCCACTCTTGCCAGGGGTTTTGTGTATTGAAACTTTTATAAAGCTTGCAACGCCCTTTGACTGTCTGAATCCACTCCTGGAGTGTGATGTCATGGCTTGATGGGAACAGGAATGCTTCTGCCAGCTGGAGGGGGTGGAACCACGTCAAAATTCATTGTTCGCCGTGTTATCTCTTGTGAGAAATACTAAAGAAATGAGATGCACGAAGAAAAAAGTTGAAAATTGTCTTTCCACAACTGAACGCAGCGATAGGAAGGAATACGCAGCAGTGTTTAGCAGACAGCTCTCCTATTTGCTCGTCACTGAGCGTAGCAGAGGTTCTCCTGGTGCTGCTGGGGCTGTGGGCTCTGTGGGCTCAGGATGGCCTTCTCCTATGGCAGGCTGTGTGCAGCTGCTCCAGTGAGGGCTCTGGGGATATTCAGGCTTTGTCTTTTGTGTTGTTACAAGTTGGTAATGCCTTAACTTGAATTTGCTTCTGAACTAATTAGGATCTCAGCTGAATTCAAGAAGTTGCTGTTTTTTAAGAAGTCTGTATCAGTATAAACAGCTGTATAACCTTTCTCATCTGGGTTCAGGTTTTGCTGTACCAACCCCCTGGTGTGTCTTCCTGCTAAGAGAAGGGCAGTGGATGATGCACTAATTGTGCTTTGCAGTGACGTGGGTATGTCCACGCTGCAGGTTGTAACTGAATTACTGTGGCAAAATGGTCCCTTTCCCACCTGAAATGCTGGGAGAAGTGCAAAAACTATATGCAGAGCCTGTAATTAAACAGGTGTAAAGACTGTCATCACCCATGCTTCAAATTAAATGTTTTTTTTTCTTTGAGGCCAAAGACACATGAACAGGTTACCCTAAAAAAAACACTGCTATCTCAGGAGGAATTGACTTTTTTTCCTTCTTTTGCCTCAGCTTAATCTTGACTTTCTACCCCAGTTCTATTCTGCAGTCGTTTCCTTCCAGAAATGCTGGTGTTTTCCTGGAGGCATAGCAGCGTCGAGGAACTGAAGGCCAAGTTTTTGCCAGAGCCGCCTTCTGCCTTAGAGTAATTCTCTTCGTGTGTCCTCAGAGTAGTACCTGAGGTAAACTGAAATAATTCTTGAGGCCTTCTGTATGCCTAGAAGTTTTTTTAGTATAGATTCTTTTTGATGAGGACATTTTTTTTTTATTATCATCTCTGTGTAATAATATAGGTTATCAATATCTAATCAAGAACTAAGTGGTACCTATAAGGAGTGCTGCCCCTGCAGTGTGCTCTGCATAGGCAGACTTTGGCAGCTCTGCTCTTAAAGCAGTGTACAAATACAGATAATATTTGGCCCTGTAGTTGTTGTCAGGTTAGAAATAACATTTAAAAAATACGACTTTCTGTTCTTGTATTACCAGTAATGAGAAGGTTATGCTTTGAATATAAAAGGCTGACTCTCAGCAAAGTGCATAAATAGATTATAAATCCTTTTACCCAGGGACAGTGCTTTTGCTCTGTATTTATTCAGGAGTTAGTGCAAGATTTGACTGTTTCCGTGTTCTTTTTGAGGTATTTAGAAAAATATATTGATAAAAATGGAGTAACTCTTGTCCATATGGAACTATTTATATGTTAGAACTGTAATTCATGAACAGCAGTTAGCTTTGATTTTGATGCTTTTTTCCTTAAAACGCATTTCTGAAATGTATTATTTTCCATAATGCGTTGTAGCCAATACCTGGACAACCAGTAAAATAGAATTAGCATCACTGTGTAATATTGTTCTACATGGCTAGTGGGACTGTTCCAAGACGTTTTATTGAATCAAGCCACTTCAGCTAAAGTGGTCTAGATTATCATTATAACTCAATTAACATGTGATTTCTAGAGTAGCCGAGCTGTTAAAAACCACCCCTGTGCTTATGCATGGAATAAAGCATGTGCTGGATGCTGTACAAGTGTAGGTTCGGCTGCAAAATGTGTTCCAGGTGTCAGAGAATAAACAACACTGAGCTCTGAGGTTTAGTGCCGTGCTCCTGTCCTTCCTAAATGGCTTGGTGTGCAGCAAGGCTGTACTGAGCCATCCTTCCACCTTCCTTCAGCCAATTAGTTGGGTATTTCTGCAAGGGAGGGTTACACAGAATGCATCTCCCAGCAGTTACAGCATCGGGTGCATTTAGCATAAGCAGCGGTGTGGCGAGTGGGACCAGTTGCACCTATGAGTCAGAGGTAGCAGCTCCAAGGAGCAGCAAGGAGCAATTGCACACCTGTAGCCAAAGAGTCACAGAACATGACCAGAAGTGTTGGAGATGTTGGTGCAGGAGATGGGACAGGGTCTGAAGCAGGAAGGCTGAGAGTGGCTTAGTTGTGCAAAAGTTTATGGGAAGCTTGAGCAGCTGTTAGTTCATAATAAACACACATGTGGTCATGTTTGCAGTAGTATTAAGGGTGGATTGGAAAAAGAGGCAAGTGTTCATGCCATGAGCCTCAAGCTCGTGTTTCCTACCATTCTTCCTTTTTTTCGGCATATCCTTTGGTTTTCTTTCCTCTCTCTGTGGGGGAGGGGAGGGAAGGCACTAATTATTTATAAGTGTTAGTCATACCCAGTCATTAAGCTTAGTCATTACTCAGGACTGTGCATTTGATGGTTAGTAAACTCAAAACTAGACTTTGCTTTGTTTAAAAGCTTTGAGTGCAAGCTTAGAGGTGAGAAAATGCTTTTCTTTCAGTGCTCAGCTCTAACTGAAAAAGCAACGCTACTTAGTAAGTGTTTCTATCAGCCAAGTGACGTGTAATACTATGGCCCCACCACTGTTTGTGTTTGAACTCATGGGCATTGTGCATGGTGTATTCTCAAAGCGGAGTGATTTCTACATTGGTGATGACAGCCTTAAAATCACAGGGTGTTTCTGCAGGGATTGGAGGTGAAGCTTCCTGTGAGGCTCTCCTGGTAGCTGCTGGCCTGCAGCCTTGTCCAACATGGGCTCTGTGGCTCCAATTGAAGAGGCAGCACCAGCAGGGGATCCCATCACTGCATAAAATCACCCAGGGTGCACCTAGAGTAGAGCAGTCATGGTGTGCTTGGTTTGAGGCGTTGCTGCTTGAAGGAAGTTGATGTGGATTTACTGCTTTATTCCTCACTTTGTGTTTGCTTGCAGGCTGTGCTAAGTTCAAAGCTTGAACATTTCCATTTCATCCTGTGCTTGAACCACTGTACTGTGTTGATGCACCTTGCTCCGGAAAACCTGATCGTCAGAAATGAAGACTAGTTGAGTTTTAAAATCTCCTCTTTAGAATAACATGGAAATAATTAGCGACCTCTTATTCTGTGTCTCCTTTTCTCAGAGGCAAATCAGATTTTGGTACAACTGCATTGCTGTTTGGTGCATATGTATTGAAAACAGTGGCGGAGCTCCATTGGAGTCCCTTTGAGATCAATAATTAAAGTAGCTGGTTTAGAGCCTGGTAGTGTTTTCCTTTCTTAGTTCTTTCTGCACCAGTCTAAGGACAGATCTGTGATGATTGCATTGCAGTCTGACAGCTCTCTGATGTTTTGGCTTTACGTGCTCGACTAGAAAGGAATGTTAACACACTTTCAAAGAATATACCTTTCCAGAAAAGTCAAAATAGTTTCGGATCACATTGTTGTTGAAGCATTTGCTAAATGTTGCTGTACAAGAAGAGGTGTTTGGCAGAACACTTCTTACACATTTTTCCAGCTAAGAAGATAAGATTTCCCCGTATGGGATCACTGTTAAATAGAGGCTTTTTGGCATACTCGTGTGACGTGATTCCTTTAGCTATATTCCTGAAAGGCTTTGGAATCAATACTGTACGAGTTGTTCACTTCTTGAGAGTATGGTGATGCTGCGTAGTTTGAAGCTAAGCTCTTGCATAATGAGAGCAAGTAAAAGCTTTCACTATGAGATTGTCTTTTGTCTTCTGACTCTTATTAGGAAAAAAACAAACAACTTTTCATAACATGGACTTGTTGACTTGCCTTTACAAAACATTTTCTGTCAGAATCCGTGATGGTTTTTGAGGCAGTTCTTTCACTTCTGTTAGTAATAATCACAGATCAGCTGTTCAGGAAATAGTATTTTGGTTATGGTCTGTGCTGTGTGTGCGGATTGCACGTAGGTGAGCGGAGTGCTGTAGTAAAGTAATGCTGTTCCAAAACTTCTGGGCTGTGTAGCCAGGTAAAATACAGCTTTGTTCTACCTGAAACACAGCAGGTGTCGAGCATTTAGCAGCCACTCTTAAGATGTAACAGTGCAGTGCAGCTGTGCACTTGGTATGGGATGGCAGGTTGCTCCCGTGTGCTGGACAGCTCTAACTGCCCGGCAGCTGAGACCTGTGACTCAGCAGATGTGCTGGGAAGATGGAATTGTGCACGCTGCCTGTCACAGGTAGTGCTGGGTTCTGTTGTAGGTGGCGGCTTTGCAGGAGCTCATACCTGCACAGCACGCTTAAGCACTGCGGTGTCACAAACCAACCTAGATGGTGCATGAAACTCAAGAGCCTGGATCGCTGACCACAACAAAGGGTTTGGTGAGAGACCTCCAGTGAAGGCTTTCCTTTCCTTTCCTGGATTTGTTGTGCAGCACGGATCACCTGAGGTTCTGAGCACCTAAACAGTATTTTTCCCCCCACACTCTCTTAGCCACAGTGAGCAAGGAAGTCCACGACAGGAGGAAAACTCTGGGCGGGAGACTGACTGGCTGTGGCTGAAAACTGCTGAACTGTTAAGTCTGGGCTTCCCTCATTCCTAGTGCAGTCCCATCTTGATGACATACTGTCCAGGTCTGTATGTGACAGGAAAACTGATGTAAATTCATTAATGCGATTAATGGAAGCTCGGCTGAAGTCTTGACCCATTTTTACAGACCTAGCAATATGTCATGTCAAATCCAAGGGACTTTCTCTTCCCCTTTGAGTCTGTGGATATTACTTGGCACCCTTTTTTGGAGTCGTGCAATAATTCAGATTGGGAAGGACCTTTGAAGATCAGTTGAACTAAGCCTCTGCTCTAAGTGCAGTGAGATTCAAAGTGAGGTCAGACTGCCTGGGGCCAACTCTAGCACCCTAACCCTTCTAGTGCTTGCTTCCATTTGTCAGCGTTTCTCCTGTACTGGAGAGCCCAGAACTGAACATGGTATTCCATATGCGACCTTGCAAGTGCCAATTAGTGAGACTCATCACTTCCCTGAACAAGCTGGCTATGCTCTTGCTACTACAGTCCAGTATGTGGTTTGCTTTCTTCTCTGCAAAGACTTGCTGCTGACTCATGTGCAACTCATGTCCCCTGGGACCCCTGTGCTTTTTTCAGTAGAGCCACTACTTCAGTTTTTTGCCTGCACTATTGCATGGGGTTTTTCTTTCCCAGCTTCAGGACTTTGCAGCTTTCCCTTCTAGCATATCAGCAGCTCCCCACATTTGTTGTCCTATTCAAGCTGGATGAGTGTTTTCCATTCCATCATCCAAGTCCCTGATGATATTGAGTGGTATTGGTGTGCCAGCATCATGCCCTGAGGGTTGCCAGAACTGACAGTGCATCTAATATGTTGGTGCATGTCTCCCAACAGGTATAAAGGAACGCATCTTCACTAACAGCTAATCCAAAGCTTTGTTGCCAACTTCAGTTCTGTGCTATTCATCTTGTTTGTAATCAATACTCCTCGCGAGCTGGTGTATAGATTGTCCTTCGTGAGTGCTCTGTGTCTGACAGTTCATTACAGGAGCTCTCCTTTGACATATATAAGTAATTCTAAATCTTCCTTCAGTTGTCTTGTGTTAAGGGAAGCTCTCTTTAGTTACTCAGATGTCGTGAGCTGCGGTGAACTTGCAGACGAGTAACCTATACCAGTAGGCTTTGATAGGTTCCTCTCTCTTTTTCTCTCTTTTCACTCCTATAGAGTGAGAACTTTTACAGACAGTTCACGTATCATAAAAGGAGGAATGGGGGATTCCTTGATAACATTGACATCTGTGCCAGATTATCATTTCCTTTTCTGCAAGAAGGGATGCTATCATATAATTTCTACTGAAAATTCTTCCTGTAGTTTCAATAGGCAGCTATCCTTTGCTCCAGCTCTCTCTCCAGTATTCTTCCAGCTTTTTTGTATTGGAGAAATCTTAAAGCTTCATCCTTTCATCAAGGTTTTGTCGTTCTGGGGTGTCATTAGATCACCTAAAAAGCATTGACCCTTTTGCTTCTCATGGTTTTTGTTGTGTATGATAGCAAGTTGCTTAACCTTGCAGACACTTTCTTTCCTTTTCATAGCAAAAGAATCTCTTCTAACAATACAGAAAAGATACTATTCCAAAGTTTTCTTCTACTAATATGGCACAGTCTGCTTATGATTACTGTCAGATTTTTCTGCCAGGTCAGATGTTTGCAGCATCTTGTTGCAAATGAACGTGTGCTTGGAGGGCTTTGGGCACTGCTGCTCTGATGGTACAATATTGTCATAGGAGAACTTCCCTGGCAGATCTACACAGGATTTGAAGATTTGTTGGGTGCCAGTGGACTTTGTGATCAATAACCCTCTTTTCTAAAGATACTTGTAAGAACTTTCATTTCTTTTGCCTGAAGTACCAATCCTCTAATTATTCTTTTCTGGGCTGGACATTCTTTCTGAACATTGGCACATGTTTGTTTTGAAGGTGATTCTTTGCTGCCTAGCAGTTCTCCCTGAGCCTGGTTGTGTTTTGCAGTAATTCTTTAAGAAGAGGATTTCTTCAGAAGACTGGAAAAGTCTGTTTTCCATGTGATTTCAAGAGCATACATTCTCTAACTCCTCCATATGTTACAGCTAAAACAAACAAACAAAAAAAACCCCAAACAACATGTATTAAAGGGCTGCAGTCCTTAGTCGTGGTTCTGAATTGATCTGTGAGTGTGGTAATGAGCAAAATTGGATTTTTCAACCTATCTGTTCTTCTGGTCATCATCAGAAAGGGATGCTGTCACTTTTGATCCAGTGGATGCTATCTTCATTTTATATTTCACAGGTACCAAAGTGTTTAGTTCCTGCATGCTGCTACTCACAGTGAGGAGCACAGGCACACCTCATAGTCAGGTGTGTGCTGACTGCAGGTGAAACTCCTTCAGTGCCCCCAGCTGGAAGTGAGGGTCCTGGAGAAGTGGATTGCTAATTCTGAGCATGGCTGGCACGTGTGTGTATTGCTGTGTGAGTGCCTGCCTGCTTGGCCAGCAGTGACCTGGAGATGCCTGCTCTGTCTGCAGCAGATTTTAGTGGTTGTTCTGAACTCCAGCTCTTGTAATGATTATTAATCCTGCTTTCTATGTTTGTCAGAGAAAACTTCGGTGTTTTCTTTCTTTCTTTCTTTCTTTCTTTTTTTTTTTGAATGCAGAGGTTCTCTAGCTGGGCAGGTGTTACTCAGATAATAAAGGGAGTCTGCAAAGGCTGTAAAACCGTTTTTTTCCCCCCGCTATTATTGATAGGGATTTTTTCTCTTTAATCTCTGCTAAGGCATGCCATCTTTCAAAGGAGAAGGAAAGGAGAAGGCATAGAAGAAAGCCTGGTTCGTTTATCTGACATATCGTATGGACACAGGTCTTTTTATTTCTCTGCATGGTTTTACAAGTTTTATTAATTAAAAATAAAGAAACACACACAAATAGAACAAAACCCTCTGAAAATAGAAATGCTGGTAGCAACTAGAATACAAATAGACAGAGTCAAAGAAGACACAATGTAGGGTCATGCTGCTGTGCCATACAATAATGAACCTTTCCCTCCAAATGCTCTCTGGAAAACGAGAGATCCAGGAAGGTCTCCACCACAAGAACACACGAGGTGACCATGGCACTAGGCAGGAGGACAGGTTTTGTCAGCAGAAGGAGCAACAGAACTCAGTTCTGCTAATCCTTTATTTTGGAGCTGTGATGAACTGCTTAATTCAAACTAAACTGAAATATGAGCCTCCTTTATGATTCTGTTGAGCCTCTAACAAAAATGGTAATTAAAATTTATTTCGATGAGTTTTTTAATGCTGGACTTGGAAATAATGCTTTAATGTTCACATTTATAGTAGAGAATATGATTTTGTAGTATACACGATCAGGCTTTCTAGGAAAGAAAGGCAGAGGTACTTAATATAGTGCACAGCAATGCATTGATCGGTGTCAGACCCTCACTTATGGGATGTTAAATTGAATAAATGGAAAATAACTGTGTGTCAAAGGTGTCAAAACAGTAGAAAAACTACTTAAATATGAATGGAGCTTTATATGAAGAACTTGTTTATAACAACTTTGATACTTGAGCAAAAGTTTAGACTTCCCATAGAAATCTCTTCTTGGAGTCAATATCTGAGTTAAAACTGATTGGCTTGTCTGTCTTCTGCTAAAAATTGAACTTTCTTGATACGTTTTCTAATGCTTTTTTATTGTCTGGATCAGCAGTTGTGCTCTGTTGCTGTGAGCATACTTCAACTATACATGTAGCTCTGGGAATATTTCATTGCGCTTGCTCTCCAGAGATAGGCAGCCTTCGTTCTGTGCTTATCTGCTGCCTTTTCTTTCTTCCCATCTGCCTTTTGGATGGCATGTAAGCCCTTGAATATCCTAGGGAACCCCAAAATTGTGGTTTCTGAGAAAGTTTCTTATGGATGTCCATCTACTTGTGTGCACATAACAGCTTCTTTAAGCAAAAGCATTGTAGTTATATTTGACTTTCTCATTTGCTGGAAACAAAGTGGTAATGAGCTATACAATACATTTGTCATTGTCTAGAAAAGAGCTCTCTAATCAGACTTGCACTGTACTCATGTCTTCAGTTATAATAACATTGAAGATTTCCACTGATTGAGTGTTTAGGTTCTTCAGCTGATTATTGTGAAACATGACAAAGATGGGCAACGAGTTCATCACTGAAGATCTTGCATTTGTGTGTAGCTTACGGTGGTCGTGCTCTGAGATTGCATAGAAGAGGATCTCCATATATTTTTGGGGAGTGTGTGTAGACTTTTTATTCATGTACTAACACGTAGCAAACTTGAATTCAGTAGTGCCAGTTGATTTTCATGGTGACGTTTCCTCCTACAGTTTTGTTGCTCCAATAGGCTAACCAATTTTGGGTACCCAGGTTGTTTCCTTAGGTGCCTTTTGCAGAGCTCGTGAGGCTGAGGTGGTGAGGATTGACCGAGGTGTGGAAGGAGTGAGCCTGGAGAAACTGTTCACACTGTCCTGATCCTATCTGTGCTTTAGGAAGAAGAGGCTAGCATCTGAAAATCTGTCTGTTGAAATCTGGTTCCCTACAGCTATCCAGTGGGGTTAAGTGTACTGATCTGAGTGACTGAGCAGGGAATGACTGCTTCGTTTTCTTCTTCGTTTTATTTTCCTTTTGGGGTGTAATGTGGCACAGTGTGCTCTGTTGCAGATGCACATGAGAAAAACTATGATTTTATAATCATGTTCATTACTAAATTTGTTATGGGGAAATTAATTTAGAACTTAGATGATTGTGTTCTTGTTGCTGTTGAAACCTAGTTTTATTTATTTTTCTGAAAGTAATAGGAGTTTTGCTTAATGGCAAGATTGCTTTAGTTGCAGTGTTTCATAGAACATTTTTCTTAGCAGAAAACAGGTGCATTTTTAAGCTATTGCCAACTTTAACCTCTCCTTATGGTGTATTAGATTGAGAGGGATGTGACTCATGTTCTGACACACACCATAATGAGCATTTTGATGATATAAATAAAGACTATTTCTGTAATTAAGATATTCTATACAAAATATAGGAATGCATCAGACTATTCTGCTTTTATTTAAAACTACTTTTACTAGCTGTGTAGAACTTAAGCAATGCATTAATTCCGCATATACCTAACTTGGACAAAAATCTGAGGAAAATACACTCCTTCACATTTGAAAAAGGCAGTGTGTTTGTTGACCAGTTTCTTTTTTTAACAGGCATGGTCCTCGTGCGTAGTGAGAATGGGCAGTTGCTGATGATCCCTCAACAAGCCTTGGCGCAGATGCAAGCACAGGCACATGCCCAGTCTCAGCCTCAAAATACTATGACTCCTCGTCCTGCTACACCTACCAGTGCTCCTCCAGTGCAGATATCAACAGTGCAGGTTAGTTCAGTGATTTGTAACATTTAAAAAAAAATAACTGAGATTCCGCCTGAGAAGAATATGCCAGAAAGTTCAGCCTGGAGAAGAGAAGGTTCTGGGGAGACCTTGTTGAGCCCTTTTGGTACTTAAATGGAGCTTATAAACAGAACAGAGAACAGCTTTTTCAATGGTCTCATAGTGACGTGACAAGGGGGAATGATTTTAAACTAAAGGAGGGCAGATTTAGGTTAGATGTCAGGGGGTGGGGTGGTGAGACTCTGGTCTAGACTGCCCAGAGGGGCTAGGCATGGATGCCTCATCCCTGGAAGTGTTAAAGGTCGGGTTGGATGGAGCCCTGGGCAGCCTGATCTGATGGGTAGCAGCCCTGCCCATGACAAGGGAGTTGGAACTAGACAATTTGTAAGATCGCTTTGAACCCAATACACTCAGTGAATACTTTTTTCTATTCCTCTTTCCCAAGGCTCCAGGAACATCTATTATTGCACGACAGGTGACACCAACTACTATCATCAAGCAAGTGTCTCAGGCTCAAACGACAGTGCAACCCACAACAACGTTACAGCGTCCTCCTGTTGTGCAGGTAAGTTTGTAGACACAAAATATATGCTTGATTTTAAGATGTGGTGCAAAAAGTGTGTGAAGTGATCCATGTGATTTCCAGGTAGCGATTATACGATGCAAATGCTATCACCTAAACATCTAATTGTGCTTTCTTCATCCCTGAGTGTTACAGGATTAGATATTTACCACTGAGAAAAATGCAGCTTTTGCTATACATCCAGTTAACCTTTCTCCCCTCGGAGCCTTTGCCTCTGTCAGTGATCTTTCCAGGTCTAAAAGTGAATGTACCTGAGTTTCACTCATTTACGCTGCTGTTATACTGAAGGAAGAAACCATTCAATCTGTGTATTTTTTCCTCTAATGTGCGTGTCATTATTCTCATTTACTCTGATTATGAAAAATGAGACAAGTTAAATCCTTGTCTTCTTTTCTGTTTCCCAAATAAAAGTAAGGTAGCTTTGGCACCACTGGAGCCTCTTTTCTTGTGGATCTTTATATAAAGATCAAGTTTACAAAGGTATTATTAAAGTTTGGAGAGCTAGCTTTGGCTTGATAAGTATGATTGCCAGTGGTAAGTAGGATATGTTGGAAGACTGTAAGTGGGACTGTATGTGTGAAAAGTTCTTATTTACAATGCTGCTTCTTTAAAGGTGGTGATCTTACTTTGAATTACCAAGCTGTCTATGAAAGCAGAAAAATGCTTTATCCTATTGTCCATTAAAAGACTTGGAGAAGACCACAGCTTTTGGGTCACTTCTTTTTGTGAAAGTGGCATTAGAAGGAACAAGCCAAAAGAGTTGCACATTGACAGAAGTGTACTTACATGAGTTGTGTTGGGAAACAGCACTGTATGAGGGTACACTTGTGTATTTTGGTGTTTAATTCAGTAATCAGAAATCGTGCAATACTTAAATCAACTTTTGCCATTCCAGTCTCGAATGTGTAGCATATTGTGCCATCTGGTGGCTCTTTCTTTCCACTGCAACAGAAAGTGGATTATCCTTTTGCAGTAGCTGGGAAAGATGGGCTACTGTCCTGTGGCTTGGTTTGTTTGACAGATCAGGAAGCAGTCATGTTTTAATATATCCCAAGTACAATAATCTTATGTTTGTGTTCTCTGCAGCCTCAGATTGTTCTGGGTGGTACTGCACAAACAACTACATTAGGGACAGCAACAGCTGTACAAACTGGAACTCCTCAGAGAACAGTGCAAGGAACAACAGCAACCTCCACTGCTGCCACAGTAAGATATTGAGTGCTTTTAGAATCAATTCTGCTGCATTTCTGTATGTGCAACTATACACACACATATCCACTGATAAAGTGGAAGGTAGTAAAGATGTAGGAGTTGTGTTATCTACTGGTCTTGGAGAAAAGGAGTAAAATTTTAAGCAGTACCATATAATTTACAAAGTGTGAAACACAGATCACTTGAATTTTGGGAGCTTTGAAAGCTGCCAAAGTATTAATTTTATTTCTGTAATGGCTTTTAAAGTAATCCTTTCTTAAAAACCTGAGTTCTGTATTCATGGGAATGTGTATCATTTGACATAGCAGAATGGAATCAGCATGAGAAGGGATAAGAAGCTGACACTGACTTGTTCAAGATGCTTGTTTCTAGGGCTGTGCAACAGTGAGAATCAGAGTGCACTGTGCTATGTGCTGGGAAGGCAGAGCTTTGCTATTTGTTGTCCTTCTGCAGTGCCTATTTCACATACCCAGATATCATTCATAAAATACTTTGCATTTCCTAGTTTTATTGAGAATCAGAATTTTTATATTTTGATAACAAAAATGTAAAAAAGGTATGTATTTACAAAGCAAAAAATTATTTCAATCTTATTATTTTCTACGTGGCAGAGGCCCTGAATTTATAGATAGTATTATTCAGTGATGAACTGAGAGATGGACTTTATTTTTCTGAGTTTGCAGTCAAAGTAGTTGTTATGAAGAGTTCAGCTTCCTTTTTGTTTCCCTTATTCACCCTCCCCCTTTAACAGGAAACTATGGAAAATGTGAAGAAATGTAAAAACTTTCTATCCACATTAATAAAACTGGCATCATCTGGAAAACAGTCTTCAGAGACAGCAGCTAATGTGAAAGAGTTGGTACAGAACCTACTGGTAAGAGAAGTTCAGAAAAATTGTAGGAAAAAGCAGTATGTGGGCCAAGTCAGCCTCAAAACTGACTTTTTTTTTGTAACGAGGAGAGAGATTTTAAAATATGAGAAAAATGAAATTGAAAAAAGTTTTTCTGAATTAAAAAATATGCATGAATTTTTCTTTGAAGCTTGGAAAGCAGGCGTTCTTGCTTATGTTCTCATGAGAACTTACCCATGACCCTCATTAATCTATTGTAGTTGACTTAGGTGAGTTAAATTTAAGTGCAGATAGCGTACATTAACTCTTTAAATTCAACAGTTTTTGTTGATGAAACAGTGAACAAAAAGATGAATTGTGTACTTCAGGGAAGGCAGTAAAGCACAGCTGGCACAATGGTTGAGTGTACGAAACTGCAGACTTTTACATAAAAGTAATAGCTGAAGCTAATGCTAAAGCTTGACATAATTAATATTTATAGAATGAGTTTTTATTTCTATATTACTACTGTTCAGTGTAGTTGATAGTGGCTTTTAATTTAAGATGAAGTTATGTAATCCAGTGTTATCACACGATAACCAGAAGTGGTCCCAAAATTAAATCTTGAAATGTATCTTCCCATGAGGAATCTACAACTACTGTTGTGAGAGACAGCTGCATTCAAAGATTGTTACTGTGATGAAACTACCAATAAGTACAATAGTGGAGAATGATAAAAACTACTGATTTTCGATTGATTAAGTCTTTCTCTTCTTTTGGTGCTGAAAAAGTTAATTTCCTCAATTTCATCCACTTTTCTTTTTGAAGGATGGAAAAATTGAAGCAGAAGATTTCACCAGTAGGCTCTACAGAGAACTTAATTCTTCGCCTCAACCTTACCTTGTGCCTTTTCTGAAGGTAATGTGTGTTCACTACACCTCATGGTTATCTACTTGCAGCAATGAGCACAAGCACATCTTTTGCCACTACAGATGGAACTCCAAGGCAGTGTAGATGGATTTTGAAATAGTGCCTGGTTAGGCTTCTGCTCTCTTAAAATAATATTTTTTGTCTCCTGCTTCCAGAAGTTTGTTAGTATAATTCATTGGCATAGTCAATAGTTGGCTGTTTCAAGAGATCTGAAAAGTGAGGGTTTTCTTTCTGTGACTTATGAGCTGTTTCTTTCCATAGCTCCAAGCCCATGAGTTGATTTATTATGGTTTCTGAAAAACAGGGATTGAATGAGAGAGAAAGCCATACCTTCTGGACAAAATCATACTCTTACGCTTCTGTGCGTATTTGTGTGGATGAACAGGAAGGTTGTCATCTCTAAATAATAAATGCAATCTGTCGTAAATTTTATAGTAATTGGACAGATCTCAAAATAATTTTTATTCCAAAACATTTTCTACCTGAAAATTCAAAGAAGGTGCAACAGCCCTTTACGGTAAGAGTATAACTTTGCTAGACTAATGTATGATTAAGGGATGCACTTATAGTTGTAGGTGTGTGTTGACATTTCTGGGGTCTTAAATGCTTGTTCATACTTGAGCTATTCACAAGAACAGAAATTGTTACCATACAGAAATAACTAATGTATGTAAAACACTGCAGTTGTTTAATCCATCGCATCTTATAGCTTGGTATATAGTTAGGAATGCAATCAAGGAAGGCCGTGTGAGCTTAGACTGTTAAACGTGTTAAGGTTTCTAGGTGGGCTCAATGATCTATGTGCCCATGATGGCCAAGTTTCTACTACTAAAGGTGCTGTCGCTCTGCCTAGCTTAAAATGGGAAGTGGCATAGTATTTCTCTGTGTGCTGCTATTATGTTTTCTTTTCTAATGTAGAAATGCATGCAGCCTGTTATAATGAACTGAAATTAAATGGATTGCTTTTTATGATTAATGTTTTCTTTTGTGATATAGGATTAAAATACTCAAGCAAATTCTTTCCTTTCCTCTTTTTAGAGGAGTTTACCTGCCTTGAGACAGTTAACACCAGACTCTGCAGCTTTCATTCAGCAAAGTCAACAGCAGCAGCCAACAACGCAAGCAACAACTGCACTTACAGCAGTGATGCTAAGCCCTTCAGTTCAGCGCGCAGCAGGGAAGGCAACTGCAACTGTAACAAGTACTCTACAACAACCTGTAATCAGCCTAACTCAGCCTACACAAGTTGGTGTTAGTAAACAAGGGCAGTCAACACCACTGGTACGTAAGTTGAAGTGTGTCATCTGTTGCTAGACAGGTGTTTGTTCAGAATGCAGTGACTTCACAGATTGATTGTTTAATTCAGTCGAAGATCTTTGACTGTTTTTTAGAAGGGTAGCTACTAAGGAGGAGAACAATGTATATAATTTAAAATCCATTCTTGATTAAAGTACTAAATTTCCTGTTTTAACAAGAAATACTGGCAGATTTTCTCAATTACTGCATATCCATGAGAGCAGTATTACGGAGGATTTTTCTTTTCCCATTGCGTAAGTCTAATGACAAATTCTTTCTCCTGTTCTGGTGTAATAGTTTAGACCTGTATGTAAACTTTCATGAAAACCAGGTAAGAATAGTATCATGTGCACACCACCTCTTGATGTCTTCTCATAGCAAAACAGTGCCTTCACATAAGTTTTTTTGGGGATAGGTATTGACTAATGTGCATAATTAAATTGCTAGGATTTCTTGCTATGAACACTTTTCTATATGTATATGTATATTTATATGTATATATGTATATTTACTGTATATGAACACTTAGCATTTGTCTGAGCTTCTCTATCCATACACTTTTGCATGAAATGGAAAGTAGAGATCACTGTGGTCAATTTGTAAATATTCAGTGTGACCAAAAAGAAGAGGGGAAAAAAAAAAGGCAACCTAATACAAAGCTACACAGCTGTGGCTTATACTGATTCTGTATGAAACCAGTATAGGTAAAAACAGCTGAATTACCTGTACCAAGTTGCTATTATTTCTAGTTCTTAAATTTGTTCAGACATGCAATTTGCCTCTGTTTTTCTGGTGTAGAAAACATATCTTTGTGATTATAGATAGAGTTCTTAAACAGAAATAGGGTGTTTTCTGCCTTTATTTTTTTGTCACAGAAGGTGGGTTATTAATTTTTTTAAATGAAGAATGACTTTCGTTTAAAGAAACTTAACATGTGCCGAACCTAGATCGATGAACAGATGTGTTGGTTGTTAGGCTTTGTTTTTCCCACCTGATTCTTAGCCCTAGTTGTTTCAGATTTGTTTACAGTTCTTTTTTTTCTACAGGTTATTCAACAGCCTCAGAAAGCAGGGACGTTGATAAGGCCCCCACAGGTAACGTTGACACAGACACCAATGGTAGCACTGCGGCAACCACACAGTCGTATTATGCTCACTACTCCTCAGCAAATTCAACTGAATCAACTTCAGACAGGTAGGAGGTCATCTGATATGTGCCCTTCTCATAGCATTACGTTGGCTTGGTTAGCATCACTTTTGAAGTGCCAATGGTGTGCTACTGTAGCACTGCTAAAATCTTCAGTGCGTAGTGTAGTGGCTGGGAGTGCACACATGCAGGGCAGCATTTGTAGGCAGAGAAAATGTGTGGGTGCTGGAACTGTATGGGAGGGCACTGTTCTAGGTGGGTGAGATGCTGACAGAAATTGTTGAGGCAAAATCTTTGTGCCAGGCGTATTGTCGTTACTACCTGTGACTGGTTTGTAAATCTAAGCTCTGACACAAATTTGATTTACAAATCTTATCTGTTTTCCTGCAGTACCTGTGGTAAAACCAACAGTATTACCTGGAAACAAAGCTATAGCCACTGTTTCAACACAAGTAGCTGCTGCTCAGAAGAATAAACTGAAAGAACCTGGGGGAGGTTCTTTTAGGTGAGGAACCATGTGCTTATTTGTACTCATACATACTGCCTGGGCAACCTGCAGAACTTAGTGGGAACTTGTCCATGTACTCTAGTGGTGCTGAATCAGGCTAGGTAAATGCACAAGAACTGAAAATTGATTTTCTGTAGCCAGATCTGCTACTTAAAGACTTGTACAAACAGCTGTGGGCATGCTTGTGCCAGATTGGTTTTATCATTTAGCTGGCACTAAGGGTAAATATTTAAACTCACAAACAATTCTTGTCTGGACAAGCAAATAGAATTCATTCCTCTGCACCTTCCAACTCTGCTCAGATTGTTTGGATGTACAGCCTGTTTTACAACGATGAGTGCAGTTTATTATTATTTGTGGTAGTGATGTATCTAATATCTTGTTTCTTAAAGTACTAAAATGTTGCATAAGAAAAGATATTGAGAAAAACAGTTAGGAAATGCAAAATGACAGAAATGCTCCTCGAGCCCTTTGGAATCAAATGATGTTAGTTTAATTTTAGCACATAATAAAAGCAAAAATGAAATGGAATATTCAGGTTTATTGTGGAACTCATAATGTGCAGCCATGGTTTTGTAGCGGTGTGTGTAGATATAAGCACTAAATTTAATGGTTGTAATGAATTTTCCTTTCTTAAGGGATGATGATGACATTAATGATGTTGCATCGATGGCTGGAGTCAACCTGTCAGAGGAAAGTGCTCGGATATTGGCAACAAACTCGGAGCTGGTGGGCACGTTAACAAGGTCTTGTAAAGACGAAACCTTCCTCTTCTCGGCACCTTTACAAAGAAGGATATTAGAAATAGGTATGCTGATGTTTCTAGAGATTTAATAAGCACATTTCACCAGTGCTGAGTTCAGTGAAAGACATTTTCCTTACAAATTAATTTGAATAGTTCTAAAGTTGTTAGAGTAGTTGTCTTTTTGTGTAATTGGGATGCTTGTAGGTGATCATTCAGCTTATGAAAGAATGGTGTGAAGAATAACAAAGCTATAGAAGTATGGCAATTTAACACCAAAATTATTGTACCTGGTTAAAACTAACTGCATAAAATCATACAGCAACAAAAATAATGAAATTTGTTTGGAAAAAAAGATAAGGCCAGGAACGACTTTATCATATTTACTTACAAATTTACAAATGATAGCATAACAAAAAGCCTTCTTCAGTTATTTGTTCTGCTGTAGCATGCAGCATTTCTTAACAGTCATAAGCTTTGCTAGGCTAAACTTGGGTGTACACATTTCCTATCGAATGCTTATTTTCATACGTGCATGAAAGCCTTGCTTTGCCAAGTGTTTACGTTTCCATGATAGACATTGGCCATGATGTTTAACTGAATTGTATAATTATTACTGCTATTTATTATTTTTTCTACAACTTTTTGCCCTGATCATAGGTAAAAAACATGGAATAACAGAAATCCATCCTGACGTAGTTAGCTATGTATCACACGCTACACAACAAAGACTACAAAACCTCGTGGAAAAACTATCAGAGACTGCTCAGCAAAGGAATATTTCTTATAAGGTAACTGTGCAGTGTTATTTGTGCAATTAAACAGTTAGTGGGCTGTTATGTGCATGTGTTCGGATGTTCTTCATTCTCTAAAGTTAGGCTGTTTATTGTCTCTGATTCATCTTACACTAAGATATTAATATATCTGGATGACTTGCATATGTAAATTTTTTTTAAAACAAATGTAGATTTGTTTTACCCCTTAATTATGTCAAACGTTTAAAATCTGAGTGATTGTACAATGGGATAGGCAGATAAAAGATGTGATTTATTTTTGTTCACCATATCCCAGCATCATGTGCCATCTGGTAAAGGTCAGTCAGCCTCAAGTCTCCCGGAGTAAAGCTAAATGATGTGATAGATGAGTTCTTCATCTTTCATTTCCTTTCTTGAAGTGTACAGCAACATTGCCAGCTAGCTTTTTGATCTCCAACTGAAGCTACCTGAAGGAGCTGTTCTCCAGAAGCCTTTTTTGTGTGCTTACTGTTGATATAATTGTTGAACACTTGCATTCCTTTGTTTCTGTAATTCTATCTATATAGGCCCAGCGGGTACTGGGAGGAAAGTAATCATTGAATATGTATTAATATTTCCTTTCAAGGAAATATTCTTTGACTGCTCTGACCCTCCAAAAAGGTATACTGTCAGTCGTAGAAGTCCAGCTTACAACTGCCCTAGCAAGAAGAAGATGCAGCAAAATCTAGTATTGTGGCTTACATCAATTTATATCCTTCCCTCCTCCCATTGCCGGCGTATAGGAAGCATATTCTCTTCTCCTTTTTGATGGTAACTAATGTTAAATGAGGCACTTTGTAGGGAAACGAGTGGCTGAATGTAAAATGAGCTACTGAGTTTCACCTGCTTTTCACTCACCTGGCTGTTTTGTATTAGAATGAGCAGCCTGCATCTGTTAATGCTGCTGGGATCAGTGTGGGACCAGGGAGCACCACTCTGAATTCTCAAGACTGCTGTCTTGATGCATATACTTAATAGATGCAAATAGAAGAAAAAAGAATCTCTAAAATATGTTTGTGAAGTTAAAGCGATGATGGTATTAATGTGGAAGTCAAAATCTGATGAATTCATGAAATAGAACAAAATGCTTTTAAGAGCTGGTTTGACTGGTGTAAATACACACTTGCTATTTGCTTGAAAAGGACAAAGTGAACAGTTGAGATTTAAATGTATATGTTCTTCTCCAGTACAGTACAAGCTAACAGCTTTGTTTTTAAGATATGTAATGAGGAACATATTTGCCATGTTTTCAGGATGATGAAAGATACGAACAAGCAAGTGACGTTCGGGCACAGCTCAAGTTCTTTGAACAACTTGATCAAATAGAAAAGCAGCGTAAAGATGAACAAGAAAGGGAAATTTTAATGCGTGCAGCAAAGGCAAGTGCTTGGATTTCACACACATCTGCAAATTGTCTTTTTTTTTTTTTATGTCAAAAGTGCAGAATTTCTTCTCTTTGTAAAGGACATCCAGTGAAGGGAAATACTAATTTTTGGAGGTGGAACATGATGAGGGCGTTCTTTAGATACAGCTCTGTTCTGCTTTCCACAGTAAGGGCAGCTGCTTTGCCTTTCTCATTGCATTTTCCCAAATTTAGTAGGCCCACAAAGCCAGTCTTTGTGCTTTTCACTGAGAAAAAAGGTTAATTAATTAATAGCTTGGTTGTATTTCTAAACTATATGCAATAGTTACCAGTATTTTGGGGAATAGAAATAGAGTTCAGAAACATTTTGACAAATTGAAGAAATGAAATTAATAGGAAGCAGTTGATGTAAGCACTGCACTTCTTGGTTGTTCTTGGTGACCCAAGTATAGGATGGATGTGACAACCTAGGAAGGAGCACAATTCACAAAACAACCCAGGATTTTCAGGATGTTATGGTAGGAGTTGATGACATCAAAATTGATTAGTGCAATATTTGCACATAAGATGTCAGCAAACACTTCAGTTGGTTCCTATTATACCTGAGATGGAATACTCTATCCAGGAGCCCTATGGCAAGTAGATTTCTGAAGGAAAGCAATTTATTTCGTAAGTCTAGAAAATGTGACTTATGAAATAAGAAGAGATTTTATACCTTCTTTTCAGAAGAGGGAAGATTGGGGTGAAATATATGTAAATCATTGTGACTTACTCTGTGAAACAGTAATTTGCATGTTCTTACAATTTCCTGTGTTTGCTGCACCTGGAGTGCAGCAGGAAAGACTTTGGTTAATCATGAGGAAAAGCTTAACATTTGAAGGATGCTTGAGGTTTGAATTAGAATAATTTATTTTGTTGCTGGTCTAGAGGTTGTATGGGATTGAAAACAGCGTTTGTTTGGATACACATGGTATTGCTATGTGAGGAGTACAAATGCAAGACTGTCTTGAAGTTCTTCCCATTTTCTGTTTGTTTGACTTCTTGGAAAAAAACAGAAAACAAGAAACTAAGAGAGCTGATACACATATCCCCAAAAACACAACCAAAACCAGTGTCTTAATATCACTAGACTATAAAGTTTACTGAAATAATGCATTCTGTTTCTTCTAAGAATATGGAATACGATGGGCAGGTGGTAATGCTTGAGGTCTGTTGGCCACTTAACTGGCCTTCTGTTCAAATGGCAGTTTGACCATCTGTAGGCAGAGCAAATAATGTTCTTACCAACCATGTAGTTGTATGTGTATGGGAAGAATTCTTCTGAAAAGTAAAGGTGTGATTCCTTTTTGAGATTCAGAGCTGTGCGTATTTTGTGCCTCAGAATGGTTTTCTTTAGGCATAAATGTGTGCTGTTCCTTTTCTGTTTTTAACAAAGCTGAAGAAGGGGGGGGGTACTTTCTCAAAAACAATTACTTGAAGCTAAGAAATGGAAAACTTTTTTTAATTTCTAAGAATGATTTTCCTTCCCTGTTTCAATCTCCAAAAGTGGTAGGTAGGTAGTTTTCACTTCCCATGAAAGTTAAAAGCCTTCATATGCAGTATAAGACTTTTAACTACTTCTGTAAATTGATTGATTTTTCTTTTTCTTCCCTGACCTGTCCTTGTTCGTCATTTTATCAACACAGTCTCGATCTAGGCAAGAAGATCCAGAACAGCTTAGGCTGAAACAGAAGGCCAAGGAGGTAAGTGTTTCACTTTAACGTTTACTTTTATTTGGAAAATTTAAAAGAAAAATAATTAATGGTACTCGTTCTGGCAAATGCAGATGCAGCAACAAGAGCTAGCACAGATGAGACAGAGGGATGCCAACTTGACTGCATTAGCTGCAATTGGTCCAAGAAAGAAAAGGAAAGTGGATTCACCAGGATCTGGATCAGGGACAGAGGTATGGTCTAATTGCAGTTCTTGGTTTTGCTGCGTCACCACTCCACTGTAAAAGACTTTTTTTCAGATCTCTCTTTCCTCATGTGTGGAAGTTTCTGAGTAGCAAACTGTATTTTGAATGTGTTGATTTTCTTTCTCCAGGGCCAGAATCAATTTTTAGCATCAATGTAATGACATGGGGAGTAAAACTGAGTGATGTTCCCTTTTTTGTGGGACTTGAGACATGTTAGAAAGCAGTTGCTGTTTGCTCAAGTCTGTGCCTTTTTGGACCTCCATGGTTTTGGAAGAGATTGTTATAATTGCAGCCAAACTGATAAAGTAATAGCACAGACTAATTAATGCCCTTAGTGAGGTGGCTAAAGTGAATCACTAGGAGCTTCCAATTATAGGAAGTTGTCTAATTTATTTCATCAGCTTTTGATTGGCCTTAGTTTTAGGATCTCTGCAGCAGGTCAGTTTCTGTGTGTTACGATGCTCACCTATATCCTTTGGATATCTCACAGCTTAATCTAGCCTTTTGAAGATTAAAAATGCCTCTACTGACAAAGTTATCAGCATGCTCAATATTTGATTGGTTTAATGTTCATTTAATTTCAGGTAGATTGATAAATTATCTGCAGTATTTGTAAACGAGTTAATGAACATGAAATGGTATAAAATTGCTTTGTGCATGGAAGACACTGAATATAGGATTTCTCTAATGCTTAAAAAGGACTTGTTATTAACAGGACCAAAAGCTCTGGTGTTTTCCCTGCAGAATTTTCTATCTGATAGCAAGTGACAGGATAGTAATAATTGAATAATTCTGCTTGTGAATGAGCATCCCACATATTTGCTGCTAAGGCAGTTTGTGCTATAGAAAAGCTCTGTTTCAGGATCGTTCATCTTGTTTTATACTGAGTTGTTAGAAGCAGTAATTTACAAGTCCTTGATATAAAACATTATAGGACAATTTGAATACTAGTAGATGGTATTTTTATATTAAAATCAAGCCTCTTGAGCATCTTCATAAATAATTTTGAGTTTTGAAAGCTAATGAAATGCCTATTACTGATAGCATTGTTTTTATATAAGTTTACAAATTCCCAAATTAAAGTTTTATAAACCTAGTTTAAAATCCGAAAGTTTGCAGAATGTGGCACTGAGATCAATATTGATATAAACGATGTGATCCGTGAGGAGTATACTGAAATATCTCATGGAGTGTTCCTGTTGGCATTGCCTGCTTAGCATGCTCAGCTGTGCAGCAGTGTGAATAGTCTGCTCGTGTCACTTAGGTTATGAAATGTGGTTTATATCTGCTGTGAATGCTTGTTTGTATTTCCTCTAAATCTGACTAATTTAGTTATCCTAGATTAATCGCTTACTGGTTAACCAATTAACCACAGGTTTCCAGGAAATCTAATTTTTTGTCGTTTAATTAAGAACCAGCTGCTTTTGATCTGATAAACTCACAGCTGTGCTTTTGCTGCTGTGTCACTTGACATTTTTAAATTGAGCTCCACTTGTCGCCATTTGTGTGCAGTTTGTAGTTAAGGCATATTACAAGAAGTGTGGAAAATAAGGTTTGTCATTACTTAGACACAGATTTGTAAATGTAAGCTTTTGATGTCTAGGAATGCTGAATCTTAATTACATGTAAAATCACCTCTAAGTAATAACTGTACTGTTTCAAAATCCAACAGAACAGGCTGCTGTCATTTTTACAATCTTAAGTCCACATGATTTTATTGACAGTTATGAGTAAGCTGCTTAACTCATTCTGTGCCTACAGGAGTAGCAGTTCTCTCTCTTTACAATGGCTCCTAAAATTTCTATTGGTTTGGAGTGGTCTATATAATACAATGAGGATTGAGCCTCTCCTAATGTAGCAGAGGGTTGTTAGGGCAGTATGGTTAGGTTGCAGTTGGACTTGAAGATCTTTAAGGTCTTTTCCAACCTGAGCAATTCTGTGATTCTAAGGAATATTTGGAAGACAAAAATAAAAGAACCCCACCCAGCCATTCTTTCTATAGACCTTTTATTCCTAACTTGTATGTATCTGATACTTAGTATCCAATGCTGTCCTGCATCCAGTGTCCATTGAAGTAGATAGAAAATAAGCACATATGTTGTGTAAGTGCTTTAAAATGTGCCTTTGGAAATCCAGCCTTTCAGCAGTGCTGAGTACAGTGCAGAGGGTTTGTGGGCTCAAGAAGTAATGCTGGCTATGAGAGCGGTGAGGTGCTGGAACAGCTGCCCAGAGAGGCTGTGGCTGCCCTGTCCCTGGAGGTGTTCAAGGCCAGGTTGGATGGGGCCCTGGGCAGCCTGGGCTGGTATGAAATGGGGAGGTTGGTGGCCCTGCGTGTGGCAGGGGGTTGGGGATTCGTGATCCTTGAGGTCCCTTCCAATCCTGGCAATTCTGTGATTCTGTGCTTAAGAAGCAGAAGTGTGACTCCATTGCTGGTGGTGTGCTGCAATGACAGCACCTTCCAACACGGGGTTAGGTTGGTTCCTCAGTTATGTGCACCAAAAATAAACATATAAATGTAACATATAGAGGACTGCATGGCTGTGTGTCCCAGCAGCTTGTTCACATGGCTCTCGTGCTACTGTAATATCCTTGCTTTTCTCAGGTCTATGATGTTCTTCATTAGAACACTTCTTTTGGTGCTCCAGAACATCAGGCGATGGAGCTTCTGGTGTCAGCTGGTTTTTAAAATTCATGGACAAAGGAGTAGTAGACCATTCTAGTAAATGAAAGTAGAGGTGAAAAAAAGGATCTGTAAGCAAGCCAGGGAAATGTGGTCTGTTTCCAGTTACTCCACATGTATGATTTCTTTTCACGCACAAAGAGCAAGGTATCTCCAACGGCCGAAAGTATCCCCGGCTTCTAAAGCTGGAGCTGAAAGTTGCTTTTTTGGTCTCTTTGTGCCATCTGCTGGCGGCTGTGCTCACTGCTGCTGTTCTGTTCGGCCGGCAGGCGAGGAGCGGAGCTGTGCTGTGCTGCATCACTGCCCGACAGGGAGCTGTGTGCACGTGTTGGAAGACTCAGTGATACATCCATATCTTTCCCGAAAGAGACAGTCTGTTACTCTAGATAGCGTTCTTGCTGGATCTCATGGTATTTAAAGCACTGCAGGATTTCCTTGCATATGTAAAGGAAAGCACAGGAAACATAGGAGTTGTATTAACCACTTGTCCTATCACAGCTGTGATTTCTTTTCTGCAAGTGAAAATTCGACTCAGCTGTAGCAGAGTTCTCTATCAACTTGGTTAGGAGCCTATCTGCATGTAAACAGCTGAAGAAGGGCTGTGGCATGTCTAAACATCTCTAAAGAAATCTTATGGTCTTTCTCTTGTTTTTCTTGTTCTTTTTTTTCTGGAGTAACAAATAATGCACTGCTTGTGGCAGATGACCAGTGTGTACCAGAGGGATAAAAGTTGCCAAACAATAGACAGGAATTCAGAGATGGTTAGAGAATGTCTGCTGGTGTCCAGAATAGCTGCTGCTTAATATAATCCTGAGCTTGGTTACAGCTGTCGTCAGCAACAGGCAGAGCTGGTGGCACTCTGCTGTGAAGATCAGGGGAGATCAAGGGCATGATTGAGACCTCCCAGCCAGGTGGGTGGGTTGCTCCCCAGTTCAGAAAGAGCTGCAGGGCGAGGGTCTGTACAAACACTGAGACTTTTTGTTTGCTTTGGTTGGTGGGATTGCCTTACTACAGATAGAAGGAGCTTTTTATGTTTGTTTTTTTTTTTTTTTAATTATGTTAAACATCACCAATAGCATTTAATTATTGAACTGCAGTTAATAAAGTAATAATTAAAAAATGCCTAAGTTGATAGCATACACTGTGAGCCTCCTGGAACGTCATCCACTGGTTCTCATTTTGTGTTTTCTCTGAGAAGCTCTACAGTAAGTGTGGCCACAGACCTGTTCTGATGCTTCTGCTCTTTTCCTTCCCAGGGATCTGGTTCGAGTGCAGCAGTCCCAGGCAGCTCTGGAGTTGGAACAACCAGACAGTTTACGCGACAAAGGATAACGCGGGTGAACCTCAGGGACCTCATATTTTGTTTAGAAAATGAGCGAGAGACAAGCCATTCACTATTGCTATATAAAGCATTCCTTAAGTAAAGTGGAAAAGATCAAGGTATTTTTGACGGAGAGCCGCCTGAGGACATTTTTTTATATATTTGCAGATTTCGCCTTTTTGTAACAAGCAAATGGGATATTGTTTGAAAAACAGCCACCTCTTTACATGGAACAGTTTTATATTCCTGTTTATAAATAAACTCTTCAGTGTGAGAGAAAATACATTTCTGTAACAGTGAGGATACTTACAAGGCCTGTGGATACTATAAAAGGACAATTAAACTTTAACTCATCTCTTGATTGAGTGGCCTTCTTGCCAAACAAGCCATATATAAAGACTGATGGAATCGTTTAGCAAATAACTAGCTACCCTGTCAGCCCTGTAGCAGTTTTGACATTAATTGTGCGTTTTAGTTCAGTTTTATTCAACTAAATCAATTATATAGGCATATGTCTACAGCAGATGACCTCATTTCATTTAGCTTTTTTTTTTTTTTGAACAGTCAGTTAGCAAAGCAAACTGATTTTTTAAAGGATATTTATCTTTCCCCCAAATGTTCAAAATCTAGAGGGATATACAGTTAATTTTAAACATAACCTCAATTTTAATCACATTATTGCTTATTAGAGGCCCTGAAATCCCGTAAAGGAGGGTTACTTCTGAATGTTTTAGCAGCATCTGTAAAAATGCATTTTATTTGCTATAGTTTGTAAAGCTGTAAAGTTAAAAAAGGAAAAAAAGGAAAAAAAGAGAAACCTTTTCAGCATAAATATATTTTACTTGCACTGTGTTTTTTAGCTAAAGTGAAAGCTTAGATTAAATAAAATCAAAGTTGAGAGGAATCATCAGTGTGAATCAAGTGTTGAAAAATGGTTGGTGTATTTTGTCAGTAATTGTACATAATTTTTGGCACATAACATAAAAATGGCTATGTAAACTATAATTATTTTGCTAAAAGACTGTATGCAAGCTGTGGGCCTACTTTAAAGATGTCCAGAGCAAAGTCCCTTCTTTGTACCTATTTTTTTATTACAAATATACTAATTGGTTCTTTATATTTTCAGAGGTTATTGTATTAAATTGTCTATTGATAGTACTTTTATGACTGTAAATACTTTGGCTTTCTTTGTGTGACCTCTCATGGTAGAATTTAACTCTCTTGCGTGTAAACTGAATGCTGATCAGTATTTTTATCAACACCTGACAACTGTTACACCCCTTTCATTTTGTCTTTTAGGAAATCCTGTCTTTCCATTTTTTTTCATGTAAATTTTGCACAGTTACTTGTTCATATGTAAATATTTACTTTCAAAAATGAAGTTTTTAATTGCTATTGTTTTATATAGGATTGAAAGAAAATTAACTCCTTTATTAAAAACAAATTTATCTGTATTTGCTAATGTATTTTTCTCTCTGAATCTTTTCTCCTCTTGAATTTATTTTTCTTGGTACAGTAAAAGATTGGTCTGCCCGAGGGGATGCTGTTTGCTAAAGATGCACTTTGGTTTTTTATATTGTTTTGTTTTGTCAGTGTTTTGGAGGTATGTAATTTAATCCATGTGGAAGCATCATTATTGTCTTGGGATCTCAGATGGAGGCCAACAGCTCGTGGGGTGCTTTGTGTGTTTGGTTTTTAAGCGGGGAAACTTTTTGAAGAGATCTTGAAAAGTACTTGGTTTTGATCTAGTGAAGATGTATTAAAATCTCTGCTGAGGGCAAGTCTGCTTCCTCAGCCACATTACTGCAGCAGGATGGTGTGATGCAGAAGGAGGTGTGATAGAACATTTGGAGCACAGCTGTGAAAGACCTTAATCAGGGACTCATTTTTGTTTACTAATGTGAAAACCAGAAGGTGTATTTCTGATGCTCTGTACTGAATGTTTCGCTTCTGATTTTTTTTTAATAATTTTCCCCACATGAGTGGTTTACAAAAATAAATAAACACACAATTGTGAGGGCCCAATCCTCCCTATTAGGTGCATAGAAAAATCAGTGGCTTTGGTAATTGTTTCTTGTGTACAGACAAACCTACCTATGGGCTCCTGCTCCAGGTGTGCTGCTGGAGGGCTGCATGTGCTCACGTGGCACAGAGACCCACTGCAAAGCAGAGGGCTGCAGCAGTGTTGTGCTCCCCAACGTCACGTACAGCACTTACTGGAAGGTTTTACTTGTTTGTAAACTCCAATCTGTCTTTGGAATGATGTAATGTTGTTAAATGTAAAGGAACAGCCTTGACTTTTGACCAGATCACTGTCATAGCCTTCCTTCCAGCCAATGAGCACAGAGCTGCGGCAGGTGAGTTGGGAAGAACCTCCTGACCTTGGTGTGTTGCTTTGGGATAAGGCATGCCTGAGAAACTGGAGCTGTTTGGCTCTCTGCCATCCAGGCAGAAGGCTGGGAAGTGCTGGAGCAGCCAGAGGAATTGGGCAGAGGAGGCGATCTGTAAGGCTGCAGCACTTGGTTTTGGTTTACATCACGTCTGGAAGTGCAGTCAGCCCTTTGCTCCATGCTGTTCTTCCCACCCAGTGGCAGTCCCTGCATTCCAGGCAGGAATGTTGGTGAGCCCTCCTGTAGCTCACATAGTTGTGGGCTGAGATTGTAGCTGGGTTGAGCTCTGCCTCCTGTGGCTGTCTGCGTACTTCTGAGATGTTCTTCTGGCAGGTCAGCTGTAGATGTTATTAATATATTAATAAGATGGTGGCTATTTCAAAGCCTCTCAGAAGCTTTATGACCCAGAGCAGAAGTTGGAGCCGAACACAGTGAATGCATGTGTAGGGCTGGTCAGTCCTGGTGTGTCAGTGCCTGCAGGGAGGGGAGCTCTGGGCCTTGGTGCAGCTGCAGCCCTTCACTATAAGTCTGCAGCACTTCTGCAGTGACCTGTGGGTCCTGCACCCTGCCTTATGTCAGCCTTGCTCTGCTTTAACACCTTTGATTAGATGGTGTGTAGCTGTAATGCTCCTGAGCTAGTGCTATTGGTTTTTTTCTAGCACAGAAATCCAGTGGAACCACTGAGATGCAGTGCACTCTGATTTGAGCCTGGTTTTCATATTTCACAGCTTTGCAATTAAACTGATATGCTCTCAAGGCATTGAAATATGCAGGGAAAGATACATGCATAGACACTGATCAATGCCACCAAAGTTCCCAACAGCTCAGATTTCGTTGGAGACCTCAGTCTGATCCAAGAAATTTCCTCATCTTCATTAATGGTCTGAATTACAAATAACTTGCTAACACAGCTGTCACGTCAACAGTTTTGAAACTGGCAGAGAAGAAGAATTAACACTTGGGGTAAGTCAGAATCCTGCTTAGTTGTACACCTGATCCACTCAAGCAGCAATTTCTCCCTCGCCTGTGTATGCAGATCCATGCATCCAGTTGCAAACCTTTGTACTGCGTGTTTACATTGTGAAGAGCCTCTTTAGAGACTTCCAGTGCTCCTGCAGGGCTGTTTGCTCATCTGGGCTTTAGGCAAGTGCTGGCTGGGTGCTTCAGTTTGCTCCTAACCTTTGATCGGAGCACAGCGTGGCTTCACTTCAGCACTTGTGTACTTCTCAATCCAACAGCAAACTGAAGTCTCTCTCTCTATATAAATACACGCACACATATATATAAATAATGTAAATAAATAAATTTGTATGTGCTTCCTGACTTTCTGTGCTGCCTTCAGTGCTCTAATTTCACACCGCTGCAATGGAGCATTGCCCAGCTGTAGGGATGGGGCTGAGATGGGTCTGTGTTATCTCAGCCCCATCCCTACCTGCCTCTAGATCTCTCTAGAGTTAGGGTGCTACGGTTAGGCTGCGGTTGGACGTGATGATGATCCTTGAAGTTCCTTCCAACCTGAGTAATTCTATGATTCTCCCAGGAGGCGGTGCTGGATGCAGTGTCCTTCAGGGAGAATTCTGTTGCTGCCACACAGGACCCAGTGCTTTCTTCCCCTTCTGTAGGAGCAAGGGAAAGCTGTCAGGTGGGTGTGCCGGGACTGATCGCTCAAAAGTAATAGCTGAGTGCCTCGAATTTAATGTTTCTTTGCTCTTTCTATCACATATCAGTGTCACCCTTACCCCGTCGCCTGCTCGAGGGCCAAGTTGGTCTGAAGGGGAGCGGTGCTGGATTTTGCCTATAGCGCAAGGCAACAGCTGAAGCGGGTGCCCAAGGCGTAAAGCCGGCTGTGCAGGATAAGGGAGCAGCAGCGGTCAGCGGATAGAGGGCAGCTCTGTGCTGCGGGCGGAGCTTCGCGCTCTGTACGGGAGATGAGCACCGGCAGCGCGCTCGGAGCGGCTGTTTGCTTCCTGCGGCCGTCCGTGCTGTGCGGTTCTGTGTCTGCGTGGGGAAAGGCAGAGGGGAAGGGGTAAGAGAGCTGCACCGCACGGCCGCCCCGTCCCGCATAGTTGAGGCATCGCTGACTCTGTCACAGGGCCCCGGGGCCGGGAACCGCTCGCTAATTGCAGCCCGTTCATTAATAAAAAGCCGAATCCGCTCCAGGCCCCGCGGCGGGCGGCAGGGGGAGCTCCGAGCCCATCCGGCTCCATCCCCGGCCCCGCTCCGCCCCGCACGGGGCGGCACGTCTGCCTCATTCCGAGCCAGAAATATCTGTTTGCTAGGAGGTAAATAGCAGAAAACGCGAAGGGGAGGAAGGGTGGATATAGGCTCACTGATAAAGCGAGAAAAACAAAGCTTCAATTAAAAATAATAACAATAATAATAAAAAAATGCGGGCAGCTCTGTGCGCTCGGCAGCTCTGACCCGGGGCTGCCCCGCACTGCTGGGTGCTGTGTGCGTTGGGAACGGCTGCCAGGGATCGCTGCCTTTCCAGGTCGTTAAGTCCTTTGCTCTTTAGCTTTTTGCCTCCTGAACGCCCCCGAGGTGTGTTATAATCACCCTAAAATGCAACTTCTAATTGTTCGGTGTCCCCGCAGGGAGAGGGAGAGAAGAGCTGCAATAAATTGCAATAATCAGCGCTCGGGCAGCAAACGAACCCCGACCTCCTGAGGGGGGGAGGAGGGGGGCAGAGCGGTGCCTGGCTCTTTGCAAAGGGCCGTGTTCAGCGGTAATCTTATTTGTAATCTAATCAATATGTTTACTGAAGGGGAGAATATCATCAAGTATTACTTTAAGACACTTAGGAGATGTGACAGCGTTCAGAATGGGGATAACGGGGATGTAAAGGCATTAGGTGGCTGGATTTGCTAATGGCAGCACACAGCAGCGTGCCCGGGGGGGTGAGGAGAGGGGAGGTGGGCACGGGGTTGTCCTTTAGGGTCCCTCCGTGGGGGGACAGCACAGTGCCCTGTGCCGTGCCAACCCCTCTGCCCCATTCACGCATCTCATGAATGCAGTACTTTTTCCAGAGGGGGTCAATGTAGGATTATAAAAACTCACTTTGGTTGTGCTTTCTGCTGGGAGATGTCTCATGTTGCGCCTCCAGCGCAGCTCCCACTCTCTCTGCTGCTGTTGGAACAGTAAAGGGACACTGAGATCTCCCCTCCAAAACCCTGCGGGAAGGCTCCCAAAATCCCAGGGCATGGCCCTGTGCTGCCAGAGCAGCTCCTTAGTGCCATTGCTGTGCAGAACCTCCCCCCAGTAATGAGGGCTGTGGTGGTCAGAGGGTTCCAGGTCTCTGTGGCCCATCCCAGCACAACGCCAACATTGAATCACAGAATCATTAAGGTTGGAAAAGAGCTCTGAGATCCCCAAGTCCAACCCCAGCCCATCTCACTGTGCCCACATCCCTCAGTGCCACATCTCCGTGGTTCCTGAACAGCTCCAGGGATGGTGACCCCACCACCTCCCTAGGCAGCTGTGCCACTGCATCACTGCTCTTTCAGAGAAGAATATCCAACCTGACCCTCGGTGGTCTCAGCTGTGAGATGCTGCTAGAAAGCAGCAGCTGTTGTCAGAGCCATGGAGGTTGGACAATTGGACTTTCATTTGTTGTTCCGCTTCTGTCTGGATGAGGAACTGCGAGATCTGGTTTAGTAGCTTGTGGTAGCAGTGGTAATGTGAAGACAGTTGGACTAGATGATCTTATAGGCCGTTTCCAACCTTGTGATTCTATGCTCAGTAAAGTTTGGAGGCTTTAGTGAATACATATTGGGCAGCATGTAGCATGTGTAACAGACAATTAGGCTCTGAAGGGCCCCTGGAGGAGTACCCTGCTCACCCCAGCAGTTACAGTCCTGAAACATGAGCGTTACACATCTATAAGTGTATACAGTATTTCCCTTATAAAATTTGCATTCTATCTAATGTATCCCAAAGCTCTTTAAAAACTGAAAATACAAATTCCAGAGTTTGGGCTGCAGAATGGATGGAGGCTTAACTCTCTGCAGTCATTGAGGTCTGGCTGCCGAGGGGATGCTGTGCTCTATGGAGGCACCAATGCTATAGGGAGGTGGGATGGGACCACCACTATGGATCCAGACCAGAGCACCAAGTTCCACTTGCAGCTCCATCCTTGCACCCACCCCCCCACTGCACAGCACCTTAAATCTGGGCTAAACTGACAAGGAAGCTGGTAGGGAAATAAAGCCGACAAGAAAAATAAATGCTGCCCGTTTAATTATTTAAATTAAGACTTATTTGAAAGCTGTGTTTGCAACAAACACCCTCCTCCCCTTTATTTTTTAATGAGCTCCAGTGCATTGAAAAAGAGAAAAAAAAATCCAATAAACTCCCCCTTGCAGTTTCTGAACATGTTTAATTAAACAGGTCAGAAAAAAAGCACTCCTGTACCGCCTGAGGAACTGTGCTGTCAGCACTCCTGCCCAGCAGCAATCCCAACCTGTGGCCCTGCAGGCTGTGGGTTGGGGCCCCACACAACCCAGGAGAGGTTTGGGGTGCAGGGCAGAGCGCTGTGGGGCTGCTCCCTGCTCATGCAAAGGCATTCCCACATCCTCAGCACGGATAGAGCAGAGGAATGGGCACATCACTTGCCTGGGCTGAAGGGATTTGTGGCGGGGTCTCAAGTATTTGAAAACAAAAATCAGTCTGCCCTCTGGTAGCACTGGGGAACGGGAAGGAACGGAGCAGGCCAGGAATTGTTGTGCAAAGCCCATTGTCACCAACCTGCACGTGCCTGGAGGGGACTTTGCCTTGGTTCTGCTAACTCTGCAGCACTGAGAGGAGTAACACTGATACTGTGGTCTGTGCATGCCTTAAAAAAGATGCATTGGGATGCTAATGTTGCTGGTTGTCACCATGTTTTGAGAAATAGAGAAAATATAATAGATCCCCCAGATTTGCAGCCTTAATAGCTATATGGCACATCCTAATTATTATATATCTCTCACATCAGTCTACTCCAGTGAGCGTGGTGTTTTTATTTGGCTCCATCTGGTGTATGATAGCATCCCTCTGACACTGGAACAAGTGTGAATCAGGGAGCAAATCTAACACAAACCTCTGCAGAGAATTTCCTTACGAGATGCCCTGCCCATTTAGTCCAGCCATTAACCCATCCCCACTGTGCCCACTGACCACATCACTCACAGCCTTTATCCAATTATATCACAGCCTCCTTACAAAACAGGCCCATTCCAGCATGCTGCTGGTCCTGTCCTGACTCAAGCTTGCACCAACAGATGAATGAGAGGCTGCTCTGTATTTACCGCTGCACTACTTCTAATCATATGTTTTCCCAACAAAGAGTTGCCAGCTTGGTACTTAGAGATCAATACATTTTATTTATCACCTCCAGGCAGGCACCATTTCCTATTAATGTCTTTCCCGCTTTATAGGCTAATTAAGGTCAGCTGACCAGCAGAACGCTGCTGTGTTTGCTTTAAGCCACTCTCACTAATTACTGTTTGAACCTGACACGGTGCCCTGCGTCAGATGGGTCCCTGCTGTGGGCTCAGTGTTTGCTGCTCCTGCGGCAGCAGCCAGTGAGCACTGGGGATGGTGCACGTGGTCCCTTGTGATGCTTTTCTGTATTCTATTATTTGGGAGCTCCAAAGAGGTGCTGGAGGCTGCTCAGCACTAAGCCAGCCTGGTGTTCCATATGGGAACAGGGCGCCTTGCTGGAGGATGGTATCTAGGGAAGGGGGATGGGATATCTAATCTGAGCTTCAAATGTTTCTCAGTGGGGCATCTCCAGGGATGAGAGGTAACGTAGGGAAAGTCAGGTTGGTATTAGGAGAAATTTCTTCTCCAAAAGAGCAGTGATGCAGTGGCACAACTGCTTGTGAGGTGGTAGGGTCACCATCCCTGGAGATGCTCCACAACCACCATGGAGATATGGCACTGAGAGATGTGGGCAGTGAACATCATGAGGTGGGCTGGGGTTGGATTTGGGGATCTTAGAGCTCTTTTCCCATCTCAGTGAGTCTATGACCTTGCACAGTGTATGTGTAATGCTATAACGTGATGGAAAGTACTATGATAATAGTAGGATGGCAAAGCTGTGGATACAGAAATGAAGAAAATGAGCTGCTTATCTTCCAAAGATCTCCAGTAGGTAAGGAACTCCAGCAAGATACATTCCTTTCCACTGCAAACCCTTAAATGAGGTCTGGGAAGGGGTGGATCCTGGCTCCAGCCCTTCCTGTCACTCAGGTCCATTGCATACAGCTGAGCTCCCCTGGGTTGGCCCTGCCTTCCCACCAGGTGCTCAATCATTGCTTCCGGCCATGACTCAGCACAGTCAGCCCCATGCTTTCAGCACTGGTGTCACTGATGTCAGCATGGTAACCCAGATAAACCCCAAGCCTCTACCTACTTCTCCTCTGTGCTTAAACCAAACTTCTCAGAGAATCTCACACTGCAGAGCCATTTGTTCAGTGCCTCTTCTCTCATCGTCACTAGAGATAGGTCCCTGAATGGAGGACATTGTCCAGAAGGGAGCCGTGCTTCTCCTGCTGGAGTGAGGATGTGGTCCCAGAGCACTGATGGGGCGCTGATGGAGGTGCATTTCCCCCCAGATTTTGCTCCGTGGAACCCATTCTGTGAATGTTTCAAGAACTTTGGGTGTGCCTTTGCTGTCCTCTGCCTTGCAGGAAAGTGCAGCTTTGTGCTTTGCTCTGCAGACTGCTGTGGTGCCCAGCTGTGAGCTCCATGTTTGTACTGCACAGTGGCTTTTGCCACTCACCGCAGCAAGCAGCAGCTCTGCCTCTCTCTCTGGCTGTGCTGTGATGGCTTTTGTAGGTACCCCCATATCTGTGGGGTGTTCTGAGATTGCCCACTCCAGGTAGCAGCCAATGCCACCGGTGTAGCCCTTTCCCTCTCAGCATTTATCGCCATTTCATCTCCATTAATGTTAGCAGTCTCTTGACAGGACCACAACTGCCCCATGGCCACCACCCTGGGACCACTCCCTCTGCACTTCTCCAGTCCTCCTCTGTCCCCTCCCGGTTTGGCTCCCCCCCATCCCTGCACCCCTCAGCCATGGCCTGGTGCCCAGGAGCAGCTCCAGCGTGGCTGAATGGTGCCAGCGAGTCCAATTATGGGGCTGAAATGCACTGTTCTGTGAATGCGTTCCAGCGTTGGCTAATACAGGCTCTGATATTGGCACTGCTTTTGCTAATATTCCTGCCAGCAAATTCTGCTTGAATATTCATGGGAAGTGGATGCAAAGGAAGTCAGAAACTGAAATGAGGTGAGTTCAGTTAAGAATTCAGGCTCACAATGCAGAGGCCATTTCTTGCAGCGCTCACCCAGGCATTTGCTCTCTCTCTCCATTAATTTGAATCTGTGTTTTGGACTTCTGAGCAAATTTTCTGTTTCTCCCTGACTGCGGCTGCAGCCTCCCCCCCCCCAGAGATCAGCAGCTTTGTATAAAAACAGCAATGCTCCATGCTGAACTCTGCAGTCAAAGGATTTGCTTTCCCTGACTCCTATTTAAATGGTTCTGCCTTCACCTCCCTGTGTACGGATCAGCGCGTGCTGTGTTCTGTGCTGGGATTGGAATGATTTGTGCTCAGGCAAATTCTCATCTGAACTCGTCAAAGGAGTTTGGTGTAATTAAATGCTGATCACACCTTCTTTAGCCTCTCCTAAACGAAGTCACAGCGCCAGAACAGCCTGCAAGAGGCAGGAAGGGCTCACGTGCACCCAGTGCTGTGTTGCATCCACCACCACCATCTTCACTTGGTGTTTTATGTAACGTGTTTTTAATTCATGACAGACACAGTCCTTGTAGGTACAATGGAGCAGCAGCAGAAACCTGGCTCCTGCCATAGTGTTCGTTAAACCCAGAGGAGTTTGGCTTGGGCCAAAGCACGGCTGGAGGCTGCACAGGGGCTGCACTGCACAGCCGTCCCGACCCACCATGGGTCTCCTTCAGCCGGTGGGTTTGGATGTGCTCCTTTGGCTGGTGATGCCCCTGGGGACAACGAGGGGCTGGGCAGGCTGATGGCAGAGCTCTGTAGTCTTTCCAGGCATCATGGTGAAGCATGGCTCCCCATGATCTGATGCTCTTGTTTAACTCCATGGAACTGGGGATGCTCAGACACCTTCCCCTAAGGGACAGGGTTAGATATGGGGTATGTTTGGGGCTGTGTGTTCCCCAGCGTCGGGGGAAGCAGCTTGATGTGCCTCCTGAATGTCACCGTTTGTGGCAAATGAGTTCTGAATGGGCTATGAAAGGCAGAACGAATGATGATCATCCAGGTGGGTACCAGGTCCCACCTTGCATCTCCAGCATCTCGTCTCCTTTGTGTTTTGATACAAGCCAAGGGATGGTGAAGGGATGCCATCTTCTCCTGTATCAAAGTAATTCCCCAGAGATGCTAGGAGCCCCATAGCCTTGATTTCTGTTCTTCAAAAATATGCTGACATGGGAACTAAATGGGAAGCAGTGACTGTGGTGGGGGAAGAGCTGCCCAAATCCCTGTTCCCAGGACAGGGACCCATAGGGAGTCTGGGAATAACCACCAGTGGTACCCAACGCAGGGAAGGAGCCAGCTCATTCACCTTGAGCTTCTGTTGAATCCTCCCCAGATGAAGCATCCTTGAGCCACCACTGGAATTTTTGTAGCAGAGATTTCTAAAAAGGGGGAAATTCTTGCATTAATTACAGTTATAAAGATTAGGTTTGACACGTTTATGGCCGGGATAGTAAATAACTTCGGGCAAATCAATTTACTGCATTTGGCTGCAGAGGTGTGATGGAGAGCGGACAGGAGGGCTGCGGGGGTTGTGGGGATGGGACTGGGAAACTGTGACCTCCCTCCATGCTGGGGGCTCAGCCCTGGGCCCTCTCTGCCTCATGGCTGCTGCCCAAATTCCAGCTCTCACCGCCAGCTGTTGGCATTTCCTTGGCTTTGCCAAACTTTCCCATTTATTTCCCATCCCTCCCCCTTTCCTTAGAGCCTGTTTGGATTTCTGAAAAGAGCGATCCCGAAATCCGACTTTATGCTTCAAACAGATATGGGGGTGGTGGTGGGGGAGCTAGAAAGGCAGCCTCACTTTTTATTATTATTTTTTTTGCTTATGGCAAGTGGTAAGCATGTTTTATTTATGTATTCAGAGATCCGCCAACGTTATGTTTTCCTCCTGACTGATGCATGGGCTGCGCTGACAGCTTACACCACACCGGCTGTGCACGAGGCTTATTTACCCTCTGCAGAAAGCAGCTCGAGATTGACAGCGAATTATACTGCACCTTGAACTGCTCCTCGCTTAATGCAATGCAAATTTTACCTCTTTATTAAAAAGTGATTTTTTAAAGAGATGCAATTTTATTTTATTTTTTTGTTGTTGTTCCTTTCAATGAAAGGGGTTTTCTTAGATGCTGAAGACAGAAACGTCTTCACAAAGTTGAGTGACTTCTGCCTTCCACCTGTCCTGCTCTCTGTGTAGGTGCTGAGAGAGATGGGAGCCATGGCTGTGAGCTTCTTCACTCCTCCTGTTACTGTTGGAACACGGATGACTTCTGGAGGACTGAGCTGCACTGTGCACTTCCAGTCTCCTGTCATTTTCCAGTTCCGCTTGTGGAAAGCCATTCTTCCAGGCTTCTCTTGGAAACATTTTTTGGAGCCCCAGCGGTGGAAACCTGAAATGGGCAAAAGCCAATGCACAAAATGAGCCCCATCACGCTCAGCTTGTGTAAGGGGCACATGGAGGTCTCTAATTATACTCCTCAGGAAGGACTCGAGTGGTGCGCTGGGGTTGGACTGGATGATCTTGGAGGTCATTTCCCAACCTCAGTGATTCTGTGTTTCTGTGGAAATGGCAGCAAAAAGCACACACGTACTGGGGCTGCCTCTGGGAGCAGCTGCTCAGGCACATGTGAGCACAGTGCATATGTATGTGCACATGTGTGTGCTCATGGCCCCTTTGCTCTCTGCTGTGGCACAGCATCACTCCCATGTCCAAACCGGACTGGAAACTATTCTGGCAAAATCATCCTACAGGAGGCTTTTAGCAGCGTGCAGTATGGAATGCATCCAGCACTGTGGTTTTCCAAGGTAACAGCCAAAGGAAAGGATAAAAAAAAAAAAGGTAAGAGTGAGCTTTTGTTGAGTAATTAAAGAATTGAGGCTTGCTGGAAAGCCCCAGGGCTGTGCTTCCGTGGCTGATCGGGAGCCTTTGTTTGCACGGCGCTGGTAAACAATTTGCAGTTCTTGGCAATAACCTGAGCTATGCTGAACAAAAGGGAAGTTGTAAACGCTGTTCTTATGTATTTATTTCAGGCTGGAGGAAGGGATGAGGCAGCGGGTCTCTGACAGCAGACAGTGTTCATTGAGGTCGGTGTGAGGATGCCCTCACTTCTCCAGCTCTGCCCACAGGATGCTTTTTGGTAGATAAATAAATAAAACTGGGGATGACTCTGAACTGGTGCTCCTTCCTTTGGAGCAGGTCTGCCTGGTGCTGTGTGAGCAGCGGGGCTCGACACACACAGCATTAATATGCTCTGTGTGCATCCTGGCTGCACGCGCACGGCGCGGAGATTTGCATGCTGAATTTGTGCTCCTGGAGCCCGCACACCCACGTCTTTAATTAAGCAATGCCCCGTGTTTCTGCTCTATAGGATAACTGAATATATATATATGCAACTCTAATGCACGGGAGATAATTTTGTAATGATTTTTCTGTTTGTTTAACTGAGCAGGATGTTAACTTGGTGGGTTAGCCTTACTGCAAGCTGCACTTAGTTGGGAAAATAAATAAGGCTGCGATTCCTCAGCTGGCACCAGCAAGGGATGGTGGTCTGGCATGGCTGGGGTTGCCTGAATCTAATGGCTTTGGGATGGGGCTAGGCCAGGGAACATGAAAACTGGAATAAAGGACAGGGGGCTCCAGCCCTGTGTCCCCACACCGTGGTCTTGTTGTTCCCATTGGGGCCCTGCTGGTGTCTGCAGTGGATGTCCTGCCTTGGGGATGGGCTGAGCCCCTTCAGTGCTGCAGCCAGGTTGAGAAGGCCCTGCACGTCTCTAAGGAGAAGCTCCAGGTGGTTCTTTGAACGATTGACTGCCCAGCTGGGCCAGGTGGCATTCTCCAGTGAACATTTACTGGCTGGTCTTTGCAAATACACTGGAGGTGGTTTCTTTTTTCTCTTTTTTCTTCTCCTTCTTTTTTTTTTTTTTTTTTTTTTTTTTGATTAGACACAACCACCAAGCCTTATAAAAAGCCTCAGGAAAAGAGACCCCCTTCCTCTCTGCTCTGTGGAAAGGATCATCTGAATTAACATGAGCTTCTTGGCTATTAAACGGAAATTTTAAATGGGAAGAAAATTCTGCACTGACTGCTAAATTGTGTGTCAGCAGAAAGGGAGAAAAAGCAACGTGTGTCATTCCTATTATCATCTTGAAATCCATCTTCCCTCTACATGCCATGACAGTGGATAATCCCCAGTACGATGCCTGAATCACTAATATTTGCAGAGGCAGAATTCCTATTTTGGAAGATTTTAGTTCTGCATACCTTCCCCCTTCCTCACTCCTTACAAATACAGATGCAGGTTATCTTGAAAGCTGCCTGTTCCTGGGGGTGAGCTTTGCAATATGTAGCAGCAAGATGGTTTCTGGAGCCTAAGGTGTTACCAGGTTAATGGAATGCCAAGTCACCACTAGCAGGCAAGGGCAAACAAGCTGTGCTGAAGCTGAGTTGTCATTGTCTCCATCTTCTTTGCCTTCTTCATCATCTTCTTTGTCTTCATCTTCTTCTTCATCATCTTCCCCTTTGTCTTTTTCATCTTCTTCATCATCTTCTTCATCATCATCATCTTTTTCACCTTCTTCTTTGCTGCCTTCTTCTGTGCCATGTGCCAGCTGTGGTGGGTTTGGCCTTCTGCTGAGGACATGGGATGTTTTCATTGTAGGAAAGCCAGGCTGTAATGAAGGTGAACCAGCAAGTGAACACCCAGCACATCTCCCACCAGGATGAGATCCATGCTCCTTGTCTGTGGCCAACCACAGAGCTGGGGATGCTGGGGTAACACAACTTGTGCAGCACCTGCATTTCCCTTACCCCCAGCTGCAATACTCTTGCATTGCACCAGCTCGTGCTGGTGATTTCCTTATGTATTGCATGCAGCACTGAGGAACCCTAGGACCAAGTTTTGCTCACTGCTAATAAATATCCACTGAGCTCCCCATCCTGCTCCACCAGACAGCAGAATTACAAGGGTGGCCAGGGGAAGAAATGCATGTAAGTGAGGATGATGGGGGGGGGGGGGAGGGGAACTAAAGCTAATGATGCTGCCATTTGTGCAGAGGTTAAAAATGAAGCAATAAAACCTTTACACAAACTTCTGCTGCACATACACTCTGCAGCTCAAAGCAGGGAATAAATAAGAGAAAGCACAGCCCTTTCCAGGGCCGAGGGAAGTTGACAGAGCAATTATTCGCTCCTGAGCGCATCCTGCCGAGATGTGGCTTCAGTAGAGAAACGTGTCCCCGTGGTGTACCCACAACGTCCCCACGGTGTCTCTGCAGCCCCAGAAACCTGCGGTCACCACTTCCCAATGCCCATCAAAGCCATTTGTTTTTGAGCTTCTCTGCGGCACCCCGTGGAGCTGGGGCAGGGCATAGGGCGAGCAGGAGGGGACGTGGCAGGGCCGGATCCTCCCCAGCTCCCAAAGAGGGGGAGCAGCCCTTGAGCGGAAATCTCACGGTGCACGGGATGCAATGAGGCCGTGCAAAGGTTCCGTAAATGCAGGAGGGAATTCTGCCTACGCGGCCGCCTCCGAAGGGCAGGAAGTGCGGCAGGCTTCCAAATGGCTTTAAGTGGCTCTGTGCAGTGGGACTGGCTTTATCCTTTTACTCTTTGCCTGGGGGAGCTTTGAGCTTTATCTTGCTTCGTGAGCCTGAGCAATTCATGCTGCTAACTTGCTGTTCTCTGCGCAGACTTCCTCCCCTCCACTTGCCTCCAGGAGATGCTGCCTTCATCTTTTTCTTATGGCACCATTCCACCCTGCTCTCCTCCCCCGTGGAGTTTCGGTCACTGTTGCAATGGAGGAGAGCAATGATAAGAAACAACATTTTCTGAGCAAAGTGCCTGTTCCCAAGGCTGCTGCTCTGGAGATCCTTCAGCTCTGTGTTCACTTCAACCGCTCTGCAATAGGGATGCTCAAGCGACAAGCTACAGCCCAGTGTTTTTCTTATGAGGCTCTTCTGTACAAAGGTAGAAGGGAAATTAGAGCAGAGTGCAGCTCTCAAGTGCCTCTGTGTGGCTCTGCAGTTGAACTCCCCATCTCCTTAACTTCAGACCTTTGTAAAGAGCTAAATATTAAGGCTTGAGATTAAATCTGTTTCCACCAGGAACTGCTTTCTCCATCCTGGAGAAGAAAAGGCTCTGGGGAGGACTTTCCGTATCAGAAAGGGGGCTGTGAGGAAGGAGACAGACTCTTGAGTAGGGTCTGTTCTGTTAGGACAAGGGGAAATTGTTTCAAACTCAAAGAGAGGAGATTTAGGCTGGATATAAGGACAAAGGTTTTTATGCTGAGGCTGGTGAAGCACTGGCACAGGTTGTCCAGAGAGGTGGTGATGCCCCATCCCTGAAGACACCAAAGGTCAGGCTGGAGGGGCTCTGAGCACTGATGGAGATGTGGTGTCCCTGCTCATTGCAGGGGGTTTGGCCCAGGTGGGCTTTAAAGATCTCTTCCAACTCAAATAATTGTATGATTCTGTGGTTCCTGGTTGAGCTGGTCCCAGTGCTGTGTGCCTGCAGATTGCCTCTGTGCCGCTGGGTGCCATGTGCATCTGCAGACATGGAGGAACAAATGGGGGAGACAAGCAGTGAACAGAAGCAGGACAAATGGGAAACCGAGACGCTCAGTGAAATATTTAGCGAGCCATTTTGAGCAAGAGAGAGATTGTACCTCTTCTATTTATTATAAGCTTCGGAAGTCACCTGCTGGCAGAGGGCTGGATCTCAGCAGCAAAGCCTTGCTTTCTATTTGCTCATTTCCTTGGGTTAAGACATTAAAATGCTTTTGATGTCTGGCATTTCAAGAGCAAAAGTCTCCCATGGAGGTGTGCTTTGCTGCTCTGATGCACTCAGAGCATGGCTGTGGTGGCACTTCATACCCATGGGTGTGGGGCTGTCCTCTCCTTGGGGGCAGGAGGTAATGCTGATTTCATGTCAGTGTTGCTTTGGGTCCCCTGAGCCAACGTGGCTGCTGTGCTGGAGCAATGTTTGCTTGTTCTGGGGCTGATACTTGCTCTTGGCTGCATGTCTTTTACAAGGGCACAAATGTAACCTCAAAAGAAACCACTTTGATAGCACACTCAAAAGTTAAATATTTCATACAGTATTGCAGTAATGCGATGGATTGCATCCCTGACACACTTTGCTTTCCATCTGAGGGCTGGGGCTGGGTTCCCGTGCCCAGTGCTCACCCCCAGGTGCTGCTGCCCATCCTCCTGCCCACCAGAATCCTTGAGAATTTCCTTCTGTCTCTGCGAAACAGAGCAATTCAATCTCAGTTCCTGCGAAACGCTGCATTCTGATCATACACTTGTTGTTGTTTTAAGCTCTCAGGATCAATAGTACTCTATTAAGCAAGGTACTTGTGGAGGTGCAGTGTGAAAGGAGGGTCCTAATGATAAATGCATCACCACGCAGCAGCCTGCATGCTTGGTGCCGGGATCTCAGCTAGGGACAGCTGAGGACATGGTCAGCATCCCCTCAGTGCACACATTTACACATCAGATTGCCCTCTCTGCTACCTGAGCTGATGAGTGACTGGCTAAGCAACTCCATTGCAGGCACAGAATCACAGAATCCCAGAATCATTAAGGTTAGAAAAGAGCTCTGAGATCCCCAAGTCCAACCCCAGCCCACCGTGCCCACTGCCCACATCCCTCAGTGCCACATCTTCACAGTTCTGGAGCACCTTCATGGACAGTGACCCCCCCTGCTCCCTGGGCAGCTCTCCCACTGCATTACCACTTTTTCTGAGAAGAAATTTTTCTTAATACCCAACCTGACCCCCCCTAGTGCAATATGAGGCCATCCTCCCTCATCCTATTGCTGTTACCTGTGAGCACAGGCCGACCCCCCACCTCTCCCCAACCTCCTTGTAGGAACTGTAGAGAGGAATGAGGTCTCCCCTGAGCCTCTTCTGCTCCAGACTGAACCATCCCAGTTCCCTCAGCCCCTCCCCATTACACCTGTGCTCCAGACCCCTCACAGCTCCCTTGCCCTTCTCTGGACATGCACTGGGGCTTCAGTGTCTTTCTTGTACAGGACAAGATATGATGGAATGAGAGTGGTGAGGCACTGGAATGGGTTGCCCAAAGATGCTGTGGGTGCCCCATGCCTGGAGACACCCAAGGGCAGGTCGAGCAGCCTGACCCAGTGGTCGGCAATCCTCTCCACTGCAGAGGTTGGAACTGGGTGATCCAATCTAAATAATTCTATATCAAATTCTTAATGCAAAAGCTCAGCTTAGCAATGCTGGTTTGTGCTGAGGGCACCGTTTTTGGGTGCACATTGGTTAAATTTGATCCTGGATAACACAACGTGCCTGTTCCACTTCTACCTTGAGTGCCATTGCTATCCATCATCAGGGATGGAGTTTGCTGGCACTTGTTTCCACACTTCAACCTTGGTTTACACCAGCAGGTCTGGGTATTGTGCATGAGCACTAAAGCTGCATTTCTGCAGAGGGTTTTACAAGCTCTTTGCATTACCTGGTGGTTAAATTCCAATCAATATGTTTTTCACAGAAACGGATTAGTTATGTCACCTTTTGTACTCCGAGGTAACTCAAAGCACTTCATAAAGTAATGAGTTGGCTATAGATAGCACAGGTTAATGGTGCAGCCATTATGTGCTCAGTGATAAAGCTTCCATGTGGCCTCGGATATTATAAATCTGGTTTATTAAGAATGGAAATATTGACAGAGATCGGATCCTTCCTTATTCCTCCTGCAGCCTCACAGGGATTTTTGACAATCCACTTCTGGCAGCTTCCAGCACAGACAGAAACAGACTTTAATCTCTCAGAGGAAAAGCTCTATTTGGAACAACACGGCATCTCGGGCGCACAGGGGGAGTGTTAACCCACTGATTTATATTTGCAAACATTTGCAAGTGTTTGAGAGTTAAAGCTGAGCTGGGGGAAGCACAAGGCGGAGGGGAGGGGGGTTGGAGCTCAGAGTCCTGCCTGCTCATCCCTGCCCAGCCCGAGATCGCTGCTGCAGCTGTTGGGCATTACATGATGATCCCTTCACTTTTTTTTTTTTTTGTCCTTTCCCCAGGTTTTTAACAGAGCACATGACAGGCGGGTGCCCAGTGATTTAATGCCTACAAATGCTCTTCATGGCAGCTGCTGCTTTAAGTGGAATTCCAGCACGAGCTGCGGCTTCTGCTGCTGGAACATCTTTCCCTTTCCCTTCTCTTTCTCCATGCAGAAAAAATGGCACCCACTGACGTTCACCAACACTTGCTGAACATTTATGGAGACCCAACAGTGCATGTGAGCACAGTGCTGCTGTGGGTGGTGCATTTCAGCAGTGACAGTGGATCACTTCTGCTGGTGCAAATTTATCCAAATGTGACATGCAGGCTCTAGTTCACTGCTGGCAAAAAAGCACAGCCAATAATGGTGGCTATTTTGAAAAGTAGTGCTTTATGGCTGAGAATTTCCTCCATTCAATAGTATTACTGTGCTCTTTGTAGCTGTTGTGGTTTCCGTGGAAATAAATAGGAGGCATTACTTTTGGAGCAACCAACGTGTTTTCTCATTGCGAAAGGAGGTGTGAAGGTGAGGGGAGGCACGGAACAGGCGAGATGGATTGTGCTGCTGAGATGAGTGCGGGGAGCAGCACATGAATCACTGTTGGGGTGCAAGGAAGCCTCCTACGGCTCTACCAGGGAACCCCAAACTTTGGGATGTTTTCTCTTCTGGTGACACAGAGAAGGCTTGGCCAGTGGTGACGAGAAGCCCTGAGCCTCCCCACGCCTCCTGTCCCTTCCCAGGCTCTGTTTCTGACAATGCTATAATATTACGTTAAAATTTTGGGTTGATTTTTTTTTTGTCACCTTAAAACTGCTGGGTGTTTAATTAAAGAAAGGCCTTCGGCTTAAAGAGAAATGGAGGAAAAAGGGCTCGGTAACACAGGGGTTTTAGTCTGGAGAACAAAGAAAAGATTTTTTAGTTTACTGAAAAAATATTCCCTATGTGTTTTGGACCGATGTGAACAAAATCACTTCCAAAGTTCTGCTGTCTGCCTCTGAACTGGGAGAGCAATCCCACACCCTGCGGGCTGCGACAATACCTTTAGCAGTAATTGTTATTATTTTTAATTTCAGTACCAAAGCCAAGGGATCTCTTGGGCATGCCTGGCTCTGTCAGCGTGGTGGAGCCATTCAAGGGATCAGCAGGAAGCATGGAGCTCAGTCATTCTCAGAACAAGGCATTCTCAGAACAAGAGCAGGACGGTGGAGCTGCCAGTGATAGCAGAGCTAATATTTGTGATGAAACAGCATTGCATTATTCAGTAGTTAAAGATAATTCTAAGAAACAGAGCAGCTTGAGAATTAGCAAAACTAGCAATACAATATTCTTAGTTGACTCCGGGGGGAAGTAAATAGCCGCGTGCTGGATTTGCATTCATCTCAGTGGTTATTACAGATGAGGTGCCTGCCACGTTGGGGCTGCACATCCCGGCCCCATTCCCTGCGGCCATGGAATAGCGGGGCAATGAACGGCAGATATCGGACCCCACTCAATCCACCTTGTGTGCTGGGACAAAAAGCCCCGTTGACACCCATGTACAGGAATGTGAACCTGCACACCGCTTGCTGCCCCACTGCAGGAGTGAACCCATCACCAGCCACACCGGCGGTGTGCAGCAGGGGAGAGTGGAGTTTTTGTCTTACAGAAGCAAATGAGACTGTTCAAAAGGGGGACTTTATTTTTATTACACCGGAGCCAGGCGTCGGCGCGCCAGTTCAGCTTTGATACACAGTAAATCAGCAAAGCTGTTATCAGTTTGGAAACCAAGATTGCAGTGGCACTGAAAACACATTGAAAACATCTACTTTCTTCTCTCCCTTTTTTTTTTTTTTTTTTTTTTTTTCCCTCTTTTGATTTTTTGGTACAAAAATGGTACAAACAACAATACAAAAGATTTGTGCTGTTGACGGTTACAAAAAAAGGGGCTTTGAGCTCGGACACAAACTGCTTTTTTGCGTGAACACAGCGGAACAGCAGAGGCCTTCCCACCGTGGCCACGCGGGCTGCCACGCCGCTCCTGCACCGGGAACATGCAAACTCAGAACAAAAAGTGCTCCAGTGATACATCGATACGTCGCCGTGGCTCTTTGTCGCCTTTCCGACACGCTGCTTCAAGCACTAACTACATTATGTACACATGGTGGTGAGCGGCTGTGGGTCTGTGTGGCCCGAGATGACTGGGATTTTTTCCCCGTTAGCGCTGGGTGGGGGCAGCTCTCTGCCCGGCTGCTGCCATGAGTGCATCTAGCCATCACACACAGCATCCCCCCAGCCCACCCCGTTCTTTTCACCACGAAGAGCGCCAAAAGACATTACAACTAAAAGCCTGTGTTCTACCTTAGTATATTTTCTTTGAGACTACACAAAGTTGCTATCTTGGCGTATTGTGTTGCACAGACCCTGCACGGAGCATTATGACCCTCCAACGCTCGCAAGCCCACGTTGGTGGATTCAAACCCTGCAAACCCATTGGGGTGCCCACCTTCACCCTGCAGCCAGCGGTGGCATCACCTGGTCTAGCAAAAACAAGAAAACACAAAAACAGAATCCAAACTATTACAATGCAGAGAACACCCAGAACAGACCTTATAGGTCTGCCCTAATCACCCCTCCCTGTCTTTGTTCCCATCCCCTGGACACTGCTGGGAGCTCCTGGCAGTGGAATGAGGTGTGGGGGAATTGGATGTGAAAAGGGTATTTTGGGGTGGGCTCTTCTCTGCCTGTCCAAATGCAATGCTCCTTCCCCCAGTGCCTTGTGGCATGGAAAAACTGCGGGCTCCAGTGGGTCAGAACCACTTACTTAGTTTCTAAAATTTAATGCTTGCATTTATTTAATCACAGAGGAAGCCTGTGTGACCTTTAAGAGTACAGTCAGGTTATGTTGGCGCTTTCCCACCTTGGCTCCTGGTAAGCTGCAGTCACTTCCAGTGTGAATGGCAATGCCACTTCTATCAGATCCTTAATCATGGAAACCTTAAGGTTGGAAAAGAGCTCTAAGACCCCCAGCCCACCCCACTGTGTCCACTGCCCACATCCCTCAGTGCCACATCTCCACGGCTCCTGAACACCACCAGTGATGGTGAGTGACCCCACCACCCCCTGGGCAGCTGTTCCACTGCATCACTACTCTTTCTGAGAAGAAAGTTTTCCTCCTACCCAACCGGAAAGGCTTGGGATGCTATCTTAGCTGGGTTATAAAGCAGAAGCAATATTAACGCACAGAAAGATTTGCAAAAAAGGATCTGCATGGAGCCCTGGGCAGCCTGATCTGTTGGGGGGCAACCAGCCCACGGCAGGGGATTGGAACTGGATGGGCTTTAAGGTCCCTTCCAACCCAACCCATCCTGTGATTCTCTGATTTACACTGCTCGAGGGGCTGCTTGCTTACCTTCTGCCTTTTCCACCGGAGGGAAGGGGCTGCACGTGTGGCACTGCAGGGTGGTGGTGGAGCAGGAGGTGGTCCTATGGAGGGAGGCTGAGCAGAACTGGCTCGAAAGATAATCAACTAGTTTGATTTATAGGCTTATGGGGTTGGAGTGGCTGGATTGCTAACGCTGCAGAAAAATATCCGCTGATTTCTTTAAAAAAAAAGTTTCCAATGGTTTATTTTTAATCACTCAAACAGTTTCATTTGACTTAGGTTGCATAAATGTTCTTAAAAACCTGAACTGCTCAGACGAGCTGAAGGCTGATGGCATCTCCTGACTGGCCAAGAAGGAAGGAGCTCAGCGCTGTATGGCCCTACAGCCCTGCATGGGGACACCAGCGGCCAGAGCCACGTGCTGAGGTTACAGAGCAGGGCACAGAATGCTGCTGTGCGAGGGGCACCGACTGCATTTTCATCACTGCTGTGGGTGGGGAGTTTCTGCAGGGGGGCAAACTCTGGTTGGTGAAAGCAACGGGAATGCTGGAACAGTGGTGCAGGCTGCTGGGGGGAGGGCAGCCGGGAGGCTCTTGTGTGGCCATGCAGGGCGTGTGAGCTCTGGGACACAAATGGGAGAGGTGTTGGGTGCCAGCACTGCTCACAGGGATGGGTGCATGCTGCTCACTGTGCGTCCTCCAGCGTTCGTATCGGCTCTGCAGGCAGGGAAAGGACAAACGGACCGAGCGACCAAGGGGAAAGGAAAGGTCACATCCTGGGGGTCAATAACGGACCGGTGACGTGCGAGTCCCCTCGGGCAGACTTTTACCACATTCCACTTCATACAAGACACATTTCAAATGCTCGTTAATTTACAGAAATTGCATTTTATAGAAAATATGATACAGTGAAATATAAAATGCACTAGGAGCATTTCAAAAATCGAATAGAGACGATCTTGCAGCCCAGTCTGCACCCTCTGGAACAAGGCCCACTCGCCGGCACAAGCTCTCTGCTTCTCACTCTCGCGCTCTCTCGGTGCATGCGCTCGCTCCCCCCGCCCCCCCCGGTTAACTCTTCGCATTCAACTTGAGAATTAATCAAGATATCAAAAAAGCGCGATTATCCCCTGGATAATCACCTTCCGGTACTGTGCACATTCTTGGATTTAAATGAAAATAGATCTAAGCACTTTTACAATTTGTAGCGAACCCACTGCAAAATCGTCTGCAGAATATAAAACACAGGTAATCCAAGATTTCATAGCACATTAATTAAGTGGCTCATAATCCATTAAATGTGGTTTATATTACACATCCATGCAGTCTAAATCATTTTACAAACATTAGACAGAAACCCACTAGTCCAAATCAGTAAAGGAAAAATGTAATAAAAAAAGCTAATAACTATTTGTTATTGGTTAAACTGATCCTACATATAAACTAGGTAGTATGCTACCATTTATAATACTGATGTGGAGTTACGCCTGGATGCTGCAAAACCTCTCGCTTGCTTGGCAATGCTCGAGCACATTAACCACAAGATACTGAACAGGCCCTCGCTGCTCTTCTCCAAAAAAAAAAAAAAAAAAAAACAACCCAAAAACATTTACTACAGATAGCAGTGCCTACCCATCGAATAGAACGGACACACATTAGCTGAGTTACGTGATGGTGTTGAGCTTTGGCTACGGATGCTCCAAGGCATTCACATCGGACTGGGTGAGCTCCATCCTCGCGGATGGCAGCGGTGCCCCGCGCTCCTCATGCCCTCCTTCAGGTGGGGGAGCGGCCGGGGCCGTGGGCAGCACCACGCAACCCCGCCGGTATTTACATCACTCGTGGGAGCCAAAACACGCCGATAGCATAAAAACAAACAAGTGGGCCTTTGGTCAATTCACGATTTACTTGTAGGGTGTAGGCAAGGGCTGTTGGAGAGTTCTGTCGCGATAACCAAAGGCTTTATCAATGCTATAGTTCTATGCAGCTACATTGAGTGTGACCAGGTTACAGCAGAGCCCCTAGTCGGTATTTTGCATCTGATAACACTGAGTTATATACAACATGATGACTGGTTCACCACCTGCTGAGGCTTAAAGATGGCTGTTAAGATTTTCGCTCAAAACATAACCCCCTCCCACCCACCCCAGCCTCTCCACCCCAGAGTGAGTCACCCCCTTAAAAAAAAAAAAAAAAAAAAAAAAAAAAGGCAAAAAAAAGAAAAGAAACAATCTCCACAGTTCCTTTTTGTTAACTCCTTCCCAGATAGAACTGGCTTAGGGTCACAGGGAGTGCTGCCCAGGATGGTTGTGTGTTAGTTTTCATCACTCCTGAGATTGAAGGGAATCTGATACATGCACCAAAAGGCACTTTCAAATATATATATATATATTTTAAAAACAGTGCTTCTGTTCTAAGAAATTCAAGTTAAGACAGAGTGCCTTTCACTCTCTTTAGTCATAAAGCAGATAAACGAGCAATATCCCAGCTGACATTAAAAACAAAAACCAGAACCAAAAAAAAACCTGCAGCAGAGACAAGTGTTCATGCGAGACAGCTCAATATCCTAACAAAAAAAAAAAAAAAAAAAGAAATTGAAAAGGAAAAAAAAGGAAAAAAAAAAAAGAAACCTCCTAAATCACCACTAAAAATAACAATACAGTCAGCAGGGGATATTAATTAAAAAAGCTGCCACATCTGTACAGTTCTTGCTTCTGCATCGGCTCTTCTCGTTAATGTTGTCTGTGGGTTTGTTTTTAATTGTTTTTTGTTTTTTTTTCTTTTCTTCTCCTTCTTCTATTTGTATTTTTTTTTTTTTTTTAAATAAGTGAGGTCAGTTCAATCCTCCTCGCCTCCTCCATACATGTCCGCCAGCTTCTTGAAGCGCGGCCCCCAGTCGTTCAGGTAGTCGTAGTCCTGGTCCCCGGAGCTGGAGGAGTTGAGGGAGCTGACGGAGCCGGCGGTGGAGCCGCTGCCCTCGTAGTCAAAGACCAGCAGTGAGTCGTACGGGGGGGCTGTGGGGTCGTTGTCCGCCGCACGCAGGCCCTGGAGGGGTACAGGGATGTGTCAGTGTCTGCCATGGCAATAGGGAAGGGTGCAGGGAGGTGTGGGTGCAAAGCTAAGGGACTGCGGTCATAACACGAAGGATTGCTTTCCTGCTGCCCAGCACCAAGGAATGCGGAGTGGAATAGAGTTCTCTAGGCTCAGAGTGGGGAGATGGAGCGTGTCCCACTGCACAAACAACCAAGGCATAAAATCACAGGATCATTAAGGTAGGAAATCAGATCATCTAGTCCAACCATCAGCCCCTGCCTGTGACCGCTCTAGACCACGTCCCTCAGTGCCACATCCCCTCTTCTTGAACACCTCCAGGGACGGTGATCCCACCACTCCCTGGGCAGCTGTGCCAATGCCCGACTACTCTTTCAGACAAGAAATGTTTCCTAGCATCCAACCTGACCGTCCCATGGCACAACTTAAGGCTGCCACCTCTCATCCTATCACTGTTACCTGGGAGCAGAGGCTGATCCCCACCTCGCCCCAACCTCCTTGGAGGAGCTGTAGGGAGTAATGTCTCCTCTGAGCCTCCTCTTCTCCAGCTCAGTTCCCTCATATGCAAGAGAGAGCCTTCCTGTGCACAAATGTGTGTGAATGTGAGTGTGATGGACAGGCAGGAGCAAAGGAAGAAGAGATTTTAAAGATGAGAGTAAGAAAAAAACACAGCAGAAAATTGATATAATAACAGAACTAAATCACTCTAAGATCTATTTTTTTGACTCATGAATGGATGGTGTTTTTTTGTCTCAGAGGAAATAATGCATTGATTGGCTTGTAACCAGTCAATCGCTCATTTTAAAACTAAAAAACGAGATGAGAAATGTTAAATGAATAGATGTTTGTACAAGTAGGTAAAGGAGCAACAATCTAACATAAAATAAAGGAAGATGTGGTTGAAGATGAATGTCTGTGCTCTGCAAACTCTTTGAGGCCTAAACCATGCTGAGCTCACCAGAAGATGCAAACTAGTGAAATAATTACAGGTCCAGGAGCCACAAAAGGTGCTCTGATGTTGGGCAAAGCATTTGCCTTCCTGGCCACATTGTGAGAGAACATCCAGCCAGTGTTTATACTGACAGCAACTACATCACTCAGAGCAATGCAAAACAGGGCAGGATCAGGTCATAGAATCATTAAGGTTGGAAAAGGCCTCTATAACCATCAAGTCCAACCCCACCCCACTGTGCCCACTGAACCATATCCCTAAGTGCCACATCTCCAAATTTCTTGACCACCACCAGGGATGGTGACTCCAGCACTTCCCTGTTGCAATGCCTTCCTGAGTGCTGAGAAGCATGGCATTTTTGATATCCACAAACCAGAAATCCTGGGCTTTCTGTTTGTACGTTGGCTTTCTGTAGCAATGGTACCTTTCTTAGGCCAACTCCTGCTTTCTTTGCTCATGGGAATTGTTCCCCTGGTTCTAATTAGATTCCTTGTGTGAGGAATAGCATCTCTTGCTCATTAATACAGCCAGGAAAGCGGTGCACAGCTGGTGCGGGCTGCTTAAGCTTTTAATATGTGATACAGGACACCTTGAAGAAGATACCTCATTTATAAAGTCACCAATATCCCCAGGATGGGGGATTACTGGTCTTATAGGATACTGTGGCTCAGCACCGATCGGTCTCTCATCCACCCTTCGGACTCCAGGTGCCTTGTTCAGCACGTGATCCATGGTCTCTGGCTGCTGGAGCTGGCTTAAGTCGTAATCCTGTGACAAATGGAAAGGCACGAAGTGAAACCAAGGGCTTTTCCTTCAGGTAGTTACTTTCCCGACATCGCAGGGACATACAGTGAAGCCAGAGGGTTTAATCCTTTCTCAGCTGAAGTTCAATGCCAGATCTCATCCCTGGGTATGTGGCATCTCTATCTCTCTAAATTACAGGCGAACCTAACCTCATAAAATTGACTTCCTAAGAGTGTATCTTAAAACATAAGTTAAATCAAATATTTAAATACTTTTTGAATATTTAACACAGTGTTGAAATCTTTGGGATAAAAAATCAGCTTTGGTTTACATATGCATAGATGTGTGCATTACTTTTGGATAAAATTCAGAATATAATGGAATGACAGAGTGTTGGTTGACGTGTTATTCCAATTACACTTGTACAGAAGTAAAAACATTAAAATATGTACTGCATTTATGCATGTAGGTCTTTTAAAGTAATTATGTTCTTTCTGCTTGTGAAAAATCCCAACAGAATAGGTTTCTTTCAAGGAATGAGAACCAGGTAATATTTCATTAAAAATGTATTCGTGGAGGTAATGGTGTTTTGCTGCTCTTCCTCAGCTGTTATTTTTAACGAATCCTTTCTAAAATATTTAAGCCCACAGTGCAGTTGCCTGAAAGCAGATACTCAGCTAGTTTGGATGTTTATAACAGTACTTTGTTCTGCTGGTAAAACTATTCTTGTGCTCAGATGGGGATGATTGAATCTCCAGGAGCGGTATTTATAAATAACTTGTCAGTGATGAGAAAAAAGAAACGTTACTTGCGAGGGCTTTTTTTGTTGAGTAAGAACTTTGCAAGTTTTGGGCAAAGTCCCTGACCCGGATCCCTGTTACGTGGTGCAGTCACATCATTTTCTTGAGCCACGTATCTGAGAGTGTCACAGGATGTTCACTTGCATTAGGTGGGGATCAAACAGTGCCCTCAGCATGAGAGGCAAGGAAGCTGATAAAGCTACCTAGGCATAAACAAGCGGGAACGCAACCCACAACAAGGAGTACATGGGGATTCTGCTGTTTTTGAGAGATTGCATGGCTGCTCTTGGCCCCTCTCACCTGATCTTCTTCTCCACCGCCCTCCTCGTCGTACTTCAGGATGTTGTCCCTCACATCATCCTCGGGGTCAATGAGGAGCTGCTTGGTGTGCCGCTCCTTCTCCCGACGCTTCATCCACACCACAAACAGCAGCACCATGGCTGTAAGAGCAGAGGGGCCGGGTGAGCAGTGCTGCGTGGCAGGGTGCTGGCACCTCCTCACCCCTCACCTGCACCAAGAGCCTGTCCAGCTTCATGCAACCACACGGAGAGGAACTCAATGTCACCTCTATAGCAGTAGTGCCATTTTACAAAGGCAATGCTCACACTGGTAGTAAAGGCTAGTGATGTTTTAAATCATCTCCCGTGCAAGAATCCTCTGCATGTGTCAGCATGTGCCGAGCAAATGTTGAGTTAATTGCATATGGTGTGACTTACAATGTAGATTACAGACCAGAGCGAGTTTGGGGGAGAAACTTCACTGGTTGTTAGTAAGAGGAATAAAATGTAATCCTATTGCATGTTCTCATTTGTAAGGGAGAGATCAGTGGGAGCTGTGAATACTATGACAGGCTTCCAGCCCAAACAGTTCCTTAAGCTCCATCACAAATGTTGATTGAGCTGATGCTTATCAGAAGTAAAATACACAATCAAAGGGAAAGCAAGAGGCAAGTGTGAAAACGTCACCTTTCTGAAGAGATTTGGCCTAAATCCTGAATTTTTCTACACAGGGCATACAATAAAGGCAAAGGAGGAAGGGTCACAGAGCTGCCGAGAAGCCAACAGGTTCAGACAAATGAACAACACCTGTGCATGAGTTGTGTTCTGACAGCAGCACAGGCTGTGAGCCATTGCTGTGACAGTTGTTCTGCTGATCTGCCTACAGTCTGTAAAGGAAGTCTGCTTTGGGGAGGCTGAGCAACGCTGGGTCACGTAACCCAATTTGGGCTCATTCATATTCTTCTTTGTAAGTGAGACAATAAGTTATCTAAACTTCTAAAATCACATCAGACAGGACGTTAGCTTGTGATTTGGCACCTGCCAAAGGGGGAGATGAATGGACAGTGGAGGTGGGAACATGTGGCACAACTCCATCTCACTTGGGCTGACCTCAGCCATGCAGACAACAGAAAACAAACCCAAGTGGGATGGACCATCCCAAGCTTTTGTTGTGTTTTTAGCTGCACAAGGAGAACAAACAGATGCTGTTTCCCACCAATCTGTGTTCTGCATGGCTTTCCTTCCCTTTGCTGTGCAGATCACAGGGGCTGAGGTGGGCAGCCTCACCAGCAGTTCCACTGCAGAGGGAGATGGGTCAGGAGGATGTGTGCTTTCTCTCCCTGCACCGAAGTGTTTATACCCAACAGGAATTCAGTGAAGTGAGCAGAAGAGGATGGACAGCTAATTACTGCCATTGTGTGCCAATTGGCTGCCATCCTTTCCTGCTAGCTAACAGAATTGTTTTCAGATAGTGCTTATCCTGCATCTATTCAAGAGAGAAAAATGAAAAGGAAAGAAAATGTAACTCTTATCTGCAATATAAAACCTCAGCTGTTTAGCAGACTATTGAAGTCCTTTTCTCATCTTTCCTTTTCAAGTCTCTCACAACAAGATACCTGCCTAGTCCACAAAGACAATATTATAATGGTTACCAGTTTTTTTTTTCCTTTCTTTTTTTTTTTTTTTAATGCTACTTTTTCATGCACTTGTGGAAAAAACTGTACCATTAACGCCTTTACAGATACCTTGAAAAAAAACCAAGACCTTCAAAGTGTCAATAGCGGATGTAGTGCACTCTCCTTCCTTTTATTCACTCTGTAGAAATGGGAAGTGCTATTACTGCTGTTAGACCCATTTTCACTCTGCATGTATTTTTTCTTGAAATCTATTGTCTTCACTCTTCACAATTTTTTTTATTGCATTGCTCTTCTGCTAACTGTGTTATTTGTGCAGCTAATACATCAGGTATTAGGAAGAAGAAAAACCCTTTGAGCAAAGGTAAAGACAGAAACTTCCTTCACCTGAGCACCCTCTGATCCATCCCCTCGCTGCTTCTTTCTTTTCAAGCCATCAAACTTTGACCCTCTGACTCTGAAATGGACAAATAGTGCACACAAAAAAATCCATCTGCCTTTTTGCAGGCTTTTGTTCAGGGGTCGTGATATAAAATATATACAAAGGAGGCAAAACACCAGAAGGATGTAGCTGAAAAACTCCGCTCATTGCAAATTACATTTTTCATCACTGATGCAGTGCTTTGCAGCTCTTGAAGATAAAAAAAAAAGTCAATTAGAATTACAATGAATGTAAAAATAAGCTTTTGTAATAAAACCCGTAATTTAAAAAGGGATAATGTATCTGAAAATGAAAAGAGGAATCTCTTAAATCAAACGTCCTTCAGCTGATGTTAATTTCAGTCAATAGGATTTTCAACTGTTTAAATCGTATTTTAGCACTGGATTTAAACGAGAGCAGCAGAAGGAAGTGGTGTGTTTTATCACCTCTGCGATCTGTGGTGCAAACTCTTCCTGTGTCCCCATCCTCTATGAATTCAGCATTAGGAGCCAATCTTCCATGGGGTGCTGAAGCCTGCAGGTGCTTGCGATCACAGCAAATGTGCGTCGTGAATGGACAGCATCAAAATTTCACTGCTGGGACCACACATCCAAGGGAAGTCAGAATGTGCACATCGTAGCTGTGCATGGAGGAGATGTTTGTGCCTGCTTGGATGTGCTGGATGAGGAATGGGGATGGCACAGCCAGTGGCTTTGCTGCTCTCTAGACTGACAGGGCAAATCAATTACATGGCCATGTATTCCATTGCTGGCCCAGGAGGGCGGATATGTGCCCAGAGATGACCCACTCTCTTAATGTACCATATCATAACTGCATTAGGTGACATTTGTAGCATACGTTGCTCTGTCTGTTCTCTGTTTACACACATTGGGGGTAAAAATTAAATGTGATTTAGCACCATAATTCCCATTAGCTTTAATGGGAGCCCCATGGTTTCATCCTGTGTTTCTTGATGAATATTTACCTCATTGTTCATTTCGGCACTCGTTTTTATCTATCCCTACTGTGCCAACTCCTGCTTGAAGTTATAATGGTATCATTTTTATTTTAAAATGTGTGCACACATGGTTGTTGGCAATGCTCATGAAAATCCAGGACTAATGGCACTGCTGGGCAATTGAGATGGCTGTGGCTCTGTGTTATTTTACATCACCCCTAGCCTGAGTGCTCCCCCAAACTGGAGGTCCTTCCTCTGCAAACACTCAAAACTGACCTTGGTTCTCCAGTCCATTACAGTTTTACAAACAATGAGATTAACTACCATTGCTTTTTTCTCTTGGGATTGCAAATTGCAGCTGTGCACTGGCTCTGTCAGGGGCCAGACAGACTCTCATAACCAGTGCATCTGGAACTGGGAACCAGTACATCCACCGCCACACAGGGACAGGCAGTGACCCCAGAGCTGTGGAGCACTCTGCTATAGGATTTGAGACAAGTCATCCAACCACTTTTCTGCGAAACATGGAGAATCATATCATACTCACGACCTACAGGATGTTGTCAGATGTAATGAGTATTTGTAAAGCTACTGGAAGCCTTAAAAAGGAACGTCTGAAGTGTGCAGCCCATGCTTACCCTGCTGACATTGCAGTAAAGAAGATTTGGCACACACGCCAGTCACCACCCACAGCCCAGAGCTCACGGCTCAGTCCTTTGCACAGAGCTTGTATGGCTCATTAGGAAATAAAGCATTTAATGAGACAAACGGGAGCTTGGTGGGAAACGTGACATCCCTTGGTGGTGTCACCCCCTGCGGTACTCACTTAGTAAGATAATGATGCAGATCAGGATGGCGATGATGGCTCCCGTGCCCAGTCCTGCAGCAGCCACCGCCCCAATGGTGGTGCAGTCACCGTTCTCGTCACACGGGCACACCTTCACTTTGATGATGGACGTGTTGTACAAGGGGGGGTTTCCTGAGTCCGTCACAATGATTGGCACATCGTACACACCGGCTTCCAGGTACATGATCCGTAAACTAAGCTGGGCGTAATCACCTGGAGTGACCAAGGCAGACAAATATGTGGTAGACACGGACAGCCGTGGCTCACAAAGCCATGCCCACCCTCTCTGGGGGATTTGGGAAGCCCAAACACCATCCCTGACTTGCTCAGTTGCGTTAATCCTTCTCAAGTTCCCTCCCATTGGGTACCAGAGCTGTGGGGCTGAGCCTCAAACCACACAGGCACAGGCCTCTCAGTGACGGGGACAGGGTCTGAAGGCAAAACCAGCCTTTGGGCTCCATGATGTTTTCAATCCTCTGCTGAAAATACTAATAATCGGAGGAGCAATTAGGGCCAATTGTGGTTGCATGCTGCAATATCAAAATCCTTCACATACTGATAATCTTCACACTTACCTAGCCCTCCTGGTTCTATGGTAAATTAAAAGGCTTCCTTTATGCAATTATGGTCAGAGAAATGAACATTGATCCTGATTGTGGCTTATGACAATTACACTGGAACATAAGGAAGACTGATAATAGCTTTTTTCCCCTTGGCCATTATGGATGATTTATACTCTGTTCAGTACTGATAACCGTTCATAATTATGAACTGCATTAAAAAAAGCCAAGTGCCAAGGCTCTTAGAGTTATGCTGCAGGTCTGATACAAATCATTTCTGATTAACTATCTTGTCTATAATGTCAGCCATAATGTGCTTTAAAAAATAAAAATCAGATAAAAAAGTCGGAAAGTTTGGAAGTTTGAAACTGCACGTGGCCTCATTAGTGAATCAGAGTCCAAATGTCCTTAGGATTGCCTGCCCCATTTACCATTCAGTCGTGTTATGGTCCAGTTCTTCCTCACCGCAGATGGCACACTTGGCAGCTCGAAGACAAAGGGCCCAACGTTTGGATCGATGTCAGCATCTGCGGCTGTTATATTGATGACATTCAGGTTCGGCTTTTCACAGATCTGTGCTTCCTTTGGCAGGAGCTCAGGAGCATTATCGTTGATGTCGATTAGGTAGATCTGCAGAGTGCCAGTGCCGCTGGCCGGGGGTATACCTGAGCCAAACGAGAACCGATGCCCATCACTTGGGAAGCAGAAGATATATACTGTGGACCATCCCCACTCTGCCTCCCAATTTCAATAAACCAGGATTTTCTCCCTCCCTCCTTGGACCTTACTAGGGACATACTGCACATTCACGGTCCCTTGCTTTAAGAGGCATTATTAAAACTTCCCCAAGCCTCATAATGGTGCTGTTTTTCACTCCTGCAGAATGTGGAGGTTCAGCTCTGCAGATTTGTAGCCTACAGCAATGTCTTTAGTCAAATTCTAAAAATACAAGGAGGTGATGCCAGGCTGTTAGTACAAATTCTGGTAACTGCTGTTTTGAAGAGGAAAAACCATCTGAAAAGATAGCTAAAAGGAGGAAGAAGAGGGCTTGGAAGGAAAAAATAAATAAATGGAGTAATCCCTTGGTTAGCATTCACCGTAGCACCAGCTAGCCAGTTTGTAGATTTGTAAACTATTACACTGCTCCAAAGAAAGCCCAACTCCATAACCCATTCCACAGTCAGTCCAAACTTGAGTGAAGGGTCCTTGCTCAAAGCCTACAGTGAGAGTCAGTCATCACCAAATGTGTGGGGCTGCTCCTAATTCACGGCAGCAACAGTATGTCCCAATGTACAGTTCTTCAGCCTCTCCCTATTCGTCCCAGCCATCAGGGGTGCCACAGCACAGGAGCCTTGGTCCTCCAGCCTCTTGCTGATGATGAGCCATGTTTGCCTGACTGTGACCCAGCTACACAAAGTGATGCTCTGCCTAGCAGGAAGGACCAGCTTCTACAGAAATAGTGTGGTATTTTTAATTTCTCTCCCCATGCACACATCCAACAGCTCTGCTCAGGCTTGCCCACTGCTTCCCTTCTCAGGTAGCTTTGCTTCAGCAATTGTTTATTAAGTTTACATTCTGGATACAAAGCTACACAAACCTTCCCCTCACTAGCATTTCAGGTGTTGCTTCCATGGGCTTTCCTGCCTATATTCTTTCCCATTTCTGCTTCTTTTTTTTAAGGGAACCTTAAACTCTGGAGGAGCCTTGGAAATCCTTCTTTCATGACTCCTATGTAAGTTCTTCAATGATTGATCTCACCCTTTCATCTTGTAGGCACTGCGTAGGTCTCCCTCTAAAACAATGTCTTTGATCAGCTTCGAAAGTTTCTGGAGACACAGCACATCAGGATACCAGCACTGAACACGAAAATAGAATTCTGGGACCAAGCAAAGTGATTGCGCTGTTTTCATGCTACCTATTTTCTGGGATGAATGCAGGGTCTACACTCCTCCACAACTTCTGAGATAGGTTGAATGCAAACCAGCTGCCCTGAGGGACACTGCCTCGCATGCTGCTGAAATAATCTGCAATTGCTTCATATACAAATGCAGTTTTGTGTGGGTATCGGGGTGTTACTGTGCTCAGGTTCCTGGTATTTTTGGTTCTTTGTACACCTGAGTGCAGTTTAGCAGAAGGCTCAGGAAAAATGGAAATTGAAATTTTCATATCCAAGTATTGCAAACCATGCAACGTTTCATATAATTTCAGCAGTCTTATGTGGAGAAAGCAGAGGTTTTCGCAGAGCAGGTACTGATGCACTGCAAAGGATCCTCAGACTTTACACCAGGAGATGTAAACTAGCACAGCACAACTGACTTCAGTGGAGAATTGGATCTATTGCCCAAGTTAAGATTGAAATAGCAATAAGGGTATTAAAAAAAAATAAAGAAAAAGAGGGGAATGTGAAACTGCTGCATCAACATTTAACTGCTGTATTCCAAGGAGTATTTGGCTAAACTACTTCTTTATAATATATTGAAAATAGCAAAAAGAAATTAAGGAAATGAGATGCTTCTGCTTCAAGAAAGAAAGAGAAATCCCCACCAAAAAACCCCAGCCCAGAGGCTTTCATTGATGAGTACATGATACCAGAGAAGGTGGAACTTGGGGGAAATATGAAGAGTCTATTAGTCTAGATGAAAATTTTGATGTTATCCTAAGCACTCTAGACAGAATTTTAAATAAGGTGTTGCTTTATGTGCTTTTTAACATCTGCAATATACCAGTGATAGATTAATTTTTCAGAATAGAGAGATTTATCTAGGTCCTCGCTTTCTGAGCTTCTCAATGATGGATGTGAAGGTTCCGATGCATTGCAGCATCAGCACCAAAGCCAAGAGAAAGGGTTAACTTCAGATCATGTTGTACTAAGTGCCCTGGATTTGCAAGGTCAGATGGAGAGGATTAGTTTGATGGGTTCACACTGTACCACTGCTTCTGAGTATAGCCTTAGCCAGCTCATTTGATTCATTTTGCCCTGGGAGTCTTGCAGATAAATGTTGCTAGAACTCCTTGGGCTGTTTTGGATTTCACTGCCCTGGCTGCCTTCACAGAGGGGAAGCTGGGATGTCAGTGCAGGTGGCCCTACCACTGATGGCACAAAGCAGGGGCAAAATTGGCTGCATGGTACTTCTGCTTAGCATTCAAACTCTTCCAGTCTGCCTTGTCCCTGTGACCCAGGATGCAATGACTGAAGTGAAACTGAAAAACCCACAGCAAGCAAGTTTTCCCTAGCCCTGCAAGCACCACTATATCTACTTATGACAGACACAGCACCGTTCAGCCTAAGGGACAAGAAGATCTAACACAGAAACCATCCTGAGAGCACCTACTGTGTCTAAGCAATATACCAAATCTTGACTGAATTCTGTTGCTAAAGTGTGGCTCAGGTTTGGTTTGAGCACCCAGCTCACCCAGCTCCCCCTGCAGGGGGAAGGTGAGGGTGGGAGAGGGGAAGAAGACTTTTGCTTGCCCAGGGAAGTTGCTGCGGCAGCAACGGAGCTGACCTAGAGTGAGTCTGGCACGGAGGTTCACAGTGCTAATTTGGCTGAAAGCACCGTGTGATCTTTAATGAGTGGAGGAGGGCAAGCCTTGATTTCTCTGTGAGAAGATCTGTGCTGGCTTCAGTAACTTTGATAATAAAGTGCACCAGGATCCAGATGCTCTGATGGTGGCTGGACATCTCAGAAATCATAACAGACAGAGATTAGCTCTGATGATGGACAGACACCTTTCATGAAGGCCATCGCAATTCAATGGAGTTTTAATACCCTCCTGCCATCCCCTGCAATTATTTCTGGTTTCCTGATGGAAGGCTTCCTGGATGCTCTGATCAGTGCCTTTGGGACAATTACCAGGACCGGTGTGTTCAGCAGCCCTTGGAGATCACATCCCTTTGATATTTTTTTAAGTTCAGGCTACACCGCTACAGTGAACTCCCCAAATCGATTTTCCATTTGCCCTCCCTTTCCCTTAATAACACTCTCTGTATACTGTGCACATTTAATTTACTCCAGCAATTTCCCATCCCACTTTCACATTTTTGACCATAAAAACCTGGGAAAAAGATAACTTATACTGACAACTCTGTCAGGGCATCATTTCTCTTAATGCATCACATTAGAGTCTTATTGAAGCATGAACAATGTGAAGCCTGGGCTCACCATTGTCAGCCGCCAAGAATGTGGCCTCGTAGACATTATTCTTAATGTAGTCTGACTCTCGATCAAGGACAGCAGCAGTAGTGATCTGACCATTTGTGGCATTAATGTTCAGCCAGTTTGCAGGATCTGACAGCTTAGAGTATCTACAGAGAAAGGAAATAAATACATGGCAGTCTTTTCACTGACATATCCTTAATATTGCTTGAAATAAGGTTTTTCTGGATTCCTGACCCATGATTCAAAGGACCTTTGGATAAGCGGTTTTGTTTACAAACAAAATACTAATTGAGTAGCTGGTTTTTGACCTCTGCAATTATTCAATTTTTCTATTTCTTTCCTTTTTAAGGTTTTTCTTTTCTTTTTTTTTTTTTTCCCCATTAAGTGCCATTTACATGTCAGCTTTCTGCAACTGGGAGTGCCTTAGCCCAGGGATTCTGCAGCCAAGAGGAAATGGGGTATGCAATGACCACTGCATACGTATGCCTGATTAGGGGCAGATTTCTGCTCTCTCCTGTTATGCTGCCCTTCCTAAACTAGCTCATGCTCGGGCAGATTCCTGAGTATTAGGTCAACTCATCTCCAATCTGTTCAGGTCTTATACGGCCAGCTATTAACATGGTTTGCTCTGGGCAAAGGTTTTCCATGTTCTCCAGACTTTTTCACCTGCTTGTTTTCTTGCTTCTGTTCTTTTCCTGGCTACAGATTTCTGCCTCTGTTTTATAGAGCTTGAGTTGTAGTTAAACTGGAAGCTAATAAACGGCCATGCTATAAAACACTGAAATGAGCAAACAAAAGCTGAGCTTATTTCATGGGGAGCTCAGACCTGCTGACAGTTTGATATCAATTTTTTTTTTTTTTTGTCTTGAAATACACAAACATGAGAACTTCTGGCTGCTGGTGAATATTCCTTTCCAGAAATGGGCTGCCTGAAGCTGAAACTCAAAGCAAAACTTGAGCTGTGTGAATCCATGTGAGCAGGAAAGCAACGGCACAGTTTCACAAGCCTCTGCCAAAGGAAAGAATTACATTTTATGGAGCTAGACCCTTTGGGATGTTTTCATTTCTTTTTACTATCATTGCTGTGAGTCTCTTGCCCTTGCACAGCTAAATGACCAGGGATCCAGCCTGGCCTTGTGAATGTGTCTGTGGCTAATGAAGATAACCTGAGGTGTGACATTGGCCATGCCAAGCTGTGCCTGCATGGAGAAGCTCCCGCTTCCTTATCTCATATTTATAAAACCTCACTTTATTAAAGACTATTTGGAGACAGGCTTTGAAAACAGTGTGCAAGGCTACAGCAGCTGGATCAGCTCTCTGAGAACTGTTCACCATGGATTCATAAGCTTAGCTTTTAGAGTATCTTTTTTTCCACCATTGTCAGTGATGAAGGAAGAAAAGATACCTTTGCATGGCTACAGGACCGTAACAACACCCCACTGCTTCACTGGCATCAGGCTGCCCTGAAGAAAAGGCAGTAAGAGAGACTGTACCTGTGCTGGGAAGCAAAGTGCTCTGGGATTCACAGAATGTGTGACCTGGGAGCCCCAGGGAAAAGTACTTTTGATGTTCTTATTTACAGCAAGCCTTACAAACCCTGCACAGGCACTGTGTGACCATATGAAGGGCTCAGCAGAGCCAGTCCTCCCCCAGAAATGGCAGATGTTGTTTCTGGGGATGAAAGCATTCAGCCACAAACAAACTGCTCTCTCCTCTGAAGAACCAGCCTTGCTACGCATGTCAGGGAAACAAAGGCCCTTCAAAGGCCAATATTTCAAAATGAATAGAAGAAAAACTGGCTTGTTAGTTTGGAGGGTCTCTCTCCTTAGCAGCTGAAATACCTGTCTAAAGACAACAAGAACAAGGCAGTGAATAAACAATCATTCTCTAGACCAGACAGTGCTGCGCCGGGTGAAAAACTGCGCGCTCCTCCTGACACAAAACGTCAGCACTGATGGAGGTTTATGCGGCCTCTGCTGTGGTCACACAGAGTGCCTGCGCTTTGCCAAAAACACCACAGTCCTTACAGTCTGGTAGCAAAGAAGAAAATTCTGTGGGATTTACCAGCTCTGGTAAAACTGCAAGCCCCTAACAGAGGCTGCAAGAACCCACCAGGTCTTGCACTGCTACCGCATCCGTTAGCTCATGAATTAGACTCCAGCTGCTGCTGAAATTCCCCATGCAGACCCGAGCTCCAGCCTTACTGCCTGCTCTCCCACCTTACTGCCTGCTGCATGAAGCGATCCGGATCTACAGCTGAAAAGGTCGTGAGGACGGTTCCTGTGGGCACGCCTTCCTCCAGCCTGATTAGCTTGTGGTTTGTGGGGAAGTACGGCGCTTCGTTGACATCCGTAACTGAAATGGTGACTCCTGCTGTCGACTGGAAGGACATCTGGATTCCACTGGCCAGGGGAGCTTGGTTGGATACCATCACTGTCAGCATGAACGCTCTGTTCATCTCGTAGTCGACTGCCTGAAACAAACAAGCAAGCAAGAATAGAGCCAAGCAGGGAATAAATCCTACCTTCTGGCCAAAAGCTGCAAGATCTAGAAGACAGATGATATCAAAGTCATAGCATCATCTCATTTCCTTCTGAGCACAGTTCTTCTGAAGGGGTAAATCCAGACCGGCTTCGGTCCAGCAAGGATTTGGTCTTCCAGTATTTCGAGGGCCAAATAGTTAAAAAAAACACAAAGTAAAAATTGCAGCCGCCAGGGAGGATTTGCTCTGCATTTGCTTCCAATGCTAAATAGTTTCCAAACCAGAAACTGCCAGTGTTAGTTTAGCATTGAATGAACAAACCCACCGAGGGTTTGCTGTAAATGCAACAGGAGCCTGCTCAGAACTGTTCTATTTGCACTCACAGCTGCTGACTGAGTAGCCGGGGCAGCCTGTGTGGATCCATGAGCCTGAAGTGCTCTCACTTTTCCTCTTTAATAACATCATAAGCAAAGGTTCAGCCTCAAGGAACAGTGCCTGGTCAGCTCTGGAGGTTGGTTGTCTGTGTGCTTGCACAGATCTTTCTTGGGTGGTCACAGATCTCTGTGTACATGCATGTGAAGACGCTGTGTCTGAGGAGCCAGAAGGAGTGAAGGGCCTTTGCTGGCACAACTGACCAAGCAGCAGCAATATAATAGTTTCTTATCCATCCCAGTTATTATTATGAGGGAAGTTGCTAATCATCTGCCAGGGAGTCTTGAGTTATGCAAGATCACACCTCTGCATGTTAAACAATGCTTTGCTGCAATGTATGAATGTAGAAGTGTAGCCATTCTTGCTCACAGCTCAGTGCTGAGTCGCATGGTGTAAAATGCCACAGCTCCATTGACTTTGGTACAGCCATACAGATTTACATCAGCCAGAGCTGGCTTCCGTGGTCTGTTTAAAATACAGCATTGTCAGGAGAGAAATCAAATCAGAGGAGACTACAACAGAGAAACAAATTTCAGGGGCAAAAGGTAAAAGAGTGGAATCTCTATTCAATTGAAGTGCAAATGCTCCTACTGCTAAATGGTTTCCTGACAGGCAGGGCCAACATTTAATAAATAAAAGGAAGCACAAAGATTCCCAGTACACCCACTAGCATTGACTCACCAACTTCTGCCGCATTCAAAATAGATGGATGGTAAAAGTTCTCATTTAAACACTATTTGAGGCCTCAAAACAATTCGACTAATACATTTCCTCAATTCCTTACATGCACCTATAATTCATGTTCCTCCATTCTGTACTTTTTCACGTGCTGCCTGTTTGCTAGCCTTGTCATGGACAGGAGCACCCAGTCCCTGCAGGAGCTCCCAGTGCTGGGGATGGCTCTGAGCAGCACTGAGGGCTGATGCAGGAATGGGTTCCTTGTTTGATGGTGCACTGGACATACATTGACTGCACACAGATCTTTTGGATGTGGGTTCTTTAAATCTTTTTTTTTTTTTTTTTTTCCTTAAAATCTATTGAGCTGCTCACTCACCTGCTGCGTTTCTTTCCTGGAAGCTCCGAAACCAGAGATACAGAAACACAGCACAGGGACAGGACTCACCCCATAACACCCACCCCATGGGCTGTCCCAGAGTCACATTTTTGTCTCTGAAGCACCTGCGTGCAGTTCCTGCACCTTCCCCTCCTTCACGAGCACCTCCTGCCCAGATGCAGCAGAGTGAAGGGCTTGCCACGTGTCCCTCTTTACTCAAGGTACTTTTAACTAAAGAGAACAAATTTGCCTTATGTTATTGTTGAAGCAAATAATAACTGCAGCTTCAGAAGCATCCCCATTATAAATTCACAGCTCTGATCCATGCAGAGTTTATAATAACATTTCACTCAGCCAGCTGCCACAGGGCAGCCACTGCTGCTCCTGGAGATTGTCTCCAGACTCTGCGTTGTCTCAGCTGTGTGAGAAGTTACTCTCTCTCCTTGATCAAGGCTTCCTTTGAAGATTAGGGTCTAGTTATGGAAATGGTTTGGAAAAGGCATGAACAGAAAAAGGAAATGTTATGCTTTTGGTGATCTGGCTGGAGCAGCAGATGCAGCTTTGCTGAGAGCAGCTGCAGAATGGCCATTGTGAGCTCCATCCGAACTCCAAAGGGTTGCTGGTTTGGATTCTCTACAACATCCCCTTCTCTGCCTGTCTGTGATTGTTATAGCCCAGATGCAAACTCCTTTCCTTGCAGCAGTGGGGAGTTATGTATAGCCAGCCTAAAGAGTCACATGAAAAATCCAGCTGTGTCAGGTCTGTACATAAAAGGTTCATTACTTGAATTAATTTGTTACCTGTGTTTTCAACCTATAACAGGGATTAAACCAGCAAGAGCCTGCTCTTGCACTATGAAGAACAAGTGCTAACTGGCCACCCAGTTTGGTGCTCATACATTCCCCTAACCTTTAAGCATATTCATTTATTAACCAAGAACAAAATATTTCAAAGAAAGTGGAATCCTAAGAGCCTTCCCTTCTTTACCATGAAAATTTAATCACAAGAAATTTCACTTGTTCTCCTTGCTGAAAATACACCAAAAAGCCTTGCAGGCTTGACAAGGGTAAGCAACTCAAGGCACCCAGGAGGATAAGGTAAGGTTATATACGGAAGACATTCAGTGCAATTTCAAGCTTTGAGCTCAGCTTGACAAGATAGGATTTTCATGTGGTTCTTTGCATTGTGATCACTGTGGGTTACACAGCAGTGGAAAGTCAACAGCAGCATCTATGGGGTCTTGACAAATCTGCCCCGCTTTTTGCTTGCATGTTCTGAATAAAGGATGGTTCATTATGCAAAAATCCTTGCATAGCAGCAATGATCTTGTAAATCCCTGCTCTTCACTCTGACATGGCTTTAAACTACAGTCATGACGCTTCACTAGATTAAGAATAAGAGCTCCTCCCTTGCTTTCTGTCAGAGTGCCAGCATTTGAATTTCAGACCGACTGTCGATATCAGCACAAGTTAAGTAGTTCCATTTTACTTTCTGGAATGTTTTTTGTTTAGGCAGAAAATATAGACATGCATATAGGTATACTTAAATGCATAAGCATGTCCATATACATGTGCATCTAGAGATACTGAGCATTTGAAGAGGTTGAGCAGCATTGCACAAGATAAGGCTGTCAGATGTCCTTACAGAGCAATAAAGGGTGATAGATACAAGGACCCTGCTGAAATATCATCTAGCAGGTAAGATGATGTCTTCCTTAAACTTTCAGCAAAGTGGCATCTGCAGACACACACACATAGCCCAGGGCCACAGAACAGGATGAGCTTGCAAGCTCACGCGCTCCTACCAGCATTAACTCATTGCCATTCCTCTGGTGTCATTTTTTTTCTAATATCCAAACTGTAAGTACTAAGAATGACTGCAACTTATTAGCTATAAGGAAGTGGGGCTCTTTTTTTTTCAACACAGAGTTATTCCTTAAACAGCTTGCTCTTTAAACACAGGTGCTCCATCCTAAGTAGTTGATTAAAACTTTCTGTTCGAGCAGGCCAGACTTCTCAGAAGCCTTTGTTCATCCCAGCGCATATTATCCATTTCAGATGCAGTGCACAGTGCGTTCAGTGCAAGCTCCCACAGATCACAGCAGCCTATTCATGATGCCTTCATTTTCGTGGCAGTCCGTGGGAGCATCCATAGGCATCTTTTTGGGGAAAAGATTCAGTGAATGCTGAATGAATGAACCCAGTAGTTTCTGACTGTGTGTAATTACTGCAGGAGCACTCACTGCCTGGGCTGCTGGTCTCAGGGAGCAGGGAGTGAACCCAGCAATGATAGAGGCATGTTCTCTGGAGGCAAGAAGGAAAACAGAATTTGACACTTGTAAAGACCTGGAGGGTTTGGGCTCTCCTAATGTTGACGGCAAAGTATACAGGAAAGAAGAGGTAGTGAAAATTTACAGTCTTATTTCTGAGTCATTGGACAAGATCCACTGATGATCTAACACATGGAGCAGCCTTCACTTAGGATGTGGTTCACACTGTGTGTTTATTGCTTGATTGTAGGAAAAGGAAAATTTCTGCAACCATTTTTTGCTAAGCAACTGAGAGGAAAATCTCACTTCTTTCCTTCTGTTACCAGGAAATTCATTCCTCCTGAAATCTTTCCTGCACTCCTTGCAGATCATTTGGCTGATCTCCTGCAGTGAAATGCCATCCCCTATTCACAGGCTCAGAAAGAAGAAGGTGCAGCCTCTGCCCGAGGCACCAGGCAGGGCAGGACTGGGCAGTCCTGGTACCAGCCCCACTGCCAGAGCTCAAAAGGATCAGGTCAGGCTCTGATGTGGGCAGCTGCCCTTGGAATGTGAGAGTTTATGAAAGATTACAGTGGGAGAAACTCCAAATCATTGGCAAAGTAAAAGAATTCAGGATGCTCACAGCGAGTGGGGAAACAACAGATTGAAGCACTCATACTCCCAGGTAGAGAAGGCATGAAATAACTGCAGTCTTTGGGCAATCCTTTCAGCCTTAGTGAGCTTAAAGGGTGAGAAATATGGCTTTAATTTGGCTTTCCACTTACCTTGACCACAGTTACCATGCCCTCATTGGTGACAGGGTCTGTCCGGATGGTGAAGTGGCCAGAGGGGTCCCCGCTGATGATGCGGTAGATGGCATTCCAGTTGGGAGAGTGAGGCTGGTCCCGGTCCATCACTGTCAAATTTGCAACCACAACCTCCACTCTGTTCTCAGGAACCTCCCCCGAATACTGCAAATAAAAGACAGAGGCAGTCACAGATGGGACTTTTGGTTCTCAAGGCTATGTCCTCTCTCCCTTTAGGCAGCACACAGACACAGACCTCAGTCCCATGGAGAACCATGGGGTTGCTTGTTGTGAGTGACTTGTCCCCTTCTCACTTCTGCTGTTCATATTTTCCCAAGCCCTTTGAAGCTCAGATTCACTTTTTGGCCCAAACGAGAGGAAAGTCAACAGGCTGAGGGAGCTGGGCTTGTTCAGCCTGGAGAAAAGAAGGGCTGCGGGGTGACCTCATTGCAGCATTTCAATACCTAAAGGGAGCCTACAGAGGGGAGGGGAATCAACTCTTTGAAAGGGTAGATAACTGCAGGACGAGGGGAAATGGTTTTAAGTTGAGAGAGGGGAGATTTAGGTTGGACGTCTGGGGGGAATTCTTTACAGAGAGAGTGGTGAAGTGCTGGAACAGCTGCCCAGAGAGGCTGTGGATGCCCCGTCCCTGGAGGTGTTCAAGGCCAGGTTGGATGGGGCCCTGGGCAGCCTGGTCTAGCATTAAATGTGGAGGTTGGTGGCCCTGCATGTGGCAGGGGGGTTGGAGATTCATGATCCTTGAGGTCCCTTCCAACCCTGGCCGTTCTGTGATTCTGAGAAAGTCACTCTCACCCACCCACTGCCCACATATCAGCAAGTGTTCGAGGAAAACCAGAAATGTTCCTGATACTCTCATTCACTGGAGCAATCAGACAGTTAATGTCAACAGCAGGTAAAAATGGCAGATTAAAATGTGCCATTTTTATGATGACTACATCCCTTTAAAATAAGGTATTTTGCCTCCCTCAAATTTCAGTGATAGCATTTTATTGCATCTTCAGAGAATTTCTTTCTTTCATGCACTTGATTTGATTTGATTATTTAAAGCGTTTCTTGTGATTTTGCCACTGCCCTTCCTGGTGCTTAATGCTCTCATTTAGCACTGATTTTCATGGAGCATGTCCAGTTCAGGCATATCCTGATGCATTAGCTGCATTCTCTCTGCTTTCCAGGCCTTGATTTATCGTATGGCTGATCAGGGATCCTGGCCTCTGAAAACTTCCAGTATCTGGAGCTCAGAAGCTGCCAGTAAGACACATTCCCAAATTTTCAAATGTGCTCATCTCTCAACGCTGCCTATTATCAGCACTTGCAAATCAACACTCTGATTGACATATGGCAAATTAAACGCTGGAGAAATGATAGGAGCTGGCAATGAGTCTGGAAGTGAAACCTGGCCCCAAACTGCAGGAGCAGAGCACTCTGAAAATCTGGCCTTTGGTGTGCACAAATGCCAGGTTATGTAAATGATAATAAATCATTCCTTTGTTAGCACAAGAGTCCCTTCTCAGTACTAACCCATACACATCCATTGGCGCCCTTCAGTGTGCGTATGTTTACTGTATATTATTCCACTACTGCCAGCAAAAATATTCAATCTGCCCTATGTTAATGTAGATTTAAATTTGCTCTTTAGTGGTATCTTGAATGGCATTTTGCCCTCTTTTCTGGTACGCACCTGTCCTAAACAAGTTTTCATTAGTGAATGCAGATGGTATCTCTTTTTCCAGCCATGCTGAGTGGTGGGGAAGAACAGTGGGAAGCTGAGAGAGGATTCTAGTTCCAGCACATGCTATAGATCTTTTCTCTTTATTTCCCACAGTTTCACTCGTTCTTTACGCATTCTCTTGCTCAATTTGAAATCTCTGTGGCACACAGCTTAAACAGGGGAAATATCATATGGAAATGCATCAAAAGCCTTTTGAAAAATCCATTAGATTATGTCATACGTACACTCCTATTACCAATTTTGTCTGAAACCTGCTCAAAAGAACCCAAGGAGATTACTTTAGCAGGATCGTCTCTTACTAAATCCACGCTAGTTATCGCCTATTACATTACGTTAATGTTGTATGGCATGCCAGCAATGACAAGCTGATGAGCTCCCACTCTCTTCGAGTAGATGACAGCACTGCTAACATCACAGGATCTAATCTGTTGCAATTTCAAAGGATTTAAGCACGTTGTGCATCTATTGCCAATCTCTGACCTTGGACCACAGTTTTTGTCTGCTACCACCAGGCTTATGCCGTGCAAAACCAAACAGGATTAAGAGATGGCTATTAACTGTACTTAAGGCATTGACAAGGACCAGTCTTGCAGGCTGCTTAGCACCTTTAGCAGATCATAATCCCGGTGTTGCCAGTGAGTTTGGCTACGTGAGCAAATACCACACAACTGCCAACAGATGTTACAGCAGCTTTTCTAAAAGCCATGACAACATCTGCTTTTGGCCTGCAGCAATATAGTTTACAATAAGGTATATTTTTAAAATAGGAGGTATATCAAAAATCTTGAGTACACAAACATATCAGTGTAAAGCCTGAAGGAGGATCATAATCTTTCAGGAAGCTTTCTATTAGGGTAAAACTCAATGTGCTCAGAGGATACTGAGCAATCCAGGAGCTGATTCAGTTGTCGACACCTACTAGGCATATCTGGGAATTGATTTAGTCCTGTGCAGCTCTAAGGGTAGATATTGTCCTGTCCGTATGTTTATATAGGCACATATTTTCCTGATGAGAACAATAACTACACTGGAATCAAAGGACCCATCTGAAGCTGTGCAGGTGAAGAGGCAAATATTAGAGGGCTGCACCTCAAAGATGAGAACAACTTTTATAAGCTTTGGATCAGCAGCCACTGGGAATTAAAAACGTAGCTCATCTTTCCTCCTTCTTACACTCTCCCACTATCAGTAGTGTAAATAAGTGCTGTAACATGCATTGTCCACAATTGTCTTTTAATAAAATTAAGAAATGACATTATATGGCACGTGAGAAAGGAACGATGGCAGCTCAGAGCTATGCACACTTCTTTAACATCGTTCCCTCCCTACTTGGGAGTAATTCCAGATAGTGAACAATGCTTTCTTTCACCGTGCTGCTTTACAGCATTCCCACTGCTGTACATTTTCTTTCATAAGATTACAATTGATTTTCAAATAAGGAGAAGCATATCTGCTCAAACAAGGTAAAACAATGGGCAACACGAGAGCTGCTAGAGTAAACATAAGATTGATAAAACACTGCTTGACCTATACATGTAGCATTTACTCGTATTCCCCTGTAATTCATTTAGCTTCACTTTCAATTGTTGCATTTGAAGTCCTTAATTTCCAGAGTGCTTTTCTGAGACCATTCAGAAAGACTTCTATGGCTGATTGTTATACACTCCGCTTCCCTTATGAGATAAGAATTTGTTCTGAACTTGGCATGTTTTTAAGTTCTTAAATTCTGTGCTGTCTTTTTTCCCCCTTCTCTCCATAAAAGCATGTGCTGGCAAAAGTCCTTTTCTCATTCCTCTAGAGCTGGCCTGTCTGAAGTCATGTCTTGCTGAAAAGGTAATAATTCATTCTGATTTTCTGGTTGCATCAGATTCTACTAAAATTGTTTAATCCGAGAGTTTGTCTTTTGTCTCGTCCAGCACTTGACAGCATATAAACACGCAGACAAATATCACTCAGGAGGAGTCAGGGATTGATGTGGGGGGACAGATGATGAATTCACATACCTTCTTGTCTGTGTGCTATAAATCTGGAGTCTGGGCTGTGAAGCCATGCACAGCAGAGTAAAACCAATTAGCTCAATGCAGCCACTCCTAGGGAGGTGTTCAATTGAAATAGATGAATATGGAGATAATTATTCAGGCTTTCTTCTAAACGGAATTCCTTTTTTCTAGTGTGCTTGCCTTTTCCTAGCTGTTTTCAATAAAAAGCTGTGAAAGCTTTTTATGTGAAAGTGCAGCCAGGGAACCCAACACATAGAGTTGCATGCCAGGCTGAGTTTGCCTCCATATACTATGCAACATAATCCCATTGCAAGCCAAATGTTTACCTTTTCCACATGCTATTTAACAAAGATGCTTGAATGCGCACAAATTAATAAACAACTACAGTCTAGCTGCAGCCATCTATGTAAAATGAAAAAAAAAAAAAAGCAAAAATCTCCTAATAAATCATTAATTGTGATGTGCCTGCCCAATTGTAGCGCAGAAAGGAGCAAATGCCATCCTAATTGATTGCTTCTTATTCCATCTTTATAGGCCTGCATTTTTTATTGTGGGGGCTGAGAAAGCCCAGAGGTGTAAAAAACCTCTAGACTGTACTCTGTGTATCTGTCAATGTGATATTTAGATCAATAATCTTCTTTTTTCCCCTTACTCCTACTGCTGGTAATTTAGCTTTTCTTTCTAGAAGCCTAATTGCCGTTTTCCTAAGCCTCACTATCAGTTCTCCGACCTTTAATTTCCACTATTGTTTGCTGGATGGATGACTGTATGAGGTCTGCAGGTTGTCCTGCTGCACGGTTGCACCCGGCCATCAGTTTCTATGACAGCACTACACTGAACTCTGGGTTCTTGCTCCACCTTTGCTGCTGTGCATCAGAGACCACGAATGTGCTTGAATCGCTGTGTTGTGAATAAAGGGACCTGATAAACAGTCGTCCACATTCTGCATGCAGATTAGATTTTGAAATGTGAATTTCCTAATCCCATTTCATTAAAGAACTACTCTCGTGTGCTCCTGAATGACGATCATCTTCTAAGCCTTGATGTCTGCGTGCTGTTTGGAAGCAGCCCACTGTGCCCAGCTCTGCATTCCCAGCCCCTGCACCGCACATCCCTGTGTTCACTTGGGTCTGCTCCACAACCAATCCATGCACACATTGACTGCTTCAGATTCTTATATGCCATGTGGCAAATGCTTCCCCAAACATCGTCTATAAAGCCTGGCACACTCCTGCCAGCTTGCAGCTCTGCTCTGCTGGTGTGAGGCCCAGCTGTCACAGAGCTTGTTCTGAAACCAACTGCTTGGGCTGCAGGCATGGCTTGCCATGGGCCATCCAGCTTCATCCAGCCAAGCGCATGTACTCAGATCACCAACGTGGGGAAGTTCTGCATCCACAGTTGGCAGTTTGTGCCGCTGAAATGCCCCCCACATGTGCAAAGGGGCTCTCAGATCTACAAGTAAGACTCTAGGTAATATCCCCTTCTTTCAGAAGCAGCAGATGAAAACCCTCTTATTTCAGCATCTCTGCCTTGAGGAAGGAACGTAAAGATCTGGCTTTCACCTTGGTTCAAAGACTCTTACAGTACTCACCAGGAGTTCAGAGACACGTAATAGTAAAAGGATATTAAAAAACCAAGAAGTTTACATGCCTGACAATGAGCACTAATTTTTTTTCATTATCAGATGCTACATTCCTGTGCTGGTCTGAAAAGATGCCACAAAAACGATGACACAAGACACTACTCTGCTGCAAGATAGCCTTTTCCAGATAAGTATGTCTTATGAAATGAGGCTCAAAGTTGGCATAGAAATTCAGATATTTTATAAAAATCATTACAACACAAAGGAGCTTTTTACAACATTCTTATGAAAGGTTTAAAAAGAGATTAAAATTAAGTCCTTGGCACGGCATATAGCCTTGTCAAGGAAAAAAAAAATCTACATTAACCCCGTGTAGGAAAGTTGTACTTTATCTCTATTTCAAAGGCTATAAAGAACCACTTTAATCAACCTACTTGACTTTGGGGACTTGCACGTCTCACTGAAACTCATGAAATCTGGCATAGTGTGATTTCCAGAACACAAAAGCCTTTAATCTGTAACCCAGCACTCTTGTACATTCAAATCCTGATACTATCTCCTTGTTAGGAAGAAAAATTGTGAATTTATCCAAAACGGGATCTCATCTCATCTAAATGATGAAGCCTTTGCAACAGTGACCTTTAACAATTGTTGTACTCAACAATAAAAGATTTTATCATCTCAGGAGCCAATGGAAACAGTATATGTTAAGAGTCCCATCTGATACACAGCCTTTTATTTTCAAGTTTTAGACACGAATACTTTGAACATTTCATTTGCTCTCTTGTCTAACACACCTTTGTTTCTTGCCTGCAGAATGAGCAGCAGGAAAAGGTAGCTTATACCTTTCTGCAGACTGCTTGATTGTCGGGTGCAATTAGTAATGCTATCTTTTAAAAAATGCATAGGTTTTAAAACAGCTGGAGGCATCTACAAAAGCTTCATTCTTAAAAAAACAAAAACCAAAAAACCCCTTTATATATATATATATATATGCATTTGTATAATGGAACATTTTTGCACAGATACATCAGTGTTTTACAGCAGCTCACAGCTCTGTGCTTCCCTTTAGCTGTAGCAATACAGGTATCCCAGCCCTTGGGTTGGGGCAGATCCTGAGAGCATCACAAATTGCTATTACTTGACAAAACCATTAGTTCAGCCCAGATCAGTGTTTCAGCCCCACCAGCATGCTGTAATGACCTGCAATACTCACTGGGCTACAGAGAGGGAAAAGCTTGAGGAGGGGATGCTGGCAGTGATCCCTGTGCGTGGTGGGCATTGTGCAGGGATGAGCTGCACCACCTGCACCGCTGTTCCCTGAGCTCTGCACTGTGTTGGCCTCAGCTTTAGGACCTGCTAATCCTTCTGCAACTGCAGGCCAAAAGGAGCAGGCAGAGCTCGGTCCCCCTGGTGCTCACAGAGAGGCATGTAGAGATGTGCACTTTTGAAGAGACATTATGGTCATTTGTATTTGCATTTTCTGCTTGTGTAAACACTATAAATAATGCACTTCTTTAAAAGCAGGTGGCATTAATTCATCTGTTGGAATGTCAGACCTCATACTTCCTTCTTTTTCTTCAAAGTCCAAAGTAGAAAATAACTGCAGTGTTTCAAAAACATATTTTTTCCAATTTACGCATAAACCAGGCTGACAAAAATGATGTGACAGCATCTGGCTCCTAAGTGAGCAAAATGGACTTCATGGGTCTGACTCTGTATTTCTTGGTGATGTGTGTATAGAAGAGAATGCTTCCATTCAGGTCCTGGTAATAAAGTTTCATACTGAAGGGCCTTAAGCTGGCAAATCTGGTTTAGGATTTCCTTAATAACTGCCCATTTCACATAATGAGTTCTAATTATTATTTTTTTTTTTCTTTTTCGTGTTTTAAGGCATATAAAAGCTGCTCGTGTGCTTTTGGGATCCAATGATGGATATCTGGGGAAGAGAGAATTTTAAGAGTATGGAAACTGATTTTTTATGCAGGCCATAATCACAGAATCAAGATTTGACCCAAGATTCCATTGTAGCACCTGTCTGCATGCTGCCCAAACCTTCTCTGCACTGCAATTGAAATCTCTGTTGTTTCCAGATGAGTCTCGGAATTAGCACAATGAGGGATTCCCTTACTTTTTAATGACTAGCACTGAACTCTGCTACCAGGTGCTGGAAAACCCATGAGATCTGGTCAGAAAACAAGCAAGCAGAGGAAACCTGTGCGTCCAAGCTTGGGATCTGGTGGAGTCACTGCAACCTGGCAGAAGCAATAGAAATATGCATGCCTGCCTGCTTAGAGCAATTCAGAGCACAGAATGATGACTAAATTAAATGCTGTGTGATTCACAGGACTTGCCACGAGGAACAGAGGGCAGCTGGATTTTGTTCAGTACGGAAAAGAGCACATAGCAGAGAAAAGGAATGCAGTGAGAGATGGGAGGATATCAGGCTGAAGAAAAGAGGAAGCCTGCGTATACTTGTACACCTAGGAAGGAAAGCATTATTTCTTCCCTGCTATTTTATTGGCAATTAAAGCAAGTTCCTGCACAAGGCTGAAGAGTTTGAAAAACTCTCTGATGCACAAAAATTATGTGAAAGCTCCCAAACTTCCTCCCTGTTGTTAATTCTGTCTGCAGTCTGTGTTCTGACCCTTCCCTCTGCAGCTGGGAGGTGTTAAGGCATCCTGGGCACTTAAAAATGTCTGATAAGAGAAAACTCACAGCATTGCCAAATCCTTCGCTAAATCTCTCTCTCTCTCTCCTTTTTTTTCCCAGTATGTCACTAAAGATTTCATAACCAAAATGTGCTTAACAAAATTCCAGATATATATCCTCTTAAAATGACAACGCTTGGAAGCAACTGTTTTTAAGGCAACAGAATATTGATGAATTAAAAACCTGCCAACCCAAAGGAGCTGGCCAACTTCAGAAGGGGATTTATCTCAGTGCCTCGCAATAACGGAGTCACAAAACATTTAAATTTCTCAGGCTTGCATCAGTTCCTGAGACACCGTGTACTTTTAAAGTAATGACATAATCCACTGCAAAGGGGTATTTGCTGGGACACCTGGCAGAGGTGAGACGTGCCTGCAGGGCTGTTCCAGGATGGGCACTGAGCTGTGCATCCCCATAACAGCTCTGTGCCGAGAGCAGAAGTGGGGCACTAGGATCAAACCTTTAAATACAGTACTGTGCACTGCCACAGTGCTGATGATGGGTACACACACGTGCCATACTGATACAGGTACACCCATCCCATATGGGTACACACATGTGCCATACTGATACAGGTACACCCATCCCATATGGGTACACACGTGCCATACTGATACAGGTACACCCATCCCATATGGGTACACACATGTGCCATACTGATACAGGTACACCCATCCCATATGGTTACACACACGTGCCATACTGATACAGGTACACCCATCCCATATAGGTACACACATGTGCCATACTGATACAGGTACACCCATCCCATATCAATAGCAACGCTATGAGACAGGAGAGCACAGTGCTGCACACTACAGGTGAGCAGAGGTTTATGAGATATGTGCTGTGATTCCCAGATTTGCTCACTGCTGTGCTGAGAGCAGGCAGTGCATGATGTTGAGGGAGCAGCCCCCAGGTGCTGCAGGAGCGTTAATTGGCTGCGATTGCGCTCTCATACAGAGAGCAGAGGTGGCATTATTCTTGATTTTACACCAAGCAGTACATGTGTCCAATTTGAGAGAGACCAATAGAGCATTTTTTTTTTTAATATTCTTTTTTTTTTTGTGACAGAAAATTGAAATCTGTAATGAAACTATCGTTCCCATTTTTTAACTCACTGGTCTTTGGCAATTTAAACTCCAAGGTCTGAAAAATTCATTACCACTAACTTCCATCAAGGGTGTTCCTGAAACCAAAATTACTTAATCAACTCAATTTAGCTTCTTGTGTAGACCTAATTCAGAAAAACTTTATCTTCTTGAATTGTTATTGCAATTAATTTCCCCCCCTTCTTTTTCTACAGCAGACGACATTTCAGTAATTAGATATTTTATAAAAATGAGTTATTCATTCAGGGTAGCTTCACTTTTATATTTGATTAATCATATTACCACCGAGGTCTGGAGTTTGTCTCGAAGGAAAGTTTAATGACCTCATTTTAATCCTTCTTTTAGCACTAGACAGGTATCAATGAAGAGAAATAAAATGATCTATTTTTCCTTCCCCCCCCTCTTCACCCCCCCAGTCTTAAGATTACATTTGATGGCTTTTTTTTCCCCCCTGTGTGACTGACCCATTTACAAGGAAGACTCTATCTGATTCCAATTAGATTTAGGACAGAATCAGGCTAAACAGAGCCCTGAACTACGCCTTAAGAACTAATGCTCAGTGTAATGGAGAGGAACTGGAACTGTTTCTCCAAATGGCAGTTGGTTTAAAGTACAGTAGATGATTAATTTGGTGATAATTTGAAAATGAATGTGCTGAAAGGATATAAACAAAACAAAAGCCACTGTAAGTTGAGGTTTTGATTAATGGAGTCTATTAGTAAGAGAATTCTATCAAGGAAACCACACTCCTTTAATAAATGCATATATACACATACAGTGTAATGGAGTAATTCACATAACCGCAATTTATCTGGAGTAGGGATCTGGGTTTTATTGATGACTGTATTATATCAGTATCTATCTATGCTTCATCTCCACCTAAACGTGTATTTATTTTTGTGTATCTGTACGTACACATCTTCATATCTCTCTCCATCCCGTAGAATACTCTAAGCAGTTGTGAAGATATTTCATCCCTCCTGCCCTATACTACACTGGTGAAACCATAGAAGAGGCTGATGCTCCTGTCGAGAGGACATGGTGAATTACTGTTTTATTTTACTCATGAAAGAGGTAATAATACAGAGCAGAAGTTGAGTGTCTACAAGGGAGTACCATGCACGGCTTGTTTCCCATAGCATGGCATTCAAAGGGCCCCCAGGCACCTCCAGATGCTGTACTGCGAAGAACACAGACACCACCAGCCCCCTGCCCTCAGCTCCTGGTACCCCTGGACCCACTACAGGTTCTCATCCCTAGCAGTCCCAGCTTGCACACGTGCAGAAATCTGACAACAGATGAGGGATTGAAGTCCCATCAGAACAAACCACCCAGTTTCCTCCAACTACCCAAAGAACACGCACCAAGCTGTGAAATCTGCACCCATCTCCTGGGCACTGATGGACAGGTTCAGACTTCCACAGGGACCCCCATCCCAAGGGCAGCTCACGACAGGAATGATCTCCATCACAGTGTAATTACCTCCCTGACTGAGGCCAACCTGCATGTCCACAGCAGCAAAGTCTCCCGACGTTCACATGGTGAGTTGTGGGCAAGGCTGAGACGAGATGGGAAAAAAGAACAATTTTTGTGCTGCTGCCATCCTCCTTTTCTACTGTTGTTCTACTGTTTCTACCTCTTGTCCCTACATCTGCATTCTAACTCATTGCTTATGACAATAAACAGTGGCTTTCATCAGGACCTGTGATGTAATGAGGGGCAGAAAGTCCATTTCAAAGTATAAACACTGAATTTTTATCTAGGAAAACTGAACTCATTTGTAGTTTTTAGACTTCACCGACCACATATTTAATTGAAACGCACACAGAATTAGGTAGGTGCTCATGTACCCAAATGCTGCTGGGCATATTGGATTCACTTGAATACAATAACTTATTTCAGTTAGAAGATGACAGTTCTATAACAGCCCCAGCTTTACTGCGTAGTTCAGCTGAGCTTCGTTTTGATTGGAAAATAGCAAGCAAACACAGTCACTGGGGATTTTCCATGAAAGCACAATTGATTTTTAACAGTAAATCCTGTCTGCAGAACTGCACTGAACTCCTGAGTTTGTTTTTAGCTATAAAACAATGCGGTCCTGTAAAATTTTCTCACCACACTATTAGGTCTCTCCCCTTGCCAGCTCTGACCTGCACTGTTCACCTTGATTTCTGGCTCCTGAGACAACTGCCTCTAAATTATGCCACGAGCATTTTGATGATTTTAAAGTACTGTGGCATGCAGGGTCATCTACATCCAAATGTCGCTGCAGACTTTCTGAATGGCACAGGTGTAAAGTTGGGCACCATTCAACAAGATGAATGGGCAAAGGCACTGTGTCCCTGCATGGGGATTTAGGATGTGTGGTGGCTGGGGTTGAAGTCCAGGTCTCAGAATCAGAAACACCAAGGTTGGAAAAGACCTACAAGATCATCCAGTCCAACCACCACCCATCACCAATAGCACTCACTAAACCATAGTCCTCAACACAAAATCCAAACGTTCCTTGAACACCTCCAGGGTCAGTGACTCCACCACCTCTCTGGGCAGCCCATTCCAGTGTCTGACCACATTTTCAGAAAAGTAGTATTTCCTAACATCCAGCCTAAGTCTCCCCTTGGCGCAGCTTGAAGCCATTCCCTCTAGTTCTATCACCAGTTACACAAGAGAAGAGGCCGACCCCCCAGCTCAGTACAACCTCCCTTCAGGTAGTTATAGAGAGCAATAAGGTCTCCCCTGAGCCTCCTCTTCTCCAGACTGAACAAACCCAGATTCTTCAGCCACCCCTCACCAGCTTGGTCACCCTTCTTTGAACCTGTTCCAGGGTCTCAAGGTCTCTTCCAGGTCTGGGCACATGCCCAAGCCATGGGAGACAGTTATCTACCCTTGTCTGCTGGTTTTCCCAGCATCAGCTGTAAAGTGTCTCTTTAGGACAGTCCTGCATAAGTATCCAGGTCTGTCTGTGGGAAAGTGCAGAAATCCCTTTCCTGCTGGATTCTCCCTTCAATGCATAAGATTAATTAGCAAAAGGCCTAAGCATGAATGTAGAAGTGATTTCTCATACCGCTCATGTCCTGAATACTTCCTGGTGCATCTGGCTATAAATGTGCTTAGGAAACCCCAAACCACTTGCAGACTTACTTGGCTTCCTGTTTTGGTTTCCTGTGGCCATTAAAGATAATTTCTCCAAATTAGGCCTATTTACATTTTTGCATCATAGTCATTTGAAAAATCAGTATTTTTCAGCTGGAATGAAAAGCTGAGGGTTTTCTCTGGCACTTGTTACTTCTGAAATCCCTGCCAAAGGCAGAGCTCAGTGCAGGGTGCTGCACCCCAGCTAAAGCATTTGTGCAACTCTTTGCCACTTGTAAACAAGTCACCACTATTTCACAGCTCAAGTCAGCAACATCTGCTGGACACTGGACAGTGTTGCTCTTTCACTGATTGATGCATGGCTGTAATTTGATTTCAGTGTGAACACGAGCACAAATGCACATAAAGGAAGGAACAGAAGCTTGCACTTGTTTGCTTATCTGGAATTTTGGAAAGTTCGCAGAGCAGGAGGACTCTTGAACAAGACATCTGGAGACTACATACAGCTCTGGTCAAAAGAAAGAAATCTGAGCAGAGCCTGGCACACAGCAGGCACTGAGATAACCACTGGAATGGAAAGTTGTAGTGCAGAAAGGGGCTGGAGGTTGACTGGTTTAGCTTCACAAAAACGTGTATCGGGGCAGAGATAAGAGAAAATGGAGTGGAAACATCAAGATGGGAAAAGGAAGAACTATTTATGGTGAAGCACACCTGCAACGCACTGAGAACCTGCTTCAAATTTCAAATCACTTTCCAGAGTGGGTTCTTAGTATTTTCCACAGAGCTCCAAGGAGCCAAAACACCTGCAGAGACAAAGGTCAGCAATTCTTGGCAGTGCAGTGCCAAAACCAGAACTCCTTTAGCCTGGGACTCTGCCTGTGTCATTCTGCCCACGATGCTCCAAGCTCATTGCTGACCAATCCCATCCTGGGTGAGCCAGGTTCCAAGATCTGTGCTGGTAATTAAACAGCCCGGTTAAAAACTATCAAGGACTGCTTCTCCTGATGCACTCACAAATGCTTGTTCCTCCACTGATTAGCTAAATCCACTTTGCAAACAGATTAACCTCACCCAGCAACACATCCCCTTCTGCTAGTAGACAAGCCTCCTCTGCTCTTCTGCTTTCACAGCCAGCTCTGGCCCTTCCCAGCCCACAGGGCTCAGCACTACCCGACACTCGCTCGCTCCTAAACCTTCAGAGCTGTTCCCAACAGGAGATGAGCCCAAGAGGCAGAGGGGAAGCGGAGGCAATTCTGGAGCCGACACTTTAAAATATGCTCCACTGGGTTCAGCCTCGGAAGAGGAGATTCTCAAAGCTGTGCCAAAGGGCAAATTTTAAAGTAGCTTTAAATAAGACCTCCTAAGGCTCAGGAGCTTAAAGAACTTGAATAGCACAGTTTCTTCTCCCCCCCCTCCCCCCTTTTCTTTTTTTTTTTTTAAAGGAGAGGTTGATTGCCAGCCAGGTTTTCCCCAAAATCCACAAGCTCAACTAATTACAAGCACTTCAGTCCTGCAAAATAATATTTCCCTTACATGGGCCACTATAAAAAACAAGTTCTGCACAGTAGGCAAATTTAAAATAACTTTTAATTAACATTTAAGACACAGAAGTCTGATCATGCAAATTCATCTGCGTCTCCTCTCTGTGCCTGATTGTTCCTGATTGAATACGATAAAAATAGACTTTGTAAGAGTCGAGTGTAGGCATGGGTTTCTTTTACTTCTCCTCCCCTCTGACTATGCATTTCCTTAGATAAAGTGGAAACCCTGAGATGGAGATTATTGGTACAGTGGGTCAGGCTGGAAAGGGCATCCAGCTTGACAGAAGCATTAAAGGCATTCCTTCCATGAGCCAAAAAATGCCTCCACCTTGCATAAAATCTAACCTGAGAGAATCCAGCACTGTTCTGTCTCAGCTGACGCTTAATCTTTGGAATACCAACACTAATTTCAGTGTGCCTCCTCTGTATCTGAGGTGAACATCTGCCCAGGGGCTCCGTCACAGATCTACACTAATGTGGAAAAAATGCAACTTGCCTGCACATAGGAGATAAATATTCGAAGGGTGGCAGAGGAATTTCCACACCATTAGAAAGTGTCAGAGAAAACAACCATGCTACGAGCAGCAGGACACTGCATAACGGATGGCACACAGATCCTGCTAGTAGCAGGTATCTCTTAGCAGTTGGAGCAAGTTCCCTAGAGAAACTTTGTACAAGGTCTTGATGCAATGCGAAGTCCAGCTAAAATTTCACCATGCCATGTCAGCTGATGATTAGGCAGGTGCAAACCCACCAAGAATGCCACAGGAATGAATCAGCACAGCTAATCACTCCAAATGGAAAATTTGGGCATGGTAGATGAAACTTTTCCAAGGCATTCCAGAGCCCACAGGAGCAGGCTGGTCAGGCATGTCTCAGAGAACTCCTACTGCTGCTCTGTGGCAGAGGAACAATTGAATCCCTCCATTTATTTTTGCAAACAGCAATGTCACATGAAGAACACAACACAAAGAGCCGGCTGCTGAAGTCCCTTAGCTAGCCAGAAGAGCATTCCCTGGCTCACGGACCTGCACTAAATCATTAAAATTGCCCAAAATAGCTGTCTATGATGTTTACAGTATCATAGGATACTCCACTCTTCTAGCACAGATCTGTTTCCCACTGAGGCAGTATCTCACGAGATATCTCCCCCCGTTAGTTGCTCTCTGATGCTTCTCAGCATGGCCAAATAGCATCACAGATTGAGGATGCATTCACCCTCATAAAAACCAGAGCTGGAAAGAACTCATGGAGGTCACCTCATCCTTGCTGTGCCCCAGCATGTCACAGTTTGATGCTGGTAGTCCTAGGCATGCTGGCCAGAGCTGGCTGTGACTCTGCTGATGGAGCTGCTGGGCTCAGTGTTAGCAGCACATTTCGATTCAGAAATATTTCCCTCAGAGATTCTGATTTTTTTCCTCACCTTCTAACTTCATAATCCTTCATATAACAATGCAGACTTTCTTCTTCCCCTGATATTCTGTGGGATCTTCCCCTGGACTTTCAGCTGATGTAGTAAAGGATGTGAAAAACACATCGATCCACTTTCACAGAAGCAAACATCCATTTTGGAGTTTTACAGGTATCTTCAATTTGTACATTTAAGGATCTTCTGTGTGATCCTATTGCTCCTTTTTCACTTCTCTTCTAGCACTGCGATTACAGCTCATCTGGTTTTAAATGGCCCTTAACCAAAACACCTGGGCAGCCCATTCCCTCCTTGTGTCTGAACTTCCACCTCAGCCCCATGCTACACCCAATTACTGCCATGATCCCAATTTCCTGACCATCACAGTGGCTGTGTTTTCCTCTCCTGTCCCGTTGTTAAGTTTTACACAGCAACATTAATTCCTGCTGCTGAATACATGAGCTGTGACACCAGCATGTTGCAGAGTCCTCCCAAGCAACTTTCTTATCCAGTAATGATGAAGCCCAACCCTCCCCCCCCCGAGCTGTATGACAGGTAATTTAGGAGCACCGTAAGATTGGCCTTTCTATGCTTCAGGGCCAAACACAGTCACTCCAGTTCTTTTCAGCTGGCAACTTCCCAAGAGCAAACTGCTATTTCAGCTATTTGGTCATTTCAATACAGGAGTATTTGAAATAAGAATATAAGAATACACCATATCTCTCCAAACAATCTCCAGTCTTAAAGGAGACCATGGGCTTCCTTACCCTGTGAGAGCTGTAGATTTCCTGGAAAGAGATGTTTGCCTTTTTTTTTTAGACTTGTTAAAAAGCAGATCGGACTATTTGAGGACAGTGAGGAAATTCAGCTTCATTTTAAGGAGACTGATTAGCCCAGTGCTGTCCTCTGTGCCAGTCAGGGAAAAACCATATTGTGCTTCCATACTTCCACAAAATAATCCCAGGAATAGCCAGGATGAATATCGAAGATAATCATTTCCATAAAAATCAGAAAATACTATTGTATTATTGTAAAATGTGCTCGGTTTTCAAATCTTTATCAAGCCCCTTGTGCTACTGCATAAAGCCCTTCAGTCCTTTGCAGAGCTCTTTCTTCAGCAATTGAAATCAGAGAAATAATTGTACACAGCAGCCATGCTAAGAGGAAGAGTAGCATCTTCCCACCCATTTAACACAATCCTATGTGCATTTCTCTTGATGAACTCCATTCCTTTTAGGTCTAACACACACTGAAATGTAAAACACTTGGAATTCACCTGAAAGCAGGTTTTCCTTATCTTTCCTTCTACCAGATTCAGATTTGGAAAATATTTTAAATATCCCAGTTCAGATATGGATCACAGCCTGACAGGGTGAAGCTCTGCAGAAGGCACTACAAGAGACTTCACCTCCTATTTTTCTTCTGGACCAGGCAACTTGGGTCATCTGGAACTTGTGCTTAAATGATGTGGCCACTAGATGTCATTCCTTTTTCACTCAAAAGAAGAGCTATTCACCTGGTAGAATAACCTCCCTGCCAAATATTAGCAAGCTTGTATGGTTGTATGAAAGTCCCATTGCCTGGGAATTGCCAAACTCTGTAAGACAGCCCCTAAAAGCCTTCCCAGGGAAAACAATCCCATGCTGGCACGAGAAAGGAACACGTGGCCTAAGCTTTGCAGCACATTTTTGTGGCTCCCCACAACCATATGTATCATATGTAGGGAGATATTTAATGACAGCTTTACACTACAAAGCTCAGTGTGTTCACTACGACAGATAGGAAGCACATGTGTTGTTGTAAAACCCAAGCTCTACCGGCTGGAACAGCAACACAGGCTGCAGGCTGGCAGCCCATTTCTGACTCAGGAGAAACCTAGTGCTGCCCTTCTTCTGAGAATCCACAACACAGTCACTTCCCCTGTCTGGGAGATGAGCACGCTGCGTCCAAGAGCTCAGGGTTCAGAATCACAGAATTGTAGGGGCTGGAAGGGACCACTGAGGTCCCTGTGGTGAGATGAAGGCAGGATCCCACCGCCAGCATGAAGCCCAACTGGGCCCATGGTGGCATCAATTGGGCTTTGCACGACTCCCTGGAGCTCTGCTGCATATTCACAGTCTGTAAGGGTGTAACTAAGGAGAAACTCCAGCACTACATGAATAAATATTTGCATATCCTGTAAGGCGGAATGAAAATTCAGAATAATATAAATAATAAACACATTCCTCAAAGAACATTCAGTGACATGAGCACAATGCAGTTTTGACTTTCTGTATTCTCAGTGATCTGGTATCAGTTCTAGACAAATCATTTGCTCCTCCTGGTTTACAACGATATGAATATAGACAGTGGCTACACAGTGTTTTCTCATTTATTACCATGTAGATCTCTATACTCCTTTGTGGTTATTATGCATGTTTTGGATGTTCTACCTCTATGGATTATACAGGCCGGAAAGAACAAGGCCACATTATGTCTCCTTCTGCCTTTTCAATTTTATCTTAATCAGCTCTAATTTGTCATTTGCAATCTCTCTATTTTTCCTCTTTCTCCCGAGTAATGAAGACTTGGAACACATGAGAACGGAACAGAGAAATACTGTACTAATAGAAGTAGCATCTTAAACTGATTAAAAGCAGATGTAGTGAAGTAGATCTACACACTTACTGCCGGCACACACAAATACATCTGTTAAAGCTATCAGTGTAATACAAATTTCCTGGATAACTGTTACCATTTAGAGTATTTACTACTTCTTTGAAATCATATCCAGGCTACTAAACCCAAAATATCTGTTACTGCGCCGGATCTCACTCATAAGTAATAATAACTCTGAGATGTCTCCAGCTGATTGCTGTGAAACAACTGTATCCTCTTTGGGGCAATCAGACATCATCTGTTTGCCACATTATTTCAGCTCCTTTAATACCTCACTAAAATTGGTCGCCAAATAGTTTTGCTACCTCACAGATCACGTTATTTTCCTTTTCCCATCTTTTGCCTTCCCCCCCACCTCTCTTATAAGTCTTTGTTCCACGGATTGATCAAGTTTGTCCTATCTGCCAAACCAGCAAAGAGAGCCGACTGGCACAAACATCCCCGAATCACAACCATGCTGTGTCTGGGCACTGCTGTGCTGACGTATTGCTACTTACAGTGCTGGTCGTGAATTCAGGGGGGTTGTCATTCACATCTGTCACCGTAATGATTGCAGTCGCCGTGTTTGAGAGACCGTAGTTAAGATTTCCTTCCATATCTGTGGCTTGAACGATGACTATATACTGCTGAACTTTCTGGAGAGAATAAAAAAAACAAACAGAAGAAAATAAAAAAAGGCATCCTGTAAAACGTCTCAGTTTATTTTCCATACATAAGTTCAATCTTAAGGCTGACTACTAAGTTAGATAGACTTAAAACATAAGAAAACATAAAATTTTCCATTGCCTTTCTGAAGCAATTTTCACATACATTGGTGGCTATCACCTGCTTTATAGGAAAACAAAAGATCTTATAGGCAGAAATTCTTGGCTTAGACAGACATTTTTGTTAATTTTTAAATGTGTTCAGCAACATTAGTTTGTGTCTTCTGAAAATGAGTAGAAATTTGGCTGACGTTTTTTTTCCTCATCAAAAAAGTCACCAAACACATTAATAATCTCCAAATGACAGCAGCATTGCCTCATGGCACTCCAACTGGTTCTGCTCACACAGTTCAATGCCTTTTGACACTTAAAATATCTTCCCTGTTTCAATTTGTAACAAAATCTTCATTAAAAATTCTCAATTACTTTGAAGAATGAAAAAATCTTGCAGAGCAAACCATCTTGCCAAGCTACCTACATCACGTTCAGGGCACACAGAATACTTAATCATAGAATCATCGGGGTTGGAACAGACTTTCAAGATCACCCAGTCCAACCATCAGCCTGACCAACTGTACTACTATAATGGGATGATGATAGCAGGATAGCAAGGTCTTTAGTTACAGCAAATGAGAATGAGACCAAATACAGCAGCCACAGGTGCAGAAACGAAGGAAAAGAGCTGCTAACCTTTGAAAGCCCTCACGTAGGCAGGGATCTCCAGCAAGAGAAGCTCTTACATCCACCACCAGCCCTTAAATGAGGTCTGGAAAGGATCATGGCTCCAGCCCTTCTGGTCACTCATATGCATTGCATGCAGCTGAGCTCCTGTGGTTTGGCCCTGCCTTCCCACCAGGCGCTCCATCACTGTTTCAGGCTGTGACTTAGCATTTCCACTACACGAACTGAGTCCCACCATGATGACCCTCAATGCCACATCTCTTAAATACCTCCAGAGATGGGGAATACACCTCCTGTTCCCACGTGAGCTGGGACATGGGGACCAAGTGGTTCTGGCAGAGCAATGGAGAGCCCAAAGAGTGCGGATATGGAATCACAGTGTTACACTGGAAAAGCTTTGTGCAAAGTCAAGTGGAGGGTCTCTAATGGGAGGAGAGAGCTGCCCAGAGTGGCTGCGTGCTGGATGGCTGCCTGCTGCTGGAGTCTGGCTCTGCTACTCGAGGGCTGCCCTTTTCCTTTGCTGTGCAACAGCTTGTGCAAAATGTCAGATGCTCTTTGAAGTTTCACATGGTGAAAATTAGGACTGTTAGGTCTGCTTACTCCCGTACCAACGTTCTTGAGCTGCCGTAACTGCTTTAACTCTGTAATTCTTCTGAGCTACTAAAATAACAGAAGTCTGAATTCTAGCTTTATTTTGATTCCAGCACTTTTAATTGACAGGTATTAATCTGCTAAATTGACAAGACATCACACATAAGAATGCATCAGCACCTTACAACTGGAATATTTTATGGAAATGGACTTTCATTATTTCGTGCTACCCATAATAAAACATGAAGGAGAAACTCTAGTCCTTGTTTTTTCCTTGTGCAAACGTTGCCATTCATTACTCCACTTGTAAAGCACTGGTAACTGTAAGGCTGAAAAGCTCTATGAATGAATCTGTCTTATTAACCTCAGATTTACAATCAAGCTTTTTTATTTAACTAACTGCTGTTCAGTAGCATTGCAGCACAGTGTTAATAAAATATCCAGAACAAATTCAGAATGCCACATTAAAGAAACCTAAAAGAGAGATTGCATTGACCAAGAGAATACAAAGCCAAAAATGAAAACGCCCAGAACGGAATAAGGTACATATGCAGCAGCCCCAAGAGCTGGCTCATATGGATGAGAAGAAGGAAAGAAAGCACTGGATGGGTGCTCTGTCCCAGGGTTGGTGGCAGCTGCAGTGGTGGGGACGCAGCCAGAGGCCAACTGCTGCAAGCTTCGCCAAAGCTGTGCTCATTTCCATCAGCTGAAGACACGACAATTGTGTTTGGAGCAGAAGAGTGATCTGACCTGAAGAAAGATGTTGGCTGGCATGTGAAGTTGTGTCAAACATGAAAATTTGTAACTGAAAGTAGGCTGAGATTTGTCAGCCCTTTAGGCGCTCAGTTGCCATCCATACCCATTTTCATCTGAATGCCTCCAGTGTGGGCAGATAAGGGTGGCACGCTCAAGCACCTAGTTTAAATTTATAACTAATTCAATCTTCAGTGAGATTGGTCCCAGAAGATAAGAAATTACTGATTTTTTTGCTTTTGTTTTTCTGTAGCTAACCTTTTTGCTTTTGTGCATTAAGCTGATTTTATTGAACTATTCAATCAATTTCAATTTCAACATGTCTTTCCAATTTGTCACTGCATCTCCAGGGGCATCTCAGTTTGTTGTCCTACTGTTAGTATTATTGTTGCAACTATTAAAAAAATAGGCAGTCTCATGCCCCCTAGCATATGAGACATTTTCTTGATGGGGTTTTGATCACACAGAATAATTCTGATCTTCTCTTCCTTCGCAGAAGTGACATTTTAAATAGAGCAGGATAAAAAATACAGCATGGAGGTTTCATCAAATGGCCTTAACCCAGAGAATTGAAATAGTTTCTGTATCCTTGCTCTGATGGTGATGCTGTGGAACCAAAGATATGAGCATCTGCCCTCAAGGGGTAGGCTAAAAACCCAGCCCACTGAAGTCACTGGAAGGCCCAGTGGCTGGTATTTTTAATAAATCTAGCAAATCTTCATGCTAGAGGAAAGTAAATGTGCTACTTCTACATAAATCAGGGAAAAAAAATAGCTGATCGTGATAAGTGTGGAGCTTTTAGTCTGACCTAAAAACTAAGAAGAGCTTTTGAAGGAAAAAATTATGAAGGAAAGAATAATTTAAGCAATTGCAGCAGATCTAATCTGTCTGCTCTCCTGTCAATCATCTGATACAGTGCTACAAAGAAATACATCAGCTAAATTTCAGAGGTTGGGAATCAGTTGGTCAAGTGGTTAAGGTTGTTAAAGGGCTTGGTTAAAAAGTTAGGAGTGCCTTGTACATGGAGAGGGAACAGGGGATCAAATAACAGAATCAAGAAGAGATTTAGCAGTACAAAACAGAACAGAATGCAGCAAGGCACCAAAACTCTGTGGACAGCTGGTTGAGGGGACATGAGCATGGAGGATGGGCCCATGTCCTGACCCCTCATTGTGCAAAAAAAAAAAAATGTCATCGGCACGTGCGTTGTGTGCAGTGTAGACCTTGCAGATACAGCAATATTCACTCCTTGGGCCAAGCTCTGCGGGCTCATCTGGATGCTGTGCATAATCCAGGTCACTTGTATGAGCAGCCCAGACCCGACCAGGTGCCGGGAGTGAAGAGCCCATCACCAGAGAAGAGCCCAGAAGAGCCTGGCTTGTTTGGTCTAGCAAATGAAGGCTGCTAGCAGATATGATTGCTGTCTATAAATACCTCGGGAGGATAAACACTGGGAAGGCTAAAGAGCAATTTAAACTAAAGGACAATGTTGACATAAGAACAAATGGGTATAAGCTGGCCATGAATAAATTTAGGCTGGAAATTAGTAGGTCCTTCACCTCTAAAGCTGTGGGATGCTGGAGCAACTGTCTAACACAAGGTCTGGGGAGAAAAAATGTTCAAAAGAGTATATTAAATCAGGAGTAGAGCCTTTTGGGTCTGGGTAGAAATTACGACAAATTGAGCAAAGCAGAATCTGGTTCTTTCTGTATTCTCTATGTTCAAACAAGTTTTGAAGATAAAAAAGCCCAGCAAACCCCACCCCTTTCACAAGGTTTTTGTCTGATGATGGTCTCACTGGTCTGTATCACCAGACCAGCACTTACACAGGCATGGAGAAAAGAAGAGATGCCCCCTCCAAGCGCAGCTTTGCTCTGGCTCTGCCCATTGGGGTGCCAGACAGCCCCACAGATGCTGCCTCGCACCCCAGGCACACACACAGCACTACTGAGCCAGGCTTTGAACAAATCACATTCAAAGAAAAACGTGTTTTTAATTGAAATCGTAGCAAGGAAGTGCTATCTGTGAACCCAACTTTCACATGTGCGTGCCCAGTAATTTTAGGAATATGGCTGCTCCTGGATTACTCATGCAATTAATATAAATCATACACGTGCTGGGTAACTGTAGATGCCAAAGTCCAAAATTGTGGTAATTATGTGATTAAATTAATCTTCATTACGGACAAAGGGTTTGCAAAATTAGGACCTGCATTTTCAAAGCTCTGTACAAATATTGTCCAATTAATTACCACTTCCTGGGAAATGTATGACTCATTAAATTTAGCATCCTGTCTAAAGCAAATAAGGTTACCAGGATGTTACAGTGGGATTTACTGAGAAGGAATCTATTAATGAAGGAGACAGAAAACCTGAAGTTGGAAAAAAAGTCCTATTTCCCCTCATGGCTATCCTTACCTGTTCTTTGTACACTTTTCCATCTCCCCTGCCTTTTGCAATGCCAATGATAGGAACATGTGATATTCCTCTGGCTTCCTTTCTAAATCATTTCTTCATGTGCTGGTGAAATTTTGATGCTCACTTCTTTGGTATACGACAGTAGCTCGTGAACACAGTAATAAATACTGCACCACAGCTGGGAAAATCGATTTGAAAAGAAATACCCCAGACAGTCACATGGTTTCAGCAGAAGTGCTTTATCCAAAAAGATTGAATGAGCCATCATTTAAACAAAGCTCACAGGCAGAACCTCGAAAGTATCTGCAGTGCTCCTTATGGTTAAATATAAAGACAGATTTCCAGAAGTAACCCCTATGCTGGGGGCTCAGAGAAGGCAGCTCTGCTGGCAGTGTCTGCAGTTCCATCTTGGTGTCCAGTTCGAGCCAAGCCTTTGATGGAGCTTGACCTTTTCTTTTCCCACATACAGCATAGCACTGTGGCAGGTATGCAGCACCCTCAGCAGGCTTCAGAACCCACAAGTCTTAATACACAATCTGAGCTAAAAGGATGCATTTTGCTTCATCTCAACATCTCTATACAGGTACAGCCACCCTCAGAAGTGTTCCATGCTACCAGGACAGGGACAGAGGATCCCATTTCTAAAATGGGCCACTTGATGTTGCACAACCACAAGTAGACAGGTTTATCTTCTCCATTTGCTTTTCTTCCCAGCATGGCACAGCACTCTCCTACCACAAGCATCTGGGCACTTTGTGTTCTGTGAGCTGACAGCAAGCTGGGATGGTCCGTGGTCTAACTCTACTAATGTCAAAGCTTACTCTCCTGGAAATGGTGGTGTGCTAATTCAGCTGTTTCCTCCCTAAAAAAGGTATCGATGAGAAACATCCTGCCTTCTGACATGCAGGTCAAGACAAAGGACAAAGGTTCAGAGGCCATAAGATCACCTCTGGATTTTCACTTGGCATGGCACATATAGTGACAAGTGACCTTCAACAAGCAGCTTTCAGCCAACAGTGTGATTAGCATCTCAGAGTTTAAGTTTTCTTTAAGGTATTTCCTCTCAGCACCTGGGCCTCATAACCTGTGGGATCTCACACCTTCACTACTCCTTGCTTCCTCTCTTCTCTATTGCACTTTAAGACAGTATTTTAATATCACAGAATCATGGACTCATTACAGTTGGAAAAGACCACTAAGATCCCCAAGTCCAAACCCAACCAATCCCCCTGTGTCCACATCCCTCAGTGCCACATCTCCACAGCTCTGGAACACCCCCAGAGATGGTGACCCCACCACCTCCTGGGCAGCAGTGCCACTACATCACTGCTCTTTCTGAGAAGAAATATGCAGTTTGCAGGTTTGTTTAACTCGCACAAAACCAGCAGTCACACAACCAATCCCTTCAGCTTGGCCCAGGGTGAGCGCTGAGTTTTAAGTGCAAATGTGCCCTGTTCAGCTCAGCAGCTATTTTCTTTTCCATGTGGCTGCTTCAGAAAGCAAAACAACACCTGGCAGTGCGTAGAGCAGCCAGCAATAGCTACCCCTTCACTTTCGTAAAAAAGCAGAAGGAAGCGTTTAGGTTACTTGAAAAAAGTACTATCACAGCGACTTTATAAAATCACAGAGAGCTGGAAGACCCTCCGGGAGTTTGCTCTGCTTGGCTTCCCAGCAGCGTCAGACCAAGCAGTGCAGCTCCTGCTGCTCCTGGCTGCTCTTTTTTGTGCTCCTCAGGCAGTGGGAAGTGAGAGCGAAACCCCTCCCTAAGCACTCCTCAGGTACAGCACTGCCCTGATGGTCGCTGCCTGCCTCCTGCATCCGCAGCCCTGGGCCAGGAGAGATGTGACACGGATGGAATTGCTCACCTCCGCTGTGTTACTGTGGGAGCAGTGATCCTGCTGAAGAGCCAGCTCCAGGAGTGCTGTTATCGAGTGAGAATCTCATCTCTGAAAGCGACCTGCCAGTTGTCAGGGATACCAAGAAAAGCTTGGAAATATCAACTCCAAACACATAAAAGCACCAAAACAACAAGGAACTGCAGCGGGGGACATCCACATAACTGAAAATGGTAACACAGAGTGGTGGTCCTGGTGGACCATTTTCCTTATTTTCTTAATGTTTTGTGCTAACAATACTGTGCATGGGAAATGCACAGTACTAAGCAAGAACAGAGATAGTTTTGAGTGTGACTCATCTGAGTTATACTTCACTTGTTTTAATTTTTCTTTCTGAGTGATGTTTCTTTCTGGTGGACTGGACACTGAGCCTGCGATCTCAGGGCTTTGGAAAACACCCAGATTGAAACCTCACGGTTGTGGAACACATTAAGAAAAGCAACGCAGCCACTCCTGGCCAAGGAGAGGGACCTACTGGAAACTGCATCCACCAAAACATCAACAGACCCAAATGCACCGTGCATGGGGTTTGCCATGCTCTGACCCAAGCTGGTCCACCCATAAGGCAATGGCATGTTCTCAGGTACACTGCATCCCAGGTTAGAATAAACGCAGGCTCTGTTTAACCCCACACTAATTCTAGATTTGGAGTTGCAAAAGGTGAGGATGACAAGAGGTCACAAGCTTTTAATCTGATATTTGACCACAGCAGAATGTCAGAACCTTAGCCAGGAAAACCACAACTCACCCAATTCTTTTATCCTATATGAAAGACCGCTTTAAAATCAATCTAATTCCTTGGAGTTCACTCAAAATCTAAACTGTACAACTATTCTGAAGACTGTGACATTATTTTTCAGTTTTGGAAGGTTTTATAATATGGACGTAACATCTGTTGGGATTATTTCCTTTTTTTTCACTCAGCCTTGGAAAATTAGACACCAAGCCTGGAGCAAATAGAAAATAGGGACTGCGCTGTTTTCAGAAGATAAGTATGAGAACAACAATAACAGCAGAAGAAGTACCCACTGTTCTGTCTTGAAATGTTTTATTTACTGATGTTGCCACTGATGGACCTAATCTGTTTCCATGCCTCAAGCAATTCCATAAAGGCACCCGGGCTGAGTCTATTGAAGCTATTCAGGCACTACAGACTTACCTGAAAATTATTATCAGAATTATTACCAAAATTGTTATCAGAAAACCCACTGTAAGAATATCTGTAGTCCTTGGATAGTATTGAATTTTTTGAATAGGAAGACTGTGAGTAAATGAGCTTCTCATATGGTTCTCATTTAATGCGTAAATTAGAATCACACAATCATTAGAAATGGGTTATATCTCACTCTTCAGTGATCAAAACTACAGATCAGACACAAGACCACAAGGAAGCAGGAGAAGAATAAGGAAAATAAATTACATGCTGCTGATTGTCGGCACTGATAGCCATGCAAGAGGGTGACAGTGAGCTGATATGAGCTACAAATAAATTTCATTAAGAAAAGAAGGAGAGATGACAAATATCTTGGATAATGCATTTTGATTATGACTACCGCCACTGAGTTGGTGCCAAAAAAGAGGTGGGCTGTGATTAAGACTGCGGGCTGCAGCATGGGTTTCTTTTGCATTTTCCCAAACACTCCCCCAGCGACCTTTAGTGGGTCATTTAATTTTTCTGTGCCTCCAAGAAATTGAAAATAACACTTCAAAATGAAATGAAAACACTTTCTTATCTCATAGTGATATCGTGAGAATAAAATCCTTCCGTTTGCAGGAGCAGTTGGGCTGTGTGAGGAGGAGAGATGCAGAAGGACCCATCTCAGAGCCCTTCTGCTGCAGGAAAGCATCCGTGCACCACTGCAGGAGCGTTCCTTTGGACTTCAGCATCAACAAGAAGCAACTCAGACAATGCTTTCAATTCACGTCAATGTTTTGCAGGCTTTGTGCCCCACAGATGTCAGGTCATCTTGCAAAGCACTTAAAAGGAGACCTGAGGAATAAACCTTCCATTTTTTGGCTGAGGCAATTTTTGTAAAACCATGAAATTACGTCCAGCTTCTCTTGGACAGGAAGAGACAAGCAATAGTTCAACGTCTAGGTGGTCACAGAGCGACTGTCGCTGCTGAGAGGTGCCCTTTGGAAAATCTGCCAGCATTAAATTGATGCTGCTTGTGGTTTGTGTCTGCCACTTTTTGACAAAAGGAGCGAGAGTTGAGAGAGGGGAAAAAATCCTAAAAACCCAGGCAGAGCACAGGGACGGGAAAGCAAGTAACAATCCAAGGGAATTCTTTGGACTTGCACAAAACCAAATCCTTCCTATACTGCATATCATCTTGGTGGTTACCCAAAGGCCAGGCTTACAGAAAAAAAAAAATCCTCATTATGTCCATTGCACTTTTATAAACCGCAAAACCTTTACTGTCAAACGCTGCCAGAGCAATTTAATAAACAGGGAGAATGCCTTAATGTATTCTGAAACCTGAAAACCACCCATCATTAGCCCCACATGCTGTTTTCCTACTTTCTCTGCTTTAAGCCATTTAGCTGTTACAGCTGCTTTCCTTGTAAGCCTGACTTCTGTTTTTATCAGCCTGATTTGTTTTCTGGTCTATCTGACTTGATTAAAAAGAGGAAGAAAAGCCTCTCACAATCCAGGTAAAACTGCCTTCTTTAAGCTCTCTTGGGCTGGAAGCATGAAAAAGATCATCAAGAAGATCAGCGTAGGTGAATAAATATTAATAATATTGCTCATAATTTATACTTGGTCTCATTTTTTTGTGCAGACAGGCTCAAAATTCCATGCTCGTGGCACTGCTGCTATAGCCAAACCCCTTAATTCTGAGGCTTTTCCAAATCCTATCAATGCATCAATTAAAAAAAAAAAAACACAACACAAACCAATGTGATGTATATTCAGTGTAACACATTCAAACCGTTTTCTCTACTCCTGTCTGTTTAACCATGGCAGAGGGTGGCAGTCAGGAGTCAAACTTTGAGAATCGGTATGGCATCGAGTCTGTATGGTCTGGATAAAATAAACACATTTGGTGCTATTCATTATTAACTGCTGAGAATTATTCCATCACTTTTAAGAAAACAGCTCAGCTGAGTTCTTGCTAGCTGCGTATCACATGTGCCTTCACCCCTATGAATTGAAAGGAACATTCAAATAATGGAGGAACAGGTTATAGTTGGAAAAGCAGCTGATTTAATTAAATTTGGCAGAATGAAAGGTTAGTGGAAAACAGTCAAATAACTGCAAAGAGATTAATGCGAGATGTTCCCTATTGTATTTCCCTTAAGAGTATGGGTGGGGTCACGTTGTGTCGATTTGCTGAGAGAGAATGTGACAGAATTACTGGAAAAGAAACTTGGTTTGGTTGCAAAGTTGGAAATACTAATGGGGGTTCTGTCAAAGACAGCTCTGACTTTGCTGCCCTGGCTTTTAAGAGGGCTATGCTCTCCCAGGTACTGTGACAAATACCCAGATGCGATCAGCTGGGCTGGGTAAGTTAGTGGGGGAACAACTGGAAGACCATCATGAGAACTACACCCATGTAACGTGGGTCACTATGTGCTGTCTATGAGATTGGCCCTGGTGACGGAGTGCCACAGGACACACAGCAAAGAGTCCCACCTGCCCCCACCACTCCTCTCCTCCCCAAACCCACAGAAATATGGCAACCACTCTGTTAAAGCAGCAGTTCTAGAGTTGCTTTGTGCAGCAGCAATCCGGCAGTCCCTGCAGCACGGCTGATCCTTGAGCCAACCTGCAGGCCCTGCTGGGGAGGGAAATGTCAGCCCTTGTGTGAAAGGATGTGCAGAAAGGAGGAGATCTGCAGTGCCGTGGGAAAAACAGACCAAAGCTTATCCTGTGAGTGGGTGAATGCTCCATGACATGAAACAATGATGTCTGAACGCGAACAAGATTTGATCTTGTTCTGTATGTATACATTAATAACATCAAAGACATAACACACGAGGAATGAAAATCTGCATCGATTCAATGCTTCGTGGTTGCACTCTGTCTTGGAGGAGAAAAAGGGATACAACCCACGCTGAACCTGATGGACAAAATCATGCAAGAATAGAGCAAAATACAGTAATAAATCCTGGGATAACTTAACAATGCAACATAGCTACAATCACTTGAATGTTACAAATCACTCACTGAACAAGATCTAGGATTAATGGAGGATAAAATGTTATACTTTGGAAGCAAGGCACTTTGGCAGTTTTTTAGAAGCTAATGATCCTAATGTTTATCTGTAGATGTACTAGATAAATACAAAAGAAAGATTTTTGTTTAATTAAACGCTGCACTAATGGATCTGAGTGAAGCCATGTGTACTCTTACAAAAGGAAGGCCACCAAATAAAGGCAATTTTTGCAGAGAGCAGTCAGCAGCACAGTGCTCTCTATGGAGCCTGCTGATGTTTGCAGCACCCTGGGGTGCAACACTTGGGGGATGAGAAGCAGATAGATCTCACAAAAATATCGATGGCTACATTGACAGCCATAGGTTTGCGATGGAAAGTGGCTGCGGGGAATTTGAGCTTTTGATGACAGTGTCTGCAACTTCTGTGGTTTGGGTTCAACTGTATGCAGAGCTTGCTGCTTCGGGGAGTAACGACCTGTACAACTCAATGCACTGCCTGCTTGGAAGGCTGCCGACAAGATAAAAAGAAAAAAAAACCACCAACAACAAAAAAACCTGGGGAAGTGAGGAACAAACAGCTTCATGATGAGCTAAGAAACTGCTGATAAGCGAAATGGCAGAAAAGCCGGGCTGGCAGAGTGCCACTGCGAGCGTTCTCTGCGATGTGCAGGAGTTTTCCTTTCCGTATTGGGGCTGTCAACCTTAATCGGATCTCCCAGAGCAGCATCACTGTCTGTCCAGGTGAAACTACAAAAAAGCAATCGTTATCATCATGGAAACAAGCATTCCATGTCAGCCATGGGAGGAGAAGGTGTTTTGTTAAGAAATGACTCCAGAAGTGTTTTGATATACACAAAGTATGAAAGGTAAAGCCTGTATTTATTAATTTGATATGGGAAGGAGCAGACCAAGAAGGATTTTTCTATAATCCTTGAAGGTCCCAGCTGTAAAAGAGACCTTTTCCAGGGTGACGTGGGCCCTTTCCGTGACCAAACGCACAAGAACGATAAGGTGGCCACAAGCCATTTCCATAACTGAAGGCAGAATTTAATTTTCTCAGATCACAGCCTTAATCAAACAGCATTTAATTTCTATGCTTTTTGTCATCTAAGGGATGCATGGGATTTCTGCAAGTGTCAAAGGCTTTTAAGTGACCAGAAGCACGTTCCATCTCAGCGGGGGAAAACTTAAAATGGAGTCAGCTCCAGAGAGACCTCATTGCCAACCAACCAGATCTGTGCAATGTGGAATTAACTTCACCTTGCCACAAGGTATGAAAGAGGAACTTGCCAACCATCTTTATGTGATAAAATGTAATTTTTGCAGTTACGTAATTGGAGAAATGTAGCAGATTTTTGACTATTTGCTGCAAGAGGGAGTTTCAGCATTTCAGTTCTCTCCAGTTCTGGCTCCATTTCCTCTTAAAAAATGTATGGAAGAGCTGAATTTCATGCAAGAAGCAAAATGACCCTGAATTTAGTAGCATACATTATAAGATATTCAAGAATAACAGACTGAAATGAAAAATCGCAGTGCACAATTCTGCCAAGATAATTAACCCATGACCTGATCATCTATGACGCTGCATTGACGAGCTTACTGCTATGCTGTAAATAATGCTGGCATATTTTATTTTCTTTGCAGGCACAAATATTGACAAATTCATCCTCATTAAACTTCTGTGAACTGGGAATTATCCCCACTTCTCAAACGAGGAACAGACAGAGGAACTAAGGCTATCTTTTCAGAGGCATTCATCAGTTTGGGGAGCACGGGCTGAGATGCTAAATACAGTTTTAAGCCTTCTTCACACACAGAACTATATTGATCAAATCCACACTGGCAATGTTACTTCCTCTCTCCTCGCCCTTAGCTGAGACTTGCTTCAAGTGCAAGCAACGCCCTTTTGCTGAGATGCACCAATTTCCTGAGCAGAATTACTTATGGCAGAAAGAGATTTTTTGCCATTGTAACTAGACCTACTGTAAAGTTTTGGCAGCAATTCATCCCTTTACACTCCTAACTAGAACTAGCCCAGCAAAAAGAAAGTGCAGACTAAAGATATATACAAATTCTATTCTGAGACAAGCTGTGGTACGGATCTATGGTGCTTTAGCCACATCTCAGGGCCTACTCCCACCTCCACTCACAGCCCATCTCAGGCTATCACACGTTAGTTGCTATCTGTCCAGGCTACCTCAGCTGCAAATGATAGTCCCTATTCTAGTGCTGATACTTTCTGAAAATTAGAAAGGAAATGGTATGATCCAGTATGAAGAACTCCTCAAAACTAAGAGTTTTTGCTTTGGCTGCAATGCACTCCACCATTGGGGCTCCACATGGAACTGGTGAGACCATCCCCTCCAAACAGGATGTGCAGGGAGGACCCGGCCCCTGTCTCTACTAAGAAGGAAAGATTGTTATAAGTGTGTGTCAAGAGTTTTGTGAGACGGATTAACTGCCTATGGGGAATAAGGTGAGACTGTGAAATATATGTAATTTTATCGCATTTGTGTCCCAGAGGTGAAGAGGTTTTATCTCATCCCACCAATTGCAGTGTTTACCTTGCTCTCAGTTAATGGAAGCTCTATGGATTTTTTATTTCTTTTTTCTCGTGGCAAATGTCAGAACAGTCCAAGTTTAGAAACATTATTATCTGACAGCAGAAACAAAGCACTAACTCAAACCAGCTGCAACAGGTCCTTACTTTGAGTCCTCGGGGTCTCTGACCAAACATCAGCACACAGAGTCATTGATTCAGATGATAGATCACGCCCTAAATGAAATCAGTCCTATTGCTGGGAGGGGGCAGGTGTGGAGCCACGACACCCATCACGGGGATGCTATTCTCACCGCTTTGAATGGAGCAGAGCATCCCAGGCTGGGCACACTGCTGGCAGTGCTGAGGGTACACCCGAGGGAAGGGAATAAGCCAGGTAATGCCATGCTGCCTGATGAGCGAGCCCAAACTGAGAGTGTGCTGTCAGTGCTGTGGGTGGGCATGGGTGGGGGGGGGGGATGCACGAGCATCTGCTTGGATAGTTTACTTGACTTTTCTGGGTACAGTGAAGCCTGGTGTGTGCAGCTGCACTGAGGCAGGTTTCTGCTTTCAGTGCTGTGTGTACAGTGCAGGGAAGGATCTGGCCTTGGGAGTTTTATAGAAGAGAAAGGAGAAAATAAACAAAATCAACAAATGGAAATCCTCAGCCATAAGGGGACATACTGGTTATTTATTTAAAGTGCTCCTGAGGTCTAATGCAAATTTTCAAGAAGCATTCCATTTAGTACTAGCAGAGGTTTACTTAGCCCATGTTTTCTGTTTGTTTTCAATAATTTTTCATAGCAAAGCACATTTGCTATCAGTGCTCATTCCGAGCATCTTCGATTGTATATTCCCCAGCACTACCCTGGTTGCTACGGAGACAACAGAGATGCCACAAACAGCAAAGCTCTTCAGGTGTGGAAGAAATGCACAAAGGAGGGAACCATCCCGTGCAAATGAGATCTTCCTGCCCTTGTACACAAGTGTGGAACATGGGTGAGGGCTATAGGATGTAGATGGGCTGGGCCCTGCTTCTCTCCTTACCTCCACAGCACCGAGCTGCTTTTCAGACTGCACAAAAAGCCACGTACTGTATCATTCTAGACTCATTGCCAAAGAACATTTTCTACCTGGATTTGAATAACGTGAATATATTAATTAAAGTTGATAATGGCTGATAATGATTCCCATCAGCAGTAGAATGATGCTATATTTATCATTATCTCTGAGATTCTCATACCTAGCTAATTTATACAGAGAAGACTTGAAGTAACGTGACTTGCCATCTTAACAACTTCTCTGATAACACCTTTAAAGTAACAGAACATTGTTTCCTCAAACAACCGACTCTGTTTCTTGTTATGTGACGGAAAGCAAAGAGAGGAGATCAAAACCCCAACGTTTCGCTTTGAGCTGGTTACCCTTCAAAAGAAGTTGATTTTGAGATGCCACAGCATTGGCAAAAATCTGTTTGAGAACCATTCAGCATTTGTATTTATTACAGACATAGACTGCAGACACAAGTAGGGCTAAAAGGAAAAGTATATGGAGAGAGGGAGGGCTGGAACTGCCTCTTGGTCCCATCCAAGACTCAGCAGGAGATACCTCAGAACCTGGGAGCCCTGCACATGTCTTCCCTGGCCTGAGCATCAGTACTCAAGCACAGCTCTGTGCACACTCATGGTTTGGAGTTGGTGGCATGCACGGCTTCTCCTGGACTTCAGGAAAGCAGCATCTTTCCTCAGGCTGTGCCCGGAGGTCTGTCAGAAGAACTCTTCTTTGGCAGCAAGAAGTAAGAAATTTCTTGCAAAAGCAAGAAAGGGTGAAGCAGGAACAGAGCTGGAAGATGTCTTCTGCAGCTCAGCCTCTGGGTTGGGATGGTGAGGAACGCCTGGGATCTTCCCTTGAGGAGGAAAAGAGGAGAAGCACCCAAAGCCTCATACTTCTCCAGTGGTGGATCACAAAGGCCTAAAACTCAGTGGGGTAGAATTCATGGCATAGCCTTTGGATAAGGGAATGTACAGAAACTCAGTCAGACACACTGCACACAGCCAGGAACTGTGCTCCCATGGCCATGGAACTTACAAACAGCTGAACCACCTCTGACTTTGGAATTTTTTTTTTCCTTTTTTTTTTTTAATTTTAATACCAAGTCACTGCATATACACCTGCAACTGAAAATTCCAGGGAAAGAAAAAAAAAAAAAAAGGAAATAAGCATTTGCTGCAAAACACATCCCAGCTATATAATATGCATTCATAAAACATGCAGAACAGATTCACTTTTAGCTAGTAAGGGCAAGACTCAGATGCACCAGTAACTGAGAAACAGAGGCCAAAAGAGCTTGCAACACAAAATAGGAAAAAAACATCCTGGAACCTCAGAGTTCTTCAAAGCTGATGTCATCACTGCTCATCATTTCATCAGACCCAGACTCAGAGAACAACAACAGGAATCTTCTTAAATATTTGTTGTTAAGGTAAATCTAAAATGATTGTCTAGCACAATGTTAATTACATTGTACAGCAATCAAAACAGAGACGCTGAGTCTAATGAATCCCTACTCTCACCTTTGGAACAGAACTGGAGTGTCTTGTTCACCTCCTTATTAGCACATAAATATTCTAATTAGGAAGCAACTCCAGATGAATAGGATTAGCAATAAGGACATTTTAGACTAGGTACACAAGAGATACTCAAAACTCTCATGTCTTATCTAAGGCTCTCCTGACATTTATAATCATGTAGAAACGCTAAATTTACATAGCTCTGCCTAATTAGACATGGTTGCAATTATGTTGTGGGCTTTCTTTTTTTCCTGCCCAAATATGACTTACGCTGTCAAAACAGGAAGCAGGAACTGAATAGAAATTTGGTAAGAAATAAAGGTAATTTCTGTTTTAATTTTTTTTTCTCTCCAATTTGAAATTCATGTTACAACCCCACTTTTTAGATCCCAGGCAAGAACTGGCTATTATGGATGTAAGTCCAGAAGTCCAGATCACAGCTGCTTTAAATGTAAAAATGAGCTTCAATCAGCAGCACGTCAAGAGCGGGCACTAAAGCAGGCTGAATTCAGCAGAAGGTCACACGTGCGCTGCATGGGGTCAGTGGGCTGCTCCTGTTCTTGCTGAGAGGAGGAAGCAAAGCTCCTTGAAACTCTCCCCCTGCCTATGTCTTTTGCTGACCACTTTCTACTTTTCAGACTGAGTCCCTCTCTTCAGCCAGAAAAAGCTGCAATCTTGATGGTGCTGAAGGAATTCTGCCCTTCTTGGTCTTCAGTAAGATGGTGAGAAGCAGGTAATCCATCAGACTGTATTTTCTGAGCAGCAACTGCTGGCATTATTGGGCAGGAAGCTGATAAATGATGTGTACATTGTAGTAACTGAATTTCAATATATTGTCTTTGGTGCCTATGATCACAGATAGAGCTCTTTTACCTCAGCTCAGACATAATTCAAAGCAAGTGCTATGCACACAGTTCAATGCTGAGCTGAACTGTGGACATTTGAACTCGGTATTGGTATCAGCAGGTATCTGCATGGAACAGACGGCCATACGCACGTATGGACTGCCAAGATGGGGCTGTTAAGAAGTTTCTAGGGCAAACAGCCACAAATCCATTTCATTGACTGTTGAAGGTCTAATTCTCTCTGCTCCTAGAGTCGTTGTTTATCAGAAAATCAGCACCTTATTTGACTTGTGTCATGTTTCAAGCTCTACGCAAATGATGCTGGGGCAGTGACAGAGCCCCAGGAAGCTGGGCGTTCTGGTGGCAAAGTTCAGTGGTCCTACGCGCAGCACCACAAAAGAATACTGTTCTTAATAAAGACTCAAGAGGAATAAGAATACATCCAAAGAATGCATTGAGAATCTCCTGTTTACAGCTGAGCTACTGAGAATGTGGGAGAGGTGGAGAAAAGACAGTTCTGCTTGTGCAGGTGTGCAAAAGCAAGAATTAGGCAATTAAGAAACTGAATTACCTCCTCCTACAAAACTGAGGGGAAGGGTATCATACAGTAAGCCGTTCCATGCAAACACACTCAATCTATTCAATGGTTTAACAGGTCAGTAGCATCCACCAAGTCCAGGGTCAACCCAAAGCTTGCTGAAGCAGTCTTCCAGTGAATTTTAAATTCACGTACCTCTGAAATGGGCAAATCTGGCATGTTTCTGAATATCTGCATGAAATAAGGGAACTGTCTGCTTCTAAAAGAATGTAACAGTATATTCTCTTTGGGTAGGACATCAGCCCGATGCCCGCTTTCTTATCAAGCTTTCTAATCAGGACTTGCATCACTCATGATGGTTGGATCTGAAAGCTCACGATGACAGTCCAAGGAGGTGAAACAAAATCAATAGCCATACAAACACCACTCCCATCCCCTGCTCTGCTATATTTAAGATCAATCAATATGCATAAATGACTAGTGCTAGGCACATCTGCACTAGTCTAGCACATAATCAACTTTGTCTTGTCTCAGCTTAATATAATTTTCCACCATATTAGCAGTCTTTATGATATCCTGTCTTTCCAAATAGACATAATTCAGAATCATTACATAGCTCAACTGGATTATTTTAGTTGCACACAGACCCACACACACAAATCCACTCTTCGGTGACAGCCTCTCCTCACTGCTGTGGTTGGGATTACAGCCACAGTTTAAGGGTTTGCAAGCAGGTGACACTTGAGGCCCCAGGCAGCTCCTGTCCATACCTCTGGCAGAACAATGCACGTGTGGGTGTATAAACATATCCTTAACAGACTGGGAAAAGAAATGAACAAACTCATCAAAAAACACACTGAAGCACCCGTTGAAAATTGCACACACTTTTAATGACTTGGGTGAGGGCTGCTATTGCATAAATTTGTTTAACGCTAATGTCCCTTGTTTGCTGTAAATTTCACACTGCGAAATTACCAGGGCAATTCTAATGGAGCTGAAGCCTACAGCTGCTCTCTATGATAAAGGAGGAAGTAATTACGAATTCCTCCGGGAAGGCACAGAAAGTCAAAGATCTCCCTCGGAAGTGTTCCCTGAGGAGCTGCTCGGCAGCGGGCTGCGAGGCGCACAGCCGCTCTGCAGATCTGGGCATGGAGTGAGCAGGATGCCCGTGCTGCAGCCGCTGCGCCATCAGCTGCCATTCACTCTGAAGGGACCGAGAGCTGGAGCCTACAGCAGTCCCTGCCAGGAAGCGTTCCAACAGTCAAGGCAGAGCGTGGAAGTGGTAACTGTGTTCCAAGTTCAGATGATACCACACAACTTTACATCCAAACGCTAGTGCAAGATGTAAACACCAAACAGTGAGCTCAAGGAGCTCATGGCTGAAGTTCTGCCGGATGTCTGCATCATGATGGGATGCTGAAGTACATGAGCTGTCCCACCTAGAATGGCATTTTCTATGTAGGTTGCTCCAAAAGAAATGTCTTCTATTTATTTCCATGGAAACCACAACAGATACAATGCGCACAATAACACTACTGGACAGAGCAAATTCTCAGCCACAAAGCACAATTTTTCAACATAGCCACCACCATTAGCTGTGCATTTTTGCCAGAGATGAACTAGAGTCTGCATGCTGCACTTGTACACCAGCAGAGGTGACCCACTGTCACTGCCGCTACTGCTGAAATGCACCACCCATTGCTTCATTGTACTCACATCCACTGTTTGTCTTCATAAATGTTCAGCAAGTGTCAAAGAATGTCAGTGGGTGCCTTGTTTTCCACATGGAGGAATTCAGTTCCACACCTTTGCTTTATATGCACTTCCACACCATATACCATTGTGTCAGACTTCCCCTCTGCTGCCATCTGTCACATCACAGCAACATGTAATGGAATATTGGTGGGAAGGTTCAACCTCCACTGCCATCCCACCAACATCCGCCTCTGATGCCATGGGCCAACATAATTAAACAGGAGGCATTATTTTTGGAGCAGCCAACATACATTCCTCTGAATCCAGAGCTTTTAACCCTTGCCAGTCTTTGACATGAGAAGTGGAAATAGGGCAAGAACTGCCTGCAGAAACTCATGTTGCTATGCACAAAAGACAGAGTGCCTCAGCCCTTTTGCTCAGCTGCAGCACCCTGGCGTTCTGGGGGCACAGAGAGGGTGCACAGCCCCAACCCACTTCTGGCCTCCCCACGCTGCTCTGAGCACAGCCCCAGCATACAGTCAGATCACACTTCTGAGATGGTAAAGCAGCTCATTCCAGGTATGGGAAGAGGAGAAACATAAGAAACAAAATCACCTAATGGAACAGACAGGCAGAATTTATTCTGTTGCTGCCCGTGCGTCACTCACAGTAACGTGATGCAGTGTACTTCAGGCTTGTTTGCTGAGAACAAATATAATTCTTATTTATAATGCAACAAAGGATAAAGCAGGTTGCAGGTTTTCTGGTTCTGATAAGTGACTCTCTGATTATTTCTTCAATAAAAGCCATCGCGTCTTTCAGATTACTCTTTCATGTTTCATTCTCGTTTGGAACAGAGAAGTTGCAGAGGAGTCTCTCCGTGCCCTGAGTCACTTTGTTTATTTTCTCATTTACAAAACCCAGGGGCCCACTGGAGAACACTTCAGGGGCACTTAAGAACTTCTGAGCGCTGGGTTGAGCTATGTGGACGGGGCTTGTAGTGGAGCGTCCCCAGTTATCAGGTAATTGCCTCCTGAGAGATGATGATGCGTCAGCAGCAAGCAGGGGATGTTATCACCACGGATCACGACATGGCACTCTGCTCGAATAGCAATAATCTGTCTTTCTGAATAAACAGCAAAGCACGATGCTGCTGGGAAGGCTGTCAGTGGCCCCCAGCACATCAGCATCCTCCAAGTTTGGCTGGCTGGGCTGAGAGGGGGTGAGAGGTGTTAAATGCAACGTAACCATCTGGTTGGACTTCCTACTTTTAAATTTCTCTTGCAAAAAAAAATCTATCATGTTATTTACTGTGTCTTCTTTCAAGGTATCTCTCACACTATCATTTAGAAACACAAACTACACTGAGGCTGGGATTTTCTGTGTCAAAGTGTCCCATTGAAATTCAGACACCTCCTTCTCACAGTCTGTGCAATGCTGTGAAGTAAACAGGGCCTGGACCTCGTTGCACAAAATTCCCCAACAAACTGTATGTTTATGTAATAGTGTACGTATTTAGGGCCACTCCGGAGAGATACAGCTGGTTAGACTTGAAAATAACTGCCTGTGTGAAAACACAAACAATAATTTATGGAACTTTAAATGAGTTTTCTCAAGATTTTTTTATGCATTTTCCTTGAGTGCTCTCCTGCACATCTAGTTATTAACTGCGCTGTTTACCCTGTCTTATTTCCTATGGACACTGTAAGAAAACACAAGGTCTGTGCTCCTCCCTCAGCACACTGGTGCAGCATCTGGGGTCAGCACAATAATGCAAAACCCATTTCTCAAACCTGTCAGTCAGCCTTTGAAGACGCTGTACTGCAGGCGATGGTCACTCCGAGTTACATTAATAGGTTCTTATGGTGAACAGGAATTAGCTCTCAGCAGAACATTCCTAAATACCCTTTTTGATATGGTAGGATGACAGCAGTGGCAGAGACCATACAGAGAGCTGAAGGGGCCTAGGGATGAAAGTGGGTGGAGAACATTACAATGTTTTTTCATCGGAAGTCACTAATGGTGAAACTGTTCCCAGGAAAGGGCATTTGAAATCTCTTACTTGGAATTAATTCTTACACTGCAAAACAGTCTCTTTTTTTTAATGGTTTGAGACAACTTTTTAAAAAATTGATCTTTAAAATGCCAAACATCATTTTAGAAGGCCAATATCAATGTGACATTTTTGCTGCTATTAAAATAAAGATCTGTTTTTTTTTTTTTTTCTCTCTCTCTTTTTGTTTTTTTTTCCTCCAGATTTTCTTCTGATTGGTAATTACGAGTTTTTAAATTCATTATTTTGACCTAATCGGAGCAGGGAAGTCTTGTGGGGCGTTTCATGCCCAATCAGGATCATCTACCATCATAGATGGCTGCTGCTGCAACCTGCGCTGACGAGGACATAGCTGAGATTTTCTCTAGCTCTCTTTCAGGTTGGATATTAGAACTTTTCAGAGAGAGCAGTGATGCAGTGGCACAGCTGCCCATGGAGATGGTGGGGTTATTGTCCCTGGAGGTGTTCAGGAACTGTGGAGATGTGGCACTGAGGGATGTGGTCTGTGGGCACAGTGGGCTGGGGTTGGACTTGGGGATCTCAAAGATCTTTTCCACCCTTAAGGATTTCAGGATTCTATGATTCTCTCCAGCCTGGGTGCTCACAGAAGTGCCGCTGTGACAAAAGCAGCTCCAGGTGGGGCATCAACCAAAGGTCCATCCAACGTCCTGAGATTTCCCTGGTCTGCAGGCTATTTTAGCACTGGTAATGCCAGCTCATGAAATTCAGCTTAGTTATGTTGGCGTGAGCCACAGCCTGAGCAGGAATTGCTTTGTAAATAGATGATACATAGAAGCCATGCATTCACTCAGCACTTCTCTAGCCCGTGCTGAAGGAAGCTGCCATGTTTCTAATCCATAGGGCAGATTTTTGGATAGTGAGGAATCCCGGCAATCCTTTAAGTTTTTCTCTTTGTGCTTAAAGATGTATTCGTTCAAGCCACATGTAGGTGCTGATTTGCAAGCAAATGCTGTTCATTACCTTTTCTGCCAAACATCCTGTCTTCTGGTACCAAACATCCAGGGGGAAAAAATGCACATAATTGACAAATCTAATAACGCATTTTCCATCACACTCCTCTGCATTGCCATGGCCACAAAAAGATGGAATCAGCCAAGATGAAAGCATTTTCAGGGCTGAAGTTTAATGGCTAAAATAATTGCAGAAACGTACACATCTCCAAAACAAACCACTTCCAGAATAAATAACGTGTTGAGTAGCCTCTCATCTGCTACTTCAGTTCACCTCAGTACAGGCTCTCCTGTGAGCAAAACACATGTAACATACTGTAGGATGTATCAGACCCTGTGGATCTGTACAGCTGGGACAGCTTCTCACTGCTGCAGACACTGCACAGTTTGTAGGCCTAAACAAAGAAGGATGCATTTCTGCTCCTCTTATCTCTTTGAAATTCACCTTGAGAAGGTGAAGACGGCGCTCTGTAAGTGCGCATTTTATTTTGCACATGTTTGCTTGAGTGGTATCAAATCCCCGCCTTAGGAAAGCAAGGATCTACCAGAAAAGTGATACCAATTCTGCAAGAGTTGACCTACAAACCGTGCCTCCCATGCTCAGACAACAGACACCAGCCTGGCCAGTCTACCTTGGCTGAGCATCTGCCCAAACTTTTATCCATTACAATGAGATTCGTCCTTTTAAACTGAGTTCCATATTGGTATGGATGTTAAACTGCAATCTATTTATTTTTCATAAAGCTGTATAATTAAGACTGTAAAGGCCAACTTATTGAATGCCTGGATAATATGAGTCACCAGGTTTTATCCAATTAGTTCCCCTTCTAAATTTTAGCCATTAAATATAAGGTCACTCAGTATGTGACCTGTTTACTTTAACTGAAAACTACATTTATTTTTCTAGAGAGTCATTCAAAACAGAAAGCATTTTAAGCATAAGAAATGAACCGCTTGAATAAAACATAATTGTACTGACTCTACTTACATGACAACATACTCTACTTAATGAGAATTTCTTACATTAAATCCCCACTGATTTTAAAAATTGGAATAAAAGAACAACAAGAAAAAGGAAAATATTTAGCCTAAAAAATAGAGGAAAAAAAAGTGAGATTACTATGATGAGAGAACAGTGTGTCACTGCTCTGCAACCAGCAGCTCCTAGGTGCTTTAATGTGCAGTTCTGGGGAAAGCAACACAGAATAATCCAAAGTGTGGTACCTGAGGTTGTTGTGATGACTTGTAGCCAGGCTGGTGATGCTTTGGAAGCACTGAACAAGAACAGTTGTTCTCCCCTTCAAAGAGCTATCTTCTGCACCCTTTTTGGATACTAATTAATACAGAACTTAATGAATTACACAGTATTAATGGTGCAGAATAGCAAACTCCCACATTTGTATCCCCTTTCACACATTTTGGTCTTTTTGGAAAGACCAACAACTACATGCCCTGTGATCCTGATGCTATTCCAAAGCTCTGATGAGACGCACTATAGACACCAGATACACTACTGCTCTAATTCTGCATTATAGAGCACAAAATGGTCTCTCCTTTGTTTATACTGATAACTTTCCATTTAAAGAATACTATCAGAATACAGAACTCTCTTCTGACAGTGAAGTGCCTTTGCAAAAGTTGTCTTTTTCTTATGCTTTGTTAGGAAAAGCCACTGCTGCAGATTGAAATACCTTGTAAACTCAGTCATCCTCTAGAAGATGTGCCAGTGCTAATATTTTAATAAGAAATATAGTCAAAGATGCTTATAGGAATGGGTTATGTTACTAAACAAATACCACTGTAACTAGAAAGAAAGAGTTAACAAAGCCTCTCTTTAAAATGCTAATAACAGACAATGGTCTGTGGATAAGTTAATTAGCGGAGCCAGCTTGTGTTTAATTATTTCACTTGACCTGGTGCAGATTTAGACAATAATCCCTTTAGAGAGGGGAATGGTCTGCTGGAAAGTCTGTGATGTATCAGAGAAAAAAGTTTAAATCTGCCTGAGCTGAGCAGGTAGGCTTCTATCTAAAATTGGAAAGATACACTAGTCTCTACTGTACGACAAGCTCAAATGGAAAACGAAATGCAGGTCTGAACCAGAGAGATTATGCTAAGGACCTGGTGAGCTTTCCACTCCGATACTTAATTTTTTTTTCTCTTCCCATTCAGCTGGGATTTTACTATTGAATAATGTATAAATCAACCCACTGTAGAAAGAGGTGGGATTTTAGGAGCAACTTGAAACAAGTGCAACCAGACTGTACCAGAACTCTGAGAACATACTAAAACCTGTGTGAAAAAAGAAAAGGGTCTGTAGGCCTACTAGTATATGTGGAATTTTCATACAGGAGAGGCTCTGAAGATTTCCACATTTAAAAAGAAAAGAAACCAAACCTGATTAAGTTGGGTATCAATGCTATTCTTCCTCAGACTCTATAATCAAATCCAGTTAAACTCAAAGGTTTGTTTTATCTGAGTAGGTCAACCCCAAATCATGTAGCTTTTCAATTTGATAACAGTTCTTCAGCAGCGCGCCCAAATATGAATAAGAAGTCAGTACAGTTTAGAAAGTGAATCAGCACAGTCTCCTGCAGAAGCTGTAGCATCCTCATGTCAACAATACCTGAAGGAAGCCAGGTGGATACAAGAGCATAAGCCAAATGAAAGAAAGAAAAAAATAAAAAGAAATCAAAACCACAACTGAACTGGGAGCAACTTTGGCAGTAAATAACTTCATACACAATGTGTGAGTGTCAGTCAAAGGGTAGGACTCATTCTTGGTGGAATTCACTCCACGGGAGATGTAAACTGGTTGTAGGTTACCTTCATGCACTCGTTCTGTCTGTTCTGTGGCTGGAGCATCCTCCTGAATGTATGTTCAGACAGAACATGGTGCGCAGGGACCTGAGATGAAAAACTTCACAGAGCAACTAGACTGATGAAAGCAGCATTGTGGTTCCATTTGGTTTTCTTTATTAAAAATGTAACGTGATGGGGAATTAAATGCTGGGACAAGAGCAAGACAACTGCAAGCCACCTGTCAGGTGCTCATTCCAGAGAAAAGTGCTGTGGGGCTGAGGTGGCATCCCCATCAGCACCTCTTACAGCCACGGGCCATAAAGCTTCTCATCATAGGATCATGACAGATGAAGTCCCCTCAGCTACTGCAAGTGTGAAACCAATCTCTGAAACTGATGGCATGGCCAAAAAATGATGGGTCCTTCCTCATCCTTCACAAACTACTCTGATGTTCTCCTCCCTTGAAGGGCAGGAGCTGGCTTTGGAAGCTGGTGTGCCCCAGTCATGAATAGGGCACTTCAGCAAAGCCAACAGCAACAGAAAGAACTGCTGGAGGTGAGTTCAAAATCAGCGTTAATAAAATGTTAGAGCAGAGAGGATTTGTAGGACTGGCAACATGTTGGCCATGACGTCTGAATCCCAAAGAATTCATGGTGCAAAGCAGAAATAACAGGAAGAGCATAAGGTTTCATTGAAACCATCAGCTTGAGCAGCTCCATTAACCAAACAGGCACTGTTTGGCCACACAATTGCAGGATGTGCAAACTGCTCCTTCCCCAAAAGCAGAGGTGTGAGGGATGGAATGTCAGACAGCTAACAGCCAGGGGCCAGCAATGCAGGCTATCATGAAGTGTGCTCTGCCTGTCTAGGCACCATGATTAACTTGTGTTCTCTGCTCTGTCCCACTTCCTTCATTAGTGTTTATCTTTGTTTGTCAATGTTATTAACTTCCTAAAGCTCCAGTGACAACAGGGCCATTAGTGTTAAAGTACGGGGAGGAGAGCAGTGTGGAAAGGAAACCAGAGCTAGGCTGAGCTCCTGCTTACACAAGCCCACATCCACACCGTGCCAGCAGACCAGCACCATTTGTCCAGCCCGTTGCATGTGTGTCCTGATCATTCTGCAGCTGAATTTTTTAAATTTTTTAAATTTTTTTTTTTGAAGTAAATACAATGGCTATTTCCCTCTTTGGTCATTGGGCTTCCTCAGTGTCCAACCTATTTACAAGCTTTTTTTTTTTTTTTTTTTTAAATCTTTTACTCTTTAAAAGTTCCTACTATCATCTCCAAAACCCCGTCTTTTTTTTTTTTTTTTATTAGTGTGATACTTGCTCATGTTTTTATCCTCCAGACCCTCAGTTTTATCAGTTTCACAGTTCTACCTAACTATCAGTACCACCTAACTATCAGTTTTGTAATCAAGGAAATCCAATCAAAAATAATAAGACATGAAGCATTGCTGGGCCAACAGCATGCAGAGCAGACCCAAGCCCTTTCCATCTGCTAATTTCCACTAAGTCAAATTACTACGAGTGGCCCTCCACTGGGCACACAATACATTTCCAAAGGCACTAAATGGTGTTAACAAAATGAACCTTCTTTACTGATGAATGGAAGTGCTCCTTTCCATAATTTGCTGAAAAAGGTCATCCTTGCCTGTAATGAGAAAATGAAATGCATGCTGGAGTGATGGAGCAAGCTCAAATTAGTCCTATATATGATACAGAAACATAAACCAGAATCAAGCATAAATCTACTGGCTAAATTCAGCTTATGGCTAATCAGCTCTTCCTTTGACAGGATATGCTGCTGTAGAAATGGGATAATTTTATAACTGAATAATTTAGCCAGTTTTATCTTTAAATGATAATTTCAGGCATATTAATACATAAAGCCTTATTATTTATATTTCTTTATTATATGGACCTGAAAATCTACAGGGTATCAAGAATAGCACAGCATTCAGTGATAAGGGATATTTATCAGTGGCTTTCATCCACCAGAATGTCTATGTGCTTCACCCATCCCTGCGATGAAATGTGGCCCATGTGTGGCTTCTCAGGAGCAAACACAGGTGAAACACCTTGAGTGCCTGCAAGTCTGGAAGCCAACTATGGGGGTTTGTGGTCCAAGTTCATAGAAATGGGCTGTCCAGTCAGAGGAAAGCTTCCTGGTGCAGCAAGCAAGGCTCCTTCTTACCCACTTGCTGCAGTTGATGTATTGGGTGGTTGGAAGAGACAAATCCAACTTAGAAATGTTGTATTTGGGCAATCTCAAACCAGTGGGATGCTGCCTACGGAATATTCCACAAAGGACAAATTGTAGCGACCAAAATGCTATTAAACAAATTCCCATCACCTTGTTTACTCTCAGTCAACATTTGAAATTAAGACAACAGGGAGATTTTGAAAAGGTACAAGCAATGACCTGGAGATATCATAGAATCATTTAGGTTGGAAAGACTGCTACGATCACATACTCCAACCATCAGCCCATCCTACCATGCCACTAAGTGACATCTACTCTTTTCTTGAATGTGTCCAGGGACCCCTCATGCTGATTCCTGACCACTGTTTCCTAGAAGAAATAGTTCCTATGAATGGTAAAACCAATCATGGCTCAGGCTTTGCAGGGGCAGGGTACCACAATTTTTTTTTCTCTTTAACATAATGTTTCAGAATTCTGCTCTAACACAAATGTGTATTTGCTCCAAGACCACAGTGTTGGAAAAGAAATCAACAGTCTCTACCAATAAAAAGAACTTTCCCTCTTCCTCATCCAAATCCTGCCGCTTCATCCATAAATAAAATAAGGCACTAACTCAGTTCCTGGCAAGAGCTCCCTTTTATCTTCCGCTCACTTAAGGAAGGCTAGCAACATCACATTTTCAGAAAGCCAAGTGTAGTAATCATAGAATTGGATTTCATGTATTTTTAAAAACATTTGCAGCAACAGAGCTCCAATCACTTTTAAAAGAAATATAAACATTCAGAAATTCTGAGGAAGCAGCTCAGAGCTCCTGACTGCCTTCATTCCTTTAGCACCAGACGGACATGTTGGGAAGGGTCTCCTTTCAAAGGAAGTCTCAGGAAGTTAGCAACATTATGCTACAAGCACCATAGAGCCGAAACACTTATTATCTCAAATAAGCCCGGATGACATTTGAGATATCTCGACATTTTTTGGCCTGCCAGCAAAGCATGGAATCAACCAGCCCCTTCTCTCTCATATCTTTTTCTTCCCTTTCTTTTTTCCTTGCCTGCTCAAAGTCTGCGTTCATAAAATATTTAATGGGAGCTCTTTAGAGATGATATTGCATGTACTATAGCCCCAGTGCAGGTCTGCGGTGCTACTGGGACAGATGTTCTGCCCCCACAGAAATCAGAAGAGCTGATGGAGCTGCACCGCTGGACCGGGAGCTCACAGGTGGCTGCCAGTCCCCAGCATGAGCTGGGATCGGCAAACAGAGCAAACATGCAGAACAGCTCTGGTCCCTTTGCCATTGTTATAAGGAGAAATCCTTCTTTTCAGAACTGAAAAAGCAATACCGATGTTCTGACTGTTTCCGAGCCCCAGCTGGGGACAGTCGACCCTTTTTTACCTCTTGTTGTTTTCTTCTGAGTGGAGAGAAAAAGAGCAATGACGTCTGGAGTTCAGACAAAGTGCTCAATTGAGCTATCACAGGGTTAGCAGTTCCTTGTAGCGCCACCCATTTCTGCAGCAGCCTGCCATAAATTAAAGAAAATAGCATGGTTCCCTCCACCACTGAACTTTGTTACAACCTGTTCATCTCCTATGTTCACAGCCATCCCTTTTAATTTTGTACTCCAATCATGATTTCATCTTTCCCCCCTACGTTTCCTAAATCAGCTACAAATGTAATACATTTTCTTGACATTTCCTATATTCGAGCAAGTATCTGCTTTTAACATTCTCATCTCAGCCCGGTTGCTTGAATGTACATTTGAACCTCTGGCATACACTAAATCCCTATCATTTTCCCTATTAGTTCAGAGGTAGACGTTTCTTTGTTCCACCTTTGGCATTTTTCACCCTCAGGTATCTGGGAGCTTAAATGAGACTATTGCCAACCTGTCCTCCTTTAATAATTTTTATGAAGTGCAGTCCAATTATCTTTATCTTCCTTGGGGATCCATTCAGCGGTAATGAGCGGATGGACACAGAGCATTGTAACCATATTTACATTCAGATGAATGGGAACCAGGTAAGATAAATTTAAAGCCATCAATATTTTAATACCTCAGCTACACTGCATGTCAGACACATTTAGAGGGATCAGCACAATTTTAGAGACTGAGTTTTTAATTTCCTCCCTTGGTTTGTGGAAATGAGGGTTTAGAAACAGCAGTAAACGACACGAATTTGTCTTTAAGTAGGATTCTTGCAGGTTAACAGAAACACGTCTCACAGCACAAAGCAAGATAGAAAGCTTAGTCCAGCCTCTTGGACATTTCTTGAATAGAACATAATGGAAGAAACCAATAAATAACAAATCCCTAAGTGGAGACGCTGAGAGCACTGGGTTAGAGAGCACACAGAAGAGATGCTGAGCTAGAAACATCGTTTTTGAAGCAACTTTTCTCCCTTTTGAAAAACAAAGGCTGGATCTGGAATACGGAGCCGTCCCTCCGAAACCACACAACTCTGACAGTTACTTTCACACCTGCTTCAAGACACCTCTGCACTGCAGTAGCAAGGTGGAAGGATTGGCCTGAGACTGCAAACTTGGTTGTCTTTCAACACAGCTTAAAATAACAGTGTTATAGGCACTGATAAACGTGTCAATAAGCATTTGGAGAAACAACTGGTATCCAGGGAATTTATCTTGGCTGTAGTAATTTCAGCTGAATAGGTCAGATTTGTTAACATTTTAATTTACTCAAAGCTGCATTCCAAATACTGCTCTTCGGCTCCTTTTCCTAATAACAAGAAAATGTCAGTAGCTAAACCAAATTTACTCCTAATAGCTTTCTCAAGATTTGAGGAAAAACAAACAAAAACAAAAAAACAATCTGTGATACAGTCATGGGAGAGCTTAGACACATTTTTCAATTTAGACCTAATATAATTTTATGTTAATAAAATAGAAACCTTCCGTCGATTCCAGATGTAAGCCTGAAAGGCAGCATAGAGCACTGGGGACAAGCATGCCCCATAGCTGCAGGGCAGCCCCAGGACTGTGCCCACAGCAGCTTGTTCTACTCGTTCCCACTGTCCCTTGCTCACCCTGCTATCAGCTGTGGGATGCTCAGCACCAGGTTTCCACACACCAAGTGCCACCTTGCTGTCATTTCCCAGACCTGGTGCAACAGGGGGACGAATATGAAGCATACGGTTACTTTGTAAGTTTTAATATCTTTCAGATGCAAGGAGATAAATCTGAAAAAATATCATCGTTGTGGCTTACCCTTTCCCCTATTTATCACCCACCTCTTCTTTTTCAGCTGATTTCCTGAGATTAGAACCTCTCAACCTGCTATCACAATCCATGTCTCTAAAATTAATATAAACCTACGACCTTTCTTTATCTGTAAAGCCCTACATTAAAGTGCTCACCCCTACTGATGTCAGGGGGACAATAAATGTTCTGTCATTCCCATAAAGCCATTTTTCTGCCAGAACTCAGATTCTTCCTCTGGGTCTCCTGCTGCTGTCCCCTCGAGGGCCACCCCCATTGCTCTGTACCCTTCATGCACCCCTGAAGCCACAGAGCAGCCCCAAGCAGGCAAGGAAAGAGGAACGAGTCATTGAGTTCTCTGTGCTGATGTAAGTGAAGTTTGTGAAGACTGTGCAATGAATGCTGATGAACGCTTATTTACACAACATTAATGATGTGCAGAGCAATGCACACCAGCCATCACCTGTCACAGCACTGCAATAGGGTTGATGGGGCTGATCTGGCAGGAAAGAAATGCCCAACGTGCTGGAGGGTGTCTCCTCCCCAGGCTGGTGTCAGCAGCAGGGCACCCATGTGCACCCACTCGGTCCCTGCCATCAGTTGTGAGAGAGGAAAGGAGTGAATGGAAGAACTAACCCAATTTCTGAACCCTTCTCTCAGAAATGCAACCCTGACACTCTCAAAAAAATGGATTTTGACAGACTTCTTGTCTCTGGGGACTGCCTGAATTCAAACACCTGAGCTGAAGGGTACACAAGGCCTTACCTTTGTATTGGCTGCATCAACATACCATCAGTGGTGATCCCTTCAATGAACAAACGACCCTTCCTATCATTTACAAGTTGACAAAAAAAAAAATCTCCCAACTGTAGTGGACAGGTGACCCACCAGAGAGCATACAATCCAAGTGGGAAAAACAGGCAGAATTTAAGTTCTCCCTTCACTTCACACCCACAGACTGCTGCCTTCTCCTTCACAGTCACTCCAACCCACCACTGATGCTATGCTGATTTTTGTTAAATGTTTAATGTTCAATGCTTTCTCCTTGAGTTATGCTCAGAATCAAAGAAGGCAGAGCTATAAGAATCATACTACATAGCTCATACCAACAGAGCATGTTTCTGTCCTTTGAAATGATATTTCTTCTATATTTGGAGAAGCTGTACCTTGTAAAATGCCAAGAAGATGAGGTATTAAAAACAGAGTTGCACACAAAACCAAAATCACAAGGTTGATAACATACACCAGAAGACATTTTCCTAATCTGGAAATGATACAAGAATGCCATCATGAAACATGCCAAGTGTGTGGAATACAGGCTGTGTAACTGCTTCCAAAGATAATATAAGGAGAGTTAAGCAAGATAGGTCTAGAAAGGGCTATAGACATATACCACTTTATCTTTCCCATGACAGAAGGAGGATAAATGCCAATTTATTCATCTCCCTGTTCCTTCTGGATTTTCTACATCTTTGAGTTGTGCACTGTTACACAAGGTAAATACCAGATCCTGAGTTGGGAAATTCTCCCAGAGTTTCATCGACCACTATGGATTAAGACAACCAAAGCCACCATGCACCACAGTCACTGCAGAAGCAAAGACCATGAACTCCATACTGCAACTCCAACTTCTGTAGAGTTTGAACTCAAGATACGATTGGGAGCTTGGTGTGGCTGTGTTCAAACTCACCTCCCTGTCGAGGCCAGCAGCCACGGTGACGATATCTCCTGTCTCACTGTTAATGGTGAACATGTTCTGCGATGGGCTCTGGGGGGTCTGAGTCACGATTCGATATCTCACCATCCCGTTCGCTGTGGTGCTGTCATCAGCGTCATTCGCAGTCACTGTCATCACGTAGGTACCTTGGAACAAGAGAAGACAAAATGTCAGGATTATCTCGTTGCACAGCAGATTGCAGTCCCATAGACTCAGGGGTGTGCGTTGTACTCAGAAATGCAGGGAGACCACGTCCCATTTCCGTCTAGACAAGGTGAAGAATACGAAAATAGCAACAGTGCTGAGACTAGATGATCTGCAAGGAGACTGATTACATGTAGCTGATATACAGAAAGAAGGTACATGGGGATATCAGTGATTAACTTCTAATTCTTTCAGTGATTGTGAGTCTTAGGGTAGCATTTTTTTTTTGTCCTGCAATTTCATATAGATTCTCCTAGGAAATTTTTTCCATCTACCAATCATTGCATTCACAGGCATTCAAAAGTATTTCCAGAGTTTAACAGCAGAAAGCCTGTTAGAGATCTCAGCAGATTCAGAAGGACCCCATCAACGTACCCAGGACCCCATCAATAGGTCCAGTGTAGCAAACAACCTTCTGCTGCCTCCTGTTTGGGAGAAATGTCCATCCTTCTAGCTCCTTCCAGAGGAAAAAAAAAAACATTTCTGCAGAGCAAATGGAACAGCTGCTGCCCAGCAGGATGGAAAATCAATGATTTGGTATGTGTGGCCAGTGATGTATTGAATCATTGGTTTGTTTCTTGCTAATCATCAGTGTCTTCATTTGCCTTGCAAAAAAAAAAAAAAATCATCCCTACTTTCTAGATACAGTTGGGAGTGCACTGATGCACTGACAGACTCATTATCACTGGAGTTTGGCAGCAGGGTGTTTTGTTAAAGTGGGAAATTGTAATTATGAGGGTAAAAGATGTTACTTGATTGGATGGACTCCTGCAGCTGCATGGTCCTGTGACCCCCCAGAGCTCATAGGGCCCAGCTTTACACTTGTTATGTTGGTTGGAGAGAAAGACTGAAAGGGCAGATGCATGCTGCTTGCAAAAAGCAATCTGCAACAGTGTATGAATCTAACATATGAGACCTGAAGAGGAGGAGTGGGAGGCAAAGAGAGACAGAGAAACCAGACATAGCCTTGTTTAATGACCATCAGAAACCAACAGCATCAATGGTGAGATGGAATTTACCAGTGAGCACTGTTTATTTGAGAGCCCTAAACAGGATGCGACACCTTATGAGCGTGCCAAACTCGAGGAGATGCAAAGTTGTCCCAGCAAGAACCTGGGCTCAAGACACAGCTACGTGTTTTGCAGCAAGCCGAGCTCATTCAGCCTGCTCTGTTAGATGTGAGCCACTGGCAAACTGGAGGCCGTACAGCTACATCAGTATTGCATCATGTCTGATCCAACAAGCCCAGCTTGGTCACAAAATTAACCAGTTTCCAGCTCAGGGAGAGCCCTAAGAGCTAGGAGCTTGTATCTGTTTGCAAGAGAATTAAAAGAGCTACCCCATGCTGTAAATCAGCAGCTCTAATCAATGGCTGCAGCACACTCGAATCTGTAGCCTAGTCAAGTGTCCTGAAGACATTCAGTATGCGAGCAACCTCCCAGCATCTTCCCCCAGTCTGGGAAAAAAACGCTTTTCAGCATTAGCAAGAAGTGGCTACCTAAGTTTGTGTTTTAGCAGCGTGGAAAATTCTTTGCTGAACTTTTTCCATCCGGCTCCATCAGGGCTCTTTTTGTTCTCTGTGGTAATACATATCCCTGAGTGTTTTTTTAGTTCAATAGGAATTATAGATTAAAAAATAAATGAATGTGTAAGGCAAATTCTAATGATGAATACATTCCTATCTTTCTGCACTAATCCTGATTCACATTCGTGAAATGAAAACAAACTATTCAACATCTTTAATATTTTCCCAATCAATAAACTTCGGGAGACGGAAGGAACAGTGAATTGAAACAAGGCTGCACAAGCAAAGGGTTTTCTCTTTTCTCCTTTCTCTTCAAGCATTCTTTTTTTTTTTTTTTTTTGCTCTTTTGCAAAACCAGTTATCATGAGCCAACTGATACAAATAAAAAAGCCATTCCTTAGATAGGTACAGGCGAAATGTACAGGAGAAATTTAAATAGGAAATATGCTGAATGAAGAGATGTTTGATTTGAGATCTATGTTATCTTAATGCATTCTATACAGAAAATATCTCTGAACAGAATGTCAAAACCTGGGGCTAATGAAAGCAGAAGTGGAAGAGGAAAACAGAATCTATTTTGGGACATATGCGGTCTTGGGATGTACTCCAGACAACAGGTGGTATTTTGTGATTCTGTTCTAATGCAGCTCAGAAAGAAAAGTTATTGTTTTTTTGGGGTTCACTTGAACACACCCCACTGTTCTGGAAGGATCTCTCAGTCTGCACCACATTTTCCAAAACAAACCAGGACATGAGGGAGGTGGTGGGCTCCCAGCCTAGCAAAGGGACTGCAGCTGTGGTGCACATGGGGTGACCTGATGGTAGCTCTGCTATGAATGAGGCACACGTATACACACTGGGTGTCCTTCACTCTTTCCCTGACCTTTTCTGCCATGCTGCATTTTGACCACTGGACCGAGCACATCTGCTCCAAAACAAATGAGTCTTTCAGCAGCGTTTGACCTACATCTCCATAAAGGGAGAAGAGACTGGACAAATGTCTCTAAAGTCATGAGCGGAGCACCAGGGAGCTGTATTTCAAGTGGCAATCTGCTCCCTCTCCATCTCATTTCTTTAATTTCCCTTATGAAACTCAACCACAGAGAAAATAAAGAGAGGAACTTGGCATTAATTACAAACTTGTAACTTAATAAAGCATCATCTGCAAAGGGCCCTGCATGGCTGCAGCACTCTGCAGCACATGATGGAAATACAGCAGCTCTTCCTTCCCCAGCTCTCCACTGCTCCCCAGGGCGAGTTGTCTGGCCACAGTCTGCTGGAAACCAGTTGCAATTGACTCATTTCTTTCTGCAGACTGTGTGGCGGCTGGGAAGAGCTGATCCATCCATTCAGGTTCCTGCATGCAGGCATTTCTCACCTGGCTGTGCTGACCCAAGGGCAGCAGCCTGTTGGCATCTCCTCATGCCTTTGCCGAGAGCCATTCCCAAGGAGCGCTCCCAGGGGGCCCGCTGCTCTGACCCGTGCTCACCACCAGCATCCTGCTCAGATTTCTGTACATTTGTCCTGTCTTTAAGTAAAATGTATCCTTTATGTACTGGCGTGCTGCAGTGAGTGGCATAAACGTATATCTGTGTACAAGAATATTCAGCAGAGTGCTACTGATATATACAGCTACAGTGCCGAACATCTTCTGGGTGCCATAAAAAGTCTCCCACTACAGTAAGGTGGTTGGTGATGATTTACCCACTCTGTAGTAAATAATGACGTCTTTCTATATCCTATGCATGGAGATATATCTTCATATTAAAATAAAGGAAATACACCCTCATAGACGGCCTCTATTACTGCACAAATGAGGCGAACGAACAGTGGCAGACCGTACATTTCCTACACACTGGAGAACTGAGGCTCAGATCGTTAGGATTTAAATGAAAAAAATCCTAAGCAGTGTACAGACTGCTTGATCCAGCTGTAGAGTGTGAGTGTGCATTTGCAGAAATCAAAGCATTAACCACATATCCTTTAAATACCTGCAGCCTGCCCAAGTAGAGACTGGCAGCAGTTACCACAAACCAGGGACAGTGCATCAGCCCTTTCAGGTCCTAGTGAACATTGACCCCCGGTGACAGAGCCAAAAGAAAGCTGTACGAATGGAGAGAGGGTCTTCGTGCCTCCAGTGTGTGGAAGAAGTATCAGCTTTAATTTTGGCTCTGAAGGAGCAGACATGCTTACATCCTCCCTACAAGCAAGCTGACAACATTAAATGAATGCATGAAGTGCCAAAACTCAGGAATGTGCCCAAGTCTGTGCTGTGTATCAAATAACAAACACCCAGTCCAGACGGTGCTTGATGTAACTGCATTAACCCCCACACCTGGCCTGCTAACTCAGGTAGATAACCTGTTGAAAGGGAAGCATTTCTCATCAAATCAGGCGCATGGTATGTTAAATGAAATACCTAACCTAGTACATCATGTCACTATTAAATCAAATTTGTTGCATGTTGAACAGCTCTTCTGAGGAGCAGATTGAATTATCATGCACAGCTAGTGATGACAAGATTACTGTGCATTAGCTTTTCATTAACTAATGTGCCAGGTTCATATATCACCTGAGTTAAAATTAATGTATGGCACGATGAAGGAGATCTATCAATAAAATGCAAGACCCCAAGAATCTGAACTTCACAACACATTCACTTTTATTTCCCAGAGACTGCCATCTCCAGATATTATTTTTTCAAATGAGATACTTTTGTTTCAGTCTAACAACAGACAAGAAACAAGAGAGATGCTTGAAAGCACCCATAATGGAAAATATTCCCATTAGATTAATCAAGCTTTCTACGGGGTAGGCAAAATAATACCTTGCAGAATGGAGGGTGATGGAAGGAAACAGATCGTTTTTACCAGTATCTTCAGTTTTATCGATCTTAAAATTAATTGCATCTGCTTGTAAAAGACTAAAGAAGGATTTTATGTTCACTGTATCTCATTTGATCTCTGTGTGTTTGTAAGTTAAAAAAAGGAGGAAAACAAGGAAGATAGCTGCTCTGTATCTATATGAGCAATGCAGTCGTAAACAAATGTCTCCCCAGAATCACTCTGGAATCTCAGAGTCAGGGTGATTGTTTCTGCTCCCAAAGCATGCCAAAGTCTCCTGATTCCCATCATTGTGCCTGCAATCTCTGCTTTCCTATCCACACAACTGCATTTCTCCATAGTCGGGGCTTTCATAGTTTTAAGGCATTCAGACAATGTCTCAATGCAGTTGTGCTTCCAAAGTCTTTGTTACAACTGCTTTGTAATTACCATTTTTCTAAGCTGGTTTGATATCCATTAGTTAGATTTAATGCATGTTAAAAGAAAGAGCTAATGGGCACTTACCAGGAATCCAAATAGAAAAAAGACAAAAAACTCTTTCACTTCACCCTTTATACTACATGCTACTATAAAAATACATAATCCTCTCTGTCTACTCCTGTGATATAAACAGAAAAGCTAAAAATTCATCCATTTGTTTTACTGATAACTCTGATTCTCTGTTGAGCTTTATCTTACAATTTATGTTTTTAATGGCTGGTAAATGGTTGCAGAATCATTCAAGGTTAGTTAACCTTCTCAGTCTAATTCTGACCTACAAGATACTTAATTTAATCATTCCCCCATAGAAAAGGATTGAATCATTATGTGCAGACATGTGGTGATGGCCATATTACATTAGATCTTCATTAACCCAAGTTAATAATGGCTTTGTACTAATGGAAACCTCCCTTTCCTCCTAATTTTTTTTTCCTATATCAGGAAGCTTATTTAGTGAATACTCTGCATCCTATGCCAGATAGCAAGAAGATGATAACTGTTGATAGGAAAATTAAATACCGAATGGTAGTGTAAAATTTACAGCACTTCCTAAAAATACAATTTTCAATTCAAAAGAATTTCCTGACACTGCTTCCTCCCCCACTGAGGATGGGACCTCGTGGCACTGCTCACAATGGGAGCACTTCACCCATTGCATGACTCCACGCACGTCACGACAGCGCAGCACCAAAGTGGTGAGCAGGGCAATGGGATCCTGAACGAGTCCTCTAAGCACAGAGCTACAGACAAAAACTTACACATGGCTTCCCAATATGTTATTTTCTTACTAATAAGCAGGCTTAAGTGTCCCTGTGCAATTTGTATTTTTAACTGAAAAAAAAAAAAAAAAGCCAAACCAACAGATGAGGCTCTTCCCTTCTCAATGAAGGACAGACACTGCCTCCAGGCATGCATCTTGGGGACCAGCAGCCCTCTATCCAGTACAGCACAGAGCTCCTCAGGGCAGAATTTTCCTTGTCATAAGAATGGATTTTAGAACAGTATTTGGAGAACTGCTGTAGTGTCAAAGAATAAAACGTCTCAGCAAACAAACCTGCATCCTCAAGTGGGAACAAATGTGTTCAATAGGTGATTTGAAGCACTTTCACATATTTATTGTTAAAGGCTTCGAGTGAAAAATGAGGAGCTGACTCATCAAAGGTGCTCAGTAGAGTCATATATAGGTAAATAGGAATGTGTGCGATGTATGCAAGACATCAAGATGACATGTGCCTGAAATTCTACTGCAGATATAATAAATTGCAAATATACTTAAATTAAACTGCATCCCACACTCTGGATGGAAAACTAAATAGAAACAGCACTTTCCTTTTAAATGATATTCCTTCAGTCACAACGGATGCTGCTGTCATTCTCTTTCACCATTATTTTTGTAATCACTGGCAATTTTTGACCTTTCAAGCAGCTAACCTAATTCATAAAGGATGCCACTTCCTAATTAGTGGAGACATCAGATCCTCAGCCTCAAACAATTCAAGAGTTGCCTAATGAGAGTAAAGAGAGCAAGAGGGGCTGCAGAGACGGCTGAGCAAGCTGAAGCATCTGCTGTCACCCAGTAAAACCTTCTTATCATTAAAAAGAAAGCAAATATCTCATGAGAGACAATGGAGAGATGCACCAAATGCAGTGCACATGGGCACGGCCAGATTGGCAAACAGCTCCTGCACTGCAGCACAGCGAGACCCTGTGCACTGCAGAGAGTAACAGAAGCAAACCCTGAGCCTCTGAGCAAACTGCTCTGATTGCATAAATGGATGAACCTCCGCTCAGCCGAGCCCCTGCAGAACCCTCTCCATTCCTACAGGCATATTAAAAAAATGGAGCAAGCACAACTTGGGACAAGATATCCTGACCGGCAGCAGCAAGCTGTGCTGGGTTGCATGCCCAGCCAAAGGCAAGCAGCGAGGTGCCAGGCAGCACACACCTGTGGTTACACAAGGCTCGAGTCCAGCCCTGGGGTTTGGACTGAGAGTAAGAACTGTGCAGACTCCTAACACAGTTTCTCAACAGGTCAGCTGTGGTGAATGTTCACAGACTGGTGGAAACCACACTGAAAGGAAGAACAGTGTACAGGTACATCTGCACCTGCACTCCCGGACACCTGAACGCCTGAAGCACTGGAGCTGTGTTTTGGTATTATCACAGGCTGAACGGCTTTGCCTCTTGCAATTCCTGATCACTTATAATTCTTGTTCCTGTTCTCTTGTATTAAGTGCATCTGTAGATCACTTGCTTTGTGGTAATATATATTGCCGGATGGGGCTCTAAGCAGCTGACTGATTGCTGTAGGTGTCCCTGTTCATTGCAGGGAGGCTGGGCTTTAAGGATCCCTTCCAATTCCAACCATTCTATGATTCTACATAATATAAAATAAATACAGAGTATGTATATAACACTGTATTGTTTGTAGCTGCTGATTAAAAAGTAGTGGAGAGTGAACTCCTACAGTGTTGTAACTCTCTTCAGGAGTGGTCTCAGAACATGATTTCTACCTTTTTTCCTTATATCAACTCGGCCATCTTTTCTGGAGGGTAAAACCACCGGCATTTTATTCTCACTTACATCCCTGTAATTCACTTCCTTGCTATTGGGACTAGATACTTCTGAAAAGGAAATTAAGAAGAGCACAGATTTCATAACCACTCACCTCGAAACAAAATGGGAAGCACCACGGCGTGTGTGCAGAAAAACAATTTCTTAAAATTGTGCTTGGCTGAGCAAAAGAACTTAAAAAAAGAATATTGCGCATCACAACTCCACGTGCAATCTGTGAGAGAACAGAGCAGGGATGGACAAAGATGGATTTATAATTGCACGTGAAGTGCAAGGACCAGACTAGCATGGCACAAAGTGGCACTGCATCGATGCGTATGCTCAGGAGATGAGCCCAGAAGTGATGCACCCAAACCGTGAGGAGCTCTGGGAAGACTTGAAGAAACTCTGGCACTTAAAAAGTTTTTCTGCACATGCTCTCTCTAGTATATGGCATTTGCATTATTTCTAGCTTTTAGTGCTATCAGCAGGAAAATGCACCTGGCCCCGTGTGATGCCCGCAGCTGACAGCGCTCTGCAAACGTACCCAGGTGCTTTGCTCAGCCTGAGCTGTCCTCAGCACAGCATACCAATACCTACCTCCATGCTGGTAAAAGAATATTAAACATTATAAAGACAAGCAGCACAGTGACGTTGCTGTAATGATGCACAATAGAAGAAAGGGGTCTTCACTCGCTGCCCCATTCATTTCTAAAACCAAAGCTACCTCTCTGATCTGAGGCACTGATGCTTTCCTTTCCTCCCACACCACCCAGCAGCACCCGCCCTGGTTTTCCACTGGAAACAACCTGCAGGACACCCCCTGCCTCTGTTCTAATTATCAGGATGGGAAAGAGGAGGGAGCTACAGATGTAGAATCCAGATTCTTCCCATGAATATATATATACACACGTGCAACTTTATGCTTTAAAAGATTAATTTCACAAGCTTTAAATTGCAGTTTAATTTGAAAACTAATTCAGCCTCATAATTGGCTTTCTGTTCAAATCACTGAGGCTAAAGATTTAAATTCTTAATATTCAGATGACTTTCAAGTTTCTGGCCCCATCTGTGCATTAGCCCATGGTGTTAATCTCTAAGGGAATCTCTGCTAGCATAGATATAAAATAAACAAACTGGGACACTAATAGAATAATCGACTTTTAAAATCCTTTTTTTTTTTTTTTAAATATACTGCTTATTTTTATGAGATTCCTTAAACGCAATTTGCCACATATAGATTTGGCTCCCAGCGATTTCATTTTTCACATGGCACACTATCAACAATCATTGTGTCAGAATTCCATGAAATCAGGAGCAGACGGGGAAATTTCAAATTACAACATTTTGTCTTGTTGGAAATACTGATTTCCCTTTATTTGGGGAGACCGTCCATTTTTAACATACCTTCACACCACCACAACAAACCATCCTGCCCACACAAAACCATGAGATAGGAAGAGTTGGCCAAAACTGAAGCTTGGACTTTTGCTATTGACTTGGAAGGGACCGAGATGCATCTATGGAGTCAGTGAACTGGAAAGGATGAATGGGAATGGAAAAGGCCAATCTGACAGGAACAAATGGTTTTGGAGAGATGCGTTAATTTTTGACAATCTCTCTGTTAAAACAAAATAGATACAACACAGAGCAAAGCGCTCGAGTCACTGCGGACCATTTCACATTGACCTTTTCAGAACCGAATCCTTTGCTAAAGTAAGACATCCCCACCCCACCATAAGGTACTTTTTGTGTTGGCTGTATCAAAACTGAGCTTCTGCAGAAACCAGAGTAATTTTTCTTCATCACATTTTTGTTTTGTGACCGAATTCCTTTTTTTTTCTTTTTTTTTTTCTTTTTTTTTTCTTCCCCCGTTTAAAAGTTAAACACTCCCATCTAAATCACTCTGAAACCAGAGGAACTGTTGTAAAGCATCACTCCGCTTCCCTGGGACACCCCTGAGAGGCTGTGGGCAGGCTGCAGCACAGGGCTCCTGGCAGGCAGTAATTGGGGTCGAATAGAGGGAAAAACCCATCCCAAACCTGCGCAGAGCCACGGGCTTTGAAAGGGCAGCAGGAACCCAGGCTGTGCGAGCCGTCTCGCTTTATCAGTGCTTGAAAGGCAGCTTGGGTAGCTCCGGGAGAACTTTGCTGATTAAGGCTGCCAGAGGGACCAGGGGGATTTCAGCACTAGCTTGCAGCTGCATTTTTAAAACTTGGCTGTGTTCTTCATATAGAGGCAAAGTTCAAAGAGGCAGAACATTATTCAATATGAGTAAAACATGGCCTTTTAAGATACACTTTCAAACAGTGGCTCGTTAAATCAAAACAACTTGTGGGGGAAAGAGAGAAAGGAAGAAAGATGGTCATGTGAAAAAGAGAATCCTGCGCTGCTGTTCCTGCTCTGCGTTTCTGGAAGAGCCCGCATTTACACATTTAAGCTGTCCAGCTGCATGACCTTAGGCTAGATAAACCAGAAATACATTAACATGTTTCACAGAGTATCAAAAAAGGAAAAAGAAATGCAGTGCAGTGTAAGAGCCAGCACACTCTGAAGTATTTACACAGGGCAGGCTGCAACACATGCGTTCACACTACAGAGAATTTTTTATTAAGAGCGCTGTGCTCTGGTGTCAGACACTACTTCAATTAAGTTATTATAATCTTAACCAGCACCAACAACCTATTATAATTAATAATCCTTGATGATTTCTTTTCTATTCCTGTCAAGGGTTGCTTCAAGGTGACTCGCATGCTGCAGAGCTCCTGGGAGCTCGGGAGGCTGAGAGCTGAGCAGCGCTGGGTCACAAGCCCTGCTGCTGCCCCAGAACTCCACACTGCTGCCAGCACTCCAGCTCTTGGACAGTCCCCTGGGAAGGTTGTTTGTCTCGTAGGCTAAAACAAACCTGCTCCTTCCGTGGGAAGCAAAGCGCCCAGCAGCACCACTCCACAGGCTGGAGCGCACCGTCCTTCCTGCATTCCCATTTTCTTGGTTCATGCTATCTCTTTTTGCCTTATTCAATGCAGAGAGAGCAGGTTATGTCTTACACCTTACTTGACCACCCTCCCAGCCCTGCAATAGTCAGGCATGCTTTGCAGCCATCCCGCAGGCAGGATGCTCTCCTCCAGCTCTCCGCATCCCAGCTGCACAAGGGGACCAGGCTGCAGCATCCTCTGGAGGCACTGTTCTGCCCACAGGACCCCTTGCCAGATGCTGTTGCTTCGCCCTGTGATGGCACTGCAGGGCCTCTCTTCCCCTTAAATGCGATGGGCTCCATTGACCCCGCCAAGCAGCTTGCAGGGGCTTTCCCTCCAGCTCAAGGTCACTGCGCCCTGCTCGATCTGTGCTTAACAGCTTATCTGTGATGGTCTTGCTCTGGGAAATGTTCATGGGTAGAGTTCGAGCTCCATATGTCCCATTTCCTTTTTTTAAAATCTGGGCAAAATTCCTACCGACTTCAAGCAGACACTGGCTGCTCACACTAGCTGCCCACAGAGTCAGTGTTTACTTGGGATACTAACATTACAGTTAATGAAAGGTGCTCAAATTTATTAAGAACATTACAGATACTATGGCAATCAAGGAAAGCTGCATTTTTAATCACAGCCATTATAAATGGACATATGGAGGATGTGAGAAATAACAGTCGCACAGGATGCCCAGGGAAGCATTTTCAGTCCTCAGGCACAGTTCAATACCAATGAATAGTGGAAAATGAATGCTGAACTCCTATATCATATAATAAGATTTTTTGGTTTGCTTGAAGCAGATCTCCACTTTATACATGGATATACTCACATATGCATATATATAGAGGCATATGTAACTTACTGCTGAATCAATATTGAACAAGTTTTGCTGTTAGCTCTAAGAGTATCCAGTGTCTTTCATTTGTCAGCCATGGCCACAGACAATCACAAATTCTGGCTCCCGTGTTTTTCCTTTTCAAAGGCTGCTGTTGTACCTCCTTAGCTATTGTAATATTCTGAATCAAGTATAAAGAAGCTTCCAAATCTCTGCAAGGTCTGTGTTTAGCTAAATATATTGCTTAGACTTGTCTCTGCACACAACAGGGATACATATCTTTGAGGTAAATGAGGAGCATGCAGACTTCCACAGACAGTATCTGACCTCTCTATCATTTTCTCAAAGACATAACATCATGTTTATTGCCAGGTACATGGAATGAAGGCCTCGGATACCCGAATTCCCAGGTGGATTTATAAAAGCAAGGAACAGAAATTCAATACTAATATAAACCTTTAAAAGAATACCGATTAAATGGGAAAGGGGAGGAAAAAACAAATACATCAAAGACAAATGTAATTGCTTTTGAATAAAAACAGATTGCTTTCTACCTACCTGCCTTAAAGGCAAACACTCCAGTCTGGGATACAGAACACCACAATTACTGCTGGAAGCAGAGGCACAACCATTTTGTAGGCAAAGGTATCCTATTCTGATTTAATAGCTCAAAGGCTTATCTGGATTTCAAACAAGAAGAGGATGCAATTTGCTGCTTCTTTCACACAAATGAGCACAGCTAGTTAAAACATCTGGGAACACTTTGAATATTGATTTGTCCTAGAGTAAGATGTAAGGAATTTGACTCGCTGCGGAAATGTATTAATCTTCCAACCTTGATATGCTGCAAAGTGGCCTTCAAAGGAAAGGAGGAGAAGTCCTCCTGGAAGACAGCATCAGAACGAGCTGCCAGGGGACTGCTCGCTCACCTCGCAAGAGCAGGGTTTGCATCAACACCTGCACCTCACCCCAAAGCACACCGATAAGGACGCTGTACCCCTCTGTTCCTCAGAAGTACTGTCACACACAGTTCCCAGAATGTGTCACCATCACAGCCTGTGCCTCACAGCGTGGCAAGACGATCGATCACAGCTGCGATTCACCTTGTTAGGAGCAGCGGCCGCTGGAGAGTTCTCAGTGACACCTCCGGCAGTGGAGGAGCCATGACGGATGTTTGCTGACACCAAACAGAGCCATGTGGTGCCTAACCCCCAGCTCAGCATCCATTTACCTTGGAAAAAGCCTCAGCCTGATTTCAGGTGACTTACAAAAGTACCGGTGACAGTACCCATACCAGTTATGTTCAGCAACAAGCTAAAGCAACCCTGGTTACCGCATCAGAAACCACATAGTTCTGCTGCACTTAGCAGCTCGACAGCATCATGGAAAAGAAGGCATTAATGACCCTTACAATAGCATTTTCCAAAGATATAAGCATATTTATATAAAAATCATCACTTGCACACTGTATACGGCTTACACTTTTGCTAAGTTTTCACTCATCATTTTTCAGAACATCTGCTTCCAATTTTTCCAAATTTTACCCTCTGTACAAAAATCTGTGAGAATGGGGGAAGACCTGGCAATCTCAGAGGGACCCCAGGAGCATGGCTAGATGAACTTTGCAGGTCCCTTCCAGCTCAAGCAATTGTGATTCTATGGTTCCCACCAACAGGACTGCATGAAGTCCCACATGAGACAGCAGTTCCATGATACCGAGCTTGTAAAGGACTAGATTAAACAGCAAGGAGTTGGGTATTTGGCACTTCGGTCACAGGGTCAGGAAAAGGCTGGATTTGCTTTCTGTACTTGTATTTGGAATAATGGCACTGCATACCTACAATGAGCATATGAGAAAGGCAATACAAAGCATTACTTCCCAAAGCTGATGTTTTTGCAAAATCCACATCTGAGAAGGGACTGCCAGGATCTAACTCTAACCCGAGTTTGCACTTTCTCTGCATCAGGAGAAATAGATATCAGCTGAATTGTTCTCATCTCCATCAGTCTTCAACAAAAGAGCCAGCAAAAGAAAAGCTCTCCTCCATTCGCCATATTTCAAGAGGAGGCAAAGCCACCAAGGCAAGATTAACGTTTGAAAGCTTGTGATAACTTTAAGACCTTTTTTTAAACTGTACCTGGTTTAGAGCCTTCATCAACAGATCCATTATAGACTTGGTTTATAAACTCCGGTCTGTTGTCATTCATATCAATCACATAGATGTAAAGGTCAATAGGATTCTCCACCTTGTTTCCATTCATATCCACTGCATGAGCCCGGAGCTGGGAATAAGCACAATGAAAGCATAATATCAGCAATTGGATTTGTTGCAGAATGAGAAACCACACTTTGCAAGAATTGACTTTGCCTCATAAATACTTTCTCACAATTGAACTGAGCGGGTATGTAATTCCAGCAGAAAGCAGTGATGTGGTTTCCATCTGAACTCTAGACATGCACGTTTTTTCAAAGCTTAACATAATACTGAAATAATATTTTAAAATATTGTCAGTGGAAACACTTAGACTCTGGTGCAGTGATGCCATGCCCTTCACTGCTAATAGACCACTATGTTCTAATTTTTAAGATGTGCTGAACTTAGTCTGGCAATCTGAAGAGCAAATTTTGCTTAGTTCCAAACACAGTGAGGAAATGAGATTGACTTGAGAGGCTTCTTATGGGAACCTGCAGCCTTTCATACCCACAATAACAGGGATTAATAAGTGGAGAGATTCCAGAAGGGCATTAGTATTGTTTATTCTTTCTTTAATTATAGTCTCTAGGAGCAGCAACATCAACCGACCCCATTGCTCTATGCACCAAAAGACATAAGAACAGTCCCTTTCCTTCAAATGCTAGGAGCCCCCATGGCACTTAAGGATGAAATATTTTCCCAGGCTTAACTAAAATACCAGTGGTGAAGCATTACAATAACCGGAGCCACAGTGTTAAGTCCTCAGCTAAGTGGAACTGCAGCTTTATCTTATTAGCAATAACCATCAGTAATAATGCTGGAAAACAAGAGCATCTGTTTTCTGAACAAAAGGGACAGCTACAGCATGTCAAAATGAGTAATTAATAAAACAAAGCAATCAACATTAGACTGGAACAATCAGTAACCAGGTGAAGAAAATGGATAGCTTGCTCATTCAAGGGAACAGATGGCTACTCTAAATGGTGCACACGCTGAATGTCGCCGTCAGCCTCCATAAAAAGAAGACAAGCAGAGAAAGAGCTCTGCAGCCCATAGGTGGGCACTGGAGTACCTTGCTTGGATACTTATGGACAGGGGACACTAAAACCCGCCCGTGGTGAGCACGCTGTGTGCTTCTTCCCCAACACCTCGTGATGGGCAAGCAGTGGGGGCTGTGCTCCCCACCTCAGGCGTTGGGTGCTGCAGGCATGGGAGCTCCCATGCATAGAGTCTCCATCTCCTCTGAAGCGTGACAAATGCACACACTAATTGTATTAGCGCTGGCTGCAGCTCTTGCTCTCCCCGTGCTCGTGATTGGTACCACTTTCTCCTTCATGTGTGGTGTTCAGAAGTCCAGAGCTTAACAAAAGAAACTGCACGCTGCTATGATAGACTGGATTAACATTTAATCAAGCAAAGAGAACAAACTGCCACGTGAAATAGGCTGAACGAAGAACATTCTTTAAAGGAAGTTAAGAAGCACTTTTTCTTTAGTGACTGAAGAAGTCTGACTTTGCTTTCAATGCAGGATGTACCATTTGTATTTCTCGATTTGTAATGGCCTTAATATCTGCATTCCTTGCCTGAATATAAACTGCTTTGACTCCCACCTGTTGAGCTATCCTTCATCGTGTCAGATGTAGCAATTCAATAACTTTACAAGTCAAAGGTCAGATTGCCTTTGAAAAAAAGTAATTCGGAGCTAAAATTAAAGTTATTATCTTCAAACTGAGGCAGCACTGGGCTGCTTCTTGCTGTATTTTCAGGAGCGGAAATGGCTCCATTCAGAGATAAAGCAGAGAGCAAGGCTGATATCTTCCCCCTCAGATCTGACTTCCCCCTGCAAATTTTTAATTACATTTGAGAGCTTTTGTTTGAAATCTCCAGGAGTTAGGAATTTCTCAGCAATGCGTGTCCATCTGCTTGTTGCACTACTGAGCACACATATCTATGACTAGAATGCTGCTACCTATGCTCAGTGGAAAGAAGACCCAGTGAGACAGAGGATCACCTGCCTGCAGTGAGCCAGCATAGCACCAGGATGGGGCTGAGCTATGGGAAGAGGGCAGTGCCTGGGGACATGGGCATTCTCCTGTATTTCCACAAGTGTTCTCTTTGCACAGCCTTTTAACAGTTCTTTGTGGTCACATATCTGTATCCTTTCACAAAACACTGCTCTTCTTCTGTAGTCTGTGTCTAATGCAGCAGAGGGACAAGAGATGCTTGAGACAGTTGTATCTAAGCTCAACTCAGTGGGAGCTCTTCCTCATTAGAGATTGTTCCTCATTTGAGACCATTCCCAGAAGAAGTCGTTAAAGGAAATGGACTCAATGGGGCAGTCTGTCCACTGGAAAACTCACTGTACCTCCAAGGCAGATCAGATACTGCCTTCCTTAAGTCCTCCTCTCCCCATCCCTCTAGCCCTACTCCTTGTGCTCATCCCACATCCTCAAACCAGAGAACCACTTTGTTCAGGAGTCATTCTTCAAATAACAAAACAGGCCTCATTTGTGCAAGGCGCAGTGTGAGTGCACCGCAGCTCTCAGTAGATCAGGTGTGCCCAGTGGGTGCTTTGGGAGCAGACGGATGGATGGGATGGAAATCAGATGCACGCGAATGTTCCTTCATTGTGAGTGGCAGTGGGTGAGGCACAAAAGATGATGACTGCCCTCAGGCAGGCACAGACATCACCTAGAGCTGGAAAAACCAGTACTGGAAAGGGCAGGGACTTCCACCACGCATCAACCGAAGAGTGGGCTCCGTATTCCTTAACAAATACTGTTTGAAAGTCTGACAATTGTTGCTATCATATTCTGCAGCAGCCACCACAGGTCTCTGAGGTTTTTCCACTGACAGTCTGCCATGTAAACGTGGCTGTTGGCATACAAATGATTCAGTATCATGATTATTGATTACACTGGAGGCTGGTGGTATCTGAAGGTAGTTAGTCAAAGTCAACACAGTGAATTGTATTAAATATGAGTATTACTTATGCACTAATACTAGTAATACAAATATACATTATCAATCAGTGACAGAGACTCTAAGCAATAAGCATACAATGTCATGACTAATTTGTATGCTCTTAATTGTGATTAAAAGTGCAAATTAGGGCGTTGTGACACAAATGGCTGGCATTACTCACTAGGACTGAGTTAAAAATATTGGAATTAGCTTCTGCATCCCTGATTTTTGACTCATCTCTTTTGTCTCCTTGCACTGCAAATAACTCCTTCTCAGACTGCAACTAACCTGTCCTGCTCCAGCCATCCCAGACATGATGTCATGGGTCTCATTCTGCAGGCGCACACGTGTGTCTGGGACTGGCTGAGGACTCGCTTCTGAGTTCCTCCAGAATTCACATTACTTGTGTATCAGAAGCAGTGATGACTTATTGACGTGAGGATGTTGTTGATGGCTTTTACACACAAAATGCAAAATGCCTTGGAAAATAAACTGCTGATTTACTATCCCTAGGACTGGCCAACTGCAGCTTGATATGAAACTGCTATCTGGATCAGGAAAGCCATTTGGAGTCACTAGTTCTGTCACCAGTGAAAAAAGGGCTTTGGGAATGTAGTTATGTAAGGTGGCTGCATGCAGAGTCTCACTGGGCAGCAATAACCATGAAGGGATGCCTGCAGGAGATGCAGTGACAACCAGAACCCAGTGCAAACGGTAGCAGAAGGGGTTGGGCTGGGCTCACACCAGGAAGGAGCATGCCCTGAAGCTGTGTTCCCTCACATGCAGCTCCAGCACACCTTCCTGACCATGTTACAGCTGACATTGCATCTGGAATGTCTACAAGGTCCCTACAGAGCTTGTGCATTGCTTTGTAGTGCAGAAGAGAAAACAGCTGAGGCCCGCATAGGGCTGAACTCGTGGCCACCAGCACTGCAGCCATGCTGTGGAGTCACCTGGCAGACACGGCGAGCCTCAAAGGCACAGCCATCCCTGCATGCATCACATGGAGCATGTCCTGAAAAGCTCATGAAAAACTATGGGGAAGTTCTGCTACAGAACTAATGAGAAAGCATCTATTTCACCTTAGGGAAAAGGTAGGTTCCATCAGATGAATGTCTTGCTAAGTGTGGGGAGAATTAAAATAGTATTTAAAAAATGGTCATCCCAAAGCAAAACAGATAATAAGAAAAAATGTGTTATGAATGTAGGAGTTAATGAAAAAGAACTCTTCACCTGTAGGCTCACAAACTTGCAATTTTTTTTTTCTTTTTTTATAATTAGATTTTAGAACACTTGGAAATGAATGCAGCAAGAACAACGCTCAGCAGTGACAGAGGCACCGAGCAGACAAGCTCAGGAGTGCAGAATGCTGGGCTCCCCTGCCTCTGGGCACTGCTGGCCTTGTCCAGCATGGGGTCAGGCTCAGAGCATCCAACGGAGCTCAGGAAAACCTCATAGCAGGTGTCAAACCATCACAAAGACGGTCAGCCCTGAGTCACTGCTTTCTGGTGCTCAGTATGAGTTTCAGGTCTGCTTTTGCCTTTCACTGAGTGGCTGGGCTGTGTGAAGTGGTGAACATTCACTGTCTTCTCCAAAACCTGGAACAGTCAAAGCTGAGGGCTGGATATCCATTCTGGAGGCTGGCCCTATATTTCCAGCTTCCATGATGGTCCATTCCTACTGTATGAACACTGTACCAGTGTTCTGATCACTGCTTTGGAGATGATGTATTTATAAACGCTTTGTAAAGGATTATTAAATGAACAATTGATGATTCAATAAATCATCAATCAATTTCTACTGAGGCTAAGGGATCTAAACATTGTTTACAGCCGTGACTGAAATGATCTCTATCATCTTCCGTTGCTCTGCTAACAAAGATTTTCTATCACTCACTATTCCTGTCTGTAAGCTTTCATAACATATTTATCAGCTATCCACTCTCCATAACCTGTATGTTCCTGTAACCTTCAGAGAGTGAATCTTTTACTCGTGCCTGGAGCTGCTAGGTCAAGGTTTCTGTAAAGAACAGGAGGGCTGGAATTCCAGTGGTGTGCACCATTCACAGAGGTGACAATTCAGTCTGCTGAATTCCCTGAAACCCTCAGGTTAATTTTGTTAGGGCACTGCACAAGTTTTTACTGCAAGGAAATCTTTTTCAGCACATATTTTGACTTAGAGAGTCCATTACTAGACATCATACAGACTCCATCTAAAGCATTTATGTGTGCATAGTTTTACCAACTACATCATTTTATAATAAGCCGGCATATCAACAATGATGAGATGACACACACAGTATCATCTCAAATATTCCTTTTCCAAAATGATTTCCCTTCATATTTTCGCAGGCACAACAAACAAAATAATTGTTCATGTTCACAGAGGATAAAATAACTTCCCTTCAGACTCCCCTTCACCCAGGGGAAATCTCCTTGTTCCACCCAGCTGAAGAGGTAATCTATTTCTTTGTCCTCCCACCCCAGTCCCAAAGCTGTGTCAACATGGTTAACTGGACACCTGATAAAGCTGACAGAATGTGTGTCGCTGGTGGAGCAGTTGGGAATGGTGTCAGTGCAAGTGACCCATATTGCATCACTGACATCACAGCATCCCTGCGAAGGGCTGTTATGATGCCCACAGATGCGGCTACTGCTGATATAAAGCAATCCATGAAAGAACCTATTACAGCCTCTCTGGGAGACAGCTAAAGCGTAGATGCAGAAGGCATTTGAAATTTTGCAGAGCCATCATGTGAGGTGCAACATTTTTTTAAAGCCATTTGTGGGGCTGTGTCCTCTGTGCAATTACAGCATGTAATATACAGACTGTGATTTATATCACAACATAACGACCAATTACACTCAAAGTGTACTGCAGGTAGAGCATTTTATGAACTAGGGTAGTGAAAGGCAGCACTTTTGAGAGTAATTAATCTTAATTAATTCTCTCGTATTTAATATTAGCCTATCTGCATATTTAAAAACCTATCTGACACACCCCCATCATACTGCCTGAACATCTCCTAGTAATTTAAAATGAAAAATGACGATGCCAATTATTGCATGTTTAGCAGCAGTAATGATTCCTAAATTAGCAGTTTCCCAAGACATGCTAATGTTGCGGATGGTTTCGCACGGTTTTGAGGGGTTCAGTTCACAGATAAATCTGCATGGATTTAATAAGCAGTGTGCGGTTGCACCACTTTAAAGAAATGGGTGACTCTGTGCTGGAAAAGGACATTGGTTTAATGCTGTTTTGCACTGGCTTGGCTGATAGAGCCTGCAAACCTAGATAAACCCCCAACTGTCTTTTTTCCCCTTGGCGTATCGTGCTTACATGGTAGGAAGCTCTTTCCTCTCTGTCCATCGGGCGGGTCACATACATCCTCCCAGACACAGGGTCAATGCTGAAGACTTCCATTGGCGGCTGGTCGGCTCCCACTCCGGTGATGCTGTACCTGATATGGATCTCTTTGTCCTTATCGGAACGAATCTGGAAGGAATAACAAAGGCAACAGTCAATAAGCTTTGGACAAAAGCCATATGGATGTTTAAACAACTTTAAAGATCTGAGCCTGGAAGCTGCATAAATGTAAAACCGCTGTCAATTTTGACAAGGAACTCGAGCTGTATGCTGAAGATTTGGGAAAAAGCCAGGAAAAGTTTCTTCCGCATATTTTCTGTTATTTTTTCTCCTCTTTTATTCATGATGATCCTCTAGGAATCATTGAAATTCTGACTTTTTGCCTTAGATGTGGGAGAATATATATATGCATAAAAAAAATGCCGTTTACTTGCTATTGAAACCATAAGCTCCTGAAAGTGCCCAGATTGTTCATTTACAGCCAACATCGCACAGATATTCACCACTTTCAGAAATGCTCCCTGCTGTCCCCTCCATCCTGTTCTCAGTCCACGTAACTGTGCACACAAATGTTCCCACGACATTTGGAAAGCCAAGCTCCTTGCTCCTGCCTTGTCCAGCCCTGCAGGATGGAGGAGGGAGGCTGGGAATGCCTGGTGGGACGTTACCATTTGCCTATTTGCCCATTTGTTGAGGAAAGGCGCGTTTGGCACATTGCTTCTGAAACTCCTTCCCTCCCATACCTTGAGAAACACATAACAAATCAAATACAGCATGACGAATTACACGTACCTTGGATACAGAGACAAGAAAATAAAAAAGGGAGGTTAATATGTTGTCCTAGCAACCCTGACTATCTCCTTAAACCCAAATTTAATTTTCTGATCAAATGCTGAAAGAAGTTCTTGCAACGCCATGAGTATTCCTGAAACAAAGCGCAAGGTACAAATAAATTAGCACCCCCCGCACCATCACAAACCATCCTGGCAGCATAAAGCAGTGCATTTATTTCCACAAACAGGTCTATGAATAAAACAAAGTAGTGAGAAGATAACGGAAATCTTGTGAGTGAGTGCACATCAGCATCTCCACTCTGGTAGCTGCCTTGGGGGTGCTCAGCAGGGGGCAGGAGGCCCCATAGTGGGGAGCAGAGGTGCCTTCCCCAGCAGCAAGGGGTTGGGATGGGCCATGGGCTGCTTTCGCACTCCTCCCACACATCACCATCGCTATTTCCTCCTCTCCTCACACAGCGTGCTGAACGTCGGTGCAGAATGACACCAGATCTCCAACAAGCATCTCCAAGCATCTGCTTTGATGCCTTTGTCCCGATCGTTACCAAGTTTGTACACTCGTTTCTTCGCACTGCCTCCACTGAGCAGTCTGCTGCTGCCAGCAGCTAATGATGTCAGTTATTGCTCGGCACCGTGAGGATTGATTCGTGCTGCACCCACACTACTGGAGCTGAAGGTCAGGGAATACAGACGGTTTCATCTGTCTTTCTCTACCGGATTCGCTGCTTCTTTAGGCTATTAGCACCAAGAAAAACTGATAGGGCTTGCACTGGTGTCATCTCTTAGAACCGGTACTGGGGACACAGAGAAAGTGCCCTCGTGCTGCACACTGCCGTTTATGCAGGTCTGTGTGTGCCCAGTGGTATTTATACTGGGGACCCAAGCAGTCAGGCAGGAATCCAATTTTCATTAGCAAATCCATGGGTGAAGAAGAGTATATTAAACCGAAGCTTTGCTTGCACAACTGTGGTTTTAATGATGGCAAATGGCCCCTTAGCTCAGTAACTGAAGTCTGTAGTGCCCATTTTTAGAAACTTAGCTCTCACCCCGTAGGTAAGCAGGGCTGGAAATGGGATTTATGTGAATGTCTGTGCAAATGAATAACTCAAGTCAGGAGTTCAAGCTCTAACCCACTATGCACGTGATTCTAGCTAGGCTCAAGGTAAGTGAAAATGTAGGAAGTGTGGGGTTTCCATCTCTGAAATTAAGAAGAAAGAACAAAAAAAGATAACTCGGGCCACATAGCTGTGTGCCCATCACCATCAGTGAGCCTGCATCAGGGTGTCAGCACATTTGCTGCCTTTTTACTCACTGAAACACAGAAGCCAGGAGGGGCTCCTCAGGCACAGACCCAACCCCAATTCAGCTCAGCTACAGCCATGGCTAGAGCACAAAGCACCAAACAGCAAACCAGCTTCCCTCCAAGAACTGAAATGGAAGCAATTTTAACCTGAATCACAGAAGAGGAGAGTCTGCCAGTTCTTCGTGGACATTTTTATGCTCTATTTCCTGTTGCATACAGTACCCCGATCCCATTGTGATAGAAGCATTAGAAATGCATAGAGAGAGACGGAAACATGGAAAAGGAGGCTGGATTTAAATATTTAGTGCTAAAGGCACTATATTTTATTTTCAGGAAACACAGATAAACAGAAGCTCTCTAAGAAAGCTATGTACAGTTTAATAAAGTGCGTGCTATAGGATGTCCTTGCAGCACTTTATTAGCATTAATAGGGTCTAAGCTGTCTGTATGTAAATCACTGCAGATCTGTGAGATGAAATATATCATAAGACCCACACAACTTACCCAATTATACTATGAAAAAATCCATCAGATGATTATACTGTACTGAGCAAAACAAAGACAGGGAAATACATTGCAAATATTCAGCAATGACTCATTATTCGTTGCTAATTGCCAACATGCTACAATGGTTTGCCTTTTACCTGCACTTAGCTCCATTTCCATTAAGATTACAAGGATGTGAAACGTTCAGAGAATATGTACGAGCAGCACTTGCCATAGAAAGTTGCAAAGACCACTGACAATGAAGCATAGCACATATTACTACCAGGGAGATATTCATCGCAAAAAGGCACACGCTTATATCGGAACATGTAATTTTAGCGCTTTTAATGAGATTTAAAAAAAAAAAAAAAAAGATTTTTTTAACAGTAATCCTGTAACATTTTGACCAAAAGTTTCATTTGCATAATTCCCAGGGTGCAATTTAGTAAATCTTGTTGAGAAGTTAAGAACATTATCTGAATACAATGCAAGGTTTACTTCTTTTGTTGGAACCGTTACTGAAGCAGTTTACCATAATAATAATAATAATAATAATAATAATAATAATAATAAATCTCTATTCCCAAGGAACTCACTAGGTCAGGAGAAAAAAATTACTGGCTGGAGGAATTTACAAGCTCAGGAGAGAGTTGCTTTTTCATTCATTTATGCCTGGGAAGTGAGAAGATGGTAACATATCCATATTATAACACTCTGACTGCAGAACACACACATGAATTTTATTCATTTATCTTTCATTTTATAATGCAGTCAGTAGCTATGCGGGTTTCTGGGTTATAAAGCAGATGGCAGAAGGATGGTTTTCCTTCGCTGTAGTTACATGTTTTTTGCTCAGGGAACCCTCAGTGCTTCGAGGTCCAGCACCAGGCATAGCACAACACTGCATCTCCTGATGGGAGCAGGATGAATGATGATGCTTGGTGAATGTCATCAAGAAATTTGCTTGTAAAGCAGCTTTTACTCTCTAAAAGAGCCCTTTGGGATGGAGCTCAGATTAGATTGCTACACTGGTGAGGGAAAATGCCCCAGAAAGGCAGTTTATGGTGGATGACGCAATCTCCTGATCTTATTGCATCTCAGGAGCACAGGTGAGACTTTCCATGAAAGAACCTTGGGATGCAGAGCGAACACCTACACTGATAGATACAGGTGGACCACTTGCACCCACAGTCCCAAAGCTGGATGGCCATGCAGGGGCTATGGGGTCCGAGCTCCCCGACTGATTTCCCAGCCAAAATTGAGCCCAGGGGCAGTGGTCAAAGCTTGCAACTTGGAAACAGAATGCCAGGAGTCTGACACAGCTCTCACTTCTACAGAGTAATCCCAGAAACAGGAGAAATCAGCATCATTTCACAGATGGGTATTTTCCACTAGAGGTTTAGATATAATAACTAATGCGTGTGAAAATGAGCATTGTAGATCTTGAGATAAGACAGAGCTAAGCCTTTCAGAACTGACTTTCTGCTTTGTAGCAATGTCACATTTAGATGGGCTTGAAAAGCTGCCAGCTTGTGACACAGGATTGCATCCCTCCTTTGCAGATAAAATTTTAGGGTTTGTGCATCTCTGCCAGGATTTAACGTGGAGCTAAACTGTTCTCACAAGTTTTACTGGCAAGCACAATTTCCACTGAGGAGCTCCTCAGAGGTACCAGATTTTATCCCTCTGTTTGGCTCCTGCTGATCTGTAGCCGCCCTGTGCTCCAGCACTGCCACCCCTCACTGCAGGGTGCAGAATGCACAAACCCTCTGAGTGACAGGGAGAACTGCAAAGATTGAGGGGCACTGAGAGCTGCACGGTCAGCATGTTGGAGGGCTCCAGTGAGTCTGTAAATTACCCGGGTTTTGGAGCATGACACTGACAGAGAAAAGTGGCACAGCAGAGGTTGCTTGGAGTAGGAATGGGGATATCAGGTTGGCTATTGGGAAAAATTTCTTTTCAGGGAGGTAGTGAGGTCACCGTCCCTGGAAATGTTCAGGAATGATGGAGATGTGGCACTGAGGGACGTGGGCAGTGGGCATGATGGGCTGGATGGGGCCTGGAGATCTTAGAAGCCTTTTCCAACCTCCATGATTCTTTGATTCTGTGATTCTATGCCTGAAAGTCTAGGAAAGTGGATATGTAGGGAAACGCTGAACAAGGGAGGATTCTGAGCCTGCAGAGAGGGCAGCACCAACAGCAACAGCACTCCTGGATATAACAAGCTACAGTTAGAGGATAGGAACAATCTTGTATTTATTCTCTTCTGGACACCCACAGCCTTTCTACAGTTCTCATACTGCTGCCAGTGGCAGGTTGGGACCAAATTTAAGTAAAACAGCAAAAGCAAGAGCTTGCATGCAACTGCAGTGAAGAGGATGATGTATTGTAAATACACAAAGCAACCTTAGTTGGGTTTCATTCTTCACAGAATGAACAACAAGCAACTAACCTACTTATATGGTCTCCACACCTAGAAACACACAACTGTCTTGGAGTTTTAAGACCTGTGAGTTAACTGGGCAGCACGTGGTCACGTGTGGATTAGTAAAATCAAACCTGATGTTGGCATTTTTATTGTACCATAGCAAGAACCAAGCTACTGTCTAAATACACTGCTCAAGTAAATCTGAAGATATATCACCCAGTCATTTCCACGTAAGAGCAGGGACCCAGGGCATTCCTGCTTGCTTCTCCTCTCAGTTTATGGGAATCAACACTCGTCCTCCTGAATATGTATTTATCAAACAGTCATGCCCCACACAGATGTACATTGGTGACCTGCAATGCCTTCTGGTATATACAGGCATTCAGATTACACAGTGTACTCACTAGGTCCCTTCTTAAATCAGTGGGTTTCACTGAGCTGCGCATGGTCTGGGATCTGCCTGTCACCCAGTGATGGTATATGTCTGCAGCTGGGAATGTGTCCAGAGAACTACAGCAGGCAATTTATACAATCTGTGGCATTTCCACCTACAGAGCAAGGGAAAAAGTAAATTTCCTTTAAAGTTCTTCAAGTTGCTCTATAAAGATATCGTGTTAAGGATATCCTTCAAAAAGACTTCATTTCCCAAATCTCCCATAAAATACTATGCAACATTTGCACTAACATGATCCGGGGAGACTTGGGCCTGATTTTTTTGTTTTATAAAATCCATTATAATTATTAATGACCACATAAAATAATGTAAATGATAAGCAATGAGTGTCTTTTATTATTAAGCTCTTAGCTATTTTCCCCATTAAGAAAACCAAATTAAAATAATTGAAAACTATAATCTGTCATGCATTCAAAATGCTCCATAGAAATTCAGACAGGCAAACATATTCAACATCTTTAAATGAGCACACTTAAGAGTCAGTCTAAGCATTCCAGGATTGGCTCGTTAATTTTAGTGGAAATATTTTAATTCAGCTACTCTTACAGCTTATTGAAATCTCTGCTTAGGACCGACTTATTTATTTTTAACCGAATCTGCAATATGTTTAAGAGTCATTTGTATAAAAGTTCTTAACTCTTATTTCACAGTTGTTTTAAAAGTCAATAAATGGACACATCTCTACCCCTGTTTTTTTCCAAAAAAATTACTGCATACTGCTTACTGAACCACACACGGTTTCAATGAATACATGCAAAAGTAAAACGGACAGGGAAAAATTAAGATAGATTTGGAGACCCAACCAGATTGAAGTAATATTTATTAACTCCTTTTATCAGACCTGCCAATGATCCCAAGTCTCCTGCTAGAAAGATAAAAAAGACAACAAAAGATTCTCTGAAATGTTTCAGCTGTCTTCAGAGAAAACCATCTATTCTGCACCTTGCAAAGAGGATGACATGGTAAGAGCAGTTACACATTTGGCTTAAAAGAAAACTTCCATTTACTGCAGCACTGGGCTCAGTAGCAGCCTGCAAGTCTGTATCCACTGCCAGACACAACTACTCTCAATTGAGCTACATTTCCCCTGCTGGCGCTATTTGCAAACAAGGTTAGGTAGGAAGGGAAGTCTATTGGCAAAGAAAGAAAGGATGGAAATGCCGTACGCATTTACAATTGTGGGGTTCTCCCCTCAGCTGGAGCTGGTTCCATCTCACAAGCAGCTTTCTAAAAACACTGTATCCGATCTAATACAGCCAATGGAACACCACAGCAAAACAACTGCAGAAGAAAATGCATCCTCTTATCCTGAACGCTTAAGCATACATCAAATTTCCTGGAATAAGTAGTTCTTCTGTTTCCTTACGTCATAGGGACAGAACCAAGGACTACGTTTAAAGTCAATGCCCACTTTTTCCATGGTTGAAACACACTCTGACAAACGCTGTTTTTCAGGAGCTTCAATCAGCAGTTAGCTACCACCATTATTGTTATCCAAGAGATTAAGTTTCTTCCTCTGCTTTATAGAATACGAATCCAAAGCCAAACTACAAAAATGCTTGTTTTGTTCTAATGGCTGGATGTCTCTCATGTCAGGCTGTATTTTCCTCCAGTGGAAACTTGCACAAAATGACTGATAATGTATTTGTTTTGATGATAAAACAGGGTAAGACTAGTACGTCAAGTATATTAAAGCTTCCATAGAACTGCAGAATTACAGAATGGCTTAGCTTGGAAGGGACCTTCAATATAATCCAGTTCCAACTCCCTGCCATGGGCAGGGTTGCCACCCATCAGAACAGTCTGCCTGACCTGGTCTTCAGTGCCTCCAGGGATGGGGCATCCACAGCTTCTCTGGGCTCGTTCAGCCTTTCCCTTCAATTACTGATGTACCTGATGATGCAGCCTGCATTAGAGAAAGAAATGAAGCTACAGAACGAGGGCTGCACTCCCCCCACATGACCCCATGCGTGCCTGGCGATGTCAGGGCACCAATTGCTCGGCTGCAGAGAGCTTCCAGCTGCTTGCAGGTTCTCTGGCTGGCAGGAGGCTGCCTCCATCCAAGGGCTGCTGGCCAGGGCAGCAGCTCCCTTCAGACTGACTATGTCCATGTGGATGTGTTCCTGCAGGGCTCTCTCTATGCCCATCATAGATTTGATAATCTTTGCTCTCTCTCTCTCTCTCTCTCTCCCCCTTCAAGGTTTTTGAATTGTTTTTCTCCTGGATTTGGAGGAAGATGTAAGACCAAACAGATGGAGAACAGGAGAATATAAATCTGGCTCAATAAGGAGATTGGAATGCAGGAAAGAAGAATTTCTGCCCGTGTTGCTGACCAGTAACTATGTGTGACCCCAAGCGGGAGCATGAGATGAAAATGAACTTGTCTGACTCCCAGTCCAATTGAAAAATACCACTACTCTGCTTGGGATAAAAGCAAAACAGCAATCCTTTTGCCTAGGAAGCCGTATTTCACATGTGATGAGACACCACAAGCAGAGAATATCTGATATGCAGCACTGCAACAGGGCTCCGGATCTGCAGCATCAAAGCTTTGCTTTCACACGCCACAAGTGCAAAGAATTCATTCTAGTATGAGTTGCCTGGATGCAGTGGGACTGAGCTATGCAGGATTTCTGTAACCCTGCATCTGGGCCAAGGCCTCTGAGCAGTGACTTGGGACTGGCAGCAGCTACAACAAGGCCAGCACTGCCAGCTCTCCGTCTTTACCAGTGAAAACTCAGTAAATTGCAATTTGTTGCATGGTCTTCGTGATTAAATAATTAAACAATTTTCATTACTCGCTATTATGAAGGTCAAGAAGCTAATGTCCATATCAGGAGCTGGCCAATGCTAATGGATCATCCATATCTAATGATAACTGACAGGGCAGGGTAATTTCCAAAGCAACAAGTGCTTTCCTTCGGGCTCTTTGCAGCCAGCTCTGTTTTTAAGCACTTCTCTATAGCAATGCTTCAGCGCAGTGAGGTGAGCGAGAGGGAAGAGGAGATTGCTACAGATTAGCAGAATGCTGCCACATGACCAAGGGCTTATCAGTGCCAGAGTGGTGATAGCAGGAGCAACAAAACCCGTTTTTACTAGTCCTTCTCTTATCTCACCTACAAGAGAGCAGATTCTTCAGTGTTGTGACTGAAGGCGTCCCAGCGGAGCTGTGCACGCCACTATCTGGCAATTTCTGGCCCCAAAGAACTGAAGCCAGTTCATACTGTGCGAGATGCAAGTGGCTGATACCAAATATCTGGGATTGGAAGCAGATGTACAAGCCCTCCTCTGCTGTCGAGGATGCTCCATGACAAAGGTCAAAGAAAATACCTCTGGGAATTCTGCTTATCCCTGTAATGGAAGATTCATGTCAGAAAAGAGAAGATCATCCTATGGAATCTACTAATGAAGAGCACAGTTATCCCATCACACAGGGTATCATCCTGTGGCTGACCCTGCTGTTGCCTGCTATGGCTGAACCTAAATGGTCAAGGGAAACAAATCACAGCAGCAGGACTTTGTTCCAATTTCTTTTTAAAGTATGTCTATCCCTATGCCTTATACAGCATCGCCACAAAGGCAACCTGGCAGAAGAATCCAGCACCCTTTGGGGCAAAGCTGGGCAGTAGGCAGAGTGCTCAGTGCAGAAGACAAACAAGAGCAGCAAATACTGACCTTCCCGGGAGTAAACTGATCACTGCAACTAATGATTGAAGCCCTCAGCTAGTATAAATCAGTGCAGACTCACTGGCTTCAAGCAGAAGCATGCTAATTTATTTCAGCTGTGAACCTGGTCCATGACATTTAAAAATTAAGCTGCGCAGCAGAAGAACAAGGGAAAAATGGTCTTTGCACAATCTCACACAGCAATTTAACACAAGCAGCGTTCCTCTTGGTAGGGCACAGGAAAAAAGCATTGATTGGGGAACAAACACACTTGTGTCCTCATGAAAAGAGTTTTTCTCAGACTCAAGGGATATAATTGGTCTTGGTATGACCTTTGCTTCTGTAATGAGCGCTGGCTTTCCCCCTCTGATTAGTTTTTCTGACCTTATATAAGCATGCACTGAATTTACATTCTGCACAGCACCTACAGATATCACTGATCACGGAGAAGCGGTGCTGTGGCATGATTGTGAATGCTGCTCTCAGCATAAAATTAAGCTTTTAGACCTGTCTGCAAATAGCTAACAATAGGAAACCACAATAAAACCCTCTAGTGTGTATATTTTGGTGAACAAAATCTGCTGAGGCTCATTTTGTGACACTACTTTGGGATGCTCACAGAGCAGGATTTAAAGCTCTGCAGTTTTCAGAGTCTTTCTAATAAGTTTAATTATAGGAACAGCAAACCCATTGGTTTGTTCTGTGGGGCAGATTACTCCACACAGTGTATACAGAAGGTATTTCAATGGTCAGTAAAAGGACCCATCAAAGCTGAGGAGGCTGAAAACGAATTTCTTCCCGTGTACTATGGCAGGTTTAGTCTGTCATTTATTCTGCACTGAATAAAGCCAGTGTGAGATGATCCTGGTCCTAAGACCCTTACTTTCATATGTTAGTGATGCTCAGATGAAATGCCAGATCTTCCAGACCTTTTCCCCCCATTGCCAACTTCTGTCCAAAGGTGGATGTACATTGCATCCCAGCATGGGTGTCCTTAGGCTCAAACAGCCCTTTCCACAAATCTGCTTCATTCGATAGGGATGGGAGCTTGCCATCGAGAAAATTTCAGGCCGAGCTGAACTCTGCACACTCAGAATGTTTTCACAGCGCTGAATTTTTGGCAAACATTCCTCTTTCATTAACTGCACTTCTGTGAGGGTGAGAGCTGAGCCCCCTGCTTACTTTGACTTGAATTCACGTTAGCCTTCTCCATGTAACTTATTGACACGCTCCCCGTCCGCATGCTTTTAATGCACGGGGCAGACAGAGCTGCTCGAGGACACGGCGCCGCGTGGAGCTTTTATGAGAAGCCCTGCCGCCAGCTCTGAATGGCACGGAGCCTTCCTCCATCTTCTTGCCTTCTACGGCACACTCTGAGCTTCTGAAATTAACCCCCAAAGCCAGCAACAGCGCTCACCAGTGCTTTTTAACTGCAGATATTCCAGCAGACGTACTGAATTTGTGTAATTTTTTTTTTTTTTGCAGTGTTATTAATTGATAATTTAATTTCCGATCTGGCGAATTACATGCAATTCCTTCGCCATCAGTTAAATGACAAGTTTAGAGCAGAAAAGTTTAGGTAAGCAGATTGTCAGTGCTTATGGCTGTAAGACATAATTATGTACAGCCAACTGTGTAACGCGCTTGAAAAAATTATAAGCCTAGGCACAGAAATTAAAATTATTTCAAGATGAAGTTGTACAAATACAGCTGCAAAAAGCTGCAAAATCCTATTAATGTATTCCAACTGTAGTGGGTAATGCAGTGGGGTTCCAATCCCCAGCGCCATGCCAGAGGAAGTTTAACTACAACACACAACGAATCAAAGGATGGATGCTTACATCCAAACATGGCTCCAGAAAACTATTTCAGCTATTATTTATGTACTCGTAAACTTCTGGGCATCAGCTGGTAGCTTGGCATGATGACTCCCCAGCACGACAGGGCAAACATTAAACGCTAAATTACCATATGTCAGCTTAGGGTAGTTAATAATTCTACCACATCTTGGACAACTTGAAGGCTTTTCTGAAACTGCTGTCAAATCGAATCTTTCCTTCGATCAATAAAGCAGCACAATGAAATATGCTATTTGTGGTGTCTGAAAGAATAGATTAGCAAACTACAGTAAATGCAGCTGGCAGGGACTAACTCCATTTCTTAACCAGAGACCCCAAGCGTGAGCATGAGTGCTCCCAGTGGTTCCAACAACGTGCCCCACACGAAGAAGCCGCACATGGCTGCACGTCATCTCTGTATTTATCTGCTTCGTGCACTGCTGGTGTGGCAGCAGCTCCCCCTGAATGGCCCCATAGCTGCACGTTACCCACGGATCTCACAGGCTGCTGTTAATTATGGGAACAATGTTTGTTCCACGCTGTTGGCTCTATCAATCTCAGCCTGAGGAGTAAAACAGAACGACCGCAAACACAGAGAACTGGTCCGACCTTCCGTTTGTTTTCCAAGCTGTATAATAGAGATATCTCTGGCAATACAGAGAAGGCTCAGCAGTAATCTCTGGCGACAGCCAGATAAGGTAGAAATTCACTTGAAGGGGTACCACGAACCCCAGATCACATTTCTGTTGCTGTCTTTAGTCAAGCACAACAGTGCTACAGTAAAACTGGTTGGAAGAAAATGTTCCTTTGTGCGTTGGGCAGCACCAACAGCACACCTCAAAAAATGCAGCAATGACAAGTTGGGGCTCGACATTCAGCATGGTTGTCCTCATGCCAAAGCATCTTTAACAAAAGTCAAATCATTTTGAGGGCTCGCTATGTATCTCACTACGATCCTTCAGAAAATCTGTCCCTAGCTTTCCATAGGGCAGCCACAGGTCTGTTGTAGCCTCAGAATCTGATAAATGAGCTCTGAAAGGGGTTTTTACTTGACACAAGCTGAAAGCAAAGGCACTGTGTTGTAAACATTTTCCCTGCACAGCACCCAGCCTGGTCCTCCCTCATGAAACTGTTCTGGTTTCTTATTAACAAAAAACAAAAACAAAAACAAAATCAGGGCTCCTACAGCATTTCTGCATTTCCTTGTGCTCTTTTGTCAGTTTGCTACGTCCACTATTGTGGCTGATGTCACAGTTCAATTGTAAGCCATAGTTATGCCTTGCAGACCTTACAGAGCTATCCCATATAGGACGTGACTCTTCTTTAAGCCTCGTGGGGAGCTGGTGAGAGTACGAGTGAACCTGAAACCTGACGGTCCCCAGACATTGACTAAGCACATGGTTACAACTCCTTGACACTCCTACCCTTCCTTGCAAAGAATGGCTTTTGAAACCAACAGCAGAAAGTAAAGGAAAACCATTTCTTTCAGAACACTTCTTGAGCATTTTGAGGTTTTAAATCCAAGTCATTCCATCCGGTTCTCCTTTGCAGCTGGATGCAGACACAGGAGTTGTTCTCAGGCTGCAGGGCCCCGAGGAAGGGAGGTGAACATTGCTGGTGGCAGGAAATTGCCATCATAACACTTCCAATTTAAAGAAGTCACTAATAGCGCAGGGAATAGGTCCTGTGGGAAATGGGAGGGCTGGAAGCAATCCACCAGTGCAAAAACTGTGAACTGCTGACTTCCAGCATTTAATTGGGTTAGAATTACAGGTGGTCATCATCTATCAGTTCCATACATACTCAAAAGGTGGTAGCGAAAAGGAACAGATTATTACTACTTCGTGGCATATATTTTTTCTTTCGGAGGAAATTGAAAGAAAACAGTCCGTCACATCCCAAAATCATGCAGCTGCTCTGTAAGCTGTGCCTTGCTCTTCAATCCAGCGTAAATCAGCACAGCTTCAGCGGCTTTGCACCGACTGGCAGGCTGACCCAGTATTTTGGTGGTGATTAGAGTGAGATATCTCTTCATGTTTATTTCTAGGAGAGCTCAAAGTTGGCTCTTGTGCTTTTCAGAAGCTGGATGTATGCAGGGAAAGATGTTTTTTCAAACTCTAAATCTTCAGGGCTTTTTTCTTTTTTTTTTTTGCTATTTTTTTTTTTTTTCTCCTTCTTTTTAATAAGAAGCAGAAGGAAGATTTCCTGACCCTCTGAACTATCCTTGGGTTTGAATACGCGATATGGTAAACAGAAGAAGAAAGCTCTAATGTGAAACTTCTTAAACTGCCGAGAATGAAGGACAGCAAATGGGATGCAAGCCAAGGAACATGACAATTAGCACAGAGAAAGTTTTCAGGGTTTATTCCATCAGTCAGCACTTAAGGAGGCTTTGAAGGGGAAAAAGCATCCTTTTATACATTAATCCACCACTTCTGCACTTTCTCCCTCTTCCATGGATTTAGTGCTTAGCTGCTAAATATCTATATGCAGAGCTTTATTAAGAGGAGTTGGTTTATTTTTTGAAAGATCCACATCCATTAGTTTATAGAGAGAAAAAGGTAAAACCATTTTGACCACTGCAATATCCTGAGTTTAAACGACAATTTACTCTTCCCCAGCTAATAGCATTTAATGACAGGGGTGACAGAAGCTAGCATTCCTTGCAGTGCGTTACTGTTCACCACCTTACTGAAGAGTCAGACTGTGCTACCATGACAAAGGAACTCAGAAAAAGGAAAGAGAGAATCGCCCACACTTCATCCCCTTCCCGTCCTGTCTTGGCAGACTCCATGTCTGAAGAGGCACCTTACTGTTCCAAGATAAAATATTTTCTTCTTTCTTGAAAAAGAAAAAGTTCTCTCAAGCAAGAAGTTGGGCAACAGCAGGGGACAATGTCATGCCAGTATTAATTAGCAAATTCCAAATGAATCATAGTTTGTGCTTAGCGGGGTATGCTTGAAAAGCATGTGAACTTTTCAAATGCTGTGTTGCGCATAATGCTTGTAGCTTTTATTTTATCTTTTATTTTTAATAAGACTAACAAATAAAGAGATGCTTTAGAGGGGCATCTTATTCATTCTCTCCATGGCCCCATTCCAAGGCATTTGTGTTCTTGCACATCTCTTTATTCAGAGGATGCCGCTCTCTTAGCTCATCCCTTCTGGTTCAAGGCCACTACTGGGGTGGCTGCATTTCCCTCTAATTAAGCAGTGCCATGTGTGGTTGTCCACACTGTGCCCCGAACCTCCTGGCAGGGGATGCTCTGTGACAGGCAATGCTTGTCATTTCTGCAGCTCTTTGATTCCGGGTCCCTGGGACTCCAGCATTTGCCTTCCCCACAGAGGAGCGGTGCTCCCACTGCCTGCTGCTCCTGAGCCAGGGCTCCCACTGCTCAGCAGGATGGGGCTTTCATGCACCCCAATCCCCACTGCTGCATGGAAGACAGAGCTGGGTACCAGCTACATATGGCAGCAACCACAGTGACAGGCTCTGATCATAATTTCAGGATTATTTAGGTTGTGATTGAGCTGGGGCACCTGCCTGTGCAAAGCTCATCAATTCTCTTTGATTTGGAAGACTCTGTGCATCTGTGTCAGACTGTGAACTTCAATTTCAATGCAGAGCTTCATTGCTGTTTTTCCTCTCTTTCACTTCTATATTGAGTTTAAAAGACACAGGAGTTGAGAAAAGAAATTTGTACAATCTACAAAATGCCAGCATTTCAGCTCCTATCTTCAGAGCGATGGTAGATGAACAGAGGAAGCATGGGCTGATGGTCTGAGCTGAGCTGCTCCACTGGCCGGCTGGGTGGTCAGTACATGGCCAGACCAAGCCACACTTGCAGGACCAGCTGGTGGCTCAGCTTCATGGGAAGGATGCCAGAGATCCTGGCATCCTATCTGATCATCCCTGAAGGGTATTAGGGTGGTCGAGCATTGGGATTGGCTGCCCAGGGAAGCGGTGGAGCCCCCCATCTCTGCAGGTATTTAAAGGTAAGTGTGGACATGGCCCTAAGGCACATGTTTTAGTGATGGGTCTCGGTGGATCGGATTGATGGTTGGACTGGATGAGTTTTACGGTCTTTTCCAATCCATGACACTGCCACAGAAGTCCAATGCCCCCTTTCATAGGTGAAACACTTTTGAGGTGGGTAGAGGAAAGGAAAGAGATGGTAACATTTAATGGATTATGGTCTAAGTCTCCAAAATATCCCACAACAAAGCATGATTATTTTTCTTCCAGGTGTTTATATTTCTTAAGCTGCCTAAAGAAAGAGTGCTTTTACAAACTGCTACCAACCCTGCTTGTCTGTCTGCTGGAAAGAGGGAAAACAGGAAAAACAAAGAGAATAGAGTCCCCTCCCTATTCCTGCATCCAGGATAACCCTGCCGCATGCAGAAAGCAGGCTGTGGAAGGATTCAGTCACTCACACTGAGCTCTCACAGCACAGGTTTCATTTAACTCAAACCCGTCCACTATGATTTTAGCAAGAATGGTGAGAACTGAGAGATTCACTTCTCCTTCTTCATTACCCTGGTAAACAGAAACGACTGCGCACAGAAAAGCTGGGAGCTATTGCTACCTAAAGAACAACTACAAGGTCCACTGGGATCCAGAATGCTCAGAGCTATTTTAATCAAATTACTATAGATTAGGGACAAACTAGAGTCTATTGAAGTTAATGGACAGATTTCTATCGACTTCAAAGGGCTCAGGAAGAGCCTGTAATACGGAAAACAAGCAAGAATCAAAATGAAGGAAATGTATTTTTTGTCTAACCCTAATTGCATGAGATGAAAGAACTGTTTCAGCAGAAACTATTCAAAAAATATTCCGAGACAAACATCAAACATCTCAAACAGTCAAAATCCAGCAAAGCAACCAGCAAATGAGGAAACAGTCTGTTAACAACAAGTGGTCAGCTATTGGTACCAGAGCCCTACAAACAGAAGCTGTATCTCCACCGACGGCCACAGAAGACCTTTATGAACTTAAATAGAAAAAATAAACAACCAACAAAAACAGTTCCCAACTTTGTGCATGTACTGATGGTATACATGAACTTAGTTTTACTTTCCACTCAAGATTATTTTCTTTGAGAAAAAGGAAATTTTACTCTTATTTTTTCCTCAAAAAATGCTAGTATTTAATTCTTGGCCACAAATACATCATTTGTCTTCAGAAGACCTCACCATCTTCTCTGATGGATGAAGGTGAAATCACGACACAAGCAATTTCTTTAAACTAGCTTCTCTCTTATTACTTAGCACATTTTGTTGTCTTTAAAGCTATATATTTATGCGACAGCAAGATATCTATTAAACCCCACAAATCTGAAGGCCTAAGACGTAAAAAAGAAACTTCTTTTTGAGTTTTATAAGGAAAAAAATCAGGTCTGAAGATTGGGGATTGTGATTTTACTGACCTTCACAATATTAGGTTGTTCTCAGTGTTGGTGTAATTAAGCACTGAGTCTATGGAAGACGGAAGTTTTTTTTCCTATTAAAGAAGTTAGATTGAGAAAGCACTTTGAAGAGCTTGTAGGGACCAGAAGCATCAAATTGTCCTCAACTCCACAATTATACTTCCTCGGCTTTTGTTCACACAAGAGATTTAGCAGGTAAACAGATAAATCCCACTTCAAGTTTCCTGAGCTGTACTCAAATGGCAGCAGAGGCTGTACTGGCTTTTTTGACTGCACAAGAGTTGAACAAAAATGAGGCAGTACTCAAGGGAAAAGAGATCCTAGGTTAAAATGCTCCATCCTATCCATTTAACTTTTTCTATCAATGCTCAATGGGACTTTTTGTTCAAAGCGTATCAGAATAAGTACCAGAATCTGCCCATACATACACATTTTTAATGTTTGGATGGAGAGCCCAGCACCGCCATCACCATCAGGAGCACGCTCACATCCAGCAAACACCTAGCAACCAGAACCCCTGCTGCCAGGTCTTCGGTGGGCAAAGCTGTCCTTCATACAAAGCCTTTGAGGAACACAAATGGAAAGCACAGCAGTAAATGCTGGCAGCTCTCGTGCCAGCTACGCACAAGCAGGGGAGATGCCATTTGTCCCTCTCCTCCCTGCAGCTCCAGCTGAGCGGCCACCTCAGCGGTCACCTCCGAGCGTGCAGCAGCAGCACTGGCCAAACCACAGTGCTTCAGATAATCATGACTGGGTTAGAAAGGTATGGTTCAAATATCTCTTAATGTCCTATTATCTGTGGATCACTGACAGGGTTGATTATAACGGTTTGACACGACTCCAAAGGAGCTGTTACGGTCTATTGTATCAATAGGTACCTAGGGAGCCTTTAATCCAGATACACGTGTAATAATAGCATACCAAAAACATTTTTTTTTTTTTCTTCTTAAAAGTTGCTATTGCTGAAGCAGTAGAAAGAAGCGAAAGTAACGTACACTGGAAAAAGAAAAGCCCTGTCATTTTTTTCACATGACAAGAACACAAAAAATCTAAAACCCAAGATTGCTTCCCCTTTTAGTTGTAATATAAAAATGATCCAAAATGTTTATGCCAGGAGATAATTTGGAATGGCTTGTTTTCCTGCTGAGCTATAATCTTGGTCAGCAGGAATGCGACTGATGTGACTCAAACTGTACTGCTGCTGTTCTGTGAAGGCAAGAAGGGGTGAGCTGTCATGATTCTTAAATTAACAGAAACGTTTTCTGTGTGATGTGTGAAAGTACGAAAATAAGCATGGGGGAAAACTGTTTGTTTCCCTTGGAAACTGGTAGATGGTTTTGATTAAGAAAAATCTACTTCCGTGTAGGGTTCTCCTGAGTTTCCTGGATACTGCATGAGCAGTGGGGTGTGGAGGGGCCCATACAGAGATGCTGTTTTAGGAACAGAATGGAAAGAAGACCTAGAATAGGCAATTATCACTTTTCAAGTCATAAGCTCTCATCTTAGTTTATTTTTTTCCAAAGCAGATGCCTTCAAAACACTTATTTGTTCGGGGAGGTCTATGAGTTGCCATACAACCAGTACACAGAGGCATTCAAATTTGAATTCCTGGAAAATGCTGTTAAAATGATTTGCTTAAAAAGAACCGTGTTTACAAGAAAGGAGTTAGAAGATCTTTTGGAAACATTTGATTGCTTATTCTTTAAGAAATATCCTTTTGCAGGTAACGAGGTAGCTTTCAAAAAAGGGTATAAGATACAAAAGCAACCACTCTCTGATGAGAACGATGACTGTTCAACCCTATTCCTATTTAGTCCTGACAGAAACACATTCACAAGGAGTTTTTCAAGAGAATAAACATATTCATTATGCTAGCTATTAAGTCCTCACTTGTGCAAGGGTCTTAATGCTTCCACTGGCAGTAACGACAGAAAAACATCAATACCTCCCGAGAATGTTAATGAAAAACTCCTGACTGCATAACTGTATACGTGTGATTTGTAGCACTTTGGTCCCTGGGTCTTCAGGGAAAGAAGGTTGGGTCAAAGCCACCCAAGGAGAAACCAACATTTCACAGTGTGTTTCCAAACATTATCTAAATAAAGACTTCTGCTCGAGTTATTAATGCCTTTAATATGGATTCTCACCCCTTCTTTTTATTGCTTTGTGTGTCTTTCTGGTTATTTAGAGAGTTCTGAGAAGAGCTGGTCAGCACTTCAGGGCTCCCACTGCTCAGAAGCGACAGATGCTGACCGTAAAGTTACAGCCAACACACACAAATCCCAACAACCCAGAAACCTTTCTTCTTCTCTCAGGGGGGCGGAAGCAGAGGGGGTGGAAGCCAAACACATCAATACCTCCCTGTCCTGCTCCCCCAGCTTCCTATCAGAGAGCAGCACCAATTCCTGCACTCAGTTAATTCAGAACATGGGAGCTGTTTCCACAACTATTAAGAGCTATATTGCCTGGACCAAACGTTCTGTGCCATCAGTGCCCAGAGGGCTGTGAGAGAAGCCCAGGAGAATATCTCACATCTTCAAAAGATGAAGCTGGGGGAACCCGGGCAGTGTATGCCTCCTTCCCCTCACACAGCACTGCCCTTTCCTCGGGGCAACAGCTGGCCCTGACAGCCCGTGCGTTTGATGGTGCGGATGTCACACACATGGGAAAAGGGTCACGGTTTTCAAATCATCTGGTGGAGTAATGGGAGGAGACAGCTCCCCAGCAGCGAGAGCCAGAGCATCTCAGCGCTCTGACATTGCGTCCGGGCACCGGCACAGGCACAAGAAAACCAGACAGCTCCCATGCCCCTCAACATCTGGTCATCTCCATCAGTCAGCGGTGGTGGCAGATTGTGCCAAATGCAGCTGGGCTGCTTGCTTGTTTGATTCATCTTCCACGTCTCAGTTTTGAAATAATTCAAAGCACAGATCAGCTGGTGAATTTTTAGTGATCGTGAAAACTGGAACCATAAAGCACTGGAACCATAAAGGACAGATACAGTATGAAGGTAAAAATCTTCAGTCCTGCCTTCTAATACACATATTATTCTAGTTCCAGGCTCCCTCAGTTACGAGTTCTTATCCTGACGTGCCAAATGTTTATGTAATGTTTTTCACATTAATAACACAGCAAGAAAATAAAGAGCCAGATAGTTCATGCTCATCAGCAAATTATCTGCTAGGCATACAAGGGTTGCAAGAGACCTAACCAAGTGGAGTCTGAAATCAGATCCCAGGGGATGCTTTAGATTATTGCCCTACAGGATGCCCAAGTTTTTATCTAATGTAGTGGCTTTCCTAATATTAAAATGCTACTAATGAATTTTATGGTTGGATGAAAGAACTTTTATATAGTCACTTGCAACTAGATTAAGTGTATCAAGATGTTTTCTTTGATATTGTCATGTCAGTTCATATCAAGTGACTCTTCCATGCTTTCATGTCTGGTAATTCCCAAGAAATTCATGGCTACAATCTAAAATAAATGTGTGACTTTCAATTCAGTAAGAGCTGAATGATAGGAATTTTAAATTGCTGGGATAAAACTGCTAGCTACTTCATAACACTCATGCTGCTTCCAGATTTAATACCTGCCTTTTCAAACACTATCACTTAATATGTCAGTAGGGAATAACATTACTTTATTTTATTTTCCTTTCCAAGGATCGTGAACCATTTTCTCTTACAGAAATGTACCAATTACCCACATGCCAATTGTCCCAGCCATGCTCTGATCTTGCAGCGTGGACGTTCAGTTCAGAAGCACACAAAGCTTTCTGATGCTACAAAAGAAACACTGTGGGCTAAATTCAGGACTGATGTAAGCAGGCAAATTTCTGCTGACATCAAGGGATCTGCGCTGCTGAATGCTGGTTCTGAATTTCGCCCTCTGCCCTAAGAATGTGACAAATGCAGATGGAAGTCGGAACAAAACCTTTCATGCGACAAATACCTAATTTAAGGAATTAGCAGAGCAAAGCCATAAAAAGGAGGTTAGAAATAAGAGGCTATATTGTTGCACTTACACTGCCATAGACAAGTCGTGTCGTACCTCTGCCAGGAGGGGCACTCGAGGATGACGAACTGCCACTGGGGCCAGGGGAGCGGTGTGGATGCTTCTCCATGGCTTCCTGGGATTGCTTGGCAGGATGAGTGCAGCAGGAAAAAGGGAACCAGCCTGGAGGGAAGGCCTTGGTGAGGGAAACATCAGGGGTCAGGTGTGCACGGTGACACAGCTTGGCCGTTCCGCATGGAGCACTTGATGCAATGCCTACAGGGCACAGGAGCCAGCGCCAAAATGGGAAGCTGTGGATCTCAGCCTGCCCTCACTAATTGGTCCTGCTGAGAATTTGGGTATATTAGCCAGGGCACAGTGCCATACTAATGAAGCTGTACTGCTCCTGGGCAGCTTGGAAAGGCACTGCCCTGTGCTTGCAGACCTCCAGGCTGCCCTCAGCCATCTCCTCCCGGTGCCGTCCTGCTGACATACCTTTGGCTGTGCCACACGTGCTGCTGCTGGAGCAAGCACTGATCAGGTAAATGAGCTTGATAGATCTGCAGCTGTACTCCCTGACTTTGTCCTAGAGCTACTGAGGTACTGTACATTTTGCAGCCTCCCCTGGAAGAGACAGCACCGCAGCACTGCGCTTTGACTCTGAGCACTGGCAAAGCTGGGAACTGTGCGTCAGGTCACTGCCAATTTCCTTCTGTAAATGAACTGTCCGACTGTTTCAGCACTGGGTGCAGTGATTTACTTAGAGTATATCTGCATGTACATTATCTATGCAGTTCTCAGTAAAGCTTGGTAGATCTTATTCTGCATTGATTGGGACATGCTGGGAGGCATGCCAAACATAGTTAGCAGAGAGAATATCAGATTCTACTTGGAAGCATTTAACCTGAATTCTCAGTGCCTTTCAGCAACAAATACTCACCTGCCCTGCCCTTTTGAGAACTATTAATGAAGCTCCAGTATAGGAATTCATTGTTCTATCACTGATGCAGATTATGAACACATGTGCCATTTCCATCAGGGACCGATGATTTTACTGTGATATCCTAAGCACTGGAGGAAAGAAGCTCAGCCCAAAGAAACAAACAGGGTTTTGTAGATTTCAAACCTATTTGAGATTTTCAGGTTTTCAAACAAAAAGGGTTTCGCTTCTGAGAACTGAGCACTGCATGATATTCTTCAAGGGCAAGAAATGATGGAGTCCTCAAACTGAGGGGTACTGTCAAAGCTTTGAGCTCTAGCTCTAGGATGGTGTCCTTTATCTGGCTACCCATTCCTATATAATCTCTGTAAGAATAGGTACTGCTCCTCCATAACAGTTGGTTCAACTAGCAGAAAGGTTCAAACAGAATACAGCAGGCTTATTTGAAAAACAGGGAGAAAACCATATCACATTAGAATTATTCCTCCATTTTCCAAATATTCAGCAACATGACTGAGCTGATGGTGAGTTTGTGAACATCTCTCCAAAACAACACGTTACTGACCACTGGAATAGCTCTTGCTGAGAGTGTATCTGACACCGTTTGTAAGGCTGCTACAACATTAAGCTTATGGAGCAAAGCTATAATGCAGATCTAACTCTTAACCAGACCATACATTTGTGTGATACTGTGGCAGGAAAAAATAAGGCAGAAGAGTTGGGAAAGCAATCTCTCACAGCAGCATGATAAAGGAGAAGGATCCTGCTGTATCTGCAGCCTGTAGTGTGAAACCCCTGAGCCAGTAGGAAGGACATTAATGAGCATCAGACAAATCTAATAGGTATCAAAAAAACAGACACCAAATGGGATACAAATGATGAAAGAGAAGAGAACGTGCAGTAAGAGAATAAGGATGCTAAAAATGGTGTTTTATATCTCTCAGACCACAAGAAACAATTTAATTTGCACTGGCATGCAGGAAGCGATCATAAATTTGATTTTAAATAAGCAGGCTGCAGCATCAGTGCTCATGTGCATGGTGAACTGCTTGCCTTCCCTACATGGTGGCAGAGACAGGAGACTGAGCAGCAGCTGCTCCTGGAATCCTGCAGGTGCTCCTGGCAGAGCTGGGCAGGCCACCAAAGCCCCAGTGCTGCAGGAGCCAGGGCTGTGTCACAGCCAGTTTGCTCTCCTACATTCTCCTACACTCAGGTTGCTCCTGGCGTAGTCCAGGTTGCTTGGGTAATGATTCAAATCAGTGAGAACTGGACTGTTCCCCCAAAAGAGTGGAGCGTTAAATAGAAAGAAATATTCAAAAGACCCAATCCTCCTCATTTTTCATTCTTATTCCCAAGGACCCAACAGGAGAGTGCTCGAGGCTTCCTCCGTATTCCTCCCTTTTACTGCTATACCTCGAAAATATTTCGAGAAAGGGAAGTTATTCTTGCTTGGTTTTGACATGTTGGGCAGCCAGCCATGTCCATGCGAGCCAGGCTGGTGACCTGGCCATGCAGCTCCCTTGGAGCAGCGCTGAGCTTGCGGCTGGTGGCCAGCTTTGGACAGGGCCAGGTTTGTTTTATTGGTCTTCATTTTGCTTTCATTTTAATGCGACGGTAAAAATTTTATCTGATAATCTAAACAAGGTAATAATTTTGCACCATAAAAGTGCCTGTCTTCTGTTGTTACTGCCACTGTCGTATATTGGAGAGTAATATTTGCAACATTATACAAAATTGTTATTCTATTAAAATGATAAAATGGCAGTGGTTTTATTACATGAGTGATTTTCCAGGCACTGAGATGCCCTTTACTGCAGACAAGAATAATAAACACATTATTCACCAACACATTAGGGAACAATCCTGTGATTTCAGAAAACAGTTGTAACAAACAAGTAAGTTATTGCAGTGACACTCAGGAAACACAGCCCCCAAATCTTACCTGCTGTAACTAAATGCTGCTAATTGCCAGGGACTGTCCCTACTTTGCATTTCAGCAATTTGTTCCCAAGAAGTTGGCAAACCATAAGAGAGACACTGAGAACTGTTTGTTCACTTTTTGCAATCTCATGTAATCCAGGCCTTGGGATTTTAACCCTTTCCTCCTGACTGAAGTCTTAAGGATTTGCCATCTGTGTGTGCCGCATCCAAGAGGATGAAGAAGGGGAAAGGATTAAATTAATTAACAAATTCTAATCCTAAAACAGCGCTGGCAGTGTTATGGCGCTTTGAATTCTGATGAGGATTTAAAGTAACACTGACTGCTCCCCCATCAAAGAGAGGAACACAGCCCTGTTGTGGCTGCCCTGTATGGCACTCACAGAGGGAAGGGGTCTCTTACAGGGAGCTCTGCTTTACCCAAGGAGCCCTCCGAGCCCCTCCTGCAGTTCACAGCTATGTCAGGCTGTCACTTGAGAACATTATCGAAGTTATAGATATTGTTGTACATCCTCTAAACTACAAGGTAATCCTATATCAGGTAACACAGCCTGATATATCTGATCAGCAAGCAGATCACTGTTTTGATTCCCTTCTCTTCACTATACCAAATGCACTTGTGTCATTGCCACCCAGGGAATTGACTCCTGGGAGTGTCCACAGCAACTTGATGGGTCTTGATGGCTAACATTTGTTCTGAATCCTCACGCAGAAGAACTGAGACATGGTCATTCACCTGTCTTGTGTTTCTATTCAGGTGCACTCTTCCCAACCACGTTGGAAGGACAGATGCTGCTACTTTTTAAGGGAAGGAGAAATAAAAGGAGGGAGGGAGACTACTCAAGCAGATCAGAGGTTTGGATGCTCTCTCCCCAGAGCCCCTGTGGGTAATGCAGATGTGTGAGCTGCAGCAATTGCTCCTTGGAGCACGGGGTCTTTATGGAAGCCATACACTGCACTACAAATGAAATCCGTTTTCTTAGTAGTCTCCATAGTGGAATAACAAATGGCAGAATTCGTAGTACCCAGAGACCTGTGCCTAGGTTTTGATTCTCAAGCTCTTGCAACATCCAGGCGCAAACAAACTCTTCAAAACAAATGCACATTTAGCAGTTTGTGCAACAATGAAAGCCACCTGGGGGGGATTAAGGGCTGATGTACTATCAGCTGAAAAAATGAGTAGCCCTGAAACACGGAACTGGAGCTCTAACATTTGTATATTGATCCTCAATAAACTTGTACTGCAAGTAGATATTGAAGGACACCATTCCTTCTTTTTAAGATTTTAAGTAGGCGGAGGCTGAAGAGATTTGGCTGTTTATATGTTGCGAATCCTGTTTTTAAAATCAGACCCTGTGTTTCAGCAGCAGAGTTTGTAGCATGCAGAATACTCAATTCTATTGCTAAAACCAATACCAAATCTACCAAAGCCAATGCATGGCTCTGAGGTCTTCTTAAAAACAAAGCCTGTAGTATTTCATTGGTGTTTCAGTGCCTGCTTTAGAGGAAAGATTGACCACACAACGTGATGCATTGATAGATATTCCTTCATCACCCCAAAAGAAGTAAGGAGCTATGAAGCTTTCTGAACCTTAACCTGATTTTAATCTAAAATCTTAAACCAAAAGAGCATTTGTCCTTTTTTTTTTTTTTTTTTAAGAGGGCCCACCTGCACTTCAGAACGGGAACGCAGAGCTGCCAGCACACTTAAAAACATCATTTCAGAAACTAAAGCAAAACCTCAGCGACAGAAATCTAAACCCCATTCAAATCAGCTTGTTTCCTTTGAGACATACTGCTGGCCTAGCAGGAATAAAAAAAACAACTTTTCCTTCTGTACATTGTGCCTTAGAATACTGTTATCTTTAAGACATTTTGTTCACTTCTTGAGAAAGCCTTATCAGGGAGGCACAGTATGTTACAAAGCCTGAGTCGCCATGCACCCAAAATATGTGTGTGTGTGTGGGTGTACATCCACTGGCACAACTAAAATAGATTTTAAAAGACTTCCACACAGCTAAACAAAGCTGGAAGATGGGCTGGTAATTATATGTGCATTCCAAGTAGACTACACACAGTGGGGGTTCTAAAGCATTCATATAAATTATACCAATCAGCACGGAAAGGAGGAAAAAAACACACCGAGGACATCAAATATGACACTTCCTTATAGCTGATACACACAAATACTAAACTGTGGCAAAACAATGCCTTAGAAAACAGGGTCTAAAGTGCCATCTTAAAATGAGTTCCATCTACAGCTTTGCTGCCTCTGTAAGCACATATGGTTGTCTTAAGGATGTATTTCGAGGAGATATGATAGATCAAATAATTAAAACGCTCCATGGAATGTGAACATCCATGGAGATTTTCCTCCGGAGGGAAAAAAATATGTATTGCACATGATCTGGACTACCACATATTGAGATTTGTTTGTTTTTGAGTGTGTCTGGTTAAACGCTGAGGTTTAGCAGCTTCTGGGGCGTGATAAGAAAACTGGTTTGTTCAACCCCCTGCAACCAGTGCACGAATGACATGGGAAATGGTGGCTCTGGAGTGCCTGACCTACATGCCAGGGAAGCCAGCATGACAATGCTTTGTCAAGTGATCTCCAGCCATGGTGCCTTGGGACAGGGGAATTAGAGAAAGAATTAGGATAATCTTTTCAGGCAGAAGATTTAAAGCCTGCTATAGTTATATCCGATCGATCCCCAAAAGATTGCCAAGAAGTGTGTATCTTAAAACTGCTGCTAATTAGCAGGTTTTAAGACACTATTATAAAATACCTTCTGCTTGGTTTGTAAGGGAAACCATTTAGACTAGTAGTATAGAGAACAAAACAGTCGTAAAAAGTTATTTGTAGCTTCTATTATATTACCATTACACTATATTATCACCAGCATGGTTACATACCTAACATAAAACCATTTAATGAAACATTTGAACTTTCAAGAGACCTACGGGTAACCTGCTTATTTTTAGCCCTGAGATGACATTTGTTGTTTGTTGCAATGCAAACAATAATAATTACATACAGAGATGCTAATGAGGAAGAAAAGTAATATTTAGTGCTGCTGTCTGTTCATGACAATGCACGCATACATACAGAATATGGAATGAGTAATTTAAAAGGTGTTTTTATTTTTATTTTTTATCTTCCTTAAAAATAAACTTAATCCACGCTGTTTGGGATGCCTTTGAAATTTACATTAGAAGCAGTGACAGAAGAGCAAGAATGTTGCTTAAATGATGCACGCAGAAGACTGCATTCAGCAAACTGGAGAACTCAGTGCTCTTTTCGTTCCTGTAAGAGTGGAACAACCTTTGGAAAGTTTTCCTGATCAATTTGCACTCCGTGTCTTATAGCTGTTTTAAAACATTTATTTGGAATACCTCACATCTAAGTGCATGTTGTAACATTGACCAAATATTGCTGGGGTCTTTTTTTTTTTAGCCAGTAAAGATGGCTAATCTTCCCTGGCCAAATTGCATGACCTTCAGCTATTCCTTTAAGAAAAGCTAATGGAAGCTCATCCCAAGCAATTACTGGAGATGTCAACATGAAAGGTTAAAATAAATAAAGATGTTCCCTCATCTTTTCATGTTTTTGCTCCCCTTTGCCATTATTTGCACTTTTCTCCTTGCTGCTTGCTTGTCTCAATTCTATCAGCAACCATAGGCTTCTGCTGTCCTACTTCGCCATCAAAATTCAAGTTTTGTAGGATGCTTATAGTTTTTGTTATTCAACTTACGTAAAATACTATTTACAACAACCAGATGTGAGAAAACATTCAGAAATAATATAGGTTGCCCCAAGAATTGATTTGTGTGGGGGTTTTGTAGATGATTTATTCTATCGTCTGTTTGTTTTCTTGCAATGGCTCACAGAAATTGCTTTCTTAAGACTTCTGTAAATGGAAAGAAATTGCAGGTTTAGGTAAACAGCATTATTCTTGATCATAATTCAATTATAACGCTCCATCTCTTGCAAGGGAAGAGGGTGCAGACAGCAGGTCTGACTTGACTTTCCATTTGAAATCTCAGCTACTCTGATGTCTTTATGTCTCTTTTTTACGTTTTCTCATGATAATTTAGGATTAGCAGCTCTGAGAATCAAAACCTAGAACAAAGTTTCTTGAGCTTGAATTTAATTCTGGCTTGATTCTCATCCAATGCCTTTGTACATTCACCAGCTGTGCCAAAAATAACATCTCTGGGTGATCTTTTAGGCCTCACGGGGTTTTTTTGTTGTTGTTGTTGTTTTTCTGATTGAAAAATGAAAAAGATTAAGAATTATGTGTCCTCAGCACATCTCAAAATATTTGACTAGGAGTTTAACATTGCAGGATTTATCCCTTTTCAGACCCACTAAAGCAACTGTGTTTTAATACTGAACTTCGGAAATCACCAGGTATATAAGAAGGGCTGGGTCAACTCTTGGCCATGAAGCCCCAGTATGACTGACAGGTGTTTTACTCACCTGTGCACCACTTGGCTTTAGAGATCACAAGAAAAGAGGAAGCCACTCAAACAGTAAAAAGCAGCGTGCAGACATACGAGATGTTGGTCAGCTCGAATGCAATGATTTACCCATCGCTGGGCCATAGCCATAAATACTGGGCAAATCTCTGCCTTCATACCAAATGCTGGAGCATCCTGCCTCCCTCCTGGCCGCTGCTGTTTCCCACTATCTCTCCCAGGGGTGACATTAACATTAGAAATGTCACTGTGGGCGACAGCTTATTCCATTTTCACAGTGAAATACTCCTTACAGAGTGTCTGTGTGCAAATAATGAGGGTGCAGTAAATTCCCACTCTTACTACACACTCCCATTTGATCTCTGAAGCTTTTACCTTCAATATGGGAAATAAATACTGAGAATAGCCATTCCATCCCCTCCGAGAAACGAATGACCTGCTGTAAGGCATGCACTAGGCTGCTCCTCTGGGTGTTTTGCTGTATTAATGCCTCCACACTCCCCCAAGAGCAACACATTCTGCAGCACGAGGCGGGGGGATGGGTTATGACAAAGATTGGGCAACTTGATCCACGTGCAGCTGGGAAGGGGATTTGGGCAGCAGCTGGGATTCTGTCTGGGAGAACCTATTTCAAGTTGGATCAAGGCTGACCCCGCTCCCAGTGGCCACGCACTTTGGCTCACAGCTCAGTGCAGAAGAAGGTAAAAAACATAGAGGCTGCTGGGTTTGCTAACAGGAGACATTGCTAGGTATGAGGGGAGGCCTCGGGAGAGAAATGATGGAATTCAGAGGGAACAGTAGCTTTCTATGAAAAGGATTAATGCGAGAAAGCCATAGGTTTAAAATAGCCTAATTGACCCAAGCATAATGTAGTTCACAGTCACATGGTGAAAGTCAGGCAGTATTTGAATGCCTCCTCATCATTTAATATAACATTTCTGGTAATAGAATATTTAAATCCTGTTTTATCAAAATCTCATCACTCAAATGTAGGAGTCTTTTCCATTGCTGGAACATACAGTGTTATAAATTCATGAAGGTCGTAATTATGAGCAGCTTCAACACTGTAAATGTGTTTGGCAAAGATATTATGCCCTTTCTAAGCAAGATTTGAGCAAGTCTCACACACATTCAGAGTTACAGGGGTTTTGCTTCTCACGTGCCCTATGAGCAGCAGACTGCTTCCTCCAACCTGGGGGCCCCATTAGGGTGGAAATGGCTGATAGCAAGAGGCCACCCCAAAAGCACCGCCATCACTTTCCCAGTGAACCTGGCACAGAGGAATACTGCTCCTTTCTCAAGAAATCAGAAAAGTAGCACATTCAAATCCATATTTAATTCAGCTCAGGTCTATGTTCACCACGAACTGCAGGGTCTGTCCAGAATCTCCCTCTCTGGAGATACTCAAAGCCTACCGGGATGCTTTTTCCTGTGCAACCTGCTGTGGGGAACCTGCTTTAGCACGGGGGTTGGACTGGATGACCTCCAGAGGACCCTTCCAACCCCTGTGACTTTGTGATGCTCTGCTCAGAGCTGGACACCTGAGCATGACCAGAGATGCTGCAAAAACTCGCTCCTGTTACAGGTCTGGCAGCAACCAGGGCAGCACACACACTGTAACTGATGCTAAGAGCGAGTGCACATCACAGTGCACCAATTCCTCTATTTAACACCTGGGCAATCTGAAGAAGATTCACCTGGGGCTTTTGGGATGCTCTGGATTTACACTGTAAGAAAACACACAAAGCTCCTGTGATGGGGCTGGCTCTGAGCAGAGACTGCTGCATGGGGAACCCATTGATGGGGCTGTGACAGAACCAGCGACACTCCCATTGTTATCACTGAGTTATTTCAAAGGCCTGGGAAACCACTCTGGCTGCTACCATTGCCATCGTGAAAGGAAAAAAACAACTGTGTGCTATGGCACATTTTAGTACACAGGTTTTGTTTTAAATAGAAGAGAACGACTCAAACCAAAATGCCCTCAGTTCCACTGACTGTACTGGTGTGTATCACAAACAATAATATTTCAGCCCATGCTCAGGCAACCAAGTTCAGCCACCGGTACTTGGGAGCACACAAGAAGAAAAACATAGAAGGTTAATAGGCTGGTGCCCACTCTTTAGTAGTACACAGCATGGTAAATTAGACATCTTCATACTCTGTTTTACCAAATATTCCCTTATGATCGTTAAGCACAAGATTAAGAGCCCAGTGGCAAATTCCAACAATATCCCAATTTTACAGCTGCTCTAAGACTGCTGAAATCAGGGGCATTTCTCACCTGAGTGAAGCGCAGTCAGACTGGGACCCCCCGTGTACTTCTTGTGTACAGTTTGACTCCTGGTTATCAGAGAGAATTACTTTTAATTGAAAAGGCTGATTGCTAAATAAACCAGGTATGGTGGATTAGATTGATTTTCTCACTAAAGCAGGTAGTAAGCTTGGTATGGTATCAAGTCAGAGGTGACCTCCCTTTCCATTCAGATCTTAACTTTTACACACAAGTATCAGGTATATAACTTTTCTACTGCTACAGTCAATGGTAAAATCTGTCATGAAACACAATGGGAAATCGCATTTAAGATCTGCAGAAGTAAAAGGCAGCACACATAAAAGCTCCCATACTAGGTTTTTTTCTTCTTTTCTTCATGGTCATGACTCCTAGGTTGCTTTCCAGCAGGATACAGCCTTAAAAGCCTTTTGTTCACATTCTTTATTCTCTTCCTACTTGCAAACATTTAGTATGAATCAAAGCCAACCAGCTACACAAAGAACATAACCAAAATGCTCAGATGCAAATAAAGGTCTGGGGTAGATAGTTTCTAAAATAATCAAAGCAAGCTTCTCAGTCCTGAAGTACAAAATTCTAGAAGGAAAAACAAAGCCTTTGGTATCTTAGCTATAGAAGCTGGGAAAGAGACAAAGGCTGACAAGTAAATATTAAATCATACAGAGCCCTTGGTTAATATTTATGTTCATGCTCTAGATAGACTAATGTAATTGTTTAGATCTGCACTTTGGAGGCAGAAGTCTGAACACAACTTGTATTTGAGTTGAAAGGCGAGGTTTTGTTGAAACTAAAAACGTTCTAGAGTTGGAGCATCTTGTTTACAGAAAAGCATTCACAAGACTCAACTCTTTGGTCACTTCTTGCATGAGAGACAGAGAGAAGAAAATTCAACCTAACAACAACAAAACCCCCAAATAACATCACCTCTTTGATTAAAAAAAACCCCATGCTTTCACACAACTCAGATTCCCAGAAGTAAAGATGTCTAAGCGTTCTATGGCTGAGCACAAGGGTGGCTGTGTACACTGACCACAGCACATCCTTCGTCACTCCTGAGCCACTGAAATGGGCCTGAGCATGGATTTTGGACAGGTACAGCCCCAGAGCTGAGCGGAGGATGGCATGGGGGGGATGAAGTGAGTTGGGAGGAACCAGAAAAGGTGGAGGAGGTCTCGATTTAACCTGGTCTTTGTAAGCCACTGCATGCAGCCAGCCCTAAAATTAAGCAATGCCATTTTATTATATAACCAAATTGGCTTTTGGAAGGCTTTTATATCGATAAACTTATCTGAATAAAATTCCAAGGAAGAAGTGCAAGTTGTTGTACTAACAAGACAAAAACCAACATGACCCACTGAGTTTTAGAAGCAGAAATCAATCAAAGTCTTTCTATTGACTTCAGTGAGAGCTGCATCAGGATTTAAAGAGCTTACTGCTCTGAAGTTCATCTCCGTTGCAGCTCAGAATTTTTCTTTTGTTTCACATCACATTAAAGATTCAGCATCTCTTTTCCTAATGCTCTGAAATATAGTATGATCTATAAGAGAACAGAAAACAGAACTAAAAGGGAAAAAAAAGAAAAACCCTCCTACACCTCATTAAGATCTAAAGTTTGTCCTTAATGTGCCTATGAACTCAAAATGAGTGTCTAAATGGAGACATTTTTTTCTGCTACAGGGTAAAGTGATTATAAATGTCTCTTTGTGCAAAAGCTTAGTGGTATTTTATGCAGCTGGCACTGCAGAGTTTGAAACAAATCCAAGAAAACAGATTGTATCTTTAAGGTTAGAAATCAAACTTTCCATTGCTAAAGTGCACATTTCCTGGTAACGGGCTAAGCTCTGACACCAGAAGCTATGCAAACGGCATCTCTGCTGCTACGCTAAGTGAAGTGCATTGCTGTCTTTATTCCCTATTGCCTTTTTATCTATTCATTCCACTTCCGAACTATCGTTAAATGGACGTTACAAAGTAATTTTTTGCAGTTTTCTATTGTTTGCATTTGACGTATTTTTTTTTCAAATATTCAGAAGTCTGCAATACATCTTTTCCCTTAAGCCTTTTAGCCTACATTTTCCTATACACCAGCAGATCTCACAGGTGCCTTTGTCAGCCAGCAAAAGCAGTAAGCTTCAGTTTACAGGTAGAAATTTCCTACGCTGCTAAACCTTTGCAGCAATAAACCTCACAGAAGAATGGAGAAAGCCTACATTCACATATTGCCATTCTTCCCAGTCTTTAGAAGGCATTTCAATGCCAAGCCCAATTTTTGTGCATGCCCTTTCGAGCTGACTGAATCAACGCTCCTAAAAGCTTAAGAAACCCTACATAACCATATCATGAAATGCCACTTTGCCTTCACTTCCAGAGCATGCTTGAGAGGAGGGATGCTCTGCAGGACTCTTGGGTTGGAGCTCCCTTGCCGCCCCAATGCAACACACTCTTGTTGCTTGGGGACATGCAGGTTAAAAACAGCCATGAAGTTGGTTTGCCTCCCACACAATTCTCCAAGCCATGGAGGGGGCTGCTTTCATCACATGATGAACTACCCAACGACTGGCAGCTGTGTTCTAATTTGAGCTCCTGGCTAGTCCTAATGAATAACCTCATGTACAGCATGAGGAAGGATTGGTCTCCTATTCCTATACAGAGGCAGATGAGAAAAATCCTATTTTTGGCTACAATTGCTGTTTGATCTTCCACAAGCAGCCTGGCTTCTAATAAAACTCCACACTCAATTGCGCTCAGTGGGGACACCGCAGTGAGGAGCGAAGGCCATGGAAGATGCAGGTGTGGAGAATGGCAAACAAATCTGTGAACCAGCAGGACTGATGACCCATGCTTTAATCCGAAGTGGTTTGTGGCCAGTAATTCCTGCCAGTAGCATTCAGTACTGGCTTTTAGCTAGCTCCGTGCTCCTTCTGCAGACGGGGTGAATCTATTCTTTCCAAGATCTGTGATTGCTGCTGAGGAACTTTGCCTGAGCTGTCATCTCCTATCTAGAACTTGCTTGTGTACCCAGAACAGGCACAAAGCACATCCTTGGTATAGGAGCACAGGGAGATTCCAATTTTTCAGCAATTCCTATTAGTATTCCTAAACACTTGTAGGAGTGTGGGTTCAGATAACGTGTCACATTAATGCACAGCTCCATGACTCACATCAGCACAGTGGGTGCAATCTTACTTGGCTGCACACACTGGACCTGCATCTCTGTGCAGTGCCAACCTCAGCTCCATAAATTCAAGCTTCCCTGTGAACAAGTAGGGGAAAAACCAAGCAGCTTACGTTTATAGTTTACCCATTTGGCCTACGGCATGGGAAAGGTGAGTGCAAACACACTGTATCTCCCTGTTGGCATAATTCAGAACTGTGGTTTCTTGTCACAGATACCTGCTCAAACACGACCTCAGCTCAGTCTCTGGCAGCCGGATGCCACTAATAGCAGGTAGACAAACAGGCGTATTTACTCGATGTTTACCTTTCTCCTTACCTCTGTCACACACGCTAATGCTGCAGAACTAGGCTCCACGATTAGTTCTGCTGACTGCAGTAACCCTGTGGCCTTCATTAAAGAAAAGCATTTTAAGGGAACTGAATCCATTCCATTTTCTGTCCTCAGCCCTTTGTGGAAGTTGGACTGAAAGCACCTCGGTGGTAAATGTACCTCTCCCAGAGGTAAAATGCAAAGAGCATGATGCTCACCAGTAAAGAGAGGAAGCGATTAAAGGACAGAGAGAGAACAGAAGACAGAGTGTTGCCTTTAAGAAGGGATGCTGGGGATAAATATTGAAATTCTTCATTTTCAAAGAGGCGCTTTGTATTGTTTTCTCCTTCAAGGAAATCAACAGCACTACTCCCAGAAGCCGTGGCATGAATTAGCCTGTTAGCATCGGGCAATCAGAGACTGTTCCTTGCTTACTGGGAGCGGGGATTTCACCATTACCATTAATACACTGCAAACATCTGGATCCTCCCTCCTGTCACAGTCACTATTTGCATAAGCCGATACTCTCCTTAGGAAAAAAAGGGAAGGAGTTCTGGGGGGTAGCAAAGATTAAAGGAAGACTGTCAGTCTGGCTCTGCTCGTTTGTATTTTCACTCAGATGAGTGGAGTGTGTATAAATAATGCCTTTGATTGCTTCAAAGATGGGGCTGTGTCACCACCGCGTTTGAATTGTGGCACTTTCTCTTTGTATTGCTTCTGTCAGTCAGGAACAATATAGAACTTTTTTGTTAAAGAAGCCTTTAATTTCATGTAGTAATTACCTATTTGATCAGACAAAAGGTGCTGTGAATGAAAGTCATTTGCTTGTTTGATGTGACTGAGACTGAGTGTCACTACAGCTGTGAGACTGTCAGAGAAAACACTGGTGGCTGATTAGATAAGCAGCCCCGTGCAGAAAAAAAGAGGTGAAAATGGAATGAGGGAGAAAATCAAGTTCTACCTATTCTAAATACATGGAAAATGAGAACTCTGAGGACATAATTATTATAATTACCTAGAGATGCAACTCCCATATAGCTTCATTGAGGTCAACTTTTCATCCACTGAGCTGAATGTCCTCCTTTCTACCCCCACTTCATCAAACAAGGTTGATTTACAAAGCCACTAACGATCTGGTTGGAACTTGCTGAACACCTGCTGCTGTGTCACACGTGCATTCACACTGCCACAGAAATCACACTACAAGGACATGAAGGAGCATCATCTGCCTAAGCCAATCTACTACTATTCAGATATTTCTTCCTGTTTGATATTAGAGATGTCATCTGCTCTGCAAAGATTTGGTACTTTCTGGGTCACAGCAGTAGTTCCAGGATACAGCAGAGATGATGGGGTTTGAGAAAACTGAATCCGCTGGTCTTTCCCGAATGAACTCTATCTAAAATGTAGAAGTCCACGAGGCTGAGCTGGGCTTTCAGTTCACCCAGATCCAAGCCAGGAGAACCTCCCTGGTTTTGGCTCTGGGAAGGACCCAGCTGCAGGTGGTAGAGGGGCTTGGATCTGCATGTTCAGATCCACACCCTACCCCACATATACCCATTTACCTCTGAGCATGTCTCTAACCTCCCTGCGCAGCTATCAAGATTTTAGGGCGAGAAGGATTGTCTTCTGGATGGGAAACTGATGAACCAGAGCCAGCAAGTTCAACTCACTCCCCTTCTAGCTCTGCTTCATACAGCAAAACCTGCAGCCCACAGTGCAGCAGCGGCTCCAACCTTCTCTGTTACATGCAGGAACAGGCACAGGGCTGGCAGCTCCCACTCCCCAAATCCTTTTCCCTCCCTCCCCATTCCCCATGAGAGCAGTGAATGAAGGAGCTGCAATTTCCAGTGGTTCTCTCGTGGTAAGTGCAAAGGCTGGTAAGTTACAGGCTGCCTCATCGCACTAGCTGCTGGCCTCTGCACTAGCTGGCTAGTGCTGAACATGTTTAAAACATCGACTGGAAATATTTTATTCTCTTGGATAACATATCAAACACCATAGCAATGAAACTTTCAAGGGTTTCGAGTCTGTGCCTGCAGCTACTTGAGAGGTCTGGTGGACTCCTTCAGCAGCACAGCCCCAGAAACCCCAGGATGGATTTTTTCTGTGTCTTTTAAGTGACTCAACATGAATGACTCATGTAGCATGGAGGCTCAACACCTTGATTTCTCTTTCTGCACACTCTCAAGTGAGGCAGTAGGTAGAAATTCAAAAGCAAAGCTCTCAGCTAGCTGACCTCAATTTACTGCTGTTCAGTGCATCCCCAATGTGGAAGGCTACTGGTGCGATGCACGCAGCGCTGAGGAAGGCTGGAGACCCAAAAAAGTATTCCCACAACCTCAGGTAACAGAAGGAGGCTGTGTCCTCATCTCCAAACCTGTGAGGAAGGTTGAAAATGGAAACTAGCGCCTACTTCTGCCCCACCTCCATGTGCAAGGCTCAAAGCACTTCTTGGTCCCACACAATCAGAGGTGTTCCCTCTGCCTTGCCCATTCCCACTCCTCGGGCAGCAGCTGCTGGACCCTCCACACAGATGGCTCTATCTGCATGTTCTCTGTCCCCAGCCACAGCTGGAATTGCTTTTGAGGAGCTGCTACACCATCTCCCCATGAACTGCTCCAGAGCTAGAAACATTCTCACATAGGCAAAGCCAACACTACAGAAGTTCTCACAAAAGAAAAAAAAAAAAAAAAAGCAAATGGATCCTTTATTTCTCTTTAAAGCTTGCTCTCAAAACCTAATTTCACAGTGTGATCAGTTACCATGGTGGAATTACTTGCCTTCTTATTTGAATAGCATAAAAATGAACATATTAACAAATCATACTCGTAAAATTCACTGGACAACACAATGGAAAAAATTACAGTGCACGAAAAACTAGGTTACAGGAGTTACATCAGCATTTGAATCAGATGTAATATGCATCAACCCAGAGAGCCTGTATATAGAATTAAAGAAATCATTTAATTTTAAAGTAATATTTTATTCAATGCATCCCTCGGTGCATGTAACTGCTAAATGAAATGCACCGCATGCTCTACAAACACATCATCACCTTGTAAATGAAATACCCACGATATTAAAACTGATATAACATTTATTAAAGCCATTATACAAAGAACAAGGTTGGATACTTGAATGGCTGAATGCAAGCGCTAGTTCTGGCCTCTCAATTGTGCACGCACGAAGCGGTTTGTGGCTCTGAAGCAATGAATGGAGAAGGCTTTATGAAGAGTGAGAAAGAAAGAAATCAGCCTTTCTCTCCCTGAGCAACAAAATGAGCTGCAGCACCAGCAGAGAGCTGAGCAGGACCTGAGGAGCTCCGTGAGCAACGTTTCTGCCCCAGCACAGGGCACCAAGGCACTGCCTGGTTCCACAGGAGGTCACTGTTAGAGCACATTACATCCTCCGCAAAGCCAGCTCACTGGTTTGATGTTGTTTCTTCCCTAGACTAATAGTCAAGTTTAATAGTAACATGTTTCAGGATCAGAATGTGACCTGTTTTCTCAGGAAGGCAGAGGCTGGAGCGCAGAGAGGATTTGGTCTCTGCCTTACAGATGTCCTGCGACGGCCAAGGGATATAATGATAATCCCTGGAGTGAAAGTAAAGGAATTATTTATCTGAGAGTCCCTGGGTAGGCAAGGGAGGGTCGAGCAGGGCTGTATGCAGGGGAGGCATCGTGCTGAACCCCAGCAGGTGATGCCAGCTTCTCAGGAGCTATGTGTCCCCAAGCATCGACCTGCATCCCTGCAGAGAAATCTTGCTGGCTATTCTCTCCATGTATTTTCAAGACTTCCGGCAAGTTTTTCAATCCAGACACCTTTACCATCTTCTCCTTTTCAAAACGAATTGTTGTAATACTAATTAATCTGTAGGGGATAGGTCTGGCTGCTTTAAAAGCACAGCTCTATTGTGTATGTTTGAAGCATACTTTTAAAGGAAAATCTTGGAATTTTACTTTATGCTATCACTTCATTCTAGCCCACGACATTTTCAGCTCTGCACAAAGGATGTCTCCCTGCAGAATGCTAGCGGTTCAGCTGAGTTACACATTATAAAATCCTTCTATTTGTCACTGCCTTCAAGCCTCTTCAAAACCAATTCTGGTTAGGATACATGAATGTAAAATGCTCTTGTTTCCTAATGAAACACTTTGAAATGCACTGCAGGAGAAAGTCTGATTTTACCCTTCCACAGATACAAAGAGGAGTTATCGCCTTTCAAAGTTCTATCCTGAAAGATGAATTCCCACAAACCACACAGAACTCAGGCTGCAAGAAAGAGAAATACAAACTCTCTCACCCATCCCTTTCAACAAGGCTCAGTCTAGAACACAAAGAAATAAAGGAAACATTCAACAAAAAGTGATTAAGAGGGGAAAATCCTTTTAAATACTAATATCCACTGAAATTAATCTCCAATCATATCACAGCAGAGGCAGACCCTACTCACATCTACCATATCTAAATATACTTAGTACTGTCAGCCTCACATCTTCCCCCAACTGAAGTCACAGAAATCCATACACACTATACAAGAAGTTATTTGAACAACTGCAGCTCAAGCTCTGACTTCCATACACAGGTATGATACGCTGCGCTCCACTTGGAGGATGCCAGAACTTAGTTATCAGAAAAAAAACCAAAATGGATGCAAACCCCATCATGGTCACTGCCAAAACTAAGGTAAAACCAGCATCTCTGCATCTGAAATAAACTGGTTGGGGGACAGAGTGAGACTAAACAGTTGGGAGGGACTTCACACTTGGATTTGTACCCTTCTACATACACAGCTGGCAGCAGCAGAAATGGAGAGGTGGGCATCCTGTGCTGAAGCCTGCCTGCTGCGTGCTTGTGCCTGACAAATACCTGTGCTTGTGTTTGAGCTGCCTGTCTGGCAGTTATCATGCACTTGGGTTGCATCATGCATGAATCAGCCACAGTGCTTTGCCTGGGAGCCTCCAACTTCTCTTTTCAATTTTTGAAAAGCCAACCAAACGCCACATGTTGGTGCCAACTTCCAGCAGCTTTGTACAGCTCCACATAGGACCACACACGGGTGGAATGGTCAATTCCCAGCCACCCCTGCTTCTGCACTTCTATGTGAAACCAAGCAATTGAACTGAAACTTTCAAGATCAGAAGTTAAAATACTACATGCAAAAAAAGCATTACATGTTTTGACTTTGAAATATGTGAGCATTGGGAAATTATGCTGGAGCAAACGTGTGTGGACCGACTTTTCCAATAGCACTGCTGTGAACTGCTCACTTCTGAGTCACACAACGTGTCCTGGATGCTGTAGACCTTCAGGTCAGACATTTCTAACCTGATCACTGGGAAAACTGCGACATTTCATACAGTGATGTGCTGATAAAAGTTCTCCCATGCTTCACTATGTATAGCTGTTAATAAATTAATTCAAGTGGAGAAAAAAAAAATATTGGTAAGAGTGGAAACTTGGCCCCACATCTCCTCTTAGTCACGTTCAGTTGAGTGAATGAAGCTGTATCAGCACCCACTGGCACGTGGGGTTGTGGCAGCCACCAAAGGCTATCAATGTTTTCCCAATATTCACTTCTTCCTTTCTGTCTCTCAGCACTGAGAGTTTTTGAGACACTTCTGCTTTACGGCCACGCAGCTGATACCATTACATATGCACAACAGCACCGCACATCAGGCACAAAACAAGGAGGAGAGGTCAGGCAGCACCTCTCTGCCGATGGCACGCACCCGAGCGCTGCCATTTTCTCCTCACCTCCTGCCATCCAAACACGACAACATGTTCAAAACACAGCGAAGCCGTGAATGCAGCAAGCTGTTCAAACACGCCTTGGCTGCAGATAAACCTTACAGAGAGTGTGTTTGGATTCAAGTGGAGCTTTCAGCATTTGCATGCAGAAGGGAGCGATGGGATGGAGCGGAGCTCTTTGGGGTGGCAGGGAATACTTGCATTTAAGTGAGCAGGAAAGTGTTCAGAGCTAAGTATGAGAACTGTAATCATGCTGGGCAGAATAAGGAAGAATTACTCTCTCGATCATATTCCAGGTTGCTGATGTTCCTGTTTAGTTTAGAGCTACTGCTTCACCTATCATTAGGATTTCAGAAGTGCAATTAAAGCTTTATCACTGACATCAAAAGCAGCAGAGTTGGTTCAGTCCTGGACTTCTGCACATTTTTAAGTACTGTACACTCACCAAAAAGAAAGCAGTTAGTTCCCACAAGGTATGGTTTGCAAACCTTGAGTTGAATGCATTTGCGAATTACCAGCTTACATTCCAAGAGTGCAACTCAAGTCAATTGTAAAGAACTCAGAAAGTGACCCTTTGCTTTCTCTGCGGAAAAATAATGAGAAACAGAAGAAAACCTACATAAAAGTCAGAATCTTAATTTCAGCCAGAACACTGTCAAATTCTGAACAGAGACCTTGGATCATTATGAGAAGTATAATGGCGATGATGATGATCATGTGGAATGTGAACACTCAAAATGAGTTTCAATTTGGCTTAATTTTATTCTTAAAACTAGATTTGATGGCAGTTTTCTATTAGCTCTATCACAGCAACATGTTAACACCACCAGAGCGAGCACAAAACAGGTGGGTCCGAGGGGGATTACACAATGGGATTTGGGAGGCTCAATTCTGTTCTCAGGTATGCCCTGGATTTCCTTTCTGACTTCTGCTAAGTCATTTAGTCTCTCTCAGCATCAGCAGTGTTTGAGTCTGCCATTCAGCTGTGAACTGAAGTCTGAGACCACATACTACCAAATATCTGAGCAGGTACCTAAAGCTGTAGATTCATCCACATTTGAATCTGCAAGTGAAAACTGGAGTCATAGGAAGAGAGGCTGAACCTCAACCTTGTCAGAAAATGTACTGCCTAATTCCTATCTGTTCCTCATGTTATATTTTGCCAGGTGTCAGCCGTAATTCAGCTGCAATTGGTTTTGTATACTTGTATTACGAATACGCTATGCACCGTTTACTACTCAAGAGCAGAAACAGCTATTTGGATTTATACAATGTTTTAGCATTTCTAGTGCTTCAAAGGGCTTAAGAAAAGGAGATAACTCACCAGGACAGCAAGCCAACCTATCCATTACAAAATAAATAAATCAGTTTTAAGGTCCAGACTTCAAAAGGGAAAACAGGAGATTCCCCACAACAATCTCTGTGGGCAGGGGCTTCTGCAGAGCACGAGCTGAGCAGCTGCTGCTGCAGCGTCCCTGGGTGACACATCACGGTCTTTGCCCAGTGTAGATTAATGAACAGCAGGGATGGAAATGCTAATAATTAAGAAAAGGTTAAAATGTTCACACTGTGTGAGAATGATACATAAAAGGGTACAACTGAAAAAAAAATATCACTGCAGCAATGCAGATTTTTTTTTTTTTTAAACCAGATACTCGATTCCAACTGGGAATATATTAAGAATAAGAAGAAAGGAAATCTCAAAGAAGAAAACCAATGCAAAACAGTCAGTGAAAGCCAGGCAGTTCTGTGGTGTGGAGGCACTATATTCATTATAGACTAAAGCTATATACTGAACCAAAAGCCATTTGAAAAACAAATTCAGGGAAACATCCAGACATGACAAATCCAGAAATTACCATCTGAAAATTATTTCTCAGAAAAATCAGGCACTTCTCTGTATGAACAGTTTGTGCTCAGAGCAGCACTTGTCCCTTGAAACGCTCCTACTACAGCTCTAAAGCAGACTAAGAAATGCAGGGCAGAATTTCTAAGGCATGCATTTAGTATCCCTGGCTAACCCAGCATCACGTTAAACACCCAAGTGATCAGCTCTGCATCCATCTAACCAGTCACTTGTGTATTCACTGGCCACGTTTCCCTGCCCATCACGCTGCCTCTGTGCAAAGTTTCACACCCAAGCTTCCACAAGAGCTTGCATGCAGAGTTTGAAAATTTGCCCTCAGTTCTTCATTTATTTAATTATTTACAACTTAGGAACTTGCAGCTTGCGTAGGTTAAGGGTGGCTCAGCTCCATAATTTAACAAGGATGCACTTGCCAAAGCCTCTCCTGCCAAGGAGGAGCATCAGTCCTGCTGCCACATACCAGACTTTCCTCTTTCCTTTGCAGCTTGCACAGAGATCAAGGTCTCAGAGAATGTGTGATAAATGCTTCTTTACACCCCACAGGTCAGGAGACCTTTCTGTTGCTTCAGAGCAAACACTTAAAGAGCAACAGCAGTAGCCCCGGGCTCAGCTGCCTTTAGCAGTACGTGACCAGGACTGACACACAACCTCTCCTCAAGGGTCTCAGCTCCGGACAGGCTGAGAAATCACTGTGGGTTTGTTGATGCTTTTTATTTTATTTTTTTAAATGTGGTGGGTGTTTTTTCTGGTCAATTTCAGAGTACATTTGAAAACAGAGAGAAGAGAAAGTTTCCCAATACAGATAACCTGCAAGTCACCTGGTCAAAGCCCCAGCTTCAGTCTCTCTCATCAGGTCAAGACCTTTCAGCTGCAGGAAAGAGAACAAGCCACAGATCCTCAGACAGTTCCTTTGAAGCCCTCCACCTCGCAGTGATTCTGCAGTCTGCACTGGCAGCTCAGACCGCATCCCCTGCGCTCACTGGGGCTGGCAGTTCCACACTCCAAGGCACAGCCATGTCCTGATGTGGTCCTCTGCTTTCTCCATGTCTCTAGTGATGCTTTCAGATACATGATTTACACAGATGATTGTACCAAATCCATTCTAGTTAGTAACATTCATTTTTCTTACATGTACATAATTCACTGTAAACTGACTGCTAAAACACTAGTAGAGATCACTAACTGTCAGTTATACCAGACTTCCAATCTTCTATGATAGACACCAGCACCTGGGACCCCGGTGAAGGATATGAATTCACCTGAACCTCAGTTTACCCATAGGTTGAATCAGTACATTCATCCGCTGCACAGTCTTCAGAATTTCTTTGTGAAAGAGTTATTACATAAAGGAGAGCAAGTACAAGTTGCAAATTGGGAGCTATGTGGTTCCATCTATTAGCAGCACCTCTGGCAGGTGGTAGAGGTTCTCTGAAATCTGGACAAAAAGATGTTACAAGGAGGCACAGAGAATACTGGTAAAACCTCCTCCACTATGCACTATAGGTAATAGCAAATCCAATTTACAGCATTACTTAAACCACGTAGGGAACGAATGCATCAACTCTACCACACACGCATACCACAGATGTGCAAGGAATTAATAAATATAGACTATTTCAATAAAGTATCTTAAAGATGCTTTCACTGACAGCACTCCGAACTCCAGAAGTTTGGCAGTCAACTTTGCTTCCTGCTACCCCTCACCTGCTTTGGCAACACGAGGTAAGAAGGAACTTCCTAGTGGTAGTCGAAAGGCAGCACAACGAACAGCGATGGTTCTTCTAACAAGACTGGGATTTTATTATCTTCTGTTGACTACCGTTTTCACACACTTGTCTGAGATCACATGCTTATCTGAAAATTTTATTTTTACACAGAGTTAATTTCCACTTTCATGGCAATTATTACTTGCAAACCACTAGACTTGAACACAGAAGCCAGCATGTGAGGAGGTTTCTTTGAAGATAATATTAGCATCGTAGCAAAGAACATCAAAATGGAAAGCAGTGCCAGCAGAATATGGATAGTTCCCACCTGACCAAGGGATTCTGTTTGCAACTGGTTTCCTAATCACCACAAATTCATTCTCCCTTTGCTAGCTACAGTTATACTATTGAGATCTGCAGGTCTGATTTTTCTTTTTCTTTTTTTTTAATCCCTTCCCTTACTCTGAATGGAGTTCATTTTTAATGTCTACTGCAGAAGGCCAATGTGATACAAAAAACCCCAAACATTTCACTACTCATGCAATCTTATTCATAATATCACATCAAATTGCTGAAGTAGTACCATATGGCGCTTGAGCACCAAGCCAGAACAAGTTGTTCAGCTTGTCATAATCTCAAAAGCTGCATGAAACTTAAATAATTTCTCTATGAAGTGGAAGATCTTTGGGTTTAATAAAACTCATCAGAATTGGCTTCTGCATTTTCCCCCTATTATTTTCCATGTTTTTTCTGATTCTCATTCCATTTCTCTGTGCAAGCTTTCAGTTTAAGTGGCTACAACTACAGGCCTGAAAGGCTCTAAAAGCATCCTGTCCGTACTTTCTTCTTGATCATTCATCAAGACATTGAATGGATAAACATCTTTCTCAATCAGATAGATATATAATTATAAATAAAGCACAACCAGAAGGACTGAATGAAAAAGATTAATGAAATCTCCCTCACTTTGATTAAATCCTTAAAGCAGTATGCTCAGCTGCAAAACGACCACACTTCCTTCCACGCTGTCCCATAAGAAAGCAACGCAACCTTTCAAAAATACTGTAGCTGTGACATTTAACTGGTACGTGAGTCCAAGGAAAGACAACAGTGGGAATTTCTCAAGGTTTCATCACAGATTGCACTGTGTTTACATTCTCAATTCCCAGAGTCATCCCAAGTCCACTTGATTTTTTTTTTTTTCCCCCTATCCTCATTGCTCTTACTCCTGAAAACAAAGGTTTGGAATGAAGTAGGAAAGGAGACTGAAAGCATATGAAGTGGAGACTTGGGGTGAGCTTACAGATTCCTGAGTCTGTGCCCGGCTCCTGAGCTGAGCAGTGGGATCGATCTGAGCTGAGATGGAGAACACAGGCAGCGAAATGTTCCCAGGACTGCACAGCAGAACTGCTCAAAGGAAAGGCTTATTTTAGCAGCTGCTTGATCAATTGAAGAATAAAAAGGACAGCACCAATCAAGCAGAATTTCCTAGCATGCTTCACATATGGGATTGGGACAGCAAGGAGCTTCTGCTGGGAACCATGAACTGGCACATGCAGCACAGAGACTGCTACTACACAACCTTTTGCTTAAAAATAAAATATAATTGGGACAAGTCTTCTGGAGCTAGCATGTATTGGGAGTTTCCAGAAAAACATTTCTATAATGGTTACATATGTGATTGTTCTTTTTTTTTCTAGCTATACAGAGAAAAAAGCAACTTGTCACCAGCCCAAAGGGAAAAGCACTTGGCTGCATGGGGAAAGACAGGACTTGTTACATCTGCGGCTTCACAGAAGGAAAGGAATAGCTCTTTAAAAAAGCAAGACATGCAGAGAATATCTAAGCTGAACAAGTGAAAGGAATTGATACTCCTCTTCTAATGGAAAGCTGTGAAAAATAACAAACCCCTCAATTTCAGCACACATGAGAACAGCTATCAGTGGGTAGCAGCAGCCTGGCATCCTGGCCATGACAGCAGGTGAGGACAGGCTACAACCTGGGGTCCTGCGCCTGCACAGCCCCACAACAACGTTCACTCCTGGATGCTTCCATGTTGCCATGCTTTCTCTCAACAGCTTCTACCTCTAAGGATCTAAAACAGTATAAAAAGTCAAGAATAATCATTCCCATGTTATTTCTCTTAATCCTAAGGCTGAACCGCCTGACAGAGCAGAGAAGGGAAAAATGGTCCCGGAAGTTGGACATCCACACACGAAGGGGATTTGGGCATAAGGCAGGATCTGCTTAGACACTCGGGTATTGGATTCCCCTTGGCCCTAAGGAAAGCTACACCACCACTGATTGACTGTGCTTTGCCCAATCCTCCCCTGCAGACTGCCTGCTTTCACCACTGCAGTGCACCTGACAAAAGAAATACAGGAATGTGTTTGTCTTTATCTCCTGCAAGGCACTACAGCATTTCTGTGCTTATCCTAGAGATGGTGATTTAGGCAGGTGACTGAAGTCCAGCAAGCCACCTCCACGATGGCACTGCAGGTTGGATGCTTGCGAATGAGCCCCGCACAGGGCAAGGGTTTGGGGCAGCTATGGAAGAAGGAAAGCATATTTTGTATGAAGAACTACAGGAAGGCTGCAGTAAAAGGGGTCTGGAGTGCAGATCTACCTATGGCCTCTCAACAGCCTGGCCCCATCTTCTCTAAGTACAGCATCTCCAAGATTCAAGCTTTATTAGAAGAAAAGCAACAACAAAACAGTAATAAATTAATATATATATATATATATATATATATATATATATATATATATATCATATATATCAGGATAGGGTATAAAGGCGAAAGCAGAATTAAATGCTGGATGTGAGCTGCTTTGCCATGCCTCAGCACAGGGCTTCTGTCAGCACAGCTGAAGGCAACGCTCGAGCGCTCCATAGAAACGCGTAGAATCGGGCTTGCAGCAGGTGTACTGGCTTCAAGAGCCCTGGCTACACAACATTTTAGGTTATTTTAAATGATGTGTTGAAAGCACCTTATCCCAGAGAAGAAAAAGGAAAATGAAAAAGCTGTTGTGTGTAATTAGCAGCTCCCTTTGATGAATCCTTTCCAACACTACCACCTTTGTGAGAATACTGTGCTTCTTGAGGAACAGTTTTGATGTAGCCAACACAGGCAGAACTTCAGAACAGGATTATGAGAGGCAAGATGAACTGTCAATTACAACATCCATTAAAATGGGCCAGAACACTCTCCCCAGTCTGCTTTAACTCCTCAGATGCCAGGTGCATAATTACAGAGAAGACTGATGCAAAAGGAAACTCAGGCTTTGCCTGCTTCAGGACCACACCATTCAGCAGTTATTCAACTCTTTCAGTGCTGTGTACTTATGAATACCCTCTATCCAATTAATACCCCATTAAGCTGCACGCCTGCAGTGACTTTATCCTCAGCCCACTGTATGGTAGCTTTTAACTCCATAATACCCTAGCATTATTACAATATTAGACTACAAGGGATTGATCCAAAGCTCACTGAGGTTAATGAGGGCTCATTAAATTTTGAATTAGGCCCTCACTGCTCAGCAAATACAAAGTAAAGTGAAACAGAACGTGTCAGTAGAGATGGCAGAGGGCGTAGTAAAGTTTAAGCCATAATACTGAATGCTGATCATGACAAAGCTGGGCAATAACAGGGAATGTGTGTGGAAAGCAGCTGTGGGAGAGCATTATGTGTGTTGCACCCCGTATTAAGCAGCTTAGATTTGTGCCTATATAAATAGATATTGTCTGGTCTGACTCCAAAGTGATTTTGCCATCATAAGCTCAGACACAGCACAATATTGACATTACAGCTTTTCTTTAGATTCTAGTCTTGAATTTCACTTGACGAGTATGATACTAGAGACTTGAAATCAGTACGACTCCTTCCCTAATTACTGATTAATCAAGAGCTAAGGTTGCTTACATAAAGAGTCGTGGGGAGAAGGAGGAAGTCTCATTAGGAACAAGAGGGTGGGGGAAAAAAAAAAGCAAAAAGAAGAGAAGGGGATACTTTACAACTGGATGGATACAGAAAGAAGAACTGATTTCCTAATGATGTGTTATACCTGAATGATAAATTTTATACTCACATCTAATTAAAAAAAAAAAAAGAAAACACTTTCAATATTTGCAGATACTGTGAGTTACGGTTAAAAAAAGAATAGAAACTTTCTTTTTGGTCTTTTAATGACTTCCAAAATACATACATGCTGTGTCACTCCGTCCCTTAGGTGCTCAAAAGAACAGCAGCTGTTTCATAAATTTTGAATTGCCTTTTCCTTTAGCAAACACAAATCTGCACCAGAAACATAAAACTGTCTGAGAAGGATTCGGCAGACCCAGACAGTTGCTGGAAATGCTTCCTCCGATATTTAAACTCCCCTCTTAACAGGAGTTTCCCTGCAAAAACAGATGCTAACGAATAGTGTTTTTGCCATCAAGCTGAATGTGAATGCTTTGGTGCAGTGTATTTTTTTCCCTGGATACATTAGAGGGTGCATTTTCCATCTCTGAAAGAAAACTGCCACCTTGCTGCTTCTCAATTCTGTGCTTTCAAATAATAAATAACTGCTATAATCTTCTGCTAAAGATCTATGTGCTGATGATGTCTGCTGCTTTTACTCTAATTTCTTTTTTCTTAGATGCAGCTGAATGTTATTTACTGGTAAGTAAACTGTGTCATCATTTCACTGCAAACCACACCACAGAAAGCATTAAGATGGCCAAACATTTCAAAATCCCTGAAGAGAGCCATGGATTAAGCAACATCACTTTTTAGTGCCGATCCTCCATGTTAATTTCCTCCCTCCTGATATGCTCCCTTCCAGTGCTGTTACTTCCGAAATAACTCCAGGTACCTTACAGTGCTTTCATGAACACTGCCTTTCAGCTGCCTCAATTCCAGCAGCAGCTCTGAGTCCAGCAGATGGGCCACTTCTGCTGGATTCCTCCAACAGGGCACAGCAGCAAGCTGCAGCTGAACCACTTGCCCTGGCTGCAGCCAGTCACTGTAAGGGGAAAGCAGTGGTCCTGCTGCCAACCCTCCCACAATGTGACACGTGTTTCTCCGTTCTCAGATGGAAACAACAACCTTGCCCAGCACTTCTTTCTTAAACCACTGCACTTCTTATGACAATAAAATCAGCTACTTTGCTTAAATAAACATTACAGCTCACGAAGCCTTGAAGCACAAATCAAACAAGTCAACTGCAAAACAGCCTGAAAGGGCTGTAAAACCAAGGGCAGGTGCAAACTCCTCCTCAGGACATTTAGTAGTTTGATTAAAATCAGCAGAGATTGCCAGTGAAAAAGGAGTCCGGAAGGTGAACCATCACTGTAATGCCTGCCAGCACTATGGCATTTAAAGCTCTGTTAATATTTCCAGTGTAAACTTTCAGTTTGGGGAGCTTATAACTCAAGTCATAGAGGCTTGGACCTGGTTTCCAAAACCTAACACCCAAAGTAGAATTGCTCAGGTGAAGCTCTGTATGGGATGGCCCAACTCATTTGGTTTACTGTGATGCAGTTGAACATTCTGGATGACTTTATTTCTTACTACGTGGAATAATGGAAACATTAAGGCTGGAAAAGACCACTAAGATCATAGAATCCTTAGAGTTAGAATGGGCCTTTAAAGGTCACATAGTCCAACACCCCTGCAACAAACAGGGAAAAAGATCCACAAGTTCAGTCCATCTCACCACACCCACTGACCATAACTCTCAGTGCCACATCTCCAGTGTTCCTGAAGACCTCCAGGGGCAGCAACCCCAAAACCTCCATACATATAATATATATTTATAATGCTGTGACTTAATGGAAAGCACAGCAGCAGCAGAACAGCTAGGACCTAGGCAGTAGCAAACAAGGACATGCTCAAGTGCAACAGCTGTAATCACAGAAAGAAAAAAAAAAAGGAAAGAAACTGCTTACCTTTAAAAAGCCTCAGGTACACAGGGATCTCCAGCAAGATACCCTCATCTCCACTGCCAATCCTTAAATGAGGTATGGGAGGTTCTGGTCACTCAGGTGCATTGCACCTGGTTTGGCCCTGCCTTCCCACCAGGTGCTCAATCACTGTTTCAAGCCATGACTTAGCATTTCTGCTACAATATCATATGTAAAACTTTGGTCAGAGCAAATTTGCTCTCCTTCCAGGCCTCCTCTAGCTGAGCCCTGCACATTCACTTACCCTGAAGCTCCTTACCAGCACATCTCCCCCACTCTCACTGAAACACAAACAGCCCCAGCTCTTCCTGGAGGCTTTTTCCCTCTATACCCCCTCAGCGTGGGTCAGCCAAAGCTCACCTATTTCATCTCTAAACCTGCTACACTTGTGGCCATTCCCTCTGCAATGCTGTACTTAATCTGAAAAGCAAGCACAGGTGCTTTCAGAGGATACATGAGTTCACAGGTTGCAGGAGATTCACAGGACTAACAGAAATTCATCTCTCTTTAACCAGTACAAATAATACAAAATCAAGGTCTACTGGCTGGCTCTTCAGGGCAGGCTCCTGGCGTGGTGTCTGTTAGACAAAAAGCAATATGCTTGAAGGGAATATGCAAAGGCTTAGATGTGTGTACAGCTGGAAGCACGATCTGTGCGCTTGCAGAGAAATGTAAATAACATCAGAATTGTAAGGAAAACCATAAGCATGGCCAGAGAGGTTGGTACTGCAAGATGCTTGGTCTTAATCCAGTGAGGCACTGCTCACGTCCTTGGCTTTCTGTCACTAAGTAGATTTAGAAGAGCCACTGGAACTATGCAAAGGCTCAAATTTAGGCACGTACTTAAAATCTACGCTGAACATTGGCCAAAATGTTCAGTACCATCTGCAGATACCCAAACTGCCTTGGGCAAAATGTTTGCCTTAATGTAATCCAAGGTTTTGTTTGTTTGTTTTAAGTTGTCTAACTGTTTGGATAGGAGGAAAATGTCCTTTAAATTAAGGAAATTGGCAACAAATATGAATCTTATTAAAATACGGTGATTATTAAAAATATGGTAAGAGCTGTGGAAAATACAAATAGCAAAGAGACAAGGCTTTTAACAAAATTATGGCAAACTGCTGCACATCCACTCTTTGCTGCCGCCCGATGCAACCATGGCTGATGCCTCTCATCAGTCTGCATTAGACACAGCTGAGAAAGGATTGAGATGGTGACACCTTTCTGTCTGAAAATCTCAGCAGTTATAAATAAAACAATTAACTGCAGCAGCGAGAGCTTAAAATTAGCTCCAGAGTAAATTCTCTAAAATCTTCAAAGCTGCCATCTGAAATGCCAGGGTGCTGAATTTAATTCTTTGGAGGTGCAGACAGGAACATATGCAATAGTAAGGGAAGAAATAGTGTGTGTGTCTTTTTTGCCTCCTATCATATTCCAGCTTAATACAGTGAATACAGCCTAGCTGTCAAGGTTATATCTGCACCCCTACTCTGCAAATCCAAACTCACACCCACACAGCCCCACTATGTCTTTGGGACTCCATTTCAATTCATCAAGGAAGCCAAGTCCCACAGTAACCTACTACTAATGTGGGTGATGAGTGTTAAATAATGAACTGTTGCAGAAAAGAGGCAGATTGCAAGTTCTTTGTTCATGTCTTTGCTTTTTCTTCATTATTATTATTTTTCTTTGGAAAAGGCACAAAGAAAAAAAACAAATCTTCTTCTTAGCAAATTAACCCACTGTTTTTACAGCATACCCCATCTTTACAGATTTTCAATAACTTTCATGAGCTGTGTACATTAGCTCTGACTGTGCCTTCCTAGCTTTGCCTCTACACTAATGATAGCCATACCGAGCAGCTATTACTGTTATCTCACTTTCTGTAGAGGATGGGGATGTAACATTATGCTGCAATATGTGCAGTGGGATATTATAGCTGAATACTCTTCGGAGTATTGATGAACTATTTTGCAGTATGCCTGGGACGACAGTTCAAGGCGAGAGTTACCTATCTTCCTGTGTCTCCTGTGCTTCCTATGTTTTCTGCTCCCGAGGTGAACTCAAAGCAGGAGCTAAAAGGTAAGGGATGGGTCAGGGTGGTGGCAAAGATCTGCCTCTGTATGGAAAAATACCTAAACGAAGACCGTATGGATCTAATTTACAATTTTTACTATTTATTAAAAGTGACACTTGGCATTCTGGCCACAAGTAGCTCTTAGGATATCCCTCTCTGCTGCACGTGGGGGTTCGAAATGACTGCCTAACCGTTAACAGTTTGTACATGAGGTCAGACCAGAGGTCTGCTACCGGGATACCCACTCTGTTTGACTGCCTGTGCCCAAATTTTAACTATTCTTTACCCCCCATAACATTCCTGATTTTTATGCACGCAAATGTAATAGCTGCCTTTGCTTTCAAGGAACACATGTTGGCACCAAGCTCAACAGGATCTGTACCAACATTAGGTAATCATCTATACACGTGTCCAAGCTTTAGGACACAAAGTGCCAAGCGCAGGCTGATCCTGTAATGATGGTACCTGGATCCTGACGTGATTTTAACCCACGCTGCAAACAATCAAACAAAAAATACCATCCCAGGGCTTAAATCTGGAATCTTATCAATGAATTTTGGCACTTCTGAAATTTTATGCTGACACTTCTGCATCTGAATAGGAGCGGAGTCTCATTGCTGCCAACAACTTCAGAGAATCTCAGGTTTTATGTTATGTGGAAATTAAAAATATGTTTGTTTTTTTTTTTTTTTCATGCCATTGGGAATATATTTAATGATAATTTCCAAATAACTTTCAAATCACATGGCATTTTAATATTTAGTGGATTTTTTATATTATATACTGGGGCATTCTCCCATTCATGTTTCTATTCCCAAAGACTTTTGGAAAATGGCAAAATCTCAAAGCAATATTTTTAGCTCAGCTGGGCAGTGGGGCTTCCTTGATATTTGTCTGCAAAGTGTCAATCACCTTAAAATCCCAGACTCACTTTTGACAGTTCTCCTTGAGTAAGTAACAAGGCTGAGCTGGCAAAATGAAATTCTTCAGTAAAATACCGACAAATTCAGAACCACAAGGCACCAAACTCCCCCTCAGCCTGGATTTGAATGCATAAATAAATAAGGTTCTTGCCTTTACTTCTGCTAGAAGATTGTATTATTCCATTCTGCAATTATGGAAAAATGCAGAGTAGAGGCAAGATTTACGGTCTGAGTTTTGCTGCAAGACTTCTGTCAGTAGAAAGGCATTTGTGCTCTTGGGAATCAAAGTTAGATTCACCCATTTGTGGCAGGTGTTTTAAGCACTCAGCCTAACAATCTACCCACGCATGGCACTACAGCAATTCAACGACTAAATTAAATCTCTGAATATTAAATTAATGATGGAAATCTAAAATATTAATATATTCTAATTGAATATTCTCCGATAAATTATCTAGGCATTCTCAGCAATTTGATTTTACTTTCATTTCTTAAGGAACTTTCAGCTGCATAAATACAGCTATTAAAGCAATTCAAAAAGGGAACATTTTCTGCTCAGACAAGAGAACTCTAAACACAAAGAATCTAAAAATTTCTTTCATATGATTGATTAAATCATAGAGCCCAAGACAGCTGAATCATTAAATGACTGCTTTCCTTCAGTCCCTCTGGCTTTAGCAAGGACAATATAAATTCCCCATGGGTCTGAATACAAGGAAATACAATATGTATAATTACAGTATAGGCTTGAATGCTGCTGTAAGAGATTTTCAAATGGAGCATTTATGCTGTAGCTGCACTTTCCAATCCACAATGCTATGTGTGTGTGTGCATGTAAAGCCCATAAAGCACTGGGCATCTGCTTTCTCCGACCTAGATTCCCAAATGCAATACGCTGGTGTAGCCCCACCAGCTTTGGCAGAGATGCACGAATTTGCATCAGGATCTGGCTTTGAATTTCTGTGAAATGATGGAGAGTTAAGAATGACATCCAGCCATCACACACCAGGGAGAATGCAAACAAAGAAATGTAGTCTGAGGAAAATATATAGTGTGGTTTGTATTTATGGACCTGCTCCAAGCTGCCTACTTATAAGAAATTTCAAAAGAAGTGTCAAGAGAGCATTTCTCTTTCTCCCTTCATCCAGAATGAGCTGATCCTGTCCTGGTGATGCACACACTGAGAACAGATCCGTACCAGAGCTGAGACTGCAGCAACACCTCTTATGCTTCCTGAAATGTTTTCCTGCTAATATTTCTCTGTTTGTTTTCAGGCTGCTTTGTGCCATGCAATCTACTATCCTTCAACCACCTTTCAAAGAAAGGCAGTGGCTCTGCAAAGCAGCACAGTCTGCATGATGCCCCGCATCTCCACCCTTGGCCTGCTCCTTCTCATTTCCGCCACAGTGCAGACAAAAACATCTAATTTCCAAATTTCAGCTGGTGATGCTCGCAGGGATACCAAAGATGAGATGTACAGAGTGCCAGAATCATGGTGGGTTTTTCTCGTTGTTTGCAGTTAGAGAGGCAAAAGAAACACCTGTTCCCACGAAGAAGGAAGATCTAGTCCTAATTGTAATCAAAGCTGTCCATGCGTCTCTCAGGAAAAGTGCGGTCTGATGTCCTTTGGGAAGCATTTGCGAGGCCTTTTCTCAACAAACCTTCTCTCACCACAGACAGATGCCATCTGTCTTGCAGCTGGGAGTTAATGGATTCTGAACTGCCAATTTCACAGCAGTAAGCAACGTGGTTGATAGAGGAGGCATGAGGGATTTCCTACAATAAAACTATTTAAAACAGTGCAAAGGTGCATGCTGAAATATATGTGATGAGCAAAAGAAACAGCAATATTGAGGTCTGACAGCCTGTGCCAGCTGGGATTCCTCAGCTCGGTGTACACCTTGTGTGCACATCCAGCACCAGGATTTGAGACTTCTGAAGAACAGTCTCACTCCATCTATGCCCCGTGCCAGGACAGGCTATGGACCCCAAACAGGCTGTACAGCTCCTGACTGTGCTATGAATTCTTTTCATATGGAATATCCAGTTCTGTCATATAGCTCAACGTGTGCTAAATCCATTCATGAGTCCACTTTGGGGTTTTCTGGCACTTCTGAAAGAACTCTCTGCTGCATTAACATGCACTGTGCTGTATGAAACCCAACCAATCAACGGCACTGCTGCCAAGAAACAACGCAAGAGTCCTCAGGTATATTATATTCCAACTTTCCAAAGCACTTCAGGACTTTCTGATTAAATTTACATAAGATGCATCCTTCCTTCTTGTTCCCTGTTAGACACATTAGATTGTTTCTAGTATTCTTGTGCCTGAGATTACCAGCGCTGGATAGGAGCAAGCATGCTGTGCTTGTAGCACGCAATCAAGGCAGTTTGTAAGAGCACCAAGATCCTGTCTCGGTCATCTGCAGTGGATTTTCATGCTGGTGTAATGAAAATAAACAAGTTGTTTATAGTAAGAGATCTCAGGGGTAAAATTTAATTTTTTAATTGTTTAATACATGCAAGCTGGGAAAATTAGGGCCAATGCAGATCGAGCTGGAGACAGGCAGCTCCCAGGAGGTAAAGATGGAAGGCTGGAGCACTCACGAAGTAAATGCTGTTGCAGTGGTTGATAGAGGAGTCCACCATCTAACTTGCCATGACCAAAGGCTGTTCCTCCACAGCACTCTCTGCCTTGTAAATGAATGGCTTTCATACAGCCCCTCTGTGATGGGCAAAGACTTTAGCCTCTGCAACTACCTCAATATTTCCATCAGAAGAAGCCAGAGACTTGCAGGTGGACCCCAAACTGAGATACTTCTCAAAGTTAAAAAAAAAAAGAGGATGAAATACAGGATTAGCTAATAGATAATTAGATAATAGATAATTAAGAATTAGCTACACATGTGGCTAAAAAGAGCATGAGTCAGTGAGAAAATAAAGGGTACTCAGCAAAGAAGCGACTATTAAATATTTTATCTCAGTTGATCAGTGTGCTGTATGAGTCATTTGCTCAGGCAAGGAGGGGGATTTCATATTGTTTTTATATTTTTAATAGACATTCTTACGGACCTCATGGTTATAATAATGAGAGTACCTGACAATTAGTAATGAAATTATCCTCACTACAGTAAAATATTTCACAGCATGTAAAATGTTATTCCTAATACAAAGGTAGAAGTCAGGCACAAGGAAATTAAGCCCATGATTTTCATAAATGTTTGCAAAATAAATATGCATGTATCAATAAAATTGATCACATTTTTTTTCAGCTTGAAGACAAAACCAAAATTTGCAAAACTTCGATACCACCACTAAAACATTTTTATTTTATGCACATAAGATATTTATTTACACTCTCTGATGAATTGATCCATTATTTGTATCTACAAATAGAATTTTTTCAGCATCTGAAACTCAGAAATTCCTTTTTTTTTTAATATCTACTATTTTTCTTACACACATTTCCTAGTTAGTGTGGTTGATGCTATGAGCAGACACGGATGTTCCTTTGAAAGAAAAAAAATACCCTGTAATTAAGAGAAGATTTTTTGGCAGAGATAATGTTTTGACTTTTTTTTTCCCCATTTTTTAAAAAGATTTTCATTTAATGTTTTTTATCAGAATGAAATGCTTTAATGAGCACAGAATTACATCTGATCGCAGCTGAACCAGATAGGGCTGCACTCCGAGGTGCGGAGCTCCCATCAAGATGCATTCACCTTTGCTATGATTTAAACTTCATTCAGGCAAAGCCTTGCTAAAAATACTAACAAGTAACTAATCAACTTCCACAAAATGGAATTTTTGCCTTCACAATAGGAAGCAGGAGTAGGAGGGAACCCGAAAGATTTGCCTATGCATTTCAAATTAGTGTGACATATAAAAATGCAACCACCGAGCGGTACAACGAAAAGGTACTTCTGGCAGGGCTTTTTTGTCTACTTTTCATGCCATCTTTTCCTTCCACGTAACCACAACCACGGATGTGATAACAGAAGGATGGGTTTCCATTAATTATACCTAGCAAGTGTAAATACAAGCAGGGCCATCCAGACCACACAAAGCCCACTGTCCAGGAACCAGCATTAGATTTGAACACTTTATGTAAACTAGCAGAGAAAACTGACAGACTTCTTTCCATACAAATCTGTGCTGTAACTTCACATGTGCACTTCGAGCTGCAGTTTGTGAGCAGATGGACAAAAAAATATTCAGTGCCCAGTGAGCAAAAGCATGGGAAATCAGATCAAAACTGTTACCTAGATCTTGGAGACAGCAGAATGCTCCAGGGCAATCTGAAGATTATGTGGATGGAAAAAACCAGATAGTGCTGGTCTTTGAAATGTCGATTTGTCCTATTCTGGATAATTAAGGAGTAAAGCTTAGCAGGGAAAGCTATAACTCCTGTTAGGAATCACCCAACCTTTCATGTTCAGGGGCCAGCAAATGGGCCAGTTGCTACAGATGAGCAGAAACTCGAACCAAGCCTGAAACATCAGGGGTTCTCACGCTTAATCAAGTTGCACCATTTGTACAAAGCTATGATCTTCTCTGTCATTACAATACTTTCTGCATGTCAGAAGCAAAGGAGAGCAGCACTTTGCAAATCATTTCTCTTTCCTACTCCATTTTTTATTTATTTTTCGGTATATCCACTAGCATCTATATTTAAAAACCACATTGGAATGTATTTCTGTGACAATCTGGGAGCCCTGCATTTCCAAAAGCTAGGTTATCTTTCCAAGGCTACTGGCAGTTTAAGTGATGAATACCAATGCTCCCGTACCAATATAAAATCTAACATTTTTCACTCTCACTAATACTGGAGTATAGCATTCCTGAGGTCTCCTGTTTTATCCTCAGTGCCACAGAGATTTCAGTCCTTATAAATCAATACATTTGCCATGGTACAGCGGTGTCAGGTTGTCCTCTCACTGCCTAGTCAAAGCCCCAAAGAAATCAGTAGGGAGTGTGGCAGGGCTTAAGTTCATTTTGCAAGTAGCCCTCTTATTTTTCACAGGAATGCAGGAATTAATCTAAACTATCAATACCTTATTAAAGGTATTTTTGACACATTCAGTAATTCTCTTTAGACATCTCTTCAGCATGTTAGGACAAAACTTTAATGGGTCACTCCCTACCCAGCATGGCTGAACACAGAGATTCATAGATTCCTTTCTATAGGACAGACACAGAAACATTTGCCACCTAATGCTTTTTCATTCCTTGCCATATTTCCCCAATTACACAAAGAAATGTCACCAACAACTCAAGTATACCCATTACTCAGTGAATAGAGCACATGCCCCTTCAGTCACTACAGGGGTCCTTGCAAAGTTCACCTGAACTTCTGAAGGACTCAACCAGCTCATTGTGCCCTCCCAGACATTGGTTGTGCAGGAAGCTATGAGCTAATCCATGGGAAACAGATAATGAGAACCACTCATTTGAATCCAGGCACTGTTTCAAGATGATGAGGTGAACTTCCCGAGAAGAGGTGCCAATGGCACACCACTGTTTCTCAAAATGAGGTCTGAAATTTTACATTTGTCACAATTTTCTTCCAAGGGAAGGGCTGAAAAACTCTGCCAGAAATTCTTTTTTTACATCCAATCTTTCTACCACTCCAAAAACTGCAACTAGAGGAATATTAATGTGTAACTGTATGTGGCAAACACATATCAACAGCAAAATTACACAACCAAATACGTCTGTCAAAGCCCTTTTCCCTTTCTTTTTATGTCATCCAACAACCATCACAGAAAGCCACACAGGCAAACCTGATCTTGGTGATCGTCCTTGTAAAGAAAGAAGCCAGCAGCATGCAGAGGACGAGCGATCCATCTGCGGCGGCATGCAGCCAGCCTCCTCCAGCCCTGCCACGCATCTGTGCTGGGCTCAGGGTGGGAGGGGAAGGACGTGGCACCCTGCAGCGCTGGGTGTCACCAATCCCAGCTTTACACCTGCAGCCATTTGCTGGATGACAGCATGGGCAAAGTGCCATCTTGGCTGCAATGCCGACATCTCCCGGGGGAATGGCTGGAAGGAGGCGATTAGGCTGTTGTTCAGTCAGGGGAGGGAAACGGGGACAATTTTCTTCAGAAAACCAGTGCTTCAGCAGCATGTAAAAGCAAACTTCTCCTGCATGAGGAAAAGCAGAGATCTTGTGCATCAAGCCAGCCTTCCTCTGCCATGAGCTTGGCCTGCACCTATGACTTCCCTCGACCCACTGCAACGTTACCACGATTGCTATCTCTACTTATTTCAACTTACCCGGACCAGTTGCTGAGGAAAGGGGCCCCTTGAATTTTCTGGCACGTTGATGGGGGGGATGACCCAGTCTCGCTTCTGCCTCCGGAGGCCTTTCGCACTCTGGTGTTGGCGCCAGGGGAGCAGGGTGTCACTTTGCTGCTGCGCCAGGTCCACGGGTCCACTCTTCCTTCCCTTTGGCTGTTTTGGAAGCAAGAAAGCAAACCCAGTTAGCTTCTGCCTCCTCATTTCTTAGGACCTCTCCCAACAGCAGTGCTTCCCTGCTTGTAAATGGTCACATGGAACTGTGAAAATTATTGTTATTAACGTGATATATTCCTGCATCACAAAGACACAATATGCTTTACTGTCAACTCAGCTGCCACTTCATTTTCACAGATATATGGAGCTGTCAGTCTCAAATCAAGATGCCTCCCAGAATATATCGTCTTCATTACACCAGCTGCAGGGAGCTTCAGCGGCACACTGGGGCAAAGAAGTTCCTGCAAATTTCTAATAAACGCAACCTACCAGAACACAGAAAGAAAAAAAAAAAAAAGAAAAAAGAAAATTCCTTTACTATGTTATAGGTTCGGGTTTACAGCACAAAGTTACCCCGCTCCTTGGTGTTAGCAGGGTTACAGCAACCTGTGGCCCATGGTTCTGCAGGTGCATCTGGCCAAACCAAACACATCAGGACCAGAGGGAGAGTAGCTCTGTGGTTTCAAAAGCGAATGAGTTCAACTTAGTACTGCACAAGGAGTGACTTTTTTATAAAAGCTGGGTTTTGAATACAAATCTCAAATACATATCTCTCCATGTAGCCTGGAAAGTATCTCAGTCAAACAGTTTTCATGATTTGAAGTGCTTGTGAGTCATTCTTTATGATTTTTTTTTAAATAACTGACTCTGCTTATGGCAAACTTTGGTGCTGGTCATCCTGACCGGAGGGAGGTTTGTTTCTTGTCGTTGTCTCCCAGCTTAGAAGGCCTCCATCCCATAACCCTGCTGGAATAAACATTCCCACTTTCTCACATGCCCATAAATTAATGTGACTGACCCAACTTGGCTTCCATCACTATTTCCTTCTCTCCTCATCCCTTATGCCTTGGAAAGGTTCTTGACCGTGCACTTTTAAAGAAGCAGACACCCTCCTACAAATCTTTACACCGCAAACACAGGAACACCATATAGCACTAAGAAAAACACAGCAAAGTTTTGCTGAGGTCCTTGCAATTTTAAGCTATGCTAAGTTTTAGTTTTGCTCCAAACATACAAACTCAAACACCCAACACATATTTGCAAGCAGTTATTTGTAGGCACTGAGTTGAGCAAGAATCACTGCTTTGAAATCTGTAGTGTGACATAAGTCCATCTAATAGCACGTTTCAGTAGTTCTCAGCCTGGAAGTGCAATGAAGCAGGCAGCCACCTGAAAACTAACAATATCTGCAGCTCAGTGGTGGCTGCGAAGCTGTGTGGCACTTCTGGATGCTGAGAGCTGGACATGGCAGCAAGGAGGCCATTCTCACAGCTTGGCTGTGGCCCTGATTGCTGGTACCTGTGGAGCGCAAACAGCTGCTGGCTGCAGCTATGGGAGGTATTTGTGCACAAATGCAGCTATCTTTACTACAGACCTTAAAAATGAGCCACTTTGAACAGAGCTGAATTTTTAGAGAGCAGACAAATGTAGTCTTTTTCAGTCATATCTGTAGCCATGTTTCTCAAACTGTCTCTCATGCTAATTCACACCACCAACACGACTGGTGTTTTGTGCTCCAGCACTGTTCTGTACACCTTCTCCAAGCCCTATCACTAAGTTGCTACAAGACCACTATGCTACTCTTCAATATTTAGAAGCTGTTCTACAAATACTCACTTAAGTTTGTAATGAACAAAGAAAGAACATCACGCTACGGCAGTCGGAGAGATTTTCAGGATATTCAGGATGTGGTAGAGACCACTGAACTCATCCTTCCTACGGGATGCAGTATGCTATGTCCAATAGCTTCCATCTAAAAAGGGCTTTTTCACCAGAAAGGTATCTTTTCTGAATACTGATGTAAACCATGTTATCTCAAGAAGATACCCAGAAATGAACGTCAGCGTGAAATAGGACTACCAGACATGAGCTACAGAAAAGTGGATATCCTCCTTCTTTTAAATTGGCTTGTGATTCCCAAATGGAGTTCCTTGGAGAGCAGGTATTTGGATCAGTTTATATAATTGGCAAGTGAGCATGGGGACAGATTATGAAAGGATGGTCAAATAATTTGTGCACTGCTGGGTTTACACAGTGGAATGAGTCTGAACTAAAGACAGACTTGAGAATTAACATGAATCCCAAAGCTCCATGTATACTGAAATAATTAGTGTCAGCTCAGCAAAGCAGTACCAGCCTTTTTAGTCTTTATGAAATATTTGCTGGCAGGTGACTAGACAGTGACTAGCTTGCTTGTCACTCTTGATGATGTTTTCCTACATTAGAATAAATCATCAACATGACTGAATTTGGTATGTAGAATTTCAAAAGCGCCTTGCAACAACAGTTTGTTTAAAAAAAAACAAAAAACAAAAAACAAAAAAAAAGCCAGCTCTTTTTTATCTTCATTTGTTGGCGCTGCATTCTCATGACCTTAATTTCTCTGGTGTTGTTTAAATACGTTGTACATGTTTTCTGCTGTTTAAAAGCTGTGAGACAAATGCAGTAACAAAGTCTGGTGAGTACAAATGCCAGAACTATTTAGATCTCCAACTAAAACATCCAAGAGCATCTCTGGAATAACAGCAACAACTAACCACGAGCCCCACAGAACTCCCCTGTACTTCTCAGTTGGCAAGTACCTAAAGTTCAACTCAAAAGCAGAATGTGACACCAAGTTAAATTAATTATAAAGTACAGCTTCAAATTCTGTTTCTGCTGAATAACAGCTTTTACTGAGATAACAACTGCTGCCTCTCTCATGGCCTCACTGGCCATATGCTTTCCAGATTCCCAGGCAGAGATCTTCGAAAGATAAAATGTTCCTCTACCTTTTGTAGTGTCATCAGAACACAATCTGTCCACAGTCCTTATCACAATCAATTGAGCACCTCTAGTGCTACTGCTTTATGCTAGTTTCCTCCCATTGCCGTTCTGAGGTGCTTTCACTCCGTTACATGTGGAGAAATGACAACAGGCATTCCAGCAAAATAGAAGTCCAGAGATTCCCAGCTCTCCACCTTGTGCCTTAATTACTGGGTTTCAGGAAATATGAGATCCCCCAACATGCTCTGCACTCAGAAGGGCCATGCTCTGTGCTAGGATCTGCTCCCCCTGTGCAGGTCCTGCTGCAGCTCAGTGCAGTCCACCCCTCAGAGCAGGAAAAGGAGCTGAAGCCATGCACTGACACAGTACTTAGAGGATGTGCTTGCACAAGTGGATTTTTCTAAGTGTGAAATCATCCTCTCTGCACCAACAAACATCACTGACAGTAATCACAAAATGCCTCCAGCATAACCTACTGTGCAGCGCCTCCCACATCTCAGGTCCACGGATGAGCACAGGGAAGACAACATCTGCAGCTCCTGATTTTCCAGGTGAGCTGTAGCCCATGCTATCTCGACATCAAATTCACTAGACTTGAGACTAGAAGTAGTTTCCTTGCATGTCAGGAAATCATCCGTCCAGACAGCACTGCACAATTTCTCTGCTCTCCAGCATATACCTTTGGTTTTAGGCAGAAAAAACAAACAAAACAAAACAGAAAGCAGATCTTCAATACAAACGTCACATGCTCTGATCAGCTGAAGATTTACACAGCCTCCTCAGACACAGGCCAGGAAGACTCTGTTGCTGACCACGATTCCGGGCCCTAGCCCAAATAGTTCCAAATGCTGTCGACAAACCAACACAGTTAGGCCTACTTAATATGTTTAGAACAACAGATTTTGTTTTACATCACCTTAGAGATATCTCATTATCACGGCTACACAGGGTATGAAATCCAAGCTGCAGCACCACAGCCCATTCTGCAGCAGCAGAAGAAACACATGCCAAATGGAAAATTGCATCTACTTTCTGTTCTGAAAATGACACGGTGACATCTAGAGTTTGTTACAACACAATCAAACACCAAACATGGAAGCCATGAGCATAGTTTTTGGCAATACAAAGGCATGATTCTATAGTATAACATTTAGTAATTATATCTGTCTGTTAGTTTAGGCTAGAGAAATACAGCTAAGCCATTTGAATATCTTCACATTCAAGGAGAAAAAGTGATTTCAAAGTGTGGGGTGAAGAAAAATAACAGACCATGCTGAGATATAAACTTCTTATGGATTTGGATTCAGTATGATTTAATGCCTTGGTATTCATATTAAGGTAAAATATTTTAAAGCTTGCTAATGAAGCAATGCAAAGCATGCATTGCTATCTGTTTTACTCGAAGCCTACATTCTGCAAACCTGGAATCATCTCTCAGCTTGGCTTCTGATGGGCTTGTCCATATACACAAATGTACAGTAGAGATGTAGGTAAATCTTGATAAAGCCATTGCATTTTCTGCTAGTTAAATGCTTCTTTCTATGAAAAATGCATCCAATATTCATTATGAGCAGTTGTTGGGCAGGGAAAGAGCCTCTCAGAGCCCATACTCCCTGTGTTTGATCAGGAAGCCATTAACATGCTGAGGACTAACTGCAGGGCAGACTGGCAGTATTCTCTTTGCCGCTCACCTGTTTTTCAGGAAGGCTATCAGATAAAACCAACTCGAGACATACAGAGGTAAACTCAAAACCTTTTACTGAAATGGCAGGTCAAGCTCTCAGAAATAAATGTGAGTTTGCAGGCAGCACAGTCTTATCTGCAAGGACTGTGCAAAGATCTTCACTCTCAAAGGCTGCTCCACATAAGGCGTAGTGCTTCCCTGAAGTCTGTGCCTGTGACTTCAACGGCATCTTACAGGAGTAATTCCAATCCTTTTTCAGTCTGGTGTTGTATTTAATGATGATAAATACAACCGGCTGCGTTTAGAAGAGGATGTGTATCTAAACCTCTAGGGACTGCTGGACTTGAAAGCTGAATGGATGTAAGAAAGTTTTCTCAGAACAGCTGAGGCTGTACGGTGCCCCAGCTGACTCCAATTGTGCCACAGCACTGAGAGCTCATGGAGACTCCCGGTCTGCATTCGGCACTGGCAATAAATAGTAAGGCAGAATGACCATCTAGCTGCTGGCTGGCTGTAAGCCTCTGTTCCTTCAGTCTACAGCTTAAGACAACTGATTTTGGGGAGACTCAAGCTCAATCCCTCCTCACAAAAGCGACACAAAAGAATTCACAGAAAGAAGAGGACGTGCGGGTTCCCTACAGTCCCCCAACCCTACTACCTCTGCTAGCAAAAAGAAGGCTGCATGACGTCGACTTTCCACTAGCCCACAAATAAAACCAGTGAGTGTGAAGAAATACCAGCTTTCACCTTCCGCTACACTTAGCAGTAGCCAGTCCCGCCAGCTGGCACGTCTCCCCTCCCAGCCAACCTGCCTCTGATATCCGTCAGCCTCTGGCTACAGAGACATCTGGAAGTTATTATCCAGCAGAGCGTATCACAAACCCATTTACATAATATAATATCATATTTTGTGTTCCTGCTTAGCTGAACATTTTGGATCACTCTAATGTTTGGGTAAATAAGCCACCATTCTCTGCATATAAATAACAGTGTGTCTTTGGGTGCGTTTGTTAGAGATTATTAATTTTATAGGGCTCAACCCGCAAAATGGATGAATGCTCCGGATTCAGCACTAACATATATTATTCTTGCATTTGAAATAAAAGCTAACTGTAATAGAAGGTGAGGTAATAAAGCCTTTCTTTCCCAAATATCAATGTTACTTATGATTTAACTTGCTTTATTTGTACGCCGGTCTTATTATTAGAGAAAGTTTAGCACTTTGCACTAGGCATTTTTCAGGAAAGAAATAATACTTGGTTTGCTTTGTTTCAAGCATCACTTCTAGTCTTTAACCGAGGCAACTTGGTTTTAATTCACTTTTATCAATCCAAGTGGATATAAAGACATCGTTAGCCCATTGTTCAAACATTCACCTTCATCTCCCTTATCAATACACGTTTTGAAAACTTCTCCTATTTTCTACCACAAAAAATCGATTTAAAATATATAATCTGAAGCATTTTCACTTGTTTCCATGGTAGCTGGAAAAAGGACAGGAGAGAACAGTATTTACCAAACAGAAAATAAGACAATGAAAATACAGCTCAGTTCTTTAACAAAGGGAACACAAGAGCGCTGCTAAATAAACGTTTGCATGAATTCTGTTCTAAGGAGACAACATTTTGCTGACATTAGGGATGGCAGTGGAGGACGAATGAGTCCTTTTTTCCCCCAAAATATACAATTTTCCCAGTTTTTGATCTTTTAACAGAAAGAGATACTTCATTTTGTGTTTTCACGCAGTATAATGAAAGGGCTGCAGAACAAAAGGCAAATTTATTTATTTTAGGGTAATTGATTCTTTTGTATTTAGGTCATTGCTGAATTCGCCAAAGTTGAAGGCAGGAAAATATAGTTTTAAGTAGAGGAGACATCTTATTTTAGCCTTTCTTTTATTGCAGTTTGTCTCTGTGAAGGCATTCCTTAGGAACCATGCGGGTAGGGGACCATAATCTGTTTTTCTCTTCATTCCACCTCCTAGAATTCTGTTATGACTATCTCTATTAGCTCTATTTACTAATAGTTGTAAACACTGTGGTAAATTTAATCGCAGAGAGCTTCATATCAAGTCTCACTGCCATCAAGGCATAAATTGCTATTCATGACTGATTTGTGTCAAAGCGTTCTGAAAACTAGTGTTTTAGCAGCAAGATGTTCCAATGCGTGCAATACTTCAGCAGGGGCATTAAATTAATGTGTTTGCAGAGAAGCCACTAATTGACAATGAGACGTGATTTTGGCAGTAGACTTCCACTTTAAAGATAATGAACAGTGTTCAGATACAGAGGAGAACCCCCCTCTGCTCCTAAAACTATACTAATAATTTCTGGTACAAACAGGGATAGAGGAAACCAATCCTGATAGGATATTTCAAGTGCCAGATCAAGCTGTTTGAGCATCACGACTTACAAAAGCAAACAGTGGAATCTCAGCATTTGTGACCTTTCACAAATCTGGTTGCGTACAGTCAGGAATGTTATGTTTGGTTAGGAACTCATTAAACAAAATTACCTCTCCATTTATAGAAACCATACAATTACAGTATAAAACATTTTAATTAAATCAGCTAGTTAAGCAAGAATTCATTACTTTTTTTTTTTTTTTTTTTTGTTTAATCAGTTAGCAGTGGGGCTGCATAGAGCAGTTCACATTAAAGTCAATTAGTAAGAAAAATTGTCAGATTTGGCAAGTGCATGAGCTTCCAGAATACATCAGCTGACAGGGAAGGAAAAGTTTGACTAAAACCTAACGGAGTTATGGCCCCCAGAGGAGGAGAGCAATGTAAAATGCACACCTATGCATCGGGCACGGCAAACACCACGCTCTCTCAAGGAGTCCGTGTCAAAGCTGTGCACCTGCTCGTATGTGTGCTGCTCCTTCATTTCTGAAAGATGATGGATGCATGCAAACTGAGGGCTGCAAGGTACACGGCTGGCTTCGCAGGTTCTGGAAAATTTTATCCAACATAAGTAATAAAGTGTGATTGGAGTAACTGAGGAGCCAAAATGCTCTTCAGCATCGTAGGGCTACAAAGGATGGAAAAAGATGAGGAAGAACATCAGGGGAAAAGAGGAAGTTTTCAAACACAGTGACCACAACGCTCACACTTGTAAGTCAGAAAGGAAAAGATTTCTTTTCTGCACGGTCTTTACTGGGCAACTAATGAAATGGTAAGTCTGGACTCCAGAGAAACAAGACATTCACCAGCTTATGGCAGAGCCCATCAGGTTGCCACAGAATACTCCTATTCAATACAACAAATGCTGTTTAATCTCTTTGATCAGAAAACCTAATGAGGTTGGTGGTGTTGGTCCTGTTCCAGTCTCAAGGAGAATCACATACCAAAGCAGGTATGTAAGAAATCCTGCCTTTGGTGGGGTCTTCTATGGTTTCAAACACACAGGTTTCAAACATCTGTGATACCTCTTTTGACATTGCCAGGCTCTGAATATTATAAGGGTCTTCAGTGAACAGAGGATGACATCATCCACTAAACACAGCTCTTGATATGCTTTTCTTTCTCATTTTAAGGCTTAAACATCTTATCCCAACATGAAAATTTCTGATGAGGCTGTTTCCTTGCAAAGCTCCCCACATCAACTTGACCTTTTCACATTCCCTTTGTAAGATCTAATCTTGCAATGCTTCTTAGGTAGGATTGTTTAAAAAACATCTAAATTACTGTTGTTCCCTACCTTCTAGTGTTTACAAAAAGACACTTCTATCTTCAAGTTGATGTCATTCTCATAATTGGAAGAAGCCATACATAATGCCTTCAGATCTACAAGTACTTCTTAGGAGTACGGTTATTAAATCACAGAATATTATGTACTGTTCTGCTTCTTATCTTTTCAGATACCTACAGGACAGGAATAAAGGCAGTGGATCTTGGCATATATTATTAAGTTAAAGAACAAAACCATACTGCAGTTTAATATTACTCTCTCATTCTAGAAGTATCTCACTAAGAAAAAAAAAAAAAGAGCATGAAATATCTGGGTTGGAAAACCTCCTATACCCTGATAGAACTTCTAATGAAGTTCTACAACATTTTAAAGTTTGCTCCAAAACCCATTTCTGTTACTTCCAGAACAGCCTGTTATAACTGTACTTCATCACAGAAAGAAGCAGGAGCAAATCTACACCTTAACAAGCCTGTGAAACATTTTAATCTCATTTTATTTTTCTAAAGCCATGCAGTTCAAAAGATACATGAATTAAAATAATCATAATGAATTAAATGTAACAATATTCCTTCTCTTCATAATGTTTGCAAGTAAAGATCACAAGAGATTTAAGAGATCACAAGCACCACTGCTACTTCACACAAAGTGAAGTAATTCATTCTGGTACTTCTCCTCAGCACTAGCAGGAGAGTTCGTCCTTTCAAGTTATCCTTTGGTTATTTTAAGAGCCTCTTGAGAAAAGGCTGTTCTTCTCTTATTCCCCAGTATTGGAGTGCACCTAAGGATATGCTTAAGTGTGAACAAATTCAATTTACCCCCATTTCCACGATGAAATTTAGGCTGGTGCTTAGAAGCATTGCCAGACAGAGGCAGTATTTGAAACCCCACTGCTGACCCATCAGCAGTGACCACCAGCTCAGCCCACTGCCACATTGGACGCTCAGGTCTGATGGCTCTCCTTAAACCTTCAGCTGGCAAGACCAAGGAAAAGAACAGAAAGCAGCTGTTCTACCAGATGACAAAGGCTTTCTTAAAAAATGATGCACTTGCACGAAGGCAGTTTTGTCTTGCATTCAAACTTTTGTTTACACACAACTGTCAATGAACTACCACAGCAACGAAGAGTTTTTTTTTTTTTTTTAGGAGACTCAGTCTAAAACAGTTTTTGTAGCAGCAGTGAGACTTGAGCAGTTAGCAACAGAGAATGTGAAACCAGAGGTCAGAAGCTTTGATCTCATGAGGGCACAGCAGACATCACAGGCAGGCAGCACGCGGCAGTCCGAGGGCTTTGTTTTATCAGAGAAGACTTGTTTCTGTGTAGGTAGTTCAATCCTTGCGACTTCTTTTTGTTTGAAGGAAGGCAGATCTGGAGTGAATTTCACTTCAGGGTGATCTTTTTAGTGTGGCTTTGAGCCTGACCCTTGGTAAGATGCTGACTATTAAAGAACTAAATGCAGCGAGTGCAGTGCTTGGAAACTTCACGTAGTGGGCTGATTTTCCAAGGCAATGAGCACCTGTATGTCACATCTTATCTTGGTTGCAGTGCAAGACAATGTGATTGAGTGCACCTGAAAATCAGGTCAGGAAAGTTCACATGTTGTCACAAACAGCACTTCCAGCTCACGCAATGATTAAATGCTAGATGTTCAAATTCACTTAAGCATGAAGTCAGACAAGTTCACCTGACGTGTCTTCATTAGACTTCCACAATTACGTGATCAGTCTCACTGGTAACAGTTATATGATATTAATTTATTAATTTACCCACAGAAGTGCTGGAACAGAGCAGCCCCAGGGCACTTGCTAGACAGCATAATGAGCTGGTTCTGAAATCATATCTGCATACGGCCACAAAAAAAGGTAGGATGACAAATACAATCCTTTTGCTTCAGCCCCTCTGTGGGGATAGCACAACTTGAAGGCAAACTCCATCACCTTGATGCCACGCATCATATTGTACAGTACAGGGAAAGGAGGGAATGGAAACAAACCGAGGCAGCTTCCTCCCCCCATCTCTTCCATGGGCACCCACTTGAAAGAGTCAGAGCAAATGGGAGCAACAGAAGCACAACTCCTGCTTAAGCAGTCATTTTCTTCCATCAGGGGAAGAATACGTCTTCATCGCTTCCAGCCCTGTGCAGGGCATCCTGGCTAGTGCAATAACTGAGGTCATAAACACGATTGGTGCTGAATAAGCCTTTCCTTGCCTGGAGACCTTTGTATTTGTGATCAGCAATAAAAGGCTGTATTGGAATTTAAAATCTCAGCTCGGTAAAATGCCAGAGATGATTATTTAAAGGCTTTAAATCAAAAAAACTGGCTGTAAGAATCACATTCATATTGTATGGCTGTGGATTCCTACCTGAGTAATGAAAAAAGCCCCAAATAAGATGAGACAATAAAACACAACCTGGGCTTGAGCAAGCATTGTTTTTTGACAGTATTTCTCAGCGTTTTAAACATTAGCTGCATGCCCATATATTTGTGAGACTTTAATTGCTCAATTTCTAGTGATTTAACATTACAAAAAGTTACATACTTCCACGGTTAAAATTTGAGAAGCTAGAACAATGAGAAGAATCATGTTTGTGTAAACCTAAACTATTAAAACAATACTTTTTTCTAAGGTAAGTCACTGGAAGAAAAAACAACCAGCATCTTACATGTACTGAATACATCCTGCATCTCCAAGTTCCTTTCCTGTGTTTTTATGATCCCAATTTTAAATCACGGATTGAGAAATGGGAAAACTAATAAAGAAGAGAAAATTGTCAGAAAACTAACCACACAAATGGTTAGATGCAAGCAAGCACTGAAAAATGAAGTCCAAAAAGAGTGGGCCAGAACATCAGATGGGACACATTAGTACTGGGAGCAGAGGATGCTGATTAGCAAGGATTGAGGAGTAGAGACTGGACTGCATGGACATGGGGATAGTGCAAAAAGTGAAGCACAAAGCACTGTGTGTGCAACTGTACACTTAAGATGACTTGAGTTTCTGCAAATAAGAAGCAGAGGGCACTCTCAAGACTGAGGTCTTAGCAATGTCACCGTTAACAAACAATCTTCCGACTTGTGGTTAAATCAATATCCAATTGTTATACATAATAGCCTGCACTCTTAGGAAAGAAGACATCACATCTGCTAATTCCAGATAAGTCAAGTCTGGCTTTACTTTGTTTTTTTCTGGAGCATTACCCCACTCAGTTTATCTTTCATAAATGCTGACACAAGCCACAATGACTTAATATTGTTTCATAAACAACTTTCTTTTCTTTCTCTTCTTTATTCCAAATTATACCCACAGGTCTGATTGATACTTTAAATTGCAACAGCAGACAGCTAGACAAGAACACTGTAAGAAACTTTATCTTAAGTATTTATTGTTATGCTAGAATATCACTCGGTTTTCTCTGGGGTAATTCGTCACTCCTTGTGGGAAATATGTGACCTCATTTGCATTTTCTAATTGAATTGCTATCATGTTTCCTGCAAGACTGAACAAAAAAAGGTTCCTAGAGTTACTAACACCATTTGCATTAACCAGAAATAAGTTTACCTGAGTATTTTCTGGGGAGGAGGGGAAAATGCATATTTTATGATATCTGAAGCATACATTTTAAATATTTACCTTCTTCGCCATCATTTCATCCTCCTAGCATGAAGCTTTACTGTAGTCATTAAGTTTTTTTTTTTTTTATTACAGCAGTTGGGAGTGAAATTTTGCAAATTTTCCCAGGTTATTCAGTTATTGAATGCAATTAGCACATTTATAAGGCCAACATTAAGAAGGAGGGAATGCTGTTATTGTGTTGGACCACTCACTATCATAATGCCAGCGTAAACAGAGAGAAACTGCACAGCTGTGGGATCTGAGGCACGAGTGTAGACACCAAGAAAACTGATTTTGCAATGAAGGCACACAAGGGGACGCCTATCCTGAAGCAGCCATCCTGAACCAACTCACCACCCACCCTGAGGACACACTGACCATCAACAAAGCTCTCCAAATCTGCCATAGGAATTTCCATTCCGATATACTGCAATAATAAAGGACCACAAATACAAAGAAAGATGTTTTTGAGGGTTGTATCCTCTGTGTCCCCCAGGAAGCAGACCATCACCTCCATCCTGCAAGTAAGTTATAGGTCAATTTATACGTCAACTTCTCCTTCTGAACATTCCTTCTGAACTAACTTCTGCCATGTCTGATAATGACCATTCCAGATAGGATAACTGTGTCTTAATGAAGCTCTAATTCTTGAGTAATTGTAAACTAAATTACAGAACCGTAAAATTAGAAGGTTGGAAACAACCTTCAAGATCATCTAGTCCAACCGCCCTCCCATTACCACTGCTACCACAAGCAGTGAACCAGATCTCGCAGCTCCTCATCCAGACGCCTCCTGAACACTGCCAGGGACGGCGACTCCACCACCTCCCTGTGCAGCCATTGCAGTGCCTGACCACTCTCTGAGAGAAAAAGTTCTTATGTCTAACCTGAACCTCCTCTGGTACAACTTGTGGCCATTTCCTTGGGTCCTGTTTGTTGCCTGGGAGATGAGGCCAAACCTCCTCGTCACAACCTCCCTTCAGGAAGTTGTAGAGTGCAATAAGGTCTCCCCTGAGCCTCCTCTTCTCCAGACTAAACAACCCCAGCTCCCTCAGCTGCTCCTCATAAGACTTGTGCTCCTTTTCCCTTTCAGTAGTGATTCAGGAAGGAAAGAGGGGCTCCATCTCTTATATCATCCCCATCCCTTCTCTCTTATACTTTCCATCTCCACAGTGTGAATAGACCACAACAGTCAGAGAAGCCTTTAAAACAATCGTGTAGTCTTGCTTGAGCCATATTGTATCTTACAGAAACAAATGTGAAATCTGTTTCCAGTAAAAGCCATGAAATGTAGTATATTAAGGTCATGGCCTGAAACACATTGTATTGGATATTGTTGTGTTTTTTTAAATGTAACACTATTGTTTTTGAAATGAACCCATAACTCTATTTCTTTCTTTAGTAAACAAAGGATCATTTTGCTTGCAAAAAGCACAACCATTAAATAAAACAGAACTCAGATGCATACTGTAGGGACTCACAATAAAACTCCTTGTGACCTTGTCATTAGTTGCATTTTTAATATTTTCCTAGCCTCAAACTGTACACTAATAAGGCTTTTAGAAAGGAGGGATATGAATTTTAAAAAGCTTAACTCTCTTTATTTTTGAACCAGAGTTCAGCTTATATTAACATCAGATGAATTTCCAATCAAATATTTTACTAAAGCACCAATGTGTACTTAGTTTTCTTTCTGCTACACCAAGAAGGAATTTAAAGCTGTATATAAGACACCTTACTTTGTTCCTTCAATATTTAATTACTTTTAGAAGGAAGCAGTATTTCTTCGGTTAGAAAATGGCAAATACAGCTGACATAACATACAGGGCTTAATTATATCTTGCACAAGCCAGAACCTTACTGAAGAGCAGCAGAAACGTATTTATGTGACTCTAAGCCATGCAAAACCTCAGGGGTCAGCCCACTGGGTGACTACTAGATTTAAGACTCTCCAAGTCTTTTCCATCACATATCACACATGATTCAAGTCCTCCCAAATGCTGCAGCTTTCTTACACCAAGGCACAGAAAGCTTCTCTCCCTCTTTCCCCCCTCCTCCTCTCCCCTCTATACCCAAGCTCTGCAGAGAAAGAGGAGAGGCCAGGCTTGCTGTGACAGCCACCGCAGTGCATTAATCCAATCTTCAGCCATGGCCAATAGGCCCTGACTGTCCATTCACAGCTGACACCCACCTTCATCCTTGCTCTACAAGGTCTTCAAGGCTCAGCAATTAATTGGGTCCTCAGCCAATTTCCTGCCAATTTTATCCTAAACATAACCTCAAATCTAGTGATGTGCTTAAATATAATCACCCAGTCAATGAAGAACTGCTTTTTTTTTTTTTTTTTTTTTTAAATGTGGAGAGTGTGACCACACTTAATCAGTGTTGCACGGAATCAGTCCAGATTTACACTGCTTCTGCTGAAGATGATATGGAAGAGGTGGGCCAGTGACAGCTACACAAAGAGCAGACCAGAGGAATGTCTGTGTGCGTATGAGAACAGTCCCTTATTTCATTGGCACTGCATAGCCCATAGCTGTATTTAACTGAGGCAATATTTTTTGCATTGCTGGGCAGGAAAAGATTCCTGCTCTGGAGCTACATGCATGAGACTAATAAAGAAAGTAAGCATCAGTAAAACATTTGCAAAGAATTTCCTACTGCTAATGATGGTTTCCAACTAGACAAATCCCCTGGAAGCACACACCTCATAACACAATCAATGCTATGTTCCATCCTATGACTTTCAAAGGTTTGAGAACAGAGTCAAAGGAAGAATGGAGTAAGAGCTCTGAAAAGATCCCTACCTTGTGTCCATTGTGCTGCAGCTTCTCTCCCACCAGAAACCTGACGACGGCCTCCCACCTGCCAAGGGTCTGCGGATCCCAAGCGGTCACCATCAGGATCAACTGCTTCGAGGCCATTTGCACCTCGTGGACAGCATACATGGTCCCATCTGCTCTCACCTTGAAGTCCAGGCTGTTGGTTTCATACCGAACTCCCTTGTTACCGGCACAGTTATTAAATTTTACTAGAACAGAGAGCAAGAGATAGAAAAAGTGTGAGATTGGCGTGATAAGGAAAGCAATCAAATACAAGTTTCAGACGTTTAATTTTCACTGATGTCTTCTATATCTCTAATAACTATCAAGGAAATGATTTAACTGTTTCTTCGACCTTTCAGGAGCGCTCTTGTGCTTAATCTCCATTCCCTGGAGAAGTTGTAAGCCATTTTTAAAGTATTTGATACAGTTTCATTAGATCTCAAACACAGCTGTTCCCCATTTCTACAAGTGGATTTCTCCCTTGTCGCCATTATCTTTTAAATTCGACGGGAGTCTATTACCCACACTGTGGGTATTTCCTTTGCATGAAATGTTCTCCATTTCCCTAACCCTTCAATAACCTACTTACCAGATAGCCTATTTGCACATTCTTAACTGAAATTTAAAAGCCCATAACAATTCCATTATCAGAAATAAAGAAACAAAAAAAATTAAACAAAGAAGGAAAATTTAAACCATTTTGGGGAGCGCATCTGCTGCTAGAAGCAGGTCCCCACAGCCAGAGCTGTAATCCCAGACTGGATAACCACTCATGTGGTCAGAGGAACTGTAAACCTTTGCTTCACAAATTGCAACTTGTCATTTAAAAGCTTGCACCACCAGATCCAAGCTCCCCAGTAGATGGTATTTTTACTCTTGGCCTTTTTCGGTCAAATACATTTACGGTCTAGTTTGAAAACTGTTTTTATTGGCATTATGAAACATGTCACATACATTAGGCTGGAAAAAAAGCAACCCAAACTATTAGATGACAAAATTGACAAACCTGATAGAAATTGAACCTGCAGCTAATCACATAGGAAACAAAATGGCTTTCTGCCATTCAAGTAATCCACAGGGTGGAACACACATGTGGTGAAAGAAAACGTATTGTACCCGTAAAAATATCTCAAGTGAGTGTGAATTGTTACAGAGCTAGGACCATTACTTGGCTTTTCAAATGCTGCGTGCTTCAAAATGCTCCTTGCCTGCTCTGAACAAAGCAAGATCTGCTGGCCCAGGTGTTGGAGCTTCAGCAGACACTTTGCACAGGACAGACCAGTAAGGTGGTTGCCGTGGGAGAAAGAGCTCAGAGGCAGTCGAGGCCAGAGGAGCTCCTGGAGCCACTTTGACACCAACCATCTCAGTGAAGGTTTCTTGACCACAGGACTCCCTTTCGCCTCCTTCGAAGTGCACCCCTCCCTCATCAGGATGCTGTAGCCATGCCATAACCATACATTTACAGAGGCTTTTCAGGCTGAGTATTGAGTTAAACCACATCATCAGTACATTCCTATGTGCGTGTGGTGGGAACTGTTAGCTAATGCTGCAGTAAATTATTAAGCACAAACAGTAACTGTCAGACATTGATTTACAAAAAAGAAGACAGATAAAGTTACCTAGTATATAAAAAAAAAAGCATGCAATGCTTTTAAGCAATTTCATTGTTACAGTCTGCAGCACTAGGCTCTCCTTAAATCTGGAGGCCGGGGAAAACAAAGTCCTTCCACTTTGCTTTGGAAAGCAGGGGTTTGCTGTCTTTACCTTTACTGTAGCTCAGCCTGCAATAAATAACCTCCATGCCTATCTCATCTGAAATGCTTTAGTCCAGACATTTGACCAGTTATCTCTGCTTTCTATCTCCAGAACCATAACAAATGCTTTTCAGTGTAATAGGAAGCGGCATCTCCTGCATCACTCACAGTTTGAATGAAATGTTGGCTACCATTTCTCTAAGGGACAGGATATTACTTAATTGCTACTTTGACCACAGATTGAAGCTCTTGGCATCCTTGCTTTTTAGTCACTGTCTGTCACAGCAAGGCATTGATATTCAGCAGTCCGGAGTGGGGGATTTCTGTCTTACCATGGTGAAACTTCCATCAGGCTCAATGAATAAGAACAAGCCAGTGCTCAGGATTGGGGTCAGCTGGCACAAAACAGAAGGCCAAAGTTTCTTATCTCCCAAAACAAGGTATTCTAAATGGTGTACTGGGGATAATCCCTATCACTGATCTGACTGCAGGAACAATCCCAGGTCAGTGCTCAGATCACACCAGGCTTTGTTCACCAACAGTAAAGACACAGCCAACAAGCCCACGTGTTGACTTCATTTAGTTTTAGGCTAGTCTGAAAAATGATTCATGAAAGCACTAAATGAGGTCAAACACAGGCAGTTTGCTGGCACCTGAAAGAACCTGGGGTGGCTTCAGGGACACAGGGGGTGGCTGGTGCCACCAGGGAGATGTCCCATGCCCTGTGGCATTCCACCATCTCCCAGGAACTTCTGCAAAGCTCTCTTGCACTCACAGCTATAACAAGTAGGTACAAACACGTTGAGTGCTTTGCTGCTAATATGTTATTTATTCTCATCTCTGCACCATCAGCGTTGTTAGAAACAGGTCACATCTGCTGGTGTATTACTGCAATCTTCTGCTATATAATGGCAGTGCAAAAAAGCAACTTCCATCCATACCTCCTGAAGTTCCAACCTATTATATACAGAAAAGACATTTGAAGAAGATAGAGAGGAGTGATAACGACTACACGTTAATAAGAATTCAGAGCCTTCTTTGATTTTATTGAGAAGGAAAGCAGCCCCACAGTGTAGTAAGAGTCAGAGGAAAAAAACAAAAAAAAACCCTCTTCCTATATGTGTATGCAGTGATTTTGGGACTCAAAGTACTTAAACATCTGCTTAAGACACAGCGCGTTGCTCCAATATGCTGCTCTGTGTCATATGTCACTGTGTCGACTTTTATGCTCCATTATCTAAATATGGCTACCTCTTAGACAAAGTCCCTCTGTGCCTTGCTAATTACTTCCATTAGTTTAAAACAAACTTGACTAGAGACAGAGAAAATCCTGAGAGAAATTATGTCTAATTTTTTAAACAAGCAACGTCTCCGCTCCACACTGCTCTCTCAGGTAGCACAGGTAGAGGGATGCAGCAATGAATCACGCAGCCAACTCCACTGAAGAGTTCTCAGGAACTGTGAGCAGAGAAAGCTTTCAAGGACACCCGAATTCCATCGTGCTTAGTCACGGCCAGACGCTGCACAGTGCACAACAGCCTGAGCAGCAGCAGGCAGACTGCAGCCCACCTGAATGGTACCCCAGGAGCTGGCTGCTCACTGCTGTGTGTTTTTAAGGCCTCATGCACTATGGCCATGTCTACACTAGCAGGTGACAGCGTGTCCCAGCAGCAGACAGAGACCCCAGAGTCTTCCTGCTCAGCCCAGCAGCCAACCCAACCCCAGGCTCAGCCTTACACTGGCAGCAGTGGGTCCTACAAATCACAAGGCATGAATGTGAATTAACAAATTGATTTCACCTGAGATCTGTTCACCCTTGTGACTGCCTGGTGATGTTCAAAACTCAGTGCCACCAGTAAAGCCCGTGCCTTGCTGCCAAGGCACAGAGCAGAACACACAATCACTCCCTGTCTTATGGAAAGCAGTACAACAAACACAACAATTGCTAACCATCCTCCCTGCTAAGTCCTCTGCCTTCCCTCAGCTTGTGGCAAGGAAGCTGTGAGAGATGCCCACAAGCAGATCTCAAAGCAAACATTCTCCTATAACCAGTGCTAATAAAGAAGCGAGCCTGGCTTTGCAGATGATTTCAGCCTCATAGGGGAGGCAATTCAAAAACTCATCAAGGCCCAAATACTGGGGACCACGGTGTTTAGCTGCTGTTAGGTATTGCTGCTGCTATTGCTCTAGGCACCATTTGTACACAGCATAGAAAACAGATCTGCAACACAGTGTGAATGAACTGCTCACATTTTCACCACACGGCTGCAATGGATGACATTAATAATCCTGTGGTTGTCCCTGTGAAATGATTCTTTGGAACGCTATGCGACTACAGAGAATCATTTCACATGCATATATATAAACACATATATACACTTCCATATTTTTCTATGTACATACATATATATTTGCATATCTACATATTTAATATTTTACCAGATACATATGCATGTATTGGAAAAAAAAATAAAATTGTTTTTCTGTAACAAATGCTATAGCTTGAGGAAAGGACATCTCCATATTTTCAAATCCCACCTCTTCCTTCTCCTCTTTGCTCTCATGGAGACAGAAGCTAAAACTTCACCCACTGGCAGAAAATTTTGGTTTGCTTTCATTCCTTTAGAAAGATGTAAATCTATGCAATTTGCAATTGATGCAACTCTTGACTCTAAAATAATTTAACAAATAAACAAACATTGGCTCTGTTTACAGGACTTAGATCTCTCTGTGGACACAAATCCATCTTTCTCTGACCAGTTTGAAGTCTAAAGAACACTGCATGAATTTAACATTCAAAAGCGGGAGCATCAGTAATTAGGGTTTCAGATAAACAGCAGAGCCACACATCTATCATTTTTACAGGATGGTGAAAAAGAAAACTTTTTTTTAATATACTCTGGAAAAATGTTCAGTGATGCTTATCGAAAGCTTATGCTGAAAACAGCATCAAATGCCTGATGAAAAGAAAACCAAGAAGGCACCCTCATTAGCAGGCTTTTAGGTTTAACCCTTTACCCTCATCATTTTTAATTGCTCCTCTATGAAAGGAAGAAATACAACAATTTGATATATGCTGAAATAGGTATTGAGCGATGGGAAAAAAAGCTGCAGGAGTCTGCAGCAAACTGCTGGGCACCTGAGAAAAAAAACTGGGATCTTTCTTCAAAAAAAAAAGACAGAGGGTAAAAAAATTCAACAAGTTTTGCATTGTTCCCTTTTATTATTTAGCTTGTTAAGCTAGCTGGACAGAGTCAAATGATCAGGTGAGGATCTTGAAAGACATACGAATACACTGAACTTCCTTGCCCTCCAAATGCCTGAGAAATGCATTGAATTTAAAGGACTATAAATGGTATAAACCAAAGAACTGACTTTAAGCCTTATCCTTCTGGATTCTCTGTTAGCTTCTACTAGTCCATTAAAAAGTGCCCCCTCTGGCAAGCTGCACAGGGCCAGAGGAGCAAGAGGGATAATACTTATTTATTAGGATATATTCCTCCCTGGCACACCATCATCCCACAGCTCAGGACACAATTCCCTTCAGGACTCTGTTTTTCACCATGGTTTTGATTATTAGCACTGCAAAGTTGTTTCGTTCCTGATAAACTTCAAAGCAGCAAATACATCCCCCTATTTACTGCAGTATCTCCTCTCCTCCTCAGGAGGTGCCTCTGTACACCCAGCGTGACTGTGACAAACCTGAACCATAAGTCCACCCTTGTCAATGTCACTAATAGGAGGATGGCTTAACTGTCACCTCTGGGAATTTTGGATGTCTGGAAAAACTGCAGAGTCCTGGGGCCCGTGCAGAAGTGTCCCTTTCATACAATCTTCTACTACGTTGGTACTTCTGGCCCAGTGCTTCCAACACCAGTGCCCAGCCATGTTAGCAGGTTGGTGGCAGCATTTGCCCGTGTGTATCACAACAAATACAACAATGAAAAGACTTCCTCAGCAGATAGAAACCTGTTGTCTAAGAACAGGCACCAAACCACTCAGTTCACCAAAATACATGCATATCACCCCACAAGCAAAGCTGAGAACTGAATCCTGAAATTCAGGCTCCCGGTTCCTCATTCGAACTGCTGGAGTGCACACCCCTCAATCATCCGTTAACCAAATAGAGAATATGTTTTAAATTGGAAAATGGACTTTCACAGGCACTTCACAGAAGCAAGTTTCCAAAATTGGCACAAGGTTAAAAAAATTAAGGAATGCTGCACAGCTTATTGCTGAAATTGCTTCATAAAACAGAGCATGGAGAAATAGAAATGCTTTGGTGGAATTCCAGGAATAAATATTTCATTTAGAAAGTCTAATGCTGAGAGGAAGGACAGAGGATGCTCTTTCTCTTGTACTAAAAGGACAAATGTACAGAGTTACAGAAAGCTTTTGCTACTATAAAATACCTGGAGATGTTGCTATTTCAGTGTTTTGTGGAAACAAAACTTAATTTGAGCCAATCCACTCACAAACAATACAACATAAGTCCTGAGTGCTCTTTCCATCTCACTCCTGCTTACAGTGAATCCAATACTCTCGTATGATGCACAACTATATTTGCTACTCAGTTAATAAAATACTGAGCCCTTCTCCTTCCATACCAGAAAAACAATGCATAAACAAAAAAAAACAATAGCTGTAAAACCTGATAAAAAACAATGTATAATTTTCAACCTGCCATTCCTAATTTTATGGGTTGCATTTTCCAACCACGTTCCCATAAAAAATATTACTCTAATAAACTCTTAGTGTCTTTATTTAATATTTATAGTACTGTGGGAGAACCAAACTCTCCTGGTAAAATGGTAAGAGTAGCAATTCAAACACAGTCTAACACACACATCCCCAGTGATCAAGTTTAACAGTACACAGTTTAAGAAAATGCTTTGATACAGAAAAACATTTGAAATAAAGGAATGTGTTGGTTGGTATAGGACTGTATATATAAAGTGTGCATGCCCACATCCTTCCTAAAGCATTGATTATTTGTAAGCATTCACAGAATAAAGAAACAACAAATGAATGAGTTATCAGAATTAACAAACTGACCAACATCTATCAGCTGCTGAAAACATTCAGCATGATTTACCATTTTCTTTATGTTACTTCCCAGCAATTAATAATAACGAAATCTGCTGGAATCTTATCTGTTTTCTATATCTCAGGTCAATGTCAAACATCACAACCAATTTTCCAGAGGATTATTTACAATTTCTGAGCTATGACTGCTAATATTTGCCTTACTGGAATAACAATAAGTTAACATAACAAGTTATCAAGTGTAATTATGGTCAACAAAATCTCCCTTTGTCTTGCAATCTACAGTTACAGTGAATTGTTCTGTACAATTCTGTGCAATAATACAAAACTCATTGCACTTTCAACCCACTGTATACTTGTTAGAAGTAACTCCATGTGCCAGTCAACTGGTGACACTTCTCAAACAGCCAATGAGCTGTGGTAGGATTCATCTCCAGCAGTAAGACAGATTCGAAACTGTACATAAAGTAGTATTTTACATTTAGAAGTATATTTTGAATTTCACCACTTCAAATTTCAGATCCCAACCCCTCCATGATCAAACAATCCACGCAGGATTTGGACCTGTGCTATTAAAACTTCCTACCTGATGTTCATTTGCAGGTTGTGTTTGCTGCAACTAGCACTGCCTCCAACAGGTTTTATGGGCAAGACTGCAAGCCTCTTCAAGTACAGTAAGTTATTGAAAAAAAAAAAAAAATATATATATATATATAGAGAGAGAGATATCTGTGGGTTTGGTACAGCTACACAGCTGTAAAATTCATCTTTTCATTTCCAGAGCTACCAAAACGGTTTCAACACCATTTCCAGTTTTACATTCATTTTTTACAGCACTTGCTTACATATAGTTCCTGTTTCTGCGGCCAGATAAAATGAAAAGGAACAATAACTTTCAGCACATTGAAGTCGGGATCCTTAGGAAGTCTTTCTGTCACCTGTACAGTCAGCCAGTAGCAATGAGGAGTTGAGAGTACATTAAAAAAGATCTAAATCCCATTCAAACAAAACAAAACCAGCCCTACAGTAAACAAACTCCAATTCCCAGACACTGCCTGCCTCCTTCATACTCCCACCAGTGCTATTTTTCATTTACTTGAAGCCAATTCAACTAAAATATATGTTTTTAAAGGGGGAAAAAAATGTGTATTTCACTTTTGGTATTGGAATTGGAGGGGAGTAGAGACCCCCTGGAGAGAAGGACTGTAGAACATGATAGAAAAGATGAATCACTGTGGCAACAGCCAGCCAGCCATTAATTTTCAGCAAGCCAGGAGTTGGTCCAATTAAAGCAGGCTCCTTTCTCTACATTAACATGCTTTATTCAGGATTTTTTTTTCTGAAGCTAAAACATCAGCTAGAGACCCCAAAGGCTTCTCTATTTAGGATCAATCAATCTACCTTGCTGCACTGTAAAACACACACTGTCAGCTCTGAGGCTAGCTCAAAAAAGAGCAACAGTGGAAAAATTTGATAAATCGACACGTTCTGGCAGTTAGTAGAGGGATTCATCCTACACTGTCACTTAGTTTTATCTGATTAGAAGCCACTGTTAGTAAATGGAATATTGCATTCTATTCTCTTCCTGGTATTTAGAATCGGGTTGGGGGGAGTCATCTGATCCCCAATTTCCTAAATCCAAGCCAGAAGCTTGTTACAAAGGGAGACACTATCCAGATTTCAAGAGGCAGTGAATTCACACTGGATTTTCCTCAGTACAGGAACCTGAACCTGCATCCATTAGCACCCCATGTTAAGGATGCAACTCACTGCTTTCTATGCTCAAAACTTTACCCTGGAGGCGCAACCTCACCTCTGGGTTTCCAGCCCCTATTTTAGCAGCAATTGCTTTACCTGGGATTTGCTTATTAATCAGAGAGCTTGTTACTTCCCCTCTGCACTATCAAGACATTTAAAAAAATGAGTCAAGGACTGATGCCACACGCCAGTCAGAAGGACACCTATATGGCCTGAAGTCCTTAACATGGAGGGGGAAAGGCAGCCCCAGAGCTGGATAACTCAGAGAATTACCCCTTTCTGCAGTGAATATAATTGTAAGTGCCCTGTTGACTTCCGTTATTCTTTTCAATGGAAACTTCTATCTTCCACTAAATACCCCATCGTAGCAGTTTCATTACAACAGTCCTCTTCTGCTCTTAAAGATAAGGTAGAACAAAAGCGACCGGGATGAGCAGCTGTAACTTTTGTTTGGGATGTAAAGACAAATAAAGAGAAGCCTAGTTCAGTTAATCTTGAAAATATCTACAGCACGACACTTCCTGACAAATACTAACTTCTTGCAGGCAACCATTTCTGCTCTTTGCTCTTTTTTAAATTCCATGTCTAATGCAATGGAAAGTGCAGCAGCGACAGCAGAGCAGCAAAATCCCAGACTACAATGAGTGAGGATTTGCTCAAACGCAAACCATAGGTATAAAAATAAAGGAAAGAAACCACTTGCCTTCAAAAGGCCTCAGGTACACAGAGATCTTCAGCAAGACATCCTTGCCTACACTGCAACCCTTCGGTGAGATCTGGGAAGGGGTGAATCCTGACTCCACATCTTCTGGTCACTCACTACATGCAAGTGAACTCCTTTAGGCTGGCCCTGCCTTCCCACCAGGTGTTCCATCATTGGTTCAACCTGTGACTTAGCATTTCTAACCCATGCTAACCCATGCATCTATAGGATTGTACTGAGATTCACCATAGCACTAATGAGATCATTTTGCAATTAAAGGCTAAGTAGAAAGAAACCTCTCACCAAACTCTCCACAGGAGAGTTTGGGTTCTCTGATTAAGCATCAGTAAACAAACCTGTTTCAGTGCTGGTCATGATGCACAGCCTCTCTATGATTAACTCTCCAAACAAGATGGACTGATTGACCCCAAGGATTAATCAATGAGTTTCTCAGCTTCAGAGCAAAGTGCAAGTTGTGGGAGTTACCTGCAGTAGCATGCATTTTAATTATTATTACTACAGCACTGAGTACATAAATCCCAAGGCACTTTACTTAGAGGATTTACCTTTAGCACTAATGATTTTCAAAGCACTCTTGTGTTTGTCAAAATGCTTACACAGAACAGATTTTAAACATCACTACACATTTCTTGAGAAAAAAGCTACAGATTTTACAGCAGCTTAATTATAAAGTCAAGATCTTATGTCATCATAGGGCAGCTTCTAGGTTCATGCAACCTCCTTGTGCAAAAGCATCCTGGGGAGAAGCTATGGAGTGGCTGGGACTGGGAAGTGCTCTTCTCCTGAGAGCTCCTGGGAAGAGTAGAGCCTCAGCCTTGCCCCTATCAGAAACATCCAACATTTGGAGCAGAGGTGGGAGATGGGCAATGCATAACATATGCACAACTGCAGGCAGCCCTGCCTGCTTCCACCAGCCCTACCGACAGCTCTGAGCATTCATTCCCTTGTCCCACATCCCTCCTTTTCAACTTGCCAGAACTGTATTTGAAAGTCACAGGAAGCTGCTGAAAGATGTCAGGGAGAAAAAAAAAAAGTGAGTGTAGACCATTTTTACAGCCTAAGAAGAGAATCTGAAAGAGATGCTCTGACTGCAGCCCTGTCAGATAGCCTCCAGCCCTTCTCTTTTCCTGCCCTTCAAGACAAAACTTCAACACCTAGATATAGAAGCTGCACTTGTCAGGAAAAAAATAATAATAAATCAGACACGCCAGTAAAGGCACCGAACTCCTCGCTATTGACTTGTGAGACAACTTTGGGCTTGGCTGTTCTTGTCTTCCTAACCCAGCTGAGGGAGCAAACATACACTGATCCAGAGAGGTCAATCACATTATACTAAATTAATAGATGGCTCAGGCAAGAATATTAAAATTGGAGGTTTTATTCTATTTTTTTATCTGGGAAAATATACAAAGTTTACACAAGTCTATAGGTTTCAAGAGAAATGAATATTATTTGAACATAAATGGTGTGGGCTCCAGTGTTCTGACATCTGGACAAATTCAGGCAGCTTCATTTACAGATGCAGAAGTTCGAGGTTCTGTTTCTGGCACTTGGTCAGAAGAACTTGGAGAAGTGGCCTCCATAACAGAGATGCACTTCAGAGGGTAATAAACAGGAGAAGTGGAGAGATGGAGTGGCTGCATGGCTGGAGAGAGCCACGGTGCTCCTGCACCAGGGCCAGGCTGCAGTGTCCACTGAATCTGTAGGAAATTCACCCACAGGTGCTTCAGATGGAGGCACACAGATGAAATCTATCATTTTTCCTTTCCCTTTTCCCATTTACCCCTTTTGCCCCTTCTTACTGCAGTAGTCCTCCCACCAAGAAAGCAGCACTGCCCTTCCTTGAAGAACAACTGCAGGACTAAAACGACCCTAAAGTTAACAGAGAGCTTTTGGCAGGGCTTAGTATTGTCAATTAAAACAAAGAGACTAAAGCCAGTAAATTAGAGGATGTGACGAATGCAACACAAAGTACTGCTGATCCCAGAAGGTATCAAATTTAGTGTTAAAGTAAAGAAACAATAGGGAAGTCCAAGACATTTCAGAGTGTAGTGAATCAAATTAAATTGCCTGAAATTCCACATGGAATACATTTGACAAATTTCTTTCCCCCTCTTCAGCTTTCTGTTTGAGATGAACTGTCGTCTGGCAGCTTCAAACGTCTGGCACAGCTTCAGCTTCAGTTTGCTGGGGCTGAATCCAAACACGAACCTGAACTTTACCAGTTCTGCTCTTTTTGTAAACATACTTGCTGTGGCTGCCAAATGCTTTCCAAAAGCACACAAAACCCAGAATCCAAAAGGAAAACATTGTCTTGCTGCAATAAAATTTGCATTTTACCCCCCATTGGTAGCACCCGTATTGCAGAGCAGGGGGTCTGGGGCTGAGAGCCCACCTCGCCCTGTGTTTCCCAGGGATTTTGAATGAGCCTGCAGGGAGCAGGGACATCCCATGGGATGGATGCACGCTCTGCACAATGGGTAGGAGCCCATTCTGTGGTTCCGCAGCCCCGGTGCTGCTTTGTCCCCAGGGCTGTGGGCAGCTCCTAACACTCCAATTAGCGACAGGATTCCTCAGGCAGGCTGGCTAAGACAAGCCATAAAATGTCATTATACACGTGTCATTGACAGCGAGGACCAGTTTAGATTACCTCTGTGAGCAGTCTCAGGAACAAATTCATTTTAAGGTAGGGAACTTCAGGCAGGGGAAGAGGCAGATATAAAGAGGGTTATGATCAAATTACTCCTGAGTGCAGATAGCATCAGCCTTGATATCTCTTTTTATTTATTTATTTATTTTCCATTTTGCTTTAAAACAAAACCGTTTTTGCAAAACACTTACAAGCAGTGACACAGTTCTTTGAAACAGGATGCAGTCCCTCACCAGCAGCATCCCACCACCTCTTAAATGAAATAAATTCTTTCCTAATCCATTCTTCTAAAACTACCAGGCTGCATAAACAGCACAGTTGCAGAAGGCTGAAAAGAGGTACCGTTAGGATGAAGAGCAGCAAAGCCCAAAGGTGGGCTCATTCTGGCACGAGGCAGTCAGGCAGAGGCCGTTAGAAAAGCGTATTTTGCTGCCCACAGAACATCACCTTCATCTCTGAGGGCCACGTGTAGCTTCCATCACTGCCCCAAACACAACATCTGGTTCCTATGCACTCTGATTTATTGAGTGTCTTCTCCCTCTGGATTTTAATTATGACTAGTACTTGTAACTATTACATTTGTATTTGGTTTATTCATCTAGATGTTTTTCTAAGCTATTAACTCCAAACTGATATCCATGTGCAGCTCTTTCTAAAAATAGTAAAAAATCCCACAGCGATATGCATACGGCCTTTGTTAAGGAAAACCCTCTACTAAATATTCAGAAAAAGTATCACTGAAGCTAATGCTTTGCAAAGCAAGTGCTAGTTCATTTCCTGAATAGGGAGAGACAGAGAAATTGTTTTTTTCTTTCAGTAAAAACACAAAGAAAATGTTGTACAAAGCTGGCTGCTGCTCCCAGCATTAAGCAGCATGTTAATGAAGAAAACTCACTTCTTTCTGCGGCACTCTGCTCACAGGAGACGTCTGGGGGTACTGAGTCACTTCCAACGGTCAGGTGTGAACGTTTGAAAGAACCTATAGAAGGTGGCACTTTCTTAGCAGAGGAGAGAGATACCAACTATGCCTGAAGAATAAAACATCCTTTTGCCTCCAGGAAACAGTCATGCAGTAACAGATGCGGTAGTTAGAAGCGTTCATATGGAGAGGTTTTTGTTTAAGGTTGGTTTTTTTTTTTTCCTGATGAAACTCCTGATCTTTCTGGGTGTAAGTTGATTTAGAATTGACTTTTTAATTTGTATGGCTGAGTAACTGCTACCACAAAAGAACACGCAGTGCAATAAATAAATATCACTTGTGAACTTCAGATCTCTCTGCCACTGCTTCATCCATCAAAACTAATTCTGTAAAAACAAAGGATGTGACAAAGCCAACCAACTTTTCCTCTTATCTTACAAAAAAGCCTGAATTCTATTTCTGGAAATGTCATAACATTCCTATTAAACGATCGAGTCTGTTGCAAACACTTAGCAGTCCTGCAGAAAAGCCATGAGGAGCAACAGCCCTCCTCCCCTCATCCACACTGGACTGGGCAGCTCAGCTCCCCGCTGCTTATTTTTCCAAGGTGATTACTACATGAGATGCTCTCAAACAAATGGTCTATCAGGGCAGTTTTCTTAGTGCTGCCCATCACTGTGCTGTCCGGTCCCGTTTCATTTCAACTCAGTTGTGAGAGCTCTGCGCTGACATCAAAAAGTCAGGCCATTCGAGGGCAGAGAAGTCAGCCATGAGGTATGCAGTTTTATTTCTTTCTTATTTATTGGTTGAAAAAGACACTTTGACCGGCTGATTTATTTTAAAGGTTAAGTGGGTATGATGAATGGTATCAAAGAAAGCCCTGCTAAACCTTAATTTCCCCCTCTCCTGTTTTGTTGGGTTTTTTTTTGTTGTTGTTTGTTTGTTTGTTTTTTTGTTTTTACTATGCAGACATCAGTAGCCTAAAGATATAATTAGCCTAATTTACTGATAGGTACCAGAGTGTGATGATGAAATCTGAGCTGGAGACCCTTCTTCTTCTTACAGCTGTGAAGGGATCAGCTGGCACCGACCCCATGAGGACACTGTATTGGCTCTTTTGTCCTGTTACCAACACTAGCAGTAACACTTCAACACTTCAGAGTCACACATTTGCAGTTTTTTTCAAAACCAGGCCTCTGTAAGGACTGCCAGCTACTGCTGTCAGTAATGTCTAGCTCAATGTAAACACTTCATTAGTAATGTGATGAAATTACGTCCTAAGGTTTATTCTAAGTACTAAAATAAATCTTTTCACAGAATGCATACACATTCATTTCTACTGCAATTATATGACCGCAAGTTTAATTTTTACTATTTAATTATTCATTGTGGATCAGGTCTCAATTGGAGCTAATATGCAAAGATTAGGAAGAATGGGAACTTGTTTATCTCATTTTTTTTCCCCAATTAGCTCGAGTTGTTCATTAATCACATTATTTTTCTACTATGTGATAGAAAGAAGAAAAAAAAAAAAACCAACAGCAAACATCCAAACAAAGAAAAAACAACAAAATGACTCACTTGATAGACAAGCAAAACACTTCACAAAATCTTCTTGCACAAATAGACACCACTAAAACAATTACAGTACTCGTGTAGGGGCGGCTCATACTATTAACTTATCCAACAGTTTTCTTCTTTTTTTGCTTTTAATATCTTCAATACCATGAATGAATTGACCTAGTAACATATTATACTATGGATATTGGCAAAGGTTTCATGAAGAATTTTGCCTTCTGTTCCATACTTGCCATAGCAATAAATGCTGCATCAACTAGCAATTTCATCTCTATTGCCAGGTGCTACATCTGAATTAATTAAAAATAAAACCCCTAATTCCCCAAAAGGTTTACTAAAAGTAACAATTTTCTACATTTGTATAATAAAAAAACATGGGAAAAGTTGGAATAAGAAACAAGAAATATATTATTCAGTCCATAAAATCATACTGTTTTAATGACATTTCTGACCTTTAAATCAAACACCAGGAACAATGCACACAGACCACAGAGCAAATATATATATAACCAAAACAAACTAATAACGGCAACAAAAACTAAGAAGAAAAGGCAGCAGAGAAAAAGAGGAGATACACAGGAGGAATGCTCTGATGCTACAGTAGGACCAAATTTCCACTTGGTAAAAAAACCGAAACCATCAAACAGCATCAGCTTGTTCCATGGCGCTGGAACTTCCTATCACTCACCCAGCTGTTCTTTTGATAATTCTAATGTCTAATTTCCAATAAGAACTAGAGACAGATTACTGTTTGAAATGTAGTTGACAAAATAGAACATTACTTTTCTCCTGCCACAGACTTTCCCTGATGGCTGGCATTTCTATCTGCATCTCATCCCTTTCTTCAAGCCAACCTCCTTGACTTTTCATTTCATAGTACTTAGGCTCACATGCAACATGTGGGACTCTCCAGCTTGAGCATGGCTGCCAAGAGCAAGTTTTTTGCTTTACAAGCTGCTCCCTGGCAGAAACACTCCCCAAAATATGGTGACCTGTGTACTCTTGTGGTGGAAATGAGGTCACGGAGTTGCACCAAGATGAGAAGGTGGGACATGCAGCAGGGCATGCTTTTCTTGCTGCTCTCCTCTGTGTGCCCATGGTTGGGACGCCAGGCAGACCTCTACCTTCTGCAGGTTGGCTTGATATCCTTGAGTTCCAAAGATACCAAAGGTTTTAAATGAAAAGGCAGTGGGTAGGAATGTAACCATCGGGGGAAGATCATGCCAAATAGCAGTTTCAGAAAGAAAAATACAGGCTGTCTTGTTTCAAACCTTTGTCATATGTTTACACAACTCTCCTCCTTGGGTATTTGCACTACACGATGCCCCCATGGAGCGCTGATATTATATGCTAGCTCCTTACCCTGTTATTTCTGGCTGCTTAAGCAGCAAAGGACCAATATCCCGTTCAGCTATGCTCCGTTAGTGCACCAGAAATCCGTGAGCTATCTCTCTGCAGCTCACTTCCCGCACCTCCTGTCCTTGTGCAGCACTGCTGGCTTTTGACAATGATTGACGACTTGTACCCATCGCTTTTACTAGGAATGGAATGGATAAATTTCTTCATGAGCAAACCCTTATCTCACTAACTCTGTGAGCTTTAAGGGTAGAAAGCTTATCCTTCGGAACAGTGTTTCTCTTCTAAAACACCTCCTCCTTTCTCCTCTGATTTATTGTTCATTTATCTTTACTGGAAAGCTGATATTTCTGAGTTACGAACTAGAGATGTCTCAGGCTCTAGTTATGGAAAAGCCAGCCATGGAAACCCAAGTAATGAAACGCCAACACTCCCACCAGCACATCAGCTGTTTTTAGCCAATAGTTGATGAACTGTCAATTATACACAATTTCACATTAAATTTCATTTATACTTAAGTCACAGTGAACTGAGAAGTGGTGTAGATATCCATCCACAAGTTTCCAGTGACCATCAATAATCAATAGGCTCTGCTCACCCTATAACCTTGTTTACCAAGCTGACATTGACATCTTCCAGGCAGACCTGCTCTCAAGAGAGTATTTCCCCCCAAAGTAATTCACACCTGAAATGTAGAGCACACACACGATCATTCTTTTAATAATGGCTTACTTCCATTCCATACATAAAATCTCTGTTTCTGTGCACAGGAAAACCACTTGGGTCACTTCGATTTAAAGGGGAGCTCTAGCTGCACGCAGCCAAATGTCTTAGACGTGGAAAGAATTAAACTAAGGAATTATAAAGTTGTATTTAGTTATCACTCCACATCCCACTGAAGAGCCAACAAAAGTACTCACGCTCTCCAACCTCTCCCCGTCATATTTGGTGGTGACTGTCCTGAGAACCTTGGTTCTTTGGGGCATTATATGCCATTCTCTGGCTTTTAAGCTGATATATAAAGGGAAGAGTGAAGAGTGAAGACCTTCAGCTGGGCCAAAGAGTATCATTTGGACAAGTCCCACAACTTGGTATACATAATACCATCACGTCATCTTTTGAAACTCTACCCAGTCTACCAGGGAACAGAAATGCCAATTGGGCACTAAGGCTTAAGGCATCCAAAGCTGGTAGGGAACTACGTATCAATCTTGTGGCTGAGGCTTTTCTCCAGTAGTTGTTGACATAGGCAGATCTCTGACAGTGTTTGAGTGGCAAACAAGGACCAAAGGATGATCAAAAGCCTGCAAAAAACGTACAAAGATAGGTAAAGAGAAAAAGCACTCTTAGCCTATTCTTGCATTCTGCTAGCTCCAAGCCCTGAAAATTAGGCTAAACAGTATTCAGTGATTTATTCTGCTTAGCTTTAAGTAGATAGAATACTAAAATATTCTCTTCCATCTTAGCAGCAAGGCAGGATGTGGGGAAGAAAGGTGAAATCATGTCTGTTTACATCACCTTTTAATTTAGCTGATTTCGGCTGAAAGGATTACATTAGAGATTATTCCTTAAGAGGTTTCTTTAAAGCAAGGATTTTTTTTTTTCTTTTTTTTCTTTTTTAAATAAATTGAAAACTTCAGGGCCTCCTAATACACGTGAATATTTTGCTGAGCTTCTGCCCAGGACAAAAATAATAATTCTTGAAGCAACAAAACTCTGATTTTTCCAGTAATGAACAGTAAAATCTTGTCTGGGGGGGGAATAGTGATCAGACTGCAACTGTGATTTCCTTACAAATGTAAAGCCATTTTGCTTGAGACAATATTAAGATGCTAGTATGCAAGGTTTGATCATTAATTTTGGCTAATGTTACACATTAATGTTGCTACAGTCTTACACTTTTTTTTCTTCCCTGGCTTTAGACAGCCTTAATCATGCTTGCAGCTGGTTCTAATTGCTGAATTGTATCACTCTCCACCTTCTCTAAAATGCTTGGGGAAAAGAAATAGTGAAGATTAATGATAGACATGTAATTAGAAGAAAATGTAAAGATCTTGTGTTAATCATTCAGAAATAATTTGATAAATATGAAATTCTGAAGAGCTCTCAGAATAAAAGATGATAAAATGAGTTCTGTAGCACAAAGCTAAGCAAATTTATATGTACCACACTCCTTGCAACTGGAAAGAGAGAGCTCACATGAGCACACGCAAGCTTGTGGGTATGCTGGGGAGGCTTTATTAACATAATGGAATTCAGCATGGAAGACCATCTGTTTTAATTGAGCAAGCTTATTCGTACAATGCTTTGCTCCACTAATCTTGTTTGGATTAATGTTAATGTTCTATTAAAAGGTAGTTTATCATCTCACAATACTGAGTTAAAGTATTCACACCCTTAGTAATATTCTCAGCTCTTATGGAGGCAGAAGTTCACTCATTACCAGTCTATTGATCATCTTATAGCACAACTATTAAGGCTGGTACTTTAGTTAAAAGTAACCAGAGGTCTTTTTTGTTTGTTTTTTTTTTTTTTCCCAGTAGGGTAAAGGCACAGATAAAAACCTTTTATATAATTAATTTAAAATATGAAAGAACACAGTCTGCAATATGATACTCAATTACGATTTCAGATAAATACAGAATAATGCTTTAGCTAATAATACCTTTCAGGATGTAACAAAGAATAAGTATCAGACTGGGATGGGTTTCTCCAGATAGCTATTTTTTTCTTTCCTTCCTGTGACAAGTCTTCTCACTGTAACACTTTACCTATCCCTTGCCTTTGCTTTTAATGAGAAAGTAGGAAGAAGTTGTTAGTTGGAAACATGCCTGTCATTAAAAAAGCAGATGCAGGGTGAGTCAAAGAAAGTGAAGCAAAGCACATTTCTTATACAGATTCCAAATCCCAAAACTGTGGGAGGCATCAGTAATCCTGAAGCTTTACTTTTTTTTTTTATTTTTTTTGTAAATATGGCTGAATCTGAATATGAGCTCTTGTATCTTCCCTGTCTGGTGAATATTGTACCTAAATGTTCCGGTAATTCTTTTTAGAAGGTCCAGCCTCAAACCCTCAGGGAGGACTTTGCCTCTTGGCCGTCCATTTCAGCTCACTGTCATCTTTCCTTGAGCACCCCTAGGCTTCTCTCCATTGCACCAAGCAGCAGCTCGGTGCCTCTCCTCAGACGGCCGTGCTCCTGCCACCAGAGCCTTGGCACTGCCATCTTCCACCAAGGAGCCCTACTCCCTTTCCTTTGCTGCTCCATCATTTTGGAACCGCAGCAATGCTGCCTTCACATTTCTCTTCAGACCCCTCCTTCAAACTGATTGGACAAGAGGGAATGGCTTCAGGCTGTGCCAGAGGAGGTGCAGGTTGGATATTAGGAAAAATTTCATCTCCGAAAGAGTGGTCAGGCACTGGAATGGGCAGCCCAGGGAGGTGGTGGAGTCACCATCCCTGGAGGTGCTCAGAAAATGTTTAGGTGTTTAGTGGGGAAATACTGGTTGTAGGTAGGTGGTTGGGCTGTATTATCTTGGAGGTCTTCCCCAACCTTGGTGATTCTATGACTGTGATTCTAAACATATCCTTTGCCAAAAATCTCCGCAGCAGACAGGCAGCTGCTGTTCTGGATGGCTGCCTCCTCATGCAGTTGTTGTCTCTGTTGACATGCCCCACGCGTACATCTCAATTCATCAAACATGCTTTGTCCTACATCAAAATGGCAAACCTACAAGAGCCAGAATCATGTTTTTTCTGTTTCCTTTGTACAGTGGTGTTTACAACTGCAGTTACTAAAAACCACTGTGGTACAAATAAAATTATGAAAGTGACAAAAGTAACTCTGCTTCTCCTGAAATTTCGAGCGTGGCTCGAAGGAGTCACTTAGAATTTTTATTTCCTAAGGGAACATTTTGTAATTACATTTTGGACATATGAACAAGGAAGATGAGGGTTACCAAGAGAAGATGAAATATATGTGAAGAAATTCTTCACATGCCATTCTTAAAACAATAATCTCAGAAAGCAATAATTCAAAGGAGATTTCCTCCCTGAATACCCAAACATGCCAGCTGTTAATTAAAATTCAGAAGAGCTTCTATGTGGTACAAAAGGATCACCATTTCCCCTCTGCAAAATCAGGAACTTGAGGAGAAGGTAAATGGATCATCCAAGAAAACTCAGATGGCAGCGTCCAAACTGTGAAATACTCCAAGCAACACTGGACACTTTGCTCTTATGTTGGGTTGTTGAAAGCTCCCCATTTTAACCAGGCTTAAGTTTTAAGTTTCTCAATAACTAAACCTGAGTGTAGTCTCTGCATTGAGCTTTTGAAAATCCCATATGGGCCGACTCCAACATGCACTAATTATGTGGATTATGTAGGACACAAAAGCATTTTCTCATTAAAGAACCACGCTCTGAGATGAAATCCTCTCCCAAATTGGTGCACTCTAGTGAAAACAAGACCAGCTGAGGACATCTGTGTAGGAGCCACAGTTTTTCACAAGAATATTGGAAGAGACTTAAACGAACTCCTTAATTTACAAGGAATTGTTAATGCCTCCATCAGCAAGACAAGATGCATTTCTATCTCTAACGAGTGACATACATCTCCAGCTAACAAGCCATACAACCTCTGAGCAAATGTTGATAACTTCACAAGGGAGACACACAAGCCAGAGATTCCTCTGGAAAAGCTGATAGTGATCAGGGTTAGAAATCATGAACTTCATGAATATTTGTCAAGTGCCCATTCAACGCTCCAGGCTCTGTCTCACATGCTAAAATTACAAGGGACAGAACAAAATTTAAACAAACCGACATACATCTCTGCCCTCGTCTGTTTTCACAGTTTGTCGTCCTTTTTGAAGAACTTTCTAGTGCTGAGCACCAGCTCCCACAACCCATCCCTTCTGCAGAACATGTCGGGGCTGTGGGCATGAGAGGTCTGCCTCGTGGCTACTCATCTTGTGCGATGCTTTCTACATTTTGGGGACAAGTATCCTAGCACAGATTGGAGAGCAGCATGGCTCTGGATGGCACAGTGTCACCTGGCTCCATACACTTTGCTTCTCTGAACCTAGGAAGAGTGGGAGAGGCAGCCTGGGAGCACGAGAATGCTGGGGCAGAGTGAGAATGCATGGGAAGAATGAAAGGACAGGGACAACACTCTAAAAGAATCACAGCTACCAGACAATTACCTTCCAGGCTTCCTGGAGGTGGTTTCTGCATAGGCTATTTTAAATTCCCTCTCCAGCTGCATTCAGTCTTAACAGCTTTGCAGTCACACTTTTTCTTCAGGTCAAAGTCACTCTATGCAGTGTTTTTCCATCACGGTGTGCAAAGACCTGCCTGTCCTGATGGACTCATTACATGAGAGAAGTCTCACCACTGCTGATGCGGGTAAGCCCCTCACCTCCCCTTACCAGGATGGCTTCTTCCATACAGAGGGCAGAGAAAGCTGCTCCTCCGCAGCTGGCATCCCTGGGGGCTGCTCCTCTCTCCCAGGATGAGTGTACCTACATAGAAGGCACAAACCTGAATACTGCGTTGAGTCAGGGCTGATCTTGTCATTAATGCAGTGCTGAATGTGACTTGCATTTTTTCCTCTTAAAAGAGACAAGAAATGCATTCAGAAACCCGTGACTAAGTTGCATGGGCTATTAGCCAATGCACTGTACCTACACATGACAAATTATGCATTCACCCATTGTTTGAAAGTTTTGAATTCACTGTTGGTGGTAAACTTTTTACTAGAACACACAGATGGTCCTGCCTGATCTTGTTAATGAAAAACTCTCACACAGCTACAAAAACAGACGTGATCATCTGTTTTTCAACATTCTGAAAAAAATCTACAGAGGTGTAAGGTGCTATACAAATGAGAATAATTAGCTTGTGCCATCTGTGGACATTAAAAAAAAGAGTATCTGTATTCCTGTTTTATAATGATAAGTATTATATCTCCAGCAAAGTATGCACTTAATAACTTTTCAATTTATTGTGACCTTGTGCTCCAATTTACTTAAGGAACTATAATACTAGCTGTGCCTCACACCTTTTCCACCTTATAATTAGCAAGTAATAAAAAATGCTATTAAAAAGTAATAAGTCTGAAGCTCTCTGACAATTCACTGATTAATTTTGAAGATTTTAAAGCACATTGGAACATACTTGGCTGAAACATCAATTTTATCCAATTCTCAGTACCAGAACACTGTGCAGCTCACCTACACAACGCAGCAGGAATGGAACCCCAGTACACGGCTTGTAGACAGAACAGCACTTCATAGACATTTCCCCTCTAAGGCTGTATTCTGCTGTTGCATATACGGTGCTGCATGCCTGGGGTCTTCAGGGAGGAAGGCACAGCACTACAGCAGTTTGGGAGCGGATGCTGTTAGCATCTGATGAGGAATACTTTATACCGATGCCTTAGAGCAACAATAGTAAAACTTAGAGGACTGGATTTCACCTGATTCTATGTAACGTCCACTGGAGACAATCACATGCAGTGGGGATGCAGAGCATGCACTCTTAAGTTTCCAGAAGAAGAGGGGTGACCAGGCTGCCCCAGCTGGGCTCTTGCTGGAGCTCCTGGCCTTGGGAGAGAGATTACTGCTGCAAAAGTCTGGCCATATGCAGGAAAAACTGAAGTGCATTTAAAATTCTGTATAAGCCCACATTTGTTGTCATCCTCTGTGAAGTGGGTACCAGAGCACTACAATGTTAATGGTTTTCATGTGGCAACGGGTTGATGGTTGGACTGGATGACCTTAGAGGTCTTTTCTAACCTTAATGATTCTATGATTCTATATTAAAGGAAAACAAATACTGTGCAGTGGGTAAATGTCAACTCTGTGCAGTGCCAAGCTGGAACACTGTTGCTTTAAAACCAAGCAGAGCATGCACTGTTGCCATTTCCAGTCCTGGTGTTTTCTCACTCATAAACTTATACTATTCATATGTAGAAAAAAAAAGCCAATCAATTTAAGCCTCCAAACAATACGACCCCTTTCTCAGAATCTCTCCTCCAGAGAGATTCACACAGTGCAAAGGGTTAAGTTCAACAATGAGAACTGGAGGCAGCTGAATTGTTCATCAGCTCCTCTGCATTCAGCCATGGCCACTTCTTAGCTTTCTCATGGGCACAGCTGGGGTCAGTCAGTCCCTGCCTGGTCAGCCCAAGGGCTTGGAATTGTCTGACCTTATCAAACATTTCCTCTGCTGACCCATTTTTATTTTTGTTTCTGAAATCCCTCCCTTCTCTCCTCTAACTGTTTTTGTTTGTGAGATGTGCATGTACAGCCCTGTTTGTTGAAGTTTTTAGAGTACCTGCTTTCATTATCGCCACTGTACTCGTTTAAGTTGCAGCACCTCCTAATTAATTTATCTTAAAATGTCTTCTCCCAGACTCCCATTGGATAGAAAGTGGCACAGCTTTACTTTGAGATGACTTGGACGAGCCTGCATGCACTGCTATCTCATAAGTGCACTCTGAAGTCAAATCAATTCACAAAGTCATCTTCATAAAATGGGAAATGATAAGAAAAGAGTGAGTTCTGTTACACAAATTACTACCAATTCACTATGGTGCTTTAATGTCATTCCTGTTCTTCAAAGATGTCACTGAGTGCACCCAGCAAGTAAAATGCCCATATGAAATTAAGACACTAAAAGTAAATGCTTGTTCCTATATTGTAAAGACCCTCATAAACGTCAGAAGTTTTCATTTCATGCACTCCACAGCTTGTAAAGACACGGGAAACATTTGGTTCTAATGGCAAACCAATGTTCACTTCAGCACTGTGCTGCCCATTAGTATCCAGTGATGTTCTCCTGGAGGTCTAACAGCCAGACATGAGCCTACAAGGACAGAACAGGAACAGAAGTTTTGTTCCAAGTGCCAAGGAGGTGAGTGATTCATGTACTACTCAACACACATTTTTTCCTGATGTCCAACCTTAAATCCCACTAATTCACAGCATTTCTGAGTGTATGAGTATTTTGTACCATACCAACTGCACTGAGGTAAGCTTGGCTGAATACTTTTACTCTGCATGAGTTTGTAACCTGGATACTCCTAGCACAACAAGGTATCCATGCATACCATGTATCACACAATGCTGTAAAGGACGACTGCTAACAGACAAGGTCAGACTTCAGAGAGCAGCACCCCAGTAGTTCCTGCTGAAACACAGGTAACAAACAACTAAGGGCATCGTAGTAGAGACGCTCTGTTCCCATTACAACACAGACATACAGTTCAGCCCCCAGTGCTTCAAACCTTGCCACAAACCTAGTAACTTCATTAGGTGTTTCCATCCCTAACCACCTGTTCTGGCCGTGAGGTGGGAACATCTGAGAACGTGACTCCAACCTTCCCTGGCAATGGAGGCTGAGCCCTCCACAGCACCCAGGTGTTATCCCAGGAGAAGATGGAGGAGATGCTCACGTGGGACTTCAGCCTGCTCCAAGGCAGGATCCCCTTCCGAGGAGGAGAAGCCAATATACGCTCAATTAGCATATTTTGCAGCCTTGGAAATGTTAACAAGAATTTTTTTTTTTTCTTTTTTGCTTTAAATGAGTCAAATCAAAATTAAGGGATTTCCGTGTGCAATATGGATCACACACACACTTTTGCATGAGGGATTTGTGTTTTGTAAATTATACCCTTTAGCCATATCACTAGTCATTAACCTAATTTAAATTTCAATAAGAAGATTCTCAGCTTTTATCATTAAAATTAACTAGCTCCTCACTGCGAAGATACAATCACGAGGCTGAGGTGAAGGGATATCGCCAAGTACCTCTGATTAAATCCACTTTTATTCAGCAGCTCCTTGTACTCCCCTGCAGTGCTACAAAAGCAACTCCCAAGCGACTTCCCCTCGCTGACGGATTAGGTGTCAAAGTATCCCTTTTGCAGTGTCTCAAAGGCCACTCACTGCCTGCTGTTCCTGCTAACCGCTGTCTGTCATGTATTGCTAAGATTTATAAAGACACTGCTGGGATCATCTCGCAAATGCCTTTCTACCCTGTGTTCAAATGTAGAAGGTCATTCCGGGAATTACCTGTGCAAGCAGCAAAGGTAATGCTCAGGAAGAGATCTCTCTCTCTGTGCAAGCTGTTCATGTCTGTGCTGTGAAGCTATCTCCGATCACAGCAGTGGGATCAGAGCGTGCAGTGACACATGGCTGCAGGTGTCCCAGGTGATGGGACACAGCTGCAGTCAGAAGCTGGTGGGACAGGCATCCTGCACCAAAATCAGCTGCAGAAACAATCCTGGAGAGGAAATCCTGATAATGCTGTGTGTGGGGATGCAGACAGAGATGCAGACTTTGGATGGGTTGTCCCCAGGGCTTGGTGGCACCTGGCCCAACTGAGCTTGTGCAACTCCAAGCAGGGACTCATGGGGGACTTTATCTAGCTGAAATCTTGAAAGTTCAAGCAGTGTTTGGACAACACTTTCAGATGTAGGGTTTGATTTCTGGGTGGTTCTGTGTGGAGCCAGGAGTTGGACTCTATTATCCATATGGGCCCCTTCCAACTCAAAATATCACAGAATCATAGAATGTCTTGTGTTGGAAAGGACCCCAAGGATCATCAGGTTCCAACCCTCCTACCACAGGCAGGGCCACCAACATCCAGATCTGGCACTAAACCAGGTTGCCCAGGACCCCATCTAACCCAGTCTTGAACACCTCCAGGGACGGAACATCCACAGCCTCTCTGGGCAGCCTGTTCCAGCACCTCACCACTCTCTCTGTAAAGAACTTCCCTAACATCCAATCTAAACCTTCCCTCCTTGAGCTTAAAACCATTCCCCCTTGTCCTATCACTGTCTACCCTTGTAAAGAGCTGATTCCCCTCCTGTTTATAATTTCCTTTTAAACACCAGAAGGCTGCAGTGAGGTCTCCTTGCAGCCTTCTCTTCTCCAGGCTGATATTTTACGATTCTATGAAATTACACACTTTAACTGTAACAAACCAAGATAGAGGGAAGTCCAGCTCCTGTACTGAGCCCTGCCTCTGGGCAGGATCACATCCTGCACCTCGGGACTGGCAGGTGAGGAATCACAGCACTTTCAAAGCTGATTTGCTGCAGAGCACGTTCTTGAATCTTCCTCCCAGAAGTGGCTTTAAAAACAGAGGCCAGTAACAGCCAACAGAAAGACAAAAGAGTGTGGAATTGTAAATACTGTCACTGGAAAAATCTGGGAAGCCTTCTCTGGGGCTTCATCTAGAAAAAATTTCTTCTCTACAAAAGGACATTTCAGAACTAACTGAAGCAGCTCAGATTTTATGGGTCCTGGTGATGTCGTAGAAAATTAACAGGATTGTGTATTTCACAGAAAACAGCTAGAAAGGACGTTGAAAAGAGATGTTGTTTTAATTGGATTTCTTTGTTCTCCTGTTATCTTCAGCACCTCGACAATGCCTGTAGTACTCAGAGTCTTCCGGGACTTAAGAAAGCTCTGTTTCTTTGATTGTATTCTCATTTGAAACTTAGATGAGAAATATTTCTATGTATGAAAAACCATGTATACAAGAGTATACAAAGGACACCCCATGTTAACTGCCGTAGGACAAACATGCTCCACGCCACCGGTGACAGATGTAACCCAAGAATTCTAAATTCCAATCAAATGGAACTGAAGATTAATTGCCAAATCCATCAAAGTACTTTGGGGAAAAGTGGTAAACTGTACATAAACATTCGGGGACTTTTGCAAACTCCCATAGCCTATAATTAGGTTTACTGAACACTATCAAATCCGAAGCTCCAGTGCAAACATAGACAGTTTTTGTTGTTTTAAGATGCGTACGCAGATACATGAAATGTGTCTAATTACCAACAGTTGTTTTGTTTCCCTCTTTAATTTCAACAGCACAAATCCATTTGCTGCAAGAGTTTCATGTACGCTGGAATAATTAACTGCAAAATCTGAATGTCTACAAAGTTGAACAGTAAAATACAGAAATGGAAATAGTCATAAGCACTCGATAAAGCCATTTAGCTAGAAAATTCAGGGTAGGGATCGTGGTGCCTACACCTCTATTACCATTTACATTCAGCTTCATTAAGTTCTCATCTTTACTTTTCTCCTTACGGAGAAGCAAACAAAATCCCTTAATCCTGCACTTTTATCCAGGTGAAAAGGACCACGTTTTGCATGAAGTCCTTACGGGTTTGGCTATGCTCTGTGCCTGCAGCACTCTCTGACACCACAAAACCAAACCAGGTCATTTCTAGCCACAAGAACTTTGGGAAGTGTCCTCATTTTCTCCCAAATCCCTTATCCTTTAATTTTTTTTTTTTTTTTAATGGACAGGTTTTAAGATTTTAAAAGGAAAGTCATTTGGCCATGTGCACACATACATACTGCCCAAATAACACAGAGACCACAGGGTGCTTCACTACAATGATATCCTATGCTCTGCTATTTATGTGCTTTTCTATCAGAGACGAATTGAACCCACCGGTGATTTCCTTTGCAAAACAGATGCACAGTAAAATTTCATGAATACTGAGCATACACCCAAGGCTAAAAATGAGGCAAGACTTTCTGTTTCTCATACACAGTCCATGTCTACACTCATGTGCTTGAATAAATACATTAGTATTTTCAGCAAATGCAAAATTACACATATTTTAAGACTGAAGACACAGCCTTCACAGTTTAAACACATACATACAGTAGCCATTTTAGGAATGGAACTATAGATGACATCCTTCAGTGTTTACTATGCTGTGCAAAATATTTCCCAGACATGAGAAACGAGTACACTAATATATTTATTTATAGTTGAGGTAATCTTAGAATTAACTAGAACACTTTTTTTGTTATTATTTTTGGTATTTCTGTGTTGCATTTTAGAAGCATAAATCATATAATTAAAGCTTTGACATAAGAAGTGATTATGTTCAAATGCAGCTCTCCATGTCATGAGAAAATACAACGTGATGTTTTCAGATTTCAGATTTCAGATTAACAATAGTTCCTTGCACTTCGGAAACACAGTAAAGAATATGGTTGTAAAGTTTCTATGCAAGTGGGCTACAATAAATTCAAGGGTCTTGCCTTCGTAGAATTGACTAAGCATGTCAGCTTTCAGGGGAGCTTTCTTTGGGGCACACAGAAGTTTGCTCCTGCATTGTATCAAGCATCTGGTGTCTTAGACTCCAAAACTGGTAGGTGTTTTAAGAAATTTTATGCCTCGCCTGTGGTTTGGTGGCATTATCTGTGACTCAGAAGACAACAGAAGGACTGCAGTAACTGGATGGCATTAATGACAAGACTTTTGCTCTTTCTTTGATTCTTTGATTCAGCAGTAACCCCCAAGCTCTAATTTTTCTAAAATCCCAATTCTGGCTGTGTTTCTACAGCATTCTCTTCCTCATCTTTGCCCATTTCTTTGAAAAGAATTAACATTGCCAGTTTGAAGTAAACTGATAGTTATAGAAGATAAACTTTTATAAAACACGATTCATATTGCATGAATAAGCTTAACATAATCTCCTAGAATTCACTGTATATTCAACCCTAAGGGAATTAGAAGCCTAACTCACCTTGACTTTCCATTGTATTTTGAGTCTAATTGGCTTAGCATTCTCTGAAATTTCTAGCTTTAATTATTTGTTACATTAGTCCTTAAAGTTACAGCTGAGTAAGAAAAGTGAATAAAAAGCTGCTTATCTCATTTTGTATGCAGGGTAACAACCTTGCAAGCGCATAAGTGAACCTCTTTTAGACAAGCACTTTGGCCTCTTCAAATTCAGGATCCAGTAAGCCAACTACTTTGAGCATCTGAACATTCAACAAGCCAAACTGATGATGTTAACCTGTGCTCCATGAGTTCTTTTTGAAAAATTGGAGTATCCACCAATCTCTGCAACATGGAGATGGTCCAATGAGCAACCTGCTCAATTAGCAAAATTAATTCTCTTCTCTGACAACAATCTGCCCTTCTCCCTCCCAACAATAGCTCTGCTTTCAACCTCAGCCATTCAATGATTCTGTGATACTTCTCTAGAACAATAACATTATGCACAGCCTGTCCAGATACATGACAAAGGATGTTTCTATAGTACAGACACTAACTTAACACTATGGTCTAGGTACTATTTCATTTTCCTAGACTATTGCTGTCCTTCTAAGAAATTTTCACATTAAAAACGTGCTTTGGGTGGAACCTGGAGCCAGCTACCAGCACCAGCACTGGTATCCAAAGCACTCGGATCACGTGTGCAGGAAGGCCATGACTCAGTACCTCAAAGGAAAACAAACAGCCCAGCGCCATCAGCTGGCATCTACACATGAATCAATGGGCTGTAATTTCTGAATTACATATATTAATGCCTACAGTATGATGAACACTATGGACAAGAGTAATGACTTCCTCAGCTTTCTCATCTCGCTTACTAACCTCTTTTGCGGATTTTTTTTTTTTTTTTTTTTTGGCTGTTTGTGTGGTTGACACTGAAAAGCTCCATTTTTTTTTTAGAAAGAATGAAAACAGTGTGTGCTACTAACTTCTTGCTGCTGTACACTGGCAAATGCTCAAACTGCAGAAATCAATGAGCTGCATGATTCTCTTTGCTTACCGTCCTTTTACATCTTGCACAGCTTCTGCCACAGCTCAGCATCCAGCCTGCCTAGAGATCAGAATATCAAAGTACTTGGAGGAAGAGAGGGGAAGAGGGCAGCCTGTAATCACCGCATGTGTCCCCTCCAGTGCCAGTGGGGAGGATTTTCAGGCAGGTCTCTCCTTTGCTGTCAGTAAAACTCTTTCATTAAATCTGCACTAGTTTTATACTTGCATCTAGATTTAAAAGGGAGTGTCCCATGACCAGGAGAATGAGGATAAGCAGGTGCTACTCCATGGACATCTGGAGAAGTTTAACAGTTCCCATCCTCCTACCATCTACAGACTTCACTACATGTGTGACTTGATATTTGCCCACATCATTAAAAGCTCTGTAAGACACATTATGACATTGTCTCTGTCTCATTTTTTTTCCCCACCAAAAAAGGCAAAGCTACACATCGTATCATTCCTAAACAAATGGGATGCAGGGTGAAGGCTCATATTGTAAATGAGAACTGGATGCAGGAGTGTTGTGGTGTGACTTACACCTTCTTCCTCTGTGTTCCCAATATGTTAAATTAAACATTAGGATTGGATTGCAAAAAATGATACTGGGAGAAAGTATTTTCCTACATCATCCACCCATGAGAGACAGCATGGATCAGCCGGGATGGAAGTTGGTGCTGTGTCAGTTCCCACTAGTGGGAACGGCCAATGTGGAACCTCAGCTGGCTCTGGTGGGCACATTTCCAGCTCAGCTGGAGCTGACTGGCAACTTGGAGGGCTGTTTCATTTGCTCATAGAGTGCTAAGCAGAGAAATAATATGAATAAGCTATGCATAAATGAGATGCTTTGTAATCAGAAAGGGGAAATGAAAAGAAGAATACACCCAAAGGTGTTTGCTCCCTTGGTTACTATAGCAAATAGCCAAGGCGTGTATCCATAAATGCAGCTGGAATCTTATTTCAGCCTTGTTTTAAACAATAGAATATTCAGTGCTTTGACTGGCATTATTTCCAATTCACATTCCAGTAAACTGAACCATCTCCTTTCCTATTTCCCTCCAGAAGCAGAATTCCCATAGACCCAGGCCTCTAGCCATCCCTGCAGGGACCTGTAAGAGGCACAGACCAAGGAAGAGTGACTGCTATGGAGGGAAGGAGAGCAAGGAACATATTTGTCCTTAAAGCTGGCAATTCAGACAGTCTATCTTTTTGTACAAGCAGTTCTACAGGACCAAGGTGAAATGCAATTGTGCAGTGCTTTAGAATTATGTGTTAGAAAGCACCTCTGCATATAAATGATTGCCCTTATTATTAGTCTCTAAGGTAAGTTTCATCCTGCAGAGATGCTAACGTAATAAATCTGAAGACCATTTTACAATATAAACAGTTTGTGGGAAGATGCAGCATTCAAATTCTCATTTTGACTGCTGGAATGGTATAAGTCTGGGAGAAAAGGATAATAAAGCTGAAGTTCCAATGAATCCAAGTTAACCTCACACCTCCTCCCAGTCTCAGTGCTCCCCATGCAGAGTCTCGCTTTGGAGGCTGGGTTTGTTTCCACTGCATTATGTGCTACGGAGCTGGGATGACAGATTTTGTCACTGTTACAACAGAGAACATCGTTTGTGAGACAGAGGTATAAATATAATCATTTTCATTGTGAAATTTGAAATCTTCTAGCCCCAATTTCATAATGTAAATTTCTTACTTACACAGGCTAAAAAGAGAAAGGAGAGGAGAGGAGAGGAGAGGAGAGGAGAGGAGAGGAGAGGAGAGGAGAGGAGAGGAGAGGAGAGGAGAGGAGAGGAGAGGAGAGGAGAGGAGAGGAGAGGAGAGGAGAGGAGAGGAGAGAAGAGAAGAGAAGAGAAGAGAAGAGAAGAGAAGAGAAGAGAAGAGAAGAGAAGAGAAGAGAAGAGAAGAGAAGAGAAGAGAAGAGAAGAGAAGAGAAGAGAAGAGAAGAGAAAAAGAAAAAAGTGACATATTTAATGGGTATAATTTTTTGAAGGGTATCATTTTTTTAAATTCTTATACAAAATAAACATAAATGTCTTTTCATTCTTAAATTCCATGCTCTCTATGTATCACAGATCTCTGTGTGGGTTTCCGTGTCTGCCTGGATGCTTCTTTAAACCTACAAGAGCTCAGGTCTCCCAAGAAAATACATTTTACTGATTCTAATATATACAGTTAAAAATACAGGTTCCAGTAATATTGGCATCAGAGAGTGTCTGTTTACTTTGAATTAATCAGGACTAACATTTTATCTCCTGTCTGGCTAAAACACCCGCCTGTACGAGGCTCTTCACTTCAGCTGCAAAGATGAAATCTTTAAGTGACAAAATACGAGGCAGATGCCAATTTGTTGGCTGGGTTCTCTCAGGCCAATACATGATTGGGTCTGACTGCCTTCCCAGCCAGGTCCATTGCAGCACCCTGCCATAATCCAGGAGGATGTGCTACATGTACACAGAGCTGTATAGCTGTGCTGTGTGCTTATGCAGACAGATCAGTGCGTGCACCTTCAGGTAATGTAAAGAAACACTGAGTCATTGATGGAACCTCCCTCCAACTATTTATTGCAACAACAGCCATGGAACGAGGCAAAGGGAACTTTTGAGCCCCGTTGATCCATTTTCCCTCAAGTGGTCACTGCTAGGCTTACAGAAATCCATTAATTACTCTGGTATGTGCCCGCTGTACATCATTAATAAGGGCAATCTGGTTGTAGGATTTCAAAGCCTTCAATTTCTGCTCTCAGAAAACATGTCTGTTTTGATCTTCCTATGCAGCCAACCAGTAAAAATGTTGCACATATTTTCTGCACCTATCCAAAGAAATTTATCTTTCACACCCTACTTCATGCCATATGTTGGGAGCTGAAGGAATGAAGGATTTAGCTGTCAGTCTCTGAAGGCAGCACAGGCCCTCTTCCAACTGCACACAGCGTCAGATCTGAAAGTATGACATTTCACTTTAGCTTCTGTCAGCACTATCTGCGGTGTATCACTGGTGCACTGTTGAAAATATTCTTGATAGGCAGCTCATATGCGCTGGATAAAGTGCTCATTAATCTTTCCTTTAAAGTACTGAGGAGTTGGGTGGTGAATTTCTTAAGTGAACGCGCTCTGCTTGGCGCAGGATGGATATTCCCACTGCATTCCCCCGCCAACAAAGGCAGCCCTCAAGAAGCCGTCTGCAAAGCTATTTCAGCTCACTTTAGGTTTCTCTTATGGAAGCCCTCCTTCCCCATCTGGCTCTGTGGTGCCAGCATGGCACAGCCACTGCCGCAAGGCGATGGGTGCCCACTGGGTGCCCATGGGAAGGGCTTTCCTTCTTGCACAGCCCATGGTACGGGCTCACAGCACACAGAACTCCTCCTCCCATTGGCTCACCTCTGTTAAATTTTAAAAGAACACTTTCAAATAGCCTAAAGACATCAGTGCAGTGGGGTGTTTGTGTCCACCGCTTCTCATCCTAATGCCAGAACATCTCGGTGTTCAGTAGGGATATCGCAGTCTGCAAGAACCTGCTTCTTTGTCAAACACTTTAAAAGTGGTTCCACAAAACAAGAACACTTCATGAAACATTTAATGAATATATGGATTTTTGCTTGTTTTTAATCCCCCTCCTATTAATAAAAGATTGGTTTTTTTTAAAGATTCGCTATTTATTTTTCCCTCTCTGCAATTGACTACAGCAGAAACAGACAGTAGGTTTAGGCATTTGCAACAGCAACAAGAAAACAATAAAATGAAACAGAATAATATATTTTTAGCCTGCCCTCCACCTAAAAATCCCTCAGCAGAAAATGCATGATATGAAATTCATACTGACAAAGGACTATCAATCACTTCTGAGCATGGCTCTCCAATTTGTTTTTATTGTGATATCATTTAACACTTCCATTAGCATTCATATGAGAGAACTTGGCTACATAAAAGAACACAGTAAATACTTTGCTAATAGCTAAAATGCTGCATTTTATAATGAAGTCAAACCCACGTTTGGAAGGAGTCTTCCAGTATTGTTCTGGTAGGAACAAAAAAAGCCAAAGAATAAAACAAAATACCAAGGAGACTGACCGTTCTCTTTTTGAGTGATACACACAACAAAATAATCAAATGCTATTTATTTCAGCCTTATTAGTCTTTGTAGTCTGCAGTGAGTCCTTCACTAGGCAGAAATGCAGATTAAACTCTGACAAAGCCAGAGACCAGGCAACACACCTGAAGAAGACACTGATGTACCATGATCAGCTGCAGCACTGCCTTATGAAGCCCCAGACCTCATCACACCAAGATGGTAGGAAAGTGGCTGCAGCAACCCATGGCTGCCCAGGGTCCTGCAGGGCAGATGCAGGAAGTTTTTCCCTGATTCATTCATGTTTTCATCTGAATGAATCCAAAAGCTTACCCAGAAATGTTCCTTAGTCTCCATTCATGGGTGTGAAGCAAGCCAGGGCTCGCCACCCCACTCTCACTAATGTCCATGCTTTATTTTCCCATGTTAAAGTAAGCGTTGGTTTATAATCCGTTCATATTTATTAGCCTTTAAAAATGTGCAGCCTGTGATTTCAGATGCATATAAAATCCTAAACCATGTACATCTCTCAATAACACCATCCAGCCCCAGACTCTAACAGTTTTGCATTAAGCACTCCCTGCCAATATCTTAACATATATATCCTTCAGAGCCCATCTGCTTCAGCAGAACCTGGCGGAGGAGAACTTCTGGCGGTGCCTGTGCACCATGCCCTCCGGCACACAGAGGATTTGGGGAACAAGCTGCAGGTCCTCTGACAAGAACAATTTCCAAGTCTTTGCTGTATGACTGTGTTAGTTCCTACCTCCTCTTAAAAACTCCTGAGATCTAAAACCAAATGGCAAGAATAATCACTAGGTGACTAATGTGGACATATGCATGTCAGAAACAGGCCTGCCTCAAGAATTCTCCTGAAGGGAACTTGAAAATGATCCAGAGATGCTCCGAGATCCACTGCTCACCACTAGCTTCAGAAGGATGGATATGAGGTCTGAAGCCCAGTGCCTGATCAGTGACACTGCTCAGGAAGGAGATTCTCAATGCTCAGCACCTGGCTGGACTCACGGAGAAGGAAGCGGCTGGAACACAAACTGAGCACACCAGTTAGAAAGAATGCTTTAAATGACAGAAAACAACCGCTAAGTCAATGTCTAATTATCACCCATGTGACAATACTTCTACTTTCTGCCATGCCCCAGCAGGCAAGAAGCCCAGACTGACCATGGGTGCACACAGGAAGCAAAGAGCAAGAGTCTGCAGTTCATCTGCCTCTGATTCATTAATTCTACAAAATGTCTGGAGTTGGAGATTTTGACAAATAAGGCTTGACATAGCCTGTGAGAAAGTAATAAGGAAATGTATAAAATGCCTTTTAAGAAAAGCCTATTGAAGGCTTAGACCTCCATATTACATCTTCAAACACTCCATCTTATAAAGGTCAAGCATCCAAACAAGACCTTGACTGATGAACACGTTCAATGACAGATGCTCACGCAGACCCAGAGCGTGCCAGAATGACTGCTCTGTGCATCAGGTGCCCATCACACAAAGAGACTCCCGAAATGATTGCAGCCTATTGATGCACAGCTGGGCAGGGATTTCTACCTGCAGATTTGCACACATGCCTTAACAAAAGGCAGAGCTGAAATAAATAAGCTCAGCAGAGAATGCTTTGCCCGTGGCATCTAGTTCTGGTTCTACCCAAACAGCAGGCTACAATGGGAGGGAGGCTGTGAGGCAGATCTCATCCCTAAAGGATAAACCATTTGATGGTTCTTTAGGGAGGTACCTATACAGTGTGTGTGTCTGCTGAGTCTAACATGCTTGAGACAATTTAACTGTGCCGCACAGAACAAGCAACTCTCTGCCATGTCAATGCACACAGCTTCACTTATCAGCACCAAAGCCATTTTCGGTGGAGCAGAACTGAAGTGTTTAGGGGAAAGTTGCTTATGTGGTTGGCCACTTGAGACTTCTTCCTTTAAAGAACCATGAAACAGGTACACTATTATGGGAATTAAGGTCATTCCTCAACAGGGTGAGCTGGAAATCATGAGGGGATGCGACTTCATCTCGGATGAGACTTCAAACATCTCTCCCTGACCCGTTGAACATCTGGATAAACCCAGAGCGAAGGCTCACCTCCAGAGGAACATCACTCTTCCTGGAGCTATGGATCAGCGACAGCATGACGACAGGAGGAGAAACACTCCAGAAAGCTGTGACAGGCTCCTGGCAGTGCCTTCCAAAGGGAGAGCCCCGGAGGCAGGGACGTCGGCACGATTCGGGGATGCTGGGGAATGTTTCATGAAGCTGTGCTAGATACTGGCTTCTGTTGTTGATTCACTACGACTTGACTTAGTAGACACATTTGGAAGTGTTAGAGTTTCCTCTGTGAAATTTAACTCACAGAGAAGGCTCTCTTCTGACACATTACAAATTTCAATCAAAAAGTTATAGCTTGATGGAAGTGCCATGTGCAGTTTCTTATTAATCTCCCAATGGCTGGCATCCCGACGTGCTATATAGGACAGTCAGCTACATTTATTTCCCCAAGGAAGTATTCGCACTACTGCAACAGGTAAAGCTGGCTTGAAAAATTCTAAAATACCCTGAACTATGCCAGTCCAGTGATGAAGTTTGCTATGAAGTCTTTTGATTTTAGAAAGAAAACATTTTAGAAGGGTTATTAAGTAACTTTTAGTTGAAATTTTTCAGATGCACAATCTCATGAGCAATTTCTTTTCCTTTCTTTCTTTTTTTTTTTTTTTTTTCAGTGTGAAATTCCAAAATTTCCCCCACAGTGAGTATCTCTAATTTAGCTCCTGCTTAAGGCTCAGTCTGTCCTTGGTTCAGTGGGAATATTGAATTTCAGCACACTCACACTAAGAAATAAGTGCATATATATTATAAAATGTGCATTGGTCATGCCAATTTCCAACTCAGTACACACCTACTGATAAAGGATAGCATCCTTCCACATCTTACACAGTTAAGTGAGGAAATATACAAAAATCTCACCATTTATTATTCAGTATTTTCATCCTGCCCATGGGGAAGTCAGCACACGCATAGGCAACAGGATTGGGCCCACTGGGCATCAAGGACCATCTTGTGTCTGCCAGCAAGCTGCCCTATGGCACTGGGGAACCATTTCTCTCCCACCCTAATGACACTGACCCACTCCTCAGCAGTGGGTTGGAGATGTGGGGCTGAGGGTTGATCCCTTATCATGGCAAGGTGTCTCCTAACCCATCCCAGCAACTCTAAGTTCAGACAGAAGGCAGTGTGGCAAACTGCACATAAATCCATGGTATTTGTCCCTCTTTAAATTCCAAGTGCTGTGCCATTTTGGATACTCCCCTACCTTGCTTTTCATTATGATTAACCACCAACGAAGCGGTGAATATTGCACAGATTCACTGTTTTAAAGTGTGTGGTATTATTTGTCAATTCCATTGTGTTTCATATGAATTTCTTCCCACAGTGTTGTGGATATATTAATGATGTTGAAAGTTGCTGCCTTAACAGCAATACAGAATCCCAATAATGCTTCTGTTTTCAAGCATTTTCATCTCAAGACTACAGTTTCAGGCAATTAAGCATTTCAACATCCCCGTGTAACAAGTAATTATTGTCATCCCCACCTAACAGACCAAAGATCTGGCAAACACCCATTGCTGACTATACCAGAAATGGAATGCTGGGAATTACGGCCCAAGATCCAACCCAGGATCTGCCTCTTCCAACACACTGCACGGAACTGGGGCTGGAGGATGATGAGGAGGAAGGCAGTGGGGAAACAGGAATGCATTCAAACTCCAAGCACTGTGTACCAGTTCAGTCCCAAGCTGCATTCTGTTTGTCAAGGATGGTACTTCAAAGCTGAGTGCCACTCAGTCATTTCAATGCCATATTTCCCTCTGAAGATCCTCAGTAAATTCTTAGTGTCAGTGACATCTTGTGGCAATGAAGTTTTTGCTACAGCATATGGTAAACACCAGCTTGAGAGGGACAGGCAGAAAGCTTTGCACAAAGGTCTACCCAAGTTAAAATACATAGACTTATTCCAAAAACAGAACCTATACGCAATTTTTCCAATTTCTTGTCCTTTGAACCCCTTGAATGCTTGGGCTTGTGAAGTCCTATGAATCATCCTGAGAGCTTCCCAGCTCAGTATGTAAATTTGGCAGAAAATGCATTTAAGCAAATTGTTTGAGTTCATAAGGACTCAAACAATTTTGTTTTCTCTTTTTATTTCCATTCTGCCTTTTGTAGAATAAAAGAGGGATTAGTGCATGTCCAGCTATCTAAACGGAATCCTTTTAGGAAAAAAATGTTGACAAAGGAGAATGTGTATTTTTATAGCTCTGAAATCCATGCAGAAAATAAGTGTTTATAAGATAAGTACTACATCTTCATAGCTTCAAAAAGTATTAGATGAAACAAAATCAATTTTCCTTAGCTGTATTTCATTCCCTTCTGTTCTAATACTTGCTTTTTACACTTTCTTCTGTCCCTTTGTGCTGTTGGTCTAGTTAGTGCAAAAAGCACCAAAAAGTCTACAGCTTGGTACAGTCTGCTCAAGGAAGTGAGAATCTTCCTTACTCTCAGCAAATCTGAGGTCACGTCCTTTGACAGCCTTCAACAGATGGGTACTTAGGCATCATAGTTGTTTCTAAACCATGTTCAGATTACTTCCACATCTTTGCACATATCAGCACTTGCTATCAGTGGGAATTCTGATCTCAGTACTGCTATTAAGCTAATTTATATACAGGTTACTTGCATGGGGCTGTAAGAGTTGGACTAGGGGAAGTACGCCAGCCTAAAGAAAGCATCTTCCAATGGCTACAAAGGGCACAATGAATGGCACAAAAATACTGAGGAGTTTTAATTTTTCTGAATGTTGAGTCTTGAGCTGGAAGTAGAAAAGGCAGACACCAATCTGCCTTCTATGGCTCGAGAAGAAAACATTCAGCAAAGGCAGAAATTCCAACAGGCAACCTACAAGGCACTGAACAATGCCAAGTGTGTCTCCATCTCTCCAGCTTGGAAAGCTGAATGGCCTGCTTATTGCAGAGAGATCTCAGGCACTGGAAATCCCACTGCAATACGTTACAGCAAAGCCTCCACAGATCTACATTCCTCGCTGCATTTGTGTGTCTCAAAGCAAACAGGAGCGTTCTGGGAAAAACACTGACAGAACACAAGATTTTTGTGACTTCTTAAAGCGTTTGTTCAGGCTCCTGTTTACTCTCATGATAATTGTTTCCCATTTATACAAGTAATTAAAAAGCAATTGTGCTATTTTACACGTGTTACCATTCATTTACTTTTCCACTGCAAATCTGAAAATATGCAAAATGAAAGCACTTGAGCCTGGATTTAGATGGTCTACACTCCACTTGAGTTCCTGCACCTAATGTTTCCAATTAGCAGGGTTGTCTGCAGCCCCAGCATCTGGAGATGGGGAAGAAGAAAACCCAAAGCCACCCAAATGCAGACCTCTGTGTAAGCACCTTCTGGCACAAAGACACTCTTCTCTCTTAGGGCTTAAAGCAGCAGAAGGGTTTGTGAGCCAGGTTATTGATGATTTATGTCATAAACAGGAACCTTGTTGAAGAAAGCCTGAAGATTTTTCCTCTGATGAACAGATAACTGAAGTGGATAAAGAAGGGTTTGTGAGTGCGGAGGGAGGTGACTAATCTGTGTTTACCAGCAGACACAAAGGAGTGTGAGCTTTTCCCTGAAGTGGTTCCTAGCTCACAATGGGCTGAAGATGAAATGCAGATGACAGAAATCTGGAAATCCCACACCTTCAGAAAGCCAAAACTCTGCAGACATTTGTCACTTAGTACTGGGTTTGTTTCTGTGCCAGATGATGTCTATTCAGGATGTTTTTATGCTTAAATAATATGGATATGGCAGCAATTGTAAAAGCCACAAACCCCAACAGCTGGATGACAGGCCTCTGCATTTGTGTGATCCAGGGTTACTACAAGAAGACGGGCTGTTGGCACCTGTGGTCTTCGGAAATGTGCTCTTTAACATCAGCATGGGGAGAACAGAAGCATGGCACACCAACCAGAGCAGCTCCGGAAATGGGCAAGACAAGGAATCCGCGCACGCACCGGCTGCAGTTAGTCCACTTTGTGCACATTAACTGCTCCTTTCTACCCATTTTGATCAAAAAAGACACAGCAAGGATGGCATTTCATTTTCTCCTAGAAAATAATCAGGATTTATCCAGCGTATATATGCCAAGGTTGAATGCAGAGTGCATATGAGAGAAAAGCAGTGTCATCTCCTGAAGGCTGTTGATCCCGTGAAGTCATCCATGAAGCCTTCCAGGAACAATTCAAGCTCCACAGCTGATGCAAAAAACAAGGATGCAAGTCAATTGGCCCAGTCATCTTCAAAAAGGCAAATCACTCTAATTCCCTCTCAAGGCAAAACAGTTTCAAACTCATCCTGAAAGTTAGGCACCTAAGCACAAGTGGCTTTATTTCAAACAGGAGCAAGCACTGAAGCTCTCAAGCAGATGAATGGAAGCTGTGATTGCTCACCATTGCTGACAATCAGGTGGCTTGTAGTTAAGTGTCTGCATCTGCAAAAGAAAGAAGCTGGCTCAAAGGCTTCATTTTTCACTGCAAGCGCAAGCTGGGGTATTTGAGTGCAGCCAACTGCAAGTCTGAACGCCTTCCTTGCAAAATCTTGCAACCTCCAGCAAAAATGCTAAAAGCACGGCATAGGTAATGCTCCTATTTGCAATTTGCAGTTGTACCTTCCTAAATATTTTAAATGTTTAACATCAGTTGTAGGCATAGGTACCCAAGGAGTGTGTGCCTTCCGCACTGGGGGTTCCCAAGGGATCCCAGCGTCAGGCAGCTCTGTACTTCCACTGATGGGAATACTGCTGACTGAAGCCCATTTGTTGTGAAGGATGACCGAGAATTAAAATTTCTTTAAATAAATTCTCCTATGTTGGATCCATTAGGACGGAGCTCAGTTAGGCTGTGTATTGCTATATTTGGGGTGGGCTGTGACTTGTCAGAAATGTTCAAGAAATCTTTCCTCCATATAGACCACTTATTTTAAGCATCAGCTCCTCGGTAAAATTCGGAGAAGAATCACTTCTCACCAAGAAAACAGAATCAGCACTTCTTATGCTGAGATCCTGCCCTTCACGCAGGGAAACAAGAGCCCATAAATCTACAGTGGTGGATCTGTGGAGTTGAAATAGGATTTATTTGGATGCCTTCCACACACTGCAGCTATATTTCATAACCAGTTACAGAACTTACTAAATTTTGACTCAGCTGCTCTTGAAACTGCACACTTTTCATCAGGGGCATAATTAACTCTGCACCTTCTACCCACTTAAAAAGTATCAGACTGACTATACCACAAGCAAATATGAAATCTGTTGCTACTGTACCTTACCTGTTGAAAAGATGTTTAATGTTATAAGAAAGATGACAATGCAGAAGTATTAAAGAACAACCTAGGTCCCTTATTTGCATTCTTGCCAGTATCTCAGTCATCATCTTATCTTTCTGCTCACTGTCAATTTTTCTGCTTCTACACAATTAAAATGAGGAAGCATTATTCTGAGAATAGGAAATGTCCTGATGTCTAAATCAAGTAAAAGAAGATGGAAACAAAAATTTCTCTTTTAAAAATCTTTTTGAGGAAAAAAAAATCTTTTCATCACCTACAGCACAATACGCTGGTTCAAAGCCTGACCTCGAGGAAAGAAGGAAGAAAGTGAATATTGAGAAGGGTGTCAGCTACTATACCTAGGAGAGAAGGAATGAAATTAATGAAGAGAAATTAAGGCTGCATATTAAGACAGGAGGAGGAATTCCTTGTAGAGGGGTTTCTTTCTCTTCATGTAGCCCAACACTTCAATGCATGCTTTTGCCCTAAGGAAAGATCTGCCATTTCTGAATTTGTGTAGTAGGTGCTTGACTTCCTATGGCTTTCAAAGGAATCAGATGCCTGTACTGTCCTTTACGCCTTTGGAAGCTTTCTCCTTAGACCCTAACTAATCCTTACTCATTTCCTTTGGTCCATTTCCAGACAGAAAATTAAGAACTTAAGTGCTTTGCATAGGATTATGGGATGATGCTGTAGAAGCAAGGCTGAAGTCCCACCATGCAGAACATTTCAAAGCACCAGTGCCCTGGTAATGCACAAGACTGGCCAAACAATCTCGCTGGGTAGGCTGGCAGGAGCCATTCCACAACTCTTTTCCATTTGTTGTTTATTATCAGAAATTCAGCTATGTAATGACAAACCAATAGTTTCAAAACAGAGTTGCTCCTTCTGCACAAACTCAAGTTTTTCCTAAAGGGAGCCTTTTTTGTGCCCAGAGTACCACATTTAGTCACGTAACTATCAGCCACCATTTTAATTTTCCTTTTTGCCTCATCAAGTACTTACTGAGCAGAAAGTACTACCTGTGATAAATGCTACCTGTCAAAGCTTTACTTTGATCATGCTTCAGGAAGGAAGGATTTCCAAATCATTTGCTTGGAAATTTTTAATTCTTAAGTGGGTTGTTTGTTTTCCTCAAAGGAAGCACTAACCTATTTTATATTGTCAAAAATCTATTTTTAAACAAAGTTTTCCTTTGTACTTTAAACATTCCCTAAAAATACTTCTTAGGTTCATTTTGTAAAATTAAAATGAAGCCGAGGCTTAAACCATGGTCTGACTCAGCAGCTCTGTCACCGTGCTTACCCACTGCCTACGGAAGGACTGAATCTGCCCAATGGCTCTGTTCACCTGAATTAGAGAGCTGAGTTAATGCTGTCATTTGCCATGGCACCGATGTCCCTCTAACTATGTCAAATCACCAACGAGAGAGATCCCTCGTTTCGCTTAACGTTCTTTCACAAACCCACAAGTAGAGCACAAGCATAACAGCCCTCTCATTTACCCTTCCCATGGTTGATATTTGGCATCTAAAACAAAAGAAGGAGGCTTGGTGTGGGAGGTGGTTGAAAAGGTCACCTCTATAGCTTCCAGGAAGGATTTGCCTTGCTTCACTAAGCCCCAGACACTGCACTTCAATTTTGCTGGTTAAATTTGACTTTGCAGGATGGGGTGGGAGGGGGCAATTTATGGGATGTGGTCAGCAGAAACCACAGCGCTGTGCATCACTGTGAGCAGCCGCAGCTCTTGGTTGGTGCTGCGTGGGGTCACTGTGCAGGAGACGAGCTCCAGCAGCCTTTATTGCTGGTAAAAGAAAAGACATGGAAATACATCGATACTCTGAGCTGCCATGCTGCAGGACTGGTAGCTTTGCTATGGAAAATGACAAGAAAGCAGACAGTATTCTAACAGCATCCAAGTATCACCTGTTAACAGAGGGATCTTAGCACTAATGCTACCTTTTTTAATCAACAGCAAAAGCAATTGCAGCAGAATGATCCTCGTGGCAATGGAGACTTGCTTTCAGCATTTGGAGTACGCTCTCCTCTATCCCTTTATGTCACGTCAAAGGGAGTTATTCAGAGAAGTACAGGAGCTAGACCTCTTTGTTTTGCACTTGCTGTTCTTAGACTTTAGAATTTCATTAAAATTCTTACATGTTAAAGAAAGAAAAATCTTGGAGGAAAGGAAAAATAAAGCTCTTCCCCTATTTTATTTACAGACACTGCTAAGCCTCCTTAAGCTACTTTTGACTCGCTGTCTCATACCCTAGCAAACCAGATGTGAAGAAGGCAGATATTGAAGAGCACAGTACGCACAGCAGGGCTGCCAACTGTCCATACATTTAGGAACAGTTTGTAGAACTACAGGAGCTTTGTGAAAATTCTGATTCTTTCTGTAAAAACTGGCAAGCCGTCCTGCATCTTGGCAAAAAAAAAAAAAAGTTACCATTTGAGAACATAGAATCATAGAATCACACTGGTCATAGAAACATACTGGTCTGCTTTCATTTGGGAAAAAAACCCACCTCAAAAAATAACCCTCCTATTGCTGGATCATAGAATTTCTGTATGGAGCTCTTCTCCAAATTCCTCGGCTATGGGAATGGATCGCAGGGTTGCTGATGTCTAAAAGGAATTGACCAATGATTCTGTGGGATACGGAATATTGTGCGACAGAACAGGAATGCAGTTCAGTTAACCACAAAAATAGAAACACTTTGTTTCAAAAATAACTTACTGACACTGGGGTTTTAAAAATAACCACCTAAAATTACTTTCATGATTAATAACATGGGATATTTCCCTTTCTGCCCCCCAAACCGGCTGGGTGGCTATTCAAATGCAAATGTGCACTAACAGCTATCAGCTTTATTTCCACAGATCAGCTGGAATGAGCAAAACCTCTGCTTCCAAATGCAAAGGCCGCACTGATGCTATCTGCATAACTTGCTTAACATGCATGGGATTGCAGGGGCATCCCTGCGGTCAGTCACTGCGTGCCCTGTGCTCCCACCTGCTCCAGCACCCAAAATCTGCTGCTGCCAATGCTGGTCCAGCAGGTGAAACCCCACACCTGGATGCCCAACATATAGGAACGGCAGCGTGCAGCCCAGTGCAGGTACAGCTATAGGGTCAGCTCACTGCCCACGTACATTTAAAGTATGAAACCCCAAGCTCCTTTGCTCTACAGTTACATCTTAAACTCATTTTTTTAGCCTCTCTCCAACTTTATAGTTTGCCAAGGTTTGATTTAGAAGAGTGCAGCAAGAACATTATTGGAGAGAAGCCTTGCCGGCGGATTTTTATTGTAACAGAGCTGAATTTGCTCCAGCTGGCTTTCTGCGAAGGCAAAGAGGACAGCCAAAGATTTTATATTCAAGATTAAGCAGAATTCCGAAGGCAGGAGGCATGTCTGCCTACAGTACCATCTCAGGAGGTTCCACATCTCCCAGTGTGGTTAAAAAAAGTCATGTAGAAGCTGCACAACAAACGCCACTTCTTTTTAGTGGCTTTCCTGCTCCTAGAGTTGGAAGTAAAAGGCTTTTAGGGTTCATATTATTTCTTAGGCTTCAAAATAATTATGAATTCTTATTCCAGGGATTCACCACTCCAAATGTACCGAAGTGAGACCATAAATTTGAACATCAATATGAGTGAAGTCAATGGCAATATTCCTTAGCACCCGGGATGTCAGAAATATTGTGTGCATACAGACACCCACCCAAGGAAGAGGGAGTGAGAGCACACACATCTACCCAGAAAATCATTCTGGTGGGAAGAAGAAAAAAATTGCCTTCTATCAAGCTGAGATTAAGTGAATTTCTGCCACTGCTGAATGACTTGGGAACTCTATTCACTTTAATGTACTATGAGCTGTCATTCCCATCTCTATACAAAGACACCGAGTTTCTCAAGAGCAGCTTGAAAAAAGTATTCAACATTTTCTGTACTTTCACATATTTTTTCTATGTGTATTTTTTTTTTTTTCCATTAAAATGATACTGCTGCAAGTTAGCAGGAATAACGCAGACCTCTCGTCTCCCTGTAGTTTTCTGTTTGTATATATTATTTATAGGGAGAGCCTGCTCCAACCCTTGCACTTAGACTACCTAACACTTGCTATTATAAAATATTATTGTGACCTTTTTTTGAGCTCTTAACGCTGTCATTATTTGCAGCTAGCCTCAGAAATTCAGAAAAAGCCCTGAAGGCTTTTCCTTGGTCCATGAAACTCGTTTCAGATTTGACGGGTAATGATTTGAAAATCTCCATTTTGTTCTCTGCCTTTGTCAGCACTGTTTTGGCAGCATCCAAAAGAGCCCTGGACACACCAGAGCACTGCATCCAAGGCAGCAGCATGAAGTGCAAGGACAGCAGCACGCTTCCCAGCCTGAAGAGGTGAGTGCTGAGTGCTTCTGTGCTGGCTGGGGACATGGCTCCTGCAATGCGGTGTAGCCGTGCTGTAGTTTGGGCTCCAGTCCATTGGAAGTGAGATCTCCAGTATGGCTGCACGATGCCTCGGGGCTGCTAACCTCTGTCTTTACATCCTTTGGAACTCTCAACCAGACTGCCCAATCTGTGCCTTTTACATGGCTTCACATAACATGTTTACGCAGAGCCTGGCAGACTGGCACTGACCTTGTTCCCGTTAGTGCAATGGACAGAGCAGGCAGAGCACCGGCTGTGATTTGGCTGTCTACACTCACAACACACACACACATATCCCATTCGTAGGACAGCAACTCCAACCCCTGACGTGCCCCTGGACCATGCAGGATGCACCAAAGCTTCCAGGCAGCTGACTCTACCTACAGCTAGAGCCCTTTCTGCTCCAGTAGTCCCTTCACACTGCAGTAGGGACAAGATGACAAATCTGATTATATTAAAGGCCATTTTTTCACCCCGCATTCCAAAATTTACAAGTTTACCATATGTTTTTTATAGGAGACTAGCTTGTCTCTTTTAAGGGAACCATTGTTTCAGTTTTAATGGATTCGATGCTTTCATGCATGCATTCATGTCTGCTGAGAAGTCAGCTCCTGTATATTCATAGGCAAACAGCTGTTTTGCCCAGACCCAGCGCTGTGTGCCTGACATCCGACGGACTGCAGAAGGTCACCTTTCCAAATGGGCCTTTCCCAATTAACACTCAAATTTTAAAAGATACTCAAGTGTCCACTGATCACGCCAAATTAGCATTAGAAACAGGCATATATATGTATATATATACACATAGGGAGAAAGATAGACAGATACAGAGACAGATGGATAAATCATGCAGTGTATTTTGCCATTCCTCTGTTTAACTTTATTCTGCTGAGTCAGAATTATTTTATTTTTTTAATTTCAGAGAAGACACACTGTACACTTTGTCAGTAAGACAGAATTCATAGAGGTACTGCAAAGAGCTACTTACTGACACTGGATGCAATCTGTAGGTAATTCACATTAAATTATATCTCCTGTTCCACTGTGCATTGCAGAACTGAAGATATGCCCATTAGAATGACAATGTTGTATCTGCATAGAGTCTGTGAATTTTATAAAATAAGGCCGTGTTCTTCCCACATACAACCAGAGGAGAAACAGATGTCCTAAATGGAAGGTTGCATTTTGATATCATTAATGGGACCCTGCCACAAAGTAGGGTACAATATAAATCAATCTGTAAATTACATTGAAAACAAAAACACCACATACAGTGGGAAGAAGGGTGATGTTATCTCCTTTGTAATCTTCTAAGGATGATAAACTTACAGATCTAATGTTTTTTTTAATGTTTTTCTCCTGCTGTGTGGGTGTCAGGATATCACAGCTTTTTCTTCATCCTAGGAAGTACAATTCTGCTGACACGTCCCTCATACTATAACAAAAAATGAAGTAGGTGGTGTGTGCTGCCTTCCAGAAGTGCCAAGTCCCACTCTTCTTTGTAATAAATGCAAATTTGGGCTGCAGGAAACTGAAGAGTTTATCCTGTAGAAGGGATGGGTTTGTGCTCTTCAGCATCAGGTTGCACACATTTGCATCAGTGTTAACACACGCACTGAGATCAATGAATGACCATGCAGTAATCCAAAAATAAGCACAAAAAGCAGCAGAAACCATGTGTTGTACTAATTCAGGGGAAAATTCTGGGACATGGAGGTGTGATGCTATTTAAAGGGTTTCCAAAAATGTCAAAATGTTAGCAGATTTTTTTTCTTTCTTTTTTGCACCTGCAAAGTGAAGGTTTGCAAATATACAGTTTTCAGCACTCGAGGAGGCTGTGCTGAGACACAGGTAAACATTTTGAGTCTGGGACAACATTGACTTTTTCACCTCCTTATATAAAGAAGGAAGAAGCAGAACGGCAGCTTATCAGAAGGCATTTATAGAATCCCAAAACATGGAAAGCATAAGTAAGAACCTAGAGAAGCCTTGCATTTAATGGAACAGCCTTTCCTGGTGCTAACAGCAAAACCATTAAGTCATTTTAGCAATCCTCTCCGAGGAATACTCCCTCCTGGAAAGCAGACAGGAGCTGATTACTGCAGGTGGGTGGCAGCATGCCCACAGGTAGGTGTTGCAGAAGGGACTGCTGGGCCCGTCTTGCTCCCTGGGGAGAAAGGAGGAAGGGAGGATCACAGCAGGAACGTGGGGAGGAACTCTGCTCACAGCCCCACCATACGCGCTTGCAGAACTGCTCTGCACGCCTCCAAATCCCACCAACGGCTGGCACAGCAGTGAAACATCTTTGAGATGATTCTTTTCCTCAAATATATAAAAGATCAAATAAAAATCCTAATTACGGTGTGCGTATACAGGCTAGCTCGCAGCCAGCCAATCCCTCTGCTAATGACTGCAGCATTCTACCATTTGAACTCAAAGGAATCAAGTCTTTGGAGAGCTTCTTAGAAACACTGAGCACTTGGGGTGCCTGACGTTCTTCCTCCCGAGACTTTGTCACTTAAAAGTTATATATAAAATGCTCATTTCCAAAGCAAGGTCCCAGATGAAATTTTTGCCCCAAACACCATCCTTTATAATTTGCATGTTGTTGAACGCTTTCAATTTTCTGTTGATTTCAACATTATTTACAGTACAATGATGTTGAGTTTTAATTGAATGTTTAAATAAATGCTTTCTAGCATACGAATGCTTGGTGTCGGCAATAAGAAGGAGGCAACTTTGCTATAGATAATTATGTCCTACTTTGGCTTGGAGTTTATTTCAATCACAACACAACCAAAGGAATAGGAACACAATTTCAGCTAGAATTGTATGTTTACTTATATATAATTAATATGGCCCATATCTAATTTGCATTCCAAACTCCTGGAAAGAATATGTTTTAGGAAGAAATTACCATGGTAATTGGCCTAAAAGGAAAAACTGCATCCTGACCACCATCCCATCCTTGTCAGATGTAATGGACTTAACTTTTGCCAGCACTTGTGGAAAAGGGGCATTTTGGATGGGAAAAAAAACCCAAAACAGTTCCTACAAGGCAATCAAATAACAGAAATAAATTCCCCTATGCTTGAATGCTAATCACTTATATATGAATAATAAGCATGCCCCATGAGTCTAAATGATCCACTCATGTTTGTAAATGAGCTATCCGCAGAGATTATTCCCACATAAACTTCTAAAGACCCAATCTTGGTGCTTCTGAAGTCAACAGTAACATCTCTATAAGCCTCTTTATGCTTCCAGTTTGCCAGACCCATGATAAAATATTATACTCCTACCACTACGGGTTAACACTTCTCCATCTTCACACCTCTTGTCGGTTTCTCTACACTGTGGATGCCCAAATCCACACCTCTGGAATCAACAATTTCAGGATTTCCTTTTGATTTGCAGACACACACACACAAGTAAATATTGCTCATACCAACAATTTTAGGAGTCGCTGGATCCACACCAATACCCGCTGCATACAACACTAATACATACAAATACACAACACTAATACATACAGATGCATGCATACTACAGCACATGGGAGAATTTCCAAATTAATTACATGTAGTAAAACTCACAAAGGTGCTTTCTTACTTAAGAAGCAATTGCTGCCAAATGTGTAACGCTTAAAACCAACGTAGTGCTGCGTAGTGCACCATCACCCTGCCTGCTGGAGCTCTGCAGATAATTAGAAGCCACTCTAAGTTACATAAGAAGATTATTTTTTTAAGAAGCAGTGCTTTAAAGGTTTCAGCTTCCTTCCACAGCGCTTGGCGATTTGTTTTGCTTCTTAGAAATGTTTTATTTTAATAAGTGCGGTTTTATATGGGTTCTACTGCTTTAATGTAAAACACATGAATATGAATGTGCAGTATTTACAGGAGATATCCCCCCTGCATTCTGCTCTATTTTGTCATATTGTCTGCAGTAGATATGTAATTTTTATTTTCCCTTTAGCAGTGAGGTAATTTGCCCATGTTATTTGCTCTGTGGGCATCCTCATAACACGTTCTGAATTTATTTCATGATGTCTCTTGAAAGCACTGTGAATCCAAGACATGCCGAATCAAACTAATGAAGTAACCCCTGCACTAACAACCCTCCCTGTCTCAACTCCGTTTGAAGCAGAAAGGACAGAAGACTGATAGACAAATATTAAACATATAATTCTTTTGGACTTGGTCCACATGTTCACGAGATAATGAGATCTTAACAAAGATGTAGATACTCACATGAAATATTAGATCTGACGTTTCATTTGAGGTGAAAATTGCCAGTCCTCCTAATGACATCTTTTCTTACCAGGTATAAGAAAAAAGGGACTGAACTGTACAAACTTGCTTTTTTTTTTTTTCCTCAGTGCTGATTTTGATCTTACCATGCCAATTTTCAGTGAAGAATTTTAAAATGAATATAACGAAAAGACTGGGAAAAAAAAAAAAAAAAAGAAGATAGAAAGCTGCTGGTTATTCACCAAGAGACCCTTTAATTTTAAAGAAATCACCACCATGAAGCAACCTTGCTGATATCACCATTAGTCCCTAATTTGTGGCTGGCTCAGGCCCCTAAGACCCAAAATAGGAAGTAGAGAGGCTGAACGTAAAGCGAGAATGTGCCTCTTCCAAGTTAATGCTGTTTATTTTGAAATACTGAGGGAGTTAAAACCAGTTTACATCAACCTGGACATTTTCATTCCTCAAGTTGCATCTTCAGCTCAGTTTGTGACCTTACAATGCGATGTGTCAAAAGGAAGAGGCATCTGAATCTTTTATTCCAGCTGTAGTATTGCGTCCTGAATACATTTTTACATTTTGTTCGTGCTCCGATGTCAGATTCCATTCCACATTGGTCACTCAAACAGAGCTGCCAAAAGTTATTTTCATTAAAGCCTTTCAGCGCGTTGGTAGGAGAAGGAGGTCAGGGCTGAGATGCCTCTTTTTTGTTTGCTTGCTTTTCCCAGATTTTTTTTAGAAGAGAGGAAAAAATATCAAGAATACAGAAGAAAGGAAAAGCTTCCCAGACGATACTGCAGAACAAGGGAACTCCATGGCAGATATTCACTCAGTGAAGATAAAAGCAATGCTCAACCATAAAGCTCTACTTTATGTATTTACTCTTCGAGACATGACAAGACTTGTAAAGCAATAATTGTAGCTTCACACAACTCTGTAACTTTAACCCAGCAAACATGAGGTTCCCTATTGTAAATGTCGTAGAAGAAGGTGGTGGTGAGACACCTCCACAACTGGAGCTTTTTCTAATCTGTAGCCAGAAAACAGTTACCCCTTTGGGTCTCTCCAGTATCGTTCCTGAGGTATGATCTCCAAATGAGTATGCACTCTGGTGCAATCCAGATGGGATGCTAACAGTGTGCTTGATTTTAGCTAATATAACTGCAATTATTGGCAATTATATCCTCCTTGTTTCTCTTTCTCATACGTTCCAGGAAAATTCTGAAGCATGGATAGACTCATACCTATACAAGACAAGAGTTGTGGCAGACCTTAGCTCCAGGACCAGGCTGTCAAGAGGATTTGATCATACCATAAAGGCATGATCCACTTTCCTGAACAAAAATACATGTGTCAGAAGTTATGCGCAATGTCCTGGAGATCCCTGCATTTTCCAAAGACATGTCATTGAGCAAAAAGGACAACATGACATGGATTGAAGTCCCTTGCTGAAACTGCAGCAGCACAGCTCAAGAAAGCAATTTTCAAGGTTGCAACTCTATTACACCTATTTTAGAGGTTGAAGTCACTTCTCTGTAATGACCACAACCTTAAAATTATTTTTTTAGAATAACTGTTCCTCACTGAGTTGCCCCTCTGTCAACGTTGGCTTTTTCATTCAAAAATAGAGCTCACTGTAAACGAGTATAATCTTGAAGGATTCAGAGAAAAAAAGAAAAAAAAAAAAAGATGGTAAAGGGGACAAAGGGAAGAATGACACATGACAGCAGACTGTGCCAGTTAAAAATGTAGTCTTTGCACAGGAAAACAGCATGGCCTTAACATTATACACTGAAAGGTCATGGACATATGTGATGCTAAATGACCCCAGTGAATCACAAAGCAACCTTGCTCTCCTTAGCTACACATGCTTCATGAAAGATGAATAAACATAAGCTGGTCTGCTATCTTGTATGTGTGCTCAGAGTAATCTTGAGGTATTATTGTGAATCCTTCCAGACTGTCTAAGCCCCTACAAAGGACATGTTGTAAAAGGCATTCATCATCTGCTAAGAAGCTACATCTGGGACATTCCAGCTCCTAGGTAGTCCCTAAAACCATTTAGCAGGGAGAAATGGCAATCAGCAGGATAATCAACTTGTACCACCAGGAGAGAAATCACCCAATCCCTCTCTTGGACATTCCTGTCTTCTTAAGGAGATTAAAATCCGGAGTTGATTTTTAAGCAAAGCTACAGGCTAAAGAGGGATAAAAACAGTTTTTTAATTCTTCCAGAATATTAAAACACAATCCAGAATGATCAATATCAAAAGTCATTTCATTTGTTATGAAAAACTGGACTGGTTATGATAAACTGAAGAGGTTAAAAAAACAAAAGTCAAGGCTTTTTTATAGTATCACTCCCTCAATAGCCATAAATGGTACCATTTTCATGGTTACAAAATGCACTGGCATGTGGCTCAATTCATCCAGCGCAGGTCACTGGTTAGGTCCAGGACAGCAGTTAAGCACGTGCTTAAAACAAGGCTGTAAGTAGGTCCCAAAGGGTGGTTACTATGCGCAGCAACACTGCCACTTCCATTGCCTCCACATGTAAACAGAAATTTCCACTTGAGAAAAGAATTTCCACTGTGCAGATATAACAATAAATATATAGTTCTCAATAACTGCTGCTGTTTCTTAATTATTTTTGTTGCTGTTACCATGCTGGAAAAATTCCACTGTGTCTCACGGCCTCCTGTGGAAGAGTTGTTTATCTTAAGTTATAAATTTCTGTTGCGAAGAGCAATATCGATCTATGAGCAAATAGCAATTTTATTTACTCAATAACCATAAGAACAGGCTTGCAGAAGTAATTTTAATTATTAAGTCTATGTTCAGCAATTACTTGTTACGTACAAATTTCATTTCTTTTGTTAATTTTAATAAAAAGTCCATTCCAGGCCTGCTGTGTTCCTCTTCTACAAAGGCATTTAAAAGATTAGTCTTAATTATGGGTTTCAATGTACAATGTGATGAGAAAAAAACCACAACAAAAACACCAACAATGATGGATGGACTGCTAGGCTTTCTGCTAATTTCTCAGCAGGCACGAGCCCTGTGACATTAAAAATACAGAATAAAGATGACTTCTACAGTCACTGAGGGAAAAAAATACCATCTAAAAGCACACTCATGCAATATCTGTTTCACGCAGTGCAAGCAGCACAGGCCAGATCTGCCAAATTTCCTATCTGCAATCAAGCACTATTTAGACGACTTTTTCTGGTCAGACTTTCGAAGAGATTTTTGCTGGCTCAAAGATTCAGCCCAGTGCCTTGTGATGAGTGAATTATGTCCTTGATCAAACTCATTTCAACAGGTGTTAAGAGCCACCTGGTTCTGGCATTTTGTAAATCCCACTGGGCACCCTCATGCCTCCTCAGGGAACTGAATCCCTTCAGCTAGTTGGATGAACGTCACACGTCTGCATGTCCAGGCTGCAGGGACACAGTGAAACACAGCACATTTCTGGGTTTTACACCTGCAAACATGTCAGCAATCAGCATCAATGGATCCTTGCACTGATAGGAGCAGAGGTAATGGCCTCATGTTCCACCAGGGGAGGATCAAGTTGGGCATTAGAACATTTTTGTCTCAGAAAGAGTGGTGATGCAGTGGCACAGCTGCCCAGAGAGGTGGTGGGTTCACCATCCTAGGAGGTGTTCCAGAGCTGTAGGGATGTGGCACTGAGGGATGTGGGCAGTGGGTGGGCTAGGGTTGGAACTGGAGATCTGAGAGCTCTTTTTCAACCTCAGTGATGCTGTGATTCCTTTGTACTCTCAAGGAAGAACTAGCTATCAGAAAACATTAATGAAGGAGATACGATGAAGATGGAGCTACAAAAACATGACCCTGTCTGAAAGTTTTTGTTGCTGCTGATACGTCCTGGCAGAGAAGAACTGGAGACATTGAATGTATGAACCTCAAGGACAGCTCAGGACAGAAGCTCAGGACAGAAGCTCTCAGTTTTCCTTTTCAAACGTTCCTGTGTCCCCAGCCCAGTTCATTTATGGGGCCTCGAGTGACTCTGCTCACTGGGAGATGCTGCATTAGTCCCTTCTCATTCCAGATCTCCCTGAGCTCAGCAGCCACACTGCCTGCTTGGATTAACCACCTGTCTCTGTTTGTGCTCATCCTTTTCTTCCCCTCTCTGCCCCTCTCCTCCAGTTTGGCTCAGTAAGAATCTCATTACAACCTTCCTTCCCAGCATCCCAGTACACCCATATTCATCCACACTGACTCTGAGTGGCGAAGTCTCACTCTCTGTTGAGAATGCTGACAACAGATTGTTTCATAATTAATTAAAAGGCAAAACCTGGACAATCTTGATCACTGCTGATGGGAATTACTTTGTCCAACTTCAGTATATCTGCGAGCTAAACATACAGTTTAGAATTTGTGCTTATTTTAAGAAACCTTCTAAAAGCACTGCTTCAGTGGTGAGTAGTGTAGACATTTGGGAGTAGATTATATCTGGTAAAATTAGCTAATATTTGCCTTCAAGACAAGGTTACATAATATTATAGCTTCTACTTTCACAGTCATTGCGGATGTGCAACAGGGATCAGACATTCATGGTATACAGCTGCCCTAACAGAAACCAGGGGCTCTCTTTTTTACAGCACCCATAAAAATCCAAAGATCAATTCAGTGCACATTTAATTACTTCAGTGCCCACTGGCCCTCATGTATCTGTGGCACAGGGGATGCAACACACAGTACATTGCACACACGCTCCTGTTTCACTCAGCATGGGCTAGATCCTGTTTTTGGTAAAGCTGGTGTAACTGTATATGAAGTTACTCTATATTAATGTTAACACCATTATATTGAGTCCACCATGAGAACTGTACAACAGAAACTGCTGCATGAGATGAGGCCAACAGCCCAAGGCCCCCGCTCAGTCACAGCAGAGCACAGTGAAGGATGTCACTCATTACTCTCTTAATTACAGACTGCTCCAAAGAATGAAGGCTTATAGGCTTCACTAATCCAGATCTGGCTATCCTTCTTCCCTGCGTCACCCAGTCTCCCATTAGCAAGGTGCACAACTTGCTCTTTCTAACCCATTTGCTGCATTTTCAATGGCCACGCTCAGTTCACACTTGCTGAGTTGCAGGGAGAGAAAGACTGACAGGGTTTTAAATAGACACATGTAAGGCCATGCCCTATTTTTTTTTTTTTTTTTGGAGGAAGAAATTGGGGAGAAGGGATATGTTCCACAAAGAAATTCAGCACGTTTTTGTTATTCTGAAAAGCTGACAGAGGAGCAATGTTTTCAAAAGGAATCAACTTTTGAAAGGAACAGGGTACTGAATATTTAACCTTTTGAAAGGCGAAAGCTCCCTATATCACAGCTTTCTTATACACTCTTGCTTGACTGAATCACTGAAACAAATAAAGGTTTATTCTCCCAATGCTGGGTTTAAACAAACTAACAGAACTTTGGGCTAATAGTCTTTAAATGCTCCTTTTATTCTGTTCAAGATACTTTATTAAAATACGAATTAATCTTATGCTATATATTAGAGCATTGTACCTAGTGACAGTATAGTAAAGGATCTGTCAGGCTTTTCATTACAAAACCCTATTCTAAGCCGGAAAAAAAAATCCCTCTGGGCTGAACCTTGGTATACAAGTAACTTGAAAGAAATCCATTTTGTGGTTTTTGAATTCTAAGAATGCAAAGAAAATTGATTTAAAATATTTAAGAGACCATTTTGTGCTTATGTACCTCAAAAAACCTAAAAATTCACGTTTTTTATCAAAATTTTGCTGGCTTATTAATCTTTATCATAGGAGACCGTCTTGCTTTAGAAACACACAAACATGTCTCCACAAAAATTACAGCTCTCCCCACCTGCCCAAATGTATTTTCTGTATATGAGAACATGTATGAGAGCTATTTACTAGCCCCCAAAACTCAGATGGGCACCTGGCCTTTCCTGGATACATCCAGAATGTGCTCAAGTGGGTAGAGAGAAATGATTCAAGAAAAAACAAAAAAAACAAAAACCAAACAAACATGAAGAAAAATAATAGAAAAGGAAGAGTAAAAATGACAGCAAGTCTGGAAGCCATATGAAAACAGTCAGATTTCTGCCTTTGAAGGATGGAGGGATATTTACAACACGAGCTGGATGTGAGCGGCTGCCTCCTTGCTGCTCTCACAGTTTGGAGAGAGCTGACCCAGGCTTTTCCAGGGGCTCTATCTCACTGCAGGGTGTACAGCAGCCAGATGCCCCGTGCACAACTCTCAGCCACCTGGGACTCTGCTCAGGTCATTTCTGCTGGCCTCCATCTGTACTCAAGAAGCTGTTGGGCTCCTGATCCCATCTGAAGCTGCAATGCTTCACTTGGGTTACAGAGAAATGAACAGACCGACTCTTGCTGTCGGTGGTGCAGAACAAGTGCCAGGGCTCATACGATCCCCTTTCTCCTTTAGGGACCAAACACTTCCCCCATTCCTCTTCTTTGCTTGGGTTCTTTTTAACTTTTTTCTGCCCCGAGCTGCCTGACCCCTGCCTCACTCCAAACCCAGCCCGGACACAGCAGTTACTTCTTCCCTGAAGCTGGGAAGTGCTCGTTCAATAGGCAGACTCTGGATGGCTGACACTGCCACTGGCAGCATTTCGGCCCCGCACTGACATGCTGCTGCTGAACTCCATGGGAGCTAATCCGTAAAATGACCGGCTATGAATTGAACCAGGATGTCAAAAGTCAGTTCTTTATCTTCGCAATCCAAAATCTTTATTAAGTTCTCACTCAACCAAAACTTGGCGGAATCAATGGGGCAAATCTCAAAGTGCTTAGTTGGTTTTTATAGCGTTAGGACTAAAGCAAATTTCTATTGACTCAAACAGGAGCTTATTTGAGACAGGTCTCAAAAAAGCAGAGTGAAAGCCCTGTGAGAGGCTCAAAAGCCGTTGGAGGTTTTTTCTAGTACCTTCTCCTCTGTGCACTGAGGAAATCAGGAATGCGTTCACATCAACAGGCAATCTTTAGCAACATGGTCTTGCCAGAAAGCTTTTTCTAACCCCTTAGTTCTTCCTTCAGCACCCTGCTTCCACCAGCACTCTTCTTTACCCATGTAACACCTTCTTTTCACCCCTTCCTACAGCATGAACAAATATTCTACGCATTCCCTAGCAGGTTTTGGGTGGGAGCAGAAAGGCTGAGACACTCCTTGTAAGGTAGTTTTGTAGCTGTGATGGTGCTCTTGTTTCTTCTTTCTGTGCCAGATTTCCAGAACTGTTCTCCCTCAATTACCCTTTCTGCCTTGGAGTTTTACAGAGCAACACGACAGCTGGAGGTTTTGTTTAGTTTAATTCCCTCTTCCCCAGCCTTATCCTCCCTTTCGCAGCCAATAAGGCTTTCTGTCTGTGACTGTGATTTGGGACCTTTTAACTTGCCCTTTTTTCAAGTTATTCAATATAGTTAAGGACCAATGATGCCAAACTAAATTTACTGGTACAAAAACCACATTGATATTGATTGTACGGCAGTTCCATGAGGGAGCAGATGATGCAGAGTCAAGATGGAGATGGGAAACAAATGCAGCTCTTGACCTTGCAAGCTGCGACCTGGCTCCCGTATTTTGAAGCACAACTCCTAGCCCCTACAGAACATCCCAAGCCAGCATTCGAGTGCTCCACTTTATGCAACTGGCTATCCCCTGTTACACAGCTTTGCTACTATATTTGCAAAGTGCTAACAGAAGTTCAATTACAGTTCCTCATTTTGTTTCGGTTCACTCAAAGGACGAAAGTGTCTCTCGTCTTACAGCTTTATTTTACTGTTCTGAACAGGCTTGCAAGGTTTGGAGCTGCTGAAATGGAATCTATCCTCATAATCACAAAATGTGCCCATCGCAATTTAATAATCTGATACAATGGGAGTATTTGCGTACACCCACTGAAATAAAATGGGAGCACAATCATCCCCTGATATCATTATAGGGCTGATGGAAGTCAGTCTTGAATTTAGAGGATATTTTATGCAGATAACTCTACTAAGTACATAAGGAATTTAGGCATATAATATCAACAGTTTTCTGGGAAGAGAGTTCATTTTGAAATGAAGCAGCTCACGTAACTCAGTAGTGCTCTTCACACTCTCCACTTTAATTTTCCTACAGAAAGGTGAATAATAGAATTATTCAGACAATCCTCCCCAACCCCTCCCTGACTCCCAAAATCAATACAAATTTTGATTTGCCTTGAATTCTTCCTCTCACGTACAAAGAACACATAATTCGGACTCTCAGAGGAACGCGCGCTCCGTACAATAAGCAGCATTAGCACCTCGCGATGCCTTTGATTTGTCATTCTTTTGGTATCACAGGAGCTGCCCGGTTGCTCTCTCCAGCACAGCCCAGACATCAGGAGCTCACACACTTCCAGCCTCCATCGACATGCTGATATTAAGAAATGCTGAAAAGACAATCATTATTCTTTGTGTGCTTCCCAATGTATTCTCTAGCTGAAAAACTCATTCCAGCACAAAGTTCTCCATCTTGTACGAATGCAAAGAACAACTTACAGGTTACACAAAAAGAAAATGCTTTAATCTGTGGATTGCTTAGCATTTATACATCTATGCTTTGAGAGATAATTGCTTTCTTTGATTAAAACACAAAGGAGAAAATGAGCTATGTGCTATGACACTGTTCAGTTTATGAACAACCAGGATCAGGAGAGGCAGTAAATTTCTCGGTGTCCCAGTCCCAGAATCCTGTATCAAGATACAGAGCTATTCTCCTGGCTTGCACTGTCAGCAAGACCAGATGGGTCTGATTAGTTCCAACCCAGAAATACAAATGGTTGACAGTCTGTATGAGACAACAGGGAACAGAGAATTCAGTGAAGTGAAATGCTAGAAACCTCCAACTGCACACAGCTATTCGCTGCTGCTCTGCTTACAATAAAGGAAACGCCAGGAAACAAGCACGCTTGGCCCTTATTCAATGAGCATGCTGAGCTAAAAGTAGAATGGCAATCCAGTTACCGCATGATTTCCTTTGTCTAATACCTCAGTTACTTAAATATAGTTTAAATGCAGTGTAGTGATGGGAGGAGTCCCTGATCAGCGATATGGGCATAATGACATTCTCTGCTGTAGATGAAGCTGAAAGACCTTTCGGTGTAAAGCAGGGGTTTTTGTTGGTTTGCTTATCTTAGCAATGAACTAAATCTGTAAAAACGCACACTTCCCATTTACAGCATCAGAGAACTGAAAGATTAAATCTGCTCAAGCTGACATTAGTAGTCTGGCATCCTTCAGATTGCTGCAGTTCTGTAGGGCTGCTGAGATTTTTTGCTATCATGGGGGAATTACAAAAAGTAAATGATAAACTCTTAATAATTGCGGAATACTTATTCTATTTCATAAGCCTAAATAACTTTTAGAGTGTTGCACAAGAAGGAGGGCCCATCTGTCTATGAATATAGCCACAAGAATATTACGAGACAGCAGTGACTGCACTGGGCTGAATACTTGCTTAGGATTCAGGATATCAGAATAGGTCTCAATTCCCCACTCTTCCAATCAGTCATTTCCTCTCTGTGCTGTCTATATTCTTGGAGATGTGCTGAAGATCAGTGCTCAGTATTGGAGATCACGTAAATCCCTTGGAGAGAGAAATATAATCATCTATTTCACACACACTCACAAAGTAAAAAAGGAAAGGAAAAAAAGAAAAGAAAAGAGCTGCCTCAAGGACAGCCTGGTAAGCTCTGTCTAGTTAATTTGGAAAACACTTTAAAGTCTCTGATAAGCTCATTAGTACCAATGACTGGATATATGCATTCATAACCCTATAAATACAGGAGGGCAACATCACAGATAAGTATCTCTCTTTCTAATAACGCGTTCCTATGCACCACGGATTACAGGATGTCGGGTCTCCTTTTGCTGTCACTCACTTCCTGACAGTGGTGCATAAATGGTCTGGTTGTTGTTTCATTTATCTTTACCCAGTTGAAATGGGAATCCAGTCACAGGAATGCAAGGCTTCCACTGTCAAATGCCCACCATTTGCTCAGTATCTGAGTAATTTGTACAGTGCAGTTGTTGTTCCTTTGATAAAAATGAGGAAATTTGGCAGAGAGAAGCAGCTTTTCTTATTTTTTCCCAGAAACATTCCTCTTCAGTAATTACACACTGTATTAGTGGGACTGTTCTATTAATCTCTGGCAAATCATGAAATGGCACTAATGGTCATGATTAGTAGGAATTATGGTGATGGGCTGATGATTGGACTTTGCATTTTTAGAGGTCTTTTCCAACATTAATGATGTTATGATTCTACGAAATCTGGCATTTTTACCACTATCACTCCATGAAGTTAATCAGCCATCCAGGTGACATGAGGTTTTGCATAAATCCTATTGAATTCCATGGCAATATCTCTACTAGCTTCATGAGCACAGGACATCAGTCTTATGAAATACTGTTAGCGTTTCGAGGGGCTCCAGCCTCAGGAAACATGTGACATCATTTCATTGCTCATTAAATGCAAAGAGCTTTTCAGCATTCCTTGCTGTCAAGAAAACTTGAAAAAGTCATCTCTCTCATATCTCAAAAAAGAGGATACAAATATAAACAACGCTAACTGTGTTGGGTCCCTTCACATCACTCTCTGTTTTGGAGGTCTGACGTTTGCTTTTGAAAAGGCTGCATCTGGCAATACTGCAATATGTTATCTCCCATGCAAAACGGCATCAAAGTAATAATTACAGTATTTACTCACTTCACAAGGGTGTTGTGAGAATGACTGCAAATGTTTCCACAGTGTTTTGAATACGTAAAGTACTATATGTTTTAAATATTATTCTTATTTGCATACCACAATGGAAACAAGCTGGATCCTGGATCTCAATTAAAAAAGAAAAAAAATAACTCCCACAAAACCCCAAAGCTAACTACCACAAGTGCACATTAAGGAAGCCCACACTGGTAGCAGTAATGGTTATGTGAATGGTGCATAAAGCTTCAAATGGTCAGAGAAGGTCTTCAGAAGGAATGGATATGTCCAGCTGCATATTCTGTGTAATTATTTAAATAATCACATTTCTGTGCTCTTAAAGTGCAAGGAATCTGACACTCCAGCAGTGCCATTTCCCAAATACTTGTGCTTACACAAAAACATAGCAGAACTCGGTCATTTATCTCTCAGAAGACAACAATGATTTCAAGATCAAGGACTTGCATTCAGCGCATCACTCATGGAAAAATCTTGTTGGAAATCTTTAAAAATGCAGAAATGGTCCTTCTGGGTGACATTCTTCCTTTTTAAATAGTTTGGAGTGATTTTAAGCCGGCTGCACTTTATTGGCTGGCAGTGTTATTATTCCATCAAATGGAATCAGAAGCTGCTTAACCCTGCCACCCCGCAGGAAGACACGTCTAGTTCTATTCTCTGCACAAATGAAAGGCAATCACACATCAGCAGTTAGATGATGGATTTATATACCCAGGGCCTTCCTACTGCTCTGTGTGCTTCCTTAGAAACCACGGAAAGGCAGTTAATGACAAAAAGTGTCCCAGATTCTTCTACGTGAATATATGTATACTGCAAAACAATTCTTGAGTTGTTTCCAACCCAAATCATAATTAGTTTTCAATCAGACTGAGGCCAGAGGAAAAAAAAAAAAAACAACCAAACAAGAACTACAGTTGCAAAGTTTTACACCTCGCAGTTTGGCCAGAATCACCTGGGCTAGCAGGCAGGGAAGCAGTTTGGCACCTGCCTCCGCAACAGTCTCATGATGCTTAAAACCATTCATCACACGCTGCTCCTCCCGGCTGCTGGGATTTCCCAGAACATGCTCAGCCCATGTTTCTGCCCCAGGCATGGCCTCCAACAGCCGCTCGCTCAGCAGTGTGGGCTGTAGATGCTACCTCCAGGCTGTACGTGGGTCTCTGCACACCAGACCCAATGGTATATTTTGCAGAGCGAGAGAAAAATAGAAAGGAGAAAGGAAACAGTCTTTCCAAGAAGCCACTTGTAACATAACCACCGCACCGTGTGCTGGAGAGAAAATCTGCCACCTGCACCTAAACTCGATTACACGGGAAACAACAACAGCCTAGCAGTCATTTCTCATTACTTCTGGAGAGAACAAATGCAGCAGCCTCTACCTAGACGAATACAGGTGCTATGTCCCCACGTGCAGAAACACACTGTGTATAAAACAGGTTTATCTTTAACCCTGGAGCTGACCGTGAATTACCTTTGGTTGAGATACAAATTCAACCCCACACCCTAAAGATAAACGAGGACAGATTTTGTGGTTGACCTCTACGCAGTCACCCACAATTTAATACTTGTCCTATGCAAACCTCGCTACGCTTAGCCTGCAAAGAGAAAGATGGAATAATTAAATTTAATTCAAGAATCTGGAATGAGGAACAGAGGGATAAATCTTAATAGGAACATGGGATTAATATCTTAGCATAAATAATAGTCTCTGGAATTGTATTTTGATGATTCAACAGTTCTGCTATAAATAATTCACATCAATAAAAGAGAGATAACATCAAATTCAGTTGGAACATCGGTTAATTTGAGCATAAAGTGAAGGACTTCACTCAAACGGAAGGACACCTATAAGTAACTGTTCTACATTACAGGAATCAGCATCACGTATTTGCTACACAATCACATGCATTACAAATTGCTCTGCAAGGTTACAAAGGAATAGATAAGGCATCTTGCATGAGGAAGCTCAAAAAGCTGACAGCGGATGGAGCTTCAATGCCTCCACTGCACAACAGAACATCAAAGCAGAACAAAAGTCTTCTGGAGGATCCCTGCATGCAACAGTGAAAGAGAAACAATACTTCATTGCTTTTAATTTATATACATACATACATACATACATACATACATACATATATATATATATATATACAGTTGTAAAGGGTAGGGACAGAAAGGCCATGTATCCCTGAGCCCACCTGTCAGGACCTTCTGACTGCTCTCTCCAGCCCTTCCTTATTGCTCTCACCTCAATAGCACAAACAGACAATGGTGCACCCACGCAAAAAAGCACTGCTTTGAAGAGCACAACAATCAACATTAAATAAACAACAGAGCAAGGAAGTCCAGGTGAGGTATGAGGAACCATGTGACTTATCCCATCTCCAAGAGTCAGAATTCACACCCAGGTTTCCAACTCCCAAGGTGTATCGCTCGCTGTGAGATGAACCTTCTCCCTCTCACTGGTTTTGAATGTGATCAGCAATGGGATCGATATTAATAATGTATTTGTAAGACTTATTAATTTTCAATGGTGCTCTTCACCCCAGGGAGGTTTCCAAAGCACTTTCAAAATTATTTATATATGAAAGTCATTTTTCCCAAAGAAATGCAACCATCCCTGTGATAGAATGTGGCAGCTGTGCAGCAGTGCAAAGCTACGGCAAAAATAGTCGAGGCCAGAAATGAAGGAGACAGCACTGAGTAGAAACTGTGGGAAGTATTTAGGTAACAGGCTGCGAGATTTAATTACACCACTTGGAATCTGGCCAGTAGGCATGAACAAATGTTTTCAGTGTGTTGTTTAAATATTTTATTTTATTTTTTAATAAATGTCATCGCGAAAATCATGAAAAATGGAAGAAGATACTTCTGCTAGACAGTGCATTTCCAGAAAGTGAAATAAGTTCCCGTTTCGATCCCAAAAAATGCTATGAAAAAAAGGGTTCTGCTATTGAGACTTCCTTGAAAAAAGACACGTATGTTTTTCTGTAAGACATTAGGGACATGATCATCAGAAATCCTGGCACCACTATCACTGCCTGCACTGATTAGTAATGATCTAATTTTCCTCCCTTTAAGCATAATAAGAACCTCCAGATTCCTTTGCCTTCAATAGATCAAGAGCTAGACCCTACGCCCTTAGTTCACCCAGTAACTTAACTTACAAATCCTTCTTTCTGCAAGTCCTTCCAATGCCATTTTGTGTTAATGAACTGCTAGTTAGTATGTCAGAGTACAACCTGTCTGTCCTGACCCCACCTGGCTGTGTCCACTCACATGTGTGCAAGCAGAGAAACAGTCACTCAGCCTCATTTGAGGTCTTAATGAGCACCGCGGTGTCCTCTGAGCTAAGCAGCCTCGCTCAGCTATTAGGCTTATGAAGATTTCAAAGACTGAACCATGGCATGGTTTGAGTTGGAAGAGACCTTGAACTCATTTTAACACCATGAGAATGGGCTTGTAAAAACGTGGATGTGTGCATATACTACCAAATGTACATTCCATAGGATAACTTGGTTTTGCTTGATATTGTACTGTTACTAGACCTTTTCTTGTGAAAATGCTAAGACCAAACTTTCACAAACATGGTACAGTGCTAAGGCTGCACAGAATGCTGATAACATACACAAGTCAGACATAACAAACTATTTCTGCAAGAAGCAATATGAAGCATTTTATTGGTGACTCCTTGGCAACAGTATGTCACATTTTCGATGGATACGATGCCCTGTTAGTATGTGTCCACACTACCTCAAAGTTAGGTGTCCTTCGTAAAAAAATCTATTGTTTAAAGTATAGATGGAGGAGATTTCTTTTCAGGATCCATCACGCCTGAATGTCCTCATCCAATATTTTGCAGCTCTCCTGCTGGGTGTGTGTGAAAGACTCCTAAGCCAGAGGCATGCCCAGGCACCTCAATCAGCTTTCTTTCAAGCTTGTATTTTCACCTAAGCTTTCAGTCAGAAGGACAAACCTGGATTTAGGGGGTGTTGGCAGCACATAAAAAGAAGTTTCAGACAACAGGAGTTGCAGAAAGAGCAGACTGTGAGCAGCAGGAGACACAGCTGTATCAGCATTCATCTTCTCTCCTCCACAGCACCTCTCGTTCCTGCTCTATCGTACCACCTTTTGCCCATCTCAATTCTGCTCCAAAACACTTAGCAGAAGATCAGCGTTGCAACTGATCCAAGACCCACTTCAGTCAAAGTGCCACCTAGGAGTTCCTGATGAGCTTAGGAGAGCTGCCCCGTGGTCATCTGGGCAATGCTTTGCCCAAACACAGCCCTGTTACAGCAATGTATTGCTGCCATCACCCCTCACTTCTCCTAAAATGGCTGGTTATTTCTTCTCATTTAGACCTGAACTGTGAAACATTAAGAACATATTAGTTAAAATGCAGAAAAGCCTCTGAAAATAGACCAATTCTGTAGCCACAGCTTCTACTGTTCTTCATGCATTAATCAATGGTTCATATTTAATTAATTAGCACCAAGTTCACTTGGTGATGAAAGTAGAATTTCCATGAATAGGAAAATAAATTAATGTAAAAGCCCAGCTACCAGACTGCTATGAAGACTCTCTCCCACTGACTTACATGTGAAAATAGATGTTTCTGCTTTACATTATTAGTCTTTCTGAGCTTTTTTTAAATTTTATTTACTCAGAGGGAAATAGAAGGCAGCTTTTCTCCAGCTGGGTAAGAAATAACTTAAACTCTTCCTGCAGAAAAGCCACCTGCCCATGATGGCAGCCTTGCAGGCTGCTTGAGTTGGATGAACCAATGGCATCTGCAGTCTGCACATCACCATGCTACCCATCAGCACTGACTTAAGAGCACGCTCAGGATGTATGCATCCTAACTTCTCAAGACAGCACTTGAGTCTGAAAGTAGAGAACATTTACCAATTAAAAAGCCAACCCAAAGCATTTATTTACAGCCAGAAATTTAATAAACTGCTTACAGAGTAAACACCTCTTCTGCTTCTCAGAAAAGTATGTTTAATATTCAGGATCTATCTGCAATGTTATCATGTCCTCTTCATTAGAGCATCAGTTTTGTTAATTAGCATTTACTCATGTGAGTAGTCCCCTTGACTTTAATTGATCCTTTTTCATGAATAAGTAGTACATAATTTTATAGTTAAAGAATTCAGTTCCTAGTGAATGCAACCAGCCGCTGTTCTCAAAGTTTAATTCTTAGCATAATATGGAAATAAAAATGAGTACAACGCTTTTCATCAGATAGAAGAGAAATGTGTGTAAGGCAACAGCGGGAACAAGTGTGAGTCCAAGACAAGATACACGGCTAGCAAATCCATTTTGCTTGCTCCCTCAGCACAGCAAAAAAAACCGATGCTATGAAATACAAAATACATGTCAGGAGATAAAGTAGTATCTGTTAAAATGGCAGCTCCTTCACTACTAGTGCTGTGTTTTCTAGAGGGTCGAGTAGCATCTGCCCTTCAAATCTGGGGAGTTAGCAGAGCATAAGAAGATCTGCTGAGAACTGAAGTTTTAGAAGAGAAACAGTACTAGCTCCATCTGCTTCCCAGGAACTTGTTCTCAAGCTCTCACTTCTTGTATCAGCTTTGTGCTTCTCACTGAACCTCCTTGTTTATATTCCTTTCTACTTTTCAAGCTAAAGGCTCCAAGGTGGCTTACAGTAATTTTTATAATGATTCCAAAATCATTATATATATAGCACAAAACATTTTAACAAAAGCCTGAAGAAGCTGAAATTGGAGATTTCCTTAGTGATGGTAATTAAAGATGGTATCCAGAAAAGAAGTTCTTTCAAAACTCCTTATCCCACTTTAAAAGTAACAGATTATGGACTGAAATAGAAATCTGGGTATGGTCACTATGGCTGCTCAGGGCTGAGAGGCGGGTGGGGGCACTGCATTACCTCCATCTGTAAAAACACAGCTGGAGATGGCAGCTGTCCACATACCATCACGGGCTTTATGTCTTGAGTTTTACCCTTAGTTCAGAGTCTGAGGACACGGAGCATAAGATCACCAATAAATCTTTGACTTTATAAACCAAAAAGAAGTCTCTTTAAATAATTTAGATAGAATTAATACGTTTTGGGAAGCGAGCCAATTTACTAAGCTAATTGCTGTGTGCATTTTTTTAGAGGCTATCTTTGGGAAGGTGGCTTTAATCACCAGGTGCCTTCAGAGTATTTCTCATGTGACTGATTAGAGCTGTACATCTAATGGGCTGCAGAGACCGAATGGGAAACACGGGTCTTTCAGATGCACGGCTCCCTCTGATTACTTTGCAATCTTGCTGTTCTCTAATTTTCATGCACAGGATAATGTTCTTCTAACAATGTTCAGGAAACGTCTGAAGGGACAGAAATGAGTTTATGTGAAATTGAAAAATACAGGCATCTTTAGCCAGAGCTTCCAATAAGTGATCTGATTAACCCAAAAAAATCACTTTTTTTTTTTTTTTTTTTTTTTCTCTCCCAGGAAGGCATCTGCTTCCAAAGAGACTGATCACTTTGGCAAAACAGCTGACATAACAGCTGAAACACTATAAAGATTATGGTCAGCATGTGAAGCCTTTCCCAAACACAACAGGATTCCCGATGCTTTAGAACCATTCCAAATCCCTATGAAGAGGGGGAAAAGGAGAAAGCAATCTAACATCTCTTTGAAGCCTCTCACTACAAAGTTATACCCTTTAGTTTGGGTAAGCAAACGGGCAACAGCAGACCAGACCAGGAAACCTGCTGCTGGTGACACAGACAGATAACCACCCAGTTCTGTTTCAGACCAAAACGTTATGCTTTGATATATTAACTGTAACATGTTATTTATCAGCTTGTGTTATTAATTGCTTTGAAGATGAAAAGAACCCAAAAAGCAGACTTGGGTACTTCTGAACACAATTAGAAAGATACATTTTGAAAATATGATTTTCTCAAATGAAATTATTACAAAGTCTCCCAGCATGGCATCGTGGAGGCTTTGGGAGCCGTAGGTTACAGGATGAAGGGAACAAGGTAGAGTTAGCAAACTGCAGTCAGCAAGTGCAGCTCTTTACCAGGGAAGGCTGGCAATAGTCTGCTACCAAATTGACAGCAATTAGCAAATATAGTCTGATGCATGTGCTCCTTTAGCTGGCAAAGCCCCATTACATTCTTCCTGGAGAAGGATGCAGTCTATGGCCAGTTCCCCACTGCGTGGGAGGCACCACATTCCTTGGCCATGGTGGCATTTTGCAAGTTCACAACTTACAGTATAGGTAGAGTGGGAGGCAAAGCACCTGAACTTCCTCTGCGACCTCAGTAACTGCTTCATGTGTGAGACACAAAAAAGATTATTTATTAATATTTAATCATATAAAGATAAACCAACTACACTCTTTCCCATCCATCAAGACCTGAACATATTAATTAATGTATTTTTATTTTACTACACCACACTGGAAACCACGAGGAACAGAAGTATTCACTAAGAGGGAGAGAAAAAAAAAAAAAAAAAAAAAAGTGAACCACAGCAAATTCTCATGCAGCCAATGAGAGATTAATCAATGGGACATAAGATACTAAATTACCACATGAGTTAATGTAGCCAGTGGTTATTTGGCTTAATACCAGAGTGGGATATCACAGAATACACATTATATAATTTAGACACTTTATAGTCTGGATCATAACTGCATTGATTATTTCAGCTAGGGGTAAGGTAGGTAGATAATAAATCAATGTTGATCTAACATATTTAATTCATTGGTTTTGATGAACTCCATGAATCATTTCCAAATCTTATAGACCGCAGTATTTTTACTTGGATATGTGCTGATCTACCTACTTTTTTTTCCTGATAGCAATAGCCATTCTTGCTCACTATCAGTGGAGCCAGACTTGATGGTGTCATCGATGGGGAGAGGGAGGATGGGGAGACTGCAGATGTTGCAATCAACTTTAAGCTGACGCTGATTTACTTATCAGAATGTCTGAGAAACTGCTTCAGTAGGAAGTAAAGTGGATGACCAAAGACAGCATGAAATTTGGATTACAACTGAGTATACAAAAGCAAGTGGCAGCTGCAGTAGTGAAAGTAGAATTCCAGTTCACTGAAGCATGGGAGATGGAAAAATTGAAGTTGCAAAAGTGGTTCTTCTACTGGGATGCTGAAGACAGATCTTGTGGCATTCGAAGACCTCCTGTAACATTCAACCCTTACAGAATGAAGCTTTTAGTTGCAGTGTTTTTACATATCTCAGGAATGTATTGTCTTAATGAAAAGTAGATGGCACCTTGGCTATCTGTAATGTCCAGGAATGAAAACCATGCAGAAAAAGAAAAGCCATCAGTGATTACTTGTGGTACCTTGGCAAAATTTTCAGTTCCACTCACATTCCATTTTAACTTCTCCAGGAATCATTTTATTAGTTGGAGAACTTACCGTTTGATGTAGAGAATAATCAGTTTAAAATGAAGGGAAGCAGACAGATGCCAAATTCTGCATGGAGAATTTCAAATATCTATTAGGCCAGGTAACTGAAAAATGAAATGTTGAAACACCCTATTTATATTGGAGTCAAGCTATCATAAGAGTGGGGGAAAAAGTGAGAGTGTCAATTAATGCAACTCCTGCTGTATTAGAGAGACCAAGATTAATCAGTTACAAGAAGAAACGATGGGCTTTTAAACACCTACTGCTATCTCTCTAATGTTAGTTAATACAGAAAACATATAGCAGGTTGAATCGTTTCTATTCTTCTCCGTCACCATTTTCTACCTTTTCCATTATAAGAAACATTTCCATGGGTTTTGCCCCTGGGTAAGATAGTTATAGCAGGACTTCATGACTTGATTCTAAGAAGAGCTGGCAAGTGATATTAATTAAACTTTTTTTTCCAGAATAATATTGTAATGGGCAGAATACATTAGTGAATAAAAACAACTGATCAGTCATTTACTAATTTGGCAAGCTGTAACACAGGTAGCAGAAGGTATCAGAAAAAGCCTTAACTAATCCAAGTAGTCACGAAAGATAAACCAAAAAGCTGCTCACAAGGTCTATAGTCATGTCAGAAGCCCAAGTGCTATATGGCCTTTTCTTCCTTGCAAAATGCTCCAGCACTGTGGCATAATTATTAATATTTTCGGAGATGTCTGCTCTAGGTTGGTGAGGTGACTCAGTAATGAAAAGTCTTTTTCCCTCCTCAAAATGTTACACAAAATTGTTATCTGAAAGACTAAGGTCTCGACCTTCAAAAGAATTGGAGCTCCAATTTCTGGCACATTTTTAGGCATTTGGAAACAACTGCATTTCTAAATGAGTTTCTCCCACAGTGGACCCCAACATTTGGGGAATGGTTGTAAAGCTCCAGCAGCCCCATGGAGGTGCTGGGAACAGGGATCAGTTCCTGAGAATCCATCCAGCCATCACTAACAGCAGCTGAACTTGTGAATTTCCACATGGAAAAAAGGATAGCACTTGCCAAATTTCTCCACTCTTGCTCTAGAAAGGAGCCTGGCCATGCAACACATGAGCATGGAGCTTTCTTCTGGCCTCCTCCGTCTGTTTTCATCACCCATGCAACTCCAACTAGGGAATCTAGTAATGACAGAAACTAACCCTCTTGAAGAGACTCAGTGGACCCTCAAGCAAAGTAGCTTCTTCACCCACAATGTCTGCAGGGTCTTATTTCAATAAGATATTGTTTTTATCCTGGAGCGGGAATGTAGTCTGAGGAAGGAAACCAGCATTTAGTCACTCTCTGGGTGTACAGGACGTGCGCAGCCATGCAAATGTGTAAATCTGATGCTGTCAGCAAAATCTTGCTGCCTTCTGACAGCCACCCTGTGCAGCCTTCAAACCTTCTCCAGTTGCTCCTCACACCTGTCAGCCTGAAAGATAACGTGGACCGGTCTTCCCTTTTTTCACCACAGAAATATAGAAGAGGTACGGTTCTGTCATTTGGAAATAAGATTCCGGGATTCTCTGGTGCAGTCTCTCTCTGAGGGCTTATTTTAAACATTTTTTGGCTCCCGGCTCACTTAAAACCGTAACAAATAAAACTAAATGATGGTGTTAATTTTGTCTACTGCTCCCTGTATTGCTGCAGTCTTCAGTCTTTTGCTGCTGTCCACCCTCCAGCTGCATGCACAGCAGAGCTGGAGCACTACACCAGAGCTGACTTTACACGATGCCTCAGCTAATAACAATCTGTCAATTTATTTTCCTCCACTGTTCACTCCCGCTTTCCACAGGGGGTAACAAAAAACGTTCCCAGAGATATTTTTTCCTTTTTTTTTTCCTTCTTTTTCTGCATATGTATGTCTATATAATTATCAAAGTATCACTTAATGTTCACTAAGACAGATTGCGTCGCTGAACAATTCATTTTCTAACACTGCAGCTGGGTATGACTGGGCCTTTTGGCAGTAATTGAATCCAGTCTACTGCTGTCAAAACAGAGAATTTATGAATAATAAATTGATTGTAGCCAGCAAAGCTAAGTCTGAGAGATAGCAGGTTATGTCAAGGAATAAGAAGAACTTTAAAAACACAGTAAAGATTAATTTAGAATCAAACCTGCAATGCTTCCACGGTGGACAATAAAAGCAAATAAAACTGTCATTCTTATATGACATAATCTATCGTGCCACAAAGTGCATGAGCTCAGAGACAGAAATAAGGAAAGTAAAATGTACGCTTACCCAAAATGATAGTGCAGATATAAGATGCAACATATGAACACAACACGGTGTTGTGCTGTCACAACCCTGCTGGTTTATAGGTTAATGCTACCAAGGCTTGTAGGAAGACATAATATGCTTTATTAGACTAACCAGTATGCAGAATGAAAGCCAGCAAGTGTGCTGACATGTATTTGTGAGACCTCTGGGCTTCCGGCAGTCACATTTCAAGGTTTCTGTACAACCAAAAGGTGAGCATACAGATACAAAAGAACTCCACCCAGCAAAGAAATAACAAGAATTAATGGCTACAAACTGAAGGCAGAAAATAAGCTGTAGGGTGCAACATTCTTTACAGTGAAGGCACTTAGGAGATGGAACAAAAGGTCACAAGGAGGAGCACACTCCACATCTCACTGCTTTCAAATCATGACTAGCTGGCTTTCTGGAAAGAGCATTTTAGCTGCACAGACATTATAGACGCAACAGAATTACAGGGTAAAATCCTACAGCCTGTGATCTACAGAAAGCCACTGGGTGCCCAACCAGTCCATTCTGGCCTCAGTCTGCACTAACCTCTGTGTGCCCATGTACCACCCAGCACTTGGCGAGCCTGGGTGCAGCCACAATTCACCCCGTAAGAGGAGCTGATTAAGACAGCGTGGTTGGTTAAAAGAGGATACTCTAGCAATTTCTAATCTCTCCTGTTATTCCTGTTGTCTGGGAAATGATTTACTCTTAGGCTTTCTCTTGTTTCTGGCTATGATTATAGACTTAATCCTACTAAGCCTCAGTAAATGGTTACAATATATGTTTGGGGATTCCTTGCAAATTCAGAATTGGTCTGACTTGATGACGTTCAGCGTTTCATCAGTAGTGGCTGAGAGTCTACTAGGCCATCACTACAAGCCCACATCTTCCCAAACCACCAGCTTTTGACACTCGTGTTGCACACGCTGGCCACCACATGCAGGTCAGACCATAGGAATGGCTTGCATGGACTGATGAGAACAGATGGTCTTCTAGCTTAGTGATTCCCACGGAGCCAATGGGCTCTAAAGTAATCATTAGGAACACATTATGCTGGTTTCATGAGAAATTGTCCTCCAGGAATGTAAAGTTAACACGGGATCAAGACCTCACTTTAAAAGTTGGCCATTAACAGCTGGTCAATTATCCTACTTTTAAATAAAGTGAGCAATCACAACTGAACTCCATTTATACAAGCCACATCAAAAATTCCATAACTGTTCTCAATTCATCCTTCTAAAACAAAATTCAAACAACTCAAAGAAGAAAAGAATCAATATTATTTGAAGACATCCTCTCTGATGAAGTAACTTAGAAGTGACCATTTCCAACTCAGAGTATTTACAAAGATGGCCACTAAAATAAGGGGAAAACAAGGCAGGGCTGAGGTGTTCAGAATGCCCTGATAGCATAGAGGTTTCAAGCCTGGCACTACAGTCACCTTTGTGAAGCTCTGCAGAAACCTATCAAGCTCTACTCAATAGCTGTAAGTACGAGGAAAAACCTCCACCATTTGCTGGTAATTGAAGAGTGAGATTTTCAGGAAGGAAATGATTCCCAGGACAGGACTGAGTCCAGTGATAGAAGATATGGCAATTGCGTAAATGAAGGTAAAACTTCAGTGCCATACCGCACGGAATACATGGCTGAACACACTGAGATACTTAGGTCAATTCCAAGGGCAAAAGTCACAACTTCAGGACAAGAAAAATAGTAGAGGCTTTCTGCAAACCTCTGTTGACTTTGTGAAGAACAAAACTCTAAAAAACAGGAGAGAAAGAAAACTGTCTAGACAGCTGTATGGACATTTCTGACCTCTTCCCATAGCTGATCATTTTTATTCTTTTTGGATAGCATGGAGTAGCTATGTCATTATCAATAAAACACGTTTATATGATGTGAATAAGAGCTACCTTCTCCACAGCCTCACAGAATTCTGAGTAGCTGCCAGACTTTTGTTTTCCCAGAACTGGTGTCCTCACTGCCCAATCTATCTGCCAGCCATTCTCCCACCTCACATACGAGGCCTGGAGAGAAACAGAACAGCATGGATGGAATCAAACATTCCATCAATTCCTGTTTAACCTTTCCCATCCCTCTCTTCCTCTCCTCACACCTCCAAACATTAGGATGAGGCGGCAACAAAGGACTCCATATCCCACAGGAGACCTCTGTAACTTCAGTAGATACTCTCACACCCAGATGTTTGTGTAGCCAGGGCAATGCATCTTGGCCTTGCAGGGAGCAAGAGGAACAGGAGTGCAATTGGAAATGCTAATGCCTACTTTCAACAACAACAAAAAAAAAATAAAGGAGGGCAGTCTTGTCTCCCCCTTCAAACTCCATCCCACATATTTACCACTGCTAATGCAATTTGGTCTTGGTGCACTGTACTGCACCACCCTGTAACAGAGACCTTGCAGTTGCTAATGTCCTGAAGTGGCTGTACCTTACAACAACAGTGTCATGGGTGAAATGTTGGCCCTACTTAATTGAATGGCAAAATTTCTGCCTTAATGAAGCCAGCATTTCATTTGGGCTTAACTGGTCTCCATCCTGTCCTTGTTTTCATGTCCTCTAATTGGACATGCACTTTTTAGATGGTATAAAACTTATGAGATCTGCCATGTTCCTTCTGCAGAGAATCTGGCACGTGCTTACTGAAAATGCTGAAGTATCTACATGTGTGCTGCACAAACCAGTGCCCTGTACCAACAGATGGAGAAGATATCAATGCGGTTAAAACTCTTACCACAGTGGCATTTAACACAAAGTCAAATCATCAGTATTTAAGTATTTTACCACTTCACAGCCGGAATTCTGTTTTCAAAGATTCTACATTTTGTGACAGAAAGCAGGCGTGCCCATAAAGAAAACCCTCATATACAAAGCTGTCTTCCATATAGCAGCTACACAGCTATGGGTGTTTTTACAGTCATCAACAAGAAAAACAACCATTTTCAAGGAAACATTTTAAAGGAAATTCCATCTTTCTTAGAAAAAGCACAGTGAAAAAGCACAGTCAAACTTATTTTAGGACAGTGTAATTTTCATCACATCTCACCCCCTTCAGGTTCTACAGCTCTGGATGCTACCAGTCAAATTTTACCTTCTCACACTATCAAACCTAGGCTAAATCCACTGATATAGCTGGTATTATGTGAGCTTTGTGCTCGCTTCCCAGAGCATGAAAAACGTTATTTGTAGGAAAATGAAGTTATTGTATTTCTCTCTCCATTAACATTGATGTGTTTCCTATAACAAATACTGGATGCAGTCACTCTATGCACTACCAATGATGAGAGAAATACAGCAGAAGATTGGATCCTAATTGTTAAATGATCTTTCTGATTGTCAGAAAATTAATGGCACACTGCGGGCCATGTAGTGCATGCCTTGGAAATCTCAGTGCAAGTTCTCAACCCATTTAAATAATTCCAGTTTATATATTTAATTTGCTTTTAATGCAGACATTTAATTTGTTTTGCCTTTTTTTTTTTTTTTTTAAGAAAAGCACCATGTATTAGAAATCCTTATGCGTGCACATGTACACACAATTTCAAAGAAAATGCTATTTTGAAGCAAATTATATGAAATGTAAAATTAACAAAATGCAAATAATATAAACAATCCAAATTAAATATTAAAACAATGCTATATCTGAATGACTGAATTTTATTTTCATAAGAAGCTAAACCATAAACCATTCTTACCAATGCAACACCCAGCTGTTTGGTGTTTAGCATCCGAATAACATTATTCTAGTGCAGCTGCTGTTATTGTTTGCTGTATTTCTGCCAACTTGTGGGAGCCAGAGATGTTCATCTCACAAAGAGGGACAGCTCTGATGAAAGCTCCAGTTTGACAGATGCTCTCATCAACAACTTTGTTACTCTGATTGACTACATGGTATTTTAGGCAAATTAACCTGTCCAAAAAAATTCTTTATTGCTATGCTTGTGGCACAGATGGAAATATGAACTTGACAATTCCGGGTACTAGCTTAGCAATTAACTGAGATGTTTCAATAGACTAATGAACTTTCATTCAAAGCATGCTCTCTGTCAGGAGAAGAGACAGGCTGTTGTTTGAGAAAGTGTTATAGAATGTCAAATAGATCTCGACAGCGATGTTACTGTGAAATCTGAAATATTAGAAAGGCACAGAAAGAAAGTCATTTAACACCTTTATAATCCTGGGAGACCTGAGATGAATCTTTATTATCAAAGTCTGAAATTCTACCGCATTTTACAGTCATCTTGCAGTAATTCACACTCTGTATAATAACAGTTCTCCAGTCACTAAGGCTGTTCAGTTTTGAATGGTCACAATTTATTAGAAGAATAAAAGAAAGAATCAAGCCATTGTTCTTCTAATTCATGAAGATATTAACATACAATAAAAAATTATCTGAGGCTAGGAAACTACTACAGGGAAACTAATGTATCTGAAATAGTAAGTAAAGAGAGAACTATGAATAATTAATAAATACAGATAAATATTAAAGGGACAATTCTGTTTTGGGGGAAATGAATGCAAGGTTCTAAGGCAGTCTGGAGGAAACATAAATGACTTCAAAATATGCATCTGTCAAAACAAACGGATATTTCTGGGATCCAGACGGATTTGCTCATCTAGTACCCTTGTAGATATAACAGTGAGAAAAAAAATCACATCCTTATTGGCCTATTCCAGCATCTACAGTAAACCTATTCTACAATCCAGTTACTCATTTGGCCACCCTCAAACTGCATGAAATGGCTATGATATCCCAACCACCAACTGAAAGGACCCTCCAGTCATCAGAGAGTTTCTCACCAGTGCAGGACTTCAATCTGAGCACCATACTTTGCCCACTGCAGATCAATGCATGTTACTAAGAATGGGAACAAGTAAAGCAGGACAGAAATGAACATTTTCCTGGACCAGAACTGAAAATCTGCCTGTTCTCCTGGTAGGGCATCTATACTACTGCATGACATACACACACACGTATTGTATACATTAGGTATGTCTTAGATGTCAATCATCTGAAAGCTCTATTAGTATCTTTGTCAATAACATAGGAACTACTTTTACTCTGCCCTTTAAAGAGGGTACGATTGTGTTAAATAGATTTCAAAGTATATATTTAACATATACAATATATTCCTAATTTTTGGTAGTCACATTTGGTAGTCTTCTACCAGGGAGGAGTTAAATATTGCTCCATTATACAGAAGTCATGTACCTAACCTTGAGTGAAAACCTGCACTGTGACAAAATATAATCCACTTTTCCTACATACTTCGTAAACAGCTTGACTCTCATCATAAAATATTAAAGCCTAATACTGCAGTCAGTTCCTTCTGAGTATCAAGACTTGGAGTAGCCCCAAGCATGTCAAACATGCATTGGAAACACTACATTTTTAAAGAAAGGCAATGTGTTAACTGATATACTGTATTATTTAGTCTGAAAACCTTTAAACAGTTCTTAGAAGTCTTTACACCATAAACTACTTGATGAGTTAATAGCACTAAAATGACCGCTAACATTTAAAGTTGGCTTTTTAAAAAGTCAATAAATTAAAAAAATATACATATATACATGAAAAAACAGCACTGCTTCTGTATTTAACCCTACAATGAGCAAATTACTTCTCCTACTTAAACCAACTACAATATACCCACTGGTTTCAAAGTAATTCCACACATTAGCTCGTAACTTGGACAACTGCCATACCACAGCAGTTCTTTGAGCTGACAAATTAATAAACCAGGTAAGATGGGCAAGCAGCCCTGACCTCTGTCTCCACTTCACTTTGCAGGCATACCGCAGGCAGGGTTTCACCTCCTGCTGCCATGCGCTCACTGCTCCAGCCCTGCGAGGCCAGGGCACAGCCTAACCCCTTGTCTTTAGAAGCCACTGGATAAAATATTTATCCTGATTTCTTTCTCAAACTGTTAAATGCTGCTTACCTCTATTTCTCTTGAGATTATGCTCCTAGCCACAGGTAGCATAATTAATTATGCAGACTATTATTGCCCATAGCATACCTATTTCTTACATTAAATGAACTGAGCAAGTTGCTCAGCAATGACAAGTGGCTATACATGTTTCCAGTGTTCCAGTTCTTGTTCAGAGAGAATCACAAAAAAACAGGCTAACTTTGTTGAGCAGAACAAACTGGGAATGCATTCCATCTACCATCCCACATCACATGCCTCTCAACACTTCCAGTTTTACCCCCATTTCTAAACACCAGTTTACAAACACTTCTTAATCTCTGAGGACATTGCCCAAATCCCAGGAAGGCAAGAAGACCAACGTTTCTTTAAGCACCTGTATGTGGTGCACATCAACACACCCTTCACCCAAAACGCTTGTCCTGGTACAACTGGATTGAATGATGAGGGCCATAGTTTGGTGTTAAGAAGGACAGCAATTTGGGAAACACAGCAGGAGGAATTACTTCAGCCAGAACAGCTGACGTAGGTTGAGTCCTTTGAGAGAAACAGCAGCCTCGTTAGTAACAAGTTGGAAACCAAGTGATAGCCTTGTAAGAAGAGGAAAATAATGGGGATCTCATTGTTTAAAGGTGATATTATAGCAAAAAGCTCTGAGGAGTACTGAGACCGGACCTCTGGCATACCAATGCATCATGCTGAGATAAGTGCAGAGTTTCTGCCTCAACATATTTTTTATATTCTTTGGCCTGAGAGCACAGTGCTGTGCTGCTCCTTACCAGAACAGCTTTGCCCACAAAGGCTTGGTTGTCGAATGGGGAGAAATGGGCAGACAACCTATTGACTATACAGATCAATCCCTTTTCTTATCCTGGCCCATGAAACTCTGCCAAGTTTTAGTACTAGTAAAATTGTGTGAAATTCCCTTTTAACTTGAGGATAAGGTTTCCAGCTCTTTAAAAGAGACTGCTGATAGCAGGTAATGGACAGACACCGCTGAAAGAAACACTGCAGTGAAAGGCCAAGAAAAGTCCTGTTTGCAGGGAAGTGGAGTTAAAAGACTTGCCTCAGTAACTGTAATCAAACAGCCAGATTAAAGGCAGGACTGGATTTCCTGAAGTCCGCAGAAATTCTCAGGAAGGCCCCACTCATGCCCCGAGAAGACAATGAACAGTGGCTGCTTTTTCTTCTTGAAAGGCTTTCCTATTTCTCCCTGTTTTATTCGTATCATTTGGAAGATGAAAGACATGACTGTCAGGCACCTGGCATTTCCTGCAGCACTGGGTGCATTGGTGTGGAGAGAAATTGAGGTCCATAATGTGGAAGGAAAAGCAAGTGGAGGGGCTGGAGAGGTACCACCAACACAGCAGGGAATGATAGAGAAACAACGAGTAAATAATGAGACTGATCTTGTGTGAGGACAGGTCCTGCATATGCTTTGTGATGCTTTGTGTTGACAGAAAAAGAAGAATGCATTACTTGAATGAGGAATGTGTCTACAGAATTGTAATACAAATGCATGGAAACATATATATACATATATATAGGCAGAACAGTAATTAAAAAAAAAAAAACAACAAAAACTTATAGCTGTAACTATATTTTTATATATATATATATATATATATATATATATACACACACAGTAAAGCTCGCTGCCCATTTCTGGTGATTTCAGCAATTAAACACCTGGTGCTTTTTTTTTTTTTCACTCTCCCCATCCTTTATTCAGTGTAAAAGTGACTGCTAGAACTCCTGTAACATTTTGGTCCAATTGAAGACACTGCAAGTTCACCACCAGCATTTCAATAGCAAGATTAAGAAACAGCCTACCAACCTGTCTGTCATGGAATCATAAAATGGCCTGGGTTGAAAAGGCCCACAATGCTCATCCAGTTTCAACCTCCCTGCTATGTGCAGGGTCACCAACCAGCAGACCAGGCTGCCCAGAGCCACATCCAGCCTGGCCTTGAATGCCTCCAGGGATGGGGCATCCACAGCCTCCTTGGGCAACCTGTTCCAGTGCCTCACCACCCTCTGTGTCAAAAACTTCCTCCTCATATCAAACTTAAGTTCTCAAGATATTGTTCATGGTTCAGAAATAACTTGTATTTATTTCCTGATGCAGACATTAGACAAGTTGTTTGCGTAAGTGGTGAGCTGCATCCTGACTTGCATTTTATGATAAATAAGCAGATACACATTCTTCAGTTTTTATTAATGTTTGGAAAGATATCTCACCAATTTCACCTTTGCATTTGCTAACTCTTTGTATTTATCATGTTTCACTTTTTTTTTGGTAGGAGCAATGTACTGTGCAGTCTACCATGAGCTATCCTTTCCACATAAATCTGATATATACAGTCATCTTGTAAAAGGAAATAAAGCAGCTAGTACTTAAAACCAAGCCTTATAAACAACCCTCCTCTCTTTCACAACATTTTTTTTTTTTTTTTAACTTCCTCAAAGTTTTAAATTGAGGACCATGCTTTCATTTTGGGTGAAATAGTAGATGGTGCTCCAGTGTTTGCTGCTCTCCATGTACTCTTGTTAAAGGTGTAAATGTTTGCTCTTGCTTCAGAACTGGGAGTTGGAGGCTGCATCCTGCCCATCAAATGTGATCATCACTGAAAGGCCACATGCTCCACCTTCCTAATAAAATGATGCACTGTGCCTCACGCCGTATGTGTAAATTTTTCATGTAGGCACCATTTTCTCCTTATTATTATGCTCTGCATTGTGCTTAGCACCATGACTCTATCCCTATGTGGTAGCATAAAACAGTAAGCATAAAATACTAACAGTAATTATCAGCAGAAAATAATTAGATGAACAAGACTGTGACCTCCCAGTGATAAAGCACAATAAAAGGCTGGCACATAAAGCATTCAGGGTACTTAAAAGCATTAGTACCAAGAGAAGTAGTGCTGCTGATTGAGACAAGGCAAGAGAGCACAAACAGAAATACTGCTACGCACTCCAGGAGGATTTTCACTCATTTCAGACATCTGTCTGTGCTCCTCTACAAAGCAGAAAGATGGGCTCACCTGGAAGTTGGTGAATCATCTACAGAAGGAGCATCTCTTTGCACTGACTGCAGGACACCTGGGGAGAACTGCCTTCTGACTGAGCCACCTCATTTGGAGACCTACATGAAGGTATTTAAGCACTCCCCTCTGATAAATGGTAAATGGGGCATGGGCATCACGACAGGCGCTTCGTTAAGGAAGATGTGTTTTATGACACCGAACCTGTAATGTTTGGCTCTGAGCTTACTTCTGTTAGGCAGGGAGTTAACTCAGCGTTATTTGAGAGCTTTCTTAGCGATTCAGATGATGACACATCAGAAAACAATGTGCACCTTACAGAGCACTTAATGCTAAAAATCAGAGGCATTCAGAAACAGAGGCTTTTCAGAGCCGATGATAAAGCACAGCAGCCATCTGAGTCCTGCCCAGATTTGCTGCCTATGTCAATCAACACAGTTCCACTGATCACAATCACAGTTAAATATTAGACTTGAGCTGAGAATCTGTCTCGCGGTTCCTTTTGTTCAAAGGTCTCTGTATACTTATTTCTCTTCTTTTTTTTTCTGTAAGGCAATATGAAAACACTAATAGAAAAGAAGCATCCCCACGAAGGTGATAATGAGATGGTAAATCTAGTGATTCTCCTGGTGTTCCTGTAAGCAACAAAGAAGGAGCTGTTTGAAGTAGAGGTTTCCATCGGAAACACAGAGGGTGATCTCTTGAATACTGCATTTATTCAATAAAAATATTTTTAGAGAAGTTGCATAGGCTACATTCCTGCAAAGGCTCCCCTCAAATCCTCAGGGCAATGAGTCGGCGGTCACAGCACTGCATCTGTGCTACGGACAGAAGGTCCGGGAGGTTTGGCTCCAGCAGTTCACATCTCTGGGGCAGATGACAGATGTGTCTGTGCTGCTGAAAAAAAGCTACCTCCATCTCTACTGACCCAGCTATCTATTTACTACTTTCTCTTTTCCCCTTGTATAATTAGAATTTTTATGCGCAGCTCAGTGCCTTAACAGTTTTTCCCTTGCCATTATTGATGGCGTTTGTATCCTTACTAATGCTTGTAATGGGGAATTATCAAAAATGTCATAAAAAAATCGAATGATTCTGTCACAAAATGACACAAATTTAATGGCACTCGCTGTATTAAACCAAGTATGCTGTGAGCAAAATGTATATATTTATTGAAAAGTTTGTTTAGTTTGGAAGCCTTGGGTTTTGTCCAGTATTACCGGCTGCACACATCAAGCAAATCCCTGTCCATAGATTACAACACAATTTCCCCTCATTAGTGCAAAGTGAGTGACATTTTGAACTTTTGTGGGAAGACACATTTCAGGAAATAAGATGCTGGTGTCTGGAAGCTAACTGCCGGGTCATTACCGCAGCAGTGCTGCGCGATAACTCAATAGTGGCTATGAAAATTGACCTATGAGAGCATCCGGGGGAACGGCTCCTTCCCGCTACTATCACCACAGCTTAAAAAATATGCTAGATAACTTAGTAGCCAGAGGACGGAAATCGTTAACCTGACACGTTCTCTCAAGGAGACGCTTGTATCTCCCATTGGAACCCAGAGAAGGCAGTAATGAACCTCTCCGCAGAGGCAGAAAAAAACATCTCCCTTTTTCACCTCCTGAAGATGGGCAAGAAACTGACTCTGCCTAGGTCTGCAGGCTCTGCTTTGGTAGCAGCAGCTGGCTCGCCTGCTTCCAGCCCCTCGGAGGCATCATTTCCTTCATGAGCTGGAAGGGAAGAAGCTTCTCTCCTTACTCCCTCTTCAAGAAGCTCATAGATACAGTGATGTGTGGGAAAGATTGCTGGTACTCCACTGCTTCCCCAGAGCCCCTTAGCTGCTGTAACTCAGCTGAGCACCATCTACTGAAACAATCGTTTGTTTACATTAAATCTTACTTCAAACATGATAATGGTATCATTTCATATTTATACAGTGCTATTCATCCCAGAGGATCCCAAAATGTTTCAGCTACTTATGGGCAGCAGCTGTTTAATAGTGGATAGTATGACTGCACAGCAGTGCAGGGCAGAAGCAGAGAAGAGCTCTGCATCCAACAGAAGCTAATGGGGAATTCAGGCAGGTGAAACAGAATTACCCAAATTGCAATTTAGCCAAGACGCCTGGGGCTAACATCTCTCTGCTCACAAAATGATGCCCTTAACAATTCAGAGGGCATTCATCTGTTGACAAATAGAGAGAAATGTCTTTGGATATTCATGCAGCTTGCTTAACTCAAAAGAAAATTGAAAATTATAATAAAACCTGTTCCACATTCTTCATTCATTAAAACAGTGTCTGTGCCATGTTATTTCTGGGCATATTAGCATCTGCTGGGAAGAGCTCATTAAATGACCATTAGGCTGGTCTCCATCCCTTTCAAGATAGAGCAGAAGTTTAAAGTCTGTCCTTCTTTTGTGGCATCACATATGTAAATGACAACAAGGCAGATTTTGGCAAGAAAGATGATACAAGGACAGAGTCTTTTGTGGAAAACAACTATGAAAAGGAAGAGAGTGCAAGAAAAAAGGATGTGGAATAGCAAGCTTAGGAAGAAGGACTGCCACAGTCACTGAGGAATAACTGCTGTCACCCACACAAAATAACAGGGACAACCTTGGCTACTGATCTATAGACTTGCCACACATTCAAGGAGATCTGGCCTGCCAATAAGTCAACAGAATGTATGGAGTCAGGATGGCCCTTAGAGCAAGGGTGTTGGATGAAACATGGCCTAGCCCCAGAGCTTCCACAGACACTTCTAGAACTAAAACTGCATTCACAGCAAACTGGACAAGACTGTGTAACAGCAGGGCAGTGCCTGCACAGCACAATGGGAGAAGTTGTGGGAGCAGTAAGATGAAGAAAGAATGAGAAAAAATCCAGTTTGACATGGGAAGCACCAAAACCCAAAGCAATTCTCACGTTCTCATGATTTCCACAGATTAGCCCTGAGACAACCTAGAGTTGACACATTTACATTGCTTTTCTTCTCTTAAAAAAAAAAAGAAGACTTCTCACTCGTACCAGCAAATCACAAAACACAAGAGCTAGAGTTACAAGTCACAAAAATTATGTTGCATTTGGACAAATGAATATGGACAAATGCAGCTCATAATCCCAAGAATTAAATTAAAAAAAAAGCTGAAGGCTAAGAGTTATGTGTGGGCATTTTTATCTTACAGAAGGCTCTTCCTGTGCATCAGGACACTGTTTTTATTGCTCTGAGCAAACAGCATTACCTCTTCTCTCCTCCCACTTGCTGTCTTACCCATTTCCCATTTTACCTTTTTGATTTCCATAAATACTTATTAATAAGGAACAACAGAAACTGCCATACAGAATCAGGGCACTATAATCCTTGCTATCAGATCTGTGATATTCTTTCAAAACATCTAATTTGGACCAAAGTTCAACCTTGTCTGTTGTTGGCAGGCATGCAACAATCTAGCAACCGTCCTCATGACCATTAATTCAAATTTGCAGGTTTACCAGAATGGGAGATTCCATCTCTCCATGATGGTATGACTCTTTGGTGCTTCAGCCTACTTCCTCAGGGAACCACTGGAGCATCTCTTTGCCTGTATGTGTCTTTGTGCCATCCCTCACTCCCTCCAAGGTCTTCAGAAGCCTTCAGAACTCAAGGCTCTTCAGAAACCTTGAGTTCATTTTAGCTGAATTTAGAAAGACTTTCAGAAAGACAGAGATCTCGTGAACTTCTCATCCCACAACAAGCCAGGGAGAGGAAAACTATGGTGTGATTTCCACTCCTGCTGCATTGCCACCAACCCCAGGACTGGGCCACACGAAGGCTTAGCCACAGAATCTGCTCCCACGGGCAGGGAACCAGGCATCAGCAATGCACCTGCTTAGAACTATTTGCTAATCTTCCCTGTCACAACTCCTCTGGCCAAATAGGATTTGGAAACTTCCCAATGATATTGTGTGTCAGTGAGCTCTGCAGACTAATTAGAGGCTGCAGAAAAGCTTTTCCTTCGGGGTGCCTTCAGTTCCACTGACGATCCCCCCCTTCTTTGCGACCCAGAAGGAATTATATACAGTACATCTCAGACAGTAATTACTATCACCTTCTCCTCTTAATTGATCTGGCTCCAGTGAGCAATATGAAATTAAAATAATTAGCAGATATGCCCAGTGCTTCTAAAGTCCCACCTACACTTTGTAGTCTATTTACACTAGAATCACCTGGGCCCATTACCTCAATGGCAGTGCTGCACTGCTCTGGCTCACCGAGCCATTTCACCAGCCAAGCCTGAAGACATTTCCCAACCCATACGCAAAGCCCAGCCGTAGCAGTTGCAGGCAATCACCTGAGCCCTGGTAAAACAGCCCTTTCTCAAACTCATTTGGAAAAATCTGAAGCTCATTGCTTTCCTGTCCCCTGGAGAGACAGAGGATTATGAGCAGGTCTTCATGCTGCCAACATTTATACGTTTGCTCCACTTTCACTGGAGATAGAGAAACACATGCACGCAAGTTGGGAAGAGAGGCTAAGATCTTGGAATAAAAATAGCATATTTAAGGGATTAATTTCATTTTTGTTCCTAGTGATTTCTGCATTGCATTAATTAATGTTCCATCTTGACTGCTGAGCATGGACAGATTTATTTTTTTTCTAATAGGAAGAGAGAGCTTTGAGCACCATGTGGTTTTTCCCAAGCACTTGTTCCTCCAGTAGCTAAATGTGGAGATACCACTTAAAGCAAATCGTGCCCTCTCTCTGCCCCTAGCAAATAGACACTGATTTTTTATTATCTTTTTTCTTCTGTGCACAAGTACTCTGTATCCATCGCCCCCCTTTCAAGGAACAGGGAAAATCCAGACCCCAGCATAGTTCAATCTTTGTCCCCTTGCACTCTATAAATTTAGTCAACAATATTAATCCACACTGAACAATTCTGCACAGTACAACAACAAGCTGGTTACACAGACAGGGATGCATTTGGAATTTAAATTAGTTCCTGTTATTCTTGTTCTCTTGAAGCCTGCACAGTGCTGAAGAAGCCTGTCTAATATCTCTTAAAAAGTGAAAAAAAAAATCAATTTAAAATATATTTTAACTATTCTGCTAGTACTATTGTCTGCCCTCCTGAAGGAGAGACTGTTTCTTGATTCCCCCCCTTCCACAATTAAAGGCAGTCAAAGACACACGTTACCCTGGTTGTCTTGACAATGCTTTGTGATTAAGTAATGACTCAAATACCTTCAGCTTACAGTGCATTTAGAAATATAATGAAAACAAAGAATAATTCAGTATTCTGCAAATTTGTCATCTCTTCGTTCCTTCTACTTGAAAATTCTTTTATTAACATAGTTTATTATTTCTATGCAATACTTCTAATGAGGTCAATTCATAAACTCATTGTGCTAGGAGCTGTACAAACACAACAAAAATAATGACAGAGTGTGCTAGTTATTTAAGATGCATTCACACAAATGTACACTCCCATCCTGAACTTGAAAGAGAGTCTAATGGTTGTGCTAATGTCTACCAGGAAAAGGGTGAATTATTTGGGCACGCTTCTTTAAGTTGGATAAGGTCCTATGTAATTCCTCCTGCAGAACATTCATTGAATTAAAATACATTATTTCCTCAATTCCTTTCCTGCAGCACATCAAGGGATTATTCAAAAGTAACCCCTTGGCAACCTTTCAAGGTAGGCTCCATTTATGTCTTCTTAAGCAGCACCAGGTTGAGTAAGTTAATGTGGACCAGACATCACTACTTCTGCCTTCAAAGCACACCTACTAAAGTGCTTATTAGGGAACTTTCTGATCCATCTCCAATAATCTCTATTCCTTGCTATATTCTATTGCTTAGTATAACTGAAAGTACTAGGAAAGCCTTTTCATTGACCCACATGAGCTGGACACATGAACAAACACGTCACTGGACAAGCAAAGGTGCCAGCAGATCCCTCCTTTCACTGGATCCGTAACAGAAATGAAAGCAAAGAATGTTTTGAATGGATTACATGAAATAATACAAAGAGATCTCCAGAAAAAGAGAAGCTCAATTGTTATAGTCCCTCACCTTAGACAAAACTTCAATTAAACTCTGGCCCTACAGCACTTTTCTCAAAAAACAAAAGACCTAATCTAATGTAGAGTGAACACTTTCACAGCAAAAGCTCAATCTTATTTATGTGCTGAATTGACCATGACAAAGGAATGCCTTTGTTTTCCAAGTTCTAAATATTAAATGGTATTTTCTCTGAAATCTCAGCTTGGGAAAAAATCCCCTGCTCTCATTTGAGCTAAGAATTTTCTTGGTCTTTTCTCCTGGGCTCTGAGAGCTTCTTTACACATTTTATTGTGAAGAAGGATGGAAGAATTATGGTAATTTAATGTTTATTCTTCTTTGTGAACTACTCTCAGCTCTTCCCTATAAATAACTAAATGCTCTTATTAGTCCTAACATACAGACAAATACATTCTATTCAATACTGTCCCAGTGTGAGATCTGCACAACAAACAAACAAACAACCTCTGCCTCTTGCCCTTATTTTTCCAAAGAGTTTGATATTTGTCTCTAGTTTTTTCTTACCTTCTGTTGTGACGGCAGCATCCCTCCATGTATCCAGAACAGAGAAGGACCAGGGTTTTACTGGGGCAGCAATTTTCTGTCTTGTGACAAGCTTACCCAGTTAGATTTATTTTAAGAGCGCATGTCTATCAGCAGATGGGATCTGTGTAGCAGGCTCCACTGGGCTGGGGCTGATGCCAAGAGAACAAAGAGCAGTGCCAGGAGCACCGCTGCCACTGTTCCCATCAAGTACTGCTGGGGACTTGCCTGGGACAAACATCACCAAGTGCAAGGACCTTGACACAGGGATGCTGACTCCACTCAGACATCCCATGGCCATACCTGTACCAGCAACAAGGGTGCTGCATATTGCATCTGTATTGTACATCACTCTAAATTGAACTGAAAATTTCAGGAAAGTGTGTTTTCTGGAGGAAACTTCCTACCTCCAAAGTATCTGTTAAAGGAACTCAAATTACATCTTTTCCTCCAAGCCTGAAATTCCCACACACTTCAGGCCAAGGCACTTCTAAAGGAGCATAAGACACACAAGTTCCTCATAAAGTTGAAGAAGAGAAAAGTGACATTTCAAATTGTAGTCAGATTGGACTTCCCAGTGGAAATAACTCTCACGTCTCACTAATGAGGCAGAGAGCTGAGAAACAACTATGTTCCTCACTCAAGTGAAACAGAATGTAAATGTGAAGTACAGCATTTGCCTTGGCATTAGCTCTAGAGAACCCAACAAAGAGGAGCAGAGATCAAGTCAAACTGAATTTCAGCACTGGCTCTAAATCACAGAATGGTTTGGATTGGAAGGGACCTGTAAGATCATACAGTTCCAATGCTCCTGTTGTAGGCAGGGATACCTCCCTCCAGACCAGGTTGCTCAAAGCCCTTTGCCTCAATGGAACCACATCTGTGCTGCTATTTTGCTATGGGTAAAATGATGGCAGTATTAATTAGCTACCTGAGATCACTATGCTAAAGTATACATTTTTATCTCCACAGTATGGCACATCTCTCTAGAACTACAGGAGCAGAAATGTTTGAGCTTCTACAGTCTTTCCACAGTGCAGCTGTATTTATCAGTACTCTGAGCACAAATTGGCAAGCTTAGTTCTTTATTCCCCTATTGATTTCAATAGGACTTCTGAGCACAGAGTGTCTTCAGGAGCAGTTTACATGCATAGGTCTCGGAGTAGTGCATCACCAGTGAATAGAAATAAAGACATAGTGGAAAAAAAATAGCTGCAAAGCACGTTGGAGATATTCTTTATCAGAACTGAAAATTTACAGTCTCAAAAGAAGAAAACGGGAAAAAAAAAAGAATATTTTTCTTCTGTGAAGTATGGAGATTAGCAGGCATTAAACATAAATACATAATATTATACATGTATCTTTATAAACACATAATTTTCTGTCTTTTTAACACCATTTTAGATGGTAAAGAAGACTACACAAATGACTTGTTGATTGCACTCTGAGCCTAAGAACTCTCTAATTATTGCTGCCATCCACTCATGATTTCAGAAGCGAAGTTACTGCAAAAATAAATAAATAAATAAATAAAGTCAAAACCTGACACTAATAATTGGATCTTTTGAGTTATTTTTTTCCTCTCAGCACAACAACTGTTTGTATGCATTAATATTTCTTTTCTATTTGCTTTTCAATAGTTCTAGGAACTAATGTAAATATTGACAGTGCATACTCTAAGAATAGAAGTCATTTTTCAGCAAAGAATGTGAACACGAGGAAAAGGAATCAGAAACGCCAAAGCACATGCCAAAACCTTGCTGTATTTTAAGCACTGGAGGTGAGGAGGCTGGGGAAGGACCCTGCGCCTGCTCCACTGCAGATGAGCCAGGGATCTGCTTGCTTGCCCACAGCTGACAGTTAAGCAGCAGAAAAAAGCAGGAGACTCCACATCTCTGCAATACACTCTCTGGTCAGCACACCTGTTTATGATATGTCTCTCCTGGCCCAATGGATTTGACCAACAGATCAAGTCATGGCAGCTGTGGGCTGTGGGGTTGGAAAAACCCATAAGTAAGAAGGAGAAATCGCTTCATATGGACTTCAGCCCTTTGGGACACTGGAGCACGTGGGCATATTTGGAGGTCAAGGCTCCATTCATTGTTAGTGGAGATGCAGAGATAATGATGAATACTTACTGTTCGTCAGGCAAAGGGTTATTTAATATATGCCAGATGAGAGCAGTAAAGAATATGCACCTTACTTCATTAATCAATGAAATGATCATTTTCTTCCTTACGAATCACTTCTCAATAGAAATCTTGCACAGAGATGTGGCAACATTTTTCCCACCCACGTTAAAGAGAATAACTTCAAATTCTCCTTTTGTGTGGTATGTTCTTTTGGAGACTTATGACTATGCAATAAAATCTTTTCAAAGGGACATCATTCCACAGACTGGTGAATTTGTGTTGATGCTCAGAAGGTGCTAGAGAAAACTCCCACAGCTGGGCTTCTGCCTGCTGAACTTAAATGCTCAATCCCTTTAACAACAGCAGTTCCTCAAGTGTTTCATTGAGGCTGGATCGCTGCAAGGGTGAATGCCACGAACTCCAAGTCTTCATGCTGATCAAAATATAACTTGTGCAGAATGGGCTGGATGAACCTCAAGCACACAGCTGTTCATTTTACAGTTTCATTTTTTACATTCTGAAAGTTTATGTGATCTAATTAGCCATTTTATTTCACAAAAATACATTTTGGCACTGTTGGAGTTGGAGCAGCTCTAATGCAGGGGGTTTGTCTTCAAGGGAAGCAGACGAGAGTATGGAAAATAAGCATTATGTTTCTGATTGGAGACATTATGATGGTGAAGCAACGCTTCACTTGCATGGAGATTGCTTCACTGATTTTAAGCTTTTAAATACTATGCATTTGCTCAAATATAGCTAAGGAAAAAACAATGATGATGCCCACCAGAACCATCTAAATATTATTCAGTCTTAATGAAGAGGCTGAGAATATCAGAGGCAGGCCAAGGTCTGTGTGCTTGCCTCGGGTTATCGGCAGGGCTGATCCCAGCCCCATCACAAGCACATGGGAAGGTACCACAGAGCTGCCCACTGCCCTACAGCAGCTCCTCAGCCTCTGATTTTATCTGGTTACTGGAGAATGTGGATTATGTGACTGCTCATTTCCAAGCCCCGGATCAGTTACAGGGGTTATCTGACGTGTGGGTTTTACCAGAGAAAACGCAGCAATTAAGTCCTGTATCTGTAGCTGTGGCAGCACAGGCACCCCAGGGAAGCCGTTCTGGCTGTGAATACATCCGAGCTATCTGGATAAACAAAAACATACAGTCTCCAGAGCCAAATGTCAACCAGCCACTTTCAGAAAACACCAAGATAAAATATCTACCTGTGCCTGGAGAGCTGACATAGCCTACACACTACTTGACCCTGCAAAGCACTTCAGCAGGACCCCAAAGGCACACTGGCTTTAGAAAAAACTTTCTTCCTGGCCAGCGGATAGAAACCTGTGCTTCCTCCCACACCTTCTAGTTATGTCTTGGAGGAAAGCCATACAAATTAAAATGCTTCAACTGAGACATTGGAAAGAGATGTGGAAAACGGGACAGAGTCATGTTAATATTTTATTTGCTGTTTTCATACCACCATTTGTGACAGAATCAAAGTATTGAAGAATAACTTTATCACAGAGCAGCCACACGCTTGAAACACACAGTCCACTTAAATTTAAATCCTTCCCTATAATCTGAAGTCCTAGATTTATCATGTGCAGGGAAGGAGTGAATCTTCCCAGTTCTCCTCTTTCAACACCACACCTGGAAACAACGGCACAGGTATCCTGGCTGTGGAGTCCCAACAAAAATACAGAATGAGCAGCACTCACTGCTATAACTTCATGGCACTGAAATCATAATTAGAGTGACCAGAAGCAAATCACTGCACTACAGAACATCTTGTGAAAGTTACAGCAATCACTGTGTTTAAAGCACTTGTGAATGCAAACATGTCTCACCCACATGCTCAGTAAGAAAACCTCATCCTTGCTCTCATCCAAGCCACAGAAAATGTCATCTAGCTCTGATTGACTGAGATTCATATAAAAAATAAAAAATGTATTTTACTGTTGTGGTATCCCAAGTTGGATCAAGCCTACTGTATTCTACAGTTACCCATATATGATGAAAAACAGCCCTTAGAATGCAATTGGCTGATCATGATGCCATTTTACAGGGAAAAAAAAAAAAAAAAAAGTGGCACAGATGATAAATGATAGAGCTGTCAGAAAAATAAAACTTATCCACTTGAAGACAAGGAAAGGGATCTGATCTTTTGCTATCATTTGATAGCTTTCAGAACATGCTTGCCAAAGTTGTGTCACTGTGCTGGCCCCTAAGTCAGATTCCTTGGGGACACACTAAATACACATTTATTAAATGCATTCTCTGCTATGACCAAAACATTAAATACATTTCTCATCACTAATTTACATATTAACCATTTATTCAAGAGTTCCTGAAAAGAACATAATGGCACATGAATACTGGTATAGCAGTGTCTATGCAGTATCTGTGCTGTCTCTGCATTTATTATGAGACCCAGGAATGTGTTAAAATGCTTTTGACAGTAAAAAAACTTCTCCAGGCCAAGGAGGTTGTAACTCACAGCACCCTCAAACCCCATGTATTGATCACACTTTATGGGATTAACCATCAATTCATATTTTCTTGCCCCTTTTTAAGCTAAGTTTTTTGACAAAACTTCGAGAAAGACAATGCAAATGAGCATTTTTTAAGATGTCAACGATACTTTAAATATTGAACAAGCAAAAAATCTTGAGTTAAATTTATGCTGGGCCAGGGAATTTTTTATTGAAATCTCTATGTTATTTGATGTACACTGTAAGTGGCGATGGGTTACCTCATACTCTTCTCATGACTGACTGTTGGGAAATGGTTGCAGAATGGGCCAGTTTACCAGCAGAGATGGGACATTATACATACAATTAATTGCATGGGGTGATGTGCCAGAAGCTTGACTGTCAGTTCCTGCCCATACCAATTCTAGCTACTAATTGGACTCTTCGACTGCTAAGGACAATTTTCAACAGTAAGTCTCATACAAATCCTTATGCACCAGTACATATTTAAATAGAAGGATGCAGCAATGTACACCCAGTCCTATAAAAACAACACCGGTGACACTGCATGAAGATCTACTGTGTTATAATTTAGGATAGGTGCTTAATCACCTGCTTTGATTTACCAAGCTTTTCTGCTCTCTAAACATGTAGTGATACGTAACACAATTTTCAGTCCAGTTTTAGAAACCTTGATCATTTACCCCATTAAATCAGAAGTAGAAACACAGGCTGCTAGTGGGAACATGCTCTGCTTCTTATATGCAATTCTGTGACAGCAAAACACACCATAAAAATGCATTTGCTGTTTCAGCTGACATATAACACAATATTCCAAAAGAAAATATTAGCCTTGCCACTGCTACAACTAGTGATATGTCCTCTCGAATTTAGTACACACGATAGGCTGGAGGATAGAAACATCCCAAAGATAGCAGAGGAATTTATAAGTCAATGATCTGCGTATGAGGAATGCAGAGTGCTGATGCAAGCTGCACTCTTACTGATAAAAAAAATGGATTTCCCATAGCATTGCCGATAGCGCTGGGAACTAATTGGCCTGAGTTTACTCCTGCTGACTGTCCTGTGTTCATTTGGGCTTGCTCCGGAGCACCCAATCAATCACAAGCTCAAGCTGCAGCTGACCTGTAGGCAGCCACAATTAAAACATAGTTCCTACTTACTGAAAGGTAGAAAGTGAATTTAACCCAATCTAAGCCAAGGAGAGAGGGCTTGAAACCATCTGCAATCCCTAAGACATATCATTTCAGACAAGCCTTTTACTCTTAAGAGAAGCTTTCATTGTCCATGACCCTTAGAAAAGCGTACAGAGCACATTAGCAGACAGTTGCTCTCCGGGATGCAGGTGAATGAGACAGGATCCTTCCAGCTCCATTCCCTGAGGATCAGGCCCACAGTTCTCAAGGAACTTGCTGACTCGCTTTAATGAATGTTCTGTCTAAAACTAATTGCGTGCTTGCACATTTTTGGGCACTTGACAATTTATTTTGACTACATGTTACAGAAAGGCAACCCACAAGAAAAATGCTCTTGGAATAAGCCATGGGCTGTGATCTTGGAAACAGGTCCTGAACATCCTTAGAAATACAGGCACAGGAGCACATGAACTGTGAATCTGTTGCTACGCAGGTGTTTCTTGGAGAAAAAAATTTAGAGGTTTGTAAAGATGGAGAAGAAGCAATCCCAACAATACGAACTTCACCTCATCTAGGACATAAGTTTCCAGCTACTGCAGAGTTTTCACATCTCTGCTTCCAAGAGCTTCTTCTGGGATAGGATGACTATGGCTATACAATCATACCATGCCTTGCTAAAGGGTGAGCCTGATGTGGTCTTGCATCTCATTCTTTTCCTGGCAAGAAATGAGCATTTGCTTATCTCACTAAGGCACAATTTAAAACTTGCCCTTTTCATATGATGCAATTTCATTTTTAGGAATTTACCGTGGAATTAAATTTGGCTCAGTGGTTTCTGAATGTACAGTACACACATGAAGCAGAAACCGAACTGCTTTAGCATCACTGCTGCCTCTAGACAAAAGCTGTGCTGGAAAATGCAGGTCATAGGGAAGTCAGAAGCAGTTACTTGGAAAAGGATGCCATTAACAAATAAAACAAATTCTCATAGTGGCTTATGATTGCTAGCTCTGTATTTTTGGAGGCCACATTTTGAAAATACATGTATATATAACAAATGATTTTAAATGGGTGCTGAATTTCAAAACTCTGACTGCTATCTACTCAGCCAAGGTCCCCCAAAATCTCCTACTCTCTAACATGCTTTTCAGACCGTGCAGTTTTATCACTCACAGAGTTGCACTGCTTTCTCAAAAGCAATAAGTTATGGGGTGGGCAATTTGTATTTCAAGCTGATTACATTACTGGCCAACTTTAAATCTCTGCATATTCTTGTCTGAACCCTCTGCTCGACATATACGAAAGCAACACACATCTGGTCAGCATAAAGGAAACAGCCCTGCAATCAGGAGCAAATTGAAAAGTCCCTCTTGGAAGCAGGAGGAATTAGCTTTGGGTGACTATGCTTAACACATTTCTGTTAAATAAACAACTGATCATGGGAAGCATTCAAATCAGATTTAGAAAAATGGAAATGGGTATTTCATGGTTAAAGCTGAAAGGTGCTAAAAGGTATGGATATACTAGCCTCGACTCTAGCTAAGGTCATGCATTTTCTCAGCACTGAAGTCCCTCTTCCTCTGGAACTGTCAGAATAAGATTGTTTCCTGTAAACTGTAAAAATAATGGGTTTTCTTTGTTTTGTTTTGCTTTGTTTTTCGTTTTTTAGCATCCTGTGCATGTCCACTCTTTAGATCACTTTTAGAAGTACCCAGCATTTCCCACTTACAAGGTTACAAGAAGGAAGTAATTAGTGTTTAGATAAAACAGAGCAAGATGACAGCAATTCAATCGTAGCCCAAATCATAAGTTTTTCAATTCAATTAAACATTCATTCTCTGGTTTTGGTGCCAGTTTCTGCTGGGGGGAGAGCTGTGGGTAATTGGGAAATGACTACAAACAAAACACTTATTAAAAGCAGATCTCTTTTACAGTCAAGTTTCTGAGATCTGCTACATTTTCTGCAAAGTTAAAAAGTGAAAAAAAATGTGGAAAAACAAACACTGAAAAAGACAAATCATTTCCATTTTTCAGTGCTGTATTTCAATCGTGATCCAGAATACAGGGAATAAACTTCATTTAGAGTCTAGCTCCTTTGGGAAAAAAGAGGTGGCACTGTCCTGGTCCCTACCTTTGGCTCTTTCCAACCACAGGATTTTAAGCAGTACTTGCCCAGAAAAAGATGTTTTTTTTCTTCTTTTAAGCTTATTGATACTGTCACATCAAATCTCAGAGCAAAGTGATGCAAAATGTCTCACACTAAAAATAATGTGTTGGAAATGGGTCTGACTGAAATATTTGCACTGACTACAAACCACAGTTCATTACTTCCTACAGTTCCCAGCTCTTTAAGCCCAATCCTTGAGAATACCCAACACAAGGAAGAGTTAAATTCTGATGAATTTTTGGAGAAAGCCAGACAGAACCGAGCATTTATGTCACTGGTAATTAGGTTATTTGGACTAGTTATCATTTTTGTGTAAAACAGCTAAAATGCTTGCTTTTGACTTTAACACTCCAGTGTTTGGTTTAGTACAAGTTGTGATGATGCTCACAGTGGGAAAAGGAAGGAAGAGCACGAGTGCTGAGCAACTTAGGTTGGAAGGACCTTGGGAGGTCACCCTCTGGATAAATCAGGGAGACATAAGTGAAGGAAAAAAATGAGAAGATAGTTTTTAAGTTTTAAGTAACTAGAAAGATATATAGAGAAAGGGAGAAGATGGTTGACTGAGAGGCAGAGAACTGTTTTAAAGCTTTACCAGGTAAGGAATTAGCTGAAAGAATGCAAAGACGATGAGGAATGTAGTTCTCAACAGCTGCACACGGAGAGCTGGCACACAGAACAAACTGGTGGTGGGGGCATTACTAAACAGACAGAAACGTTATGAGAATTTTACTATTTTAATGGAAACATGTACTTCTGTGATGGGCTAAGCCACATTAATAGGAAAGCACCTCCCCTATAAGAGATGTGTGCAGTTCACTGAAATAAATACAGCCAGAGTCAAACTCATCCAAGTAGCTGTCATCTTTTCAGTAAATAATTAACACGAGCTGGAATATCTCAGAGTATCACTCTGGGAAGTAGCTGGTGTCTGGGCTGTTCTTGGAGATAAGCAATGACACCCTCAGCCCATCACAGAAAGGACACAACGCCCATTTCCAGTTATTTGCCTGTCCACATGGCACATGAACATCCTTCAAGGAATGGCTCTGATCCACCTGGCACCCAGGAACGTAGGAAACAGTGTCATAACATTTTTGAGTTTAAAGTGCAGGCACAGTGTGCCAAACTGAGGTAACAGATGGGGATCCAAACATTGCTAAGTGCTACCTAGCAATGCAACATATGCAGTGCCTGGAAATCACAACAGCATCTAATGGATGACAAAGACTTGCACCGATATTCAGATTGCATGCTTGATTGTGACAAAACTGTGCATCAGCAAGGAACAACAGCAATAAGGATAAGAAAGAAAACAGTGCTGGGAGGAGAAGAGCAAGCCACCCAGGTGTCTCTCAGTGACAGAAGACTCTTTGCAGTGCTTGTCTTTTCCCCTTTCTTCTGCAACAGTTTTGGCAGGCAGATAGAGACAACCTGTGAGATAGAGCTGAGAGTTTTGGAAGAGTAAGCTTGTATCCAAGAATATAAGATAAAAAGTAAAGTAGACTTGCAGAATATATCCATCTCCTTGGAAGTTAAATATGTACTGTACAATTTGAGGTTAATGAGTTGGATTTATTTTTTCTTATTAAGTATGTACTGATTATTATTATTATGAAGAGAAAAATCACTGCAGAGTGCTGAACACCAAGCTTGAAAATTCTTGTCTTCAGTAAGAAGGCAAAAACACTTTTTACTGATGCAACTTTCCTTCTAAACTCATGTAATTTAATCAGAGATGTTCACAGCTAGAATTGCTGCATGCTGGAAATCCTTCTTAGCAATATAGAAGCAACCACTTTACCACTCCACAGATAATTTTCTCATTAAATTATATACTACGGTTAGAAAAAAAGCTCTGTTATATTTACAAGTATACAGTACAACCAGTGATTGTAAAAATATGCATAATGCATAGCTAGCTTCCCCAAGTAATTAATGTGATTTTGCATGCAAAGCAGGTAACTGCAATAATTGGGTTGCTATGCAAGCTGTGCAAGTGCATGCACAATTCTGCACACCTCATATTTTGGGAGGTTTGCCCACTTGGGGAGACTGTGAAGTTCTGTTTTGTGATCATAGTCTAGAAAATAAAAATAAGATTATTTCCTTTGCCATAAACTGACCTAAGCACCAGTGCTATTTCCCCAATATAGTTAAATGTTAAAAGCCTCTAATTAAAGACTATAAATCAGAGTGAATCACTTCTGACCAAAGCAGGCTTACAATCCAGGATGCATTTCTTGCAGAAAACCTACATGAGAACAAAGCCATTGGAGCACTCCTCTTATTGCTGTGTCAAACCAGCAACGGTATCACTTTCCTTCTGAAAACACATCCAGACTCTTCAGTCTTCAGTTCAAGCGTTGGAGACAACAAATGACGGCCTCTGTTTTCCCACAGTCCCACCCAGAAGCAAACAATTCTTCTGAAATGCCTGTAGCATACCTGGTTTCTGAAATTAATTCTTGTCTGTATTATATTTCCTTCCAGCTCAAGCTGTTAGATGGGGATTTTTATTTGTCTATGCAATTATGTTGGAGATAGGAATTACTACGAATTCCCTTGACAGGGCTGTGCTATTACGCAGCAAAGGAGCTCCTGTGGACCAAAGCTGGGATACAGTGCTGCAGGTATGTCTGCTACAGGACACTGTGATACACATCACTCAATTCCTTCTTTTCTCCTCTGTGCTCTTCCTGTTGTCATGCATCCCCTTAGCAGTGATGGGTATCCATACGTTGCTGGCATAATAATATATTTATGGATTATGCACACAGAAAGATAGAGGAGTGTAAATGCAATCAGATTTACCAATAAACTCAAGGACTCTGCATAAATCTCAACTACAATAGAAATTATAACCAGACAGGTTACTTGGATTTGAAAGACAAGATTCAGATTCAATTCAACCATGGTTCCAAAGCTTTTGTTATCGCCTTCTACAAACATTCAAGCATTCAGGTTTTGTAGCAAACATCAAGGAATAAGATTTTGAAAACAGAAACGGATTTTGAGCTTGTAAATAATTTCCAACTGCACATTCAATTCTAAATTTCAGTTTATACTGTGCTGGGTAATTGTATAAGAGTCAGATACAGAAAAGGAAACTAAAGCATGAGATAATACAGAAATCCAATAACACAAAATTGGCAATAACTGCAATCCAAAAAGAAAGCAGAAACTCAGAACGATGCTTCAAAGACCTTTACAAATTAATACAAATATGGAATCACTCTAAGGATTTCTTGCTCAAACCTTTAATAAAGAATTCCTCAAAGGAAAATATCTGAATTATTTACTCAGAACTGATCAAGTGAATTGACAATGAAGTAATGAAAGTGAGTATTCAGAAATACTTCTTTAAAACCTGAGCTCAAATAGTGAAATATTGGAAAATAATGGTAATTAATATCTTCGTAACTGTTAAGTATGCATAAACAAGCATGCCAGCTCCGTCCGTCCCTGCAAGCACAATATGGGTTTACATCTGGTCTCAAGAAGCAATGGGCAGATCCCAAGCAGTTTGGCTGCTCAGTGCAGATAAGCGCCCAGAAGTGTGGGTTCTCATCCAAAGCTTACTCAACCTACCTGAACCTTTTGGGCCAGCAAAACAGAGCTGGCAGCCTCATCACAACAGGCGTTTGCCTAACATTTCTGGCACTCGCTGCTTCTAGTTGGGCTAGAGATACTGCAGGAATCATGCCTCTCTTTTGACATTTCATATTGTTGTAGTGGCAGGAGGCTGGAAGTGTGGGGATGCGCAACACGGAAAATGAAAGAGAGAACCATTTAAAGACTTTGGGGCAGAGTTTGGAGCAGATGACTGGTTGCCAGCAGCTGCCTTCTGCACTTTGTCAACCAGTCATGGCATTGCAGTCACATAACCAGTATTTATTTTAGCCCTTCTAATCCTTAGGAGATAATCACACAAACAAGCTGCTCCACAGTGTGAAAGCAGAGGGCCAAAGTGTGCCTCTCAGTCCAGGTTTCGGTGTGCACGCTTCTGTGCTCAAACTGGAGTGAGCCAGGAATTGAACTGGTGAGAAATGCATCTGCCTGTAACATGGAAAGTTGACCTTTTCAGCAAAGCATCTCTGAAAAAGAACAGCTCCTAATGTAAGACCAGTGTTCGTCTCAATATTGCCTGTGATATTACTGGTGCATCACCCAGCATTTGCAAAGCACCTGTTTACTGATCATAGAGTATATAAAGAGAACTGCTCCTTGGCTAGGCTGTGATTTGACATTAGTAGCATGATGCAGTGAAGACTTTCAAATAGCATGCGAACAACAAGAGCCATTTCACACCCGTGGATTTTTCAGGTCATGCCTGAATGAGAAAGTATTCCTGTATGACCAGGGAGGTGATCCTGGGAAGACTGGGGGAATCATCTGAGAAGCTGAAGTAACAGTGAAAACTAAATCAATATAACAAAAAATATAAAATAAGTCAATGTTTTGATGGTGCTGTGGTGATGACAGATTTTCCCCTGGAGATGGAAGACAAGATTTTCTGGCTGGGAGAGCCCTAACACAAGCAGCATGCATGACCAAAGCCATCAGCAGGGCATGACGGCCAGGAGCTCGCAAGCTCTGATCGGAGATCTGTCACCATCCGCTGCACAGCCTTGGGCGAGTTACTTAACCTCCTTGTGTCTCAGTTTCACCATCTGTAGGACTGGGCTAGCACTCGTTTGGCCAGCAGATCGGGGCATTCAGATGCTTAATTAAGGATAGCTGGAGTGATTAAGTGCCAGCTGCTCAGGCTGTGGCTGTGAGACTTGCTGCCCAGTGTGAAGGCCCAGCACCAGGCGCTCCAGCCACACATGGTGCCCATGGACGAGGCCATGCAGGATATTGCAATACGTAGGTTGACATCTCTCAGCTCCTGCATGCTGGCCTGGCAGCAGCCTCTCACCACTGGCAGATCCTGGCCCGCTGGGGCTGGGAGCAGAGCCATACTATGTCTCTGGGCACTGCCGCAATAGAAACGAGCGGATGACCCTGCCATGGGAAGCCAGAGCCAGTCATATCCTGCTACACGTAGTGATGGAGAGGAAAGGCCATAGCAGCCCCAAGTCCAGGAGAGGTCTGACTGCAGTCTTGTTCCATCTGAGACTGGCTGTGGGAGCTGCTTGGTCAGCTCCGCATGGGAGATGAACCATGGGCCAAGGCTGATAAATGCATAAGAGCCAAATGGGCATGAAAACCTTTGCCAGTTCTGCTTATCCCACCACACAGTGCCGAACCCTTCTTTTCTCAGAAGTCTCCCCTCTTCTGCTCACTGCATCTCCCTTCAACACTTTGATTCTGTCATCCCATCTTTGAACTTCTCCCTTCTCTCTCTTTCCAGGATATCTCTAGTCAGCTTTTAGTGATCATCAAAATATTCAGAAAAACACTTTTAGCTTTTCTCCTGAGACAGTCCATTTGGAAGAGGTGTTCAGGCCCTTTTCAGTATTTCAGGACTACTCAGTCTGAAGAGGACCCATGTATACATGCAGGCACTAAGTTCACTTTGGAATAAATGTTGAAAAAGTACAAGTGACTGCACAAGTTACAAGGGGACACATTACAAAGGAAGCAAAACTATTTTGCACACTATCAGTAATCTCTGCATTGCTGAATAATGAAAACCAGAAGACATAGTAAAATAGTATAGTTATAAAAACAGGAGCCAGTTTCACCTCAAAGACTAGAACTAGAGAGCAGGAAAGAAGTTCATTTATCAATACATCATTTATTTTTTCAACTTCCTTGCAGTATTTCAATTCCTTCCTTGACCTGTTCATTGTGAACGTGATCAGAAATACACTCTTACTCAGGTAAGCTCTACAAAAACCAGAGTGCTTTGATTTAGAAAGACTCCAGCACACTTGACTACCGCTCCCGATACGTCCAGCCTAGGAATACTCACCTATTTGAGTCTTCTGCATCATCAGTATCAAAGTCAGACAATAGTACTGAGAGCACAGTGACAGCACTGCACTTTTGGACACCTGCTTGGGGTTCTGAGGAAGGTGGAGTAGGGTCTCTCCAGCCAACTCCCACTTCCAGTTGATCCACTGATGATCTACCCTAGGGCAGAACTCACCTTGTGAGTAAGCACAAATCCTGCATGGAGTGCTAGACTAAGCAAATCTTCCCACACATTGCCAAATACACCGCTGCTGAGTCCAAACTCCAGCAGGAGATAGCCAAAGTTTTTGCAGAGAAAACATCAGCAAAGCATTGCAGTATTTGCCTCCCAGCTCTCACAAACAACTATATTTCTTTCTCTGTCCTGTGACCAAACTGTTGAAATAGCATTTAAACTCAATGAGGGTGTGTAAGATACAGATCTCTGTTTTAACATGCTGACATTTGTGGTATCGCAGATTTAATATGGAAATGACTGAACAAATGTTAAGGAAATAGCGTACACCAGTCGATGCTGAGTGACAAAGGATTCATATTTCAGGTGTTTGGCTTCCATGAGGACAAAATCTGATTTCTGCTTGGAGATAACCAGAAAAGTCTCTGTGCTTTGCAATTATGGCAATTCAAGGAGCTTGACAAGTCAAGTATAAGTCTCTCCTCCATCTGCAGTGATTTCCAATGACCAGGCGTCTTTGCACATTTGCGCCACAGCTGAGTGATCACCAGACCTTTCACTCTGGAGAACTGACTCAGGACTTGCAGTGATGTGCCTCAGCTCTCAGCCTGGCCCAAGCAATGCAAGGAAACACACCAACTGGTTTTAAAACACCACATCACGTAGCAACACTTTCTTAGAGAGTGATGCATAACACTGGATTACAGGAGGCTGTTTGCATTAGGAAGCATAATTCAATTCAACAAAAGGTGGCAAAATTGAGCCCAGATTGATGAGGAAGATTTACCTTCAAATTGACAACATCTCTGAGCAGTGAGGCGGGGAGGGCAGGCATCATTTGGTTTACTGCAGCACCACGCTAAGTGACAGTGATCAGGATTCCAGTAGAGGCTGGAAGCTTTATTTCCCCTTAAGTTCCTCCAGGTTTACCCTGACTGTTCAAGAACTGCTTGGCCACTTGGGCTGTGTGGAGCAGGTGGCTCCTATGTAGAGGTGAGTGCTGGTACCCACAGTCAGCAGGCTGCAGACAAACAGCCAAGACTGGCTGGGACCAACACTGCTGCTTGCTGACCGCTGTGGGCAGGTGATGCACTGGGCAGTGCAACTGAACGTGTCCAGACCTCTCTGCAGTACAGCCACAGCTTGCATGATATATAATTTATACCCTTGTGATTTTGCTGCCTGGTGCTACAATATCACTTCTGCCTTTGGGTCATTTAGTATAGACTTCTGAGGGAAATGGAGGGCACCCAGAGGTGGCAGAAAAGAATGATTAAAAAGCAGACTGTCCAGGTCCTGCAAAAGCAGAGCTCCCACAGCTGTGGGTAAGCCAGCTCCTATTTTTCAAACTGCAGATCAAAGTGGCAAGATTTAGAGTGTCAGAAGCCAGTGTTCTTGGACAACAGAAGCTGGTATTTTAGGGCAGGGTATGGTGGTGGTTTCCAGGCTTGTTACTAGATTCTTTCTTTGAACGTACAATGGTAAGTTTTTGCACAGACATAGCATAGAGTTTACATGCACATAAACCTGTAACGAGCCCAATCTTTACAGGGCTGGATTTTCTGGATGCTGCTCATTTTGACTAAAACAAGAGAACCAAGTCTTCCTCAGCAGTGTGCCTGCACTGTTTTCAATCTGGGGTATTCCATCTTCGTTTTGGTGGGGCTTTCTTGTTATGGGAGGACAAAAATTAAAAACTCATGCCATCATAAGTGGCTAGGCCAAAATCAGTTTTTGCTGGTAAAGGCAATGAAGAAAATGAAGCTGAGCTTTGCTCTATCTAGTATAAGAGACATTTGAAACATTTCTTATACTACTACGGTATTGTAAAATCTATTCTAAACGTGAGAGCCCACAGTACAGTATAATCCATATATACAAATCCCACACAAAGATGTGCCCTCCAATTTTCAGTCTATACAGAACAGAGGAAAAGAAAGACAAACAAGAAAATAGAAGCAAGTTGCTGAAGAAAACCAGTAAGGTTGCTAGCAGAGCCCAAGCTGCAGTCTCTTGACCCCAGCCTTGGTATCTTCAAACTCATCTGCATAGTAACAACAAGCAGCTGTTTGTCATCCATTTCAGGGAGTGGAAAAATACAGGAAAATGTATCGAGTTATTTTGCATATTCTAGGAGGGATATATTATTTCCTCCTATTATAGTATCCTATAAAGAACGGGTACATGTTGCTTAGATACAGTACTACATATGCAGACATCCCAATGGATTTCAATTAAGAATTACGCAACTGTAATAAGTTTGGGGACACTTTAAAGTCCTGTTTATTCAATTCCATTTTAATCCACTTTCGTATGTGCTTTAATTTGTACATACATTTAATTATGCACTTCTGTGACACAGTTTTAAGTCAGACTTCAATCCTGCAAACGTTTACATGCACCGTTACCTTAATGCACACAGAGTGCCTGTCAGATTGGATTTATGCATGTCAGACTGGAAAGGATCAGGGTTTCAGTTTCCCATCTTTTAGTGGTTTGCTTCATTCATTCCTATATTCTTTGATATTCTCTTATTGATTTATTTCTACATTCACACATTTGTTTTCAAACCAATACATCATCTGAATTTAGAAGAGAAAAACTCTTCAGGAATTTAACGCAATGCAAAATAAAAGAGTGAGACTTCCAAAAGAGGAAAATCAGGAAGTTATCCTCATGCCAGAGAAGTACATTTGGAAAAAAATAAAAAGCAAAACACATCTAACCTGTCCTGGGGACAGCTTTTCATTTTATGGTCACAGCTTAAAATCTATTTGGAATTATGTGACAGTAATATTGCTGCTCAGATATTCTTCATCACCTCAGCTAAGCAAAAATAGTCAGGAACATTCAGCCAAGACAAAAGGAAAAAATAAGGCTATACAATGCAGAAGAACTATAATATTATGTATAATATTAATATTATAACTTACCACAATCAGTACCACAGTACTGCTTGGTTTAGATTACAAGTTTGAGATAAAAGTCGCTGTTTCTGAGGCTGGAACCAACAGAAGAGAGCATCAGCTGATAAATTGTTTCCCCTACAACTCGCAATTGCTGTGCAGAATCCTTGTCTCCTGCAAACAAACAGCTTCCTCTAAACAACACATAAGACTCCAAATGCTTTCTAATATTTGGCACTGTGCCCTCAAGCAGTTGTACAGTGCAATCCACAGCGACCGGTCAGCAGAATTTCTTGGGAGAAATACAGACTTTAATAGAAAACATACTGCAATAGCAGGGGAAGGACACACCTGGCTTCAAGTTTTAAGAACAAGAACAATTTGCTGGGATATTCTCAATTTAGGCTTTGTCTGAACAAGTTTCATCTTCCTTGTAATCTTGGTGATATTGAGAATCTTCCACATTCACTTCTTTTCATGTCAGTTACGAAATAACCCTCATCCTCCTCACCACGTGGGCAATGTCTCCTGCACAGTGCTTCCTTCTCTCGCAGCCCAGCTGGCTCGTTGCACGGCAGCAGCTATCGGTGTGTTTTATCCCAGTGATTACCCAGAAACTTGCACTACCTCAGCAACAAATAACTGAAAACCCATCTCAGGCCAGAGGGCTGCAGTGGAGTGAAGTTGTTATATTTCATGCAGTGGGCAGCCCAAAGCAGTGATTTAATTTGTACAAAAAGCCTCACATAGCACCTTCCTGTGCGCTCAGAAAACTTATTGAAATAACCAGCACCAGTAACTGCAGACCAGGTGGTCCAAAGCTGCTCTCACCAGGTCCTACAGCTTCTCCCAGCACTGCCCTGCTGCACTTTGCACAGCATTGACACAGGAGCTACACTGGTGGTTCAGTCTCATCACTGGGCTCTTAAGCCAGGAAACAGCAAGAAACAAATTACTCCTTTCCCAGAACTTCCACCCCTGGCTGGCTGCAGAAATGAAAACTGAATCATTACATATTTCTCTTCCACATGCTGAAGGTAAGTTTTTCAAGCAGAAGCACTGCATTATTTGTATGTCAGAGGAGAGGCCTTTCAGTGCACTACCAAATAGCATCCAGAGCTGCTGATGTGTACTACTTGCCTGAACTACTACTTCAGCTATTTAGTGTTTATACCTCGAACTACATGTAGGTAACTCACTGAAGTCAGATTTGCTTTTGTTTCCTGATCTCAAAAAGAGATTTCAAAGTGTTCGCATTCTCCTGATGCAAATGCGTTTGCATACAGCGTGTTTTCCTTGAGTATTTACAAATGTTTTTCTTATTCATGAGCCACCTTGTAAGCAGGAACTTGTTTGAACAAGTATTCCTGGAAAATGAAAAGTTACAAACACGATGGTTGATTAATCTCTTTTCATATGCAATATTCAAAGAGTTCCTCCTTCAAAGCTGTTTGGAGAACTAATTCATTCCTGTTTGCATTGTGCTGCAAAAGTGCAAGCCCCCATCTTAAGGCTTGGTGTTATCACACTGCCAGGGTCTGAGGCTGCACGTGGCCCCTCTTAGAAACATCCGTTCCTGCATTTCTGAGAGAAGGCAAGAGCAGCTGGAGAAAAGCCAGCCAAAAATCTATACCGTGTACTTTTTCACCCAAATATTGCTTTTAATGTGTAATCAATCTTTATGGTCTCTTGCTGCAGGGAAGGTGTAAACAGAATCAAGTTTTCATACAATTGTAAGTTGTATGAATCTTTTAAAAACATGATTACAGTGTTCTTCATTCCAAACCAGTATCGATTATTCCTTAAGTTACATATAAATTGCTTTTAGACTCAGACATTTCATGTCATATGAATATATTTATTAATGGGAAACATTTCTTCTACCACGCGAACAATGCTTTCCCACTTGCCAGGCTCATTTTGTAAAAAAGTAGTTATTCCCTTCCTATTCTCATTTATTATTTTAAAAACATTTTAGCCCATCTGCTTGTCCTGTTTCACTCATTTCCATTGTTCTGTGCAGAACTTCATAAGAGAAAAATATTTTGTGACATCCATGTCTACGTCTTGACCAAAAGGTCATTGTTTTCACTGCTGCTATTTCCCCTCTTTAAAAGACACAAGACCAAACATGCTCAGCAAGAGGCAGAATTCAAGTATTTATACCGAGGGAAGAAGTCACTCCTGGATGCACCAAATCATGCAGGACCCAAATCAGAGGGGCTGCCCAGCACTGCCAGCTCCACGTGGGTGCTTGGCCAACGGAGCTCTGCTGGCAGCCCTGGAAATCCGCTCACCCTCTGGACTGAAGAAGGAAGGTAAGCAAAGCCTCTCTTCCTTCATCTTTATGCTGTCTGCTTTCCACTTCTTAAATACCCTCAAAATAAAAAAGAAATCCACAACACAGTGAAATTTATGTTCTGAATAGATTGCAATAAGACATAGGACAAAGAGCATGAAAAGCAGAAGTCACTTGGATGGAAATTAGGAAGTCAGCAGTTTCCTCCTCAGTTGGATACTCAGCCGGAGAGGTGCAGCTTGCTGCTCCTCATCTGGCATTCTGCTGCTGTAGCTTCATAGGAGGCCAATGCAAGAGACTGTTTGATCATTGGTTATTAGAGTATATTTTTGCAAAAGGAAATACAAAGTTCCCTTTGCAGTAAACTGCTTTGTATTATCTGTCATGCTTTTATACCACTAAATGCTCCTTACGTTTTCAGCATTTAATGCTTTTAAAGTTTACATTTCAGTTGTTATGATTAACTTTAAGATACAAAGTAAACTATATGTGCTTTTTGTGCCCCTAAGGACAATTATTCCTCAGAAGATAACTGCAAAGATATTTTTACATTGCAAGAAAGTGAGTATAATGTATATTATAGCTCATTTTCCAGCACTGGATTGCATCATAAATATGCTTTAAGCTGCCAGTTTTAAAATGATAGTGGAAAATTAAAACAAGCATAACCCATATTATTTAAGCTGAATTTTATAGCTAAGTAAGAATCAAAATGAAATAAAAGCACAGTATTTGTCTAAGAAAATTTGGTAGGAATAATACAAAAAAAAAAAAAGATTTTGTTTTTTAAGGATAAAATCTACTTAGAAAAAAAAAAGGAAAAAAAAAAAGTAGATGAAAACATTTGCCATCTGTTGAGAACATGGAACTGGTTTCCTATTACAAGCAGTAATCTTCAAGCCAGGGATTAACATCCGTAGCAGCATCACCTCCTGCAAGTCCATGTGCGACAGCTCACAGTCCTGTTTGTCTGCAGCCATCGTGGGCTGCCTTTGCCCCAGGACCATCAATTGCTGAGGGTTTTGGTCTGGTCACAGATCGCTCCTCCTGTTTCCGTGGGTTGGGGCCAAAGAATGTGGAAACACAGATGTCAACCAATGTCTTTCGCCCAGAGAAATACAGAATATCCTGACTGAGGAAAGGCAGGAATTGGCTGGAAAGGTCTGGGGTGGGCAGTTTGATCTGGTTTGCTTTGCTTTTTTCTCTTAAAAATATCAATGTTAATTCACCTGAAGACTAAATTAGTTGTGGCTAACACTACTATCAGACAACACGTTGGCTTTAACTTACACACTGATGTTGGTATCAGAGAACAGAGCAGAAATGAGGACTTTGAGTCTGGAGACACTGAGCTTAGGAACATGTAGGGCTGCATCCAGGAGCATGATTTAACATTGGTAAAGTTGATTGTCATAGCAACAGAACAGAAACATGAGGCAAGAATTTCTTTCCTTCTTTCTTTCTCTTTCTCTCTCTTTCTTTCTTTCATTCTTTCTTTTTGCAATGTTTTCAACTGCATGTCCTTAATAACCCACTATACATTTTACTTTTTTTTTGTCCCCACATCAGTTTGCTACCTTCAAAATATCTATTTCAACCATCAGAATTATTTTCACCCTCAGGTACAAATGAAATCAGACACCAGACTTTACAGCAGAGTGCAGCATTACAGAAGATCATCAGATCATCGTTAATACAAAATATTAGAAGAAAGTGCACGGGATTCCTCATTGATCACAGAAAGCAGTTATCAGGGAAGGATCAAATTGGTAACACTCATCAAAGACAAGCTTTTAGGCCAGCTCAACTGCTTAGCTGACCGAAGATAGCAGTTTTCATTCACTACGTTGTCTGGTCACAACCCAGATATTAATTTTTATAGTAGATGCTTTCCAAAATTTGTCTGCATGGATTTTTATTTCTGTTTTGCAATTGTTTTCTTTCTTCTTTCCAGAGAAATAATACCCGCATTTCTTACTCCACATCACAAACAACGATTAACATTGCACATTTATTATGTCATCATATCAACAGCTAATTTTTAAAATGATCCTATTTGTTGTTTCATGAGGCATGGATTTTCCTTCCTTAGTCAGAATACTATGTTGTTCTAACAATTAAAATTAATACCATATCACTCATAATTAAAATCATCATATTTAACTTAGCTCACTGATGCTGAGCCTGATTTGGTATTCCTCAAGACTCAACCTGACATAATGTTCTGGAATAAAAACATATCTCTGAGTCTGTACCTTGCTTGTTATTAAACCAGTACAGTCTGAACCTTCACCTTGCCTTAGAAAACTGTCTCTATTTGTAAACCAAACACAAATCTGAACCACTGCTGATCTCTGGAGCGTCTCAACTTTATATTTATTCATTATTATAAATATCAGTTTGCTTGGCAAATGTGAGCCCCAACATATTTTTATGAATATGGTACTGTTCTTTGTGGTCTTTAAAGTATTTCCTAAATTGATGTATAATTGAGTGAATGCTCGGTATTGCTTCCACTTTAAAGGTTCTCTCTCTATCTGGGTCATTTTGATGGAAGTCATTATAGCTGCTAAGCCTCCTCTCACAGTTTTGTATTTATCTCAAAGTCCCTAAGCAAAAAGTACATAAGGAAAAAACAGAGTGGAAAACAACTTTATGTTAAAATACAGAATATTTCATTGGTGTATCTCCGGATAGGGTAAACAGTGGAGGAAAGGGAGAACTCAGCTTGAATGAAGAAAACACTTCAAGGAAGGGAAGAAGGGTAAAGTAACCTTTTGCATGCAGATTGCCACCATGTGATGTATGGAAAATATATGCATATCTCAGAGGAAACCATAAAAAGCTTGAATATTTCAGACGCATAATAATCATTTCTTGTCTCCGTCCTTATCCACAGCCTGTAATATTATGGGTACCACCTTCAGATGCTGTCATCAAGGTGGGTCCGGTCCATCAAAGCCATTAGTTTTTGAGTAACTGTTTCTTTCACAGAGGATAATGCTAAATTTTATTTAAGCAGATCCTCAGCTAATAGTCATTATGATCTCAGTGCAAATGCACACAGAAGTGGTGCGGACAATAGAGGCAGTTACTTGATAGAGGTGTGAATGACCTGAACAGAGATGTTAAAATAAGCAGTGAGACATCAATAATTAATTCAGAATTCACCACAACAATAGTAATTATGGCACATAATGTGGCTTTATAGAGAATATAATACTTGCTTCTATAGGAAATCAATTGAAATTCACTAATTAATGAGAAGTTGTAAGAAGTGTTTCTACCACTATCAGTAGAATTTAGAAGCCTGATTTAAATCCTCACCTTGGTGATATGTTTCCTGAAAGCAAGAGTTTGGACATCCTAAAGTCAATTTTATCTGCAGAAGATACAGGGCTGAGTTTCTCAGCTAAGTAGCCTACAGGGAGAGGGACCAGAGTTTTGTTTGGTATTTCAGAGACCATACACCATTCTTCCACAAAGCTTATCTCTCATCTCCCAGCTAGACTGAAGGATCTAAGAAATCCCTTGCATTCAAATCAAATATCAGTCCAACAGTCATTGTTCCTTTGCTTATCAGAGATGCAATCCACTTGATAAAGAAAGATACACAATGCTTCTCTATCAATGTGTGCAGGCAGCAGCCTTGTTTGAGACCTTCCATGAATAGCAGAGCAACACAGGATGGAAAGCCCTCATTTATGAATCACATGAAGAGCAAAACACTACTGCAAAGCCATAGGTGATTTTTAGTCCACTTTCAATCCACAAAGTCAAACTTGGAGGTTTATCTGAGAAGGGGAACTCATATCCCTGCCACATGAAGGCATAAGGACAGGAAATATCCCCTAACAGGGCAGGAGATCTGATCAGACTGCTGGCAAGTAAGAAGTATCTCTCAGTGGACAGGAGCCAAACGTTTCCACATTCACCCACAGCCCTCGGTACCTTTGCTGGTCATCACAGCGCTCCCAGACTGATGCTGTTATGTCCCTCACAGATGGCACCTCTCAGTGCAGGCAGAAGTCCTGCTATCCAGTAGGTGCACCAGATGTGCACATCCCTGCACTTTTTCACTTCAGGAGATGCAGACTCAAGTTCATTGTGCAATCACTCACAACGACATTTACATTAAAGCATTGATGCCCAGAGGGCTGTGCAGAGCAGAGGTGGAACAGAAGCTCTCTATAAAGGGGCTGACGCCCAGGTGCCTGCACCTCTTCCTAAATAGGAAGAAGTGAAGAACCCTAGGGTGCAAATAGTGCAGCACATGAACCCAGACTGACCTGTGTCATCCTACAGCAGACAATCACAGTTTGCAAACATGTTCCAATAAAGGACAAGCTCTATAGGACAGCTTACTAATTTTGTGCCTTTATTAAGCAAGCCCCTTCCATCTAAAATCCCATCCCTAATTCTTTTTTCAACTGCTTATATATATGGATCAAAGAAAAGATGGATTTTAGTGTATTTTAAAAAATGCTGAGCTTGGAAACTGCTCCTCAAAATTACTAATTGTGTCTAGTTAAAATAGCTGAATCACATTTTCATGTAAGTGGAGAAGCAGCTCTCTTTCCCACCCCTACAAGCTGCAGGAGCAAGACAATATTCCCACCTCCAAACCTGAACCAGAGCAATGTCTACACAGCAAACAGTGAAGAAGCTGCTTTGGTTAATCACTTATTCATGTCCACAGAGAGATTTGCTAAAATAACATCACAGCATTTTTCTATGCCTACTGAACTGTGCAAGGCTCCTCTGCTTAAAGTCTGGAAGAGGGGGCAAGGGGCAAAGCTGACCTCAGCCTTCCCCTGCCAAAATGTTCCAGCCCTCTCCTGGCCTTTTCTCAGGCCAAAGGACAGGTTTGCTGTTCTCACCTCGTGAGAAGATGGAAGCTCACTGCTAGGAGCTGCCCTGACCAAGGATACTGACACCTGAGAAAGAATTCCCAAAACCCACTTTTCTCCTCAGTGATGCACTGGCCTCATGGTCAGAACTGTGACTAAGCAGCACTTTTTTAGACTTTCCTTGTTGATTACTTAACAGGTCTCCGTTTCTACTGCAACATCCTTTCCCACTGCACAGAGCTGCTACAGGAATAAAGACAACACCTGCCCTATGGCCACCAGAGAGGACATCCAGCCCCACTTACTGGCACCAACAAAGGAGATCATAGACTGGCTTTGGTTGGAAAGTACCTTAAGACTATACAGTTCCAAGTTCCCTGCTTTGGCTACCAGCTCAGGCTGCCAGAGCCCATCCAACCTGGCTTTGAACACCTCTAGGGATGGGGAACACAACTTCTCAAGCAGCTTGTCCCAGGGCTCACCATTCTCTGAGTAAAATTTCTTCCCAACACCTAACCTAAATTTCCTCTCTTTTAGTTTAAAGCCTCCTTTGTCCAGTGCAGGACTCTGTGGAAGGGGCATCTCCAGCTGCATCGCTGGGGGAAGACACGGAGCTTACAGGTAGCTGCTTCCACAGCCTATGGGCCCAGTACACTGCCCTCCAGCCAGACTCAGCACCTAGTTCTATTGCCACATTTTCTCAGCATGCTGCTAAAAGGAAAGTTGCCTCACAACATTTTTTTTTGGGGGGGGGGGGAATTTTTCTTTTTAGGACCATCTTCCAGACAGGCGCATTTGTCATACTCAAGGCTTGGCCTTCAAGCAGAATGTAAATCGCTTAACCAGCTCAGCTGCCATAGATTTAATGACTTATTCGCAGTTACAGGAGGGAAAAAAAGTTTAGATTATGTGGGGGAGACAAAGAATGAATACAGTTATACAGGACAGAGCAGTGATGCAGTGGCACAGCTGCTCAGGGAGTGGTGGGGTCACTATCCATGGAGGTGTTCAGGAACTGTGGAGATGCAGCACTAAGGGATGTGGGCAGTGGATGTGGTGGGGTGGGTTGGGGCTGGACTTGAGGATCCTAGAGCTCTTTCCCTATCTTAAGGATCCCATGACTTTCCATAAATACCTTAAATGGAGAGAAGCCTTTTTATCACATCACAAATGCTAAAGTTGGGGTTAAAACTGTGGGGTGCTGGCTGATACCCGCGTGCATGGGAAAAGTTGCTGTAAGCAAGAGAATAGTCTGGGGGAAAAATAAAGTTTTGTTTATTGGACAGAGTGATACTGTTGTCTGCAAATGCCAAAGAAGACAAAAGTTATGGCAAGCTCCTGAGCCAGCTGTCAGTTCTCAGCAGCACAAAATGAAGGCTGATATGGAACGAGCACAGAGCTCCCCATGTCTTCCTGCAGGCAGCACGGGGCTGGAGGCTTCACTATGCAGATTTTTCTATTAGTGTGATTGATCTAATATTGGATGACTCCGTACCCAAGTGCTTGTGCGAAATAATAAGCCTGGCTACTGAGCAATTATTAAATACAAGGAATTGTTAAATCCTTGCATTGTACATATTCTAAAGGAAATTAATCATTTTGAACTCTGGAGAATACAGTTTTATAAGAAGAGAAGAAATAGCAAATACACAATAGGGTATTTAAATGCTAATACAGTCAAACAGTTTAAAGCATAGCATACATTTTAATATTGGTTTACTGAATACTAATTACAGTCTGCTAAGTAGCAGTAAGTAGCATTTATTATGATTTGTTCAAAGTATTGATCCAGACAGTGACAAGCACAATTTCCCTTACTGTATATGTCCTTAAAAACAAATATTATCAGATTACCAAGTCTTCTTAAACCATATTTTCTTTTGAGTTTTCTGTTGCATCTCTCAGTGGCAGCTAAATATGTTACAGCTCAGTACTATTTCAGCTCAATGGTGTGAGGCAAAGACAGATTGTTATTTATGATCTGAAATTTATTCTCCTTTGCTACTCGAGGCTGACAACTTTGCATGTGTTCGCATCTGGTCACACAGCAGACTATACAGGCTGGAGAGCCTTAAACAAATAGCTGTGCCCGTCTTTTGTCAGCAGAAGTAACACTTCCAAAACAAATGGCTCATCCCACATCTGGACGGGCCCGAGCTCCCCAGCAGGCTGCACCGGGCGTTGGGCAATGCACAGCAGTGATGACTCGACATGTGCAGTTAAATCAGGCAGGCAGGTACTCAGCCCAACTTTTAAGAAAAGAATGATTGTGCACTTCAGTTTCCTCCATAATGAATGCAGCTAAGCTGCACTTCCACAGCCTGAAAGAACAGCTCTTGCCATTTGGCTACACCAGCACTGAATTAGTGGGCATGGTGGGGATGGGTTGATGGCTGGACTACATGACCTCAGTGGTCTTTTCCAACCTCAATTCCATGATTGTACAAAGGTGGTTGGAACAGGAACCAGCACAGAATTTGTCCCTGTACCACAAGGCCACATGGACACACTGAGCAACAACTGGCACAAACACAAAGCCATTCATACTTAATAAATATTTCTATAGCAATCTTCAATTTGATTAACATATAATACCTGCTGCATTAAATAAGCACATAGAAATGTTTTAAATTGAATTTCTTATTTTCTTTTATCTGTTACATCAAAGTTATCAAAAAAGTAGTGGTTTTATTTTTTCATGTGTTTCAGAAACACAGCGCAAACAGAACTGACTTAACAGGAGCATGAATGCAAAAGTAGATTCAACTCTATTCTACAGTTTTACTGCAGAAATTGTTTCTCTTTTAAGAGATTTTAAGATATTTTAATTCTTTCTGCTGATGGCAGAGAGAAGCAAGGTCAGAACCTCTGCTGACGCTCCCCAGCCTGCACAAGATCACTTAGAATAATTCAAGTAGTAGTAAAAAAAAAATTAGTACTGCGCGCTGTGAGAAATGGGTTTTGTTTGTCTTTCCAATGTAACAGGATTAGGGTAAGAAAGCACCATTTCTGAGTTCAGCTGAAATAAACACGACAAAAGGCCAATTTACGCTTCTAAGATTACTTATAATCACACAATGTTTAAGAAATTATTTCAGTGTAGTGTCGTGCTGCCGTGTTGCTGTAAGTAGGCCATTCACTGAAATATCTTTGCTGCTTTTTTTTGCAGCTACAAACCACAGATGTTTTACAATTTATTTTTATCACTAAAATTAAAGAGAATAAAGCTGTGTTTACACCGTCATAAGGGCAGTGTATTATGGCTGTGAAAGTAACAAAAGAATCAACACTGATGAAAATATCTTTTTTTTCGCCTGTTAAAACTTACTGCTAGAAACTCAACAACCAGAAAAAAAAAAAGCTTTTGTCTCAGCCACCTTGATACTAAAGAAGCAGCTTATAAATAGGTCTCTATCAATGTACTAAGACTGATTAGCAGCTGAAAAATCACCGTTGTTTCTCTCTGACAAGCTTTCAGTTTGAAACCACACCTTACAAACTCTAAGGATTACCAGGGTATGGCACAAGTGACAAGTTCCTTGGTCAGATCCCCTTCCCACAGTCCAACATCTTTTTTGGAAGAGAAGTTATCCATGGCGGATGATGCACAGAGACAAAACAGCTTTCAAGAGCCTGGTGGAAATCTTTCCCTGAGCATCCGGCCTGATTCCGACTGCACACAACTGGAAGGCGCTGTGATAATGCTGAGCCATTTGGTGTTTGTGCTACTGGAACGCCGCCAAAGCAATTAAAGGTTGCTGACTTGGCCACGACACGGAGGAGATATAAAATAATTTTACACCCCATCATATCTGGTAATGGGTACATGCACCCATAGATGAGGGAGCAACGGCTATACAGCATGGATTAAATTAACCGATAGAACATTAACTGAGAGCAAATGGCATTCAGATGAAAAGCACAGCCCTGCCACCAGCCCGCTGTGGAGCTGGGGTGCACTGTACAGATGTCCCAGCCAGGCTCCAGATTACTTAGTTCCCCGTTTGGACTCCAGGTTCTGTCCCTACTACACAACCAGATTGGACAGCAGTGACTGCCAGCACCCAAAGGCATGCGCCTGCAAAACAACGAGCACAGAGTTCTCTGCAACTCTGGGACAGCAATACAGCTCTGCACCAGCAGGCAGCCCCTACATTCTGCACAATTATCAATACATGGGGGGGGAAAAAAACAAACAAAAAAAGGGAAGTAAATGAGGAGTTGCCGCAGCAACTGCTGCCTCCTAGGAATATGACATATATAGGATCACCCTCACGGAGGGCTATTGTTTTGTATTCTGAATGGTCAGCAAATTCACACCGTTGGGCACTGCAGGATGCTGGTGACTTTGCTGGCAGCGCTGTGCTCTGTTGTCCTGTGCTGCCTGCAGAGAGGGCCCCCATTTCCAAGAAGCAAAACCGAAGGTGAGCTCTGAGCAGCATGATGACAGCTGCTCCTGGGGCCAGGGCCTGTTGATGGTCAGCATATAAGGACCCATGGGTTTTTCCATTTGTTTCCGATTTTGTTTTTAAACATGCACTACTTTTGCCCCATTTCACTGATAGCTGAACTCGCATGAATTCAAAACATTTTGAAGCAATATCTCTAAAACATTTTGGTATTAATGGAACAAAAGCACACGTCGAAACACTTTGAAATAGCAATGGAATGCTATGTGATTAAAGTTAAGTGTAAGGTACACTGAAGATGAGTCCCTGACTCCCAACTCCATTAAGAAAACACAGGACACCAGCTTTGGTGGAGGTGATGTTTTCTAGGCACATCTTATGAATAGGCACAAGAGAAAGGAAGTGACATTGAAGGATTTGGTAGTACTAAGACTAGTAGTAGCATGAGTAGCAGTAGAAATAATTTTTTAAAACCCATCTAAACTCCATGTAGCTGCCTCTCTAAACCTAAATTCTCTTCAGGAGCACAGAAATTTTTTCAGTTTCTCCCCTTTTCTGAGGCTGATATCAGCAGTGCAGTACCTTTCTACTCCATTTTCGACTGTATTTTTTCTCCTATGCAACTTGCAATTTCCTATTTTGCCTCCTGCAAAGCATCCTGCAGAGCTGCACTGCTAATTCAGCCAGTGGAGACTACAGGACAGCAAGAATGTCTGAGCAAATGGCAAGTGTGCCCTTCGCACTGCACAGCACAGAGCAGCACAGCTCTGGAAAGAGCTGCTCAGTTACAGACGTGTGTAACATCAGCAGCTGGCACTCCCATCACAGCATCGGCATTGGTTTCTGAAGGCTTTATCAATGCACTCCGTCCAGTCTTACAACAGCTTGCAAAAACGAGCTCATATCAGGTCAGATTAAAGGTTTTCTCCAACAAAAGTTTTCTGGCTTGCTTCCCCCCACCTATCATTTCAATCATGAAGAATAAGAGAGGGAGCAAAAATTCTTTTAAAGCCTGTGAATCCAGAGATTGACATCTAGAAAATCAACTCAGCAAATCAACTAGTCACACAGCTACAGTTGTAAGCAGGATTCCCATTCTGGGCACCATCACGGATAACTTTCACACTTTTTACCCAAGTACTCTTTTCCCATTTTGCCATCTGTGCAGATGAACACAAGAACCTGATGGATGCACACCTCCATGGAGCTGCCTGTGAAGCACCACAGGAATGGCTCAGGAAGGGAGTGAGGGCACATCCACCTTTCCTTCAGTGGGGCAGAGCTCACAGTGACTGCAAGCAGAACAGCCCTAGGGAGGATCTTTTTGGTCCTTACACAGCCATGAGGTCTTTTTGATGTCAAAAGCACACGGTGTCTGATGCTGGCAAAGGCAGGTGCAGGGAGAAGTTGTCAGGATTTTATCACCCGAGTGAAAGGCACTTCAAGGGAAAAGGAAATGTTCAAGTTATAAAAAAGCCTATTTCGCTCATGTGCTTTAAAATTACAATAATCCATTTGATGCCAAAGAGAAGAAAGAAAAAAGGAATCAAAGAACAATAAGGACGCTACTGCTTATAATTTTATTCTATTCTCCACAAGTTCTGTAGCACTCTTTCTTCCTATTCTATCACGAATCCTCCACATCTGCACAAGCCCTCCAGGCACAGACTGGTTCCAGCCAGTGAGGCTGTCTGGAGCTTTTCACAGCTGAAGATCCATGAAGAAGGACCGAAACATCCTCAAGTCTGCACACTTGAACAACACTAGAGATAAGAACAAACTTTAAAATCCTGGATAATCCTCACTTTACTAATAAGTAATTTTATCTAAATCCTTCTTTAAAAAACTGTGCTTCCCTTAGTGATGCTAGGGGAAGGAAGTTGCCACGTCCAATTTCCAGCTCTATTCAGCACGTATTAACCTCAGCCCCTGCCAAGTTGCAGGGGCTCTTTGCTCCTCCTCATCTCTGCAGTCAGGAGCTTCATCCTCATCCTCTCCTCTGAGAATCACAGGTTTTGCTCTCTGCAGGCTCAACACCCTTGGATGGTGAAGAAGTGTAATTACGCTTTTATGGCTGTGAAGCTGCAACAGAGATTGGTGAAGCACTAGATTTGCAAACAGACTTGCATTTTGGGACCCTCGGCAGTGACTCAGCACCTCTCAGCTTCAGGCATCCAGAGCAGAACCCATGATATCTGCCAAAAGCCCGCACCACCATACAACTCCTTCAAAAAAAAGTTTCCTTCTCATATGGGGTTTTGGGGCTCATCACAGAATCACTGGGGCTGGAAAAGAGCTCTAAGATCCCCAAGTCCAACCCCAGCCCACTCCATTATGCCCACTGACCATGTCCCTCAGTGCCATATCTCCATCGTTCTGGAGCATTTCCATGGATGGTGACCCCACCACCTCCCTGGGCAGCTGATGCCCCTGCATCACTGCTCTCTTGGAAAAGAAACTTTTCTTTATCCAACCTGAATGCATTCACTCCAAGTGAGAGTCAATCAGAATTTGTGGAGGAAGCAAAACTTCATCCAAAATCCGACCATTCACTGACTGATGTTCCAAACCTTTTACTGAATGTAGAATACTTCCCGAAGGAACTCCCCGGCTACCCAGCCAGTGTCACCCATAGCTGGACACACACCAAAGAAAGGTGTTTTCTTCTTCCTCTTCAACCAAATGAAGTCTTATGGGTGGTTGCCTTCACAACATCTCAGGAAAGCAGTGACCTGCACTGCCATCCTGAAACAGCTCATAATCACACCTCAAGTCCAAGCAAGTGACACATTTTTTCTAATAGGAGGAATTCAAATAATGTAGTCACAAGTTATTAATCAAGAAATTTGCACAAGAAGGATCTAACTAGAGATGTACATCTCAATGCTCCTAATTTGTACATTTGGTTGCAATGACGGTTACAATGACAGTACAATGCAGGCACACACATCTAACTTATTAAATCTTAATGGCATCCATAGGAAACTACCCTTAGCACACTTAAAATAAACAAAAGGAACCACACAAGTTGTCTTTTAAGAGAAAAGCAAGCAAATGCCTTTTTGAAGGTGAGTCAGGAGAGCTATGAAATAGTTACAGTGGGTTTACTTATGTTGCAGAGCTATGCATTGACCTGCAACATCCTGCCTGGTGTGGCTGCAGTGGTAATGCACTTGTTCGGATGCTAGTTGGAGTACAATCACAGCTTGAAAATGTTTTCATTGGAAAAACTCTGCCTAGCTTCAGTTTTTATTTTGTGCCCTGTTTAGAAGATTAACTGTGAACCACAAAATTGTATTCCAGCTGGCTCTGCTTTAAGAAGCCAATCCAGCAGTAGTGTGGGACTCCTGACCTACCCAGCTTCTCCTGCAACGCGCTGTACTTCCTCTCAGCTCACAGAGCTTTCCCTAAGTACTGCAACCACGTCACAGGATGTGCACACACAGGTCAGCTAACTATATGTGCAAATGTGGCTGGCAGGGCACTGCAGCAGGGAGCAGGCATGCTCCCTGGCTATCCTTGCTGCCAGCTCTGGGCTACAGGTGAATGGTAATTGTATGGCACAGGATGAAAGGAAGCAACTTGTACTGAAAATAAATCAAGTATAATTCAATGATCTCCATGCTGCAATCTTCAATAAAAAAAAGAAAGAAAGAAAAAAAAAAGGTATGGGGAGTGGGAAATGAGTGAATAGTTCCTTTCCTCCATGGGAATGAGGGAAAACATCTCCAGAAGTGGGCTTTATAAGCAATGAGTTAAGATCCACTCCTGAACAAATTCAACCACAGAGCAGAAACATTTGAAGCTTTTTCTATTAAAACATATTTGTCTCTCAGCTTATGAATTAAACGAAGCAAATTGCACTTGCGTTTGAAGTTCTGCATTAAAAATGTGTACTAACTTTTCCAATCATAGATGACCGAAACTTGTATGCCAAATATTTCAATGGCTCTGCTCTGTTTGAAGACGGCTTGGATCCATCACACGGTATTGGTTTCAGGCCCAGTGTTTCATCCCAAACTACTCAGACACCGCGAGTCAGCTCCCTTCAAAATCACCTCAGTGACTTACAATGAGACACAATCCATACATGACTCCTGGGGGATCTTTCTAAACGGCCTTTTATCTTACATGCATGTCTCACCTACTTTCAGGCCGCTTTTTTTTTTTCTAACACAAGCTAAGAAATGTACTATTAAAAACACATTAAATATGAAAGCAGCGATTTCATTCACATTTAACTGGTTCCAGTCCACCATCTCCCTGGGCAACCTGTGCCAGTGCTTTTACATGGCCAAAAAGAAAAAGAAACAAAGGCCCAGCCCCAAACAAACAGCAAAACCTCCACCAGTCCTCAAAAACTAAAAAGCACCCACCACCAATTCTTCAGATCAAACGAAATAGAAAATGCCAAGAGCTCATCATGCCTGTGGAGTAAGTGGACGCACAATAGTTCTGCAGGGACTTCACTCATTTTTAAAGTCAAATTCTCTCTGTCTCTTTGACAGACGGAACCTGTGCCTCTATCCTTCCAAATATCAGCATAAACAACGTGAAAAACTACTCTTTTTCTCACTTTTTTTCCTGATTTTTTCTCAATCTGAGCCTTCAGACAGCCTCACATCACTTTCATTTGCTTAAAGTCTGAGAAGCTCTGCCTCAAAATATTCCAGCAAAGTAACCACATCGCAGCCTGCTGGACAGCAATGTTTGAAAGAGGGGAAAAAAAAGAAGATCCCACACTTCCACTCACCGGTGTTCATTGAGGAAGGCTCCACAGAATTGTCACAATAAGTTAATATGACAGCATAAAAGCCAATACTCACCCTGGGATTATACAATAAATAGACTCCATTAAACTACTCTCTAAACTCTCCTGTGAGAAATTTCTCTTTGATCCAGAACTTAATAGGAATTATTTAATCATAATGAGATGGTAATAAAACAGCATCACCTGAATAAGCTATTTTATTACCTGTTTTATAATTAGCTCTTATTCATTATAATTCTTTCAGATATTTCAAGCTCATAATGCAAAGGGCACATATAGAAATATCTGGAGCAGACATGCATTTGTTTATGTGTTAAGAACTCCTTTGTAAGGCAGCCAGCACAGACTGATTCTATACATCGCTCATATATACCCTCTCATGGGGAACTCCCTAAAGCAACGTTGTCACAAAGGCAAAGGGACAGATCAGTGCCTTCTCCATGCACACCAAGTAGTGGAGAGCAGGATGGTTCTCATGTTGACTCCTCTCTCCTTTTAATTAAATTTTGCCTTTTACATTTTGCCTTTTTTGTCTTCTCCGACTCTGCACCCAAAGCTCAAGCTGCTACACCCTGTGAGACCCTATAACTGCAAATACATCATGCAAGCTTGCAAAAAAACCCCAACAAAACGGCTTATCATCAAAGCCCATAGCAGAGTGCAACTGGGCAACTCGTACTGAAGCTTTTCAAAGCTTTCTAGACCAGGCAGGGACACATCAGGCAAAGCATTCGCCAGAGGGACTTGTTTCTTCTGGCCAAAATTGCAGGCTACTGAAAAATGTCTTACAATGGAAAGCCCAGAGAATCCTTAACTAAAAGTGATAGCATGTGCATACAGTGAGCTATTTAGAAAGTAATGTCACATAATCAGATTCTGCATTTCTGGAAAGGGTTTTTGGTCACACAGATGTATAACCAAAAGCCATCGTGGAACACCCTACAATGTATAATGTTCCCACGCTCTGTGCAGCTGCACGTCTCTCAAACAAGGCTATAAAGCCAGCATTGCACCATTGTTTTCCTGCACTCTAAAACTTTATTTAAAGATATCGAATCTTGCCATCACTACAAATTTCCTGTCTCTGGCCACACATCCCTCCCGAGTCTTTTCACACATATCTCATGTAAGTTATGATGAAGGGAATAATTCAGGAAAATACACTTTGGTATTACTATTAACTTCCTTTGATGGAATGTTGACCCCACCAGACTTGCTCTTACTGCTCTCTTTGAGACCTCAAAAATGTCCTGATGGGTGACTTGACAAGCCTCGAAACACTGCCCTGCTTTTAACAGGAAAGTCATGCCAGAAACCAAAGCCCCAGCCTTATGCATGAAAAGTGCTCAGTAAATTTCACCCTCATAAGAACGTAATTGGATTAAAACACATCATTTGGTAATTTTGCAGCTAGCCAGTGAAATAAGCACGTAAGTAGTTTCAATTTTGCAGAAAACTAGTCATCTTAATGCAGCTGTACAATTTGGTAAAAAATTAATTTTAGGAAATTCTGAAAGACATTTAAAACCATGTCAAGTATGGAATTTAAAAAAAAAAAAAAAAGTGGTATGAAATTCTGTCAGTGTCTCAATTTGTGACTTAGCAAGCCCTTGATATTCAGCTCCCCTAGAGTGGTTATGGGCTGGGGCCAAGAAGGGGCATGTGTGATAAATATCTCCCTTTTGTGCCTACATAAAATGCTCTTAGAACATGAATAAAGAAATAGATAAACAATCTGTGGTGACAAATTAGCAATTAAAATTCCTAGGCTATCTAACCTCCTCTGCACGTACTCCGAACGAACACTAATAAAGTGTTCAGCACTACAATGTAGCTGTTTTGGTAGCTAAACAGTAATGGAGCAGATGCTTAATATCAGCCTTTAAGCCTCAAAATGTACAAATACAATTAACTGCCAGCCCAAATTTGGAGGCTGGGTTCTTCTTCCAAAAAGTGTCTTCAAAATTTAGACTGTAGGCAGGATTGTCCTTTGGGGGGGAGAGTTGTGTGTTATTTTTAACATAATTGCAGCCTTCTTCTCAGTGTAAGTATCACCTCCACTGATGTTCCTCCCACCTCCATCCACAGTTACTGAATTCTTATTTATATTCTTCTTGTTATATGAAAAAAGTCAAATCTCAGCAACCCCTGGCAGTCTTTTTAAAATGGACAACTGCACTATTCAGCTCTTAACAATGCAAGCAATTTGAGGTTATCACTCTGTTTGCATGTGTTTTCATTGTGCTGAGCACAATGAAATCCTGATCTTAATTACCAGCTATCATCATAAAAATACCACTATTCCTACTGGCAGCACTGAGTCAGAAGCATTGTTTTATACACAGCTCTGAGAAGGTGAACCTCGCCCGTCTCACTTCCCTGATCAAGCTGAGCGAAGTAATGCTGAAAATAAAATAGCCTGTTAAAATAAAATCAGTTTTCATAGTCTAAAGTGCTTCTGGAAATAGGACAATATGAGCTATTCATTCCTGACACTGTTTCTGCGAGCACAGTCTATGGTTTATAATTAACAGATCCACAATACTTTTCCCTTGCTGCCTCTTTTCTGAGCTCTCCTCCATTTACGACTGTGCTGATTCCTGGTGGAAGCGTCTGTGCTGCTGCACTGCTGGAAGTCCCCTCTGACACAAGCACTGATCCTGCAGCAGGCCAGGAGGAGCTGCACCAACTCCCTGCTTTACATCCCCAGCATCCCATGGGGCAGGGGACACAAGCTCTGCTCTCCCCATGCCCCAGAGCCAGAGCTGCAGGACTTTCCCTGCACACAGCACTTGGCATTCAGCCTGTGCACATCAGAGACTTCAGGGAGCTGTTCCACATCCCCATCTGGTCACACCTCAGGGAGGAGGAAGAATAACATAATGATCAGGAAGGGCTGAACTGCCCCATCTCATACATCACGCTGAAGTCTATCAATTTCTTCTCTTTTTTATGCAAAATGCAGAGAGCAAAGCACACACCTTAGTTTTGCTGACACTACTCCTGCTCAGTAAATAAGCATTCCGTATCAATATTTACTTCCCTCTCCAGCAGGCAAAGGACCATTGTTGGAATTCAAATCTTCCTTGCTCCCTTTCAGAAGTCTCAGTTCCCCTGGAAAATCAATCAGCTGGAGCAGTCACTGCTGAGTGCTTTGTAATAGCTTCGCCCAAGCGCCGGGCGAGCAGTGAGGTTATCATCCTGAAGCTGGGGACTGTGAATGCAGCCCAGCGCTGCAAACGCTTCTTACACTTATCGCCCACTATTAAGCGTGGCTATCAGCTCATGTTTGGGGTATTTAGGCAGGCTCAGGTGAGCATCGGACAAAGGCTCCTGCACACAAAGCAACGGAGCATCCATCCCTCAGCTGTCGGTGGCAGGAGGCGTCTGCAAGAACACCCAAAGCCACACAGAATCACAAAGGTTGGAAAAGACCTTGAAGATCATCTGGGCCAACCATCAACCCATCAGCACCATGCCCACACTGGGTTTGGAGGGAAAGGTGGAAGATACAGACAGCTCCTGGCTTCCAGGCGTCCCACTATTGTGGTTTTTCAGTCTGTTTGTGTTTTCCCCTCAAATACAATCTCTGAGTGAAGCTTTGCCCCTGATTGAGGGTGAAAGGAGAGTGATTCAATTAATAAAAATAAATTACTTTCCAGAGAGTTAAATAAAAGCTAATAAAAATGGCATAGCAACGCACATGGCAGATTTGCACTAACCACTTCACTCCAGGATAGAAACACCTGGGCATGATATTAAAAAGATCAAATTAAACTTTAATGACCGCAACAGTAGGTGACAGAGCAGCGCTTTCCCTTATAACATCTTCCGACGATAAAGCACATCCTTAATTTCCACCTGATTCTACTTCTCAACAAGCCCATCTTGGAAACCAAAAGCTATTTTCTGCACTTCACGTCTACCTTGGGGAAGAAGGCTGACACTGAAAATTCTCTTTTGGAAGCACTGCTGACTGGATTCCAAAGCTGCTGTTTCTAAATATTGGAAATACTTTATTTTTTGCAAAGTAACACGCTGCCACAGCTGAAGTTGTGCAGTAGTAATGTAATGTAATGGGAACACAACGCCACGTAAGGAGCCTATTGTTTAAACACCATGAACAGTTTGACATCTTTCATTATTGCCAGCACAAAGCAAGAATTCTTTCATTAGAAAAAAAGTCACAAAAGAAGTAGAAAACAGTAAGATTCCATATTATGTAAATGACATCTTGGGACAAATGGCTTAATGCCTAACGACAACAGCAGGCGCTGTAAATTTAGCTGCTGGGGTGAAGGGTGTTTTGCTTATTTCTGCAACATCATTATTACTTTAACCTTATTTACACATATGCACAACGTACACAGAGGAATCACGTTATTCTTAATGCTGTGCAGAAAGTGCTGTTCCCCATTCCCTGGAAATGAGATTTTTCCACACTGCCACACCAGCACCGTCCCTAAGGACAGCATGCAGGTGACTGGGATAAGCTGCAGTGCTGGCAGCCAGCAAATGGAAACTGCTGGATTTTAGGACTCCAGTGATCCACTCTGCGTTGGGACACAAAACACATGCTTTCATTCCCTAAGTGCAAGCATAACCTTCAAACCTTGAAATGCCAGATATCCAGGCATAATTACTTATTAGGGACAAAAAAAGAAGAAAGGAAGGGAGAAAAAAAATCAACTACTTGCTTTCCTTTGTAGGAAAAAAAAAAAAAAAATGTAATTATGGTCCATTTGCTTGTAATTGCAAACAATGATTTTACTTTTTTTTTTTTCTTTTCTAAAATTGGTGACAGAGAAAAGCAATGCAGAGACCTGTAGCAGCCAGACAGCCTGACTCAGCTGAACCACTGCAGCTGTGGTGTCCATGAAATTTCAGTGCCAGTGACATCTCTACCAAAAGCACACGGCTCAATTATATCAGCATGACAAATATCTAAAGCTCAAGAAAATACTACAACGACTGGCATTTGCAGACAAACGGGCTGGGAAGACAGAAATTACCACAATTGCTATTCATTGATACACAGAACAATGCTTCAGGTTTGGGTTTTGGGCTGACAGAGACAGCAACCTGAGCTAACTGATCAGGACTTCAATTTCAAAAAAACACCTTGCAGCTGAGACAGAGCTGGAATATAAAGGTATTATTTACTGCATATTGAGATAATGATGTACCATTGTTATGAATCATCATGTAGTTACCACTGCTTCCAACGCTTTGCTTTGTTACTGCAATATAGATACTGATGGCAAGACTTCAGATTTATCTGCAAAACCACACTGACTGCAATAGAAGTCTTTTATCCGTAAGAATTTTTTTTGTGAAATGATGTGTGTGGGTTGAGCAGTGGCAGGAAGAGAGGAGTGAACAGAGGGAGCGACTGGTGGCACAAAAAGAAGAAATCGGTGTCATCTCACTTCATGCTTCTTCCCCATTGTCATTGCACATTGCACTGAAACTGCTGCACAGTATTCACATGTGACCACTGCTGTAACCCGTGGCATGAGCCAGTGGCCAGAATCTTGCCCGATTAATGCTATACAAGCAAAGGGATTTATAAAGTAAAGGGTGAAATATGCTCATAACAAGTCTTTCCTCAGCAACACAAGGAATGGTTTTGTGCAATTAGTAAGAAACTATGCAAAATGGTACAGCCCCATCCTGAGCACACGGAGACTGCTGTAAAATCTCTGCGCTAGCAGATTGTTTGCAATGTAACAGAACTCCAACCAAGCAAGCCTTGGGGCTTTCCCCACACACCAGCAGCCCTCCTACCCACTGGGAGAAGAGCATCGAGACGGAGTTTGGGGCCAAACTGCAAGCAGACCTACGAATGCAGAGCTCAGTGCTGCCTTCACCTTTTGAGACCATCTTGCATCCACGTATGCAAATGCAAACAGGTACTTTGAAGTCATACTTGTATAGGAAGTACCATGATATATTTCTCCGTTAACCTTTTATCTTAAACTTGGACAATGCAGAGTCAATTGAAGCGACTGAACGTCATTTGTACAGCCTTAATCCTGACATTTTGTGCACCAGAACCAAACCCATCCACCAAAGAGTCTTCACACAGTTCGTTCCCATTAAGTGACACACCATCACAACAGCCACAGGCACCCCAGCGACAGAGTTCTGCTGCACAGAAACAGTTTGGGATCACCCAGCTTTGCGCTGCATGCAGCTCAGGAAAGTCAGCAGCTGTGAAGGGCATTACTTGGTTTTCCCAGTCCCAGAAGTCAAGTGTTGCAGCCTGAAATCAAGATAAAACACACTGTATCTACTTTGCTGCAGGCTGCTTATCAGCAGCGTGGAGACATTCCAGAGACTCATTATATACAATATACATGAGAGATGTGAAAATACTTCCTTCCAATTTATTGTAGTATCAATGTCCTTAGGTGATAGATTCTGTCTCTGTGAATACTATTAAGAAAATCAGCATATGGCTCCTCGGAAGGTGTTTTTTCCAGGTGAGATCCACCTCAATTAACCCAGTGAGTACAAGGGAATGAAGCACATCCGCGTTACTCAGAAATTGCTCGGATTTCATTTCAAATGGAAATTCATCACCATGGGTGAATTCACCCACTTCAGAAGGCCTGTCACAAGCATGCACAGCACCTGGGCATCCGTGTACATCAGGGTCTTTCACTGAAGTTAAACTTTTGCACCCAACCTGATGCATCGCTGGGATACCACCATTCCACAGGACCTTTCAGTGCATATTATTTTTATGCCTACATATTACTGAATGAGTTCACAAGAAAGTATTTGAAGGGCAATATTTGAATGTTAACTATAGAACTAATATACCCTCCCAGTATACATGAATTAAATGTTCAGCTGCTGCACCAGTCCATTTAATTTTATGCAGTGGTGGTAATGGGTAATCGTGGCACTGAACATAGGATTTTGTTCTTTAAACTTTCCCGTTATGCCCAACTTGCCCAAGCACAACATCTTCCTTTCACTGCTTTTCAGGTCTAGCATTACCACAGACAGAAAGGGACAAGTACTCTTCCCTACTTGATTAAAATTAATGTTACTTCTGAACATGACACGGAGGTATTATTACTTAAGGTAGTCTTCAAGGAAAGAGAAAATCCCATCAGCTTTATTTTGTCAATCTTTGCAAAAGTCTGTAATTCTTATTAATACCTTCTGCCCATGGTACTTCTGGAAACAGAGTTGAAACTGGCACAGGTCCCCAAGTAGCACGGAATAGCCCCAGTCACAGAAGGCAGTCTGAGCACATGGAAGTACTGCATGTCCTCATTTTCTCTCTCATTTATAAAACAGCTTCAAGAGGCCCTGTCCAGAACTCAATCAACAGATCAGGGAAAAAAAACTTCCACTCACAAAGCAAAGATGTGAATCAGGACTTAAAACATATGCACAAATACATTGCAGAAGGTTGCAGTGAGGTTCTTTTTTTGATTTTTTTTAATTTTGCTTTTTAATATCTTTTAGATATATGTGTAAGTATATATATTATATGGATACGCATGGAGCACATAAGATACATATGATAGTATATTTTGTATAAATATGTTGTAGGCAGGCAAGAAGAATTCTAGCACAGAATGTCAGCAATGCACCTCACACCTATACTAGCGTATTTACTGGATAAAAATGTATTTCCTTTGGTGTTCTCAAACTGTTCTCATCACACCAATCACTGATTAGCAAAATAAGAATCAAGAACCATCTAATGTCCCATGCTGGAAACTGGGTCACCAGGCTCTAATGTCCCCTGCTGGGACCATCAGAATCCAACTCTCAACTCTACGCAAAATCCAAACCCAATGTCTGAGAGCAGTATCCAAACGCTCCTCGAGCTCCATCATGCTGGGGCTGTGCCCACTGCCCTGGGCAGTCTGTCCCAACCACCCTCTTGGGAAAGAATCTTTTTCTTTTTACAATGATTTGCTGCCTTATTCATCTTTTGAATTCTTAGTAGTGCTGTATGGTCAGGAATGTAAGAAAAATGAATGCTACAGGTGTTCCTTAAAAACCAGTAATAATGCATCACAGAGAATGTAGAGAAGTTCATGAAATAATGATGCCACAAGGGTTCACAGCAGCACATGAATCGAGTACGATCAATTCTAATCTACAGCAGGTGTGACTGTCTCACTTATTTAATAAAAGCAAGATAGGTATGAGAAAGCAAACACGTTTTCAATTAAATGGGAAATAGAAACTGGCATCTTGTGCTGGGCTGTGCTTCCAGGTAGAGACATGGCTTTCCATCAGCTGAAAGCCTCATGAAAACCAACTGATATTGTCATTCTGACAGCAAGCACAACAACTTTTTTTCCAAAGACTTACGAAAGAACAGACAATTATATTTAATTTTCATACAAGCTAATGTATGCTGAACATCTGCTCTCATAGTTCACCAAAGCGATGTTATCAGAGTGCTTTTTATGTGCAATATAAATCATTAAAGGAAAGAAATCATGTTACAAAGCAAAACTTTTATCTCATACTGTATGCGGTACAGTTCAGATACAACTCGTGTTAAGGCTCTTTCTAATCTGTTATCCTATTCCTCAGTTGTTTTCAGCCATAACACCACTTGGTTGGCCAGGATGAGCTTTTGCCAACTGGCTGCCCCAGACTGAAAGCTGGAGCTGGAACAGGTCAGCTGGCTTCAAGGTCGGGGTGAACTTAATGTGCATGTCTTAAAACAATCTGGCAATCTTGTATTTGAAAAGAAGCACTATCTGCATAGTTGTGATTAGTGACTAGCAATTGAACTGAGTGGGCTGTGGTCATGAGATAAGCCCTTTTCTAGCCCTGTGAAAACTGTAATCTCCACTGCCACACAAACAGCAAAAAAGCGTATTTGTATTTAACTGTTCAGTATTTCATGTGTAACAGGTCACGGCTCCTGGGGAAAACAGGTGACTGACATGAAAGATGAAATGGGTCAGGGCAAGGCAAGAAGTCACACAAAGGAAAGCAGAAGGGGGCCTTGGGGTGAGAAGGACATGGCTTATTGAGAAATGGGCTTCACAGGTCCAGAAGGAAGCGCAAGAAAGAATAAATGTACAGGTCTGCAGCACATGTCTGTGAAGCCCCCATCAGTGCAGCCTTCCCTCACCTCCACAAGTACCTGCCTGCATGGAGCAGCTCAGCCCCTCCACTGCCGTCTGCAATTTCATTACCTTAAGTGAGGGAGCTAAATACTCACAGCTGCAAATGGACTCAGTGGGAGCCGCAATTTGCTTGTGTAAAGTGCTGTACATCGCTAAGTAGCCTGAAAAAAGCAAACCAGGTCCAAGGTATCTCAGATTGGAGGCCTAAAATTAATGGGTAATTTTGGCTTTAATCTCTCGTTGGTCAATTCAATCCTACATTGCAGGGAAGAACTGGAACTCCCTTACCTCGCAAAGAGTTTTAATTCAAGGAAAGAAATTCCCAAATGCTCATGAAACAGTCAAATACTAAAATGATGAGCATTACAGAGGAGCCCAAAAGGAAATTAATAATTCTGCCTTCAGAGCATGGTTTGAATTACGAGCAGAAATAAAGCATAGGGGACACACTGATTAATGAAAAGAAAACAATACGTTGAAAAGCCTCTCATTAACTGAGCATCCCACTTTCTGTGCACTGAATCAAACCAGGTCCTATGCAAAAATAGCATGAGATCACGTAAAGAAATTACTCTAATGCAGATGCACACAGGTGCAAGTAAAGGTTGCACAGATTTTTATTTTGAGGATTTCTTAAGGTTTGTGTGCTCAGCCCAGCTGCCTACATGGGATTCTTCATGGTAGGTGTATGTGTGTGTAACAATTTACTCAGAATGTATTCTGTGAATACAGAAAGGGCTGAATATTTCCAACAGATGAATCAACTGGCTAACCTCATGAATGATGGTGTCACTGAAAAGTGTATTTGGCACAATTTATACATATGCAATGCTTTAAATATCCAAGTGTGCTCCTGCTGCTTTCTGATCAGCCAATTCAAACAGCTCCCTATACAGCTCCTTTGAATGGACGCTAGCATAAGGGCAAAATTCTTACGTGATATGGAACACAACAGGGTCTGTCCAACTCAGGAGATGCCCATTTAATGCACATTTTGCAAAACGTGACTGCACAGTGTTATATGTGCCGTTAAAGATATTCAGCATTACTGACTTTTGAACTTAATAATTTTCCTCTTAGTATGGTCATAGCATTATACTTTTAAAACGGAAATACATTTCAAAGAATAGCCCAAAGGTTATGGAATATATCACCAAGCTAATCACAGTGAAGTAATATAGCAGGCACTATTAAACCCCCAGTGATAATTGCCCCGGGTATTTAAAGGGAGAGCAGCATTTTCCTATACTGCAGACAGAGGACAAGTCAGTGCTATATAAAAATAACTAATACATCAGAACATACATTTCCCCTCACAATTTAAGAATGGCGTGGTGAAAATGGCTGACCCCTCTTCGTTTAATACTGCTTAACAACTACATATATGTGCACCTATTAGTTTCCAAGTGTGTTTACATTCAATTATGTTTCAAATGGGTGCTCAGCAACACACACTGGGCTCACCCAGATGTCATTCTTCCTTATGTCAAGATGAGGGACCAGGTGAGTTCTGCTGTGTTATCTGAGGTTCTGAAGGGCACTCCGTTGTGGCCGATTCATGCCACACTCAAATCCTGAGGGAAGTTATGAGGTATTTGGTATTACGTGGCCATCATCACTCTGATGCCAGCCCTTACAGTCCGCTGAAATGGGCATCTGAACAGTGAAAATGGGTTGAGCTGGATATAAAGAGACTCATTTCTGCTTGTAGGGGCTGTAACGCACCATGTGTGGATCAGAGAAGACAGATCCATGCATGTTTCCAGCACGGGAGCCATGGGATCTTCCAGTCAGATCACACTGAGCTGAGCCATGGTGGAAATCCCGAAATGCTCTTCAAGAGTTTACAAGAAAAAATAAAAAAAATCAGAGAAATACTAAACAGTAGGATGTGGGTAAACAGCAATAAAAGTTTTCAGGGAACATCTGTACATGGAGAGCACAGAGTGATCCTCTGCAGTAAGTCATCTCCAAAAGAGGAGCAAACATCTCCACACACATCCAGCTCTCTAAACACAAAGAATTCCAACTTTCTGAAGGGGAAAAGTTCCTCGACAGTGTCAGTTACCAACAACAGCTGCCCAAAAAACTAGCTAATGCTTTCTAAAATTGACTCAATAGCGATTGACTCTGAAAAAGGAGATTGGTTGAAATTCCTTCGTTACGGTCAAGAGCGTAAGCCACTTTCATCTGGATTCTAGTGGGAAGTGAAAATAAAGCAAATCTCCTTACAAAACAGAACTGCAAAGTGCTAATGCAATGCCGCATTATCTGAAAGATGGTTATTATAATCAAGGCAGCTCTGCTTTACTCTGCAGCCTCCTAATGAGAGAGGTGCTGGGAACCACTATTCCAGATTTTATAGCGAGAAAACCCCCATAACCGTTCATTATTTCTACCTGTTTTATGTATGTACAGATGACACAGGAACATCACATAAACATCAGCTTTATTGGTTCTGCTTCTGAAATGCCAAATGGGCAGCTCTTTCAAAGAGGAAATTTTTAAAGAAATTACTTTTGCTGACATTACCTGGTGTTGTTCCTGTTGTGATAGGGACTATCTTGGACTTACTGCTTCTTTAGGAGCTGTACATGAAGCTGTTGTGTGTTTAAGCAGTCAGAGACATTTGTCTCTTTAAACAAGGCATTACAATCATTCCTTTTGTAGCCTACTAAAATAAGACTCCAGAAAAACTCCTCCAAATAAGGATAAACAACACAGTGGCTCGATCACAGCATTCTGCCAGAACAATCACACTTACAATCTTAGCACTGACAGTATATTTAGCAATCACAGTTACAATTACTTCGGTCTCATTTCACAATATCCCCAGGATGATGATTCTGACAACGTTACAGAGAAATCAGGAACAGTTCCCAGAGACACAGCCACAAACCGGCAGTGCAGACCAAGGAACAAGAAAAGCCAATAGAAGCCTTTTTAAAGAAAAGACATCCTTGAATAGAACCCATAGTTTTAGCACACTTATTTGGGAGTGCTGCTTCCAGAGATTTAACTGAAAGAACACTAGGAAGGAGCTGGGAGGCCTTCTGTAGGACTTCTTGCCTAGGACATACTGCTCTGGAATAGAAGTTAGAGGTGGGATCGTAAGGTAATATGATCTATTTTACTATTCAGCTAATATTTCTGTGACTTGGCTGTTTCATAGACATCCCATTTTTTTGTTATGCAATGTTTTTGCACATGAGAGAAGGTATTCTCACGATTGAGGTGTTGCACAGAAACGTCAAGGATGTGTTAAAGGCCTGTTACATTACGAGGCTCAGAAGGATGGCCCATTTTGCTATCTTTTTTACATTTACATTGCTGAAATGAACCCTAGTATAAGTAATAGCTATTATTAAAAAAAAAAAAAAAAAAAAAAAGGAAAAAAAAAAGAAAGAAAGAAAGAAGTTTTCTGGAAAAGCTGGAAAAGCACCCAGAGACACCTACCAGCATTGCACTCTGCTAAACGAAGCTGTGAGGCTAATTTAGAAGCAGTAATTCCAGCAGATTCTGCTAGTACTTAGTGCTTATTTTTATGACATATATACTTGCCACTAGTAAAAACTGCAGCGTCCAAGGGATCCCATGTCTAATTTCTGCCCTTTCAAATAAAAGCTCTTTCCAGCCTGGTAGCCTGATGAGAACTTTAGAGCATGATTCATTAAATCAGATCAGTGCAATGACTCCTACTGATGCAAGAGTCATTCAGAGATGATATGAAAGCAGATATACAGTTAAAATAGTTTAAAAAATGAAAATAGCTTGGCATCTAATATTTCTTAAGCAAAAAGTAAAATATAAATAACAAATTCTGAGGAACATAACCAAAAGGAAGCACCTTCTTTTATATTAGAAATACTCTGAACTGCTGTCTGTGTTGTTTCATCATTTTTTCCATTAAATCAGACACTTCTTCTAAATCAAGCCCTTGGGGAGTAAGAGACAAAAGTGATGAGAATGCAATGTGTGAATATAAAAGTGGAGCATGTGTTTTATAACCAACTCTGTTCAGAGATCAAGGGAAATGTCACTGTTTATAGCCATCAGTAAAGAATCAATGTAATTATATTTGTAGTATCAATTCAGGTCATTATTCCAATATCTACACAGTAATGCCACAATTACAATTTACATCCGCACAGAACAAGTGCATTTCCCTGGTAACCTGACACTAAACAAAACCCTCTTCTTTCCCCTTTCCCCATACAATCACTCATTATTCTCATCTTGAAGGAAGATGTAGTTCAGCCTTAAACTTCATCAGAAAGTACTTTTAAAAGTGCTTCTGGATTTGTCTGAAACATAGAGATTCGGGTTTGGAAGTGAGCCCAGAGCAGCAGGTCTTTATGTGTTTGAGACCAGGGATGCACCTCTGTTCCCAGGGAAGGAGACAAACTACTCCCTGATTTTGAGCAAGTCTCACTCCAAAAAGTTTTAGAGCACTCCACCAGGATACCTTTTTTTCCATGCTAACCAAGGCACTTTTTGAAGGGTTGTATTTAGGCAAGTAGGACACCGGTGCACCATTCAAAAAACAATCTCTGCTGCTACTAACACCAAAACAACGTGCTTTTCAAAGCTGATTGTGTACAAGAAAACAATGTGACAGCCCCTACGTCTCCTTCCACAGCTCAAAAAACTGTGGAGGTTAAAATCAAAGATACTTACACTATTTTATTTTTTTGTATTGTCAAGGATCCACTGAGATGAAAAAATACTGAACACATCTTTTAATGCTATTGTTTCAGCATGTCTGCACACAATTAACAGTTAATGTGACTTTGTTCTCATCTTGGCAACAGTACCAGAAAAAAGCAAGAAAAGCAGCATGCTGTGTTTCTGTGCCTGGTGGGTGGGAACAGCCCCCAGAGAAAACCATCTCACAACTACTGCTTTTAACCGGACCTCTCAATAGAAGGAAGAAAAGGATTCCATCTCTGAGACACAGACGTGGAGTCCTTTGCTTCTCAGCAGTGGAACAGCTTTGCAGAGTGCACAGAATTGGAAAACAACTTGAATGCAAAGCAAAAAATCTATTTCACAAACAAGTCCTTCAAGAACCCACCGACACCCAGCAGTGATGCAGAAAATTTAGAAGCGGATAGAAGTGCTCTTGATACTCAGAAAACATTCTCAATCTGTGACAGACTTTACCAAAACAGAAGGGCAGAGGAGCTCTACTTGTTTGATAGGCATCCAAGTTGTCAGTACTCAGAGACAATCCCAGCTGGGTAAGAATGTAGACACTTACCTACAGAGAAAAAAAAAAAACAGAAAAACAACATCAGAACTAAAACTTCTGGAAAAGCTTTGTTTTTTAAATGTTGAAATTTCATTGAACATACATTATAGATCATCATTCTATAGATTAAATACTTTTTATATTAAGGTTCCGCCGTTGATCAGACATCAAGCACTAATATAGCATTAATGGATGCTTTTCAGAAAAGGTAACTGATTTCTAAAAATTCAGCAAAATAACCATCACAGCTTTCAGCAATGCTTTGTTAACAATCCCAAATTGAGTTTTATTAACTTCTTGTTCACCAGCTGGCACAGTGAGCCCGAAGGCCAGACTTTAAAAAATCTATGTATATCTGCCACATTTAACTTTAATAGATGAGGTTCCAATTCAGAGGGAAATTTAAGTCACTCATTTTAAAACAGCAGTTCCACCTCATCTGGAAGTCTTGTCCGAAGAGTGCAGCTCTGTATGGTCAGGAGCAACACCAACAGCTTAGTGTTATGAGGTACTGAATAAAATGTAGAGGTGTCATCGTTTTATGAATAAAAAGAAGAAAAAAAAAAAAGAAAAAAGAAGAATGAGGAAGTTTCTTGAAGATGGAAAATGTACAAAAGAATCTGAATTATTTGCCCAATCTGTTTGCTTCTTCTCTTGCTTGGAAAGAGTTCCCTCACAATGGGGGCTTGGAGGGAAGGGCTCAGTAGTTGTGGTTTCCAGCCACTAATCTTCCTATTCAGGACAGAATTTAAGCACAGACTTAAGTCCCAATGACATCAGCTGGGCTTCAGCTATGTAAAGTTAAACATCTGTGTAAGCGCCGCCCAGCAGGGCAGCCTAAACGTTGTAAAGCTCTCACGTATTTCTCCTTCAAACAAGCTAATATTTCTACATTTCTAAGTTGGTTTTTGTTGCTGTTGTTGTTGTTTTGTTTTGTTTTTAAATCCAATACTATTTTTATCCTTCTAAGCCTTCGGGACAAATGCTTTACAGACTTTCTAGTCTTGCAGAGTGCAATTTATAAAGATTAAAGATTAACATTTATAGAAAAATTCCTTTCCCTAATACTGTAGAGATGCCATAAAAAGTAATACTTTTCATTATAATACCACTTTATGGTACACGAGAGCTTTAGTACCCCACAGCTCTTTTCCTTCTCAGTATCTAGAGGGGAAAGAATAGATTGCAAAAAGTAGATGCTTCTTTCTTTCTTTTTCCAGATCAGCAAATATTATATTCAGTCCCTTCAAGGTGAGCTTTGTTGTGTAGAGAGATAAGGCCCAAAGCAGAGCCAAGGTTTGAAGAAAATTAGTCATTGTATATGCATTTTTATCTGTTTTGACAATGTAGAATTTTAATGAAGGAATGCTACAAGGATTCTGCACCGAAACAAGCAGTTTAATTCTTTCTGTAATTCAGAAAGCAAGTTTAAGTAATGACTTTATAATTTTTAATTATCATGGAAGAATCCTTTTTCTGTTCTTTTTCTTTACTGCTCCAGTGTATCTCTGAAATTTAATTTTCATTTTCAACTCAGGCAATAATATTTTTCATTATTTTGCAAATAAAAAAAAAAACACATTACAATGAGCAAATTAGAGATGGGCACATGCACAGAACAGTAACATCTAGAAAATACTTGTTTCTGATTTGAATTGAAACAACTTTTAAAGTCTTGCAATACCCATAACAAGTGCATCTCAGCCTTTACTCTGATGTCAGCTCACTACTTGCTGTCAATGCCTTCAGCTGCAGACCCATCTCCATGCTCATCCTTCATGCTACACTATAGGGGACCCATGACCACCGTACCTGCTCTGTGCCTCAGTGAAAACACAAAAAACTGGGAATTCCAGCTGCCCTGAGGATGGCTGACCAGGCACAGGAAGAGCGTCAAGTGACTGACTGGGTTTATGGCATAATCAATGAAACAAGCATTTGTTCCCATTTAGGCTACAGCAGTTGCTGAGTGGCCAATACAGTCTAGTCTGATGTTGAAGTCAGGGGAGTTGTGTGGATTTGCTCTCAGAGTTGGGCTCAGACCATCTGTTTGACACAAACCTATCCAATGAATCCTGTTGACTTCAGCGACTTGTTTGTATCCGTTTGAGGGTGGATAGTGATAGGACAAGGGGGAATGCTTTTAAACTGGGACAGGGGAAGTTTAAGTTAGATATTAGGAGAAATTTTTTCACACAGAGGGTGGTGAGGCATTGGAACAGGTTGCCCAAGGAGGCTGTGGATGCCCCATCCCTGGAGGCATTCAAAGCCAGGCTGGATGTGGCTCTGGTCAGCCTGGTCTGATGGTTGGCGACCCTGCACATAGCAGGGAGGTTGAAACTGGATGAGCATTGTGATCCTTTTCAACCCAGGCCATTCTATGAATCTGTGATTCTATGATTCTATGATCTCCAGTAGAAAATCTACAGCATGCACTTCTTCATCTCTGCCCATACAGAAGTTAGAGTTTACTACAAACATTCAAAAATCTCCCATCTAATTACCTGCAATGCACCCTTACTTTTATATAAATGTGGCACTTGCCATCAAAATGCCACAGTCATAAAAAATAGATTTGCCTCCAGTGCATACGATCTATTGCCATCACAGCTCAGGTTATTTTCTCAGAAGAAAATGAAAAGCTCCATTTGAAACCCACTTAACAGCCGGTTCATACAGAAAGCAACTCCATAAAGAGAAACAAGAATAATGACACATTTGTGAAGAAGTTGCAAAAATTCAAATGCAAGATTTATCCACAGCTTTGCTACTCCAATCCTCTTAGAGAGTTTATAAAATAATGCCCTGTGCAAACTGGGAAAAAAAAAATAATAATTCCTCCCACTACCCTGTGCAAAACCGAATGAAACTCGCCTTATAAAAGAAAAAACAAATTAAACAGAAACTAGCAGGTCTAGAGGGTCTGTAACTCACTAGGAACAGCCCTTATGTCCCTAAGGAACAGCCTGGTGATATACTACACAGAGCTACAAAATGTTTAGACAGAGGAAGTAAAGATGGAACAGCCGAACATTTTCAAATCCAGAAAATGTTTTTTTTTCCCCTCCATTTCATTTGCACACTTTGATTGGCTTCAATAGTTGTCTCTTCTTAGCAGCCTGCCCCACTGGCACCTCTGTGTCAGATCAAAACTCAGATCTTTGCTGTTTATGAAAACAACTCCAGTACCACATTCGAGCTTTTTCTTCTTCAATGGAGCTCGACCATAGACTCAGAAGCGAAAAAACAAACACATCCTGGTCCAGCAGAGAAGCTGCTGTGCACGATGCGTTATTGAGACAAACCCCAGCAGGACGAGCAGCTGTGTGCAACGCAGTGGGGCTCAGCCTGAAGCAGAGGCGATAAACATCAGAGTGGAGTTTACAGTCCAACAGCAGCACCAGTGGTGCTGAACACCTCCTCCCAAATGTGCCCAGCCTGACTCAGGCTTGTCAGCCTGCAAACTTGCATAAGGATTGGTGTGCAGCATCCGGGATTACCCCCGAGATGAGCGGAACGCTCGGCCATTTGGGGTGGATTGCTAAGGCAAAGTTAGGCAGGCAGGGATGGGGAAGCTTTTGCAGTCAGAGCACACACAGCAAATCAGCTCTACGTGAAAGACAATCCCCTCGCAAAGGCTTATATTACTGCTTAATGCACATAGAGTATGGAAAACACTAGATGCATTTTCAATTTTTAGTGCATCCCGTGTTTGCAGGGTACCTTATTTTTGCTAAAAGAGAGTTTCTAGGTAGTACGGCTATCTGTACCTGTTAAAACATACAATCATTTTTAACAACTGCAATGAATTGGATAATGGATTTTAAGTCAGACCGCTTCTAGCTGCTGGGATAAAATAGGTCAAGAGAGCAGAATACCGGGAGAATAACTCCCACTGACTGGAGTAATGACTAAAGCCACAGTTTGCACCCCATGTTTTTCAAGCTGTCCTTCTATTAAATCACACAGCCCAGACAAGTGCAAAACAGCATGTGATGCAGCCATTAAGGTGTTCTGGCATCTGAAATCGGAGATAAAAGCACAGGGAAAAGCAAACTTTCAGGCATTGCATTCTCAGCCAGAAAAAAAAAAGGGGGGGCGGGGAATAACCTTTAAAATGAAATGAATTGATGGGGACAAAGATATGGTTGGGGTCAAGAGGAACAATCCATATTAACTGTTCCATTCCCGAATGATTGTGGAGCGCAATTCAAATGATAAGGACATACAGACACATATGGATTATATAGGAAAATATGACCCTAGAAAGGAAAAATATGATCCTGCCAGGAAACAAAGCACAAATTAACCCGTTCTCTGAAGCTGCACTAACAAAGGGAAAACAGACAGAAAAACATCAGTTTAAAATCCAACTCCTTAAATTCACAATAAAGATTTAAACCCATCAGGAAATAAGCACATGGGATTTGTGTCCATCTTGGAAGATCTTCGATCCTGAGAAGACAATCGTTTTACTTGTACCATTTGATCTCCTGAGGAAGATAATAAATGAGCTCAGCTACATTTCACTACTTCAAGGGAATGGGTATTTTATATATGATGTCTGCTTCATTTATCCCTGCATCAGATAAAGGCTTACGGTCAGAAGCGGGTCAGGTTGGCCACAGTTAACAGGTAGGAAGATAAACAAGGCTAGGAGGGATGAGTAAAAAGCTGAGTATCAGATGGGCATTGGTGTCATGTGCTGTCCAAGTATTTGACAGTTACAAGACCGCAATTTTCTACCTCAACAACATCATTTTTTTTTTTTTTTTGCCTCGAGAAATATTAATTTTTCAGTGTCCCATTTAAAAAGAAGGCAACAAGGGGGCGAAAACCCATCTGTCAGTCACAAAAATCACAGCATTTTTTAGCACTAGACTTTGGAAGATGTCCTCACGACAAACTCGCACACAGAGCAGATCACTTTTCTAATAGCACATTGACATTCTTTAAGAGCAGCTCCAACAGATCCCCGAGAGATAAGTCTATAGAAATGAGCCAAATTATAATGGGACTTTGTATAGCAGGCAGACATAGCATACAATTGCTTTAACCTTGCCCTGAAGCATTTCACAGGGAGATTAAAAAAAAAAAAAAGAGCCTGAATTCAGTGTATTTCACAGTTTTTCTTAAGAGAAAAGAGAAGCAGCTCATTTCTCTGGTTCTTTCCAAACCAGCAGCATCAGGCAGTATTAATTAGAGTGAGGCAAACTTAAACATGGATCTCCTTCATGAAGGACAGGTTGGTTGGGCTTCCAGACATGGTACATGACAGCCATGCTCAAGATGGAGGTGCTGGCTCACCCTGCACCTAGGTGACTTAGTGAGGGATGAGTGGGGATAAACCCAGCCACTTGTTAGCTTATTCATCGCACACTGGGTTTTCTCTTGTCTGAGTAGAAAGAGTGCAGTATTGAAGAGCTTTGTTAGGAAACGAGAAAGGCAGATATGGAGTGGAAAGAAAGCAGGCACTCCTGTAGGTCAGCCAGCGACCACACGTGGTTTTGGGTCTAGAAAGGATTAATGCCTGCTGTGATGGAAAATCTGGTAGGACATCTGTATTGACATAACTGAATCTCTTAATAAAAAAGTAAACTTCTTGTTTCTCCTAAAAGAACTGTGAATACCTGTTCCCTTTCAAAACGTGAAATGTTCCTTTACTAAAATCAGGTGGCTAATTCTCAGTTGGTACTTAGGTCTTGTTCCCCCTAATCACAATGCTGTCCCCCCTTAAATCACATTGACAGTTGAGTAATCAACCATGAGAATGGCATTAACTCCTCAGTACTTCCTAAGTAAAGCACAGTGTTTATCTTTCTTTTTTTTTAATTGGTAGAGGGGAACTCATCTCTATGGATAAAGATCATCCTGTCTAGACAATCCTCATAAAGTCCCTGCTATACACCACTTCATTACATGCACAGATGCATAAAGCCTATGAGAATATTACACAGGTACAATGCTACAACACTCAGCTCACATCCATCAGAGATTAATGCCAAGGAAGGTTCTGCAGCACACAGGCAAAACCACGCAGCTTTGTACTCAGAGAAATAAATGCCTGTGTTGTCTGGGATTACAGCAACTTCATTTAGTTTTAAGAGTGCCCCACTGGGACCTTTTGAACCTTGGTTCCTGGAGCACAAATACTTTTAATACAAGGCGTATGCACAGTGATGTGTTCAGGGTTCTTCCTAAATGGGTCTCAAATAGGAATGTGGCATTCTGAAAAGCAAGTCACACAATTAAATGTTTGTATTAACGATCAAGCCACAGGGCATCCAACAGGGCTGGGAGCAGGCAGGACACTGGTTGTTGTCACATTTGCCAAGACTAAAAAATGCAGATCAGATTGTGCATCCAAAACTTCAAGCTATCAACAGATGCCAAGTAAAAAGGCTTGGAAAGGATATGCCAAATTCATTTTCACACTATACCACTATTTAGAGAATTCAGAATAACATTTGGTGACCACTGTATATAAATTCACCTGCAGGAACTTGTTACTGTCAACACTAAAATTCAAAAATGGACCCAAGTGCACGTCAGCAAGGGAGAAAAAAGAAAAAGTGTAAAAATCATTAAATGTGAACCCTTCCACTCCCCCAAATCTAATCCTTAGAATTAAACCAATCCTTCCTGTATCATTTTTCAGCATTGAGGAGGAGAATGAAACTTTAAAACTGCACTGTGGGAATATGCATTCCCTGAGTCCACAGGTGCTCACCTCACTGCTAAAGAATAAAACTCTTGTCAAAGTCATCACATCAAAAATGAATCTTGACAGTTTATCCTCTATATCTGATCTGCTCTTTGGGAAACAGTTATGACTTCAAAGAACCAGTCTGTAAAAAAAAACATTTCCAAATATAATAGTACTAGCATAGATATGTGTGATTATTTCTTAAGAACAGGGCTTCCTACTGCAAGGATTGCCCCCACAGAAGTTAAAAAAATATTTACCCCTTAAAAATATGAAGATGAAGAACTGCAATACCTCATAATGCAGCATGATCCTCCTCAAGAGTTATTTTATGTGTAGACAGGCTTTGACGCAATAGGATTTAAAAGGTCAGTGTTAACAAGACAAATGAGGTACTATTTAATCTCAGTGTTTCACAAGGTGCTGTTAATGACACTTAAAACAATGATAATTCAAGATTATTTTTGTTATGTTTTGTGCTACTTTAGGGCACACTAAATAAGGAAAAGGAGAAAGGTGAAGGTTGAAATGGTGGGCGCAGTTGGTACTGCTCCATACCCCACAGCTGAGATGTGGACCCAAACTCCTCACTTTGCTGTTAAATCTCTTGTGACACCTCTAACTCCTACTGTCTTGGCCATATCCCAGCTGGATAATTAGATTCTGCAAAATTGCTTATTTATTTCTGGTGTTTTAATTGGATGAATGTATACATTTTCTTTTTTGGGTAATCATGAATATTGCTGAGCACTTTTCAGTAACTCCAGCCAGTTTACTGCAAAGTTGGCTCATGCTGCTCTGGGTCAAACCAATTCCATTATGTTGTAGCTCTACGATGGCTAACTGTAGACAGATTTCTATCAACAGCAGCAGAACAACTCAGAGGAACAAAGGATTCCATCCTACTTCAAAATTAGATCATAAAGCACTTACAAATCAAATTTTCTCCCTCAGTGCTTATTAATGATTTTGAAACTGTTCTATCCTCAAGCCTAGCAGCAAATTAATTCATAGTGTACCACTTGCAAATTTCCTGCAAAATCCCATTATAGCATAGCCTTCCGTTTTATAAAAGAGAATGTAATATCTCAAATAATGTTTTTTGTTGGTTTTTTTTTTTCAGATATATCTATCATGCTCAAGAACTATGTTTATTTTATCTAAAACAATCAACTTGACACTATTATTAAGCATTTCCATATGGACAAAAAGTCTGAAGAAATGCCTTCAGACACGCAGATAAGTACGCACAGTTTTACTGGGTGTGAAGCTTAGAGGCACAGACAGGAACCCAAGTTTCCACACAGCTGCTGCAGTCTCTGAAAGATGAGTCAGAATCCTCTGGAAACTCTGTGGACTATGTAAAGAACTTCAGCTCCCAACAGACTCCTAAATTAGATGCCTGTTTTGAGATGCTGTCAGTATCTCATGTTTTCTATTGGATTAATTGGAAAATGTGTCTAAAGCTACTAGATCTTGTAGGCAAAAAAACTCATTCTCTACTGCTACATTCTACAGATTCGCTTTTTTTTTATATGTAATCAGACAACTAAAAGGAGCAGTTTCTGCATAAATATTTTCGTAACTTTGACAATTACTTGAAAGTAGGAAATGAAATGCTCATCTTGACTGTAGGCTTATTTTCCTATTCATAAGACATTCTTTCATTAAATATCTTCAGAAATCAAAAACTGATCCTTTGTGCAATCATAGTTTTATACAATTAAGCAGTACATTCTGATGTACACAGCAAGCACATCAGACAGGCAATTAATTGCCTTTATATAGCACAGAGTACTCTGTTATAAATGTCTGTACTGAGAAGACTGAACTTACCATTTCCACTGAGCATTACTAAACCTATTAGAAATACAACAGAGCAGAGAATTTTCACTGTCTCTCCTTACTCCCAAATATCCCACTGAGCACATATTTAGCCTGCAGTGGATAAAAAACATAAATGTTGAATCATCACCACGTTCTGGATGATCTTTTAACCTAATCAGCCTAAACTGGGAACAGTGCAGCTGAGAAGCATGTATTAATGTAGTGGAGGCATCATCATGCATATCAGGTCCCACGGATAAAAGAGCTCAGAGGCACATCGTTCTACAGGAAATGAAGCGTCGGTGATGAACATCAGTTTCTCATTTTAAATATTAAAACAGGCCATGGGACTTTGTCCTTTCAAAGTGGTACTGAAGAGACAATTTAAAAGGTTAATTAAATGACTGAGGCGTAAGGGGGATCTGTACAAGGAGGTCTGCCCACAGAAAGCTGGCGCTTCCAGTTTGAAGGCAGTTTGAGGGCAGGACCAAAGGCCACGTCAACTTAAGGCCAGGCAGGAAAGCTGAGGCAAATCAACTAATAGTACGAATTCAAGGCAAAGAAGTCACAGTACATTAAACCCCAATATAAGAACACTCCCACCAGAAAGCACAGATGCCCTCCTGAGTTTCAGCTTTAACGCTACTTTTCTCCTGAATGTCAACATTCACACACCATTTAATGTGCTTTAACTTATGCTTCACATCCACCACAAAGATACTTCGACTTTTTGAAATTTGCTAAAGCAAACAAATGTTGGTTTAACCAACATCTCACAACAACTGCACTTCTGATACCTGTATGTGCATTATTTGGCTGTTAAGGGTACAGCTTGGCGTGAACATTTCCGCTGCTCAGACTTTACAAGCACTCGTGTAAGAAATTAAATAAAAATAAAAAATAAAAAGCTGGCGTACGTTTTACCTCACTTGGATACAAAAGCAGTGAACAGCAGGATATTTGAATCACAAACTTTTAATAGACTCCTTTGTATTTACACCATTGTCACCATAAAGTCCCAAAGGAGCCCTACCATTGACTTAGAAGGTACCAACGCATCACCTTCATAACACCTGGGAAGGTACATGCACTGCAGGTTTCCTGCTTCCATTAGAATTTGTAGAAGAGTAAGTGAATTAAGAAAAAGAAAAAAACCCAACAACTTGATATTCAGAAGTCAAATTTTGCATAGAATATCTCAGTATATCATAATTGGCTGATGCTTAAAAAGTCAGAGGAACTTCTGCTAGATTTTGGCTCCACGCTCTTTTATATCACTTGTTAGAACAATGACCAAGTTGTACAAGTAGAAATCTAGCTTGTCTCAGAAGCCAATACAATTTTCCTTTTCACTAATTTTTCCCCTCGTTTTTAAAGCAGACTGGTCAAGAAACAGAAACACACAAGGAGAATACTTAAGTTTCTCATCTCTCCCATTCAGGAGGGAGAAAAAATCAACACATTTATTGCAAGCTTGATTTCCAACTTTGATATCTTGAAGTGCTCAATAATTCCTCAAAAACTTTACAGGTGAGAAATACAATCAGCAGCACAGACACTAAGATTTTTCTCTACAGTATCATAGGCCATAGGAGAAGTTCTTTGAAGCAGTAAACAAAAAAATGCCCAAGGCATAAAAAAAATAATATTTTGAAAAAGAAGAAAAAGAATTAAGTGTTGGAAACAATCATAATTACATTTTAAAGAGAGGTTTTGATTGCTTAACCTGAGTCACCTAGGGCATAATGATTACTAAATTCATAACTCTTCCCATCAGAGAAGAAATGGAAAAGTCTTAATAATCTAAAAAATATTGCAGTATCTTTCTCTGTTTGGAGTGAATCAATGATATTTATAGCCCCGAAGGTATTGAATCTATTTGTATCAAAGAACACCAATAATAATGTACAATTCCATTATGGAAGTGCATCTCAGGAAAGTGAACAGTGTCTAAGATTACCAAAAAAAAAAAAAAAAAAAAAAAAGCTAGAACTAGGCATTTGTGATCCCATGGAAACATGCCAATCTTCTCCCAGTGGATGGAATGATCAAATTAGCTCAGGTGTTCAGAGCTCACCATAAAACACGGGATGAAAAATGGGATGTAGTAACTATCAAGACGTTTTATATAGTTTGACAGGAAAACTTATGGCAAACTCCACCAAGAAATGTATCCTGATCAAATTGGTCCTGCTTAAAAAAAAAGGAAAATAAGAGTAATGAAGAGAAAAACAGCAGAGAGTTGGCACCGGTTTTGAAACCCAAAGTAATTCAGAGATCCAAGCATTCCCTTGAAGCAGAATGAAGACTGCAGGATTGTCCAAAGAGAGAAAGTATCTGCCATAATAACTCCACAGGCTTTCAGTAAAACTACTTTTTTTTCCTGTCTGTGAGAAGAATATTTCTTTCTCTGCTTGCTCCCTGGCTTTTTTCTCTCACCTCTGAAGAGTCTCCTCAGGCATCACCCAGCAGTTACAGAGGGGACCTATGGGAGCCATTAAAGTAATTAGAACTGCTTGAATGTCAGCAGCAGATGATGTCATGGAGGACAACACAGCCCTACCCTACTGTTAATGTGAGATGTTAATTTTGTAAAATCTTTTCTTTTGTGTTTGTTCATTAACTATATCAAGCAGAGCCCAAGAGAACAGATCTACAAAAATCTCAGCAAGCAGGATGTCACAACAGGCTTGGTTACCATGACATTGGCATCTGAGTGTTCGTAACTTTTAACAACTCAGCACCTTATTTTCAGAGACTTCAAAATATTTTTTTTTTTTGAAAGACAGCCACATCTCAAACAATGGATTGTTTTTCTTCTAACCAGTTTCAGCAGGTGAAAATCAGACCACTTTTGTTTCTTTTGAAAAACCAGCACCACACTTGGTTCCTGTTTTAAAGGATGAAAATACTGCATCGCCTGAAGGCTATCAGAGGCAGAATGCAGATTTCAGACAGTTCTGGAATCAAGTTCAGCAATGAGCCTGATGCCAGACTGGGAGTGGGATTTCCCCTCGTTAGTAAAGAGAAAATTTCACGTCTACATCAGTAACATATAGTTTGGCACATCCAAGCAGAAGGTGCTGCTTATTCTATCAGTAATAATAATTAAAAATTCCTGACTACAGATAAAAGACAGTATTCTTGCCCCAAATTCTCTGAGTCAAAGGGTAAAGTGAGCACATGACTGGGAAATAAGCATAAGAAATCAGTACTACTTGAGTTATAAATAACACTGCTGGGTCTTCTATAATAACTGATTATTGTGAAATTGTGAAACGTCATTACTCTATAAAGGAAAAAAAAGATCCTGGATATCAGCTAACACTTAAATCTGTATGCAGTATGAATTCATTTTGTTTCTCTTTATATTTTTTCTATTCTGAGACAGATATCAGCTTCGTGAGACCTGATTTATTGTTGAAATGTATCAAAATAGGAATGTGCTCTTACATTTCAAGGCATTAAATAAGATTTACTCTACAGTAACTTCATTCTGACTTACCGAAGCAGGATTTTCCATGCCCGGCACTTCTTGCACAATAGAAAATCTTCTCCAAGAAATGCAGAGCTTAGTGAAAAAGTTACTATTACTAATGTCTTGATACTTAATATTGGCAGCCCCAGCCATCAAATGTAACTAGACTGACTAGCACTGTCTGGAGAAAATAACAGATTAAAAAGTGGAAAGAGGAAAAGCTGAAAAGATGCCAGTGTCACGTCCAGGACTGGTGAGGACTCTCAGGAACCTGAGCTGCACTGTCACAATCCCTGCAGTCAAGGCTGATCCCTGCCCAGAGCTGGGAAAGAAGGCCATGGAAAACTTGGACTTTCTTCCCTAGGAGGGCAGTCAGTCAATGGAACACAGCACCAGTGAGGCTGTGGAGTCTCCAGCACCACATACATTGAAAACCCAGCTGGACACTGTCCTCAGTCCCGCATGGGTGATGGGGTTGGACAACTGGTCTCCATGTGTGACCTCCTGCCTCAGCTACCCCATGGCTGTGACCTTCAACACATATCCTGTTCAACTTTATGAGTTTTATCAGGCCACTTTTTAATTACTATATCCTTCGTTGCGTATAGATTTTGAATTGAGTTTAATAGAATGATAAAACACCCTAGATTTCAATAGGTCATCACACTGACAGTGTGATCAATACAATCTCTGATTCATTACTTCACATTCTTCTGTTTTCAGAAAATAAATTATGTCAAAATAAGATTAAAGGTGGTCTGTTTTTTTTTTTTTTAAATCTTTTTAAGTACTGTATTAGAAAAGTTATTTCACAACATTTATTTAGGGGAAAAAAAAAGAAGCTTTTCTTATATCACAAAGAAAGAGGAATTCAGAGACAACAATTTTTCTAACACCATATAAACGTAGGATTAACTGACACCCCATTTATAAAAAGAATACTAAAACCACAATAATAGAAATCTTATACGCAGCACACACTTGCAAGGAGCTTCACTGTGGCCACTCTTGAGCAAGTTGCTGACAGCTGAATGGAAAATTCAGGTTCCTATTTTTAAATGCCCATACAAATTCCTTGTCTGCACTGCATGTTGGATGCTGTTCAGTACCTTTTTGGTATTTGTTTCACAGCTCCATAAAGTTCTACAAGATTAAATGCTATGTAAATGGCTGTAAAATTATGCAGCTGGAAGTAGAAGCAAGCTGTGTCCATCACTTCAAATATGTTCAGTCATAGAGAGATGTTGCTCAGTGCAAGCAGCATTTCTGTTCTGATTTCTCTCTCTTCTCAGGTACTCAGGAATGGACCAGAATCTAATGCAAGATACTATCAATGACACATGAACATCTTGATCTTGTACTAGTTACGTTTAAACTGCCTTTTCTCCAAATCCCACTCCTATTACAATGGTCTCCAACAAGTTTGACTTCATCCAACTATTTTCTTACCAGCATTATCTAAAAGAGCTTATATAATAATGAATTGACTGTCCAATATGTGGTCAATGATGGCTCGTGTAGCCTCTGACTGGGGTTATCACACGGACTTGATAAGTTTTGCGGGAATATATAACTTTCACCTGAACTGTCACCAGAGAACAGCTTGCAAGGGAATGAGGTCTTTCTGTGAAGGATATTATGAGGGCAGCCTTTATGATATACATTAATGGAGGTCAGAAGAAAGGCTACTGTTCTCATTTATGAAGAGAAAGCACGAGATCATTATGATGGCATGTGAATAGTGAAAATAAAGTCGTTCTCTGGTTCAGGTAAGATTAGTACATTTTGTCCTATTAAGTCAAGTCCTTTTCACTGTAAAAAGGCACCCTTAGGCAGCACTTCAGTGAAGTTTTGCAGGCAGTGCAGAACAAGGTGCACACAGCACACTGGTTGCAGCAGGCGACTTTTTGCCTAAAAGTCCCTGAGAATAGATACCCCATTCAAAGTGGAAAACTGATGCAACCTGCACGGCACTTTCTGATTGAGATGACATGGTTCTTCAGATTAGAGCAAACAAACAACCCTAAAAGCGATTCAAAACTCACATAACAGTTTTAATTCCTTGTTCGTATCAGGAAATTTTATATAGCATTCACATGCACAGTGACTTCTCATTTTTCCTTTGAACTTGCAGAGAAAAGCACTGATACCTGCCTTTGAGGTTGCATTAACCACTGTTAAGGGCATACTTGTTACAGATATAATTCTTTTCTAAATTACTTTAAGATAAAAGTAGCAATAGAATAGCCACACGAAAACAAACATGACTGTTTTCTATTGAGTGGTTGTCAGTTCCACCGGATCAACACCAACCTTGGATCAAAGGCAGTCACACTTGGACCCTTCTCCTTTAATAGCAGCATTCATGCCTGGGCAGAGCTGGAAATCTTCCCTTGTTCTGACGTTGTCTTGGTACTTGAATGAGTAGTGTGTTGTACATAGCGTCTCCAGCCTCCTACCTTCATTCACCTTTGAATGAACACTTTCACTGGTAGAAGGGTACAAGCATCTCTGCAAGAAAAAGCTACTCCCTTGCAGTGTATGGCAAATGCAACCTGGTTAGCACTAAAGTTTGGGATGAAACAATTCAAAGGCGCACAATATTTACAAAGCACCTTGTAAAAAATCACTATTCTCAATGAATTGCCAGCAGTACTATTTTCAGTCCTATCCTTGCTCCGAAATCAAATTTGAAATTGCCCAGCCATTAGAAGAATCAGGTTTTAAATTCAAAGTGAGGCAACCACCTGTTGCAGTAGCTTAAGGTTGCATTATACTGTGAGATTTAAGCATTATGGTGAAAGTAAACAGGTCAAACTCACTGCCTTAAGCTAAAGCAGTGCAGCTAGCAATGAGCAGCTGAGGACTCCCTTTGAAGAAAAAGAAGAATTATTGCCCTAATTTAGTAGAGTCCTGAATCCAACAGAGTGCCAGCCCTCTCATCTCAGATGTATCAGGAAGTGAATAGGAAAGTACACCAGTGTATTCCATACATATACATTATTAACTTTCAGATAAAAGCATTAAATTTGGAGGCTAGTAAGCTGAGTTTTCCTGGAGAAGAAAAATAAAAAAGGAAGAAAAAAAACAGCCAACCAACCAACCAAACCCCAGCCCATCCCCTGACTGTTCTCCTTGGGCATTCTGTTCTGTGCCCCATAAGAGAACACCTACTCTTCTCCCTCAGTCAATGTTCTGCCAACATTTAGTGTCTATGATCAAAGTTTCTCTTGGTGTTCATTGGGGATTTAAAGTAAAAAGAAAAAGAATCCCACACCGTCGTATTTTTTAAGACCTGCAGCAACTCCAAAGACTTGCCTAAAATAAGCACCAAATTCTGCATCTCCAGGCTTTAGCTTATTAAATAGGGAAAATGTAAAATGCATGACCTGGATGAAAGAATAATTCTTTTCAGTTGTGTTCCCAAGCTTTTGAAGTTGGGGACTTTGTTCTTAGCAGAACTACTTTGGTAACAACTCTGTCCCCAGTGGATGAGGAGCTACATCATGAAACTCTCCGACCTAGTTTGGTTCCACTGTTCAACTCCGTTCTAGAGAGGCTCCTGATTAAACTCAGAGTTATTAGAGTTATCCCTTATTTCTTTTGATAGATAAGATATTCAAGTTAGCTACTAGATCCTTAGCAAAATTGGTAGGAACATCTTTCAACTCTTGTGCTCAGACTAGTAGATGTATCAAGCACTGTAGTTTCTAGCATTACCCAAACCAATTAACCTTTGACAACATTATGCACTACAGAGAACTAAATATAATAAAACACTTTAAAAGTATTGTTTAATTCATACTAAGAGTCGCTTCTCAGAGGTAATTACTAACTGATACGCACTGAGTCACAGCACATTACTATGTTGTTCTCTGCTGCTTTCTGAGGTTCACATTTGACTCCCTCAGCTGCAAAAAGCACTACCCATATCCCAGCACTTGTTTCTCTTAGGTTAGCTAATTCTACTGCCAACAAAAAGCTAGGAAAGTGGAGATTCAAAAAACAAAAACACCCAACACCAATAAAAAACCACGGCTTGTAGAACTGTTGATTTCTACAGAAAATGTACATTTTTTCATGTGTATTCAAAGCACTGTGCATTTTTCAGTTAACTAAGTACACGCATCTTTGCTCTTTCAGAAAATAGGAAGAAAGGAAGGTGGATAGATAGAGAGGAGGTGTACCTAGATACACCATTTAATAGCCTCAATTTCTGAGTTTGTATATAAAGCCAAAGATGCATAAACAACACAGCACTCATGGGATTTCCTGTGCAAGAAAGATACTTGTGGCAATACCATATAAAGCATCTTTTTAGCACTGGTATGGAAACATTACATTAACAAAAAGAATGCAACCTATTTAATTACCTCCACGATGAAAAGTATTAGCCTTTAAAAGTATCAGCCTCTTTCCAAAAATTTGAAAAGATCTGTTGAAAATACTGAAATACATTAAGGCTGCTCAATAGTGTTCAATCACTAGGCTAACAACTCATGAAGATCAGAAAGCACACATAATGGATCACACACAACCTATAGGAGTTCATATGCATACAGAAAGCTCAACAGAGCCTGATTTCAGACAAGATTTCATTAAATAAATCTACACCATATACATTCTCAAATTTCACCGGTAGCACCAGCACACAAAGTAAAATAGATTTGCCAAAAGATTACCTTATTTCCTTCTGTTACAAAGTGTATTGGCTAGATCACAGTAATATTTTAGTGTCTTACTGAAGTTCTATTAACCACGTCATTATTCTTTAACAAAGAAGGTTATTGCCATGCTTCAGCTCTACGAGTGAAATATCAAAATCTGCATGTGTGAATTCAATATTATATTGCAGACGGTTGATCTGAATTTTAAGATTGGTTCCAAAATATGTCCTACATGCACACAGCTACACACAGCACTGCTATGAGTTATATAGACACAGTGTCACATGGAGAAATACTCAGCACATAAACAGCAGTTTGGGGTGTGTATGTCTTTTCAAATCAGTCTTTTTAATTATCAGACAGACAGATCAGCCAGTTATAACTGTGTTGTTTATAGCTGATGCTCACGAAAGAAATGAAGTCAAAGCTTTAATAAGCAACAGCCTATTCACCTTCCTATTCCCCTTTAAAGGAAAGAAAAAAAAAAAGCTTCCAGCTGACCACCCAGCAGTATCTAATCTAATGGGAAAAGGTGAATCCTATATGACATGCATTTTTTGTTCGAGTAGATAGGAAGCCTGAGGGTGCCAGAAAGGCAGACCAAAATCCTTAACAAACCTATAAACTGAAAAAAGCAACATCTGCCCATGGAAAGATAGGAAAAGCAGGGTCTAATACAGACTGACACATCATAACAAGTGTTTATGTATATTGCCAAAACCATCGCCCTCTGAAATTTCTAAGTAAATTTCAGGTTTTTTCTTTTAATCACTTCTGCATTCTGTCCTTGTCGAAACGTCTTGTCAAACAGCATTACCGTGACTTAAAAACTTGAAGTTCAGAAGAATGATAGAAAAACTTAAACAACGTGGATGAAACATGGCATTTCTCATTTTAATTTTAAAATAGATTCCACTTTCATGATACAAGGCAGTATGTTCTGTGCCCTCAGAATTTACACCAACTCCCAGGGCCAGAATAAGTAAGCATGTTGAATAATTCCTCTTATCGCTTACTACTGAAGTGTAAAGTAAATCTGCTGCTGTTCAATAAAATTCCTCCTTGAAATCACAAGTCTCTCAGTTACTCTTTCTGTCTCAGTGGCATTGAGTATTCCAGGTCACTGCACAGGTTAAGTGAACAACCTCACAAATGCAGAAATAACACAAACTGAGATTGTTCCAATTTCCCCACAGTAGCACTTTAAAAAAGAAAATAATCCGATCTACCCTCTCCTTCCAGATCCACACCCCCTTCCTTTTGCCGATTTTAGGCTTTGGTACCTACGGTCTTCTTAATATTACTGGCTCTCCCTCAGGCATTCATTTTATAGTTGAGTTTTCATACATAGAATCCCCACTCCTGAGTTCCTTTTGGAAAATGCCTTTTCTCACAGCCAGACTGACCTCACCAGCCTTTGGTTAAAGCCACTCTGCTAATGGATTTGCTAAGTTCTGACACTCAAGATGTATTTGGTTTTCTGAGATTTTTGGGTTTTGGTTTCTTCATTAACAAGGCAATTAAGAGATTTTTTTATTTTTTTTTTTCCTCAAGAAGGAACATTCTCTCTGTGAAACCCATTTAATTATAGAAAAATGCATGGCTTAAACATAACAACCTCCTTTCCTGTTAATTCATCTGTGGCTAATTTTTCGTGCTGCATTTTATACTCTGGTTATGACGCAAAGAAAAGCTGGAAAATACTTTTTCTGATTTTTTAAAATTTATTTAGAAGTTCCTGCAGATTTGCTCCCTCGTGGCAGCCCCACAGCCGCATCATGGCGGCCTGCACCTCCCTCATGGCGGCCTGCACCTCCCTCATGGCGGCCTGCATCTTACAGGGAGCAGAGCCGCAGCGCTGAGCTCTGCTCTCTGGGGACAGCAACAGGGCCAGAGGGAATAGGATGGAACTGCATCAGGGGAGGTTAGGGAAAGGCTCTGCCCCAGAAGGTGGTGGACATGGAGCAGCTCCCCATGGCAGCAGGGATGGCCCTGGGCTGTCGGAGCTCAGGGAGCACTGGGACACCGCTCTCAGACTTTGGGTTTGGGTGGTCCTTTGTGAAGCCAGGGAATGAACTCCATGATCTTTGCAGGTCCTTTCCAGCTTGGGGTATTCTATGGTTTTACTTATTTGGGGATTGTGCCCACAGAGATCAGAAAGCACAATTTTGGGTGCCACCACTTTATTCTAAGAGCATCCATGGGTCCTATAACTGATTCCCTACAAATACTTTACATTTTTCTTCTGGAAATATTCTTGTTGGAAGAGAAATTATCCTCCCTTTACAAGAAGATCAGACCATGTTTTTTTGTCCTGGATGACGTGAACATATACGAAACCTAAACCTAATGCATCCAAAGGTAAACACTTCGGCACCATATTCCCAAAGAGACATGATCTCATGGTCCTAAACTTTTTGTATTGAGCAGAAAAAAGATTCACTCTTAAAAAGGATGGAAAAATATTACTAGTATGCTTTGTTCAACTGTGCACATCTGGCATAATATGAACAGACGTAATGGCAAGAAGGCTTTTCAGGTTATGTTTCTGAGCCTAATTCTGAGCTGGTACAAACTGACCATGTTGTTCTGATGTAGTTCTTTTTATGTCTGCTCCTCTCTCTGTAGTGTGGCCTCAGCAAATGACATAGCATAGTGTTCATGGGTTTCTCTCCATGAACGGTGAGCACAGAATTGATAACATAAGATAAGCACAGTAATTAAAACTCATATTTAGAGCTATGAACTCTGGAAAGGAATGTATGCACATCAACAGTTATTGAAATACTGCCTCTAATGAAAAAAGGATGATACAATTTGAATGCATTTATTCATAGGCAGCAGTGTTCATTACTGCTCCCTTTCACTGTATGAGGAAATACAAGGGGTTGACAACAGACACCATACAGTAGTTTAATAAACAATATTAGATGCAATAACCTTCCTGCATGGTAATGCATGGAAAATATACATCCTGCTATTGCAGCGGTTGTTCATTTCCATCATTTTCCAACATCCAGCTACTCTGAGCTGCTCCCCGTGTAACAGCTCCTCACTGCTGCACCTGTCAGCAGGTAAGGGAAATTCAAAGTGTGGCTTGGTCAGCATAACCTCACCTGAAATGAAGCAAACGAGTTGAGCATGCATGCCCCGTGTGTTCCCTGTCAGCCTGAGCCCTCCAGTAGCTCCTGAGCTCAAGATTCCTACAGAGCAATGCAACACACAAATCACCAGGTGGCCCTATTATGTAGCAGTCATTACCAAAGAAATCCCAGCCTTACATAAGCCCTGGCTTTCATGTAGTGTAACACAGAGCGATTATTTGAATAAAAATGCCCCGTTTCCCATGGAGACAGCTCCCTGCGGCTCACACCTAGCTGGGGACAAAAGAAACGATCTGGAGATGCTGTTAACCTCTGGAAAGAAGGGAGAAACGCTCAGCTGAAGGCAGAAAAGAGCACGGTGCTGATGACTAATTGTTTAGTGCAGTGTTCATCGTGGATAGAGGCAAACAGACTCGGACTTTGGGAAATTCATTCCGGGCATTTTACTCAAAGCGTATATATGGGAGTCTCGGGCTCAGGGGAGACTTCAGGGCAGTGGGATAACTGAGATTGTAACTGAGGAAGGGCAATTGAGGAAGGGCACCCTGCATTAAAATAAAAACAGTACTCATACAACGTCTTCCCAGTCATTTTATTGGCTGTTGAAGCAATTAATTTTAGATTCTGGGAATCAGCTTTTGGCTCCGTACAGGTGCACAAAGACAACAGTTCTCACCATACACTACAAGTTCCCACCACACTCAGAGCACAGCTTTTACAAGATTTTAGATGCGTACAAAAAGAAGCTTCTGCTCTTACATCCCAATTAAAAAGGAACATATTTTCAAGTACATTATATCTCTCCTGTGGACACTAAAATTTACAGCAAAAACAAATGGATTTACAGACACAACATATTTTTCAGGAGGAGTAGTGATGTACAAATAAATGCAGGCATCAAATGACTTCAAAACTGGCACCAGCTCACAGGAATTGCAGACATTAACTTTTTATTCTGTTATTTTACCCATTGAAGTTAATGTGCTCACCTTCAGTCCATAAAGCTGAACATCTGCATACGTCCGTACTTGATCAGGACTTACTCAACGTTTGCAACAGTAACTGCATTAATTAATGCCAAGAAATTTTGAAAAGACAAAATTATGCATAGCTAAGTAGTTTTTTCAGGCTGCAAAAAACAACTTTATACGTAAGAAAAAAACACCCCTGGGTATTTTCAGATGTACTACATCCAAGTCACTCGGCACACATTAATAAGGTAAACCAATTTTCCAACAATCAGTAGGCACGCTGATGCAATGCAAAAGCCACTCTAAGTATAAAGGAAACCTCCAAGGGCCAGAGATTAAATTCCATTTGCCTTAGGTCAAAAGATCTACCTTAGTCCCTAGCGAGCGCTTGTGTACATCACAAAGCCATTGCACAATTCAGCAAAATTGGCAGCCAGAGGAGAAGTCTTCAACACTAGAACACCAGAGGGATTATAATTCAGAAGTGAGATGCTTTAGCTCAGCTACATCAAGGCAGCTCCTTCCCCATTTGCATCTGCCTGTAGCCAGATTGTACGAACCTGCTGCATTCTCAGGCACCTGGCAATTACCCCAGTGCTTAAGAAGAAAACACCAAAACAGCAATCTATCATTCCAGCCTGCAGTCAAAGGGTCCTTATCTCAACAAAACATGAAATGCGTTCCCCTGGAAGGCCAGGTAGCCAAGCAAGCTTCTCAGGTCACAACTCACATCAGAGTTGTGCCCTGGATGTAAAAGATACAAGTCACTACAGTTCTCTCCCATTTAACCGACATCTTAATTGTACCAAATATTCTAATACAGTCAGATGGATTTTTAGGTAAATTAGCTGTATTTCTTAATTTGTCAGTGGTATTTAATTGTTTACTATAAATTGACATGATTAATTCTCCAACAGCATCTGAATTATCTTCAGTTCCTTCCTTAATATGGACTCAGAACTTGACAAACATTTGCAGGCATACAACATTCGCACATACAGAACCTGAACATCCAACACAGATGTCAATGTACTAACATTAGAACTAGCATCACATCAGCAAAAGGAAAAACAAAACAACCGTCAGGAGAAAAATCACCACATTAAAAATTGCAGTGCCCAGGCAAGATTGAACACTCACAAGTTTATCAGCATTAGACAACTCAGACCATGCATTATGATGGATGTCTTCTTTTTTGCATGTAAATGTTTCTCACCCAAAAAACGCATGTATATGTAAGAAGTGAATGTCAGTTTTGATACACGTACTTTGTAAGAACATGATGTGAAAATACACTGTGCTTGCTCTGCCCTGTAACTCCAGTTAACTCTTCCATCCCAGCAGTTATGAAAATCAAGCCTTAACTTGAACAGAAAGCTGTGGTTCCTTAATTTAATTCTGCAATTTCTTTGATTTTTTTTTTTCTAGACTGATGATCCAACCAATGAAGAGCACTTTTAATAACTGACTTACACAATCAGAAAGCACCTCAAGTTCACATTGGCATTTAATCGTCATCAGAAGTAGTTCACAGCCACCTATGCCATCCTCCTAAGAGCACAGTTCTCAAAGTAGGTGTATTTGCATGCAAGGATGGAAAAAGAAAACAACCTACCTGAAGTCATAAGGAAAATTAGCACCAATACCCACATGAATCTCCAGCATGCACTAGTATCTAATCATTTATTAATCACTCCTCCATCACTCCAGGCACTGCTCATATTAAATCATGCCCTTGAATGTTAATGTTGAATAAGGGCCAGAGCCTACTGCAGGGATTTGGTTCTTCACTTGTGTTGGCCACTTACATTGCACCTTTACTTCAGACACTCAGCTGAAAGTGTTTAAACACGGGCAAAGCTCCATATGCCCTTTCTGGTTCACTTTGACTTTATGCCCACAAAGCACTTGATGTTAGTTTTCAAGAAAACAATCCCTAAAATTTGTTCACATTTTGCTTTCTGTGGCACAACACGAAAGCCACCTTCATACTCATTACTTTGTTAATATCATCACTTTAAACACTGCTCGTTCTCCCCACTAAGCTCCACAGGACATGCTCCCATGCACTTCTGTGTGCAGACCTCTCATGATCCATGGTGTGGCCAGTCCAACCCAAATGGGTGATCTGACAACACTGCTGCCCACAAGAGTGCAGCAGTATGCACTGAATTCAGCACCAAGCTTTGCCAGCTAAAAGATGGAGACAACACCTGTTTGTAATGAGACAAGCGTGCCTCGTCCTGCACACGGCCTCTTTTCATCTAGGCAGTACATGTATCATGCCCCCAGTGATATCAGAGCAAAACTCATGGATATTGGTTTAATGAGCATGGGTTGATGGTTGGGCTTGATGATCTTAGAGGTTTTTTTCCCAACCTTGATGTTTATACAATTCTAAATTTAGGTATCTCACTTGCTCACAGGAAGGAGCAACATTTATGCATTTGAAAAAGAAGAGAAAAAAGCTAGAATACGTTAGTATTTAACAGATATAATTCGAATTGCCTGAGTCTGGGAAAACAAAGCTTAGGCCAAGCGATTTGAAAGCAAACAGAATGGGAGAGAATAGTCTTTATGTGAAGAGCTGTTCATGTTCTCCACCTCTGTTAATGTAATAGGGGAAAAGAAAGGAAGCATTAAAAGGTCCTTGTCAAAGAGCAGCTTGTCCCATATAATGAGGCTAAAGCGGAAACTGGTATAATAGGATATTAAAAGCTTTAATTATTTCCTTTTTTTTCCAGTCTGATAGCATCTACCTGCAGCAAACCGAAAGAGACCTTTGTTAAAACCACCCCTTCCACATGCATCTGCTGCTGTGCCAAAGCTCCCTGAGGAATGGGCTGCTCGACAGTACCTACACCACTGCTGACACCAGGGCTGCTCGCTCCTGCTGTTCTGTGAGCCATGAACACCAGCATGGCAATAGAGCAGTCGAGCAGGACACACAACTCCTTGCTCCAAATTTCTCTAGTCTTCTTAATAAGCCATTAACAGCAAGGAATCCACCCATCACATTTGTAGCAAAAAGCAATCAGGGACCAGGATATTTCCATTTGAACCCAGTAGCTTCTAGGCAACTCATCTCCTCATTTCCCCTGCACTTAAGTCAACTAATATTGTGATTCCCAATACTTTTATTGCACACATCACCGAGAAAGCACCTTCAGCTGCAGTCTTTTTATACAAACTATTCCTGTGCAACAGTCTTTTCCTCCTCCTTTTGTTGTTAGATTTATTATTTTTACTCTTTTAATTTTGGAGTTCATTCTCAGAACATGTTATTCAAAGAGAACATGCAGTGTAAAAAATGAAAATCTTATCTTAGCAGCAGAAATCACAGCACATTCCATTTTTTTTTAAAAAAAAAAGAAGCTTTTAACAATATCTGTGATTAAATCAATTTGTTTTGCCCTTTTAAAAATACTTCTGGACCTCTCTGAAAACATATTGCATATATTTATTTCCAAACCAACATAATAAATATAAGTGAAAATAAAATAGCATTATGCATTGCAGGAGATTATACACAGAAAAAAGCATGTGTAATTAACTGTATCTACGTGGACAGTAAATGGCAAATAACTCCATCATGCCTTTGTGCTTTCAACTTTTGACTTTTTCTACTGTGCATTCTCCCATAAGAAACTAAGGCTATACATAAAGAACAAGAATATTTCTGCAGTGCCAGAACCCAGACTGCCCACTGCAATCTCTTCTAAGGAGATAATCCATTCAATTCACCCAGGAAAGACAAGATATTTTGAACTGCAGTTAACAGCAGCAACAGGTTGTGTTTTAAGTCTTAGAAAGAAACTCTTCAACTGTGGCTAAAAAGCCAGTGAATGAATGAAGTGGACAAAAAGCCAAAACCATTCTACCAGATTTTTTCACAAAGCAACCCATTTTATCAACAATTATTTTAACTTAGATCACAAAACCCACTCACTGACCCGTGGGACTGGGCCACGTAGGCATTGACAGAAGATTTCAAAGCCACTTAAAGCAGCTTTAGCTGCAGGAGCAGGGCTCTGTTCTGTGTGCTCAGGATGTCACAGGGCAAGGAGCAGCCGCTGTCCTCCCCATGGAGGAGTGGGGAAGGCAGAGACGGAAAGTAAATGGCAAAACACGAGGTGAACAGACAGCTCAATTAAGAAAAGCAAAGTGAAAAGGCTTGCTTACTTTATAAATGGATTAAAATTCTCCACAACCCATATATGCCCCCCCTTCCCCCTTTTTTTTCCCCGTAAAACTACTGTTTATGAAAACATTCAAACATACATAATGTTAGCAAGGTCTGGACTCACTTCAGCTTTTTGATGAGTATCTGTGACCTTGGAAAGGAGGAAAGCAGCACCATTTGTCTCTCTAACAAAGCAGTGTCATGGAACTTTGCTCTTTTCCTACCCCTTTGATAATTACTCCTCAGCCATGAGCCCAGTGCTGGCAGTGCAAAGTGCTTCAAATGATATAAACATGCTGGAATCCACTAATATGCATCAATGGAAACGTCACCAAAAAAGGCCCAATACTGCCCATACGTTTTTAACCAGAGTTTGTACTATTTTCCAGGATTCCTTTACAGTTTCAGAACTATTGGTGAGTTTGATAAGCAGCACCAGCAGAAAAATGAAAATTGGAAGGTAAAGAGAATAGAGATATCAGAGCTTTCACAACTATTTAAGATTATTTCTGCTCGACTCTATGTAGTACATTTATCTTGCTAACAAAAAAGACTTAGAAAGGAGGAATGACTAACACATCACTGCCTACTCTGAATATTGTTCCTCAGCCTGACGGAGTGGGATCAGACAGACAGGACTGTAGGCATCTCAGTCAGACAGCCAAAAAATTCAGTCACCTCAACTGCCAAGAGACATTACAGAAGATCTTTGCTGTAAATCAAATGAATGCAAGTCTTCAGATATTTTTTATTTTAATAACTTTGCCAGCAGTGTCTTCTTTTGAAATTAATATATCTGCTCTAGTGGTTTTCAGTTTTCCTTGTAAAATAATGACAGCTAATAGGAAAGCACTGTCATGTACTCTGACTAAAGGTAATGTATATGTGACAGCTGTGTGATCATCAGTAGGAAACTATTTCCAAAAGACAAAAGGAATAATTAAAATGAGCCTGCAGTCCTAGCTCTGGATTTAAATGTTTAAATGTTTTAATTTGAAAGAACAATGGCTCCTTGAAGCTCCTTCACAACCCGTGCTGACAGCTTGTCATTTCATAACCAGTGTTAAATAACAGTTGTGCACATCTGAACGCTAGATTATGGCTGATGATCCTTAAAAGCGTACTGATACTTCCAAGAGAGCCCAAGAAACCAGAGCTTTGCAACCTTTCAGTATACTTGGAAATTAAGCTAACAAGAAATGCAGTGAGCCTGTCCAAGAAGTACAGTAGAAAGTGGGGAAGGGCATATTCCTTAAATGAAATTTTAAGTCCCTCAAAGTCCTCCACTGAGGATCTCAATTGCCCATCAAAAAGCTAATCCAAGTCTGCTGTCTCCTATTTTCCTTTAATGGAGCAATCATTCTCCCATCAAAACCAGTGGCTTCAGCGCCACAGGCACGAGCGTGCTTCAAACAGAGCTGTGTTACTGCTGTCTTTTCTGTCTGTTGAGACATTTAACCGTGGCTTTATCTTCATAAAGCAGAGGTCACACAGTCCCAGTCACAAAACAAAGGTCTGTGCGTGGCCGCTCTTCTACCTCCCTACAAGACAAAAGTCAACATGTGGGGGATCAGAACCCACATGCAGCCATATGCTGATAGAATACACTGCCCCATGAGAAAACACTGAATAAACAACAGAGAAGAAAGATAGTGGGATTGCATTTCAGTGACATTAGTGTCACTGGAAGAGTTGTGACTCCAAATGTTTCTGGAACCTGCTTCCACTTCTCTCCTTGCATCCTTTTATGATAATGCAAAAGGAAAAAAGAACAACACAGGTTTTTAATATAGCAGACGCTTATTAGAAAAAGGTTAGATATTCAAATAGAGACTGAATTTTGAAGCGGAAAGGCAATGCATCACCCAGCTAAAACAACAGGAGATTTTCTATCGCCGCTGAATCGTCTTTTAACCACACTGCTAAAAGGGTGGTTTTTTTTTTTCATTTTAGATGATACGATGCCTAAAAGAAAACACTGCTGTAAATATTTTCTTTAAAGACGGACTTTTTTTGATTTGACAGATTTAATGATGACTAAAATAAATCCATCACAGCAAAGCAAGAGGGGAAAATACCAATCAAAGTATTTTCCTGTGATTTGGGATTTTGGCTTCATTTAGCTGTTTTAATTTTTCTAGTACGCTTGAATTATTTATTTCCTTTCCCCTTCAGGACATGCATATCATCTTTCAAAACCAGTAAGAACTGGAAAACCAAACTTTTTTTGTTTCTCATTCAACTAAATGTGTTGATCATGAGAAATCAAGGTCCCGCAGCAAACTGTTTCTCTACACAGTGATCCTCATGTGTCCTTTCCAGTTCATTATATTCTATGACCTAACACATTAAATTTATGGTATTTATGTTTTTTTTTTTTTTTTTTGAAAGATGGAACTTAAGATATCATATAAATTCCCTCAAATATTCCCTAAAACATGAGCAAAAAACCTATTCTGGAGCTTTGTGGCATACAGCCTTCTAACACACAGGAGAGCTGAGAAAGGTTGAATGCCATCACGGCATAATGCTTCAGCCCTGACCTCCTCAGCCAAACCACAGCCATGCAATTCTGCAGTGTGTACCTGCAGGGTCACGTTTGTCATGACCCATCCTTAGGGAAAGCCTGAAGCAGACTGGCTCCAGCATGGCCCTACATTAGTGATTGGATTGCGAGAGATCTGTGTTCTCTTCCCAGGTGCCAGGATTGAGATTTTAACCCACCCAGTATTGGGTGACAATACTGGATTGCAGCAGTCAAGTTTCACTCAATAGATCCTTTAAACCATACTGCTGCCAGACTCACTGGCATGCTTATCACGTTTGCATGTTTATCCTTGATAAAATCTTTGAGTCGCAGACTGTCTGCTTAGTTATATTTTAATTTTTAATTTTAAGGTCATCAAGATTCAGCAATAACAGGCATCAATACACTCTTCCCCGAAGTGTTTGCTATTTTTTCTCTTACTTTCCAATTACAAGAAGGGGAAAAGCTCTCCCTGGTAGCTTGCTGCAGGACCGAAATTTCTTTCAAAAGACCTGGTCATGCTGCAGATTTGGAATGGGCCTTAGACTAATATACTGCTGTTGCAGGAGCATCTGAGGAATGTTGCGTTTGTAAACAACAAAAATACCATCAACTCTTTGGAATTCTACAGAAGATTCCCACTTCACTGGGTTAAGATTTAACCCAGAATATTTTTGCAGTAACTCATTTTATTTCTCTGGTTTTCCACATGTATCGATCAGCTCCCAGGCAAGTATTTGCCCTAGCTTACAGCAGAGGATAACTCTCTCCAATAAACATTCTTGAGATGTTATTGAAATACAGATACTCAGATGTGCAATAAATTTTGCAAAGGAGGTGATATACAGTAATCAGAATGCAGCAGCAATGGAAAGCCAAGCTACTCTTGCACCAAGGGTGCTGCTTTGCAACTTTTCAAGTGTTCAATAAAATATAAAAGTCTTCCAAGGAGTACTCTACATATATAACAATTTCTTATACAGTAAAATGCATCTTATCGATTTATAATGTACTTTCAAGGAGAACAAAACACAGTCTATAAAACTAAAATTTAGGAGAAAGCATAACTGTCTGCCATAAAGGAAAATCCAGACCAACAGTGGGAAGGATACAGATTCTCATCACTCCTGATAGATGGATCATGTTCTACCATTGTTTACTTCACATAAATATGAAATAAATGAAAAAAAAAAAAAAAAGCAACTATAAACTAAAAAAGTAAACAGTACTTCAAATGTAATGCATAATTTAAACAAAGTTTATTATTTAGGACATAGAAAGCTGCTGAAGTGCTACTTGTTTTTTTTTCCTCTCAAAAAAATACTAGAGAATAGAATTTGAGGCTTAAATTGGAATCTGAGGAAACCAAGTTTTTGCTTTTTAGTTAAAATTTAATTTTTTAAACAATTTTAGGACTGTAACGAAGACTCAAGCATATTCGGAATGGGTTTTCTTTTTATTGACATTGAACTTCTATTTCAGTAATTTTTTTTTATCTTGATAAAACATTTTGCAAGGGCAAGGGGTCCCTCATAACTGGATACGGCCAGGAGAAGGCAAGTTTACTTACATTTACAATAATGGTGCAAAGAGCTATCAAAGAACATCATGGCTCAAAAGACATTAAATACAATCTGTAAGTCTTGTCCTGTTACTGCTGTACACAGCTCAGAACAAAGACCTCTTGTAGGGAGTTTCCAATTGATACAGACCAAGATGTAAAAGGCTCAACTCCTGAATTTAGAATCACAGAACGTGAAGATTGGAAAAGACCTGAGATCCTCAAATCCAACCCCAACCCACCCCATCAAGCCCACTGACCACGTCTCACAGTGGCACTATTCTTGAACACCCCCAGGGACAGTGACCCCACCTATGCTATTGGCAGCTTATGCCAATGCATCACCACTCTTTCTGAGAAGAACTTTTCCTAATATCCAATCTGAAATTTGGTGAGATCTTAGTATGTACAGACCTGTTTGGGTGAGCTTTTAATATTTATATGCTCTATATTACCATTCCATTTATTCTTGACATATTTATGATGCTATATATCCTAGAAGATGCAGGAGAGCTCTGCAAAAGCTGTTCGGTTTACCTCTGTTATCCTTCAGAAATGGAACCACGCCTGCTATGCATGGCAATGCACACTTATGTGAACTTTTTAAAAGTTACAAGTCAAGAGTACATCAATCCACCAGCATGGCTTAATACATCAGATTAAGAAAATGTTATCTTGTACTTGCTGGAGCAGTTCTTCTTCCTAAATAGAGCTGGAAAATGTCACCAAAATTGGAAGTCTTTAATTCTATGAGAAGAGGAAAGTGGGGTCATTTGGTTTCTTCTGGCAGACAAAGAAAATTAAGTGAATGCTGCACTGGAAGTAGGACACCTCTAACTAAGGTTACAGCAATTTTCTTCCCCTCTTGCCTCCACTTAAGGTTCCCAGCTCACATCCACAAGATTCTCTTCACTAAAAGTTGCAGTTTTCTAAAGCTTTAGCAGGGGCTAGAAAGGTACAGCATGCAAAGGAAGAAAGAAACCTCTAAAATTCTAGTAAGCTGGAAGAAGATCAGGCCAATCTCAAGCAGAGACCAGCAGAAATTGGCCCTGAAGTCACCTCTGTTCTTGAAATGACCATAGAAGCTTACCTTGCAATAATAAGTAAAGGAGTCTGAATGAATTCCACTCACTGGTTGCAGATTATTTTCATTTAAAACATACATTTGTACAGTCAGATACTCCATAAACAACTGCATGAATTTCACAGCTGATAACACCTGCAATTAGACTTTGAAACTCACACTGCTGTTAGTTGTCCTACGTGGCACAAATTTTGTCCAAAAAGAACAGCGTGAAGATGTAGATGCTTTGGGCTCAAAAGAGATGCAATGCTATTATTTTTCATCCACACCTTGCCTTTGTGCCAATCACAAGTTTCACTACTCCTCCAGCACATTTTGCCATCTATTTTTCTATTCATCATGACTTATGTTGCCTATTGACCAGCTCTCCCGTGGATCCTGATATTCAATTAACTTTCTGTTCACTGAGTAAACTTCCCGGTATCTTTTACAGCCCATTGCATTGTGCTTTAAAGTGGAAGAGAAATAAATGAAGACCCTAACTTTTAGCTATAAATATTTATTTTGTATTCCAAATGAAATTTCACTGCCAGTTCTTCTGTATGTAAGTAGCTTGTTGATATAGGGATGCTGTGTTGCGAGTGTTGTGTGCTTCAGACCGCATGGCTGTACAACGTGTGCTGGTCCAGTGGCCGATTCCTATAGCAGGTACTACATGCAAAACAATACATGCAGTAAATTATTTACAGTACATTTTTCCATATAGAGAAATGCTCAGTGGAGAAAGCTGTCTATTTGAATAATAGAACTACCTTTTCCCTCCCTTCCCTGCAAAGCTTGCATCCAGGTTCTCATCCTGGACCCTTGTTTCTGCTTCATCTGTTATGTTCAATTTCCATTTATTTTTTTTAGCGCTAACAGTGGCCCATAACTCTAAATATTGCTATTCAAAGTAAGGGTATTTTCTCTGATTAATTACTAGGGAGAGATGATACCTCTGGGAATCAAATACATCGTGTGCTTAACTCCAGAATAGACAGTTCTTGTCAATAATGTATCCAAGCAGCTTAAAACTTCAATAGCCTGGTTCTTATATACTGTAAGTGGTGCTGAATATTCAGTATTATTTCTGTTTCACTGCCAGTAGAAAATAAAGAACACACTTTTAGCTAAATGAGAACTGAAGTGCATTGGAAGAGTGCTATAAATTATATGCAGGCCTCCAAATAAAATTCAATTTTCAGGTAATGTGAAGGTGTAATGCGTCTGGAGAAGCTGTTTTGCATATCACACAAGACAGCAGGCAATAAGGAGCGGGGAATGACTAAAACCTGATCTGTCACATGCAACTCTTTGATTGTTCCCCCTACTTTACCTACTCTAATCGCACTGTTGCAGTGTTGATTCAGAACACGGCGGCCCATGAAAAATGTCACCGTTCTGTCGATGTTGCGGATCCGCTGGCAATTTCAGCAAGCACTGGATGCACATAAAGGGTGATAAGGCACTACATCCTGCCATGCTCAGCAGGTTTTCCATTTCCTCCTGCAATTACACATCAAACTGTTTTAGCTTCACAAGCTTCGGCACTATAAATGGCCTTAAGGCAGAAGTCTGCTTCGCACACTGATGAGTCTATCTTCAAAGCAGAGTGCAAACTCAGGTTTTGGGGAGAGGTTTTTTTTTTTTTTTTTTTTTTTTTTAAATGCTCTTTTTCCAGAGCTTTTAAGAGTTTACTTAGAGATTATCCCTATCATTATCTCCATGTACTCCAATTAACAGGCAGTTTTATATCAACATTAACTGGAGCTGCCTCTAAGAGGAGATGAAAGCTACTCGCACGCTAAGAGCAAGCCACTGCCTGTGCAGGATGACTGTTTATAGCACAACATCTCTACATAGCGGTCTTTTTGTTTTGTTTCTTAGCTACGAGGCTACCTGGGACTCAGGCTGATAATGGGCAGGATGGCATGGTTTTCAGATGCTGAAAGCCTTACTATACACAATGGCAACGCTGCCAAAGGCATATCTTTCTCCTGTTGCTCCATTTAAAGTAGCTCAGGCTTTTTAGTATAGCTATTTCAAACAGTTCAATTTCACAGACGTAACACACCTTCCCCTCCTTCTGTATTTTTAAGTGAGGGAACGAAGCTCCTTATCTACCCAGGGAAAGCTGCACACAGCCAGCACAGCCGCACCTGCAGGGTGCTGCACACCTGGCAGCAGCCGCCAGGCAGCCACTTCTGTTCTCTCCTCAACAATTTTGTCTCTTTAGCATACAGACCCAAGGAGATATGCGGATAGTACCAACAAGATTGCTCTAAGTGACGCTGCCAGAACACCATCCTCTGATTTCACACGAGCTCACACTTGGAGGCTATAAATGCAGCTCGTGCCTTCCTCACATAGGCTGAGATCTCTGCAGCTGGCAAAATGCATCTTAATTTCCAAAATGACAGCCAAAGGTGGTTGGAATTAATGTTAAAAAAGAAACAAAGAAATATTAAAGAAAAGTACTACTCTCTACATTTGAGTACATCGGTGCTGTGATTTGCTCATGCTCACATATCTGATCTTTTTTCCCACATTTTACATAACAACGGTGAAACCCAGGGTGAGCCAAAGAACTGCAAGGACATCTCTGTACCCAGTGCGTGAGAAGAGGACTATGAGGACTGATCTCTTTTCCTTAACTTGTAAACAAATCCTATTCAGAAATTCCAGCTCTGACCTGCTCCAACCCTTCACACCAGCCCTTAGAAATGAGATGTGGTGAAGCAGAAGCCACATCCTCATGCCTGGACATGACCAACACACTGAGCTTCAGAGCCCTATGGAGGACTCCACCAAACTCAGCAACACAGCAGCTGCTGCAACATCTACAACACCTACCATGCACACGGTCACTCACACGGCTTGCTCAGTAGCAATAGGAAATACACAGCACTAGTACAGGTGTTGCCAACTGTTTCTCCCACAGCACATCCCTAAGGTACCACAAGTGAAGACCTGAGGTTAAGAGAAATCACTGCCACAGCGCCCACGGTCCTCCCCCTCTGCCCATCCCCACCAGGCAGCCACACAGCAGGAATCTGAGCTGCCTAAATTACATCCTTTGCCAACTGCAAGAGAAAAGACGACTCACCAGAGTAGACTGACATAATAAATGGTTTATGTCCCCTCCACCCCTGTGAGACAGCATGACAAAAGGGTTGTTGGAGGAACAGAGAAAGAAAGAAGCAGCGGCATTTAGCCACTGAAAATGAACAGGAACAAACAGTTCCTTGCATGTTGTAACTGACAGCTTGTTCTGCGCCTCTCCAATGACCCTATCCATGAACAACATGGACCTTTTTATACATGCCTCGGGCTGTGTTAGCATTTATTCCAACCTCCAAAAAGCTCAGCTGTCACTGCTGCCTAAAACGGGCATTGGGTTCTGTATTTAAAAAAAGTAATACAAAATATTCTGAACTAATGATGTTTAACATGCACCTCATTTCCAATTAAATCAATTATCAAAGCAGCTTCATGTATGCCAACCCACCCAAGCAGGACAGCACAACATCTATTTTAGAACTTCGCAAGCAGCAGAGACTTTTCAAGAAGTCAGTAGCTCTGGGCAGCACACTGAGAGCAGCACAGCCATTACTCTGGGACCTCACTTGGGACTCCAAGCTGCACTGTGCACACAGAGGGCTTGAGAGTCACTGCTTCACTGCTGCCACCAGCCTGACCAAGCCCAGCACCAGCAAGCAGGGAGATGCCAGCATAGAGGGCAGAGAGGCATTTGGTACCTTAATAAAACTCTATAAAGCTTTAAATATTGGTGTGTTGGTAAGCAAAGCAGGACCAGTCTTGTGAAACAAGGTGCCTGAATGGGAAACCAACAGCTGGCATAGTGTGAAATTTAGGTGAATCTAGGAAGATGCTACATATCTGTTACTATTCATCTACCTCCCTGATTGTGATCTATGCCAGGGCAAGTACAGCATCTGCCCTGAAAATTTATTGACACTACAGCCTGTATCTTTGATTCTGTCATTTCCATCCCACGAAAAGACATTTTTCCATCCTTATATTTCTTCTAAATTCAGACATGTTTGACTTTGTTCTTTGCTCTAACAACCACCTGCTGCTCGTAATAAAATGCTTATTTCTCTCTTTCTTGGCACCTTCTCTTAGGTGGCATTGTTACAACACTTGCTGTAATTCTTAAGTGATGCTTGACATAAGAAAACTGCTCCAAAATTCCGAAAAGAGACAAATGTTAAAGCATATTTAGGGTTTTCTGATAGGTTTTTTGAGGGGTGGGGAGGGGTGGAAGGTACAGAGATGTGGGGTTATTTACTGTTTTATTTTTTTTTATCTAGAAATATTGGATGGTCCTTGCATTTAGGGGTACAAAGAACAAACAAAAAAAAATGGGTTAAATTATGTGAGAAAGCGAATACAGCTGGATGATGGACACCAGCCTGAAACAAAGACCATGCTGTTACTCACAAAAGGAGAAAGTTCAATACATTTAATACCTAATGGACATTTCTACCTGAAGTCCCCTTGCAAAGAACAGCTTGGGACTCATGGCATGAAATGCTTCTTTAAAAAAGCCTCATAGTATTTTTCTATGAACTCCCCCAGCCAGAACCAAAACGAAGCCATGCCCACACAGCCCTGAACTTTTGCTGAATACGAGCTGGAGCCATCTTTGCGTGGAGATTTTAGCACAGCTCACACCTGAACTCTCACAGGTCAGGTTTGCTGATCAAAGGAAAAGATTAAGCCTGGAAGTCTCCTTGTGACTGTATAAACAGGCTCTGCGGTCAGATCATTAAGTGGCTTCTAGCAGGTTTATAATTTTTCATCTGTGAGTAATCTTTTCCCCCTTGTGGTTAACAATGTGGTTGAGAGGCATGGATCTCAGTTCCTGTGTAAGCTGTTTTAGGTGGGGATGCTGTTCAAGGTGGTATCCATCAGTGCTGAGAGCAGGAGCATCCTTCCAGCTGCAGCTTCTCAGGAAAGCCCTATTTCAAAGAGTCCTTAATGGACTATTAAATACTGCTGAGGAAAACCTAACCACGCTTACTCACTTAACCAAAAAATGATGAGCATTTTCAAGAAAAACACTTTCTACATCCACATCAGTAAGTGATTTTAGTAAGTATTTTGTTCAATTTATTCAAATGTAAGCTTTCTACAATCCATCTGCAGTGTATTTTGCCTGAACAATTATGTCAAACACAGAAAAAAACTGGGAAGAAGAAAGACAGCATTCTGCAGCATCTGAGCAGGATGCAGAGTAATGGAAATTGCACCTCTGTGAAAACACAGGGACAACTACCATGGGTTCTGCACAAGAAAATTATTTTCCTTCAATATACTAGAATTATCTGAAATTCAAATATGTTTATGGAATGGTTTCTTTAAAGCATAAATTGAAAGAGATGATGTTCAAGCCATTTCTGTTATCCTGACACAGTTGACAAATGCACCATTGAATGATTTTATCACTACATAAACTCATCATAACCATCAGGACACCACTAGTCGTATATGAAAAGCACTTTATAAAATGCCCTGTGTGAAATTTAAAATTGGATACACTTTCTATCTGACAGCTATCCTGCACTAAGCTCACATTTTAGCTATGGCAAAAACGGGATGAACACCTAGGTAGCATCCTTGGACACCTGCATCACCAGCAGCTCAGCAGACGGACTTCAGAGAAGCTAAATAACGCTATTAGCAGCATCTCAGTTCATGCAGTGTATTTCCTCTAAGTACAACATGTGATCCCTGGATGCCACATCAGCCGTTCATATAAATCCTGACAGGCAGTGAGGAATGGCGTGAAGTGACAGGTGAAAATGAAAATTAATGAAGGTGGTTTTCCTCTTTGAATGTATGTTTTGCAGGGAAGTTACGCAGCACTTAATTCTGCTTAAGTGTTTTGCTCAGTAAACCTAGCAAAAATATGAGTACACAAACATCTTTATGTTTTGCCTACTTGGCAATCTATATTTTCTGTACACAGATTTATTTGTAAATGATCCATATGCACACCATTCCCAGAGTTTGCATAAAGGCATACTTCAGCAGCAAACCATAAAATAAAATCACTCCGAGTGGTGAAGGGCAAGAAAAGGAAAGCTGGAATATAGCATAACTCAGACAAACAGCTCACACCAAATCCAAACCTGAAGGAAACAATGGAATTGGGTGCATAAGCAGACAGACCCCTGATGCTCAAAAGAATTAGGGTTTGCAATAAGCATGAGAAATCAATGGCATGGGAAGGTTTGGACGGGTTTGGATGTCTGCAGATGCGAGCTGCTGTGCTACCCAGCAGAGCCGGGACTATACCACCTTCCTGGGAAACAATTGCTTTGTACACAAAAACATCCAACCCACCTAAGGCTATAAATGATGAAACAAGGAATCGAGATTCAGGTTTTGCTGCATGAATCAGGCTGTAGATCCAATTTGCATCATGTGAGCAAACAAAACTTCAGCAAACTGAAGCCTGGAGAAACAACGGCGCCTTTAACACGCACATTTCTTGCTGTTTAATCAAAATTGTTTTCTTTTATGTTTTTGTGTACGTTTGATGCAATTACTGGAAAAGTTTTTAGCTTGTTATGCAGGTTGTCAGAATAGATGATCTAACAGTGCCTTCTGGCTTTAAAATCTATGAACCTTTGATATATTTCTCAGGAACTGATGGAACATCACCATTACTTTTAAAATGCCTAGGCATACACTTCTCCAGCAAGTTATTGCTCCTATTTCATTTACTTAATGCTCTACCTTCCCAACAATGCAAGTTAAACTTTCTACAGCAGAAACGCATCAGGATCTGTACTCTTGGATTACTTTGCAATTACATTCTAACTGCGTTGTGTTACCTGCATTGAATCGAACATTGCAAATTGGAATATTAACAAAGCTAAGCAGAGAATAATCCACCTGCAGTGTCACTGGTCCCTGCCTCAATGAGTCTCAGCCTGACTACTGCACAGGAACTCGCTGGGATTGGCTGAATGTCCCCAAGCCAACCAGCTGGGACTGAAAGGAGAGGCTGCAGCACACTGTGTTTTTCACCCCGATACTGCACTGATGCTAAGGCAGGCTGGGATTGGCAGTTCAGTAAAATGTAAAAAAATAAAAATAAAAATAAAAAAATAAAAATCGATCTATTCAGTGAGCTCCACATGCTCATTTATAATGCAGAGTGCAGTCCTTTTCTCAGCCAGTAACAGTGCTGAACTTCGAAATTCACTAATTAGAATACATTTCTAGTACACTGAAAAACTTACACAAAACCACTTCTCTTCTTGTTTCTTCGATGTGCCAGCTTACTGCAGCACTTAGAATGTTTCATCTTGTGGCTGCACAACAAGAATTGTTACAACCAGCATCCAAGCTGAAGCTACACGGGAGGGGGTCAGTTTGTCAAACTACCAATGAACAGCGCTTGTGGAAGCAGAATTAGCGATGTCCTGAATGCTTTCCTGCCCTGATCTTGACATTGTTCTAGATTTGATCAGTAAAATTGAATATTTAAACTTATTCTGCAACAATTAGAGCTATCCTCAGACAGAATGATTTCTTTCTGTGACCAGCAGCTGCTATGTGGTGCAATGAGGAGCAGCTGAGGGAACTGGAATTGTTCAGTCTTGAGTCTACAACTCCCTGAAAAGAGACTGTGCTGAGGTGGAATCAGCCTCTTCTCCTGTGTAACTATCAATAGGGCAAGGGGTGATGACCTCAAGCTGAATCAGGGAGGGATAATAGGAAAAAAATTTTCTCTGAAAGAATGGTCAGGCGCTGGAATGGGCTGCCCAGGGGGGTGGTTGTGTCACCATCCCTGGAGGTGCTCAAGAAATGTTTAGATGTTGTACTAAGGGACGTGATTTAGTGAGAAATATTGGTGGTAGGTGGACAGTTGGACTGGATGATCTTGGAGGTCCTTCCCAACCTTGGTGATTCTATGAATTTTTTTCAATATATTTTTTAACAATAATATACAGCTTCTTCATGTTTTATATTAACAGCAATATGCTATAAAGGTCAAACACTGAAATCATGCAAGTCCAATTCTGAAATTCATTTCAAATGTAGCCAATGGCCAATGGGAAGACTGAGAGACATTTCCAGCTTACCCTTAGGATTTGTGGCTTCAAGTCTATTGTAATCGTCTTTCCCACGTTTGTCTCATATCCATATTCCACAATGAGCACCAACCAACGTCAGAAGCAGAGAGACAGCACTCTGAAACTTCTGACAGTACTGCAGTGTCCCTACCAGCGTGAACCAGACTACAAAACTTTTCTTCCTCACTTAGAAGGCCATAATTTCAAAAAGGGGCAAATCTCCAGTCTTTCTTCTGCTTCGAGTTTCTTCCGCTGGGGTTTACCAATTCAGTAATTGATAAATTTTAATTTATTACTACTGTATTTTGCATGCAACAGTTTCTGAGAAGATTCTTCCTCTTTTTTATTCTCAGTTTTAGGAGACGGATTTTCACGTTGAATGGCTGTGATCAAAAGACTTTGCAAAGTAGCTCAGAAAAAAATCATCCCTGGGTGAAAGTGAGAAAGACGAAAAGGATGCACAGTAGCAAGAGATGGAAAGAAGCTGCCTTTACAATGGCACGAGAAAAAAGATCTGCCATAGGTGTGGGCACAAACTGGGGACAAAAACGAGATCTTCCCTTACTAGTACGAACGTCTACAGCGTTGCTTTTAATGCAAAGGCCCAAAGTAAAGTGGTAAATTCAGCACTTCACACTACTGTTCCTTTCTCATAAAAGAACATCCTTCCTAAAAAGATGATCCAGATTGTGGGAAAAGCTACACATATTTTCAATAGATCTTTCTCTTTTCATGATAAAAGCGAGCTCCAGCAGCTCTCCCATGGAATTCACAGTAAAATAAAATTTGCAACCTGGCACCAGAGTCTGATGAGCATATACAATCCTTCCTGAAAGGCCCAGGAGGAATCTATTGTTTTGAGGCTTAATTTTCAATTTGCATCTTTAAAAAGGTATGATTTCATCCAAATTCACTGGTCTACTCATTTATATTTATCTGTAAGAGACCACATTTTAGCTCCTTTGAAAAGAAACGCAGTAAAAAAATTTATGTTCAAAATTATTCTAAGAGCACTTCTCATATTTCTTGTTTTATTGCAATCTGCTTGGACCGAGATGTGACTAATTTATTTTGGAGGGCCTGATTCTGCAGGCACTCGATAGTCAGTAATCCCTCTGCGTTCTGTATGTAAAGCAGCAAAGAGAAGAGGAGGTCAAGTGGCATAAATCAGCAATTTCATTGCAGTCAATAGCTTTAGGCTGATTTACACCAACAGAGGATAAAGTCCTATATGTCAGAATGAAAAACACTGAGATATTTTGCCCCATACTAAACAAGCCTCTCCTTAATGATGAGCTGAACACTAACTGCAACTGGAATCAATTAAAATTCATTGCAAAGCACTTAGTACCTTGCTTCAAACCAAACAAAAAGTTGTGCCTTGCAGCTTACAATATCTTGGGAATGTTCAAGCCAGCTCCCTTCAGACAAGACTCTTGACTGCGTTTATATAATGAACAACATAAGAACTGTAAATGCACTGTTAGCTAGTGGTAAAGCCTTCAGGATACACAATGATTTTGAAAGAGAGCAATTAAATGGCTAGTTATTTTGAACCCATGTCCCCATTTAAACTATTTTCCTCATAGTCCATCTGCCAGAGAGCCTTTAAGGCAGACGAGAAGACGTAATACCAATCACAGAAAGCTTCTATTACACTAACATTTTCAAAAGACCTGCACTGTTGACTATCATGAGTCTCATTAAGAAAATGCAAGTTGCTCCACTATCCTTAAATATATTAATTTCATGGGTATTGTGTACATAAATGAAACTGAGCTCTTACAACAAATGCAACTAAGAAAAGGATGGGTGGGGGAAGTCTTTACATTTCTCTCAGCAGAAATGAAGTTTCTCTCTAACTCAAGACTACCAGATGGCAAAACCAATTCCTTGAGGAAGATGAATTTTAGGGTTGATATTTTTTACCATACAAGTTCAATAAATAAAGACTGCTAACATATTTGTGCAACTCAAAGGAGATTCTCAACATAAAAAATAATTTGCATATGCATATATTCTAATGCATGTGAAAAAAGAGGAGATGTTACTAAGAAAAATACATTATCCCACACAACGTCCACTTTTTTCACCATATCGTGAATATTAGCCTGTATCAACTATTTGCATTACAGCTGAAAGCACTCTCGCAGTGCTCTGAGATGAAATACCCACTGGAAGCACTGGGAAATTTGATAACTTGGGTCAAGAAAGGATTATAGCATATGGACTTAATGTTCTTAGAAAGATTCATGAGTGTGATTTCAGACTGATTTCCATTTGGAAACCTTCCCACCTCACCTTTCTCATTTCCTCTGCAACACTCTTTCCAATACATTCACGGGCAATTCCTCTCCAAAGGCAGTGAAAATCAAAAGGTCAGAGCCTTAATTTGTACAAATCATAACGTGCACAACTAAAAATTTACTGCTGACCTCCAAACTCCAATAATTGATTCTCTCTCCTCACTTGAAAGCAGTAAAAACAAACAAACAAAAGAAAACCACAGAGAATTCGCTTAGTGGTTAAGCTGTCACTAGGAACAGCACAAGCCCTGCAACATTTCTTTTTTTTCTTGTAAATCCTGGCAATGAGGTTACGTGGAAAGTTTTCCTTTAAAACCAACACAGAAACCTTTGCAAAGTGCAGTACAAAGAGCTTGGAAACATGAAATTAAAATAGTCCTGGAGTCCTTGAAAGCAAGGAACAGATAATGAACTTCAAAACACAAGTGGGAACTCCCCTTCAGCACATTGCACAAACACCTGGAGACTGACCCAGGAGTTTTTGTTGGGTTTTTGTGTGTCTGTTTGTTGTGTCCTTACATCCTGAGGTTGGCAAAACACTGAGATAATATGTTATGATTTGGCCAAATTAATCCTTCTGACTAAAAGATATTGAAGAGAATAAAACAGGTTAGATTAATACTATTTTTTATACATATATGACTTTTGTAGTCAGCGTTGTCTTCGTGAGACATTCCACACTGCGACCTTCAAGCAGATCTCTAATGTAAGAGCATTAAGTAAGTGAGAATTGAACTAACAGTGCTGAAATGTTCAGCAAAACCTATCACTGAGGCTGCTCCATCTGCTTTTACTTATTTAGGAAACAGCAGGTTTCACATATTTGAGATGAAACAAATGAGAAAACATTACAGCAACATAACTTCCTTCAACTGAAAATAACCACTTAACAGATTTTAAAACAGATTTCTAATACATGTAGGAAGGGTTCCCTGATTTTTTATTTTTTTTTTAATTGGCTCAGTAAAGTACAAAGATGTTTTATTTCTCACAGGTTTACTTCTGTAACACTTATTTGTTTAACAGTTTTGCAGTGGAAACAGTGCTGCCAGCTCATGCTGCTTCTTCCTACATAATGTTGCTAGAATCTGTCCTTCCCAAAAAATGCCTTGATGGTGTAGAGCAGATACAGATACTAAATGCTAGCTGTAAGCAATGCCATTGAGCAAGTCCCCAAGCTCATACCTACTGCTGCCCTCTGATCTTTTACTTCTCTCATCCACCCAGAAGCTTCTTGCCCACACCTCTGACTGCGTAAGCTTCATTTGCAGCGAGCTCTGGATTCTCCACCATGGCACTCCATGTGCTGCAGATCCCCGTCCCACCCACAGCACCAACCTCCTCTCCCACTCTCCTCCTGCACGTGGCAGATCTGGCATGCCTTGGTCCCCCCATACCTTCTGTGAGCCACCAGCCACAAAGCAGTCAGTTTTGCTGGGGAAACTATTCTGGGGGGTTGTAAGCTTGTTTCTGACCTGAATCTCAAACAAAAGTCCTTTCTTTCAGTTTTCCAAAGACAATCACTTTGCTTCTGCTTCATTCAGTCTCTGCCAGCATTGCTTCATTAGCCAAAGTACTTAGTCCATATATCTGGGACTTGGAAGGCTCTCCTCCTATAGGATGACTCCATAAAAACAAAGACACTGTCAGTCCTGTCTTGTCTAAAGGAATTCTTACCTCCCCAGGTTCACTCAAGCCCCCTCTTCCCATTCTCACTACCATCATCTCAAGCTATTCTAAGTACCCAATTACTAAATATTTACATTACTATTTTATTTTCAAAAAAAAAAGAAAAAGACCACTGTCACTCCTACCAACAGAATCACAGAATTGCAAGGGTTGCAAGGGACCTTTAGAGATCATCAAGTCCAAACCCAAAAAAGAATACGTTTTTATACTAACTGTGATAGCACCCAGTAACCTCTGATCCAGGACCCATCCAGGCTAGGCTGCACAGCCATGGCCAACAGCCCAAAGACAGCCCCATGGTGCAGAGTTACGCCATGCACACTTGAGCTCTTTGCTGAATTGGGTCTTCTCACTCCAACTGAATACATGAGCTGCCCCACTCAAAGAAATTGCACGCATCTGAGATACATTGCACCCCACAGACTTTCTGAGGGATTGCAATCTCTGACTACACCTGCAGTTTTCTCTCCTAAATGTGCTATATATACTTAAAGTACTGGAGGGATAATAAATTCACAGTGAAACTAAAAAAAAAAAAAAAAAAAAAAAAAAAAGGTGGAAAAACATAAAGCAGAAAATTCTCCTTGAAGCCATCCCACACCTGACAGCATTACCATTTCGCCGCGCAATCATCATCAAGAATCATCATGTAGCTTTTTGCAACCATCATAATTACAATTAAGTTTCAAAGAATTACCGCCAAGCCAGGTGCCACGTACAGTTTTAATGTCACTGGTCATTTCTGAAATGCAAATAAGCCCAAAAATTTGTCTGATGTTCAATGTAACAGCAGCCCACCATTGTGACAGTGTGCTAACTGTGAAAATTAAATAAATTAGCTCCATCTTCAAAAGATGGCATTGTTATGGATTCTCTGCATCTGAGGTGTTATTACTTACATGGCAGGGGAGGGGGACCTCACTTCTGAAAGTAAAATTGAATTCTCCTATTCTTCCTTTTACACAGAATAGAGTCAGCAAGATGGAATCAGGCTGAAAAGTAAAACCACATTCTCTCATTTTCAGGCTTCCAGTTTAAAACAAACTGGTATTTGTCCCAACTCCAGAAGCATTATGGTCAATAATAAACGAAATTACAATATCCCTATCATATAAGTTTACAGTGGTTGTCAATCATTTAAATATTTCAATTTAACTGTGTATTTTTTAAAGTGCATAAACATCTTCACTTGTTCTAAAAAGTTACATGCTGGAGTTTTCAGATTTTATGTAACTAAAGAACAAAAATAGTAGTGAACAGAAGCACTGTACATATGGGGGAAAGAATCCCAAAAGTTTACTCATATACTCAAACATATAAAAAAAAAGATATTTCCTGGTAGATATTTAATCAGAATTTGTTAATGTATTAAATAAATTCATTTCTGTCCACTTCATCGTGCTTGCAGCAAGAAGATGTTACAGGAAAACAAAACCAGAGCTGGAAAAAATGAAGTGATAGACATCTGAACCTGTAGCCTTGCTTTCAATTTTAATCCAGCCTTTACGCTTCAAATCCTGGGGTCCTGTCCATCTGAACCTAGAAATGCCAGTAGTGCAATCACACTTCATTAATGCTACAGTTAACATGAAATAAATTAATTTTAAAAAAGCAAGCAGAAATAATTTGCTGAAATTGCAGAAATAAATGCATCAAAACCAATTGAAAAGTTGAATATTTAACCCGTATGGATAGCGCTATTTCAGAACCCACCTTACGTTACATGGAGTTATTTATGAAAATAAATTAACACCTGAAACATTTGGTTGTACAGTTTTCACTTCTTGTTAAGTTGAGGAATAATAAGCATAGAAGGCTTTTTCTAGAAGGGTTAAGATCTTTTGTCCTGATCAAGAGGAAACAAACACAAACAGCAAGCAGCGAAGTCATAACTGTCATTAAACACTTTGTTTAAATTCTGCACTAAATGTGAATGTGGTAGAATCAGTCCTTTGACCATTTCTATGCAGCTGTCTGCTTGCAATACAAGCTCTTAATATAAAAGCCAGCAGCAAAATCACGCATCTCTCCTCCCTTGGAAAAGCTTCGGTACTCTAAACTCCCTTCAACAAATTAGAAGAGAATAACAGCAGATAGCTGCACAATACTTCATTTCCCACAAATTGTCATCCACTTCCATGTCCCCCAGATTTCCTGTGAGCTATTTCAGTCTTTGAGGAGCATAGGAGTTCAAAAACCAAATGGTCAAATAGCAGCTTTTATTAGCTGGCCACAGAAGAGCTACGTCTCCCACTTCCCCTGCACATATAAAGGCAATACAACAATTCTGTTTTGTCATTTTTCCACATAACTTAGCAAATTAAACATATATTTATCTCCCTCTTGAAATCTCTTGCTGAAGGCTAAAGCTCATGTTTATTTCTGCAGACAGGAGATACAACTCCCTACAACTGACAAACATGTTTGAGGTTCAGAAAATGCATTAGTAATGACAAAAGGGCAATCAGTTGATAAATGAAATATTCTGTGTAACTCCCTTAATTGCTGAACACATTTTGCTCAGTGAACACAGCATTAAGTGGATATAGTGGCAAAAGATGAACTGTACATTACTTTTCCTGTCTCACACTGTGGCAAAGTTCACAATTCTAGAAAAAAAAAATTCCAGTCACTCTTTTGGCAAAGAGGGCTGTAACTCAAATTCCATGTGAATTCTTAGACAGTACGGATCATTACAATGAACCAGAGGGACCGTGTTAATCAGCACTCCTCGTTACTGGACAAACTGGGTTTTCAGCAAATTTACTTCAAAATCACAGTGTTTGCAAACTAGCACATGGATAAAGGTCCAATGGTCTGCCTGTTGGACCACGATTAATAATATTTGATGAGAAGTACGCGAAAGCAAAATCTTCCCTTCATCCTCCCACATCCACTCCGTCCCATCTATCACAGCCCTCAGCGCCAGGTGCCAACGAAACCACGAGAGAATTCCTTCTCCACCCTACAAGTATAGAACCAGCAAGAACAGAAATGGCCTTTCTACGTCAAAAACAGCCAAAAGATTTTAGAGGCCTTTTGCAACAGCTGTGTGCAGCAAAATCCAATTGAGCCACAAAAAACAGCCTCATAGGTTTGATCAGCTCTTGCTGGAAGGTGCTTCCAGTCTTGCACACAAATCCCAGCGGAGGCCCATAGTCACCACATCACTCACAGCCCCAAATCTCATAGAGATTTGCTTCCAAATGCATAAAACAGTTTTTACTTCCAGCAAGGAACTTTGGTTCTATGTACCCCAAACAAGGTACGTACAAAGCATCATTGCAAATGTACCTGCAAAAAACCTCAGGTGGAAACACATCATGGAATTTCCAATATATACCCAGATTTCACATGGCTTCATAGTTCTTAATTCCTCACTGAAATATGGATACATAAGTTTATCAGCCCAAGATGGTCACTTACAGAGAAAAGGCATCCCCACAGATAAGAACAATGTTATTGCAGAGATACACCAACACTGGCCCATGGGTTTGGCTATGCAGCTCTAACAGTAAATCTTCCCCTCTTGCATCCTTTCAGATGCTTCCCAATAGAAAACTACCTGATGCCACATTTCTCTGAGCTATGCAACTGTATAATGGATATTTTTCAGGACTTTATCTGATGCAGCCAGACTGCTCAGATATGTATGTTATCAGAAAGGTCAGTAATAGCTTACATTTAATAATGATGCCTGGAATAACAGATTTCTACAAATGTAACAGCAGTGGCTGCTACTGATGTTAATTAAAAAAAAAAAAGCTATTTGCTTTGGTAACAGAAAAGGGAAAATATGGGCAAAGAAAGCCCACAGTTAAACAGTCCAAAGGCAAGTATTTTTGTAAGACAAGCGATAGTTTAATTTACTGGCCATGGTAAGTTTTATAGTGAAACAAACTGCAATCTAATTACTTGCTGCAAAACAAGAGCTTGATTTGATTTTAGGAGAGGTTCTCTCTAATTCCCTGTTATTGTTTTGTCACTGTAAACTTAGAAATTGCTACAGGGCCAGTAAGTTTAATTTTCAAATCAATGCTTGATTTACACACACACCCTGGCTGGTGTGCATCTGTAATGTGTAAGCAGTACATCCCCAAGCAAAATTGTAATACAAACATAATTGGAAAGCTATCTATCTACCTCAATTCCAAGCACGTGGATCTTGGGGTTTAAAAATAATAACTGAAGAAAGCCCTCAACCACCTGCATAAAGGGAAATTAGTACTGAAAACGCAAGTCTGGAAAATACAAAGCAGCTGGCACAGAAAACGCACACCAGAAAATAAGCAAATCTGAGATGGAAGCTAGCTTTCTAGAATGTATATAAAAGCAGGTATCCAAAGCCATGCTGGAAAGAAGAATCATTTTGCATACGTGACAGGAAGATTTCTGCTAACAGCTATCTTTTGTAAGTGATGTTAAAACACTTAGAAATGCTTCAGTTTATGACTCCTCTAATATTTATTTGAAAGTCATCAAAGAGGAGCAGATCAATTTTACCGTAAGAAGATGCTCCTAGGAAGCTGTTCTTTGAGCACACCTCACACAAGAATCACATGCAGCATCAGATACGTTATTTCACACTGCTTTACACAGTTGTCCCCACACGTGCAGTTTAAGAATCAGAAACATGATGCAATTTGAGATTTCTTAGAGGAAAACTGTAAGGGCAGCAGCAAAGCCTTTGGAATTTATCTCAGAAGTGCCCAGAAGAAAGCCAGGCTTACTTCGGTGCTTGTAAAGAAATCCCCTGGCTCAGACAGCACCTGCGTGTATCAGGTGAGCGCAGAGTGGGAAGCACTGCACCGCCTGGAAACATCACAGCCCCGTATCCAACACATCCACACCAAGTGAAGGGAGCCCTGTGAATGGGAACCACTGCAGAGATCTCAGAACAGTTTGTTTTACTTCGGTGTAGCAATGGCATTGGACAAATAGAGCATTTTTAAAGGGCAAGGAAAGGCAGCGCACACATCACCACCACCTTTGGATTCCCAGAGGTCTCAATACATATCATTTATCTGACCACTTACATCGTTTCCAGTAATGTTCCACATGAATTCTGAATCACTCATGAGGACATCCTCCATAAGAGAGAGAACCTTCTGCCTCCATCCAACACCGAAAGCTTAACGAGACAGTTTACAAACCAAAGGGATACAACCAAACCATGATTTGGAGATGAGATCTCCTCTCTGGGGTTGAAATGCCATATTATTCTTAGAACTCTTTTCTCATCCCCAAAGTCCAGCAACGATACGACATAAAAGCAAGAACAGTTTTAGGCACAGGAAGCCCAAAGTGAGCAGGTACGCAGCAGCAAAAGGATCAAAAGGCACAGGAGCTCATAAGCAAGATGCAGCAAAGTGCTGCTATGAAAAATCACAATAGCACAACAAAATTTCCTTTAAGTTGACTTGAAGGAATGAGAGCATAGCTCAAAAATGTGAACAGTTCAGGTTTTATGCTGGATAACCAGTGAGACTTGACATTTCTTCTTGGAAGGATTCTTCTATTCCCCCCCATACAAGTAATCCTTTGTTAGAAGATAAAAAGTCTTTATTAATTATGTATAAAAAATGTCTAGCACTGCTGCTGGGGTCATAAATAATGATAAATACAAATTAAAGCACCCCAGCTTATTAAATAACCTGATAAAAGGAATTTTCCAATGGAGATTCATCGGGAAACTGCTCTGCAGAGAACAACAAGAAAACAAACAGTAGACATAGTTACCTAACAATGTCAGCAAGTGGGGAGAATTTTTTTCCTCGTAACAATGTTTTATTAATGCTTTCAGTAGCATGAAAACAGCAGCTAGATTTGAACCAAAAAAAGCTCAAATTCTGATAGCACTGACAGCATTAACTTCTATGATTATTCTCTGCCCCTAGAAACCTGGGAATGTGCTTCCATTGAACAATTAGATCACAGCAAACAAAGAGTCATAGTAAAATGGGGATGAGATAAATGAGTGAGTCCACCTGGCGCACCGGAAGGACGGATTATTGAAGTCATTCACTGCCTTCTGCCTTCCTGAAATGAATGGGAAATGGAGAGTTTCTGGTGAATGATGAGACAGTCTGAGATTCTTTGAAAATGTCAAATCTAACAGCACAAGGAAATGCCTTTTGAATCGGAAGATGAGAACTCAGGGGAGTTAAATTAACAACATAGCACAACATTTTACCAAGTAATAGCACTATATTTTTTCTTTTATGGAGCACTGCTCGGGGCAATATTTAATCTCTTGAGTTTAATGAACTTTTAAAACTACTCCATAAATACTCAAGGCCATGACAAGTACAATCATAAGATAAATTTAGCCCCACTCCAGTGGACTATATCACTTTTTGTTATTAAAAAATGTTAATTTTAATATACTAGGGGACTTCATTTCTATAAAATAAGGTGTCAGAGTTTCTAAATTCATATCACAATGGTTAGTTTTCATTAAAGATGTTAAGTATGGTGTCATTTTTAATAAAAATACATGGTGAGCCCTTCTTTCTAGGCTAATAATAGGACTTTGGATAAATAGTGCTATCTGTAAAACGTTCCGGCTCTCAGCAAAGCTTCCCTCAGTCACTACAGAGGTTAAGATTTTGGAAAATTATTTAATGAATTGAATTCGCATAACGGAAAAATGTTTAATGATGTATGATTATATATTAATATGTCATGCAGATGAAATAACTAAAAAAAGCACATAGACGCTACATTTATGGGAACACTAGAATAAAATGACATGCAAAAAATACAGAGAGTTCACATTTCAACTGTCGTGAAGAAATCAAGAAAACCAACTGGATCAATACATTCCAAGAACCCACCACATGGATGCCTGAAGCACTAAATGACTTCAGAGCTTTGGATGGATTGACTACTCCAATCCAATGGGAAAAATCATGGACTTGATGAAGTCAACACAAATTTGCCTCCATCTTCAGCGGAACTAAGAATTCACCCCATTTAACTTTTTTGTCACCCTGTATGCAAACAAAGCCGCTCTCGCAGCAGTATCTATCATAAATAGCACCTCTAAGTTCTGTTCTTCCCGTTAGCATACAGACAGAAGAAACATATTAAAAGAATGCAAAAATTGTAGTGTCAAGCAGACACTACAAGTCAGAAAATAGAAGGCACTCAAACTGAGGTTATGAATGCAGGCCATCAATTATCAAATTTCAAAACATTTCTACTTGTCACTGTAAAGAAATCTGTTTGCAAATCATTTCACAGCAGCTAACAACACTGTGCCTACACTATCTCTAAGAATTAAGATGAGATATCACCAAAAATAAAGTAAAATAAAAATTGGGAGTTTTTGATCAATGATACAAGAATCTCAAAATAATTTGATGTACACAGGCCATTACACTGACACACAAACCATTTAAGAGAATACCTCCAAGGACACCTTCCATGTTGCCTTCGTTCATAAATATATGAATCCTTAAACACGCTCAGAATTGACTATGGTTTTGTATATATGCTCTCTGACTTATCAGACATGAAGTACTAAGTAGTCTTCCCATTTATTTTTCATTACCTTCCTGAAAAATGGAAGAAAATCAACAGCTGCAAATCTTTTTGAAATATATTTCTGAAAATCTGTATATTGATTTAACCTCTTTCACGCCACTTTTTTTTTTTTTTTTTCTTAACTCCCAGAAGCACTTTTTAGTAAAATATCACCATTAGCCTCAAAAAGCAGGCAGGATGTACTATTTGAGTTAGGCAAGGATTCTTTTCATGAGGAGTATCAAACTCTGTAGACACCAAATAATTTTCTTCATGCATTAGCTTTGCACGTATAAAAAAAAACTGAGTATATTTAATCTTTCTTAAAACAAACTCACAGGGCTTACATAAAAAAAATGTTGAAAGTCAGCATGCATTTTTTAATATAAAATATCTGCATGAGCACCTAACTATATTGACAATCTTTCCTGTGAAAGGAAAAGGAGTGGTACCTCAGTTGCATACACGATCTCTCCAGCCATACAGATGATTTGCACTGAAGGCATCACTACGGAAAGCATTCAGGGTTACAGAGAACCCATTTCACTGCTTCCTAAATTTTTTTCTCAGCCTGATAAAAAAGCTTTAACTGTTTTCGTGGGACACAGGAGGTTATCATTCTGGTCCACTATACGGAGTGACAGAAGTGTCGTGCCTAATCAGTCACCACCAAAAACTGTTGTTATTTCCAACAGCGCTCCATCAACAAGCCAGTGGGGCCACACGTCCGCATCCAGGCCTTCTTCATCAGCTGCTCTTGTCAGATTTAATGTGTTCTGCAGGTATCAAAGCAAAGCATTTATAGCTTCCATTTTCTCTTTAATAAACCTGCTCTGTACCTTCTCCCATTTTAAAAGACGCAGGTACCTGTCTATTTGTATGAACTGCTCTGCCAGAAGCATTTCCCTCACATAGTGCCGAGATCAGACAAGGTAATACCTACTCCACATCTCTTTTGGGAAGTTCATCTTCCTGTTGGACAAAATGTACTTACAGCTGGATGTTAAGATATGAAAATGCATAGCTTAAAAGTGACAGTGCACTGACATGAATCTAGGTGAATATACAATCTATGTCCTGAATGATCTCGTAAATCAGGAGGGCTCTATTTGTTTAACTCTGCCCCTGACCTATACTTGTTTCAATAAAAGGAAGACAAAATCCAACACCATAAGTATGAGAGCTTCAGCAGGAGTATTCCTTAGGGGCTTTTAAACAGGTGTGTTTTTTTCAACAGCTTCTTAAATGATGCCAATTAAAGCTGTAAGTGAGGATGAGAAGTTGCAAGGTTTCTTTGGCTATCATGTTTGCTGATCTGTACCATGGGCACCCCGACTGCCCATCTTCCAGCAAGCCAAATACAGGAGGACTCCATGACTTCTTGCTCGCTCTGGTGGGGGGATCAGAGATCCTGACATCCTTCAGCAATACTCCTTCAGCACCCTGTTTTTCAGGGGTTGAAGAATAAGGAAGTATTTAAATTAGAGCCCCCATGCTGAAACTCCTCCTGAGCTGCTCTGCAGGCTAAGCTAACCCTGCTCAGGGGAGGAAAAGCACCACAAATTAAACCACTTAATGAATTCAGTATAATCATAGAGACGGCTTAGTATTGCCTTTCTTCTGCACCCATAATTTTCAATTAAATCACTAGTGTCAAAGAAGTCTGGATCAGTCCTTGGGCCATAACAGTTGGACAAAACCAGATAATTAATATTATAGAGAAAGCCTAGGTTTTCTTCTCAGTAAGGAGAGTAAAGAGTTCTCAAAGGCTCTGATATCACATAAAGGCAGTTAGAAATAAGTTCCTAGAAAGGGAAAAATTAAGAGAAGTGAGGATTTTTTCATCTATCTGTAATTCTTGGGTCTCAGGATTTATCACAAGATCTGCTCTTCTAATTAACCTCTCTGCTTTTTTGCGATTTTCAGTGGACAACTCCAAAGTCTATATGGGGTCATTCAAGAAGAGAAAAAAAACAGTGTATTTTTATAATGTTTATTTTCATGAATTTCTCTTATGACTACCTTTAAAGAATGAGTTCGCTATTAGCTCAGCTACTCCAGACAATTGTAGCATATATTATTAGCACCAAACAGCTACATAAGTCTCATGTTCAGCATTATTAGACCCAGGTTCTGCCACTCATGCTACCTAATTTGGTTTTCTCCTTATTTGGTTGTCACGACCATATTTGGATTCCTCATTTGGGCACCATGACAATTTTTGGTCATTCCATCCCTATTTGGTTTTCCTCCTTATTTGGACATCTTGTCCTTACTTGACCATCACAACCATATATGGTCACCCTGTCCTTATTGGGTTTCCTCCTTATTTGGGCATCATGACTATATTTGTTTGGAATGTCCTTATTTGGTTTCCTCCTTGGGCATCCCATCCTTATTTCAGCATCATGACCATATTTGGCCATCCCATCCTTATGTGGTTTCTTCCTAATTTGGGCATCTCATCCTCATTTCATCTTCACAACTGTATTTGGTCATCCCATCCATATTTGGGCATCATGACCATTTTTGGTCATCCTGTCTTTTTTTTTTTTTTTTAAATTTCATTCTTATTTGGGCATTTGGTCCTTATTTGGTCATCACAGCCATATTTGGTTGCCTCCTTATTTGGGCATCCCATCCTTATTTGGAGGTGGATTGAGAACTGGCTGACCAGCAGCACACAGTGGGTGGTTATCAGTGGCAGAAAGCAGCGTTCCCCAGGAGTTGGTGCTGGGTCCTGTCTTGTTTGATACCCTCATCAGCGACCTGGATGAAGGGATAGAATCCACTCTCAGCAAGTTTGCTGATGATGCAAAGCTGGGAGGATTGGCTGACATATCCGAAGGCTGTGCTACTATTCAGCAGACCTGGATAGATGGGAGAGTTGGTTAGGAAGGAACCTGATGTAATTTAACAAGACCAAGTGTAGTCTTGAACCTGAGGAGGAATAATCACGTGCATCAATATAGGTTAGGAGATGACCTGCTGGAAAAAAGCTCTGCGGAGAAGGACCTGGGGATTCTGGTGGACAACAGGTTGGCCATGATGCTCTGGTGATCAAGAAGGCCAGTGGGATACTGGAATGCTTTAAAAAGAATGTGGCCAGCAGGGTGAGGGAGGTGATCCTCCCCCCCCTACTCTGCCCTGGTGAGGCCACATCTAAGGCTACTGTGTCCAGTTTTGGGTACCTCAGTTCAAAAAAGACAGGGATCTCCTAGAAGGAGTCCAGCAGAGCACCACAAAGATGATTAGGGGCCTGGAGCACTTCTCGTATGAGGAAAGGCTGAGTAACCATGGTCTTTTCAGTGTGAGGAAATGAAGTCTGATGGGGGATTTGATTAATGCTTTTACATTTCTAAAGGAAGGTGGGAGGCAAATGGATGAGGCCAGGCTCTTCTTGGTGGCATGTAAGGGTAAAACAAGAAGTAATGGCCTAGAACTTGAACATGGGAAGCTCTGTACTAACATGCAGAAGAGCTGCTTTACAATAAGAGTGATGGAGCACTGGAACAGGTCTCCCAGAGAGGTTGTGGAATCTCCTTCTATGGAGATATTCAAGACTTGGCTGGATGCCCACCTGTGTGACTTATTGCAGGATACCTGCTTTAGCAGTGGGGTTGGACTCTATCTCTTAAGGTCCTTCCAACCCCTGCAATTCTGTGAAAGAAATTAGATAGGACATGAGAGTAAAGAACGGAGCCTGCTATTATTACAAACATGCAAATATTCACAACATTTCAATGAGATATATTTGTGATTTCCTTACAAACACAGGACTCAATCCAAGAAACACATTCATCATTTTGCATTTCCTGAGATTAACTAAACAAATTCCTTAGCTGTGGGCTGCAATGTTTACTTTTCAACAGATTCATCATTGGGAAATAAACATTCATGTTGCCTCCATCCAATATGCTGGGCTAATTTAGATTTCACCAATCAGGTTGAACTGGATTACATTTTAATTACCTTCAAGACTGTTTGAGAACAAAAGTGAAGTTCTCACCACATTAAATCCATTTCTTCCTGCTTCAAACAGAGGGTACCAGTCTCATAGGAGTAATGGGACACAGACACTGACATCATAAATCAATAAAGGGAAATCATATCTGTCAGTCCATCTTTAGATCACAGGGCTTCTTTCTTGTTCCTCCTAGCTGACCTCCGCAACAAAGCTGTCAGCTTGGACGAACTTAATATCTTGAGAAGATAACTCCTTTAAATTTCTCTCCTGAGTCACTGACATCCTGTCAGCTAAGGAAAAAAAAAAAAAAAAAAAAAAACAGGTTTGAATTTGGGATTGTTGGGAATTCTTCTGGCTTGCTCAGTACTATGCTAACGTTACATGCATCTGCCCAGGATAAACTCCCTAAGAGCCTGATTCCCTGATTCTGTAAGCTGTCAGGAGTCCAAGAACTTTGTTAATGCCTCTTAGGACCAGGCTGCTTATAAATTAGGATAAATTTGTGAGCAGAAGAGTTTTAACTGCATTTGGTCTTTTAAATGCATGAGTAACAATCATACTAGAAAACATAGCCTTCAGCTCATCTACACTTCTCTGCCCCCAAGCTTTAATAATAACAAAATTATTTGTCCAGAAGTTCCACTGCCCTTTCCTAATGGGAAAGAAGTGCAGTCCCTTGTTGTAAGAGACAGGAGACTCCACCTTAACGATAGATCTTGCTTCATCATGAGCGTGCTCAGGGCTCAGGTTGCACTTTTCACTCCTTCTCACTGGAAGACGACAGTAAGCCAAGCAGCATTTCTTTGCATGTACAGTTAAGAAATGTGCAAAATATTTATACATAGATAGTAGTAACCATTGAAGATTAAAGAGGATAACTGAAGATTGGTAAACAATCATTAATTTCTTGGAAAGCTATTGAATACAATGTCTAACATTCAATGCATTCATTCTTTACCATTGAGAGCGTTCAGTCTCAAATCAGTTCTTCCTTATCCGAGGCTCATTCAAGCAATTTTTTCCACAACCATTCCTCAGCAAAATACAGCTTCTATCTCCTCCCTCAGCTGAACTATTTCCAGTCACCTTTTACATGGCTGCAATTTCAATCAACAAGTGAGTGAAAAAGAACCTGGAATGGAAAAACTCCAGGGAAGAAAGCAACAATCAATTGAAAAGACATTATTTATAAAAGTATATTAAATGAATATCTATAATCTGCAAGTTCAGTCACAAGAGCTGGCATCTGCCCTTTGCTTTGTTAACAGTGAATTACAAAACCCTCATCTGCTACCCTAATATTGGCATTTGGCAATTTGTATGTTTTTAGAAAGACATACAATGCACAAATCTGATTAGACCTCTCAAAAGAGTGGCAGAATTTTACTTGAATTGCCAGTCACTGTGCAAGGGGTATTATTGCCTGTCTTTGCTGTACACAGAAAGCAATATGAAGGACTTGGGAAGGGAAATCAGTGGGGGCTGCAGGGCGTGTACATCTTTTGCTTTAAAATTCAGTGCATTTCTGACAAAGTGCTGGGAAATGTCACATGTTTTGTGCATCTAAGAACAGCTGAATAACATGACTGCCAGCCTCTGATGTTTGACTTTGCATACAAAGACAGGGATGGCCAGATTATTATATCTTTATCAAGGAATAAGGCAATATACACTTAAGAACAGGAGTGGAATCAAGCAAAGACAACAATTAATTTGTGATCACCATCCACTCAACCACTGAGGTAGTAATAAAGGTATTAATTTGATGGTAAACATTAAAACACGTACAGTAAGATGGATTTTTGAACAGTGCAGTGTAGCATAACCTTAATACAGTACAATAAAATCATTCATTACAATGAATAAATAGCTTAATGAGATTTGAAACATTCAGCACTCTCTGTGTAAGCAAGTGATGAAGTGAAGCCTGATATTAGCACCACAGAGCATAAATTATGCAGAAGTAATATTTTTAATGTCATCTATTCACTGGCATTGTTGCTTTTGTTAAATATTCAAGTGCACATCTTTCTTGGACAATATCAAATTAATCTGTAAGGAAGTCTTCAGCAGTCACCTACTACAAAACCTGATTTGCATAAAAGTAAGGAAAACTTAAATATGCATATACAGTATGACTTCCTTTAATTGATTTACTTCTGCAATGACATTACCAGGGGGTTAGTGCCTCTTTTCCTTCTTTTTGGAGGGATGAAGGGGAGGGGTGGTTATTGTTATTGGTATTTTACTTCCAAAAGTTCAGCTGTCACATTAAACATGGTATTCTACATCAAGCAGCAGGAGTATGTATTATGCCGTGTTGAACTGCAGGGGTAGAAGACAAACTGCTGGAGTACACTTTTCTCCCCTATTAATTTAAACAACTTATTAACAAATCAAGCCATTTCGTTTAAATTATGCGCCTCGCCATGTAATTAGTTAAGTAAAACTACTTAAAGCACATTTTTCTTCCTATTTTAAACCGTGCTGTTAGAGCAACTACATACTAAAGCGGAAAGAAAACCAATTATTCTAACAATGATTTTCTTAAAGGCTACACACAAGTTCCAGGCAGCATAGAAAAGGCAGTGGATTTTGTTTAATGATCACTTATTCCTTTGCTGTGTACAGACACAGCTCTGAATTTTGGATTAATTTCAATAAATATAAAAATCTTTATTCTAACTGTTCCAAAGCACTTGTTATTTACATTTGGAAGTGCAGGATTACTCATGCATGGCTGCCTGTCAATTAATCCAGTATCACCCTGTGGATTTTCCCATTTGTAATTGGAAAATAGAGCTTTTCTGCTTCTCTGCAGAAACAGCAGCCATTTAACTACAGGTGGTTGCAGTGGCAACACACACATTTATCCAATGTTTATATATAAAATAAAAACCCCATTTCCTCCAGAGATAACTAAAGCATTTTGGAGGTTATTTCCCTGCCTCTGCTATTAAACTAAGTTTTTACAGATGACAGAACAGCAGAAATCAGAGTAGCAGCAATGGAGAAAAAATTAACAATCTTAGCAGAATCGTTGTAATTTCTTGCAATAGGACAAAACACACTGGAGAATATTAAAAGAGGATTTCAGGATTACTATGCAGTTTCATCAAGGATGCCATATTTTGCCATTTGCATGCTGCTGTATTTATTCTTCTAGAAGCTCCTAATGCCTTCTTTCATCTTGGAAAAATTATGTGGGAGAGTGCTTAAGAGACAGACAGCAGAGCGGTGCTGGATGTTGATTGTCCCTAACCCAGACCAGGTATTTATTGTGCTGCTGCCATCACCTACAGGCCACTGACCTCATGGGGTCCTGAGCCACATCTAGGCAGCAGTGCTGAGTGCGTTTGCACTGTGATCTTAAACACCAGGTTAACTTTACGCCAGGAAAACACACGGAGAAAATGATGCACTGCTTGGATCGAGTAGGGGTTTTGGGAGACAGCATCCAATACAAAAAGCAAGCCTCTATTCCCCACAGTGTCCCAGAAAACTTGGTGTTTTACCAAGTTCAGAGTCAGGCAAGTTTTACAGCGGCTCATCATCAGCTTTGAAGTGATCAGGAAAAAAAAATAGATAGATGAATATGCCTGATGACATGCTTCAGCAGCTATCCGTTTTCAAAATCTAATAGAAACTAATTATTCAACAGTAAGGGCAATGGGATGGTCTGCATCCTATAAAGCAAGGAAACTGACTGAAACAGCAAGATTTTTTTTTTTTTTTTTTTTTTTTTTTACAGTGGTGCCAGAGGTGTGAGGGAAAAAAAGATCTATTAAAAGGAAAAAAGAGCAAACTTTCATGCTCTGATATTGAAATAGTTAATTTGGTTAATAAATCAGCGACTAGGCCAACAGAATAATAACTCCAGCACAATATGTTGTACAGTAAATTATTTACAGTAACTAAATAATTATTTTAGAGGATAAAAACGTGAAGTCAAATAGAAAGCTGTCATTGTACTTGTGGCAAAACATCATTGTTAAAATGTAGCACTGAATTAGTTCAAAACAATAATGCAATCAGTGCTTCTGGAGCTTATTTGTCATCCTGTTTTCATCACTCAATACTTGTTGTTTTAACCTCAGACTGCTCTGAAAATCTGAGCACAATAAAATAATGACAAACTGAGATCTGCTGCTGATTCGGTGCACCAAAACCTGCTACACGTGAAGCACCAATTTTACTGGGAGCTAAGCTGGGTATTTGGGGATGTGAATTGGGTGTTCGAGGTTGTAAGGAACGCTGCGGCACTCCATGCTGCATTACTACTCTCTTTGCAATGTAACTGGAGGAGCCACATCTGGCTTTGAGCTCTATGCCAAAAATAGTAAAGGGCATCACCACACAATACCAATACCTGCAGGACATGAGGAGGAGTATTTATTGGCCTTCTGTATGAGAACTAGAGAAAGTTAAATACAAGATAAAAAGACAGGCATGAAAAAAATAATTAGACATGGCCTGTGCAAATCCAGGAGGCAAGTCCCTGAGGAAAGCCATGGAAAATGCTTTTTCCCCAGCTGAAGCAGGGCAGAAGCCATGAGGAGCACACAGGGAAAGGGGACTTCGCCATTCCTGGCACAGGTGGCCCTTACTCCCTCCTCCATAGAAATAAGAGGAAGGAATATCCTATAGAAACAGAACAACACGAGAAGACTTCCCCTTTAGCTTTCTCAGAAGTTAAACAGTTAGCTCTTAAGGCCAGAACAGCACAATAAACAGAGAGCTAGAGAAAGAAAGGGATTTGGGGGTTGATTTATCCACTCATGTGGCACAGCTCTATAGTGACAGCCAGAGCAGATCTGTGCAACACTGACCAATGCAAGTACCTTCAATGGGGCCTTTGGTTTTGTGACAAATCCCATGAGCACTAATCACATACTTAACCAGAAATTCTACTTCAGATCAGCAGCGCTTGTCCCACTATAACAATTCCAACAGACCAGGCAATTAAACAGCTAAATTTCAATACAAAGCACACACTGTTCTCCAAAAAGGAGATATATTTATCCTTAAATGTTCAGAATCAAGAGCTTTTCATTCCGACTCACCTTCGTAAGCAGCTGCTTAAGACCCCTGAAGAAATCTCCCACTGTAAGATGACAAAAATAACAGCAGTATGACGAAATACCTCTCCTTATCCCAACAGCTGGCTTTACCTAATTTGCAGTCACAGAACAAGGTAGTGCAGGTGTAGAACGTTTGTGGGAAACTTGGTGGCGTGCAGATAAATGGAAATACCAGCTTCCTGCCGCTAACAATCACACAGAGCGGCGTCTGCACTGGCTGCCACAACGACTGTCAAAACAGACACGGCGGGATGCGCTCAGAATGCAGGTGAGGTACACATGGAGGCTTTTTCTTTCCATAAGTGTTTTATTAGGCAGTTTTCAAGATACCTCGGCTTCTGCCTTAGGAGCCCAAATACTGTCTATCTTCAGCTACACATTTCATTCAATCAGAAAAAAAGTGCATTTCAGATGCAAGTTACCGAAATTGTATTTCTCCCCAAATGATGTTTTTTCAAGAACAGAATAAGCAAACCATATTCCCTTTGCTGTCCTTGGGCAGTTTGATGACGTGGCTTGTCACATTTCACTCTCAGTCATGATATCACTACCATTCAACTCTTTTTAATTTTTTAAGTTTTATTGTACTATAACCACAAGTTGATGATAATAATAAGAAAAACAGAATCACAGAATCACTAAGGTTGGAAAAGACCTATAAGATCATCCAGTCCAACCATCCACCTATCACCAATGGTTCTTGCTAAACCATATCCCTCAACACAACATCCAAACGTTCCTTGAACACCTCCAGGGTCGGTGACTCCACCACCTCCCTGGGCAGCCCATTCCAGTGCCTGACCACTCTTTCAGAGAAGTACCATTTCCTAATATCCAGCCTGAATCCTCCCTGGCGCAGCTTGAAACCAGTCCCTCTAGTCTTTACATTACAGTAACAGAACATACTTCAGGAGTGAAATGTTCCCGGAGACAAAAGAGGATTCAGGAAAGCTCTGCGAAGGATGGAGGGGAAAGAGGGCATAACATTCATAAACATTTTTGTAAATAATTGTAAAAGTTGTGCAGAAAACTAGCTCTCCAGCACTGTCATTTGACCTTCTTGTTGCAAAACGCAAAACTTTGAACATGTAGAGACAATTGAGCTAGAACAAAGCATCAGTCACAAAGCAGAGTACAGCAATTGCAATGTCTGATTTGGAAAATACAGTACAATAGATCTCACAACTCTCACAGATTTCACTTTATTTTCGCATTCAGAAGTGAAAAGATCTATCTAAAACTAGGTTACAGAAGCAAACACAGATTTTTTTTCCTTGCCAAAAATGGGTACAATTAAAGAGGCAATCTTTTCTCAGAAGCCAACTTCAAATTTACACTCTCTTTAATTTGGTTAAGTTCAAAATAAAAGCAGATTTTCCCCTTCACTATCACCAACACATGCTTCAAAATGTCCAATCAGGAAAAGCTCTGTATCAAGGACAGATGCTAGTGGCACACACCAACTGACCCATGTGTGCTAGCCATCCGGCCCCCAGATCTGCTAAGTCCTCCCTCCCCAGTATCACTGTAAAGGTACTCCCTGAGATGCATGATCCTGTCTTCACTAGATCATATTCCACAAACACATGCATAACAAATAATTAAGCTTGCAAGTCCTTCTGCTCAAACTTGTGGCATTTCTCAGTTTGGCAAAATGAGAGTTTTTTAAAACCCCTCCTGGAACTAACTCCACTATTTCAGGAAACATTGGAGATCTCAGTAAACAGGATGGTCATCTCACAACTCGTATGGAAACCAAAGTAACCTTATTTCTAAAGTAATGTTTTGGGGAGTGACAGTCCTCAACCAGATGAACTGATTGTCAGCTGACAGCAGTCATTAATATATTTCAGAACACTATTTTCTTTACAGTTCAAATGCTGTGACATCTCTGACCCCAAAACACAGCAGGACAAGAATGGTGAAGAAAAGGGATATGGCATGCACAAGAATTCAATATGGGGGAAGTTTTAGTCACACAACATTTTCATCACTAGCAAGACACTGCTTTCATCCCAATTTTTTTTTTTATATAGAAACAGCACAGAACGAAAGAATGGAGTCCGTTAACTTGTGATTATGCCAAGGTAGAACAACAACACTCTGATTTGGCAAATCCACAAAGGAGTGCTTCCACAGCACCCACTTCAAGATGACCATCAACTTCTGGATCTTTCCAGACCTTTCTCATCATATCAAGGGCACACACTCCAGCACATTCACTTCATATCTTTCTTTACATCATACTGAAGTACAGAGACAGCAAATGAAGTTTTGACACCACTGTGATGGACTTGCACTAGGCAAGACCACAAGTTTATTTCAGTACCCCCATCCAACTGCTTTTGGGGAAAAATAATGGGCCATCCCCCTCAGGAGTGCCTTTTCCTCACTATTAAGGAAATAAGTGGATCTGGGAATACTAATATAAATGGAGCCTGGCTCCCCGGTGTTTGACCAAGAGTTCAGACAAGAGTTTCCTGCAGATGGTAGAACTCTTTCCTTTTCTAGCAGATTTTGCTCTCGTATCTATCTATAACCCTTGCCTTTGACTTCTTTCTCTTGTCAGCAAAATCTGTTACAGGTTGCTAAAACTGGCCAGTTGGCTGAAAAATTATTGGAAAGACAACAGGGGATCGGAGGTCACAGGTTTTGCTTCCTCAGAACACACTGAAAAGCTCTTGATGCCCCAGAACTTCAGATAAATCCTACCACAGCCTAATGAAAATAAAACCTAGAATATGTATTTGTAGAATATTTTTAGAACAGACAATACAGTGGGTTTGAACACGAGCTTTAAGTTTATTTATACAGTCAGTATTTACAGATCCCAACCATGCATGAATTTACAGAACAAGTTCTCTCCCCAACACACACCTTTCCTTAAGAAAGTTGATTTAGCCCTAAGCAACAAGGCAGGGGAGAAGAAGAGCTCAATCCATTTCATCTTTTATTTTTAATTAAATTTCCCTTATTTCTACCAGTCTTTGTTCTCAATGGGATATAGATGAACACATTTTTTTCTACTTACTATTTCCTAAATCTGAATGAATATCTAATAGAAAAACCATAAAAGCTGTTTTGGCTCTTGGGGCAGGGGTAGGACAGCAGCAAGATATTTATTTGAAATTTCTAACGTAAAAAAAGACATTAAAAAAACCCAGCAACCTGAAGAATAGATGTGCCCACTTCATTTACAAGCACAAATGCTTAAATTGCACACACAGCCCAGCCATACACATCTGGACATTTTTCACAAACTCAATTAAATGCTCCAGTGCTTTTCAATATTTTTCTACTTGTCAATATAACGAGATGCATGCATACCGAAAGCTTGGCCTTTAAATCAGCCCTTTTATCTAGTCCCATTACTCTAGTGAGTGTTGTGTTTTGTGACATAATAACACAGTACTACAGAAATGGCCATGATGAGCCTCATTGTGCATTTCAATCTTTCAAGGTATTAAGCTTCATTTCAGACTGGAATCTTACAGATTCTTCCTCCAGTTCCCCAAACTCAAAAGCCAACAATACATTGAGACTAGTCCAAGAAGCAAATAACGTATATTAATTATAGACTTTCAAATAAAAAATTTACTCGAGCAGCATCAGTGTTTTTTTTTCTTACTCAACAGAACTAGTTCACTAATTTCAAGTGCAATCAAGCTTCAGACTTTGACATTCCGCTCTCTACTTGTGCTCATAAAAAAAAAAATAAATTTTGGAGAGGTATTTCTTCCCCTGCCTTTGTAGTTTCTGAATTATCAAGTAAGCTTCTGCTGTGGGCCCCATTTTATTCTTCATCCAAACTAAAGCTATTGGCACGTTGCACAAAAGCTCCTTTTTTTCAGAAATAGGAAATCTAAAATGGAAAGGAACTAGGTCTATACTATGAGATTATTAAGGAAACATTTATCTTTAAACCACCTCAATTCCCAGTTCACTGCTGTACTGTAACACTAGGCTCATTGCTTTCTCTCTGCCTACAGCGCAATAGGTTGTGAGAGTACCAAGGGGACTAAAGTAAATTCTTTGTTATGTCTACACAAAGTAGTAAATGAAGCATGCAGCTCAAACCTCTCCTGCAGTGGCCAGATCCTCAGTGCCTTTCCTTTCAGAGTGGGGGATTTAATGCTATTTTCTTTCCCATATGCTTCATCTTTCAGCTTTAGCATAAAAAGGAAAAAAGAAAAATAATCTAAAGGCTTCGTTTTGCACTAACTGCTCCCTTCAGATTCCAAGGCATGTCCTGATGAAAGCTAGGTTGTGATGGAATGAAATCAAAAGAGGAAGAAATTTCACCCTGTGAGACGATACTTAAAAGAGGGGAAAAAAGGCCTCAGAAAAGAAAGTTCTTTACTGAGTAATTAGCCATAATCTTAGATAAGACAACAGATCAAACACATACTCTTAAAAGAGTTGCAGCGGGAAAGAAAGAATTTCTGCAAAGGTTTACGAAGAATGCTAAAAAAAAAAAAAAAAATGAAAAGCAGAAACATTAGCAAACTTTCCCACTGAAATTAAAAGAAAAAATTAAAAGAAAATTATACAGTTGTCTCTCTGCTCCAGTTCAGGTTTCAAAATGGATCTGGGAGAGCTTCAGAGAAAAAAAGCTCAGTGAACAAACGTTCTCCTTCTTCCCCAAGCACTGAGCTCAGGAGCAGTTTGTTTCAGGGGGGATTTCCAGCACTGCTCTGGGGCTGCCTGCCCAGGCTGCACACCAGCAGCTCTGACAGCACACCCTGAGGTGCTGCTCTTCAGCTCCGGGTCCACACAGCCCATTTCTCTGCCCTCTTCCCAGTGCGTTACAACATACAGTGCTACAAACAGTAAGTGATCATGAATTCTATGTCCTCCCTCCGTAACCGCAGGCAGAAAGATTTTCAAGACATCTTCCACAGCCTCCATCGTACCTGTAACATTCATCGCCTTAAGACTTGAGTGCGCCTCACAAGGCTGATTTCCACAGGTGTCTGCTATGAACTAACAGTGAGGGCTCACTCAATGTGTTCCTCTAGCAGCTCCAAAACAGTCTGAAAAACCAACTAAGTTGGTACTTCAACTTGTTGGCCTGAATAAAGCCTTAAAAACTACAGCCCAAACTCACCATCCTGAAAACTCCCACATTAGCTGCACCCATCTTCAGACATTCCATGTGAGTAATTTCCCAGTCCCAAAGTAGCCACACGACTCACGAGCTAACACTTACCAACTCACCAGATGCTTCACCTTAGATGCTAAATCTGGTTTTATAGACCTGCAGTCTCTCAGCAAAAAACAAGTATAAATACTTTAATGAGAGACTTTTTGTCATATTGTGAAAACTTTAATTAAGGACTTGTTACATATGAGTAAGCGTTGTCTAAATAAAGCTGATGTCCTCTTGCCCTGTGCTTGTTACAAGCCCAAGATGGAGAACCGAGCTCCACTCCAAACCCACGCACTGCTCATTCTCCTCTCAGAAAACACGGACCGAGCTAACAAATCTGCAATGGCTCTCATCCCACCATGAGCTTATTTAGACTGCTGGATTTGGGACGTACGTTCCGAGATGAAGTCGCTGTGGCAGAGAGCCTTTTGCTCAGCTGAAGCCATCGTACAGAAGGGATCCAGAGCTCTCCATAGTCAGAGGCAAACCTGTGGGCTCCATGTGCAGCAGAAGGGCTGGCACTGCTGCAATATGGTTGGAGTTTTTCATTTCTCCTCCAAAGTACAATTTGCATAAGTATTTCACACAAATACATTTCAGCTAGTACTTTATTAATAAAAAATGTGGAGAAGGTATATTTGTCTATTTGCCTTTAATTTTAATAACAACTTCATTTTGATCTGAACATTTATTTTCTGTCAATTTTCTTTTCTGCAGAGGGAGAAGGTTAAGAAAAGACAAAAAAAATTGCTCCGCTCAAATATTCATAGCAATGAATACTTCACTGATAGACACAGGCATTACTGTAACATTTCTGCATTAGTTAAATACAGTTATTAGACTTCATACAGGAATGAATGGGTGACATTCCATGGAAAGTTTGAAGGAAAAAAAAAAAAAAGAAATCTAGTTAGCACTTTCGACCCTATTATCTATGAATCCATCAACTTTATTTTGCACCAGCAGAATTGGCTCAGTGCTGCCTCTTCTACCTCAACCACACTATCTGTGCTTTTCAGCCAGATTAATTGCCGGTTGTTCTGACTCCTCAGACTTCTGCACCATCATTTTACTTGTGCTACCTTCAGACATCTAAAACAATTTCCAGGGAACAGGCACACATTTATTGAGGGCAATCTTTTTCTTCTGAACGTATTTCCAAAAAAAAAGTATTTTCACAGATAAAAACAAAATGAACAACTGTTACTGTGATTATTTCTCCATTTGGTGATTCATATATTTTAATTCGTGACTTCAAAAGGACTACAAGCCAAACTATTACATTTGAGTTTAATTACATGCCTGACCTCCTTTCTAAATGTTCTGCCCTTTCAAGCAGGGTACTATTAAGTTTCCAGAGGTGATTCAGAGTTCAAGGCCAGAAGCCACAGCCCGACCCTTTGTACATCAGTTCAGATTCACTTACCAGCCCTTACTTCTCGGCATGCCCTTCTCTATCACATGGAAAAGTGGTGATACAGTGACACAAGCCATGAATCAAACCACGGTCTCAAAAATCAAATCAAAAGAGAATGTTTTTGGACCTTCCCCCCCCTCATAGGTCTCAGCACATTATCTATATTCGTAGATTTATTACTGTTAGTTTCAGCTGTTACCTCAAATGCTTCTACTTGTAGAATCTCTCATCAGAGAGATTTGTCCTTTGTTTGTTTGCTATTTCTTCTCAGGTACGCTACAAATACTTAAAAGACAAAATGTTTTCTGAAAGGAGCTGACATTGCGTGTAGCTACTGAAGACACGAAGAAATCAATATGGGGAAGCAAGAGATCTAAAACTGAGCTCAGAATGGGTATGAACAGAGATCTACTATGAAAATAAATTAATAGGCAGTCCCCAAAAAATCATAAAGGTAAGATCAGAATGTTTTTCTCTCCATACTTGCAGAGTTGATACCATTAAGAATCAATACGGTTGGAGTTTTTAATTTCTCCTCAAAAGTAAATTTTTTATAAGTAAAAATATTTTACAAAGATATATTTCAGCTAATACATTATTAATAAAAATGCAGGAAAGGAATATTTGTCTATTTGCCTTTGGTTTTAATAACACCTTCAGTTTGATTTCCTTTTCTGCAGAGAGAGAAGGTTAAGAAAGAGACAAAATAAATTGTTCCACTCAAACATTCACAGGAAGGAACACTTTAGTGTTACAGTAATGCCCGTGCCTATCACATTTATGAATTAGTTAAATACAGTTATTAGAATTTACAAAGGAATGAATGTGTGACATTCCATGATGAGGTGCAAAGGAACTTTGAAAAAAAAAAAAAAAGTCTAGTTAGCAATTTTTACCCTAACATCTATAAATTCATCAACTTTATTTTGCATCCACTTGACTTGCTAGCTTCACCCATATTTCTGGGAAGCCAACAACTGTATGTATCAAGGTCTCCATTGCTTCAAGGTTAGTCAACTTTAAATCAATCAATGTACCTCCAACTGGTTGCAGTTCAGCCAGAATAGCTGATGCTAGCGCATATCACACTCACTATTGACAACAGAAACTAAGAACTTAACTCACAACTCCCTATTCACTTTTCTATGAACTGAGCTTAAATTTCTTATGTTAAAGGTGTTTCACCAACTCAAAACCTCAGAAATTCACTATTACCCCCACATACCATGAGAGCCAGAGCTGAATAGCCCCAGTCTGCCTCAGTGATGTGTGGGAAGAAAAGAAAAACAAAAAAAACTTCCACAATAATGCATTGAGACAGAAAGGATTATTTTTAAATTAAATAAGGTGTACTCGAATAGTAGAAAAACTATTTACCTTCAAAATCCAGAATTCTAAAAGAGCTCAGACCTTGGAGTTGGATTCCATTTTACAGAGCTGTAATTGAATAACAACTTTTCCTAGATGAAAAGACTGGGCAAACTCTTTTCAAGGCTATTTGAAGGTAAGAATTATTTTGCATGAAAGCAACAATTAATTAGCACTCAGCAAGGTTCCCTCTACTTTATGCTGTGAAATAAAAGCAGGTCACTTCTGTGGCCCCTCACACCTGTTACAGGTCACAGACCCTTACCTGAACACTGTATCTTATTTGCAGTTTCAGCACCTCAAGGTTAAATCTTGTTTTCCTTCCAAATAAAAGAGATGTAAATTTTGCTTGTTAAATATGACTGTATCCAAAGATGCAGTGGAGATGTTTTGTTTGAGAATTACAAAGTTAAAAACCACTGCTACTAAATTTGCACATTTTTAAGAACTAATATTTTGCTGTAAGTTATACAAGTGTGCTCCAGACCCCACAGCTGGAGAGGGTCAGCTCAGCTTTTTTTAGGCTACAGACAAAGCCTACTTGTCCCTCTTCATATCTGTTACCCCTCTTATAAGGACATACTTCACACATTTAAAAAACATATATATTTTTGTTGTTATTTTTTAATTCTGAGTTTGGTTTTAGCCCATTTGGTTTATACAAAGTTTTGTGACTTCCTGTTCTTTGTACAGGATATTCCAGAAATTTAAACTAGCCGTATATTCCCTGAGTAACAACAGTTTACTGCCAGGGGAGTAGGGAAGCACTGTGCCTTGAATCGGTGTGTGCAAGGAAAAAACAAAAATAAAAAAAATTAGCTCTCTGATGCTCAAAATAGCCCTTGCACAAACACAAGGCCATACAAGCCTGGTCACCTGGTCATCTAGCCAGCCAATTTCATTGTCACACCACTGTCACTAGCTGCAAGGGCCATCATGCTGACACTGCTTGTTGCTCTCACTTAAAGATGATGAATTCTTCCCTTTCTTCACTGGCTGAGACAGGCAGCAATCTCCATTTGATTAGTTAAGACTGCTGGCTGGCAGATGTAAATTATTTGTATATCAGTATTGATGCTGCTCCACATTTAGTGTAAATGTAATTATCATTAGGGCACTCAGAGCCATCAGCTGAGAGTACTTTGAGGAACGCCAACCCTTCAGTAGAAATAAATGCACACAGACAGGTGGACTTGGAATAACTTCTTGGGCTCTTTTTCCTCTCTCTCCCATCAAACTTGTCCCGCTCACACTTCTTACAGAAAAAAAAAACAAAAAACCTAGCTGGGATCGAAGCAGCCCCTGTGAGGAGCTGCAGATTGCCATGAGACATTCCCCTCAGCCTCCTCTGCTCGGAGCTGAGCAGAGGGACCTCAGCTGCCCCGACACACCTTGCCCTGCAACCTGCACCACCTTTGCTGCCCTGGAGTCTTCAGTGAGACTCGCCTCACAGACAGTCCCAATCAGCCTCAATTACAAGAGAAAGAAATGTTCCAAAAGTAATTAGGCATACCCATTGGGAGAGGACAGGATGTACAGGACAAACAGAACCAGCAGTGCCTTCACACCTAACTTCCCATGGCTAACGCCAGGGGAGACAAACTGCTCTGCCTCACAGAGCTGCAGCTGAACTAAGATGGATAATCTGATGGGCTCACGGAGGGAAGGGCTGTGTTCTCAAAAAACCCATCTCTTCAGAAGGAAACAGACCAGCCATGATGGAAAGGAAGCAATGGTTACACAGGTACAGCCATATTAGTCAAGCAGAGGGAGAAACAGAAAACACAGACAGAAACCAACACAAAATAAAGACCCTAAGCTTCCTTACCAGCACTTAGGGAAATAACTGCAAACAGATGATTTCCAGCTGCAAAGAGAAAAGAATTACTCTGAAAAGCAAAAATTTAATAAAGCCACTAGAGCTTTTTTCATTGCACCATTAGTTAAGATTTTTGAATACAGAAATGAGAATTATTTGACTGACAAGCTCTTTATCAATTGTATAATCAGCTTACTGTTGTTGAAATAAGTCATTTATTTCAACAGTAGAAACATTTATTTAAGCTGTAGAAATATAACCCTATTTATTTCCAATATGCAAGAGTAACCTTTGGTAGTATAACCGAATTTAAAGAGAAAGGCAATTTCTTATCTGCAGAAAGCAGTGACAACACCAAAGGACAATGGTCTGCATTTTCAGTAATACAAACACCAGCCTCCCATTTCCAAATTTGAATTTCTACTCTCAGAACAATATTAATGGCTACAACAAAACTAAGTTTCTGGTAATCTAATTTTATCACATATTACTACTTAAGCAGCAGGACATTTATTATTTATCTATTAATCCATCCTTTTTTTCTTTTAACCTCCATAGTGTTAATAATCTCAGTGTGCTTACATCTTTCAAGGGCAAGGCTGCTTCATCACCAGCTGTCATCACTTACAATTATTTCTCCTACTAGCTGTGTCACAAAAGCTAGACAGAGAACATACTTTTGCATACAGTCACGTGCTGATTCCTATTTGACAGAACATAATCATATTTTTGGGTTCTATAATTAATAGATAACAGCTTTAAAAGTCTCACTAAATATTCATTATTAGACAGAAAATTAAAAAGGTCTAATCCATTTTAAATGTCTCTGACAACTGCCATTAAAGCATCCTTGTGTGATTTGTCATAGATATTTATATTTAGCCAGCACAGAGACTGATCGTAGGAGTTTCTTCCTCTTTGTCTGAGTGGAAGTAGTGTCAAATATGTTACAATTACACTTTTAACCCTTCTCCAAATACAGGTATGTTTGTATGAGCATTGAGTGACAGGAGTGAGCCTTCTGCAAGTAAAGTACACTGGTGTCAACCTTTAAGGTTGTAACTTTATATACTTACATACATATAATTGCTGTTCACAAGGACAGTAAGGCCAAATGGAACAGCTACACAAGAACCCACCTTGGGCCCCACACCGCTACTGATGGCTCAGCAGGAGCGAGCCCTTCCCAGCTCAGGCAAAGAGACATGGAGTGGAGCTGAATGCAGCCATTTCCAAAAAGGAAATCCACTGTAAGATAAGCAACATATACAGCTTTTTTGGATATATATTTTTCAAGTATTATAGCTTCATTTTTATTCCTTTCCTCATGAAATCACTCGAAAGTTATGCTGCAAATCTCAAGTGAAGCATATAGCTGCTGTGAATTCAGGAGGCCCAGGGTGCCTGGTTTAAGTAGTTTAAGTAGCATGGACTGCTCTTACAATCAATGTGTTCTCAGAAAGCTAAAACTCACAATTTTTCAGACTGAAATGCAAGACTGGCAGTAATCCATAATCCTGACACAGTACCACGGGTGCCAAAGGGCCTCCAGTGAGTGCTGCCTTTGCATTTTTAAAAGTGTTTTATGAGCTCAAGACCCTAGAATTAAGTATCTTTACTTTGCAAGCAACCTGCCATCCACTAATGCTATAGGAAAACCAAGCCAAACAAAAAGAAAAAAAAAAGAAAAAAGCCAAGCACAGAACAAAGACTCTCTAACCTATAAGTAAAGTCTCCTTATCCCCAAATCCCCCACTCCAAGGGCTCGAGTGTTAAAAGCTAAGAGATTTCAGCTTCAAACCCATTACCATACCATTTGCTCTTTTTAATCTGTCACTAAGTTGGTTTTGCTGAAAATGAACATTTTAAAAAATAGCAAGACAAACAGATGAGCCTACCACATGTACTGTTGATTTCTTACAAATGTGCAGGTTTCCTATTAATGCTGTTGTAGAATTAAGCAATAAGGAGATATTTACAGTCATGGCGTGAGATGGACTATGCTATAGTGAACTACATCCCCAATCAATTTCCTAATTGCTAGACTGCAGCATTTACTAACCCGATTTGATAATTACTTCTTTCCCTGCTCTAAATTAAAGCATAAAACAGCCCATTGGTTATTTAACTAAGAAAGCTGCCGATGCACTTCCATTTATTGTGGGGGCAGGATATTTTGTTTATTTCCACAGAATACGGAGGCAGGGAGTTTCTTCTGCACAACTATCATCCCCGCTGCATTTCACTCAATAAAGGAAAGAGGAAAGCAAAAGGGCAAGCCTGAAGCAGCCTAAGCAGGATTCTTCCTCTCCAAACACTGCCATAAAAAAGAAAAATCAAATATTAGTTTTTGAGGAAAGTTACTGCTGTGATCTTGAATAGAGAAAAACAGAGCTGGTCACAGCTGGTATTTCATTAACATTTCACAAGGAACTGTGCTCTGGAAGGATTTCTCCAGGTAAGTTCTGCAGATATTCTCTCTCTTAAATAAGGTTGGAAAAAAAAAAAATAGAAAAGAAAAAAAGGCGGCAGTTGTGCTGCATCAAGTATTTCTCCTAGACAGAAAAATTTCAAAGTAGTACACTGACACCTTACACATGTTTTTCCAAGCTTTATAACCTTAATATAAAAAACCCAACATCCAAATAAAACAACAAAAAACCATCAAACAAATAAGAGCGAGCAGTTCCTCAACTGGCATCACAAGGCTGCATTAAACACGAGCTGCCCCATATTGCACTCTCCTGCCATGCAATGCAGACTGGTGTCCCACCAGGGAGCACACTTTTTTTTTTTTTTAATATTATTTTTTAAAGTGACTGAAGAGTTGTCTGACCTTCCTTTTCTCACCCAGGTTTTACTCTCTGAGACAAGAGAGATGTCCTGCTTCCTTCATTCACGTCATTGTTAGTGCACAAAGCATACATACAACCTGCGTCTGCGATCCACGTTCTTATTGTGTGCATTAACAATGGATGTGAACCTTGGAGGCAACCTACAAACAAAGCAGAAAAGACCAGGAGAGCAGAAGCTGTTCGTTCTATCAATTTAGGAAGCTCTATGATGCAAGCATACCAAACCTGTGGAACAGCCTTCATCTGTAATGTTGAGCAGGGGTGCTACCAGATGACATCTTGAGGTCCCAGCTAAATTTAACTACCTAACAACACCGAGATGCCTGTAAATGGAGTGTAGCTGCTCAGCACACTTCTGGCATATTTTTCTCCCTCTCTATTTTGCTTTTAAAAAACCTTGAAAGAAACCACCACATCAAAAAAGCTGGAATTCAAAACAATTCAGTTACTTTAAGTGCTGTCTTATGACTCTACGTATCAAAACCTCAAAGAAAGTACACCTGATGAATCTGTGGTTTCCCAGGTAACATAAAAAGTGACCATTCTCTTTAAAAAAAAAAAAAAAGACTATCAATTATCCAGTAACACTTGTAAATGAAAGCCTAGCAGCACAAACTCATTTATTCCAGCTTTGTCTCCTTTTCTTATGTCTTCCATCTGTTGGCTTCCACATATCGCATCTCACAGCTGGATTACTGCTTCTTTAATCCAGAGGCTGTGTGTTTTTTGGTAGGAGTGCTCTATGCTCAGCAATGAGGCTTTGAGGCAGAATTTTAACATAACATTACCCAAATTTTTGTTACTTAAGAGAGCAACAACATACCAAACAAAGAGAAAACTTAATAAAATTCTGTACACGTTACTGATATTAACAAGCATCATCCATCCATCCCACTGAGGTTAAATGTCTGTCCTTCTCTACTTTAGGATTCTTCTAACACTCCTTAACAATTCAGAGTGCAAAAATCATATAGCATGTTAACATGGAAAAGAAATGAGAAACACCTAAAGACAAGAATGAAAAATAATTGGAAAAAAAAAACACCCCACAACTGAATAAAATCTAAGATGAGTAAGAAAGGATCAGTCCCAAAGTAGAATTCGTGGGTAGTTTAGCAGCTGGCATGTAACAATTCTATCCATTATGATTTTTTAATGCCCTAGTTATGATAAAACTAGAGAAATTAGAGGTAGGCTAGAACAAGTAACCAAAGATCCCTTTCCTTGCCAACAGACAGAAACTGTTTAAGAAGAAGCATTCCAACAAAGAATGGAGATAGCAAGTCCAGTTCCATGAAAATTTAGCTTCCTAGTATTGTAAACCACAATTGATTTTAGATAAGAATGCCCACAGAAAGGCACGCAATCAGAAATTTCAACTGTTATCTCCATACCAGGATGCATATTCAGAGGAACTGTAAATAAGAGGAAAGCTCAAGGTTTTCTGAAATGACTGGTCATTGTGCCAGAAAGAGCTGTTTTGTATACAGCAAAACCTGGTATTTAAACAACTAAACTTATACATGGAATATCATAAAGAGCAGTAATTCTAAATTAAAATGGCCACCTGGATGTGTTGGTCTGCACCCGCCTTCGGCTCAGCTCTAGGAGCTATTCATGGAGAAGGAGCACAGCCCTATCCGTAAGAGGTGACAGTTACACTGCAGGTGATACAAATGCTCCAAGACCTGATGATCTAGCAAGCTCCCACGGGTGACAAGGAGTTACAGATGTTACACAACCCCTGCTAATCACTAGTCCCAAGCCTCTGACTGTCTTTTCACAATACTTTTGGGAAACCAAGGGGCTGACCCCAGATGAGTTACGTATTTACATTACTATGCACAGTATACACTTGGGTCACCTAGAGTCTTACTTTGAGGGGCAGAAATCATTTGCTAAGCTTTATGATGTCATTTTGAGAATGATACAGCTGCTTGCAACAGGACATTTCAGATGAGAGAAAGCAACATTTAGATACAGAGCTATTCTGCCCATCTGATGGCTGCCTAAGAGCTCATCCTGGAACGAAAAGAAAAAGAGAAACATAAAAGCCACAGATTTCTAATATTCATCTCCTAATCATTATCACCTGTTAAGTGAAAAGTTTCAGGTGTAAATTACATCGTTAATCCGACAGCTGGCTATGAAGTTTCAGGGGCACCTCCAGCTGCAGAGATAATGGAACACCCTCCTGGACACTCTCACAAAGTCAGATTTTAGCAATTAAAGCTCAAACTTTTCCTCTGTGTGCCTTCTCCAATGGTTCTCTCCCAGATCCAGACCAAAGCCAGCATTGCAGCCAATGCTGGAATTCTGGGAGATACTCCAGAAAAATTAACGTGCTGAAAAAGATGACAGTCACAAACATAAAATGCAGGCAACTCAAGCAGGCGTCCGGATACGTGACAACCCCTCTCCGACACACTTGTGGAGTCAGCAGCATGCAATGTGACATTAGGGCTTTCAAGTCAATAGGGAGCAGGATGCCTGACTGAAAACAGTAATTTTTGTTTCATTGCACTGTCTCGCCTCGCTAGGAGCTCGATATTCTGCAATTAGCACCAAGAGAAACACTCCTGCAACATAAGCAACGCAGCGGTGTGTAGCTGCAGGCAGAGGGTAGAGCTCAGGACACAGGGCTCTGTATAGGCTTCATTATTCACCTATCAAAACCGTATTCCAGATGTGGTCTGGTTATTCCACCTTAATAATATCAAACAGGAGGAGGACAGTTGAGATAAGATTTTAAGACTGGTCTAACTTCACTTTTTAAGGTACGCCTTGTGCTTTGTGATTTAAGTGAATGTGCAGAGCAAAGCCCATAGGAAAGCTGCACTGAGCGCAGCCTTGAAGCACTAATGCACAGCAGTAATGGGCAGGGCACAACCACGGGGTCGATGGGCAGGCAGGGACATTCCTCAAGTGGCTTACACTTGGAAACAGAAAAATACAGTCACTCCATCTTCAGTGAAGTCGCCCTTCTTTTTTCTAAGCTTATCTAATTAAATCAATGCAAATACCCACAAAGCCTGAGTTATTTCAGTTGAAGATGCAGTTACATTTCATTTAAATTAAATTGGAAAAGAAGCTACTGTCACATTGATTACATATATGTATTCCTTCATTTAAATTAAACCAGATAAACTGATGGAACAATCAATCTTAAGTTAAAAAAAAAAAAAAGAAAAAGAAAAATATCTACACACAAAACCAAGTTCAGTTCTAAACTAAGGGATTCCTGCTGAACATCTGGCTTTGTGCATAGTTACCAGCAATTTTGATTTCAGAATTTTCAAGCACCCTGGAGTAGACATGGTGATCCACAGACAATCACACTTCTAGATTATTGGTTCCAGCTGTTTGCCCTGCCTGGTAATCTCCCTGAGGTGCTGTTTTCTCATGATACCAGTAATCACTTTTCATGGGTTTATATAAAAGGTGCAATACATCATCAAATCAAAAGGAGGTTATTGCTCCTTTATTATGCAGAATACGTGGCTTAATCCTAAAACAGAAAGCCAGATAAAAATGTGCATTTTTACATCACATTTAACCTATTTTTATATTTTTAATTCAGTATATAAAAACAATTTGTTAATGGGCTGTAACACTTCACTATCCAATCATGGAAATATATTCACATATCTGGGAGCCACACTTGTCCATTATTGCTGACTTTTCAAGTTACAGTCAGGCTGACCAACACCAACAATGCCTGTTAATACCTGTTTTACCTTATTAGTTTCACTCAGCAATATCGCTCACCCTGTTCATTAAGATACAGATTGTTCTTGCAGTCTGCTAAAAGCTATGAGAGATTTGCCACTGCAAAATTTTCTGCCTGTCTACAGTTAGCCCTGCCATGAACAAAAAACACAAACCAGGCATGTGAAATGGCTCAGCCCTCTGCTCTGCTGTCAGCAGCTCCTCTGGCCACAGCAGCTGCCAGCTCACAAAAACCTTAGTGATTGCCCTACAACACAGACCAAAGGATTCCCAGCATCTCCCTGAGCCAAAAATCGACCACTGTAAGCCATGTCCAGCTTGTTACAATTGGAAAGCTGAATTTTGATGAAGTTACATTCATTTACTATATAAAAGAAACCGAATACTAGGAAATATCAAGCAAGATTTACGTTAAAAATACTAGAGTCATATAGACGGGCAGTGCTCTACAAAAGGCAAAACCCACAGCAAACAACACCCAACTCCAACTAGGAAGCAGAACAGACAGTGCTGGGGCATCAGGCTCGATACTGGGCTACAGCTGCTGCTTTGAGCCAAGAGCTGCACCAGTCCTACCGCTTAGCTGGGCTGCTGAGCTGACCTTCAGCCCTCTGCCACCAAGTCATCCTTGCACACGTACATGCAACGAGGGTGCTAAGATAACAGCTTCTGTCTTGGACAGGCTAGCATGGGGAGCAGCCAAAGCTGCTGGCTACTACATCTTAAAATGAAGAGCTGGAGCCAGTAGGAATGCCAATCTCAGACCCTGAGCTGCTGAAATGCAGAAAGGAATCGGTACCACACACACACACCACACACACACCCTCCCCTCTACAGTAGCATAAATAAGGACAGTTCAGTATTATGCACCATAGTTTCACACCATATTTCCCTCAATAGCCTATACTAGAAATTTTCATCATGTTCATACAGGTCTATAAACATTTTATTTTTACACACTTCCCCAAACACCAACCTGGGAGCCATGCTGAACATGCAGCAGCAGTTGATGCACTGCCCAGGCACAGCACGCAGTAGCTGCTCTCATTTTTCCTGTTCAGCAGTTCAGCCCCTTTACCTCATCAACCCACACACGCTGTGGGGACGGGCTGCCCATTGAACAGGTCTCCACATCAAATTATTCTCTCAATGATTACCCTGCAGCAACATCTATCACTTCATTTTAACTGACCTAGCCAGCATTCTGACACTGCACAAGGCATCGCCTAATTAATACAGTGCCCTCTCTTGTAGAGTAGTTTACTGCTGCCATACCATTAAACTATAGTTTATGGGAAATAATTTATTGCTCATACTCTTAGAATCTCAATTTCATCATCCAGGACATGTTGTGACTGCAACTTTGCTGCTTGCTTATCATACTAGGTGAGAAAAGGAGAAAGTTCAGATATAAAACTTGCACAGTTCCACAGTATAAACAGATTTTTATTGACAAGATTAGCACCAAATATATGGCCTGTCAATGTGAAGAATGTTATGTCTCCACAAACATAACAGAGACATTTCATGAAAATGTTGTTCTTTACAAGAAGTATCTATTAATACCTACAGTTTAATAATTCCAAGTAAAGCATTACTTTCCAATAAATAGTGTTTTTGAAGCAATCCTTGCAAAAATATCCCTGCAGTGCGTGTGTAGATCTCTTCTGCTATCAGAATAATCTATTAAGCCTTTGATTATGACAAAGATCAACGTTTATGCAGATACTGGAAGCTGTGATCACTTGGTATGCGTGAGCTCGGTGTTAAGAGGCAGCTCTCCAATGCAGTTCCTCAGATGAGGGTTCATCTCTGGACGTTGTAATAAAGATGCACATCCCATAGGGGAAGTGCCAGAAAAGCCAGTTACAGTAAACTACTGTCAGACACAGAAGAAGCAATTTACCTGACGGGGACGAGCAGAATGGGAAGAACTCCATATGGAGTACATGCTCCGGGCTAAGGAAATTTGCTGAGCAATTTGAACAAAGAAGATCAAATAATGCGGATTTTATAATTCCATGTTTTCTAATGATCCAGTCACAATCAATAAGGAGTTCTGTTGCTGACTGCAGCAGGGCCAAGGTTTTCTTCACGATACATAGATACGGATAGAATAATAATACACATTTTAACTGTTCTAGGGTTTCCTCAGCTACAAATATTTATTAAGAATAGGCTGTAGTCTTCTTTGACAAAGACAGCACATAATTCCTGAGTAACATGAAAATTCATATAATTCAGCTAGCCTTTGATTGACAGAGCGCAGTAATCGTGCCGTAGGAATGTCTTCTGTGAGTTTTCCATGTCACACAGGTCATATCGATCAGCAGCTCCCATAAGGGCAGCCAGAGCACACGGATCCCTCAGACCTCTGCCTAAAGACAGCTATGGGAGCTCCAGAGGATAAAGCAGATACCAGAAGCATCAATCCTAAATCCTAGACAGCTCTGACTCCTCAAAGCCTATCATCCTTCCCTTCCTTCCCCAGCTGAAAGGAGCACACAAAGTTTTGTGGCCATCAGGCACACTGCAGGGTCTTTTTTAGGATACTTGAAAGCAGCAGGAAAAAAAAAAACAACACAAATAAAACCACTCACCATATTTGGTGTCAGTCTTTACTGTCAGCGCAGCTAAAACTCTTCAAAATACCAAAAGCTACACAAATGTTATTAGCAAAAATTTCACACTTTTTAAATGGATGTTTACAGTTTGAAGCAATCTTTAATTACTTTTGCTATTTGCATCTGATGGCTTCGGGAAATGTTGAATTCAGATATTAGACTACCAAGGACCACTGGATGTAGTCCAATAAGAAATGGAGATCAGACGAGTTAAATTAGCCATCTGTCCTAAATAAACACAGATCAGAACTACTTTTTAACACTATTTCAACCCAATCTTTGCTGAAAGAAGAACTTTATAAAAGGAGGCAATTGTGACAAGGCAGACTCTAAAGGGAGTTTATATCCATCCACTTCATTCAATATCTCAGTACTTCAACTCTGACTATTCTAACTGTCCTAGTTATGGCACAAGAAGGCCACATGATAACAGTCAGATTTCAGTGTTTAAATTGTCATAAGAATGAAATAATGAATTACATTTGTACCAGTTACTGTTCTAGTTAAAATTATTACCAGGAGAGTGGATTCATAATGTGCTGGATCCTGTTCTCATTACATTCCATTCTCACGAGAACTTATAATCAGAATTTTAATGCCTTATCCATTCTGTGAAAGATAGCTGTAAAAAAAAAAAACAGTATTAATTTGACCTTTTCAAAATTTTGTTATCTGATTTGGTGCCTATTCTTATTTGCTCATATCTACAGTTCCACTATTTGCTCATATCTGTAAGTTACTTGAAAATTGGAGTATGTCAGTAAGTCAGAGGACTTTTTCCATTCATTTTTTCCTCCCAGGGCACAGAGTACAATCTTACAATACTCTTTTAATACCATGTGCAGGCCAAACAGAGTCCCAGCCTTAAGCAATCATTACAATTTGAGGAACATTTCATCAGCATTAAAGAACCAGGGATATTCTAAAAGTAATTATCTTCAGAGAATAAAACAAAACACATCCATATTGGACAGTACATATGGCAAGCAAGCCCTTCCAGTAAACAGCTCCCAGGGATGACGTAAACCCAATGCCATTTTAAAATGGAAATTAATTTCTCTGGACATTTCTCCCTCTCCCTATCGGCTACTCTAGAAATCTTGATGACCAATTTAAATTACAATGTAAGAATGGCTCTTTCTCTCCTAATCATCTTTGTTTGCAAAAATACAAAAAGCAGCTGAGCTAAATAAAAACTCTTGAGGACCTGGTGTTAATCTGATACACTGCTATGCTGAGACAGCTCTAACAGTCTGCATCTGAGGAGCTGGTGGGAAGCAAATAGAAAACACACAGATAAGGTAATGTAGCACTAAGAGCAGCCCCTGGGGACATCAGGAACAATTACACCAATCCTCTGCCCACCAAAATATTCTTTGATGACTTAATCTGAAATCATCCTAATTTCATAGCGTACAAGAAGGTTGGCAGAAAGCAGATTTATCAGATGACAGGACCATCTTCATTTCATAACCCATACTGCACAGTCAGTGTCACTATTCTGTCTAAAAATCCAATGTTACGCTACACAGCTTTGTTTTTACTAATGCACGAGGACCACTGGTCCAGAGAGACAACATTCAGACATTCTTTTTAAGCAAGATGTTGATGTGCTTTAACAAATTTTGGGTGCTTTATCTAACATCAGATCCTAGCAATCATTTTCTCATTGGGGTTACAACACTGAACAAAATGCTAAGTCACCTTTCAATCACTCATTTTGCTAAACGCTCCTTGGGGTTCCACTTGGCCAATGTGCTATTAGAAGTACACATGGTTCATTATGTGCATGCTATCCAGGAAACTCTCTATAATTTTATAAATTCAATTGCTGTTCCATGCTGCCAACTAACAAGACACGTGATTCTTTTCAGCACCATTTCAAACCACGTCAGGACTACTGAGCCATTAAGGAGTCCCAAATAAACCTCATACAGGATCAGTGCTCTTCTGCTCTATGGAAGAAATTGAAACACAAAACATCAGGTTTTTCAAATTCTTCTCATCCTGCACGATTCAATCCTTCTGTTCTCACAGGAACTTCTGTGATAATTTTCTCTTTTTGTCTGCCTTGGGAACAAAGGCTTCTCCTGTACAGCTATGTACAATTACAGATACATGCACGAGAGGTACTGGGGCAGAAGCATGCATGTGTCTATACACCTACACACACATACAGATGTATACGTATTCCTCCAGACCTTGGCACAATTTCAGATAGAATCACTGTGACAGAGTAACACTTGAACAAGTCAGTGATGTAAGAACCCGATCTTCAGCAATTATACCACTGATGGACTTTGATTCCTGAGTTGCTCGGGTACTTCTGAAAACAACACCCCTAACACCTACACTGTTAAGTGGCAGGGCTGTTTACACCAAACCTGGCTGCATCTCTGCCCACATCAATCACACAGCTGACAAGAAGTGTTCAGCCACAAGCAAGAACAGCCAGCAAGATGTGCCTTCCTACCTCCAGTGATGTGCCGCACAGTTTGAGCCATAAGCCTTGTCTTACACACAGTATTGTTCAGCAACATGGCTCTTCTGGATACACAATATTTGAGTGCATACATACTTTGGATAAGTGGATTTGTGATCCTCCTCCTCCTCTCTATCTGGCAGCGTGACAGCTAAAGAAACTTTTTTTTGCTGCGTCCCAGTGACTTATACAAAGCTTTAACCTGAACTCAACTTTCTCAATTCAGATGAAATTCACATGCCCTACTTCTAAGGACACATAACCATGGTTCAGTGTCTTTCATTTACGTAATGAAAAAACCTGGAAGTTGTTTCAAGTTGTATTGTAGAGCGATTATGCTAGTGTTATTGTACTGCTGATCCAACAAAGGTAACAGCATGCAGTGTTGTTACAGTGAAGCTGTTGTGACCTTGAAGCGTTAATTTCCAGAGCCATCGGGGAGCTGGGATGCTGAGGTGGCACATTTTTGGCTTCCAAGGGAAGGAGCATGTTTGCAGCCCTGCTCTTACAGCAGCCCCTACAGTTCAGTGAGTGGAGCGGAACTGATGGCTGTCTCCATAGAGACCTCGTGTCCTGCTTCTGAAAACTGGAAGAAAATGGGAGCTATGACAACAGACAAACCTGTGGGATGAGAAGGCGTAAACAAGTCAGCAGGAAGCCCACAGTAGTACACTGGGGCCAAGACTCGTGTTTTCGCTGTTATCTGCTATTAACATAAACATAACTATGGAACTCAGGAAGTACGCTGTGTGTAAGCAGTACCAGCAGTACCAGAATTTCCCCCATCACGTGGCTGTGACTTACAGATATCTGGGCTCCGTGCAGCCAGGCTAACAGAGAAATACCTTGATTCCCCTTTGGTAAAACCAGAGTCCTGGTCCTGTAGTGCCAATACTGTCATCTTGCCATCACAAAGAGGCTGAGACAAACATAAAAAATTACTAAACTCATCTTCACCCAAGATTATTTTCACTGAAAGAATTAAGGCTATGCCATTAGCTGATGAAGATGAGAAATTGAATTTACTAAGCCTGCCTTCTTTGAGGCAACTTAAATCAGCCTGATGGCACTGTTCTTCTTAGACCAAGATAGAAAACCCTCCTGCCTCCCATATACCAGCTATTCCTACGCAACTCACTGGACTGAGAAAACTTTTCCACACCTAAGGGCAGAAAAATATTTAAGGTTTTTTTAATAGAAAATGTTTCTGACTAAAGAGCACCCTTGGTATTTGTAAAACATTTTTCAGAAGTAATTTGCTGTAAGGATAAGAAAGTCAGCTCTTCACTGTTTCATTAGAAAGCATCCAGAAGGTCGTTACCTCCAGCACACTGGGATACATCTCCCACGCAGCAGGAGACGTGACAACTGCTGCTCATCAAGTCCTTGGAGAACTAGAGCTTGTAATCCATTGCCAGGCCATCTCTAGCAGACATCACCTGGATGCAGGAGCTCTGAAGTACAGCACTGTATCAGCCTCATTTGTTTAGTAGAATTACTATGTATGATTTTATATGTGCAGTATATATATATATTTTTTTATTTATTTTTATCAGTGAGTCTTTTTCCTACAGAGAAAGAACCACAGCACCATGACTCAGGCGTGTACTCCCACAGTAACACAGCCACCTACAATAAAGCTCTCTGTACACAAAATGCTTTCTTGGAAATACACAGCCTCTCTAAGATTCCATTCTTATTACTATTTCTACATAAATATCAGGGCTTGATATTTGCTCCTTAGGTGTTTAGCTATTTTATTGGCTTCACTCAAAAAAAGCATTAGCATTCCACTACCTTTTCAGTAAATCACTCATTGTCAGTTTAGTGGATTACCATCCACTGACTCTTTCCAGTGTAATGATGCAAAAATAAAGTTGCATGAATTTTGAAGCAATGCATTGTCCAGAACATTGCATGCAGAAACATTCTGTATTCATTCCATTGTCAGTAATTAAATTTGCTGTTCTCATTCAGGACACAATCTTCCCCCTACATTCCTAACCAAATCTTTGTCTGATTGCACAGATAGATTGGGATAATATCTTCACTAATACGTACTGCAGACTACAACAGAGATAAAAAGGGACTGCCACTAATGAGGTCAAGTTTGCATACAATAAACAATATAACGCCTAAATACAGATTTATCCAACTAGATCTTAAGATGTCCTTTTGTAGGCACACACTACAATGCAAGGCGGTGTTCTACCAAATTTTGGAATGGGAACCAAATCAGTTGGTAAAATAAATACTGAATTAATCATCCTTTCCATTTTACCCATAAGGGGAACAAGGCTGGACACCATCCTAGAAGGCACACTGTTGTTGGTTTATTTTTTTGGTTTTTTTTGTTTTGTTTTTTAACCCAGACACTCAAGTGAATATTTACAAGAATTGCTTTCTGAATGCTTTCAAACAGAGAAACATGAGAGTTGAACCATAAATGAACATCTCCATACTACTTTAATGACAGTAGCATTTGATGGTAGCCCCACTGAGCCACATACAAGTTTATCTACAAAATACCACAATGAGATAAGGAAGCCTTATCATTTCTGTCACACATGGAAGAATTGCATGTAGAACTTCCTGAAGTCATACGTGTAACTTATAGGTGTATGAAAAGGTGGAGCTCAGGGCAAATCTAGCATTCCCACACACTAGAATTAAGCAAGAAGATAATAGAGTATGGCCAGGGACAGCCACCACAATAAGTGAGGAATCCATTTTATCAGATCTAAGCCATATTCTGAAATGCAAATCAAAATGCAAGTGGTAGATGATCCATGACACAGATAAGAAGTTGTTGAAGCAGACAAAACACTGCACGGAAATTTATATTTTCAATAGGAGCGCTTCTGCTTTTCTAAATATTGCCAACAGAGGTAGGTCTTTCAGAGCAAGTAGCTGCCTCCCTTCTCACACATTGTTATTAAGTCATGTTTATAGGCAATACCCTCATTCAGCTATCCAAAAGGCTTGAAAATCATACAATTAGCTATAAGCACCGTGCACTGTAAATAAGCACGACCGAAAAGCTGTAGTTTCAAGCCTGTTCCAAAGTCCATCAGAACTGGCAGAAGATTCCTAATGACTGCAGTAGGCATTTGATCAATCCCTTTTTGCACTGGTGAACAAACAGGGAAGATCTAAATATCTTCATGTTTAATTTTATTTGTTAACAAGATAAACTACTATCAAGTATTGAGATTACTGACATGGCTACCGTAGTAAACCATCACAGCCAGACAGTCTGCTCTACCTTTAACAAGCACAGACTCATTTTCTCGAGATATGAACCATTTTTCTATAAACTTCAATATTTTCCTCCCAAATAATAATAAATAATAAAAAAAAACTAATAGCTGAGAAGCTGAATTTATCTTCCCTCTTCCTGCTCTTCTCCCCCTACTATGTAACATTCAAGTTTGTTTCATTACTTGAGAATTGATTACAGAGAATAAAATACCTTCCCTTGCAATACACAGCAATCATGTTGAGTCTTATAATTTGTTAATTATCAGTTTCCATAATGAAGCTTACCTGCCCACTCAATAAATAAGATTCCTTCCACACATCCTTTCAACAGATTTTCAGGAATAAATTTAGCAGCAGCAGCAATAAATTCTGAGGATTTCTTTCTAGAAAGTGAAGAACAACCACCCATTTAATGTATACGCTTACACAAGAACATCACTCAGAAGCTGCCAAATAGCGTGGGATGTATTCTGTAAACTAAAGTTTACCCAAATGAATGATTTACTCTGGATACAGACTTCAGATGTTTACCCAGACTGCTATAGAAGCTCCCAGGTCTCCCAGGTTTCTGGGCCGGCTATTCCATTTTAACTTCCCAATGGCTGTGCAGCACCACGGACAGCCCTCAGCCCCCAAGGCGTACTGTAGGCACAACACCTGCTTCCTGCTGTACCCATCCTGCTGAAAGCATCCTGCACACCTTGTTGAGAACCCTGGGGTTAACCCAGCCAACATACAGGTACAGCTGACCTGATCTCCTCCAAAATCATCCCAACTACTACAAAAATCATATGAACTGAAGTGCTTCACCAGCTCAAAATGATCTGCATTTAAGTTTCGCTAAGGCATCTGTAGGAGTAAGATTCTGCCTGTTTGGCTCGGTTCAGTGACTAACTGGGGCAGAAGGACTCACAGACCCATGCCCCAGGAAAGGGGGAAGACGGGAAGGGAAAAGGTAGGGAGATGGGTCTAGTAACAAAACAGCAGCAAGCTTAAGGAGAAAACTAATTTATTAAATATGATAGCAGAATGTGAGATAACACAGTATAACGCAGTATAATCAGAATTGAAACCAATGAATCAAACAAAATGAGAGAGTGTCCAAAACCAAATGCCTTACTCTAATGCTAAAGGCAAGACAGCTATGGAGCACGCACTGCAGAGATGAGAAGTAAAACGGGACAATCTCGTGGCTCATGAGCAGTTTTATCTTTCTCTCTAAATGGAAAATGGAAACAGAACAATGAAAGTCTTCCGGGAAATTTGGTTCTCTTCTGAGAGCCAGGTACCCAGAAATACCAACAATCCACAGAACCAGAGCATTAACTCTTTAACTCCCAGTGCACTACATGATGTTATGATGTGGAATTCCAACAACAAAAATTAAAATCATGACAGATACCATCGCTATGAAAAAAAAAAAGCAGAAATTCTATCAATTTAAGTTTCTCATCTCTCAAAGTTTAAACATAATGATACTCATGTTTCTAAAGCCAGAACAAGTATTTCAGTCATTTTGCAGATAAGCAGACAAAAAAAATCTCTCAGAAGCCTTTAAAAGGGGGCAGCCCCAAGCGTAAGTCTGAACAGTTTGTGATAAGTGCACTGAAGAGTTTTAGGGCACATCACCAGCTGAGAAACTTCCAGCTACTTCTGCAGTTCACGTAAGCAAGGTAACGTGCTCCACAGCACATCAAATGATACTGAAAAGTATTACAGATCATGCAACCACTTGGAACATCTTCAGGGAACTGAGACCTAATTGTGCCACTGAGGAGACTAGAATGATGTGATTTCTTCAGTTAATGAATGGCTCACATCTTAACAGCAAAGACTCATCTCCCAAGATTTATGCCTGTTGACTGGCAATAACTGCCACCACAACAGCAAGATTTACTGCAGTTCATATTATAACTGGAAGTGAATTGACTTCCTATCTGAAATAAGGAGTACACGGGATTTCATGACAGCATTTGTAAAAAATAAAAAAAAAAACCCAAAGGCTTTTGTCTTACCAATCCTGTAACTGCGTTTTCATATCAACAAATCACCATATTACTGGGCTATTCCATTTCCCACGGTAAAACATGTATTTACTTACCACAGATAGCTATGGAAAGAGGAGGCGGCATTTGCCTCTGAAAGGGTTGCTCTGCCTTGAAGAGCTGAGAAAGTCAGTACTGAGCTAATGAGGGGCAAGAACTCTGAAGCGAATATTCCCTTTGGCAAGAGAAAAGGACCAAGGTTTGATGGCATGGCTCACTCTGTCACATCTCTCATGCACAAGTGCTTCATTTCAGGAGCACAAGTACACAACTAGAATGTTTCCACAAGCTGGTGGAAAGCAAAAACAATCATCTCTATCTACTCAAATAGGAGAATCTTGTGTTCTTATTTTTTGTACCATTTATCTTTAAAACCAGCTTTGCTTCTGGCAGCAGATTCGTGCCGTTTAGTCTCTCAGTACAACTCCCCACTGCTGCGTTCAAAACATGCCTAGTACTTACACACCAAAGTACAGAACAGGCTTGTGGGAGCAAATGGTGGAAAGCCTATCTGCCCTAAAATACCAACACCACTATTCATAATCAAGAACAAATATATCCATTGGCATACAAAACTCTTTATTCAGCAGAAAGCAAAGAATAATGTCAACAACTGAATTGAATATCTAGAATAAACACCTGTATTTTATGAGGTTCATACATAATAACCTTAGGACAACTACTACTTAAATCCACAATTTAATTTAAGTTTTGTTTTTTAAATTATTTTTACACACTTCTCTCTGCAGACCGGACCTCTCACATAGAAAAAAGCAACAGAAACTAAGGGGGGGTAAAAACTCAGACAAGACAACTGTTAACGTAGCAAATCCCCACACAAAATAATAGAAAACAGAAAATAAACAACGGTAGCATGTGTGTGAAGGCAGCCCTAAGGCAGATTTAGTTAATGCCTCAACAAGTTACACAGGTTTTACATGACTATTTACACCTCAGTAAACCTTAGATAGCAACAATACAGCAGCAGCTCCTTCACCGCATGCTGGCTAGGCTTTACCCCTGAGATAGAGACCACTTTCTCCAGTGAAGCTATTTTTTTTTTTTTTTTTTCCTTAGCATGCTTCATAACGGTGGGAAAAAGCAGCAGTATGTTCACACTTAGAATATCATCTGCTTGGTATAAGCACTGCTCCAAGAGGAAATAAACCAATCATAACATTCTCCACAGAGATACAAGTACACTATTTTCACCAGAAGAACAGCACGGAACTCCGCATATTGCTTCAAAAAAAAATAAAAAAAGTTGGACAGCATGGACAGCACAGTTTTAATACTCCACATAGGTCACATATAGCAGGCTAAGCATAGCTAAAGCTATGTTTTTAGGAGCTATGTCCTTGGAAGGGAAAGGAAAGCCACACAGAATACGGATGTACTCACCAGATAGAAGAGTCGCTGCTCATATGAGAGGCACAGAGCAGCTCCTCACTGCACACACCAGCCTTTAGCACCCACTGCCTCCTTAGAAAAATACAAGACCCATCCCCTCTGCACACCTGGAGCACATTCTGCCAACACATGTGAAATCAGTGCAGGAGCAGCAACAAGCAGCTAACCCACAACTGTCACAAACCTCTGAGATTATGTCAGCCCCAGGTGTGCACCAACACTGAGCCTGATAGCAGGTCTTTTCTTCTCCTGTTCATCTGCTCAAAGATTCTAGATAGGAGGCTGTCCCTGTTCACTGCATGGAAGTTGGGCTGGATGACCTTTAGGAGTCCCTTTGAACCCAAGCAATTCTATGATTCCATGAAGCTGAGATGTATGAGCATCTAGAAGCCCAAGGTATGTTTGAATTAACCAAAATTGGCTTGAGGAGTGAAAGGAGTCTCCTACAATTTGGGAATTTCCATTATTAAACTGTACCCCCAACCAATTTATCAAGCTGCCAAGCCGCTACGTGTCATGAAGATGGAATCACTAAAAATGTTCTGTTTCTTTAAGCATTTGAAACTTAAGTATTGTGCTCTTCTCTTCTTACAGAAATATGAAACATGGCTTAATCTAGAAGAACAGAAACTTCATTCACTTGCCAGTATTTTGTTCTAATGGGCTTTTAATTAACCACACATTGCACTGTACTTGGCATGATAAAGTAAGTGCTGTTAACATTTCCCTAACTACTGCCCTTATCCTATGAAATAAAAAGCAATTGCAAAATCAGCTGAGAAAATAGCTTCATTGAAATTTCAGATTTATGAACAATAACAGACCCCAAAATACCAGATCCCAAAGCTATGATATGCCAGTAGATATGCCAGTAGATGGCAATCTTTAGGTACAGTAATGATAAGTCATTAACAAATGTAAAATTTGAAATTAAAACTGCGCAACATTAAAAAAAATAATAACACTTCATTTGAAAATGGAAACTATTCACAACTTTTACATAATTACTTAATTTCCAAAGAGAATAATTGGATAAAAGTTCTATTAATTTGTAATTTTCAAAAAATTATTTTTATTACCAAGTTTAAAAAAAAATAGGATAGAGACATTCAACTGAGAACTGCCCTTTTTTTTTTTTTTTTTTTTTTTTTTTGCTGGACAAGTAAAATATGTCAGGTTTTCACTAAAATTCATAGTCCTCGTTCTCTCATGAATTCCCCATACAGCCATAAGCAGAGTCAGGTAAAGCCCAAGCGCAGCTCCCATCCCACAGATACACGTGACAGGAACGTGAGTGCGCATCTGCGTCCATCTTGTACCAGAGTTGTTGCCCATGAGTTGTTCATATGCTCGGACTACATGAGGAGAAAAATGCTGCACAGCTTTTGGGAAAGAGAACCACAATGCATCAGCTAAGGAGCACAAAAACTGGTTGGTTTGAGCAGACATGGCTTAGCACCTTCAGCTAGGTACACACCTTATGGAAGAGGAGATGGAGAATTGCAATGACGTGGATAAGTTGCACTATTTTGTTGTTAATAGGAAAGTAAAGAAAACAACATACTCAGATTTTAAACCAGGAAATTTATCAGCATCTCCATGTAATAAGACATGGACATTAACAGATATGCAAAAGAGTACACTGCTGTATATATTTAATTTCTATTCATCAAAAGAGCTGCACTTGAAGTGTTGCTGTTGATTATTGATTACTTTAGACCCTGGGACATCACAGAATGTGATCACAAGTCTAACAACAGAAGAAACCCAGTAACACTTTCAATATCAATGCTGATCCCAGCTCAACACAGAGTGCTGGTAGCAAACACACTGCTACTATCTCCATTGATAAAAAGAACACTTTGTAATACCTTCAGCAAGAGTATTTTTCCTGTTTGACAACAATTTTTGTTATAAATATTTTTAAGATGCAATTTTAAATATTGGTTATATCACAAAACTTAAACACAGGTTCAGCGTTGCATGAGATTTATGTCAAGTCAGCTCCCACATCTACAAAATGTACTCCTTCAACTTCCTCAAACCCCATTTTTTTCCTACTCTTCTATTGAACATGCCCAGACATGAAATCTCACTGCCTTTCAGAAGCATCACTTCCATTTTATTTTCTATTGGCGTCCTGTGGGAGAAGACTGGGGCTTCACAGATGAAACTCTCAGATGGGACTGCAGTAAAAGCTCTGCAAGGTTCAAAGACTGCAGAATCCCCCAGGCGTGGTATATACATGAATGAAGACCTGGTGATTACAATCTCATCGAGTTCCCACTAAAGGACAATACTGTAAAGTGGAATTACATTCAAAATTGCATTTGTAAAAGAAGTTTCAAATTCACAGCCTGCAATCCTCTAAAGGATAAGTAGAAAACCAACAACAAAATATAAGAAAAACAAAAAACAAAAGAAGAAAAAAACATTTAGGCATAGCTCAGATACAAAAACCCTTCCAAGCTGCTACCAGAACTCTCCAAAGGAAACTCAGCCTCAAGAGATTAGAAGTGGGATGGTTTATCAGCTTTCAAGAGAATGGCAGAAATGAAAGTTAAAACAAAATCCATAACAGCTGGAGCAATTTTCCTCAAAATTAAAATTAAAAAGCTTGACAGTGTCATAAAAATAATAGATCTCAGAAAAAAAGTGATGCAAAGAACGTTACTAAAAGTAAGGTTTATGAAGTTTGAGAATAATTACAGATAATGTGTATTTATTACTCCTCTAGGATCAATCTGTGGCACAGATTTTCATATCTGAAGCCAAATGCACAGATACTTATCATATCTGTAGTTATCTTTGCTCTCAACTCCCACTCATCTCCCTAGCGACACATTTACTGTTTCCATTTGTGATATATCAATATTCTTCATTTTATTTATTTAAGCATTCTCTTTCTAAAGAGAGAAGCGAAGGAAGCCAATCTCCATCTTCGATAGAAATCCCCACATTTTGAAAAGCACCTAAATTCAAGGAGTGAAATCTCACATCCTGATCACCGTGCCATGGTGGCTATTTAATGCCTGATCCATTTTAAAATCAGAAAATTAAAGACATAACTCTAAATATGCTCAACAGTCAGAGGAAAGAACAGTTTTTCTGCTCTCTTGAGAACACGTTGCCCAGCACACAGTAGAGAAAATTAAGAACCGTAAAGCTGAAGTATCATACAGCGCACTGGGCTCCATACAGGAGGAAGGCTATAGCTAGATGTTGAATTTGTTCAAGTCATGGGATCAGCTCCAGAGAGAAATGACCCAGCCCTGCTCTGCCCACAGCAGCTCCAGGATCCAGCAGCAGGCGTGCTTTAACCGGTTCTGCACCCACACAGCACCTTCCTTGTGGGGATGCTCAAGCGCACAGTTGGTCATGGCAGAGAGTTGCCATGAGGCTCCTAAGCAGAGGTGAAAGATGTTTTTCTGTCTCTCCTTCCACACGGCATCCTTCCATTCAAAATGGGTGCATGGTACTGCTAACACACTGCTCTGTGGAGATGTGGATGGGCAGCTGTACCAACAGAGCTCAGGATCAATGAGCTGGGCAGACAAAACGTCACAAAACCTCACTGTTTTCTCCTGCTAATAGCATCATAATTTCTTATGACAAAAGTTAACAAAATCTCCCCAGATATGTTAAGTAACTTCACTGCTGAACAATTTCTTTTTATCACTATAGCTATTTAAAAGTTAACTTGATCAAAACACACCATTTAAACACATCTGGGCTGTCTAAATCATGTACCAATTATCCTGCAGTACCTGTACACCTTTTCAACATTTTAAAAAGAAACATCACCACCACCTTCACTACCCTCATTCTTTCTGAAAATGTTCTTATCTCCACATCCCAGAACGGTACCTAAGATCGTTGGAACTGAATAATTAAAGAGAAAGAAATCTGATCCCGTTTGAAACTTAGAAAAAGTCAGAGCAGCTGAGAATTTGACCCCGAGCTCAGACAGCAGATCCCTCTCAATCGTCCCTGACCTGGAACGACCCTCCCAGCTCTCTCCTCTGCTCTCCAGGGAAACCTGCAGTGCAGGACCCGCTCCATCACACGAAGTCAGACAGGAGTCCTGTGCATCCTCAAGTAACCAAACCTGTTTTTCTTACGTCTGCTTCAAAATGCAGGGCTATTCTCCTGTATTTCATCTCACTAACTGAAAACAACAGGTGTGATAAAGATGGCAAAATCTCTTCCAGAAAAAAAAAGAAAAAAAAAGAAGAAAAAAAAAAGAAAAAGGAAAGAAGAAAAACAGAGAAAAAAAATTGGAAGAATTACTGTTGAAGAATTAATGGAAAGAAACTATTTTTTTTATACACAGTATTAAGTGATTAAAAGCTTGTTCATCACTTTGCTTAGTTTAATTTTAGAAAGGCCTACTTGCAGATTCTTTGAAATGCATAATTAATTGATGGTGGCGTGGTTACATCGGTGAAGAAGTGAGCAACACAAGTGAAGAGTTTCCTTCCCCACACGAAATACAGTCAGTATGGGCCACAACCACAACACCCAGCTCCCTCTGCCTTCCAATGGAGCTCTTTGATCCACACCTGATTGCACAATCAGCCACAGATATCACTTGCAGTAAAATTCTTACTGGTCCGAAATCATTTTGACTTGTGCAAGATTTTTTTTTTTTGTCAATTAGATCTGACAGAAAAATTAAAATAATCCTCTTTTACCTCCGCATTATCCTTTAAGTACTTAAGTTTTAATTATATCTCAGTCTACCTGAAGACATTCTGGGCAACTTCCAATAATGTGCATAAGCAGTTGAATACAGTGTAAAAGTGCATGTAATTTCCAAGTCCCCAGTTGTTAATGAAATCCCAAACATTCAGATTTTAATTGAACTAGATAAAGATTAAGAAGCTTAGCAGCAGCTGGCATTGCGAATTAGTTCTCAGCAGATTTTTATGTTGTACTCTAAATCATTGCTTTTGTAATCTTCCTAAATTGTCCTTTATCTTGCTAATGCAGATATGATTCTCAGAAAGCATTAGGCTTCCACTGTTCCCACCGCCTGTAAAATCTTGAACTGTAAAATCTTAATAGTCTTTTTTAATAAGTATTATGATCTATATGTATAATGTGCATTCAATAAAATCTTACTGTAATTAGAAGAAAAGTTTTTAGTTTTTCTACGTGACCTGTTTCACAGATTAGATTTATTAAATAGCATAAACTGTTGGAGCTGCATTAAGACCTATTTAGAGCCGCCTAGCATCAGATGAAAAAACAGTTCTAGACCTAATGCTCGGGGCTTGACTCTCCAGGAGGTCATTAGGAAGTTTCCTTCTCCTTCTGGTTCAGAGCGCTTGGCATAAACACAGCTCTGTGCTGAAATGCCTGACAATATATAATCAGAGGTGATCAAACAATATCTCACTTGCAAAGATTTCGCAGGACTGAAAGTATTCCATTAATGTGGAGCTAATCACTTGCACCCACTCTATGAGGGCCTCCACAGGGCACAGGGCTCTGGCCTCAATGCCACCCTTAGCAGCACTCCAGGTGCAGTTAGAACACTCACAGTAAGAGGGGGGTTTTACGTGTGCATCTCAGTGGAGGCTTATTCACACTAACGTAAATCAAAACAGAGCTCCTGTCTTTATGTGAAACAGGCTGTGGGAGGGAGGAAAAAAAACACAAAATCATCCAAAAAGTAAGGACTACGTAAGTCCATTTTTCCCTGTCATGAGAAAAACAAAATCTAGTTATTTTTCCTAGCTAAATTATATTTGTCCTTCGAGTCTGTTGACAAATGCAGTTACATAAAAAGTATAAAGGCGTAATACAGTCAACTGTGCAGGCATCACAGTTTAAGAAATATAACAGTTCCACTGAGGTATTTTAATATCAAGAACCAAGTTTTTTCCTAATAAGGGACAAGTTGGGCAGAATAGCAAATGTGGATGTCAGAAGAGATTAAGTATCTTCACTTGCAGTTTTTCTTTACATTAAGAGCAACGTCTGCAGACTTAACTGAAGAAATGTCAGTGCATTCTGTTGCCCCAGCTTCTTCCCAGCTGCATTCTCATTTTTACCCTCACGTACTGAGCAACGAGATCGCATTGATGCCTGCTGCCAAATAGCCACTGTGCTCCAGTACAGAGATGGCTGCAATTCAGTGATGAGTGAAGTGATCGTTAGTCTATACCTCTCTTCAAATAATTATGTTTGGTTCAGCAAGCTTTGAGATCTTTGAATGAAAGCTGCTATAAGTAGTGCTAAGCAATTTTCTCTCCCTCAAAGTAAAATGAAGCTGCTAGCTTTTCGTGTCTCTTTAGGCCTCTTATTACTTGCCATTTCCCCTTAGCAATCTTCTCATTCCAAATAGTGACATTCTGGCAGCCCAGCTATTTTCAGAAACTATTATCTAAGTCTGAGATTGGGAACTTTTTGGTGGTATTTTTTCAGGGAACCCATCTTGCTACCTAAACTTCAGCAAGCTTGCAAGTAGATTCAGAGAAACAACTCTACCTACCTTTTTTTGGCCATAAAACAAAGAGTTAATTTCTAACGTTGCCTTCTCATTCAAGCCATTTCCTGAAGTACAGCTCTAGATCTAAGAGTAACTTTGGTAGTTCAGCCTCAAATTTCTAAGCTTTTTAGAAAAGCTTGACAATTTTTTCCTAACATTAAATAACCCATTCACTGGGTGTTCAAGTTCATGAGGGTTTTAGATGCCTGCTGCTGATTCCAAGATGCTCTAAATTGAGCATTCACAAGAAAGTCTTAAGAATTTCACCCTTCGATTTATTCCCTTGAGAGCCATGGGACTCAAATTGCTTTCAAGGCTGGAACTGGCTGTAAGGTTTATTGCTCCTTCAAGATACCCAGTAGCAAAGAGCATTAAGGAACTTCTATCCATATGGGTTTTCTAATGCAAAATGCATTATACAAATGTAGCTGACAGCAAAAGGAATTTTGTTTTGGACTTCAGCAGTTTGCATTCAGTTACAATCCTGAGTCTCACTCATTCCCCTTTTCCAGCCTTATCCTTCAGTTTACCAACATGCTGCCAGAATGAAAACAGTGAAATTGGAAATATTTGATGTAGAACAAAACTGAAACATTGAATTCTTATAAACACACAAAAAGGCATGCAAGAGACCAACCATTCAACAAATAACTGTCTTACTGCATGGAAATATGCAGGGTGAGAACTGCAAACAAATTATAATTATTTGAACTCCTGTTTAACAGACTAGTGAGCCTTATAATTAGTAACACAATCACTTTAAGACAAACATACTACAAAAAATAATGGATCTTCAGCAATGCACAGCATATTCATGCTAACAATACTTTTTATGCTTTATTAATTAGCTTGGTGCTTTATCAAAGTTTAGAATTCTAAACCTCAGTCATCTGTGCTCTCCGTTGGCTGGAGTATTTCATTCTTGATTCAAACTACATGTGAGAGTAGAAAAGAACTTCCATCTAGTTCTCACACAGCTTTAAGACTGACCTGTAGTGATGTTGATTGCACAGGACAATTGATCAATAAAATTCATGTATTTCAGTCCTTGCCTTCTAACATTCCCCTAGTATCCTTAATTGATCTCTGCTGGCTAATCCTCAACCCAGTTGCTCACTGACATGAAAGTGGCCAGCACTGAAAGGTGTTGTGGCCATGTCTACTGAAAAGCGATTCAAAAAGCTGGAGAACTTCTTTTTCCTGATGTATACCCACAAGTGCTAAACTGTATTTCTATTACTCAAACCACAAGGCAATGAATGTTTCACTGACCGTCTACCGGAGTTAATAAAATTACCCATTCAAGTGCCACTTGCATGTATTAAAAACGCTTCCTGGAATTCCCATTTAGGCACATTACGCAGGGAAAAAAAAACAAAGAAAGCACCTAGGGACCAGCAGCCAAGAAGCAGAAAAGAATGCTCAGATGGGAAGGCAGAAGTGGGGTGGATCGGTGCCAGGGTAGGTACTTCCCAGTAGAGCTCCCAGAGCAGGAACAGGCTGGAGCAGAGATGTCCTGTTAATCACTGATATGCAAAACAGGAAAGATACCCCAGGAAAACAACCCGTCATGTGCTACAGCCACTTCAGAGAACAGAAACAAGATCCAGTGACCACATCACATTAAAGATCCACAACTGCATCAGAGGAATTTACTAACAGAAGTGATTTTATTCAAAGAAGTCTCATAAACTTAAATAGAAATCATAGGTTTCAGTGAATCTCTACAGAGAAGCAGAAAATTACATTTTAAAACACTGCATAAATGTAAAGGAGTTATATGCAATATTGGGGCCCTTAACATGGGGTCTCCCATGCACAGAGGCCATAGCACATGGTTGTAGGACTGGGCTCTGGAAGAGAACCTCTCCTGGAAGAGGGGGTTGTTACAGTCATTGATTTAAGTTAATTGATTGAAACATATATATGTTTTTATATATGGACCAGCCAGTAAGTTCATCTGTGTCATTAATGCAGCTAAAAACAATCTCCAACTCACACCCATAGTTACAGTTTTTGTTTCTAGAATGATGTCAGGAACAAACAGCATGCTTTTCTTAAAGCTAGAGACCAAAGCTTAGCTGACTATTATGGTGACATTTATTAAAGAAACACTCTTCAGAAGAGGCTCATCACTAGCAGGTGCTACTGCCCAATTTATTTAAGTGAAGACAAACATTTCATCCACCGCTCAGACTACAAAATCCAGGTGCTCACAGGAAGCACATGAAGATTCGTTGTTTTTTTTGTAAATATTAAATGACAAAAATACATGTTTTCTACCTTTATTTTGCTCTCCCTTCTAAAATGTGAAAACAATTTACCTGCTTTCAGTCTCTGGCTATGACAACTGTGTTTTCACTTCATCTAAATGCAAGTGAATAATCTCGGTCACGGCTACTGAGATAAAAGCTAAGAGAATTCATCTGCTGTTCCGCACAGCCACAAGATGTTGGTGACACCAATAATCCCAGGAATGCGACTGCATGCTGAACATACAATCAGCTTCATTTACAGACCCTACACAACAGCCTCCCAAATCCACTTTATTCATTTTTGTAATAATCAGGCCAGTTTTCTGGACAAATATATAATGTCATAAGAACAGATCTATACTGACAACCAAGGCCAACTGCATAATGCTTGTCTAAGTGGCAATGAGATTCATTAATTAGGTTGCTGCTTTAGAGTGTTGTTCCCCTGCAGCTATAATCTACTCAAGGGTGTTTTCAATAGTATTGAATAGATGAAGCAATTACTAAGCAAAAATCCACTAACCAGTGGCCAGTGTCAGACTCCTCAGGCCATACTTTCAAAGCCTATATATTTACTTGCATGACTGATTGAATTTGGAGGAAAAAAAAGCAAAGCAAACAAAAATCCCCCAGTGAAACAGCTTGTGTGTTCTCCATGTTTAGGGGCATGATCTTCAAGAGAAAGCTTTCAACTCGCAGACACAATACTGCAGACTCAATTAAGATGAGAAAAGCTAACTACAGGATACCTGGCTGCCCAACTGCACATGCAAATCAGGTGCTTTGGGATCTAAAGGCACATACTTTCAGAATTAATGGCAAGCAAAAAGTATTGTCTACAGTTATTTGCCCTCTTTACTGACAGCAGTATAAGCAACCTGTAAAAATCATATAATCTTGAGTCCAGCTGAGTATGTCTTGTTCTGCCACTTCCTTGCATGTTACTTACTGCTTTAGCCCAGTAACATCATTTCTGCAAAGTGACATATCCCTGAGCACTGAAGTTAAATAAACACAGCCCAAATATTTTGGCTGTAAACATGTGCAAAGATTTTCTTCCTGTGATTTTTTTTTTTCCCATCTTTATTGCTGCTTGGGTTAGCACTGTGTTTAAAGTGTGCATCATTAAAGTTGGGAACAACTGTAGAAGTGCTTCCAGAGCATTTTGAAAGTTGAGTGTGTGTATAATTTGAACTGATCTTCCACCCGGCATGAAATCTTCCACGACTATCAAGAAATATCTTAAAGACTGGAGTTACTTGACTGGATGGAGGTCAGGAAAAATGGACCTCTGTAATTTACCCATCAAAGAGTAAAGATGAAGCCATCTGCTATTCATGGACACTTGCAAGCAAAGAGGGGAACACTGGGTTTTTTTTGTGGTTTTATTTTGTTGTTCTTACTGTTCTGAGTTGTTGGTTTTGGGGTTTTTTTGTTTGTTTGTTTTTAAATCATCTGAACCACAGTACTGTTATAAAGCTTTAAGCACCAATGCATTTGTTATTAGGAACTCTCGATGCGGAAGTGCCATCCCATAACTCTCATCCTTAAAAAAAAACTTTTAGCCTCTGCCCTTGACCTCCAAATTTGTGGGAACCATATATGGAAGAAAAACATGCATGCATAAACTACATCATTTCTTCTCCCAGAAATAGAGAAAGCTCAGTTTCCCTTAAGGTCATGGCAACTCAACTGCTGAAATGAAGTTAACATCATGATATAAACTATCGCTGAAATCCAGTGGACACTCAACTAAGTTCTCCTAAATTATTTTTCCTTTGTTTGGTCTCCGGTTTTCAGGCATGCCTTGGAGCAGAAATGCACACGCTTCACTATCATTCAGAAGCAAGGGAAGAAGGAAAAACCCCTAAAATTGAACTTGCTAAATCCTTTAATGGAGACAAATTTCAAAGGTCAATCCTATCAGCTAAGCTCTGGCTGGTCCAACAATACTAAAGTGGGGTCAGTTGTTAAATATTCTCTTCATTCTTCACAGATGTTCATATCATACAGTAGGCCCACTCCTACTTCTTCCAACTGCCTTCATCTGCTTACCTAAAAACCAAATGTGACCACAGACACTGCAACAGAAACGGACTCAATGACATAAATGAAAAACTACTACTTCAAAGTAATCCTCACAGGAACAGCACACCCAACTCATGAACAGTAATTCAGAATAAATTAGCTACCGACAAACGCAGGTGAGGGACACACATAGTAGGAAATCATTCATGCTAATGGGGCTTCCAAGTTTGATAAAAGTGTGTCTAGGCAGGTGATCAGATAGGCTATCATTCTGACGCTTTGTTCTTTTAAGTAGGCAGTGTCGCTTTCTGTAATGAGCCAGAACATTCACATTTGAATTCCACGTCTATGAAGCATTCCTTTCATTCCTTCATGTAGAAGCAGAATGAAAAGAAACAAAGAAATCAGCTGGTTCCTGACTAAAGATTTTCAGCTCAAGTTATTAAGCTGAGAATGGAGTAAAATGTACACCAGTGGCTGACAGCACAGAAGCGCCTGCATTGGCTTTCCAGTTATCTTGCATCATGATTACAGCAAGGTTCTTTATGTCTCCTTGGTGCTGTATGGCCCACCTTTTCAAGACTACAAAGAGTGATCCCGAATCCTCTCCACACATCTGCCTCACTGTTGTGGGTCAGCTCCAACCTGCTGCCCCTGCCTCTATGCAGTGTGGGCCACTGCTGCCCCCCGCCTGGCTACGCATATACATACAGTGGGCATCTCTCTGCTTCTATTTATTTTCCCTTTACATACTTTCAACACTAAAGAATCCACTTAATTAAGCAAAGTTTGCAGTTGTCTTCCTTTTTCTTCCTCACAATCCTTTCCTGGAAGAGTCCTTTAAAAATCACAGTAAAAATTTCTGGACTGATGTTCTTATCAACCTGCTTTACCACTATTCCTGATCGGGAGATAGACCAGTTGCCCACTACATCTCCTTTTTGTTTTATTATTCGCCTGGTTCAAGACAGAAGTTAGAAGATTCCATACCTTGCCAGCATTCCACTGCTCACATTTATAAACCCAGGTCAGGAAAACTAGGTTCTCTATCTCAAAGATTGTTTGCATTTTAATTAAAGATATAGTAGTAGATACAGAAGAAGATGAAGACATGGCAAGCCAATCTAAGTTGGTATCTGTAGGTACAAACATGCATTGTTAACACTTAAGACATCTTTTTGTTTTAACTAAATGTCATCACACATGCATCTGAAAGTGATCAGGATCGTTAATATCTGAAAGACATTTGTCACCAAAAAAACCCAAAACCCTCATTCTGTGACAGAGAATATAAATCTGTATTTGAGGAAATGGTTACAAGGAGGATTCATAGCTGCTTGTCTGTCAACTCTGATCACGAAGACTTAAGAAATGTATTCTACCACATTTTGATTTCATTTAAGATATTTTAAATTTTTTAAAGAAGTGAATAAAGATACAGGCAGATAATCTAATTAGCACAAACATCTTGTTTCCTGAAACTTCCAGCAAATTTTAGAAGTCTGTTACCCAGTATTATGATTGCCAGTCCCAAACTACTAATTTTTCCTCTTCCATTCATACAAGAAAGTGAGCCTTTAACTCCTGCACCATCCTCCCCCTCTGACGTGGAAGGCACAGGTGCTCCTGAAGGCTGGTGTGCAGCAGCACCCCTGCTCCTCTCACTGGCCTCTTGGGTTCAACCAGGTCAGTGAATTATATTTGGCCAATGCACAACTGTTGGCAGGAAGCTCAATGGTTAAAGTGTATTTGGTTTCACCTGATAGTTTCCTCCACCTGGTTAGTTCCCCAGCTGCTAGAAAATTACCTCAGGGTTCTCACTCAACTTGGAATATTTTGCTTTTTTGCTCAACTCCTTTTATTCCCCTTCTCTGATACAGAGAGAAGGGACAGTAATCACCAAGACAGGCCACAACAACACCAGCAGATCAGCAGGATTTCACGACAAAAAGTTTCTTACATGTGGCTAAGCACGTCAAAAGGAATCATGACAAACTTTACTAGGGAACAAAAGAATCATCGCAATGCCTTCAGCCTGGAGCATGGGGTGGCAGAGCCCTCCCAGCACTGAGCACTTGTGATAATCGAAGTCTAAAAACATCTCACAGACAGATGAAATACCAATTTGTATTGAAGCAATACATTGAGTTACTACCGATCGCACACAAAGAGTGATTAGAGTAACACTTATGTGTTTTGTTGTTGGACTTTTAGTTTTGTTTTTGATTAAGAGCCATAGAATTTTGGTTTTGTATTTGATTAAAGGCCACACAATTGTAAACTACAGAAGCTAGAAAGATTATTCATCTAATGTCTTCTCAGGAGGACTGCTTCTCCAGTGCTAATAAGGGAATTTAATCAGATGGACAAAACTTGACAGCAATCCTTTTCCAATACATTTAGTATTGAAACAGGTCTGGGCCTTCCAAGATGTACAAAGGAAATCCATTATTCAAGTTAATGGAGAAAAAGGTCTGAAATTTTGACTATCCAAGATGTAAGTTCTTGCTTTTCCTATATCACTTGTGACATACATCACAGCCACAAACAATTACACCAACAGCTCTGATGAATCCTCTGTTCCAAACGCATCATGAGACATAAAATGTTAGTAGACCTGACTTTGCCCTCATCATCTCAGAGATCACCTGGAGAGCCCGGGGCTGCCTCCATCAGGAGGGTTCATCAGGACCTGAGCATCGGGGGGAACCCAGAGCCCTGGGACAGAGCAGCCACGCATGAGGGCACAGCACTAACACAGAGCAATACAATCACTTTCAGGGTATTCAGAATAGAAGAGGATGTGTGCATGCATGAAGTATGCAGCAAATATATGCACAAAGGCTTGTACTTTCCAAAATTGTGCAGGGTACAAGCCAGCAGGCTGATGAAACACTTGAGATAAAGTAGTGTAATCAATAGTACCACTGTACCTTTAAAAACAGCAAGTCCAACACGATCAATCTGTATCACAGTGAACTACAGTAACAGAAATCCACAACTACGATCCACTAACTTAATGATAATTTATCAAGTGCTCACATTTCAGCTACTGTTGTTCATGACAGAATGAAGACTGTGTAAAAAATAATGTCATGAGTCAACATGGCATTTGACTGAAGAGAAAAGACCCATATCATTAAAATTTTAAGTAAGCCTTCATTAAATAAAATACATGGAATTAGCTCCTTCAAAAGAATTTAATTAGTTAACACATGCAGGTTAAATTCACAACCTGCCATTGTGTTTTTTTTAAGCCAGTCATTTTCTTAAAGCTTTGTCATAAGAAGGATTTTTTCCGTTGTTATTATTTCCATAATACTGATTGAAACCACCATTCCTTTATGAAAAGGACAAAGTATCCCTTGCAAACGGCGAGAAACATTTCCATTGCCTCGTTAAGGCAATTTCAATCATTTTATGCACCTTCATCAAATCGGATGCTTCAGCATTTCAGAGAGAGAAACCTCAGCAACTGCAGAGACGGGGAGGGACAACAGATCCTTAAGCAGAAAAGAGGAATTATCAGTTATCTGACTGGAAATGAAACCTCTGGGAAGCCCCATCTGCAGCCTCAGTCATTACAAATCACAACAATTATGTGAGCTCTCAGCCCATAAATAAAATTTCAATACCTACGAAGAGCTGCAATACTGTAATGTCCACAATACAAAAACATTGCCAGCTCATTCTGCGAAGCTTCGGGCTACTTGTAGTACCAGGAGAAGATGAATCAATAAAATGTTATCAGTAAAACAGTTTGATTCCTGCGCCGTTAAGCACACGGCCACTTCTATACTTCAATCCCCTCGGGTCAATATAATTTTGCACAGTTAGCCAATTCTCAGCAGGGAAATGATACTGGTGGATATTTCAGATATTCTAGACCACTTATTTCTACATGGGGGATTAAGAAAAAGAAAATCACACTTTTCTATCTGGCTCAAAAACTTGGATCTTTAGCACAACCTCACATGCTAGGGCTTTCTTAACTCAGCTACGGTAACGTCAGCTGCCCTGAACAGCTCATCATTACAATCCTGTGTGCCCTGTTCACTCAGCACTGAAAAAAGAAGCTTGGAACGTAAAGCAAGTGAAACCTGGATTTGGGCTTTCACCGAAAGTAAATCCGAGGCATAAAATAAGGTGTCATTTCTCCCTACTTAAAAAAAAAAAAAAAAAAAAAAAAAGAAGGCACATTTAAACAAATTCAGAAATAAATTCTGCTAGTTTTCTCACATGAAAGAAGCGTAAATGCCACCAACACAGACCGCGAGCCTACCTCCAAAGTTGAGGAAGCAGATATTGCCATCTTCAACCAACTCCCGTATTCTGGAGAGGGAACATTCACAAAGAATCTCTCTCAGACACAAGTCCACTTTCCTTGATTTAATTTGACAACATCCTAATGAAACAGTATAATCCTATTATGGGACCAGTCATGGGCACCACGAAGCGACAGACAACCAACTTCAGCAAGGCAGGATTGTTTCCACAAAATGGAAGAAGACCTCATTTTGCTACCAATTACATCTCATCCATTTCCTCCTTTTTTCATAATCACTTGCTCAACGTACAAACTGCGAAGAAATATCAGACCACTCAAAGGCAAAAAACTGCTTCCTCTTGTAGTCAGTTTTTAAAAAGAGATGTTTAATTAACTAAAATGTCCATCAAACACAATCTACTCTCCTGCTATTGCTCTTTTAAAGCATTCATTTCCTTAGATATGTAAATAATGTCAGAAATAAGAGAGGCAGCACATATACACTGTAATTCCCTTACTACGTATCTCGTATTAGGAAATAACATTAACGGATTTCTAGTATTAGATTTTAATGGTTAAAAAGTTAGCAGAAAACGTCTAATTGTTAAGAAACAAAGCACACATTTATAAGAAGACAAAGCTGCACTAACTCAGAATTTCTTCTGTTTTGTTACATCACCACAACTTGTAACTTTCGTCTGAAAAAGTTCTGTCATTGCAAATTCTCAGGTAGTAAAACATCAGTGATCTCCATATTCTGCTTTGCTCCTAGATAATGTACTGAACTGTCAAGGATATGTACAGGTGGAGGAAGCTTTTATATTTTACTAGAAAACTACGCTCAGAAAAATCCAATGGCATCAATACTTCTTTTATTATTATTCGTTCAAACTTTCAAAATCAAATAACTTTCCTGAGTTTGACTAGAGACTGCTGAATAGAAATTCCACTGAGGAAAGAAGTTTTAGAATAACAGCACAATACATTCAGAAATCAATAGATAAACCCTTTGCTCAGCCACGCTTCTGATAATGAGAGACTGGAGCTAGGTCTTAGAAAACAGGGCAAACTGCTCTGAAACAACTTTTCTTATCTGTCAGTTTTTGCTTTGGAACTGAAACCAGCAATAAGAACCTTACTTCTGTACCACACTCAGGGAATTATTGTAATGAAAAGCATTCTGACTGGATAATAATTTTTAATTGTAAAAATACATTCATCTTTAAGTTATAACCAGGAGAGGGACTTTTGTTTGCTTAAACTATGTGGACAATGCTGAAATGCAATTAGATAACCACATGTACCCCTTACAGTCAGAAAACAACGTGATTAGATACTCAAACTTGGGAGAGGAGATATAGAGTGAAACTTCTAAACCTATTGTGAAAATTCTTTAAGCCTGGTCTCAACTTCACTTGAACATCTGGATTAGATGACAGCCACTTAAAATACTCTTCATGCTGGAAGCATGATGGCTTTTACTTTAAATCATTTGACTTTTCTCCCCTCACTAACTGTTACTTTCTCCATTCACCAATAGAGAAAGCTTCTTGGGTTGATTATCAGCATTAGAGAAAGAGGGTAAATCAGAGCAACAACCACACTCCACCAAAGCCAGACCATTACTGCTATAACATGTGATCATGAAGCCCAACTGGATAGCACAACAGAACCAGCTGTGCTTTTCAAATAAAGGAATCCAGCACTGGTCAGTGAGCAGAAAACTACTTGTTTACCCACATGCTGTAGTCACAGACATCCCATGTCACAGCTCCTCAGATATGAACAAGGTGCAGTGACCACAAAGCGCATCCCACTGCCTCACTCCCTGGATTCAATACCAGCTCCACGCAGAACAGACAAGAAACATCCCCATGCAGAGACACAAAGGGACATGGATTTCCAGGTCCCAACATTTTGATAAATCATCCAAAAATCCCTCGTGACACAGCTCCCCAAGCTTAAGCAGGATACCTTCACTGGTACTACAGTTGTGTTACATTCATTAAAGAACTTACAGCATTTATTATCCTGTAATTCTGTAAGGCAAAACTAAAGAAACGTTGCCATGACAAACAAATACAGTGGAGTTTTTATACCAACCTGATCCCCATGATATCCCTTTATTCAATTAACAGAACCTTATTTTATTATGTATCAACTAGAAAATCAAAATATTTTCAATACTGCTGGCATTAGCCTTGTAAAGAGACAGATGAGTCTAAAAATCCTTTGCAGTGAAGCAGAAGAGCTTTGCGTGCAGCCAGATCTCTCAGTTGCCACGGACTGGGATACCATGTTATAAGACTGTAAAACCATGGCCTGTGGCTGCAGTCCAGCCTGCAGAGTAATTTAATCTAGCTCACAAAGAAACGAGGAAAATGGCCTCTGCTGTGCTGAATCAGCAGTGCTGGAAGCCGTGCCACCCTCTATCATTTAGTAAGAGAAAGCTTTGTTCATAGTGCCAACTCTGTGTAGAGCATCTATTGGGTAAAAGAAAAGACCAGCAGGAATACTATGTGCCAGATTTTCGGTAGATGTAAGTCAGAATAGTTCCAAAGACTTGGAGTTGCACTGATTTACATCATTTCAGGATTATAAGGATTTACATCCTCTGAAAGTTTCTCTTCTTTTTTTGTCTTTTAATTAAAAGAACAGCGCAGACTTAGCAGTATTGTGACTCTTCAACAGACCAAGAATTGGAAGGGAAAAAGTTTTGTAAAGCTCAAGAAAAGGAAATAAACCTTTTCTTAGTTGAAAAAGGCTAAATTAAAATTCACAAGACTTACATAAATTGAGCTATCCATGAGTAATATACATAACCACAGACTTCCTCCCTTCAGAGCTACCTAAACGTAACAATGGCAAAAAAATAAAACAGCAGTAGAATGAAAGCTTTGTCCATTCAACCTGATTATATATCATGAAAATCTATCAGCACAGATGCTATTGCTATTTATGAGTCACAACTCGGGGTCAAAATAAATGCCTTGTATTACTTCATTTTACTTTTTGCTCCTAACTGTAAGTGCCAAAAAAGTGACTGCCATGGGAATTAGGAAAAAGCACATGACTGCAAAGAAGCAGGGGGTATTGCTTGTCAGGAAGCAAGCCAACTGGGGCAGAGTTTGGACTGCTGTGACTTCTAAATAAACTCATAACTACTACATAAGGTCTCAGTGATCTCAGAGCAGCTTCTATTGCTTATTTGCTCACCTGTCAAGTAAAGCTCGATAATGAAATAAAAAAGCTCTCTGCCCGAGACTGACTGTGCCTTACAAACGTGCACATATATCATTTCTTTTCTCAGCAGAACCACAGGTGACCATGATGAGAAAAGAACAGAAGGAAAGTGAGAATCATTCTGGTACATGAGCTCCTGAGATAGGCAACAGATGTATGTTTAAGACTGAAAGCAAACAGATCCTTTAGGCACAGCCATGTGAAAAATGACATGCAGTTGCTCTTCAGGCTATTTCTGTGGCACAATGACCCACTCCAAAGCCAGTTGAGCCCTCAGAAATGCTTCAGAACACTTTAAAAAAAAAAAAACAGAATGCTGCTTACTAGTGCAACTTGGGCAATGTGTTACACAATAACAACAACAACAACAAAAAATTCAAAAGCCACATAACTTGAAAAAAGCTTAAAACAAAACAAGCCTACATTCAAGAAAAGCAGCCCCATTTCCACCATATCTTTTTCAGCATTCAGCTCCCAGCAGGTGAGTATTAAGCCTCCTGCTTCCAACGAGTCCTATTTAAAAGTGTTCTGCAAAGGCTCCTGCAACTTTAGAAGCATTAAATTTTATACCTCCTGAGCTATTTATTAGCTGGGGAGGTACTTAAATGACATTCATCAGATACTAACTTTCTTGGAGCGCATATTACTGATTTGGGTAGATAACCTTGAGCTTGGTTTTATTTATTTTTATGACAGCTCTCCCTAGAACAGTAGGTTCTTGGAGTAGGCATCACCTATGCATTCCTCTTGGAGGTGTGGGTATATATATCTTAGTCAGAAACCATTTACAAAGGACCCCAGTGCAGAAATCTTGTCTTCTCTTCACATCTCAGCAACATTCATTACCTTGAGTTGTCCAGGCACACCAGGAACCACAGCCCAGCAGCTGTGAGGAGGCCTCTCAGCACCCAGCATTCCACATCTCTCCATGCCAGCCCCCTCTCCGCTTACTTGCTTTAATTTTAAGAAGCAATGCCAGTTCAGAGATGTTAAATTCTCCTCCTTACAGATGCATTGTCAAAGGCTGATCCTGCTGCATTAACAGAACTTTGCTTTGTCATCATGTCTCCCAAGGCAATGAAACTTATATTATGAAGGTAAAACCAGCTGTGCTACTACTGCTCAATTCTGCTGATATTTAATGGGATACAACCAACATTATATCACAATTCACAGTAGAAAAAGAAAATAAAACTTTGCTTTATTGAAAATATGAAGAAAAATCATTTCAGTCAAATGCATTGTCTGCATTGAGCTTTGATAAAACATCGCAGTTAATTCACCACTCACGGAAATCCCTGCACAGACTCAGGCAATGGGAACTCACATATCAACTCCTCATTAAAACTATTTAACCTCTACTTTATGTCTAACACAGACCCAACATTTCTGACTGTATGGGGTTTGCAGTCAGGAGAAACCAGACTGATGTGTACAGTGAGAACATCTTGCTTACCATCAGCTATAGCAACCAATCCTTCAACTTTCAATTACATTTTCAGTGTTTCAGACTCTAGGCAAACAACACAAAAATCTTTTAGTAAACTTTGCACAGAGATCATCAATCCACTGCCCAGTTATTTGAACAAGCATCTACAGTGATCTCCAGGTCACTAAACTTCTCCTGATGAGCATTTGAACACAGTATTAAGAAATCCTTGGATCGTCGTCATCCTTGAAGAATTCATCACATGAATTCTTACTGTGACCTATGCTTTCTCCTTTTTCCAAACAACTGTACACATCTTTCTTCATCCCCAATGACAAACAAACAAACAAACAAAAACTAAAGGACATGAAATCAACTGATGAAAATCTTCATAAAAAAGAAAGAATAAATGAAAGGAGAAAGCAAGCTTCTGGAGATGAGCGAAATAGTTGTGTAATTTTGTAAACCTTTTGTTTTCAAGGAAGCCATGCAACCAGCCAGCAAGAATCAGTCTCTTGCACGATAAGCATACAAGACCTGTAATGATTCCTCAAGGCAGAACTTTTAATGGGGGGCTATGCTCCCTATGTGATTTTGCATCTGGGGATCCTACTCTCTCTTTCCACCCATGAAAAGAGATGCTCCAGAACCAGATTTCACCAGCAGAAGGAGTTTCCACCCCCGGCACACAAATCAACATGAAATCACTTTAAAAATTAAAATAAAAGTCAGAGTTATGGCAGGAGAACTTCAACAATATCACTAAATAGTAAAATATTAAAGCATGGTTTGGGTCTTCCAACAAGCTTTATGAATAATATTGTTTAGATTTAGCTGTGTTCCTACAGATCCCAAACAAACACCTTCAAGATATAAGACAGATTAGAAAGCATTAGTGTCATCTTAAATAATTCAATGACTGCATCCAGAGCATAAGTTTGATGGTTCATGGCCAAAGCAGAAGGATCTATCACATGAGCTCTCCAACAGTCTGTTCTGAACTAGTTTTGCTCAATGCTCTTATTAACAGCGCAGATAAAGGAATGCAGCATATGTTTGTTACATCTGTGAACAACATGGAAACGGCACAACTGCAGCACTGTTTAAGGTCAAGAGCAAGATTCAGAACAATCCTAAGTCACAGATCAGAATCAACAAAAAGAAGAAAAAAAAAATAGAATTCAAGGGAAGACGAGCAAGGTAACCCAATTCAGTAGGATTAATCAACAGTACTCATAGAAAATAACTGGGTAGGCAGGAGTTCTTCAAAAAATTGATGTGGGAGGTTATACTGGATCACAAGCTGAATATGAGTCAACAGTGTTGCACTGTCAAAAAAAAATAAAAAATTAAAAAAAAAAACAATCCTCATATAGGCTAAATCAACTGGAGTATTGCCCAGCTGAATAACCCTCCTGCCTGGTCAACACAGCCAGCCTTGGCACAGCCACACCAGCCCAGGGCACCGTGTGGAGCACAATGCTATGGGCTCAATGGACGAGGGCACAATGCGTGAGAGCATGAGAAGGCACAAATGAGTGGCTCAGCCAACACAAGCTAAGAAAACATTTTAAATGTGTTAGAAAGAAAACCAACAAAAAGCAGCAACTGTTCTCTGATGAATAAGACAAATAGCAACAGGTTTTAATTGCAAGAGACCTTCAGCTTGAAAAATGAAGAAAAAGAGGGAAGCCAGACATTGCTTGGATGTGGTTTCCAGAACTGGACTTGCAAAAGCTTGCATTCCTCCAGCCCTGTTCTGCTAGTTGTCCACAAAGCTCCATCAAACTGATAGCAATGAGCGTGAGAGGTTCAGTAACACCACAGACAGGTCTGTGAAATCAGTGAGACTTCCCGAAAAAGTCCTCCTGCCAGAAAGAACTGCAGGGCAGGGCTGATTTATAGGGATTCACCCGTTAATGACTACCTTGACCATACCAGGAAGAAACAGGTTATTAAATTTTATGCTTTAGATTAGCTCCTATTTGAAGTTATTCAAGTGCAACATTTCTTTATTTTCTGACATCTTCTCAAGCTCACTTGTGGATATTTTATCTTCAGAAACCAAGAATCTAAATATCACGTCGCTCCTCCTGACTCACAGTGAGCAAAACACATTTGTTTCGCCGACCTGTCTTTTATCATTCCCCAAACCGACTGAGGGATACGTAGTTTTCTATGGAACAATTTTTGTAATCTTGACTATTTATCTTTGGATAATTGCTATATTCATAATTATTTTAAAGACAATTTTGTTTAATAAGGATTGGAATTGCTTCTAGACAAAGTCAGTCTAACAAAATTTTAGACCGAAAGCACTTTTTGTGACTAATCTACAAACTGCTACAAAACTGTGATTTATAATAGGCATAGTAATAGCCTTAATGATTGCAGTGCTGCCGGGTATCCATGAAACGCACAGATTGGCTCATTTCAAAGCAGAAAGGGCATTTTTTTTCTGCATCATGGGTGGCCCATACATATCTTCAGGGTCCTTGGAGGAGCTTCCAACATTCCCACTGCGCGTTCCACATACCGGCTGCTATTACCATGCTAATGTTAATAGGCTGTAGTATATGTGACCCTCTGAGCAGCAGCATAACTAGCAGACTACTGAATTACTGCCACTGGCTCTCTATTACAAAACGCTGGCAAGCAGGCAAAGCAAAAATAATTAAAATTTTGTATTGGAAGGGAGCAGAAAGCAGGAATCTAAACAGGCTGGTGGAGAGAGAGTTTGGAGCCTGGGGTCATAAGGCACAGGGCAGCAAGAGCGACTGCAAATCTCCGTTTCCAATGACAGGGCAGCCCATATGCCAGAACATTTGCTGCTCCTCTCTCCCTCTGTGCAATTACAATTCAAAATTAATAAATAAATTAGCGACAATGAATGTAAGCAAGAAGAATCACAAAGCCTGTGGCAAAAAGAAATCTTGTTCTACTCAACTATTTTTTATGATGCAGGAAAACTCACTTGGGGAAGATTCTGCTGAAAGAAGTGAGGCAGCCAGTACTAATGACAAATATTTTGGGAAAACAGAAACTCCATATGTTCCACATTTATTATACTAAAAATAAAAAGGAAATCAAGAGCTTTTTGAATTTAAGTGTAACATTTCCTTATGCCGGGAGACAAACTGTGCCTGAGTTAAGTCTGGACATTAATGGAAGCAAACAGCAGAATAGTGGTCCCTGGTGTTTCAATTATAGTCTCTTTAGAAGTTATGCTTCCAAGAAGTTACAGAAATACCATTTCCCTATAAGGATCTTTTTTTTTTTTTTTTTTTTTGGCAGTCTGTTGCCATGTTTTTATTTAAAGTTATTTGATCTCCACTTGCAGAAAATCTCTGTTCATCACTAATTTTCCATACAATCACCACTTTCAGAATCTCGAGAGCATCCCACTGCAGGGCAGCAAGGCATGGCCAAAGCCCATGGGGCTCTAAGCATCTCCAGGCTCAGAGATGACTCCACAACCCCTCCGAGCAGCCGGCTGCATGTTTGACAACTACCAAAGAAGCTATTTCACACTGAGAAATAGAATTTCTTGCACTTCTGTTTGTGCCTATTTCCTTTTGCCCTTTCTCCATGCACATCTGAGTGCTGCCTAGCCCCACCATCCCATGAAGCATTTACATGTAATGCTTACATCTCCCTGAGACTTCTGCAGGATAAACAACCCCAGATCTCTCAGCCTCTCCTTTCAAAAATGCTAATAAAAATATTTTTTAAAAAAGTACTGAAATATCACTGTTTTCTGGGCAGTAACATCTGATGGCACCAAATGTCAACGGCATTTCTGACCATAGACTCAAAAAGCAAAAACTTGGAGGGGGTCATTTAAGCATCAACAGGAAAATTGAACACGAAATAAGATGCTCTTCAAATCCTTCAAATAGTGCACAGAAAGATTACGTACACTAAAAATAGGTATGGATTGAGTCCCTCCATCCAGCATGAATTCCCATTGCAGCGTCCAGGAGCATTCAGGAACAGGCTGTAGGAGAAATCAAGACTGGAGTTCCTGCTAAAGGCTCCTCTTAGTTCCCTTGTCAAACTATTCCAAACCTGGAGTCCCAAAACACAAATAGTGACCGTATTCAATCACTGCCTTCTTGTCTTTGTTCCTACCACTACATTTACACAGATGTACAAAGTAGGGCATTTTGTTCTGTTCACTTCTGCAGGAATTAATTCTGACTATATTTCTACCCCTAAAAGGAAGAGAAACAGCCTTCTTTCCCTATGTTACCTAAATTCATTCTATTATATGGAAAAACAATATTAAAAAACAGATTTCTAATTAAATCATATCTTCTGTACTTTGAATCTCTTCTTATCCTTTAAGTGAGACTTTTAAATACAATCTAAATCATGCCAGCATTCTACGGACTGTGCATAGTTCAAGCTACTGCAGAACTAAGCACTTCACAATCCTCAGTCTGCAATGAAATAAGGAATCTCCTGAAAAATATTATGCTCATTTTCCAAGAGAAAATTAAGGAGGAAGGAGGCTTGCACATGAATATCAATGGAATTAGGCTATGAAAACTGGCATTAGGTCAGTGAAAATAAAGCAATATTTCACTGCTGGAACAAATAATTTTCATTTACCACATGTGAAAAACAGAACTTCCAAAATGCTTTCAGCATCTGCTCAGAGGGATCAGAGCTCACGAGCTCTGTCAGCAGCAAGCAGTTTCTGAACACAGAAGTGACTCGGAAATTAACATTTTCTAACCTTAACAGACCTCGCTTTATTGGTTTGGACTTCAAGACAACAGGTATTTCACAATAAGCAACGCATTTACACTGATCCAGGCATGGCTTACTTTCTAACACCCTAAGAAAAAAAGAATTATTCATTAGAAATGGTTTCGTTTTCTTCCCTAATATCTATATGTTTGTTTGGTCAGAGTTCCCGATTTGAAGCATCTTCAATTTCCAAGAGACAAAATTTTTCCTCACCTACTAAAGAAGAAAAAAAAGGAAGAGAAGCTCGAGTCTGTTTTTGTGGAAGCAGATTTATTCGGATAAAAATCAGTTGCTTTCCCAGAATGCAGAAAGAAGTAATTTTACTTGGGTTTGAAGAATTTGGTTCAAAGCTCTGAACTAGAAAGCAATATATATAGTTATTAAACAGTGTAAGGGGATTAACTCTACAGAGTGCTATTGACTACTCTGGTCTCATTAACTGGCATTTTATTTAGATAAAAACGTCAACTTCAACATCAAATTTCTGTGCCAGAAGTTAGATATGAAGAAAAATGTTGAAAATGAATATGCATCAGCAGTTACCCCAATCTATGGGGGCTCTTTCTATGGCCTCCCCTGCAGCTCACGACTGAAACGGTGAGTTTGATCTGCAACAAGAAGAACTGTGTTTGGAAGAAGTTGTGGAATGGGAGAAGAGTTTGCTGAGAAACAGCTTCACATGAGCGTGCACAAACCTAACCCAGAGAGCTGATGCCTCTCGGCCTTTATTTACTCCAAGGAATGAAAAAAGGTTATGGTTAGAGATCTGGATTCCCTACTTTCAGATTTTATTATGGAACTGTGAAGCTAATTATGTGTATGATAACTTCAGTGGTTGCTTTTCATGCAGAATCACAGAGCAGAAAATAATGAAAGCAGGAAGGGAAAGCCTCCTTTCGAGCCCTGAGCAGCTTGCAGAAGGCACTGGGTCTGTCAGCAGGCTGCAGCAAGGCATCCATGCTGCAACACGCTGGGCAACCCTACAGAAGCCTGGCAGAACCCCAGAATGCACCCAGCATCCCTCATGATTCTTGCTTCCTAAGAAAGCCCAGATGGCCCCAGAGGGTGCTCAGAATATGGAATTAATGGCAGGCAGATACCTATGGATTCTTTGGATTCTACTCAAAAGAGAAGTTGGAATCCACACACATAATGGGGATTGAATTCCATTAGTCAATTCATGTACTGCAGATACACGTTTCCTGTCAATAGCCCCAGTAGATCCCTGGGCACTTGCTAGGTTATCTGTTACTGTAGGTGCTTAGCAAAACCACCAGCGTTTCTCCTAGACGTGTTACCTGAAGCAGTCTTTCTGTCAGGGTCAAGCATCACATATGCAGCAGTATTTTGTGGCTGGGTGGCTTTTTTCAAGCAGAGCTGCCAGTACACTGCCTAACACAATGCACAGGACACCTTCAGTTTCCTGCACTGTTTTAACCACAGGAATGCAGTACAAAAGCAGGTGCAGTACATATCCCTAGTTATTGCCATGTGAATTACTAGCAACCAGCCTCAAACACAGCTTGCGAAGGTTTGTTCAGGTTCCACCACCTCCCATTATTTGTATTTCAATTGAATATTTGTTTGCACACTGCCATAGGAAGGCTGGGGCGTTTTGCTCTATCCCTTCTGTTTTCTAAACTCTCACAGCCTTCCTAAGTCCAACTGTTAGAGGTTGCAAGGGCTGAACAGTGGAGATTCTGAAGCTTTTGAGGGGAGAACAAAAGGCTTCAGCCACAAAGAACATCCTTCTTTTAAGACCCAGCTGAGAGGTGGCTCCACGTAGAATTCATTTGGAAAAAGAAAAAAAAAGACAGTTACTTCAGTGAAGTTTATATGTTGTACTTGTTTGTAAACAAGAAGCGTGACAGTGAAAACCATAGTGTACAAACAGTTATGTTTTGATGCATTTGCCTGGAGTTTGGCTACCTTTGCTTTCACACACGTGCTGAAAGCAGCACAAGCTGGCGCAGCTCATTCGGACTGCTGCACAGAAACAAACTGTGCTTCCACACGCTCCTACCCAAATGCAGCTGCCCACACAAGCAGAGTTATCCTGCTACATTGGTACAGGCACTATTTCAGATGGGCAACAGAACCATGAATCACTGTAGATGAAGAGAAGCAAAGAAAAAAACAACAACAAAAAAAGGGCTGTGTGCCTTCACTGCTTACGCTGTCTCTTGGCTGTATGGAAGGCTACGAGACACACAGCAGTAGTGGGGGTTAGCTGCATCTCTGGAAGGTGACCAGGGTTAACCACGATGGCACTAGGCTGGAAAAACAATGCCATTAACACTCATTGCCAATTGCCATGGTCTCACCAATAAAATCCAAACTTCCCATTGTTAAAGATGTCATTTTTGGAGTCTTCAAAGATCTTAGAAAAACAGTCAGTGTCCGGAGCATCAGCCTGCCTTGTACAACCATCCTGCGTACTATCTTCAGCACCCTGCTTCTCGTGGCTCTTTCCCTATAAGGCCACCTGCCCATCACTTCCATTCACCTGAGCCTCAGCTCTGGGACAGATCCCAGAGTCAGCCCCAAGTTGCTCTCAGTGCAGCACATCGTGTCAGTGCTCCCCACCTCTGGGGAGCGATGTTCTCACCACTTCAAGTTCATGTTAATAATTAACAAAGAGGAAAAAGATACCTGAGTTGTAATTGTCCTCAGTCATAGAGCAGTTTTGAGATGTTTTTTCTTAAGGCTAAGGAAGAAAACAACCAAACGCCCTATTTTAAACATTATCATGCATCAGTGATCAACGCTCAGTTTATTATCCTCCAAACAAAAACAAAGACAAAAATAAATGGATTTTACTCCTCCAGCTAACGTTAGGAGATGCAAGGATGGCATTTCTGAGGAAGGTGCAGGCTCCATGAATTAACTCAGCTAATACCCCATCATTGGGATCCAACGTTCGGCAGCGATGTGTAGTACGTGGTATTTGTGGCCCCATTGGGGAAAACTATTTTAAGTCTAATTAAGATGAAATTTGTAGAATGCAAATGCTTTTCATTTATATATAAAACAAAATGCCATGACATTTCTCCCATCCATTTATCATAAACAAGTTAATTACTGTGTAACAAATAGCTCCTGCTAGAATCTGTGTGTTTTGAGGATGTTAAAGAGCTGACTCAGGCAAATAAGATGAACCACAACGTAGCAGTTGATAGCTTATGGGATACTTATAATAAAACAATGACTCTGTAAAAGCTCTTCTTGTCAAATTTTAGGACTAAGCTATTTCCATTGGAATAAGTCAGTTATAAGCAGCCATGATCTGTTTAACTCAATTGAAACCTAGAGTACTTTAGGCACTTAGATACACTCACCATGCTGCTACAATTAGAGCAAGCTTAAAAGGGAAACCAGTTGTAGGACCAGAGTGTATCCTCCAACCACTCAGTAGCTGTACTTCCCAGCACCTGAGGCTGACCTCCTGCATCACATCTGCCCAGTTGACAATTTGGCCAAGGCTGATCCCATCTTCAGGCTCTGCAAATTGTCCCCCCTCCCTCTTTCCCAGGGTGAAATGGTTCTTACACAGCACACAGATTTAGGATTTGCCCGGGGAAACCCCTGAGAGCAATTTAAACTATATATACCCCTTTTCCCCAAACCCATGAAATGACCATCAGGTGAATCCCTATCTGCTGTTTTGTATTTTTCAGTGCAAACAGCCCCACTTGGCCCAAAGATGAATTACTGAATGCTGATGAATAAGATGGTGGTAGCTGGCAGCAAAGCTTTGCGTGGTAAGATGGTGTGAAACAGTACATATGTCAATCTATCAAACATGTTAATGTAAGCAATCTGAACCCATTTTTGGTCTGATCTATTGTACAATACTTCACCCAGATGGAAGAACGAGATAAACATTTTATGCCTCAGACATATCAAGTGTTAGGAAGTAAAATTAAACCTAAACTGGAAAACTACCAATTTTACATGCTAAAATATAAAGAACAACACAAGCACAAAAAAGGATTTTATGCAGCAGATTTCCTCCCCCATTATCCCACAAGTTAATTAAATATATTTGTTTCCTCTGATAAACAGCAGCATGTATTTCGCTTATTAGCAAGCGCAGCATTTGCACTCCCCCCCCCCCCTTTCTCCTTCAGTTGACAAAATTCTTACAAATCACATCACCAGGGACAGTGCTACCAGGACACAAATCTTACAGCAGTGCGATATCTGGGGGGAAGTTCAACCCCAAACGAGCAGCAGTTTCACCACGATGAATGTAAAACTACAGCTGGACCCTAAGGATAAAATTAATGTTCATTAAATACATTTTTTTTCATTCAAATCAATTTGACAGCCTAAATATAATTCCACATTTCAAGGCGGCCACTTGCAACCGAAATGAAATGACAGCCACTCTGCTGCCTTCATTCATTGCTGAACAGACCTGCTCCATCCCTACCGCCCACCTACACGAACATGCACTGCAACATATCAACTAAACACAAAAAAATAGTCCTCCAAGCAAGTGTATTAACGACGTGATCTTCCAGTCTTTGGAGGACGCTGTGTATCAGATGACTTCCAAAGCTAAGAAGTGTGAAAGTACTCAGTTCACAGACTGGCCTGGAAGACCTTGCAACTTCTAGTTTTGGAAAAATTGCTACTAAACATGTAAACATTTGGTACCACGCCTCTAATATTTACTGCTCTGTTTTACTCTCGAGTTTGTCTGTGTCCAGCCCTCTAGCTGGCTATCTTTCAAGCAACAAATAAATTCCCCAACATCTCCCAGCTGATGCCAGGCCAGTCAAGAGAATTCCTGAACAGCAAAACAAAGACAGTCAGGCTTAGAAACAAAACTGATTGCCAACTCATGTAGAGAGAAAACATCCAGCCCTGGATTCCACTGAAGCCAGAAAGAATACAGCTCTCCATCTCCCTAGAAATCAAAGTAACAGAGCAGGTGGTGGCTGTGCAGGAAGACAGAAACGCCAGCTTTCTGGCAGAGGAGCGTGCATGAGAGTAAATGCACTCAGGAGAAAGTAGCAAAGGGTTTGCAATCCCTCTTGCAGGGTATCGGAACCTGTTGTGCTCTCCATTCCTACAGCACGCTGTGTTTTTAGAACTGCTGTAGCATCCACTAGTGGCTGGCGATTAAACTTAAGAAGGGGGCTGGGAGGGGGATGGGATTTTGATCTTCAAGAAAAACAACGATTTTCTGCATCATGCAAATACAAAGTTTAATTATTTTTAACTTGAAAGGGAGACAGATCAATACACAGGAAAATCTATTGTTATTTGGATTACGAAGATGTCTCAGAGTTTACAATCACAAAAGTGGTTATAATCCTCCAATTACTATAAAGCTAATTGGTAGTTTCTTCCTGCCTGTGTTTTCATGTTGTCAGTGGGGCAGTAATGAAAATGAATGCCACATTTGTGAACAGAATGTCTGTAGGCTTGTTTACCACATTTCCAACAACAACGTCTGCTTTATCATGCATTTCAAAGCACAGATAATTTAAGGATCTCTGAATTTCATACATAAAAATACTTTCTAAAATATCAAATGTAGAGTCCCTTCAGACAGGGTGGGAGTGGGAGACTTAAAAGCAAAGTGCTGACCTCGCATAGCACAGGCGAGCGATGCACCTGAAGCAGACAGCACGTGAACTTGGAGTGATTCATCTGTATTCAAAACCGCGCTCACGTAAACCACTTAGTGTTTCATCCTCCTACAAACATAATTCTGCAGACAATTTCACCATCACAACCAGCATCTGTAAGTCTCCTTTCACCTCCCCAAGTACAGTTATTGCAGTGCCTATTAAAGCATTTTATTCCACTTACCTTTGAGTAGCTTCTGCCCTTCCACGATATTCTGGGAGACGAATGCTGTGTAGTCTTCTTCTGAAAAGCCAGGCTTGCATGTGGGTCTAACTGTAAGATCCCCATTGAGTGCCTGCAAAATCAAAGAAGTAAAACACACACCATGACTTTTGAGGTTTGGTACAACGCTCTGTGTGCAATGATGAAGTGCTTAGCACAGGCAAACCCGGACAGTAAAGCAGCGTGCAAGTAGAAACCATCTATGCTAAAGTGCCTGTCTGTTGGCATGGATCCATACTGTAGCTGCAAAAATAAAATGGGCCAGAAACTAGTTGCCTGACTACAACAGAAAGCATTGTTTGTAGGAAGGCTGGATACTGGGCACTGTCAGAAGAAGGGAGGAAACAAAGAACAGCAATTCATCAAGTGAGCAGTGCTCACCCTGGAGCCACGCAAAGGCCCAGTGTTGCAACATCCAGATCACTGAGTCTTGCTATCGAGAACCAGAGTGAGCCCCAGGATGGGAGAAGGACCCCCAAAGCTCGTGGCTGCCCCAGGAGCTTGCAGCCCACGACAGCCCCCCTCCTTCCCTGCACCAGCCTCGCGGCTGCTGCCTCCATACTACCAGGCTCAGCCCGTGCCCCAGCTCTAGGGGAGGTGGAGGGATGGCCAGCAGAAATGTAACAGTGCCATCTAATAGCGCAGCCCCGCATGTAACCTGACGGCACCCAGGGACAGCACCGGACTCAGCGCTCAGCTGCTCCGTCCCAACTTTGTGCCGTACTGCGAGAAGCGCTCCCTGCTATGGGGGCAAATCAGTGCAGCCGTAGGTACGGAGCGCGCCGTCCCAGCGCAGAGGGTCCCAGAGCCCGTTCGTTGAAAACACGTGAACGGGCTATTTGCACGCAGCGATTGCCCGGTGATCGATGCATAAACAAGTGCTGGTGACAAGGGATTTTATTTCTGCTGCTCCTGAGATAGCTGCGGTGAGGCTAAGCCCCGGTCCAGCAGTGGTGCAGCTAAAGGAGCAGAGCATCACTTCCCCGGGAAAGAGCGACTCCGGGCACACACCTGGTTCTGCGCTTCCCCCAACACCCGCGGGCAGTGCCGCATTACAGACAGAGGGAAGAGTCCCTTCGGTGCTGCTTAGCAAGCAGAACGCAAGGCAGCGGACTCCGCGAGAACCCCCAGCTCGGGAGACGGATTGCAGCGACCGCACGGGAAGATCCAGAAAGCCGCGGCTCCGCGAGCTCTGCCCGGCGCTAGCAAGATGTTGCAATTAGGAAACATTTCAAAGGGGTTGGCTGAAGATAATAGGCTTCCAATCCGAAATCGCCCCATTACTACAGCCGTTCTCGTGCTACACGCGAGCACAGCGGCTCAGACGTGGGACAGCCCCGCGCGGCACCGCGGCACGCGGGCGGAGAGCGAGCAGCAGAGCCAGCGGGAGCTCCGCGCAGCACCGAGCGCTGCGGCCACGCGCGGGCACTGGCGGTGCGCTGCGGGTAGCGCTTCGGCAAGGGGGAAAAATGTATATATATATAAATAAATAAAAGAAAAAGCAGTCAACTTTTTCAGCCCGTCAGCCCCCAGCACGGCTCGGCCCCTCGGGATGGTTGCGGGCGGACGGAATAAAAGTTGGAGCCGGCGAAACAGGGCGGCTGGGCGGCGGTGCTGCCGGGACGCGCCGCGAAGCCGAAGTTTGCCCGGCGGTGCGTAAGGGGAACGGGGGGTAGCGACGAGTTTTAACGGCACCACCGAGACATCGGATTTAAAGCGAATAATAATTAATAGTAATCACAAGAAAAGGAGAAACGGGAAAAGCCGCAGAGAGCTGCGGGAACGCGGCTCCGCTCCCACACCCGAAGTTGCCGCGGCTGTCGGGGAGCGGAGGCAGCACAGCGGGGTGCCGGGCTGCTGCCCCCTCCCGCCCGCCGGTGCCGCCCCACTTACCGCCGCCGAGCCCCAGACGAGCAGCACCAGCAGCAGCCGTGAGCCGGTCCTCATCGCCCCGGCGGCGCCCGCCCGCCGGGCCGTGGCGGTGCACTCGGCCGCCCCGTGCCGTGCTCCGGCCGCGCTGCGCGGGGACAGCGACGACAACCGTGCGCACTCTCGCACCCCGCCGCCGCTCCTCGGTGCCCGCTCTGGGCTGCAGGTGAAGCGCCCGCCGCGCGCCGCCGCCAACAAGCCCCGCCCCCTCGCCCCGCGGCGCGCGGGCACGCGCCGCCTTAAAGGGACAGCACCGCCCCGCCGCCACGCGGGGCCGAGGGGAGGGTGGGGGAACGGAGGCTGACTGTGCGTGGGGAGGGAGAGGGAGCTGACAGAAGAACTAGCGCAGCGAGGTGAAAAAATCAGCACGTTCAAGGGAAGGATGTACTTAGTGAGGGGGAAAGTTGCCAAAAAATGAATCCACTGAGGAAAAAGTAGTGTGAGCCAGTAGAAAAAGTCACATATCTAGTGGAAAAGTACAGTTCTCAGGGGAATGACGCAGCCACTGGGGCAAAAGGCGACACGTCTGGGTGAAAACCTCACAGATCCCTAAGGAAAAGTGTGACTGGGAAAGGTTGGGATGTTGTGTGAGGAAAACCTGAGCTGTGAGCGAGGGAAGGGAGAACAGCAGAGCAGCACGTCTGCAGGGAGAACCCGTCTATCAGTAAAGATTCATCCAGATTAGGGTAAAAAAAAAAAAAAAAAAAGGTGATAGGCAGAAAAATAAATGGGCTTCTCAGCAGTGTGAATGGGTGGTGTGCACACAGCCTGTGTGTCAGGCCTGGTCCCGTGCACATCAGCAGAGGGCACGGCTGACACTGCTAAATGGGCCCAGAACACGACAGCCAGTCCTTGGTGCTGCACAGTGCTCTGAGAGCAGAAAGCTGCGATTTCCAGTGCTAAGTTTGGCTCCAGTTCTTCCCATCCAGCCTGAACCTGGCATCCGAATGCAATCTTTTCCCTTTCTGAATGTGGCTCGACTCCACAAATAAGCGTTCTCAGGCATGTATATTTTGTGCATATAAATCCAACATTGATTTGCATAAATAGATGCATACTATCTGATGTACGTGCAAAATCAGACATTGCGGCAGAAAAATCTAGCCATTAAACTATTCTGTTGGATTCGCACGTTTTCTAAGGAATGAGACACATAAATCCACTGACTGCATCTTTTGCTATTGAGTAGATTTAATGGCATTGTGTTAACACCTAGAGATGTTAACGACGAACTGAGACCTCATTGTATTGAGCTCTGTAGGCACATATAATGAAAAGATTGTTCCTACCCCACCAATTTACAGCCTTGGTGGATTATAGGGTTTATTTTGTTTTTAAACAAGTATTTCTGAGCGTGTTATATAACATCAAATAAATCCCATCATTGCCTTGAATTTAGTGTATACCCCCTTTTTATGGAGCAAGTGAACAAAAGCAAAAAACAATCAGGTGTCACTATGATAGAAAAAAATGTATCCTTAGATATATATATACATATAATCTAAATTTGCTCCTTTTATTTTTATCCTAAATTCCAAAGTTTGCAGCAGATCGTTCCAGGCTGAAGGGCAGCTGCTGCTGTTACGTGAATAGAACTACTCTGGAGACTTCTGGGGATTTTTTTGGATCTGTGCAACCAAAGCATGAATATTTCCTTCTGCAAACCTGTGGCCAGCGATTTTGACTCTTGCTGGACTGCAGCCGTTGCTACGCATGTGTTCACTCTCTTTGATAACTTTGTTAATATGACAAGTTCTACAAGTATTGTCAAAATAAGTCTGACACCACAACAGATTGTGAAGAAAAGGCAGAGCAGTAGTGAAAAAAAGATAGAATTCTTCAACATGTTTACAGTGGATTTCTAATCTGATGGCAAAGGGATTTTTTTCCCAAACTAGTTTGCCACCCCTCTTTTCTAAGCTGTGGTTACTGATTCTGTGCTTATGGAATGATTGCAAATGCACTGAGTTATTTCCCAGTTACATTTCCATTAACACTAAGCTATGTGAGACACCAGGTAGCTCCCCAAAGTAAGGCATTTCCAGAAGGATCAGATCATCTGAAAATGAGAATACAGACCCCTTCTTCAGTCAGTGGGAATCACTGGTTTAGAGGTACGGAAGTTTCCACTCTACCATCTTCCCTCAACCCTTGACAACGAAAGAGTTGGAAAGAGTTAAAACTTCGCTGAGGGATTAGTTACTACTTCAGCCATCTCCTTGTTTAGAAGCAATTAACGTGAAGTATTCGTAAAATGCCGTCCTTCAGGACTTTAAAGAAAACTAAAATCTGCCATTTACATTTCTGCGGCTACTGAACTTTCACGAATTATTGCATTTAAGTGTAGAGGTCTGAGCTGGGACTGAAAACGTGTTAGCTGGGAAGGTTAGCTTCACAGTCGTACTTCACTTTGTGTCTGCTGGGAGACTGGTTATGAATTGATATTCATGCAAAGGAAATGGAAAGCTCCGCCATCTAACATATGAACACTACGATATGTGGATTTGGCTGGATGTAGACATTTAAGAGACTCTACATGCACATTAAATCAACTTGCTAAACACCTCAAGAGCAGAACTGCTGATCCTAAGAGCCAACTTGCTACACTACACAACGCTCAAGAGAATAAAAGGCTCATAGATGAGACATCTACAGAACTGACTGTGCCAAGATAATGAGGTGAACAGAGTACACCAGGGAATTTGCTCTCCTTGATGCACATATGTAATTCCTATTGACAGCACTGGGAGTTACACGTACATATCAAGGGGACAATAGAACTGTTGCTAGAGGAGATGAGTATCAGATGTGAGCTGTGTTTTCATGGGGAGAGAAAGAGAGAGGGAGGTGTGATCACTGAGGGACAGCACAACACACAATAAAATTGTCAAGCAGCCATCAAGTACATGAAAGCACGGGAATAACAAATTAAATGGACAAGAAGTGAGAAAACAAAATCTCAAGAGACTTTTCCCTTCCTAGCTTGGGGCTGATGTCTGAATTCAACTCCTTATCTGGGAAATATTCCTGCTGGTTTAACCTGATCAGTTCTCTGATACGTACACATTACACTGGATTCAGTTAAACGGTTGTGGCATAGACGCTACAGAAAATAAATGTTTTGATTTAAAAATCTGAAAAAAGAAACTAATACTATGTGAAGACCAAAATTTAAGTTTTGTCCGTATTATTTAATGTTTTTTTGTTGTTGTTGTTGTTGTTTATGAAGTAGGAGATAGCTTTTGAACTGATGAATCAGAGTCATTATTACTAATTCTGGTTTTATGTCAAAAGGAATAACAAAGGAATGCATGTATACAGACATTGAGAAACAATGATTCTTCTGGCTTGATAATAATGTCAAATTACGAATTTGCATAAGCAGTTCAAAACCCAAGAGAATAAGAAATGTCTTCAGATTTACTCCACATTTGGGATCTTTTTAGGATGTACAGGGCAGATGGGAGAGGGGGAAACTGAAGAGCAACATTAAAGAAAAGACAAAGCTATGAAGAAATTACTTGTCAGACAAGGGTGGACCCATCAGATCTAGACAGAAGCCAACACTGGAAACAAAGAAGCTCCTGAGTAGGAATAGCATAATCACAGTGGGAAAATAAGCAACAGTGAAAGCCAGACTTTGGTACACTTACACAATTCTTTAAAGAAACAGCACATCAGTGGAGCTACACGAATGGTTGGACACAGTTCAAGATTCTGGATTTCCTATGATCTGGCTCTAGTACAAAATTTAAAGACAAAATCATGAGTCACCAAGGAGAAAGTGATTTGAAGAAAGAATCCACAGGAAAAAGCACAGAACAAGGACAGAATATTTATCAATCTAAGCTGATTCTGTACTCCCCTGCACGCGCTACCTGTGTATGGAAGGTGAGAAGGATGCAGCTATCTTTCTGGTTAAAGAGGTCTTTTGAAGTCACATTTTCAGTCCTGCTAGACATGGTGAGATGCCAAGGAATTTGAACTTTCTCTCTTTTACGCTATTTACTCAACAGGACATTGCGGCTCCTGTTGCTTCTCCTTCTGAGTTGGTAATGTGAATGGCAATGAGGAAAATATAACTTCAGAGGCCCTACACCAAACCTTCCTGCTCAGTTAATTACACTGATCAGGGGAGGCCGACTTTAGTGTAGTCTGACCTCCAGTTATGAGGCACACTGTGGTCTCCCCAGTGTGGGGAGTTGCAGGCGTTGATGGCAGCATGCCAGCAATGGCTATATTAAAATCCATTTTAAAATCCCAATTCGATGTCTGTTTCACCATAGATGAGGTAATACATCATAAACTAATGTAATTCTCAGTATAGTATTGTAAAACACAATCGACCTATGCAGAACAGTAAAATTTCTACTACTTTTTTTTCCTCAAATTCATTTATTGTATCATTGCAAAAACTAAAGAGTAAGGAAAAGTAGACTCAGAAGTTTAATAGATTTGCATCATTGCAAGTTAAAGCAGTGGTATTAAAAAACAAGCATGAAAAGCAGGCAGAATTTGTGTTGTTCTCAGCCACTTTTACACTTACAGATTCAGCAAGACAGCAGAGGAAGCAGGCAGGATCTAACATATAAAGCCTACAGTTCCGTAATTTCTACTCATTGCACAGAAAAGAATTGCAAATGTGTATTGATGTAATTAAACTTGGTGTCCCCAGGTCCTCACAGGGACTGCAGGAGAAGGAGGACTTTGTCAGACTTGCTGCTTTTTCTGTTCTTGTTGTTTATAGCAGTAACTCCCATCACTTCACCATCTCCTTCTCCTCTCCAGCTCCCACTCCTTCTTTGGTGGACATAACTCTATCAACATTAAAAAGTATATATGTATAGAATGTATTTCAGTCCAGATCTCAAAGTAAGTTGCTCTGGTCGCTCTGGTCTCTGGTACAAGCAGCAATATTTGTAAATAAACATTCTTTCATCTATCAAAATCAAATGATCCAGATTAGCCTTTCTTTTCTTATTTGGTGACACACACTTCTTAATCAGAAAAAAAAAAAAAAAAAGTTTGTTGTTTTCTGTGCAGATTGGTAAAGTTAATGAGAAGTTACATTCTGAGCACTCTGCTTTTTGTGGCACTCAGCTTGTTTGTATGCCTCCCAAATATTTCCTCCTCCTGAATACATCCAACACTTTTAGCACACCGGCAGATACTCTAAATTGTGTGTGAGCATACTAAATGCTGAGGCAGAACTCCTCAGAGAAAGCCAGTTACCTTTTTAAAAATAAGTCATTTTCTGGAGCTGTCAGCATTTTGGGTCAAAAACCACCTGGGAGACAAAGCACTTCACAGGACACAGCTTTGACAGCCTATGGACTTTGGTAATAGAACAGCAAAAAAAATGACAAAAGTTAGAAAGAAGGGAGAGAGAGGGAAAGATGTGTAGGAGACTGCTTTATGACAAAACATCACACACTCAAAGAGATTCAGCACATTTCCAATTTAAAAAGGTGGTGATAAATTTATAGTTTGTCTTTATATAACTTCAGTCAAATTCAAGATGTGTATGAAATTTATCTGAACATCTGAATCACAGATTTATCTATAAATTAGGGTAGTATCAAGTGGAAGATTTCTACTGGTCATGGAATCACAAACTCATAGAATGGCTTGCATTGGAAGGGACCTTAAAAATCATCTGGTTCCAACCCCAATAATATTACATGCCTAAATTGAATAAAGCCTAGCAATAAAAGAAAGGGAACTATTTAGGAATTACATGTGCATAACCAAATGAATAATATGGACTGACTGTGAGCAAATAATAACAATTTTACAAGTTCCCCACGTGCATACACATAGAGAAAGAATAGGCTCACATGGGTTAAAACTTTGATAAGTACCTCTGGTAGGTGAACTCAGCTGTTCATCTGATACATGCTATTTCTGGATGTTGGTGGGGCTCCCACATGGGCAGTTCTGAGTTCTGATTGCAGTGTAACTGCTGCCTTTGCCAGCATCTAGAAGTATCTGAACTCTCAAGATTAATTACTTGAGCTCATGTATTTATCAAATGAGGTAGTTTGTGTTTTTCTTATTAACACTAGCAAATGGATCCTAAGGTCTCACATCACCTGTTCTGCTCCCAGTTCCATAAGTGGGACTGGAACTTTCTTTAGCAAACATGTAGGCACTAAGAATACACCCAAGATCAAGTAAACTGAAGACAAAGATTGACTCCAATAGATCGTGGATAGAGAGAGAAATGCTGTGGGAGGTTTTCCTGCACCATTCTCTGCCATGAGCTGCAGGCAGCTTGTGGTTTAACAAAGTGACATTGTTTCAGTGCTTCTGATTGTGAGAATCCATCAGTAGGAAATGGCACAATCATGTAACAGAGTTTATTGCGGCCTAGGAAGGAGAGCAAGATTTAGATGGGACATTTTTGTTGCAACACTTTAACAACCAGTACAAATTCCACCTGCTACAAGTTACAGGCTGAGCTGAGGAGGCTGTACATCAGCTACCCAGAGAGCTTAACAGCGTGGTCATTTACACAACTGATCCTTAAGTCTTTTAGGAGATATAAATGTAATAACCTCACTGTGAAAACCTCAGCAGGATGCAGACATTGTGTTTATCCACATGAAAGATATTGCATTATATTGTATACTGTCAGACAAGTCAATTTTTTTAGTCCAGACCTAACATAAGCTTCTGTTTAGTAAACATGATGAGAGTGAAACTTTTACATATATATATATAAAGTGCTTAATTTGCATGCAAAATTGCCATAAGTATGTATGCAAATAGGAAAACTCAGGCACAGATGACTAATTAAGTGCATTTATGTGAGAAATTACCCAATGCACGCATGGATTCCCCGTAATTGTACACACAACTCAGATGTGCGATTGCATATGCATTTTGGACACATAACTGATTGAAAAAATTGTTTCTCCATACTGTATTGGAATAACTGATACACATGATCAGACATAGGACAACTGATACGGCTTCTGACAGAAACAGCAAAAGCTTGTGATGAATTTTATGAAATGAATGTAATTTTCCATCTCTAGCACTACTGTTTTCTGATTTGCTTATAATCATAATGTACAAATTTATGATTTGAAAAGAGCCATTTCTAGAAGTACTGTCAGGAAACAGTCAACAAAATATAATTTGTGTTACAGAACAAGAGTGGTACCATTAGACTTTAGCCTGACGTTGGTATCCTCCCACTGCCTGTCCAGAATGTGTATTGGAAAGAAGAAGTAAATTTTACTTTGTGTGTCTCAAACACATCCCTTCTCTTCTCATCACAGGAGGGTTTGCAACATGACAGCACGGTATTCTTTGGGAAGGTTCAGTACATTTTGTTGAAAATGTTGGAATCTGTCTGTCTTAATGTTCCAGGCACTGATGTTACTACAGTTTCTTTATCCCTAAACACTAACTTGTTTTCTTTGCTTCCTAAAAGTTAAAAAGCTCATGCAAACATTGTTATCATTCATTGTAATAGACAAATTCTTGCAAGTACCATAGATAAACATCCCTGACCTCAACCTCCTGCATGGAAAAATACCTACCTGTACTGTTTTGATAATCTCTGGTTACTGAATGCAGGGATGTATCCTCTTTGTGATATTTTCCTATTTTCTATTCTATGTATCATATTCATAACCAAGCAAATCAGCATTCAGAATAGCACCTTTTTGTTTATATGAGACATATGGGAGCTAATATTTATGGCAGTCATGGCCATATGCAAAATATACCTATCCAGCTTTGTGTGCACAGTCAGATCAGGAACACACACAGGGAACAGAGGGAAAGGGACAGAAAGAAACGTGTGATTGTTTTTCTCAGAAACAAAGTGCAGCTGTGCAGAAGGGACACTTGGCAGCATTTTGAAATCTGAGGTTCTGAATGTAAATAGTCAGAGAGGAGGAAAAAGGGACACACTGCTTCGTTTTGGTTTCTTTTCTTTTTACTCACTCGCAATGAAGTTCCTTGGATTAGATTTCCAGAGTATTTGAAGTAGCCTGTCTGCCACTAAGTGGTGCTATATGCAGTACAGCATCTTCATGATCCCACGTTTACAAGGAGGAATAAACCAGAGCACTGTCAAGCTGATTAGAAAGATGTCGACACTTAAAAAGTGCCCATTATGCTGGTTTAATCCTTCTGTGGCACTGGATAAACCACGAGGAAGGACGGGACAATCCAGATGATTAAAGAAATCCAAAGACTGAGCCCCGGCATGCAGCATCTGAAATGGAGGATTACAGAAAACAATTCTAATTTTTAAAAGCTTTATCTGGCTTATTTTGGTTCCTTTTTAATTATTAGTATTGTCCTCTCCATGCTCATGGGTGTTTAAACCTGAAATACTCAGCCAGTAATACTGGAGAGACAAACTGGTTTTAATTAATATTTTTGTAATTACTCCCAGCTAGTCATCTTATTTTTAAAACAGATGCCCCACTTTATATCAAAGTACAAAAAAAGTAGACTATGCACATTCTGGAGTATATCTACATATCTGTTTAACCCCTCCCAGGTGCCAGAAAAGGTGCAATTTAAAAATAGGATGTAAATGTGGAAGGAGAACGCAAGCTTGCATATTTGGCTATCCTCAGTCCCAAGAGAAGTGTAAATACAGCAGACAGAGGAACTATTTTGACATTTTGACACCCGTGCAATCTTTTGCCCCAAGCAACGATACACACTGCCTCTCGGTCACGGCTGCTGCAGTACGTTGTGAGAACTGATCAGTGGAAAACAACAATACTATCCCCAGAATGGAGAGGCTGAGTTTGGAAATCACAGGACTTTCCATCTACTTTATAGAAGGAGCAATTTATTCAACCTCATTGTGTGAAGCAGCTTTATCCTTTTTCCTGCTACTGGTCTGCTCTAGAAAACAGAGAAATGATGTGAACAAAGGACGGAGCACTGAACAACCACTCAGGTTGCAGGACCTCATCTGGACCCAGGCACAGCCCCACATCTGCGGCTGGGCCTACCTGGTCAGAGCAAAGGACTCTGAAATGATGCCTCACGCTGTAGACTGATGAATATCTGACTACATGAGCTGGTCTTTTGAGCCAAATGCCTTTAAAAAGGAGACGGAACTTCTGGGGAGAGGATTTGCCCTTTCTGTGGACTGTATTTGTGTGCGGGCTTATGGTTTTTACACTCTTCCCAGAGAAGTGATTGAAATCTCTAGATTTAAGCTGGAAGAATATCAAAGCTGTACAGGAACTGATTACTGCTATATATTTTGTTGAAACAAACCAAGGCTTTGCTCATTCTTCGGCCCTTTAAAGGTAAAACTATGCAGAAGATGACAGTGTTAACTCACAACTTTGACTCCTCCATATTTGTCATTTTCGCTCCATGAGATTATTTTTACCCACTGTGCATTAGCTCTGCTTCTGAAAAATATTGATAGGTAAAGGTTTCGGATTCTTCTTGGAAATAACAAATGATTTATCGATGGAAATACAGTGATACAAATATATCCATAAAATTAATGTTCCTCCTCCACTGTTTTTAAATGAAGTTAGAGACAGATGCCAGAGACAGATGCGAATTTCTCAGGAGAAGAAGAAATATCACAGGTAAATCAGTTTTATACCAGAACATCTGGGAAAAAAAGAGTAGAAGAGCTGAAAAATAAGTCACGTTTGAACAAAAGCATTAACTCTTTTAAATTCAGAGGAAATGACAATACCCAAATTAACCTCAATGAGTTATTTAAATTAAGAAATAATTTCTGAGCCCCAACAAGAAGTAGCTAGAAGTAAACGTGTAATGAGAAACAGAAGCTGGCCAAAATGTCCTCTGGAGAGAGCATGAGAAACTCAAAATTCAAGTGTCACAAACAGGGTCAGCTGCATATCCAGAAGCGATGTGATTCTTCTGACATTTACTTCTTTCCCATGTACCTCTAAAAATATTAAATACATCAGGAATTTGCATAGAACAACAATAGGTAAATGTTAGATGATCCTAGAAATGATTTTCTATCGACATTATATTTTTCATATATTAAAGCAATAAGCTATCCCAAACAAGGAAAAACTTGGAATCTCAAAATAAAATAAAATAAAAATAATAATAATAAAAAAATCTTAAATCAAATAACAGAACTAGTCAAAATATTGCTTCAACAATTTCATTTACATGTCTTAAACATCCACTTACCTACTTTCAAAGAAAAATGTATTTATATTGGTCTAGAATTTTTCAGGAAGGTTTTTGACTGTGAGATTTATTTTACAGAGCAGATCCTCAGCATCTCTGCATTTATCCTGAGGCCTCTCAAGATATAACCGGTATATGTGAACATGAACCTCTTTCTTATGATGCAGACTGTTAAAATACTTTGTCAGTGTAAGGATTAATTTTCCTAAGGCTAGCACTGTGTTGTGGCTTTCATGCTCACACCTTACTTCTGTTTGTGGTTTTCTTACTGTTCACGTATATCCTTTTCAGGTGTTTTGATTAGAATAAATCACACAATCAGTAAATGCATCACGCTGATGAAGTCTTACCATTATACCACTAAGTGGGTACTACAAATTCATTAGCGGTGACCTCAGTTCCTCAGCTGAGTTTGAAATTGTTATTGACTTTCTCATATTAATTTTCTTTATATTCTGTTGCCTGTAAATTTGGACTTGGATCTTGCTACGTGCAGTTAGTGCTTGGAATATGTTAAGGTCAAGGAGTGACAAAGCTAAGTTTGTGGCTTCTGGAGCTTTGTCCTGGTGACCCAGCAATCTCTGACCCAGAAGAGACACCCAGATGAAACCAGATATTCCAAAATAATGGTCCCATTTATCTAGCTGACCTGCACTGGAAAATTAATCTAGAATCCTTTCCCACGAGTATGATCACATTGTTCCTGGTTGGAGCTGTGAGGAGTTTCAAGTTACATTATGAATCTCTTCATTTAAGAGACACAAGCTGCACATGAGGACACCAGACAGTGAGCTCAGTCCTACAGTCTTTAGCAGTATTTGCCCAGCTGCCAATCCCAAAAGCAATCTTGGAGTTCTTTAACTATAAGGTACTACATAGTTCCTTAACTATTAAGGAGATTCCATATTTCAGAATAACTTCATGCTGTTGAAACTTATACTTGAAATCACTGCTGTAGCCAACATTAATGTCCAATGTATGTATGCTATACCCCACCCAATTGCCATTTCTGTGTATGCTATCTGAAAACCACTTCAAAACAATGGTTCAGGAGCTAGAAGATTGTGTTCTTGTATGAAAGTCTAACTTATTGCTACTCTGGTTGTAGGCTGGTCCTCTTGCTACCTAAGTCTATTACATTTTATTCATTTTTTCAGCTTCTTGCCACTGATATTAATAAGTCCTGAAAACGCTAGATATATATCAGTCCATTATTTTTGTAATTTGTACAGCTTTTGACATCACATTTATTGTTCTAATAGTATAAAAACATGCTTTCGGGGACCCTTCTGTCTTCAGTAATTACTTGGAAAAAGGCAAATACAACTACGTGTGTTCAAAGAATAACCAAGGGAAAATTCGGAAACTATGCCTTTATACTACTAAGAGAACAAGATTCTGACTTCTCAGTGCTAGTTTCACTCATTAAAAATTGGTTTAAAAATTAAATGTAATTCCTACAGTGGTAGAAACTAGGAACTTGAAAGCTAGAGCTTGAATTTGCAAGAAGCTTTCTGATACATAAAATAGAGATAAAAGATTTAGAATATTATTGAAGCACCAGGTAGGTTTTCCCAGTTCAGGATGTGTACATCTTAGATGTATATTAATCTGCACGGTACAGACCACAGGATTGTACAAATACTGATTAAAATATGAAATAAAGTATGAAATGTCATTTATGCCAAATATCATAAACAACCCAATATCATTTCATCTACTTGATTTTACGAAGAATGGAGACAATTGCACTCCCTCACAGAAACCATAAAGAAGTTAAAAAGTAAAATCAATATCATAAGAGGAACATCTAACTGAAATCACTTAGCTGAATCCCTAGGATATGAAAGGGAAACGTTTCTGTTGAGCCTACTGCCAAGGGCCTGAAATCGCAGTATACTATCATGCAGTATGGACTATATTAATTATCTAATTTAGACATTTATATGGTCGTAAGACAAGCGGGGATCTGGAGAGAAATCCCTAATTAAGACTTCGGAGTTTTGTAAGGGGCTGTTACTGCACAATGATAAAATATTATTTTTGTCTTATCTTACGAATGTGCCAGGGCAGATTATGTTAAATGCTACCTACACGCATAATCAGATGACATATCTCTGGCAAAGCCCACAGATAACTTCCTGCAAATGCATATTTTTTATTTTACATTACACTGTTAAAAGGAGATTAAAAGTTTAAAAAAAAAAGTTTAATATCCAGAACAACAGAAAATCCATCTCAGCTGTGTCTGGTGTGTAACACTACCCGTATTTTCCTTGGGACTTGGGGGCAGAGTATTTGCTCTGCAGTGACAGTTGCAACAGCTGGAAGCCTGCTCCTGCTCGCAGCATCTGGAACCATTCTGTTGGCTCTGTATTGCTGAACTCTCCAGATATTTCCTTTCTGGTCCCTGACATGCTTCTTATGCAATAAACCATTGGTAGGTGGATTAAAGCCATCAGAAATTCAATTAAACAAACAAACAAAAATCCCTATTGGATTGCTCAGTTTAACCTTTAGTGTCTTTACAAAGAGAGGAGAACAGGGCAGGGAACTGGCCATTCAAACTCTGCATTTCATCCCATTCAGATAAAAACCTTATTTCTTGGCATTATGAGTTTGTTGTGAATGCAGCAATACCAGCTTGGAAGGTCTTTCTGTCTTGACAAACTTCCTGGGAAAAGTCAGACCTGCTATATTTTTTGCATGCAGACTTCCAATTCTTATTCTCAACTGCAGGATTGACTTGAAAAATAGTGTTCATTTAAAGATGCCTTTCCTCATTAAGTATTTTGACTTCTCACAGAAGTCAAACTGGCCAGGTCCACTGTCAAAATGAAAGTAAAAGGGAACAAAACATATGAGACAGTTTTATTTTTTATTTTTTCCCTCTTAACCTGTTGGTACCAACACTGTTGATACAGCAAAACTCTAGCTCTATCTTCCAGGACTGGAACTTAATATTACTGGAAAAGTATATGTTCATAAAGTTTAATATATGTGTGTGTGTACGTATTTATGTATAAATATAAATATGTATTTGCATAGCATATCTATATACACACATAGATATATATTTAACACTGCAATTCTATCTGGGGATTATCCAAAGCCCACACTAAAAACTCCATGACCTCCCACCTGGACATTATCTTTTTCATTTACTGTTATTTACAAGTTTGCATAATACAAGCTGACAAGTGCTATAGCTGAGGAGAAGAGGCGAGAAACAAGGACCAAAGGTCTTTGCTAAGTAGCAGGATGAAAGTTGGCTTGGTATAATTTTGCAGGAGGGATTCAATTTCACAGGTCTCCACACAAGAAATGGGGATATTAACGGGGGTTGGCAACCAGCAAACTCAATAACAATCCTATTCAATTAAAAGTGCATGAAGTATTAATGAATTTTACCCCAGTTTATGTTTAATGGGCTGTGTGGACTGAAGTCCCTATTACACAAAAAGAGTACTCCTGCACTCAAACCCCATGTTTGCTGGAGTACATCCATTACCAAAGCACTTCATTAACAGGCAGTATGTTTCCACACATTTACAGAAACACCGACTTAGGCTGAAGCAAGAAATTAAGGAGGCTTTGGGTTCAAGCATTCATTCTGATCCAGCAACCCTGAGATCTGCCCTCACAGATCAGCTTCTCCATGATCAAATGATTGCAGCTGTGTGGTAGTGCCAGGATACGAGTCATGCCCCAAGCATGAGGAAGACCACACCATTGCCAAGTGGCAAAAAACTGAGCAGTATTTGTATCTAATTCCCAGACTTAAATAGTGAAATAAAGGTTTTTTTAACCTGATCGCTTGTGTAAATAGGGGATGGAATGAGCATGACCCAACAAAGCCCACGTGGGTTTGATTAATGGAGTGCCCCAAAATAAAAAAGCCCAGCTGGAAATCTAAGGAGGAATGCAAACGTGTAACAGCATTTTCAGATTTTTTAATCATAAAATCTCTTCTGAACTTGTTCAATATGAAACTTCATTACAGCCTGGGATGTTAATACAGAGCTCCAACTGCATCATAAATTACTGGTTCCTTCAATGATGCATGGGTCTGTCCTACTGAGGCTGACTGCAATTTTAATATTTTCTTTAACAAATGAAGAAATGAAGAATTAGCAAATAATGACACGATCCTGAAATTACTGCTCTAGGGATCACAGGTTATTAATTGGCTAAAAAGAGTAAAGATATTACCCAGTCCACACAGAAATTGATGCAGCTTGTCTTTTTTGTGTGGAAACAAATCCCAAATGCCTATTTTTGAGTAGGTCCATTAATAGCCAATTCAACTGACCTTCCTTTCTGCAACGTGACAGGTCTGGCAGTCAATGAAGGAATTACTACACATAACTGGCAATTTTACCATCAGAAACGTTCTTTTGTAAACTACTAACACCATGTAACAACTTAAAAATGGTATTTGATCTTTGAAAAAATAAACACTTTCAATATTTGTTGACAGAGAATCTTATTTGGAGCTTGCTATTTAACAACAAAAGCAGAAAAGTCAGTGGTCCATGTACATGGTGAGAGAAATCAGGGAAACTGACGGCACTAGAGTTTCTGTTTAACAATAAATATTATAGTCACATTGTTTGGGATTAAAATAAGAGCACTGCTAGAAGTTTGGTGTTCTTCAGGAATAATCATCCAGCTCAGTAGCCCAACGTAATGGTTCTTGTAGACTTCAATGTGATTGGACTGAGGTATAATTTTCTTTGCTTCATCGCTAATCAAAGCATCATCAACAACTGCAGAGCCACTCTGCCACAGATGAATCAACACCAGCTTAGGAAACATTTCACTTGCCATGTCAGCGTGTCTTTTCCTGAGATCTGAAGGTCCATGTTGTGCACTGCTTGCCAAGGATTAACTATTCTCTATGAGCACCAAGTAACAACAAGACAATCTTGGAAGTGAGCTAATAAAACATTCTGCAGCAATTTAAAATGTAGTTTGCATTTCTTTGAAACCTCTGCTCCTAAAGAAGCACAATCACTTGCACTGAAGTTGGCAACATTTTTTTGAGAAAGAAAGAAAGAATTGCTTTTATGCTAAAACATGTTTTTGTCATATAGTGAAAGGTGTGACAAGCTGAAGATTCAAGGAGATTGAAGGCACAATTAATAAATATTTCCAAATAAATTTATCATTTTCACCAGCATGGTGAACTTCTCTGTCCCCTTTGTTTTCTGGGTTTCTTTGTAACCTCTTCTGCAGCCTTTTGAATCTGAAAAATCTGGGTCTAAAAAACATTTAATGTAAATAAAATGCACACGAGACCATTCTGCTTTCTCTAGGACTGCCATCCAAACCTTTACATGCCAAGAGGCAACAATACTGAGCAGTATTGTGCAGAAATCTATAATTTTCTCTATAATAATCTCAGTTTGCTTTTTAAAAATTTCTTCTGGCCATGAGACATGTCAGAAGTTTTCATAGGCAATCCTTTGCCCAGAACTAATTGGCTGAAAATCCCAATAATTGAAGAATTTCATTGTTTTTGACAACATTATACAACTACTTTGAAAAGGGAAAGAAAAATACAGAATAATTATTAATTGAAGAAAACATTCAGAACACATGAAACGTGGTGAAACAAACTATTAGATCCAATTATGCCATTACTGTTAACACTGTTATGTGATCTTTAATGAACATGCATTTGAAAGCTCAATTTTGTATTGGGCCATGGTTCAAAAAACAGAGACGCATTGATCCCAAGCATAACAGAGAAGTGCTAGACTTCAGCTGACTGACAGTACCTCCCACAGCAGTCTCGGTTTACCTTAAAGAGCTTCTATTCAGCTCTGCTTCAAGTCGATCTTCAATTAACTATGGCAATGTAGCAAGGCCAGAAAGCAAGACAGTATGCCTGCAGACACGAGGCACCCTTCAATGTATTATACATTCACATATATGAGAGTCTGAAAGAAAATATCAGACACCTTCTGTTACAACAACTATACCAGCCAGAATCGCTATAAAATGCAAATGTTAAACCTGCAACTAAGTATTAAACCATGACATAGCCTGTCTCTGAATACTACGACTACTTTTCCCACTTAACTAGAGACAGGATGAGAGCTAGTGGCTAGAAGTTGCATCAGAAGAAGTTCAGTTTGGATATTAGGAAAAAAGTCTTTCCCAAAAGAGCAGTGATGCAGTGGCACAGCTGCCCAGAGAGTGGTGGGATCAGCATCTTTGGTGGTGTCCCAGAACCATGGAGATGTGGCACTGAGGGGTGTGGGCAGTGGGCACGGTGGGATGGGTTGGACTTGGGGATCTCTGATGTCTTGTCCAAGCTGGATGATTCTGTCATGATTCTATGAATCGGTGACCATAAACTTGCACATAGTACAAAAATATGTTGAAAAGAACTAAGATAACCAAAAGTAGAGCTGGAGAGTGCCCTCTGTCAATTACAGAGATCAGAATTTAAACTGCAGAGAGAGGAAAAATTAAAATGTGCTTTCTTTTTTAGGAAAGTCTTCTCCAGAGTTACAATTAAGATGAAATTTATTGTCTCTGCTTAACATCTCCTTTATACTTATTCATTCTGGCAAAAATTACATCCTTGATTCAAAGTTTCAGCGTCCGCAGTTGCAGAATAAATGTTAATTAAATGCTTGATATAAACTTTTAAAAACCCACAAAAATTATTCAGTTTACTTAGAACTGGACCCTGCTTGACACAAAGGGAGGTATCAGATTCCATAAGGAAGTCTTTTAGTTCCCTTGAACCGTTTGCATTTCATACGAAATACAAAGGACTAACCTTTATATTTGTTTCTCTCTGGTATAAACAGAATGCATAATGAGCAGCTGTGTGATATGAACTGAATGTCACTCAGACAGCAACATGCTCACAGCTCACTGGTGGCTTTACTCCTCTTAATCATCATCTTATATCTGAGATGTTCTTTCCCTTCCTCATCTATGCTCATTATGTATCTGTTACTTGTTCACTTTGCTGGGTTCGAATAAGGATGGACTTCTAGATACAACATAATCTACCAAACATTACTGCAGAAGTGAATGTTATTTGTTGAAAAGCCTCATGCTCCCAAACAGCTTGTCAGTCTGCTGGCTCCTCAGAGATCTGTTTCCCTATTAGTGCACATTTCCCCAGTTGAAGATTTAAGGATTTTTTTTCCCAGTGTCACAATAAAAAAAGAGGAAAATGAAGCAGGTGGTGTCATTTCGAAAGTCCAAGTGTTTTTAATGATCATTCTGTATTTCTTCAAGTGCAGAAATTTCAGTTCTGATTAAAATGAAAAAAAAAATAAAGACAAGCCACTTGCAGCCTTCATTCTCCAAACATCCCACTCTGAATACACAATATGTTTTTCTATATAATGCAAGAACCATATTTCAATATTAATTATATACAGGGCTCTTGTGGGTCACATGCTAATTATATCTATTTAGAATTTATCATGCTACTTCCAATAATGGGCTGTCATTGTGTCCTGTTGTTTTTCCTTGCCTGAGGCATAAGGAAGATACAATAAGCCTGAAAATATTGGCAAGAAGCATTCATTTTAAAACATACAGGGAAAAGCTGCACTAAGGGCCCAGTCCAATGCTCATAGAAGTCAACAGGAATCATTATATTAACCTCCAGGGAAAATGCTTTGAACCTGTTAAATGTCTACACTTCTACATGAAAGCCATGTGCATCTCTTACAGTGTAATGAAATGGTTATGCTATAACCATTTGTAAATTAATAGGGAAGCATTCAGCCTTACACCAGTAAGGATATTCAAAGAAGAATTCAAGCTTTGCTGATTCAGAGATGATTAGACTTGTACTGAGTAACCATATGAGAAAGGAGAGTCGAACCCACTGTTTCCAGACATCTAAATGTTACTTTTCGTATGTAAGTACACAGCATTCTCTGATCACTCTATCTGTGCATCAGACAATAACAATAGTTATGACTGAATACTGTACTATACTTGATTCAGATATGTCACATTAAAAAAGTGACCACCACCAACAAAAAAAGCTCTGTTACAAGCTCTAAGGTTATCAGCTTATTTGCCAGACCATTTCCTTGTACAACATCTGGAATAAGTCAGTCTGCATTTACCAAAACCCCACATCTTCTCTGTAAAAAGAATACTGAAAGTCCTCTGCACGAGCCAGAACCAAAGTGAAGCAGTGCTCCTTTCGTGTCAGCTGATGGACACAGAGCCTTATTTTCAGCAGAGAACCTCACTGCATATGTACAATCATTAATGCTGAAGATTTGCATCTGTTTTCAAGAAATAGGTGCCTGTGGGATTAAGCACAGATAGTGCACAGAAGAAACACAAACACTGAAGATTGGCATCTTGGGCAAAAATATGCCCCTCAAGCTTCTTGTCCTTGTAAATTGTTATTGCTACATTACTAGCCAACAATGACACAAACTAGGTTCAGTGGCAAAGTCCACAATGCAACAGAATATTTCATCGAAATCCCCTTTTCACCCATCTACTGATGCTGTCAGTCATTTAGCCTTCTGTGTCTTTTTGTTTATGGACCCATTGCGACTATTCTGAGAACACCACTCCCCTCATTACTTTGGAGATGCCTGTCAGCAGCCCAACACATAAGGTACAAACATGAAATGGCATTTACACGTCTGTATCTTCCAATGTTTCTTTTATCTATAATGAGATGTTTTCAGAAGGAGAAGAAAAATGTTAACATTTAGTCTGCTAACTGTGTTGTTTCCCTTATGGGTCTCAGCAGAGAGAAAGCTGTTAATCAGGTACAAAAAAAATGAATTATCTGAAGCTGAATGTAAATATTTTGGTGGGCCAAAGTACAGTCATTTCAGTAACTGTCCTAGCTCCATGGCAAATTCTTGAAGCTCCTTGCTATATGATCTCTTTCAGCATCCCACATGACAGAGGTGCTCAGGACAAAAAGCATTATGTATGCTTTACTCTGTGTTAGGTCAAATGTTCAGCATTATATGCAGATGAACTAAGCATGAGTGCTGGGTTGTTTTTTTTTTTTTTAATATTTAAGATTATAACTTAGATTGCTCCACTTTGAGTGAAGTCCTAACAGTGGAAATACAAGCAGAAATCTGAGACTTTATCTTTACTTCCCTGTGTAAGAGTTAGCAGGAACCATTAAATCAGTAAATAAACACATTCAAGAACCTGAAGACGCTATTCCTGAGATCTAAAGGCACAGGACCACCTACTTGTATAAAGCATTTTGCCTGCATTCCTGCAAGATATCATCTCAGTAGGATCCCTATTGCAATTAGCTCTGCCACATGAAACTGCAGTAGCAGCACTAAATTCTGCTTTGGTAACTATTGAGCAAGGGAGGGTTCCCCTCTGGGTGTGTCTGCTTCTGTTCTACTTTGTGGTTTCTTGCTTAACCCAGAAGATTTTGTTCAGTGGGAGAGCAGATGTAGCATTCCCACCTGCAAAGAAAGGAAGCGATGCTGTTATTGCAATAATGACCCAGAATCAGGCTGCCAAATACCTCAGTCTGTGAATCTTACGAAGATTGTAAGACCTTGGTTGTATTCTGCAGGAGCAACTCTGTGATCAAAGGTGTGGTGCATAGATTTCCATATTCTGATGAGGTGAGGAAGAATTCAGGCTCAAAAATTAGAAAGGAGAAGCAAAATGCCAGCAATACACTTCACAATGCTGATGTCTATAAGCTGCATCCCTAGTACAAAAAATGTGGCTATTTTAATACAAGCTGAGCATGGATTTTAACTGTTGTTTAAGGCAGAGAGTTTTTTTAGGATAAAGGAATATCCAAAGCCTGTTATAACTAAAGGCCAATCCCTATCTGTGTATGGTGGCAAAAAAATGAACTAGTAAAACAGCCTTGAGAAGAAGTTCACAACAAGGAAAGATGTTAATAAGGTTAGAATTAGCTCAGCGGTAAGGCATTTGTTTTTCCTTAGTGGAAGGGTTCCTCCATTAAGGTGGTGCTTTGGAGCCTTTTGGAATACAGAATGCTGTCCTGCCTGGGGAGATTCAGGGGCCATGTGAAGCTCATGGAAGACCTGATATCAGTCTGTTTTAAAAATACCTCTTAGGGAAAAGAAGACAGGTGCAATCATCAGCTGTGAGGAGATTATGGAGGGGAAAAGAAAAGAAAAAGCACATTTTTCAAATGAGTGGTTAAGGAATACTACTCTAATTTGCCACAACAGATGAAGTACTGTTCTGCTTAGATACTTCTGGATTTTTACCAATGTGCATTTGTTTCAGAGTTTTTAGTTATGAAGATCAGACACCCGGGAAGCACAGAATGCATTAATTTCTACTTTTTTTTTTTTTTTTTTTTTAAACAATAACTATTCCTTATATTATCTGAGGGAACCTTCAAAGTCTGAGAGAGATTTTAGATATCATTTTTCCTTCAAAGGAAAGCTATTGCTTTCCAAAAACAAATAAACAAACAAAATCCCAGCATCTGAAGAGAGTTCAAGCACAACAAACTTAGCTTTAAGTGTTACTGGGAGAATAGAAATTTCCTCTGCTAGAAATCTTTCCTAAAGGTAATGCCAACACTAAGTATCCTGCTTCAAAACAAAATGAACAAAAAAAGCCTTTACTTGTAGCATAATTAACAATGCTTGTCAGAAAGAAGGGAATAAATTATTACACACATTTTTACAGGGTAGGAAATGGAAAGAAGAAAATCATTTCTGCTAGAAGAAAAAAGCCAACCGCCCAGCCCAGTCTTCCCTGTTTACTGTAGAAACATTGTCCTGTACCTGTCAGTATAGGACACCATGCCTTCAGATCAGCAGACCCAAAGAAAGACACAAAGTTCATTAATTTGAAATGAGAGGGAGAAAAAGATACCTTCAAACAGTGAGTAACAAATAGACAGGACTCCTGTCAGCCTTTGGAAATTGTTTTCAAACCTCCCGCTGTGAAAATATAAATTCAAAGTTACAGACAATTCCTAACATCTGAAACTGGAGTATTGTTAGTTTGGTTCAAAGTGTCAAGACTTGAATGCAGCCAAGATGTCCGTGGTTTTTTCTTCACTCAAAATTGTATCAATCTGGAGCAAAGTTATTTCAGTTATCAGAGTCTAAACTCAAGATAGTGATGAAAAAACCTTCCTTTAGACCAAGAGTGTCCAACCTTATGGCTTGCCTGGGCCACACTGAGTTTAGAGGAATTGTTTTAGGCTGCATATAAAATATATAATATAGTTAATGGATATAAATAACAAAAATTGTATTTCTTATGTTTTATAACAGAAAAAGGGAGGGTAGCACAAACATAAAACTGATGGGATATTTGATCTTGTTTTTGTAAATCACTAACCAAATACAAGTAGCAAAAACTAATTAAAGGCATATTGCAAATTATTTTATATCTTTTGTGAGCTTTTAAGATTCTGAAACTTACAAAACTGGTCAACACTGCAGGAGTATTCTAAATATTTCTTCTGCAGTGATTGTGCTAACTTACTCAAATATTTTACAAATCAACACAAGCCCGAGTTTTAGAATCAAATAAGAAAACTAACAGGTATGCTTAATAACAAAAAATGCTCTTCTACACGTGTAGGTAGGCTGAAATATTACTGGCAATCACTGTGTTGTACTCACCAAGAGGCACAAGCACATGTAACATGCAAAGCACGTGGGTTGCACTTTGACTAAGTGTGTGAGGCGGGTGTGAGAGGTGGAGTTAGCACTGCTCTGCACCCTCCCCTGCACAGTATTCCATCGTCACCTGCACAGTTCATGCTTAAGCTTATGTGCAGTTGACTCATGAAAAGTACTGCTAAAAATCACATCATAATGTTAAAAGTCAGAAAAATTGTAGGGCTGCATTACTAGCTGTCGAGGGCTGCATGGGGCCTGTGGGCCATGGGTTGGATGGAAGAAGTCTTCTTTAGGTCAATCTTACAGTATGGGAACTTCAATAAACTGGATTCTATTCTGTATCCAAGTTGTGCTGCAGTCAGCAATGAGGAAGAATCCTTGAAATTTTGCTACAGATATGGTCATGGTATCATCTGTGGCTGCGATAACTGTGGGTACAATTGAAATACAGCTCTGTTCTGAGTTGTGCTGGCTTTAAACAGTCCTTTCCTCATCCATTCTTAAATGAGATTTGCCATTCTACAATAAATGCACGCTACTATATTTGTTCTCATTAATAAAAGAGTTCTATTTGGTCACACGTAGGCGCACTAACTTCAAAATGGAGCAATGATTGATTAGCACTTTAATTTTCCAAAGTGTGATCTTACATTTTTCTACTTATGAATAGCTCCCATGCTACTAAATTTGAACTACTTCCCTACAAGCCAGCACAGAGTTAAGTATGAGTAAACATTTTCAGAATACATCTTCCACCCTGAGGATCAACACTTGATTTTGATATAAAATGTTATTAACTTCAGCTCCTAGTACAAAAGGTCTTGATCAATAATTGTTTCTACCTGTCTATCTCTCTTTCTGTATATCTTCTAAGACACTTTTGGGCTGCTGCCAACACATTTTTGTTTGTAAGCACATAACACTGTATCATACACTTCAAATCTGTGAGGGTTTATCTTATCTTTTCATTAGCTAGAAGATGGGCTTTTTTATCTACATAGATTAAATTAGCTTAAGGTCACCCTGAGAAGGGAAAAGGAAAAAAAGTGGTAAAAAAAAAAAAAGAGACAGAGAGAAAGAGAGAAAGAAAAGCAAAGAGAAAGAGAAGAAAAGAAAAAAGAAAAAAAAAAAAGGAGGGGAAAAGGAAAAAAATAATAATAAAAAGGAGAATATGGAAAGCAAAAAAAAAAAAAAGAGAGAAAATAAAATGGGAAGGACGAAGAAAAAAAGAATAAAATAAAACAATAGAAAATGAGAACATGTATGTTCTGACATAAGACAAAACTTAACATTGCAACTTGCCATCTCTTAAAATCTTAGTTACTGATTTTAGAAGTTCAGGAACAGAAGAAATGAAAGAAAAAAGAAAAAAGAAAGACAATCTAAATGGGATCGTTTGAACACCTGCCCTTACACTACTTTCTGTCTGTTCTTTATAAATACATTGTCACCAGCTGGTCATGTTATTTGAGAGATCACATAGTATGGTCAGATAATTCTAAACACCTCACTTCAGTGTTTAATTCTTGAAGAGACAAAATCGCTGCATGTTTTTCCCAATGGAAGCACCATCAGGTGTGAAAACAACACAGAAGATTCTGTTTTAAAATGGGCTATTAGTAAGACTTTTTAGGGTTCATAGATGTACCGAAATAGCTAAAGGGGAAAATATCACTTTAAAAAATCACATCAACCTAGTTACTTAGTAAACATAAAGCCAAGAAACATTTCCTTAAAGGTGACAAGTAACCCTTGGAATTCCCTAATAACTGCATGCTATCAGTAGGAATATTTAACAGACCATTTCTAGTGCAGTCTTGAAAGAAGTTATGGGGCTCTGAATGAGGAACAGAATTGGAGTAAACTAAGAGAGAAATGGCTACCAACACATAGCATGAATACAGGGCTGGCTGATAGTCCACAAGGACTGTAAAATCAGCATAAGCTTAGCTTCAAAAATGAATAAACATTTGGATGTCTTGGCAGATATCATCACCAGCTCAATATTTCATTCATTCAAATCAAACTTACAACATAAAACTTCTTGCTGAATTCCTTTACTTGTTAAGAGCTCCAAACTTAATGTATTTTCATTACTCATTGTGGATTACTTTAGTGACAACACACCACAGGGTGTATATTTGCTGACAGCTATGATTAAAAAGTACATATAACTTCCAGTGAGTTGTGAATATATTTTCAAACAATTATCCTTTGGTAGTAGAAAGCTGTCAGCAAGCTGTCCACAGGCAGAGAGAACTCGAGACACTGCCATCTACACACCTTTAAACTTACAGCTTGAAAAGCCTGAGCTGGATCTCCAAAAAAGAATGAATAACATGCAACAGATCAAACATTTTTCAATTCATAACATCTATTTCCTAATACAGGATATTTTTGCCATAATTATATTTTAGCTGATTTCTGAGTGACTGATATCCTGCTAGGGATCTGCATTCAGAAAATTTGTAAAATATTAAAAATTCTTCAGGGTAGAACAAAAATCAAAGGAGTTTTTGAACATTTGAAAAATAATGCAGAAGAAGAGGAGTGGAAATAAGAAAAAGCAGAAAAAGCAGCATGCCTGGAGGTAGTGGGAGAAGCAACTCTTCCCTCTGTTCTGGTTGATAAGCGAACACACTCAACTACAGCATTCATTCTACTCATTTAATGTTCGAGGCAACTTTCTGAGACAAAACATAACACAGAGCTTTGAACTCTTCATTGCTAAGAGTCAGACTCTACTACACCAGAAAGGGCAAAGAGGTTCCTCATAAAATGTTGCTATCAAGCCACAAATATCGGCAGCTGATTAATTGGGTGGGAGAGGTTAAGGAAGCAGAGCTCACACAGGATAGCGAGAATGGGTGTTTCTTGTGTATGGTGTCTTATCCACGGAGTAGACCATGTTTGTTCAAAGAAATGAAATCCACTTCTGTAGCAAGAGTCTTTCATGTCCTGGTTGAAACTTCAACCTATTACCTCTAACTCAAGCTGCAATGGATTTAATTGGCGCACAATTATCTAGAAATCAGCACGAAGAAATCATCTAGCACTGATGTGTTTTCAATAGCGTATATTTAAGACCATTTTGCTTAACACATTACATTTAAAAGAAGTTCTGCAAAGTACATGATTTATATTAGATTTTCTCTTTCTCATCATCTATGTTGTTCCACAAGATCTGTGCTAAAGATGGAATTTTGGAGGCAGAGAGAGTGGGAGGTTGTGAGAAGTTTATTCAAAAAAAAATAAAATTAATTAGTACTGAAATTTTTCAGCATTGTGAGTCAGATTTGACTAATATCTTGGTTTGCATTGGAAAACAAATTGGGGCTTAGGTGACACAACTTACAAGGTACAGCAGGCTGTGCGCTGACCACGTCTCAGTAGTGAAGATTTTCACTTCTAATGGAAGAACATGTGGGTATTTCTCCTGTTTAGTTCATAGCAAAGTTTCAGGAAGTGCAGTCTCCCACATTTCAGGTGAATCCCTGAGCACTGGTCTATCAGATACGTTAATGAGATCAGCAGTATTAAGGGATTAAAATTTATACGAGAAGAAAGAAAAACAAATGATGTCATTTGAAGTTGAAGTATTCAACTGACAAGTGAGATTCCATTTTCTGGTTTTATTTGTTTCTGTTTAGGTAAAGCATTTTCACTGCTTCTTTTCCCTTAAATTTAAACCTTATACGGTATTTAACTTTGTAAGGTAAGCTTACTAATTTCAACAAATGGATTTCTCATTTATGATGTTAAGTGGGAGTCATCTCACCTAACTTTGGATGCCTATAATTGAGAAAATATCTTTGAATTGAATTCTCATGAGATCACTTTCACAGAGTCATTAATCTAAGATTTTCTGCTGTCCAAACAGATGAATCACATGTAGGTGGCCTATTGTCCTCCACAGAATATCAAGGGTGATGAGCAGGGAGTGCATTTACATGGTAGATATTAATATTTGTTGGCATAAATCCTATCCTCAATGGGATACCTTTTCTTCACCTAAAACTGGTATTAAAAGTAAATATAAAATCCTTTCATAATCCTGTAGCTTTGCTTGGATACCGAGATACTCAAGAAAACAGACAAATGAGTAACTAGTTATTCTAGCCAGCCTTTTGATTTCATAAAAACAAATTAAAAATACTTATCTACTGTATAAGGAGTTGGCATGTTTAAATAACTATTATCATTTAAATACATTCCAGTGATGTAGGAATCATTATTCTAACAGATAGAATAGGCATTAAACCCACAGGAGAGTCATTAAAAGATGACTATTTCTCTCTGTTTGACCGAAGCAGCAGTTGTAATGTATTTATTCAGGATTTAGCAAATGGAATTCAATTAGAACTGAAATGGTGTTAAACTGTGTAATTCCTATTGTATTTGTCTGATAGACAGGAGTGTCATGACCTGAAAAGTTAAAAGGAACAGTATTCAGCCAGGATCTCTGTGTTCAATAGCACTTGTTGACAGAACATCACTAAACAGATATATATCCTACTTAACTTCTTAATCACTTGATTAACAATAGCAGAAAATAAGGATCAAACAACATATATTACTATTATGTGGCTATGTCACACCTTAATAGGAATAATCTGTTTTATTCACAGTGGATAAAATAGGGTTTAAATTCATGGTATTATGATCATGTTTGAATCAAATTCAGATTTAATTCCATTCTAGGCAAGAGGAAGGATTAAGTATTATTTAGTATTTTGTTTCTCCGGAGCAGTTTTAATTCAGAGATTAGGTTTTAAGGTATGCAGCAAATACTGCTTTTTGTTTTTAATATGGTATGCAAGCATACATGTTTAACATTTTCTACAGAAGTGTGTACATCTACACACACAAAATGTAGAATGCCACAGGGCATGTGCCACCCTGCATGGCACGAAGAGGGTGAAATGTTGGGGATACTGTACATAAAAAATACATTGCACATTATGTGGTATAATTAAGTGCCATAAAACAGAGCAGGTATGCAACTTCCTATTTTTGTAAACTCCCCATTCCTGTAAATGTGAACAGCTGTAGCTGAGGTGGCATTTCCGGGGGAATGCAGCTTGATGCCATTGAACACCAAACACAGCCACTCATCAATATAGCTACATTCATTAATACATTTGCTTGGCTGTCCCTCGTGTTGTGCATCTTTCATGCACATAAAATCAGTGTAGAAATGACATCTGTCACATCTTGAGCATACAAGAAACAAAGAAAAAATACGTGAGAATAGCGTGGTGAATTTAGCAGCCTTGTTAAGGAAATAGGTATGCTAACAATCCACCCACATGCTTTAGCCACTGTCTCAGATCTACAGTGCATTACACTGCATTAAATTAGTAACCACAGAAAAGGACTTCACATAAGTTTGCCATATATATATTTGAACTGGCAAGTACAACAGTCCTCATGTTTGAATTCTGAAACACAGAATGACTTCAGACTGGGAAAGTAATTATATTTCATTTTTCTACTTTTCTATGGTTCAGATAATTCTAGATTTAAGCATCTGCATGTTTTCATTCAGACTAGTACTCCCAGTAGTTGCCAAATTTCAAATTCAACAAGATACTAAAGTACATGCATCAACCATAAAGCATTTGCTTTACTGCTGGTGACTGAAAAGGATTGGGACGTTGGTTCGATGTAAAGGAAGTAAAATTTCAGTAGAATCCTCACCCATATCCTGTTGAGATCCCGATGAAAGGTTTTTTGTTGTAATTAGCATGCAAGTAATTAATTTACACAGGAACAGAAGTTGCTCAATCAGGTCAATAGAATTCACAGTTGAATAAATCTGGATTGATTTTGTTCTTTTAAAAATGTGAATGGTGATTTTAAGAGAAATTTTTTGGAGTATTTCTCTGAGCAATTTTTTGAGATCCAGATCCAAAACTCCCATTTCAGAACATGTGTCCATTGCTTGCCTAATTTATTTGCAATGACTTTATTACTGAAAATTGCTTTTAATGAGTATATGCTAAAAATTCATTATTAAATTTTAAAGTATGAAATTTATAACTTTAACCTCAAGTATTTCTATATGATTTTAATATATAAAGCAATGCACCCTTAGGAAGAAGAATTATGCCTTTATCTATTCTCTAAAATATTCAGATGTTCAGTAAAGGAGGAAAACATATGATAGAAATCCCGCTGGACACCACAGTCCTCTTTGGAGCACGGGAAAGCAGATGGTGTCTTTAAAAAACAAGACAGGATCAGTCTTACCAAAACAGAAATGCCATCCATTTTCCAGGAAAGATCACTGGCAACCAACAAATAAATTCACACAATAAACTTCTGCTGACTCAATAAACATATTAAAGAGCTTAGAATAAAAACAGACAGACAAACAAACAAACAAAACACCAATATTTCTAGGGAGAGTTTCAATAAGAATAGTTTTCATACCTGTTATAAGCTTCACATGAATTCAGAGCTATTTCCAAGGCACAGAATGAAACAATATAAGCTCCAGGAGGTGAAATTATCATCCAGAAATTTAAGAAAGTAAAACAATAGTGTTCTAAAGTACTTAAATTGAAATTAAATCTGGAAGTAAAAAAAAAAAAAAAAAAAAGCAAAGCATTAAGAAATTTTGTATGCACAAAATGAACATTAGTTATTCTTAAGTCCATAAGGTTAAAAGCACAGAGCAGTTCCCAAAATAGTTGGTGAACACTATGTGTGCAATCATGCACATTTTCTGTAGAATCATTCAACTTAGAAAGCACGAGAACTACTATTATATTGCATGTATTGAGTCAGCATGACATTTCTTTTTGTTCCAACATACAGTGAAAAATGGCAACCCTATTTTCATATTTTTATTGAGAAAATATGAGAATGTGGACCTCACTGAAGCAGGACGAAGCTCATGAAGTCGGGTTTTGTAGTTGGATTTTATAAGTGAGAGCAAAGAAAGAGAAATTATATAATGTATATTCTAAAGATGATTAAGACATTTCTGCTTACACATTCAGAAGAAAAGAAGCTATAAGCGCTTCCGTCTGAAGGTCATCTGATCACAGTGGGAATTTTCATTCCTTTTCTTCTATGTGCAGCATGGGATAATTGACCATTGAAGAAGATGACTGTTCCTCCAGAAAGTGAGATAAGGATCGATATGGAAAATGTCTCAAATAAAACACTCCACCGACATACTCTGTTGCAGTTCCATTAATTCTGATGCAACTATTATTGTTTATATAACTAAGAAAAGAATCTGCATTCTTAATTGGAAACAAAATAACATTCACATCACTGAGTTGTACATCTCTCTGTATCGGTCATTGAAATGTACCCAACGTTTGAAATCAATGTAACAAAGGGTTAAAACAAGATGCAACACCTTTAAGAAGTATTTACCATGTTTGCAGATGTGTTAGAAGAGAGTAATTTTTAACATGTGTGAAGTGCTCAGTTACCCATAGAGCATTTCCATGGGAGGGAACACTAAAAACAGGTATTTATCAGCCTGGACCATGAGGCAATTCAAACAAACGCAAACCAACAAAGGTAAAAAAGGAAGAAGAAAAAAGAATGGACTTCTCACTGAAACATCCTGACTGCCACATTCCAGTTCTGCAAAAGTAATTTAAACTGAAAATCATTTCCATTCTGAACCTTCCAGAGGCCTTTCACAGGGCTCTTTTTAGCTTCTTTCAGAACAATTCTGTGTTCGGTTCATTTACCTCTCCCTTCTTTCTTTTAAACCACAGTCAAACTTAGATAATAAAAGTTGAAAATAGAGAGATAAAGAGTTCCTGCCAGATTTTTTCCTATTCTAGTTAGAAGATGATTCTGTTTACTTAGTTCAGGTAATATTCTAGTTGCATTGCAAGCTGCCACAGAGGAATGAAAAATTGATTTTCTTCTTGTAAAGTACAGTGTACATGAACACCTATAATCTTTATACATTAACAGAGATATATACATATTTTTTAAGTCCCCCTAGCGCATGAGTGGGTTAAAACCACAAAACATTCTACAGGCTATACTGATGTTAGGCTTCCAGTTGAGACTATGGTCTCTGCATATGTAGAATGCTCCTATATGCACGGGGTGGTGCAGGTCTGCTCAACTGCATGCACTGCTTACACATACACACTGGTTGCAGGCTTTACAGTTGCTTTCTTGGACGCTGAAAATCATAGGATAATTTCTCGAGGAGGTTAAGAACACCCAGAAACACCTACAAAGTCTAACTATTGACACTATTACTGGTGTAGCCTGTGTTAGTGCTTTTTTTTTCATGCATTACATCTGAAATTTCCCACTTAAAGAGTTACTCTACGTTCATGACAATGTGGTTTTACAGATTCACAGCCAAGAAAGAGAGGTGCTCACAGAAGAACTGCTAGATCTTTCCTTTTACCTTACTGCTCCCCAGTTAATTGGGTTTCAAGTTCAGCTTATCAAAACTTGAGTCATGAAAATTACCGACTCTTTAAGTTCATTGTTAAACTCTATATTCATATGCCATTAAGGCATTATTTATCAACTTAATTATGGCATAGAGAACAACAGACTCTTATTTTCTTTCCTAGCAAACAGGTTAGAGAATGTTAAAAATTATATTACTACAATTGAAACAAATGTCGTAGCAAAATATGGCAACAGGGGGTTTGTTTTATGCATTTTGAAACTGAATACATTTAAGTGATATTTACTGTATCAGCCTGCCACTTTACCACGTGATGCATTAGAGCACAAACAACAATATGGTTCATCATTGGTTTTGCATCAATCCTACTCCAGCCTGGTCTTGCCAGGCAGATGTGAGCTGGGAACACCACGCAACCCTGCTGAAATGTGCTCCAAAAGGCTGCAGCTCAGTGCTCAGAGCACAGGGCCTGGTACACGGTACAGTTACTAAATGGGTTTAGGGCTTGTCTTCAAGGGCAGGTTTACCATTGTAACCACAGCAGCAGTTAGAGTTGCATAATGCCCCATATGGAGAATCCTACTCTGCAATCACTGCCTTCTCTTTCTGCAGTTTACGTTGCTTTGAAAGATATAATTATACCAGTGTATTTACACTGATGAATTTTTCTTTGTAGACAAGTTCTTACATAATGCCAAGCTCATTTATTTCCAAATAAAGTATTATTACTTTAAAAGCTCTCATTGTTTCATTTACTTGTTTGCCATTTACCTTCCTTTTGACGTTGATATTGCTTGGCACGTTGTTCAATTAATCGTTAGATACAACAATTATTCCTCTTAACTGCTATTAGAAATGCAATCTATTCTCTTTTGTTAACTTCTGAGTGTCAAAGTTATTAACTATCCAATCAACTTGTGTTGTAACTACTATACATTTCACTTCAAATGATATATACCTGCACCAAAAGTAAAAGACAAACCCTGAATCTCTTTCCTAGAGACCAATTGTTCTCCTCACTGGTTAGTACTTTTTGTAGCTCTTAGTTATTCTATATCCACAGCTAAAGTCATTTAAATTATTTGCTGAAAGTAAACATATTATCATTGGGTTCTGTCATTTTTTTTCATAAGCTATCAAGCATAGATTAAAATGCGTGATACAAAACCCTCCAAGTATATATAAAAAAAACTTTGAATAATTTGTTTATAAACTATCCATGAAGATGTACACTGCAACTGGTGATTCACATTGCCTCTGGCAGAAGTTTCCTTTTGTTCCCATTTGTTTCGGGAAATAAGGATGGTAATATAAAAATCAGAGCTTGAATCTGAGTTTTCCAAGCTTCCGTAAGCCCTTTTATCTTCAGGTCACTACAATAATTTGAATGTTGTAAAAGGCTGATTGTTGCAAAAGATGCGAGGGGGATTGAACAGTTTATTAAAGGTCTTCAGTTTCTAAATACAAGGTGAATATGTTGCAAACTAAGACAAAAATGAAGAAAAATTCCAAGTTTTTGAAATAAATTAGAAGAAATGAATGCAATCTGACCCAGCTAGGGCACGTTTCAAATTTTTTTTCTACTTAACTGAGGTGTTGGTGAGATGGATGTGTACTAGCCAGTAATTAGTTCACGTATACTAATTTGATTTTACCAGTTTAAATATTCTCTGTAAAGCCCTGTAACTATCTAAAGGCCAATGTTGAATGACTGATCTACAACAATTAATATAATTCCTTACCTGTCTTCAACATTAGGGCAATACTGGTCAAGTGAATGGTCAATGAAATAAGAGCAGCACCACTTTTCCAGTGGAAGAATTGAACTTATTATAATCATGGGTCAAATATCTAAAGCCTCCTTTTGCAGGTAGTGAAAGTAAGGTGCAAAGGGTGATTACTCTGCCAGCAGCATTCATAGAAAAGGCAACCCAATAGGTCCGAGGTCTCCTATATTACCTAGCTGATTTTCTAATATTAAACATCCAAAATACATGTGGAAAAATTGCAGGAAGACGGGGAAGAAAGAAGGAAAGATGACAAAAAGAAAAAAAGGCAATCAGTAAAAATAATGGAACGAAAAGATATGAATCATTGCATTTCCTGTTCCAGCTCACCTTCTGATCTATGATTTAATTATGAAATTAAGCAGCAAGAGTAAAAACGAAAGTCTTTAGCTAGAAAGATGGTCAGCCCTGTCCAAGAACCAATCTCTGAATAAAAAACACCCAGTCCATTGCTTCTTTTTCAGGTGTGGCAGTTTCTTCAGCTAATGCAAGCATATTTGTCCCTAATATTTTTTCCCCTCACACTTTGTCCCTCTCTCTTCTGTACACTTAATTGGCCTTTACACTTAAGCCCACCCCTGTTTCTCCAGCTGTAATACATACAGCTTTGCTATTTACCAGTTCTCAGGACTTCACGGAGTGCTAAGTTCTCCAGTAGCAAAGCAGTTTCATTTAGAAGCAACCAAGAACAAAATCTGCTCTTTTCTACACTGGGAGGCAAAGAGGTCAAGCCACACTGTGCTGGAATATTCCTTGCCACCGTGGCTAAATTGTGCTGGCCACTTTGTTAAAAGTAGCTGTGGCTTAAGATCAGCCTGTCTTCTCTTACAGCAGAATAAGGGTAAAGAGCATAAGAAAAGGAAAATGAAATACATGTCCATACCCCAAGTATGATTTCATGGGATTTTCCCAACTGCCTAACCAGGACTGCGCTGTGGGCTTGACCTGCAATAAGAGCAGTAGAGAAACTTTTATTAACAGAAGTGGCAGTGCAATCACTTGTTTATAATCAGATGTCAAGAGGAAGCTTCATTATGACAACACAAAGAGCCAGTGATGGACAGCCAAGTATTTACTGATTTTCACTGCAAAAACTGTCTGCTCTCCATATCTCAAAAGGTACCTCAAGCACCCTAGAGAAGTAATACTAATTTTTGGGAAGCCCATTTCTGTGTGACCTGACCTTCCCCTCCACTAATTGGATCATTCAGTAAAAAGAAATGTCAAATCCATATTACAGCTTCAGCAAGGTGAGAAGTAACATCTTATGATTTACTGTCTTCCATAGCAGTGTCACATAACACAAGTGCCATTCACCTCTGGCATATACACTGTAACATTCACCCTAGAGTGAATATGAATTCATGACTTTTTCTGTACATTAGATGCTAGGAGTTCTTGAGTGTTACTGCACTCTGTTAAAATAAAATCATCTCCCCATGGAAAGGGGACATTGTAAAGTAATATGGAAATAAAGTTGCTCAGCAACTTTCACAAGTGAGGTGACAAAAATGCTGCCTCCAGAGCAGACAGCAAGGCAAAGTAATAGGCCCTTTGCATTCAAAGCATCACTGTAATCAAACCATAACAGCTACTATTAACCTGACTTGTTGGGTGTTCTTTCAAAGCTCAGAAAACCTGCAACAGGCTTTGTTATGAATTTATTTAACACCCTGGTCAGTCTCTCCTGATTTACTTCTTATTTGTTACTTACTTCTTAGATGTTCCAACCTCAAACAGTCGGATATTTCACAAACTTGGCAAGGGATGTACTGGATTTGCCAAACAATTCTAAACTAGCTTAGTTTATGACCATAAATTAAGCCTACTTTTCCTCCCTCCAAGCAAAAACCAATCAAACAAATAAAACCAAGGGCAAACCTCATCCCGTGTCTGAAAACCTACTGGTGAATTCTGGGCAGTTTATTCAAACTAACTGCAGTTTATTGAGGTTCACGTGCTCTGGGATGGATACACTGCATGCTCGGCACTTCCCACCAACTCTCAATTTGGACATTATTGGACAAAAACCAAAAGGAGATGGCTCACATGTACATTGAAATCTCAAATGAAATCCTTCCATATTTTCAATCTAATGCATTTTTTTTACTTAAATACACAATTTGCTAACGAGTTAGATAATTTGATTTAATAATATTCTTGACTCTGATGAGACTAGATGTGGTGGTAATGAAATCACTTTGAATTCTGGTGGATTTGACCACAGCTTCCTTCCAGTCCTGTGTTGGAGGCAGAAAACGGCAATTGCCCAAAGACAACAGATCTCTAGGAATGTGATCTAAAGGTCACAGTTATATGAAAAACAGCAACCGACCTTAACGAAGTCTGGATCCAGCAGTAGGTCCTTCTCTTCACAGAGCAGCTCGCTATTGAACCACTGCTCTTCTGGTGTAGACTTTTTTTCTGTTTACTCTGCTTTAACTTGCACTTGCTCTTTGAAATCCACATTGAGTGCTGGATTTTAGAGCAAACAGCTCACATGGCTGACTGACTGGTAGAATGATTTACACAGTTTCCTATGGCAATATACAGTGATGATATTTATAGCCAGTCAGGGTCAAAAAAGATATAGGCATGTAGCTAAACTTAACAGCCCTGATTAATGGCACATGTCATTAAGGAAGACCAGATGGTGGCATTAATATAAGTTAATAACAACACAGAATATTTTTAGGGAAAAGGTGAGGTTAGGAATCATTTGAAAGAGATCCGTCTTTAGTTCTATCTGCACAACTTTCAATGCATCATTTTGCAAGCCCCTGTCAGCTGGGCAGCCTAAATTTAAGTCAGGTGAATGCAGCTAAAGTGTCTTAGGAGTTGTCTGTATGTAGCTCAGTGCTGGTGAACCTACCAGATGAGAGGTGCCCGTGCTGTGCCTGCAGTGTATACAGGCACTGCAGCAATGTAATACACATCTGTGAGAATGGATTGAAAAAGATCAGTGTTCCAGGGTTCAGATAATTTCTATTATCTGTGGCTGACAAAATTTTTTTGAAAGAACTCATCTTCCAGACAGACACCTGCAAAAGGGCTGTGTTTCTGAAAAGATATGCTTATCCAAATTTGGTGCAATTGAAAAAATTTACCAGGTATTCAAACTCTTTGAAAATTCAAGCTCTCATTTTGATGCTTAAGAGAAATACAAAGTCCATCTTTGATAAATGTATTTCCTCTATCTTCCCTTCCAATATACTTGAATACATCTAAGTGAATAATCTCCCACTGTAGCCCTCAGCCACCAGGTGTGCATAGTATCTGACAATAATCAGGTTTAATCTGATGGGTACAAATGCCCTAGAGTATGCTCAAGTGTGTTAGTCTCAGCATTTTCTAAGTGTCATGAACTGGCCTATATTTTGGGGAGATCAAGGTAGTCTAGAACTGTTCAAATGACCATCTCTTGTTTTTCAAATATAAAGAAGAAATAATAAAGTAGAAAAACTCACTTGTCATCTCTCCTCATCTGGAGGGTACTTGGTCTGGGACTAATTGTACATTAATGAAATCTAATTCTCTACTTTATCAGTGAACAATATAGAAATTTGTCCTTTGCCTCCCACAGCCTTGTCAACAAATTTCCAGACAATGTTGCGTATTTTCTATGCAGTTTTTTTTTCTTTTCTTTCAGGTGCTTCAGTACTGAAGTGCTGCAATGCTGTGTAAATTATAGCTTTCAAATTAACAACGGGGATTTGCACAGTGATTTATAAAACAATGTTTTTTTCTTATCCTGTGGAGAGAAGATGGAACAGAGAAGGAAGACTGAAGGCCATATGAGGATGTAACCACAGAGGCTGAATGCTACACTGAAGTTATCAATTTTGTGTACTACAGCGTATAGAGGTTAAATATCACTGAAACAAAGGTGGTATAAAAGCTGCCCAATATAAGGAGCTCCAGGCAAAACCTGTCTCCTGCTTTGTTCGTGTTGTTCGAATGTGTTTTATAAATAAGAGGAAATATGTCAACAATTTATGACTCTGTATACAATCAGAAATTTGAAAGAAAATCCAAACCCTTGCTGGTGCCACTGCTTTAAAGAAAGACATGTGGAAAGAAAGGCAATGACTCTTGTTTATGAAGATTTATGTGACAGGAGAACCAAGGAGAGGAGGCAGGAGAAAGCACTGCATTCAGCTTAGAAGAACTGGCAGGCTAAGAAAAACTTAATGAGCAATTTGGGGCCAATTAATGCCTGGAAACAGACAGGAGTGATAAGCAAAAGAACTTTTCAGTGGCTATCATGAACTCAGTGTTCTTTATGAAAAAGAAAAACAGAACTGTATTAATATAGCCTACATTAATATATTTTTCTTGCTAAGTGAAATGATCTGTAGTATTCTGAATCCTGATTAATCATTTAGGTCAAGCAAAGGGTGGTGTCTATGTAGCTCACCACTACTTTGACATATGACCTCTGTGCCACAACAGAATGGTTGTTTAAGGCATGAATTATGTATGAATGTGAATACACATACATATATATGCATATGTACATGTATACAGGGCTATGATTTATTCATTATTATTAGGCAATCTGGTTGAAACAAGTGGAAACCAGTACTGGAGGTTATACTCACACTGTCAGAGTTAAAGCTGATGCACGTTATTTATGAAGCCTGTTCTGATAAAGAATGTTGGTTTTGACGATCCTATTTGAGTGAATTCCTCCCTTATCTGTCAAGTATGGCACACACCAACCCATTACTTCTCTGAGGGAACAAAAAACTCTCGTGAAAAACACACACACCTTCCTATTATAGATATATTTTAAGGCATGGCCTTGATATGTATGTGCTCTTAATTGGTAACACAAAAAAATGACATAGCATGTGTGCGCACAATCACATATACACAGAAAAGTATTTGCAGTTTTTAAATCAAGAGAGTTTGTATATTTGTTGGGGCTGAAGAAAACAAAGAAACAACTGTCAGAAAACTGGAAAGCAGCAAAGGCAAAAATCAAAGATACTCTTCTTATTCATCATCAGAAAACAGGAATTCAGATGCATCTTGTCACTGAAACAGCTTTATGCCTAATGCTTCATTTTTCCTCCTTATAGTTAAAGACTGTTATAGAAACTAATAGGGGTGGGCAGCAGTCTGATTTTCTGTTGTAGGTGTCATTCTAAGCTTTTGACAGGCTTTAGTTTTTTGTAATGAAGCAAAACAAAACTAGAAAAGAAGTTTATTGGGAAAGGGTACGTGATTTGTGGGTAGTTGAAATGTGTCATTCAGGTTTCAGGGATTTACATTTTAGAGCAGCGTAATCCATTTTGAATTTTTCACAAACAGGATGATCAGAGCTTGTTTTCCTGTGAAACATGTTATTTTGATTAACGAGAAAAAAAAGGGAAAACATTTCACTGAAATATTTTTTGTTGTTTAGAATTTCAATTTCATGTTATGCAGGGACTCTGGCTCAAAGCACTGATATAAAGCATTACAAAAATGAAGGAAGCTGCATGACAGCATTAATTCTGGATTTACTCCAAAATATCTGAGAGTAACATTTACCCCTAGAATTTTAATTTAAAAAAATGTGCACAAGGTACAAAATATCCTTAGAAACACCAGTAAGAAGAACAAATAGCAGAATCAGACTTATAAATACTGCAGAAAGGCAGTACAAACAAACACAATAAAACTCCTTGAATGTTATTCTTTCTAACAACAACAATCTTTCCCACATCCTCCTGAAGAAAGAGTTCGTGGCAGTGTGCACGTGGAAATCCAAGTATTGTCTGTATTCAGCTAATTTTTTTAATGACAAAATCAAAGTGGGCTATTTAGATCTATGATGAGAACACACAACAATATTCAGAATTATAGAATCTGAAAGAATTAAGCAACTCAAAGCTCTCACCCCATTATTCCCACCAGCAAGAAATAGAGAATAATTTGTAGGTCACCCAGACTTCACGCAGCAGGCTGTGAAAGCTCTACTGCAACCATGACACAAAAGTTCAGTAATGATGAGATGACATTTTTCAGCTAGGGTTGGAAATAAGTGCTGTGTGGGTGCTGGAAACAACACATTCAGCTATGACTTCCTTAATTACTCATTGCATTGAAAGCCATTTGTGAACAAACAGAAATGCATGAATTATTTCTCTACGGTTTGTAATGTCCCAAGTCCATTCAGTAGTGGCAAAAAGCAGTTTTTCTAGTGATTCATGTCGCAGATGTGTTGTAAATGAAGCCAGATCTTATTAACACAACCATTTTCCTTTTTTTTTTTCTTATAGACTTTAATCTCAATAGGTCCTTTTGCACTACAGCTAGTATTTATTCTGCATAAATTCCATTCAATTTAATAAATAAATATGTTTCAATAAACATAGAGAAACTGAAGAGTTGTTTTTTAAAGAAACTGAAAGCAAAGATTATTTAGAATGGAAGCATTCAGAATTTCTATGTCTTTTAAAGCTAAAATTGCCTAGAAATGCTTAAAAAAAAAAAAAAAAAAAACAGCCATAGTGTAAAGGTGACATTTATTTCTTTTTGTCAGAGATGTTTATTGCCTCCTGACACAGAGATTTTTGCAAATGGAGAGCTTCAGTGACAGACTGTTCAGATCACTTCTGTCCTCACTGATCTTGAATTCTAAAATTTTATTCACTTGTTCTTTCATTACTGAAGGCAGTGGGCAAATCCTAACTCCCAAAACACTTTTTATATCCAGAGAAATTTTTATCACTGGGTTTCAATTACAAAAATATTTAATTTGCATCCTGGGACAAAGCATAACTTTCATTTTAAAGATATAAAAGATATAAAAATCAGCTCAAATCATATCTGATGAAACTGCAGAAGTGGAGCAAATACATCAGTGGGCTACATGACCAACTAAAAGAAAGCTTACCATTCAGTGTGAGCTGTGAACACAAACAGCAATTATCACCTGTGTATTGAATGGGGAGGTAGAGAAAGGAAATTAAAAAAACCCAACAGGACTTGCTTTTCCTGCCATTTTGTCAACAACAACATAATTTCAATTAAGTAGCTTCCATGTATTTAGGAAACATTTTCAACCTTCACTCTAATGTTTGCAATAATATGTATGTATTCATTTTACTTTCAGCACAAACATCTTAAATTTCTCAAACAGCACAATTCAAGAGCATCCTTTCTATTTATAGTATTTTTACATAGAATGTAAACAGGAAGCCAGCAATATTTTTAAAACGTCAATATATGAAAAAAAAAAAAGGGAGCAAGCATAAAGTATGAAAAAGACAGATGTGAATTTCTTGTAAAAATACATGAAAATGTTGAAAAAGAAAAAAAAATAAATTTCTAGGAACAAATTTGGGGCTGGTGTCTGTTTGATAACTTACACTAATGGAAACAAATGTATTGTAGGGGCTGCAAGAGAGCAAAATTTTGAAAGGCAATTCAGTGCTAGGTGCTACAGGTTACAAGAATATGCTGCATTCACCAAGCAAGGCCGATAAAACACTCCTGGTCTGAAGTCAGTTATGCTTAACAAAATGTCACTGAATTGCCCCAAAGTCAATACCATCACCTCACATTCACATTAACACAGCTAAGATCAGAAGCTGTTCTCATGTTCTAGTATCTCAGTCAATAACACATACGTTTTTATTTCACATTCCTAGTTTTAGATCACACAAGCTTCAAAACAAACAGAAATAGTGACATTATTGGCTATGAACTGTATACCATATATTACTGTGAATGCTATTATCATGTGACAGTACTGAAAGTGCTGTTACAGTGAATAGCAGAGGAAATAAAAACAGCCAATAGATGGAAAAATGGAATGGGACCATGGAGGATTAGCTGGAAATCTCTCATACAGCAACAGACAATGAAAGAAACACTTTACTGAAAGTTGCCTTCCTTTCTGCATTAGCTGTGGAACGTTTAACCAGCCCCTCATATGCTTAGGAGTTGTATTTGCATTTAAATTTCATAAAAATACATCTGTAAAGACTTTTTTTTTGTAATTGGGTAACCTAAAAATGCCATCATGTCATCATACTTGGTGGGGTCTTGTTGGTAAGCCTGCTTGGTGAGTTCTGGGTATATTTGATGTACTGAAAATAAGAACTGTGATTTTTACTTCTAACGTAAATTTCCTCCAGCCACCCCCTCCCCATTCAATCTCTTGGGAGTAATTTAAGCAGTGATTACTAATAATAGAAATGTTACTTTAGAACTAGGAACACTTCCTAAACTTTTGAATAATGATTGGACTACATTCATAGATGTCATGACTGAACTCCAAATTATGTATTCAAATAAAATCATCATAAATATTTACAGGTCAGATCACCATCTTTTTTCTTTTCTTTTCTTTTCTTTTCTTTTCCTTTTCTTTTCTTTTCCTTTTCTATTTGCATAGGAAACTGGAAGTAACGGGGGGAATTCACACTGCTTTCACCAGGCCGATAGCAGAGCTAGGTCTGCATGGAGAATTCAGAATGAGTGCCTCTATTTTGTATACACCTCAGTGCCTTGGAAAGCAATACTTTTCCCCTTAACTTTGTCCTTTTCTATTTGGAGAATATTGATCTTTACCCACTCTCCGTTTTTCATGGAGTTCAGCAAACAGCGTAACATTTTATTTATCTCCCAGCTTCTAAGTTCCGTTTTTCTCCCAGAGTGGTCAATAAAGGACTTGGCTGTCTTTCTGTGAACCTCATCCAAACCTCTAATTGACCTCACTGGGTTACCCAGTCCCATATCCTTGTAGGCTATCTTCATTCTTAAGTCATTGTATCCAGGACTACGGCATCTTTACCAAGAAGATATTTCTCTTCTTTAAAAAAAATAAAATAAAAAAAAAATAGAAAATCCTATGAAAAGTACAGGATCTGTTTTAAGCCTATAAGAGATACTCCTGAGTGAAAGAAGCATCAGTTTAAAAAAGGAATCACTGTAAGGATGTATGGAGGGAATTTCTTATTTTTGGATTGCATGTGATGTAGAAAAATGAACAAGGGACTGCACAGGTACTCATATGCACACTGCAGTCCCTTGAGACAGAGCTGCTTATCTTTCTGAAATTGAAGAATCTGGTGGAGTTGATTCCTGATGTCTCTTCTACCAAGCCTGCAGACGGAGCGATTCCACCTACTGCTTGTAATGTTAAATGCAGATTACAGCAATGGCAGCGTAGGATGCCATAAAGTGATACAAATTCTGTAGATTTCTTTAAAAAAGAAATGAGAAAAAAGAAGATAAAATCAGGCAAAAGCTTAGTACGGAGATTTAAAGTCAAACATAGCAAATATATGCATGTCTAAAACCACCGTGGACGCTCTAGAGCAGTTTACATTGAGGCAGCTGTTTTGAATAAAGATCAGTATGAGTAAGTTCGTATTTTTGGATGTGCTGCTCTATAGCTTCATACTACTTCACACTTATTTGGTAACAGATAAGCAAAAATGCCAAGTTCTAATCAATGAAGAATTAAGCCCTGAGGCTTCCAACTACAGCCAGGACAGGGACAACCTTCCTATCTGACCAAAATAGGTATACTGTAGCAGGTACCAAAATCAGAATAAGAGCTCAGCGTAACACTGAATTTCATTGTATAGTAGCATATTTTCATACCACATAACATTTTAGCAATTCTACTCATCTTTTTTACTATTGAAAGGCTTGGCTTTTTTTCTTTCTTTCTCGATGCCAGTGATAACTGCATTTTGCTTTTTTGCTTTTTTTTTTTTTTTTTATTATCCCAGCATGATAATTTTGCAGTAATCTTTCATAAATCTCAGCATGTTCTCAGAAAGTAAATGATGGCATAATTTATCACTATTGAAAATGCATTTTGTGCCATGACAGTATAATTAGACATTCTTTTCAGGAGACATATTAAGTATATACCAATGTATTAAAGCGACTGTAGGGCAGATCCATTTAGTTGATTTATTCCTTGTCTCTGGCTACCTTGCCTTATCATGATACCCATACAATCATGCATTCTCATTGCAGGAGAAAAAAAAAGAAAAAAAGCTCAGGCAGGAAAGAAACACATTGTAAGGAATAGCATCTCTAAGTTAAGTAATTCGAGTGGGGCAGGATGCAATTTGGCTGCATTTTTGTACCAATTCAGTACACATTAATTATGCAGTGATCAAAATAATTTTACATGCATAATGCTGACCTCATTCACTAGAGGGCAACAAAACCCCAGCTTAAAAAGCCTCCACCTTCTACTTTCAATGACAGAGCACTTTTAATAGAATGCTGCATGGATTTCATAATGAACACCCTATTAATTTTACATAAGTGCAAAGTTACTTCTGAAAAGACAGTTAGGCTGCTGAATATACATGACCTTGCCTCTCAACAGGTGCCAGGAAGACACTGTTCAAGTCGTAGCCTCCCTCCTCTTCCTTCCCAGCACTGTATTCGTGAGTGTGTTCATTTGTTTGAGTATCATTGTTTGACTCAGGTTGCCCTACTGAGATTCATTTAATAAAGCCCTCTTGAACATTCTACAGTTTTTGTAGATCAAAGCATGTGGGCTTATCAAGAGATCATAAAGCTACCAATGTTCAAGCTACTTAAACTGTAGCAAAGAAAAGCTCTTATCCATCTGACTTAGCTTTGCTTTTGATCAGCATGTTTTGGGGGGTTATTTTCTGTCTTCTTAGCTGCTTCTTATGACATTAGCTTTTCATTTTGACTGAAGGGGATGCGTTCCTTCATATGTGTGTCTCCTTAAACAAAATGCAATTGAAAAACTTTACTTGCAGTATTTAAGAGCATTCGTTAGGAAGTCTGAAAGAGCTGATACTATCTCTGCCACCAGACTAACAGCTAATTAGTTTACTATGGGCCACCATGTAAGCTAATTTAATTTTAAAAAGTTCACTCTGCATAATAAAATCCAGTTGCTGGATCTTCTCCTTGAGTTGTAAATAAGAAATAGCTATTACTGTTATGGTCTACTGAGAAAGGGTTTCATACATTGTGAAAAAATGATTATACAGACCCAACCAATTGAAAAATAATTATGTGAGTTTGTCTTTTGTCCTTAATGGCTAATGCAAATAACCATCAGTGAAGTATTATATGCTTTTCCTAACACCAGTAAGAATACACTTATCATAGAACCATAGACTACCCTGAGTTGGCAGTGACCGCCGTGGATCACTGAGTCCAACTCCTGGCTATCTATGCATGAGACCATCCAAAATCCTAACTTGTGCAAGGGGTACCCAAATGCTCCAGCATTTTGGGGCATGGAGCAGGATTCCCATTACCCTTAGGGGCAGAACCCTTCCCTCACTTCCACCTGGCCCTCCCCCGATGCAGCTCCATGCCATTCCCTCTGGCCCTTTCTCTGTTACCAGAGAGCAGAGCCCAGCACTGCCCTCTGCTCCCTGTGTGGAGTTGCAGGTCATCATGAGTCCTCCCCTCAGCCTGCTATGCTCTGAGCCAAACAAACCAAAGGACCTCAGCTGCTCCTTATAAGTCTTACCCTCCAGACTCTTCACCATTCCCATAGCCCTCTTTTGGACATTCTCCAACAGTTTATGCCCTTCTAATATTGTTGCAGCCAGTGCTCGAGGTGTGCACCAGCACAGAGCACAGTGGGACAATCCCTCCCACTGCCTGGCAGCAGTGCTGAGCCTGGTGCACCCAGAGGTACAGGTTCTCTGGGTCTGCTCTCCAGCAGACTTGGAGAGTTTTGATTAAAATCTGATTTATTGTTATTTTTCACTGATTTTGATATATATGATGATTATTAGGACCAGATTCAAATATCTATATGTTCTAAAGCAATTGTTCCCAGAAAAAACACCTCTCCTTTTAAATGGGTTCATTGCAAGAGGTGACCAGATAGCATTCTTGTATTTCAGAAGCACTGCAAAGATTAGGAAGGAGGAGGGGGTCTCAAAAAGGGAGAGATGTACAAATACATTTTTCTATTACACAGTTGACAGCCCCTTGGGAAAACAAGTCTAAGAAATGTGCAACCTTGAAATGTGTGCATGCTGCAAGGGATATTTTCAATGTGAACCCTGTGTTCTTATTTTCAAAGTTCTTAATCATTTGGCTATGCTGTAAAAAGGGATATAACTGAAGCTCCTAAAACAAACTGAAAGGTTTGATTTTATTTCCATCTCCTTGCAGAAAAGCAGAGTATTCTATTGCTGCCACACCAACTTGGCAGTGCACTACAGCCTACACGTTGCATGCCTAGTTAGCAATATTCTCCTCTCCAAACAGTACAGCATGACATGTCCCCCTTCCCACCAAAGTATTTAACAATTTCCTTTGAAATGCAACTCATTATTCAAAAGCAGAACTAAATAAAAAATACTCCAGAGAGAGAACAGATTGCTAGATATAGATTAGATGTGCAGTCTAATCCTTCACAAACATTAAATATTTAACATAATCACACCACAGGTGACAGGAAGATGTCTGCATTGTTTAATTAGACTTAATTAAACATAAGGAAAATCTAATACTAATTCAGAACTAGCTTTTAAATTGATTACAAAACTCCCTTTTTAAAGTACTTTCATAGCCAGAGAAATGCATTCTTTCTTTCATTAGCTGGGGAATCCTTGCCATGCAATGCTCAAAACCCATGAAGAGACGATCTGTTGTGTTCAAAAGCCCATGGATGATACTAACTTTACTCCATGGGGTTAAGGACAAAGCCAAAGAACTTGGCGCTTCTAGCAGGCTGCGATGCTGCGATCTTTTGGCCATATTTTGTATAAACCATTACACTCAGGACATAATTTTTTTCTATTACCTCTTTTATAGTCTTATTGTTTACAAGAAAATAGATAGAGCATTTAATTATGAGGTGGACTTAATGTTCTATAACAACTCCTGCATGCAATACATTGCCTCTGGAACTCACATTAATGCGACAGAAAAAAAAAGAACATCCACCACCACAAAAACATGTAACAGAGAAGATGTTTTGCAACAGGAGAATAATATCTAATGCCATAAATCATTCCCTGATAACATTCTAACATACCTCCCAGTACAAGTTTTGGTTCAGAACTGCTTTTGAGGATAGACGATATATGTTCTATTTGTCTGAGAACAAGAGACAAATTACAGTTTCCCAATCATCTGAATTAATGACATTAAGTGGAATAACCTGATATGTCTCCAACCTAAAAGGAGGATATACATAGACTGGATTAGAGTCTAAAATTCTAAATTCTTCTACAAACTGGAAATTAGAAAGGATTAAAGCAGTCAAGCCATAATCTTCTGGTAATAAATCAGTCAATTCAGTGAATCCCAGTTTTTCAGGACAGCCAGTTACTTCATTGTCAAAATCAGTTGCAAAGATCACCAGATCCAATGCAGCATGCTGGTACTATGACATTACATATTACTGCCATACTTAGATGAAATTATCTATTCATGCAATGTTGAAGCAGCTACAGCTCTAAATATTTTGTAAAACCATTTTTCATTACCTGATGCTGTAACCCTCTTCCATCTCCTTCCTGTTTCCTGTCTGAACACAAGAGCTGTAGCCACTAGGTCTTAGTCATTCAGTTTCACTGTGCTCATCTCACATACACAAAGGAGTGTTTTGTACTATGCATATGCACTTGTATAACTTTTGTATTTGCATCCATAGAACAGAACTTTAAGCTTCCTTTAAAATAAATAAAAAAGATTTCTATTGAAGTGTTACTATAACTTTGGTAGACAAAGGACATCTCTCTTATGAAACAGCAAAACACCAGTAAACGGATTGTTAATATAAATATGTATCACACGTAGGAATATCACACACAGGAAAGGACTTTTTTTTTTAGAATCTCTGACAGGAGGAATTTAAGACTTTTTGCTAGGGTAGCCTTTGTCATCACGCTCTACTTATCTTCTTGAGTCCTTAGTACACATGCTTGTCTGACATGTTTCTGTCTGCTTTGTTAGATAACACAGCTGATGAAAGCAATAACCACATTCATGGTGTGGTATCTTATTCGCTATTGTCCCAGTCAAATTAGGATTTATCTACAGAGAATAATTGGGCATGGCTCTGGAAATTGCCACACATATAACAGAGAACAGATTGTAAGCTTACATGAAAAAAAATTAAACAATGAGCACAAATCCAGGGCAGTTTCTTTTTAGCCATTTTTCTCCTGGTACAGGAAAAAATGATAGAAATAAAATTATGCAAACAGGTAAAAATAAGGAGTGTCAGGGAAAGGAAAATAATTAGAGGAGTGTATGGCAATGGGACACTATCAGAAAGACTGAAAACGAATGACTGGCATGATTGTTCCATACAGAAAACAATGTAATTTATTCTAAACACAAGAGATGCAATTTTGTGAGTTGAGAACTATTTACTCTGTGAATTGTACTGAAATTGGGAACATTGCATCTAACAGAAGATATTTAGCACCTAAAGAAGGTGAATGAAACCATGGAGGTGATTAATTCCCAGTTACACAAACTCAGCTCAAGGTTGACACAGTGTATATATTTTAGGGCTCTCCTCTGCAGAAGGTACATTGATAAACTAGAGACACCACTGAGGAGAGCAATAAAAATGATGAAGTGGACACATTGCTTGTCCTAGGTAGGCAGGTTGAATGAAATGGATATGTGTCATATGGAAAAACAGTGACAAGAAGGAGAGAGGTTACTAGCACAGGAATAACTGAAGGTTACTAGTCGATAGTCCAGCAAGGCATCGGTGCATTTTAAGGAGTTAAGATAAAAAAATCCAGAATATTGTGATCCAGTAACAGTAGTCCCTAAGGGTGCTCAGGCCATCTACAGAAATTCAAAACGTAAGATAATTCATAAACATATCACTAAATTCATACTACATGTCCTCACTCCCTGGAGAGAAAGAAGTGGTAATAATTCTCCCCAGGGGGAAATTCTGATTAATTCTCCCCTTCCTCAAGCTTACCATCAAGGCATCCCTGTATGAGTGGGGTGCAATCTGCCCACCACAGTCAGGCAAGTGCAAACAGGCACTGAGCAACAATGATCCTGTTGCCACAAGCTCAAAATGTCAAATGATGTCCACGGGTGGATACAGGTAGTAATGTTCCTGTCAGCCAGTCCAGAAAATTATAGACATACTTTGGGTTGAGTTTTAAACCAGAAAAGAGATAAAGTCAACATAGTAATACGAAAGTTCCCTGTTATTGGTCTGGCAACTGAAGAGGACAGAGTTTGTCCAAGCAAAACTCATGAACAATTAAAGTGAGTGGGCCATCACCAGGGCACAGCATGTGCTGTATAAATGTCCACTGACAGCATACAATCTAGCTGAAAACAGGATGAATTGTGCCTGTGCTTAGTCCCAGCAGCACATAACGTTTATGATAAAACCCTGTAACCTTTTTGATTTTGAGTTGTCAATAAGGATATTTCAAGGCAAAAACCTCAATGCACTAGAATTAATGATAATTTTGTGATAATTGTGCATTATCACAAAAGCCTTATTATCATGAAAAGATATTTCATCTGTTGATGAACTTTAAACTGTTGAACTTTGTGTTGGCAGCAAAACCAGGTATAGATCCCTGTTCTAACTACTAAATCACAAACATCCAAACACTTGAAAAAGACCCTTTAGCTTTTGGCTGCAGTTCTGAGACAGATGTGATGCTCTGATGCCTTCCAGTAGAAGGCAGCGATGTGCAAACACATCAGACAGTCAAATGCAGAGAAGCTGCTCCTTGCCGTCATCCCATGCCAACTTTAGCAGCTGGTATTTTAACTGCTGCTATGTGATCCATAGTCCTGAGTAGAACAAGAGAAAGTGAGCAACATTTTACTTCTTCAGGTGCGACTCAGCTACTTATCGGGTATATAATTCCTACATGGATGATGAAATTTACCAACATCATTGCTGCAAATAAAATGTAATCTAAAGTCTACGGTATAGCATATTTCAGTGGATCTTAAACTACCTCAAATTATTCTGAAGCTCCTAAACCTTCAGCATTTCCCAGCACAAGGCTTCTGGATCACAGGGAGAAACATTTGTACATATTCCACAGCATTCCTTTCTTCTCCAAGAAAAAACAGCACAAAAATATTTAGATACAGACAGCTGAAGTACAGTGACTTTTCATGGTTAGTTTTCTCCATGGAACTAAGTGAACCTGAGTAAAGTGCCAGAAGGAGTACAGCTTCCTGAAAATATTTAGCTTGAAAGAAGTACAGATAATGGGCTCACTGAACAGATACATGAAAACTGGGCTGAATATAGAGCAGCAAAACAGAGAGATAGAGCATTGTTACCCATAGAAGGGTTTGACTCCTTAAAATCTCCACACTTCTTCATATTAAATCTGCAACAATGATTTGCTGTAATACCACCAAGACAAGAAAGTAAAGCCTCACCTCACATATCCAAGAGGTATCAAAACCCTCCAAAGCAACCAGATGCAAAGAGGTTGTAAAGCTCTACCATAAGCATGCTGACTCCAACAGAAATAGGAGAGAGCATACTGGTGAGAAGCTTTGTGCAGTCCTATTTTCCAGCACTTCTTTGAGACCAGCCAGGGTCTTTCTCCAAGCAGTGTTTTTTATCAGGGTCTTATACAAAGCAATTTTCTATTGTGACCTCATTTAAGTCAATAGGGCATAAAGGAGCAAAGTAAAGCAAATATATAGGAGTTGTATTTTTAGCAAGTTGAACTCAGACCTCCTTTAGCCAAGACAGTTTTGGAATTCAAGTTCAGCCCTATGAGATCCTATCCATGTGAGGACATTCTCTTAAGGAAAGAAAAGAAACCTGTACCATGCCCTATGCTTACTACATTGGCAAATGCATCCTGCTGCAGATGGCAACTATAATCATAAGTAATTATGAAACAGGTGAAAACACAGAAAGCTTCATGGACCATTGGCAAAACGTGCAATTCATCCCCTTCATACCATAAAAATTTGATTAAATTTAGCACCAGTCTTATTCCTGACTTTGACAAACACCATCTCGCATTTTGGAAAAGTAAAGGCTGGTTTTTCTGTACTGCCATGTATTGCCATGAGAAGCACTTCAGCATTATCAATACCAAAGTGCACCGCATGTCATGAACGCAGCACTGAAAGCCAGCATACATTTTGCTTTGCATATAACAAACTAACATGGAACACCAAGCTATTTTCATTGACTAAATCAACTAAACCAGAGCTAAGACTTTCTTGCTGCCTGAAGAGAAATGATTCTGGTCATGTCAGACGCCAGGGCTCTTGTTTCTGCAGAGAATTGATGCAAGCTATTGACACTTAGCAAAATGCAGAGACTAGTCCAAGGTCATAGAATGTTGCTCCTCTTGCCCACTGAAAATGACACCCACTTACATTGAGTTCTATTGGCAAGAAAGAAACACTGAGACAGCTCTTTTCTCTTCAGGCCCATGGCCTCCTCAAGAATAATGCCTCAGTGAGCTTGCTCTCACTAGCCCTTTTTATGACAGTATTTCTCAGGTCTTCCAGATTTCCTGTGTCAGATAATCAGAATTTAACAGTCCAAAGTTATCCACATTCTATATATTTGCAGTAGAATTTGTGTACAGAAAAATGTACACAAATACATATGGAAATTCAGAAAGGATAATTGAAAAAAGTATCTGAAAAAGATAAATTCAAATTTGATATCTGCAAATAAATTTGAGAAATTAAAAAATGGACCATGATATCCTGTTTATTTATAGACACGAGCTTGAAGATATCAGTGTGTATGGAATATCATTAATATAAATCAGTTTATAATATTTTGGTAGTGATATTAGTATAATCTGAATTTTATAATACGCAGTAGCACTGAATGTTAGACTTAATTTTTAAAAAGTAATTAATGAGCTAAGTTACCTGAGAGAAAAACAAAATGATGACTATAATTAGAAGCGTTCCATGACTGCTGCCGACTGTTTAGATGTACTTACAGGTAGCATTTCTAATTAAAACCCTCCTGATGCTTAGACATCTCTCTGTTCATTCCTCATTAAAAAAAGTGGGATTTTTGCATTAAGGAATCCCTTAATAGAAAAATAATAGAAAAAGTTACAAGTAATTACATTCTCTGTGCTATTTGTGGAGAGCAGTCCCTAAGAGAAAATGAGCTGCAGGTGTGTAAGTGTAAGATATACTGGCATTGATTTCATTTGTTCAGAGAATTCCACCTGGAAAGAACTTAGAATTTAGGCTGGGATTCTTAAAGGACCCAAAAGGAATTCAGAAATTTAAGGGTAACCCAGGCATCTAGCTTCCTGAGGGCTGGATGGAGACTGCATTACTTGGGGAGGAGGAAGAAAAATAATTCTGTTCTGCTCAGAAATATATAAAAGCTCAGGAAGTTGCAAGCAAAGGCCAGGGTTTCTCAAAATGAGCCGAGGTCACAGAAGTGTCTGACAAAGACTTCAGCTAAAATACAGGCCTATCACCAGTGAGGTTGGTCAATGTTTTCCCAGCCAAAATACATTTCAAGCCTCTGCTTTCAAACAAAAATTTCAGTCCTTTGAGAAAATGGAATCTGTAATGTTGCAGCAACATTCAGTTACCTTAGCTATCAGGCAAAACCCTCTGCTATTCAAATTTATGATATAAACTGAAATATTCTGTGCACACGGGGAAAACAACAATCAAACATCTGTAAGCAGATTTGCCAAATTTCAGAGCTGGCAGCAGAAGTTTCAGCTGTAACAAGGAGGCTTCTTTCTAGTAGTGCCCTAAGTGAGACTGAAAGTCTTTCCTTCTCCTACACCGTCTGCAACACTTAGATATGGATGGCTGTCGCTGATGCTCACATTACCAGTGCGGTTATATTTATGATCCTGAAAGTCATTAACTTGCAACCATAAAATGGACTAATGGAATAGCCCTGCTGCAGATGCAAACTGTCATACCTTTACTGACTTCACTAAACTGATGCTGTTTTATATCACATGAGAGTCTCATCACATAATTTGCATTATTACCCTTTGTGAGCAATAGCGGTAATGGTAATAAGCTCTAGCAGTAGTAAATTCAGCCTCCTACTTTACATCAATGGCAAAAGGTGAAGAGGAAGCTGAAATAAGGTATAATTAAGTCCAAAACTGCATGCTTGAAAGAGGAAAAGTAAATTCAGATGATCTGAGGAGTTGGGAGATAATCCTTTTCCCCACCAAAATCTCTTTTCCAGCCCAGAATTTGGCTCCAAATACAAAGGATACAAAACCAACCTTCCTTCATTCTCCAGATAGCATAAGACAGAATTTGTACACATTTAAAGAAGAAGTTCTAGAAATATATACATTTTGAAGAAAAGTCTTGAAAGGTTCTTGGTACAACAGACCTGGCTTTGAAGATGACTCACATAGTGCAGGATGCATGCTCCCAGCTCCCAAACCACGGGGAACTTCGTAGCCAGAAAAAACAATATCACAACGTGAAGTGAGGGAACTTGTTTGCTTTGATAGTAGATGCCTTGCTGTCCACAGCTTGCACACTGGGATGAGATTCAAATGTACCAGAGTGCCAGAAGAGTCAGTTAGAGAGAAGGATAGGAAAAAGAGAAAGAAAACGAGGGAGGGGAAGAAGCAATATTACTCACTTTGAAGTGAGAGTCTTCTGGAAAAGAGAAATGAATGAATAAAGCCACCCTGTTAGGTTTGAAGTGCTCTTTTGATATTAAGTATGTCACTCTTTCCTGTGGGAAGAAGAAGGAAAGACACAGCTCTGATGATATTTTTAATGATTTACAGAGGTGGATTTTGCAGCTTAATTATCATCAGTTTTTCTTCTTAAATTACAGTATGTCAAAACTGTTCTCAGCTGTGATCAGGAATTCTGCAGTTTTACTGCTTTGATCCAGATCAGTATAACTCAGAACTATCTAGATAGACTTTATTCTAGTTTCTCTAAAATGCTGTGTTTTCTGCCACAGTAGATGTCAAATCCTGAAGGCAGGTGCTTAGGTTTATGCTCTCATTGACCATGTTTGACCTTGATTTGTCTAGTGAAAACCAAATATCCATATTGTGAAGTCCTTGGCCTCATTTGTGAGATTCTCTCTCTTTTCAGTCACATGCGATATTTCATTATTAATCTCGATCACAATGACACTCAGTTTGCAAACAAAGCAGGAAGTTGCTGACCTTCCAAGCGCTGCTGTGTTTGAGCACACATAGGTACTCACCCTCTTTCACACATGTAGCCCATGATACACGACTCCGTTCTTTGACAAAAAAGCTGGAGTTAAAAACAAGATTAAAAATCAAATGTTTCTTCTATTTATTTTAAATCAAAACGAATCAAATCCGATGTGAAAAAAAAGTTTAAGATGTTTCATTTCAAATATACTCTTGAGCAAAATGGTCTCTCTGCCATTTACATACCATGCAATACATGCTCTTTAAAGAAATTAATTAGCTGTGTATGACATTTATCTACTGATGTGCATATTATAGCATCACGATGCAGATAAGATAACTTTGTACTAAACAAAACTGAAGTCTCATGCACAGCTGGCGAGTCAATGAAACACACCCCTGATTTACTGCTCTTTGACACCCATCAGCTTCCTGCTAGGAATTAGCTATGCAGCCTAAGCAGTCTATGCAGCCTTATTAAAGCATCACACTATGTGTAACAACAGAACTGATCTTTAATCTTTACATGATTCTTCAACCAGTGCTCCATATCAAGTTGGTGGCTTAGAAAACAGAGGGGATATAGGCAAATTAACATGTTGGAAAAAAAAAAAAAGAGAGAGAAACCTTTTTATGCTGTAACTGCATAAGTAAATCTTTTATGAATCCTAAGGTCATGTAATACACCCATCAGGAAGTGACTACGTTTTTAAGTATTAGATGGGAGACATAAAGAAAGGGAATGCATATTTCTGTATCTGATTATGAGAGAGAGCTGTAGTTTTTTTTTCACTCATGCCAGTAAAAATTTCACAGACACCTACATGCAACAAAGTTAAATGTGGGGCAATCATCTGCTATGTCTTCTAACACGTTTTTCCTTCCCCATTTATCAATGAAATTAAAAAAGAAAAAAAAAGAAAAAAAAAAAGAGGGAAGGAGATCTGAGCCACAAAGTGAGACTTCAGATCCAAGGCTTCTTCAAGCACAAGAATTCATCCTGGTTTATTGTATAGGCCAAAAGTCATAAAATTTGAATAGACTCCAAGGTTAAAAGATGTTAGGATTTAGTAAAAATGTTTCAAAGTCATGGTGGGTGATTATGGAATAGTGGGCAGCGGGTGAAGGAGAAGCTACTGTTTTATCTGCTATTCTATTGCCAATCCCTCTCCATCTAACTCTACTTTTTCTCTTGAAGCCCCTTAACATCCAAGGGCTGAATGCGAGCAGTGCCAAAGCGTACAATGGCAGCTGCAACTGGGAATGCCAAGAACTACCAGAATTTCACTCATCGCTTCACAGAGTGCACTGGACTACTCATGCATAGAAGTCTCTGTGAAACTGAATTCTCTTCTAAAATTCGCTACGTAAAAAGAAGATTTGTTCCCCAGTCCTCAACATCACAGTCTTATCTCTATTGTGCATGAAATTCAGGGAAGCACATTGCTTTATTCGGACCAAAACTACAGCAAATTATGCTTACATTATCACTGGGATAGTCATACAGAATCTCACAATAAATAGTCCTAGATTCCTTATTTTCGACAACATGCTTTTTTTAGCAAACAGCTAGGTTTAAATCCAGGTCCATAACATGAAAGCAACGCCAGATGTAAAACATATTCTGCCTCCTTTGAATATTTTGCCACTACAGGAGATGTATGCACTTTGTCCTGAATTTTAGATCTACCTGTGAGTGTCTTTGAGTGCAGAGAGCTAAAAACACAGTAGACATTCAAGAGTTAATAAAAATATAACATAGAAATACAGTTCTCTAGGGTCTGCCATTATTTTTTACGATGAATAATTTAAATTCTGGATAAATTATACCTATAATCTAAACTACTCAATCAAGGTAATTATTCTGATAAACTGGGTGCAAGGTCAAGGTTAAAGCCAGTTCATTAATCTTCTGAGTAAGCTGAAATTCACAAACAGACACAAAGAAGTGCCTGGAAGTGACACTGGAACAGGTTGCCCAGTGAGGTTGTGGATATCCCCTTCTGGAAGCATTCAAGACCAGGCTGGACGGGGCTGTGAGCAGCCTGGTCAACTGGGAGATGCCTCTGCCTACAACAGGGGGTTGGAACCAGATGATCTTAAAGGTCCCTTCCAACCCAAACCATTCTATGATTCTGAGATTCTAAATCAGCAACAGAAACTTCTCTTTGAAAATATTTTTCATCTGAGGCAGTGCTGAATTATATCTTCCATTACACCACACAGCTGTGCTAATAACAATTCAGTGTAATCTCCCTACACCACTCATTTACTAGAGAGCTGCTTTTAGTGAGCATCAAGGTCTGAGCAGCAACAAAAAGGGAGCATAAGCTTCTTTTGTATTTCAGCTAATAAAACCTAGAAACTATGCACTGTGAATTTAAGTGGATTTTTAGGATATACTGAAAAGTTCTTGGAGAATAAATGAGGCACGTAGCAAGTTAGCCATGATGGTGATTGCCACTAGAACAGATACCACAGCCAGACATCAGGTATTTATAGAGAGAGAATTTGAAAGACAAGGCATTCATATGACATTCTTGTAGGGAAGGTGGAGTGAGACATAAAATAGTTAATTATGCAGCTATGAAGCAAAGTTTCTTTCATTCCCATGACGGCTGATGACAAAGGCACTGGTGAACTTGCCTGCAGTTTTCCAGAGTCATTAGTCTTGTTGTGGAAGAATTTTGCAGTGAGATAAAGCATTGCTTGTTTTATTAATGTTTGTACAACGTTGTCCACAAGATGAACAGTGGGCAAAAAAAATCAGTGCGTGTATAAGTATTGTGCACTCAGTCAAGCACATATAGGCTCCAGGCTTCTTCCTGTGCAGAAATAAAAGTGAATAATTCTCCCAAAGAAGAACATCACAGCTAGTACTGTAGCCAGGCAAGTCTCATTGACAGAAGTATTGCTCTTTTATTAGACTAAATGTGAGAAAAGGGGAGTGGAAGAGGAGATGTTCCTGGCATGTAAAAGTCCTTTTTCATGTTAGATCTCATAGGTCTTAACACTTGCCTATTTTTTTCTCCCTTAACTACTAGTTGAAATAACAAAAGATTTACCACTTCCTACAAGAGCAGAAATATATTATCCAAATCTCATATTCTTGGCTTATATTCTGCCAAATGTCATCTGCTAAATTCTCAGTTCATATATGACCGATAAAAGCTTGTTAGAGTTAGGCATCTAGAATCTCTTATAATTCTTTCTGCACTGGTTTTGATCAGTGCAGCAGGATGCTAAGGTCTTTCCTTCTCCTATCTGCCAGGGACTACAGCACTGCATAACATCACATCTGAGCGAAAAAATCCCTCTGGCAGAGCCCAAGCAACACAGGCAAAAGAAGGAAACAGCCGCAGTGGAATGCTTAGGGATGGGGAAGAGAGAGAGATTAGGACCTCGGGGGAAAAGGTTATGCTCAGATGTTGATTTCACTGAATAACTGTTCAGTAAAACTTTGCAAGCCGTTTGAAAACAAGACCTAAATGTAAAATAATATGGCAAACAAAGATTATGGTTTCAAATAGCATTTGTAACCATGCCGGAGGAGGTATTTTTCATGCTAGAGTACAGGATGGATCTGCTGTATATGGGTGCTGTGGGTGAGATAAGTAACATTTCTAGAGGATCCAGTGAGACTTTCACGAATGCCATTTTATCACTATCATCATCTGTATTAGTTCCCAAAAGCTATAGCCATAGATCACTTACTCAAAGTGCAAAACGTTGCACAAAATGCACATGAAAAACCTGTGCCTGTACCTTACACAGCTTATAACCTCCGTTCCAGATAAACTCCTTTTCTCAGCTTTAATCTGTTTTGTAGACATTTTTTACAGGCCTATGACAAAGGATAGGGAAAAGATACAAGGAACTTTCTGCAACAATACCAGGAGCTACACTACTGTGGTCCAGAGCCACTGTGAAAGAGTTCAGATTACGAGTCAATTGTACAATACAGCATATGTAAAAATCACAGAAGCTATAGAGGGGGATGTTATACCTAGCACATCCATCAGTGACAGAGACCAGAACAAGCAGATTACTGGCAACAGCAGGATATATTGAAACATATCTCTCCTCTTTGTCACTAAGCCATATGAAGCATTTGCTGTAGAATTATTCTTACATCTCTTCTGTTGATAAGCTACTTAGCAAGGTAGAGTTGAAGCTAATCTGAGCGCTGTATGAGAAACGTGATGTGCTGTTTCACTCTGCCACTGTTTGATATTTGATCACCTCTTTCCAGGCACTTTTGGTAAATTGCAGCTGCTATCTTAAAGCGAAATCCTTTGGCCCATACAAAGGTCATAAAAAGGCCCTGAATACAGAAGAGTCTCCTGAAAGAGGGAAGATAGCACATTTTCTCTTAGTTTGCATCTGAGAGCCAGGGAAGGAATTTTGATAATGTTAAACAAATTCCTTCTCGACTGCACAAGGAAGCAATAAGATTCTGCTGTTCTGAAGTTAGATAAATGACTTATTAATACAAATGAATCTCCTACATTAAATCCATTCCTGAAGAATTTCATGTAAATACACTAGGCACTATTCCAATGGCCATATGACAGATATTCCACTGTGCAGCCAGAATCTTGCAATTATTTTCTTCTGTAAATCTTTTGACAGTTTAAAATAACTCAATCAGAGGTTTTCAACCACTGAGTTTATAATTTCAAGGTTTCCCTCCCCCCTCTAATCAGCAGTTTTATAACCTACTGATCTTCCTTCTAAAAGAGCTGGTGATGTTCAGTGTTTATTCCAAACCATTTAAGAAGGCAGCTGTTTATTAAAGTGCCAACAGCAATGATTGATTTCTGATGCTCATGAGTGCATCTGTTTTCTAGTTAATGACATCATTGCAAGCAAACACATATTGCAAGCTGGGGCTCTAATATAGAACTAAAACAGCCAGGCCTTCTCTAATAAAAAAAAAATAGCACAACAACAGCAACAAAAAAATCCACTATTTCACTCAGAAAGAAATCTAGTAATATATCAACTGTTCAAGTTACATTCATGCCAATTGGCATTCTTATATGCAACTGACATTTCATCGGAAAGAATCTGTGGGTTAACAGTGTTTGTATTAAAATCTCTAAAGAGGACATCTGTTAGCTGAAATTCCAAAAGTAGTGACTGATTTATGATCTGGTAAATCACATCTGTACAGAAAAAAATAGGGCTGAACGGCAGTGAAACTAACATCTGTCAACTGGCAAATACAGACCACAATAGTGAATGAAAAATGGAAGTATTTCAGGTTGGGTTCTCCTCCTTTTTAAGGTATTTGAGATAAGGAATAAAAACGAATATATGCCAAGCTTCACTGAAATATGTTAAAGTAATGGCAGTTAAAATCTCGTTTCTTAGGACCAAATCCACAGCAGGTATGGTGGTCTTCCCAGCTCAACCTTCTCCCACCTTCTAAGGAATGCACCATAGCCCATAGCAGCACCCAGAAAGCACTTTTGTTATCTCCTTTTGAAGTCTTTTTTTAAAATATAAATACCATATAAATACAAAACATTTATATATGTATATGTATATATATATATATATATATATATATATATATAAACCATAAAGAACAGAAATAAGCAATTATATGCATCAAATAGGGATACGGAGCTGAGAGCACTGCTGCCTACACTCTTGAAAATCCATAGAAAATGCTTTATATTTCATAACAAACATTGCTTGCTCTGCTCAGAGAGCAAGACCATGACTCAAAAACACAAGGCCATGAATAGCTTTAGCTGTCCCTCTGTAAGGATGTGGAGCCAGAGGAGTGGATTAGCCCATGAGAGAAGTTCCACCTCCCGCTGCCACATCCTTGGCAATGCCCATCTCATTTTTTTGGTATTGCCAGTAGAAGCCCCTTAGGTGTCAGTTCCTTAAGTATATGCTTCTTTTGTTATGCATGTGGTTTGTCTCACTCTGCAATACTGCATACTGTCAAAAGAGAACTGAACAAGAGGCACAGAATCTTAAAAAACAGCCATTCAAAATTCTGCATGCTGTAAAAAAAAGTTATTAAAAAAAATCAGAAAAAAATGCAATCACAGTTTGAGGTCTGAAAGTGAGCCTGCACATTTCTTGGCTTTGCTCCTCTTCCTTGGCTCTTGACCCAAGGAATAGAAAATTCTGAGTTAGAAATATTATTCGATAGCAATGTCTCCTTTCTTGCTGTTATTTCATTGTCTATGATTTTCTTTCCACTTGCATTCTTTGAGAGGAGCACCAGGGAACATCTCTGCTCTCTATACAGAAAGCAGGAGATGACCTATTCAAAGCCTAATGAGTTCCCTCATTCAGTTTTGAATCTTTAGCTTTAAGACTAACCTTAACCCTTCCCAGCCATTTTCATTCTTTTTAAAATTTATTTTCCGACTTTTCACTCATATAATAGCTCTACATCTCATATCTTTATCGAGCTTCACTCACAAATTCAACCCAACTACAGAGTGCGTCGTTCCCTGTTTCCTCTTATCTCCTTGCATCTTGAAATAATTAGCAAAACATAGTAGAGACAGTTGAAGGCACAGGAGAGGCACTTGGCTGCAATAATCTTTACCCTGCAGCGTATCAGTGTTAGCTTTTTCAGTTTACATTGTAAACCTCTACATCTTAACCTACAGAGACATCCTATAGCACAGTTTGATCCAAAGCTGGCAGAAGCACCAGATGCTTATGGGCACAAGAGAGCTTGGAATCAGCTCTCAATATTGCTCTGCATAATGATTTGAAATCTGTAGGCACCTTCGATGGCTCCACAATGTCATTCACAAGTAAGAGGGATAGTGAAACTCTATTTGTTCCATACAGAGATTTTGTGTACTATTATTAATACTAAATGTAACTCACCAATGTTTAAAAACCATCATAACTCTTAGAATGAAATGCTTTACTGTGGACCACATGCCTGACATTTGTAAGTCTGACTGCTTATTTTAGCTTTCAAATAGGCCACCAAACCAAGGGAATTGCTTGAGAAATCTAGCTCTGTGCCTGCAGGGAATTCAAGTCTTGAAATATTCCTTCCTATGATTACAGAGGAGATATTTGAAATGGAGGGGAAATAAATATTTTACAGTAGTTTTTGATAATTCATAGTATCAAATCAGTATACTCACTTTGCAATGTTTGATACCATTTCATTATATTAACTAAACAAACTTAAAGAAAACAAGCTTCTTACAGCTTTGAATGCATACAAAATTTGTGTTTCTTTCGTGTGATTTTTTTAGTTGTTGCTAATTTGCCCTTAGTAAAAGACACTGGAGAAATTCTAAACGCTGGCGTTTTCTGCGACAGCTCAGTGCATTACGCTGCCCTTATTCCTTGGGTAAGTGCTTTTCTAGGCATTCCTGATTCTGAATTTGATATCTTAAACATTTTCATTAAAATCATTCTTTTGGGCATGCATTATCACTTCAGGTAGCAAAGCAGCAAGTGAACTTCCCGCTGCGACTGCACGCAGTAAGCCATCCAACACAGTCATGAGACAAGCAGCAATTATGCAAAGTGAGCCACACCAAGACAGACCCCTCTTGTAGGTGGTTTGAGGGAACATACTGAATGACTCATGGCTGGGGAATCATCTACCAGCAGAAATGGGACTAGCACTAATGCTGCACTAACTAGTGAGAAATAGTTACAGTTTTCAAATCTTTAAATTTAACTCCCATCAATTACCATCGAAAGTAAGATAAAAGAGCACAGGTCTATGAGCAACACACACATGTACAGGTTGCCATGAAGCAGGAAGCTGCTATAGGTAAGTGCATCTGCACAGGACAATTCTGCAGAGCAGAGAACAGACATTATTACACTTATACATGGGTTTACTCAATGGAAACAGCAGACTTAAAATACCAGAGGAGCTGAAATGACTTCAGGGGACGGCAGGTACTAAGTTATAGGAAATCATGTTCCATTAATTCTGTTGCTCAGAGAACAACTGAGGGTTATCATTTATTTTTTGTCTCATTCTCAGATGACATATGGCTATGTTTCCTAAACACAGCTTGCAATTAAATACTGACTATATGAGGATTATTTTATTATTATATTATTTCAAAGCTTAAGGGAGGATAATTTTGCTGCCCAGTTTCCTCCGATTTTGTGGTGGAGAACTGCCAACTGTCCTTAAGCAGCTGACCAGGGGATACAAACAGATGCATCCAGCATTAGCACATTGTGTTCTTTAAGGGCTGTGACTTGAATAAGAGAGTAAGGAAGATACACTATTTCTGCAGCTGAGCAATTATCAGCAGGTTGTTGTAGCTTTTTATTTCTTTCCTTATTTTTAATTCCTAGTAAGGAGAACATGCAAGTTCATGATGAGAAGAAAAATGTACAACAAGGTAAATGTATTAGCTTGATCCCTAAAGCGCCCAGCACCATATGCACATGTTTGTGAGGGATTCTGCTTCAGTGAACAACTCGAACAACACATAATTTCTCTGATTCTGTTTGATCCCTGGAGAAACACTTGCGGGTCGCTGTTTAAATGAGGAGAAAATTGGTGATAAATCAACTTAATTTCAAATGTATTAATCTAAACAGAACCCTGTTTCGTGTGAGATGGCAGCATTTAGAAAAGAGCGAAAGAAAATCTCAGGAAGAAAAACACTTCTCTTTGATTTTAGCTAGCATCCAAATTTTAAACTAGGATGATATGGTGTGGCTCATTTTTCAATTCTCCAAATTTCAGCAGTGATACAGAACGTGGAGACATAATGAGTCATAAACAAATTATTTGCGATTTTTGTACAGGTAAGTACGATGGAATGCTTGATCCCCTTTCCTGCGTAACACCGGGATACAGTACAGCCTAATGAGTAATTGTTACTTGTAATTTCTGAGCTCCCATGTTTCTTCTGAAAATAAATGATTTAAAGTCAGAGCAAAGCAAGATGCTTGCATTAATACTACAATTTTTAACCTGCAAAAATAAAGATTTGAATTTAATGAAACCCCACATTTTTTTCTCTCTGTTCTTCCATTCTCCTGCTCTGTTCTTTCCAAATGAAAAACAAACTTGCAATTGTGTCCTATGCTGGAACCCAGGAAGGAATCCTCACACTCCTCCTCTCCAAGGAACTCAATTACAGTTGTATATCTAAGTGTCTTTTGCTGACTTCACAAAACTACTACACAATTCATCACAGTCCAGCTGTGTTCAAGAGAAAATCTGCTGCTTTGATATGCCTTCAGAGCTTCTCCTTTCCCTATCTTTCTCTGACTTAAGTGGAGAAGAAGTAGAATAAGTTTTTCAGCTAAAATCCAATATTTGTGCATTTTGTTATTGGTAGAATATTTTCACAAGCAAATGCATTGAAGAGGCTAATCCTGTAAAGCTCTATCTCTGGTCAAGTAGAGGGAGCTTGCCAGAGATGCTCAGCATCTCACAGACTATACTCCAACTGACAGCACAAAACCAAAATGACTTCAAGGTCAGAGAAATGCAGAGAACTTAAATCTCTGCATGTTCCAGACATCAGCTGTGCAGTGTCTATATTTCATGTTAGAAGGTGCCACATCATTTTTATAGCATTTTTTGGAAAATACAGAAGAAAATCTCAGCAAAAATACAAAGTAAAAAAGTTTCAAAGGCAAGAAACTCAGGATTCCAGTAAATACATTGTACTACATAAAATATATATTAAAACATAGACTGTTTGGACTACATGGCTTTCTCATTAGCTGAAGGAGAAATTCTCCCTCTTATGCTGATGCAGCTGTTACCAAGTTAATGAGTAAGGTCTGGTCCAACTGGCTTATTGAAGCCAGATTTTTTTTATGCCAATATGTGATGTGCTGATACTTAGTCATGTGCATTTTATCTCTAAATACAGCAACATCTTAAAAATATCTGTAAGTGAACAAACCAACCAACCCAAAAGAAAAATCCAAACATTACTGCATGCTTGAAACCATCACACTTGAAACCATCAGCCATCTTGTCTTCCTCAAGTCAGACACAAGAATTCTTAAGTCTGACAGCCTCTCTGCTGCCTGCCCCTTATTTTAAGCAATAAATATAGTGCTTGACACCCTTTTTTCCCAAAACTTTTTTTTTTTTTTTTTTTTTTTAAGAGTATGGTAAAGGGAAATGCTATTCCTATGTTTCTCTAGCTCACACAAATTGTGAGAACCAATTATCGTTTGTGAGATGCTTTGAATACACATTATCTGAGTAGAACTAAGGAGAAGAATGGTAATTATTCATAGCTTTCATTTTCTGGCACATTTAAAACAATTTTCTGCGCCTGAATTAAGGTGATCACACCCAAACCTGATCTCCTTCAAACCTCCTCTCTCAACATGAAAATATTACCATGCAAATGTGTAAAACAAACCAGACAAATCTGAGAGTCTTTAGTAAATATGTTGCCTGTTAGATAAGATGAATCACAAAGTTATTTTCTTGAACATTTGCATTTACAACACTTTCGTCGAATTCAAACCATTGAAATTCAGATTCTCCAACATCCTTCAGATAAAAACGTCTACCAAAGCATGCTAAATACTCAAAAAGGCAAGATCTTTCTTAAAGGAATGAAGGATGTACCTACGTATACATTCCTATGTATACATTCATACACATTTATACTCATTCATATATACAAAAGAGATACACAGATATATGTAAATATATAAAAACCTGAGTGTTGTAGAGAAATCAGGTATCTATAGTAACAACATGCCGTTATTCTAATGGCACTGTGCTTTCTCATAATGGGACCATTAGCGAAACAGTTGTTTGATGTTCCATTGCATAATGATAACTTTCTGCACTGTAAGTAGACTGTAAGCTATATGGATGCATGCAGATACACTGTTTCTGGAAAAAAAAAAAAAAAAAAACCACAAAAAATAAACAAACCAAAAACACCCTAACCAAATCCATTAGAAAAAGATCTATCATTCTATTCTTGCTTACTTTGATATAGAGTTAAAATATTTCCAAAGCACATTCAATTATGGCTTCCTTTATGCTGCAATATAATAATAATAATATATTTTTAAAAGGAATCAGTATTGTTGGGTGAGGATAGTAACATGGTATCATATTCTAGAATTCATCACGTGCAAACTTGGTGATCCTGGAATTCTCTCTTACTCCTCGAGAAACCTGATTATCACTGGAATAAAATTATTTATATAGTTCTTATCTGATAAGAAGATTTGGGATTATTCACAACTGTCGTGTTGTTGTTGTTGTTGTTTTTTTAATTTATTTCTTCATTTGTTAATATTTTTCTTGCTACTTTTTTCTCATCTATTTCTTCTTTATTCTTCGGTAAATAACACAAAATCAATACACGTTTGGACAAATATTCTCGGTTGGCCAGACTGTCAAGTCCATCACTGACAGGAACTTATAAGTTGCAGCACCAAGATCTTTCCCTCTTGCTTTTAGCAGTAAAGTAGAAAAACAAGATTTAAAAAAGTTTCAAAGTTCCAGATGTGAAGGCAGACTAAGGCTCTCTGCGGTTCATTTGTATCAACATACATTAACAAAGTGTTTAAGTCTGGGCTCATTTTCACTTTTCCTCACTCCAAGGGCTAATACTATCATTTTTCACAGGGAAGGAGATTCCTGCTGTTCTCAAGCCCTACTGCTGAGGAACAGATCAGCTCATTAGGCATTACGACAGCTATTCTGACATGTAAAGTGTGTCAGCATCCCCTCCTCTTGTGTAGGCTTAGAACTTCTTTGACAACCAGTGACTTGTTTGGAAATATTACTACAACTATTTCAAATGTTTTATGTTTTACAGAAATTAAAGTTTGGAAATGATGTTTACTGCAGATGGTGAAACATAAAGGGTCATGCACATGATACAACATACCATTTTTAACAAATAACAGATCTGTGTTCCGTTTTCCACTGAAATTTGTTGTAAGCATTTCACTCTGGCTCTGAAATTTCTCTGTGACTTTTAAAGTAATAATTCTCCCCAAGACTAAAACGTCCAAATACGTATCAGCACTTTGAAAACAAAGACCAGTGCATTCAGACATCAGAGTAAAGATGTAAACAAAGACCTTAGAGCGTGAACAAAATCAGACTAATTGCATACAGTTCATACAATCTCACTCCAAGGAAAATAGTATTTAAATGAATTGTGATGTGCATGCTGTCCCTTTCGGTCTCAAGCTAATACATCCTTGAAAATGCCACACTTCTCCCTATAATTTCTAAGCTTTGCTCTTCCTAACCCACACCATAAGAGCCAATAGATTTTTCAGTAGTATGGCTCTTAAATTTAGTGCACTGAATACAAACTGATCAGCTCTTCTAGCAATGAAGAGCACTAAAACATCTCCAGTTTACACATAATAAAATAAAACCAAGAGAGATCCAGTCCATGTGAGAACAGATGATGAAACCCAGCCCCAAACAGGAGACTTTCATTTTGCCATATCTCCAGGAGACGGCAGTCAAAGAGGACAGCCAGCAACAGAACCTAAACCAGCAGCCTTTCATTGATCATGCCTATTGACATTACAACGGTTTCTGGATACACTGTAGGTAACTGTCTTCTGTTACTGGTATGAAAAACGTTCCTCTCTACTTTGCACTTTGTTTTCAAAGCTGGAATAAGAGCCACATGGCACAATAGAAAAGCAAACATTATACTAACCACTGTTAACCAACGGGCTATCCTCGTGGCTACCAACATAAAGGATTCTTACTGTGCATATTGTGCATATTCTTTTGTAGTTATCCTAATTAATTTTCTAGCTAAGAAAGAGTGTGAAGAAGGAAATGCTTTATTAAAAAAAAATGACCAAGTGCACATCTAATTATTTCTGTGGAAATAAAAGGAAGTGACCATTTTGCCAAAGCAAAAATATATGCAGAGCTCTTCTAACAAAATGAAAAGTGGACACCTGACTATGTAAGCTACATCCTTACAAAGGACATTTTCACCTTGAATCCCATCAGCCATCACTTTCAGTTGGATTCTGTTATTGTTTGCGTCCACTCAAACAGCAGAGGATGTTTTACACAGCTACAGTTTTATAACTGTTTGCCCTTGGCCTAGGCCCACTGGAACGAACAGAAATAGTAAACAACCTGCACAAACACTGCACTTCTTTTGTTATCTGAATTTAAGATGTAATGCGTAGTTTTTTTCTTGAGTAATTACAAAGCATTCTATGTTTTCAAACCTTTATGACATATAGCAAAATATGACTTACAGCACAGAAATAATAATAAAAAGCTCTCTAAAAATTTATAGCCTCCTGCATGTTGTAAAGATGCCTTGCACATTCATTATATCACCCACTAGAAAATTATTTCCACAGTATGCTTTTAATGAATCTGGGGATGGTTTTAACACCTAGCTTGTTGGGATGCAGAAGTACTATTTTCCCTGTTGATAGACTATGGCAACTTTTAGGCTTTCATCCATTCAGTAGTCAGAACTTTTTCAGACACGAAACTAAATGCTACACTTTCCTTATAAAGAAAAAAGGAAAATTAAATACTTTGTTTGCACATGTCGCTAAATTTAAATTTCTTGAACATGGGTAATGAAAAGAAATGGTGGAGAGGTTGGGAAGGAGGAATAATGAAAAACTACAATTCAGAGTGCTGAATTTGGGACTCAGACTCATAGGGAACACAAATAACCACAACTGATTTTGTCCCAACTTAAAATTTCTTTATGACTGGGATAGACAACAATAAACAGTATTTGGTCTGTAACCTGAAAAATCATAGCGGAGATCTGGCTTAGTCAATAACAACTCAAATTTAATTCGCTGAAAAGTATCTAATACAGGTACAGATATTTTCCTATCTGTATCTATGAGGGGATGTACCTCCGTCAAAAGCAATCTCTGGGTGTCCTTGCGGAATGAAGAATGACACAGCACAGAAGTGGGTCATCTCCAAGTGGTGCTGGGCTCAGTGCACTTGTGAGTGTCTGACTAAGTGAATAGCCAGCTGCCAGCCTAGCTGAACTGAACTGGAAGAAAAGGAAAGTCATAAGTCAGAATGACCTCTCGCTGTATCAGTCTAACTGTGATCACAGGTGACTGTAATAGAGTTCCCTGAGCAGCAGCCCAGGTTATCAGATTCTGTCTTTCATGCTCCCAGTATTATGAGCCTGTACTCAGGTGAGGATCCATGCTGTTCTAGAGAGATTACCAGCATAGTGTTTATAGTTAGTGTCATAGCTAATAGATGGGGAATTCTACTGCCTAGAATAACAGTAAAAGTAGACAGAAAGTGGCAAAATAACATTGAAATATTGTGTTGATTTTTTATCTACATTTGCAAAAGTTTTCAATTATTCTTATGTGTCATGAGGAAAAAAATATTAAGATGCCCAAAGGGTAACTCCTCTGTTATGCTTTTACTGCATAATGACGGATTCCAGATTAATAACTTTTCATCAGCACTAAGATCAGTTTATTTCCTTATACATTTTTCTAAAAGTCTAAACACAGAAAATAGGTACTGTAAGTATCTCTGTGGAGATTAATTGTTATTATGGCTTTACTCAGCTCTGTCATGAAATGCAAAGATTTTCTTTGAGCTAGAATAAAAATAGATCACAAGCATTACATTTGATGTAATTTCAGCCAGGATTTTGTGATATCTCTGAATTCCATGCGGGATATGAAAGTGAGATGTTGTCTGAGAGTAATTTATTGTTGAAAAGATCCTTTTGTGCATCTTTGTTTTGTGTTTCTACACATTTCTTTCTTTCTTTTTTTTCCCCCAGACCATTAAATAAAGTGGTATCAAGAACACTGCAGTTCCGCTTTTCAAATAGTGCTACCCTTGGGCCCATGCACACTCTTTTGGAAATCTGTTTTAAAACAGAAAACACTTCTTGCCCTATTCCCAAGCAAACTGGCATAATTCAGATTCTTTGTCCAAATCAAGGTTTTTTTTTTTTTTTTTTTTTTTTTTTTTTTTTTTTTTTGCAGGTCCATGCCAGATATGCTCAAATGTATGCAAGTCTACACTGAGTATATATAGCTCACAGAAAGCAATGAAGAACTGAGCTCCTGCAAGGGAACCAGCAGAAGCCTGCTTTCCTAAGGCTATCATCTCAAACAAATGATATTTCTCCCCATCAACATTATTAAAGCCATTGTGTCTTGTGATCAATTTATCACTGTCTTTCTCCCTTTTCTCATCTCACACATCTTGGTCTAACCAAATTCCAAACATCAAGCATCTCTCATGAGGCAGCGCTTACTGCCTTCTTGTCTTTTCCAGCAATACACACATAATTAATAACAATAATAATAAAAAATAACTGTGTGCAGCAGGATGAATTATTCATAAGTGAATATACCAGACTTCTTGACGTTATCTTCATCTTCATATATATCCAAGAAGGATGACTATGTCTCTTTCAAAGTAATTTTTCTGTTAGATAGAAAAGTAAGGCCTTTGATGTGTGCACAGTTGGGTACAGTTAAGTGTGCATAATGCAAAATGTTACCTCAATCCCATGAAGTTTTTGCCAAAGTTGGCAGTTTCCTGTGCAAAAAGAAACCTTTGCACATACTACCAAAGGAATTATGCATGCTTATTGCACACAAACATAAACTAATTGGTAAAGCTATGTGAATTTGCACACTTTCATTTCATTCCTTCCACAAATGTTACTTGGTCTAACATTCTACCAATGCTCTTATATAAAAACTACTCCTATCCTTCCTTTCTTCAGAACTGCAGTTTAGGAAGCTGCCTGAGCGATTTTCTTTCTGTTGCCATCATTATACTGGGATCCTTTTAATGGGATAGAAGAAAATGTTATATAATATATCCTTCCTCACACTTTAAAATACAATTATAGTCCAAAAGTGATTCTAAAATGGGCTCATGGGACCAAAGTCTTAGAGACTGTAAAGTAGTACAGATTCATTCACTTCAGCAGAACCAGAGTCTTCAGCTAAGAATCTGGCACAGAAACTTTTCATGAATGAATTTGTTTAAAACTGCTATCGTTTCCACAGAAAACATTTTCCCACTTGCCATCCTGAAAAACAAATTTGTATAGTAGATAGCAACGCACTTGATATTGTGTCAGCAGCTATAAACAATTCCGTAAACAAACACAGTTAACAATTCTATTACTGATGCACAAGCCAGGCTCACAGAGGACTACCCTTCCAAGATCTGCCTCCCATATTTGCAAAACTCTGTTTTGCAAAGTCATGCATCTACAATGCTAAAGTGATATAAGTACAATGCTATAAATAGAATGTAAATACAAACTGCTAAGGCTTTTTTTTTTTTTACTTTAATGCTGAAAATGTATTTTATCATTACTGTTACACATTTGACTCCAGAGCATAACTGTACTTCCTGAGCTTCTATCTCCCAGTTCTCTGGACTTAAAGACACATTTATTCCTGTCCTGAAAACGTCCTGCAAAATTCATGGCTGTCTTTCAGGAAAGACTGCAAGGGAAACATATCTCTAATAAGCAGCAGAGCTAAAGTTGGTGGTAAAGAAAACAAAGATGGAGAATACACTACGGGACACAGCCCTCTAGAAAGTTAATGAAGCCCTTGTTCAGATCTGATGGCCCAGTGGATAAAGCAGACTGGCAACCAGAACAAGTAACCTCATGGCAAGAGACAGCCCAGGATTACCGTGGGGCCTGTGGCTCTGATGACAAGTCTGAGCTAATCTCTTTAGTCATGGTATTAAGCAACATGTATGCCAACACCTGATAAATTAGAGTCATCTGCTTTTACTAAATGTTTCAGACTTTCACACGCAGTGGAACAGTGAGTCTCTATCTCCTCTGTAGAAGGGATATTCACAGCAATTTATGTTAGGTAAAGCAAACTTTGAACAAAGTCAGTATGTCTCACTGCCACAAAACGAGATCTATGTGGAGCTCTAATATCTCTAGACATCTAAGAATAGACCTCTATTATCAATAGACTGTAAAAGCAGGCAGAAGTATCTGGGTCAAAATACATTCCAGGATATTTAAAACATGCTGTTGATATCCATAAATGATAGAAGTCAGTGCAGCTCCATTGATGGCAGCAGTTCCAAGCGAAGATGAGGGCCGTATAACACTGACTGCTAACAGACAGGAGGATGTGCTATCATTTAGAAATGGAACTCAGTAACTTCCTTGGAGACCTACTTATAGTAATTATTTTTATTTCAGAGGCTCTCCTAACATGACTTACCAGAACAAAGTGTTCTGTTTATTAATAATTACTATTGTTACTATAGAAACAAGCAAAACAAACAGAAATTACCTGTAATTTTTCTTTGCTGAAGTTCACATGCATGATTCTGCTACTGAAGCAAATTCCTAGGAATATATGAAAAATATGCAATTATCTCTAAAATGTGCTATTAACCCTAAAGCAAATGGCTTTTTATTGCATTTGTTTCTTGTGAACTCTTAGCTTAATAATTCAGGAGAAGGTGACTGCAACCACTTTCATACTAAAGGGGTAAATGCTGTTTGATTTGTGGTTATTTCTGGCAATCTCTAATAATTAACATCTAAACCAGACAAGTGGTACAAGATAGAAAGATGCATAGCCCAAGTTTTGTACAGCCACAGAAAAACATGATGCTTTGCTTTGCTACAGCCAGTCACTACCAAAGTAACAACGTAGTATGAAAAAAGACTTAGCATATTTCTATGAAAGGAAAAAGTCTGCATGAAAGCATTAAGAATTGATAATCAATACGTGATACATCGATTTTGTCACCAGTTGGATATAATGAAATTTAGCAAATTTAGAAATTTAGTTTTACTTGACCGTCATCAAACCCAAGCACAACATTTTGTACAGCTCCCAAACCAGAATCACTGCCAAACAGGCTCAGATCTCCTCATGCTGAAACATGTAAATTATAGGACATATAAATTCTAAAAATAAGAAACACAGACTGTGCTGTAAAAGCAAAATTCACTAGTTCACAAAATTCATTTGTGCTCAGGCAGTATGAATTTATATATGTAAAACCACATACTGCTGTACACAGTGCTAACAGGAAGTCCAGCAGATACCTTCCTTTGCATTTTCCTTTGCAGTTTGACCTCAGAAATTTCTATTACAAAATTCATTGTCTGATGAATTCACTGTCTGTATGAACATGGAAGAAATTCAGCTTAGAATTCATCTTTAAGTGCTGTTTCTTTTTATCCTTTTTTTCCCCCCCTTCTTTGTTCTTCTAATGAGAGCATAGCAATGTCTGAGGACAGAACCAGTGAACTTCAGAGAGAAGTCATATCATAGGAGAGTTGTCTGTATGTTCTAACACTTGAAAGTTTATTAAATAAAGCATTTGACGAAAACTTTTCATGGATACTTATTTTTCAGTGCAAAAAAATATCCACAAAAACATCTATATTAAAAAAAAAAGGATTTGTATGTAAGAATTCTTGCAGGGCATGGGCTAGAATGGCCTTTACATCTCTACTGGCTAGCAGGTCAAATGCTATACTGTAATTGCACTGTGGACTTCTATTAAAGCTTTTTCAGCCCTATGAACAAGCTTAGATATAAAACATTAAATCTGACCCTGCAATTACGTTTCATTGAATAGGATTAGCACAGTTATTGCCTCTTTCAATCTTGGTTGGTTCAAACACAAATAGCACTGATAAAAATTAATGGCAACCAAGTCATAGACAAGATTCAGTGTTCATTTTCAACCTTGCTATTTCAGTAAATAAGTCCAGGGACCACCATATAAAGATAACGAGACAGTTGTCAATGGCATGGATGTTTTTTAATGGTGCAAAACTACAAGGAAGACAGAGAAATCAGCAGAATGTTTAATCTAATTTTATAAAGGACCCAGTGCCCTTGATTATGTTTAAAAAGTCACATGTGAACTACTTCCCCCCCCCCCCCCCACCATGCAGCACAAATAAATACAAAATGTAGGTCTTTCCATCATAAAGATCAACTTGGGTTTGTATTTTCAGATAAAGTTCAGTAAGTGTATGTGTCAGTAAATGTGTGTGAAAGCAAGTTTTCCTTTACAGTGGAACATTTAGCCAGAGAATCATCACCAGACCTTTGTCAGAAGAAGCCTTTCTGTGCTGCAGGGAAAAAAAGCCTGACCTGGCCAGTCAGCATCACCCTTGCTCCTGCTGAACTTAATGGAAGCACAGCGAACTCAGCAGTGCTGTCCCAAACCAGACTTCAACAACTGAATGGTAATTTCACAATGACACTTAGAATGTTCCATACAAACCAAAGTAATGCCACAGCTTCAGAGTGAGAAAAGCTGGTATTTAATCTGCAGAGAATGTCCAGCAGTTAGTGGGAGCCTATCAAACTATGCACAACAAATTACATGCACCATGAATTTTGGAATGTTTTACTTTAAAAAAAAGAAATACAATCATTAAGAACTAGTTCCAATCCATAAGAATGTCTTTTTAAATTGAAACACTAGAATGAATTTTCTGGTTTGTTTATTAGCCAAATACTTCAGATATCATAGCTATAAACTGTACGATAAATATTACAATCATATTCAAATTAAGTCTTCCAGAATCAAAGAGGCACTGGATGTCATTCTCCTCAAACACAATATTTCTCTGATTGTCACTTATTTTGTTTCATGTTTGTAGTTTCTATGTCTCCTCTCCAGATGTGTAGACTGACACATAGATCTGCAGAACAGAAATTTGGGGACCTCATTGTGGAGCAGTAACTCAGCGCTACCTCAGTTTTACCTGCTTTTCAATAAGATTTTTATCTGCACTCATACACTCTGACATTTATTCTAGATAACACTTCATACAATGTCTTTAAACAGAAAGCACATGCTTTGGAAAATTGTTTCTCAAGGCACTACAACTTCAATCTCCCACACTGTGTGTTAAGGTACACCTTTTCTACACATGGATCTGCATCATGCACATAACATTACTTGCTTTCATATTTATCAACACCTTTGTGATTGCAAGTCTGATCATTTCACTTCAGGTGGTTAAGATATAGTTTAGATTTCATTAATCTAAAATTCAAAAGGTCATCAAAGCACTTTGCAGTTGTGATGAGTAGAAATCCAAAACAGAAATTAACAAAAAATTAAAGCTGATTAGAAAATTAAAAAAAATCTCCTGTGGCTGCTGATCTATTACAAATCGTTCTTGTAACTTCAAAATCTGTTGTCACCATAGGTTTGCTGGTCAATAAACACGTTTTTTTGCACTGGAAGTGCAGCTACTGAAGTGAGTTCTGTTTTGCATTCCTGAGCTTTTTCTTTAAGGTAATTACCACAAAAAAAATTAGGGGACAAATGCAGTTCCCAGGATAGTTTGACTACTCAGGCTGATACACATCTAGCACAAGCCAGCCCTCTGCCAGACAGGTACACTGGTACATCGTCACTCAGTATGCAATTAATCGTCTTGACAAGTTAAAACATCTTCCCTTGTGAGCAGGGCCAGCATCACCATGTACAGCCTATTGCCAGTCCGAAAATGACTCAGCCCCCCAAAGACCACATCTTTCTTCTGTCACATCTTAAAGCCTGAATAGGAAACAAAGGCCCTAAGTTACATTTTATGCAGACAAGGTAGTCTATTTCTCAGAGTACTTTTCAAGTTAGATGAGTGTAAATAAATTTAAATCATGACTATGGTGTAACTTGAGAGTTCCAAATTATTGTATTATCTGTCTTATGCACGTGTTTTATCGGTGAAAATGCACAGGGAGCCAACAACTTCTGCTATAACTGATGGGAATTGTAGGTACAAATAGAAACCAGTTTTACTCTTTAGTATATACAACATATGGGTAGGTCAGGAAAATCACTTGTCACTGTTCTGTGGGTAGATTTCTGATAGCAGTTTTATTCTTCAGTGTTGCAAGCTTTGAAAGTGTTATGATGTTACTGTTTCTTTGTCAAGTGCCTTGATGAAGATCAAAGTTCATGGATTGTATTGTTCCCTAAACATTGCTTTGCTACTGTTATTTTCAAAGAATTGCATGGATCTGTACTGAATTGCTTAAGAAATGTTAAGCCTTGACTACATGCTTTCTACTACTAATAAAAATCAGGAATAGAACAGTGAAACACAGTTAAGTTTGTGTAAAAGAGAAAAAACTCCAACCCACACATTTTTTTTCCCCCATTGTTTCTCTGCTTTGTTATTTTCAAAGTGTCTAAAAAGATATTGCTAGAAGGATGCAACGTTTCAAACTGTTTTCAAACTGTTTAGGCCAAAGACTTCCAGAGTAGTTCTGTCTTCAATGCCCTTTTTACTTATCATATAGCTCCACAAGGGAGTTATTATATGCAGTGGATAATTAAGCATCTTTGCTGATGGTAGTCTGACTATGGCAAGATTCTTATAGTACTAGACTTATTTTCTGAACAACTTTGTCATTCTCTAATTAGAATTTGGCCTTAAGGTCTTCTTAGAAATATTATCCTGAACTCATCTTATTATGCAAAACTTTTTTGTGTGTTTTCTGCCATCATACAGCAGCTAATTGCTGAGATATATATATATACACTTATCAAAAGAAGCTTTCCTTTAAGTGAGCTGTCCTCTTTTTCTAAAAGAAAAGTTGAAATCTGTTGCACTGAGTAGAACAGAGAGGGTTTTTTTTGTTGTTGGTTGGTTGGTTGTTGTTGTCTATGTGTGTGTGTGTGTGAAATGGAGCAATATTCTGTTGCTATTGTAGAGGGTATAAACTTAACCCTGATAAAGTTCTATGTGAGCATCCCAAAATCTCCTAGGTAGGAGCCACTGGAAATTGAAGTTTCTGCACTCAAGTTGATGTACGCAATGAAATGCAAGATCACTCCAAGGTGGAATCATCACTTTGGAGATATGGAACAAAATTCAGTGAACTGGGGCAAGTTTTAGAGTTTGATAACAGGAAGATTTTATTCAGTTGTACTTCATATACAGAAATTTTCCGTGTAAAGCTAAAGCACTACTTAACTATTCAAAATCAAGCTTGCAATAAAAGGCTTTTCTAGATTCTAGTCAGACTGCTCAGCAACCTGCTGCATTATTGCTCTGCAGAGTAATTAGTTTTTCTTTTGAAAACCAATTTGTCCACCCTGAGTGAATCACTTCTTGCCTCTGTCTTGTGTTCTCTTTTGTTACTTTTTAACCTACATTTTTGAGATAAAATGACCATCCTGTCATCTTTCACTTTGAACAATTTAAATATTCGGCCCAGGGTAGCATTGAATCCAAATTCATGGCAGAGTTAAGATCCATAAAATTACCTCAGGATTACCAAGTATGAACTGCATAATCAAACTGCCTTTTACCAAACTTAAACAGAAAAAGTAAACACAAAATCACAGCTCAGGAAGATGAAAAGGGAAGCGAGTCAGCTACCACCTCAACTTCACCACAATGCAGTGTTTCTGTTCTGCTCCACAAAAACACAAAACTCAAGAGAATATGAAGAAAAATCATCACTAACATGTTTATATACTTCATAAACAGATATTTTGAGAACTGCAGCTCTGCAAACAATCTGCCTATGATTGAGAAAACATTTATTAAATCAAAGAAGATGCTCTTGGTAGATCCAAAACTACTGAAATGGGGGTAGAATAGAAGAAGTGAGGCACTTGGACCTTCTGAAACTATCTGAGGCAGAAGTATACATAAGACAAAGTGTCCTCTAAATGTTATTTTCTCTTACTGTCTAGCAAAAAAATTTTGCTTTAAGACAGGCATAAAAATTTATGACAGCCCTACTCTCTCACCCACTAATTAATTCTTACGATTAAAAAAACACACTGTACATTTCTTGGTTCACCCCTTCCCATCCTCACTTTAGTAAAACTGAAGTGTTTGACAGTTACAAGTGTTACTAATGCATTCATAGGAGGAAAAAGAGAAGTTCAGACAAACCAAAAAAACCCTTTACAGCTAGTAACTACCTACAAGTTCAACCTATCAAGAGCTCAGGCAAGGCCCTCAAATGCCATAGAACAATAGAAAAGCACTCAAAACCCTGTCCCAGTGAAGTAGGAAAATTTAACGCCTCCCTTCTAGCACCTTCCCTTACTAGCTACACCTTACACTGCAAAGACTGCATTTGAGATGCTGGTGAGAGTGCACCCTGTCTGACCAGAGCAATGGCAGAGGCCCAAGCAGCCCAAAAGACACTCATGGAAGTTGCAAGAAAAATGAGTAATGATGTGGGTGGGATATTTTAAGGGCTAAAATAGTCCCTCTATCTGATTTTAAAGGAGGACTGTAATACTCAACAGTTGTTGGTTTTACACCTCTAGTTCCCTTATCTGATTTTATCAGAATGATAAAACAGATGAGAAGTATCCATCTGGCTTTTACCCAAGATTAACAGTTGTGCAGCCAAGGCAATCTAGTAAATGGATGATGTCACAGTTCCATATCTTTTAGCTTGTTAAAAAAATGCCTTTGGGCTTTCTATGTTGTAATTTTATTACAATACATTTTTCAGGAGAAGCATGTTAAATCTATGGTAACAATGCACATCCTGTCAAAACAAGGAAACTTTTTGTTTGCATTACAGCAACTAAACTTGCTGAAACAGCGTATGAAGCACAAGGTTCCAGCTCATCAAATGTACTGTATATTCATTATATGCACAAGTACTCCTCATGCATATCAAAAATCAGTCCATGACTAGAAGGGAAGTATAAAGTAGCAAGGCAGATTTTATGCTCTTACTTGCTAACTGACTTATGATGGAAAGACAAAGCAGTGGTTGTAAGGACCACAGGAGACAACATGCCATGCACAGAAGTTTTGAAGACACAGATGAAGACTGTCTAGAGTATATTTTGCTGTTTAAGGCAACAATTGGACAAATTTGGTCACTTCCAAGAGCCTTACTTCTGACAGCCATTTGGGATTAGCATCTGCTGTAGGAATGCTGCTGTAGGAGTATTCATAGCTGAAATGGATACTGTAACACTGAATGACATTTTATATTTGTGGCACAAAACTGGCACTCAGTTATTTTAAGTTGTCACATTGCTCCGTGCAATGGCAGAAGGAGCCAAAATGATACAATACCACCTACAGATTTGTAAGGCCTATTCTCTCCATCTATTTATAGGTATTCAAGATGTTATCAGCTCCTATACCACTGCTAGGAGAAATAGCATGACATACCAATAACTCATTGGAGGGACTTAGAGTAGCCTGTCAAGCTCTGGCTGTCAGAAAGACCCAGTTCATTGTTACTCAAATTACTGCAAAGCAAGATGACCTGGGTGCAGTTCAAAGGCAAAAAAGTAGTCATCTGCCTTAATAAACAAAGGAAAATAACCAGAGAGGTGGGTAGCAAAATCCTGTTGAACTACTCCCTACTATCTTCAGTTACCAAATCAAGAAATGAAGGGATAATCTGGTTATTGAATACAACAAGATAGATATCTGTACAGACTTCCCTCAGAAGGAGAATAAATTGGTGAAAATGACTCTGGAATTTATTTCAGTAATTAGTCTGTTTCATTACTGGAACTCTGATATTTATGATCACTTGCAGCAAATTTTGAAAGCACAAACATTTTTGAGGACACCTGGAGAAAATTTCTCAAACATTCGCAGCAAAATAAAGAAAGGAAAGGGCTCTCAATCTACATTAAGACTACATCTATTTAAAAGTTCTATCTATACCTCAGAACAAGTACATGTAATCTTTAAAACCTTCATCGTTAAGAGTTGCCAGTTAGTAAAGTGCTATTATGTACTTTTTATAGATAGGGAAGGGTATACAGGGAGCCTGACTAACTTGTTCAGTGTCATAAACAGATCATGTAGTAGAGCTGAAAATTAAACTTTATTCTGGTAAGTTTCAAATAAATGGCATAGTTCGTGAGTTCTTTAAATAAGAATCATTTAACAGGGAAAAAGAGGAGGCAAAAGAAAAGGAATATTTTATCACTGGAGATAAAGAATTGGAAGTGTTAGCAGAAACAAAACTCAATGCAACTTAATGTAGGCAAGTGCTATCAGAGACTTTTAATAAAGAAATTAATATGGCCACAATGATACTAAGGGGGAGGAATATTTTTAATTCTATATTTAAACCGGAAATCAGATTACTTTTTTAATACGATACAGAAAAGAAAATATTATTCATTCTCAGCTATAGTTAGAAGCAATATAGGAATGTATCATAAGGTTTTCATGGCATTTAAAGAACAAAGGAAAATTATTTTGATTCAGGCTCTATCTATTCTACAACATTTGAAAAAGATCAGCAAATTCCAACATACCTACATACATATCTCTTGTTATCCTTTATGAAATGATAAAAGCTTATCAGTTAGAAGCTGTCCTGCGAGAATACAAATACAAAAAGGGAGGATTTCAACATGAAATAGTCAATAATTTGCTTCTGAAATCTAATTTCCATGCAAATCAATTCCATAATCCTGGTCCATTTATTAACGAAAGTCCAAACTGAATAAACTTGATCACACAAATTTAGGCCTCTAAAGTGGCATAAAAATGAAAAAATTACTCGATATTCAAAACCTGATGGATGGACTCATCTGCTTATATTCCATAAAACTGAATACATTAAGAACAGGAAGATTTCAAGATATCCAAAAGGAAACCATAAAAGCATAGTGGGTGTCATGCTTCTGATATCTTCAACGTTTTTTTTTAAAAGATATGCTCTGTCATATGGTAATTTCCATGAGAATATCGTTACACTCTTTTTATTTATTTACGCATACCACATATTCATGCTTGTCAGGAGATGGCTGCATTACCATTTGCTTTAGCAGATATACCACAGTACGCCTCCAAACAGTACCTCTTAATTGTTATGAAACACGAACAGCATACATTCTTTAAAATTATCCCCATTAGCATGACCTGCTGGAACTGTTCATTTCAGTTCTTCGATACATCTGTGGCATGGTTGGCGTATGGCTTAAGGAAAATGTATTACAGAAACCTTCAATCTGGCCTGTTTCCAATTTTCCCCTCCAGCAAATATTTTCTGTTTGATTCCTTATAATCTGTCAGCTATATTCTCTGCTGTATCATAATTCACATTGAACAGCTTATGTTCGTTGTTGTCTAGGATGACTACAGTTAAAGTCTTTTGTTGCCACTAAACGTAGTCTTTGTTGTGTGTTCACTAGACAAGCATTGTGGATGAGCAACGAAAAAGGGAGCACACATACTCTTGCAGCAGAGAAAATAACACAGTAGAAATCCTATGCACTTTCCTCCTTCAGTCAATGAAACATCATAAACCACCTCCCCTTCCCTCCTCCCCCCCAAAAAAGGAATGATTCTAGAATAGCTTAAAGCTCACGCTAAAAATTGGATGAAATTTTCCTTCTGGTGCTTCTAGTTTTCTGTAAGCCAGCTTGGAATACATTCCCCTAATGCACATTTAAATGGGTACAACACAGGAAAAAAGAATCTGTTAAGAAATAATCCGAGTGTAAATCTGCATTGTTCAAAGAATTTCTCCAAGCAGTGTTATGACTGCATATCCCCATGTGAGAAACTCTGTTCATCATCCAAATGACTGTAATTAATTGGGGAAAAAAGAACTGAAGGCGATTACTGGGAAACACTTGGGAGGTGAGATAGACTATTAAATTTATTTCCAAGAGGAGATTTGGAAAGCATTACATTTCCCTGTCCAAATAACCATAGTTAATATACATTGATCAACTACTATTTCAATGATGGCTTCTCAGTTTATCAACATCTCAAGCCTTTGTGCCAATTGTTCTGACATGTTCTCGATAAATATAATAATAGCAAAAGGACAAAAAATAAATGGGGAGATCCATCTTTCACTGACTACTAGCACCTCAGTAGATCAATACATGTCATAATGTTCTTATCACCGGGGAAAGGGAAATCTTTTTATGGCAATAAACCTTTAACATTTTACTTATTAATTTAGATTAACTGTGACAGCTCCAGGAAATTTCACATTGGTACATGAAAAACACAACATTTGTCCAAAATAATTGTGAGTAACTTTTATGATCTCAAGTGAAAACTTCTGCCTGTTACATGGGCTTCATTGGTTAAGGTGGGAGATTCCATTTTCACGGCGTGATGGGATTCTACAAAATAAAGCTGTTTTATATTAACACTGAGAGGACAATCAAATGCTGTTCTTTGTAATTGGAACAAGAATTCCCATATCAAATAATACAATACTGCCAAATGTAGGCTGGAACTTAGTTGCTGTAAGTAGTGGGCAATAGTATGTGCTTCAACAGAAGGTGCTGACGTTTTTGTCAGGTGCTGTGTTCTCATCTGGAATGTTTGGGATTTTTTTCAAGAGCTGACAATTGCAATTATGGGTATATCTAATGGTATTCATTATCTTCAGAAGTTACCAATTGTTAATTTTTACAACCTAGTTGAGAAGGAAGTTACTAATCTCTTTTGGAATCTGCGCAAACTAAGAAACGTAAGGGTTAAATAAGATTCCCAATATACATCAGTGGCAAATAAAATCCACACCATCTCAACTTTTAATACTGTAGTTCAGTCCGTGCTTTTATAGAGGATAAGGGAAACATCTTTTCCTGCAAAGGCAAATTCAACTCATTTTCCTGATTAGAGTAAATATTGATAGGTAATATCTGGTTGTGCTAAATAATGATGCAGACATCCCTGTTATTAGCTGCCAATTAACCAGGTTATCAACTGGGACTTGAAAACTAAGTATGTGTATTTTGCTTCGAACCTATGAGCTATTGCTTAGACTGTGAAGGTTTGAAGGCAGCTCAGATATAAAAAGTATATATAGATTGTGTACGTTCATGAAAAAAAGATGATATCAGATATAGTCAACTTTTTGCTCAGCCAAGGACTGGAATTTATATAGGGCATATTTCAGGAAAAGGCTATGGCTGTATTTTACATTTGGCTGTGCTGCCACAGTGGCAATACTAATATTTGGCACAAGGGAACACTGTCATGTCAGACAAACTCCAGCTGTTCTCTCCGCCTGTCACTGCCTTCATCATCAAGTTTGTAGCAGAAGAGTGGGTGGCAGATGAATGTCAGAGTGGGCAGAGGAATTCCTCATGGAAGAACGTCTGCGAGCACATTAGTGAGGATTTGGGAGTATGGGCCCAGGGGTGAGGAGGAAGACTGGAAGCAGAATGTGGAAAAGGAGACAAATAAATTAGAAAGAAGGTAAGAATTACAAGGGAGTAGGATGGGAAGAAAATACGATACTGTAGAGAGAAAAGAAAGGAAATAAAAGGATAAAGAATTAAAAGCCATTGGGCCCCCTACGGTATATTTGCTTTTTGGAAAGGAAAAAAAAAAAAACACATTTAGTTTAAAAATGTCCTCAATGGAAAGGTTCTTTTAAGGTAAATCTAGATGTCACTCGGCTGGCTGCCATGTCAGTCTGAAATGATTCTCCCCCTGCTCCCCTCTCCTCCCACTGAGTAATGACATCAAGGCATGCATGATGGACTCCACCTGATGTCATCATCTGTGGCTCAGCCATGTGGCTCTCAAAAACAAAGCTATAAGGCTATTCAGAGTGAAGAGCAGAGGGAGATTCAGCAAGAGACTTCTACCTCTTGAATGAGAGACATTATTTCCTTCGAATTTCGTCACGCAAATTTCAAGGTGAATAAAACCTTAAAGACTGACATACAGAGGCTGATTTATTGAAAACCTGGATTCTAGTTGTTTCTCGAGATAGATGTCATTATTGTGAAGAGAAAGAAAATGGTCTGAAAATGGAGATGAAAGTGCAGATGAAAAATAATCCTCACACTACTTCATCATGATCTTGCTCTTATGTGCAATGAACTCCGGAAGAGAACAACATGTCAAAGGTGACACATACAATACATTGACATAGTAAGGGTTAGTGTAACAGGCTACGCTAACAAATAGATGAGAGTATTTTACAGTGGTCAGCATTGGGCCTCTGTGCTGACCTGAGGTGATCACCTTGCTCACCTTAGCAAGGTAATCTGGTGCCCTTGGTGGAGGCACAGTCATGATGAACAGCAAATACACATTTTGAGTCAATAGAGAATGACTTGGAGCATTTCCATGATCATAGATACGCACCTGTAGTTGAGAAAGTGAGGAAAGATCTTTAAGATGAGTACTCCTACACTTCGTTAAGGATTTAACATCAGTACAACCTCAAAGATGTTAATTCCCTGTTATATGAAAAAAATTGCATGTTCACTTGTTATTCAGCCTAAAATATTTCTGAAAAATACTTTCCTTATCTTCAGACAGAGGTGTGTATAACATCTATCCACAATCAAGGGCATCTTCATCCAGGGGTAATGGAAGAAGTAGCTCAAATAATGTATTTCTCCTGCGCTTCTCATCTCTGACCCTACAGCTGGTCTTGAGAGAAACAAACCAACAAAACAAAACGCCACAACAACTTTGCTCTGCTTCAAGTATTGACATGCTAAATATAAAGCTGCAAAAATTGTTCAGTCTAGTACAGCCTATTTCTCTTAGTTTAATAAAACTTTGATCTATAGATAAGCACCTCCCAGCATCATCCCAGTTTTTTGATGTTTGGAATATGATCGTGCATGCCCTTTTGGGGAATGTCAAATTGCCTTCCAATCTTTTGCCATAAGTAGTACGTCCTATAACTCTGAAGAGATTTTCTTTTCGGTGTAAAAGATTATTTTTTAGAACATAACAGTGTCTATAATGCCATTTAATTTTCTTTCAAGAAAAGTTGTCCCCTTCAGTTTAGCTTTTATTTAACTTTCGAAAGCTGTTCTTTAAGCTTTTCAGATATTCAGACACACAATTTTGAAAAGATGGTTCATTATTTTTTTCCAATTATTTCATCAACTATCATACAATATATGACGAATGAAATTCCAAGGAACTGTTAACACAAACCTACAAAACCATGAGAATGCCAATCGAAAGCCAAATAAATCTTAATCATGCTTTTCCTTTCAAAGGAGAACAGTATGATGTGCTTTTATATTACTGTATTTCTCTTTTCTCTGCTAACAGACAGGATATTAATCTTAAAAGATCTAACGACCAGCCTCTATAGCCTGTTCTGTGAAATGGCACAACTGAATAATACTTGGAAAAAGACCCGCAAATGCAAAGCAGAACTGAATCTACTTCATTCAAAATGTGGAGGCAGGACATGTAACAGGAATTCCTTGTAACAGGAATGTGTTAGAATCGCACATTTTTTCAAAGATAATGACAGCTCTCTCAATTCTTTTTTCATTCCTCTAGGAATTTGCCTCTGCAGTTACTTGTCAGTAATTCCATAAAATCCAAAGCTAACTGGCTCCTTTCACTGGTGTTTTAATTAAAATATCAGGATCACATGCAGAATATTTTAGCTAATTTTAGGACATGTTCACAGTGCTTTTATAGAATGTCATTAAAACTCACTGCAGGTGCAGTAAAATCTGCAATTTTGTTTTTGACTATTTGTCTTCTGTGAGTGATGTTTCAAGGGCACATCAGAAACATGCTAAATCATGAAAGACTCTATTCAGCAAAATTAAGCTTTTCCAGTGCTGAGTAATTAAAGCTCTGCAGGCTTCTTCAGCTCTGTACAGAGCTTAATCCTCACTGAAATTTAAAAAAATAAAATATCTTTTTATCACTATTAAAGAAATTCTTCAGTAGCTTTGCATTCTTGACCCTCTCCCCAACAAGCCGTGAGAAATCTAAATGCTGCTACATACTGGGGGAAGAGGGTCTCATAGCTAGAGTGCTGTACTGGTGTTCAGATGATAATGGTCCCATTTCAAGGGGCTGTCACGTACTTTGAGTATGACCTTTCCTCTTTCTATGTCCCAGCTGTCAAAATGAGAGTGATAACATATCATTAAGGCATGGGATATATAGAATGCCAGAAGATCTGCATCCCCTGGTAAAACAAAACAAAAAAACCAAACCCACAGTTTTAATATACTTTTATCTGAAAACAGCTGTAAATTTGCAAAAAGGATTTTTGCAAATCTGAGTTCTAGTACAAATAAAGAAATGTTGAAAAATATGAATAGTTAATCATTATCCTGGGAAGCTGGATGTAGTAAGATGACTGCATCACTGATGACTTTCTATACCTATTTCCTAGGTAGGCTCAGTGTTGCCAGTTCCACAAAATGGATCCATAGGCTGAGCGAAGGTCATTGCATAAAGTTAATATAGTTTAGAGTCTTGCAGTAGATGAAAAAACCCACAAGTTTTCTTTTGCGGTATTTCATTTCTCCCAGTCTAAATTAAACTTCAAAAATCATACACCGCATAGAGCCTGGAGCTTCCCTTAATATACCTGTTTCCACAGCAAGAAGCAATTGTTTCTCAAGACACGATGGTGAAAACAACAGAGAGCGAGCAGTGACGAATTTAGTAAAGATAGCAAATGTAGCACCCTGCCATTCTCGCATGCTGCATCCTGCTTTGCATTCTTGTGTCATATACAATGCCCATAATCCAAAGACATTGACAAAAATGTAGAGCTATGACAAAAAAAAAGAAAACCTTGCTTCTAGCATGTGGATTAGGTCTCAGCAAAACCCATAACAAGTGATGAAAAAAATTCTAATCTACCTGTGGATATTTTGTTACTTGCAGTCATTTCTACCACAAAAGTCACACCTGCCCCTTCTTGGAATTTCTGAAGTTACCAAAAGCTACCACGTAGAGGATAAATTTGCAACACACACCATTGCATCTAATTGCCTGCAGGTGGGGCTTGGACAGCCATTTTGGATCCACTCACGAAGACTGGAGGCAGACTGACATCAGCAAGCTCAGAAGTCGGACTACTGGCAGCATCAAAAAGCAAAAACCCAAATGACACAGAGTAGAACTGATGATGCACAGGTTGGCTGGTAAAGTAGCAAAGTAATGCAGCCATGAGACTGCAGCACCCAACCACTTTGCCTACACTCGTATGAGGGTGGACAAGAAATGACTGAACCAGCAACCTTTCATCTCTCAGAGCACTAGCAGCAACAGCTGCTGGAATAAGTAAGCTGAGTGGAAGCACGACTGACAAACGATACTCTGCAGAGTAGAGCAGAATTCACCCAGCACACGCATGGGAGCACAAACACGTGACAATAGAAATAAACATTCTCAACCTTGCCGCATTTTGACATGCCACTGACATCCTGCTAATTCAGTGGTGACAAACACTGACTGTAGGAACAGCTAGGTAAACAAAATGTTAAAAGATGTTTGAATTTGATCCAGCAGAGAAAGGAAGATTGTGTCCAGACAATAAAGGAATATATGGATTAGTCACACACTTTGTTCATACGATGCCTGTGTTCAGCTAAACTTGCCCTTCCTGACCTGCCTTCAAGATGTGTTATCATATTTTCTCCAAGTATTATTTTGGAAAAAAACAAGACAAGCAATTCTTTTTTATTGATTTCTTCTGTCAGGTTTCTTGATGTAGAAGTACATTTTATGATCAAACTTCAGTCTTTACTTTTATGGTGGTAAACAACACAGTGTGTATCTTTTTTATTTTTATTTTTTTAGAAGAGTACATGCACTTGTGATGAAGGAAATAGAATAAATGGGTTACTTCAAATCATTCAAAGTTCATTCTCCATATATTTCCTGTTCTTCTATTTCAACCTACTTGAAAATAACCTTCACTAGGAGTTAACAGAATAGCATTGCCCAGAAGGTAATATAAAAAAGCAGAAATGATCTTAAAACTTTCTTTCCTAATTGCCAATTAAATGTGAATTAAATCTTACTTAATTCGCATATCTGCATTGAAGTTAAATACTAGCAGAGCATGAGTTGCAGCTCTCTGATAACTGGCTAATGAAGTCACCACTAGGCAGGCATGCATGCACATTCATGTAGAAATGCAATTACTGAATTTAATGCATAGTGCATTTTTTTGCATCTTAAGAAAAAAGGCTTCCCATCCTGATCTCTGAAACACCTGCACATGTTATTATATCACTAATACAAAACCAATGTTCTGTCTCTGCGTGGAAACATAAGGAAAGGCCAGTTTCTTCCATAACTTTGAAAGAAAAGGACAGGCTGCAAAACACAAAGCTGCAGCAGGTGTGTACACTGTCACCTCCAACTAGAAGTAGTCTTGATGTCTCCCAGAAAAACATTCAGGAAAGTTCTGTAAAGAAACAGAAAAAAGGCCTCTGCACTCCCTTTAAGAGAAGATCATATGTAAAGGTATTGACAGTAGTTAGCATCTACTAGACATATTTATATAATAAGCCTAAAAGAGAGTGGTTATACTGAAATTCAATATTTTATTTTCTAAGAGAATAGGTAAGGATGGAAGAAAGAAACACACACAGCACCTGACTGCTACAGAATGTGAAATCACAGCATTCATCTATAATTTACGAGTTACTGCAATGGTTTGTATATGGTTGGATCACAGAGTTTTCACCCCAGAAGCTAGGGTAACTCTGACAGAAGGTTTCCCATTCTTCATAAGATGATGTGGATCATTATTTACATTTCTCAAAATTCTTAATAGGAATACACAGATATGCAAACTTACAGTTCCTTGCAAGCAGCATTGCTTGACAGAATTACTTCGAGACCACTGAATTCTTACAGAATTCTATGTGATGGTGATAGGGGAAACAAAGAAACTATTCCAATTTTTTTTTTTTTTAACCTCAACTGAATGTTAAGAAATAACAGACAGCACAATCACACAGAGCTGGGTGCACTCCATCTCAGGACATACATGGAGTGAAGTGTGTGTTAATGCTTTTCATTGTGGATGAAGAAGCATACGTTCGCTATCACCAATACTACGGGAAAAGAAGCTTCTTGTTGTCAATTATTGATTACTTAATCAATAGGCAGCAGCAAAGTAAGTACTCAAAAATTTCATACCTCAGCAGGTCTGAAAAACAAGAGTTCAGCCCTACAGGATTTTCAGTAAGGGAGTACAGGCTTCTTTTTTTCTTTTCAGGAAAAGACAGTCATAATAATAACCGATCTCTGATAGAAGCCCTTATGCACATAACATTTAGAAACAACATCCCCATTTGTTTTGATATTTCCAGCAAATTTCAGGGAGTTCACAGCAGTATTTTTCTTGGTTAGCCTTCTCAGGACTCCATTCTTGGCTCTTCTGTTATTATGGTAGTTATTATGGTAGCACATATGCAGGTTATTACGCTGTTAGGAACAAGAAAGCATCTTTCCTGACCTTCGGTCCTGCTGCTAAAAGGCAGAACTCAGCATAATTTTGATTTTGGCTTTGCCACTTCTTCATGCATTTACAATATAACAAGATCCCCCAAAGTACTTGCTCTGTGTCCTTTCTGGATGAACAAGCACAGATATATGCTTTCTGCTGTAGTTAAGGTGCAAGTTCTATTCCTTCCCACCGCATCAGTGGACAAGCAGCAAGATCGCATTCAGCACACGTGAAATCACAGAACTTTTTTTTGTAGGACGCTATCTCTAGACAAAATTAATAACAAAAACCAGAAAAACCAGCAAATTATTCAACAAGAGTGACTACAGAGACAAGAAGGTACATTGATGCCTCCAGATGTCTCGCAGAATCAGCTGCTTTCCAAAAAACTGCTGATGTGCCTACTTGCAAATAAGCGCCTTCTCTCAGCCAAACAACACAGTTCTGAGATCAGTATATATTTCTAAAAGACCATTTTAGTGCTCCACAGGCTAACAGAACCATGGCAAAGCACAGCATGTGGTGCTACAGCTCAAGATTATTCTACCAGCTGCCACAGGTGCCATCCTGATACTGGAGGAGTCTGCTACAGACTTCCTGCCTTTTAGTCAAGGTACAGACAGGCTCTATTGTCAACAGATGCATATGGTACATTTTCAAAACTAATTTTGAGTTAGCTTGGAGGCCAGTTGACCTACCCTCCAACCAAATTATTTGTTGGTGAAAATTAAGATCCAAATCACTGGAGACTGCCAAATGGAAGGTACAACTCCCCACACATCATTTTTTCAAAGCAGAAAACAAGCCAAATGCAAACTGAGGTTAATGCAATATATACAAGAAAGAAGAATAAGATTAGATGTGATGTGTGTGCCAAGAGGCCTTCTGCAGGCAAGGGAAAAAAGAGAATAAGGTTAACATCTTTGATTTTTCCCCTCCCCCTCCTCTAGAGCTGAGAGGAGTCCTCATAGCAGCAAGGTCAATTCTAATCTTATTCCCTTATTTCTCACAGTTATTTCATTACCTTCATTCTCATTTTTTAAACTTCACAGCAAAAAATACTTTTCTAGACATCTTTGCGATAAGGGATCATTTTAAATAATTAACATGAGAGATACAAAGAAATAAACCTCATTGAAACAATAGCCACCTGCAACAAATATTGTAAGGAAATGCACCCTTTTCTTCTTCTGAATGGTTGCTGCCTCTCTCACAAAAACATTAACATTTTGAACACAAAAAATGATGTAATTAGCAAGAATTTTCTCTATTTCTGTTCTCATTATTGCTGATTACCAGAAATTATCAGTCAAATAATAGCTTTCTCTTTTCATGATCAATTTATTCACCCTCCATCTGATTGCTCTGGTGATGAACTGAAATTTAGGTTCTTGTGTCTATGGCACTTTGAGAAAGAGAGAAAAAAGAAATGGGGACAGAGAGAAATTAAACAGAGAGTATGTGTAAAGTGTCAGAAAGCATCTAAATTATTCCTGCCAACTTATAATTTTTCTTCAAATTTTTTTTACAGTTTTCTTAACATCACAGCTTCTAGAATCATCTGATTCATCTATACTTCATCTAACTATAACAATAAATTAAAACAGCATCTCAAAATTTAAAAGGTTGAATGTATGTTTTCCAAAGAAGCTTGAAATGTCTGAAAGACTTAAGAACTGCAGAAAAATAATTTCCCAAAAATATTTAAAAAGAGGCTACAAATCTCATCTCATTTCAAAGTCACACTCATCATTTTAGGGTGAAAACTCTGATTTTCCAATAGTAGGGCAAGACTCCGTTACCATAGCAGCTGGCAAGAGGTGGGGATTGTGGGGATTGCTTCCATTTCTGTGCCAAAGCACAGCCAAGGTTGAGCAGTTGCAGCAAAAGCCATCTGAGAACACTGCTTTAAAAAAAAAAAAAAGCAACCAAACACCTGTGCTGAGTTCTGTATTGCCAGAGCTACACTTCTATTACTACCCAGCCACCTAATTCACATCTATGTGGCATACATCTTCGCAAGCTGCATTCAATCTGTAGATTATTTCATAGATACCCCTTTTGTTCCTAGGAAGGTCAGGAAGACTCAGAGCACTTAACTACTCGTTGCTGAGTTTACAGTTGAGCAGGTTCACCTACTGCCTGGGAGAACACCCCCAGCCCAGCACCCTCCAGGGAGCTCTTCCCTGCGGGCACGACTGCAGCTCCCATACTTAAGACCAGGCAAAATGATTTGCTTTTCAAAATGGAGAAAAAAATACTATTCTCAGCCTGAGACTTTGCATTTTAAGCTTTAGCCTGAAGCAAATTATTAAGGCAGAGTTACTGTCTAAATCCCTGGAAATAGGGGTTTATAGTGAAAATACTGACAGATCCATAACTATAGCCATGCAAATAGAGCAGATAAAAATATGTATAAATGATAATGTAATTTAATGGCTTAAAGAATTTTTACTGGGGAGGAGGGTAATGTCTGTTTTATTTTGACAGTGTAAAATGTCAGAGCAGAATCCAAGGATGTAGCAGAGTCATACTCTATACTTCTTGGAGATTATTTGACAAGAACAATTTCAGTGTTCTATTTAATGCACTTACGACAAATTTAAGTGATGAATTGATGCCTGAGAGACAGTGTGGCTAGAATTAGGAGAACAAATTCTCTTGTTATGGGAGCAGCTACAGACCAGCTCAGTGCTGATAGGCATACTAAAAGTTAGGTAAAGGGAATCTGAAAAGAGTATTTCTGTCAGTGGCAGTGATAGTGGAAAGCTATATATTTATTAAGCCATAATGTCACCAGGTTATACTTTCAAGTACCTCAGAGGCAACGACTCCTCAAAGTCTGTGGGTACAAGGAAAGGATCAGAGTATTTCTGGAAAGGTTGGCTTGCGGGGAAAATCAAACGTTACAATACAACTCCAGATGTCAGTTTCAAACAAATAACAAATTATTTCATTGACTTTCTCTAATATGGAGCAAAACTGAACAAATAATTTAGCAAAAATGAACCCTCACTTAATAACAGTGGAATGAAGTCAGGAATTATTCTAGAAATCTGATATTTATATTGTCTTCCATGCTCCATAAATAACTACAGCCATATTGAATGGTGCAGTTCCCAGAGGTCTAATCTCACCAATGTTCCACTCACAGGATTTTAGGGGAAGATACACATCCATAAAGAATACCGCTCTGGATATTGTTAGAACAATGGCTCAGGAAAGCCATATGCAACAAATGTCTCATAGAACAACCTTAAAGTGAATCACTGCAGCTCCCAAAGATTCTCTGGGCAGAAATCTGGAGCAGGCTTCCTGTTCACCAACATCACAAAAAACACAAAGACATTTCTCACTGGTTTGCAGCAGAGGTGAAGAGGTGATGCGCTGCTAGAGACTCACAAGCTGAGAAAATGCATTTGTTTTATAGGATATAAAAAAATCTTAGAGATCTCTGTAAGTCAGCCAGAAGGGAAAGACCTGCATCGGAGTTTGTCAGCTTTTCAGAATGATCAGAATTTGGAGGACAGTGAGTTTTTAATGAAATGCTTTAAATTATTTTCCTTTAGAAATGAAGTATTTTTACTCATAGCACTGAAAGATGTACAGCTAAATGATTAGGTCATGCTGCATCTGAGATACATCACAAAACTGGCATCAGCAGGGATTTAAATTAGGATATATTCCGACACAGAAGGAAAACAGAGATGCATGCTGCCATATCGCAGGCCTTTCAAAGATTGAAGAAAGGAGTAATACTTACCATCAGAAGGAATCCTGTTATTAACCACAGAATAGCACACACACAAAAGAAAACCAACTTTGTAGCACATTTCATCATTAATGGCTTGGAATTCAGCAAAATATTTACACTGTTCCACTAAAAACCTTCAAAGAACAGCAATGTTGTTTTTTGGAACTGAAGATATAGGAGTGAAATATAGGTGCAACTCCCCTCTAACTTGAGATTTGATAAACAGGATCCATGAAATCTGGGTAGAAAACTTGATCCTGTTCATTCCGAAGACTGATCCTCACCCAGCAGATAGGAAGCATCAGTACTTTATTACACACTGATTACAGCTATTGCCTGTTGTCCTGATACATCGTGGTATCATAATTTGTGCAATTACCACCTCAGGCAGATCACGTAGCACACCCTAGGGAAGGATGATTTAGGGAGATGAGACACATGGCTGATAAATACTAAGGGTAGAGCAATCTAAAATGCAGGAGTTGTAAAGTTCTGCCTGATAAATATGCTCAAAATAGTCCATATAATATATTACACTTTTTTTTTTCATGTCCATTTGCAGAACAGAAGTTATTTTTCCTCCCAGAATTTGGAGAAATATGCAAATGCAAGTGCAAGAGACCATTTACTCTGCACAGGCATACCTAAATTAAATACTTATGACTGCAAATCTTAAGAGGTGATAACCCTAAGAATATTGGATGTGTAAACTAGAGGTGAAGCTATGAGTGCATATTCACACTGAGGATTATACTAAAAGAAGTTTAAGGAGAATGTAGCAGAACCTACTGCTGTTATTGCTTCTTCTAAGCTCTATGCATTAATGAATTTAGAAGATGGGGTGAAAAAGATTACATATGTTTGAAAATGCAGATGAGGTATATTTTTCTCCCAAATTCTTCATATTTAGAGTTCAGTAGAGTTACACCAGAAAGAAAGAATTAATTAAATACAAATATAAAAATCCTCTTAATCAAGAGGAAATGTGATCAATAATTCAGGTGGCACAATGATAAAATCATGCTGTTGAGGCTATGGAATCACGTGCTTATGCCTGTGGACATCATGAAGTCCTCAGACCAAAGATCCTTGGCAGCTTACTGAACTTTGATGAATTTAAGAGGAAAAGTGGAAAATATTCCTTGGTTTCTCCCATGTTCCACCTCTCTCTCTTATAAAGCTTGTTAACATTACCTTCTATTATTGTAGTCAATATTTTTGCTTAACAAAAAGAACACAGAAAATTTCTAGCCCTTTAAATGAAAGTCAAAACAGAAATTACCCCCATGCCATATTAATTCTTAGGGATCTGAAGTCAATAATTAAAGCAAGAAAAAATTAGCATTGCTACACGGTTTAATTTCCTTATTTTTCTATTTTATCAAAAGGCACAATGGAATCCTTTCTCTCTTTGGTGATGAAATTAATCTGAAGCATTTAGAGTAGGAACCCAGTGGTAGCTTGCATAGCATTGATTGTTCACCAGTTTGGGTACTTGGGCAGCCAAAGGACTGCTCACAAACATATGGTTATTTATTTCCACTAACCAGGCGCTAATAGAGGCTGTTTGCTACTTTATAAACGCATCAAGCTTCTAAAAGAAAAGGAACCACAAGTGCATGGAAGGGAGGGAGGGAAGAAGGAAAGAAGGAAGGAAGGAAAAACAAACAGCCCAATACAGCACGTAGAATCACTAGCATACTGAATAGCAAAGTAGTTTGCTAGATTTTTTTCCACTTTCACTCAGCAAATCCCCAGAGACTGTCTCAAGCTCTGAGACACTCCTCTCTCAAAAAGAGGCAATACTTTTGATAGGTAGTCGAAAAAATTGAACATATTTTTGGGCTTTCTTTTTTTTTCTTTTGGTAGTACAACTGCTTAATCAAAGATGTGAGGGCAGAAACCTGACCCTCTGCTGGGGAACATCACACTTCTGGACCACCAGAGAACATTTTCAGGTTGGCTTTTTTCTCTTTTTTTTTTTTTTTTTTTTGAGCAGACAAATCTTAAGTGAAAGGAGCGAGTGTTGAATTATAGTGTTAAATAAGAGTAATTCCCTCTGATGGGATCTCACTAGGGATCCTCAATAGCTCATTTGAAACTGGTGCTGTACAAATCATAGTCATCACAAGATCTCTTGTATGCTAATGAAGAAAGCTGACTTCACTGCTCGGTTATTCAGGAGCAAATGAAGTGATTTACAATCAGTGAATGCAGCTGGGGGTCTCAGATGCTGAGCCGGCCGCTGTGAGGAAACAGCGACAGAATAATGTCTGGATTTGTTACTCAGAATGGATAAATGTTTAAGAAAAATAAGAAAATAGCTTACAGAATATTTTCTCTCTCTCTATGTATATATATTTAGTAACTATATAACCTGTTCTGTCACAATCATTTATTTCCTCAGCTTTTGGGTTTTTTTTGGCAATGTATTTTTTTTTTTTTTTAAGGGCAAAGTGCTTATTTTTATAAGCTTTTTTTTTTCTTTTTAAGAGGAAAGATCCCAATAAATTCATAAGCAAAATATTTTACCTTCTTCAAATGAAAAATAATGGAATGCTTTTTGAATCAAATTTTATGAAGCATGCAGTCCTTGCTTGAGCGTATAGAGATAAAGCTTCAACATAATGTTATCTGTTTCCTGGGGTTTAAGCTCCTCAAAAATATATAAATAAAAAATTACTGGATAAGAAGAAAGCTGACACAACCTTATCTATAGCAATGCAAATGGTAACAGTTAATTATATAGAGAGTAGGCTGTCGTTTCCAAATTTGTATATACAGTAGACTCTTCGCTAATGATCACTAATTTTCATTTACCAGCATTCCCTTAACAAATTCAATGGAAAGAAGGAAACGAAGGCGAAGCAGGAAAGGGAGCAGAAGATGTAATCTTTCCAATCTTGATCTGAGAACAATGAAGCAACTGAATCTTCAAAAACATGCAGGTTCTCACACTGAGGGACATTTCCACAGCAGTGGATATGCATGGTTAAAAACTGTAATTGTTGCACAGTGGATAGGTGCCAAACTTGGACAAAAGGATGAGACATCCTGGATAGGGAGAGGGAGGAAAGAAAGAAATGTATGTTGCCAAAGTGTCAATAATGTTTGTAAACTTAAGTTGCTTTAGCAGACAGCAAGACTGCAGAAGAAATTCAAGGTAACAATCAGAGCAGCCACTGACCTTCCTAAATTATTCAGAAAGCGTCATTTATTTGCTTACTGAAAAATTACTTCAAACTTCCAATGAAGGTTTGAATCCAGCTTATGCCTTTGGATAGATAAAAACACTTTCCCCATGACACACTGAGCTTAGTTTAATCCTGCTATGGAACTCTCCTAATCAATCCACTGGGTATTTCCTTCCACTCACTTTAAACCACTATTGACATGTTTCAGTGCATCTACACATGGGAGGAAAATTCCTTGCTAATATAATATGACTGATTTAAGCAATAGTAAAGCAACCAAATAAATCCAATAGCAGCAGAATTTATTTTTCCCCTATCTTGTGAAGGGTATATCTCAGGTTGTCCTGCTAAAAATCCTAGCAATTCAATTTACTATGTTAAAGTTATAGGAGATAGCCTGGAGATGTTAAAGATCAGGAGAAATCAGAAGGTGCAGAAGTTAAGATTTTCTGATCCAAGTTAAATGGCATAGGATATAAAGATCTATACAACAAATACAAGAAGTAAGGTCAGTTGTAGGATGCGCTTGAAACTCTTGGAAGGCAACATCACTCAAAGAAATGGATAATAGAAAGCAGACTCAGGTTTACAGAGCTCAAAAGACAAGCCACTGGTGTTGGAGGTTGCTACTTGCTCTCTGAGACCATCCTGACACCAAGGCCTTATCTTACAAAAAAACAAACAAAACAAAACAGTTTTGACAGATCTTTGCGTGTTAAAACTCCTCAGTCCAGTTAGGAATCTCAATCCAATGAGCAAGCTTGTGGGATTTTTTAAAATGCCCGATAACTTCAATATATCAACGTTGCTTATAGCAATTCTGACTGACAGTAGATTGTTCTCCACTCTAACAGAAGAGGTTTAGGTTTAAGATCCCAAAGTTCTTTCTGGCAGAACTACTGGAAAACAAGACGACTTTGCCTAAGAAAAGCCTTTGCATCTGATTTTGATGACAAACTACCCTAGCTTTGAGATTACAGTTTCCAGTAAGACAGTAAATAGAATTTTCCTCCCTTTTCTTTCATTAATGGGCTTGAGATATTTCCCCATATTAGAATAACCCCATACTTTCAGCTATAAAAAAAATGATACTACTATCTCATCAGTAAGTCTTCGCACTTTCCTTTCAGAATTACTAGACTTTGCAATTGGAAAATACTGTAAATAGCTCAGACTTCAGAGGCTTGTCAATTTATGCTAATTATGAATTAATAGCTTTTCCATAAACGTATTTTACAGAGGTACTCATCTAACTTTAAAAGCATGAATGCTACATCAAACGTGTACACCACTTTATCACATGTCAAGTTATAAGACAATTTGTTGCCATTTCATTCTTTTATACTAAACCTTAAATTCAGTCCAAGGTTTCTCTGCCGTAAAAGGCATGATTACTTTACATTTCTGGAAGTGGGCTTTTTCCCATTATTCATATTTAAACTAAGTTCCCTTGAGATGAAAGAAAAGCAAGGAATTTTTATCAAGAGACTAATAATACGACCAGTGAAAAATCTGAGCATTTCTATATTGAATTTATAAATCATGCTAGCAGTAACCAAACTGTTTAAATAATATATAGAGATTAAATATAACATACTTATTGGCATAAGTAATTTTAGTGCTTTTTAATGTAACAAATCACTCAGAAAATATTCTCAGTTAATCATTAGCATACTCAAGTCTAGAGAGAAGCATTGTTCACTCCATAATTTGGTAGCAATGGCTGAGTCATAAAACTCCACATTGTGTGCCTATTGATCTGTTATTTCCTGAAGATAGCTGAGAACTCTGATAGATGATCAATTTATCTCTGCATTTTAAGTCACTTTTAGCAGATAGAAGAGCATGTAATTAAACACAGGAACAGGAATTAATTAATGTATGTGTGAGAACATACACGTTTGCGTATATGCACGCACTTCTGTTTATTATTGAAACATAAAAGAAATACCCACTGATATAAAATAGCCTTTTCCACACTTGCCACTGTATTTGTCACAAAGTATAAATTCTTCATAATAATGACTACATCAAATTCTGGGGACAGGAGACTATAATTCTGGGCTGCAATTGAGTCAAACAACAAAGTTGAACAGATTTCACAGTCTCTTCCTGCACACAGTGGTTCGCTCTAAACGTCAAGGCACCATCTGCCTCCACCCAGCTCAAACTACACAATCTGTGGGTCTCTGAAGCAGTGGTTCTGCTGTATTTAGAGGGCTTGGAACTTGCCTCTGTAGCTCCCCTGGTTCCTGCCGACCAAGGAGCCACAAGAGAGGTTACGTAGCGTTTAGGTCAGAGACAGTTTCCAAACAATTAGGTGGAATCCACTCAGAGCGTTCAATGCTAGAAGAGACCAGAGTTCAGAGTTCAAACCAGACACGCTCTGTTGTCAGCCTCAGTTATGTGGTGTTTTAATTAGAATGGGTCAAAACTGAGGAAATTGTGTCGAGACCCAGGTCTGTACTGCCACAGATTGTGTTAGTAGTAAAAGTAAAAATTAGTATAAAAGTAAAAATCAGGTGTTGTTTCTCACCTCTGTCCCTCATTTTCATGATGGAAATACTTCTCTATTTGCATTATGAGCAACACTCACCATAACTTTAAGAGTTTTGCTTAAAATTTTAGGTATCATTTCTACTTGTTCTTCCAGTGACAAATTCCTGTTTAGCTGATGTAATTATTATACAAGAAAAATCATTATTAGAAGAATAACAGTTTTGATATAATTACATGTTATGGTGCTTTTTTTTTTTTTTTTTTTTTTTGTAAAGTTATTTCTTTTTTGAGTGTACTGAGTGATTTACTTACAGAATTTTAAGGTAGAAGTAACTCAGAAGACAGTGGAAATACTTGAGGCCTCAGGTTTAGTAAGACAAATCCAAGTCCCAGGTTCAAGTGCAAGTTCTTAGCAGTGGCAAATACTCTAATTCAACGTTATATGTAGTTTTATGCTATTCTATAAGATTTGCTGACTTGTTCCACTAACAGTATTCTATTGTGACATCATGATCATTGGTAGTAAAGAGATCTGAGATGAAATGGAAGATATGAAGGGCCTGAAAATTATCCTCTAGCTTCAGTTTAAAACCAAACTTCTTAGATTATTGAACAGACTGAAAAGACTAATTCTTCCTCGCATGTTGAAATACACAAAAGGGCAAAGTCTGCAAAAAAAGAGTCAGATTAAAGCCAAACCAAATGTTTTCTATGTAAGTAAGGAAGTGATTAGCACAGCTATTACAAAAAATAACATAACAAAACATTTGTTACAGATGTATGAGATTCTGTAACCGTTGTACAATTATCTTTGGATGTCAATCACCAAATTTTATGTAGTTCAGTAGAAACTAACAGTAGTTCTATTAAAACCTTTTCCTTAGGGTAGCATTTCTGAAACTACATTCTTGCACCCAAAAGTAAAGATATCTACGGCAGGATTATAACTCATACTTGCAGACAGGAATGACTGCATCTCATACAGGAATATGCTAAGATGAAGTCTATATATAGGCTGCAAAAATAGTTCAAGAATAACTATTTCTCAAATAATTTAATATTTCTAATGTTTTTTTTTTTAGTGTAAAGTTTATCTTTTCATATGTAAAGTGATGACTCCTTATAATGTTTCTTCACCATTTCCTCAAAGGTGCTCTTCAGAAAATATCACCTGTAATAAAAAAAATTCATTCAAACGCACAGCTGTTTTGCAGAAAATATCATCTAATTGATTTCAGACTGGTAAGATCCTGATCTGGTCACTCTTTTCTCCCTAACATCTAGCACGTCTGCCAGGATATCTAAAAACCATTTCTCTATGCTGTGCTAACCTTTCCACTACGATTCCCTTCATCTCTTTTGAAATATGAGTAATTTGCATCTAAGTTCTAGTGGACAGGGATACTTGTCTTGTTTTTGTTTTAATGCATCAGGGACACATGTGATGACTTACAGATAAATAATATTATAACCTTAAGTTCACAGGGTCAATAGCACTATGGTAACTGGAGGAAAAAAAAAAAAAGAAGGATTAGTTGAATAATGCTGAATAATCCCTTTCATCCTGCCCAACCAAAAGACTAACATTTTTATTGAAATGATATGTCACTCCTACAAAGACAAATCTTCCAACTATCATATTTTCTCCATGGCTGGAAAAGCTTATTCAGGCCAACTGTGAATTTCCCCATCCTTCAAGTCATGTCTGTGGCTAGAGCAAGTCCAGTCACTTTATCCAAGCTGTTCAACAGTCATCTATTAATTTCAGTGTGATTGGAGGGTACACTCAAGATATCTCAGGGGACTGTCATGACCTTGTTGTATTAGCCCTTAAAAAGGATATAAATTTTATTCCATGGTCCAGCAGAAATGGGCTTTTATTCTTGGTTCTGTGTTATGAATTTAGGAAAAAAAAACACTCTGAAGGCCAAAATATTCCAAAATGAAGCCTTAAGGAATGCTTGAAATCTCTGTGTACACTCCTGAAAAACGGACCTTATTTACTACTGTCAGTCAAAACTGAAAGAGAACAGGGTCCAGGAGACACATTTTATTGAACCATGTACACCACTGGGTAAAATACACCCAGAACAGCCCCCAGGAAAAATGGCCATGCTGATATATCCACTGTTTGTTGAACTGGGCTCTGAGTTGCATGTGGGAAAATCATTGCTGCATCCCAGAGTGTGCAGTCCTGCATATGAATGACTCGAGCCATCCTAGTGTTAGCTTTCTCACCTAGCTCTGCAGGAACAGCAGCTAAAGGAGGACAAAACCCCTAAAATATTCATTTTTAAAGATAATTACATCAATGCTTTTAATAAATCTTTTTTTTTTTTTTTTTCTTGTATTTAGACTGTGAGTTATTTTGAAATGAATCCTGGCAAGGCTAACCCTCCACAATACAGCTTTCTGAGGCCAATAGTCCAGCTAAATCCACCTCATGAAATGATATTCTAAACCAGATTTTCAAAAGACTGACATCAGTTTCACTGAATTCTCATTGAGTCCAACAGTAGAAATCACAGCCTTAGAAGGAGTGGCTTTAGGTCAATACCATGCAGCTTCTTTCTTTCTGCACACTTTTCAAAAACAAACACTAATATATCCCTCCCAGCACATTTATAGATTCTACCTCCAGGTCTGCATCTTAATACTGGGGAGAATTTCTATTTAAAGGTGGATGGAAAGGATACTGTAGATACTCTGCAGGCTTTGCTTTGCTGCCTTGTCTGCAAACACAAGCATCTCAGGGACAAATGATTTATGACAAGCTAAAGAGGAACATTTTTGTGGGTGCCCTTTGACAAAAATTACCAGCACAACAGTGCACAGGGACAAGATAATACAATTTTGCTGGTTGTGTTTTTGTTAAGTAAAAGGTTAAAATGGAGGTTTAGTTTTCAAGGCTCAACTTAGAGGAAGATTAGCTAGGAAAGGTTGATACCCATTGAACAACACCTACAGTTGCCTTTTGTGTTGTATTAAGTAATAGAACAGCAGCCAGCAGAATTAAAAAAAACAGCTGGACTCCTAACTGGTTGACATCTCAGCAAAAGCCAGGTGACTGCCCACCAGGGATCACAGATGTGCTTAATATAAAATAAAATCCCTGAGTCTGACCAGCTGTTGTGCCATTTTGCCCAGCCTAGCACTATCAAGCAATCCCAGACAGGAAGAAACCTGTTTAAAAGCCCCTGTTTTTGTGATCTAAGAATGAATCCCAAAGTTCCATGAGGCTTCTGTCAGCTTCTTATAGTCCTGAAAGGCAGGTATGCTTCAAGGTTTGTGAGAACCAGAGGTCTTAGCAGACTACTACAGATGGAAATCACTAATTTGTCATTAACAGCTTTCCTCCCAGCTAATCAAGGTTTTTCAAATTTACTCAATTCAATAATGCAGCTGTAACATAAGATTACCTAGCCTGGATAATTCAGGATAATTAAGAAAAGCAAAAAAGAAAAGCAAAAAGAAAACCTATTACATCATTGAGAAAACATTCATGCCAAATGCTCTCCTTGACCAGTTTTCAAAATGTGTATTAGAAAGACAAGAAAACTTGCATTGAACTCTATATGCTCAGCTTTATCTTTCATTCTCCTATCTCGGACCTGTAAATTCTACAGTAATTTACAGCTCTAAGGCCTGGTTTGGGACATGAGTCCCAGAGTCTGAGTTTGAGGGTATTTTGGAAAATCTGAGACAGAAACCCAATTAAACTGGAAGACAGAGGAAGACAATGAGAAATGGTCAATGAAAGTTTTCCCACAGACATGATCAGGCAATAAACTTCTTAAGAGATATGGTAGCTGGCACAGGAAAGCATTTTGAGTAATTTCTGCATAAAGGTAAGGCAGAAAAAGGGAAAGTAACTGAGGACCAAACCTCAATCAGTCACAATCATTCATAGAGTGTCCAATCTTAATTATTTTCTTTTTTTAAAATCAGTTTCTTGAGACATTTCAGCTAGAAAATATAGGTATCGTTACTAATGATACTCAGAAAACCATAGCCTAAGAAAACCAGAAGGAAAATGCAGTAAGATGCTTAATAAACCTAATTGTTTATGCATGCATTTTGTTTCAGGAAATTAGATTTTTTCATTATCTGCTACTGGCCACATAATGTCTTGCCTTCTCTATTTCAGAAATCTCAGTTAGTCCCATTCTAAAACATTCACTATGCATCATGATTTATTTCTTAATCTACTATGAAAGAAACTAAGAAAATATTTTTTGTACAGAAGGGAAGAGAAGAGAAGGGAAGTAATCACAGCATTGTCACTAATGTAGTTTCGTTCTTTCCTTATGGGCATTATTAGATTCAACCAATAGCTCTCAAATTTTGCCAGCAGTGATAACCCAAAGATGTTTTCAATTATAACCTTCCAATATTATGCACATCATAATTATGACTTTGCAAATGGAAGAAGCATTCAGTAAGTCTTCATTGCAAAGCTCTCACGACAATATTGAATGCATTTTCACAAAGATTGATTAAAAGCAGAAATTTGTCTACAACATTTGTCTATCAACATGCAACCTTACTCTTTTGCTATTGCCCTTTTGCTATCATGATCTTGCCAAGAAAATAATATTCAAGGTTCCTGAAGTACACAAGTAATATCAAGCAGATTATGTTCCACTGTCCTATATTTTTGTAGCACCATGAGGTTCCAGACTTCATACCTTTGCCTTAGCAAAATGACTTCCAAAATGTTCTTGCTGCAAATTCTTTGCAGTGTTAAATTAACTGAATGGGTTCTGTGAACAAAATCAGTGTAACAAGATGTATTTTTTCCTGCCAGAACACTGGCCTTTTTACTTACGGAATCTAAGAAAGCTTGTGCTCAGCCTTTTCTTTTTTTTTTTCTTTCTTTTTTTTTTTTTTTTTTTTGTCTTCTACCAGACACAGACCGATACCATGGTTGTTACTCAGTCTGTTCCCACCTTTCTCCTTGAAAGGCTTCGTCTCTGTGTTAGTAAGCAGCTCTGCCTGATGGATTCTCATTAAGCTGCAGCTTTTGTGAAGGTTTCACTGCAACTGCCATTTATCTCACACCTGAAAGGATATGCTTCCTATAAGACAGGTGGATTGTAAGCATACTTTTTCTGCCTCTAGTGCTTTCACTCACTTGCTAAAAACTTGTAGCAGATACTGTAAGTTATTAGGAGCCGTCATAAAACAGAGGGATATACCGGGGTCGGCAAAGAGTCTTAAAAATCTATGGTTGGATACAGAATGGTATTCAAAGATCTGAACTCCCTTTGGTGTCAACAGGATTTGAGTGCACTTGGTGCATCATAGAATCTGGTTCCTAATGCAGCTTAGACCAAAAACATATTACTGTTGATCCTGGAACAGGTGGAAACAAATCCCTTGCCTGGCTTGTACAGCTTCAGTCTACATGTTAGGCAAAAAGCAGCAATTAATGATTTTCAGTACTGTAAAACAACACAAAAAAAGTCAGTCAAGCCAGCGTTCCTTGTCTGGAGCCAATTACATCCTTAAAAAAACCTAGAAATATTTTCTTTTTTTTGTTACAAATCCCACAAGCAAATAAACATAATGGAAGAATATTCAAGCAGTAAATGGACGTTTGCATTATAGCCATTTTTGTTTGGCATTATGAATGTCAAACACAGTACCAACGTTTTCAGTATCGTGTACAGGTCGGAAATTTTTGCAATACTGACACTTTAAAAAGTCTAGCTGATCCACTGACTTTAAATGGTTGAGAAACACAGGCTTAAACAGGTATTTGCAGAAATATACTGGTCCCAGAGGATTCAAAGAGCCTTTATGTTTGTGTCAGCTGTAACCACATCCACACTCCTCTCTCACAATATTTTGAATGTACGCTTGTTTGAAAGATGTTACTGGTATCTTCAGGTGCACACCTTTTAAATATAAATGGCTTACAATAAGAGAGCCAAATTTCCCCCTAAAACAACAGTTAAATGCAGCCATTACAGCAGAAACTGAATCAATCATCTTTCCATTCTCAAGTAACTTAATATGAAGTGTATCTGTGAACACAATTCTAAAGATACCAGAGTGTCCACAGATGTATGTATGCATTTGTGTGACCGTGCATGTGGTTAACAGTCTATGCTAGTGTCAGTGTGATGTCAGACCAGATGCTGAGGGTCTCCTCAGGTGCAATGCATCTGAAAGATCCAGTTGTGGAACAGAGTGCAATTTAATAGCCATTATCTGCAGCAGGGTTAAGACGACAATGCAAAACCCCTGACAGTCTGACATCTCTGATGAGATTGCACATGATTCCTGATGTTTACAAGGAACCTTGAAATAACTACTATTTTATTACAAAAGCAGTGATACAGAACAGCAGGGGCATTTGCTTTAACACAAATAACAAACCTAATGTATTCCTGGCAAATATTTGGGGAAATATGGAAGAGTGTACACCAGATTGAGATCAATGATCCAGTTGAAGTTGGAAATATCAACTCAGGGATCAAGGCCACAATCTTGCAGGCATTTATGCACGCGCCTTATTTTATAAAATGCTAGTATTGCTCTTTGGCTTCAGTGGAAATATTCACTGTACAAAATTACACAGATGTCTAAATCTGTGCTGGATGTATTCCCAAAAGCTGAACAAAGAAGCCAAGAAGATGGGCTAATTCTATAGGATAGAATAAACCATTCTAAAAAAAAAAAAAAAATCAGAAAATATACTTTTGTAAGAAAATACTCTAAACTTCAACCATAATTTGAGCGTAAGAGCACTGAGCCACATTATTACTGTGCAGAATTACACATCTATCCCCATGTTCACTCAGACTTATTTGGCTATAGTGTTTTAACTGATCTAAAAAATAGCAGTGGCCTTCCCCTTTTTCCCTGTATATGACCAGTGATAAATGGGATGTGGTAAAGAATAATTGCTTGCATTTAAAATGCACATTTTCAAAAGCTAGGCTTTATTTTGGGGTACAATTTATACCTCCATCTGCACATGAATTGCTGGTGCAAATATTAACATTTGAATGGAAAATGACCTGATTTATGAGTATATGCCAGGTTGCTGGCTATGCAAGTGCTAAATCCATATTCCCAGTTCCAAGGGCAGACAAATTCAGCCAAGCTGTATCTCAGCCAGGACAGAAACATGTTTCTTAAATATCTGTAACCATTGATAGTGAGAGGTGACTCCAAAAGGCCAGATTTAGCTTATTCTGAAATACAAATAGCAGAGGTTTGGTGCACAGGTATATCAGTAATGAACAGTAATTTGGCATCAGTTATACTACTTTATTTCTAGGAAGAAAGGGATTTAGATTAAGAATGCAGACTCTGAAGCATAGGCATTCTCCCTTCTAGCAAAAGCATACAGACTGCCCTCTTACTGTAATGTAGTTTAATTGCAAGTGACTTGTCTTCATTTTTAATCTGACATTTACAGTTCCAGCTTTTTCAGCTCACACTGTATTTACATCAAGTACTCAAAGTTCCAGGCATTATACCAGTAAAGATTAAAAGTCTTTCTACCATGTGTCCAAACTACACACAAGTAGAAGTGCTAGGCAAGCCTACGCACAACATGATTAAGTTTGTTCTCTGTAGGGCTTCTACCATCTTTCTGCACTTTTATTTTCATTTCCCATTCTACTCCCTTAATATTGCAAAATATTTATTTCTACCCTGAAAAAAAAAAAAAACAAACTATGCTACGAGTAGAAATTTTTCAGAGACCAAGGAGGCTGAGGTAGGGATAACTAAGTTCCATCCATTTCTAAGATAAAAAACCTTCACTACCTTTTCTGGGAAAGCATTGAGCAAGACCCAAGACCCTACTGAAAAGCAAAAGACAGAAATGAGACATTAAGCCTATACAGAATTAAACCAATAGCAGAGCATCTCGTAGAGAAGCTGTTACGTGAATACCCTGGGAAATGGTAAAACTGGATCTCCCAACAAAATTCCACTGGCTGACACCCAATACTCATCAGTTTAGATAATGCAAAGGAACTCTCTTTATAGTTCTCATTCCAGGGGACATAGGAAAGTGTTATTTCCAGCAGCCCTACAGACAGACTAGTAGCTTTCCTCAAAGGAATGGGCTGAGAGAAAGAAATTGTTCATCAGAATACCAGGGAGCTCTTGTGGACATTCAAAATTATCAAGGGAAGAGCACAGCTCTTATTCAGACTCTTTCTATCACAGGAAGATAGTCAGTGTAATTTATCAATAAACTCCTTTCTAATTAAACTTTCAAGCAAAAAAAAAACTAAACCCATTTATCTGTACTTTTTAAGATTATGTGTATACATTTGTTTTAATTATTGCATTAAGAATTTGTTGAGTCTTCCAATTAAGAAATTAGAAGCCTGCCACTAAAAGCAAGAAAAAAGAAAAAAGACGAGAAATAATTTTCATAGCTTCTGAACAGTTTCTGAGAACATAGACTATTATTGAGCAGTCGGTCTGTCCTGACTTACAGTAACAAAATAGGAATGCTAGTCTCTTTTTCACAGTTTTTATATTCCCAGAGTAATTTGGAGCTTAGCTTGTTTTTTAACAATCTATTTAAGCTTGGCAGAGCACATCAAGAGCACAAAGGCTGAAGAGCATCACTACTTTACTGCACTTAAGTTTAGTAAGAAATGATGACCGTTTCCAGTTCTCATCAGTTCACTTTTTAAAAACCATCTGATGCATATTATTGGTCCTTAGGAAGAATCTATACACTCAACTCAGTGTAACCCCAAACTGAGCAACACCATCCTGCTTATCCACAGCCAGAAATACAAAATTCCACGAATGAAAATAGTGCTGAAACACATTCACGAAATCACTGAGGGAAACTGGAGAATCTCCCCTCTTGTTGAAGCAGGAAATGATTGCTTATGCAGACAAACATAAGAGATAATGCTGTGACCTAACACAATATCACATGCCCTCAGATAAATGAGAATACGTTTCTCTTGGGCAGAAGAAGGGCAAGTTATTTCCTGACCACAGGAGAGAATTGAACTTGACCCTAGAAAATTTTCCAAGAAGGGACAGCAACAAAAGCTGTGAGGAAAGGGTTAGCTCTAATGAATGCAACCCAACGCTTACAGGAATGCAGGAAGACAGAACCTCAAAGGAGGTGTATGTCAGCAGCTGGGTACAGGGAGAGACACCTTTCAGATTGAATCTTGGTAACAGCAGATAAAGTGTGCTTTTCTCTTCCTTTCCTCACCTGTGTCTTTTAGCTGCACTGTCTTCTAAGAATGCTGCATCTATTTACATTTTATGCCAAGTTTAGAAATAAAGGCTCTTTGAAAAGAGACTTAGTAATTATTCTGTGAGCACAGAATGCCTGTAAAAGAGTGCTGAGGCACTTAAATTCCTGCCCTTCAGCATGTGTCTGGGAGAGATCCACAGGGTCAAAGACACTCTCCCAGTTCTCTTAGGAGTTGGCACCGCAGAGATCAACAGAAAAGTCGTGGAGTCATCAGTAACACTGTAGAAGGTGGACAGCTGAATCAAGCATTTGGATAGCCACACATTAAATTGATACATTTTTCTTAATGCTGCTTTCTTAGTAGCCATTGATATCCATGAAACATAAGGATATTGGAACGTTTACTTGTTTTCCACTATATATATTAGAAACAGAGATGCAGAAAGACTGAGTGATTTGCTGAGATAATAAAATACTATTGCAATAAGTGAACCCAAACCAGAGAATGCAGGTGCTGCAGTTCTACGACAAGCTTCATATTTCTGTCTGTGACATACATCATTTTAAAGCATAAAACGTCTCAAAAGATTTTCTATTTTCTGTGAGTGAGCACTGCAGAATAAGAAGTATTATTTATACGTTCCTAAGATTCTGAATTCATCTTTTTTCATGCCTGAAGAGGTCTGACACCTGATTAGACAGAATCAGACGATGCTGTCAGACAGACTTCACTCCAAGTGCTGAGAAAGTGCCTCAGCTAAAAGTTCTAAGATCTCAGGGGGTGCTGCACTTCTGAGATGAGCTGTGATGTTAATGAAAGGTTAATTGCATGTACTGCAGTTCAAAGAATGTGTTCTCCATAGTGCACTTGTGAACATGGAGTATTGGCTGCTTTCACAACCAGAGACCTAGCAATGTAGAAGCTAAATGCAAGAGCCTAACATATATTACACTATTTACTACATTTCAAAGTCTTGAACTGTGAAAGTTTTGGAAAATGCATATTAATTCTATCTTGGTTGTTCTCCAACACTTAATGTACAAATTGACTTACGCCAGAAAATATTTTTTGGTTTTATCTTAATAAGGTGAATTCTTACACTTCCTCACATTTAAATGGAATTTATGCCTATTTATATTTATTTGCCTATAAAGTTAAAAGAATAATAACCTTTTGTTAAATCAACTACAATGCTAATAAAAAATACTACCTGGAGAATTCACCAATGACATGAAACAGGCATAGCTCTAACAATGTCAAGGTCAGCTTTTCTTCACTGCTGATTTAAGGTCCTGCTGAACTTAGTTCACCCTGCTATGAAATATAGTTAAAAATATACATAAAGAAAAAGCTGGAAATATTCTCATGTGCTTCTTCACACCTGACTCGTGTCTTATCAAACATACTCGGACACAGTCATGTAATATCTGGAATAACATATGATCAGCTCCCCGGGATAATGGAGACCTGTTATATCCATATGAAAACAAAACAAAACCACACATGCTTTTCAAAAACTGACCACAAATATAGTACAAGTTGGTACAGAGCATTCATTGCTTCTTGCTACTCTTAATGGAAGCTCTGTTCTTCTACAGTGTCCTACTTGTGAACTAGTTCTTTACATCACTGATATGGTCTGAATACTTGACTCCCAGAATCGCACCATATTTTGTTCCAGAATTTTCTGTGAGAATAATATCTCATTTCTGGGCAAACACGTATGTATCCAGTTGATGCAAGAGATGTAAATAAACTGAGAACTGTACAGATTCTATTTTAACTATTCTATGAACCAAGGTTTTCAGTAATATTATTATAGCTATAGAATTGGAAATTTAATTTGACAAGTAATTTTATTTTGCTTCAGTGTTTAAGAGTCTAGGAATACATCAAGCCATGCACTTGTTCCCAATATTCATGTTATGACCTATTTGGAAGTGCAGAGAAAAATTAGTATGCATTCACCTTCACTATTCTATGAAAGACTCCAGCTTCCACTTACTTTAAGAACATTGTTAAAGATTTCTGCAAATTGAATTGCAGTAATTCTTAGTTGCAAAACGTGGATTTTACTGTTTCCTGCTGAAGACCTGCTCTCAGTATTAGCTGCTCTGCTTTAAGAGCTGTGCTCTCCTTTAACAGATAAATCATTGCTGCTTTCAGCACATTCTTAATTTTCAGATGCATGGACTGAGATGAAGCTGAGTTTTTCAAGCAGAAGTCTCAGACTAAGAAAACTAGAGTAAAAACAGCTTTGTTTTCTCCCATAGCAATGCCAAATTTTAGGGAATGCGATTCACTCAAAGTGGCTTCTTTCTTCATGGGAAACCTGAGTTTTAGGAGGAAAAAATTAGCTGAAAAATTTAGCGGAAAAATCATGCTGCAGCATGTGATGTCAGGTTACATCAGCCCTGCCTGTTTGATGTCACAATTCACCAGGAGTGACAAAATCCAAAGTGACTTTGCACAATACAATACGTCAGCTAAAAAACCTGAAACTAATTACTTTTACCAACACTACAACTTCGACAAATGCACAATAAGAGCAAAAATTCACTACTTCGGGGTGAAAAATAGAAGAAAATGATATGGCTAAAATGTTTATGCACAGGGGTTTTATTACATCTGCATATTGCACGTGTACATTTCAGGGCAACATTCACACATCTGTTATCTATAACTGCCTTTGTACACACAAAGCCAAGGAAAATCTAATGCAGTGAGAACAGAGCTGATTTCCAACAATACACACATGCATTCTTGCCTTCTTAAATTGACCAAAAGTTGCTTCTTCAGGTAGGGCTGAGATCAATTATCAACTCAAATGATTCCCTCATTAATGAAGTTCCTACATACTCCATACACAAAGGCTACTTGGATTTTCCTCAATACAGGCTTCATGTTCACCGATTTTAGAAACAGAAAGCTTAGTTTCCTCTCATCTCTTTGTCCTACTGATTGTACTTTTATAAAAGCAATAGACATAACAGAGAAGAATATGGTTCACAGGAGCGCTATTCAGACAAAATAGCAAGTCACGCACACCTAGTTTAAAAGTTAATTGATGTATTATAACACTACCCAAATATTTCTATCCTTTCTTTTTCCTCATGCAAAGAGTCAGTATTGAAGTTCTTTGTGTCCTCCCTCCACCTCAACCCACAAGTTCCCAATTATAAAAAAACTCAACAGAAAGAAAATTCAAAGTTAATGTATTAACACAGACTGTGATTTCATTGCAGATAGGTGTAACAGGCTTCAGGTCAAATATTGAGATGAATTGTGCTTGACATATTTCAGGGACATTCTTCCACATCTGAATTGCAGAATGTGCTCTGTGCCAACTTAATTCAGTTGATAATAGAGGCTTCATACTGACCACGACACATTTCACATGTACAAGCTTTTAAGCACAATGGGATTTCCTTCGTAGAGCAGATTTCTGGTAACAATGATTGGCTGATTACACCGAGAGTACAACACTATAAAAGGTTGCAGCCTTAAGTGTTATCTTTAGTTTCTTGGGCGGGAAAAAAGCAAATTTAACGCATTTTAAGAGATCTTGTGGAATTATTGTTTAAACAATAAAATTTTCTCCATGCTGCTGAGATACAAAGTATATTCGGCTTCGCCAGCTTTTTGCAGATATACTCTATGCATAGACATACATGAAACTATTGTATTTTCTGTAGTCTATCTGGACTCTGCAGAAAATTACCTACAGTGTCTAGAAATACCACTTGCTTTAACACCTCAAGCACCAGTCATAATCTACACATCTGTTATTAGCCATCAATGCTTTCCCTTCATAAGAAAACAAGAAAGTATTTTCTATATAACATCTAAAAAAGAAGGCATTTAATTCTACAGAAACATAAGCCTTTTAAATTGCTATTCCTAACTTTACTCCTACCTATAAATCAAAAACCAGAAAATGTACCAATATTTTATGCATTGCACCGTAAAAATTTAAAATCAGATTAGACAACATGGTTGCCATGGCACCTGAGAACTACACTTTCATGCAAAGCAATTTAACAGACGTGAAAGAATTGAATCTTACAGGAGGTATGGTATAATTTTTAGATAAACTTAAGAAGAACCTGTAACGAGATTTCCAGCTCTATCCAATGGCTACACAGCTTCTTGCTCTGCATCTCAGGAAGCTGCCTCTCTATGTCCGTAAATGCTTCTATCTCTCTCCAAGGGTTGAAATGTTTCGAGGGGAAAATCTGGACATTATTCAAGTCAATGGAGGCTTCACCACTGACTTCAAACAAGACAAGGATTCCCCTTGGCTCTTTGAAGATGGATGACAAAAGGAAACATTTAGGGAGAACAGCCATCTCAAACCAGGCAGGTCAGGCTGAACTGCAACATGGCACTGCATCCTGGCTCACAGAAAAAGCTCTTGAGCCTTTTTTTTTTTTTTTTAAACAAAAGCTGCTTCTCTGGATCTCCTGAATAAAATGTAAGGGAGAAAAGTTCACTGATAAATGAGGTTAATTTCTATTTCATGCTGTGACTGTGGGTGTTGTACACTGTATTTTCTTCTCCCAGGGGCATCACTAAAGAGAAAGAAGAACAGAAACTCCAAGAATACTTGGGCAAATGGGAGCTAAAAGTAATAGGGACTGGAAAACATCAGTTTTGCATAAAGTTTTGTGACAAAAAAAAGTACTAACTTTTTGTCTTGTTTTTACAGAAAAACTACAGGAGAGAGCTTCTGACATCACAGCAACGTGAATCACAGTGACATCTGAGTTGCTCAGGAAAAATCTGCTCATCTGACAACTAAGAATCACCTTGAGAGACTATTAACTTAGTCTTCACAAGTCTGGGCTAAGTTCTGAAATTGCTTAACACCTACTGTTTTCCATTCTGGCAACTGAATTAGAGGTCAGGCGAGCAAGCTAGTCATTTCTCCCAATTTTTTTTTTAACCAGTCAAAAGACCATAATTTCAATGCTTTTTAAAACTTTGTCACTTCAGCATGACTAAATAGTAGTAAGCTTTTTTTTTTTTTCCTCCAAAAAAAGTCCTGTTCCCAGCAGTTCATCCTGTGCAATTTATATATCCCAGGCTGTGAACACGTTAATAGCAATAATTGAACGTGGACACAAGGCCTGTGTGCTCACCCAGGAGGAGGAGATGTGGGCAACATACAGGTAGAAAGAAGGCAAAATGACAAAAGCTTCCTTCAGTGCTTCAGTGAGGTTATTCATTCAGAAAGAAACACTTCTAAACAGACTTCTGATCATGTCAGCACCACAGAGGTTTTCATACTCTAAAAGAATTTCAGAAGTAAGCAAGTAAACAAATAGGGCATCTGCCCCACTCAGGCAGCTTGATTGCTGCTATTCTGCAGCCCAACAGGATTGCTGAACAGGAGAAAAGATGAAGGAGCCCTTTGTAGATGCTTGCACTGACACAGCACACGTGCACACGTATCATGTAACACCTTTCACTTCTGATCCTTTGATGCCGGGGTTTAGTTTGGAAGGAATTATCTCACTTTATAACATAGAAGAATGCCAGTGGTTTAAGCAAGGCTTTTGTGCAGCTACAGCTCCTTTAAAAATAGCTTTGGAACAGGCGGGAGAAAAAAAATCACAAGAGAGTCCCACTCCCTCATTGAATCACTGAATTTTGCCAAGGAGAATCGGGTACTTCACATGGACAGCAGCATCGTATGTTGCACCAAGTCTGTCCCCATGTGAACTGCTGAGACAGAACCCTGCCACAAAGCCAGAAGAGCTGCACTTTGCACTGCACCTCCACAGACAGCCACATCCCACTGAGCCACCTTGTGCCCATCACTTCCCTTCCTCTCAGGAAGGCAGAAAGAGGAATAATCACCCATGGCACCCAGCAGCTGAGGTGCACTGGGGTTCTCTAGAAGAATCCTGTACAGAAAATCTCCCTAACTATAACACTACCTGCTACAATTAGAATATGCGTTCAAGGAAAATATGCACACAGAGATGGCAGTGCTTTGCGTGCTGTGTCTGTCAGACAGAAGGAGCAAAGACATACTCCTGATTAAGGAGACACAAAAACTTTGCATTTTAATTTGTTTCCAGGTTGCAAAGAAAGCAGAGTGGCCATCGCCATCTGGTGTCTGTCCCTGCAAATTCAGGGAAAAGATGTAGGAGGAGAACCCAGCGTTGAGGGGGAGCCTTTTCCTTCCTGGTTCTTTCCTAACACTTTTCCTAGCTCCCATCTCAACCTGTTTGCTGTGCCTGCAGTTAAAAGACCCCACAGCTTCTGTCTGCCAGGAGCTGAGGTCCTGGGCCTCTTACTGGCAATTTGAGGGGCTTCTCCAGTTTTTGTGCACAAGTGCTGATGGGATGTGGAAAAGGAGATGAGCTTGTCACAGGTATCTGCTGCAGTGCCTTGTTTGCAGGCAGGACAGAAGGTTATCTGAGGTGTGAGTGCTTTTCATCTCCCACAGGAGAAAAAAAAACCCACAAACTTATTAAAGTCTTATTTAAGAATTGAACTGGAGATGAAACAAAGAGTTTCTTGAATCCCTCAGAGCAGCTGAGATGCTGTTTAGACTGCACTTGAGGGGACACCTATTTCAACTTTTTTTTAAGCAGGTTTGCAGTAACAGCCTTTTCTAGAAATGAAACATTTGGGGACAGTGGAACTGCAATAATATCAAACATTTTTCTTCACTAACCTTCGAAGTGCTGATTTTGGCAGTATATAACTTATGTTTGTAGCAGACAGGAGAGTAAATCTGACAAATCACCAACAACTAAATGATGCATCTTTGCAGTCCATGCATTATCTTCATACTAAAGCATCAATCTGTTTCATACAAGTCTTTGTTGCTCATACAGATGATATTAAGGCTCAGTCTTGCATTTCTGGCACTAATTAGTAAGGCTACATAAGTAAAATACTTAATTTTTAGGGGGAAGACAACAAACACTTCAAATTCTACTCTTTTCTTTTCCTTGTTGCCACTCAGCCTACTCAGAGAAGTTATATAAGGTTCAGACTATTTAATTCTATTTTGAAGAATACATTCAATAGCACTTAAGAAGTGATACCATTAGCTATTCATTTTATCCAATACATTTCTCATTAATAGCAATCTATCATAGAACATAATGATTATTAATATCTAAGCAATAGAGCTTTAGAATAGATGAACTGACACACTTGACTAACCTTGAAACCTGCTTTATAGATTAAAAATGCTTTTTCACCATGAACACTTCAGTAACATCACTTTCCTTATATTCTTCCTACCTGAATTGTCTTTTCTATTTTCCTCTCAGACACTTGAACCTATTCAGACAAACAAAATCACTCTGAAAGCACTGAATGCACGCCTGAACACTGAGTTTCCCTACTTTTAGGTCACTGGCAGTGGGCTCATACTTACACTGGGAGTTCTCAAATCTTCAGTAATGACTGCACAAAAATCAAGCCCCATGTGAATATTTAGAAGTTGCATATTTATGTGGGTGGCACATTAAAAAATTTTTTCGTAGAGAAACTTGCTACTGATTTACTTAATCCAAATTATAATGTTGAGCTCTATGTTTAAAACTGAATAATTTAGATTATTTAAGTTATGTTGTCATAGACTACTGTCATTAGCAATATACAGGATGAATTGTGATAAGAGTATATTAGAATGAAAAACTGATTCCTACAACAACTGTTGTACTTTTAGATAATGGGAAAAAAAAAGGGGGGGGGAAATAAAACAAGAAAATTTTTCACAAGATATTGCCAGAAGCCAGTAATTGACAGGGCAAGGAAAGATATCATAAAGTGAAGATAGAAAGAAGATATAACAACCATAAGAGGAAACAAATGGGGAATAAAGATGATAAAGTGGAAAATAAGTTATTTACACATAAATGAACAGTAAGCAGCCAAAATTACATGACAATTCAACATATAAAATAGTATTTGAAATAACAAACAATGTGTGTAAAACCATTTAAAGTCCAAACAAACAATGAACAAAACAAAATTCAATAGCATAAGGAGGATTAAAATTAATAGGCTATGTATACAACAACTTATTTTTATTGACTTGAACATCTCAAGCAAACAGTAGAGTTTGTGGTGTTGCAGGTGCTGCACAGTAGTTTTTTTTCTGTAAGGAAGGCCTTCAAATTTGTTGATTTATCTCATTAGAAAAACAGTTTTGTCAGTGATGAGGACAAAAGACTTTGATGTTAGGAACCTGGACAGAAAGCACTGGTGTCCAGCAACCAGCATGCAGTTTTGCAGCAGGGTTTGAGTGTTTTCTTCAGGTAACTGCTATATTAGTCACAAAGGACTAAATTTCCTTCCTACATGAAGTGGAAACATGGGAAAGAGGCCTTTTCCACTACACAACCCATTGGTGAGTGTGTTTCTGCAATTACCATTGTTTTTCCTCCACCAGGCTGGGGGGAATAACGAAAAGCAATAGAACCAGGAAGCCTTCAATCTGACATTTTTTCCTTACAGCTGCTCTCCTAGCTATTCCTACTCTTCCAAGCTCTGATGGATTCTGGAATGTAAGAGAAAAGCAAAAGGTATTTCTGTATATTAAGACAAGTAAACTCTGTTCTGCCTCCTCTCCTTCATGTAACAGACACACATCTAGGTCCAGAAGCAGCAGAAGACTTTGGCCATAACAAGAGGTTATAGGACTTAGTTCTGAGAACTCTTCCTTTGACATGAAAAGGAAAAAATAAATCATACGAGCCAGAGTTCATGCTTAAAAGCTACAGTTCTTCACATACTCTTATTTTAGAGAGTGAAATTATTCCCTCCTCTTCAGAGATCTACATTCTGTCCTGGAAAAAAAAAAACTCTCTATTTTACACTAAGCCCTAGCTTATTTGCAAGTCCATGTAGACAGCTGATTCCTGGCACTATCTGGCCAAACAATGACTAATTGTTACTGACTTCCCAGATGGTCATTCTAATAACTGGAGAAGGGCAACCAACCTAGCAATCAGGTTTCATTTAGTTGAAGACAGCACAACAGCTGTCTTTTCTTGCCTACACAGTCATGCAGAGCTTTCCGTTGTTCCAGTACTCTCTTGAGCATGCAGCAAATGGAGCTCCAATGAGGCGGAAAGTCCTGCTTAGATGACATTTTACTGAGTTCTCATTCCCTTCTCCATCAACTTTGCTCTGCATTTTTGTTCAGTGCAGCTGCAGAGCAGAAACTGGCTTCAACATGCATTGCCTCCTGCTTATGCTAAGCATCGAGTTCAAAGGCAAGCATCTTGTGAGACTGGACCCAAGAAAATCACATAGAAAGCAGCAACAGAGTCTCTGCAAACGAATGACAACTCAGCCTGGTGAGTTTGCACCCAACCTGGGATGGATGCATGAGTCAGTTCCCAAAACTGAAGGACGTGACAGCAGCCAGAACAGAAACTAGCATAAGGCCTCAGTGAAATAGTCAAGAAGCATCTTAGTTGTATAATGAGTAACAAAGTCAAGATTCAAACTCCATCATCCTCACAGAAGTTATTACATGAAATTTAAAATTACTTGCTCGAACAAACATTACTTTTCTTTCTTCTCTGCCCTCCTACAAAACAGCCTTTCGAAATCTACTCCCAGGTTGCTATTTATCTTTAAGGAGATAAAGATAATTTCATTGTGAGTCACTGCAGTTATTTTGGTTTCATCAACAGCCAAGCCCACATGCGAAGGTGAGGTCCTTCCTCCATGCTGGCATTTCCTGGATACTCACACATCTCTGCTGCCTCCCGCTGTTAACTTCATGTTCTCTATTCCCCCTCAATGTGCAAATATGCTAAACAATCCACTAAATTGCTGTTTACTTAACTTGAGATATCAACTTAAAACATAAGAGCATTTTTAACTAAGCATGAAATTCAGTTGATTCTTCTAAATGATATCCATCAGGCCAGAAAAACTCAACAGCTAATCCAATTAGCCGGCATCCATCACAATGCATTGACAGCAACCAAAAAGGTATTCAGTTTGTCTGCTGCTGCAGCTCCTCTGGCTATCCTCTGTCACTGCATCAGAACTTGATCAGAGGATATGTGAGACAGCAGCTCACCACAGTCTTCCAGTTTTCATGTTAATGCACACTTAGGCCCTGTGTTGCGTTTTGTGCTGCCTTAAAAAACTTAGGAAAACAAAAGCCTCTGTACACTGCATTTATTTATAATTTTTAGGAGTATTTCTTTGCTTACTTTTTTTCCTTAGGTTGTGACACATCAAAACAATTAAGTCTTGTTAAAAAAAAGTATAGAAGACAATACTGCCAAGGACATTACTGCTGTGTTGAGAAAAGATTTTTTAAAAATCTTGATTCCCTCAAAACAGAGGCTGTGCCAAAAAGGGGACAACTGCGAACCAGGGGCTGCTTCAAGGAAGAGACAGATGAAAGACCAAATGGGGAGAAATGTAAAAGCTTACAGTAAAGGAGAGCTCTGATGCTCATTGATATCATTCTGCCAGAAAGGCAGAGGTAGCTCAAATGGGTAAGTTTTCTTGAAGAATATTAAAGCAATGGAAAAAAAAAGGAAAAAAAAAAAGAGTTCATAACTTTAAAGGTACAAACACTTCTGCCTCAAAGGCCAAAAAAGTCAGAGGAACAATAGAGGCAGAGTCTGGCACACGCTCTGGTACAAACCCTGAAAACTGCAATGATATTCCTCTGAATTGCTTTGTCCACAGAAGAATTAGCACAGTCATCTGTGTCTTTACACTTAAGCAGATAATTATAGATATCCTAAATGTATGCTTCAGAAAGTTAGGGCCCTTAAGTTCCTGATTGAATACAGCCTAGCCAAGTCCTGACCTCAGAGAGTTATCAGCGACTGATCTGCTCTCCAATACGGAGCTTTGCATGTGCCATCTCTTCCCTTAGCCTGTCAGACAACATAGTTTGCTCTCATACCAGCTGAGGAGGCACGGTGTGTAGCAAGAGACACAAGCTACACATTTCTGAGAGCTGAGGAACTTGCAGTTGTAAAACCACATGCAGTCAGCACAGCCTTGCACTGCAGCTGGAGAGCCAGGCCCAGGATCAGCAGTGCTGGCAAACAATCCAACACTGGCTGCCTTCCTCCTCAGATTACCCTGCAAGTCCTGCAGCAGGAGAGTTCCCCAACTAATCACATAACGCAGCTCCACTACTGGAAACTATCCCCTGTAACAAGTCTCCTGTGACTTATCCTACATTAGCCATTTGCAGAACAATTACAGCAGTAAACGCTACAAATAGCTAATCCCAGCACAGCTTCCTCTTTGCTTCTTTCCCTCCTGAAAAATGTCAGAGCAGAGAAGTCAAGACCCGTAATGTACAGTGTTCCAGAGAATTTCCTTCCCTGTAGTTTTTAATTGCAATCATGCTGCAAATAAGCAAATGGCATTATGATTTGTTTCTGAAATCCTTTCACTGTGAAATACTGTTATCCCTAAATACCAAGAGACAAATTTACAAAAAAGCTGCATGTGTATCTGAAGGGCAATTGATTACCCTGAATTTTCAAACGAAGTCATAGTCATTATTCTGGCTGGTAAATCACTTTCCAGCTAGATACAATTTCCTCAGATGTGTCATATCAGATAGCCTGAATGATTAATTTTCAACTGTTTTTTGGAAGCTGGATGGCTTTTCTGCATGTCTTCTATGTAATGCATTTCCTATGAAAACTACGCAGGTAAATAACACTTATGAGAGTGGTGATACCCTAAAGTTTTTGAAACTTGAAATTATTTCACACCTTTCCTGCAATGATCCAGAAGTACAAATAGCCTCATGGAGCTTTTAACCCAGTTCTGCTAAAAAAAAATCATGCTAATCAGTACATTCCATTCTGTGTAGCAACTCTGTGTAAATGTAATTGGTGCTAAACTGCTGAATTTGGGACTGAAGAGTGTTTCAGTTAAAGCTACATTGCCACGTGTACCTTAGGTAGGGAGAACCCAATCCAGGGATTGCATCATAACTGAACAGAGTATACTGATAGAGCCAGGAACTTGAACAATTACCATGGGAACGCAAAAATCCAGCTTCTCTATAGTCTAGGCATAAAAAAGGGTACTTAGCACACTGTAGTAAATAGCTGCACTTAGGGAGACTGTTAATGCCCAATAAATATTTATTTCTTTAAAAACATCTCCAAGTAGGAGCCTAAATCACGCCAAACATCTCTGGATCTGAATATGAACATAACCTAATAAAGTGTTTTTATTTTTAAATTATACATTGCTTTCAGGATTTTTGAATACATCAAGAATTCTCTTTGTTAGCTTGGATTAATATTTTAAAGCTGAAAAATATGACAAGAAGACAAAAGGAGTATTGTAGCAGATTAAACTAAAAACACCCTTGCCACATTAAAATAGCTTTTAGAAATAAAGGGACAGCTTCTCACAGGATGAAAAGAAGTTGGAATAAATGAAACAACTACATGATGTCTTGATAGCCTGATGTATGCACTCCAATGCCGCAGATCTCTCTTTGTACAATATTTATGTTTGTTTCTTTAACATTAACTGTGTTATTATTCATTTGCATTTATGAGTCAGCTTCAAAACAGCTCTCAAACCCCCTTCACATTTGAGTTTTGCCTCTAACTATGATAGAAAAACAACACCTGTGTCCTGCAAAAGAACAGAGTGTTCTTGCAGAATATACACTAATGAGAGGTCAGACCACTTTTTAAAAATACATACTTTTATTTTTGGAAGGAAAGAGATCTGAGCTCTTGTATGTTTTCCAATTTTTCTTCCACAGTAAAAGAAAACTTTAGATATTCTGCAAGCTCCTTTGTGAAAGTAAGATTGTATTTTATCCTGAGACTGCATTTGATTGCCCAAGGGAATCCCAGCACTCAAGCTGAGGACAGCTCATGGTACAGAGGCCACAACTCCATTAAAAGCTAGCACACAGGCAGTACAACTACAAGCCATTGAATAAAATTAACATTTCCTGAGACACAGGTGGAACACAAATCACATTTTTTTTCCAGCTAGCTACATAACTGTGTTGGTTTTAAGCCTGAAGTCCATCAGTGCAACTTTCCCAAAAGTAGTACCATTCTTGCTCTATATCCTATGCCCATCATTTGTGTGACCATTAAAGAAGTCTTACTTGGACAAAGAGAAAACATTGGCTGCTACCCCCAGCTCAGTCCAAATGGCAGGGAAGACACTTTCTCAAAGGCATCCCACAACTCACCAGAACACACAAACGGCTCTGACCTCCATCACATAAAGCATTCAACAAGCAGCCCTGGTAGGTCTGCAGGAGGAAAATGCTTACTTCTGTACATGTTGCATCTCAGTCACTGACTACCTCTCTGTAGGAGAATATTAACACTGCAAGCTGCTAGCATTGCTGCTGAGCCTCCTCAGCACGTGGAATTACTATTCCTATGGTGCAGTCTTCAGTGGATTTTCCCATGGCAAAAAGGGAACTGCCCATCAGAGCACTCACGCTACAAGCCAGCTGTATCCTCTCTCTGCATGCAGGGGAAGGCACAGCACTGCCTCTGTGCACGTTCCTCACTACAGCTCAGACAGTACGTTTGGAAGAGAAGTATGACAACGCATTAATAATTTTAACATTTGAAAATAGTTAAGGACCTCAGCTTCATGTCTTTCGGTACAGATAAGACATTTTTTAAAATACTTCTGGCTTTTATGTATTCCCAGTGATCCATATTTTATTCAAGCAGTACAGGTGTATTGGCCCATATCCTTTAATTCATAGTAAATGGGATTCTATTCTGTCTCTGAAAACTAGAATTTCATCAGTTTACTGTTCAGAAACAAAGCATTTTGTCTGCTTGCAAAATTACTACTTAAAATATCGATCCATGCAGTCAGTGTTTTGATCTGAACCTATGCATTAGGAAAGGATTAAAGTAGGCAGGAGAAAAAACAAGGAACAACACACCCCTGTGGAGCGTATAAGCAATGTGTTAGAAATTAAGCACCACGAAAGTGAGTCATAGGGTAGAACAGATCAATGGTAAAATTCAAATGAATGTAGTTGCAGCTTACAACTGATCCAGAGATGCTGATTCTCACTGCAGGGCAAGTGCAGTGCTATAAAGAAAACAAAACAAAAATGAATTTATCATACTGTTCTTCACTTTAAGCAAATTGTGAATACTTGATAATAAAAATGTATAAAGTTGAAAAATAAGATTAATAAAAAACAATTTTTCTTTGCTTTTTGCCCTCTCGCTCATACTGAAGCAGTGTTCTACAAATTATTAGCCCAATATGAAACAAGAAAAGTTTCAGGAGAAATCCCTAGAAGAGTCCTGCAGGCAGAGTGGAAAAGAAAAACAAGCAAACAAAAAATGATTAAAAAATAGAAAACATCTAATTTCTTTCCTTGTACCTTGCTGGCCCTGTCTGCATACATCCTGCCTCATATAGAAGTTAGTAGGACCTACACTTCCTGATTACCTCCATGAGAAAGTAATGAGTCTATATGCTATTAGTTGGTCCATTCATCAAATCCACATCTCTCCGATTTGGAAACAAGGATATCGTATCAAACACTTTTCATTTTAAAATAAAATAGACCAAACCCTCAGATACTCCCTATCACATGGAAGAACAGGCGAGGATTACACAAACACACCCAGAGGCTGAGGCTGGCAGGCACCTTGGAGGTCATCTCATCACAGCCCTGCTCAAGCAGGGGCAGCTAGCAGGGCTCATGTCCAGCCAGGCTCTGTGCATCTCCAAGCATAGGGACTCAATGGCCTCTCTGGGCATCTGTTCCAGTGTTTGATCGGGAAATCTGAGCGGCTGACAGTCAGCCACATCAGCTCTGTGCCAATCCTGCTTTGGTCTATGGCTCGTAAGGACCATTTGGGGAATCTTCTGACATCCTGCTATGCTCCAGCCACCCTCGATTTAGCTGCAGCAAATGACAGCAACCATAAGGCTGTTTCAATTTATACCATAGGCTAAACAGGCTACCAGCTGTCCCGTGGCCTGGGAGTCGTAAAGGCAGTTTAGATTCAGGTTTTCCTTTTAAAATTTTTTTACTCCCTCAGCTAGAGATGAGGACTGACTCCACAGCCAGCTACTCTGCATAATAATCCAGTTGTCTTTTTGGAGTCATATTAATGCTTTGAACTAGTTTCACTCAAGATCTGTTAGCAAGTGTATGCCAAAACAGGATCTATTAAACAACTGGCTGAAATGCGCTCTTTGCCTGAAAAATTAATTCAGGGCAGATAAAAACCTCTAAAAGCCAGGCATTGCTCTGAAAACACAGGCAATAGTTACACAGGCCCATATGAGTTAGCAGAACTGTATAACATTAATGCAGTATGGAGCTTTTATCCACCATTTCAGAGTCACCATCCTGCCAAGTAGTTTTGAGAGCAATTCTTTACTGGCTGACAGACCAACACACATGTAGCATTCACATCATGCCATGAATGGCACACAGATCTCACCCTTTCGTGCCTGTGTAAGAACACATGGTGAACACATCAGGCCATTGGACATATTTTCTAAACAGTATTGACAGAGTTATTTTCAGATTCAGCTCCTTTTCTTTGATTGTAGTAGAAACAAGCAGCAGAGATAAAATGAATCCCAGACTTTTCTGACTGTATCTGCATTCTTCCACAGAGTGATGATAATGCATTGATTCTTTTAGGATCTTAGCCTAACATGATAGTTTCCACATAATCCCTTTTGTACCACTGTGAGAGTTGTCTGAAAATAGTTCAAAGGGATTTTCATCAAAACAAGGTAAGGAAATTTGATTGTTATTTGGTGGAAATATAACAAAAATGGAATTTGACTATGTTCTGGGCAATTACACAAAGTGGCTCTAATATGCAAATACCGCTGCATAAATTATTTGCAAGTTCTGTACTATAGACATGAAGTAAAAATACAAAACAATAGATGTAGGTTTAGAAATAAAGGGGACCATTATGTCCATATGTTTTGTGTCCATAAAGTCAGGAGTTACTGCTGCGTGATGTCTGCACTGTAATTTATTAGTGCTTAGTACCTCAGGGTAATGGAGATCCTGGGGCACTTCAGGTACTTCAGAATCTGTATCATCAAGTCATCAGCTAATACTGTGTCATCGCATCTAGTCCCATCTAATTGCATCTTGTACCCTAGTTAGTAACCGTGTTATATCATCCCTTTCAGAACTTCATTGCGTTAAGAAAATAAAAATGCTTTACTTCTAACCAGAACTTCTTAGGAACAACTTTATTATCAGAAATTACTTCCTCCATGTTTTTTTCCTCAAGATGCATATTCTTACTTAAAGATACGGGTATGATGTATATTGGAGATTATTTGTACTACTGTGCATAACACAATAAAGAGCTTAATTATGAATGAAAACAATTAGTGCAAGCATCTCTAAAATTTACATGAGTCAGAACTCTGGACACACACTACAGATGCTCCATTCACTGTTATGTGACTGCAAATTAATTTCAGAAGAATACCTTAATTACAGTCATTGAGCAAGAGACAGAAAAGAGGATAAACTAAATGAAGGGTCTTGATTAGTGCATGCACCATAACATGCAGAAGCAATAAGTTTAAATAAAGCTGAAGGGAATCCCTACCAATGCTGTTACATAGTTTTGTATCCCACAGCTTTCTGAATGACTGGGATTGTCAGGGAATACTGTGCTCTGACAAGCCCACAGTCTTCAGATGGTTCCTTTAATTATGAAGGGAAATTCAAAAAAACCTCAGTGCAAATCAATGTTTTTAAATAAGACTGCAGCTTGTCCATATTAACAATATGTATGCCAGCATGTACTTTTAAATCCAAAAATAACATAGTGAATACATTGTAGAAAATCTCCCTGATGTTTAAATTTCCTGGGGGCACCGTGATGTAAATATGCTTGCTCTGCATCACAAATAATACATTCGATCAGTGTCGAGTCTTGGAGAAAACCTTGAACAAAGTTTCTTTCAGAAGGATCAGAGGAAACCGCACTGTGGGTTGCTGCTTGAAAGCATTTACAGGTATGTTCATGCTCAGTTCCATGTGGGTTGGATGCCTCTTATGGTTACCTTAGAAATTGAGCAACGTTTTTGGATGTGTCCCACTGGGAACAGATCAAATTCCTGGCTTAATGCCAGGAAGATTTGTGTAGGAATTAAATAGCATAGCAGGAGTAGAAAATTATGAGAGGGAAAAAAAGAAAATATTTAGTAGAATAAACTTGGAGGACTAGATTTCAAGAATACACACCCTAGTATTATGCTGACAGTACAACGAAATCTCAAAACGATCATTCCTCTGAATATAGCAGTCAGATATTCATATATATGCACACACACAGGGATATATATATACATATAAAGAACATAGCCATTATAGAGGCACTTAACTGGGCCCCCAAAAGGGGAAGTCAGAGCTGTTCTGTCAAACATATTTGATTTCTTTTGACACACATTGAATCTGATGCCCCGGTTCTTTCCATGTGGCATAGAGGTTATAAACACAATCAGTAATGTAGTGCTTCTCCTGCTAGCCCTGAGTCTAATCCTAAGGTTGCTTCTGGTTCATCTAGAGTTGCAAGGTAGTAACATAAAAATCCAGAAGTTAAACACACTGTTTTTTTCTGGAATTCATCACTGAAGCTTAACCTTGTTAGAAGATCTGAGCACTTCTGCTGCTGCCTGCCAGTAAGATTTGGCAAACTAAGTTGACTTCAGACAAACCTGGACAGCAGTCATCCATTTTATGCTGATACAAAAGCACAATTTCACCCTATGATATTGTGGCAGTTGGCTCCGATTGTGCTGCATAAAATTTATTGATCAATTTGCAGAATACTTGGAGAGACTGATGAATCGAGCATGAAAAATCTAGAGAAAATGTGACAATTCCACCAATATTTTAGGTGTGCACAGAAAGATTAACAGTAGTTATGTAATATTAAGGAATAGTTTAAATAATAGATCTTAATAATAAACGGTTGGACCTCTGTGGTACAGGGAATCTTCTTAGTAAAAGGGAAGATAGAGGACTTCAGAGAGAATCGTGCTCAAATTTGTAATCATATCAGCTACAAAAATCTTTTCACTTTTAAAGGTAATAGCTGTAGCAATACAAGTCTGTTTTCTACTCAAATTATTAAAAAAAGAATTTTCATAAACTTAAATGCTGAAACTAAAACCTTGATCGCAAATAGTAGCAAAGCTGCATCTCCCTAGATGTTAGCTTGGCCTTGCAATGCTTGTTCATGAAAGACAGATACTACAGGGACAATTACAGAGTCCGAAATCCAAAGTACAGAGAGGTGGCACATCCCATTCATTCTGACTTCATCAAGCATCACTTATCCTAGGAATTCATGCAGTCACTTCCACTGCAAACCAAAGTCTCCACATTATAAAACAATTAATAAATATCCTTCCCAAGGAAACTTTTGCTAAAGGTAATTGACCCAAAATTTGTAAATCTGCCAGCACACTGTTTATGTAACAACAACAACAACGGTTAGAATTGTAATGAGCAGAGGTGGCTGGGGCTTTGCTGTGACGCTGTGCATCCTAGAGCTAGCACTGCTGCCACCGCCACCTTCTGGAGTGCCACTCAAAGCACTGGCAGAAGGCTGAACTCTGTGACCTATTCGCAGACACACGATGGAGGTTACAGATGCAGAAGCTCAAGATCTTGTTAAAACACGGACCACTAGCTCCCAGGGCTATTCTTACACCCTGAGTGTCATATGTTGGCATTCATTTTAGATATAACTCAGAAGGGTGCATTTCCTTTTGAAGAATCAGAACTCTGATTAGACATCACAGAGACAAATGATAAGAAAAAGTAGTTAGAAGTTTCTTTGGCAAGACTGCAGTCAGGACCTGATACCTTTGCAGTCAGTACAGAAAACCTTTGCTCTGCTGCACTGCCCAATACAAAGAAAAGGCAACTACAGTTGCCTGTGAATTGTTGTTCCTAATCTGACAGCACTTATTGGACTAATTCATAATAATAGAACACTTCAACCATCTGCCTCTGTATGCATGTAATGTCTCTACTATGATGTAATTCACAACATAAAATTTGCTTATATTGAAGATTCTGTAGTAAGAACAACAACAACAAAATACTCACTGCTTGCTAGAGTAAACTTCATTGGATATTTCATCACATCCTAAAATATCCTTAAATTCCACACAATTATATTTACTGGTTAAATCATCAATTATCCAGCACTAAAACTAGCAACTCTTGTTTTCACTTAATACAATATTTAACTATAATCTCTTCTTCGACATACTTCTATAACATCTACTCTGCTTTTTGTACCCGAGTTCTTCTGAATGAGATACAGACAAGAGAAGACTTATGTTATTATGATTTAAATGTTAACAATGTAATCTCCCCATGGCTAGAAAATTAAATTATCACAAGCTGTTGTGCAGACTTACTGTTCTTTCAATTACTCCAAACCAAGCTTCAAATACACTTGTCATTTGCTTATAAATTTCATATATATATGTTTAGAAGATTAATAAATTCACCAAAGACAACAGATTCCTTTGTTGTACAGTCAGTCTCCTACACCTGCCCCCAACCCACAGAATGATTTACCTATCAGTCTTGAGAGCCTCAAAAAGCTCAGGCTCCTTGTCTCTTGCTTATTTCTTCCTCCCCCCTTCCTGGTGCTTCCACGAAGCATCAGTTTTGATATAATGCCTCTATTTCCCACTTCTTTTTGGCAGTTTCAATGGAGAACACACTGTGAAGGAGCATGGTGCCAAATTAGGCATAAGTACTTAATTCTCCCCTATGGTAAGAAAAATGGACGAGAGTAAGGAATGATTCTTTTCTCATTTTAATAGAATTTAAAATGAGCAAGTATAATAACAACTCAAAGTGAAGGTTTACAGAAGAAACTGTGGCTCATGTATCATCTCCGCATGGCTGCTCTCTGTGTGCCCAGGATGCTCTCTCTGCTTTCTGTGTCAAACAGCCCGAAGCCTCTCCCAGGAGCTAACTGCAGCAGCACCCCCAAACGCCACACTGAGGAAATGCTGCCTGCTTCATTTCCCCTGCCAACTACTGCATGTCATTTTTGGAATAAGACTATTTCTCAACTTCACGCGAGTTATCTCAACTGATAAGTAATTCTATATAATGCTATGCAAAGCGCAGAAATGACTGCAAAGCAGCAAGGACCTAGGCCGCAAGTGAGGACTTGCTCAAGTGCAACACTGTTAACTGCTTCTGTTTTTATTCACTAGAAGGACGTCTCCACCTGAAGATGCATGTCAGTGCACAAGCCAGGTATTGTATCAGCACAGTAATGAATAGGCAAGTGTAACAAGAGAGAAAGCACAGCAGCAACAGCAGAGCAACAAGATCCCAGGCTGCAGCAACCAAAGACTTGCTCAAGTGCAACAACCACAGACACAAAAACAAAGGAAAAAAAAAAAAAAAACACTTCAGAAGGCCTCAGGTACACAGAAAGCTCCAGCAAAATGCCTTCACCCCCACTGCCAACCCTTAAATGAGGTCTGGTAAGGTGTGGATCCTGGCTTCAGCCCTTCTAGTTCCTCATGTGCATTGCATACAGCTGAGCTCCCCTGGGTTGGCCCTGCCTTCCCACCAGGTGCTCAATCCCTGCTGCAGGCCGTGACTCAGCATTTCTGCTACGCTGTACTATAAAACAGATAAGAGAGGGAACCTCCCATGAACCAGTCCGTAAGTCTAATGTATCCAGCAAGCCCTTGTATGCAGAAAACAAGTTTGTCATTTTTGCAGGAACTGACCAGAAAGATCAAGTTAAAAAATAAAAACAAACAACAAAAGCCAGTTGTGACTCAGGTTGGATTTTCAGAAGTGTTTAACCCTTTCCAGCCATTGCAGAGTTTTCTGTGAATTACATGCTGTCCTTACTTTAAGGTGAGAAGCTGGTGCTCACAGTGACTGTATCACTTTTGTTCAATAAAGGATATTGTTAAACTTTATGATTCCAAATCAACATCAAGCAAATCTACTGCAGAGGCAAGGCACAAGGCCTTGATAATATGAGCAGACTGCATCCCAAACATCGGCTCTACACATGAATGCCTGGAGTACAGAGTACAGGTTTATAGATACTCATTTGCTTATAAGAAAGTTTATCAGAATAGACAGTATTCAATATTTAACATCTCCCCCACTCTGTCCAAATTTACACTTAGGTTGAAGGAGTTCTTTAAATAAAATATTTATGTATGTAATGTCAAAACCACCTGCTCAGTGCAAAGGAATAAAAAATACTGAGATGTTGATCCTTAAACACATCATTATTTCTTGTTGGCTTCTTTTATGTCTCAAGTTTTGTTCTCTAGGATACCCAGAGGCTCTACCCTCTCTGTATAATGTACCACTTCTTTCTTTTGCTTTCAGAATTTGTTTCAATTGATTTTGAAGAAAAGCAAGTTTTAATGACTTCTCTTGCCCTAAAAACAGCCATTTCTTTCCGTCTTCAGTAAGACATTCTCAAGATCAAAACTCTCTCTTTAATGGGCTTTTCTCCCTTATATTTGTGTTCCTCGTATCATATGAGAATTAACATTATTTAAATAATTTCTAATTTCTTTGTCATTCATCAGTGCATAGGAATCAGGCTTAAAAAAAAAAAAAAGAATATAGAATTTTCTCTCTGTAGCACAGGCTGTGGAAACACATTCCTTCATACCTTTGGAAAAAAGTGCTTTGGAGTAATGACCAATGAAATCATGCAGTCTAAACATTAAAAAAACCTCACTTAACACACACAGTATGAAATAAACATCAACATTCTGCATGTATGCTGAAATAATACAAAGACAGGACAAGGGGAAATGGTTTTAAGTTGAGGGAGGGAAGATTTAGGTTGGATGTCAGGGGGAAGTTCTTTACAGAGAGAGTGGCGAGGAGTTGGAACAGGCTGCCCAGAGTGGTTGTGGATGCCACATCCTTAGAGGTGTTCAAGGCCAGATTGGTTGGGGCCCTGGGCAGCCTGATCTAGTATTAAATGGGGAGGTTGGTAGCAGGGTGGTTGGAGATTCATGATCCTTGAAATCCCTTCCAACCCTGGCCATTCTGTGATCTTTCAGGTCCCCTCCAGGTCAAGCCATTCTATGACAGAGTCAGCTTGAGGCAGCAATTAAACCTACCACACATTACTCACATTAGATCTATTTGTTTTTGGTGAATGGGGAGTGGGAGAGGGGGTGGAAGAAGACAGAAAGAACAAGACAGCCCAGTATATAAAACCATCCCATCCTCATTTGAGTACACTTCTAAGAATTGTATTAGCATTATCAGATGAGATAATGCCGCTTCAAATATTTCTGTTTCCTCAATGTTTTTTTTCCCTTGGCTCCCTCTGTTTCCTTCCTCTTCTCTTTCCTACTCACATTTTCTATAGCAAGCCCTTCTTTCAGTTGACAAAAGCACATTTACAGAAAAATCATGTCATATGCACGTCATGGAGAGCACCTCCCAGAGAAAAGAGCCATTGCTGATCATATTTTACTGGTCATAGCTACCATTTCCAATTTTTAAATTAGATTAGCATATTTAACTTCTAAACTGAGACAAAGTAACCTCCCTAGGTGCAAATGCTTAATGCTAAACATAAAAGACCCGGATAAGTACTGAGAAGATGAGGACTTAATATTGTCAGTTGATTGCATAAGCAGAATAGAGAACACAGTGACACCAGGATTACAGTCACTGATCAGGGATGAACATCTATGAACCACTGAACCTATGGTTTTGGTTTGTCATTTAGTCATGCTAATGTTATTTCTATTCTGCTTAAAAGAAATGTTAACAAAGAACTTAAAATGCTTGAATACCCATAATTTTCTGGATAAACCTATAGCATTATGAAAGAATTAAATGTGCAGGCTGAATAAGTAAAACAGAAAAAATAAAATAAATTGCTCTAGCAATATTTAAATGACGGCAAATGTAAGTTTAATATAAAACCGTATTAGAACAATTGAGAATCATGAGAGCCTGATTTATTATTTATATAGCATACTAAAAGTTATCTGTAAAGGAAATCGTGTAATATGCAGTAAATTAGACAAAGCTGCACTATAAATTGGGATTAAATCTTAAACTGGTTTTAATATTTAATATGCTATCATGACTCACATTTTCAATAACGGTTGTTCAAAGTTCAGGAAGAGGTTTGAAAGCAGCCAGATGATGATGAGCTGCAAAACCTCACCTCCTGATGATACAACTTAAATCAGGTAATTACTTAATTGACAAAACCAGCACGTCATCTGCCGAGGACCCAGTCCAAAACTCAACAGAAAGAGTAGTAAAAACTCCCGTTGCATTTACTAGAACTAAGATCACAGTTAATGCAAGTTATATAACTATGAGGACCAGATAAAGTATCTTATACAAGAATAAAATAATTGCAAATTAATTCAGTTTACTTTTAATGATTGTCCCAGTGGAGTGCTGGCAAAATCCATCCTTTGAAGGATGCAAAATCTGCATGTTAAAAAAAAAAGAACTATCCCAGAAGACTGTTTGAAATTAGGCTGTTTAGCTCTGACTTTGTTCAAGTCAAAGTTCAAGTGCCCAATTGGATTTCAGACTACACATTTAAATAAGAGATGTCTGGTCATGATGTGAAATAGTTACATTTTTCTGTAAGTGTGCAGATTGCAAGACTATGTGTTTCTGTATATACTAGAATACATTTCACAAGTTAAAACTTGTTTATTTATGGAGATTTGCTTATGGCCATGTGGAACACTGATTCAAGAAGTTTTGATCTGCATGGCTTAGTCCAGCCTCAGACATTTATTACTTGCATTACTGTGAAAAAAGAATTGCCTCGCTTATGCTCTATGGCCCTAACACACCGTGCAAAGAAAATAAATCACGGTCCTTGACCAGAAAGGTTTACAACTGAAGATGTCAAACAACAGAAAGAAAACAGGGACAGTTCAAGGAACTATGGCATAGCTTTGCTCAGCAATTTAGTCCATGGTCTGAGCGCATCGATAGCCTAATTCCTGCCAGGAGAGCTTCAAAGAAGTAAACAATTTGGAGATGTTTATAGAGACCATGAAGACAGCACAGAAAAGGCACCAAAATACTACAAATAGCTGAAGGGGACAACTGTGGGGATGGAAGGACAAGTCAAAATACCACTGCTTCCTAGAAGATGATAGGAAAGGTGGGATATGGCTTTTCTGTGAGTGGAATGGATTTGCTCAGCTGTTTTAACTTGCATCTTAGACTACATTAATCATTTTAAGTTTTAGGTGTTCTGCACAGGAAATCATATTGAGATGTCTGAAGTGCTTTGAGCTGCTTAAAATTCTTAATTGTCATTTTGATGAATGTAAAATAAGCATTCAGCAGATAAATCTGGTCCATAGTGAATTTGCATTATGAATGATAGCACTTTCTAGCACTGCCACTGCAAGAAATGTCGATTTTAATTAACACTTTATTTTAAAAGACATTGTTTTGTACATGACACGCTAGGAAAGGTCTCCTCATCTGCATGAACTTTAGACTGCTGTGCTAAGCAGTGTGGCTGGATTTCCTTGTACTCTTAAAAGAAGCCTCCGTTAACAACTCTCACGGGGACATTGTCATTTTTTCTACAGTCACCCGTTTCTAGGACAGAGTTGCTATATTAAAAGACGTTTCCATCACAGAAGACAGCTGCCTCCTTGAGTCACCTCCGCTCTTGTAGCTTTTTTATTCATTACCTTTAGAACTCAGATTTGTTCATGGCTAGTTAGGATTCTGGTCCAAAATGTGAAATAAATCAGAAATTACAGTGTATTAATGTAATATTCTGTTGGTTATCTGTCTTCTGTCAAGATCAATCAATTTAGTAGACTGTGTACTATTAGCACAATATCTAGGCCAAAATAAACAATTTGTAAGAGGATGTTATCAAAGAAGACAAATACATAAAAGAAGAAAAACTGACTCACACATTTTGGAAGCAAGTAGGGTATTTTTTCCTCTGACTTCAGAAAGAAGTTTAGACATTAATACATTTTACAGTAGATTCATTTTTCTCATTTATGAGAGCCACTCTCAATAAAATTCTGCAATAGAGTCACATCTAAATTACATTTTGTCTTGGAATAATTCACCTCACAGCTTTTATTTATTTCCAACTTTTTTTATGAATATCTAGAAGACAGCAAAATGTATTTGGGAGAGGGCCTTGTGGAAACTCACATCCTGTCTCAAAAGCTTTTTATTATCTAGCAAAACTGGTAATGGATATGAGCATTTCTTTAATTCCCAAGGATGGCTACTCACTTTATCTGTGTAAAGAGATGTGACAAAGTCTTGATTAAAAAGAAAATTCAGATTGGAAAGCAAAGTTTTCTTAAAAAGTATGTGGTTCATTTTCCTATTAGAGCCCAAGCTTATCAGGTATTATTTATCTGTTTGTTTTCCAAGACAATATTGTAACTCAAGGTTATTGATTTTGTTAAGATACTGACTATGCTGCAGACAATGAATAAAACAAAAACAAAACAAAACAAATAACCCTTCTGTATTTCCTTTATCTTAACATTTGATGTTAAGAAGGGAAAGACTTTAAAATACAAATAAAGAATCCAGAGTTTTTCTGCACCTGCTTACTCTAGCTTCAGCTCCAGAATAACAATGATCTGAAAGCTCCTAATAGCATGTTTGATGGTAATGGGAATGAGATGCATTTTTCACTCACACAATAATTCCAAACATGATAAGCCATTTTCAAGGATATTCCTGCATATCATGATTCCAATGAAGTACATCACCAGCTGGACGAGGCAACATGGCTGGGCATGGCAGAGCTCCACCAGCTTTGACATTTGGCAGTATGGATTGCAGAAGCTGGAAATGGGGATGCAGCTCTGCTCTCCAAGGTTTAGCACACACAGATAATCCTACAGCCTCTCCTACAGGAGAAAAAAACTCAAGGTGTGCTTCTGTGTTTGTTTGTTCCCCAGGCCATCATCCATAAATACCTCCTTCTACAGATCAAAGGTAATAGGAGAGACAAGTAATCCGTTAAGGTACTTTCAAGAGCATATCTCTATGTATTATTACTGCTTTATTGCCAAAATACAGCTCAGATAAATGTGAGCCTACTTATGGCAGAGCACTCTGAAATACATTTCTGGTATTGATTATAAATGGCAAAGATGATTTATATAAAACATTCTTATCAAGAACATACCCAATCTTTATCATGATAAAGAAAAACACATTATGATCTCCAGCCTGGTATTGCTTTTATGATTCTGTTCCATTTTTCTTAATAAAAACTTGAATAAAAATGATTCTGGCCAGACCTTGCTATTTTATTTCTTTTATTGTAACCATTAAATCAGCTTTCATTTCATTACTCTAATTGTGCCAGGGAGCATCTTAAGGCCCATAACCTGACTTAAAAATGCTCCCAGCTCATTCCACCTTAACACATATTTCAGCACTTAGAATCAGCACAGCAGGTCAAGCTAGACAACAGCACTGTTGTGATCAGAGGATTTTTTGGCAGTTAAATGAGGAAAAAGACTGAGGCAATGTGAAAAAAGTAACATTTCTCTTGCTTAAAAGATTCACAGCAGTTGACATAAACATTTTTTATTTGTACCTTAAGTGTCTCCAGAGCATTCTTACTTAGGTGGAGATTTCTCACATAAGAAGCATTTCTCCACACAGCACATAAGTGTCTAATTCACTAGGATGATTTTTACCATGGGGATTATACATGTGAAGAGCCACCTTGCTGGGCCATGAGGGAAAAATCCATAATGATGATATATGTATCTGTCTGTGCTATTTGCGTGGGTCCCTTCTTCTGTTGTCTCAATCCTGCAGTCTATCTATTCTAAACCTGCCTGTAAATTTTGTATTACCTCTATTTTACTGGTGTGGAAATGAGAGACAAAAAATAAGCAACTATGTAATGTTACATACAGGTAGAAAGGCAGATCCAGGGTTTAAATTCTCCTAATTCCTAGGTGAATACCACTGTATCTGCCTTTTCCTTTGTCACTGTGTTAATAGGCTTACTTATATGTCTGCGTCACCTACAGCATTGATTCTAGAAGTCTTTTCTCTGGCTAAATGAACTGAGCTCTTGTGAACAAGATAATAGAGAAAATATTCCACTTTGACAGATCTTCACTAGGAAAAAGCATAGCTATATCCTTAAGTTTTCTTGTAACATTCCATAAAGTGGCAAAAACAATAATTACAGTATTTAACTTCACGGAAAGACCAGAATTGTGTTCTGCCTGCCTCACATGTGCTACTGTGAAGTCCCTGCCTACACTACTCCTGGAGCCTGGGGCATAGTCCTGTTCAGACCGAAGGAAGCTAAGGAAGACAGGAGGGAAATAAAACTAGGAAGGAAAACAGGATGTGTGTGATCTACAAGGTCTAAGGAGTTTGGTACAAACATTTGATAAATGTCTGCTACTCAACAGTATGCTTTGAAGGTAAGAGTGGGATACTTTCCTTTGTCTTGCAGCGAATCCAACTATCTGGGAAATAACTCATCACTGTTATTGAAAGACATCAGTTAAGCAGCTGCTCATAAGCAGATGATGTTTGTATCTGAAAGTCATGGACAGGGATAAAAGATGGATCAGTCATTGATCTAAAGTACACAATGATTGGATTCATTCCATTTATAATGCTGTTTCATATGTGAAAGGGAAGAGATGCATCAGTGGATTTTAACTACAAAAACTATTTCTACTTTGGGCCTGTGTTATAGTATTACACCTGTCCAAGTACTTACATAAACGTACACGTCCCTAAATGCATGCACCCAGCCGACATATATAATAAAAGAGAAATTCTCAGAGTACTCAAACTTCTGTTCAAATCTGCAAACAGGGCAAAAAAAATTTTCAAAATCTCCTCAGAACTTTCTTTTGCAGCCATTTTTTTTTTTCCTTCAAACAAATCAGCATATTTTTAAAATTCCTGAGTTTGAAGTGCCATTGATGAAATACTCCGGGCTCAGGAATTTCATTATATGACTAGAATGACTTAAATGTTAGCTTAGACATCCCGAAATGACAGTTTTCAAAAAACCCTGATGTTGTTTTCATAATGTAAGTCAAATGATTGAATGGCATATGGTTATCCTGTTGTTATGACATAGAATGTGTATCTTTCTTTTCTCAGCATCAATAAAATTAGAACTTAAAAAAGCAGTAATTTAATTTGGAACTTGAAAAAAAAAAGCACTAATTTAAACAAGTCATACATAGAATGTATGGGTGTATATGCATAAGCCTGATTCATCCTACAGCTGACAGAACTTTAACCTGTTTCAGAGTTAAAGAGGAAATAGTTCATCAGGAACCCAGGGTTACTGCAGCAGCCAAACTGCTGAACGCTTCCAGCATCAGGTCAGGGCTTCTCTTTCTATTCAGTGCAGTAAGATGCTGCCTTCCAGAACACTGAAGATATTTATGTGAATTTCTGATTATTAGTGGCCTCATTCTCAATTGTTGTTGTTGTTGTGTCTTTTAGTTAGTTTGTTTGTTTTTGGCAACGAATGTTTATCTACTGCAGTTACATGATGATAATGCATTGCCTCAAATTTTACCATCTTCCCTCAAATATTATTGCTCTTAATTTCACATCTCACAGCTCGAGCAGTGGTAATACAGTTGCCTGAAGTTGGGTTACTCCACAGGTGTATCAGGAGCAGAGGTTCAAAATTCCACTTACAGCTCTTCCATATCTACATGACTGCTGTGATCTTCGCCACCCAGCAGTGGGATATGGGCATTTTCTCCCTTCTGTTCAACATGACTTCTGTGCTCACTACGTGCAATTTAAACAGGGATTCTCCAGCAATAAAGACTGCAGATCGTTAATTTTGAACATCTTCCTCCAGATTTTTTCTCCGAGGAGCTCTGTATCTGAACATAGCTATCTAATTCATGAGAACTCTTTTATTATAATATGGATTACACATGGTAAGGTATGTAATGTAAAAGGCACTTTGTGATGCCCTGGAGAAATCGCAGTGCGGGGAAGAGTGTGGTCATTCTGAGTGTGGTGTTGGAACCTAAAGAGAAACGTGCAGTTGCTGAAAAGTCAGATGAACCTCCTGAGCATCAAAGCTTTTAGTCCATGTTCCGCCAGAATGGCAACCATCTCTGTAACCGGCTTGTGGGTTTTTTTGTCACTTTTTGTATATACTGGTAGCATGCTTCTAAACTCAACTTTGTAAACCAAGTCTCTAGCCCGTTTAGAATTGCAGATGTGTGTTCTGAGAATTTGCAGTGTTTGTCAGAAAGACACTATATGATATTAGCGTTGGTTCTGAATTTTAAACCCAAATCTGATGTGCTATGACTCACAGCCTCAGGAAAGAATTAGATGAATAGCTCATAAGGGAAGAGACACCGCCTGAATATCTTTATAGAGGAGATATGCTGAATGATAACCATCATTTCCATACCACCAGCTACCATTCTATTTAGGATACAGTGTGCTGCTATAGAGGCAGAGTGCCATACAGACAAACACATCTGAATTATCTTTAACATACTTAGAATACTAGAAATCATGAAACTGCAATAGCACAGTGTAACTGATGACTTGTTCTCTAAGTTCACACAGAATATCTCCCCAAAATCCTTGGGTAGTCTATTCTGAAATCCATATTGTCACAGCAACTCCAGAGCTGAGAGAGAAAAGCTAGCCAAGGTATCCCTACTCAAGGTGTAATCACACCTTTCACGGAAGTACAGACATAATCTCAAAGTAGTTACAAGACAATGGAGCAGAATAGAGAGGGTAATATAGAGATTTGCTATATTTAATACAATGTTTCTGTAGTATTTTAATACAGTATTTTAATTATTTTGTATTTTCATACAATATTTATTTTTTTAACTTTTTATTTTAACAGAATATTTATTTTGTATTATATAATTTGCTATATTTAATAAAACAGCATTTCACTTATCTTTTAACTTCCCACCACAATTTTTAAGGAAAGACAGTAAGCTGTAGTAGAAATAGGTGCATTTCAACAAATATTTGGTACTCTTTCGAGCACCATTCTTTTGCATCCCTGATAGCATTTCAAGGCAATGCCCAGGATGAGTCTGTGTGCTAATGCTTGCAGATTTGGCTTGTGAAAATGGCTCCATAAATAGAATTTATCCTTTAAACATCAGTCTCTCTCCCTCCCTGCTGTGTTGCATGTTTCATTTTTCACAAGGTGAAAAGAGAACCTACTGATGATAATGGTCTTTTGCTCCTCCAGAAAAGGAAAATCTTAAGTCCCTCCAGCAAAATATGTCCCTGCTTAACAAGCAACTGAATAAGCGCAAACTCCATGGGGCTTTGCTTAATGGGCCAAGCAAGTATATACTTTTGTTCTACCAAAGCTGAAGAAACCACGAATGTTAACTTAGGAATATTTCCTTTTTCCTGAAGAACAGCCCTATAAATATTCAAGGCAATCAATTCAGCTGAAAAAAAAAACAGTTCCACAGGAAAAAATATCTTCAAGCGTCAGAGAGTTTTCTCTCCCATGTTCTTATGCTTTTAAAAATATTGCATGCATACACTAAAGAAATCAGTATCCAGATTTATTTTCTATTTTCTTTTTTTTTCTTCACTTCTTTTGATGCTGGAATTTTTGGTCATTCATATATTCTTGCAAAGACATAGAATGAATGAATGATGGAAAAACAAAATATGGAAGCTGGAAGGAAGAAAGAACCAGGAAAGAAATCCCTGCATCTAAAGACCGAAGGGTGAATAAAATATACAGTGTAAGTAACTTCTAATTAAGGGCTTAGTAACTAAATAAACTAAAAATAGTTTGGTACACAATTTATTTTTCACCAAATATGAAATATATATATATATGTAAATATATATATATAAGTTTATTTTTAATTCCAGAAAGTACACAGGAGTGAAAAGACTTTACTGAGCCAACTAATAAAACATACCTTGCAGCCTTTGCCAGACCTATATAAACCACAGCAGAGCCTTCATGATTCAAATACTAAATTTTCACAGAACTTTTTTTCCTTCTGTGCTGTTCATCTAAACAAAATGATTAGTAACATCTGCAAACGCACTTGTTTTTCTTTACAGCCATCCTTAAGATCTCCAGTACTCTAATGGACATACAAAAACAATGACAGCTTGAATTGGACAGCTGAACGTTGACAGTGCTGTATTGCATCTTAAGAAATATTGTCCCTTGGTTTATTCCATCTCATTCATAAGCATCTGTGGTCTTTTCCTTCTCCTGAGAACGGAAGGCATGTGGGAGAAGAAACGAGAATATTTGACTACAGCGCTTAGGTAAGATGATAAAAGTACAAAACAGCAGCAGCAACACTATGAGACTCTCATCTCTTACTATCTGAGAATTTACAGTTAGTTTCTCTTCTCCATGTGGATGAAAAACCTGAGAGCACACACAATACCCATGTTCTGCAGTGGGTGCCAAATGGCAGTGCTAGAGAAGATTTCCTTTCTGCATAATTTGTGTTGTTATTCTGAGGCTCATACCAGAAGTTGCAGAGTCCAGAGAATACATGATGTGGAGTAATAAAGAAGAGAGCTCTCCAGAGAAGTATGAATTCTGGACCAAGAGGAAAACATTAACCCAAACATTTCTAAGGGAAAAAAATAAAGGTGATAAAGTGGTAACAAGATTAATTTGCATAGTAAGTAATTACTCATATTAGGAGATGTAAGCAAAGGTTTGTTTTGGCAGAGAATACACTTACTGAAGTAAAAAAAAAGAGTAATAAACCCAAACGTGCTTGCTTAGAGGAAAGATTTTCAAATTCAACATAGGGAAATAATTCTACTTCAGATGAAACTAAAAGGGAAAATGACACCAAGTCACTTCAAGTCACAGTGTAAAAATACAGATTCTACTTCATCCATAACATACATTTTTAACTAAGCCTCCTATCTTCTGATCAGTCTCTCTTGATCACAGACACTTATTTTTTAGTCATAATTGACTGGATTAAATTAAAATACTTGCTCACCTATCAATAAAATTCAAATAGGAACTCTCTTGACATTCAAAATCAAAAATTAAAAGTGATCAATGACTAGTAGAGGCTCCTATGTGAAAAACTGTTCATACACATGAGCGGAATATATTCTGCTACTGGGATTAAAGTAAAAATGTGCAGTATCTATTATTCTGCTGGGGTTAATTCAAAGTTAAAAAAAAGTGATAGGCCTTTCAAAGGTCTAAGGATTTTGTTTTGCTTTCAGCAGCAACACTTACAACAGCACAAAATGTATGTGTACACACCAAGTTATGATCGTGGTATCATCATGACATAAGGTAATGGGACTTTGCATCCACACACAAAAGTTGTAAAGTATGTAGTGAATTCATTTTCTCTAACTGCCACTTCGTTCATGATCTATTCATCATACTTTTGTGAAGAGCAAGAAATGCTCTTACTTGCTCTTCATATTTCCTTCAACAGCAGTGGGGATAGTGAGGGACATGCCAATGGATGCTGGTTTCTGATAAGAAGCTTTCCTCCTCAAAATGTATGAGGTTATTGTAGCTTCATAAGGATTTCTCAGCTCTTGGAAAGCAGTGTAGCCATTCCCCTGTTAATTATAAGTGCTAACCAGTACACAACAGTCTTCTAAAAGAGTGTGCTGGTAACCTTTGTGGAGTTTGTTGTTGCCAGATTTTCTATTTATAAATGTTTTGTAGCCTATTTCCCCTTCTCTCTCTCTTACAAAAAAATGCCACAAAAACCCAAACCAAAAATAATCAGTCAACAAAAAGGATCACTCTCCTCTGTTTTTCTTTTGTTTTTCATTTAATAAGATTGTTCTTTATTATTTTCATTCTTCTATTGATCTGTGGGGAGGGAAGATACAGGGGGAAAATGACAAATAGGCTGCATTTGTCCCATCCTTCTGTCATTTATTTCACGGGTAAGTGAGTAGAAATGAAGACAGCATGTTTCACACTGAATATTGAGAACATAGAATATAGCCTCTAGCTAAAGCACAAATAATTTCCATGCATGATGAATCCTTTCAATAACAAGAGCCCTACTAATGTGGGATCAAATCTCAGTCATTAGCTCTTGGCACTGCTCTTAAAGAAATGATATAGAAATCTGAACATCCAGCCGTAGTCAAATACCACACAAACTAGCCAGTATTTACATTGGCAATTTACTTTTCTCACCAGTGTGCTAGTATAATTAGAACAACAACAAACAACAACAACAATAAAAACAACATTGGATAATAAAATCCTTTAAAAGCAATAGCCTGCTTAAGAAAATGATGGATCATTCTGAAATAAGGGGCTGAGGAATAAAATATTGATGCGTGAATTAATCCTGGGACTATAGCAAGAGTGGTAGCTCTGTGCAATAAGTGATTTTCTGTGGCAAGTAACATGATTTTGAAATAAAACATGTATTCTTTTCCTTTTTCTTTTTCTTTTTCTTTTTTTTTAAGATATGATCCTAATTCTATAACATATCAGTAAGCGTCACACACACTACTGAAAGGGGTCATCATCCCAGTTAAAGATACAGATTCAAATTTGTTTAAATCTTCTTGTAAATTCTTCTTGTAGTGTCCCCCTACTTTTAAAGCAGAAAAACCAGGTGTGCACAGAAAAAGTGTCTTACAGTACTTTAATTGCATGACTTCTGCTATAATATCCTACTATAATATATGATGTAATACAATACAATATAATATAATATTAAGTGACAGAATCAAGAACAGAAAAAATTACTTTCCAATGAAGGGGACCAAGAACTTTTTAATCTACTGCCTTATCTTATTTTGTCTTTATATTATGTCTTACACAAAACTGTTACAGGTAACTACAGAAAGGTGTATTATTTAGAAGTCTACTCCATCAGGAGTAGACTTGGTAACCTCAAAGCAAGAGGAAAGGACACCTTCTAGGAGAAACCCTGCTGTGAACCAAGTTCCAAATGTACAAAATTGTCTCATCACCAAAGCTTATTTGAAGTCACTACAGAACTGACACTGTACACCAGCTATTCCAGTGCTTCTTATTTTCAGTCAACAGTGCCTTTTGAAACCATGGTAGTCATGGAAGAAGTCACACTAACTTGCGGCAAAAACACTTTCAAACTGAGTTCAAAGTCTTTGACTGTGATCCAGAGGCTTTACATGGTCATTTAGAAAGGCTTCTCTTTGCCTGTTGTTTTTTTCTTCATTTTACTTTTTTTTAAAGGAAAGTAGTAGCAATTTTCCTATTTTAGTTTATTACTCAATACTTTATCTATTGAAAAATGGTGCTGTTAATAACCTGCAAAGCAACAATTATATATCGGATATTTTCTCTTATCAACTAGTTTTCTTCATACATGGTATTTTATTTTTAATGAGTATTTGCTTTCTGGAAATTTTTAAAATTTTACCTGCACTTTCTTTCAGTACCTGCACCTCCATAGAACCATTTCATATTTTATCCTTAAAGGATTTTTCCATAAGAAGAAAACTAGCATTTAATAAACAGTTCTACATAGAATCCTCTTTTGTATTCCATGTTACAGTCCTTGAGGAAAGACTGTATGGTAAAATAGGTAGATTTATTTTATAAATTAGGTTCCACATCAATTTAAACTTCAGCTTATGTCAGTTAAGGTAAAGGATGATTCTCATGAGTGTATATATATATATATTTTTTTGCCAGTAAATGCACTAGAATGACTACTGCTTTCATAAATTGGCACATATCTGTTGTATTTGCCAGATTTGTATATCACAGACTGTGAGAAAAAATGCTCATTAATGAATTCCCTTTCTTTAACTACCAGCTGAATAATAAGCATGTGGCCATGCTGCCCACATTATGTGTGGTGAACCCACTGATACCACATCATTAGTGACCTTCCTGGTATCGTAGAACATTTGATTCTCATTCAACTTAAATACTAGAAAAACTTACTAATAAAAAATGGCCTTCTAGACTATGAGAAAAAGTCTGCTGATCAAAGAATTCCTAAAAGCTTTGGCAAATGGCCAACTCCAAAAGACTCAATAACATGGAAAATTCAAATTCTTGAAGAAAAACGACTGACTTGCTGTGATGTAGTGTTTTATTTCAACACAGAGTATGTTTGCACTGTTTGCATCTAGAAGGTAACCTAAAATGCTCACTTTCAACTAGTGTAGACTTTGACACAGATTACACGCTCCTAACGCAGTGTACATTAACACAATAGCAGAAAAGGATGTCATGATTGTCAGCTGATAACATGCCCTGCTCCCTGAAACACATATAAATGCAGTCCAAACTGTAGTAAACTGAACAAAAAAAATTAATAACATTTTAAATTTGAATAAGTGCATTTTCTTTTTGAAAACATGTTTTTATGATGATAACATATGATCTTTTGAAGCAGAGCAGACCTACTCTGTTCCTACTTTTTTTTTGTTTCAGTTGAGTGCAGGTTTGCATCTAATGAGATGAAATAGAAAAATGAAGCTGCTTCTTTATTTAGAAACAGCGGATATTTTTCTGGAAAACACCTTGATGATCACTGGATCTAGATCTCTTCTTTTGCAAGCAGTCGTACTGTGCATACTTCCTCCTAAAAACTAGTACTAACATGCAATTATATCATATGAAGATCAAAATTAGAACAATAGCTCCCTCTTCTATTTCATTCAATTTGTCTCATCCAGAAGAAAAGCTGCAGCAAAAGGTAAATCTCAATTTATGTACCATAATTTCTTATTAAGCCATTTGGCTGAATTAAGCTCAGATTTCCTTTTTTGTGACAACTCATGTCATGACATTTAAGGTCACATTCCCTCATTTCTGTCACTTTAAATTATGCCATCAACATAATGAAGAGATTCAACAGAGAATTTAATAAATGTTACAGAATTCTTAAAATAATGTTAGGTGGCTGCTTTTCATATATTTGTGCAGTTCCCTTTATCATTTCAGCTAATATTTTACATTCTTAACAGGAAAAAAACAGGTGGCTTGAATATAATGGGAAAAAAGTGGAGGATGCAAGTCTTGGGAGGAGTAGTAACTTAAATTCTAGTCATGCCATACCTATAATCATAGCAATAGCACCACACATACATTCAGTAATAAAACATTCAGTGACTATTTTTGTAATCAAGTTTGAAATGATTTAGCTCAACAGTCTATCCCCAAAAGCATACATCTGTAGTAAAGTAAGAAATGAATAATTTAAAGATAAAAATATTTATTGTAAACATTTGCATCTGACTCAATCAACTGCTTACTTGTATACTTTTCAGTATATTGCGCTGTTTTACTCTTTACTTCCATGTTGTTATTTAGTTGTTAAATGAGGAAGTTAGGTTTCATTTTTCATACAAAGCACCTTTCTGCTTCCCTACCTTCTGGCACAAAGTCTCAAGCTAGTCTAAAAGATGACTTGGAGTTCCCCACTGGAAACACAAACTGAAGGTGTAATGCAACTGTAAGCACACCACTTATGTTAATGGTTGTGAAAAAAACAACCTGGTGAATTAACTGCCACACAACAGCATTACGTGTGCTTCCCTTGGCTGAGAAAGCAGCAAGTACCAAAGGAGAAGAAAATAAAATATGATGTTTTGTGTGTTTTCAGGCTAAGATTTGGCTCTTTCTCACAGGTTTAGTAAGTATGGTGTCAGAGATTTCCATTTTGTTTTTTCCCTTCCTTAATTGAATCATATTTCTATTTTTACATTAAAATTCTGTATCTAACTAAATTCATTACAAGTTAAAGGCAGCAGACACGGTCATTCAAGGAACAACCGACCAGTTGGAAGTTTGTTATGACTGGTTACAGTAAAGCATGCATAGGATTGCATGGATCTTTTATTAACATCCAAGAATCAAAGAGCACAAGTGAAGTTCACATGACATTGGAAACATCTATCTGCAACAGCCATTTCAAAGCAAGCTCAACTCATCCTGGACAGATAGTGGTACTTCAATCAGATCTGCTCTGTATTTGCATTTAGTCTTGGTGATCAAATAACTTCCCACGTCATTATGAAAGTGCAATATTAGTTTCTACGCTTATTATGAATATGATATCTCAGAATTTTAACATATTTTGATAGAAAATGTGGAAATAGTAAATTTAGTATTGACACTACTGAGTGTACAGCAGTCATAAAGGGGTTTGAGTCAGAAGGGACCAAAAAAACCACCTAGATTTACACCACCTATCGTGGGCAGGAACACCTCCACTAGGATCAGCTTGCTCAAAGCCCCACTCGACTTGGCCTTGAACGCTTCCAGAGATGGATGATTAATTCTTTTTTTTCCCACCTGAACCATTATAAATATCATGAACATATTGTGTATATGCACACTATTTCCATTCGACTCATGGATAGGTAAAACAGGAAAAGAAAGTAATAAATAGGGAAAGATTAGTATAATTCTGTGTCATGGTTTTACGTTTTTTGGTTTTCAGTATTCCACATCAAAACGTCATGTACTGGAATTAAAGTGTTAATGCTCCAATTCCAGGTACCTATCCCTACACGTTACAGAAGTCATGGGATCTGACTCTTCCGGGTGGGGCGGTCTCTTACTGCCTGGCAGTGGGTGCTGGAGGTGCTTTCCTTGCCATTCCAAGCTTTTCAGGTTTGACTCGGTCTCAGGAACTCTCTCTCCTATCTTATTTTATTTATTAGTCTCAATTCCAATTAGATTGTATTATATTGTGTTATCTTGCATTCTGATATCATAGTTAGTAAAATAAGTTTTCCTCCATAAATTGTTGCCGCTGCTTTTTTTCCTCCCTTCCTTCTTTCCCATTTTGTGGAGCCAGGGGGGTGGGGAGACAGGGGCCTACTGCCCGCTGCCACGGGCATAGATTGATCTAGTTAACTCCGTGACATTCTGTTTCCTGAATATGGAAGCACAGAAGGTTAAATGACTTAGTTTACACATACACAAAATTAGCGGCAAGGCCAGAAAATGAACTTAATTTCCTGAGTATGATCCCAGTACCTTGACTACAAAACCTACCATCCTTTCAGCCTACCTGCTTTTATTTAGACTAATCTGTTGAATCTGTTCTAATCAAAGAAAAGCTGTAATAAATGTGCTTAACAAAAGCTAGTGAGTAAGAAAAAGGGGAAGAAAAACAGCCTCCAAGATCTGTTACAGAGTTAACCGTGCGTAAAATTAAATGTTTTAAATCTTTTAGTTGCTTAAATAATATTAAATATACATACAAGGTTGCAGGGAATAGGAATATCAAGGGAAAAATAATGCTGTAGTTAGAAAGGAAATGAAAAAATAACTGACTGTAAATCATGGCAGTGAAAAGAGGGATGCAAGAAGAGAAGGGGAAAGGAAATGCTGGGGAGGCAGCCTTTGTCCCCCCCAGTCCCTCACCCATCCCACTGAGTGGGATGAGCAAATGAAGGCTGTGTGGTGTTTAGCTGCATCGTGGCTTAAACCACAACATATTTAAACCCTAAGGTGAATCTTAACTTCCTCCCTTTGCAGCTAAGTAGTCCAGCATCTATGGGGGAAAGGGGTTTTCCTCAAACACTTTTGTATCTAAGGTAATGGAAGACAAGCAGATCTGACCTTAGGAACTAAACATTCACAAAATCAAGGCTATGTTCGGCACTACACAAGCAGGAATTCCAACTCTGTGATCCTTTGAGCTGAAGTTGAAAAGTGTGTGTTATTTAATGTATCAGCGGCAGTTCTCGCAAAAATTACAATTGCTGGTCAAAATCTTTTATAGTCATTTTTTGTTTTCCTGATTCTCACAGTCGGAGTTGAATTTATTAGATGTTGAATAATTTCCTGTTACTGCAGGGGAAGAACATACTACTGTACATAAACCTGATTTTCAGAATCACTGTCAGCCTTCATTTTTTTCAATCCTTATGTATTAAAACTATTACAGAGGAAAAAATGTCTTGTTCTGACCCCACACCCAGCAGCTTGGCATACAGATGTTTGATTTAGTAATCAAATATACCAAAAAGAAAATTCACAGCTATGAATTTTATTGCATTCATTCTAAATTGCACTCTTGACTACCTCTGAACAACCAAATTCAAATTTAATTTTCTGAAAAACAGACTGGAAGAGCTTCAAAAGATTAGTATTTCATTTATCTTTTCTGAGTGAAATATTATTATAGAAGGGATGCTTTAATTTTTGCCCTCATTAATAAGTCAGCCATATTTTTTTAAATGTAAAATAAAAGTTCATTGTTTTGCATCCAGAACATGTCAGAGACCTCCATCCTTGAGTAGTATCTCCTATACTTTTTTGTTCAATGTCATCTCAAAGTCATGTAGTTGAATCATTGTGAGATCACATATAGAGTTTCTAAATTGCATGAGAAGGAAAGAAAACAGATATTATTCAGCATGGGAAGAAATGACAATTAAAATAGAAAATCTGTTATCTGTCCACTCAGCAATTTCAGGTAGTGTCACTGTAGAAAGCAATGTATAAGCAAAGCAGAAGGCCTTTCTTCATTTCCTAGTGAAGTCACACCTCCAGAAAATGGAAGTCAGATCCTACAAAGGCTTTTGTGTATGAGTAACCTTTATCCCTGCAAATCTTGTTAGTAAAGTCAATATTTCAATTATAAAGTCAGTGGCTATTCACACACAAAGCTTAACTGTACTTAACACACGAAAAAAATTAGGAAGATATAGAACAGTCAAGTTGTACGTATTATAGGCTTATGTCACAAAATCTTTTGAATTAATTAGCTCAGCAATAAGGCTTTCAGTGCATGCTAATCACCCATTCAGTGCACTGTTTATATTTACTGAAAGAAAATAATTCAAACACGTACATTTTTACTTCCTTGTTAAAGGAAAATATGCTTTATAAGTGTGCTACATATAGTTTGAGAATTCAAGAAATAAACAAAAGTAGTTCATTGGACCATCATATTCTGCAGGGAATCTTACTCAATGAAAAGAAAAAAAACTCTGAATAATTTATACTAAAATCTGCTTGGTTTACAATGTTCTGTTCTCCCCTTTCACTAAAGATGACCACATATGGGAATGAATCCTAACAATAAAATCTACTTTTAACAAAAAAGAAGTTACTAATCTTCGAAGACTGGCCAGGTCTACTTAAGTAACTCTGATAAGTAGGTACCTAATCCAAATGCCTTGAAAAAGACAGCGAAGACAGAGGTCTTACAATAGCCATTTTTACACTACAGACTCACTATTCCTATCCGCATTATCAGTCCTGCCGTAATAGATCTGGGCCCCATTGTGTTGGGTGCCATGTGGACACATAACAGAGAGAATCCCAGGCCAAAGAGCTTCCAGGCAAAGTACAAAACCAAAAAAAAAAAAAAAAAAAAAAAAAAAAAAAAAAAAAAAAAAAAAAGATGGATACAAATCAACAATAGAGTACAAGGAAAAAAAACCATGGCATTAGTGAAGGCAGAAGACTCAGTACTGCAGCAGCCTTGCTATTGTTGTATTTCTTGTAGCAAAAAGAGTTTGAAAGTGAGAAAAGGAGAACAGGAATGCATCTTTCTAGATGTTTACAAGGAGCCTTTGTCAAGCACAAGAACAGCATACAAGAAAGCCCAGAGTAAATCCTGCTTTGGTACTTCACATTGATCTGTCGATGCTGGCATCACTGGCCACTGCTCAAAATTCCTTATTTGAAAATTTCCACTAGTTATGAAGGCAAATACTTAGATACTTACACAGACAGAAACATTACTGCACAAACAAAGTTTGGCAGACGATGGAACAAAAGGTTGAGCAAGACTCTTGGTAACATAGCCTAACTTTTAAAACAGCCTTTATGTGGAATCTGGGGATATTTATTGTAAATTTGGTTCCACTAGAGCAAAAAAAAACAACAGGAAAAAAAACAAAAACAAAAAACAATAAAAAAACAAGACGCCTACAACCCTAGGTAGGCTCCCCAAACTCTACAGTTTAGCAGAATATATCATTGAATATTCATTATATTCCTGAATTAGAATGGGGAATTTGGAATGAGAAATCAGATGTCAGAAACAGGGAAAATAGCCAAACTTTCTCTGCATGAAACATATGTGCTGGATTTATTGAAAAATGAGAAGAAAAAATTCTTAGTTTACAGCACACAGGTAAGCTATTTACAAATACAAAGCTCACACCGAGATCTTTGCCTTTCCTGCTATCCATACTTTGAGATCAACTCAGGCATTAATTATATAAATGACTCTGCTGCTAACAGCCATGTGTGGTACACAGGGTGCAGAGATCATCCCCTATTTGGCAAGTCAGGAATTTGGCCTTCAGGAAGATTCTGGCTGCAGTCAGCTATTGAGATCTGTTACTGTTGGATGTATGGAGCAGCTATTTATACTGCATAAGTGCGAAATGAAGATATTTGCTCTTCATGGGTGTGAACAATGAGGGCAATAGCCATGAATAAAGGAAAATTTTTTGTTCTACTTGAAGAGGCAACTTTCTGAAGGCATTCTATAGCCTGAATGCCTGGAAGGTCACCCCTCTTTAACAGTAGGTTCAAGGTACCAGTGTGGGTGTATTTTTTTAGAATCTATTCTTCTGAGGACCAATCCAGAAGGTCTGTTTATTAAATCACCTCTTCAAACACGGAGGTATAAAGGACAAAACAAACCTGCTGAAAGGAAGATATGCTGTACACAGTGCTGAAGAGGAGGCTGAGATATGAGACAACTAGGAATGACTTTCCTCAGCACTTTCAGTGCTTGTGCACATTTCAGTGTCCAGGCGTGGCTTCTTTTATATTGTTTTCCACAAGGCCCTTTGTTTTATAGTGATGTTTCACTGAGTTTTTCCTCAGTAATTATGGAAAGACTCAAGGTAAGACAAAGGAAGCCAGATGAGCTTCAGAAATATTTGTTGTAGACTAGTAATGTAAAGACAAAGATCTAAAAAGGCCTCATCCCAAACCACACGGAACAGGGGGAAATTTCTTATTAGTAGGGCATAATCTGAATGATCCAAATAAGATCCAAATAATTTTTCAAAGGCATATACTTAGGAGAGGAAAAATACAACTTCTCCAAGAATTCAAGTGACACAGAACATTTTTGAGGTCCTTTACCTGTAGATAGCTTTCTCCTGCAAAAGAACATATAGCAAGAGCATAATCCGTACACTGTTAAAGCTGTTCCGCAATTTTATAAGTACTGTAAATTTAAATGAAGGTGCTTATGAGAAAGAAAAGACTGGTATTTTGTATTTATGAAATTAATTACGTTATGCATTACACTTATTCCTATTGGAAAGCTGAGTTCTGGAATTCCCTATCTCCCTTCCTTGGGCGTTCTGATTATCTACAGGAAAATGGACCCGGGTGTTTTCAAAGAGATATGTTTAGGCTTTGCTAAAATACCATGACAACCTTCCAAATTATTCACTTTCAAATTTTGTCCAGAATAATCTGTAAAGAAACATCAAATATTTCATTCTCTTATTGCATAAAATAAGAAGTGTTCCATTTCATGCTTAATTTATTTTGTAATTATAAATGTGTTGGTAAACAGTACCATAATAGGCTTTGCTTCATGCTTGTTTAAGCTTTTGAACTATTTAAGTTTTAATACGTTTTTAATGCAAACAACATGATAATAATTGTTCTTGGAAATGACTTGCTAGAGAGGTCCATTCAAACATAGTATTTTAGCATTCATCACGTACACCTGCTCATAAGAGACATTAAAGAAATAGAAAACTGAGTCTGGCAATTTTTAAACTGCAGAACAGAAGAATAATTTTTAACAATTTAATATTCATTCTATATGAAAGTAGTACATTACCATTCCAGATGAAATATCACAAATGTATGGCCTGATTAGATGCTCTCTGATGTACCCCCCTGAAAGCATTGTGTCTTTCTCCTGTTGTATAAATACATTCTTGGGCTTTCTGTTGCTCTTTTTGTTAGCTTCACATAGCAAGGCCTGGTATTTAAACATTGTGATCAACAAACTGAAAGAGCATGAATTCATTAGTAGACAGTCCGAATGGTATTTTAGAAAATCATCTTTCATTCCACTTGATAGTAGCAGTATGTTTTTCTCCTTAATACAGAAGTGAACACTGGGCATACAACTATCTTCCAGGTAATCATTAAAAAAATCATCTCTCTTCTATGAATCTTTGCTTATGACTACATTTAGTTTTTATCGATCAAAGTATCATCAAGTCCTCTAATACTTCTGGCACGGAGTGGCAACCATGAAGCTAAATAAATTAGTAGTGATTAACAGATTTGTCCTCAACCACCACAGAAACTACTGATTTTGAGAACAGGCAGATATTAGAACACCTTTACCAGCAGAAACAGTACTTGCAAGAGATCAGGGAGCTCATAGATCAGGGACAAGCATTAGGAAAACCAGATGTTTGTGTGTGAAGCAGTTCAGATTGCATGGCCTGAGATAAAAAAAAATTCAGCCAGTTTGGTAATTCACCTTGGATGAATAAGAAATTTCAAGTAGCCAACTCCTTTCCACCACTAAATAATTTATCCTCTTCATTGCACAACAGGCTCCAGTGTTCCACTATTGCTGTCTCTCAAGTAAAACAGAAAGCATTCTATGCTCTATTTAAGCAGTGCGGTTGCAGTTTAACCAGGCAGGTTGGTGAGCACCACATAGTCATTTGCTTGCTCCCCCCTTTCCCAGTGGGGAAAAAAAAAAAAAAGAACTTGCAGGTTGAGATAAAACTATTTACTAAGACAGAGAAAAGGAAAAGGATGATAGTTTTGACTATATATACTTATATACACGAATATATAAAACAAGTGATTCACAAACAATTGCTCACTGCTCAGTGATCGATGCTCAGCTCGCCCCCTGAGTAACAAAAGAGAGAAAAATGAACATCCACCCCTTCAAAACTCTTTCCGCATTATGCCATATGATACGGAATATCCCTTTGGCCAGTTTAAGTCAGCTGTCCCAATTCTGTTCCCTCTCAGCATCTTTGGCCCCTCACTGAGAATGGCTTTGGCTCTGTATAGCACAACTTAGCAAACACTATAAACATTACTGTGTTATCAAGACTGTTTTTTCTGCCACAACCAAAACATTGCATCATACCAGACACTTTGAAGAAAACAATCCAATCCATGCTGAAGCTAAGTTTAGTGTAAAGTTCTATTGTTAATTACAATATTAACCTACTTATAATAATAGACAAAATCAAAGTTGCATGACTGAGAAAATGATTCATGAGTCCGTTTTTGTGCCAAACAATCTTACTATTTCAGCTGAGCCCAATTTTTTGCCTTTTCCTACACTTTCCAAAAATTTTCATCACTAACTCCATAAAGTTTTCTGATTACCCATTAGTCATTATTGATTTTTCACCTAAGGATAAGGAGAACCGCAACGCAGTCAGAAGCTTTAAGAAAAGACTATGAAAGAAATAGAATGACAGGAAGAGGCTTCTGAAAGCACAAGAGGCAACAAGTCGGTGTTGAAATTCAGTGACAGTTGGAGCTCCTCTTTTCTTTGCTGCATAATCTCAGCCTTCCATGAACTGCAGACGGAGCACTTCTAAAACAGCTGACAACATAAACTGCCTACAGGAATAACAAACACATAGCAGTTATGCCTGTACGTGTTTGTTTGCATGCGTATATACAAACAAAAGCAATTAAAGTAAAAAGGCTGCTTGCTGGATAATTTTCAACAAATCATTTCACTAACTTCTTAAATGTTCTTAAAAGGATACTGAATTATGCATTAATAAAACGTGCCATGAACACATGCATTTACGCAGAAGTATTTTACTAAACACAATGGGATCCTGACTCAGAGCTAACAGCTTATACTTTTATAATTTTTTCTACTACTCTTTTCATAAAGACGGATTTATGTATTTTTAAATGTGAATGAAATTGTCATTATCCTACTGAATTAGCATTGGCAAGAACTTTCCATACAGTTATTACAGAAAATTGTTGGTATATCTTGATTTTTGTAGTGTTTTGGGGGGAAAGGAATCAAACATTTATTCAGTGGAAATGATGGGAAGGATTACAAGGAAAAAATGCACACACATGCTGTTATAAAATGACAAATTATGCCAGCAAGACCACTGGGTTGATTGGCAAATAATAAGTTGAAGAGGACACCAGTAGATCAGGCACTGCAAACCTGAAAGCTTTCTTCCCTCTGGAATTTTATATGCAAATTCTTTTTAATATCACTATAAAACATCTTAGAAATAAAAGGCAGAAACAACTATCTCTGTGTGGTTCTACCTCAACAACATAGTTGATATCTCAAAATTCTGAGGAATTCACAGATTTCATCTGGATATCAAATTGACAGCCTGGGGCTTGCACAGAAGATACAGAAACTCTTTATAACAGAATCCCTAACAGCGTCAAAGAAGCAAGATGTAAGTATGCTGCTGCTTCCAGACCTAACACACGCTAATTTGTAGTCACATGTTCAGAAGGTTTAGTTTAGAAAACTAAAAGTAGGCTTCTGGCCACTTGCAAAAATGTTGGGTTTAGTCACCGAAAGCATACTGCAACGTTCAAAATTCTGAGATTTCTAAAATATATTTCCAAAACCCACAGTCTTGTTCTCTGAGACAAAGAACTTAACTGAAGCCCATACTCACAGGAACCCTGATACTTAATTTATCAGTAAAAACAATATCTTTGAGAAACAAATTCCACAAATGGAATTGTGGAATTTAGTGGAATATAGTACTGGACTGTACTATAAACTTTTCTGCAGTAACTGAACTGGATTGGTTGAGAGAGGTTCTAGGTGTATTTTTCCTGCATTCCCCAGGTAGGTGGTCATTTGAAAATGATTTTGCCATAAGAAATTAATTCACAGATCTATGGACTTTTCAGAAATGATAGATCCCTAAAGACTGTACGTTTTTAATAGTTAATAATGAACTTTGACAGCCCCCTCAACACTCTGAGTGATTTAGTCTCATGGGTAAGTGAGGCAAGGGGTGGTCTCATCCCTATGCTAAGGTCAAATGACTTATGAAAATCTAAGACAAAAACCTCCACTTCCAACACATAATGACACAGTTATGAAACCACATTACTGTTTCCTTCACAGGAACATAATTTGATTGTGTATTGAGCAGTCATTCTTGAGAATTAGAAAACCAAAGACCTTTGCTAAACAGGCAGTGGAAAACAAGAGGTTTGTTTACCTGCTAAACTTAAGAAAAATTATGCTTGAGATCTAAACATTCTAATTTTCTTCTTATTTCAAGGCAATACCAGAGTCAAATTTTCATTTTTTTGAAATATAATCTCATCTTCGACACTGTAGACTTTACATCTAAATATTGCCAAGACTGCCATGTGGGGGCAGTTACTTTCATTTCATCCTAATATTTCATTGTACTCAATCCATTGCATTAATGCAATTCAAATAAAAGATAATTTATGTGTCTCTGTCATGAAGGAACGCTTTAGGGAATTCATCACTCATAAGAACTAAATCCATGGCACTGGATTAGGCTCTGTTATAGACAATAACCCGAACAGCTTTGCTTGTCCAGAGGTGTTATCCTAAATCAAGATCACCATACAGCATGACTGAGGCTAACATCTGTCTGTACTTATTTATACCTTTATAAAAATTTTGCTTTTCCCATTTCCCACTCTACAACATTAAAGGTCATCTGCTGACTATGTTACACTCTATCCATGTTGCCCCAGTACCATCATGCATTATAAATTCCATGATTCTTTAGAATACATTAATTTATAGTTTCACTTTTGTGCCAGAACCAGCTACATTTTGATGAATGAGATCTCAGACTAGATAGGTAAATAGAAAAAGGGTGAAGAATGTAAGCTCGCAATGTATAATTTATTACAAGTGCCACAAAATACCAGTGATGAGAAAAAACAAATTATTGGCCTCTCATGCAGTGACCATGAGAAGGTGATAAATATTTCATTATATAGTACTCATCAGACATTTGAATAGCTCATCTGTCCTATTTATGCCAGCTAAAATGAATTCAACCTATCAGTGGCAAATGTATTTTTAATGTTTCTCTTTACCTTTTGTGGAATAGGCATCTAGAAAGTCCATTTTCCACGAGAATTACATTAGTCATTTCATTAGATACTGTAAACTGTTTTTGTTCTTGACAGGCTTTTCCTGTTTGAAACAGCCCTTCACATCTTACAGAAATTGCACCTCCAATGCTCACTTTAGTTAATAGGAAGCAGAAATTACTGCAGTTGATTTATGAGATATGAAAACATGGCATTTTTGAGGAGGAAATTTTCCATCTCAAATGAAGCTTAAAGGCAATCTGTATACTACTATTAAAACTTTTTAAATGCCTCCTTAAATGGAAAATTTACATCAGGCTTCCATACAACCGTGCATCAGTGATGCTTCCTAAACATTCCAAGTTTTCACATCTACACGATATCATAATTTTTAAACTGCAGCAATTAAAGAAATAGTCTGCAGTATAGGGGTGTGTCTGCATATTCAGACTCAAATGGCATCACAATAAAAAGATTGCCTTTGTTCTCACTTTTACTATAACAAAATTCTGTAATGTCCTGCAAAAACTCCGCAAGAGTTCTTTATTAAGTGGCAGCATAATTAACAGTCAGTTGAATTTTATACCAATTAGTACTTCTCAGAAATTCTGCCTTGAAAATATGTCCTGCACAGAAGCTATGCCTTTGAGGAAACTTCTAGATATAAACAAAATTCTGTTTCCAGAGTGGGGAATTCCTTTCATTTCTGTACATCTCTGATATCACTTGACTTCATTTCTTATAATCATCTTTCTGTTGCCATGGAGCATTATCAGGCTTGTGGTAGTGAACAGGCTCACTGTTCCTACACTAGCAATAACACAGATGGTCCCCGCTATTATTTCCACATCCTTGTGCACTTGATGGGGTCTGGAAGATACCTTTGCTACCCCACCCATGTAATATTGACTGCGAAAAATTGTTGGAGCAGCAACAGTAGTTTCAAAATTTTCTGGCCTCCCTGCAATGAAAACTGTAAGAGCTCTTACACCAGAGATCGAGAGTCCTGTTGAGGATGTTGAAATGAGAAAGTAGGAACAATGTGATAACAAACACATGCTGATGAATCAAACTGGAAGTCAGCAGTAACCCAGGGCTGCTGATAGGGCTTCAGTGCTATAGTCCTTATTAGAATAAAACAACCATTGAGACCAAGAGTAGGTTAGCATGGGAGGAAAATAAGGAAAAAAAAAAAAGAAAAGAGCATTGTGCCAAGAATCATCAGCTGCTAAATGAGCTGATTCATCGAAATACAGCAGAGAATATTTCGCTCTTCTCATCCACCCAAATTCCTATCTTTCTGAAACCTTTCAAAGACATTTTGCCTTGCCTATGCCTGGAAATAGATTTCTGCAGTAGGGGCAGAATATTTTGGATGCTAGAAAGCAAAGTATGTCAAGTCTGAAGGACAAAGAATAATTACCACCAACAACTCAATGTTGGGGTGGCAAAATATTCTTGTGAATGACCAAATATTTAGTTTTGAAAACTGATTTCGATATTATGTGGAATACTTGCTTTAGTGTTTTGTTGCGGACGTTTTGGTTCTGCCTCTGTGTATTTCCCAAGGAACCCTCACATTAGCAGTCTTTTCTCTTTTCTGATTTATTTTGCAGATGAAAGCACAATCATGCTTCCAATTCCAGTGAAGCTTGTACTAGATGCTACTTTCAAAAAAAGTTCTCTTCAAGCAGTGCCGAATGAATCCCTGCATAATTACAACAATTTTCAGGACAAGCTGAACTCTAAGATTACTTTAAAACAGAAATGAATCAGGCCAATAACACACAGGCCTCTAATTTTGTAGGATTTGGGTGTACACGGGAAATCTCATCTTTGGAGAGCGGTACTAGCTTGATTTGATCACATACTAAGAGAGTTCACATACTTGGAGAGCCTTTGTTCCAGTTTATGTTTGTGGCAGTAAATCTCTTAGCAGCTCAGTACTTTGGGACTTTACATCTAAGGAATCTAGTGAAGATTTTACTACTAAAGGAAGCAACATCAAGTTTGTGCCAATAGTCTATCTACAGTCTATCCAGACATGTTAATTCTCATTTGTGATTGATGACAGAAAAAAAAAAAGAGATCAAGAGTCTGAGGTTTTATTTAACCTACAAAAGATAGACTTTATATCCACTGTTTGCATTAGAATTTAAGGCAGGTGTGCTTTTGAAAGTTATTTTCCTTAAATAATCAATTTTGCTTCTGAAGTGCTGTCCCATTGTTTTGTATTCATTAACAAGTGATTTATGAAGGAGAGCAGTTAAGTTCAGATGATGTCTTTCTGTTGTTCAGTTTTTCCTTAACTCCTTATATGCTTCTTCACTATTAAGAATTTTGAGTTTCATATTCAGTGATTATTCTTTATGACAACCTAAGTATGTACTGCATTATTTGTGAATTAGGGAGCAAATTTATTCAGAAATCTCAGAAAAATACTTACATTTTAAGTGTTATTTTACAGTCTATCCATTTTCTCTTTATCTACAATCGCCTCTTCTATGTCACGCAAGTCTTCTATATTTCATACCAGTGTGAATTGCAGGGTTACAAAAAAAAGTTTCAAAGAAAAGAACCAGATCCGACTGTAGCCAGAAGGAAAATAAAAGCTCTGTGAGTCCTAGGAAATAGCTAAGGAACAAAACAGGATGCTGTACAGAGCCACTCTTAGAGTTTACATGAAAAAACTCTCTATGTACGATGAGATGCCTGAAGTTGCACAAATCTTGATCTGGAAATAAATCTGAAGTTCATGCTTCAAAATGAAGCACAGTTTCCCAACCATTCTCTTACAATTCTGTCAGGAATTTCCACACAGTGATACACTTTTCCTATGAACTAGGAGAGTCTCCATCTGATCCTTTTTTATCTGAATTTTTTGAATGCTCTTCACATACTGAAGTTAAGAAAGCATTAAAAGCTCAGCTCAAGACTCACATTTTCACCAGACACCTAGTGCATAAATTTAAATATAATACGCACATTACCTAATAAGAAAAGCTTCGAAAGCGATGACGATATTTCTATCCATCTGGTCTTATGCTAGAAGCTAACCAACATGAAAGTGAGACAATTCTGGCTGCTGACCATGCAAATACCCTGCCTGAAACTTCTCTTCTCTTCCCCCTTGCCATGTTCCATTCACTGACCAAAAGCTGGTTCCATGTGGCTCCTCAACTCTTTCCCAACACAGGGAAGCTCCCCACCTGGCCCCATACTGCTCCCAACTTATCCTAAGCTCTTTCAGAAGACTAAAGACCAAGGCATTTCTTTTTTCTCTTAATTCAGAAGTAGTGTAAATGACAGGCAGAACTAAATGATGGCCCAAAGCAAGAAAATGGTTGCATCAATGTAACACCCAGCAGGAAAACAAAATTAAGGCAAATAGTACATGGGGGTACAGTGGGCTGGCAGACAGATCAATTGATAGAAGAGTGCAAAACTAAGATAAATCAAAGGAGATTTTCTCTCATTGGGAGAATCAATGACATGACAATTGCATTACAAATGTGGTTCTCAAGCAACTCATTAAGATTGTCTCCCACAAATATATTCATTTGACAGGGCATGTGTGCTTGCTCCTATACAGAAAGTGCAGTGGTCCTATCTGTGCAGTGTTATTAAACACTGATATCTATGAGCTATACTGGCAACCTTGCTTAACACATTAGGAATCCCATTTTGAAAGTTTATGACAAAGCTACAAAACCACATTTATCAGAAAACCAGGCCCATGATTCTTGTGGGGTTTTTTTTTTTTTTTTGCTTTTTTTTTTTTTGCTTTTTTTTTTTTTTTTGGAGTCAACCCTTTTTAGCAAGATCCTTGATGACATTTAATTGAAAGTCTGGATGGTGCATTCAGTCTCGTGTCAGCAAAATGCTTTGGTATACAGAGGCAAGTAAACTTCAATGGGTTTATTTACCCCACAGGTAATAACTTTGGTGAACTATTTATAATGAGCCTAATATTTATTTTGGCAGAAAACTTAGCACACACACTTCATTCTTTTTCACTTTTATATGTACATAAAGTATAGAAAAATCCATTGACAAATAGCAAAGTTCAGAGCCTTCCCCGGAAAACAAACACTGTTCTATTGCTTTTGTATCAAAATGTTACTAAGCACTGAATTCACTCGACAGAAAACGGAAGGTTCTCTCACTGTCTCATACTTGCATCCTTCACTTCTCTTTAACAAACAGTAACAGTCTCTCAAGAGAGCATGTACAAAACTGAATTGCTTTGTTTTCAATAAAATCTAGCAGTGGTGCTATAGTAACCGTCTTCATCATGATTAGTGTAGGAAACATTTGGAAAGCATGTTATTATTATTCTAAATTACACTTTGCTTGAATTAATTTTTATGCATGGTTACTGAGATATAAAGAGTTCTGAATTGCAAATTGTAACATTCATTCTTGTGAGATCAGATGAAATTCAGAAGAATAAGTATACTTGGCTAAAAGATTTCTAGTCTGAGACCCTGGAAACTGAAAAATAAAGAAAAAAAAAGGTGCAACATGTTCAAAAGTCAGTCTAAAAGCAACCAAAACAATAGATTATACTGCCAGTGACATATTTAATTAAAGATTTCTGTTCAGCTTCAAGACCGTACTTATTTCTTGCATAGTGGTATAATAGAAAACAATTTTATTCTCTACTAACATGGTGTTTTCCTCTTTATCACCATTTGTTAAGTTGTTTATCACATTGTTAAGTCTTCTTTTTCCTATCTGTTCCACAGGCAACACAATACACTTATTCGTGTAATTGTGATAGATTAAGACGTCAGGAGGGTATCAATCAGATTACAAAAAAGGAGCTGAGTAGCTGCTCTCACTATAGATTTTGCATGGCACTTTTGGAAATCCTTGTCTACTGATCATTGCCCCATAAATGATTTATTTTTGTTTGGGTAGGTTTTTTTCCCCTCAAATCCAGAGCAGTGTACAGAGCATGATTGGAAAAGAGCATGGAAGATAGCTTTAGACTTCCTCTACTGTCTTTTTCACAGCTGTAAATTGATCCTACAGAATACAGATCTGAGTATGAATGCAAACAAAACTACAGGCATATCAGGAATTACCCGATGCTTGATTCTACTAAGACAACTGAGGTTACATTCAAATACAATATTGATGAACTCCATTTCCTGTCAATAGCATTCAATACATTTTCTGACTACTTGGTCCACGGTAATCCTAAATATCAATATCAGAAACCTGAAGTGCATCAGAATCAAATAGCATTAATTTTGCATAACTAGCATTAGCCCAATTTTGTAACCTACAAAAAAAAAAAAAAAAAACCACAAAAAAAACAAAAAACCAAAACAATCAATAATTCAGTCTTGTATCCTGATACACTTGTGTGGAAAATTCAGTTAGGTTTGGAAAAGAAGAAAAAGAGTTAACACTAAAATTAATCACTTGTTGCAAATAGTCTCTCTGTAGTTCAAACTCTCTTTCAAACTTGTGCTCTAATTATTCCATGTTTCAAGACCCCAAAGGCGATTATGCATTTTTCAGAAGTCATAGGATAGTAATCAGTACTTTCAACAAGGCTTCCAGACAAAGCCTATCCAATGCCTTATTTATTAATAATGGCACATGCTTTGATTTATATTGTATGCATTCAGCAAGGCAACACAGTCTCTCATGTGGAAAGAAAGTTCCCTCATTTAGCAGATAAAGATGTTCTGCCTTCAGCCTAGACAGAGTTACCAAGAGGTCATCGTCAGTCGAAGTAAAAACTGTGGTTGAAGTCCTGTAGAGAAAGTATAAGCAAAGCATGGAAAGAGAAAGCTACGAACAAGGAGAATGTATGTATTGCATAGAGTTACCAAGTGCTTAACAGCATGCTGTGTTGAGTATATATGTGTAGTGGTAGCAGCAGGGAACAGCTAGTTCTATTCGCACCTCACTTTTCTCCCCCTTCAGTGAGCACCAATTCAAATTCAGGATTTGCCATTCTCTACAAGAAATTTTACCCTTCCCTATCATGGAAAAACACTGTAGCTGGGTAAACAAGACGATTCATGATAACCTCCTCAGTCTGCTAATAACTTTGCTAGCTAAGAGCTTTCTAGACTGTACTTTTTATAGCCTGGAGTTAATTTTTCTTTCCTACCACTTCAGGCTTCAGCATGCTCTCGGAGAAGATTCCTACATAAGCCACAATGAAACTTTAGCCTGAGGAAAAAAAAAAAAAGAGAGAGTTTAAAGACAACAAGGAAATTGAAATTCATGCTTCTCTTTACTAAAAGTGGATGGGTCATTTTGCCTGCATCAGAAATCATTCAAATATAGTGAATCAATTTGTGAAGTTATAGGAGAAGCAATAAAATAATTTAAAAGCAGAGCATACAGTTGTTAGGGGAGAAAAAGAAAACAAAACTAATTTAAAAAAACTAATTATTGGCATCCATTCGATGGCACCAAACTTTCTGGACATCTTTTTATACTCAAAGCCTACCACTTAGTTCTTTTTAGGCTAAAAATACCCTGTGTCCCATTGTAATTATCACTCAGATGATTGGCTCATTATGTTATATGGTTTCCTCTACTGGAGTGTCTGAAGGGAGTACCTGGAAAGCCATTGATCCCAGCTTTCATCCTCAAAATATCACAGAAACATTTAACAAGAAAACACATTCAGACTGAGAAAAAATTAAAGTTCTGCACTATTCTGTGAGGTGAGAGACGTGGCTCAAGTATACAACATATAAAGAAACTCATTTTAGAGCACATGGTATTACCTAGAAGCCAGTTGGATGCCCATGACTGAGAAAACTAAAATACGTATAGAGACAAATCGGAAAGAGAATACTCTCTTTAAATAAATGCAGGCTGAGATAGAGCATGATTATTTCAAAAATGGAATTAGAGCACCAGCACTGGAGAACATGATGTCCTGTCCAAGCTAAAGGGCAGTTTTAGTACCAGCACTTTCAGATTTCAACTGAAAACATATTCATCTGTGGAGATGCATGAAACTTGATGGATGAGGACCTAAACAGCCTGATCTCAGCTGGCCCTGCTCCCAGCAAGCACCTCGACCAAATGACCTCCAGAGGTCCCTTCCAGTCAACTAGTTCTAGCCCTTTAATGATACAGGGAACCTCACTGCTAGAAAAGATTATCACAAAGGCAAGAAAGAGACTGCAGATAGCGGTGCCATCAATAGCAGAGAGCAAGACTCAATATCTAAGGGTTTTCTACTCTTGCATTCCTAAAAAAAACCCAAAAAACAAAAAAAACCCCACCTTAAAATAAAATTTCAGAGCAGCGGGTGTATTAATACCCAACAGACCCATTCATTTTGCTGCCATGTGGCCTAAAATTCTTTCCATTCCATTACTTACATAAGAAACTGGCATTTTGAAGGTAGACCTTCCACACAAAAGCTCTGTGTCACTGATAAGTTTTGCATTCACACTTAAGTAAGTCTGTTTTCTGTCTGGAAAGAAAGCAAATGCTAACCTAACAGCTAATACCTGTAAATGCAAGGAAAAATAGTAAATGGTAAGATATTCATGTCTAGACAGGTGCTGTTGAGAAGTTCATTCTAAATCTCTGCAAGGCCAATATATTTTATGCCTATAATTGCTGCTCAAAGTTCACAGTGGCATTTTGCTAATGTGCCTAAAATAGTCTTCATAGGTGCCATTAGACCTGATTTGACAGTAGTTAAGGCATAAGGGGCAATGATCCAGCTGAATGCCTGTCCAAGTCATTTTGATAAGTGTACAGCCTGTGCAGGAACTTCTTAATTGCTCCAATATTTTTCAGTTGTTTCTGTTCATAGAGTCTATGAGAAAGGTCATCAATCACAGTGCATGGGAAGGTTTTAGGTTTTGCTTGCTTAACAAAATACAATGCAAATTTAAAGAAAGTAAAATCAGTTAATAAGAACTTAAGGAGGTTATGATGTTCTCCTTCCTAATAGGGAATTTGAAACACGAATCATATGACATCTGTATTAAAGAGAAGGGATGTGGTTAGCAGTACATCTTGTTCTTGTGTAATTCTTGTTTTGCAACAGAAAATATATGTTTCATTTAAATATAATAGCAATAAGTAGATCCACAGTAATTAAAACATTGTGATATATTAAATGAGCTGATTACCTCCTAATGTATGAGACCAGATGCCTGGAAATCCCATATGCTGGTCCTGGGCTTGCCTCTGACTCAAGAGGATTTAGACAAGGCATTTAGTAGTTGCACTTTCTTGACTGTCCATGGAAGAGCATGGATTACACAAAGCCATAGGTGGGTATGTATATCTCTATAGATGTCAGAAAACCCAGAACTATGGCTTAAAGGATGCTTTCATTGCTATTGCATGACAAAAACACTTCTGATTCTTAATCTGGGGGGATAAAAGGAAGACAATTCTGGATTCATGTCATTTTTTTTTCCTTACTATAATCCAACCGTAGCAGTGAAGAGGGTGACATTAAAGGCAGTGGGTTGACTTCATTTCACTGGACAATCCTTTTTCTTTGGAATAATCTTGATGCACAAGATGCTTTCATCCATAGAGAGATATCAGGTCTGAATTTGACTCTTGTATCTAATACTGTATACCAGATCCTATCAAGGTTGCCATAGTAACCTTTTTTTTTTTAATTATTGAATGGCAGAAAGATAAAAAAAATACAATGTATGAATCCTGCAGAATTTGTTGACACTAAATATTCATTGCCCAAGGTCTGCATCACTTTGAATTTATGCATTTTTCTAGGAATGAAAAGGACATCTTGATAAAATACTTAAATTTTTACAGAATATTGGATTTTTTTTCCACTCGCAGCTTTGGGATATATATTTTTTTCCTTTGGTAGCATCTCCAGCTAGGAAAGCCGCCTGTGTTTTGCCAGTAGGGATTTAAAATAGAGAGAAATCCATCACTTTTGAAGAGAAAAAATAAAATAAAAACTAACCTCTAGATTCCATTTTCACTTTCTATTTGCCCTTTTAGCACAGTCATCATTTAAAGAATTTGAGATGTCTTTTAAATAGTCTCTCAGTTTTTAATCATTTTCTCTTTACCCCGATATTAAGTAGCCTAAAATCTAAATTGTTCCGTTCCCTTTTGTTGGGAATATTTTTACATCTGCAACTACAACATTTCAACTGCAACGTTATTTCTTATAAAAAAGAAAAAGCAATAGTCTGTCCCCAGATCTTCATTTGAGATAGCAACAGATGGATCCCAAACTGTAGAAAGACACCCACTGATTTCAAATCTGCAGTTTTAAAGAGCATCTGTAATGTGCCAATCCACATCGATTTCACATTCTCATGGAAAGTTGAAAAGCACTGGATTTTAAGCTCCTGATGAGAAGCAACCTGAGAAAATCTTTTCAGCTGCATCATTTCTTCCCTAAACGTTAGAGAAGCAGTTCCTGCATTTTACCAACTTTCCAGCTGCAAAGTGCAATTATGAAAATACAGATGATGTGAGTAGGTGCAACCCTGTTGATTATCTGACAGTACTGCACCTCCCACTGTTTTATTCCTCACTGACAAGAGAATATGCCCCGTTAAAGATCATGCCTTTTTGTTACTTGCAGCTGTTATTATATAGCACTGAGGGTAGTAGCAGCTCTATTACTCACTGTGATTCAGGTTCAACATTACTAAGACACGTAAACAGTTTTTCAATTTCTGTTACAGTTCTTTGCTTATTTTCGGCAAAACTGGGGTTCTCCCATATGTTTATATATTAATAGCCCACTGTAGTCCTCTATTTGGTATTATATTTAATATTATACTAGCAAAATAAATAACTGACATAAACATCCTGACCCCTGCCATGCAAGTGTAACAATTAAATATTAAAATAATGGAGGCCAAGATCATCTCAAGTATATTCATACCTCCTCATGAGTTAACTTAAGGCGATTTGGAATTTTGTTATCTGCATTTAAACTGGCCAACATTCTCTTACATAAGTTATTTTTATTCTATTCAGACACTGAACAGTTCTCCCAGTATGTTTTTTTTTCCCAGCAGGATTAAAGAAAATGTGCACATATCCACCAAGATCGAAGTGATGGAACAAGGATCATGAATACAAGCAGTTTGATTGTTGCTTCAATAATAGGTCACAACATTACGTTATAAGATAATATCTCCGTTTTCTTTAGTCAGAATACTTGCCTCTCTCAGCTATGTAAGAAAATAAATAAGCTAATCTGATATTTTATTAAAGCTGAGCATCTTTTCATTAGCAAACATTTCTGCTTAAGAGCATTTGTCTTGGGCAGATGCACTATTTATTTTTACCATTCCAATGAATCACTTTTTAAAAAAGCTCTTTAAGTTATTAGAATAGAAATAAATGGGTTGAACTTCACCTCTTGGTGGATTATGAACGTTACCTAATTCGTGTTACTGCCATAGGCTTAGCAAGAAATGCAATAAACAGTAAGCAATTGTATTGCCATGAATTTCATGAAACCGTTGACTTTCCTGCATTTAAAAAAAGAAGTCATTATTCACAGCTGAGATGGAAAATATTTTCTTTAAATGAATGAAAGTTTTGCATTCTACACCAAAAAAGCAATGTCAAGCACAACTGGTAGAAGGCAATCCCTTTATAGATGTGGGAGACAAAAATTTCCTGTCAATTAATATATTTATTTTTTCTTTGTAGACAGCAGTTTAACTCAGGGATCAATGCCAAAGAGCTCCCAAATATGGCAGGATAACATGAATAGATAAGTGAAGAACAGCATCAGAAAAAAAAATAATAAGAAGAAAAAGGCTTTAACTACTAACTTCTATGAGAAAGCCAGAATGGCATATTAAACGGAAAGAAAAAACAAACAAACAAAAAAAACCAAAAAACAAAAAAAAAAGAACACCAAGAACAAACAAATAAAATAGCTATTCTCCATCCTACAGAAAAGAAAGAATGGGGGGGGGGGGGGAAAAGAGAGTATTTCTTTTCTGCACGCATTTCCAACATACTGATGGTTTATTTTGAGAGGCGTTTAGAGAAGAAGTAAATTTAGGGGCTAATTTCAGCTATAAATCTAAGGAAGTCTATGGGTAAGTCTGAATCTCCAGTTAACTATCTTTTTTAATGTTTTGTTCCTATAGGAAGTTGCCCAGGCTCACCCAGATTTCAGAGTCTAAAGTTATCTTATGTTGCTCTTTTTTTTATATGTATATATATATATATTACATCTACACATGTAGCATATGGTGTTACTAATCTAGTTTTCCAATGTTCAAAACATCAGGCTTACTCCCTGAAGAATGATCCAAATGCCTCTCCTCTGATGCTCTTAATTTCTATGACAGCAGAAAGACATGACATAACACATACTTCTGATGCATGTCCTATCTAGAGATTAAAATAACATCCACTTCCTAAATTTTTCTTTCAATAATAGCATCACAGAAATGTTTTGAAGTTCAAATAACGTTGTTACGCTTACTCTTACCACAGGGCTTAGAAAGAAAGATTCAGGTTCACATCATGCTTGAAATGATATCTTGTATTCAAAAGTGTCTTGCTTGTATCCTTCCCCCAATGCATTTGCTCCATTACATTGTCCTCCTACAGCAATAATTACACATAACATTAACAAGAAAAACTATAGCACTGGTTATTTGGCTTTTGTCTGTTCACTGCAAATAAACTCTTACCTCATCAAAGCTTATGTCCACATTACACTCCAGAAGCAACTACAAGAACTCTTGATGTAGTAAAGAAAACACTGGACAATCAATGCACATTGACCTGCATCGTTTCCTAAGACCAAACATTTCACATATCATTTTTTCTAGCAGGCACAAAGGAAAGTCAAGTCTACAGTCCGCAGAAATCTTGCTCTATGACATTATGCTCATTATGCTCTGTGAGAAGCAGCGAAGTAATTTCTTTGGTCCAAGCTCTGTACTAAGCACACTAACATCTGAATTGCTTGTTCTGTTGAAGAGGAGATGTGCATCTGTAGCACATCTAGAGATGAAAACAAAATATGGTTTAACTCTTTCAACTCCATGAACTCTCACTGGTAAGAAAGTTCCTACGTTTGCAAGACCTCCCTACCTATTGAACACATCCAAGATGAGAATTTGTAGCATCAGCTTGACATACCAAAGCAATCCTGACAACTTTGCAGCAGTACTGGACAAAAAAGTGCCATCAGACCTGAAATATCAGATGCTACCATGCCCGCATAGTCCTTCTCTCCCCATTATGGAGAAACTCCTGTGAAGATGCATTTCCTGCAAAGATATTCTGCTACTGCAGAACTCAACCAGCCCTGTCTTTGCCTTATCATCTCTCATTCCAACTCTTTCCTTTGCACTATAGTAACGTGTAGTCTTAAGAGGAGATTTGGGTAAATACACTTGAGCAACACAGATATGGATGCAACCATAACCAGAATTACTAACAAGAATAGTGTGGCATTTTCTCAACACTGAGTGTTTTAAATTCATTATCTAACTTCAAGTTTTAAATAACATTATATATATAATTATTACTTCTGTTAACTGGAGAATTAACTCATGCTTCAGTCAAGTTACTTCATAATTAGAGCCTTCTATTCTGCTTATTAACCTCCTAACATTTTTGAAAGTAGTTAACTACAAATTCTTTCTTCAATATCAGGAAGAATTTTACTTTCAGGATTTCTCTTTTACTGAAAAATATCTAGGCTATGAACATTCTGCACTTTATAAGGAAAGTTATTGTAGATTCCAACAGCAATTATATGCCTGGAAGGAAAAAGTCACTAATGCAATTTTTAAATGACACTTCATGAAATTTCTTAAGCAAACCTCTTGCATTCACCAGCTCTTATTGCTATGAGGACAAAAGTATCTTAGTCTTCCATTAGTAATCCACTGATTTTAAAATCAGCCCTTTATTATTTTCTTCTCTTTTTGCAGGTAAGTTCTGAGTGTGTCTATGCTGCTACCAGAGTATAGATGTCTACAGATGGGTAGTGCGGTAATATTGCAAGTGCTGTTCTGGGGGCAGAAGATGCACATAATTTATACCATTGTTCACAATTTATTATATTCAAATAAACTGTATTTTATATGTAGGATCCAACGTAGGAAGGCAAAGAGGCTCCACAGACATGTGTTTTGGAATTGAATTTCCATCTCAGAGCAGAAAAATCTAACAATAGGTCACAAAAACACTAGTAAGTCATCTTGGTATTTACCAACACTTTCAAAAACATGTTTTTCACATGATGTAGTCAGATAATGAAGTTGTTTTTCACTATTTACTGTGAAGATCATAGAAAATTGCACAGCTTCCCAGGCAATGCCTTAGAGAGATTTTATACAGATTGAGCTTGTGTTATGCTGGCTGCTAAGAGAAGCAGTTCCCAATATCTTGCTATCAGACAGCTCACTAAGAAACACATCAGCTCAGAAACACTCCTCTCATTTATAGCATACAAGTTAATGTGGAGAAGTAATATTGCAAGATCGATCATTATCAACCAATACTTGCAGCACTGATTTTGCAGCAGAAGTCTTCTACAATCAACAAAATTACAGTAAAATAGATGGCAAACTTTGTTGAACGAATTATACTACCAAATGAAATTACACTCATCTTTATGTGGACATTCTAGAAATGGAAAATAATTTATTCCCTAATGTCCTTCAATGATGAATATTTGGATTCATTTCAGAAGGAATCAAAAGAGCCAGAGAGTGCCTGAATGTAATGAATTCTGTAGCTGATACTGGGTAGCAGTGCAAATGGATCCATCTTCTTGTTCTTGCCAATTAATGCTAATGGATGTACATTGAAAATAAAATATAATTTATAATATATGCACAAAAATCTGCATTATTGTTGATACAAGAGTTATGCTTGTCCTTGGGCTTCACTAATATTCACTGCTGGTGCTCTTTTGTTTAATAAAAGCTTCATTATTTTTCCTTTTAACTGAATATTTATACTTAAGAGCAGCATAAGTAAGACCACATTCAACTGATTTTTTTGCTGTAACTCGGTCATTCTTCCATTTATACCTCTTTTGGGATGACCGAATCTGCCTCCAAAACTTGATAAGAGACAAATATGATTGCTTCTGAAGGTTCAAATAAGTTGAATAAATTTTCTCATGAAACCATTTTCTAATTTCTGCAGTTCTTCAGCCTTGCATAAAAGCTGGAAATATGCACTCCCAGGAAGTTATTTCCAAGAACGTTCTTTCCAAGCTGAGCAAAATTCCTTGTGTGACTGAGGGATGAGGAATAGCATAGAACATAAAATTGCACATCGCTTCAATCCTGTGTCTGATCACATGTCACCAGAGCGACTGAAGCTTTCAGTATTCCTTAAGACAGAAAAAACATTTTTTAAAAGGGAACAAAACCAGTTTCCACATCACGCTTCAAGATTGATAGGGGTAGAGATTCATTTCAGATATTTCTTCAACATCCAGCTGCGTTCCTTTACCATTTTACAGTCCAGGAGGATCCTTCTCTGTAGAATTAGGCTGAATTTCCTAAAGCTGAGAGAGATTATATATACATCTGTCTGTCATTATTGGCATGGTGGATTTACATTGATTAAGTAGGGAAGCAATATTTCTGGAAGTACTTAGACATTCATGGAAACGAGATTAATTACAGTATGTCTAAAAATTGCAGCAGTAACACTGTAACCCAAGTCCCTGCCTCATTATTATAAAAATGAGGGGCACGCTCATTCACCAAGTGCACTTTTTTCATCATATTCCTCATACAGCCCCCAGATCTGCAATTGCAATATTTCGTCAGAGTATCCAGGAAGTACTTACACAGGAGTCAAATTTGTTCTTCAAGGAACATTTATCCAGGATACAAAAATGAAAATGAGTTTGTTTTTTTTTTTAATAATAAAAATAAACAACACAAAAAAACCCAACACAGATAAAGAAGAAGAGATTATCCTGAAAATTTTGAAATACAGAAAATACGAGGTGTTACACACTTCATTTTTGTCTGCCACCAATATACTGTTCAGTAATTTCTGCTGTATTTCTTACACAATTCCATGACTTCATGACCTAGAGAGGATCTGACATGACAAGGCTTCACTGACCCTGTAAACATTCTCTTTTTCTCCCTTGGTGTGCTCTCATCTGCTGACAGATGCAATATTTAGACATTCTACAGCATACCCTTGCCCTGCTCAGAGCTAACCCAGTGCAATCTATATAGCATTAACCCTGGCCTTTGCTGCTCTTGTTTTACAGACAGAGAACAGCTATTTTAGCACCTAAATGCAGAATGCGCACTAAACTGAGAACAGCATAAAACTGAATTAGTCTGCCTAAATAAAGACAAAAACCAACCAAGCAACATCAAAACCCAACAATTACTGTTGTTACATACAGAGAAGAAAAATTCGTTTGGGCTAGTCCTTCCTGTTTTGTCAGATCTAATTATAAATAGCATCATGGTGGTTCACAATTAGCTTTTTATTTCACTCTGGCCTCCAAGCTAAAGCAAGAATGCTTTTTAGCTTCTTCTAATCTCCTTTTCCATTTCTCGTTCTTTTACAAAACAAGATTGTTTCTTCCCCAACAACGACAAAAATAAAGTGTTTCTGATGTATGGGGGGGAAAAAAAGCCTTGATAGATCAGAACAATTCATGGGCAGAGAATGCTGCCTGGGAAAAGTGTTTCTAAAAGCAACAGTGGTTGACACATTCAGGTGAATTACTATGCGTCTTTCACAAACAATTTCACATGTTCCCTTTTCTCCAGTTGAGGTACCCAAGTGGGAAATGCCTGCATTTGGTAACAAATAAGTAGAGCGGGATTCATTTTTGCTAATTTCCCTATACACATTTCTATTACAAATACTCTGTGGCAGTCATTATTTAGCCATTCCATGGATGACAAGTAGCCTTCTGAGCAAAATTCCTCCTTTTTGCTGAGCTCTTCCACCTTCCAGCATGTAAATCTTCGATGAGAACAGTTCACTTGAATGCTTTTATAACATGTCTATAGAATAAAACTGGCTTGGTTTCTCTCTTTGGATAAATTTGGAAACAGGAACAAACCCACCTGCCCCAGCACTGATGTATGTGCTGATGTTGCCACTGAAAGAGGATTTACTAAAAAGGGAATGTATTAAAAACTGTGCTATTTTCAAATCACTTATGTATTCCTTCCTAACCAGAAAAGACTGTAACACCTATAGCATCTTGTGACACAAAACGTTCATTTCAGGTTCCGTGATGGAAATGACCTTAATTCACATTCTCTAAATTTGTTTTTTTTTCTCCTTGCTATCAGCTTAGATTTAATTTAGGAGAACATATGAAGGGAAAAAGTATAAATCAGATCTCCATGCTTGCTGCACTAATACGATCAGTGTGAGAGAATAGAGGAGTAATAAATAGAAAGAGAACATCTGAATACATGTGTATGCGTGTATATATATGTTTTTGGTTTTTTTTTTTTTAAACAGCGAAAGCTCACAAGAAAATGTTTCTTTCTTCTAACATAGGATACCAATAATACTATTTCTCATTTCTTAGAAATGAGACTTAAGGACTGAATGACTAGTGTACACATCAATGGGGCTGTTAGATCCTTGACACTTACTGATTAATGCTAATAGATCGAACTCCCAAAACCCGATTCCCCCCTTTTCCAGGGCAAGGAAATTTGCTTTGATTTTAGTGAATGGTGAACCAGACAAGAAGCGAGTCAGGATTTTCTTGTAGATTTCAGGTGAATTAAATAAAAGAATTAATTCTTTATTTCTGACTTTTACAGTAACAGTATTTCACCCCCTTTCCACATGATTTTTATGACTACGTGCATGATTTACAAATAACGTTCATGGAAGATTTAATTTCTGTTCCTAATATGAAATGAAATCTGAACACATGCTCACAGGCTTGACTACTAATACTTTCCTTTTAAAATACAGAAAAAAAGAGAAAATTCACAGATGCCATACACACAGATATGTTTCCCATAGGCTGCTGTCCCAAAACACAAGGAAAACTAAATATAAATGAACGCACATATCTGTACCTGAATAGCTTAGGACAAAATAATAAGTTACTGTCCCTTTCTATTTTGGTAGTTGTAGGCAGATCCAATGTTAAAGAATGTTTCCCTTTTACAGCTCCCCTTTAGGTGTCACATAAATTAGCCAGAAAAAAATATTTAACTTTCCTCAGGAACAGACTGTCTTAGTCGCTTTGTCTCAAGTTTATCCCTGAGTTAAACTGTGCCTGAAGAGCTCTTGAAGGCTCTTTAACATCAGAAACAGAAGCCTCTCATTTTAAATCTTAGTAACAGCAGTGCCCAACTAAGCTGGCAGAACAGAAGGAAAACCATCCCTACTGCAACATTCCTGAGGTCTACACTAAGAAATTCTGGATGCATGAAAAAAATAGGAGCATCAAGAACAGATTTTTTTTTTTGTAACTGAGCATTCTTTTTCATTTTTTCCTCCTTCTCTCCCCATCCTCCCTCCTGTTTTTTTCAAGTAAGAAATGTCCATTTTTTTCAAAACTAAAGGATTTACAGACATACAATGACCACTATGAAATACTTCAGGAACTATTAAAAAAACACAAGCCAGGCCTTATATACTAAGGTGGACGTAAATGTATAACAGTTATGAGATAACTGAATTAAGACCATTCAAGTCATTGAAAATATCATTGAATTTGAATGATAAAAAGGACTTGAATCTCTGTGATGAAAGGTATTTCAGATATGAATGTCAAGCTTGTTTAAAATGATTCCTTAGAAATCACTTGGTTTCACACAAAAATACTTTTAGCACCCACAAAATACAGATAATTCTCACTTAGCAAGGTAACTTCAGGTGTATTGGCTTTACAAGACCGATAGGCCATCAAGAAAAGAAACACTTTTCGGAAATGGGTTTGCAGGGCAGGATGCATGAGTGCATGGGGAATGCTCATAGCGATGTTATTTCATCATATGTTATTTCATTATATGATGCTGTACATACACCTATGAGATAAAAGATCATGCAATGCATCATTTGCATAAGTTAATTCCAAAAAAGAAGGGAGTGTACCAAAAAAATCCAAATCCCAAACAGCCAACAAAAAATCAAATTCCATCATCTAGAAAGGCAGGAGTTAACTAATAACCTCTTTGACATTAGAGGCTTTTTGTATGGATAACATCATTAGAAATTGGAAGTTCTAGTAACTTTTTAAACTGGTTCATCCAGACCAGCAAGCAGCTGCCAAGAGTGAGGTAATACAGGCTCTTTCCATAGCTGAAAAGATGAGTTATAAAAAAGCTTCCTGATTTAAATGGAAAAAGCAGAGAGAACCTGAAAGGTTATGATTGTTACTTGACCAGATGCCTTCTCTGCTCAGTTACAGGCTACCCTGGAGCTTCTCTATTACTGTCTTCTTTCAGAAGCTTCATTTTCCTTAATTAGGCATTCACCGTTGTGATATCTTTCAGACTGTGCAAGGCTACTCACTATTAACACACATTTCAGATACTGAGGACTTCAAGCTTCTTCTGTGTACATGACAGAATAACTGTAGTCAGCACTCGCCACTGGTCACTGCTTCACACCTCAACACCTTTTCTCTGCTCTCTCCAAGAAAACTAGGAGAGCCAGCCCAACACCAGAACAGAGCACTGAAACTCAGTGCAAAAGCTTCAGATTCTCCACAAAAACTGTTATATCACTCCATCTGCTGTGGCAGCTGCACCATCATCCTGGCTGTTAATGAAAGGCGGCAGCTACAAGGAAGTTCAGAAAGACATGAGCTGTGCAACCTTCCACTAGCCCACAAGCCAGGACAGAGCCTAATGTCCTCCACATCTCAGCAAACTGCGCCACTAATTCAAGCCTTCTAACTTTCTGAATTCATTTTTTAAGTGTTGATACAGGATACATTCAAGGGACATACTGAGGACTGCATGACATGCTGATATTATCACATCAGGCACCAAATTTAACAGTTACCCACATACTGCTTTAATACCACCTGCTAACTTGTCAAACTTTACTGTATGCTGTACTGAAAAACGGTAGTGACCAAACTCTTGCAGTGGTTGATTTATCACATTGGGTATTTCAATTTCATTGAGCCGGACAGCAAAATACTCCTACGTGTAAAGTCTTCAGTGCATAGTGCATGCATGCATACATGCTTGGGAAGACTGTTCAAGCATCTCACCTTGCCACACCACCACTCAAGGTGGCTTGTTCTGCGTCAGTGCTTATTAGCAGCTAAAACATAACCCTGCTCATATGGACAGCATTAGCTCCTTTTGTGACTGGATTCCGGAAATTCAGAACCTTATCATTACTGCATTTGCATGAGGGACTTCATGTGTGCAGTGTATTCATTAGGAAAGATGCAGTGTTCTATAAAGCTGTATATGATAACTGGGCTGTATACTAGGCTTGTTTCACAGAAGCTGTTCTAAAGAAGTAATTTGTACCTGATTTTGCTCCCCTTCTGCAGTCTATACATAATTTAAAAACAATATATTTTCAATTATTTTGAGCTCTCTAAACAAGAGAATTTTTATGGATGTTAAATATAACCAGGTAATCATTAAAATCTTGCTTATGTTGCTTTTTTTTTTTTTTTTTTTTTTTGCAGTTGAGAAAGCAATGCTAAAATTTCTTAGGAGTAAATGAGACCTCTAGGGAGGAACTGTTAGAAAGAAATTTAATCTGGTTCTCCAGAAAGATGATGAGGGAAAAAAAATAGCAAAACAGCCCTCAACTTTCCTACTCTTTTGAAAAACTTGAGAGCAATAATCCACCCATACTAAAGTTATTTCAATAGCAACATGTTCCTGCTTTCATGAAGGAACACTGTCCAATGGAAATTAACTGCATCAACATTGCAGGAATGGCTGCATTGTTTAAACAGTCTAGGTTTGCAGTTTGACATGATCTCGTTATCGTTAAGACCCTTTTAAGATGCTTGAAGAGCCGGCCAAACATTACTGAACTGACAGCCTACTAAATTATATTTCACTAACACCTTAGAAAGAAGTCAAAAGACATCAGCTCGATTAGCTTCTTCCTAAATGAATGGCTCAATGTTCAAACTTCTTGCAGGCCTTGAATATTGTACATGCAAAAAATGCGTCATTCATCAAAACAGTTTTCTTATAGATATAATTGATTCCTCATTGAAATTCCATAGTATTTCCTGAAAGTTGATCATTTTTAACTCCAAGGGAGGAACTTGTGCATCATACATTCAGAACACCAGCTGCTCAATTCTGAACCTCAAGATAAAAATGCTGTTTCCTTTTTTATTTCTTAGGGTAATATTTTCAAAAAGCACTGAAGCAGACCAAATTCCTTGGTTTTTCAAGTACTTCTGAAAAACGCTTCTTTTTTTCATTCAAAACAGATTGATGCACTACAAAAAGCTTCAGAGATAAGCTCTGAGTTTCCATAGCTCATTTTGAGACTGGTAGATCTCCAACCTCACGAAACACTCATTTGCTCATAGGAGTCCACTGAGAATAGACAGTATTATTTAAATAGATGCAGAGCATCCAAAAGTTTTGCTAGGTTTGGAAGTTACACAAGTATTCTCATCTCCACTTTATGTGTTGATGTATTAAAATCCAGATATGTTGAACAGGATATGTTCAAAAATCTGACTTGGAGAACCCTTCTCTCTCAGCATTATTGTGGAAAAAACACTCGTTTATTTTATTCTATTCTACTTCTTTAATTCTTACCCAGAATAAGAATGGTGAACTCGATGCCCTTATTTTCAAATATCTTGCTATAATTACCAATAACTGAAATCACGGAGTATTTGTAAAAAAAAATTTAAAGAAAGAATTTTATGAATATACACCAAAATATTTCCTTGTTGTCTAAGCACATTTCTGTTGTCAACTTTTACCTGCTTTCTTAGTTAGGAAAGCATATCAAAAGGCACATATCTACATGGTACACAAACCTTATTTTATTCAGGATTATGCTCAACAAGTGGAGCAATATGTGCTTATACACTTTCAGATGTGTTCCAAAGAAATCCTATTGTCCTGCAAGCATTGTGCTTATGGAGGGAGAAATATTATTGTTTTCCTCCGGTGAACTCCTAACAACACTAAAAACAGCTTAATTTCAAAAAGTTCTTCAAAGTGTATTTACATGTACAAGCAACACTGTTCCAGGGCTTTGTGTCTTTCCCTTGTTTTCTGATATTTAAACATTTATACAAAGCATTTAGCCAAATTTTATGGAATTTATTAAAATAAATCACTGGATTATTAATGCAAATACTTCAGAAATGCGTTTTTAGCATAGAACATACAATTTCTGTCCCTAAAAACAGAAAAAACATGAGCTTCATGAGACAAGAAAACTGTTAGTTTGCTCAGAATATTAGATCTGAGTTTTGCTGTCAGGAGTTCTTAATTTTTTTCTCGTACATTAAAGAAATTAAATCTGAGAAGCATTGAAAAGAATAAACCTCATCAACAATATAAATCTTGGTGTGTAAATAGCTTGAAGACAAACAGCAATAATCTCCTGAGTCAGCAGAAGTATTTTATTTAATGAAGTAAAAAAAAAATGTGTAGTTGAATGAAGTCTATTTATAACAAATTAATTTACATTTGAGGAGCTTGATCCACTTCTATTAAACTAGACTGCTTTTCATCACCATCATCATTCCTTTTAGAGAAACAGGATGATGCAGAATTTAAGTTACCATTGGAATTCAGATACTTTTTGTAGCATTTATGGCTTCAGAAGGTGTCTTTACATTTTGAAACAATTTATCTGAAATCTCTATGAAGAAATTTTGTCTAATCAAAAGGACTACAACATTTGATGGAAGGAGTAAATGTATTTGTTGATGCAACCCAAGAACTTCTGCAATCAGATATATTTATATAATTTAAATGTTTATTTAAGCAATATATTAGCACCAATTATCAAGACAGAAGCCGACAGCCAAATTGTCTAACTAACAGAAGCAGTGGCAGCATAGGCTTCCAGGCTAAGCCAAGGCTATCCAAGCAGGGATGGTAGAACAGATCCAAAAAAGATATTCAAGTCTAGAATATTTAATAGTCTATTTTGCTTATTAAATCCAGAAAGATATTAATGATCTCTATTAATTACAGCCAGGAAGTCACCTTAAACCACAAGTATCCTCCAAATTAAGAAAAGAAGCTTACATGAAGACTCTGTATTTATGTATGTACTGTTTTGAACAAACAGAATTTTCTCTCCTAGTGAAAATTAATGTCTTCAGTCAAACAATGGCATTCATCTGTTAATAAGATGGTCAAACTCCTCCAAGTACGTTACACACATCAGTACCAAATTGGAAAATAGAATTCTTTCCATATTTAGATTACTCATCAGTACTTTTACTTATTGAACACAGCAGTCATAGAAGTTTTCAACATCACAATGTGTTACATCACACAACATTTAGTCTATTGCATTAACTGTTGCTTTCCTCTCTTAATACAGGATCGATAACTTCAGTAAGCATAAAAAGTTCTGGTAGAGATTCCCAGGAACATGTTGAAGAAGAAGATTAAGAAAAAAAATCAGGTGGTCAGAATTTAGGAAGCAGGCAAAGGGAGAATGGTGAATTAAACTGGTGAAAATCCCATGGCAAAGATATTAGAAAGAATTACAACTCTGGACAAAGGTATAATTTATGAAAGATGAGCAGAGAAAAGCAAAGAAACAAAGAACCACATGTATCACATTATTCAAATGCAGAGATACCCATCACTTTTGTATATCAATATATATCACAGAAGAAACAGGAAGACCACGAAGACAAACAGCAAAAAAGAGCCCAGAAACTGTTTTGTAAGATGCTATTTGATAGGAAGCTTAGTGTTTGGATGCTAAAAAAAATAATAAAATTAACATTAATATATATAGGATAGGCAAGCTGGGCCTGGAACATGAAGTTCCTGGAGAACTGCTCTGTGGTAGGGTAGGTGTTGTATTGAGATGTGCACTGATGGACTGTAGCTAGAACAAATCTATTTTAGGATGGGTTATCACTCACTGACAATGAAAAATGTTAAGGAATGTTATTCTTATCAGAAGGAAATATGTACATACATGTATAGAAATCCATCAGTTCCATGATATAAGCCCTAAGATGCAAAATTTACACTTTATTATATTTCTATTTTTTTATATAATTTTTGTAACCCATTTCCAAAGAATTCAGGAAGAAAAGAGGCAAATATGGATAAGGAACAATGAACCTGGAATAATTTATCTTGAGTCTTTGCTCAAAGAAAACAATTCAGAATTCATTTTGAGAAACATAGAAGTGTTGCTCAAGTTATACTTTGTATGTCAAGCTGATTTGATATGCTGATGACATTCAAAGTAAACCAAACAGTGCAAACAAGCTTTCTTTAGAACTGGAAATGAAAAGTAGATAGAAGCTTATTGATTCAGTGAAACTACCATTTCAGTACAAAGTTCAGCTTTAAACTTTGACCAGAATGAGTGCAATGGGATAACAGTTATTTAAAGCACAAATAGGGGACAAGGGGGTGCTTAATTCTAGTGCTGCCTGTTGTTTTATTATTTTTTCTAAGTGAGAAAAAAAAACTGAACTCCAAGTACAAGAAAGCACCTTCTCTACATGAGACTTTTCTTCTCTTTCCTTGACCCATCCCGACCAAATTTGTTTGGAGCAGTGCTGTGTAAGAAGCAGATCCTCAAATGTTTATTTGTTCACCTTGAACTATACTTCCTCCAAAATACATGGGTACATTTGTGTCTGGAAGGGAAGCAAATGCTATGAATTTGTTAAATTTTAAAGTCTCCAAGGGGAGAACTCAAGGCAAGAAAACAAAGTTAGTTTCTAATACTCTGATTATAATAAGATTTTAAATTTCACTTCTATGACCTTTGCATCCAGTAGCCAGAAAACAATAAAAATAAGGTCTACCAATGTTATCAGCATTCAAAACTTCAATAGTGAGAAGTGCAAGCTATAAATTGCCCTACTTTATTCTTAAGAGTAAAAAGAAATTTAGTGTTATGAATCAGTAAAGGATATCCACAGAGGCAATATTTTTTAAATAAGATTTCCTAAGCTGATAGCATAGACACCAGACTACAGAACTACCTGAATGGGGCAGAGACAGGAGCAGACAATTTGATAATCATATTCAGAAGTCTTTTTTCTCAGTACTGATTATACAGATACACAATTGCTCTCTCTCCCACAAACACTTTGCACACGGAAACACCGAGGAACACAAACAGAAAACCCACAAGACTCTCACAAGATTATTTCAGATTAGCCTATGTATACCAAGAGCTGCCTTCTATTTTTTCTATTTTAGAGCAGTAAGTCAGTATGAGTACGTACATATACTTTGTCTAAAAAAATTTTGCTCTGAAGAATGAACTAATGTAATACAGCATAAGCAATACCAAATCTCTTGTCTATTCTGCATAAAAGTAACAGAAGTGGAAGTCAGTGAATACACACACATTTGAGCAAGTTGGCAGATTCGCACTCCAGGCTAACTGTCTGACACAGGAATCTCACAGCCCTCTCTCAGATTTTTATTTATTTTTTAAACTTGAGACAAATGTCTGTGACAACAGAGTTCAACAAAACAGCTCTAATAACAAGGACCGAAATGGTCCCTCCTGACACAGGTCATTGTTTTACAGCATTCACACAGCCCACACTTCCCAGTAGATGGCTAGAAATTTATTTCATTTCACATTTAGATAGCAAGTTCTCTGAGCTTTTATTTTCCTCTTCAAATCCTACTGCCCTCTCTTTATGGTTCTGTACGTGATAACACAAAAGCCAGATGTGTGGGTGCTTTGTTGTTTTTAACTAACAAGAGATACTGGCTGCAAGACCTTCCAACTTATTCCCTAGGACTAATCTGAATTTAAACATGATCAACTTGACCACACTTACGCTGCATTCATTCCTTGCATTTTTATGCCAGTGCAGTTATAAATGCACCACTAGTTTTGCTTTTTCCAGTGATTACCTACTCCAACAAAGAAGGCTACCAACCAAAGGCAGAGAAAAAGGATTCCCTGATAAAATAAGTACCTATAGTTAACAATAGGTAGACAGACTACACGAAAATAGATTGCAGCTAGCATCTTAGAAATTCCTAGGCCACATCTCATTAAGAACTTTTGGTTCTAGGAATAAAAGCCCATCTGCTAGGTAATAACCTATTATTCATGAAAAAAATACGCATATTTTGTCTCATTAAACATGACTGATTTTTTGAGATATATGAGAAAAATCACAAATGAGCCACAGAAGACATCTTGAAACATGAGAAATAAAACAGATGTAGCCAATAACAGGATTGGGCTGTAACTAGTTTTATAACATTATTGCTGAACTTTCCTAAGAGACTACAGAACTTAGACTGCTTATCATTAATAACAGTATAAGAAAGTCTTATGTTAAAACACAGGGAATTATAAAGAAATCACATGCAAGGAGTAAATGTGCTACTTTTAATTTTACATGCTAATTAGAAAACAAGAAAGATTCTCCAAATACATATGCTTGAATTACTTCCACAAATTTTCTGCATAGTTAGAACAGATTTCTGACCCCTTATTAATCTTGCACTACCCAGTGCACAGTGCAGTTTGTGATGCCTGAGGACACATAAGGCTTTATGTTATGATTCCATCTTAATCAAGCTTTTTAAGGACAATGTTTTCTATGAAAATTTCTACAAATCCTAGAAGCCCTTTCCAGCTTTATGGAAAACTTAAGTCCCAATTTGTTGGGGGTGTCAGGAAGGGGAAAAAATAGCATTTGGTAAAGATACTGCATGTTTTGACATGAAAATTGATGTCTTTTCTGTGGGTTATTCAGAATTTGCTCTTATTTTTGAGTAAACTGGTTTTCTAATTAATCCCCCCACCGGAAGAGCCAAATTGATACAAGTCAACACGCAAAATCTCCATGTTTTTCTGTTTCCTTTTGTTCAAGCACTTCACCTTAATGATTAGCTGCAGATGAGCAGCCACATTTATTGAAGAGAAATTCAAAACTGAGAACTCTATTTCTACTGTCTTCAGTAATTTAACTGCTTTCAGAACTGAGTCTTCACAGGGATAAAAAGAAAATATTTCTTTAACCAATGATGTGTTAGAATTTTACCTCTCCATATGCTCAAAGAACACTGAATTTTTTAGAAAGCTTGAATTTAAGGCCTGATACATGAGTTTGAATGCAAGGTCTTAGCCACTCCTAGATGCTGAGTATAAACTTCAGCAAATCAGTTAGCTGCCTTCAATTCTTCTTGCATGGGAGACTGATTCATTCTACAACAGTTGGTACTATCACTAATTTTTGTTCATAACTGCATTTACAATTATGAAAACGTAATGCTTTTTAAAAATTATCTGCAACAAAAAATGGAAGAATCTTAACATTCAGTCAGACAAGCTGAGGAATATGATATTATCCAGCAGCTCTACTGTGCCATGCGCTCTCAACAACCATAACCATTGAACAGTCATTGTTCATGCTGTCTAAATGCCAGAAGTAATATTGCCATGTTTTCTTATGGTCTGATAATTCATCTCCTGCAGGTATTGTCATCTCTCTTAAAACAAATCTCAAAGACAAGTTCAGGGTTAGATTGTTCTCATAACTACCTAAATACTGTTCTGAATTAATCTAGCAGCTGCAATGCCCTCTAGATTTAAGTCACAGAGTGCATCCATTGTTATTAATCCCAATATTTTAAGATACCAGAGTTTTCCTTCCCCAACCCCCCTAAAATAGAGAAGGGATTCTCCATGCAATCTATTCGCTATCCCTCCTTGATCACAACATACAAACACTTAATATTTAAAACATAGCAATTGCAATAAAAACAGTTAGCCAGGTCATTGAAACAATAAGCTTGGTAAGATTACTTTCAGATTCCAATTTACGAAGTTCATACACAGTAAGTGAATTATTGATTAAATGTAGGCAAGTTATTTGTACTACTGCTGTTCAAGAGATAAGTTCTTAACACAGTTTGTCACCTATTACGTTTGAAATGTTCACATTTCCATTTTTCTGTACATGCTGCAAAAAAATCTTCTTTGTCAGACTCCAGCAAGTAAAGGAGAACTTTGTAAAGAGATGAGTAATGACAGGTTCCTAGATATTAATAAACCCAATCTCTCATTACATAAATAATTCCATTTTTACTACGACAACAATAAATATTAGGTGGAAAGATGAAACCATCAAGAAAGGGTCAGTAAAAAAGAAGGTATTCCATTAATTGATTACTAGATGTTTCTTTGAATTAAAACACCTGATAACGTCTCACTGTTAAAAACAAAAAAATTTAAGTCTGTTCTTGTAATGTGAATTTGTTCCTGGAGGAACACATATTTAGCAGAAGGGAACTGTTTTGCTAATTCATCTTTGTTAAGAAGGTACAGCTTTACTTTAAGCTACTTCTATCAAAACCATAGTTCATTTCTGTTTAAATTCTCCAAATGGGAACCAAAAACTAGTTTGAAATTCTTGTGCAAATTTCTTCAAAGTCATCTAAAAGCTAAGATACCAAACTTCATTAGAAGCCTGGATAGTTTCATATCACTAGAACATTCAGAAAACAGTGAGATGTTACTTTTCCTCTGGATACTTAAATAGCTCCCTTTGGTGATCTAAACAGATAGAACATAGATGAATAAATTTGTTCCTCAGTTCTCAGTATTAGCTCCATTAATAGGAAAATGCATGTTTGTTCAGATTCTAGGCTCCATCCATACTTTCAGCAGCCTGAAAACATTTCATATAAGAAAGATCTAAGAGTATTCATGCCACCATACCTCCTAGAAATGTCCAACTGCTATAGAAGAATGTGGCTTTGGTGGTGGTTTCACCATCACCATCCCTGTTACTGACATTTTTACGAAGTTCAGCTGGTAAAACTCTGTCACTAGAAGCATTCACGACACATACTGAAAGAGGATCAACAGTCAGGATCTGCTGACCTCCACCCAGGTCGTTTTTTCAATTTGTATTGAAAGGAGATGAAAGAAAGAGATTGTGGTTTACTTATTCAAGTCTTGCAGTTTTGCTGCCACAATTCATTTTCTTAATTATACTGAGGATCATTTGCCTTAAGTGCTAACAAATCTTTTTTTTCAAATGTTAATATATGTATAAAGCCTTTGGGGCATAATGAATTATGCAACATATGTTTTCCTTCACTAGGGCTGGAGACACTTGTGGAAATTTCATAAATATAGGGAATTATTATAATGAGGACTAGGAGAAGTCAGGTTGGCAAGAAACTGCCCTACTTCTAAGGTTTTGGGGTTGTTTTTGGTTATAAGTTCCTCGCTCTTGTTTAATAAACCTAGCCCATAATTGTAACACAACACAGCAAGGTAAGTATTGCTTTTGTATCTTAATATTTTCACTTCACTGGGTGAAGATAAGTGTGGAGAAGTAAGCTAAACACATCAGTGATGCTCATCGTGAAAACTGAAGAAGCATTTCAGTCCCCATGGAACTGTCTCCAAGAAAATTAAGAGTTTCTTCACAAACTGAGTCTGGAAGTTTCCTTTGCTAAAAGGAAACCTTATGGTTCTGTGTTTGATTCACTAAAATCTAGAGACATAGGACATTCCTAAAACTACAGGAAATAAGAAATAAAAAGCTAGTGTTTTATGTAACATAGATACTTAAATGTTACTGTCACATTATTCTTTATTTCTTTAGATTTTCCTATCTAAGCCATAAATCCTTACTACATAACCTTTTGGGTCATTTTGAACATCTCCGGTTCTGTTCTACAGTAGCCCAAACTCACTCTCTTCAGGAGATGGAACTCTCTTCAGGAGATGCACAGCCAGGACAACTCCAATCAAAACTCCAACTCCCACTACAAAAGTTTTTACTACTGTGGCATAAGAAAAATTCAGGTTATGAGATACATCTCAGATTTTGATTTCCTGTGAAAAGGCAGATTTTGAAGGTAGTTCTGGTCATAGTTTCTGACAAGTAAAATTCGGGAAACTTTTCACATTATCTCATTGAGTAGAAACCACAAGCTCCTTCCAAGGAGACAAAACATATAAAGCCTGAAGGGATGTAGTTTTCAGGTTTGATTGTGACAGTATCAGGCAACTGCAGGCATTATGTGGACTGCTACTTACTGAGGCAATTACTGAATGCAAAAAACAATTGTTGAGGTATACCAGCCACTGTTAGTCAAGTTCCACTAGCACTCTCTTACCTCACTTTTAGGGACAATAACTACAAAACATCATGTCAAGGAATGATGAAATGTAGCAACAAATTAGTACTAAAGAAGCAAGCTATTTCAGCAGTAGCATATTCAGCAAGGTCTTTATTTCATTTGTGAGAAATTGCCATGCATAGCAAGTACTGTTTGAAAATACTGCAGCAATTAAAGTTTTAAGAAGTTGCCTGTCTCCATTGTTCTGATGGTAATTAATATTACTCTTCTTCACACATGTTCATTCTACTGCACTAGTTAAATCAACAACACCCAAAAGTAGCTGTACAAATGAAACTGCATATTAGAGGAAAAGAAAAATAGCAAAATATCAGGAAAAAAACATAGAATAAATACTGTGCTCTTCTGCTCCAATCCATTTTCTCAAGATCTCCACAAAATCTGACTTTACAGCTCTACAAAGTTTCTTCTCTTTCCAGAAATCCTCTCATCCTCCCTCACTCAGAAGAGCAGTGGCCATTTAACTGGATTATCATAAATTCAGCTATTGAATTTCCTTGTATATCCAGAGCCTTATAAACTAAGTACTGTAACTTCATTTCCTTCATGGTTCTTCATCAACATCTTCCTCTGCTGACGGTAGAAGTCAATCAAATCCTATTAGCACAAACATCTTGCATTAAATTTGACAGTTCACAAATTGCAGTTTTCATTTCAACTATGACCAGACTGAGATACTCTGGAGTTTCACTGTATAGAATTGTTGAAGTTTGAATAAATCTGATCAAGTAATTTGAATATATTTTCCCCCTTCTTTTAACAAAGGCAGCAGAAACTAATAAAAGAAAGAAAAGCCCTATCATCCTTTATAAGATATTTACATTAGTCCAAACTAGATTAGATCAGAAGAATCATAATGTTTAGAGCAAAACATTCACCTGATGTCTTTCTGGGACTGACCAACTGCTGTATGAAAATAATTCTTCCTATGGACTCTGTGGAGGCTCTATTGCCCTCTGTAAGTAACCATTCTAGCAGAATGAGTAACACATCCTAAGGGAAGAAGGCTTAAAGCAGCTGAACATTTTAATAGGTAAATAAAGATGCCAGCAGCACCTGCAGAAACTGCAATTGAGTGTATTGCTGACCAGCTGGCAAATGAATTAGGAATTATTCCAGAACAAACTCGAGGACAAATCTAAACAGATTCCAGCAATTGGGCAAATTGCCATAATTTCTGCATTTATTCACTTGATGATTAAACTCCTGTTAAATATCACTGGAAGAAAACTAATTTCCTCATTGAAAAAACAGTTTTCACAGTCCTTTGAGAGGAATTTGGCAACAGAAGGCAATTTAAGCAAGACACAGAAAGCAGGTGACTGGAAATAGGAAAGAGAGGAGATGTGAAGAAGGACCAGATTTGCCCAGTACAAGAAAGCCTCCAAGAGTGAGCAACATACACATTTCTGTTATTTCCTGAACAGACAATGTAGGTAAAACAATTGGAAAGGGACAATGCAAGCAGAATTAGAAGTATAGAAGAAAGTGAGAAGAGGTTTTAAAGGAAAAAATCAGGGAGAAGGATATGTCTCCGAGTCAGCAAAGACCAAGACAAAACAGAAGGGAAATAAGTGAAGCAGCAGCTGAGCAGGCAGCTGCCCCATACATTGCTGCTTTAGCTTCTTTCCATACAGGTATTCTTACCTCTTTAAATGGGTTGGGAATTGCTAGAAAGTCACTAATAGAATGAATAGGAAATAAGGTTTTTACACAAGTTTAGGTTAGATTCTGAAGTTCTTCTCAGAAATATTCCCCAAACCTAAAGTCCTATTTCTGAACAAATATGAAATATCCTTTACTCCTAGCAAAAGATAGAGCAGAACTTTCCTTTTTATTATCCTGTTTTATAAATAAGGTCTTCAAAAATATTTCCATCCCCTCTATTACACCACCAGCATTGTTTTGAGATTCAGGGAGAAGTCTCATTCTTAAATTTCATTTCTGATTGTACTTTCCTCTTGCTGTTCTCCATTTAACAAAGTAGAGATTTTCTGAATTAAAAACAAAAGCAAAAACCCCACCAATACATCAGGAATTTTCCATTTTAATATACACTAAAATACTGTCAAAAATATTGTACTTACTAGACAGCTGAAAGATTTCTTTTGCTCATAAGTTAACACTGAATCACGCTAGCACCGCTCAACTACACAATTCAGTAAGAAAGAATTACAAGTCCAGTCAACATCCTTTTCAATACAAATAATCAAAATATCACATAGAATCCATGGCTGTATAGTTTCCTCAGATCACCATTCTTACTGCATAAGCCTGGGACTGCTGACAAGACAGAGTGGGAGGCTTTATTTTGAAAAAAGCATTGCCTCGAGTAAGGATGTTTGCACACAGCAGAACTTGCCAGTGTTCAAGGCCAGAAGCATTCCTAACACCCACTTACAAACATTCTAATATTATTTCTTTGCCTAAAAATTTCCTTGCATGCAAAGTACAACTTCCCTTGCTAATCACGTCTGTACTTAGTTCTCTGTCCATCATACTGTCTGCGTACATATTTACACATGCTAGGAATACATCTGGCACCCACAGACACTGGAAAGTTGCTGCCTTGACATCTGATGCTTTCTGTTCTTCTTGTACTGGCCTTGAGCTTCGGGTACAAGGACAGAGTGGCAGAATTCTGTGAATTCAGCACCATAGTTAATCTGTTGGCGCTATGACTTCAGTGTTAAATGGTTAGTAGGACAATCTTGCAGGCTTAAATTCCCTTCTAAAAGTAGGGTAAAGAGCTGCTTTTCTATGGCAATCTTTAATAATCTTTTGTGCAAATAGAATTGCAGGGTTGAAAACTGGAAAATACAAGCTTTTTTCGATGGGTGGCCAATCTAAATTGCCAATTAAAAATTACAGTAGGTCAAAAAAATTTCTACTGTACATCCACTCTACTACCGACCAGTGAAATACAGTATACAGGAATAAATTCTCTCTGCCTGCTTGTGATATCATCACAACTAATTAGTTTTTAGCTTTATATCAGGAGACATCTCCTCAACATCGTTTTCCATTTTACTGCTGTGCTATCACAATACAGCATGTGACCCATTTTAGTCTCTGGATCATCAGTTTTATGTTCTTACTTAATTGCCATAAGTTTTTAACTCTGATAGTATCCAACACAGGCAGCTCAGAATATAGCAGAAAAATATGGGTCAACAGTCTCTCATTCCATAAAAACAACTTTAAAAAGTCAGCTGTGTACATGCGGGTGTTTTTAAATACACTGCACAACAGTCAAACAGATCTCTCTACATTTTCCAGCCTGGGGAAACACCCTGTTGTGCCCATGCAGAAGTTTATTTTGTACACTCTGCTGGACTTTCACTTCTTTGCTGCAAAGCCTGACAATGCAATGGCCTCATGCGGAGGGCCAGATGCTCAGCTAGCACAAAATGACAGAAGCCCACTGATCTTCACATCCAGCTGCATGCGCATCTAATTGCACACCTACATTCTACCAGTATCTCCAGCATGTTTCACTGCTCTAAATCTTTTGCTTCCACTTATCCTGCAATTTCAGATGGTGCTGGGAAGCCCTAACTGCATTAGTGCTTTTAAATGACAAATAAGATCCCTTTCACAGTTTGCCACTACCATAACTGGAATGATTTTGCTTCACCTACCAGAGTAATTGATTTTGTATGATAATCAAGAACTGTCATATCAACTGCTGAAGTTATTACTACTTAACAGTGCCCTTCTGCAAGTGGCTGTCAGCATACTATTAAGCTGAAAAGGTAAGAGTCAATGTTATCAAATGGCAAAAACCAGCATCTAGTAACTGTTTTGTGTTTCTCCCGTGGAAGTAATTATCTTGTTGATACCCTAGAATAATGCCATTGGCAAAAGAGAAAATGCAAATACTCAGAATCTAATCAGTTAAGTAGAATAAAAGCTAATCTTGTTTTCCATAGATTTAATGTCTCATTGGGAAATATCTTCCCCCTAGTTGTAGTAACAAGATGACAAAAAACCAATGATTATGTGAAAGAACTTTATAACTGACAATTCCGTGAGTATTAGGAGCTTCTTTCTCCTGCTAGCTTCTGTAGAACTTTCGCCTCTTCCACTCCCACCAGTCCAGCTGGAAACAGGAGGGAAAAAAGTCACCAAAGAAAAAAAACACAAAAAAAGCCAATAATATGTATGCCAGTTGGGGCTACTAGTAAAAGTTTTAGTCAAAAAATTTCAAAGCTTTTTCTGCAACTAATGTCTATTTAGGAGCGTACTTCAAGAGTATTTAACATAATTTGACATAAAACATGCAGCAAACACACCGCCTGAAGCTACCAGCTACAGTTTTTGTTTATCCACAGCCATTTTACAACACTGACCAAAGATTTAAAAGGCAGCTTTTGTAACAGAAGAGCATCTTTACTTTCAACCTCTATTCCCATATGCCTACACTATCTGTTCAAAGGCTTATCAGATCTAAACTCTTTGATATATGACCAGCTACTTCTGCACAGCTTTTTGTTAACTGATATCTAAACTCAGCAGGGAAAAGGACAAATCAGTTCTTTAATCAAATACTTTCAGTATAAATTTACTGTGAACATAGTTCATTGCTTTGTTTTTCATTGCTTCAGTGCATCATGAGCTTAGAAGTTGAACAAATGAACAATTCCCCTTTTTATTAATACCTTTAAAAATTTATTCCTTCAGTAACAGATATGAACAGTTTTGCTTCTGAATAAAGATTCCAGATAAAGGTTCTGAATATACAAATTGGAGATGGATATTTATTTGTACTGATGAACACTTCTTCTGAAGTGAATGCAAGTCTGTTGGAACCTGTTGGATACAGAGGTATCTTCTAGAATCAGACCCTCCTTATGACCGATTTTTAATTTTCAGAACTGAGAAACAAGTCTCAGATTTAGTTCTGACATCCAGCATTTATTCAGAACAGAAAATACATTAATTTGGGAATTAATGAGTAAGGGATGTGCAAAAAAATCTTAATTCATTCCTTGTATTGACCTGTTTTGGAAAAGGATTTCTCCTAAAGAAACCATGAATTTGTGAAACTGCATTATTGTGTCTAACATATCCCAGCTAACATCTCCACACCAGACAGAGTGAAATAGTTCAGGACTGTATCCAACACTACTGGTCTAGATTTAGCGCGTTAATGTTTCACCCATCCATTTCCAATCCCAGAGAAGAAACTTCTGCCAACTTTGTTGTCTTGGATAAGCACAGAAGTAAAACAACTATCCTTAATTTGTGGTCTATAGAAAAACCTAGTGAGTTATATTCACTTGGAAAATTCTTTGGTAAGAGACAATAAAGTACACTGACACTGCTTAGATGGTGAAGTGAGAAATGCGCCCTTATAAGTGATACAGCCTCTTCTGAAAATGCAAGTTTAAGAGACTTTGTAGGAGAAATTAATGCAACTGTAGAGACTTTGTTTCTTACAACTTCTCTTTCCACAGGTACCCAAGAGCACTGCTAATATTAGACAAGAATAACCATCCAAGTAATTAGACAACTCAAATTATGATCAATTGTTCTTTGGATATAACTGCAAAAAATCATTCTAAAACTTTGTGGTATTGCATTTTCAAAACAAACAAGCTACACAGAGCTCTCATTATAATGCCTTAGTTCAAAATAGAACAAGTAACCTTCCAAATGAGAAAGGCACTATGCAGAGAGAGAGGCATATATATATACATATATATATATACATATATATATACACACACACATGCTCAGTTTTTAATGGAATCACTATGTGTTAAAAACAAAGCCAATATAGATCAAAAGAATTCTCTAGTGATCAAGTATTGCGTTCATATTTTATTTATTTTTAAAGTAAAGTGCCCATCTTACCAATAGTCCTAACCCCCACCCACAAACTAGCAATTAAAACCTGTATTATTTCTTCAGGAAGGGGTCCTCACACAGATCTCTCCCTCTCAGCTCTGAATTTTAATTGAGCCCAGTTCTGCAAGCTAACTAAATGATGCATGAGTGTGTATAGATTCAAAGTTCAATTTCTTCAATCAAAAATCCAGAAAACATTGCCAAAGCAGGCCTGGAAAAAAGGAAAAGAAATAGAAAAACAGCATCTGCTAATATTAAACTCAGACTTCGCTACTACAAGAAGAATTTTAAACCTCTTCTAATGACAGAATAATTATACATACATAAGGCAATCATTGGCACATTGTGAGAAATAGTCTATTTAAAAAAAATAAAAAGATACAAATATCAGCAGTTTCCCTAGTAAGTCCCTAGCATTTGCTTCCCCTGACTAACTCCAATCAATGAGTCAACTGCAGCAGGTCAAAAGCAACTGTGATAAAATGTCACCTTATGAAGTAACTGCCTTCATAGATCTTACCAAATGAGTCATAAAACTATTCATCAATATCACTCCTTGTGCAGAACAGCACAGTTATGAGGTAAGCTCAGGGAGTTCTCTGATCAGAAAAGCTTACTCAGTTATTCCATTTGGAGGCTATAAATCATGATTTCTTACATTCAGTACCACTATTAAGTAAGGCATGAAAACTTCCACTATCATTAGTCAACAGCTAACAAGGCATTAACATTTTCATTAACAGTGCTGACAAATTCAAATTGATTTTAAAAGCTCATTTGCATCATATCCTGAAAACGTGAACCAGAAGGGAACAGCCTGACAATTTGATTATATGCTATAGGTTAAGTTTTTTTTTTTCCTATTTGTGTACTTCCATGTAATTCCAAAAGTATAGATTATGTCTAGTTATATTCTAATCCCCTCAGATTTTTAGTTTTCAACTGCTCTATTAACTTACAAATTTAGGGACAACAGCTATGTGATGTGCCAACTTCAGCCTGCAGTAAGAAACCACCTGTCTTAATATGCAGTGCCTAGACACAAAGGAACTACCAAAAACATTTGTCTTCCCTGCACCCTCCCCAAGGAACAGAGAAACAAGTTGAGAAGATGGAAGAGTACAGTATTCAGATAACCCCAGGTATGCAACATCCACAAGCAATTTCATTATTTTCATTGTTTTCAGTGGACACTGGTGGAGATTTTTTCCCTAAGTTTCAATAAAATATTTGGAACTGCTTTCGAATTTCATTCAAAGTCCTTCATTCAAACTAAAAACTGCTAGAGAGAAGGGAAACGTTATTCTATAGTTAAATCATAGCCTCTAAAGTGGACTAGTCAAATAATGCTACTGTATTCAAAATCTGGTACATAAACACATTGCAGTTTGTTCTCCTTTTGCAAAAAAACCCCACATTTGATATGAGAGAGAGCAAACAATTCTGTGAAAGACTCACAACAGTGTGTATTCTGGAAAGGAAAAGTGTGTATACAATGCAATAAAAAGTATAGACTTATTTCTTGGTACTTAGATCGAACACTGATACGGAGGAAAAATAAGTAGAAGAAGTATGGACCTCTTCTAAGAGAAAAGGAAACAAGAAAACATAAGGTTGAAAAATCAGTTCTGCTCAGCACTCTCCTTCAGTGTGGATGAAGAAATTTTGAAAGGCATTTATGAATTACTTTCCCTGTAGTAAATCCAAGGTCCTCCTTAATTCACATCACTTAACATTCATGAGGATGAACACTTCCCTGACTGCCATAAATTGGAAAATTCTAAGTATCTAGTAGAACTCCAGAAATCACAGGGAAATATAGACCTGCTACAATTGCAGATGCACAGCAAACTGAGACAAGCAATGTTATTTGACAAATACAGACTGTGAATTAAAAAAAAACACTGTAGAAAAGCTGGTGATGCTGCCTGTGCCATGGGTATGCCATATGGGTATAGGAAATTGCCCAAGGTACAAAGAACCTCTGCACATGCTCCATGATCAGATTTACTTCAGCTCTAATCAATATGTTTCATGCATCTTGTCTATACTGGAGCTCTTATTACATGCTCAATTGATTCACTGAACACCACCAAGCTGCAGAAGGTTATACTCCTGTGGATAAAGCAGATGTTGTTCTGACCTCCACCCACTGACTCAGAGAGCTAGTTTTCTGTCTGTCTTTGCTATCAAAAAATATCCCAGCTGCAGATTTTGCATTTGGATAACATATTCTGTAAACAGTTAATTCTAACTTCCCCTTATTTTATTAAAAACAAAATAAAACAAAAAAACAGCACCTAGCACAAAAATCCTAGGAAGCCACTTATTCCCAGTTTTATAGAAATAACCTACTTGAAATTTTGTAAACAAGCAGACAAAACCTAGAAGGTAATGCCAAAACAGTTACACTTCTTTTGAAATTTATGCGAGCTACAGATTAGTAAATAAATGCTTACGTATTATGAATACCATAGAATCATAATGATACAGGAATGCTTCCAGTATTTGAATTAATTTTTTACTCTTAAAATTAAGGCAGAATAAATGTAGAAACAAATTCTGCTCAATAACGAGATTTAAACAGAAAAGTTTTTCCCTCCGTTTGGAGAACAACTCAATCTGATTTTAAAAAAATCAAGTAGAGGTACAGAAAAGATTCTAAAGATAGCACTGATAAATGAAAGAGAGATATAAGGGGAGAATTAATGGATGGGATACTGGTTTTGAGAATATCGGATGTAAGAACGACCAAGAACAACTGGAGATAACAGATATACCAAACATTTGTTATATTTAGACTATTTAATAGGTTAACCTGAATGCTGAGAAAGCTTGGAGGCAAACAAAAGACTCTAAATTCACACTAAAAATAAGTAAAAGACTTTAACTCTCAGTACGTAAGAAGAAAAAATGCACACAGCTACCACCAGCACTGTGACATACAACCTGCTCTCAGTCAAAAAACAAAATGCAAAACAACGACCTACAACCAATCCTACACTGATTCAACCAGAGCAAACAGTGTGCAAGTCGAAAAGATAGAGCTTTTATAGGACACCTGTGAACTTAAGGACTTGATGTGAAGCTCAGCAGTTACAAGCCTTTACCAGATCAGGGTTTAATTCTTGGCAGATTTGTTACTTTGTTTAAAGGACTTAAAACTGTGTTAGAGCCAAACTGGAGCTTTTGGTTAGCAGGCAATAAACGTAACCCAGATTCTCTAAATCTATTTACTTAGGATTAAGGCTTAAGCTTGTTTCTAGTGATGCCAATAGGGCCATATCTGTAAATATGCATTTCAGAACCTGTGGCCTCATTAAGCAGCAATTTGATATAGATCACATTTAAAATCTCATTTCTTAATCCTAATATATATTGACTGTATGTGCCTTTCTCTTGTGTTTTGATCTGTCTTCTATCAGATCCCACTGTGTTTCACCCTTCCAGCTTCTGGAGTACAGAGTATCTAACAGAAAGAATCAGAGCACTTTCTCTTAGAGTCTCTGCAAGGGATGAGTGCACCTGTGAAGGTTCTGACCCTTGTTACTCGTACCCTGAGGGGATAAAGAGATGAATAGCAGCTACATACTTCAAAGCTCAGTTCTTGGAGAGTTTTTTTTTTATTTTTTACTTTTTTTTTTTTTTTTTTTTTAAACAGGCTTACCCAGAGAGCTTCCACAACATTTCTCTCAGCAGATAAAACAAGGAAAATCTCATGGACAGTATGATTTGTAGTAAGTAAAATTCTGGGGTTTACATGGTAAACTCCCTAAGGTACGTGTAGTTGGAGAGAGATGGAAAGTGTTTGATTCAAACTGCATAGGAAGGGAGGAGGAGAAATAGCATCTACTTCTGTATCTTTTGTGCAGACCTCAATAGATCAAAATCCACACACCACGCTTCAGTTTAATAAAGGCTCAAAAATCAACTCAGAAATAATGTCTTACCAGGACTTCAGGATATACTGTGCTATTAGAATATACTCTTAAATACATTTTAAAATGAAATTTTTAATTTTTTGTGGTTAATGAAAATACAACTTTTCCCACCATCCTCCTAGAACTAGCAATTATGATCTCTCTTGTACAATATCTAATATATATTCCTATTTGAACACTGCTATGCTTGTTACACTACTTCTAAAAATCCTAAAAGAAATTAGATTACAATGAAAGTTAAAGCTCATCAGCTTAAAGAAAAGGAAACAGAGCATCAAGTAACAAATTGTGAGTTTGTGTTTTGAAGATGAAGAATATGGTACTGTTAAATATTACTTCTAGAAAGGAAAATTGAGAAAGCCTATCAAAATGACAACTTCTATTTGAAACAGAACTTTTTTTTTTGGTGTGTGTAAATTCTGCTATGTCTGCAATATATGCTGCTCTGTGTACATCAAATGCAACATTAGAAGTCAAGCCTTTTTTCACCTGTGACCAACACTTGTTTCAAGTAAAGCTTTGGTAAAGATAGACTATGAAACAAGGGGTGCTTTTTTTCATGATTTGGAAAAAAATCCATTCTATCACATGATATATCTGAAACTTCTGCATGTTTCTGAAGGTATGACATGAGCTAAAGGACTGGAACCAGGATAGGTTGAGGCCAGTCTCTTTAGAACCAGAACCCATGACATACTCTGAACATTCATATCCATCCCATGAGGCTGCACCATTGGAACAGACTCAATTCCTACTGTCAGATAGTGTAGGCATGTGTGATGAGAGTGTCCTCTCACTCATCTTGGCAATTCTGACTCAAAGCATCGGCCTAGAAGAAGGCTGGTTGTTACTGCAGTACTTTATCTTATCAGCCTCCCCGACAGGAAAAGTGACTTTCCTGGAAGAAGCAGCATAATTACTCAAGGACAGTATTATGTGTTTTCTTCCTATTTTTGTTTTCTGTTTATCCTATTAGGACGATTGTTGGTATGCCTGTAGATGGTCAGAATGCCAGCTCATCTACTGAGTCATCCACAATGCACACAGACACTCATCAGAAGTGATAGTTATATAGAAGAATTACTGATACTTTATTTTTAAATTAAGACAGTTGATAATGGTTATGCAGAACTAATTCCATTTGTAAATCTGTAATCTTTTTCACTACTTTGAATTTCATTTTCCCCCTCCTGCTCATACAACCATTTAAGCACTACAAAGCCAATAGAACATGGTACGTTACATCATGAACAGTCTACCTGCCCAGATACCAAAGTGGTAAAGTATAAGTACCCAAGATTTTCTGAAACTCCATGCTTAGATTTCTTTCTTCTCCCTGGATGGCTACAGCAGTTTCATTTAGTCCTTAGCTATTGCATTACCAGTGAAAGAAAATGAAAGAAACTGCCACAGTTACTTGTCAATCCTGCAATTTCTCACTGTTCAGTAAGTAGTTTTGTGATTCATTCCAAGCAGACTTCAGCTTGGGTCAGGACATGAAAAATATTCTTGTCTTAAGCTTAAGAAAATACTTGTGTTTACAGGTAACCAAACCTAGTTTTCAGCTCCAGAAAAATGTGTTACCCCTTATTAAATTTGAAAAAGCAGGTCTATAATTTCATTATGTTCCCTCAGTGGGTGTAAGTGTAGATAATCTTATTCACTCAGGTGGAAGACTGGAGAAAGAAGTACAAAAGAAAAATGTACAGTTGACAATAATGTAGAAGTGATAAGTATTAATTATACTTCCTGATGGGATGTTCATCACTTTTTTATGCTTCACTTCGTGTCATTACAAAGATAAATGCAATTTTTTCCTTTCTACAAAACATTTGGAACATTCATGTTCACCAAAGGCCAAACCCATTTTGGTTTAATAAAAACCAGAACAACGGAAAAACAAGTGAAAATCTTCATACTTCAGATATTCTCTAGTACTTACCCCAAGCAAGAGGAAAAAATGAGAAAGATGGGTTTAGAAGCCAAAGGGAGCGTTCCTTAATAAAATCTCTCTATATAATGACATCTAGAAGTCATGCCAAATACTGCTTTTCAACCCCATTTCTTAAGCTTTGCTAGAATCAACTCCAAAAGAAGCGTGAAAATTGTTAGAAGTTTGGCAGATCAATTAACATCAGTAACTCCCTACAGCTTTCTTGATTCATTTCATTTCCTGTACTTTCCCTCATTGTTTCCCTTAAGTTGTTTTCCACTGTTCACTTAGAGTATAACTTCTTTGTGACAAGCCCTCCTTAAAAGCAAACACAAAGTCCAGTGAGATGAAGTCATGATACCTGGCTGAAGTCTCTCTGCTGTCCCATTTTAACCAATAGTGATAATAAGCAAGGTGAGTTATACTGGATACAAATCCAATATTATGACAGTTTATACATTTTTTTCCACTCATCTACAGTTTTATGTTAGATATAGTTTTATCCATTCTCCGGGTTTTTTTTTTCCCCCAAAATGACAAAGACCCTTTCTCAGCAGGGGGCAGGAAGGAGAAATGTTCCTTTTTTAGAGCAAAAGGAGAAGGAACTCTAAGACAATTACTTATTACTCTCTTCTCAAGTACGATCATTATCCTGCCTACAAATGGAAATGAGAAGCAACACTGAAGTGGAATTTTTACAATAAAATAATAATTAAAATAATAATTGATACAAAGTGGGATGCATTCTTAAACTTTGTTAAAAGATCTAGAGACTCCAAACCTTTAATGGCTTTTGAAAAGAAGTCAGTATATGCTTAATTATTGGGAAATTAGTAATGAAAAACAGTTCTTTTCTATTAAAACTTGGTAATTTAAAGGATGCACTAAGAACAGAGATCATTCATAGTTTAATGAGGAAGGGAATTAAGATGTAATTTTCACTCTTCCATCTAATAACACAGCTCTCTCAAGCTCTGGGAGCATTCCTTAAGCCAAAGGTGCTGGCTTCCTTGAAATTCTAGGTAAGAATAGATACACTTAAAAGACATGAATAGAATAAAAGGGCATGAATAAGCAGCATTTACTAAAATGAGGTTAAGGAAATTATAAGGGAGATCCCTGAAGAAGATTTAACACTGAAGATATAATATTAGAATGAAGAATAAAACGAAGGTTAATCTTGATAATGAAGGACTTAACCCAGAGAAAATGTCATTATTGATATGTTAGCATGTGTAGAGTTGGAGTGAGAATTGGAGGGCTGGAGACAGCCAGTGATGCATCCTCTGAGCTACTGCATATTAGGATTAATACAAAGCTGTAGAGAGTAGTTGACTGACAGCAAGCATGCATTTGTAAAGGCAGCAATCCCAAGCAAGACAGAGGGGATAAAGAGTTTAACAGACTAGCCAGTGGCTTGTTCATACTGTCCTGGAGGATATGTTCACTTCTGCTGAAAGCTTCCATTTCCAGTAAAGCATCCTGATTACAACTCTGATCTAATACAAATATTAGCCAATTATCTTTGAAATGTAGACCAAGGTTGAGGAAAAAAAAGATCAGTACAGGGAGCTTGAGCCCCCTCCTCCAGCTATCACTGTACTGTGAGGGGAGAGACTGTTCCTCAAGAAGCAATAGATAATTTGTTATGGGTTTTATTCTTATTGATTCAATTTTAATGATTACTTCAGTACTTCCAAAACCCAAATTACAACCCTTGTTGTTGAAGCATCAATTTATTGATTTCCACTCTGCTGCATTTTGCCTATATCATCAAAACTAATTTGTTTTAAAATAATGCCCATTTAAGATACAGACATGCTTTAAAATAAGGTAGCTTTCAGTATTTTCCTGCAACATACTATTTGCCTTTCCTTCAGAAATATGCAGAGCATAGTTGAAATAACTGCAGTATTTTCTCAGCAACGCTGATTACTTATAATAGACAATAGGTGAGCTTAGGGAAAGGAAGGCGAGAATATTCCTAATGCTAAGTCCTCTAGAGCTCAAAGATAAGGAAACATTCCTAAAATTGCAGTGAAAATAGTTTCTCCTGTAGGTGTGTGAGAAGAGCAATTCAGAATGAGTTACTATTTAAGTTAATTATGGAAATAACTTTCACACTGATCTTACTGTTAACAATGTCTATACTAGGCGTTATTGAGCTTCATAACATTGAGATCTGAGCAGCCTCTACCACCACAAATAGGACCACCAAGCCATTTAAAAGAAATCTGATGCTTCCAACAGCTAACAACTATTGATTTATCTTTCACTGTTGCTTAAGAACGGAAAAATAATTTCATAAGAACAGTGCAAAAGTGCAGTTCAGACTCCCAGTGCACTGGAAAAAGAGCAAATGTAATGACTTCCACTTTTCAACCATTGCACTATGGAAATCTTCACAGGTGTCAGATAAAGGTTTCCTGTGTTGTGAACACTTGTTTACAGCAGTGCTGAAAAAGAAGAAATCCACATTATAGGATGTGCCAACTATCCCTTCATCTGTCCATTTAAGCTAAAAAACACTAGGATCTCCTGTTGGTGTGAAGTTCATACCAATCTTATTAATCATCAAGAATGGTTTTAAGATTCTGACTTTTAATGAGACCTACATCATTCAGATAGCTTTCAAGCTGTGATTCCCCAAAATCTCACAAATTCAGCCTGTTTAAACAAATCTTTGGCTTCCTTCATGAGGACTTCATGACAAACATTGGTGTTTCATTGAGGTAATTGGATCCTTGCATCTCACTTTTTTGCAGATATACTATTTTGAAAATAAAGGAAGTTGCATCTTTATAAACAAAGTCAACTGTTCATTGACATTCATTCTGTTTATCCTCTGAAGGTAGTTTGGAACTGTGCCTCTTTGTGGCAGAAGCTGCAAATTCTTTAATCAAGATATTGTTCGTTGATTAAGTCAATTTTTGTTAATGAACAGGCAAATCAATACCAGGCCTAGAAAATGAACACAGGCAAACATAAGTATTTCAACAAAGAAACTTGCACTTTCAAACACAACCATCTCATAGAATTACAGAGCTCTCTCTACTTCGTGATTTTTTTTTTCTTTCTTCCCCATGTTTGTAAAGTTCTCCGCCATCTTTCAGAATGCATCTTAAAGGCAGCCTGTTGCATAAAGACACAGCTCTGCACCTGCCTTTAGCTGCCTGGATAAGGGTCAGCTCAGACCCTGAAGCTGTGGAAGTCATACTAACTTGGTTCCCAGCTCAACAAACTGCTCATACCTCAGAGTTCGTTAGGTGGGGTTCAGACACAAGTTGTTTACATGTGACCAACTTGTGCTAAGTTGGCTCTCATCTAAGTAACTTGAGTCTGTTCTACTCTACTTCTGAAACAAAATCCTATATTGGAATATGTGGGAAAATTTTAAAAAAGCATTTAATTTTATGATTTTCCATCTTTGACATGATGTGGTAACCTGCAGGGCACTGCTTCTTCAGTCTCGGTACACACAGACTCCAACTTCTGCAGCAGAACAAACCATCTTTTTTCAGAAAAACAACATTCTAACACTGAAACAGGAGAGACTTCCAAGCTATTTTTATAGTTTTTTGATACTTCGTAAACTAAGAAGAGGTTTTAGATCTGCCTGATCCAAAGGAAGCCCACATAGTGACCTGTAAGAATCAAACTGGGCTCCAAATTAGATCCAAGTCCTTGCAGGGTCTCATCTGAAATAGATTTTACACCTGTCATCTTCATCCCTTTTACATTCCTACCACAGCCAGAACTGCCCAGCTCACCATGGCACATGATAAAACGTAGATTAGAGCATGCAAAGACTTCCCTGTATACAAAGATGGAAGTGAGCAGAACCAGAAGACTTTTTAAAACTGACAAAAAACACATTTGGTTCTGCTAATTATATCTTTTAGCATTTGATCCACAGTTTTCAGCATTTTACAAAGCAACGGTACTTAATCAACTCACTTGTCTACTAAAGAATTATTTACAGGGTTGCCTATTTTGATTCATCATCTAATATCTTAGGCTGGATAACTGCAATGAACATTTACATAATCACATTCTTAAGTTATTGATTGATGCCTTTGTAAAAACAGCATTTTAATTGTAACTATCTGTTGAATTGGACAAAATATTCATGCCAAGTCTCCTATTTTCTAAACTCTGTGCTGAGTTTGGTACAGCTTTCACATTCCCCAGATAAAACTATTAAGGATACTAACCATCAAGAAAAAAAGGCAAATAAATATTCTCTAAAGGCAGCTCACTGAATTAGACAGTTTTCTTTACAATTGAGAGTTCAGAGTAACAGTATATTTATTTCCAACCAAAAACAGTTCAAAGTGTTCCAGCACTTGTAAACAGCGCTAGAATTCAAGTAAGGGAACAAAAAATTCTGTATTTCAAAGATGTCTCAGCTCTCCAAATCGCCACAGGCATTAAGAAAAAAGTTAAAAACTTTTTCATGTCCGGAAAAGTTTCTGCTGAATAGCTTTGTATGAGTCTCTAACCCTCTTCTGAAGAGAACACTCAGCATGATGCTGTAGCATGAGAACATTTAGAATACCACCGTTCTGAAATCCTTCAGATGCTGCACTGAAATTCTTCAGATGTTTGACACAACAGTATATCTAGGAACAAAAAATGGCTGCTGAATAAGCAGAAGTATGATACTCAGTAATCAAGAGATGACACCGAATAGATAATTTCATCTAAAATTTGGAATTCCCCTTTTTATTCAGCACTGCAAGGTTTCTGAAAAGCAATTCTCAGTTCTGGAAATTGAGATTTGTTTCATTTTGCTATAATAGTGCTTAAATAAGAACTGCCTGTCACCTCAAGATAACAATAGACTATTCCTGAGCCAAAATTGGCCAAATTAATCATTTTCCAAGCAGAGTGTTTTATGACCACGGTGGAAATAGCTTTTTCACTGTATTTATGGCTAAAGCAAACCTGATGTATGGAAAATGCATGACAAAGATACAGTCACGCATTTGACAACGTTCCGTTAAATCCCATCACAAAATATTCACTGGCATAACCTGCAGATCTTCATACTTCTGTTCGGTGCCCTTACCAAGCCTTCAGCTGTCCTAAGCCTTTGTACACTGAACTTTTCTCCTACAAGATATTCAAGACATACAATAAGCGTTGGAGTTTTTCTCCTATTTTTACTGGACAGACAATTGCATTCATGAAGCTCAGAGCATATTTCACATGAATGAATTTGTTGAATTCAGCATAGGTATGTGACATTCTCAGAACAAAGATCATTTAACTTAGATGTAAGAATTTTTATCATTATTATTACTTTTTTAAAAAACAGGAGAATACTGGTAACAGTTTTTAGAGCTCCATAAGGAAAAACATGAACAAACCAAGGAATATTCTCTTTATAAGAGACTCTTCTAGATACGGAGTCAGATACTACATGTTCCTCAGCTCCAGAAAATCACATTTTCTATCAACATAAACATGAGGAATGAAGATGAAGTCTCCTACTGACAGTTAAGTATTTGGTGACGCTTGTGGTCTAACCAAAGCCTATTTACTGAAACCTGCATAATCACAAAGCATCAAAATATTCAGCAATCATAAATCCCCTTTTAACGTGTTACTTAAAGCAAGAGCAATATTATATAGTCATACTTAGCAGGAGTAAGTCTTTGTGCTGGAATGACCCATGAATCAATAAAACCTAACAGAAATTGATTTGAAGGGGGTGATTCTGCAAAAAATTATGTTGAATTATGAAAAAGAGTAAAACTAATTACCCTAGCACTGTATTCCACTTAACGGTCAATTAATATGCAGTTTAGTTGAACAGTTAATGAACATAACTTACATAGTTTATTTCCACTACTAGATTTATTTACTTATTTAAGTCACAATTAAAAAATTGCAAACAAATACACAAAGATGCTAATCAATTCACATCAAGTTACATTAATCATTCACATTTTGGGAATTCCTTAATTGTTGAACAGTTACTTCTGTATCATAACATGTTGCCGATGTTACTGGAAATGAACATATTTGGTTTTTTCCTCCCAGAAAATAAATGGGTATTAGTTTTACATGTATACATGTTCCTACACAAATTGAAACCACTCTACCAAAAAATCCTAAACTCACCTGCTTTGATGTACACCCATCAAACCTTATCCCCTTTGTAACACAATACAAATTCCAATGTGGCTCTTTGAAACGCATTGCTAAGCCTACTGTAGCAGCAGTACTGCCTTAATGATTATTATTTAGGATCACATTAGCCTCACAACAGTTGTGTCATTTATCTGCTTCCTTTTCCATTACTTAATGTTTCTCTACGTCTTACTGCTCTGAGCAGGGATCTGAAAATAGCTGGCTATTATATAGTAAATCATTGGGCATTCAGACTTCATTTCTGTACATATAGATTTAAAGATCAGATTTTTTCTTTCTCTATATACTCTATACTGATCCAGCTATATAGAATTCTTGAAGTAGAATTTAGTTGTACATATATCAGCTGTAAAGACTTTTTTCATAATAAAATAAAGCCACTTAATGCAAATATAAATCACTTGATTTACACAATAATTATTGTGAGTATTTATGCAGCACGGGGAACTTCTGCAACATCTCTGTTGTCTCAATGGTTATTTTTTGTTATCAGAGTACAGATTGCCACCAATTTATATTTTCAGCAATAACTTCAATCCTTTGTTTTATTTAGGAAGACAACCTGACCCAGGAATCTACTTGTGTTATCTGGCTAACGAATGTTAGCCAGATTTGCCAGACCTCACACACTCTGGAGAGCAGCCACATCCACATCACAGAACTTTTGGTTAAATTCTCTCCCAGTCCCAGATGCTACCAGTTTGACATAGGTTTCTGATTGACCGTTCCATGCTTAAATTAATTCTCAGTTGAATCTACCAGGAAGTCTAAGAATAAATTACTAAGAACAGGGAAAAGAATGAGAGCCCAATTGACAGCCTGGATACATTTATATACTACAGTTTCAAAAATCCCAGGGAGCAGATAATCAAAGAACACCAGCAGTGTGGGATCCTTGTCCTGAAGAAGTCTTCAAAAAGCAGTACTACTCTCCACATCCTTCCTGAATCCCCCAAATTAGACACTGACTATTTACAAAGGACAAAAAGGAGCCTTTCAAAATATAAAAGCCCTCTAAGGTAACACGTGAAGAATAGTCCCTTCTCCCTAAAGTATGTTGTTCTATCAGATGTTCCTGTAAAATATTTCCTTTTGTCCTGTCAATGATTTTAAGATCATAATGTATAAACCAAAAGTAGTACAGTTCCTCATAAAACACTGTCTCTCTATTTAGACGACAAGCTGAGGGCTGGGGAAATACTGTTTATTTCAGTCTTCACTTAATTTTTTTTCCTCTGTGTTTACTGCTATGTAAGAACAGTGCTCTTCTGATATTTATCATGTTGCTTTGCACTGTGTTAGTCCCAGGTAGTATTTCTATATAACATACTCTCAAGGGCTATGCATTCCCAAACTAAATGTTTATCCACACAAAGTAGAGGAAGTGATGATGAAAAGGTAAAGGGAAATTAGGAAGACTTGGAGGTATGAAAACAATAGTCCTTAAGGAACAGATAAGCCACAGCCTGAAGTTCACAGAAATTTTAAATATGGTAAGGCAGGCAAAAATAAAAAAAAATCAAGATCAAGGTTTAAAGATATTTTTCAAGTGCATAAAGGACATGTTGACAAAAGGGCTCTGAAGGACAGCAAGAGATAATTATTGCTGAAAGTAACAGGTGTTTTAGAATTGATTTTAAGAAATGAAGATGTGCAACACAAGGTTATATTCATTCAGGTTTAGATCGTTTTATGTGAATATTAAATAATTCCAAGCCCTTCAATCCTTTCAGTGTCCAAAATGGAATCTCTCTGATACAAGATCCTTTGCTAACAAACCCAGCAGCATCTCAGAGGAAGTCAGATGAGTTTTCAAAGAGTTTAAATCTGCCGTGATCATCAGCATACAAATCCAAGCAGTATTATTAAAACACTTGCTCAGAGAACAAGAATCTGAAGACTCATTCCATGTTTTTTGGACTGTGGAAATTCACTTTTTTTTTTATCTTTCTCCTTCACCTGTTTAAGGGTTTTGTTGTTTATTTGTTTAACTTCGTGCTTCTCTGCTGTCATGACAGCAAGATATCTATCTGGAAAGGAAACTATGATTCAGTCATTTAATGATTCCTTAAGGCAGACACTTAGAAAATCACCAGTTATTGACAGAATGAAGAGCTGGTGGTCTGTACTAGCAAGTATGTATTTCCACACTTCCTAGCTGGTATGACAAAGCTCATATACCAGTTTCTTCATTTTCTTTTCAAGAAATGCAATGTGCTTTGTGGTATACGAGTCATCAAGCAGGTGGATCACGAAGTCCTCTACAATACTTAACAGACTTTGAACATTCACTTCATGTGTCCCTATCTTTTCTATTGACTTCCTATGAAAATTCAAGAGAACAAAACTGGGAGGAACATTTTTGGATCCACTAGATACGTAAAAACAGCACTCATTTTCTGTTAAAATTTTACACTGGTTTCCAGTTTCTAATAAGACAAAAAAATGTAGTATGACAAAGCACCAGCCTAGTCAAATATCCCCAACTCATTTTTTGAAAATGCATTATAAACCAAAAAAGAATTTATAGTGAAATGAAAAATAACGCGAGCTGTTACTGAGAATAGAAATGGAATTCATAAAGACAGTTACTTATCAGGAATTACTTTCCTACAGATACTAAAAATCATGTATTAAAAAATCCCTTACCTGCCATAAAGCAGCAGGAGAATGAAAGGAGAAAAAGGTTAAAGATGGCCTTGGAGCATATTTTGTAAAAGACCTATGACTGATGGTTAAGAAAGCCTGAAGCAAAATAGAGATTTTCCTCAGGGTGTAAGGATTCAGCTAAAAAGAGTTTTCTGAGACTGGAGCTGGGCCTTTATAATCTCCAAGATAAGCTCAAGATAAATTTGAAGTGATTTGTGGTAGGAGAATAATTTCTTGCTAAAATAAGAAGTTGTCATACAATCAACCTAGGGAAAAAGTTTTCAGATACAGGGAATCTCAGTGATGAAACAGACGTAGTATAACACACATAAATACTGGTAATACTGTAAGCGTGGGCATTTTGCTTAAGTCTGTTTAAAAGCTTGGACAAGGAGAAATTAAAAGCAGATCTGCAGCTTCATTTTCTGACTGACCATTTTGAGGAAATTTTTAAAACTCGTTTGAAAGCCAATTTAAAGGTTTATTTCTAAGTAGGACGTCAATATTAAGATATCACAGTTCCACAGTCACAATGAATTCTGACTGATGAGAAGTCTGCGACTTCTTCAAAGGCAGCCATTACGACTACACAACTCAATTATTGGAGCAGAGCACTGCACTCAGTTTATCTGGCAAACTCCATTCAGCTCCCGCAGCAGTGCAGTACCAGTGCCTCCAACTGACCACCTTCACAAAAAAAGTCAGGATTCTTCAGTTATCAGATCTTTCCTCACCTCAAAATTACTTGGGTTTATTCCATTGCTTCACCTCCTAGTAAAGGATAGAAACTCCTCTGTCAATTCCTCTTTCATCCGGTACACATTGTTCCTCCAGTGATAGGAAAGCAAGATGATCTAGGGATCTCTTGATGTGAAGCATGTGAATATTGCTCAACAAAGGACAGCTGTTACCTTAAAGTTGTGTTTATGTTTCTTTCATTACTTATTGTGAACATCCTACTTCAGTTCTGGTAATACACCAGCATTCTGAGTCTTGACATTTAATGTAATCTTGTGATCACTACGACTGACAACCATAATTATCTATGGTAACTTAGTCTCCTTTTACAGCTTTTACGTTCCTTTAGAACGACCTTCCCTCTTGTCTCTCAACTAATTTTTCATTTCATCAGGACTTTAATATGTTTGGTCTTGAATTTTCTCATTATTTTGTTAAAAAAATCCTTTCAGTATAAATTGAGACTCCTGAAAGAAAACATCATGCTATCAAAGAACATTGAGATAATAGGAGTTAGTAAATAAGTATTTGTACCATGCACACATTTATCCCCCCATAAAATCTCCAAAAACTTCCGCAGCACTTGAAGCATAGAATAAGGCTGTCAGCAGCTATACATAAACACAGCTCTCATGGATTTAATGCTGCCTGATCACACTTTAAACAGAGATAAAAAATAAAAAATTAATCTGTCATACTAATTTGAAAGTAACAGAGGATAAGTCTTACTTTGGCCAAAGTAATGCATCCACATCTTAAAAAACTTAAGAACTTCAGTAAAAAGCAGTAAGTTATGATAGGGAGAAATTAGGTGTTCACACAAATATTTTGCTTTCTTTCTAGCTGTCTTGTTACGTAGGAGCAACATCTTACAACTTTCAAATGTTAAGATATTTCTATACATTTATATTTTGGCTCAGCATTGGAAGAAAAAGTATCAGAAGTAAAAATATACTTCGGTCTAAATCAATGCTTTTTCTAAAGCAATTTACCCATTATGTTAAATACATATTGCAAGCAAAAATAAATGAAAAATCGCACTTAATTTCCACTGTTTTGTTTCTTATTGAAAGCTTGTAAATACAAGCTTGCAAAATATGGTGTATATATATATGAAGTATATTTAATCTCAGACTAAATCTATAGTATACATCTCATTCCAATTTTCTCCCCCTAGTCATTTTCCCTCAAATTTATGCAACTTATCTGTATACACAGAAGAAATGGTCTAATTTTAAATGTTCTAAATAAGTTTCATCTTTACATTCGTGGACTCAAGCATGCCTTGCATCTCCTGATGTTGTCTTTTATCTGTGAAAAAGAAAGATGGTCATTCAGGTATAATCTTTTCTTTGTTTTATTAGTTTTATAAATTGCGTCAACAATTTCACCAGCTACTCCATGTCAAAAGGCATGTGGGAATTGCTACTTCTAATCATGCAGCCATTAGAAAGATTGGTTTTCCTTGAAACAAGCAGCAAGACATTACATCTTAATAGTGTATCTGCATGTTGTTACAGATTTTCCCTATTGTCCCCTTCCCAGGATGAAGCTTGTCCACGCTGTGTCCTATAATGGATAGTGTACTTACAAACAGGGTCAGCCACAAATCTTTTTCATAATGAATGCTTGGATCATTAGATGTCCACTCCACAGAGGGAGTGCATACATCTGTGCATAATAAATCAATAATGCATATAAGAAACATTCCCTTTTCTCCTAATTTTGGGAGATCATTCCATTTGTTCCTACTGTTCTCAGATAATCCTATTATGAGCCACCAGTTACTTGAGAGTTTTTAATTCCACACTTAAAAATTTAGAGAGGAGGGTGAGAAGTGTTGTGGTGTTTTCAGTTCTAATTACATACTTATAGAACTATATTCAGCACTGATATTCCTTCTTAGTAGTTATCAATTTGACCTCTAATGAATAGAACAGATTTATGGGAAGCTCATTAAGGAGTCAGGTTGCGACTTCAGTGAATCACAGTGACTGATAATTAGCAGCATATACTGAGCAATTTATGAGAGCTCAAAAATTGAACTTCTGCACTGTAAACTATAGGAGAGTACAGAGACAAGAGAGTTAATTTTCTATTCTCTGCTCACAGGAACAGAAAAAATCTGTGGTCAGTCCTGATTCCCCAAAGGATTGTTTTTTCACCTCAAATGCTCCTTTTTACTCAAGACCAAAAAAAATGAATAGGAAATGAAAATAGTTGCTGCTAGAACATTTTAAGATCAAACAGTGGTGGCAACAAAAAGGAAAGGCATTGGTTGGGTTTAGGTGCTCTATGACCATACTTGCCATAGACATAAAACATTGCGTTTAATCTCACTATTTCCTTGTTCTTTACATGTTAAAATAGGGTCAGTCACTACTTCCACAGATGAGAAAGGGTAGTCATGACATCTCATTGAATAGGACAAACAGCTAAAGATTAAATAGTATAAAATTTTTCTTGCCATATAGATGCAAAAAAAACTACTATATGCAGTAAGTATAGTGGTCATTTACAGAGATGTTCCTTGTGCAAAAAGAACTCATTAAAACAGCCCGCAGATGTGGCTAAGTATTTCAACAATTTGTACTGTTTGGGGGTTGGTTTGTTGTTTTGTTCATTTTTTATTTCATAGTGAAAGAGAATAGAAAGACTTTAAAGATTACTGATGATCTGTGTATTTGTCCTCCAGAAAATCGACTTCAAGTGCTGACTTCTGCATTCATGTACTCTTGAGACAAGCTACAGATCTACAGATGAAATGCTCTACTTCTATTTCTGTTCCTCGAGAATGCTCCTTGACATGAAGAGCTTCTTTAAGGAAATTGTAGATAGGATTGTTATTAATTTTCACTGTTTGAAAATGTGACAACTATACTACATAGACAACTACAGCAAGATTCCATGCCAAGCAAAGTTACTTTAAATATCCTTTATAATCTGAAATATTTACTGCATTATATACTAAGAATGCTGTGGGAAGACTATTCTGGCTGGATCCAAAATTCCAATTTGAAAACTATTGTAAAGCACATCCTTCCAAGAGTGCATAATTAGGCAGCATTTGTTAGAGTCAATTTGAGTGCATAAATTATTGAACATGGGTTAATTTCAGTTGGTTTAAAAGCACCACCTGTTCGCTCCTATTAAAAAGTGCCATAATTTCTGTTTCAGTGAAGTATTTAATCCTTACATATTTAGTTTCATCCTTTCAGTATGCAGTTGGTTTATGAATATCCTCCTCTGCTCACAGAGTCAACATGTGCCCCATTTATTGAAAACATAAGCAGTATATTGCCTTTGCTCTTCACACATATAGTGAAGTATACAATTCAAAACATGTTTTCCAGCTGAAGAAATCAGGGTGCAGATCAGGGATGCTTGGACACATGTACCAGTGCAGTATGTGAAGGCTTAAATGGCAGCGAGACAAACTGCTGTTCATCAGTGAAGTTTAGTGCAGTGGTGGTAGCTGCTACTTTATGTGGTGCTCATGAGATGCAAGTCTTAATGACCGTTAGAAAACAACTTCTTAAACAAAGGCTTTCACAGCATTTGTAGGATTTTGTTCCTCTTTATAGCTGCTATATACCAGACTTCTGTAGATTTTTTTCCTTATCTCCAAACAGCAAGCTTAAAAATGGTTTGACAATTGAAGTTTTAAGAGCAACTCTATGCACTGCAGTGAGCCAAAACAAATCACTATGGATTTCATTGAAGATTTTTCTCCAGTGAATCCTTTTATCCCTCACGCTATGATGAACCCTTGACTTATCTAGCAATTGATGAGAAGATGGGAAAATCCACAGCTTGGGAGAAGTTTACAATTCACCTAAAATCTGTGAGGATCCACAATACATTGACCCTGCAGTACTTTTGCAAGTAAGAAGGTTCATAGCTTGCCTTAGAAAAAAACTCATCTTAGTTCTTAATCCTGTGTACCAGGAAGAGACTACTTTAACATGTTTTAAAATTTCAATATTGTGCTGTGATATCTTAGAACAGTCTAACAAAAAAATGTGTATTTATCAGATGTAGCTTGGAAAAAAAATACTGGGATATTTTACTCAAGTTCTTCCTTAAAAATATATTCCTAGGACACTGTCAGTTCTTAAAATAAGACAAAGTGAGCTGTAGACACTACAAAAGCATAACTGTCAGTAGTATGAGATGTTCAAAGCAGTGAAATATTTAAAGTCTTTCAGCATAAGGGACAGTGGGAATTCTGTGGATGCTGGGCTCAGTCACCCTCTTTTTCCCTTCTGACTGTTGAATTTAAAGCCCTAAGCATTCAGTTTCATCAGACGTTAAGAAATTCATGAAAACAAGCCCTACACAAAGTAACACATGGCTGCAGAAATGTGAACATAGCAACAAGGTAGAGATTGGATTAAAATGTTCCTCAGAAAAGGAAAACAATCTAAGATAATCATTCTGATAAAATTAAGGAAAAACAAGAACACACACGTGTAAGACCCCTGAGAGTACTTCGAAGGCATTCCATCTTCCTCCTGTTTCTGTTTACTCCTCTGCCTTTATATCAGTGTTTAATTCTACATCTTGCAGAGAAATGCAAAGAAAGTAAAAGTTTTAGGAAGTGCATGCATGACAGAAATAACAGGAACACAAATGCAACGAGTGCCAAATCTTGAATGACAGCGAGTCACTCAGTTCTTCTTCACAGTAGCTTGACTCTTGTGTTTACAAATACATCCGGTCATTTTATTACCATAAGCTTAAACTGATTCCTGCAGCTCTGAGAGTTCAGTCTGAATTCTATAGAGCGATACAGAAAGTACTGGAACCCTCTTGCAAGAATGTATTCTTACTCATAAAAACTGTTACCCCACATTAAGGCATGAAATACTACAAACTCACTCAGCTAGACAAAGGGTATAGGTCTTTACCACAGTACACAGCAGAGATTGGCACTGAGCACTAAAGATATACAACTCTTTATGATCCCATCCTGTAGCTGCTCACACAAAAGAAATATTTCTCTTTCACTTCCCACAGATCCAGGCCTTTTGATTCTGGTTTGATGTGAGTTTACAAAAACATAACTGTGAAATCAAGTTGGTTTCACCCAGCTTGAAGTCAAAAACAGTTCATTTTGTACACTTCCCATCACACTTAGAAGGATGTTCATCCAATCAATCTTTTCTTCACGATCCTCTAGCAAATTTATAACAGTGATGGAAAACAAAGCTCATTGATGTAGGAGGCCTACATAGTTATTCCAGACCTAACTTATCAAATTGGCACTACAAGATCTCCAGTATTTGTAAAGTAGTCATCACAAAAATATAAACAATATACTAAGATGATTAAGAATACTTTTATTTGTATAAGGAAGCAGAAAATATTCTAGCATTTTTTTCCTTTTGATGTGAAATGTTATCTACCAGACAAATCCAGGCTTTTTTTTTTTTTTCCTATTTATGCGTATGCAAAATCAGTGGAGAAATGCATTTGGATGTTTTTTATTGAAAAGTAGCTGCTTACATAAATCCTCAGGTATGTAAGATTAATTGTTCCCTTTTTAATCTCTGTTCAAAAGAATGCACCTGCTTTTATGATCAAATCAGATTTTACATCCCTCTTAAAGCATTTGACAAATTAAAAATGCATATACCCGTATATTCAGAAAGATCCTTGTAATGCTATTGATAATCACCCACATATTATATCTTTGCAAGATCTGTGATGAGCTGTCACGCATAAGATGTTTGCTACAATATTTGCCTTAGCATTAAGGATATTTTCCATTAAGGTTGACAATCATACATATTTTATAAAGGAGAGGTTGGCATTTCAAGGACTAACACAGATGCTAGATGTCAGGCTGAAGAAACATCAGTATTAAATGGGGAAATAAATCTTTGGAATACTCTTCAGGTTCATAGAATGACCAAATAGCAAGCTTACAAAAGCACGCAAAACTGAGAAATCCTTGACAAGCACATACAAAGGGTTCTTGCATCCACATTAACCACCAAACCACATACAACTACTTCTAGCCTCACCGGAAGCTCAGAGAGGTATTGTTGAGTTTTTCTAGAAGGGACACTATCTGCGTGTACATCAAGGAATCTAACTATTCCCTGACAAAGTTTGTCTTATGAGCTAGCTTAGATCTAAATAAAAAGTTCAGGTCTATAATGAAGTACACAGCAAACATTTTCATACTTATTACAGAATCTTATATATTCATTACACGCCCTAAAAACCCATTCCCTTATCTTGGATTTGGGTGAGACAAAGGCAAAGCTCAACTCTTCCTCAACAGGAAGCTAAAAACTACCCACTGCAGAAACTAATTTTCTGCTGTTCACAATGAAACAGCAAGCTAGGACCAAGTAGAACAAGCACGGTGCAGTGATAAGCTCCTAATGAAGAAGTCGTTTTATTAGATGAATTATCACTCAGAGGACATTTCTCACTTCTCCTCTTCCATTCTGTATGCTAGATGTTTATATGAACACTATCACAAAAATTTAAAAAAAAAAAAAAATTGATAAAGGCCTGGAAACACCATCTAACTTATACAGCAACACAGAATCAGCGATTACAAAATTGAGACTATACATGTGAAACTCTGCTTGTATCAATATACCTCCTAGCATCTACCTAAATTAGAAGCATTTGCACTGGACTTGTGGAGTTGAGTACTAAGAACTACAATGCACATTTAATTATCTGGCGTACAACGCTTGTCAAATCAGTAAGACACTTAATGGCATATACAATACAAAGGCTTGTTACATCAAGCACACTGCCAGCAATAACTATTTGCCATCCAATTACAAAATACACTGAGTTTCCTGCTGAGTCACCTCCAATTCAGTTTCTCATTGAGAATTCACCTAAACTATTCGCCCACAAATTAAGAGCACTGAATGCTAAAACAGACATTGAGTTCTATCATCTTTCAGTGATAAGGAGGTCTAACTGCAGCTGACAAGATCTGCTTTATTTTTCTTTTTCCAATTCTGAAATAACTCATTGTGCCTCTTAAAGGCCAGAAGATACATACTTTGACTATTTTGCAGGATTTTGCATGACCTGCTGTGATACATCTTGTCAACGCTTTTATTTCATCTACTGAGTATGGTTCAGATATCATCTCTAGAATAATCAGGTGGACCACAGACAAAACAGTGTTAACTGTTTCTGTTTTTACTCACTAGAAAGACCTCTTAACCTGAAGATACATTTCAGTGCACAAACCAGATATTCTATCAGCAGAGTAACCAGCAGGCAAGCATAACAAGATACAAAAAGCAGCAATAACAGCTAAGCAACAAGATCCCAGGCTGCAGCAACCAAAGACAGAGAAACAAAACTGCTTACCTTCAGAAGGCCTCAGCTATACAGAGATCTCCAGCAAAATGCCTGGCTCCAGCCCTTCCAGTCACTCAGATGCATTGCAGACAGCTGAACTCCCCTGGATTGGCCCTACCTTCCCAACCAGGTGCTTCATTACTGGTTTAAGCTGTGACTTAGCATTTCTGCTACAGCAAGAGCATTGAACTTATACAAACGTGAGCCATGTAAGATCAAACAAGTATCTTGTTACTCCCTATGAGACTGACTATGTTATATACCATATCCTTTTTCCTTTCCAATTGAGTTATTTAGATTATGCCATAAAAAGCAAAATCCAAATAAAATTTAAAAATTGAATCCAAATTTTACTTTAATTTCCAAATGCCACACAGTTGACCTGAGATAGTTATCCAGAACCCTGGTTATTCATTGTACTTCACCTAATCTGATTATCAATAAAAATTTCCTCAGTAATTTGCTAGAAAACAGCTTCCAGGAGGTCTTCCTAGGAAACCAGGAGGTCAGTACAGAGCACTGACACATACTTCAAAGATGTTCCAGTGAAACTGATTAAGAACAAAGCCTACCAAGTACAGTTGATTAAGTCTGTTAGAATTTTTCAATTACTACAGATTTCTACATTGAAGACTCTTATATATGGTACTGATGATATCTGAAAGCAACTAAAATATACACATATTGAGAACTTGAATAAAAAGAAAATAACAAATGAGATATCGGCAGCCTAAAACTTATTTGTCCGTTAGTATCAGCAGCAATCTTTGCACCTGAATTTGATGCCATTACCAGACAGGCTATTATCTGGAATTTCTTCTGAGTTGAAAAATTCTGGCTGACAAACTTAGCATCAGAATCTGCTGAGTCATCAAAGTTCAGATATTCAGTTTCACGCAGAACAAAAAAATATCACCCATTTTCCTTGCAGTCAGCCCAGCCCAATACACAGTCCCAGTACAGCCACTTAGAAACCATGGACTCAAATACTTGCAAAAAGTTTCATGTTTCTGTTGTCCCAAGTATCAAAGAAAACTTCAGAATACTGAAAAATGCATCAGAAATACACACAGGACACAAAGCTAGCTCAATTACTGAAACAGGAATTCTCAGCTACAACCAAAAAAGAGGTAGTCACACATGCATCAGTTTGTAACTGCATTTTCCTGTCCTGTACATGAGAAGCACATTTCTGAAGAGAAGACGACATACAGAAGAACGTGAGGAAGTTATCCTTCCATATAAATTACAAATGCAGACATTTACTTCTGAAAAAAATGACATACACTAAGAAAGAATGTGCTGTTCATTTTATGTTAACATTGCCCTGTATTTTAGCATGTTCAGCCTCTGAATAAGTTAGTGCCTTCAATGTTTGGTGTGCTGCATTCTTAAATCAACATGTTACTAAAAACAGTGATTTTAACAATACTTTGCAATAAATGGTAAGACATACTGCTGCTGACTACGTCACTGTTCTTTTGGTGCATATTCAGGCTTTGTTTTCTCTGTGGTGTAATAGTCACCTCCCTTGTTTTTTTTAGTATAATTTAGTAATCAGAGTGGAAATTCCAGTGAATGTTTATTATTTATACTATCGACTTCTTACAGAAGCTGCAGTCAAAATCAGCTTTTTCACCTTGAAATAAAATCATAGCTGACTGTTCTTCTCCATGGAGGGACCTGGAAACCAGCAAAATTTTTTGCTTCACAAACTACTATCCTTCAAGAAACAGCAATAACCAGAGTAGAATTATCACTGCTAAGTAGCCAGTCCAACAGGAACGCAGGCATTCTAACCTTGCTGAAATGATGTTAGAAGGTATCAATATACATATTCAGTCTGTGAATGGAACACTTGACACTCATATAACTACTCATGTGATTAGAAGTCTTTACTATCTTTTGTCTTACTACAGCATCACGGTAAGCAGACACGTGAAGCAAATCAAAGCATATTTCTTCACTTTCTAGAAACAATATGCTGTCTACTATTGGTATCTTCCATAACTGTATCATAGAAAATTCATAAAGCGCACATGGACATATAACCTAAATGCAAGGATCTGGCATCCTTAATGGCAGGATGGTCAGCAGCCTGCAATTTCAGGATAATTAGAAAGTTTATTCTTCCATTCCTGTCTCTGGTTGTATTAGCTTTGCTTCTGAGTGATACTTATGAATACAGAGAAATCATTGATGCTGTTCTCTAGATGAAGTTGAACTAGGACTGAAGCAAGGTTAGAGCAAGATTCTCTAGGACATATTCAGTTTACATTATAAGATGCATCCTGCAGCCTTCTGTTGATTCCAGAAGCTAATTTGAAACCTGACTGCATGGGTAGCTGTTGCTAATAGGCAAAACTGGCAATCATCTCTGTTTCTGTTCTGCTGCAGAAGTGTTGGCAGAGGTCCCCAAAGCGATTGATTTTAGAGATCTCCAAGAATTTGGAAAAATAATAGTTAAACAAGACCATAAGCAAAATGCCGTTAACACTATTGTCCAAGAATGTATGGGTACCTGTCAGAATGTCAGATCACACTTTATAGGTCTTAATCATGAGTCAGAAAAGTACATTTCTGTCAGGATGCATCTTCTTGTGGTCTTTCTATATTCAAGTATTATGAGTTTGTGAATTATTATAAATGCTGACACTTGAGGACAGGCTAGCTTGTGGGAACTAGATGTACTTCTCTAGATGATTACCAACCATTCATCTGGCTAATGTGAGGCCGAATCTGGCCTGACTGCCTAGCTCGAGGGAATATAATTAACTCGGCAGTTAGGTTGCGTTTGGAAAGTAGGATGAGACCCAAGAGGGGCACACGCACGTGAGAGAGCTAATGCTGCCACCCAGCGTACAAAAATGGACTTGCAATAGAAATCAAAAATACCTGCGTACCAAAAACATCCTTCTAGGCATCCATTCAAAAGAAAAGAAAAAAAAAAGTAGGAAGATGCATAAATAGATATGTTTAATTCTCCCCGCATCTTTGACCAGTCGGGAAACAATTAGTTATGCTCTCCCATTGAAATATCCTCACCAGTAAAGGGTGACCTTAGGAAACTATGTTTGGAAACAGCCAGGTACATTTAAGTATTATTGATTGCACAAGTAATAGCACCAAAAGTGATTACACAGTGTGGTACTTACAAAGATAATTACACTTCAGAAAATCAAAATTAATTTGTACACTTCTGCTACAATTTTAAAGTTGTTGACATTTCATTGTAGTGCTCCTAATGAACTGAAAATTAGTTATAATTGTTTCTACTTCAGTGTGACAAATGTCATATAGGTTAGGATGTGAATTTGTCAGTGCCTCATCAGATGACTAAGTTGACTTTTGGCTCATATTAATATTTGAAAGGTAGGTTATTTGTATTTATCAGATGCAAGCTTACACAGAGTAAATGTATTATGATGCTGATCCCCAAGAGTGAAGCACCTTGTGTTGTGAAGTCCTCTTTCCTTAGAGATTGCTCTGAAAAGGTGTTTAAAAAAGCCTAATATGTAATAAACAATTAATTCACCAGGGGAGAAGATCAAGGAGTTTGCTTCTTCAATCCACTCAAATAGTGAAAGAGTATAAAATAAACTAACATAAGTAGTATAACACCAGGGCCATTTCTTGAAGCATCATTTCCTTTTTATTCCTCTCCCTAGCTTAGTCTTATTTTGATAGATGGTGAATTACATTCTTTATGTATGGAAAATAATAAAGTGAATAACAAAAATGTAGAATACAGAAAGATCTACTGTATAAAGACACCACTGAAACACATAGGCATCAGGCATCATATTCCTATAAAAGCCTTCATATAATTAGCACAAATAAAATAATTATGTTTTAAATTGCAGCGAACGTGTTTTGTCAGGGGCTCTTAATGTGAATTTTAATTATTTACTGCTTCTAAAGTACACTATTTTTGAAGACCCTTACTACTTAAATTTCTTAGTCAGGTGAACTGACAATCAGAAAATTTGCCCAGGCAATTACAGCAAACCAATCAAAACCTACAAACCATTTTAGAAAGCCTGTCTCCAAATTGCTTACACAGTTATCTGCCACTTTCTGCTTCAGAGGTCACCCCCAGCAAGTCTTCTTTCAATAGCTGATCTACAGGAACTGAGCAAAACATCTGATTTTCAGTGGCCTAAGAAAAAAAACATCATACTAAAAATATAGAACCTTCACTATTGGGAAAACACACTTTGAACCACTACTACTAATTCACAGGTAGACAAAAATGGATAATTCATATCCAAAGATCAAGACATTTGTTCTAACTGCTCCTGGAGCAGCACTTTCAGTCATATAAAAATAATGACATTAAGCTATGATAACTTGGGTATGCAGTGGTTTCCTAAGAAAGAAGTAATATCAAGACCCAGTCTTGTAAAATCAAAGCCTTGCACAATGATGGCTTTAATAATATTTTAAAGTTTTCTCGTTTATCCAGAACTCATTTCATTAGCATTTATCGATGATAAAAACTTGGTTGCGAATGCTACACAGATAGCTTTCTGCCACAGATCAGCTTTGCCTGTACTTGGGGAATGAATACGCCTACTTTTCCAGTTGTTACCATAAATCCAAATGGCACACTGACAGGTCTGAATGAACAGCTTGCATGAAGTCAGCCACCCTGTAAATGCATCTTTGTTAAAAACAAACAAACCCAAAAAAGTAACATCAGGTGTTTCTGACATCTTCCCTCTGGATCTAGGTAGCATGTTTATTCCTTTGTTAATACTGCAGGAACGTCATCAACATGTTACACTTCAATCTGGTTTCTAATAAATGGTATTTGCAATCACAGACTGCAAAGAAAAAGCACTTTAAGGAACTTTTTTCCTGAGAGTTACGAGTGGATATCCAGACTGATAACGAAGATGGTGTGAGTTGCTCAATTACAGCCACAAGAAACTGACAACTGCCATACCTAGATATATTTCCACTATAATTATCTCTCATTTCTCATCCACTCCAATAATTAGCACTAGTTTCCCGAATTGAAATGCTTGACTTAGTTCTTCCTTTACTTTCTCATTGCTTCCTGCTTTGACTTTTGCCTAACCAGTAAGTTATAGATGAAGGTGTAAGACTATGTTTTTATTTTCAACTTACCCTTTCCTATTTTATCTTGTTTACCTGTAAGTTTGCAGTTTATCCTGTTCAGTGTTATCACAGTGATGACACTTAGATTGGTGATGTTTATTTCCCCCACAGTCCCAGTTCTCAGGCTCTTAAGATTGTTTGAGAATCCCAACTTCAATTTAAAAATCCTTATATTGCCAGCTCTCAGGTACTGGAGAACAGTATGAAAGCATGAATCAAGTGTACTCTAAAAGCACTATGTTAAAGGCAAAGAAAAGCCTTATTCTGAACCAAAGAGAAACATAGAAATATGATTTTAGTATATTCTCAGAATTGCTTGGTTTTCCTCTTTGTGATTGAACCTACAGCTCTACCTGCGACTGGCAGTGCTCTGCTTGTGGATGAGTCTGGTTTTGAAGCTGACTGGCTGTAGATAACCCAAGTCTGAGCCTTTGTACCACATTGTGCCAACATTTGGCTTTGTGTAAGCTAAGAGCTGCTTTGAGAATACCTGGCTGTAGGTTCCTGAATGTGGAGAAAGAAAGGAATTCGTTTTTTACTCCCAAGCTCTGTTTTCACAATCCTAGAGAAATAATATAGACCTGCTTGTATGTCCAATCCCATGTGTGGGCTGTATGGTCTGTAATGCCTTCACGTGAACCTGCCTCTCACAGCCTCTTTGTAGAAGTTGTGGGTCCTTCTTTAAGTCCCATATCTGCTGTTGCCTTTCTCTGCTGCCTAATGTGGTGGGTGGTGGCCTTGTCCCCATGGCAGGGAGGTGAGTGGTCTTTAAGATCCTTCTAAACTAAGCCATTCTGTGATATCTAGCCTAGTATATTAAGTGTGGCATTCAAAATGAAGAGAAACATATGATTTTATTTTATGAATTATGTTGTGCAACAAACTTGAGAGGTAAAAAGCCCTATGTGGTGGCCTGTTAAGCAAGCAGGGGAAAAAGTCTCCATCACCACAAAATGGGAAACAAACATAGCATATAGTGTTACCTTTTTTCTGATACAAAATTCTTCATTTCCATGTTTTGCATGTTTCAGAGTTCACATTGAAGCTTTGAGCTCTGCAGAAATGCCTGTTCTGGAGAACTTATGAACAAGTTAGCTAATTACAGATGAGGGTGGAAAGGTTGTATTTAGAAAACTACAATATAGGCAGATCTGGAAACCTTAATTGTAATTTAGTTTTATTCCTGTTCCAGCCTTAGCTGGGATATCATTTAGAGGCTAGTATATTGCTTAGAGGTATGAATAAAAATCCTTAATTAACACAATAGCAAAGAATTTGTTTCCTATTTGTCCAGGAAAAAAAAAAAAAAAAAAAAAAAAAAGCTGGTTAGCTAAGTAATGATATGTTCCCCTGAAGTGAGAAATTAAGACTTTGCTAATGTTCCTTTCAAAACCTCTTGATTTTCCATTAAGATTAGTAGTCTTGTAATCAAAGCCCTAGGCAGAAATTCAGTAGATTTGAGTTTCTTTCTTAGATCTGAGCTAGACTCATTGCTTGACCCAGGGTTATGTGATAGTTACCAGGGCTAGTTTTTCAGCACCTATCTGCTTCTAATTACAGGCATGGTGCACTTGAGATATTGGCAATGGAACTAGTAGGAGTTTTTCCACTACCTTCAGTAGACTTTGGATCAGATCCTTTTATCTGCCCATTTCCTAAAGGGAGCCTGTATAGAGAACCAGGCTGTCTATTTAACAGATATGTCAGAAGGGTGTATTGATTATCATTGTGCACTGCTGAGATATTCCAGAGAATGGATTAGTAAGTATTTATACAGAGAAATGCATCTATTACAATAAATTATCATAATGTAATACCACTGTCCTGTTAATTGAATTTGTCAAAGTAACAATTTTGCAACTTTCTAGTCAGTTTTTTTTTTTTTTTAAACTTAGCAATGGTAGTTCAATCTCTAACATTCTATGTCATTATGAAAGGATGATCAACTATGAAGGCTACCCTGAAAGTAATGCCTCCTGTTTAATTATGGTGGCCCATGACATCAGCAGTGGATGTTCATGGTGTGGCAGTAGAGGTTGAACCTTCCAGACAATCTCCCATTGCATTTGTTGCTGTGTGACCGATGGCAGCAGAGGGGCAGTCTGACAGAATGGCATCTGATATGGAAGTGCATATGAAGCAACCTCTTCCTTTCAGAGCAGACCTCATAAAATGTGTAGTTAATACATGTAACAAAACACTTTAACTTTAAAATTTTTATTGAAACAGTAAAAGAGATAGTAAAGAAACAAAACTAGTGGATATTTGACCTTGTTTTTGTGAAACTAATTCCTCTGTCTGGTTTGATGGCAGTGGCTGCAATTCTTAGTGAGTGCTCAAGGTGCTTATCAGAGATTTTTAAATGAAATTTTACTTTTCCTGTGCTTCATCCTTGGCAATAGTTGTTCACAAGTGTGTGTTCTGCCAAAGCAGTGACATGAATAAGGTGTGAGTGAAGCGAGTGATATCTTCCTCTTATAAAAGTCTGGTAAAGAGGCATAATCAGATCTTTGAGTTGAATATCTCATGGCACATCTATACACTCCATTTGAAAAATGTGTTTGTGTGGAATGAAAGTGGAGTTGCAAACATTGCCAAAAAATCAATTTTTTTCTATCTTGAAACCTATTCTCAAATTCCTCTATCAAAATGCAAAGCAAGGCTGCATATTTTTCACTGTTCACAGGACTCTGTTTAACCAGTGTATCAAAACACATACAATTATTTGCCATAACTTGAGTTGGCACTGTGCTGTGCCTTCCCCATGCCCTGATTTCAGTTCAGGCAGCACTAATAGCACACTGATGGTTTGGTTGTTGCTGAGCAATGGGTGTGTGCCTGAGGCTGAGCCACTCAGTGGGCAGAGCTGCTGCTATGATGTCGCAGGGCAGGGGGAGGTTATAGTGCCAGCTGAGCTGGGCTGCATGTAGTCTGTAGGCTGTGTTGGACATGCCTTATAGTTTTCCTTTCCAAATTAGGACACCTGTACCCAGAGATCACTACGTTTCTACTGAAAAAGGAGGGGAAGCAGACAACAGGTCACGTCTGTTCCCAGCTGATAAAAGTTTCAAGAAATTCCAGAGGTTAAATTATTACCACTCTCAGCAAGGTAAAATTTAGTTAATTGTTATTGACAAGTTTTTGTTACTGCTAATCGCATATAATAGTTTCTGTTCCTGGGATGAACTGAATAGATGAAAGGTCCTGATGCTTAAAATTCATGAACTACAGTTGTCATTTTGTACCTGAAGGAAAAAAAAGTACCTTGGTGCAGTTTTCTACACAAAATGTATTTCTTTATTCAATCTGTGCATTTGACTATACTGAATATGGTGAGATGTCTCTGAAACTTAGGCTGCTACAGTGCTCATAACAAATGGAAATGCACAGGTATGCAGCAAGCCTGCCTTGTGAAATACGAATAGCTCTCTGGATTTTCCTAGCATTATCTTGAGAAAGAGATGACAGCAGTGAGCCTTCTAAATTGAATTACTATTTGAGGCCAAAGGCAGGCCCTAGTGACACACCTGTGGTCCCTTGAGAAGGAAGGTTGAGTTAGATGCCAAGATCAGGTCAGCACTTTGAAAGTTGTCTGTTCTCTAAAATGTGTAAAACAGTGAGGCAAAGCACTTGTTTCAGACTGAGTTTGAAAACATCACTTAATGAACAAAACTCAAATTATTGCCTTATGGGATTTTAATTATCCTGCATATTAAATTTCTCACTACTTAATTTGCTGCAAGAAACTATTTACTGTGCATCCTTTTGTTAGATGATAAGCATTATGTTAACTGATACTACTATACATCCATGCTAGAAAAGCTAAGCATGAATTTAATTGTGACAAGCGACTTGTAGGATGTATTCCAGTTCCTCCCCCCTCTGCTCAAGGGGCGTAAAATCCCGTCAGTTTGATGGGTTGGATGAAGAGAGAGCAAGTAGATTAGGAAGTAATGACTGAAAGAAAAATATATGAAGCTACTTTCACGTTCAGATCAGGGTCATTATAATCAGAACCTCAGGAACCATTATTTTAAGCATTAATGTATAATGTGGTACACTACATTAAGTTTTATGTACAGCAGTTAGAACTTCAAGATGATTACTGTAAACTTTTCATGACTGCTAGTTCTCACAATGACCTTTTATCTTCATTAGGTGGTACTCTGGCAATGTTCTAGGTATAGCTGTATGGCTTCTCTGCTAGTATAAAACAGAATATAGAGGTGTTAATGGAGCATTTCATTTATATAAAGTAGTTCTAGTATTTTCTCATGTCATAAATCATAGTGGATATCAGAATCAATGGATATAAACACCCAATTGATTCAAAGTTTAGTTAGAGACATGTATGTGAATTGTACATGCGTTTGTATTTCCCAAGCTCCATCTTTACATGGTATGGATAATTGAAAATACAAGATAGGGACAGAAGAAAAGTGATTTTTCTCACAAGAACAGGGAAGCACTTACCATGATCTGGCCATAGCATCAGATGTCTCTATTTTTTTGTTGTTCTTCTTGAGTTTGTCCTTTGTGTAAAACTTGTACGTAATGATACGCATGCATGTATTTTCATTTTGTCTATAAAGTAGCTCAATTAAATGACTTCCTGATTGAAAAATTGCAATGGATTTTGTAACAAGGTCGCTTCTAGCTGTTAGCTCATGACATCTGCACAGAACAGTAAGATATTTGAGGTTATTTAACTTACTTGAGGAAACATTCATCATTCTAGCAAAGTCACTGAATAGAATAGGACACTGCAAGTCAAATCTACAATGCCTATTGGTACTGAAATCTACATTAAATACTCTTTTTACTGACATTCTAAAACAAATATATAATCCCAGTAATTCATAGGTAAATGACTGCTATTCAGGCAAGCCTGAGCACCTGTTTTGTAATGAATGCTAAAAACTTCGAGCATCTAGTGCTCTATTTTTTCTTCTGAAAAATCCATACGAACTCTTCCTGTGTTATTTGGAATAATTAGTCAAAACATAGGTATCATGAGAACCTGTGGTTTCCTTATATTAAAAAAAGCTTCATGTTTGTCAAGGGAATTTCTGTGGAAATATTCTATAGAGTACAGAAACTTTAGGTAGCAGAAAGTATTTAATCATGCAAAGGTTATTTCAGGTGATTTTTTTCTTTGTGACAAAACAAATATATATTATATTATTTGCAGACAGTGTATCTGATGTCAGCACGCACTTCTGTTTATTGTCTCATTTTATCATGCTGAACTGTCAGATGCTTCTTATTAATCTGTCTCTAAAGGATAAAAATATTTTAATAAATGTTAGTTCCTTTAGATCTTAGATTGAAATGAAACTGTTAGTTAAATGTACTGTGACTTTGAGTGAAGAGATTTAAAATGAGAGCGTGTTATATGTATCTAATGCTGAAATAGGTGAATAACATTTCCTTGATGGCTAATTGGGACACAAATTAGAAAAACAAGTAAAAAATTTTCAATATGAAATATGGGAATTATTTGTACAACTCCTTTATCAAAAGTACACTGAATTTTGAAATCCACTGTGGAACTCATAGCTTGTGTGAGCTATTCAGACTCATGAACAGATTCATATGACACAAGGGTTGAGGAAATGACTGTATGGATGATTGAACACCTGGTGAAGAGACACGGCCAGCACTGGGAGCACAGGTGAAAGCAATTCACCAGTTTCCACCCCTCCCTAGACCTCATTTAAGGGCTGGCTGCCACAAGGGAAGAATCTGTAGATAGAGATCCCTTCTTTTGTAGTATTTGGCAAGCCCTGATCCTTAGAACAGGTAAGCAACTCTTTCTTTAACTGGCTTTCACTCTTTAGGTAATTCTGTACTGGTTATCTGCCATCACCTTTGTCTACAGATATCTATCTTTTCTTATTATATACTGCGTGTAGTTAAGAATTTGAATTCTACTTTATTTCAAGGATGTTAAAATGAATGCTACTTCATTCTTCTGGCAGGGACAGAAGGAGTAAGAGTTGGAGTAAAACAGGCTCTAAATGGGCTGTGAGAATTCAGGTACTTCTCCAGGGGAAAGTGAATGTACTTGAATAGAGACAAAGCTAACTGTTCCTGTAGTGAAAATGAGTGCGTCCTGAGCAAGTAAATGCTTGGTTTCTATTGAGGGATCAAAATGTCTTGTGAGCTGCAAGAATAGCTGGTACGTGCTGCTCTTCAGGTACCTCCCATTTGAAATGGCATAAGATTTTAAATCATGCCTTTGAATTAAGGTTATCCATGCGATATCTTCAATTAACGGTTTAATAAGGTAACTGTAGGTTCCTTGATAGTTCTCCCTAAGCATACCGACAGTCCTCCTGCTACAAACCCATTGCTGAGTGTGCACTTCACTGTTTGTAAGAACTGTATCTTTCCTTTGGTTGGTCGAAGTTTTCTGTTTAATATTTTGGCATCAAGAGTTCTTCTTGTTTTTCTTTATTTTTTTAATACATTGGTATGTTTATATGCTCTACTGTATTTATGTGTCTGGAGTGTAATGGAAGTACATCATAGCGAGTAATGCTGTTGGTTAATGGAGCCTGTGTCTGGAAATGAGATGCTCCATGAGTATCAGAAGATTGTCTTTGAAATAAATTGGTCTTTTATTATACTCACCCTTGAAATATTGGTGGCAGTCAGTTAAATCAGAGCACCATTCAAATGTGGAAGTGTTTTTCTTACTGATGTGTCTACTTGTGAACATGTTGCAGTTCTGCCAACATCCATGTCTGTGGATGTTGGACCAGTCTTAGAAAGCAAGCGCGATAAGGGCTGAAATTGTTTTCAAATGCAAGTGTTTGTGTTTATATGGTTACAGAAGGTGCTTGTTGTATTCACTAGGGCTTAGTTTGCACAGATCACTAAACCACTCATTTGATTGGTTTAAAAAGTTAACAGTTCAGCAGTGCTTTCCTTCTCTTAAATGTGAGCATCAAGACATGATATAGTCACAGTACATTGCTTGGCTTTTCCTTTGTGTTATTGTATATTACCATTGGGAAATGAAGCATAAAAGGACTGCTATTGAAGTACGCCATTAAGTTAGACTTTACACAAATTTCAACTGTTGAACAATTGATTAGTTCCATTTTTGAGCCAAAAATCTGTTTTATCCTTATTTGGTTTCTTTTATTATGAAAAAAATATTCCTATGGTGCCTTTAATTTTTCTTTAGTTTTTTTCTTTAGAAATTGTGTGGTATTGGACCTTTTCTCTTTTTTTGAAAAGGCAAAGATCAAAGCCTGTAGAGTTCATGTGCATGTACAAAATATGAGAGTTAAAAACCTAACTCCCAAGTGCTGTGAGTTTTCTGAGCTGTCTAAAAGTAATTCTTACCTGGGGATTTTTTTGAGTTGTCCTTCCTTTAGTAGGATGCAGAACTGAACAGCTGTTACTGACAAATGCTGAAAGACTGTCAGAATCTACCTTTCATAGCTTTTCATGGCTGTGCTCAAGCTTTTTAGTTCTTGCATCCACTTTGCTAGTTTGCTTATTTCAAAGTTTTGGTGTTCAGTAATGGTATATTTATGAAGTGCTTCAACCATTTGTCTGGTAGTCTGCTACACAGAGAGAGTTCTCTGCTGACACGTGTTAGGAGGTAAAAGTAGATCAAGGATATTACATACAGTGGATGATGCTTTAAGTTTAAGTAGAATCTTCTATCTGTTTTCTCCATGTTTGAATGTGACCTGAGCGGTCTATATCCTCTGGCTTTCACTTGGGTGCCATTGTCACCTCATATTCAAGGGCAACAAAGTCATTCTTATTGCACTGTGGCTGTAATGTGAAAAATTAATATTTCCTTTCTCCAATTGTGTTTTAGCACAGCTACAGAGGTCAGCTAATTTTTAAACTATCAAGTATGGTCTGGAGTTGTTAAAAGACTTGATGTCACAACAGTTAACACCATTAGTTATATGGCTTGAAGTCTTCTGGTGGTATTCCTAATTACAGCTAATAAGCAATGAATCTTGTTTCTGTGTTACTCAAAACTGAATTAAGAACTTAATGGTAACTAAAATATTCTCCTTTAAAAGAAATAGCAGTGGAAGAAAATATTCTTGAGGCTATAATATATGAAAAATTCTTTTTGGAGGTGGGTGGAGTGATCAACCTGGTTTAAGGCCTGGATCTTGTTTTTTTTTTTTTTCTTAGCATATATCTGGCATATATACTTCTGCTACCTGAATGTGCACGGATCCTGTGATTAGCTAAATACAGAATTTAGTGTTATGTTTTTTTGAAGATATTGTCTATACAGACTGTTTTCATTGGAATCTGTGGGATTTCCAGTGCTTAGTCCAGGCATTAAAGAATGAACTTTCTAATTTATTATAATATACACATACGAAGGCGAAGGGCTCATCAGAGAGGACATAGGTTCCCAATTCTCTTTAGTGCTTCTGTTCTTCAATAGAGAACCAGTGCAATGCCAAATCAGCCTCTTCTGTAGGTAAGCATCTTTTTTAGCTTTAGAGAATGATGAATGTTTCAGCAAACAAAGATAGCATGTCCATAAGGGATTATATAACGCAGCTCAGACCTCAGATTTCCACCAAGCGAACACTTAAAACATTTAAATAATTCACCAAGGGATTAAGTTTCAATCAGGCTGCCTCACAGAACGGATTTTTCAGACGCTGAAACAGTTTAGTAGCACAAAGGGTGACAAATGAGGCAGATTTCATGCTATAAATGATCATTTAGATAACAGTGTACTGTTAGCTGCTCTGTTGCGAAGTGTGTTGTGATATTATTGATTGTAAGGACTAGGTGAATCAAACTTGTTGTCAGAACAAATATTTTGATGCCCTAAATGTGTCTCTTTGAGCCACGTGGCAACTGTTCTGTCTCACTGGTGAGACCTGGTGACCCTAGATACAAAAGAAACTAGGGGGTAATAAAGTTGACATCTGGGCATGTTTTTTTATCCTCAAAATCTTTAATATTGCAGATTAAGGATACTATCTGGAGTGCTCATAGTGAGCTTATCACAGTAATTGCTCAAAGAGTACACAGCAGTTCATTTACTAAATGAAATACTGTTACAACGCTTCTGAACTCAAATACCACTGTATCTGTGAAATACCCTTAATTTTTTTTAGGTCCCATCTTTTAGGAATCAATTAACAGTAGTTAAAAAATGGGTACTGAAGTGCCTTAAAAGGCATAGAGAGAAATAAGTGAGTTGAAGTAGGGTGTTCTTCATCTATGTTTTTCAGACTGGTCAGCACTCAAGTAGTCAACTTGGAGCAAGGGAGTTTTTTTGTTTGAAAGCCACAATCTCTCTCCCTATTTGCAGTTAGAGCTGTATTCTGAAATCAGTATTCCAGCTGCTTTGTAAATTCTTCCTTTATTCTTGTATAGTTTGGCATTGGAGAAAATGTACATCTTATATAAGCCAGAATCTTTTTCAGTTCCTCACTATAATAGGAAAAACTGAGTTTTAATATAATAATTAATAATTATATAAATATTAATTTACTATTCTTTCTAAAAGCTGTATCACAATGAAATGTGTTTAAGTGTCTGAATAATTGTTTCTTGATAATCTTCTATCATATGAATGGCTTTTAAATAGTACTTTGTTCTTCCAGTAACTTCTTGTAAATCAGGTATTCCCTTGTCCTTAACCTGTAGTGAAGTCATGATATTTATGACCCTATTTACGCCTATGGATGTTGAGAGGATAGGCCATCCTGTAACACAGGATATTGACAATGTAAGAGGAGAAGCTTTGGGTTCTAGCTTTGTTATGACAGTAATTTCTCAGAACACTCTGAAGCTGGTGCAATATTACCCAAATAACACTATTCTTTCTGTGGAGTGCTGCTTTTATTAATGTTTGTCCTGTAAACAACAGAAGTTACTGAGGCATGACGTTTGTATGAAAGTGTTTATTGCTGAGTAAGAAAATATTCTGGATTCAAGGTCGTGTAACACTATTATGACAACTGCCATTACTAGAACAAATACTGGTGAAGGTGAGGGGGTGCAAGAGTAAGGTGCAATTCAACCACATCTACGTATGATGCATGCAAGGTGCTTAAGTCATATCTTCATGTTGTCTGAATGTCTTGGTCTTTTGACACATGAATAGTAACTACTATATTTTAGACTACAGATACTTTAAGGGTTCAGAAGGAAACTGTAGGAGTAAAAAAAAAAATTCCATTGTTAAATCTTCAAAGAAAAAGATTCAGAGATGAAAGCAAAACTGAGATACAAAGTGTGTTTTAAGGTATTTAATGTTTCCAAGTGTGTTCCTGGCCTTTGCCTACTGGAAAGCTTCAAATTTACTGTTTAAGAATTGAAATTTCAAAGGTGATTTGGAAATGCTTTTCTCCTGCATTAACAAATGTGAGGGTATATGGCCTTTTAGCCAGAACACATGGCACCAAAAATATACATGTGTGGAGTCTTTTGTTTCAGTCACATTTTCTTCCTTTCATTTGTTTCTGGAATCAAAGTTTTTGTGTTCTTTAAAGGACTGAGCCTGTGTAATGTCATTCTTTGAAATACTGTTCTCTTGACATAATAAGAGTAGGAACTTCAACTAGCTATGATATTCTTTCACCTTGAAGAGATGCCATCAAATGTGCCAGGCTCTAAATGTGACCTATCTAGTTTTGTTTTCATTACAACTTATTTCACTGTAAATATTTATTTTTTCCCATATATACTTCCAAGATTGCTTTTCTAAAATTAAGCAAATAAAAATTCATAAACGTGTTTCAAGTGATTTCAGCTCAAAGTAGACTGGTGACTGCAACGTGCTAACTTCATTTCAGCTGGCTAGTACTTATCAAACAATGAGTAATAGTGGTATAGAAGGTTGTCTTTTGATGTGTGGGTACATGGCTGATCAAAGTCATGAAATCCCAGGACGGGTTTCGTCTCCATTAAAAATATATTCCATCTCAATAACTGTCAGAAGATTCCCCTCCTTTCTAAGTGAAAAATATTTTAACTTATGCCTTGTCTTTTATTTGCATTTGTGATATAAGATGCATGCTTTTGTTCCTAAATAGAGCACCTCCATCCGACAAAACTAAATCCCTCATGTTTTAATTACCCGTAATGATCTACTCTAAAATATTCTGTTTAGTGTGGCCTAGAAAATGATCTTGCTGAAAACCAGATCACCTTTATATGGAGTGACATGTACCAGTGCTATTGCTCAGCATGTTCTGTAACTGTAAAAGATTTCTTTTTTTTAACAAATCTTTTTGTTACGTTTATCTGAATATCCAACTGTAAGTATAACTCAGTCTTGGTACTTACCTGAGTTCATCTCAGTTGTATACAACTAACAGATCAATTTTTACTGCTCAAAGTTTTTAAATATTTTACTGTTTTTGCTTGTTATTTTTCTGAAAATGATTTTTGGAAACTTAATCATTAAAATAAAGTTCTTACCTAAATAATTAAGATCTGCCTAATAGGAATAGGAGTGACCCAGGGCTTCACTTTAAAGTTCCCCGAAGAAAGAAATGAGTTTAAAATAACTGGTGTCCCATATAACTAAAACTATATACCTCGCTGCCTGTGGTAGGCTTTGGTTTTTGGCTGAGTATGTATTAGCTCAATGGCTAGAGGACATAATGCATTCCAAAACATGTGCAAAATGTCCAATGCATGGAAAATTCCTTACCATTTGCATTCCTGGAGAACAGTCCTGTTAATTGCCTCAGTGTTTTGTGAACGCATGCTTGAACGTGTGTGTTTGATAAGACAGCTCTGACTGGCCAGATATTTATTAAAAAAAATTCCTCCACAGGGATATGGATTATGGATGAGTAGTGGATGGGCTGACATTTGAGAAATTAATCTTATTTCATAAATTACAGATTAACTCCTAGATTGGAGTCGGCCTCACCCAAAAGCTTGGTGATGAATGAGAAAATAGAAACAATCTTCTCTGTTTTTACTATCTAAAATAAAATTGAAGTGACATTTTTAAAATGAGAATACATTGTCTGCTGCTTTGTCTGGTTCTTTCATTTCAGCTTTGTTAGATCTTTTGTTTCTTTGATGCTCTGAATATTGCACCATTTGGCTCTAAAACCTACATTAGAAGAGCATTAATTAAAGCCAGACACAGTGCAATGGAGACAGTGTTAAAATTATGCTTGAAGGTACAATGTAATTAATTTTGTACAAGCAAAACATAAAAGAGAAAATGAAACTAGAGGAAATAGCAGCATATCCTCACAAAATGGTAATGAGAAATACAGTTGCAAATCAGACAAAATATGAAAGGACATATGGAATAATTAGACTTCAAGAAAGAAATCAAAACAAGGAGTAACATGTTAAGTGTTCAAAGAAAAGTAAATATACAGCAAATGTTTGAGTTCATTGGGGTTTTGTTTTGGGGTACTAATCTCTGCAGTGACTGATTAGTATGAAGGGCCTACCAGATACATGAGGAAGTAAAGGTTGCATCATAGTTCCCTGTCATGTAGAGAGTTGAGACTCTATCTATACGCATGTATATATACATTCACTTAAGAACAAATTCTCTTTTATAATCTCTATGAAGGAAGACAGTGGGCTGGATTATACAAGTTAAAATCAACACACAGTAGAGCTATAGTTAATTATTTCTGTATAGTAGAAGAAAAGGTCTTCAGGAGACTTCCTTAGTCAATGTAAGTAACTTTTTCAATTACTTTTAAAACTGCAGTGGTTCACCTTCAGTCCTGAGTGTCCTTCAGTTAAGCAATTTAAAAGTTACAAAGAAATGGCTTGAGTGTTCCTTCAGCTCTCCAGAATGTGAGTGCAATCAGGTCTACGATGGCAGTCTTAAGTTTACAGCAGAACAACACAAAACAGAATGGAAGATTGTTATGTTTAAAGATCTCTGCATATGATGAACAAATTCTGATAGCTAGGATTGTGGAGTTGTTGATCTGTCTACAGAACTTCTATCGGGACTGGATGGAAATTTTAAGTAGGGATGACCATTGCATTGTTAGCTGTAAGAGAACTGTACCACTTATGCAATAATGCACTGAATTGCAGATAGCTATCCAAAGCCTTTGTTTTCTTCTGCTTTAAACAGATTGAAATTTAAAAGAAAAAATCAGAACATTTCCCTCTTGCCCCCTGTGTACCTTTGCTATCTGTGTGGCAGTACAGCTTAGCTTTAAGTGGCATAAAATGTGGGCTTCTATGAGAAATTTCAGTATCCCACTGCTGATGGGAGGGGGGGAATAGAAGGATATTTGAGCAAAAAAACCCCGCCTATTTAAAAGTTGCGTAGATTTGTACTGTTATCATAAAGACAGTAGACAATCTACTTTTGGCCAATTCCAAAATTTTCTGAAATGTGATGCCCCTTTGAATAGGTTTTTAGCATTTTTGTCTCTTTAAACTGGGTTTCCTCCTTATTACTGTCCAGACAAGACACGTGTCCTACAGTTGATGCTTATGAACTAGTGAGTAGGATTTCTGGGTGAAGATTAGCTCAAGCATTGTGCTGTCCTCCAGCTGTGAGTTGGAGTGCATTGTTTTCACCAAAAGAGCTGTTAAGTAACATCATTCCCAGGTGATCTGGAAGGCTTCTGTGAGACTGAGACTTTCTTTTTCCACAATTAGTAAAGACAACGACTTGATCCACTTATATCTTCTGCAGCGTTAATGACCTTTATAGGGTGTTACTAGAGCTTGTCAGAAAGTCCTTGAAAGCAATGGAACTTACAGTAATGCCATATTGTGTGCATTTTATTTACTATGTATGTAATTAATTAGGATTTTTTTAATGAATTACATTTATTATAGCTTTAGTAGTATGTAGCAATAAGCTCTCTTAAAATGTTGCTTGCAGCATGGTCTGTGTTGTGCAGCAGTACGGAGGGCAGTATAAATTTCAGTATATTTTAAAGTTAAATGCATTGAGCTATATTGCTGATGTCTATCATCTTATGGGCCCGTTCATTTTTTTCTCTGACTTCTTGAGCTGCAAAGTTCTAAGGCAAATAAGGGAAATGCACATTTCATTTCTTTTTTTACTTCTGCTCTAAAACTCTTAATTGCTGTGATGCGGCGACACCTAAGAAGAGAGGTTTATGTAGGTAGTAAAAATATCAAGATCCTCGATCCTTTGTCTATTTTGTCAAGATTTGCACAACATTGTAGTAAGATATGCACTTCCAAAGGTTAGAGAGTGTCCACCCATTAATTTCAATAACAGAACTTAAGAGACAGCTCATTTAAGTGAAAAGATGTTTAATCTTTACTCTAGTGTCAAGGTTTTCTGCTACGTAATTACTAGTGTGTTTCTGGGCTGCTATGTTTTCTTTCTTGAAGATATCTTTTTGAAGTTGCTTATTAATCCTCTAAACACTTAAGCAGTATAAGCATCAAAACATATTCTTTGCTGCTTGTTTCTGGCAATATGCTGCTGTTTGTATAAAACACGTAGGAAATTGATTCTTCTGGTTCACTGTAGCTTACAGGATTTTTATTAAGAGCAAATCTTGTCTTCGCCAATTAATCTTTGCAAATTTTCTTGCTTCATGAATGCTCATGGAATTTTGATAACAAGTAGATCTAATTCATTGCTTCTTGAAAGAGCCTTTTAAACTTCTGTTTTACACTCTTTCCCTGAAGAAACCTGCTGAATTTCAAGCCATTTTTTTAATGTCATAGAGACAATATTCAAAGGGTAAATATATCTTACTACCAGCTGTGATGAGGGAGAGTCTCTCTTTGTAACAAAAACGCTGTTCCTAGTTAGCGTGGTGCTGAGGCTTTCAGCCAGGCTGAGAAGAGTTATGAAATTCTGATCTTGTGCAAGCATAATCAGAAAAGCTGGGCTGTAAAGGAACATGTAGTCGCCCACCTCTCCATTCCATTCAGACTTCAATAGGCTAACGCAATAGGCTATGCAAAGTTCATTTATTATTGAAGTCAGTTAGTTTAACCTCTTGAAATTGCACTTTTCTTCACTACTCTTAAACTTCTGAATGGGCACAGGATTTGTGACTGCTGTTACTGCTGTGGAATGTGGGAAGTTTCTCCATCAAAGTTGAGGCAGAGAAATATGAAATGCATTTCATGACTTTAGGCTTCCTTTTCCTTTTTTCGAGCGAAGTAACTGCCTTAGTACTGAATGATGCTTCGTTTCTTGTGATCACGCTGAGAAACTGCATACAAAAAAACACATTTACTTACATAACAAACCTGTAATATTTTGATAGCTTTATCTGCTCTGAAACTGTAGCTTATGTAAGTAATTTTTGTTGCAAATTATAATTTTAACTTCTAGTGCGTGTAATCTTTTCCTGTTTTAGCAATCCTATGGTTATAGTATTAGATCTTGCTGAAGAAGAAATTCTGAAGTAGTCTTCCAATAGAAGTAACTGTAGGAGGAAAAATATCCTAGAAATGTGGATGCTACAGTTTCTTCTCTTTTTTTTTTGGGGGGGGGCCTTACCTAGTAAGGAAAATCCAGTGATGAAGTGCATGGCAATGAAAGCCGTGTGGTTGTGTCTGATGCTATTGTTTATCCTAATTCTGTTTTTCAAGAGCCTATGCCAGTTGCTAATATAATACGGTTTTGTGGTGTCTTGTAGAATTCTTACAACAGCAGTTTTCATTCATGCTCTTATATTAAAACAAAATGACTGCTAAACAAACAGCAGTGTTATTGCTGCTGTTGAATAATATACTTGCCAAAGCAGCTGCTAAAGGCAGCTTTTATGGGGAAGGTATATCATGTACGGTATTATAGTCTGAGCACAACTTGTATTTCTCTATTCATTCAAAGAAATATGCTTCAAAGACTTCTACATCTTTAACTAAGATTTCAGCTTGTTTCAAATTAGGTTGTGGTTGTGACCATCTGTCATTACACTGCCAGCTACTATTAAACCATCAAAGCAGTATTTTAGCTGCTTTGATGTAGACTAGAATCGTATCTACTACTGAATGACAACTAGATTAACTGTTACAAATGTATCCAAAGGGAATAAAAGCACTGTTCTACCTTGATCCACAGCAACTTAATTGTATTTCCTTATTAAGTTTCTATTATTGCTGATACATCCTTTTGTACTGATCCATCCTAGTGTGCAGCAAAAACAGATTCTTGGAATAGTGTTTAAAAAGATGCTATAATAAAGGTCTGTTTTATCAACACAATGGTCGGTATATCACAATGTCCAGAGTAGATCAATGTATTACATTAAATGTGGGGTTTTTTTATTCCTAAAAAGACTAGCTAAAACAGAAAGCTGTAGAAGCTGTCAGAAAATCACTTTTAGATATATGTATGAAAGAAATGTGGGAGTAAAATGAAGTTGTTTTGTTCAGCTTTTACCTGAGAGTGTTGGCTGCATCTTTCACATGCTTAGCAGTGAGCATTCACGTATTTGTGCTTGGTTCCAGTCAGCCGTTCTGTTCCTTGACAGCCTGCAGGTACCCTCTTGCTCACAATTCAGGTAAAACTAAGACAAGTGTTATCTTCTCCCTGTAAAGTGAATGAATAGCTGGCAGCTGAGACTCTCTTCCACTGTGTTTATGTGGGGGAAAAATGGACCAATCATGGGATGTGCCTCCTCTTTTGGATGTCAAGAACATAGCCCCAGAAATATCCTTCAGTGGTTCTGTGCCTGAATAATGGAGTGGTATTCTATGTCTGAGCCATCCTTGCAAGAGAGCACTCCATAGCATACAATGGCTAGATCTAATCTTTCCCCAGTGTCCTCATCAGAACTTGTTCCATTAGTTTAATGACTTCGGGAGTTATTGGCTTAACTAGAAAAGTCCTTGCTAAGTTTTTTCGGGTAAGGTTCCAAAAACAGATGTAGATAAATTCCGTTAGAGAACACTAGAAAAGGTGGACTAATACCAAGCGTAAAAGGTGAAGCAAGACAATACAATTCTGATTAATGTTAGGCTTTGTTCAGGCCAGTTATATGCTTATATAAGACCAACATTTTAGGCAGCAAATCTTGGTCACAATTTTACATTCAGATGTTTACAACAGTTTTGCTTCATATAGTTTCAAAGCAGATTGCTGAAGTTTTCCCATGTATCCCTGTATCTAAATCCTTTATTTAAATCAGATTTTCAGGTTTCAATAACAATTCAGTTGGGAATTTCCAAGATCAGTAAATTAAAGTTGGCTGCAATGTTTTGCCAACTCTGGGCAGAGGGAAATGAGACATCAGAAAGAACTGGAAACAAATATGAGACAAAAATCTCAAAGCAGAAAGCAGCAATATTTCTCAGGAAATATTGAAGAGGAACAAAATAAATAGCCCTTCTGTTTTCCCCTGAAGTAATGGAAGATCATAGTTTACACTGGATTCATGTACATTTTAATTCTTTATGCAGACAGAATAGTGCCACCATCTGATAGATGAGTGCTATTCCTCCCGACAATCTTAGAGTATCTAGTCTAAAAAGATAGAAATTGATTGTTTATTCCTCACTTCCATTTTACAAGAGAAATCTTTAAATTTCTTACAAATTTAGTGGTATCATATCTTATTGGTTAGCTCCAGTCTATTATGTTCTTCCTTTTAACAGTCAAATTCAGCCTTGAACAGTTTGCTTGTTTCCCACTGGTAGAGCTTTAAGTGCTGAACTTGTCTGAAGTGGATCTACTTTCTCTCACCATGGCAGTCTCCTGATGTACTCATCACAGCTACACAAAGGAAACAAAAAATAAACATACCTTTGGCCAAGGTCTGTCTTAGCACACTAAATAACTTTTTTACGGTAAGTGAATACGTGGTGTATGTAAAGTAATTTTATTTAAAGTCTGAAATATTGTTGCTGTGAAGGCAAACAATGGCAGGAGAGTGCTTTGCTTAACTGAGTTCTTGGCATAAGGAAGAGACTCAATGATGGAAATGTTAGAAGATTGATAGTATTTCACCCCCTTTGATGTAATGCCATCTCTGCCATCATCAAAATTCTGATAGCCAAAAGAAATTGTCTTGCTTATTAACTACAGAGAAATTTTTTATTAGTGATGTATTATAAAATACATCACTTTAACCTTTTCTGGGATAACATAGAAAATAATGAACTTCTGCTACAAAATGTTCATGGTTTTTTCTTACTGCAACAGACTTTCTAGTGAGGTGGTTGATGCCTCACATTTGTTGGTGTTCAAGAACCATTTAGATAATGCCCTTAATGTTACACTTAATGTGTACTGTTACACTTAAAATTAACTTTTTGCTTAGCCCTAATGTGGTCAAGCAGTTGAACTTCATGATAGTCTGACCTATTTCATTCTCTTCTTGGGTTGTCCAAGTAACAGAAATTTTGAGTAGATCTGTCATATTGAGTTGATCATACTTCACTCTAGCAAAGCTAAAAATGTGAGAATAGCCTACTAAAACTGGAGCTTTCAAGTGATCAATTGAGTAATCAGAGGAAGAAAGGTCATATAATCCAAATAGAAATGTACTGAGTCAAGGCATTTAAAAAAAAAAAAAAGCAAGCTTTCAAATATCATGATAAACAGAAAAGTAGCTGTAAAAATGGCAGATTAGTAGCCTTTATTCTTTACTAATTCCCAGCCAGTAACCTTGTATCAGATTAATTGCATTTTAAGGTTAAATTTCTTATGACAGTTGTACAAACTAAGGTGAAATCTTTTTTAAAAACTGTACCCTGCTTCCTATTTGGCTTGATGGGGCAAAGGGAGAGGGTGACCTTGTGCCAATTTTGCATTTCCAGTTTTCTGTGCTAGCAAAGGGTGATTTTTTTGTAACAATGAAGTTGCACGATTCTGTAGTACCTAGAAGTTCTTTCATAATCAGTAAAGATTAGAGAAAGTTAAATAGATTTAGGATCAACTTGAAGTCATCAATGAATGCTGCAGTCTCATAGATGCAAATAAAATCATTACTTGCTCTTATATGCTAAGACTTGACAGTGTTGGAATGAGTAGAATTACATACATAAATTCCAGTGTGATTTTTCTTTACTTTTGCTTGAAAAAAAACCTCTAGACTATAGGAAACTCAGTGAATAGGCAATGTTGCTATAGCCAGAAGCACTTTTTATAGGTCAACAAGATGATAGCATACATGTAACAGACTTATGCTTGAGGAGATTGACTTTTTTAATATAAACTTAGTCATCCTCTTATACTATACCACTAGGTGTATAAGTAAGGATTTAATTATTTTGTGATGGTTGGTAACCAGTTCACTCTAAGAATTTTCAATCAATATGCTGTTATGTCTTCAGATCGTATGTTCACTTATGCAATTAATAAAATACACAGATGGCCATCTTCACATCAGCTAAATAACAATATGGAATCTTTATGAGAAAATATTTGTAGCCTCTTCTTTCCTTCTCACTGACTCCTTCTGATGACCACTTTGCTTACCTCAGCAAATCCTCTCATGCTTGTCTTTATTCTGTTACTACGTAGCACTGCCTTTGGTGAATGTACCAGGTTGTCTGTGATGTCATACATGCATCATTTCTTAGATGCTTTCTTTTCTAAGTAATTATGTTCACTGATAATTGCTTAATTTTGAAGATTGTCCCGTACTGCTTCTTTACCCCCAATTTAATTTTATTTTGATATACTAGGATATCAACTATGCCTCTCTCGTGCTTGAAATTAATGTATTCATTAGTTATAATTGCTTCCAATATGTCCTTACCAATCTTAGTCTTCTGCTTACATAATGATTGTGATTGGATGTTCAATGTTTATCTAGGTTAATTTACTATTCAGAGTACAATGATGGATTATTCATTTTGTTACCCAGATTACAACTGTAAATGGAGTTATACATCATCAATGAGAGCACCACAGGATGATCTGGCTTAAAAAAAAAAAATGTTCTACTTATCTGGAGGCAGCAAGGATAGTCCTAAGAACTTTGTGGCCAGCAATGTTACCTACCCAAAGTTGGCTGAATTCATTAGCCTGCTATGAATCACCATAACATTTTGTAAATAATACTTTAGAGCAGTTTTATGTGCAAAAGTGTACAGATGTGTGTATAAATTATGTCAAAAGAGACGATATATTGCAAAAATTGAAGTGCATGTAATTAATGAATTTAGTGAATTTATGAAGTGTAGCAAACTGGCGCTGACTATTCTGAAGTTTGTTTCAGTGCTTTGGTGGGTTTAAGGAAGTGAAAATAAAATCTTTGGACTCTTAAATTTTTATATTCTTTGAAAGACAGTGAGCACTCCAGTAGACCTGCATCAGTTTGCTTGATAGAGGAAATATTGCCTAAACTAAATTTAGGTGAAGCAGCCAAATCAGAATGTTTGCTCTATAAACCATAAACATGAGCTAATTTCCCTGTGGGCAGTAACTATTATCACAGAATTTCTATAAGTTTTAACAGAAATGTTCTGTATGTCCTCAGTTTTAATTGAAGAAAAATAACTAATTATCTTCAGGAAGGACCTATCAAGAATTGACAGCCAGCTTTACTTATCAGCTAATGATCCACAGGAAATTCAGGGCACAGTCATTATGATGTCTAGGCATTACTGGGTGTAGCATGCAAGCTGAGTAAACACTTCATGGCCAACGGTTTTTTTTGTCATGCACTTTCAAAATATTGTGAGCAAAAATTTTAACTTCTGCTATGGATTGAATTGTATGTTTATTTCTATATAACTTAAACTCCGTCAAGCTTTTATGGTGAGTTATCTTTTTAATCATTTTGAAATAAAACAAATGCTTTCTGATGATAGGGTGTTTGAATAGATCAACCTTTCTTTCAGGACATTGGGTGCAGGAGTTTGCAATAGAACTTGCAACTGGATGGCACAGCCTGCAGAAGAGAACGCTCTGGGGAGAACTGAGAGCAGCCTTTCAGTATCTAAAAAGAGCTATAGGAAAGAAGGGGACAGACATTAACAGGGTCTATAGGACAGGGGCAATGGTTTCAAACTAAAAGAGAGGAGATGTAGAATCCTAGAATCGTAGAATGGCCTGGGTTGAAAAGGACCACAATGATCACCTAGTTTCAACCCCCCAGCTATGAGCAGGTTCGCCAACCACCAGACTGAGCTGCCCAGAGCCATATTCAGCTGAGTTTTTGATTGAATATAAGGTAGAAGTTTTTCATTGATAAGAGTAGTGAAGCATGGGATGTTACTCATATCTGGTGGATGTGCTGTCATTCTTCTGCAAGAGATAAAATCAAATGATTGGTGTGGTTCCTTTTCTCCTAAAGTTGGTGACAGGATGAGCTGGATGTGCTTTAAGAATTCATAAGGACATCACTAAGAAATCCAGAATTTTTCAAAGCCTTTCCAGAGAAGAATAAATTTAACATTAAACAGATGTTCTAAAAATTCACAAATACCCTCGTTAATCCCTACTTTTTAATGTCATCCTTTATGCCTGCAAGAACTTGTGCATTTAATTTATTCTCTACTGTCATCAATTTTCTTCAAAGATGTATTTTTTTTTAATTAAAATAGTTGTTATAGCTGTCACTGATGCAACATCATTGTTTAGTTCCCCTTGGGTAGCATTTACAGCCAAGCGTTCACTGCAAGGATGACTGTTGTCAGTTTGATGTTTGAGATCTTGTAGAGTTTTGGGACCATTTTGGTGCCTATAAGTGAGCCTAGGGGGAAAAATGCATAAAGGAAGACTTTCATTGCTCTGTTTCCTATAAAGTGCTTTTGTTTTACTTGACAGTTCATGGGGGGGGAAACAACAACTTGTTAAATGTGTGGAGACATGGTAGGAGGCAATGGGGGTAAGGAGCAGCAGAAGTAAGAAAGTTCCTGTATTTATAGGTATTTATAAAATATCCTGCCACAGGTTCTAGCTATTTATGAACAAAATGAACTTATTTTTTTTAACCCTTCTCCCCACAAAATAAAAGAGGGTTGGGCAAAGGGAAGGTTATCTTATTCTCTTACTTGTGATTTACAGTAAGAATAGATATGGAGAGACACCATTAGCAGCCATGAGTCAGTTAATGGCCAGATTTTTGTGTCATGTTGGCATTTTGTTCTCTGACTACAGTGGCCAAATGGGTCCGTTACTGAGAACTGAAGTCAGTCTCTGAGTCAGCATAACCAGTAAGTCTGAGAAGCACAAGAATAGAAACAGCCAATTCAAGAGTAATTTATAAAATATTTTGCCACCTGTGGAAAATATTTTGGGGAGTAAAATAATTGTAAAACTGTTGTCAAAACCTCCAGCTAGCAAGAACTTAAAAATAAAAAAAAAGTGATGAATAGAAATGTGAGGAAAAAGTCAGAAATGAAAAAGAACAGTGCAAAATTCTGAAGTAAGCCCTGGAAAACTAGAGGGGTTTGCCAGTAGTCATTAGTCTGAAAGACAACTTGTCAAAATGAAGAGAACATCATGCAAGTAAAAAGCAGCACAGAACGTGAGTTTTTTCAGATCCAAATGGATTTATAGTAAATAATGAACAAAGTTCAGTTGCTTTCTTTATTGTAGTTCCCCAAATGCTCCTTTAAACTGTCAGATTCTGAAATCCTGTATTGGGCGATGTTTCAGGGAATCTGATATTTTTATTAAAAAATCAGAATTCTTGTTCTATCTAGAAAGCAATAGAGGAGCTACATTTCTAATTGAGTTTTAGTTGCAGTGCTTGCAAGGGAAGCACTTGTTGTTTGCAGATGCACCCTGCTCAGAAAATCATCGGTTTGATAGAATGGAATAAGTTGAGAGATAAAGAGAAAGCATGTGCACATTTCAAGAAATAACTCTGTTGTCCTTTGTATTTGACCTGCTGTGTGTTTGACAAAGCCCAGGGGATAGGCTCTGATCATTTAGAGGCTCTGCCTGAGGCATGACTGCATGCAGAGGAAGACTTACCTGTTTGCTGTATTACATGCCAACAGCAAACATAGCACATATATTTGGAAGCTGTTTTTTTTCTTTAGCTTCCAACTCAAAGAATGGTGAATTTGGTTCAGAAAGTAACTGTGAGGACTAACAGATCAGTGATTCAGAGTGGAACTCAGAATTGTCTTCCAGGCATCTCTCATGACAGTCCTTGTATCATTGGTTTGTGTTAGTAAGGATCTGGATACTCCAAGATAAATTTAATTTGAATATGAATTTGAAGGATGAGAGATCTGGTACGTAGAGCTCTGTTATTACGGCAGCTACTTCCTAGGTTGTCATCTGATAAATGCTCATTCTGATCTGGAAAATAACACTTAAAAATGTATATAATTTAAATAAATCTGAAGTTCAAATATTAGGATTTGGAATCACTTCTCCATTAGTTTATTTTTCTTGCTTTGCTACTATAGTCATCACACATCCTTTGCTCTTCTCTTAGCTTTTTCTCTGAACTGCTGACTATCAGCAGTGTGCAGAAAGTCAATGCTTACGTCAGAACTAAAAAAAAAAAAAAAAAACACAAAACCAAAAATGTCAGCAATAGTTTAAAGGCATCCAAAGGTACAGCCACCTATGTTTCTTTTCCTTTGCTTGGTTCACACAGCAATAGTTGATACTATGAAGAACATGACCAAGATTTGAAATGTGGGTGGTTCTTTCTACATTGTGTGCCTAGATATCAAATATTTGTAAATGAAACTCAATTCATTGCACAGTTAAATCTGGAAAAGGTGGTTACTATCTCACAGGTGCCCATTCTCAAGTTAAGTTCAGTTGTTTTTTCATGCTGGAAAATGATCCAAGATTTCCTTAACTCCCTGGATGTTGCTTTCTTCTCCCACAGTGGGGGGGGGAGTCCTTATGTGGCCAGTACAAAGAGAATTGCTTATGCTGTTCAGAGTGAATGCAAAGGAAAAAAAAAAAAGCAAAAAAAGACCAACAACATAAAATAAAGATAAAACCTTTATTGAATTTACTCCTTTAGTTTTTTGACAGTCTGTTAGACAGAAGTGTAAGTATTCTCAAAATTCTGTTCATATGTTTTATCTAAAACTGTTTTGAAAAGTATGCATTAGCCTTTGAAGAGACCATACTCTGGGTTGAAAATGTAAGAGAGGCTTCTAAAGGAACTTTTGCTTTTGTTTTCACTCAGAAAATGAATGGGACAAATCTATATAATAGTCTTCTCAAACGCCATTGGACATGGGCCACTGGACAAGGCCTGCCAAGAGTTTTATGTTGTGTTTGCAGAGCTTTCATATTGTCTCTATGGCTTTCCTCTGACAGCTTTACTATTCATAAGATGTTACTGCAGGCTCTCTTTTCTTTGTCCATCTCTTATCATCCAGCTCTCCTAGCTTCTTTCCTGCATCTGCCTATTTTAGATTTATTTTCTCAAGAACCTCTGTTTTCATTATCTTTGATAATGAAAGTTGAATTCTGCTGGAAATGTCTTTTTTCAACCTTACCTGTATCTTTTGATCTTTTTGATTTTGTAAGGAAATCAGTCTTTTGCTGACAGCAGTGACTATCCAGTTAAAGGAAACCTGATAGTTTAAGATTTTTATCAAAATTGAACATTGGTCAAACAAAAGTGAACAAGTATGAAAACACAAGCTTGTGCTTCTACTTTGTCCAAGTAACATGGATGTACTAGTCAGCCCATCAACGTGCCTATACTTCAGTTTTATGTTAGTGTTATTTAAGTTTGTGAATACTTTGTTTAATTATACATCCAGTCATACATCACATGTTGTTAATATAATTGGATCATAGAATCAGATAATTGTTGGGGCCAGAAGGGACCTCTAGAGATTGAATCCAACCCCCCTGCCAAAGCAGGCTCCCTAAACCAAGTTGCTCAGGTAGGTGTCCAGGCAGGTCTTGAATGTCACCAAAGAAGGAGACTCCAGCTCTCTGGACAGCCTGTTCCAGTGCTCTGTCACCCTTACTGTAAAGTTCTTATGCACATTTGTGAGGAACTTCCTATGCTTCAGTTTGTGGCCATTTCTCCTTATCCTGTTGCTACACACTGCTGGGAAGAGTCTGCCTTTGTCCCTTTGCTTCATGCACCTTAGATATTTATAGACATTGATCAGATCTTCTCTAAGTTGTCTTTTCTAAATAATTCATAGTAAAAGTTATGCAGTGTAGATTGTTTAAGTATAGTGATTGCAGTTTGGCCAGACAGTCATTGCTTAATTGCAGTCTCAACAGATCAAGATATGTTGGCCAAAAAGGCTTTGCAACAGGAGAAAAAAAAAACCACAGGAAAACAAGTATGGGGCATCTGTTGCAACATTCTCTGGGAAAATTATTGCTGGACATCCATCTCTTTGAGGAGAATTACAATAAGGCAGGTGATTTAGAGATCTAGAACAAGTCTGCCAGATATAAGGTACAAATATTAAAGTGCTCTGAGTCTTCTGTGTTTAATCAAAACACATTAGTTTAAAATATGCATTTCAATCCCAGTCAATTCACATTGTATATACATGTATTGGCAAAATAAATATGGGTCTAGTATTGTTTAATAAAAGAATAACAAAGTGATTCCTGACATAATCACCTTTAAGCTTACCACTGACCTCACATATTTTAATTATGTATAAGAGCTAGCAGATCTCCTGTGCAACACGGAGTCCTTCATTACCTGTAATTCCTATTTTATAACTTTTTTGTTTGATCTGCTCCAGGGTTCATTCTGAAGAAATTCAACAGAATAAATTATCATTCTCCCCAACCATTTGACTGTAGCTTTGAATATATAATGTATCCACCTATGTATATTATTTATGGAAGATTGATTATTCTTTCATCTCAATATCCCCTTTATGCCAAGAGAATTTTGGATTTAACACTTTCCTTCCTAGACATAAAGATTAACTGTCCAATTGTTACTGCATTCCCCCATGGATGATTCGAAGTTAGCTGAAAGGTATTCTGGGTACATCAATGTGAGTTGCCACTGCACTTCTGACTCATTGTAAGCTACTAAAGATTACTTAAGGGATAGTAAGGTGAATAGGTGAATGGACTTCTTTGTTCTAATCTATACTCTGATTGATGAAATGCTGACTCTTAAAGCTGTATCAACACAGAATTCTAATTTAAATCCTTGGTTCTTCTTTGCTGCAACATTTTTAAACCAATAAGTGGGATAATGCTGAGCTGAAACCAATGAATCAAGGAGATCGTGAGGAGATATGAACTGAAGGCAAATGGAAGCAACTTGGATTTCATTGGGTTTGCTGTGCTTCAGTAGAATGAGACTGAACAGGGTGAAAGTAAATAAATCTGAATGCTTCTGAGGAAAACTGTGCATTCGTTTTTACCTCTGGGTTTTGGTAAACCTGAGAGATCTGTGTTTTTCAAGGACAGATGGCTTCATTACCACTTATACTGCACTGCTGTCATTTGACAAATTTCATACCAGACATAGTAGGATGGTGTCTCTATATCAAATGGTAGTGAGAACTTGCACTTTGTGAATGCATTACATTTCTTTAGACTGATCTCAGGATGGTCTCACAGGAAAGAGTAAATTAAATATGCTTTCTACTGATACACCTTTTGAAATGTGTCTGCATGCGTATGCGCTGTTCTCTGCAACTCAGATCAGGTGAAAATTCTGTTACTTCCTGAGAAAGTATTACACCAATTACTGATTATCCATGGCTATAAGAAATGAAAATGTAGTGGCTGAGAAATCCAGGATTATATTTCTTCCTTCAATAGGAAAAACTTCTGCCTGTGATGGCAAACTTTGAAAAGTGCCTCAGTTTGCCCACCTTCAAATATCTGCCTAGTCACTCTTCATTTCTGATTTTGTTCCTATTTTTTAGCAGGAAGTCTAGTTCAAGTTACTGGCCAAAACTTTTTCTTGTTCTAAACTCAACAGGGGGGTTGGGGAAATAGGAAAAAGAAATCAGATAAAACAAAAAATTTCCTAAATGTAGACTCTTGAACTATAAATATGAATGTCCTAAGGAGATACTTCAAAATATCTGATTTAAAACTATGATTTAAAGATATAGGGGAAAATAAAATTATTTTTTCATGGTTTATTTTTATCAATATTTATTATTTGAGAGAGGGTTTCTTCTGGTTCAAAATTACTCCTGATGGAAAGAGGAGAGGCTGCTGCAATTTTTGGTTAAAAATAATCGAAGTTTAACCTAACCTTCATTCTGCATTTTATGATCAAAGTACATTGTCAAGTTGTCCAGTAAGCTTATCGTTTGAAATGTGTTGCCTAAGTAGTAAGCAGAGTAGAAATTATCCAATCATCACCCTGTCAGGGACTGCATGATTCTCACTGGCATTTTGGAAGATGACACGTGTAAACCAAGGCCCTAATTCTGTTGAGATAACACATTCTCAAGCTTATACACAACAGCCACAGAAAACAAATTGCTTATCTTGCAGAGACCTTGCAATGTTGTAGTAAAATCCACTTTAGTTAAAACTCTCTGTATATCCCAATTTCTATTGAAACATACTCTTTACATCAGTAAGAGAGGCTGATAATACTTTGGAGCATATGTGTTCACCTAGGGTTCAAAGAGATGTTTTTTCCCAAACCTGCCATGTGCTTGTTAGCTGAACTTAATGACTCGTATTTTCTGTGCCCTGTTTTCCTCCTCCGGAACACCCATCTTTTGCTCAAAACCAAAAAGAACCATCAACAATGACACAAGAGGGAAAAAAAAATAAGTTTTTCATTGGTTTGAAATAGTTGAATAGTTTGAGAGAATATGTAGTTTTAATTGATACTGTTGCATGGAATACAGCAGCATTACATTGCAAGGGTTTGCATTTACCTGTACCAGAATATGTATATGTGAATGTTTATCCACTGGTAGGATTGGTTTGTATGTTTCTGCAAGAAGCTTTTTATTTCTAATGTTTTGAGTTTCTCAGTTTCTGTCACTCTAGAAAGTTTTCTCCTATTTGTGTCCAGTTTTCTCTATTCTTTTATTGTTTTTGATTGGTTTTTTTTGCTTGTTTACTTCTGGGAATGGGCTCAGGGTGTGGAGAGAGGAAGCAATAAATACTTTTGAATACTTTTGATTTCTGCCCCATTGGAATTTTTACATCTTTCTTCAACAACATACAAGTTACTTTTTGCTCTTTGCAATGCAATTTTGCACTCTTACAAAGCAGATTTCTGTATGAGATTTCCAGTGCAATCCAAAGGAAGGCAATCCTTTCATTAATAATACCTCTGCATGGCTTATTCTGATTCACCGGAGCTAAACTTAGCTGAAGTGGTTTGTGGCTTGGGGCTGTATTCCTTCATCTCAAAGATTCTGAAGTGCAGTATTTGACAGTGCTGGCTTGGACATAGGCCTCAGTTTGGCTGGTTGCACTGTTTCCATCTGCTCCCTTGGCATTGCTCCTACTCACAGGGTGGTACACCATTTCTAATAGGGGTAGCTGCCAAATAAGGGTTAGCACTGGACTTATTTATGCTATAAAAGCCTTGAATTTTGCAAGAATTCTCCTCTCCAGTACTGTGATGTCACACACACACAAAGTGCTTTTTCTCTATTTTATCTAGCTGGTTTCTTTCTGCACAGCACCTGTTCCATCCCAGAGGCTGCTCTCAAACGCTCTGAAGTCAAGGGTCCCCACGGCATTATTCTTGCCTCCATCAGTGTGGCTCCACTGGGCTGGAGGCCATGTCTAAATGAGATCTAGTAAACTATTCAATTTCTCTTAAAGGTTTACCAAGAGTGCTGTGAATTATTATGATGCTGCATCCTCTGACTTTTTAGATCTTAGTGAATTACATGATTTGTTTTACTACATGATTTTTGTCCTATTTCTTAAATATTGCACTATTGTGCTTAATTATTCAAGAAACTTCGGGTTTTCTTTTCATCCTTTTCTGAAAACTGATGTCATTGTTCTAAGGTCCTGAAGTCATTTCAATTGATCATGAAGCTCTTAAGGTTAAAAGTTTCCATTTTGCAAGAGATACTCACTTAAATAATTTATCTATTATTCTTCTAATATAATCTGTTTTTGAACTTGTAGTTATCATCCAGGAGAGAAAAGGCAATAAACAATCAGGAATACATACTTGTACTCTCAGGCTCGTTTTTCTATTATTTGTTTTTCTGATATACTTTGTTCTATCTATGCACTTGACAAAGCCTGAAGAATTTATTTGAGGTCCAATTTCACAAAAGTTTGTTAGTATGATACCAGTTATCTTTGATAAAAACTTGTTGTTCAAATTTCCATGTGAAAATCTGTGCTCTGTATCCAAGTACATTCTGAAGCTGCTAGGAAGGTCTCCTGCCTTTTTCATAATACTGGTGCAGTTTCTGTAATGCTTAGACTGTCAAAATCAGAACCATGTATCAGCGAATAAAGTAGGCAATTACTCAGGGTATTAGTTTGCACTAGCTTAATATCTTTACTTTCCAGTGAGTCTGCCTCTGTTTTTTCTTCTACATATTTTTAATTACCTTTTATTTATCTTTTCCATTCAAAATTAATGAGGGAATAATTATCAATTGTAAATTAATATGCCTAAAGATAAAGAGATCTGTGCTAGAACTTCCTAGGACTGATGCAAACCTAAAGCTTTATCATGTCCCCACAATGTTTCTGGAGGTTTCTATTTTTGCACCAGTTTTCAGCAGGAAGAAAAGCAGTTAGACACTGTTAGACTTCTGTGTGCAGAGGGAGAAGATGAAATCTCCCTTGATACCACATCAGCAGAGCTGCAGAGAAAGAGCCAGGAGCAGATGTTCCAGTGCTCCTCAGCTTTTTACTCTAAGGAAAACTAGACCAGCAAACTGCTAATCTCAAGAATACAATTTTTGCTTAGCCCTTATGTATTCTGGGATTAGCTATACTTTTAACAAACCAACTCTCCTGATTAACATACAAAATTGCAGAATGTGGTTCTATTATGGACATTTATTGAAGCGAAAGGCATTAGCTATCCATCTATGATAGATAGCTCTAGGAAGACTGAAACGTTTTTTGGACCTGTGTTTGGTGGGAAAGTTCTGATTTTTATAGCCTTTCCCTGGAGCATTGATTGAGAAGGGGCTTGGTTAAACAAATGGGTGGAATCGATTTGCTGGTCTTCTCAATCACACAGGCAATAACAGATCCCTTCTATGGCTCTACTGGCTTTTATTCCTTTACAGAATATTACCAGAGTGCTGTGTACAGTAGTCTGAACCAATATTTGATCAGGCACAAAGACAGATGCAGACCAGAAAAAGCCTATTTAACTTCAAAATCTGAACATCTGAATCTAGGTGCCTACTAACAGTATGTAGGAAGAAGTAATGAAGTGAGGAAATCTTGGAAAAGCTCTGCTGCATGTGGGTTTCTTCAGAGAAGTTTGTTGTGCACAAGCTGGGTGAGAGCTATCTCCTGAGTTTTTCATCAGATGTCATGCAGCAATTTATTGGTATGTCATGTACACTGTTATTTATAACCAATGCACTCATTGGGAGGAAATATGGGTGATCAACAGAATGCAGAATGTCAAGTACTACATTTCTTTAATGAAACTCCTGATGTGCCTTATAGTAGAGTATTGAGTCCTATTACTCTTTCAGTAACACAAGTTATTGCTTGTCATTTCTTGCTAATTTTGATGCCACTTGTGATATTCCAGCTTCTTTTGTTACTAAGCTCTTTTTTTAAACAATTTATAGAAAGCATTAAGTTAAGGAATGTCTCATGGAATACCACATGAATGTGCACGTAATATTGTATGTCCTCAAATTTCTGAAGTTTCTGCACAAAATGTGCAATTCACATTAGCATGCATTTGAATATTATCCTTAAAACCAAATTAAGAAGTCTTATAGAATAGTTTTACAGTATATATTTTAAACAACTTCTGTTGAGGTTATCATCAGTTCAAATACTTGTCAACTCTTTCTTCATTTCTATCTTTGTTTGCTAATGGTGGATATCAAACTACAGTGTTCATCCTGCATTTAAAATCACAAAATTTGAGTGAGATTCAGGAAAAAAAACTCTGATCTGTTGCTGTGGATAGAGAAATTATAAATGCCAAACAAGCTTGATTTTGCCCCAGCCATCAAAACAGAGCTCCTTCACCAGTAGGTTGACTAGAAGAGTCTTCCATTTTCCTGAGTGATGTAGTTGATTTTGTTTTTTTGAAATTGGAAAGAAGAATTCATTTATTCCTTTGAACTCAATGCTGATGGATAACAGTTCTTGTAATGTGCATATGATTGCGATGACACAATTAATGTAGTGAAAGATGCCAGTGGGAAGTTTTATAAGCTGTGACAGGTTACCTTATTAGGTACTAAGTGAAAAGCAGAATAAGTAACTGAAAATCTGCTGAACTGAGGTGATGATGGTAGTAAATATTTTTCTTTTATGTACTCCTCCTTGGATAAAAGGATGTCAGAAATCTAACTGCAGAGTAGTGCAATCTTTAAAGCACTGAATTATCTGAAAGGGAAATTCTAAAAATGAATGGACCCCAGGTCTCTAGACATTCCAACAGATGAGTAAGGAATTTTCCACACCTCATTCCTTTTGCATCTCACATGGTCTTTCCTAAATGCTGTCCATTTAAGCATAGCATGTTCCATTGTTCTAAAGCATGTAGAGTTCTTTGAAGGGAATAATTCTATTATTATGTTCTTGATTATAAGTTATCAACGTTTACAGCCCTAAGCCTAAACTTCTGAAGTTGTTATAGGCATTGAATTCCAGATTCCGAATGACTAACAGTGCATTAAATCTAGAATATTGTTACCTTTTAATCACATTTTTGCTGTCTATGTGAATCAAAGTTGAATGAAATATTTCATTTTTATCACAACGTGATTCTGCTGTCTGACATTAATATGAGGTCAAATAAACACTGTGTGGGAAGGAAATAAATTCAAATTATATGACTGCCCTTTCAGACATAATTCTCGAATGTTCTGAATGTCAGCTTTTTGATAGAAAACTAATACAATAGCAAGGAGTGTGTACATATGCCATCTCGAGTTGTCTTTTGTATTCATGAAAAAGTTTAATTTCTCTGAATCCTTTGTGTTTTCTATTCGGCAGTACCTTCTGGCATTTATGTTTCTCTTAAACTGCAGTTAATGAAAGGCTCTGAAAGGTCAGTCATTCTTTACCACTTAAAATAAAATAAAGCTAAGATAATACATATTATTTAATACAATGGAATTTTATGTTTCATGCATGTTTTTGAAGATGAATTTCTCTTAAAGTTTTGGTGTGATATGGTATCTGGTAGAGACTTTTTAGTGAGTTCAACTTAAAAAATATATTATGCTTAGTTTCCTAATAATACAGAAGACTTAAAAATACCTGAATTCCATTATATCTTGTGACAATGGCAAAGTTCTCATTCAGAGGTATCTAGATTAATGCAGTTGTCCTGTGACATACATGTGGTAGCAAATGAAATCAAATGTTTAAAAGCATATGAGTAAATTAATATTTAACAGCTGAGAATAGGCAGTATTCATAATGCCAAACTCTTTGATTTTATTTAGTATTTGTGATAATAAGAAATAAACATGAACTTTAGTCCTAGACTTTCCCCCGAAGGTTTTGTTTTATGATTTCATTCAGTGCCCACAGTTATTTTCGATCAAAAGCTAAGGCTGCTGCTCTTCCTTGCTAAAATGGGTCATAGTACTCAGCAGATTTATCTGACACTCTTTGTAGGGTTACCTTGGAATGACCTGAATTTTCTATACTTTATTGCTGAATGTGTAATGTACCTATTTTATCTCTGCTGCCTGTTCCCAAAGAACTTAAGTCATATTTTTTCAGTGCACTGAGTAACAACTTTCTTCGGGATAATGCTTCTAGATTGAACTACCATGGTTATAAGCATTTGCTTTAACTTAAGTAAAGCATGGGAAAAGTTGACAAGAGTAAAAGTAGTTGCACCTTTTAGTAGTTTACAAGACAGCACACTTCGCCTAGAACGTCTGTCTCCCATCCTCTTATGGCTTAAAGATTTGATGTTGCATGAGGCACTGCTATTTTCACTTCCATTTCAGAGTTCACCGTAGATTAGCACACATCTCTTTACTTCTGACCAGTTCCTAAAATATTTTTGTCCTAAATCTCCACACAACGTGTTATTTAGTAGAAAAGTGAGTTTGGTTCTACAATGCTGATCCTCAACTGATACTATAACTTGCAAGGTATTTGAAGACAATGGTACATCAAGTGCTTTTTTTTCACATTCTTCAAAAACACAGCAATAAGAGTTTTTATTTTGCCTACTGAATTAACTAAAAAAAAAAAAAATACTATTGTAGATAACCCAGTAGGCAAAAATATTCTCAAAACCCAGGAAAATGTTAGTCTATATTCTCAGGTGAGCCAGATAAGATCTGGGGGCATAAAGGAGTTATTGAAGTTGCCCCCAGCCACAGAGCAGCCTCACAGTGTGCTAGCCAGGGGCATCAACTGCTGCTTTCCAAAGGAATAGTGATGCAAATCCCTTTGCACAGTGCTGATGCTCACCTTTCTTTGCACTTGCAGATTGGACTATGTAGCAATATGGAATGGAGGGAGACTGACAAATGCTAGCTTTATGGTTTTGGCATAGAGTAACTTTTTCTTTATATATTTTTTTAGGTGTTTCCTACTTTCTAAAGGTAGATGATTGGGTGTCAAACCATCCTTTTAACTTCAGCTAATGTATTTTTTTAAAAAACAAAACTGAAGTTCATATACGATGTAATTGGCTTTGAGCTTTTTTTCTTAATTAGGCTTTCAATACTTATAATTGTTTTCATTGTTCTTAAAGCAGAGAAACAACTGTGAGTAGGAAGAAAAATCTTAGCAATCCCTAGTTATTTCTCTAAATAAAGACTGAGATAGAAGGGATTTAATCTCATCCTCTTTCATTATTGCTTGTGAAATGAGGTGAGAATAAGTAATCCTCATACTTACAGCAGTGGCTCAGTCAGGACACTGCAAGAACCAATTGTTACAGTAATTGAATTTCATCAAAATTTATGAATGCTCTTCAATAATGTCAAGTTTATTGAAATCTGAACTAAAGAAACAGAACAATATTTTGAATTATGACTTAAAGAATTGTAATATATACAACTTGTAGCACTATTATTAATAAGAAAACATACTATACTTCACAGGAAATTAATTTTCTAACTATTTGTGCTATTGTGAAATGCTAATGCATATAGTCATTTGTAAGGAATATTTTTCAGAATTTATCTTCAGTGCATTATCCAAAACATTAAAGGAAGATCAGTGGAGACTTCCGTAACATCACAATGGCAGTGAACAGGGGTAACTGAACGTAAAACTCGAAACTCTTTCTGTTACAAACTTCTGGTGACAGGCTGGGCAGTTCATTGTGCTGCTATGCAACAAGAGATCTGAAAAACCTGGAGAAATATAGCGTGCTCTCCTTACAGCTTGTTATTGTTATTATTAGCTGTTGTGGGTGACTTACAGTATTGGAAGAAAGAAGACAAAAGATGAAGTGTTGAGATAACTATAGGATCAGCTGGTGGGACGGATGGCTTTGAAGAGAGGAAGCGTATTTAAGTATTACTTTAAGTCCTTCATAGACCAACATATAAAATCCACACCTTTAGACATAAAATTGGATGCAAGTATAGAAGCATGTGCAGCAGGTAGTGCACACCTGGAATATGCTAATACTTAAATCAACACATTATGAACATAATACAGAAGAGATTTGCACTGGCAAGTGACTAGCAAGTGGCACTAAGTAGATTAGGTAAGTAATCTCTGTACTATCCCTGCACTGATTTTATGTTCCTGTACCCAGCTCCACCTACTGCACTTCTGTTCTCTGTCCCTCATACCGTATTTTTGCATGTCACCTTTCTAGAATAAAGCCTAAAACTTGGCATTTGTATCTCTTTAAGAACTGAAACTTAATTGCATTGTAACACCAGTTGCCATATGGCTTCAAGTGGTTGATGTATTAGTTAGGTTTCTTCTGGAATAACAACAACAAAAAACCCTGCTCAGGGATGAAAATGAGTTGTTAAAAAAGAAATGTGAAAATAATCTAATGAAGGAAAACTAAAGAAAAAAGTTCATAGAGCAGAGATCTGAAGAAATGACGTTGTTGACATGGGGAGCCAGTGCTACAGCTGAGGCAACAGTGTAGAACTACTTTCTCCAAGAGGTGTGGTAATTGGTAAGTGAAAGGGATTTTTGTCAACTTCCTCATGCTATGTTTTTCCTCTTCCTTAGATCTTTGGTAATCAAGAGTCCTACTCTTTTTGGACAAAAATGTAGGTTTTAACACCAAAGTAAAATTTTCCAACAAAGTAACAATACTGAAGGGCCAAGATCAAAGTATGGCATTGGATAGAAATAAATATAGATCTCATCTGGTTTTATTTTGTGTCCTTTTTCTTTTTAAGTAGATGAATATTGCAATAGAGAAGTCTGCTTTGTACCATGGTAACCAATGTATTCCCAGTCACTGCTTCCCACAGTACTTGTCTGGGAACTGGATTATCTTGTCCAATCGATTACCTGTTCTGTTACAGTTTAGCAGTTACCTACAAAGTAACTGACCTTCTTCAATAGAACGATTTGAATTATTCATCATTTCAATGAAATGCAGCATGACATAATGTCTGATTTTTGTTACTACTCCACAATTTAAATTTAAAAACAAATATCCTTCTATTGGAAAGTAATTACAAGAACATGATAAAAATGGCTATGGATTGTGTTTAGATTTGGTTCTTCGTGTTAAGGAGGATGTGAGAAAACTTGCAGCAGTAAGTGTTTTGAAAATAGGCAATGATGAACATATGACAGTTTAGTATACTGAGGACTGTATATGCTTAGTATATAATTATCTATTCTAATTAAATACTTTTAGAAGAAAGTTTTTGACAGAAACCTAACACTGGAACATTTAATACATTACAACTATCCACTCTCTTCTATACCAGGGGAATTAACAGTAGGGTTATGAGAATTTGAGGATTTGATTTCTTACAGGTATGTTTTCAGTGATGTGAGTTCTGTTCTAACATTGTATCATGATGGTGAGCGTTTCTAATTCAGTGCTCTGTTTTACTCAGGTGTCTAATGGAAAGTGTCAGAATATCTTAGCAAAGGGCCAAGACCATAAGGGTTGATGGATTTAAGAGCTCTTAAGAAAAAACATCCTAGATTAAAGTCCTTACTTAAAAACTGCTCTTGTGAATAGCTTAGATTCAGGTTGCTAAATGAATGGTCTTCCATGTGCATTTTGCCTAGAGGACAAAACGGATTCTTGCTTATATAGCATGTCATCTGTGATAGGATTGATGGAAGTGATTTACAGAGGATTAGGAAATTTTGTTCTGTTTTACCAATAAACAGTGTTACATGATCACATTTCAATAGCTAATTCTATTGCTGTACCTTTTTCCTTGAAAATTAACATGATTTTCAGGGAGAAAATAATTACATGTCATTTGTAATACATTAACTAGATTAAAAAAAAAATGATTTGGGTGCTTATTTTCTGAGGGAGAAGTCTAGAGTATCTGCACTTCCCTCGTGTGGTATTTTAGTGTAAAGATTTCTAGTGCTGCTATTAATCAAATGCAGTCTGGTAGTTTGTGTTCCTCTTAATTGAGTAGAATTATATAGGAGTATCAAAAACATTCGTAAAGGATAGGAGCGTTAGCTGAAGAAAACTCTTACTGGTATTAATGCTGCTGAATATGGAATGAGTTTAGATAAAGATTATTTTTGCTAGAATATCAAGATGGAACACAAACATAAGTGCTATTTGTTTGTATGCATACAAAGAAAAAAGAAAACATTGTTTCTTGAAATAGAAAATCTCCTTTTTTTTTTTCCTGGAAAATATCTTCAGTGACATTTTACAGACTGAAATTAAAGCACTGCAAAATAAATATTTAAAACTAGCTATACAGAGATGATTGCAAAACTGATCTAAACTCTCAAATCCGATATTTTACCTAACCAGTCAACTTCATTGTCACTGTAGTTAATACACGTTGCTTCTTCAGAATTCACAGGAGTTGCTGGATATCTTTTGTAGTGGTCAGCTTTTTATTAATGTTCTTTTCTGTTTTTTGTCAAGTTTACCATCTTTAGCTCCAAACTCTTCATGGGACACCAGCTTTTTTACTCTTTCTTTTCCCCTTAACTCTATAATGTACAGGCAAATTTATTTTTTTTTCCAATGCATTTGCTGTTTTTAAACAACACTTGCCAAAAAACCACTAGAGTTATGAGTAATTCTTTTTGTCATATGGGAAAAAAATAAAGAAAATAAGCCATGAAAAAGCTGCAGGGTTTCTAAGTATGAATAATTTGCTGATGGTCTAGGAAGGGATTACAGTGCTGAATACACATCTCTATAAATATTAAAACAGATTTTTTTTAACAAAACTGTACTTCAGGACATGCTTACAACAGCTAAAATAGTTACAGAACGAATTTTATTCTTATCTTCAGACAACTTTCAAGAAAATGATGTTTCAGAAGAGTCATCATGTTCTTAAATCAATCTAGCCTAGTTTAATTTTAATCTTCAAAAATTAGCAAGACCTCATTTGGTTTCTAACTTAATGTTTGAAAGTTAACATATTTCTAGGTTGTTATTGCTCCACTGCAACTGAAGTACTGATTTTTTTTTTTTTTTTTTTTGAGATCTGACTGTGCTGCATGTATCTCTGTTTCTTCTGTGGTAATAGAGGATTATAATCTTCTAATTTGAGTGTATCACTGAATCCTTTGTTTTTCTTCTGTGATGACCTAACCCATCAAATTGAATATAAGATTTTCTATTTTTAGCAGCAGGCTCTGACCCTTCAATGTTTGTGCTATGTATCAGTAATTACAGTAGTGCTGTACACAGAGCAGTCCAAAAGCAATGATAGAAATTTTGCAGAATTGTCTTGTGAAGAGGGAAGAAGATGTGTGATAGACATAGAAGAGTTAGAAAGTAGGAAAAAACAGTCAGTGTTGGTGTTAGGTGATTGTGTCACAGTCTCATGAGTAGGTGTTCATTTCCATCACAAAATGCCAATTTACAAAGCAAGTTTTGACTTTGAGTAGACGGATGTTGTGAGGATATTTTTTGCTATACTTAAAATGCTTTGTTTCCTTAGACTAAGTTACTGATGCTTTACTTCTTCGTCCTTCTAAACTTTGACTTATGCCTTTACAATTATGCTAAGACTTAATGCGTGAATAGCTCTTGCTTTAGAGTTAGGCTGAAGTTGTGAATGTGTGATGTTTGAAAAAGAAAGGCAGAAGAGATCTTTATTGTTGAATTTTGCTGCTCTTCTGAACACAGAAATAGGTTGCTTGCAAATAGCTCTGACATCTGTTATGTACATAAACAGATCTTAACTATGACTACCTGTTCCAAAGACGGTTTTGTGATAGCTATTGTTTCAGGCAAATGTGGCAAATACTTTTTACATCATTCATCCTTTCTCTTCACCTGTCTCCCTTGGAAAACTGTTCTTTTCGAATAATTCCCTTGGTAAAAATAGGATATTTTTTCCTACTTCACAGCACTACATGTATCATTAAGTCCTACAAATGCTTAAAGTAGGACTCATAAGGAAAGTACAACCTGACTTCAGATTCTCTGAGTAGATATTTCTCCTGGAAAATGATAATAGTGGGGATTAGTTTATGAAGAACAGAACTATACAAGAAAAGAACTATCAAATGGCCTGTAATGCACTGCAAGCCAATTCAGACATGCTGACTTAATAAGAATAGGTTTATTTGAGAGATATTCATAACATCTCATGATAAAGGGAAAGGACTATTACCATGACTGTAACTGATGCAGGGCCCCTTGTCACTGCAAGTCACAAACTGAATAAATCAACATGGTTGTAAACTTCATCTTCTTGTGACTTACACACTGTGGCATTCTGGGGTGCATCTTGCTGTAAGGGTGGCAAGAGGAATTTGCTGAGAAATTCGTAATTCTAATGCAGTTGTTGGTAAGAAGTTGCTATGCGGATTCCTAGTATCCAGCATCTGTTCAATATCTTGGCCACTTTCACCTTTGTGATGGCTTTCCCCATTGCTCTGATGCTGCTGTTTTCTGTGCTCTTCCTAACAGATGTACATTTCCTGTCTAATGAGCTCACGTTGGTTTTTTTTGTTACTTGCATCTCTTTACTTCAGGGTCCCCAGCTTCTGTTTCATGCACTGTCTTAGCTAATACAAGGTTAGAAAGATCACATAATCTAAGTAAAGGCAATATGCTTCGTTTCCCTACTAACCATGACTGTAATCTTCAGCTGCATGAATTAAGCTTTTTGTATTTTCAAGTGCCTGCTGTACTGCTTGAGGAACCTGTGTTCAGTGTACAATATGGTAAATTAAGTATAGTTTTAGTGTTCTGCACTTCCTGGGGTACTGGATTTGTTAACTGCATTGTTTTCATGATATCCAAAAGAACTGGAGCGTGGATAGTTAAGGTGAAGCACACAATAATCTCTTATTTTGGTCTAGTTAATAGAAATAATTCATTATCTGCAAGAAAGGGAGACTATAATTACTAGCATAGCGCTAAAAACAGCCATTAAGATAAAATCATGGGAAGCATGTCAATTACTTTTTTTAAAGAAATGTAAAATCTTAGCTGTGGTCATAAGTTTTTCATGTTTTTTTTAAAATGCAGAATACTAGTCTGATCTTAAACACTGAAGTTCATAGAGTGCTGCCATGAATTTTGATCTATTGAATAAGTTCTATTGAGTTCTACTTGTGTATATTGTACAGTCAGTAATCAATCATTTGGAGCTACATGTTAACAGTATGCTGAAAGTTTCCCACATAAAGGCAAACGTACTTCTCCCCACCCAGTGTGTCACTGAGCATGTTTAGGTAACTGCTTCCAGTTAGTTGAAAACTTTGCAGAAGCTTTCTGAGTCTATTAGATAAAATTATAGGAATGAAAGACTGTGGTAAAATTCCATGCATCTATAATTTGTGCTCAAAATACATCCTCTTCTTTTCATCTCTACCTTCTGTTTACAATCTCGGTATATAATATACGGTGCCTCTTAAAAATTGACTTGATAAACAGGTGTACCACAGATGAAGTCTGTTCTGTGTATTCAATTTTGTGTTAAACATCTTAATCACGATTCATAATACTTGATAACATATAGTTAGGTATTATCGTAATCAGGTACAATTTTATCACAGATCTCTACAAATTATGTTAAATAATTGTTTTGAAATCACATCTAATCATGAGAAACAGCATCCTGGATAGTACTTCAAACAATTCAGTCCTTGGAGTAGCTTTTTTTGCACCTAAGAAATTCTTTCCTGTGAAAACATGAAGGTTATACAGCCTGGCTAACTTGCAGCTTACCCATGCAGAACTTTAATTTTTCTGTAAACAGGTGAGATTATTTTATCTCTTCTGTGTAGCATTTTTCTTGATGAACAATTCTTCAAGATCAGGAAACACACAGCAGCTTGTCAGTACAGATTAGTCTGCTTGGCTGGGGCCTGTGTTGTAAAAAATAAAAAAGAAAAAGAAAAAAATGCCAACACATAAGGCCAGCAAATGGCAGCAGAAATGAACGAAGGGTGGTGAGGCACTGGAACAGGTTGCCTAGAGAAGTTGCCTCAATTCATTTCTGACTATCAGACATTCCAGGTTCTGCACAAGTGATGTGGTGGCTGTCGTACCTCAGGTACCATCAAATCAGCCTGCCTCCCAGGATCACGGTGATGATTTTTAATCTATATGCCATCTTTTGTCCTTGCAGTTCATCACAGTAGCAGCTCACCACCTGTAACGTATTTACCATCACAAATCCCTAGTGAATTAAGACAGCAAGGTTAAACCTGGTGCAGGAGAGGTAACTGAAGTATAAGGCATCTGCAAGGATTGCATACTGCAAAGATCGAATACTGGTGTCTGAAAGTTGTCTCTCTAACCCCTGAATCAGCTATACTCTGTGCAGTGTGAGGTTCTGGAAAGGTTGTATAGCTGCTGTGAGAGATTTTGATTAAAATAATTTTAGTTAATAGGAAGCTCAGGTTTTAGACAGTGGGAATAGTGAAAAGGTGTTTGACTGTGGGCAGTAATCTCTTGTGAGTTTTCTTTTCTACCATTTGTTTTTTGTTACTCCTTATTAGATGTATTAGGCATCATAATCCCATTATGGAAATGAGTACAGGAGCTGGGAGACATTCTCCCCAAGCAACATTCTCTAGAGAGTTAAAGAAAAGGGGAAGACACCATCCTAAAACTATTTCCAGCCAACCAGAATAGGAATGTGAGCAATCAGTGACCAAAGTCATATTATAATAAGGGAATTAGAACTGAAACCATGGTTTTCAGAAAATCAATTTTCAGACTTCGAGAATAATTCTTTCCCAATTCCTAGCTTTCAAGGCTTGTTTGTCTGATAACAACGAGAAAATTGACTCCTGTGCTGCATAATGAAGTGCCAAAGTATACAGTGCATCCAAAAAGATTATTTCAGTACTTAAATCGTCTGTCAAATGACATAATATCTTACACAGCTGAACAAATTTGCCAATCTTTTAGCAGAATATGATAATGGTGATGAATGCATTGACAAGATGACGTGCTCCAGCAGCAAGCAATATTTCAGAGAGGGATGTTCTTTCTAAAACTAAGTAAGAAATCACAATCAAATCTGTGAATAAATGGCCAAGTAAAAATTCAGGAAGAATCTTGATGATCCTCTGTGAGACATCCTTCATCTTGTAATGGTTAATCCTGAGTGAAGGACTGTATATTTGCCTGCTATGGGTCACAACTGCCCTAATGAAGCTTTTCTTACAGACAAGATTATATTTTGATGCTCGAAATCATGGACAGATTTCAGATTGGATTTACCAATTGAAAGTGGTAACATTTTAGTTAGTGAAATAAAAAGCTTCAATCTCACCCACTTTCTAAAGGAAAACAATCCCATAGTGACTTGCCCTACATAGGCTTCATGTGTTCCTGACATGCGCTTTACAAGGCACAAGCTCCTGGCCTATGTGAATGAGGAATGGGTTCATCCCCACTGCACAGCACAATGACCTTTTGAGACAGACTAACTGGTAGTCAATGTAAGCAACTTTGTTTTCTTACAACAAAAACAAAGATTGAACAGCAGACATGACCTGGCTGTGACCATCTTTGGGCTGATCTAGGCTCCTGCTCAGAATCTGGCCTCCAAAGTCATCCATCAACCATTAAAGTAGATTTCTTTCTAGAAGATGACAAAGACTTCATAGCTCTAACTCTCTGTGCCTTCTCCTCAAAATAGGGCATGTGCTTTCTATACAGGAATTAGCTGGGACGGGATTATGAAATGTATTGACAGAATTGACTGCCCACCTGCTTTTGACTGGGAATCACTGAAGGGATGAATTTGATTATAACCAGGAAGGTGTGGACTCTGCTTATTGCAAGTCTCTATGCCTATTAGTTCTGTGCTACCATTTTGTCATCATATAATCTTTACCAAAGGGGAAAATCAAAGCAACAGTCTTACCACAAATGACACTACCTAGACATTTTAAAATAGTTTTATTAAGTTTTTCTGTCAATCCATAATTTTATATAGTGGGAACTACTCATTTGTGCATCGTTCTAATAAGTGACTATTAGATGAGAGACAACTTGAGACTCACTTTCATTTGCATTGCGCAAGTCAAGCTGTTTTTCATGTAATTTCTTAAATGAGTTTCGGGAAAATACACACACCTTGACATCCCAGGAAAATGCTTGTGATTCATCTCCTGTATCTGTTTTCCCTAATTCCATAGGAGAAATCCTACTAGTTGCGTTTTTCAAAATCTTTTATAAAGAGATAAAGGAAAACAAAGTCATACATTCACGTGGTACCTTCTGTGAACTAACTGTTGTGAAAGTAGCCCTGCTTCACATTAGTTATGTGCTTGAAATTAATTGCAAAATGCTAATGACAGGGCTTTTGAAAGCCAAAGAAAATGTACTGTAAACTGCCATTCTAAATTTTTGGATCTAATAAATTAAAGGTTGAATTACAATTTCAGTTCCAGTGCATGATTGTCTTTTTCCCTTGATGTAGAGAAGGAGTTCGAATTTTCCTTCCCTCTGCAACAGCTGAGCCCTATTCCCTGCTCTGTCCGCAACTCATTTAGATGACTGCCCATTTCTTCTGGCTAATTCAGAGTTAGCAATTACTACTTGTTTGCAGTGAGTAGCAGCCAGACCAGTGTTTTGGTGGAGGCAGCACTACAGCACTGCCAGGAGTAACAGAACGGAGCACTGGTTTGTACAACATACTTAGATCCTTATAGACCCTGAACAGCAAACCATGCAGTGAGCACACAGGGCAGCAGTGAGGTGTCCCTGACGTTAAGCAGCAGTCACAGGTAAACTTACATACAAGGACTGAGGAAAAAGGCAACTTCTATGGGCTCACAATGTTTAGCTATCAGAACCTTGAAACAGAAGAGATTTTTATTTCAGTTCTGCAGTGAGTGCCTCTCTATCACTGCTTTACACAATTACTCAGATTTACCCACAGTTTCACAAAATGAGGCAGACAGTTTAAAATAGACAAGCTTCAAATTGACATGTTCCGAGAGTATTTTTAACATCATATTTATAATTGCTGGTATTTATAGAATAAACAGAGTGAGGAAGTTATTAATAGTAGAAGGAAAGAAGCAGTTTCCCCAGAATAAGCACTATGTTGAAGACTTAGCAAACTAAGATATGGATGAATGTAGTATGTGAGGTACAAATCCTAACACTTGAAGTACTAATGATTTCTGTTGCATTTATTCAGGAACAGAAGCATTATGCTAGGGAGTGAGAAAGAAAGGTTGATAGAGAAAGCTGTTTTGGTAAATGTGATTTAGAAATAGCCTCTACGTGCAAAATAGAAATTTGCCAAGCCAAGCTTGTGGTGATTTAGAAATATGTTTCCATTTTGCCACTAGTCTTTTAGAAAATAAAACAAAATACTTGATGGCTTCTGTCTTTACTAATTTCTTTATATAAAAGAAATGAAACATCTTTCATCTGGTGGAACAGATCTGTGGGGAATTAGCAAAAAGAAGAACCTTCATGACAAACCTTTCCAGCACAAATTCTACAAACTGCTTCTGAAGGTATATATATCTTTTAGCTTAAGTAGTTCATTCACATCCATCGAAAGCTTTTCATGGGATGGACTTAATCTCTGAACACTGTATCTTGTTTCATTATACTACACTGGTTTGTGGTGGTGTGTTGATACTCCTTTTTAGAAACGGAAATATATTAATAAATCTAGAGGGTAAGTTTTTCCTTCATTCTAGTAATATACTTTCAGAGAAAACAGCAAGTCAAATACTTATCCAGCTGTTTTGTGTTGTCTCTGCACACTGTCATTTCTTGGTTTGTGATAGCTGCTGTGAAATACTGAGTTTTGGGAGATGTTCCAGGTGGGCTTCTCACAGTGTTGCATGTTTAGATGCTTAGGAGAGAATAAGATCCTTCGGTGCCTGAAGGAACTCAGCAAACCTGTTTATGTGCATGTGTACCTCTGCCCTCCCCTAGATGGAATTAGAATTGTTTGCTTATTTACCTCTTTTTGTCAAGCAGCCATATGAAGTTTTATTTCTGAGGTAAAAGGGTTGAGATTTTTGTTTGAGTCATTTTCTGAGGCTAAATTGTGCAGCTGTTTCTTAAATGATGATCAATCCCAGGGAAATGTACAGAGCTCCAGCATAAACTGCTTTTAAACAGCTTGTGTAACTCAGAATACAGGAAATGTTGATTGTTGCTACTATGAGAGTAAAGTAGCAATGACAAAATGGTAATTAATTTGATATTGATTTCTTAATAGAATTGTCTCTTTGTTAAAAATAGGGCTGGTTTAAGAAAGAAAGCTTATCCCTACTGACAAACTGCTGGAGAGGTACACTCAGCTCATGCTCTCTTGCAGGAGAATTATTTCCTACTTTGATCTATTTCTATAGACCTCTCCAAGAACACCCTGATTTCCTAAAAAGGCTTTTCACCTGTGAACTGCTGCCCTTAGAAGTTTTCATCTATGCAAACCAAATAAATTTGCCAAAATACTTTCAAAGTAGAAGTAACCAAGCCTGTACTCTGAATTACTGAGATTTCTGTATTTGTAAGACATGAAGATGTAATATGTGTACTGAGGCAGTAAGAAATATATCCTCAGTGCAGACATTTTTATAATGAGCATTTTTGAGTCAGTTGCTAATTTTTCTAGTTATCTGAAAGTGACCTTTGTGATCTTTCTCCTACAAAGAGTAAGAGTCTAACTGGTGGCTGAAGATATTGTCTATAGGATTTTAAAAGTCACCATGCATAAGCTGAGAAATAATTTGTTTTATCTGTGAACAGTTGTAGTATTGTACACTCAAATTTATGAGCAAGGCAGGCAAAGGTGGATAGTAGAGAAAGAAGTTCTTGGAGTTCTGCTCTTTTGCTTCTCTTCATTAGACCCCAAAAGCAGGATAATACAACCTTGAAGGAAGATGCTTCTCTTCACAGTCCTTGTGATTGTGGCTGTTGGAGCTTGTAATTATATGGAGGGGAAAAAAAGCACGCAATGAAATGTTGTCAATAGCCTCAGGACTTTTAATCTCTATCTTGTTGGATAGTAAAACGCTCTGTGGGAGAACTTGTTTGGATAATTGTGAATTAGCCATCTACTGCCTTCATTAGCCTTATTGTATATGTGTAAGTTAAATGTACGTTGGTAGCGTTTCTTCTAATATCCAGAATGTTCTTATTCTGGAGACAGAGAATACAGATAACATCTTATAAATGTTTACTAATGTGACATCCGAGAATGAAAGCAGTAGATGTTACTGTACAATGCTTCCTTAAAGTTCAAAGGAAGAGAGATGATAGGGAAAACCAATATTGGACCAGTATCAGTATGTCCAGTCGTCTTCTCATTTAGTTCATCTTTGTTTATAGGGACGGAGCTTGTGAGAATCTTTCCAAGACTCTAAAAGAAGTCATGAAGTGTTACTCAGCAAAATCAGCAGCAGCTCTACTCCTGTGCAGCAGAGAAATGTGAGCAGGCTGTAATGACTGGGCTTTGAGTGCTCTCAGTTGTCAGGGACCTGTTAGCTATCACTAATTGGTGGCAACAGTTCAGGCAGTTGTAAAAAGATACATGAGCCAAAAGAATGTTGGACGTTCCAAAAGTTAAAGAATTATTGCTTTGGAGCAATAAACCTATTCAGACAAATTGCAAAGAAATCCCCATATCTCCTAAAGATACTACCACTGGTTACAAATCTGATTGCAGAGGAGACATGTTGGTGACATTAAATTACCATTGTATAACATTGCCAACTGCAATTGCATTTACGTGTTACACTTGATCAAGTATAAAGGGGAAATTAGGAGCTGCTGAACAGATAGCGGCCTAATAACACACATCTCAAAATGATGTGTTTTTCATAAGCAGCAAGTACTGACACAGCATCTGAAACATATACAACTCTTTAAAGAAACAAAATAAACTACAGAAGTTCACAAGTCGAGTTGTGCTTTTTCAGAAGCAAGGATAACAAGACACGAAAATGCCTTTTCTTTTAGAAATTCATGGAATTCATTAAACCTCTGGTTCCAAGGACAGTGGGACAGAACAGCTGATATCGAATTTTCAGATATCTAGCTGATGTGCTAATTGTGAGATAGATAAGCCCCTATACTGAGATGTTACAAGGGTGCTTTTATAGATAGTTGATGTCTATTGCATGCATTTACATTTTTGTTTCCTCCCTTGTTTTGCTGGATTTTTTCCCCAACAGGCAGTACTTTCTCATTTTACTGACTTGAACTGTATGATAATGTCAATTTTCAAGGCCGACTTATGATTTATTGTGAAGTTGCAGGTGATTCAAAACACAGGAGTATTAATACAAGACTAGGATTTTTCTGTTTCTTTAATAGCTTGTTAAATTAGTCATTTAATTTTATTTTAATATAGTTCTTAAAAAATTTACAGTAATTTGCAGGACTCTCTGAAGGCGTACACAAGATCATCCATGATGAACAGAAGCTCCCATTAATGCTGGTAAGAGCTGAAATTCAATAGCAAGATGTAGTTACAGGGCTCTCGATACACTTTAATAAGCTGTGTGTCCTTATAGGAAGACTGAAGGAGGAGGAGATCTGCAAAAGGCAGATAGTATTAATATAGTCAGACACATTATCAGGCTGGTCAACATCTCATTCAGATCTTATAACAGAAAAGTCTAACAAACGTTAGCCAGGTTTTTAACACTGAACTTTACATGTACCACAGAGCTTGGATTTTCCAAACTGTAACTTTCTGGACTATTTTTAAGATGATCCTTCAGATCCGTCATTCATGCAGGCCTGTGATTCAGAAAGTCCACCTCATGCTTTCTTTTCTTGTTCCAGATAATTCTTTGAAGTGTTCTGACTTCCAAAAATTCTTTTCTGCCTTTTTTGTTTGTTTGTTTTAAAGATGGATTTTTTGCTTTCTGAAATACTGCATTGCACTTTGTCTTTTATGTTACTGACTGAGCAAGAAGTCATAGTAGCTTTGCTATTGACTTCAGTTGGGAGCAGAATTGAGGCTCTTTGGAGCTCCTCTTTGGAAGATGTTCTATATTTTACTCTAGGTCTTGCAAAGTTCCTTATAGATTTATGAGGCCACTTAATGGATTATTAATTAACTCTATTCAGTTCTTACATGTTTCACCAGCCTTAAGAGATTTTTAGTTGAATTTCCCACAAGCATCTTCTTGCTTCCTTTTCTATGCCTGCAATGCGATCCTTGTGAAACCATGTGAAGTTTTGACAGTAGCCTCCTCTAACTTTTCCTGATAGCTTGCATTTACTATTTATCACGGTTCCTTGGAAAAGATTTGACTGCTGTTCCTGTTACTCTTACTAAAATCATCACTGTTCAACTTTGTACTAATACTTCTTAAAAGTTCTACAGTTGTTTCATTATGCAGATGTACAGCAATTGAGGGACTGAGTGGTTCCTACCTGGAAAGAGCCATTACTTATTACTAAAATTGTGACTGATTCTCATTTTAGTAAACAAACCAATAGCATGTCATAGTCCATTGAATTAGATGTCAATGCATCAATTCAGTATCTTGTAACAGTTATTTGTGTATTATGCTTATACACATTTATACTTAAGAATGAGTTGTAACATGTATTTTTTCAGCTGTCACTAAAAACCTCATCGTTAATAACTTTGGAGTCAGCGTATGGGCCATTCAATGCTGTGAAATTAAGAGTAATAGAAATGTTTCTTTTCTGTTCCTGCCCCTAAGACCTGCAAGAAGCATCTCCCTGGGAAAGGGGTAGTGGAGAAAATATATCAGAAGGAAATCGATGTTGCAGTTTCAGCAAGGCCTACACAAAGAAACTTGTTATGATCATGTTATCTCAGAATGAGAGGCAGGTCACATCTTCACCCTCATTAACTGTGGGAAAGCTACTGTATGTAGCTCTGTTAATTGGCAAAATAATCCAAGACCGTGAGTTCCATTGTTGTTTTTATAAACACCACAGTTTGGGGACAGCGAGGGCACTTGCTCAGGCTTTTTCTGTCACAGAAGGCTCAGCCCCAACAAAAATGGTAGTCCTTTATTGATTAACCCGTAGGTCATTGTTCAGGGAGAAAATGATGTAAAATGCCTTTCTTATCCAGTTGCTACAAGTAAAGGCCATGATTTGTCTGAGCCTCATGTCCCACTGACAAAAGGGAAACATATCACAAACACCCGTGAAGTTAAGAAACCCTCATCTGATTTTTATCTGACCTTTTCCTAAACACTGTCGCACACGTTTTCCCAGCCAGACCTTAGTTCTAAATAGATAAAAGGAATGGAGAGAAAAAGGGATGTTTTGCTTTGTTGTTTGCTTGGATTTTTATATATATAAACCTCCTGTAAATACAGATCTTTTTTTTCTTTTTTCTTTTTTTTTTAACCTTTCTCCCCTTATCAGAAACGCACTGAGCCTTATCTCTCCGAATATATTCATAGATCTTGGCTATTCATTAAAAGTAATAGAACAGCTAAATAACTTCGGTGTGCTGCAGTTCCAACATATTTTGTTTAGTTTCTCCAATAAATCATATTGTCAGAGGTTACTTTATTTTACTATTGTGTCGCTGTAAAAGAATGAACTATATTTTGAAAATTTCTATCTGTGTTGCTTAAGCTCTGCTCTGCTAAGTTTAATACCCTGACAATCCAGCCATAATTTACTCCCTGGAACAGGTCATTAAGTACTCATTGCTGCTTCAGATTTCTTTGATCCACTGCTTTTTATAAAATATACGAACAGCCTAAATAGTCTCCATAGAAATAATTTTCTATAAGGTTGGTATTTAACAATAAATCATAATACATAATTCACCCACTCATCCAGAGGAATGTCTTGCACCATGTAGACACGTTGCTTTCATTCTCAGAAAGCCATATGGTGCTTCATAGTTTGCTGCAGTGGACTGGTTCAGAAATAATACTGCGAATCGTATTTCCATAGCTAAGTGAGCAATGTGCTGGTAAAGCAGGTAGCATCTTCTGCATTACCTGAAAATAATACAATTGCTCTATGGCAGTCCACCAGGGATTGTCAGAATCACTCACAGAAATCTGAGGTGATTTGGTGTGTAAAACTATCAGGGTAGCTTGACTGAATATAACATGATAGTGTTATAAACTTCTCCCATGGGCAGACCAAAGCAGTTAATAACACACCAGGGAATGATCTCTGTGATGATGCAGCTGATCTCTAGGGAGGAAATTTTACCTTTTTCCTCCAGAAAATTGTACTCAATCACTACGAAGTAGAAATATTTATGAATACAGTAATATTTTTATGAGATCACTTCTATCATTCTAAAAAGCTTTAGCCTTCAGAACACCCTATTTGGGCCTACTACACTACTTTAACTATTTGCAGGTTCCTACGCAGTGAAAGCATCTATTTTTACAGTGTTAATGGGTGGTTCTTATATTGATCATATCTTTTTCTAGAGAAGGTCTCTTTCAAATAACGTTGGACCTTAAAGTTTAAAGTCGGAGTTTTTTCAGTTAAGAGCCTTTTTTTTTTTTTTTAGAAATACCAATATTGTCTATAAATACATATGGGTTAACTGTACAAGTGAATTCACCCTCCTAATGTACACAAATTTTGCTATCATCCAAATAGTCCATGGATCTTCATCCAACACTTCTGGTTTATCCATTTTTCATGGTTTTTTTTTTTTTCATGGATATTAATCATTTCAATCTATTTATAAATGTAAAGTATTTACATGTCTAGACATCTGCATATTCAAGCTCCATTTCTCATTTCAAGCAGCAAAAATTGATTAGCTGTACCTAGAGAAAATTTGTCAGAGAGTAACTGCCAATATTAACATCTGCCAGCCAATCTTCTTTATAATCAGCAGCAAAAAGAAGTGATTTTGCCTCTTGGGAGATCTTTCAAAGTTTCCTGTCTCAATTCAATGTTTGTATGTCTCAGGGGTGTGAATATGAATCATATTACAATTCTCTGTAGCTTTGTCTATCAAATTTGTAAATTGATGACAAGATCCAAAGCAACCAAACACAGGGACAGCATCAACCTAGACTGCTCTATTAAGAGAAAAAGGTGTCGACTTAAAAGTCTTCTGGTCTGAAGTGAACTCTTGTGGTAGAAATGACCCGAGATGAGCAGGGGGATAAAAAAGAAAAGATCAATGCAAAACCAGAAGCAGTTATGTCTCAGTGAAAGTAATGTTAGATCTTAGCAGCAATATGCAGCTCAGGCTGTGCACACTTCAAACGAGCCAACAAACAAACAAACAGAATGTTAAAGCGGAGACATCAAAACCATAGAGACTTGGTGGATGCCAATTCCTATTAATTTTAATGGAAATCTTGCATTTGGACTCTTTGGGATCATTTGGAATTCAGCACAAAGCATTAATAAATGCTTGTATTCCCCTTGTCTTCTCTATTCACATCAGCAGTGATTCTTAATATGGGAAGCAGAATCCAAACAATGGGGAAATAAGGGTGGAGTGATGCTTTGGTGATGCCTGAGTGTAATAAGACAGCCACCTTTACTGAGCTCCCAGCAAGCAAAAGCAGGTGTAACTGTGCCCAGGGAGCCCTGGTGCTTGGGATGCCTGGTGGTATGCCACCTGAATATTATGAATACTGGGCTTATTCATCAGATACTATGAAATGTAAACTAAGAGATTATTTCTGCAATCATATTGGTGTCCCAAACGGCAGTTAACAAAAATGAAATATTCTTTTTCTGATGACCTATTTAACGACTGTATCTGCAGTGCATAAAGCAACTAGCCTCAACGTATTTTTATATAAGTGGTATTTGCTCTGTAAGAGCAAAAAGGTTTGGACAGACAAGTAGTTATTGATCATATACAGTGTTCATTAGGAAAATATGTTGGGAGAAAAATTTATATTCCTTACTTACAGTTGTCTGAGAAGAAGAATTCATCATGTTTGAGTTTGGATTATAAGAAGTAATCAGTGAATCACAAGTGAGACAGTTTTTGATACCGCTGTTATACATACTAATAGAAATGGTAAGAAGCAAGTAAAGTGACTGAATCCACCATAAAGGATAATGGCTTGTGAACTAGCCAGCACAATCAGCAAACAACTGAACAAAACATATCCTCACAAATACTTATAAATCAATATAGCCTCATTGACCTCGGTGCAGCCAAATTTACTGCACCATCTGTCCCACTGTACTTCTAGGCTAAACAACTCTTTTATTCATAAGTGTATTTCTCTCTCAGATTAAAAAAAAAGAAAGCTATCTTTCTACTTGTCCCTCCTTACTTCTTAAAAGCGGCTGTTGGCATATAATTAGAAAAACTAACTGAGTTCTACTCAATATAATGTCATCATTTATGCTTTGACTTGGAAACATGTGCACCGAGATTAAAGTTATTTTACTCCCACCGGAGTAACACTCTATTTTAAGTGCCCATTAACTAATACTAAACAGCAGTGGAAAATCAGTGGAAATATATGTGGCATCTACATGAATACCAGATGAATTCATGAAGATTACTGCTGAATACAAAATTATTTCACTATAAAAGGGGTACTTGAAAGAAAAAGTTGCTGAAATATGGAGCTTGTCATGAAAAATAAGTGTCCTTCAGTAATAGTTGTTTTATATTATATGGTTCTTTTCATGGCAGTTAGTTTGCATTTCTGTTACAAATGCCAGCTTTCAGGAGTTTAAAACTTTAAATTTAGTCCCTGACTCGGCAGTAACATATACGCCTGAGATAAAATTGTGCTTTAACAAAAAAATAAACCAGCCACTTATCAAAGTTGAGTAAAATGTGAGGCAACTTCCGTGCTGCTTAGTGTTCTTAATATCTTATTTTAAAATAAAACAATATTGTTCATAATGTTACCGATTTGTCCCTCTGAAATGGTTCTCAGCAACGAGCAAATGACTGCCTCCACTTCAGTGACTGCTTTGGTTTCTGTTGATGCCAACAGAAGGGTGCTGCTATTGAGTCATAGTAGCAGTGAGAGAGCAAAAACCTTGGTGCTTATCTATGTATCCTAGGCATTGCTAATAGTCTTCTGTTCCTAATGGGTTGGGACTACCAGCATTTAGAAGCTTGCTTAATCTGTGTAGGGGAAGCTTGATTGAGTTTTCAGAAGTGCTGAGTTCTCCCAGCTCCCATTGAGATTAAACTGAGCTATCAAAGCCAATTTGTGTGGTGATCTAAACATGCAGATATCAGTATAGAAGCCTAATTTTATGTTTTTTAATATATAATTTCTGCTAATGGGAATAGTGGTGATCTGTCTTGCTTTAAGCTGAAAGAGAAAATAACAGACTTGCACACTAACTCCCTTGGACAGAGTTCTCAAAGCAATTCAGTTCTCACTGCAGGAGCCAGAGTATAGCATGCAACATGGAACAATGTGGATTTATAATTATAGTGAAACCAGAGTTGCTGTAATCTAGTCTTGTTCTGAATGATGAAACATATTTAAAATGTGCATTGTTATTATCTGCTAACCCAATTTACGACACAAGTTGATTTTTCCAGTCAATTTCTCTGAGTAAAATGACTAGGATAGAGCACAGAAGACATTCACTCACATTTATTCCAATATTTGTATACAAAGATGAACAGCTGTCATCTCTAAAATATAAAGACATCACTCCCTTACACTAATTTTATGTTTTTATATCTGAATTCTTCCACCCTAGTATAGCCTCTCTATACAAACATCCCCCCCCAAAGCTTTAGCGTCATTGTTAGCTGCTATTATTCTTACACATTATACATGAAATTACAAATAATTGGGCCATTTTCACAACCATTTCTCAGTTTTCGAAGAAATAATTTTATGTTGAAGTTACTGTGTTTGTGTTAAACCTTTACAGTTTTTTTTTTTTTATAATTCTGTCAGTACTAACTGGACAATTAAAATTTTGTTGTTGTTTATTGAGTTCAATGATTCCATTATCCTCTCTATATTCTCTGTACATGAATTGCATGCAGTGTGTTTTCTATAATTAAATTATCAAATTACTGTCAAACAAATTGCTTTACTCAGTTGTGAAATAGAAGTCATTTTAGTGCTTTTACTCATCTTTAATTAAGGTGGAAGTAGTTACGTATTTCCCTGACTGTAAGCTGAAAGATTCAATTACTGGCTGACCAAAACTGGGTCAAATCACTTTGAACTTTATTCAAGGGTTAGACTAAAAGGAATACTATTGCCAGATTATTTTTTTTTTTAACGTAGTTTTTCTGGCAGCACAAGTTCTGAGAGCTAAGGAACGTTACCTAGTCAAGGGCAGCCCTTTGCAGAACAGAGCTCTTTTGGAAGCAGTCAGGCAAAGATGATTGGGCAGGAAGGAGTTGTCCCCTCAGGAAGATAACTTGCGTTACCATTGTAATTCCCACACCTGCTGCTTCTCAATCTGACACAACGCTTAGCTGATGTAACCACAGATATCTTGCACTTCTGCCTGCCTGTCCTCTAGAGTCCTTCCCACCCTGGCATAAGAAGTTATTCTGTGGATTGATCATTGAAATGAAAAAAAGGCACCTCGTGGCTTTCGCTTTCATATTAGTTTGATCTATTACTGAGACCTTCAAGCTCGCATTCCTGCTTAACAGGTGAAATCAATAATTTTGTGAAAAACTGTGCCTCCACCTCTAAACACAGCTGTGCGTTGTGTGCTTTACACGGCTGTATTTGGCGTGGGACTATCATTTGCTGGATGAGATGCTTTAGTCACTGGTTTTCATGACAATAACTTTTGCTCAGCGCTGTCAGAGCCCCTTCCTTACCTTTGTAATCTGTGTATATCCCTGGTGCTTGCTTTGCTATGGAAATAAGAAAGGTCTGTGTTTCTCATTATTGCTGTGTTTCAACACAGAGCACAAATAAAACCCTCATCATATGTAATTATTTGCTTCTCAAATATTTGAACTGTAGTCCTGCTATCCTAGATAAAAGCTAGATCTAGTGTATTTTATCAGTAATCTACACGGTGATCTGAGCCCAGCTGTAACCTTGGCAGTTCTGGGACAAGGTTAAGCCCCAGGAAGCAGTGTCACATTATGCACAGAATGTTGAATCCAGTTTTTGAACATCCAGATCCTCTTCAGCAAAATTCAGAATGCGTCGTGGCTTTCCTTTGGCTGTTGTCTCCACTTCCATACGTAGAAAGAAAGCAAAATGTGTTTCATGCTGCATTTTTTAAGGGGTGAAGCGTCATTATAGGTGTCATTATGAGAAAGCACCTAGCATTCTAAACAGCCTTTAGAAGAAGCTCTACATCCTTCTTGACATACAGGCATATATATTATCCTATTATGTACCCATCAACTCTTTTTGTTTTGACTTTTCTTTAGCATTTCTTTTTAAATCCTATGAGTGTTTTTGGTTGTTGTTGTTGCTTTGTTGTGTGTGATTTTTGTTTGATTTTGAAAAGACTGTGTTTTGTTTGGTATTCTACATCATCTGTTTTTCCTAGGACGGATTTCATCTCTTGCTCAACTTCCAGTGCAATAGCATCTGTGAGCATAACGCCCTGGGGCTCTGCTTTTCTGCAAGTTCTCTTCACTGAATACAGTAACAAGGTTACTGCAGGGGCATTTAGAGTTTTTCTGTGGTGTAGACTCAGTGTACAAGGAAGTCTCTACTTTCTGTTGCAACTCTAAGCTCAGAAACAAAATTGTCTACACCTAGAAGTGATCGCTGAGTACATTATTATTTTTTTTTTTTGAGCAGCATCCATTCTTGAAACTTGCTGCACAGTACATGGAAATGAACATGGGCTGCAGATTTGGTGATCAAAGTCAATGTTTGTTAAGCTAGCCCTTTGCAAAAAGGCAATGTATTTATAAAAAGAAAAAAAAGAAAAAACACCACACAAAATAGAATAATAATGCTTCTAGAATGTCAGGCCACTGCAGCACATCCAAATACTTTGGTAATTTGGTTTGATATACTTGATATAACCCTAACAAACACACTAAGCAAAATGACATTCAAGTTTAGTGAACAAATCACGTTAATTAATTAGGCTAGCGGGTCAGAATTTCACCAGTATGTCTTTCAAAATGAGAACAGACTTTAAAAAAAAAAAAAAAAAAAAACCACAAAATAAGCAAACAAAAAAAACCCCACAAATTATGGCTTTGAAAGAAAAGGACTGTCTAGATAATTTGTATACGTACTCCCACATTTTTCTAATATAAACTTAATACCATGATAGGTACTGAGTAGTCTACTGAATACTTGATAGGTTTCAGTGTATGTCTAGTAAGCCTAAAAAGTCAAGGTTGTAACACTGATTCCAAGTAATGTATGAAGAAAAGTATTGGCTATGAACGGTAATATCAGATTTTAGTGATCAGACAAAAATGAAGCTTGGAACGTATTTCTGAGTGCCATCTACTGGCATTTCTTTCATTAAGTACTACATCCATTTGTAAGTAGACGAATCTTCTAATTGTCCTACGATCCAAGCCATAATCTGTATCATTAAACATTTTAGCATTCCCATCATTAGCTTAATTGTGGCATTTTTTCCCAGTCAGTATCTTAAAGTATGAGGTTTGCAGCAACTTACTGTTACTTTTTATTTAGTTAATTACCCAGAAAATAGTAACCAAAGAAATAGTGTAAATCAAAATTCAAAACATACCATCGGGGCTCTATCATTGTTTTGCAATGTTACAAAGCATGTGCATGTTACACAGTACAAACTTTGATCTCTAGTTTCATCATTTCATCTACTAATAGGAAACTTTAAAAAGTCAACAATTTAAAGTCAAATAAGCCAGGGTTGGAAAATGCAATTTTCAGAAACAATTTTCATTTGCAGAAGTGTGATAGTTTTCTTGATTCATGTACTCAGCACTTCCTATTTATGTTTCAGTATGTTACTGGGAAATATGGTAATACCGTGTTTTCTGACCGTATTGGATTAACTCAAATATTATTTTTCCTGCAGTGATGAAATCTGCTTTAAAAGTTCTGTCCTCAAAATGCATTTCCTAGTGGGAGCGTGGAATAATGTGCATGTAAGGGGTGCATGTGGGCTCTGATACAGAGATAAAGAACTGAAGACTCAACCATGCCTTAGTATCAGTATTGCTGCTTCTGGAAGAAGGTGAAAGTGTTTAAATTTCTAACTTGCTGTGTGTCTGCCTGCGTTCTTCATCTTATTTACAAACCATTAGGCTTGGGTACAGCTGCTGTGGCAGAAGAGAGGACTGCCATGATGCTCTCTCAGACCATATAATCCCTGAGAATGAGTTTGATACTGAGCAACTTTAGCAAGCATCCGTTCTAGTTTTTTCCATTAATCTGTGTACGAGAAAACTTTTGCTGTTTTATTTTAGTCTAATTTATAAATATTTTTGTCTATGACAATACACGTATCAATAAATGTAGGGTTTTTCTTCAATGAGAAATGCCACAAAATAGAAAAAGTGTGAACACCAGCAGATTCTGGGAGACTTCCTCCCTATAATTAGTATCTTATGCATAGTAAGTTCTGCTGTCATATTCTGATAGGGATTGATTCCTGATTTGTCCTGACATAACATTGACTTTTTTTGTAGCCACAGACGTATTGATAGTTCATAGTGATCCTGTGACTAGGTAATATAGCCAGGACTTTCTTCAGCTCTGTTGTTTTCAAGCTAATGAACTCCCTTGGTTACATCAGAAATTTTTGTTATTCATCTCAAAGTGAATAACTGTCCTGTAACTTTTCATCCTACTTCCATTACTCCCATTCTCAATTGATCTGTAAGGTATTCAGATTCTCTCGACTACATTTCAGCACTGAATATCATAAGCGTCGTCCCAAGCTTTTGTGTCAGTTTAGCAATGAAAATATATAAAATAAACCTGAACACTAATCCATGAAAAAGACTCTACCAGCAGTTATCCTCCCTAACTATGCATCCAACCTGAAAGATGTATAGCAACTGGAGAAAGAAAAAAATTCTCTTATGGTTACTACTTATTCTGTTCTAATCAAGGTAAATGACCACTTCTGTGCGGAGGGAGAACTAAAATCACTGGCAACTACATAGATGCTTAAAGTTCCACATATGCTCAGATCTTCGGCAATAGATATCAGAGGTAAAATTTCCCTCCTTAACATTTTGCCTTGAGTGGAATCCTGTTCCTGTGTGTCCTGTTGCCAGAGCAACCTATACAGTTACTGCTCCTGTGGCAAAGATCAGCTGCTGCTCTCAGAATACACAGAACAACAGAAAAGTGTGCATTAGGTCTGAGGGTTTTTTAAAAAGCATTCATATCAACATTTTCAAATTCTATTTTCTTTATGTTCTATAATGGAATTTTTTTCTACTTCTGAAATTAGTAGGGAACAGTGAACAGAATTCCTTGGGAACATCTGATACTACATGTCTTGTTAATTGTTTAATAATGAGGGTTAAAATGTGAAAATTACAAGGAGTGTCAATGTGCTGGTATCAATCTAATGTTCACACTGACAGTAGCTGCAAAACTGTAAGATATAGCTTGTAGTGATAGAAAACTTGAAGGAAAATTTACACAAAGCTTTTTTGATTCAGTCTTTGATCCTCAGCTATGCTCAGATCACAGGTCCTACATGCCTAAAACTTCATAGGTTTAACTACCCCCGAAAAGATAAAGGAAGCTTAAAGCATACAAGATAGGTAATTCCCATCTGAATGGAATTCAAGCAGCACATTTCTGTCTTTTGCAGCCGATTCTCTTCACACATACACACTTCAGTGCCTCACCAATTAGATGGTTGGTTAGAATTTTGCTTTTTATAGATTGATCATCTGCTGTGCAAAAGAACTAATGGAGGTACTCCTAACTGGATGCATACTTCTGTTGTGCTTTGTTCAGTACGTTTGTAGCAAAAATATCAAGAACTACAAATTGTCAATCTTAAACAATTACAGTACCACGGAGAACAAAAAAAAAAGCCTGACACAAATATTGAAGCTTAACTCCTCTTAAAGTACAAAGCAGATTATAATGTGATGTATACCAAATTCTAATGTTCAGTGCAATTAAGTCTTCTGCTGCGCTGTAAACTTTACTAAACATACTGGTGAAAAATAACACAAAAACAAGTCAGCTATTGCCAGGAGATTTTGAATCTTTTTCTGGATGTAGCTGCCTAAGTTAGAACAATCTTTGTTTCATTGGAGACAGTAAAAAGAAGAATTACTGTGAAAATCATTTTCAGTTCAAGTTCCTACCAAGAATATAGAGAGCACAGCACAATGTTTACCTGATCATTTGGAGAACCTCTTGGCTTTCAGCATACAAGCACTATGGTCTTTCTTTTAGGATCTCTGGCACAATTTTTCTGTAGTACTTACAGTATTTTACAAACATCCTTCTACTTGATCCAAAATAGTCATTGAAGATAATGATCATCACTATTTTGTAATGCTGGAGATGTGAGTTAGTTTTGTTCTCTTTTTTTTTGTGCAAGTGAAGTATCCTTATTCGTGGCCACGTTGATAAGTGTAGCTTTTCTGTCTGGAAATGTACATTTCCTCTTCTTAGAGTTAATCCTATTTCATAGCATATGGTGAGGCAAGATCTGTGAATCAGACAGGTCCCTTACATAAACAATGCAGAACTGATGGTCTTTGCAGTTCAGGTTGTGTTTCACTTGGCCTGTTACAGTACTGCATTTTGACCAGATGTTCTAACTACCCACAAAATGGTTCAGCAAACATGAGAGCAGTTCACCCAAGTTCAGTAGTGGCTAAATGAATTTTGGTGCCTTAGCCATGAGTTACACTCACATACAGTGTCATTGGTTTTATTGCATGAGTGTATGTAATCTCAAACTGGTGTCAGATACATAGAAACAATTGGAATGCTTTTCAATAGCGTTATCCCTTTCTCCAGAGTAAAAAACATTTATCCACTTTGCACAATCTGCCATTTGTGTGTTTTCATTTTAAATTATAAGAAACATTCTTAAGTAAACTTGCAATTTCTTGGTCCTTTACAGAGTGCTTATTTAGCACAATATTTAAATTTTGACATCAGTTCTGGGATGTGTGTCCTTACACATAGGTTGGTGCTGGGCAGCAGTGACCACAAGCCACAGTTTATACTGATCAATAAAAAATATAGACTTTCTTCTATGTCATCATTACAGTGTGATCAATTATGATGGAAACAGAGAAGCAGTGTATTTCTGTATTGCACATTCTGAAATGCAAGAGAATCTAGAATTAATCCGTATAGATCACAATTTTCATGAACATGAAATGTAAAATTTATTTCATATCTAACATAAATGAAATTAAGTTTTTCCAGATTATTTCCTTCCAGTCTCCTATAGTATATTACTTCATCTTTCTTCATTCATTAAATGCTTAAAACAGCAAATATCTGACAGCTCTCAGCTGTATCACACTCTTTGCACTTAGCAGGGCTTACAGCATCAGCCCACACTTTTAACTGAATTATTCCTGCAAATAAGTACAATTCAGACTAAGACCTGCAGTGTAAAGTCCTAAATGTGTTTGCTAAGAGCTAAAATTAATACTAGCCTAGTTTCTGTATTCTCAGCTTCTTCCATGGGTGTTCGGAAAATAACATTAAAGGTCAACTGAAAACCAGTTGCAAATGTATGGTTCTGTAGATTCCTGTAAGAACTTGTCTAATATTACTCATCATTTTAAACACAGTTGTGGAAGTTAATTAGATTTTTGACCCTTCAACATTTTAAGTGTCCCTGATGACTTACTTTCCAAGTGATCATTTTGTGTGAGAAACAGAAAAAGAATAACAAATAGTCTATGAATAAATAAACTCTTCGTGTTCATTCATATGAGGACAGAGAATATGTTTCTGACATTTAATTAAGTATCCAGACGTCCACGAGATCTATAATAAACCACTTTGCAAGACATCTAAATGTCAGAGAAAAACACATTTTACATGAAATGTTTTTCTATGACTGAAGCTGTGGAGAAGATTCAGCTTTTTTTTTAGAAAAAAAAAAAAGACAGAGAAACAACAATCACATATTTTACCTTGAAAATACTTTTTCAAAGGCTTCTCAGCAGCAAGTTGTTTGCAGTCTGATGAGTGGAATTATTTTAATTTATTACACAGGAGTTTGAAACATCAGTTTTACAGAGTGCTGGGCTGTTCTAATATAATTCAAGTCCAGTGATTTGTGCTTTTCAATGCGCAGTGGAACACTGAAAACATTAAACAGGTTCTTTTACTTAAACCACCTGACACATTTCTCTGGGGTTTGAAGATATTTTTCTTGTATTTGAATACAGCAGGAAAACTGTTTTAATCTCTTTTCTCCATACACCTTATTTCTTCCTTTATTTTGTTGGGGTTTTTTGTGTTTGTTTGTTTGTTGTTGTTGTTGGGTTTTTTTGCCAAAATCTTTTGACCATGGATCTTCTTGATATTGTGAATGACCTTTCCCCACCTTTGTAGAAAGTTCATTGCTATATCTGAATTTAGTTTGCCTGCAATTTATGAGTGGTCCTCAAGCCAACTATTAATGGAAACAAAAATCCTTCATAAAAAGTGCAAGTCCCGTGAAACTGAGAATATCCAAAATAAGATCTTAACCAGGTTTTGCTTTAATCGTGTGCACATGTGTGCTGAGATCAGAAAATGTAGAGACTCGTTTGAAATGAAGTCAGATACATGTTAACAATTCCATTGCTTGGGTTTTCACATGCACAGTTACACTTGTTGTCAGCTGCCAGCTCAGCAATCAGCTTGGAATGGCTCCCATTCACTCTTCTTGCTCAGTACTGCAGTAGGTCGACGTAATGCCAGCTTTGCTAACATGATGCTGTTTACCTATTGCTCTGGAACCCAGGCAACACATGAACAGAAAGCTGACTTGCCAAGATGAAAAGCGTTGCCAGATTTGCTTTGATTTGTCTCTCTGCTTTTTAAAGATAAAACATAGGTGCACTTTGTACAAGAGGTGCTGGAAAGACGTCAGTGTGGTATTCGTATACAGGTCTTCTGTGTGCGTGCTGATGTAGCATTGCTTTTGCAAAGCTGGGGGGAGGAGGTTCTCCTTGCATCTGGAAGATCGTTAGATATAGTAGTCCTAACCAAAGTGAAAGTTTGTAATGTGGCCAGAATAGCAGCTACAGAAGAGAAAATAAGTGTCCTTATCATTTTCAAAAGGAACTGCAAGGGAAAGGGCCACAAAGGAAATCATATGTGTATCAGATGCAAGAAAGCTCAGGCTGTTGTTCTGTTTCTCTGGTATAGTTTTGATATTCCATGCAAGCATATATTTTTGCACTGTATTTTCTTGCACGAGGCATTAACTACAGAATGAAGCTACTCAGAAACGATGTTCTGACCACCCACTTGGAGGCACTGGCTGTTACAATTCACCTGTCGATAAATGCATCCCAAGAAATAGTACTGCCTCCTTCCAAGAGGCAGATACAACGTGACAGCACTGTATGGAGCTAGTTCGTGTCCACCATGTCATCTCACCTTGATCTGTCAGAACATCATGCACACTGACATACTGCAATACCTTTGTCGCTTTGTATCACCAGCCTGGAGGGTTAGATGCTTCTTCTTTCCAAGGACGACTACTGTAAATGTCATTGCATTTGCACACCAAGTCAAAGCAAATACAATTGTTTTCAGATGTCAGTCACCGCTGTGTGACTGCTGTTACCTGTAGTGTAAATGGATAGCTAATTAAATTGAATTCATGGAGCTTTGTAAAAAATCTATTAAACAAAGAATCAGTGGTATAAACAAACAAGCCTGTGTCACAGTCTCAGCACTTTGACCTCTTTAGTGGATTTTCTATTTTTATCGGGAGATCATCTGTACTATTTTTTTCTAATTTGCCACCAATATTTTAAAGTAGATTAAAAAAAAAAGAAGAAGAAGAAAGAAAAAGAAAGAAAAGAAAAGAAAGAAAGGTAAGGAAAAAAGAAGGATAAGATTTGGTACTGATTACTGTGGTCTGTTCAGAATGCAAGAGGAAGGTTAATTAGCTTTTCTGACCTGAAGAGTCTAGAAAGGTATCCCTGGTGACTCACTAATTGCTGCTCAATGCATAATAGTGTCTGTGAAGCAAAGTGCATGAAGCTAGACACTGATAATAATGTTACTTTCATTTAAAATTCTATACCTGCAAGGACATAATGCTTTTTCTGTACAGCATGCACTCCACTGATAGATCTAAATATTCCCCAGCTATTCATTTATTTTATTGGCAATGCTGGTCACTAATTTGAATTTATACTAAGAACAACTATGTTTCTCAGAGTGAAGGTAAGTGCTGTTCCGAGTAAAATTGAAGTATATTCTGAAAGTATTTTTTTTCATGTATAGTATACAAGTTTTCCATTAATAATAGTGGATGTGCTAGAGTTGATTTCTTCATTTATCTATATATGCCACACAAAGAATATCATTTCTAATAAATGAAAATTAAGAATTAATACATTAAAAAAAGTGTCTTGAAATCATGAGAGAAAGAGCTATTATGTTACCTTTCATAGTGGTGAGAGACCAACACAGCAAGAGGAATATGCTGTTTTCCAAAGGGAACATATGGAGTTAAGCTCACAGAGTACTAGAGGGTTGTTCGTGGTGTATGTCCCTTATTTTGATATCTATCAAATGATATTTAATGTTGAGGATCTTAATAGGTAGCATAGGTGAATATCATCAGTTCAGTCAGTTGAGTCTGTTTTTAAAAGTTCACAGGAGAACCAAGTACAAACTCATTCTTAGTTTTCTTGACTGGCCTTTTGTTTATAGAACATACTTTCTCCAGTAACAACATGTTCTTTCACATCAGATTTCTGTTTGGTGGGAGGGGTACAGCTTTATTTAAATACAAAGTCTTTGGACTAGTTATAAAACCTCTCCTAGCCTGCCCTCCTACAATAGATTCCTACAGGAACATCTAAGTCCTGTTTGCTTTAAATACATTACTTCAAATTTCTTGGTTAGTGATGGAAGATTAAGTGAATCATTGACAATTTGGACTACACATAATTTACTAAATTAAAAAGCAGTGTTAATTCAGCAACAAACCATAGGTTTAATTTCCAAATTTCTAATTTGCAATCCTGAATTTCTAGGTTTATGATATATTTTCCCTCTTATAGCGTAGTTTAAAGGTTGGAGGGTTTTTTGTGCTTACTCTCATCTATCTGCCAGTTTTTTCCCCCTATTCCTCTTCTGCCCTTAGCCAGACAATAAAACTGAGCCAGACCCATATGGTAAGAGAATGCTGCTCCAAAGGAAAACCTCAATGTTCCCTTGCTAAGACCTCTCGCACACAGGCAGTTGGCAGTAGTGACATAGCCTGGAGATGAAGCAGCAGAGAGAGTTTCCAAATGTTCAGATATTTCTTCTGTTGAGCCTGGCACGTTGTTTAGTATTTAGTACAGTTCTACTTCTGAGTTACAAATGAAAATAAATAGCTTCAATGATAGATCTGGCCTGCCCACTCTTTCTTTGTTAGGATAGCTTGCCAGCATTCCAGGCAATAAAAGAGTTGGACTATGGATGGTTAGTTTCCCTGGTCACAGATCAGAATAGCAGTTCTGGAAGGTTTCTGCTTTCTCTGGATGGACCGCAAGCCTTCTGCTGCATAAACATACAAAGATATACCATCTCCAATTTCCCTGTTCTTCAGGGAGCAGACTTGGTCTGCAACTCCTGGGAATACTAATGGCATTACCTGAGCAACCTGCAGGATAGTATTTACTAAAATACAGCAGTATGAAAACCATATCTTCACCCTACATCCATCTTTTCCCTGTCATTTCTTTATCAGCTCAAATATTCAATAGCTTGAAAGACATTGCCAAATCACAAAAGGCCTTACCTGTATCTTGAATTTCCTGACATACCTTGTTAAGCTACAATCTGTTGCATGGAATCACACAATGGATGTGTTACAATGTGACCTGACATAAGATACTCCCATAATAAAAGCCTTAAGACATGCAAAAAGTGACTGTTCTTCCTATCAGTTAAGCAGCTCTCAAAGCAAACATCACGCCAGTAGAACCTAGAATTCATTTCATTTAACAAAATGTCTCCTAATGTACGGGATATTATTTGTAGTCTTTTCCTGAATAGCAACGGGTATTCAATCTGTAATATAAGCCTTTATTCATTATATTATCTTACTGTTTATTGAAGTTGAATTATTTTCATTCCCTCACACAAAATCTTCAGGTTTTTTTTCAGAACCAAGAATGTGTCTTTTTTCTTTCTTTTTCTTTTTCTTTTTTTTTTCCTCCCCTTATTCACTTCTTTAACTGAAAATTCATTGTGGGGCATGAATTGGCCTCAGCCCTGTCCTGCCTGTCAGTGTAGGACTTGTATGCCACCTGCATTATGTCTCTGAAGTGGGTATTTTGGAGTAGGGAGCTAGAAACCTAGCGCTGTGGGCTTCTTAGGCAAGAAGCATTCTGCTGGTGAGCCTTCATTTGCCACTGCCAGTTTGGTCAGTGTCTTTACGTTAGAAGTGTACCTCTTACAGATCAAGACAATGCTGTCCTGAGACAGTTGGCATTCTCCATGTTCAGAGGAGTTATTCTCCAATCCCACCACGCAAAAATGCCATCTGGATTCCTTCAGATACAAAAAAGACTTGAAGGATGAGGAGGAAATGTTTTGCATAGAAGTAAACTGTGCTTCAGTATAGTTAAGGCTAGTGATTCTTCTGCATGTTGTGGTATGTATTCCTTAATATGCATGCTTAATAATTTATATATGGTTGAATTTTCTTTATATAGTATTTTTATTTCATAATATTTAATACAACTAGGCTCAAGCACTGAAACGTGTAGCTGAAAGCAGATAAAGATTGAAACATTTTCCTCTCTCACAGAGAGCCTGTGCCTCAGGCATGATGCCTGGGTTTGCCTGTGTTTCCAGCCAGACTTACAGAGCTGGCCTTCCTCAGGCAACATGAACTTCATCATTGCAGGTGACTTCCAAACTTGGACATGTTTGTTCAGTGTGTATGAATACGATTCTGATGAATTCAGGCAGTACTGGAAGAAAAACAGCATGAGAAGGTGGGGCAAGAGAGCAACTCCTGTGATAAGCTTTACCTCATTAAATACTTCAGAATAAGAGAAGGGGGAAAAAAAAAAAAAAAAGCAAAACCTGCTGGCAAGATATGCAGGGCAAGTAGAGCCTTAGCTAGGAGAAATGTTTAATTTTTATCTGTAGTTTTCTGAAATGTCTTTTGTTCTCAGTATCGCATGCTTTGTTTTAAATTAGTAAAGCCAGAGCTTTCAGAATTATTACTTGTCAAGGGCACCTAGGGGAGGTAATTTAGTTCTCTCAGATTTCTGGGTGGGGGATCACGACAGAGTTGTTTAAGTTTTCCAGCTGGAGCCTCCAGGTAATTGAACCTGACAACACCTGGCAGAAGGGTTCCACTGAGTATCTCATTCATTGTGTAGAGGCATTTTTATGTCACCTCTCAACACAGTGCCTGAGTAATGAGGACACATATCTTCTTTGAGTTTCTTTTTTGTCTCCTATCTTCTCAAAACAGTACCATAATCTTTGGTAACAACACAGCAGAGGCAAAAGATATGCACTGAAATGGGGTTCTTATCTGCAGTTTTATTATCCCATGCAATATTCTTGCAGAAAATTACTTTCTGAAATGTGTTAAGCTGCTCTTTGGCTCTCCAGGGCTCTGTTCACAATTTTCAGTAAGTGATTTTTGTTTAATTTGTAGCAATACAGGGATAGATATCTTTCACCCTGACTCCTGTCAACTTAATTGTAGCTATAGGAAATGTAAAGGCTATCAGACTGTTTTTACTCCTGCAAGTAAAGTTATTTGCTTTTTTTTTTTTTATCTGGCCCAGTGGCCACACTGGTTCTCAAGTTCAAATAATTTTGTCCCAAATAAAAGCTTAATTTTAGTAGGAATAAATATTTAGGTACAGGAAGACCATGTTGCCTAAAGCCCCTGTTCCTAATTGCTAACTTTGCATCACATAATTCAGTTATTAGTCGTTAGTAACCACAAGCATTAGGTCAGTCACAGGTGCATGTATGTGAAGGCTGCCTTTTGCTGTTCTCCTTTTTCTTCTTGAAAAAAAAAAAAAAAGATATAGGAAGTGCTCTACCAATTAACAGGAACAGATTAATATACTTTTATTAACTGTGTGATAAATTGTGTGCGCAAGCAAATCAGGAAGATGAACAATGTTCTCCTGAAAAAGGGCAGAAGGGCAAAATAGTCAACTCAGACTCCTCTCCTGCAACTGATACAATATTTTTGCATCAGACAGAGGGACAGCTACATTTCTACTGCTGGATTTCTATAGGAGGAGGGTATAAAGACTCTCAGTGTTGGTATGTCTCTGCCAGAATAAGAGCTTTGTAGCAGTTAAGAGAAGGGGGAGTGCCTATAAGTGTGGGGTTAGGTCTGAAGTATGGCTGTGCCCAGGGAAGGAAGAAGTAAGGAGGTTTGAATACAGTCTGTACAGTGCAAGTAAATCTGGAGCAGCAGAGGCTGGTATTTTCCATAGGACAAGTCCCATCTTTGTGCTTCTGATGTACAAGGCTCCCATGACTGCAGAGAAATGCAGCTTTTGCTCCCGTCTGCTTTATCCTGTTTCTAGAAAGGAGAAAAATACATGTATATGCTCCTTGGGGCATTTCCATGGAAAGCCTAGCTGTTTTTATTATATTGATACTCATGGTACTTCAACAGGGATTACTTTAAAAAGGCCTCAGCAGGCATAATATTTTTAAGTTGGCCACATTACTTCAAAAGACATGCAGGCTAGAGAGGAGCAAGAATCATCAGGAATGTATAGGAAATAGTTGAGATTTTTTAGCCCAGAATGTAAAGTTTTCACCTTTTCCATGCTGCAAAAAGGAGAGAAATAAGGTGGTTGCCACCTTATAGTGGAAATGGTAAGAAATAATGAGCTTAAACTGTAGCAGGGAACAGACAATACGGAAAAATTTATGGTAGAGAATAGATAAGCAATGGCCTCAGTGGAGGGGTTATGAATTCTCTGTGCAAATCTCTCTTGGAAATGTTGTATGTATGTTCTCTCATCTGTAAGAAAGAACAACGTGTGTTAATGTTTTGTGGTTACTTCATCCCATTCCTCTGCCAGTTCGCTTCTAATGATGGGGAACAGAGGTACAGAGAAGCTAGATCACCGGCTGTCAAGCAGCCTCCCTCCCTAAGAAACCTCCTATTTATGACCTGTTCTAACAGAAGCACTTTCTAGTTTGGGGCTCGGTTAAGGAATACCCTCAAATAAAACCTACTAAAGCGCAGTCTGCCTGATGAGATTCTCCATCTCTTCTTTTAAAGAATTTTATTTTAGCAATCTGTGTAGGATCTCTCGGTTTCATGAAAATGTGTACTGTGAAATTTAATGGGTGGTTCTGCAGAAGAAAGGGAAGATGCCTCACCTTTGCCATCTGTCTCATGTCTGCCGTATTTTTAGGTAGCATCTAGTGACGTGCTTTAATCTCATCTTCGCTATATGAAGTAGTATTTTTCCTTCTTTATTATATATTCCTGAATAGATTCTCTGTGATGAATTATACAGAAGTATAATTTTTCTGGCATATGAGAAATTCTGTGCAGTGTTTCAGACCGAAGTGCTTTCATGCAAATGCGTTGGCATGGTGCTTCCTGCACCACCCCTCCCCCACCCCCAAAAAACACAACATGGAGGTACTTTTTGGATGGATTTTTAAAAAGCCTTGTTTGTAGCTTTGAAAGCATCCCCCTAAATCCAATGTAAAGCTAAAAATGTCTATGAATAAGTTAACACCTGAAAATGTAGGTTTCTGTACATGGCTTACATAAACCGTAAAAGGAAAAATTTCACCATGTTTGAATTTCATGCATAAATCTCCTTGGGAAGAAGTTCCATCCCAGTGACAGCGAGTCTTAGGCTAAAATAAACATTTTTCTCTGCAGATGGCATATAAAAACCCTCATTCAAAATTACTAGACCAGTGTCTGCAGCTCTTTTTTCATTTTTACCCAGTTAATCCTTCAATTCTCAAATAGTCCACTACTGCAAACTTTCCCAGCAAACAAATTGTGATTTTGTTGTTGTTTACTTTCACTGTAATTACCAACTCTATTGCTTTGAACAAACCAGTCTGATCGTGGTTGATGTCATGGGTGATATTTTTTCCTTGGATGTCTCAGTTCATTTCTGATTGATGTTATCCAAGGTTAAAAAAAGAAAAAGAAAAGAATAGGGAAAAAAAAAAAAAAAAGCAAAATGAGAGATGGAAAAAAATTTTTTTTTAAGTCAGGATTCAATCCACTGTAAGCAAATAGGTGGTTTTATTAATGCTTTTAGAGGTCTTTTACCAAAGTGTAACATAAACCAAACCATGTTTAGATACTCTCTGCTTTTCCACTATGGTAATTCATCACAATGTATTAATATATATCACCTTTTCATACTATTAGGACTCCATACTGTGACTAATCTTATTCATTTTTACACTCCCTGAAGGAGTCATTACATTGTACTCTGCAAAAGAGCCTTTTATAAATGTCTCCACAGGGCAGATTGACACAATATACTCTAATGGCTACTTGGAAGGTTTCATAGTGTGTGGGGATGATCTATTTAATAGCTTATTTATGCTATGGACTGAACTCACAAAATGTATTGTGGCAAGAATACGTGAAGTGGCATTTCAAGGGTATATCTGAGCTAAGTTTCTGTCTTGGCAATTGACAAAATTGTGCTTGGAGAGAAAGGTGAAAAGAGGAACTTATGCATTCTTCATTTATCTTCCTTGGACAGCAATGAGCATGAGAGATAAAACACCATGTGTGCTTTTCAGAATCCCCTGAGATCTGCTGTTACAGCCCACCCAAACATCTCTCTTAATTCTCTGCATAAGAACAGCATGAGTGGGGAGTCTGCTGAGGGAAACATTTGGTTGGAATATCTCCCTCCTATAGACCTTCTGGGAGGGTTCTGTAAATGTGTGTGTTTTAGCATAGCTATAAGACTACATTAATTTGTACCAGCCTACATGCTGGCTGATAAGTTACGTGAAATTAATAAAAGCTATCAAGCACTGGAAAATCATAGCTGTTTCCTAGTTTTATATTCCTTACAGATTACTCCAGCTAACTCAGCGTATTGCACTTTTCTTCAAAGATCTAGCCTTGGTCTGAAAAAGTAGTAGTCATAGCACCTTCTATCTTATTGTAGATCTGGTATATGGGGTGACCATTCTATTTATACAAGCTTCTTAGCATGATCTTCTCCAACCTGAATCACGTAAAAAATAAATATGCAAGGCTCACGGAGTGAAAGAAATTGTAAAACCTCTTACAGACTTCCATGGTGTGATAATTGTACTTCATTAGGATGAGTTCCCTCTACTAATTTCTCAACTTGTTTTTATGTTTATCCAAAAATCCAGGACTCATCTATGTAAATTTGAGTAGGTATCTAAACCACTTCAAAATTGCATCTTATTTTGATTCTGTTGGTGTAACATATGACCTTGCTAAAGCTGCTGCTGGCAGAGCACGTCTGGTTCTAATATTTTGAAAATATAATTATTTCTCTTTGAACATGGTAGCCAAGGCAGTGCATCAAATTATGGAGTTTTAGAGAAGACAGCAGGTGAATTTAGAAACTACCATATTTCAGGATATTCTTAAGAGAGAACCTGTAATCACTGAATATTATGGAACTTCTGGTTATCTTATCCTGGTTACCTATATAATCGGTTTTGTGAATTCTCTCCAACTCTATGCAGTATGGCAAAACATGGCCTTGCACTGATCATGGCTGCTTCCAGAACGAAAAGACTGTATAAATCTTAAGAAAGAGAAAAATGGTTTTAAAATGTATTCTCTGGTCCAGTTCTCCATCACTAAATTAAGCTGCACCGACTCGCTAGGAAAATGTGTTCCATTTATCTGCTCATAGAAATCACTCATTTCAATGCTATGTTTTTGTTTATTGTATATTGTAGGGGAAGCAAAAAAGTATTTAAATAAACAATCTAGACAATATTTCGTCTGCTAAAAACTAAGTCTCTCAGACACTCAGGCTGCAGGTCTTAGAGAGGAATATTATTGTTACTCCAAGAGGTGAAACTCAGTCTCATTACCTTAGCAATGGATATGAGAATAAATTAAGAATATTGATTAAATTACATTGCATCACCTGGTAGAACCAAAGTGCAGCAAGACAAGTAAATGCCTCTCTTCTGAATGTCTTTGCCCTAGTTACCATGATTTTGAATGATCCACACTACAATTACAACTTTATTATAGGCCTTGAAATGGGGCTTTCTGTTGCAAACTTTATATGAAGAGATACCATTTGATACAAGATAAGACGTTTATTTGAAGGAATTAGGTCAGAATCAGATAATTGTCTCATTTTATATAACTCTCATTTCTACAACTCTTTTTCTTTGCAAAAGTTAAGAAATTGTGAATAGGTCAAGTGCAAATCATTCCTGGCAACTGTACCCAACAAGATCTTTGGGCTCAGCCACCAGGATGCTTGCTTTTGTCTTTGACCATCTTCTTCCTTCATCATTTTGCTGCAGTGAAAATGTATTCAGCACCAGGTATGTCTGTCAGGAGGTTACCTGTCTTACTTACTTTCACTGGCATAATGGATAGAAGTCCATTTTACCTTCTCAGCTATGTGAGTATCACTATTTAGATGCAAATGTGTGAAGCATCTTCTGTTAATTAAGGTACAGTGAAGATCAGAAACAAAACATTCACATAGCATCATTAATTTTCTCATCTAATGTCTTCACATAAAGTAATGACATGAAAACTAGGAGAAGACAGTATCGAAATGGTGGATTAAAGAACAGAGCAGCATATTCTCTGAATGGCATGACTGAAAATTGTACTCCTGCTGAAGTTTGAATGTAGACTGAAGTATTGGGTTCTTTTATAGGCGTTAAAGCTTTGTTGGACAGGTTAATTTATTTGTTGTTTGGTTGTTGTTTGATGTATACATATAAATTCTTCCCATCGTAAGTTAGCTTAGGAATAGAACAAAAAAAATTATGACCCTTCAGATCTGAATCTCAAAGAAGTACAACCTACTAGAAGTCTAATCAGTATCTAAATAATCTGTTTCAGGAGTTTAGTTCTACAAGCTTCCAGCGCAAAAGTTAAGAAATTGAGTATCTTGTATTGACACCAGTGGCACTACAATGTACTAAGCATTCCAAGCATGTAAAAGTTTTACTGAGCGTTTCTTTATCTCAACACTTTCTATGGAAAATCTGAACTCAGGAGTACTTATATACTTTGGAGAAAATGTCTCCTGACCAAACAAAACATACATTTTAAACTTATTTGCCATGGGGGGGAAAAAAAAAGAAAGAAATACAAAGTAGTTGATGCTCAGATTACCTCTAGAAAAGCACTGGACCACTATTCACTTCCAAAAATATTGGTTTAGTTTAGTTTAGTTGAGTAGAGCTTTCAAGTGTGGATTTGCATCTCTCTGACTCAGTTACCCATCAGTATAACAGAAGAATTTTTTTTAAAGAGTGGTAACAAGTTAGATTTATCATGTCATCTTTAGCAGGATTTTTTGGCTTGAGAAAATGATCTCATTTTATTTCTGTTCTCTAAATGTCTGGAACAGCAGTTTAACCTGAGTGAGGAATGAAGAAATTGCTCTGTTTTAGAGAACAATTTTTTTTTAATGGTTCTGTTATTTCTGCCCCATTTGAAGTTCAATATAGCTGTTGAATTAATTTGATTTTTCATCTGAAGGCAAGTAGAAGGCTTGTACTTGGACAACAATTTATCCTTCAGTAATTGTTATTTGAAAATGCTGATTGTATGGAACTATCTTACGTGTGGAAATCGGAGAGGGGAAAAGTCCTCTTTATACTTCTTAAATATTTAATGGAGCTAATAAATAAATCTAATAGCTATAAAATATGTCACATTTCAAACCTCTCTCTCTCTAGAGAGCATCTAGTCCAACCAATCTGTTCAAAGCAGGCTCACCCACAGCGGGTTGCTCAGCACTATCAATGTGAGAGCTGAATATCTTGAAGGACTGAGATTCCATAAGCTCTCTAGGCAATCTGCTTTGGTGTAAGGCAATCTGTTTTACTGTTTGCACAGTTAAAAAGTTTTTTTTTTTTTTTTTTTTTTTAAATGAAATTCCCTGCATTTCATATTGTGCCCACTGCCTCTTGCATTTGTTGAAGTGTTACTGATAGTTTCGTGCTTTTTAGGTCAGAAGTGATTAAATTACTGGGCTGATCTTCATATGATGACTTTTCTGATCAATTTCTTTAATTGGTGTTTAACTTATGGTTTACTAGAATGTTTCTTTCAGAAAAGCAGGTAGCCCAAGTTTCATCTCACGTAGTTGTCTTCCTCATAGAGTTGTGGTCCACATAAGGTATTACATATCACCAGTGAAGGCAGTGGCCCCTCTAGAGGCTTTAATCCCAACCTAGATCTAAATAACTACATGGAGGTGATAGTCTCTCTCCATGACTTTATAAAAGTTGAGTGCAAATATGATCATAAGGCTTGGAAGATGTTCAGAAGCCAGAAAATAAATGGAATTAATCTAATCAACTTAGTTTGAAACAATGAAAATGAAGAATGCATCTCTTCTCTTAAAAATTTGTTTCAATGGTTTATCAGCATTACAGCAGAAAACGAGCACCTGCATTTTCTCTTTAGAATCTGAAGCCAATTCTAATCTACCAATTTCTCTTGGTAGATTAAAAACCCTTCTTATATTCTGAGTTTCCTCTTTATGAAGATATTCATCCACGGCAATCATGCTGGCTCTTGATCTTCACTTTGAAATCATGTTTTTTAATTGCATGAAAATTCATGTCTTTGGGGGCAAAAAAGGGATGTGGGAATCAATACCAGAATGTTACTCTTCTAGTCTCATGCTGCCAAGTCAGGAAAATCTCCCACTGACATCAGTGAAATGAAAATTTTGTCGTTATTGTTCAGCTCTCTCCCTGAGCAAGTTTGTCTGTCATAAAGCATTAAAGTAAATTTGGGGTTCTATGAATAAAATATGGTTTCTTCTCTGTTCCTTTTTAGTGATATTATTCTGAATCTAGAACTTTTCAAAATTTAACGCCAGTAATAGTAATCATAATTTCTCATCCCCTAGAAACCTCTAATACTAACATCTTTGTTATTGTTTGGCTGAATCACAAACTTAGCAGACAAGATATGAATCCTTTTGTGGTCTGGATGCTTAATTAAACTAATTACGCAAAATAAAAACAGAAAATATACTGTTAGTAGAGTGAATCAGTTGACCAGTACATGCCTGGTTCAGAGCACGTGCAGCAGAAGGAATAATCTGTTCTTTTTTTCCAGTATTTAAGACATCAGAGCCAGCCTTAACCACTTCAAAGTGATCACATCCTTTTCTTTATAAATAGTGTGTTTAGTATAATTTCTTTGATCAATGTAAGGGTTGGTATGGTGGGTTTGTGTTGCTCTTACTATCTTTTTGATAACAAGAGTAGAATACTCTTCCTTGGTTTTAGCAGAAGGATTCCCAGAGATGGACTTCACGAAATACAACACCATAATGTGAACAATGAAATCAGTAGAATGAGCAGCCCTGGAAAATAGTAAAAACAATTTGTGATCCTGTATTCTTGGATGGCAGGAGTCTGGTGCCTGCGGGATGCTTGTTTCACTGTTTGACAATGGACTCACAATGTAGGAGCTGACTGGCTGAAACCACAGTTTAGTCCCTACGTGTGTGTTGGTGAAGCTGGGAGGACAAGCTTTAAAGCCACGCTGGGGCTGAATTACTATCACAGTAACAGATACTTTACTTGTGTTGGCATTATTCACACAGGCACCATGTTTGATTTACATGTTGCTTTCTCGTCTACATTCAACTGAATTGTTGCGTGGCCATGTTTGTTGTTTACATATGTGCCATTTTAATGCATCATCTTTCGGAAAATCTCTCTGTATACCAGCACAGTGTGACATATGTAATTGTAATCTCACTAAACAACTCCTATGTTGATTTAGTTCTGTTGGATAAACTGATGTATAATAGAATCACAGAATCACAGAATCACAGAATCACTAAGGTTGGAAAAGACCTATAAGATCATCCAGTCCAACCATCCACCTATCACCCATGGTTCTTGCTAAACTATATCCCTCAACACAAAATCCAATCGTTCTTTGAACACCTCCAGGGTCGGTGACTCCACCACCTCCCTGGGCAGCCCATTCCAGTGCTTGACCACTCTTTCAGAGAAGTAGTATTTCCTAATATCCAGCCTGAATCTTCCCTGGCGCAGCTTGAAACCATTCCCCCTAGTCCTATCACCAGTTACACGAGAGAAGAGGCCGACCCCCAGCTCGCTACAACCTCCCCTCAGGTAGCTATAGAGAGTAATAAGGTCTCCCCTGAGCCTTCTCTTCTCCAGACTGAACAATCCCAGCTCCCTCAGCCGCTCCTCATAAGGCCTGTGCTCCAGACCCCTCACCAGTTTTGTTGCCCTTCTTTGAACACGCTCCAGGGCCTCAATGTCTTTCTTGCAGTGAGGGGCCCAAAACTGGACACAGTACTCAAGGTGCGGCCTCACCAGAGCTGAGTACAGGGGGACAATTACTTCCCTACTCCTGCTGGTCACACTACTTCTGATACAAGCCAGGATGCCGTTGGCCTTCTTGGCCACCCAGGCACACTGCTGGCTCATGTTTAGCCGAGCGTCAACCAACACCCCCAGGTCCATTTCCTCTACAATTTACTTAAATTTAAGAATTTACTTAAATATGCAAAGTAAGCTATTTCAAAGAAATATACCTTACTTGCCTACTTATCCATATATATTTTTGTGGAAGAATGCACTGGATCACATAGATTCAGTAGTAAATTAAAACAATTTCATCAAAATCTTTAGAACAAATAAATTTAGTATAAGTAAAGTCCATGGCCAGAAACATATTTCTGAAACGTGAACTCATCCATTCCTTTTCTTGTTTAAAATAAAATTAAGGAAATGCTTGAATGGCTTCCTAAGTCAGGACAGGAGTTTGAAGCCTGATCCATTTAAGTTAATTGCTTAATACAGTGTACAAGTGGAATACCAAACCTCTTTTTCAAGATTTTACATCTTTTACGAATAAGGAATAAAATATTTTGCCAGTTTCTGCTTGAATCGTTGTGGCTATTCCTGTAAAACTTGTACTGTTAGCAAACAGAGATGAGCCAGGTAAATGTGTGTATCAGTGTTATCCCACATAGAATGTGACAGTGAATTGTTCTTGAGGGATTCGGACATGTTTTAGGAAACCAAACTGGAAAGGTAATAAGTGGTAATAAAACAGAAGGAATCTTTGTAATCTCAAGATTAATGGACAAAAATGTTTGTGCTGAGGGTTCTTTTTATCGGCAAACTGCAGTTTCCACCTATTTGCATTTTAATGGTTACCCTAGTTCTGAAGTTAAAATTACAGACTTTTCCCAGCTGCTCTTTAAATGCTACATTATAATTTTGAGGAAGCATCATACATAATTATATTTAATAGACAGAGAATTGATTGAAACGCTTAACAAAAACAAGAAGCCCAGACCTAATTTTGTAAACATGTTATTGTACAGTAACCCCCAATGAGTTTGTTCTTAAATCTCCTAATTAATTTTTAATTAAAAAGCTCAAAGATGCTATTATACTTCTTGTTGTAAATAGCTGCCTTATGTAAGCATAAATGACTTAGCTACTCAAATATCTTCCATTTAAATCCATGCTAATGAGAACTCCTGAACACAATTTTTTAGGTTTTCAGCACTAAAATAGTGTAAATATCACATGGGGACCTGTTCTCCTTTGTTCCTCCTCTCTCTTCCAGTCCCAGAGAGAGGTTTGTGCAGAACATGATAGTTTTGCACATGACGAGCTGTCCGAGTTTCCACTTACGCACATCAGTTCCCTCCCCACTGCTATTACCAAACTACACATAGCATTAACAAGCAAATGATAGAGTGATGAAACTTATTCCTATATATGTGAGAGCAACTGGGCACCTTCTCAGTGGCTTTTACACTAATTTATGTTATTAAATTGATGGCCACTCCTCTTACTAAGAAAGTGCTGACCCACTGAAGCAGAACACAGACTAGCCAAATTGTCTTGGATAGAAAGGATCCAGCTTGCCATGGTTTTAGTTCACCTTATCTTTAAAACCAGTCAGAGAATCAGAGCCAGTAGCTGAAACAGTGTGTTGCTGTGGGGATGGGCTGATGTCACAAACAGAGGATTATTAATAGCATAAAAAAAGCAAGTGCTCAGAGAAACATCTTTAATAGCAGGGGAAAAAACACTTGAGACAAAATCTCATTTGCTATGTTTTTCTTACATTTTTACCAAGAAGGGAAGGGGGTGTAACTGCAATGATTTCCATGGTTTAATTATCTGTCTTGTATATGATTATTAGCACTCCACACAGAAGCAGCAGAATTTAGAAGGCTGGAAGTTGTACGCTCAGTTTTGCAAAACTGCAGTTTTCATTTTAAAACATGCAAAGTTTTGTTGTTAGGAAAAAGGATTAAAAATAGTGATTTCCTCTTCGATTGAATTCCCAACAACTTCTCCTTGATAAAAATTGTTCTTATCAAGTTCTTGGTATTTTAGGAATAGAATCTTTCATGAAATAATTCATCCTAATTTGAACTCTTTTTATTTAAAACCAGATCAGGAATAAATCACAGTATGTATCTTCAAAAACAGCCATAGCTATCCACTTACTTTCATTGGCAAATGCCAGATGTGGGTTTTCAATTGGCCATGGGGCAATGTTTATTGTAATGAATCTAAACTTTAAAAAATGCTATTCTTATTATTTATTTGAAAGTATTCTTTTGGAGCGTCCAGTTTGGGGTAAGAGAGAACTCTCAGACAGGCATTCTTAAAGAGGAATATCCCATGCAGTCCATTTTCCTGCAGGATTTACCACAGCAGTTTTTCTTACTATGTGGGAATAGTTGGATCATCATATGGAAGCAGCAGAAGGAGATGAAAAAAAGGAGTGTGTTATATCTGCAGGATAAATGATATTAGGAGACTCTGGTCAGCAAAATCACTATATAGAGGTTTACAGTGTGAACACCCAACAGATTTTTTACTTCCTTGTCATATTGGAGAAAGAGGTTCTTTTTTTCTGAGCAGAGCACTATTACTGATGCAATAATCAGCATATACAGTGAAATTTGTCTGAGACATCTGAAATACCTCATAAAACTTTCTTGCATGACTACTTTGTGGGTGCTGGGGGTTTTTTAGTCATTCTTGTTTCTCTAATCAAATTGCAAATCCACTTTTGTAGCAAGTTTCTATGAGCCATATATTGTCATTTTGTGCTTGTCTGAAATAATGCTATATTGGTGACTTGCTAGTTTCCAAAAAAGTCACATTCAGAACATTTTTCTGTTGAAATTAAAATTCCTCTCATGTTGAATGGAGCAGACCCAAAAACAGCCAAATCTTTTTCAGTTCCTGGAATCCCCAACCACCCTAATGTAGCTCAGTCTATAAGACAGGATACTACAAATCAAAGTGTTATAGTAAATATTTCTAGCTGCTAATGGCATGCTTTTGCAACCCTGTGTGCTTTTGTCATTCCTTTTTCTTGTTAAAATCTGTAATAGTTACGGATTTACTGAGCAGATGAGTCTGCACTGTAAATGCTATCCAAATTACCTGTATTTCGGTTGCCCACAGGAGATGATTGTCTTGAAGAGAACTTGATTATGAGGTCATATAACTCACTGCACACCAGAATAAATTTTGTTCTTTCTCTTTCAGAATTTGCTACCGGAGATGCAAGTAAATCAGTGCTGGCAAACTGTGTGCTGTAGCTTGGCTGTATTGTAGGCCTTTCTGAAATGAAAGTGGGTTGCATAAAGAAAATCAAATGTTTTTATCCTGAGCTTCTACAGTTTGGAAGATTTGTACAAGGGCTGCTCCAAAAGTAATGCCTTCTATTTTATGATGTCAGTCGCTGATATCAGGGGTAGATGTTAGTGGTATGGCAATAGAAGTTGAACCTTCCTATCAGTATTCTTTTCCATTTTGTTGCTGTGTGGCAGGTGGCAGCAGAGGGGCAGTTTAACAGAGTGGTGCCTGGCATGGGAGTGTGTATGAAGTAAAGGTGTGTAAATGAACTCCTCCCTGCAGGAAAAATTGCACACGTTGTCAATCGTTGATGCTTGCTGTGCATTTATGGAGACCAAATTGTGGATGTGAGCACAGTGTGGTGGTGGGTGGTGCATTTCAGGGATGGTGACAGCTACATGGAAGACAAGCTGTGTTCCAGATAGCCATGCACAGCTGTCATATCAGGAAATGAAGTGTCTTGATCAGCTCATCCACATGAATCAAATAGTGGTGTTGACTATGTTGAAATATAATGTTTTGTAGATGAGAGTTTGATCTACCAAACAGTGTTATTGTGCTCTTTGCATCTGCTGTTGTTTCCATGGAAATAAATAGGAGGCATTGCTTTCTGAGAGCCACGTGTGATTCTTTTCCTTACCAGACCTCAGAAGAAATGACAGAGGTGGACTGGGAGGGCTCTCATAGATGTCATGCTTTGTGCTTTCCAATGGCTACGAAAACACTGCTTTCCTCCGTGTCAGGACTTTATCTCCTCCTGGTCCTGCTTCTTTCAGTTAGAGATACATCTGAAAAAAAGATTTGCATGGTAGTTTTTGCTTTCTTTTGACTGTTTCTTTTGTAGTTCTCCTATTCCTAAAAAGACACCTTTGTCATTACTGATCAGCGCACAGACCCTTGTGCCTACTATACCAAGTTTTGGATCATCTTCCAAAGCTTGTGTTGGCCAGCCAAGTGTAAAGGCTTATGTATGCATATTCTTCAGATGTTTGTTTCTGTTTGCAGATAAGACATTTAAGCGTCCAAAGCAAGGCTGGTTTCAGTTGCCCAACTCGTAACAATGCCTTTTGCTGATCTGCGTAAGAAAAGTCCACCTCCCCTCTTCCCATCACAGAGGCCAGAAGATGCAGTGAAAAACATAGTAAATCAGCAGCCAAAATACTTGAAGTACTCTATATTCACTCTTCTTTGCCAGTGCTTAGACACTCCCACAAGAACACCAGCTGTGCAACTTGTCCACCCAGCTGATAGCACTTCAAATCTGCTTAGCTTCAGAAATTACTTGCCTGTGTAATCTAATTTTACCCAATGTTCTATTTAGAAATAAGTCCATTTACCACTCACAGATTGTTAGTTTCCTGACTTAATAGTGAAATGTTGAAGGAAAAAAAAAAGTGTTTCTCCTTCATAACTCATGCTTTCATCCCACTTGTTCATACTCCAGTAATTGAAATTACAGTCTTATAATTGTGCAGACATTCATGATTTTGCAAATGAAGAATTATTAATAGCATAAAAACAAGAAGGGCCTCTTCTCAAAAAGTTACTCCAGCAAAAAAAAGAACCAGAAAAATATCCTTGATTATTTCTTCTTCTTCTTTTTTTTTTTTTTTATGCTTTCTTCACATTTTAATTAGACAAAAAATAGTAGACAAGATTTTCTTTCATCAGCATGAATATTACTGAATCATAGCGGAAAAGGATCTTATATTATGAGTCATGAACTTAGATTTAGCAAATTCGATTGACTTTAAGATTAAAGAAAAAAATCTTTCTGAGTACAGAAATTCAAACGAGATCTGAGTCTTTATTGATTTATCTGTACTGATAAGTAAAATATGTGTACTTTGTTTAGTTTTTTAGGAAATATTTTTTATTTAAATGCAGGTATTTCTATAAAGAGATTCTTTTATTGTTAATTTTTCAGGCCTAGCATTCCCATATACTTTGTGGCTGACGGCATCTTTTGGTCTTTTTAGCAGTTCTACTTGTTGCATCTGTGTCCAGGGCCTGAACCACTAGTTAGGAGAAAGTGAATATAGAACAATGAAAGAGCGAGGAGACTGGAATCACCAGTCTGTGGTTTTAGTGGGGGGGGGGGGGGAAAGAAGTATTTTTAACACATTGTGTAACTGCACAGTGGAATTCATTGTGCTAAAATGTCAAAGGAGCCAAAGTGTAAGTGGGTTAAAAAAAGGGATGTAATGAATTATTGGGGCTTGAATTGTATGGGTGCACCTTGAGGCTCATCAAGTCCCGAAAATGCCGAGTGACACAATTAAAAGATCATACAAGGAATCGACCACATTCCATATTTCTTACATTTCTTATATCCTTTCCCTGATTTAATCTGTTGAGTACAGCAACAAATGGATTTTGCACCCAAGCAAGTAATTCTGTTCTTGTGAATGCAATTTTACTTTTCCATTGTACTTGAGGTGGTTTTATCTGCATTTTGTAAGTGTATATTTAGCAAAGGCTTTTAAAAATCAGCTATGCTATAGGCATCTCATTGCTAAGCAACAATGTATTCTTCTCTCCCACATGCCTTCTTGCTATTCTGTGAAAATTAAGTCTAACAAATTGGTAAAGAGTAGGGTGCTCTCCTCCTGATAGAGTAATCATGGGGAGGCTTAGCACTAAGCAGTTCTGGTCACTTATTTCTGAGATGTACTACAGCTGCCATTCATCTGGTTACTAACTAAAGCAGCAATGGCCTTCTGTGGCCTTCTTTGGTCTTCTGTGGCCTTTTTTGTGGGAATGCAGCCTTCTACTGCATTCCCACAAACTTTTCTTGAGATCTCCGCTTGGACGTAAATTCTTCCGCACATTTAAAATCATTACTTGAGTTTAGGAAAGCTGTAATAGTTTTTTGTAAGACTCCCATAGCAAACAACCAATAAATAAAGCAAAATAATTACTAACTGGTGACCACCTCTTTCTGAGAACTTGGAATGCAGCTGAGAATTTGGAGTGCAAATTGCTTTTTCTCACATTCTGCCTCTTAGCCTAAGAGATATGTAGCTACTTAACTTTTCAGTGGTATTGTGTTGAGGGGATCCTTAATTTCCCCTTTACATTAAAGATGTGTAAACACTTCATTTCTGTACATGTATCTTAACTACATTGCAGGCTTGCCTCCATTCCTTTGTGAATTCTACTTCCACGTATGAGAAAGTAGCTGTGAAATGAGCTCGGTGTGAACTTGAACAAAATCCTTCATATTAAGCTTTCATCTGCATGTTCTTATTCCCTCTCATAAGAGGAGATCTCTTCAGATTGATCAGCATTGCGTGGAATGGCGGTCCCAAACATCCCTATTTTTGTGGTCTCGGTATGCAATGCAACAAAGCACTTAAAAGATACTGGTACTCCAAAAGATGGCAGCAGAACTATTCTGTAATAGAAACTATGGTTCGTGTACCTACATATTTTGCTAGCTAGAAGTTCCAGTGTTAATCATGGTAGTACTGTAATAAAAAATCTTCAAAAAAGCAGTGTAGAAATCAGTGGTAAAACACAGCAATCTTTCCAAATGCTGGCTTTATGATCAGACCCATAACATACCAACCACTTGCTTAAGGGAAAAAAAGATTACAAACACCATGCTGGACTCCCATGTTCTTTTTTCATGGATGAGCAGGCAAGAGCAGTGAGCAGTTCAACAGTAGAGAGTCACAGCTCCACCTGATGTGCCAGGTAACAACTGAGCACAGAATGGAAGTAGGCTGCAGAACAAAAGGTACGTAATTCCTTACTCCCTGAAACCAACAAGAAGCAGCAGTCAAAATATTGATATGTTATTCAGAATTTATGCCTCTTTTAATTCCAGTGCCACAACATAAGGCACCTTAATCAGTGCAAATAGTTAATAATCTATTTAATGTACTGCAAAGCAAAAATAATGTGCCAGTGAGGATACAGTCCATTTACCCATAATTCTTCTGTTCACACCCTTCTCATTTATTTTTAATGATCATTTCATGTTTTTCCCTTATTTCTTCTTCCTGTGTTATTATATACACAAGGGGGAAGAATGAACAAAGTTAAATTGTTTCTTGGGTTTTGCTGAGCTGCCTGGTGGGTAGATAAAAATAGCAAGTGCCAGTGGCAAAGTCTCCCGAAAAGTGCTAGCACATTGTGAAAGTGCTAACACATCGTGCTATTGAATCAGCACTGAGAAATCAGATTTTTCTCACAACACTTTCTTTAAACTTAAGGTGACCTTTAGGAATGTATTTGCATTGATGTAGAGAACCATATAGTTTTGCCGTATCAAAGCATATGTGCTGTCATCCTGAAGAGTTCAGCTATGGGTCCTGGAAGTTCTATTCTTTTTGTCCCAGGATCCATGGGACTTTATTGATTCTGGTACCAGAACAGATCAGCCACAAACACACGGAAATGAGAGAGATTGTCTTTGGGAAGATATCATTCCGCAGTAATTCGTGGTTCAGTATTGCAGAAAGTTCCTATTTATGAAAAGCTCCATTGTACGGTTTCTGAAAACCACTTTCATACACTCAATAATTCTCCCTGCTTTTCTGAAATTCCATGGAGCCGGAGGTTATCAACAGCACAGACACTGATACAATTTTAAAGCAGGGTTTGGGGAAGCAGAGCTATCTTGGAAATGTCTGCTGTCTTGCATATTGATTATGTAGAAAAAGTTTTACCTTACAGTGTCAAATTCTTAAACTCTTACTTGTGGATCAAATTAAAAGAGATTGAGTGCTGCTGTGCCATCTATTGATTTGGAAGGAAGCAAGAATTGCAGGAATTGCTCAGAACTTCTTACAGTCAGGCTCAAATTGACAAAATTCTTATGAGTTAAAACTTATGAATTGTAACATGGCTTAATTTTTTTACACAAAAACATGAACCCAAGGCTTAAAGAACTCAATGAAAATACTATCACATGCTGCCATAGACTTTGAATTACGGTTTCTATTATAAACTAAACTCAGAAGATGTCATTACCTGTTTGGACAGACTGAACAAATATTTAGAATCTTGGACACTAAAAATTAGGCTCTCAAGAAAAACACAATAATGAAGAATGAAACATTCGCAGCAAGACTATGGGGAGGCTATGAATAGGCAGTGACTTTGAAAACAGTAATACTTAAGTAACTGCTTACATGTGGAGTTTAAAGAAAGCAGAAGAAACCTGAACAAGTGAATTTTTGAATGCACTGTGACCTGCTAGGATGTCTTTGTAGGCTGAGGGCAGGAGGAATATGGTTTTCAGAAGGCAAAGATGTGTTTTCAGCACAGCAGGTAGTGCTTCTTTCCCTGTTACCTAAGATCTCCATTGTGATATGCTTGTGCTTACAGCATGCAGTAAGGGGCACAATAACATCAAAGCTTAGCATAGAAACAGCTGTGGTGATCTGGGGGAAGAAATACTGTGCAATAGTCCTTTACACAGATATATATATACATATATATCTTTAATATATTTTTGTTCAATATGCATAGCAAAACTGGCCCTGAAAATTCACTGTGGGAACTGTAAATGGAGCAGTTACTGACACTATCTCAGTCATTGGTTTAAATAACAAAATAACTAACAGAAGTCTAAAGCAGATGGCATCAACATTTTGTCTAATTTATGACCAGGAGCCACAACATTTTGTATTTAGATTTGGAATGCAATAATATCAATACTGACTGAGAAGAAATATTGATGTCAACATAAGAGAAATTCTCTTTGTCAAAGAGTTACTTTTACAATGATCAAGGCTTCTTGGCTTCCTGTTGAATAGTATTTTCGACTTTCTCTTTCTTGTTTGTATTTTAATTCAAACATTAGAAAAAGAATATATTGCAAATACATTAGTAAGTACTATTTTTCAGTAACTTCAGTTTATTCAGGAAACAGCAGAGATATTTAACAATCACTTAGCATTTATGTTTACAAAGCAAAGGAATGATTATAAAAACTGTGAAAAGGATTACTGAAGGTAGAAGAGGTATGAGCTATAAATTATATGATGATCAGAGCATTCAATGAATAATTCATTATCCCTGCCTTTACCAGGAGCTAAACTTATGAGCAGTGGCCACTGTAATTGTGGACACCAGGTGTCATGTCATTAAGCTCTTAATTTGCTTATGCAATGTCATGCCACATTATATCAAATCAGCGCTCCGTGCAGCCTGGCATAATAGGGATTTTTAAGTGTTGTAATGTGACACAGCACAGCAGGGACACAAATCAGAACCAGCAGCACTTCAGATAGATCAGATGTTTTGTAAAGTGTATACAGGCTATCAGCGTGGATGTCCACCTGCAATCAAACTGTTAAAATGCAAGTGGAATAGAGAGAGAATTGTCTGCTAGTCATGTGCATTAAACTCAGGTACTTTGACACATCCCTAATTAAAGACACTACGACTTGAGTTCCAACTGACAAAGCACTAGATCTACACAACACACTCTCAAGAGTGCTTGAAGAAGTAACACGGAGATGTGAGGCACTAGTTGGATAATTTTGTGGATGATTTCTAATTAGCTTATACTTGAGAGGTTAACTCACAGGTCTGATGGGAAACTAGCCAAAGAATAATGGAATCCCCAACACTGCAAATGGTGCTTGTATGACCCTATCTGGATGTTATGTTCCTGAAGAAGTGCAGTCTGATGAAAGAAGGATACGTGTGCCTGCTCTCCTGGACTGATCAGGAGCCGCCCTTCTTGACACAGCAGCTTTTTTTTGGCAACTAGATACTATTCAAGAATAGGAATAAGTCAAAACAAAGCTCTAATTCATTTCTTAGTAGGAGAGGTAAAGAAGATCTCAGGATGCTATTTTGTTTTATTATATCACAATCTTAACAAAGCCATTATCATAAATATTAGACTTTATGACAAGGGTTCTGCAATAAGCACACATAGCAAGGCATAACTAAGGAGCTGGTTTTTGCTTATGTGGGCGTATATAATCAGTGAGAGCTGGAATGACATTGTCACTGTTGTAGTTGCCTCTAATTTAGTTCAGGCATTCCAGTAACAGACCAGACATATGTGTAAATCCTAGAACACACTGAAGACAGAAACTTGTGATTCATGCTTCTGGTGTAGCTTTTTTATTTCTTTGTATACTAAAGAAACAATGCATCTTATGCAGAAATCTTTCAGATTAAGGTGAAAAAATAAGAGGCTTGGAAAATTGCAAAAGTTGTGAGAAAAGTTTATTCATGTTAAGTTTATTGTCCTGGGGGAAAGGAGATTTTATTAAAGATTTAAATTTAATAAAGTAATAACTCGAGGAAGAAATAAAAATCTTGATAAAGTTGATCCGAAAGAGCTTGACAATAAGAGGACTTAATCTGAAGGCTTATGAAATGAAGAGTCAAATACAAACCATACAGAGCAGGTTCATGTAGCAAGTAATGAGCATGCACCCTTGCGTAACAATATGAGAATATATTCAAGAAGCATCAAGATACAGATGAAAGAATTAGATGAGATTCTTGACACCAGGGATTAAGGGTTGTGGCAGGAAAATAAGAAAAGGATGTGAATCAGTGAATATATAATGTCTCTTGAGCTGATGGCTTTCTCATTCTTAAGATTTTATTTGTTTTTTAGTACTTTCTTTCTTGGAAGTAAAATACTGCTGTGATTACTGACCAGGCTTGGACTACGGTCTCTTTGGCTGTCTGTCAGTCCATTTCTTTGTCTGTTCTGGGAGTGAGTTCACTATTCTGCATGACAGCAGACTTGCAAGATTTGTTCTTTACCATGTAGGTAACAACGTACTTTAAGTCAGAGCACACTGAACCTAATTTTCAGAGCTGCTCACTGCCCCCAGATCTTGCAGGAGCTGAGCTTCAGAGTTTCACCTGAAAAGAAAGGGGCCCACAGTCAGAGATCAGACGTAAAGAGCTCACCCTGAAAATGGCTATTATGCTGCATATTGACTGAGCACCTTTCCATTTCCCTCCTTGCATTTCTCATTACATTCTTTACGTGTGCCATGAGAGATCTAAAATGACTCTGTGGCAAGGATAAGCCTGCATTTTTTTCTCTGCATGTGTGTTGAAAAGTTTACAGAAAATGCTTGACCTTGAAGTATAAAAATACAGAGGGAGTGGATGAACATGGTTTCCTTTGATTTAGATTACATTAAAAGTTTCAAAGCTTCCTGACCCTTCTGATTTCTTCCTGTGGCTCTCCCAGCTGGGAAGCACTGGTCTGCATGAGCCACCTGAGACATGCACACTGCTAAATCAAACCACTTTGTAGGCGGAAGAAAGCACATTTGGAACAGTTTGAATTGGGCATGGTTTTATTTTCGAGCGTTGAGCGAGGGCAAGAGTTAATTAAAGCTAGCCTTTCAGTGGAAATTCTTTTAGTGCATTTCTGGTATCTGTGGAGATAGAGATTGATGAGGACACAAATAGACTGATTTTTCTGCAAGTTATTAGCATTCCAGTCCTTGCTACATCACCACTGATCCTGCTCAGCAGAGACCACTCTTGAGTGATGTCACTGAATATTTTTCTGCACAATCAAATCAATTGGTAAATAGTACAATCATTGCAGTTACTGCTCTGGTTAGCCCACACCACTACTTGAGGCAGTAAAAAAATAGATGTTTCTTTCCTTTAGTGGTGAATCCTTACTGCCAACCTGTCAGTAGCTGTGAAGCAATATTTATAGCTGTCTTTAGGGAGCTCTATCCCATTGTGCAGTTAATTACGATAAACAGTTATATTTGTAAAAGAGCTTAAAACTGCTTTGTAGTGGCATGATGCTGGGCTGTGAAAGAGATCCTTACTTAAAGTGGTCAAACCAGCAAATATCTGCTGCAAAATGACAGGAGAAATATCAAGACACAGGTCTACTCTGAACGACAAAGGTGTGATTATAGCATATTCTAAAATACGCTTGTGTAATGACCACAGTGACAATGCAGGTAGAGGTTTCATTGCATCAACACCATTGCTAACTGTGCAGAGCGACCTCTGGCTTTCTCAACAATGCAAGCAGAATTGGATTATGACTACCCACAGGAGCTAAGGCCCTGGCATGGCCCCCACATGGCATATGAGACCCCATGGGCTGTCTCCTGATGAGAGGATGTGAGTGACAGTCAAAGCAGAGACCCATAGAAGGCTGTACTGGTTGGCTGTATAGAAATGGGAAGTTTGCTTGACTGTTCACTGAAAATGCTCAGCCCCTTCCTGGTGACAGCTGTTTCCCCCACAGCCTAGTCCCTCTCTCAAAAGCCATATTAGTTTACATTATTTCCTGGAAATCTAAAGCAGATCAAATAGATTGCAGAGTCAGGGGGGTTATACTGCTTCTTAGCATCTGACTCTTGGTCTAAGGCTAGGAATAGAGTGTGCACAGTCCAAGCAGAATTTGTATCTCTGTTTTGCCATGAATGTGCTGTCATTGCTTGACATCTGCACGAATACTGAACTCATGTACAGGCTGTGGACCCTAATGCAGAACCAGAGTTAACAAACGTGGGCCCATGACAGGATCCAGGCATTAAAAGCTGCCACAGCACCCTCTGAAAATCAGTGTGAATCATTCTGTTGACTTCAGCAGAATTTGAAATGTTCTGAGATTCAGCACAAGCAAACAAACAGATAATTTATGGACGGTCTAGATTAGGGAACTTGCTGAGCCCTTTCAGTGGAGGAGATTCATTAGCATTTATACAGTAGGAGTTGAAAAGCCCCAGTACTGCCTCTGTTGGCCCACATCAGTGTCTTTCATCGTGACACTGCAGAAAGGAGGATTTGACAGGCCATCTAAATTAAGGCTGCGTGAGCAAAAATATTCTTTATCTTGGGGAAAGGAAGAAATTATATTAATATATAATGCCCTACATTTAACATTCCCTCAGTACCCTCCCACTTCCCAGCTACTGCGCTTGGAGATGTGATCATATATTAAACACTGTGAATTCAAAATCTTTCTATTTCTGACAGTTAGTCTAGAGCTATTCTATAGAATATGTTCAGCTTTTATATTCGTCTCAAAGCTGAAATTTATTGGAATGATATATTGGTTGGTATGTCTGAGAATATCTGAAAACACCGTACTTCTACTCTTTCTGTGTTTCATATACCCATCAGCAGAGTGTGTGCACAGACATACGCGCTTTCTTTTGTAGTCAATAATGAACTAATTAGAGCATAATTAGAGCAGCTATTGCTTTTCACTGCAAAATATCATAACATCTCCAACATGTGTCTCGGGCTCTCTCGTAAAAAATGCACAGATAGTCTGGCCTGTGCTTACTGGAAGTTTTCCCTAAGCTTTAATTAGAGCTTCCAGTCTTGGGGTGTGATCATTCTCACTAGCTCAGAATTTCAGAAATGAGAAAGCTGAGCAGTGGACAAAGGAAATTATTTTTCTGGTCAGCTGCTAAATCAGTGGCAGAGCCATACACAGGGCTCTGAACCCTACACCCAATTTCTTGGCTTTTCAGTTACAGCTAATCAAATATTAAGAAACTATAAAGCTATGAAGGAATGATTTTTATCACGAATATCTTGATCATATTTTCCAAATTCCGTTTACTTTTAAAATACTGATACAAGTCAGCATGGACCAAAATTGATTTTGTAAAATAGAGTAATTATAGATTAAAAAGTCCTTTTTATGAAGACAGATGAGGGGAGAGTAAATGACGAAAATAAAGGTCTTTTTCATAAAGCTGACAAAATTTATGAGGATATCTGTGTGAAGTGGGTTGGATTGAAGAGTATGTTACTGTATGTCTGCTCTGGGAAGTATTTTTAATAAAATCAACAGCAACAGCAAGAACAAGTTTAGAGGACATGTCTCTTCAGATTAACGTGCCGGTATAGTTCATGAAATGAAACAAGTTAGTGCATACTCAGGTGTGGACTAATCCAGGGCATTTTTTCACAAGACGACTGTTTTCATGGCAGAAGTGATACAGAAGAAAAACATGCTGATATAGTCAAATTTAAAACTGAGGGATTTTTGTTGTTTGTTTGTTTTAAATATAAATCAAAGACAAAAGAAATAGGATAAAGAAAGATTTTATTTATTTTTAGCTGCATGGAGCTTGAAAGAGCTTTTTAGGGCTCTGCACACGGGTAAAGAGAAGAAATTAATCTTATGTAGCAATGAAGATTTAGAGTATTGGAAATTCCATGTAGAGTCCAGATTTTATTTCCTGTTGAGAGAGAAACATAGGTAGCTATAACAAAATAAACACTGAAGTTGTGCTATGGATGCAGTTTGTTTCCATTCAAATAAAAACTGTATCAATGATGGCATAAAGGTGTGATTTGGGGTGAATATGGAAATCTCCAGTTCAGCAATCTAGCACTGTGAACAGTCTGCGATCAAAATGACTTCATGTGCAAGAATGTTTCCTGTGAATGCTAAGGATAGATGGAAGATTTGCTTAAATATCTACCTGAATACCTGGGGTCTGGCTGCTTGGAATCATCCTTCATGCAGAAAAAGGTGTTTTTTAAAAGCTCAGCTAACAGTGGCTTGGCTAAAAAATATAAGTTTGTTCAGTAATGCTACCATTTTACATATTAATCTTTGGAATTGGGTTTAACAAAAGGTTAAGATAGTTCTCTTTTATTAACCAGTGTACTAATGCACTTTTCTAAAGACATATGCTGAACTAAAACTGTTAACATGAAGTTTTCGTGATTCATGCCACTGAATTGTAAGAAATTCTGGTTTAATACTTATATTTGATTAAGGCTTTGAGCAAACTATATGTCTTAACTAAACACAAGCATTTCTCTGTCTTTTTACTTATCATTTGAAACAAGGAAAATGAAAATATAATTGCAAATCTCTCTTTTTAATAAAAATATAAATTAGTTTTACAATCAGTAGACAATATGAACATGTTACCTAGTTAATAGCAGTATTTATCATTCTTTTTTTTATATGTTTAAATAATGTCACAGTATTTCTTTGAGTCGGATTTTACTATAACTAGTTTATGGAGGCATGCACACAACTCGACATGGTCAGGAAAATGGCAGGCAAGGGAGAGGTTTTTCCCTTTGGCCTAAATGGTACTGTTTTCCTCAAATCAAAAATGATTTTCTTCACTACCCTTTTAGCTTCAAAATACCATTTCACACCAACTATATATCCTCTAACTACATGCAGAATCTGTTTAGGTATTGGTGCTGAATCAGCATATTGAACCTTTTCATTGGAAAAAAAAGTACTCCTATTTCTGAATACATCAAAAGTCTCCATGAAGTTGTGAGATCTGTCTTTAATACAATTTTCAGATTTATACCCAAGACTTCACTATCAGGAATGCAATTGCACTTACATGTTAGGATGTAGATCCTTTAGAAACGTCTGTGAAACATAAATTACAGAATCACTTAATTAAAATCATTGTCACACCGCTGCAGTTAAGAGCAAGACATTGAGCAAAGGTTAATACACAATAAAGTTGCCAGCTGGAACAATGATTATGGAACTACAAACACACACAGCTTCGCAAAGATCTTTCTTAAAATATAGATCTATGAGTTCTTTTTGACTAGTATTCACTTTTTACTTACTTACCAGATCCAGGATTGCCCATGATATTTTCCACATTCAAGTGTGGGACAAATTTAAATCTATTTCCTTATGTACTTCAGCATTTCTGTTGCTATTCTGTATATGAACAGCTGTGTGCTTCATGGAATCTTTAGTTTCTTTCCTCTTAAGAGCTATGGAAAGTTCTGTTAAAGCCATATAAACCTATGGGTTGCCATGATGAGGCTTCACAGAAATTAGCATTATTGTAATCCTTTCAGACTGCTGAGAATAAGAAATAATGCAAAGAACTCAGCTGTCTGCATCATATGGGATTCTTTCTGTCCTGTTTTTAATTCATTTTCTCGTATTTGTTGAAGATGCTTTTAAACTAGCATGAGTTATACTCAGCTCAGCTTCTACTGGGAAAGTAGCTGGAGCAAAGGGCAAGCCTTTGGAGATTTATATCGTGCTGAAGCCTCCTTTGTAGATCCCTAATTCCCTTTTCTCTTATGCAGTAGTGAAATCCAGTTGCAGATTATAATATTTAAATATGAATGTCCTTTTCCTTTCCATCTTCTCCCAGGGGGATGGATCACATGCTGGGAGCCTCTACAAAGAAAAATAAGTGGTGCAAGGATGGTATGGTAGCTGTCTGTTGGTGCCTTATTTTTTTCTCACTGCAAACAGTGTACATTTTCCTCTCGTGATACCTTCTCTTCAAGCTTGTTGCAAGTCGTTTCTCTGAGTCTTACAAAAAGACAGTTCAGAAGTTTAAATAGTCAGAAACCAAAGCTGTCACAAGACAAAGCTGAAAACAACACGCATCCAGTTGCACACTTGGTCATATTTTGCCAAGACACAACAGATTTACTGGTAGAGTTGTGACAATCAGTAGTTACATTCAGGAAGCACATGAAGGCCCATTTATGACATTTTGAAACATCAGAGCTCTAATTACATGAAAGAACATGAAATGAATTTGACAAACTAAACTGTGTACAAGAATGCACCTCGACTGACATCTTAAGATGGACTTCCACTGGAATGATAGAAACTGAAAATATGCTTTATGCTTCACAGCATTTGAAGACATTATACATAAATACGTGTGTGTACTCATATATATATATATTTAATGGCCTTTTGATTAGTATGTCTTTTTAATAAACATTTCTATTTCTAAATATGATATCTATGGACAGGCAGGGCATATATGTGTGTGTGTTACTCCTCACAATCAAAAGACCTTCCCTTTTCTTTAAAGTCAGTAAGATATATCTTTTTAAAAATACTATCACTATTCATATTCAGTGTAATTCTGAAGCTGTTTCATCAAAGTGAATGGACATGAGTGTGTGTGCATGCACTTATATATATATACATATATCAAAATTACTTTTTTAGACATTAGGGAAATAAACACTAACTTGGACCACACGTTAATCTCCTCTTTTGGTATGCGTTGACTACTTCTGTGTTTATAATCCTCAGCTTAAAGAATAAATAAGACTTGTTCTATATCTTGCAGTAAATAAGCACAAAAGGAGTCAGAAAATAATAACAGAGATAAATAGCTTTGCAATAAAGTTTCAACTCCAGTAATTTCCCATTTATATTTTCTCACTGAATCACGCAGTCCCAAGCAATGCAGTTTTTTACATCTGGGCTGCATCATACAGAGTAATTTTATATCTAATACTTCCTAGTGTACCCAAAATATAACATCACATGCTCAATGCATGACAAGGTAGTCAGTGAATTATACAGAGCCTTCAAATGATAGCACTGTGAATATAATTTCATAGGCTTTCTAAGGCAGTCAATCTTACATATAATGTGGAATGAATCGTTACTCAGCCTTTTTTTTTTATTATTCTTCAGGAAAGTTTCAGAAGCTGTTACTTAATGCTACTTACTGTTGAAGGCTTCCTGCTGAATTTGTTTTTCCTGTGTGAAACCACAGATATGTTCTGTGTGTTTTAAAGCCTTAGATCTCAGTTAGCTTAACATCTTGCCAAGGTGACTTAACTCAGGCTGTAGGAACCATTAACATTTGAAGGGAAGTGAAAATTTTAGACAAAAGGAGGTGGAACCAGTAAGAAGAGCACAGGAATAAGTTTCATACAGGAAAAGCTTGTCACTATTTTATTTAAGTGTAAATTATCTTTCCTCCATCTCACACATCCTCCCATCCACATTTAAAATATGATTTGAAATGACAACTGAACCATGTCTTCTGGGAGACATCTGGGGATACAGCAGCCCCATACGTTCTTGGCCGTAATTTGTAAATATCCTAAGCAATATTTTATCTACTGCCTATGTTTAACCGAAAGCTCGACACAGTGAACAAAGCCCTGGTCTCATATAAAGCACTGATACAATAGAACAGAGGGGTGCAGAGCTCAAAGCTCACACTTCCATCGTAACTTAGGAATTTGGCCCTTCGCAGAAGGATGTTCTATCTTAAAACCTCTGAAGAAAGTATGTTTAAAGACTTGTCTGTTTCTATCAATAACTATCACTTCCCTTCTCAGTAGTTTCTTGTTCTTGTGAAGAGCTACGTGCAAAACATTTCTCTTTCATCACTCAGGCACGTTAGAAAACTTGTTCTTAAAGTCAGTGAGTCAATTTTCTTCTCTGAGGGCCATTAAGCTTACGGTAACAGCAACATTTGGTGAACCCAGACTTTTCACATCTCTTATTAACACCTTGGGCTGAAAAACAAATCACTTCATAATTTGTAGCCTGTGAGAGGTGTTGAGCTGATAGCTGAGAGCATTTGGAACTGAAGTCTAATACCCTTTGCCAGTAATACTTCAACATGGACTTGAAGGGCTCTTCATTTGTGCTAATGGCTTTTGATACTTCCTCAGATCTTGGCTATTTCATGGGGAGACCACAGAGAACCTGCAGCTGTGGCACATCTTTTCTCACACTAGTCTCCAATTTTGTGTGTCCTGTATAATTTTGGCTTGGAAATTACAGATGCAGGGCTGAAGCTTGATCATTAAAAGTTGATACCAAACATGATTATGAGTTACAGGTTCAGGTATTATCCCAGCTATTTCCTTACGGCAACAAGCCCTCATTTGCATATTTTATATATTCAAAAATGTCCTTCAACTTTTTAGTTAATGTAGGAAAGAAAATCTCTGGGGAAGGATCTCTTATCTTGGAGAAGCATGTGAACAGCTTCCAGTTCATTCATTTTCCTGTGGGTGGGGTAGGACAAGTCCATAAGGTTTTGAATTACAGAGATAGGGCTGTTTAATTGCATTTTTTTGTTATTCTAAACGGTTTGATTGTGGATAACTGAATAGGTTGCTCTCTGTTCTCTTAATTATTACTCTTGTTTAGAGATCTAATTGTATTGCATCCATGAGATACACATATTAAGACAAATATGAATCCAAATTTGGCTTTTACTTGCTGTCATTTTATTCTTTCTTTAGAGATGAATGCAGACGTGTGCCACAGTATTTTTCTGTTTGCAACGTACTTCACTTTTGGAATCAACTTGTGGCAGCAGATGTTAATTCTTTGTTCAGAAGAAGGCCTCAGCACTGTTAAACAGCAAAGTTAGCAACAGTTGTCATAGTTCAGAGCAATCACAACATTTCCAGAGACTTTCATATTCCTGCTCTATTATATGGTGGGAAATTTGGTCTTGTAAATTGAAAACCTATTGAATCAACACAAAAGACACAAACCTATCTCTGACACTGGCAGTTAAGTGAAATGTGTAAGGAATCCAACAAACAGAAATAAAATTCCATATATATATATATATAAGTATAAAGTCATTCACAGATCTTATTCTTTAGATAAAATCAGGACAGTCAACTTCAGTTGATGGTTGTACTGCAATACTTATATGCAGTAGTATCTTTCAGAAATGTTTCTCCAGTGTTGTTTTCTTTTTTTTAATTTCATTTAGAGTTCCTTCTCACCTACTTCCAAATGTTAAGTCTCAAACTCACAGCATAACACTGTTCAATCACCAAATATTTCCTATTCACTGCCAGAAGAGTGAACATTTCAACATGAAGACATTACTTTCATCTCTGATATTCTTTCTTGTCACTTTCCAAAATTGGAATATAGCCCAGTGGTTTCAAATCTTCCAATATATACATTGCTTCATTGAACTGGCCACTGTTGACATGTAATTTCAGATATATGCTGCTGTTTCCCAGCTTCCCAAGAAATGATCTATTTCTCAGTAATGGGCCACATCTCCATTAGCCTCTCCGTTCAGAAGAGTGGTTTAGTTTTTAAATGAATTCCTCCATTGTCCCTACTTTCCACAGTTGGCTCAGTTGCAGAATGGTTTCGATAAGTCCATACTAGCTTCTTTACTGAGAAAAATAAATTGTAAGCTCTACTACTGAAGCATACTGCATGCCACTCAACCATTAACAGGGATGCTAACTCCAAACCAGCACATGCTCCTTCAGACAGCTTCAGTCTACGTGCATGATAGAAGGTTTCGGTTTAAGGGATCAAACTAAATCCAGTCTAGAGTAGAACTCCAAACTACAGACAGCTTCAGCAAATGAACCTCAGCACTGACAGCTTCATTCTGCTGGTGCTTTCCTTCTGCATCCAATTACTTGCTGTGTAGGCAAAGGTCTTGTAAGCAAATATATTTTAGTGGTAGTAGAGAGGAAAGAATGGGGAATTAGTGCATGAAACTCAGATAAACGACTTGGTCTTCACAGCTGAGCAAATGAAAAAATGTGATTCTGCCTTGCATGCAATGCACTCCAATGATTCCAGAAGGGTGAATGGGAAGCAAGTGGCTGTATATTTTTCAGTAGAGGGGCAAATCTTTGTCACTACAGTCCACTTTTATTTACATAATCTAGCATAAAAAAATGTGCGATGGTTTAAAATTGGACTGTACTTCACCATTCTTTCTGTATTTTCAGTTATCTGATTTATGATGTTTACTGATAAATGTAAATTTTCTTGGGAAAAAAATGACACAAAGTAGCCCAGTAGGCTTATCTTTAAGACAGCTTGTTAAATAGTACATATTTGTGACTGATATTCTGCTTCTCAAATAAGTGTATTATTTTCCAGTACTTACATATACCACATTTTGCTTTTAAAGTTCATTGTGTGCAAGAGGCTTCTGTTTGTGAAGCAAAGAATAGATAGACCAGTGTATCTAGAATTAATTTCAGTGACTAGGAATCTGAGCCTACATTTTCCCCAAAATCAGAAATATATTTTCATTTTATATATATACTGATTCACAACATGCTAGCATTTGAATTATTTTTCTGCCTATTCTTCTTAAATAGTTTTGCAGATGCGCACATATTGAATTAATATTTGACTGTTAGAACACAATGAGAAAATATGTAAATGATGATGTAGTTTGAATTAGACATACTTAAAACTTTTAATTTTATTCTGTGAATTTATATTGGTTCTACAGACTGTATTTTTCATTTTTAATCTTTCATGAGGGTGCCTATGTTTCCAGGTTTTTTATGAGGGGTTCAGATGTTTGAATTTCCTTGATCTTTCTTTAAACATTTTGTATTGATCTTGCATGTATTTAAATAATTTACAGTAATCATGGGAACAAATGCAGATAATTATGATGTAAGAAGTGTTGTATAATACACAACACATCCCAATAACCTCTTTCATATCTTTATTGTGGGAACAGCATTTTCTTCATGTAGATGAACATATGCAAGTTTTTTTTTTTTTTTTTTTTTTTGAGTCAAAGCATCATGAATGATTCTATAGCATATTTTAAACATTTTAATGTCCCGTTTCCTTGATGTTGCACCTCAGACTTACTCTAAAAATCATGCAGCTTTAAGAATCACTAAACTGAGTATTTCCTTATGTCACTAATTCTGAAATAGACTTTTGGGCTTAATAAACTAGATAATTTATATTCATTAATTACAGTCAGTATTTAAATATTATTTATTTATAATGTGGTGTCATCATTCCAAGTTTATTTGCTTGCTGTGCTAAGGTCAAGGTAGAGTGAGAAACTCATTAGGCTTCCAGCATCATACAGGTCAGAAGAAATTGAAGGAAACTGCCCTTGCTGTTACAGTAATAGCTGAGCCCAAAGCAAATTTGAGCTCTCCTGAATCTCAAGTAAAGCATTCGTTCATATATCACACCACCTCTACTTAAATGATTTGTTTTAAACTCACTTGTATCAGCATCATCACTCAACTGAAAGGGACAGCATGGAAGTTGCAACATTGCTGTCTTTCCTGGCTAGCTGTAATCAGAAGTACTGTAAGTAGCACAGGGAAGCATGGTTTCACAGAGCACTGCCAGCCTGGGTTTGTGAACAAGAATAGCTCAGAAAGCAGTGAGAATTTCTGAACTGCAGCTTAACATTTTGCTAGTGGTGAACAAGGCACTCACTTCAAAGCCTCTTGTGCCTGCAACGTACGGAATGGTAGCAAGACAGCAATTACAATACTGAGTCTAAAAGGCATCTCTAGTACAACATTTTAAAGTTGATATGCTATCCTTAATTTTGGTCAGTGATGAGTACTAACAATCAAAAGATAACTGAAGATTCCTTAAGTATACAGGAAGGTTATTTCAAAGGATGGCAAGATATGATTTTACAGTATTTACTTTAAACTGATAGAACACTTCAGGGTAGATACACTCAATCCAGTATGGGAATATCTTCTTCAGTTTCCTATATTTTGTTCACGAAAGTAATCAACCAACAGTCTTTTTTTTTTTTCGTGGGAAAGGAATGAGAAGACAATTCTCATGCACGTACATCAGTGTAATAGTGGTTAATCTCTTCCACTCAGAGATTATTATCATTATAATAAATATTTTAAAGCACATTTTCAAACCATCATTCTTGTAAATTTATTGCAAAGGAAATACTCTGTACCACTTAGCATACGGAAGCGGGGGCAGTTATTTGTATCTCTAGAGCATTCTCTAAAACTGAGTTCAGGATGCACAAACTAAAGCCCGAATCTGTCAGATTTGCTCTCAGACTCTACACCTCAGGATTCAGTGATTGTACCATTTGACTAGGAATTTAAAAGTCAATACTTTAGGGGTGTTTAAAATGGTTGTACCTCGGTACTGACTATATCAACTCACTGTTTCTCAAAAATTGTTCATTCATTCATTTCCACCATAAAAGACCACAGCTTACTGAGCAAGCCAACACTCTATCAAACGCAATCCATTCTGCTGTAGCTGTTTGGTTGTCAGATTTATTTGTGGCAGTATCTCATGCCAGACAACTCCTACAACTGCAGTCTCTTACAGCAACATTTCAGGAGAGCATGATGAATCTTCATGGCAATTTATATGGACCAGATGTTGGGCATTTGCACAGTGTTATAGACAGAGTAGTTCTTCAAGGAAACATCTTTTAAGAGCACAACTTATGTATTGCTTCACTTGTTTGTGGTTGTTTTTTTTTTTTCCTGTTTATTTGTAAAGCAATTTCTTATCATGAAGTTAGGGAGTTCTGAACTTCTCAATTAAATTGGATTTCATTGTTTCTAGATCTAAAATAATTATCAGGGACGGGGATATCGTATGCTAAAATCAGTGCAAATAGGAATTTTAGCATGGCATACTCTGTGTCACTGGGTTTGAGCACTGCTGCACACAGCTGAAAATCTAGGCCATAGTGTTTGCTTCTGAAACGCTGTCAGACTGCATTCGAAAAATAGCAGCTTATAAACTATTTTCACTGCAATGTCCAACATTTCATCCTTGGCTTTAGCTAATTGAGAATTCTGTCTTCATCATCAGTTTTTAGATATGAATAGAGCTGCCAGGTGAGCTGACTACATGAAGTACCTGAGATTTTGTTCCTGTTTTACAGATACTTGCCCTAGAAATAAGAGGCTTTGACTTTTCCTTTCAACACCACACCTGCACTCATCTGAGAGTTTGGCATGATTGCAAAGACATTATGTCACTGCAGTGTTGTGTCTGAACACTATTCAGGTTGGTGGACAAATTCATGGCAGTGCTTAACATGAAAACTGAAGTTAACACACGTGTTTTTCTGCATTCCTAGCTACAAAATATGTGGAATCATGAAATGTAGCATTTGCTTAAGCTGCCTAAAACTTAATTAAACTATCTTACAGTTATGTGTATGTTCATAGTCCTACTGAAATCAGGTAAGATATCATGCTGCCTTGCACAAGGTAGTCTTTTCAACTGCGTACTGCATGTTATAACAAACCATCATTAGTTCAGCTAAGAATCTACTTACAGTACAAATACAGAGCACCAGTGGCCTCTGCCTTCTTATTCCAAGATCTCTGCTTCCAACGACTTGAGTATGCATCATACTAAATTCCATGGAAACAGTATTGATAACAAATGAAGTGCTGGGGCTCATAATTAATACAGCATGCCACCAAGCTAGAATGGTTTATACCTTGCCCAAACAATCAGGGTTTTGGCCATGAGAAGTTCTCAAAGAGTTATTTCCGAAAACTGCATATTCACAGGTTACCTTATCACATTTTAATGAATGTTCTGTTTTTAACACAGTTGAGAATCTCTGAAACCTTAAAGAGAGGAAAAAATGACATGATCATTGCAGTCTATTGGATTTAACTTAAAAATCCTTCTTTATAAGACTGAAAAGATATTGTTCTCCAAGTAGCAGCCTGTGGGTAGTATAAAAAAAATGCAGAACTTCAGTGGATTGCTGGAGTGCCCCAAGATATGCATATCCAGTGCTGAGAACCCAGGAGTAATTTTGACCTTTATATCTGGAATTGGGTATTTTTACATAATGGACTGTTCTGTTTGTTTATATATATATATATGGATGTATATATTTAATAAAGGGAATTCTTTGACCGCACTAGCAAGCATTAGTTGCTATAGAAATGCATAGCTGTTTACAGGTACAATATTGAATTTTGCTTCCTGGAACTGACAAGTTATTTGTATTTTCACTTGTGCACAAAATACCCTCCAGCATTAAGGGAAATGAGGGACAGAGTGCCTTGAAGTGATTCATCTGTCTTAGTCTTTACAGATAATGTCTTTTCCTCTGCAGCATCTTATACAATTAATTATGAAACTTCAGCTATAAATTCTCCCAAAACACAAGCATTGTACTCATTGATAAAGGGAAGAGCACAAAGCTTCCTAGTATAGATGCTTCTATGTTTTCGTTGTTCAACTCGTAACAACAGTAGGAAAGCACCATTTTTCATCAAATAGAGTTACTGTTTATACCGGACCATGTTTTTCTAAGAGGACACTCTTTTGGAAAGGTCTTGCAAGTACCTTAGTCTGGGTTTTATTATAATGGAAGCATATCTTCTTGCTTTCAAAATGCACTTAATATCATACAAGAGTTACATTTTAGAGCCCAGCAGTCTGTTTCAGAGATTTCAGGAGCCCACATCTGATGCTGCAATGCAGCTTCTTTCCAACATGAGCACAAGATAAAGGGCACAAAGTAATCAGCTGTTACTTCTGGCAGCCAAAAGAAAAAAAAAAAAAGATTTATTTCCTAAATGTGATTTCTCTTCAATGCATTTCAGCTTAATGACAGTCGCCTACTATGTTCTGTATTTGTATTTCCTCATTAAAACATTTTTATCCTATTCTGAAATTCTGAAAAAAACCTGTTACTTTTAAAACACTATATTTTGTTATATAGGTATGTTTTATATATATATATACATATACATATACATATACATATGCCAGATTGGATGGGACCCTGGGCAGCCTAGTCTGGTCTAGTATTAAATGGGGAGGTTGGTGGCCCTGCATGTGGCAGGGGAGTTGGAGATTCATGATCCTTGAGGTCCCTTCCAACCCTGGCCATTCTGTGATTCTGTGATTTAATATGTCAGCGAGATATGTTGAAAATTGTATAAGCCAACCACCTACAATTCTAGAACAGTGATGTTATGAGAGTAGTTTTAATTACTCTAATTTAAGAAAAACACGCATTACTCTCTCTGCTCCATAAGAGCAATTACTTTTAAACAGAATGAAACTGAGGATCCAGTCAGAGCACTTGTTGGCTATTTAATGTCTGTACACTGAGTTCCAGCAAAGTACTGCTAACAATCTGTAAATGCCCCATTAAGATTTAGGAGAAAAAGTAAGCATGTTTCGAGTAAGAAAAAGTGTGTCCTCCGATGATTGAAAAGCTGATTTAACTGATTTATATGCTTGACTTGGCTTTTAAACACAAGCCTACAAGTAGATTTTATTTAAAGAAAATTGTTGAAAAAAAACTGTACCTAAGCAGACAGCTTGGCTCAGTTGAGAGAATAGAGCTGATCTCTTCATGCTCACAACACATCTCTACAATTTGACAAATGAATGCAGTTTTATCCTGGCAACTAGCTGTCAGTTCAAAAGATTTAATCTCAGAGGTCTTTTCCAACCTTGGTAATTCTATAATTATACAATTATGACCACAGACAAGCAGGCAAAAGCAAGTTTTCACATGTTCTGCTCTGTTTGTTTGGCGTGATACTTTTATTCATGCAAGCCAAAGGCATAGGTCTAGTTTTGATTCTTCCTCTTTCTGAGAAATCAGCTCTTTTCCTCTCTATTTCTATCTCCTTGTTTCTAATTCTGGTCTTCTCCTTAGCTTCTATTATCAATCAGCCTGTTCCATACTCACAAGTATGACTTGGGCGGAAGAGCAATGCATGCCATGGGAATACCTGGATATCATATGAGCAATTGGATCCAACTCTTTGCTTTGTAACCAGCTTAGCAGATGTTTACTTCCTCAAGGAGTGTTCCATTTTGGAACACTCTACAAACAAGAATCTAAACAGCTAAATCTGCGATTTGTTTGTTTTAAAGGCTGAAGTTAGAAGTTTTGATTCTCTGGTGCTTTACATCCTGTTCTGTCAGCTAATAAATGACACCATCAAGGTGTGAAGTCAAAGCTCCTGGTGTTCTCCAGTGTCTCAGATTTAGTGTGCCCTGTCAGTATTGCTCCCGGAAAGTAACACTTTTATGCCCACTCCCACACATGCATAAAAACGAAATGTTATGTCTAAAGCAATAGAACAAATGTAACTAGAGCCTTAGTATTTGAACTCATCTATCTTAGTTAATTTTTTCATGTTAAAATTAAGGTGTTTGAAGAAATTTGTTTTTCAAAGAAAAATGCCTTAATTTATTACATAGTCAAATATCACTGTTTCCATTTTTCTTAGTTTAGGTAGACCAACAAAGATATCTGAGCTTGACAGGAAGAAAGGTGAGGATATTTTGATCTTCAGGAGCAACTTTAACATTGCAAATACAATAATATGACAGCTGATGCATAGTATAATTTTCTTTTTTCCTCCAATTAGGACTTCTCCATTACCAAACTAATGGCAATCAGAGAAATGCAACAGTGCCATCTCTAGGACAGATGCACCATCCCCTTCATTGTAGGATATGCCATGGAAGTTCAGTTAAAGATGATAGGAGATATGTGTGACTTCACCCTTAGACATTTACAGAAAAGTAAGATGTCTGAAAAAAAGAAAAGGGAAAAAAAAAAGGCTCGTCTGATTTCTTTTCTTCTAGATTGTTTGGAAGTCTGATGAAAGTGTTCGAAGTTTCAGCTGAGCAAGGCTTCCCAGACCTCTTAGTCTTCGTGAGCCCTTTGCATTCCCCAGGTGTATTCAATCAGTAAGAACAGACCTGCCATTTTCACAGCAAATCCTTCCAAGTGTTTCAAAATGCAGCCATGGATGACAGCGAAAGGGAAGCTGAGGCTTATTTTTCACATTCATATACAGCTAAACCTCTGAAAATATTGTGGGCAGGCATGATTTTACATCCTTGCCATCCCTGGCATCTCTGTTGTTTAATGGTAGATTTTCCACACCAGCGTTTTTGACTGTTCAAACAGAAAAGCAAAATGCTTGAGTTAGAACATCAAAGTTGTTCCACAGAGTTGATCAATTATATTCTGATTATTTTTTTTTTGTTATTTACATCAAGTATATTTTTAATTGCCCTTCCTATTTGATAAGCTGTGTCATCAAATATAAATCCCATTTTTTAAAACAAAATTCAGACTTCTATGATAGTAACATTTTATTAAATATATATTTCAAAATAAATCTAATCTGGAAACTAATACAAGAAGAAAAATTTATCATCAGAAAAAGAACCCATAAGTCTATTTTTTAATCATTCCATGTATGCAAATATCTGCATTAGTTCTCTGTTAGGTTCAAAAAATCTGTTTTCTGTAGTCTGTACACTATTTCAGAACTTCTGACACAGATTTTTTAAAATTCTGATGTTAATTATTATGTGTATGTCCACAAGTCTGCTCCTGAAATGCCCCACCATAAGCTTCATTTAGAAATGGAGTAGGTTACTGATTCTAGACAGCCACTCCCTCTAAACTCAATTATTGTGGTACTAAAGAGTACATTTGCTGTGGAAGCTGCAAGAATGATGGTTACAACATCACCTGCACTGCACGTTAAAAAGGCTCGCTTGCTTGGAAACACAGATGTTGTGTTCTGGCCAAAAAAAAGGAAAAGAATCTGTATCTAAGAGATGTTACCCACAGAGGAGGTAATGGATACAATTAACCTCGCACTTAATCTACTTGAAGAAACAAACTTTGAGAGATAACTTCGTATTTTCTTACTTGCCTCAGTCCCTGAAGAAGTTCTTCCTGCCAGTTTTGCAGACAGAATATTGCTTCAAGTGAACTGTTCTGGAATACATCTTTTTTTAAGTGCTCTAACAGATAATGAATAACATGACAAACTTCCAGGAAAAATCCCCAAATACTATGCTTTTGTATTGTACTTTTTGAATATTATTTACTTTTTTTATTACGAGAAAGGGCATGACATAAAAATTAATAAAAGGAGTGCTGTCTCAGTGACCACCAGAAAGAGGATAGTAACACCATGGAATAAGAGTCAAAAAGCGAGGCCAAACAATTCCATCAATTCTCTTAGGGTGCAAAATGGCTAAAAAGCCAGTAAACCACAAGTGTTGTATGAAACATCTAGCTTTAGTCTTTACATGTAACAAAAAGAGGCTTCTGGACCATTTTCCTCTTAAATCTTGCCAAAGCAACATTTGCTTTCTTGTCCTGTTTACAGAAAACTCTGCTAATTTGTTGGAGTAATAAATATTTCCAAAAATTAAATATATTTTCTCTTTAATACATGGTATTTTAAGCTTTTCTACAAAACCTGGAAGATTTGAAAACCAAAAGGTCTCCTTTAAAAACTGAATATTTTCATAATCTATCTGCCTCCATCCACTTAAATGCTTTTTCATAGAATCAGTGAACATTCCAAGTCAACAGAGACTCACAAGAACCACCGAGTCCAATTCTTGGCTCCACTCAGGACCATCCAAACCCTCACTCTGAGTGCACTGAGTGCACTGTCCAAGCACTCCTTGAACTCTGGCAGCTCAGGGCCGTACCCACTGCTCTGTGCTCTCTGTGCCAATGCCCCTATTCCAGTCCCATTTGATTTTAGTGTTAAAAAAAACAAACAAACAAACAAACATCATTGAACATTTCAGCTCAGTAGTCCATCAAGATCCTCAGTAAACAGGACATTCTATAAAGATTAGGAAATGTTCTCATAGCTCTTCTTTCCCTGGAAATAAGAAAGGAGGGGCTTCTTTCTGCTTCATCTAACTGCCTGTTGTCCTAAGAAAAATAAAGCATATTGTTTTCTTCTCAAAATCTTCCATTTCTCCTCCTTCCTTTCATTATCCTCCAGTGAAAAGGTTGTTTTTCTTCCCATCAGGTGAACAAAAGTCTTCATTTAGTACCTTTTATGTTGAGCCTTGGGGTCACAATCTCTTCCCTGCTCTTTGCTTTGCAATACTAAGAGAATACAATTTGTTCTTGGTCAATACCAATAACAGGTTATTGGATCACAGATTTAATTCATCTCTATGAGGCCACTCACGTTCCATCTACCTCTGTCCATATCTCACCACCAAAAGATACCCCTCATTGACTCATCTCCTGTTTAGAAACACCATAAATGAAAGAAGCAGAAAAATATAGCACTTAATCTTTTCCCTTCTGCCTCATTTTAAGTAGGTGGGAAAAGCTCTGTTCACTTTCTGAATAACACTGGGAAATTCCAATCAGTGTTCTCATCTCCTCTCCCTTTTATTTAGTATTATTTTGTTGCACAGATTCCTGGTACATGCAGACTTAGGACCACAACTTTATGTGTCAGCTTGAGACAGTCCAGACACATTTTGTTTTAGGCCTTTAGCCAAACCTTAATACAGGACCTGTAGTTTATTGTGGGTACAGGGAGCTTGGAGGACTTAAGGGCATTAGGAAAGGACAGTGCTGATTTTCTGTCTGAAGGATTGCATTAATATTTTCTGCCAGTAATAGATTAAAGTGTTGGGAATGCAGAAGTGCAGTAATGAGCTCAATAAAATAGAATTATTTGATGCTGCCTTAATATATTAGAATGACTGCTAACTACCATTTTAATGTTACTCAGGCTATGTGCTGACAAGACCTCGCCACAAAATGAATGAGTTAATTGTTCCTTACAATTGTTTTATTTTGGAACTGGAATTTCTTCCAGACTTGCTCCCTCCTTTATGACATTTTTTGTGGTTCCATCTAGGAGATGCTGACTAGTGTGTGTCTTTGGTAGTCTCACAGTTGATCTCCATCTATAATCTGGTATCTTTCTAGGCGGACAGTTCTGTTTCTACTGTGACAACATGCAAATTTCTTTAAAATGTTTTTGCACAACTGTCCTCTTATTTTTCTCCAAAATATCTGTGTTCATTAGTCATAAATATGGCAACATACCGTATTTTTAAATGCATCACAATTATTAGTGGTGCATACAGGGTAGTGAGCAGTCAAGTCATGCCTATAGAAAACATTTGTATGTGCTATTGACAAAAAAAAAAATGTATTTGGGCAGCTTTCCAGATGCTTACCTGTGCTTAATTGCAAAGCAATTTTTTTCTGTCTGTTGAAGTCAGAGTAGTTGTTCAGGATAATGAAAGCACACGAGATTACAGGTTAGAGGCTAATGATGTTGTAGGATCAGTGCCTATGTGGAGCGAGTCAGACAGTGAGCTCTGCCTGGATCATCCCTTCTCCTTGCTGGGAGCCCTACTGAAGTATCAAGTTTGCCCATGTGGCATTTCATCTGAAACCATTTCACACAGACCACAGCAGAATGAACTCCTTACTTTGATTGGATACCCCTACATTTTACACGTATTCGGTGAACAGAATGGTGTCTGCTTTTCCTGGAACTGTTACAGTGGCTAGGCCAAGGACAGCTGATAAACACATCTATTTTGACATCTATATAATCTTGAATCTCTAGTGGAAGCACACTTTGTGATGGTACTATGCCTGTATAATTTCTGTGGTATGATATTAAAATGTTTTTTGTGGAGTTTATTCATTATCTTTCTCTTCTATGAGGACTTATGGGAATTAGTTTGAAAGATAGAGTATCAATTTAAGCATCCAAATAGTATATCCTGTTATAATTAAGAAAAAGTTAACATGAAGTAAGTTAAGTAGAAAAGTTAAGTGGAAAACAGAGGAAATTTGGTGAACTGTGTTCAAGTCTTAATAAATGAGGCATATGTGATATTTTCAGTATAATATTCACAAATATTCAAAGTAGTTCTTACTCCTCTATTATGTCCCCTCACTGTCTTCTATACAAGATTCTACTTCTTTAAGTACATTTAGTGCTTAAAACGTTTCTTAAACATCAGGATCTTTTGCTGACATGATATTGATACTCTTACATAAAATTCTCAGGTTATATTAATAACTTGAAAGTATAAAAGAAATACATCCAAAGTGTTGCTGAGAAAAGTTTAACAGTACATCCTGCTGACACAGATAGAATACAAAACTTAGCTCTTAGTTCTCCTCTTTTGTCTTGCATACAGTACATACTACGTTGGTTTCCACTATAATATTTCATGTTGTCATGTTCTCCAAAAGACCCTTCATGCAGGAGAGGGGAAAACTGTGTGCTTGCATTTATGTTTTATACGTTGAATATGCCTTCAAAACCTTCACAGTTTAATTTTACAATTTAAATACATATAGAAGATGTCATCCATGAACAGTGAGTATTATGTTTCTTTCAAAAGTGTGAAGGACCCATAACTCACAAGATCCTCAGGTATGAATGAATTATGAAGGTCTTTCTCGTGAGTGAAAGAAACATAATCACTCTTCAAGGGTGAGCTATTCTATTTACTGCACAGGTATTCATTTTAGTCTATTTTAAAACAAACTGAAAAAAATCTATTTAAATTTCATTGCCTGCCTTTAAGGGGAAAAAGTGTCATAAATGTTAGATACATCAAAACACCTATTTCTCCCTTTGTTTCATTTACCCTTTCCTGATCTCAGTGGAAGCAGTGGATTAACCAGGTTTGTACAGGTTAGTGTGCTGGATTTCCATAGCCTGTTGAGATGGGCCATTTCCTAATACACAAAAGAGGAGCTGTGTTTTAAAAATAATTTTCTGTACCTTATACCACTCAACAAATAAATAAATGAGCAAAAGATAGTGATATTGGACTAGTTTCTGAAGTGGATTAGAAATTAGCTATGTTGGTCTAGATAAATTTTGAATCACCTGCACAGTAAGAATTGATTTTTTTTAATTTTGGTTTGATTATTACAATAGTAGAGATGTTTGCATCTGTCTGCAGACCCAAAATATGCATAGCCATGACCACAGAAAAGATTATGACCAATGAAATACTAAAAATAAAAAAATAAATAAATAAAAAAAAGAAGATGTGCATGTGCAAACAAGTGATTTATGAAGGCCTTGAATTTCAGAATCAGAGTCTCAGTAGCAGTCTTATGATTCTTGAGAGCTCTCCTATTCCTCAGCACATCACGCATCACAGCGTTCTGCAGTTTTGAGAGTCGAGACCTTAAATGTACTTGAGGAGGTCTCTTCCCAAGAGTGACCCCAATCCTGTAAAAAAATCTCATCTAATTCCCTTTTGTCCAATGCCTTCTACATCAATACAAAATTAATCCAGAGTAAGCGAATAGCATTGATTTACATAGGATTTGTGAATATGAATAAAAGGAAGTAGAATAATGAAGAAAATGCTCCTCAGGTTTTAAAGCATGCTGTACTCACCCATCTTAAGTCACATGCAGTCCTCAGTTGTGCGTGTCTTCTGCTTGTACGCCAACAGATTTGTGAATGATGGATCATAAAACTCCCAGACAAGGCAACAAGTGTATCTAAATCATCTGTCTATTCTTAGTCTAGCTAAAACCATGTAATAGATATGATTTACAACATTTTGTACAATCTGTGTGGATTAGGAAGAGGAATCTTCGTAATTATATAGGCTTGCTGTTATTTAAATATTTACCAACATTAAACACCAAAGGGGCTGTGCAAATGATCCAGGGGATTCACATTGTTCTAAGCTAATATCCGTTGTACAATATTATGCAAATTGAGTAAACTTTATTTTGTTCCTTCTGCTCTGAGCAGCGTATCCCAAGGCAGCTATTCACTAAGTTGAAGCAGATAAAGTTTTAATAATAAATAGTGATGATGAATAAGTCAGAAAGTTTGTGCAATGCTAATGTACTTGTTGGCCTCAGGGTAGTTTATTAGATAAACAAGTTACATTTTATAAGTTGCCTGCACATAAGTGCCTTTTGTTTTCCAGGAACAGTTTTTATGATAAATTATTTCAAAACATTAGTTGTTAACAAACAAATTGTATTCACTTTCAATTTGCCACAACTTTCCTCAAACTTAGGATTTAATCAGCACAATTCCATATTTATTTTCCTTTACCTGTAGCATGAGAAATTAAACTTTTCTGTGGGATGAGGGACAGATCCTTTCATAGAATCATAGAATGACCTGGGTAGGAAAGGACCCCAAGGATCATCGAGTTCCAGCTCCCCTGCCTCAGGCAGGGCCACCAACCTCCAGATCTCGTACTTGACCAGGCTGCCCAGGGCTCCATCCAGCCTGGCCTTGAACACCTCCAGGGATGGGACATCCACAGCCATTCTGAACAGCCTGTCCCAGCACCTCACCACATCCTTTCTGCTCTTTAGAGCAGAATTCTTAAGCCAGAAAATAGCAGCATTTCAAGACTTTAGATCACAGGATGCTAAGAGTAGAGATTAAATAAAAATAGTCAAATAAATACAGGAATCCCAGTATACCCATGTTATACAATTGGCCTCTTCACAATATTGACCCTGAGCCATGGCAGACAAGTTGAAAAGTATTTATTTGAGTAAGAAATCCCACAAAATTTAGAAAGGATGAAGTATAAACAAGCTTATTTAACCACTGTGTTGTAAGGAAAAAACTTGAAAATGTACTAATGACTCTTTCTACTCTATGCAGTCTGTTTTCATACAGGCCTCTCTGCCTCTAAAGTATGTTTTCAGCATCTGCATTCTAGTTATGTTGAAAATCTCCCTGATGATACATTAGATCTTAATAAACACAGAACGCCATCATTTGGACCTTTGCTGGATTTTTTTAATGTAAATAACAAAACAGTTTTATATCCTTGCACAGAAAGAACAGCTGTTGCACTGGTGAGAAGGGTCTCTCACCACTACAATTTCTTGGATTTTGTAGCAGTGGTCTGTAGTCTTTTCAGTTACCGCTGGGCTGCTGTGAATCAGTGATGGAAACTTTTATGACATGAGACACGACTGCAAGATTTTTGCAAAGACTATTTCTCTCTGTACTTGCTGTCTTAGCTGACAGCATCTGTCATAAATTCCCTCCATTTCTACCATTCTTACAGCTGGATGGATGCTAAATCGCTCCAAAATCATCAGGAAAATAATGTCTGGAAATTGAGTCAGAAAAAAATGATAGACATCAGGTTTAATGTTTAGAATTTTGCACTACAGGAGACAAGATACCCATTTCCACCTCTGCCAGTTTCTCACAACTAGTTAGGATAAGCAATTGGACTGCTAGTTCAAATAGTTTTGAAGTATTTTTAGCAAAATGTTGACATGGGTAGACCTCAACTTCTTTGTCTCATCTTCAGGCTCTTACACATTCTGTAAACAAAGTATTTATATATTTATATTTACAAAAGAATATGTAGAAGGATTCACATTTTAAAGTTCGCTGACCCTCAGAAATGAGAGTTTAAACAGAAAAGCATTTCTCTATGCTGTTCTCCAAACCTGTGCACAAACTTATCTCAGAATGAGTTGTAAATGAGATATAAGCAAAACAATGAGGGAGAAATGTCAATTGTTTTTAAAACTCAAAAGATGTTTGAACTTCTTTGAGTTTGGTTGTGGTCATCAGAGCTGTGAAAAAGAGAGAAAAAAAATTTAACTTGCTCGCTTCTCCCTATTTCCCCAAATCGATCCGCTCATTGAGATATTGGGCTCATGATCATATGGGATCCAACATACAGCACTTCCCCAGCTATGGAGAGCCTCTTTTGTTCACATTCGTATTGCATATTGGAGCAAAGTTCGGGTTCTTATCATAGAGTGAGTGCTGCTTTGCTTAAAATTTAAGCATATGATTCCTATGGAAGAAGAAGATGAAAATGTTTTTTAAATCCTATATTTTTATCATTTTATTTCAATAGTTAAGGAGCTTCCTAAGAGGTCTTCAAGAGTAACACTTCAGAGCTTGTCAAGTATCTTTCTTCTGTTTGAATTTTCTACTTTAATGGTCGTTGCTATGATACATCATGCCCACTGGTAGCAGCATACAACATGATTCATTTCATGGGCAGGAGATCCCATGACAAGGACTTATCAGAGTAGGAAATTAGAAAGCTGCTATTCCTGGAAGTAATTCATATAAGAATGCGTGTAAATATAATTTAAAATTATTTAACCTTATAAGAAAATAGAAACATTTTAGATAAAAGTCTGGCAAAAATGCATCCAACTTATTTTACTTCTAATATGCATTGTGCAAATCATCTTTCACAATGCTTATGCTTATGGATGAGCATTAAAAATTTCTTTTGAAAACTTTACATATCCAAACTGTATTAGTTCAGACCTTCTGGAAGCTTAGTGTCTTCTCTGATGAAAACTAAAACTAATTATGCACTTCCCCCTAGATTCTCTCAACATTATTCTTTGTTGGTAAAAGATGTATCACTCTCATTCATTCATCTTCCACATCCTCCTAACTTCATTAAAATAGTCAATTACAGTCCTTTATTTCTAGAGTGAAAGGTCCATTAGTTTGCAAATTTCTGCAGAACAGCTGAGCATACTAACGTTTGTTTTGACATTTGAGAAAAAGATGTTCTAAAGGAGATAGCAAACTAGATCCTCAACAGATATATGTCAAAATAATTGTTTGGCACGAACGGAAATGAAGTGGAGGGGATGACAAGGCTGAGGTGATAAACTGAGCAAAAAATATTCTTACTGAAATTGAAGTGGAATTTAAAAGGTTAAGCAGATGCTTAGGAATGAGTTTGCACCAGAACCAGCAAAAAATCCCTTAAGGATTTCAGGAGTGAAAGACGGCCAGTTGTACCACCTAGCTGATCACAGATTAACGCAAAACTTCACCTCAGGATCATAATCTTCTCCAAAAATAATTGCAGATGTTAATATAAACTCTGCTTCAGATTTGTGATCTTGATCTTCTTTTTGTTGAGTCTCCAGTAACACAATTGGTATGGAATTCATCCAGCATTACCCCTTCAGGAAGAAAGTGAGTTGGTTATGTCCAGCAAGGAATCATCTCATCCCTGAGTTAAACCATTATGGTTTATTAATGCTATAATTTTATCAAGATTTAATGCAATTATGTAAAGTTAGTTTGTGTTCCTGCTGACATAGGCTTACACATCCATGACCAGTGTGTTTATAGAAACAAGAAGATAACATAGAACTGCAAAAAGAGTTATTTTTAATAGCGCTCCTATAACAGTTAATTCCTCCTTCTTCCTGCAAACATCAAAACATCAAAGGATTTGTGTTGTTTTTGTTTGTTTGTTTGTTTTTGTGGCTGGTGTTTATTTTTAATGTGCAATATTCCAGTCTCTCTGTGATCTCAATGGTGGGGACAAATTATTTGAGTGCCAATTTGCAGGAAGATGCTGAACCCTACCTTGAGAAAAGGCAGTTTACAAACTTCTTCAGAGGATATGCTCTGCACTGCATGACGGGAGACAAGATTTGGGATTAGAAGTAAAATTGTTTTCACTAGTGAGATGCACTATAAAATACCTGGTAAAATGCCAGTTATGCTGTATTATGTGTAGGATATAAATTGAATCAATCCTATACTTAATTGCTCCCTTCCTTCAAACCAAAGGAAACATGTACAACCTTCAACACCCTGATGCATGCCTTCAGGCTCTGTTTTAACAGCTTGCATGTAATTTGCATTTAGCAAGCATCAGCTATGACAATTTTTGCACTTGGAAATACCACAAGACAAGTACACTAGAAAAAAGATTCAAGATAAATTAGCACATCTTACCAATGATACAGCAATAAAACCCACATTATGTCACTAACCTACATACAGTTAAAAAAATTAAAGCCACTTTTTCAGCTACTCTTAAGATAGCTTCTTAACTTACTGACCAAATTCTTGTTTCCTAAACTTTACTCTTCTATAATCCAAAAAAGCAGACTCAGACTGGGTAGCTGGTTGACTACTAGATTTGAATGCATGAAATTTGAATAGATGTACTTTACAATCTTTATACATTTTATTACCACTACCTTTACAGATTCATTGCTGCGGAGAAAGAGATTATGAAAACTTTGACTGGAATCTTTCTTAAAATACACTTGCCTCTCTAAAACTTGCCTGTAAACTCAAGGAAAGAGAAGTTCAGAAGAGAACATACTGATCTCACATGTGGAAGGAAAAGAGAAGAAATGGAAGAAAGAAAAATGATCTGATAGCTGTCAAGGTAACATAATCTGAATTCTCATTTTGCTGCAAATTCCCTTTATTATCCTGGAAGACTGGAGGGGCAGAGAAGGGGGTGTATATTCAGAGATACTTAATCCACTCATCATCCAGTTCTTGCCCTCCTGCCCAGAACAATCCACAGGCAAAAAAATAATGTTCAGAACTCAGATCTTTATTCCATGCCTGATAACCCTTCCCTCTGCTCTTGCACTTGAACTGTGACCCTTAGCAGTGCCAGAAATCTCATTCTTGTATTTGAAAAAAAAAAAAAAAAAAAAAAAAGAAACTAAGAAACTCATCAATCACAAAATCCAGAGAGAGTGTGCGAGTCCATAATAGTCAGTTACTCTGTGGCTAAAGCATTACTGAACTTTTCATCGATTTGTTTTTCTTTTAATTAAGGAAAATATCAAATTCAGGTGAATTGATTCTTGCAAAGACCCCTGTGTGGTATCTGTGGGACACCTTCTGCAGCTGAACTTTATTGTGTTCACTACAAGGTACAACACTAGTATTTGTCAGAGGCAGCAGCATGTTATGGTCTGCATTTTTCATCTGAGCTGAGTGGTACCTTTTGGGTTCACTTCTGCACATGAAGATAATCAAGGCAGCTCCTTTGGTTGAGGTGCATATTGGATAAAATATTTGTCATATAATTTTTGAGAGCATTTCATTACAGCTTTGTATTTTCAAACAATTTCTGTTTCTGAAGAAAAAGTTTTTCTTTGGGAAGTAATGTGAATTATTTTTTTTTCCAGTATTTACTCCTCCACTGGCATGGTTCATACAAAAACAGTCTCAGGAGTTGTAAAGTACTGAATGCTCCTGTGGTGGCTCTGGAAAAGCCCATGAGGACCTAACAGTTCTATTTACTACCAGTATATCATCCGTGAGTAGGTTAAGATGAAAATTAGTTCATTACAGAATTATAATGTCATGGTGAAAACAGCATCCTTTTCTGTGCAATAAACTTAAAGCATATGTCTAATATGGACAGTGCAGCCCACAGACAAGCACTCACAGAAAACTGTACTGCATATTAAACAACCAGAACTGCCTCCGTCTGGGCTATGTGTAAATAAATGATCACAGTATTAGGCTTCAAACAATCTGACTTTAGAGAAGAGAAAATAAAGGCAGCGTAATGCTGACACATAGAACTTACAAAAGGCTCTTGGCTTAACTCAGATGTGGCCTTTTTAACTATGAAACCAAAATAACTCCAAAAAATCATTAGTGGAACACTGTTCCCTAGTGGCTCAAGCAAGGCTATCAGGACTCTGTGAATAATTGATTATTTTATTTTATTTATTTATTTATTTATTTTATAACTGCCAAAGGAGGAGAAAATAAAATCTGCTTGGATTGATCCTAAATAAAACTTTTTTTTTCTTGGAATGGAATGCTAGGGGAAAAAAGTTTTGTTTTCATACATGAGCATTTGCTCGGTACTACTTGGTGCCAGATTTTTGGATGCTTTAGTCTTCACTGCCTCCAGAGCTGACCATGTAACAAGATGGACAAGTAGACAAGACTGGGGATAAGCACGGTGCCAAAAGGGTGTTGAAATGATAAGAAATGTGTCTAGGTGGGTAAGTGGGAATAGGTAAGCTGCATGGCTGTGTAAAGATTTAGAATAAGCTACAGAGGAGCAGCACTGCATTTTAATATTTTACTATACTTTTCTGTTTATTAGTAGTAGTAATTTTTTAATATTAATTATTCTTTTTTTATTGTTTTTTTACCATTTGAAAAGTATGAGTTACGTTAAAATGAGGCTGCTTTATATTTGACTATGGTAGCACTTTGTTACCAGCTTACCAATGCTGCTGAGCTGGTCCTGGAGCAAGAGCTGTGACATGCCAGCCATGTGCTATAGCAGTTGCAAAAAATGCTGTGCTTTCTGTACTGAGAGCTGTACAATCTGCAGCATAACCTGGAGATGTCAATGTAGTGTTGCTATGGAAAAGAGGATTGCAATCACATTATTGAATTATCTGCTATATGATTTTGAAGCCAATTCTGAATAGAGTTTAGTCAGTTCATTTTAGGTAACGAATACAACAGTATAAAATAGGTTGTTAAGCATGATTGATTTCTCAAAACTTCCCCATAATCATACCAGGTAACCCATTACAATGGAGAACTATTTTCTTGCAGAAAGGATAGCATCAGTAGGATGTGTCCATTTACTGTATTTGCCTTACTATATAGCTTGCTCCCAGACATAGCTGCTTCAACCTGGTGATCAGAACTTCATGATCTTCCATGTAGACTGAGAAAATGGCAATAACCATAATCATCTGTATCAGAGGATTAACATGTCCATAGAGCTGTATTCTGATTTTGATGATACTGGAACAAAGCATTCATGACAGAATGTCCACCACAGGGAAGTTGAAGCACCATTGGTTTGGGGGCCAGCATGGGGATGCTTTGATTGATCACATACACGTGGCAGCTTTCACCTACCAGGCTCTTCTGTCCCAGCAGTGAGAAAACCTCTTTATCCTTCAAAGCACTACCCTCTCTGAAAAAGTGACTCTGTAGGGAAAACTCTGCCTTATTGTTTGAAGAGTTCTGAATCTAGCTAAAAGGCAAAACATATATGTCCTTCCTTTTTAATATAGGGTTTAAGAGAACACTAAATGGAAAAGGGCACATTTCTGAGTCAGCAAATAGAGAAAAATAGACTGTCAAGCTGGCCTAGTTCATTATACATCATAAAAATGACAGTTGAAAGTGCTGTTCATTGCCTTATAATATTTACCAAGTACTATTTGCACATTTTTGGAACTACAAATTAGTATCAACTCTATTACACAATTTTGTAGTATGGTCCTTCTTCTCCCCTTGCCTTCCTCCCCCCTCTCTTCTTCCCTCCCACTGCTGGCTCTCTTGCAATCCTCAGAGTTTCCAATATGCTCCTCCCTCCTGGCCAAAAGAGAATCCCCAGCATTGTTCCCAAATCTCCCTGGGAACATCCTATTGTGTGCATAGGTGATTCACATCAGAAGTTTACATACATCATCCACATGTTCCTATGTGTGCATTTACTACTTGCTGGGAAACATTCTCAGTGTTTTTCACCTTTTAACAGCATTTCAGAAACACACAAGGCCATAGTGCTCTCACCAGCACTGAAAAAAATGCTGTGACATTTGTTCTCACCCCCTTCTGCACAGTGCGCCCTGTGGGGCTTGTCACTGCTTCACCTGCAGTGGTTTGCCCACAATGCCTCTTCTGTGGGATTACAGATCCCTTACACAAAGGAAAAGAAACCTCCTGGGAGAAGTTATACGAAACCCTCGCTTGTTCTTCTTTTGCAAGACTTCACTCGAGCAAAACTAGAACAAAATGTTACATAGAAAAGCAAATAAACTGGAAGAAAGGATGTATCTGAGAATGGAAATACAGACTGAAAATTTAGAACAGAATCTGAGTTTGTAAACTGCAATCCTTTCTTTCCAGCTGGCTCAAAGTAAATGCTACACTTATCCCCATGGCTGCCAACAAAAAGCAAATGTCAAGAGAGTGAGAGGAAGAAGGAAGGAAGAGCCAAAGGCAAAAGGGGACTTAGGCTTCTGCCACAGGATCCTCTCCCTCAGTACATTCCTGCTACCAAAGAGGATCCATTCACCTACTTTGTTTTGGAACCATTGTTTTTTAATCTTCTCCCATTTCCCCAGTAACATGAAGCAAGACCACGTTCTTATTTATTTTTTAATTTGTTAAGTAAAATTGTCTGATACTGAATTTTAAAGCAATGAACTTTAGCAAATTAAAAAAAAAAAAATTGTCTGAAAGATCCTTCAAGACTTTTTGAACATCTGCCTTCTTTCCAATGTTCATGCCATTCCTCTACAAAACATCTTCAACCTCCAGTTCTTGAGTACTGCTTTGCTAGAGTCTGAGGTCTGTGCTAAAGACCCATCTATGATCTTTTGCAAATGTTAATGTGTCAGCCCAGGATGAGAGACTGCTTGGAATACAGTACCATTACGTTGGCATACTTTAAATCATGTTTGTGTATAATAGGAATTTAAAATATAAGATAACAAGTAGGCAGCCCATAAGAAGATTCTTTGTAAATAGGTAGTTGTTTTTCTAAATTAGTACAACTGTTTGTATGATAATGTGGTTCCCAAGCACTGCACAAATTGTTAAACAATATTTTCTTCAGAATTTTTACCCCAAATGTGAATCTCTTCACCTAGATTTTGTTTTTCTCTTCCTGTACTGTAACATCCACAGCAGGAACAGAGCATCAGCAAGCCTTAATTTCTAAATTTGCTCTTCATTCAGCTGGTATAAAGTTTTGCATGGTGGCCTTTCCATGTCATAAATATTAAATGCTAATGTGTAAGCTCCATCTGGAAGACTCTTCATTCTCGAATTCTCAGCTCTGTTTCCTCACATAACAACCAATAACAGAGATCATTAAATGAGAAAAATTTTATTTAGGAACAGTGAGAATGTAACCTATAGTAAGCAGCATATGCAAAATATTAAGGAGTGATGTTTTATTGGCCAATTTTTCTTTATTGCTGCTTATCTATGAAGAAATGAGAAGATAAAATCATTAGAGTCATAAAAAAGCTACCATACCAAGTATACTGCTTGCATCTGAATTTGCTTTACTTTTTTCGTGTTGTTAAAGTACAATAAGGAAAATATGCCTATAAAACATTTCATACTAACTTCTCCAGTGCTGCTCACTCTAATATGGAGCTTTCAATTTCTTGTGTTCCTATTTGACACTAATTATTCTCCTTGGAATGCTTCATTATGCTCAGTTTTCTTTGCATGTATATGTGCTCTCGTGTGTGAAAAAGATGTAAAGTCTGTTGTTCACAGTAAATTTTACTCAGATTCAACAGTACCAATTTATAAGCATTTACATTTACAGAATGCTTTTCGCTCTGGATGATCCAAATGCGCTTTTCAGACTTCTATATTCAGAAATGTAGGATGCATCCGACTTCATGTGGATTGTTGTGCTGTCTGATAGGATCCAGTAGAATAATAAAAATGGTCTGGAAATCCAACTCCAAGAAGTGCTAGTGCAGAATATCAGCACCAAAGTGGCTAGTTAGTGGTGTGTGAAAAACAATACCTTCTGTGACCTTATGAAAAAAAATGTTTTTTGGCTTATCTTGTAAAATTAATTTTTTGAGGGAGTGAACTATCACTCTGATATGGGTTTATCATTATTTATTAATAAATATTGAGTTTAACTGAAGCTATTATAGAAAATACATGATTTTCCACTAGCCATATCATGCTGAGAAGTTTTGCAAATTCTTCCTAAAACAAGATCTGTTATTCACATTGATGAGCAGAGCTATAGAAATCAAAGGAAGTAAAAACAGGGATGAAAAGGAACTGTCCTCAACCTTGTGGGTTCAAAAAGTACTGATAGCATTTTCAATATCAACATTTTTGTCTTTCGAGAAGGAGCTCCGGAGAAATTAAAAGTGTACAGCAATTCTCCAGGACATCTTTCCAAATATTTTAATGTATGGTTTTTTTGAAGATAACAGGCCTGAATAGAAGCATGTGTTGCACATGGTAATTTCTTTGTTGGTGGAATATATTCCTATAGTTGATTCTCTTTTTGATTTCTATATTCTTCATTTATTTGAATTTTTTTTCGATTAGAAGAAGAATTATTGTTTTTTTCCTGTTGTTTCAAGTTTCCTTCTTTCCGTACACAAAAATAAAAGCAAATGGAAACCAACTCTTGCTGATTTTCTAGTGGATAGATTACGAGCAGTTCACATTGTTTTTCCTGAATAGTTTTTGTAATTCCCTAGACCATCTCTAAGTTTTAATATACATCACAATTCCATTAAGCATGACACATAACTGTTGCACACCACGGTGCACCCATCAAGCTGATGTTTACCTGAAGGCCTTTGAATAGATTTTGTCAAGATCAAAAGTAATTACTTTGTAAAGTTCATTTCCCACCCTGCATCTCTTTTCTGCTGAATAAATTTTACAAAAGATGAAATACGGAAGGGTCATTTACATCCATCACTTTTAAATATTGGCAATAGGTGTATGTAGCTCACTGTTGTGTAAAAATCATTTGGATACATCATTCCAAGTTGAATAACAGATTATTTTAGATAAAGAACTAAGCACAGTTTATCCTTGTCAACCAGTATTGAATAAAATGGAGGGAAGGGGCTGTCTGTTAATTTTATGGCTGATACATCTTCCCTCAAAACTGTCATACTTTGTAAACATTTTTGCTAACCAATTATATTCAAGTGTGTATATGATTCAAAGAGCTTTTACGTCTTATTAAAGTATGTCTACTAAATTATGTATAGAAACACACAGTAATACAGCATTTCATTCAAGTAATGGATATTTTAAAAATACATCTACTTTCCAAGTAAAGATTTACTTGGGAATGTAATATTTCAAATGATTTTTTTAATGATTTCCTTCTGGAAGACATTTGAAGGCATCAGTGAGCATTCTCCAGTGAAGCTTTCCCTATGTCAGACAATGGAAATGCAGAAAGAGAGTTGGAAATGTTTAATATCACCAATCTTTGTCCATTTTTTGAAATTTGCAATAACTTAGTGAAAGGTGTCTCAGGATGAGTCTATATATCCACTATCCAAAATGATATGCTGTAAATCCTTTCTAACAGAGTACAGTAGGGTGCTTTGGCTTTATAATGCTGTAGCTTTATTCAGTCATCAACACAGTGACACAACTTGAAGATTTGTGTTCATGTGTTCATACTGGCACATTATTTTTTGCGTGTAGACTTCCAGCACAATGTTGATTTTTTTCACTTTAATTGACATGAAAATGGACATGCCACAGCAGAACTGATCCTTATCTGGTTTCACTACTTTTTTTTTCTTCCCTCTGAGACAGAATTCCGCTGTACATTGTTGTCTAAAGTAAAAACAAAGATGATATTGGGTGAGGACTCAGATATTTTGTGTATGAACTTGTTCTGTAAGCATTTTCAGAGAGACTTAAAAATCCATATCATGGAGGATTTTGCACATGTTCTGTCTTGTAACAAAAGACTCATCCATAACATTTGTTAATCTTGGATGGTGTGACAAATTCAAAGTGTTTGAAAGACTCTCAGGACGGTTCTTTAAAGTGTGTTTTGCTCTCTTTTTCATTAAAGATCCAGGCTCGTGTTTGAAGATGAATCCTCAGCTGGAAAGTTGCTTTCAGTTTTAAATGGAGAATTGACAGATTTTCTTCAATCAGGTTTTGGCTCCAATCCATTCTTGTCTGTCAACCTTTCCAGAACTCCAATTTCCTTCTTCTTTTTCCTTTTCTTTTTGAAGGCTAGGGAATTGAATTAAATAAATAACATGTGGCATCCCAGAAAAGGCAGACTAATGTAACTACTAGAGCAAAGGGAATGTTTTTTCGGTTGGAGAGTGAACAATGCAAAGGAATGGTCTGTTACATCAGTCTGTGATACCAGTCCAACTGTCATTAGGGAAATTAGGATTCTTGCCATGTTTCATATCCAGGAATACAATTTTGTTTGTACCCAGAAACTAGATTCTGAGTGACAACAAACTTCAAAATGTGTATGAATTCATATTGAGCTCTAAATTAAGTGGTTTAATCTGTCATTTCTAGTAATTAAAGATGTGGGCAAAATGGACATTAAACTGCTGGTAGAATTAGTGTCTTTATTTAGGAAATTCAGTGTCCTTCATAGTCTTTAGATAGATTAGGAGTAACAGAAAGCTGTAACTGCTCTCTATATCACTTTCCCATATTGCAAAAAAACTGTGGAACTTCTTTGATTGTGCAGTTTTGACTGAAACCCATTCAGAGACTTCCTTGTCTCCTTTGCCTCACTGACTGTATGTTCATCTATTACCTGTTTTATTTTTATGCTGACATATTCATCTGTCCAGCCTGAAGTAAAATGGTTTATCTTTAGTCATTACATGAATTCTTATGGCAATAACGTTCAGAGGAGCCTTTTACTGAGACATAAACTGTAGGCTAAAATGTCACAGAATTTTATTAGACAATCTAAACTTAATTGCAGATAAATTGATGCTCTCATAAAAGATGATGCGAGATTTCTATTAACTCCAACATATGGTAACTATTCATGGGAGGACAGCAAATAAAGATATCACTAAATGTTACCTTAAAACAATCAAATTAGGAAAGTGCTTTATTTATTTTGAATGAAAACTTCTAATATATCAATTACTAGCAAGACTCTGCCTAGGATTAGAAGTATTCAAAGAACATCGCCTGTATAAAACTGTAGTAAAAATTTGGTTATTCTTACTGAGGTATTGGGATAAAAATATTTAAAATATTTTCTCATTATATCAAAAAAGTCCTTGTTTTCTTGACTGTCACATCTGTCACGCTGTACTATTATTCACACTCTACTTCCAATTCATTAATAGCAACATCTGAAATGATCCTACAGAGTAGTAAGCCAAAATTTTGGTTGAAATTCCTGCACAAATTCCTTAGGAGGTAACAGTGATAAAGATGTCTTGCTTTATCTTATGAGCTGGAGATAAACCTTAAATACCAGCATAAAAAAAGAAGCAGCTTCTAGTTCTAGGAGGAATATGTAGCCATCAAAAAGTGAGTTTAATTTTAATATTCCATAAGATATGAAAATACACCCATGTTGCCAAACTATTCAGAACTTATACCAAATCTGAGAAATGCCAAAGGCTAAAATAGAGAGCTGCAAGGTTTATTTAACAAGTAATCTTTCAACCTCAGTAACAAACTATGACACAAATAGATGTCACTGCTTTGGCATTTCAGCTCGTGGCTGATATTCAGCACTGTCAGCTTCATGATTGCTGAAGTTTGAAATTTCTATATGTAATAATATGGCCTTTGCTCATTGTAGCAAAAGTTGGACTGAGAGCCATGGCTTTTGGCTTCTGTTACAGTTTTGTCACCAAGCTGTCAGATAATCATGTCAACCATGTAAATCTTAAACACCTTTCCCTTCTTTCACTGAGGTTCATCTGAGGTTTAACTAATTAATTAATTCTACAGCGAACGATACTTGTAGGTAAAAGATATTGCAGATAGCAAAGTTTAATTATTTGTGTCACTACTGTCCCAGCCTTTAGAAATGTTAGCAATAAGCCCTAACAGTTAAATGAACTGTATTCATTACAGTGCAAACTTTATTCCGTCTTGTTCTCATGCTGACAAGTTCTGTACCATCCCACTTTGCCTTGATACACAGTTTAAATGTTCCATGGTGACGGGTTAACTTTAAAGCTGTTCCAAGTTAATCACATGCTGCTAGAGACCATTGCACACAGACAAGCCCTGTGCTAGCAATTCTGACAGTTCATAGACAGTTATATTTTGTGTTCGCCTCAGCTAAGATATCGACTGAATAAAGAGTGAGAACCAAAAACAGCTCCAAATGCTGCAGTCAGTAGTTAGTTAAGTAATTTCTTTCTTTTTTCATTTCATTGCCAACAACCAAGATGGTTTCTGAAGACATTTTAAATCTATATAGATACTTGGCTAAATTACAGTTGTTCTACTGCAACTGTAATATGTAAGGGAGGACTGGAAAAGATCCAGGGAGCTTGTTTTCACTCCAAAGATCCTCTATAGGATTTGAAATCATGCTGGAAGGGCAGTGCGCCCTGGAGAGTCAAACACCATGATGTGAGTTTCCATTTGACACTGTGAGTAATTTGATGCTGCATAATATTTACATAGCCACCTCTTCAGGAGTTGAGATTAAAGCATTCTAATTATATCATATATGTGTGCAACAGAGCTGAACATCCCCAACCAGACTGTTATCGTGACATATTTCTAGTTTTCTCTTTGCTTGCCCAAGTAGACAAAGGACACTTTTAAAGGCTTAATAGAGTCCACCAGTAATGTCACTATGGAAACATAATCTTTTAGAGACTGCTACTTTAGCAGAGTGCCATCTTCGCTCACCCAGAGAGGACTTAACAAGTCTTAGCTAGAAATACCCTGTAGTGCCAATGATATGTATAGTATTCAGAGCTGTCGTAATCATACAGAACAGGACAAGCTTCAGAAATAGGACATCAATGAAAAAGAGGACTAAAAAACTGCTGTTACTGACTGACTTATCAAATTGTAAACCAAAGCATGTGGATTGCTAGTGCTGTGGGTTTTTGTTAGAAAACAATAAGTGTGAAAGGCAAAAAGCAAACAAATTTACAACTTAGTGGAGGATGCTGGATTTGTATCTTCAGTATTTATCCTGGGGAAGAGGATTGTACTCCCACAGGCAGATGGTCAGTGCAGATAGACACTGCAGTTGCCACCTAAGAGGTTTATTCCCTTCACTCCATGGGGAGTTGGGTTCCTGCTGCAAGAGGCCAAAAATCCACTAATCCTCTATTCACTTCAATATGAAGTTGTGCCATGTTTGTACTACTATCAATATTTATCATACTCAGTCTATAAGTTTTCATCATACCTGTCAAGGAATGCAATAACTCTGGAATTTCTTGAGGAAAGCTTCTCTAGTTTTTAAGAAGCATTTCATTGACTACATTTTTTGTTCTAATTAGTAAAAATTAAGAACCCAGATATTATGTGTCATTGTGGAGAATGCTAAAAGAATATTATAACTATTTTTTAAAACTTTAGCTTTGATTTTCTTAAACAATGCCTTCCATGTAATGTGTGATAAAATATTATATTCTGGAATGTAACGCCCAGAAATATGACTTCTATTCACACTTGGTGGGAATGGACAAGACTGTTTCTTGGACTATGTTCTTTTATTTCTCCATTTTGCTTCATAGATAACAACCTTTAAAAAAAAAAACAACAGGCTTCACAGAAGTAATTCGATTTCAGCAGCCTAATCCTCTAAGTTTAGTAGAAAACAACAGGAAAGTGAAGCATTTGCATTGCAGTTTCCATGTCAGGGCTGTACTCAGTTGTGAAAAACAGTCAGAATTCTGGGGGCACGCACCATGTCTTCCAGTGCCAGCACTTCATTTCACTTCTCTTATCCTTTCTGGTATTTTAAAAGCAGAACATTCGAGCCCTGCTACCCAAATAACTGAGCTTTGAAAGGTCCTGCATTAGTTATTGATACTGAAAAGTGATGTAGTGGATGGTTCCACTCTAGTCTGTCTTGATAAGTTTGCTGTGATAGGTGAGTTAATAGAAAATAAATAGAGCAGATCTAGTAATAAATTTCTATCCTGACAGATTTGACATCTCTCCACCCATGTACTGAAGACAAGTTGAGAGATGTGTGTATGATTAACATCGCTTAAATGGGTGGTGTCTGAATTAGCATACTGTGCTGTAGGCACTTGGAAGTTCTATGTTCTGTAGTAATACTTAACAATTAAATTGCACTTTACATTTTGAAAGTACTTTGGTGATGAGAGATTATGTTCCATTAAAAATAGTAACAGATAGTCCATATGTGGAAGAGAAAAAAAATGCACAATGCTGACTGTAAGCATCGAAGCACTAGTGGCACAGAGATGCCAGGAAGATGCTGCAGCATTTCATAACAAGGTAGTTTTGCTTGTAAAGTCTGTTTTATGAGAGTTGTCTGCTGAGAGTGGTAACATACTGTAGGAAGAATGACTTATTCTGTCTAGTTAGAGGTTCGGTTTCTCCAAATGTTTAGGCACAGACCTAGATTACCTTCATATAAAAGTCTATTTCCATTTGATTTCCATAAATATGAAAATGGATCAAGGACAGAATGAAATGTGGATTCTCTTCTCCCCATATATGTGTACTGTGTGGAACATATTGAATTGCCAATATAGCCTAAGAGAGACATGCAGTACACCAGTACTTTCTCCTTTCCTGTTAATTTTCTCTGTATTCCTTTTGTGCATAATGTAATTTTTTGATTGCTTCCCTGTGTGGCCACACTCAGTTTCTGACACGTGTTGCTATACAGTGGTCCAAAACAAGCAAGGAGAATCCAGCTGACATTACATTAAACATCAGAGAAAGGTAAAAAGTGCTGTCAAAGGCCTAAAGTTAGCTGACAGACACAATAAATCTAATTTTGGGTAGATATTGTTCATAACCAAAACAGAAATATCTTTTGAAAAATAAAAAAGCGATTTTAATCATTCCTGTTTCTGTGGAAACATGTCAGGGTGGCAAACACCATTTCAAAGTGTATTATGTGATATTAACCCTGAAAAAATGAAGCAGTGGCCAAATCTTGAGTGATTTCAAATATTTGCTGAGAATCAGCGGCTCTCACTGCACACAGAAAAAGCTGCAAGAGCTCAGCTGTTCATTATGCTTGAGATCAACAGCCTCTAATCCAGACCTCTTTCTGACACAGTTTTAATAGAATCAGTTTCTCTAATAGATGAATGTATTGCATTCTTTTTCCTTTAACATTGTTTCCTGTTTTTTTTCTTCAAAGAAACTTTTTATAAATTTACAAGTGAGGCAATGAAGCCCTTTGATGTCTACAATGTATGTACTATTTATACCTGAGATGGTGAAGCTGCTTTTGTCTAATTATTTTTGACATCTTGCAAATATTTGCAAAATTCTTCATGGGGATTAAAAAGAATCACAGCGTTCTATCTCCCTATGACAAAGAAACAGTGTTCTCAAAAGGCAAAACAATTGTTTGTCTGTTTTCTCTAAGATCCTAGACATTTATCTTCCAACATGGCACATTTTCTCTCAGGTAGCAAATGAATGCATCCCATTTTTAGAGGATCGCTAAGTTTCCACAAATAGAACTGTTCTTTACAAGATCAAAATAAAATAGTGCTTAAAATGGAGTGTGTTTGAAAAGCATCAATTCCACATTTTCAGAACATGTGACTCCAACATCGTGGAAGCTGTTCTTTGCAGAAGCTGCCATTGTAGGGTGCAGTATATTTGAGCTTCTGCTAACCCACTTACTAGGACAGAACTGTTGAGGTAGTCACTAATTTGCTCATCTCTGTTAGCTTACACAGGCTTGGAGAGCACAGTGAAGCTACGAGGTGCATGGCTTCCATCAGGACACGTTACCAGAGCCAGATCGTAATAAAACAACAACAAGTTTCATGTTAGTTGCCAGAATGCTACTTCTTAAACTATTGCACCAAGTGGAAAATTTGTCTCAGAAGTGATTTTGCACTGCAAAGTAGATATTTTGCTGCCTTCCCTAAAACTTCTGTGTTGTTCGTGGAAGTGCAAGAAGCACCATCAAATTAAGATATATAACTTCTTTAATAGTCATGTCTTACAGACTTTAGTTTCTCAGTAAATTGTTGCAGTTTCTTAGAAAGGTTCTCCTGTGGACATGACAGGACTCACACAGCACAATCACTGCAGTAAATTTCTATTAAGAATGTCACGCTGCGTTCCTCATTTCATGTCCTTTCCAAGGTGAACAGAAGTGTCATCAGCAAGTGGTTTGTGAAGGTGTCTGTGAGTATTGGCAGGTAAATAATTTTTTTAAACCAAAGTTAACAGTCCATGTAATCACGTGCATCAATCTGATTTCTGTAGAGGCAGCTGTACTGCTTAGTCTGCTCGGGTAAGAAGTCCAAAGCACACAAGATAAATGGGAGCACAAGGCTGGCAAAGGAGCACACTGAGAGCACTCCATGAAGATGGAATACATGTGATAAGCTCTGAAAGTATGAGGTACAGAGAGGTTATGCTAGGTCTGTGCAAAAGGAGTGACAGATACAAGGGGCCTGTAAGTGGCTTTTTAGATCAATCTCTTGTTATTATTGGAAGAGCTAGAATGTTCCTTTCTGAGAGGAAAAAACAGCAAAGTATTTAAGATGTTAAAGCTTTGTACAATAACTCAGTCTTGTATGCAAACAGCTTTCAGCTATCTGCACCAGCTGCTAAATCTGGATCTGGATAGGTGCTTGTTTGATGCCATAGAGCCAGTAGGACTGCCAGAACCAGAACACTCAAGCCCCTATTTTGTAGGGTTCCTCCAGGCCCTGACTACTGCTGTTCATGTAACTCATTGAAGAAAATCTCAGCTTTATGGGGGTCTGTTCTACTGTTTCTAAAGGGCTGCTATAAACTTCACAGAGATTCTGAGATTTCTCTCATGGTGAGATCTACTGCACATCCAGGCAAACCCCACTCTTAGAGATGTAAAGTAGTTTTTAGATGAACACCTTCTGCATTGCTTCCTTCTACAAAAGCTTGAGGAAAATTCCATACTGGTATAAGAGGTTTTCTGTACGAGGCAGAAATTGCTCAGTGTTAGACTATATGACTAAATAGGTCCCAGTGGCCATATGTCTACAGACAAATTCTTCAAATCTTTTAAAATGTTTTTTACTATCAGTTGTATTAAAAAATACTATTTCAAGTCTCCTCCTGAACCCTAATAATTGCACCAAAGAACATCCATATTTTAGTTAAGATCCCTTGTTTTCTCCCATTGTGTGCCACCTTGTGTTAGTGTAGCCTTCATGTTATTCGGACACTTGGCCAAAGACCACTGGTATCTCATGTCCTTTAGGTGGATTTAGACATCTTCCACGCCTTCTACTGACAGTCAACATGAAGGCTTGAAACTCTTAATACTACTTTGGGAATCTATTCCTCTGTACTTCAGATGACATTTTACCGCACTGCCTTCAGCAGAACTGCAGTGCTATTTGTTCTCGCAGCCAATCAAAGCTATAGTTTGTGTGGCTTTCACCAGTGAGTGATGGCCTAGTGCTGTCACTCTAAGGATGTATTGCTCTCTCAGAGTATTTACATCTTGAGCTGGACTGACAGGAAGATGAAAAGAAGGCTTCGGTACTTGGCCAGCTTTTGTTTTATAATTTAAAAGAAGCTTTGTATTCATACACTGCATCCCTATTTCAGTGTGTCTCTATTTCATCCAGGAGCTGAAAAAATTTATAGTTCCCAGACCTTACATAATTTTTAAAGTAATGTTTAATAATCACCATCAAGACACTGATAAAGAGCTATTAGAACTCTATTTCTTATTAACCATTTATAGTTTTAAATTGCATACTTCGGTAGGAGGGTAAACCAGGCAGAAGGACAAATTAGTTTTGCAACTTTGATTGCAAGCCATCCAGGTAAAATATTTCACATGATGCCAAAAGTCAGTAAAAATTTCTGCAGCTGCTTCTGTTTTCTGTTTGGAAGACAGGTAGTAAAATCACTCTAGATTCAAGCTACGTGAACATACATGTGAATGTAGCTACTTTTTGTAGCATCTCCCACTGGTAAACTATCAAGAGCCTAAAGATTGAGGAGGCCATTTTGAAAAGCATTAGTTTTCCTTTATATATCAATGAAGAAAAGCCTGTCATCAATCATTAATTATTTGTACTGCAGCAGTACTCCAAGACACAAGCAGCTGCTCAGATTGCAATACGCTAGATGTGCTGTGAATGCATTGGAAGGTGTAGTCCATCAAAAAAAAAGGTTGGTGTAAATAAAATAACTAAACTTCTCACTTTGTGATATATCAGCAACCTGCACATTTTTGAAAATGTTCCCCCAAAGTCTCCCTTGCACAGACTGTACAAACACAGCGAGTAGCAGACGGCACCCAGCAGGTGTCTGCACAAAATCTGCTCCTGGAGAGATTTCCAAAAGCAATTGCTCTGCCTTTACCTTTGATCTTTTCCCCAACCAAAAGCATGTTGTGTTTTTGTTTTATTCTATTCCCTCTCTTACTATTTCATCCTCAGCCACAAATGCATTCTACAGCATTTCTGGCCTTCATGTTTTTCAGTCTCAGTGAGATCTTTGAAATTTGACTGGCAAGGCTAAATATCTATTTTGCTGTCTAAACACCAATTACTTACAAGAATCTTTCATTCTTCAAGTAGTTCAGAATGTCTCACATGAGACTGAATACGAAGACAAGAGCACCAACACCCTGCTGACCTCCTTTTATTGAGTAGCTAATTTTATTGCACTTATCAAATTACGTAGCCTTTTGGAATTCAGAAATGTTTTCTTATTAATTGTTATAGATGCTGTGCCAGATCATCAGCTGATTAACATAAAGATATTGCTTACTAATAAAAACAAATAAGGGTTTATGAAATTAAGTATTTACATAAAAACATATGTCTGATGGTATGCTTTAGGTGTGCCATCTGTCATGCTACCTTGTTAGCAAACACAAAGATGCTGCCAAAAAAGTTTACTATCTGAAATGGATACAGAAATTATGGCGGTACCATGGAAGTAAAACTTGGACATACTGAAGGAAAATCAGGTGGTGAGTACTGGAGAATGGCCACGTTTCTTCCACCTTTATTCCCGTTGCAAAGCTCAGCTTCCCGCCCGCTTCAATACATTTCTGTATTGAAGGTTGAGGGAGAATAACATGTATTTAAAGCTAGCTCAGGGATCACACATAACATTTAAGCTTATTTTAGAAATTAGGTGTGTAGCAGAAATGCTAAGTCACAGCTTGAACCAGTGATGAAGCACCTGGTGGGAAGGCAGGGCCAACCCAGGGGAGCTCAGCTGTATGCAGTGCGTCTGAGTGACTGGAAGGGCTGGAGCCAGGATCCACCCCTTTCCAGACCTCATTTAAGGGTTGGCAGCAAAGGTGAGAATATTTTGCTGGAGATTGTTGCCTACTGGAGGCCTTCTAAAGGTAAGCAGCTTTTTTTCCCTTCTTTTTTTGTGTCTATGGTTGCTGCATTTGGTTTATCCTTACTTGCTGTAGACAAAGACTGCCACCCTACTATTGTCACTGCATTTTCCATCGCATTACAGCACTACAAGGTGGCATGGAAGTTCTTAATGCCTCATTCTTGATGATGGTGTTATTTTACTTTGTCTTAGTGTTTTCGTGCTTGTCAGGGCTATGAATAGTTATGATTTTTTGTTGAACCGCTGAATTAAGACGCATCATCTTTGTTTTAAATAGTTGATGTAATTGCTAGAGGGATCTGAATAGTATTTTTCTAAGAGAAAGAGAATGTGTAGTCCATACAGGAAGGGATAAATGGAGAAGCGGTCCATGAGATTTCCTAGGAAGAGCCAAGCCGTGGTATGATAAATGTGACAGTTCCAAGGATAGAAAGGGAGGTAGCATGTTCTAGATGACAGAGCACGCAAAGAACTCTTTCATGCTTTTATTAATTCTCATTTTTTAATCCAAAAGGAATAGTCAGTCACATCATTTCCTTTTACAGCTGAGAGCTGGCTTGATAACATAAGTTTGTGCTATTGCTTGGGGTTACAAATTCCGGAAGCATTTTCTTTCTTTCTTGTTCAATCTGTGCGTGTGGCCTTTCCCCTAACAGTAGGACTCCAGGGCGCTTTGCAAGTCCCCTCACTGTTGCTGGAGACTGCCCACTATGCTGTGGTCGGCTGCTCCTGTTTCGCCCAATTAGTGCCTTTCCATGCAGCATCTCCTGTCAATCACTGTCATGCCAGTGGTGTTGCTTCCAGCAATGCCAGCTCAACAAAGAGGAGACAAACAGTCTAATGGTTGCCAGCAGCTGAAGCAAAGCTGAGGTAGAATAATTGTTTCAAGTGTTTTAGGCGTTTCTGAAAGACTCACATACAAAAGAAGAAATTGCTAGACAGGCACGCGAATGGCAAAGTGGCGTCTGAGTTTAGCTCTTTGGTACCAGCTGCAGTTAGTTCCTGTTGCCAGCAGCAGGGAGGTTCACTAATTGAATAGAAAGCTTTAGGATTTGCCTCTCTATTCTCTCTTTCTTGTGAGCCAGAGTCAGTCAAGAACAACACTTCCATAGCCATGCCTGTCGTGGTCCTCCTGTTCAGAAGGAACAGGCATGGATGTGTAGGAGTCAGAACCACAAACTGTCCTACAGAGACTGCAGACCCTGATCTCTACCATCATGTGACTCACAGAGATAAGCAACAGCTGCTTTACATTTTAAAGTCTGAAATGAGTCATTTTTGTGGGAAAGAAAAATAAATGAGTCTCTGAACAAACCCACCTGCAAGTACTACTGAGTGCTTCATGCAGAGTCTTGTTCCAAACAGCCTCTGGGCTTCATGCTATGCCATCAGAGAGATGTTACCTCTCCATCACTTTATTCACAGCTGATAACATTTCTGCAGCTTCACTGCACTATTTAACTTATCAATTTACAGCTGCAGCACAAACTTCTGATTTCAGCTCCTTAGATGTGCCCAATGAGAAAAAAGTGTCTCCTACTTTACTAAGACTGTCTTTGACTCACTAACGTGATATTTATTGGCTGAGATTAGTTTCTTCCTGCATTAAAATTTCCCCATCATAGACTCTCTAACTAGAAACATAAATTCTGCAGACAGGACAGCGGTGTCGTACTTCACATATTGCTTAAAACCAACATGAAATCCATCGTCTCCAGGCATGCAAATTTCCTGTAGATATGCAATCTGTTTTATGTGTGCACACAAGAAACGGTTGTAGTTTGCAAAAATCTTTTACTTTTACTTACAAAAATCTATTCAGAAGGCAAAAACGATCTCTACTTTGTTTTCTGCCTTCCAGACTTGTTAATAATTAATGTCATAATAATATTAATGAGAAAATAAATATAAAATGCTAATAAATATGTTACAACTAATTAGGTGGAATGTGGCTCATTGACCTGGTTAGTTTTTATATCAGTGTTAATATATGTAGGACTTTTAGGCCTCATTATATACTGTACTGTTGTTGGTGCTTCTCCACTTATTTCTGTAGTAATACATTTGACACAAGGGACATACATAATAGTAACACTTTTATGATATACCTACCCAATAAAAGCTTTTTCAATTTTGTTATTTTGACAGGCATATTCCATTAATATATCCACAACAACCACGTTCCTTTTCTTCAGAATGTAAGAGAAGAGAATTATTAAAAATTACAGTCAATACTCTTATACACTTAATCTCTCCAAATTCACTTTACAATTGCTGTCAACATCAATAATGCCAGAAAGTATAATCAGGTTTGCACAAAGCATCAGAACATGGGTATTCTCAAGAAAGAATTTTTTTTCCTGCCCAACAGTACAATTGTTTTGCTGGGGAAGTCTTTTCCATCACAAAGACATAATTCCAAATGCATGTGGAAAAGCCAGGCGCTGTATGGTAGCCCTCTTGCAAGCTCCTTTATCTGAATCTTACTGTACTTTGCATTTCAGAGAACATTTGATAAGTAATGAGTGGACTGGGTCTTCCACATCCACAGGAGATTTTCTTTAGGAGGGAAGGGAGCTTAGAGTTCAGCTGGAGGCATTCTTACAGTTAAAGCTGGGAACTTGGCCTTTACTAGTTCTGATAGTTGGAGCAAGGACAAATTGAATCCTTTTGGCAATCTACATTTCCACTAAGGTATTATGGGGGGAAAAAGCACATTATCTTCTTGTGTACTGATCTTAAATCAAACTTATACCTACTGATTCCATCTTTAATTTTACTGATAGAATTTCCATTAGTTTCCTTTGAAGTCAAACTAAACACCCAAGGTTTGTTGCCAGTCTCCAATGTGTTATTCTAGCAATTTCAAGTTGTCACACAGAGATAACTGAGATACAAGGGTATTTGCATCTAAAATCAAAAGTGATTGAAACTGGGAAATGACTTTTATGCTACAAATGTCTGTACAGGCTTCCAGCAGCAAGTTAAGCAATGATTACTTAATAACACCAACTTTATATTGAACAGGGTGCTTTCATCCTTTTGTATTCTGGCATTTTCTAAACTCTTTGCAAGTATCTCTGATGCAGGAGACACATAGCAGAAAATGACTCCAATGTTTGAGCACTAATACAACATCAATTGCATAGACGCTCCATATTCTGAATGTGAGTGATGACCCCCTCATCCCAGCCCAGGCAGAGCCTCAAGCAGATAATCTGATTCCTTTTTTCTTAATGCCCAGTTTGTAAACTGCATGATAGATACTTCACAAATATGCATATGGATATAGATCAAAAGGGTGACTGCACACGTTGACAGGACACTAATTAAATTGATCCACAGTTAATGATTTATCTATTCAGAGCTGTTAATTTTGCAAGCGATAAGATAGGCTGCCTTCTTTTTTTCTAATTAAAGAGGCACTGGTACTGTCTATCTCCTCAAGACATTGAGTGCCACCTACTGAGCGCTCGCTTCCTCTGAGCTGACAAGAATTCATAATGCTGTAGTGCACACAAAGAATATTCTGCTGTAGTACAAAAAAATTGCTCCTCTGTCAGAGGCAGTCTCTTCATTCTGACCTATGATGATGGGAAATAGATTTATGGGGATCTCTTTCCGAGAGTGAGGGGTAAGAAATGAGAATGCATGAAAATGCTTTTGGGAAATGTTGGTGACTAAGGAATAAGTGTTTTGTTATGAATTATCTGAAAAGGAAGTAGGTATGAAGAGGTTTGAAAGCAAATGCAGGTTCTTTATTTTTGTGAAAACTGTAGTGGATGCATAAAAGTCTTTAACTTGATTTTTCAATGGACATCAAGTTAGCTTACCCCTTACTGAAGCAATGGAAATGGTTCCTTTTAGGCTGATGAAAGCAAAACTATCCCCAAAGCTTGGGAGGAATGGGGCCAGAGGAGTCCACAGCAACAGGAACTGCACCGTTCCCTCTTAAATGTCTCTGGCTTAACTGATCTGGATGAGAAAAGGATTTTTTTTTTTTTTTTGAGTTCATAGAACTGTACTCAGATAAATAAGAATATAGTTTCTTTACTTAGATTGGAATACTACACAAGTCCTCAGAAAGTTCACTTCCAGATCTTGATTTCTGTTGTTTAGGAAGGCTTCTATAAGGCCAAAAGCAACAGCGTCTTTCCTTCCTCTATGAATATCTAGATACTGCTCCAAGTACTATTACATTTTACCATAATGTGCCTGTAAAAACAAAAAGTAGGTCAAGAAATTGCCAGGTAAAAGAGTTAATATATAAACCATTACTAAAATCAAGTGCTATACAACTGAGTATTTTCTATTTAACTTTGAAACAGTAGAGTCAGTAGGATGTGGTGACATTAATGATTACAGTTCTGAGATTTTGTTACCATGGTGTGTTTTTAAAAAGAAATCCTTTTAAGATGTAAATTAACTTTGTCTTAGAATTTTCCTCATCACACTCTCAGTCAAGCAGTAATCATTATTTATAGGCATTTTGTCAAAAAGATATGTTGAGCTGCTAGCACAACTCAGAGAACTTATTAAGTATTCCCATAACAGCTACCATCATCTTTATTTTGGCCCTAATGTAAAAGTATTCAATTTCCGCTGTGTCTCCTTGCACCTTCTAGCAGATACTTCAGTATTCAAAATTTTTTTGCAATAGTCTTAACATGAAGGCTGGTAATACCAGATTTGTCTGTGTCCTTGGCCAGCCCAATTCCCAGAACAGTGCAAAATGCCTGTAAGCCTTGCTTGCTTCTTCCTTCAGATCTCAAACCAAGTATAGCTCAGCTGCTGGGGTAGAGTCTCTTTTATACACACAAACATTCACTAGAATTTGTTTCTGCAATAACTACCAATGAAAACTGCAAGACAAACTGGTGTTTCACCTAATTCTCCAGATCCATCTCCATCTTCTGGGTTTGTACATCTAACCTGGGTTTTTAGAGGCAGCCAGCAGCAGCAGACTGGGCTATTTTCTGAAATCAGCTCGCTTTCATGGCAAAAGGAGCTGGGAATAAAGTCTGTGAGGCCTTGGGGCAGGACCAGAATAGAGATGCTGGGCAAGCATTTCTGGGCTGGGTGAAGAACTGATGAACAGGCGCGACCAGGGAGCTGACAAGAAGGAAAAAGAGCAGGTGAAAACATGCTTTAAGTAGGCACTTGTGATTGTAAATCTACAGTGAAGTCAGTATTCCCAAAGTTGAATTTTCCATTGGGGAATACTGCGTAAAGTACCCATAAAATAGTCCCTGGAAGGCAGACAACAGATCTTATGGCTATAGAGCAAAGATGCTATTAGCGTAAAGAGTAACCATTTTGTGCTTTCTGAAGTGAAAGACTATTGTCAATAAGTTAAAGTCAGAATTCATAGTAGAGCACAAGGAAGTCAGACACTCAAATGCCATTGAACTTCATATACGCAGCTGAGTGCTTACATCCTTTAGGCTCCTCTTATAAACCCTTCCTTGAAATTATAAATCTGTTCTATAAATAGAAAAATCTAATAGATTGAAAGAAAGGTTTGCAATAAAGTATGGATCCATCCTAAATCCTTTGTTCATGAGATGATGATCAATATGTATTAAATATACAAAGCTCTAATGTGTTAGTGAGTCACTTTGACATTGAACTGTTTTTACTTCTTCATTTAACTTTTTCTTTTTTTGTTGCCAACTATTTAGATCAGTTCTTCTCTGAAGTAAGAAAAATGACTTCATTAATTCTATGGTTGTTGGCTCAGTCTGTAGGCAAGGTTTGTAAACCCGTATCTTTTTGCTTACAGGCAAATCCCTCCTGTAGAAGAGTTGCAAAGTTTTCTGCTTAGACATTTGAAGTACATCTTGGGCTTCTAACCTTACACTGCAGTGAAATTTAGAAAATGGACTGGAGTTCTTTATGATTTTAGCTACACTTCAGATTTTCAGCCTTCAGATCTGAGTCACACCCAAATTCTTTATTTTTGTTCATTCCTGTTTAGGTTTCAAGAAATACTGCTTGATGCTGCCATGTGTAGGAATGTCTGAGTAAGAAATTGCCAAGGTTCTTCATTCTGCCTCAATTTTATAGTCCAAGCCTTTTCAACTTCTGACGTCACCATGAAATTTTAGTTTCTTTTTCCAAACTGTGAGGTTGTCTCCTTTTAAATATATATTTTCCAAGATATCCTCTCTTCAGCAAGACCTATAGTTCCTCCTGTGTAGTGACAGCTGCTGTAAACAGCATATCCTGGTCACAGCCACGGATGTTCTGATCAAGAAATGTATGGAGCCTCATTCTCTCAGCTTGATTCATTTGAGCACTCTGGCTTTACTAGAATCCTTCCTGATTTACCCTAAAATAACAGAAAGATCAGGCACTGGAATGAGAAATCCTTTCCAGTGTAGGTAGAAATAAGAACTCACTTGTCACTACTGCTTTCAAATGAATTTCTAAATGAAAATACCTTTTATACTGTCAGTAATGTAACGCAGAGATGACAGGTTCTGTTGGTTTTCCATCAGTTACAGTCTGTGTCAGCAGCTTTTCAGGATCTGAAATACGCTCTGGTTCCTACACTAAAAGTCTATTTTTTATGTTGGCTTTTTCCTAGAGCAATGGTGAGTGCTTGTGCCTTGTAATACATTTGCTGTTCTTTTTTCATATAGAAATCTGCAATGTGTTCTTAGAAAAATGTGTTGGTAAGGCTTCCACAATCAGCTTCAATTCTTTTGTGTCTCTCCTAAATGCAGTTCAATTCGATAGGTTGATGGTGTTTTTATCGAAATTCTTGGCAAGATATCAGGCTGACCTGGGTAGAGTTTGTGTTTTATGGTAGCCCTGGCTATAGCTAATATTTCCTAAACTACATGTTTAAAAATTAAAATGTGTTTTTTCAAATGTAAGGCTCCTGATTTTGTGTAGATAGAGGCTAATATTTGCTTCCTGCACAAAATACAGGGTAAAAAAAATCCTTTCACAGAAATTCTGCAAAATATGTTGGAACCTTTTTCAAAAGTTCAGGTAGTAGTTCTGTGTCTGACTGTTACTGCTTTCTTTGTGGGAACATCTTGGAACCATAATCTGAAGACTAAAATATCTTCTTTCAGGCACTACAATGAAATAAAAGATGACAACAGCCCATGCAATATTTATACTATGATTCGTTGATGTTTAATGGAGATCAGGAAGGAAGGTCCAGGCACTGCACAGTTCTGAAAGAAATATGTATGCTTAATATTTTTCTTCTCGTTCTAATAATAAGCTCATTTCTTATAATCCTGGACATTTTATCTTTATCTGTTCCTTGAAGCTAATTCGGAACTTAGAAATGTGCTGCTTGCCTTGCCAGCTGTGTTCAGATGTTCCTGCAGAGCTGAGCTATTGCAGCTCCCAGCTGATGTGCAGCAGCACTACCAACCCACATCCCTGTAAGGGAGGGGCTTCAACTCTGACATTCTATTGGACTCCGTAAATGGCTAGGAAAATGAGATGAATTTGGAGATCATCAAGATCATTTTCAGCAGAATTTGACCCAAGGTCTGTGGAGAGTTACTTGTTTAATTGCATTTCTCCATGGTTTCATTTTTGGACAATATCCTGAGAGTAACAGCCATCATATTCCAAGTTAATAAATTTCATACTAATCCCAAGGACACTCTTATTGTAAAGCACTACAGTTTGACACTATCAAATGTCTCCTTGAACCACGATGTGGGCATTTAAAAATGTTGAAGGAAGAGAAAGAAACTATTCTCTCCCTGATTTTGTTCTTCTCTGAAGTATCAATTACTGCAGAGTGCAAAGCACCTTCATTTTTAATGGACTGTATAGGTTTGAATATGAAAATACATCTTGGAGTATGTAAGTTGCTTATGAGGGAAATTATGTATTCAAAGCCAGATGCAAGGATAAGTCCCCTTTTTGTGATTATAAATGGTCATTTGTGGTGTGAATGGATTCTCCCGTATGTGCTACAATTTTAGAAACTACCCGAGTGAAACCCTTCAAAAACTGAATGGAATGAAATGAGCTGCACAAAGTATAAACAAATGCAGATAGAAGAAAGTGTAGACATTTCTTATCAGACATTATTATCTCTTCTCTGAAACAAACAGAAATAAACTCTATCTAATGTACATAAACTAATCCGAAAGAAAGATCCACAAATATCTGTTCAAGATTTTCATATTTGTCTCCTCATCTTCCTTTTCTTGAGTACTTTTGCATAGCCATTAAAAGCACTTTCCTTGCAAGATGCTGATGAGGAAGTCTTTAGGGGGGAAAAAAAAAACTTCCTACTGACCACATCAAAATATACATTTTATTAAGGGGATTTGTTTTGAAATAGAGAACTCCTAAAGGGCCTTCTTCATTTTCCCTTTTTGCTACTGGAAGGTCCATAACTGGCTTAGGTGTGCCATCTTCAGGCTAACTGCAGAACTATTTTTATGCAGGGAAAGCTTCTATTGAGAAACATTAGTAATTATCAGTGCTCTGGAATAATTTGCTAATTGCTTCCCAGAAGTGATTTTCTTTCTTATTTTATAGAATTTAGAACAAAGCAAAAGGTTCTGAATTATTAATAACGTATCATATTTAGCATTTATGAATAATCAGTAAATTACACCAAAAGGTCTTTGTAAGTGTGGTCCCAACAGGCAAAGAAGAAATGTAGAAACATATCCTTCAGAGTAAGACATGCTTTGTGAGCCTGAGACTCAGTTTGCTACCCATAAGGCAACTGGAAAAGCAGGTTCCTACTCCCAAGACTTAAGCAAATCAAAACAGGCACCTGAAATGTTAGATATTGGAGTTTTTCAAGTGTCTTCTCTTTCTTGAGAAATATACCATTCCCTAAAAATCGCATCTTCAGGCTAGAATTATGTAATTACAGCAAACATGCATTATCTTATTCTAAACATCAAGAAATTACCAGGTCAGCGTGTTGTGTTTTGCTGGCAGGGCAGGAACACGTAGGTTTCCATTTCAAACTCATCACTTTTGAAAAGCATTAAATAATGGGCATGTAAAGCACAGAAATGGCACAAGGATGTGGTGGTACAGCAGCCATGTCCCTGAGCTCTGTGTCCTCTGACTTTTCCCCAGGCAGCAGCTTTCCAAATGCAATTACAGAATAAGATGGAAAACCGCATTAGAATGGTGTAATTCTGTCTCTGTTCTCAGAGTTCAGCAGCGTAGCATGTCAGTTAACAAAGGAAATGCCCATTTTCATTTTCTGTAAAGGTAAATAGTGGCTTTTGAACTGAGTTGGAAGTTTTCCAGCACTACAGGTGCTCTATCAGTGCCCTCCTTCCTGTCAGCAAACGGGTAGAGGAGACCCTAGCCAGGCCCATTCTTTGTAAAACATTAATTCAACGTTCTATTACTAAGCATACATGCGAAGCACAACAACTCCTAAGGCTTTACTGGAAGTGACAAATTGTCGCCCACTCAACATGTGGTTTACTCTTCACTCATAAAAGCTCTTCTCACTTACTTGTCTTTTAAATTACTTCTTTTAATAGCTTAATTGGGATAAATGTGTCCTTCAGAAGGGAGAGGTGACCCTAAAATGGCTCAGAAAAGGCTCAATTACAATTCATACTCCTTCTCAGCAGAACAGAGGAAATAGCAGGCAGGGAATACGTTTTATTTTTGAGACAAAAAGATTTCATAGATTTCATTACTAATGTGCTGACATGCACTCTCTATAGGGTCTTCCTGTGATCAGTCTCTCTTGTTTCCTTTTAAACTGGGAGGCAGAGGCTCAGCTCCGGTGTGATTAATTTCCCCTTTCCTGATTATGTCATTTACTTTTAAGTAAGGTTTTTTTATAAATGAGGCAAAACAAAGACAAAGATGAAGATTGTGCGGAGATAAACATTTGAGCTGCTGGGACTCCCACTGACTTGGGCACAGCAGGGGCCAAAAGTAATGGGGATTCACAGGCATGGTGATTAGACCTCTCACTGCGAACAGGTAATTGAAACACCATAGCCCATCACCAGCGTTTAGGAGGTACTGTGAAGATACTTGGTTTAAAGCACACTCAAACTAGAGGCTCCTTACACTCCCTCTGCCATTATACACGAACAAAGCACAAGCTCAGGCCATCGGTACTGTATATTTTCGTTTGCATGCACAGCACTCCTGTGATGCCACCCTGGCACTGATCCCCGAGGAAGGGCGATTTTGTGCTGTGATTTTTGTAGGCTGTGTATGAGCTGTCTGCTTGGCACTTGGGGGGGGGAGGAGGGCACGAGCAAAGGGGTCTTGAGATGATCTCATTGAATGTTTTGGTGTTTGTAAGCATGACGTGCTGTAGACTCAACAGAACTTGTACAGAAGACGTGCTATAGAGCCACAAGTTTACATGAACACTACACACACATACAATACTTTCATTATTATTTTTAATCTTGCATAATTTTCAGTGGATAGAGCAGAACGCAATTCTAATCTTACCAGTGTGGTTGCACTTTGCAGCCATCTTGCTGTTGGCACTGCTGTGGATTGAAAGTCTTCTATTCAGAATGATATGTTCAGGGCTGTTTATTAAATTAGTGATTTACTGTGTAAAGAGATCTTGTTGCTGGCTTTTAGGGAAACTTAGCTGCCTTCTTTTCAACTCCATTCTCCAATCATGTTTGACTGAAGTTTCTAGCCATGTATTATTAGTGAATAACATCTAAAAAAAAAAAGTGTAATTTATTGTCTAAGTAAACTTTGGAGCAGAACAGTACCTTTGATACCAGACTTAGTGTGTGCCTCAGGAAGGATCTTTTTCTTTTAGCACAGAAGTGGAACAGAGCAAAAGTAACACTGTCTAATTCTGCTTCTTACTGCGTGCATAGCTTACCTGAGAGCAGGACACTTCAAGTTTTCTTTCCTCATTTGTGCTTTGTAACACCAACAGTCCCCATGTAGTAACTGGCCATTGCCTGCTGCACGCTGCCAAACACGTACGTTATTAAAAATAACATCTGTGGGTCCCATATAGTGAAAATTCACACCGTCCCTTCTTTACAATGCTACTTGCTTTATCAGTGACGCCATACCTTCAACTTCCTAGCATTTGTTTACAGTGATGTAATAACGCCAACGGCCGCTAGATGCCAGCATGAGCATACCAGCACTAAACGTGTGCCTGTTCCATAGTTTGGATGGGATTTACCTTTTACTGTGGTTCTTTCTCTCGTAGGCACCCCCCAAAAGGTTTTCTGCTTCATTAAATCCATAACAATGTAACTTCCCCGGAACCAATGTCTTCTGGTATAGAAAAAAAGCTGTTGTTTGGGGATGTTCTCAGAGCAGCTGTTGTTTCTTCCAGAAGCTATCTGAGACTCAGGGATGAGAAAGTAGTGAAAGAACAAAGAGCTCCAGTTCTGCCCAGCTGAAAGGGAGAACCTTTCAGGCAATCTGTTCTTCCACATGCCAGACTGAAGGGCAAAAACCAGAACTGGCAGGCTGTTCTGAGGGGTTTATTAAAATGACTTCTTATAGGGGAAAAAATTAAATCAATAGCTGTAGTTTCACTGCATTTCCAGAAGAAAACCAAATCTTTCTTCATTGTCAGATGGAACAGAAAAATGAAAATGAACAGATTATTCTGTAAAACTTAGATGGCTCAAAGCAAAGCTCAGTCCTTTGGTGTCTTGGTGTTCATCTATGAGGATTTGTGGATATGGATGGGGCTATATCATCTGTTTTGTTTTGTTTTCTGAATATCATTTTCTTGTATGATTGCCCACAGAGGACCTTTGAAATGTTTAAGATTACAAAAATAGTAAAGCAAAGGGAGTTTCAGAAATAGGAAATGCCATTTTTTCTCTGAATTTCTCTCTGTTTTCTCCTTGATTAGTCTGAGCTGAATACATGAACACACAGAGTGTGAAAATATTTAAAATGCATTCATCCACCTATATTATCAATACAGGAATGTGGCTAAAAAGTACCCCTGCAAGCACCTACCTGTATGCCTTTGCTGTCTAACTGAGATTACAACAGAGAATATGGATTGTATCGATCAGTGCACTCTAAATATGAAAACTGAGTATGATATTTACATCCACTTGGTGCCTTAACGGCACTATGACAGAAGTGACTGCCATGTGGAGTAGAAGCAATTGTTCATTTTTTAACCAGCTGGCTTGGTCAGCAGCAGGAATGTGGCTGAGGTCCCTGAGTGAAGAGTTCGTGCTGCAGTGAAGAAATTTTCTACCACAAAAAATTCAGAAGTGCCATCTTGTGGGTAATGAAAAAACTACAGCTAAGTAACAAGTAGGCAGCATCTCATTTTTAATATAGTTAATAAGCGGCAACTTTAAATTACAAGATCGCTTTCCAATGAAATTTCCAGCAAAAATAACCACAAAAGCTTTGAATAAATAAGAACAAATGATTACCAACATCAAAATCTGGGCTCCAAACAAACTGGTCTGTTTTAATTATTTTTCTTGAGAAAACCCAATAATAATTCCAGTGGGAACAACAAAGAAAAGACTGAATGTTTCAAATCAGGGCCAAAAAAGAGGACATTACAGGCAGTTTCATAGAATATAGAATTGTTAACTATATCAATTCCAAAGAAGGTATCACAAACCCACCTAAATAAGTCAGCCAAAATATTCTGAACCTTCTAATAAGTTCCTTTAAATGGGAAATACAAAAGTTACAATAAAACAATAAATGACACACAAGAAAGGACAAAAGAATAATGAGATTGCAGCATAATTAAGAAGGCTGAAGTCAAACAAGACATTTTAGTCCAGGGATATAAGCATAGTGATCCTGTGCAGCATTATTCCCCTCTTCCATCACATTGCACAGCTCAGAAGCAGATGACAGAAGAGTGTTGGTAGCACATGGGCAACAGAACTGCAGCCACAGCATCCTGGAAGAGATGCTAATGGGAGGTAAGAGCTCCCAGTTCTGGCCACCTGTTTGTGCTGAACTCAACTTAGAAAAAAGTACTGCTTTCGGCCTCTTTCAGAAGTACTATAATTCCAGTACACTGAATTTGTACCATCAAAGATAATCTCCCATTTGCAAAGAAAAATGCAATCCACTTAACCAGCAAGTGGCCATGCCATGATTCAGCATGCTGAACCAGCAGCAGGGACTGATTGAACAATTCCTTTCCAAGCTCTTTCACACGCAGTGACCCTTATCCCAGGATTGCATGCCTTGCTCACACAGTAACAATCCCTGTTTGAAGCTTCTAAGTGAGTAACCACTGAAGCTTGATGTCTGTGTAGATCACAAAATGAAGATCAGAAGGTATGGTGCAGAAACATCAGAACCAGTGTCTTCAACTGTAAGCTATCACAGGCTGTGTAGGAGTGCAAAGGGGTGAAACCAAAGCTGACCACAGTATTTGACTGCAGAGACAAATTAATGGAGGAAAAAAGTGCCTTGAGAGCAAAACGGATTTGTTTTAAAATCCTTTCCATTATACATTAAAAATACTACATAGCTGTGCTATGGAAAACCATTTATACATATTGGAGCAAAACTGTTTGGTGACATCTTTGTAACTAAGTAATTCCATTGAGAACAAGAGCTGTTCCTATCTCATACTTGTATAACTGAAGTACAATCTGAGTATTTATTTAAAATGCAACCTGAGCCTATTAGTTTTGTAATAAACCTTCAAAATATCTAGGAAAAAAACCACTCAAATATCTCAAATCACAGTAAACTTGTTCAAGAAGTATCTTCAGTGCTAGACTTAAAGACATGTAAACATAGGAACATATTGCTACTTACAGTGGAAATACAGAAATAGCCACACAAACGCTGTGCTATGGAAATATTTTAATTCCAAATGGAATGTATTTGATGAAATAAATATTTCTGCTATATTCTGTATCTAAAGACAATACCCATCAATACAAAATCAAAGAAAGATAAACCATAATCTTTTTTATAGAGGCAGCTCTTTTCAGCTATAGGTCCAGAACACAGACAAGCTAAAATGGAAGCAAAACCGGTGCTGGATCAATTCCAACACTTGCAGATCTCTCATTTAAATAATTATTTTTGAAGTAAAATCAAAATTTCTATTTCTGTATGCAGACAAAGTAGACTTTCCTGTGTAATCATCAAATCAGTGTACAAAAACTATTATGTGAGATAAACTCTGTCCAGACCACAGCCAATGAGTGATGAACAAGTATTCAGATTTATTTTCAATGTCATCACTACTTCTGCCTATTTAATTTTTAGAAAGTCTCCGGCAACAGATTTGCATTAGATGTGCATTAGACCACAAGCAATACATTAAAACAGAATTTTCTAATTCCTAGGTCTGCAAGAAAAAAAATTCTCTGCCAGTTGAGTTTGCTCTGGTCAGAGCTGACTGAAACACTGTTTGTTGTTTAGGAAGTTATCATGCAAAACGTGCGTGTATCTTCATGCTCTCCTTGTAACCTGAGGAAGCACCAATATAAAGCAACATGTCAGAGGAAAATTTTGCATACGCTAATTAATATCCAGTGTTATAATAATACACTAAATTAATTATTGCATCTAAGAAGATGCGTTTAAAAAAATCTGCCATTCTGATCCTGCTCACCTTGCTTTTGGAACTTACAATAGTGTGCTAAAATAGTGTGCTAAAATCGTGCTTATCAACAAGAGCAATCCTACTGTTACTAATCTTAATGTAAATCAGTAAAACTACTAGTGAAGGCTCATAGAATTTGGCAAAAGCTTGAAATCCCAGCACTGGATGCAAAACCCTTTCCATCTAAAGGAGTTGAAATACAGGAAGAGTCTGGAACAAAACAAAAGGATAAAACTGTAACACAAGTATGTGCTAATGCTCTGCAGCTGCTGGTATTTGAATGCCATCCTGTAAGTTTCTCCACACCTCTGACAGCCAATTCATATGATCTTTGAGGACATGAGATTAAGTTCCACTTTAATTGCATAGAGCAGAATGTAGAAGCAACTACAATTTACTTTAACTGTATCCTAACAAATACTGCGTATGGAAATATAATACTGTATATTAAAATTGTTTCCTTCATCAATTTAAAATTTCACATTTGGTCTCCAGTAACTAGGAAAAAGCCACTAAAAATATTTCTTAAGTCTATTCCTGAGCATTGTTTTTGTGTAAAATACTCTAGTTTATTACTACATTTATTAATATCCTCACATTTTAAACTACATATAAATCCATGCTTGGAAATTTTACAAAGCTGAAGACCTAGCAGGCACAATGAAAGAACAGAAACAGCTAAGCACCTTAAAACCAAGAGAGATGAGATCACCAAGACGAGTGCAATTTAACTATGTACATAATATATTCTTTAGTAACTGATGGTTTTTCGTTAGCTATCTGAACAAGAAGGATCCACTTGTAAAACCCGGTCTGCCAGACCTCAGCTTACTTCTCATCAACAGTTCACTGTGACAGGTGGCTGAGGATGAACTAATGGCGCTCGGTATTTCATTTAAAAATCAAACTTCAAAACATTTTCTAGATTTTCAACAAAATAGTGTCCCCAGCTAAGAGCTGAACTGATGCTTGAATACTCGCTGCATTACTTTCATATTGTCCTGTATCCCAGACACAAGAAGAATCAGAGGGTTTAAGGACAGAACTCAACTCTGGTTGAACAATTTTATGGTATGGAAATCCACTTGGTATGGAAATCCATGCCACTTGTCTAAATCTTCAAATAAGAAGCAAACCAAACTGACACAGACTGGGCCATGGAATAGATAACAGTCATCACAGATGGCTAAGAATAGGTATTTTTTGTATCAAAATATATCTTTGCTTGAACTTACATTAGTCTTCAAGCTCATCCCCTATGAGTCTATTTTCTGGATTTTGAGAGCTTACCAGTTCTGAACATTAGGTCACAGATTGTGCAGTAATATTTTCATTTTGCGTTAGTCATCAATATCCATGTGCAATTTGAAATTTTCAAGGTTTACAAAATGAACATGAAGGAACACTGTCTGTAAACAGTGAAGTTTTCTGGGTATAAAAATATGCATTTGATTTTATTAATCTGCCACTATTGAAGCTGTCTGCTCTCTAACAAATATCTGTCTTTAAAAAAATCCTTTTAGTATTAAAATATTCCAGTACATTATCTCCATTCTTCTTTCTAGCAAAAAAATAAAAAAACAAAAAACAACACATCCAATTCATCCAAAAATTCATCACCTCCTATGAAGAATTAGTTTGACTTTGCATAGATAAGCTGCTCCATTATTTTATAAAAACAATTGAGCCCTTTCCCTTCAAAATAAAACACTATGAAACCTGTCACAAAATAACATCTCTTTTAAAGAGCTCAGATCCTATTCTCTCAAATACACAAAAAGGAGTGCAGAAGAAACACTACAGACTTCAGCAAACTTCAATTGGTGCAAATAGGAGGACATTTTATAACTATGTATATCTCTAAACTTTCATACTCTTGAGCAATTGTCAATATGCTCGAGGAAAGACCAGTGGAAGACACCTGCCTTCAGGGAAAAGATTTCCTGTTGGCCTTGCTGGCTTAAGATCAAATGTATTGAAATGAACAGTGCTGACTTTGAACCATGAATCAAGAATGTATTTTCTCAGGATCTTCCTATGAAGATAACATGACCCTTCTGCATTGGCCAAATACTTTCTAGCAGTCAAGAAACATCGACTAATAAACTCTTCACTTAAATTTCCGTGATGTCTGCTTTGTGCCATTTGTTTTTATTTTTCTGTCCCCGGCTGATTTTTTAGAAGGAACATAATTGTTAGCATTGCCATTTTTCTTTGTGTTCGTACATGCATATGTTTTTAAGCCTTTGATAGGAGCAGCTGAACCATGAAATGCTGGCGCCTGCTTAGGGGGTCTGATATTACCAACACTTTGAATTTTAGAATTGTTCTCAGATGGCTGCATAATTTTTTTTTCAGTTTTTTTCAATTCATTTCTTACTTCACCAGACTGTCTCTGAGAAGACATTGCATGTCCCATTCTTTCAGGCAGTTTCAAGTGACCTGGATGTGAATAAAACTGTCGACTTTCCTCACAGCATGGATCTACCCTGTGACCTGAATAGCACGTAGGGAGTTTTGTAACGCTTTCCTGGGGAACCATTTGTTTGTTAGGCAAAGGGCTAAGCAATGCTTTGCATTTGCCAGGGCTTTTTAGGGTACGTATGGAGCTGGGAGCAGTCTGTGGTCTGGCTTTGGCTGCCTTTGCTTTCTCATTCTGTACAGTCTGCATTTGCAGCCACTCCAGCTGCAAAAGACGATCAATGTATTTCTCAAGAAATCCGGTCGGCTTTGGTCGAAGTTCAGATCTACCTTCTACATTAACAAAGATGGCCAGTTGCTTCAAGTCCCATGAGTTAAAAGGGGGCGGCAGGAAGTCTGGGTAGTAATATTCTGATTCTTTAAAACCCGTATCAGGCACACGTTCCAAACAAACTGGATCAATTTCTTCAGCTCTGAGTATGAGCTCTGGTGGTGTGCAGGGAGATGGAGGAATGGGAATCCTTTCTGAATCAGAGAGATCACTAGCACTATCATCTTCAGCATCTTCTTTAATAATTTGTACCGATTCAAAATCAAGAAACATTTCGTTCACAGATGCTTCTTGCCATTTAGAGGAACAGGGACCAGCTTCAGCAGCATGTTCTTCGTGACTCTTTTCCAACTGTTCTTTTTTACTGCAATAAAAATGTTGCACTGGGACATCTTTAACTCTACAGAAGCTACCTTGTGTGCTGCCTTTTGTGGCAGGAGGGATCCTGTGCAGTAAAGATTCACTTTGCCTTGTTTCTGGGAGACTCCTCTTTGACCCTTGAACTCTGGGCAGAGATGTGCAAACACTTGTGATTCTAAACAAAAAGAAAAATCACATCCTGTTAGAATGAATGGTTAAAGTCTTTGGAACACCAGCTTACAAACTTCTTGATTCCCCCCTTAAAGATTTGGATATACACGAACTGAGGTAAAATTTGCATGGAAACTTAGTAAATTAATACAGAATACTACCTAGCCTTGAATTTTTGCTTTATTTCATTCCAATTTTGCCTGAGATCCAGTATAGCAAGATTCCATATTGATAACTCAAACTTGTTAACCTCAAAAATGCTGACTTTTGGGTGCAGTGACCTCAAAGGCAACACAATGAAGCCAAGAATTCATCACAAGCATTTAAATGCCAGCTTGAACTACGTACAAATTAAACAGACAATCCTAAAATAGAATTACTGTTTTGACTGAGTACTGTCATCCAATTGGTGTCTCCCCTTCTTAAAAACACTTGGTTGGTTATCATCTTGAGTGTCACAGGAAGTCTGAAAAGATATGAAAGTATGTGATGTTATTACAAAAGCTAACATAAACATTGTATCTTTTTTTCTATAAAAGAACCGGTATGATTTACCTTTTCATTGGTAGCTGGTACATTTTTGCATAATCTTCCAGGAGATTTCACATGAGAAACTGATTTCTTTGCTCCTTTGGTGCTTGGGTGGCTTTTTCCATTACTGTAACTAGCAAGGATCAAACACAGTATCACACATTAATAGAAATGTTTATGATCATCAGAATAGAAATTCAATAAAAGTTTACCATTAAGTTTCAAGAAGAGATAGTTGGTTGCAAACAGTCTTAACATTCATAGTAACTATGCTTTTGTTTTTTATCCAACTACTATAATACTACATTTTTAATACTATTACTGCAAAATGCATAATTAAATTAGACAATATATTAAGAGAACTTAGCCTTCATAAAGAAACTTCCATCAGAGGATCCCAAAGTTCCTTTGGAGATAATAAATAGTAAATATTAATTATTAATTGAGCTAGCATGGAATACTCATGGCCCCAGTGCACTTTAACAAAATTAATTATACAGTACAATATGAATGCCACAATAAATCTTGCTTCCCTTTTTCATTTGCGCAGTCTCAACAAAATTTAAAGCATTATTCTTTATTATTTAAAAAGATACTTTTTTAATCAAGAGTTTATAAATGAGTGAAGATAAGTTTTGTGCCTCCAGCAGTGCTGCAGTCACCTGTGTCACTTTGTGACCTGCACAGTCACACCACACAATCATTTGTGTTGTTGTGGATTGGAGAGGAGGATGAGCGTTTGAACTGCGCAGTCATGCACTTATTACCTCCTCTACAGTACTTTCTATAACTAGAAAGAAAGAAAATAATGTCCTTACTTTACCATTCCCTTGTGGTTTTCATTGATTTGGCTTTCCTTTTTCTGTGTCTTTCGGTGCAGTAATAAAGGATGTTCTTGAATGCCCGGTCCCATTATTACTCTTTTAAAGTGGTATCTACATCTTCATCTTTACATAATCTTCCAACGACTCCATTCTTTCTGGTCCACACAGCATAGCATGCCAAACGCAAACATCACCACATCCTGGACACGCAGTGAACAAAAACCACGCAACGTGATTATTAAAGCAGTACAACAAATATTAATTAGCTACCAAACGGCACTGGGATGCACCATCCCTCAGCAGTCACATGTTCATCTCACCAAGGCTGCACACAGCCAGTGCTCAGCACCAGCAGCAAGTTGGTGCACAGAGCTGTGCTCAGCATCAGCTGCAGAGATGCAGCCGCTCTGCAGGCAGCCCTGCAGTGAGGTGAGCTGGGCCAGCACCGCTCAGCCCATCCAGCACACAGCACACGGTTTGCAGGGCTGTTGGTAAAGATACAGAAAAATGCAGTGACGTGCAGCAGCGTTAGGAGAGCTACTTTTCACCGTGCAGCGAGCTCTTCATGTTGTTCTGCCTGCACCGAGGATCGGTCAAACAGGGATGGGTGTTTCTGCTCACAACTGAACGCTGATCGCTGCCTGCGTGGAGTTGCCCTCTCTGTGCCGGAAAATGTGCTCGTGGTACATTCATATATGTAAATGTATCAAATGCTTCACTCTTCTCCCAAACCAAGCCTCTCGCTGCTCATCCATCCCACTAAAAATAGCCACAGCAGAGCATGCAGCATTCCTTCATTTTCCAGAAGCCGCACTCCCCTCCCGGGGCTGCACAGACACAGCTCCTGGGATGTGACAGATGCTCTGCACCAGATCACCTTTCTACACCCACCCTCAGATTTGTTGCAGTTCTATAGATAGATTTCTTGTTTGTACGTGTTACTGCATACTATTCACGTTTATCTGACACAGTCCCGTTTCTCACAGCCTCTCCTCTCCCCAGGACAAAGCCCAGCAGGGCACGATGTCCGTTTCCCCATCGATTCGGATCTCCGGGGTTCGGAGCCGCACGGTCCCGCAGCCCAGCCTGAGCACCGCCTGCAGCCCCGCACCGCACCGCTCTGCCCTGGGGACGCGACAGCTCACGGCTCCTGCTACAGAACAGCACCGCAGGCTGACGATGAGGTCATGTTTCGTTATTTAACCTTCTCGATTTCCCCCTTCGGTCCCACCAACCCCTCAGCGCTACCGCCCCCCAGCCCGCTTGTACCTGCCTTCCTTGCAGCCTCCGCCGGCATTAAGGGTACCCCGAAGGCAGCGACGTCAGGCAGGCGCCGCGCATGCGCCTGGGGGCGGTGCTTATTGGCCGTTCAGTTTGATGGACAGGGAGGCGCGGCGTGGGCGGGAAGGCGGGGGTTCCGCGCAGGCGCCGTCGGGCGGGCTGGGCGTGAGGGGTCTGTGCTGAGAGGAGCGCGGGTGCGGCCGGCTTGGTGCTCTGCCTGCAGCTGGGCACTGATGTGGGCTGTGCAGACCCCGGCCGCCGATCCCTCCCCTTCCAGTCACAGTACCGAGTCCGCCTCCCCGGCCCCGCCCGACAGCCTCCTCACGCCCTCCAGCCTGTGCAGCAGCCTCAGCTCCGGCTCGCTCCCGCCCGACAGCCTCCAAGCCTTCCCCGGCCTCGGCAACGGCCGCGAGTCGCCCAGCATCCAGTGCGACAGCCTCGAGTGTCCCGGGTGCCGCTGCAGGAGCCTGGGCTCGGTCAGCCCCTGCGAGGACAGCCTGCAGACCCGGCTGGCGGCGTGTAATGGTCCGGGGTGCTTCGGGGTGCACCGCTGCAGCCCTCACGCGCCCCGCGACCTCAGTGACAGCCTGGAGTCCTTCGGCGCCCAGCACGACAGCCTCCAGTCCGTCCCCAGCCTGCGCGAGAGCCTGCGGTCCTCCAGCATCGCGGGTGACAGTCTTGAATCTCTTTCCAGCCTGAGCAACGGGTCCACCAGCCTCGAGTTTACCAGCCACTGAGCCTGCCTTCAGCTTCTCCATACAACACTCCGGGCTCTGCTTTGCCCCTAGCTGCTGTGAGAGCTGCCAGTTTTCTGCCTTTCCTTGCAGAAGGCTATGTTGTTCCAGCTTACTCTTCTTTATCCAGGGCAGTAACCTCAAACCCTCGCTGTCCGTGGCTGTCTTTCCTAAGTTACATCAGAGAGGCAGTGCTTGGCACCAGCAGTGTTAACATTAGCGCTGCCATCAGTGAAGAATGGAGGTGCGGGGTCCTCGGAGGAATCGCAGCTACCTGTCTGATCTCTATGAGAACATGCTGCGGGCTCAGGACACAGCAGGACAAGAACAGCAGCAGCCCTCAATGGTACGTCCGAGCAGCAGCCCATGTCTTGTGAGCCATACCCCAGTCAAGGTGGTGGCCCAGCCTCATCAGCCTCAGAGCAGCAGCTGTGATCCAGCACTGCGGCCTATCATCCGCCGCCGAGCGAGGTCTTTGCCTACAACACCTGAAAGAAGGAAGCGAGTGCAGTGTCAAGCTCCTGTGTGCCAGAGCCGCATGAACAAGGTGAGATTTGCTGATGCTCTGGGTTTGGAGCTGACTGAAGTCAAAGTCTTCCAGAAAGGGGAGGATCCTTCGATCCCCTTACATGTCCTTTCCAGGCTCTCCATTAACTCAGACCTCTGGTACAGCAACTTGGAGTTTACCATGCAGTGCTTAGTCCCTGATTTCCAGCAGCCTGCAGACTGCATGGATTTCTCTGCCCGACTGCAGGAGCAGCAGGTGTGTCTTGAACGAGTGACCAGTTCGGACCTGGGGGTCAGTGGCACCATCCAAGTTTGCAACATTGCTTTTGAGAAGCAAGTATCTGTGCGATACACCTTCAACCAGTGGAAAAGCCTCCATGAAGTGTGTGCTCATTGGCACAGTAGCATCTCTGAGAAAAACGGGCAGGATCAAGTTGATGTTTTCACTTTTTTTCTCCCTGTGCCTTCCTTCCTCCTTCAGCTGTGCTCTGTAGTCCAGTTTGCAGCAAGATATCAAGTCAATGGACGGGAGTATTGGGATAACAACAAAGGCAAAAACTACAGCCTCACTTGCCGGACTCACCCCCTCAAGATGCCTAGAGAATGCGAGGAGAGCTGGATCCACTTCATCTGAATGAAGGAAAATGGATGCAGAACAGCTTTGCAGTAGTCTCAGCAGCCCTCTCTTGCGTGGCATTGCTCTGTGCTCCTTTTTGAAGCCTACCAAACCTGGCAGAGTTTCACGACAGGCAGGTAGCCAGCGACCCGGACGTACTGTTCTAAACCTCTGAAAGTATAAAGGGCCAAAAAGTGTAGAGCTACATCTGCTGAAAGCCTGGGTGGTTTCTTGTCATGTGTGAATCAAGGCAGAATGGTTCAAAGGGATTCTCTCAGGCTATTTGGAAGAGATCACGAGAAGACACTTTATGTTGCTAGCAATATTCTAGATTGCATAGAGTATTTCTAACAGATCTATTTTACTGTTTTGTACTGTCTGTTTTTTAAATGGGCAGTGTAGCTTTACTGTTTTCATTTCTAACTTCGTATTATCACACCAACTCTGGGCACTATTCCAGTTGCACACAATTTGCATGGCAGACACTGTAGGGAAGCACTTACATATATATATATGTCTTATATATATATATATATATAATTTTTTTTAAAAGACTGTTACTGTGTTGAGTATTTCCATTAGTTTTGGGGTTGGAAAGTAAAGAAATGTTGTTTTGAGCAAAACCTGCATGAAAATTTCCCATCAGCCCCTGTTTCCCTTTTTATTATTATTATTATTATTATTATTTTTTTTAAGTGCCTTATCTCCACTGTTTGCTGTAGGCAGGGGGAGTGATTGTTACTAGAGTGTATGAAGGTACTCTGATGCTTCATGAGGAAGTTCGCATCTTGTTTACCAGATTTACCAGTAGGCTTTTCCTCCAGGTGGTGGTACAGGAGTTGTCCTTCTACAGCTGCATTTACTAAGGAAAACCAGAGAAATTTTGCACTTGAATTACACTTATGCTCTTACACTCATACTTGAAATAGGTAAACTTGTAAATCAAGCAGATGTGAGAAAGGAAAGAAAAGACAATACATTCAGCTTGTTACAGAACCTTGCAGTAGGATTCTGTGATTCTGAATCCTGGCTCCCTGTTTCCCAGCATCCCACTGCCGTTGCTGTAATACTTTTTGAATGCTCTGATCAGCTACTTTTATTATAAACCAGTTGATCTCTAAGACTGCATCCTTTGCAACGCGAAACAGGAACCTCAAAGCAAAATAATGCTTTTAATGGTAAATTAGTATTTAAATGTGTCCTCAGATTATCTTCTACAGCAAGGAAAGCATAGCAACACAAGTACCACATACCCAATACTTTTGCTCTGCAACTTTTATTCTGAGGAATTAGTGTGATCTGAGGTAGGCAACAAGCTTGGTGACAGGCTTCAATCTAGTAAGTAAAAGATTGTCCATTTATTTGTTGGGGTTTTTTTTGGTTTTTTTTTTTGCCCCACATACTCAACACTTGCATGCAGAATTTATGGCATAAATTTTCAAAGCTGTCTGGGTCAAATTATTAGAGCTGCTTTTTGGAAGAACTGTACTATGAAAAAATCAAGCCATGTATTCAGACATCTAACTTTAGATTGCTGCTTATTCGTCAAAATCACAAGTGATTTTTAAAACCACAGTTGTAATTAACTCATGGTTGAGTATGTGCTAATGCAAAAGGTCCAACAAGTAATTCTGGAAGTGCAGAAACACCGAGAAAATTCAAGTGTTTGGCAACTTAATGTTACTAGTTGGGCTAACTATTTATCAATGCCAGGATTTGAAGTGAACAGGCTTCCCAGTTCAGTAGTCTTTAGCTTTCAAAGGAACAACTGATGAATGATGGTTCTTTGACCTGCTTAGCACCTCTTTCAGAGTACAGTGAAAACTCAGTTGTATTGGAAACTGTTGGAACTGACTGACTGTTGTCATACTGGAGAACTCACCCTCTGAAAGTTAATGTGCACTTACACATCCACCATTTTGTTCTTTGTTTTGAATTGCATGTTTGTAGTTTCTTCCATAGCAATCCAGTGCATACTACTTTCGGTTAGAGTTTTCTTTAAGAAAAAAAAAAAAAAAAAAAAACTTTTGATAGAACAGGCAAATCATTTGTTTTCATTCTATAATTTGGCCATTTCTGTTAGCAACTGCTGCTTCAATGCGATTCTGATTTCTTTCCTAAGTAAATGAAATGTCCACAGATGACAGATTTCATTTATACAGCTTACATAGCTGTCCAGTGTAACAGTAGAAATGCAAGATGTACTTTGAATGGCTTGTTTTCAGCAGGACACTTGTCAGTAGTTGAATTCAGTTGGCACTGGCAGGGTTTTCCTCTGAAAGCAGCCTAAGTATTCTAAGTATTACTCTTCCTATAAACCTCCCTACCTTTGGTAATTAATTTTGGTTTTTAACTTGTATGTATGCTGATCAATTACCAGTGGTTATCTGTGGGTAGGGAACAGTAAAAATAATCATTTCTTTATTAGCTTTTTGCGTAAAAGAACTTTTGTTTTCTATTTAACAGAAAATGAATTGCAGCGGTGCTTTAATTTTGTATTGGAGCACAGTGAGATCAAAAGTTCAAGCTGAAATTGTTTTGAACGAGTAACACAATTGCTCTATTGGGAAATTTCATATCTGTTAAGCCTTCATAGCCATTAAGACAGGCAGAACACTTCTGAGATTGGGGTGAGGCTGGAGAGTGATTTATAGATACATAGATTAAAAACACTGTGTGCTTTCAGTCCACCTGCATTATTTTCTGTATCTGAGTTAAAGGGGTAACTGTTGAACAATTGAGCAGCAGCTCTTTTGTCATAGGGGAAGGAGAACTGAAACTCTGCTCTTCCTCATAGGCAAAAAAAAAAAAAAAAAAAGAGAGAGAGAGATGGAGCAATGCAAGAAGGGGCACTTCTTGACTCGTGCCCTATGGTGGGCTCTGTATGGCTAAATGACATATGATGGTGTATGACATAACATATCTGAAGTAATCAACCCAGATTCTATAGTCAGTAGCAATGTTGCTGTAGTTTGCAGGCTGCCTGTAGTGTGACAAAGTGTGTCAGCTGCAGGATGAGTTCTGCTGCAAAGAAATTCTCAGTGCTGTTGCAGATTGTGCCAAATGTCAGGTAGGGGAAACACACCTTGAGTAACTGCAGAAGAATCTTTCTTGGCATGAACTGAACCTTACTTTGGTGAAGCGTGCTTACTTAATAAACTTTAATGGTATTACTTGCTTGTTGTTGAACTCCATAGAAGTGGAATTTTACATACTTGTTAGCAAAGTAAAAAGAAAACACAGGCACATGCACATACACATGTGCACAGAAGAACCTGTGCTAAATAAAAGGCACTATTTTAAAGTATTACTTCTCCTCCTCCCTCTCTTCCTCCAATTACTGTATTTCTTTCCTGAGCAAAAGCACTGAACTGTCTCTCAGCACACTGTTAACTTCCTTCTCTTCTGAGACTGCTATTTAATACTGTTTTACAATGGGTGTTGCTGGAGCCCAATGCGATATTTGGCTTACTGGTGTTAATATGCTGTTGCTATCTTCTGGAAGAGAATTATTCATGCTTGCAAATGTCAAAATTTCCTTGTCATTGCAAGGAGCAAGAGATTATAGAGAGACCATCAGTTTAAAGTCATGTACATCAGAAAATCAGAGAGGTGAGAACTGAATATCTCAGCAAAGTGAGTTTGGCTTGTATTGTCTTCCTTCTGTAACCTCTCAGGGTATTTGCACGTACAAAATCTTGAACATTCAAGTGCTATTCCAAGTTTGCCTCTTATCTCTGCATGTCTTGCACTGCTGTAGAAGAATGGACAGCAGCTGTTACTAAACCAGTTGCCTGACTTTGCTGAGTTGAGCATGTCTTCGCTAGGATGGAACTGGGAGGGATCTCTAGATTCCTTCAGTATATAAAAAACATTTTTCTTTAGGGTGCTCCTGAGCTGTTAAATATTCGCACAGATGCTGAGTCATGACAGATAAAATCTGTACTTGTTTTTTCCTGTCACATTCAGTAGTGAACATCAGAAGGATTCTAGTTGACAACAACAACAAAAGGCTTAAGCCATTAAGTAGTGGTAGCGTGCACCTATCATGAAGGCAGACTTATGACCACTTAAGTTCTCAGGACAACTTGACTGCCTGCACTGTGTTCAAACTGAGCACTTCACTTATAATGAGGATTTTGTAAAAGTGAATTCTTCACAAGAGTTATTGCCATATAATGCACTTTCAAAACTTGTCTTTATTATAGTCATAGAATGTCTGGTAATCCACAGTTTCAAGGTCCTTTCAAGTATGTTTTTGTAAACAAACATGGAATAAATGTAAATGAGAAGGTTCCCTTTCCTGATTGTCATGTCAAGAAAAAAGTACATTACACAGTATGTCAATAAGTACATCTGCTTGACAGAATGTCATTTTGTTTTAGTGAGGAGTTGTAAAGTGTTTGATTCTTTTAAGAACAGTAAGAAAACTATGACTATTTTAATATGAGAGGTTGCAATAAAGCTTTTCACGGTTTTGTGTTGTCTTTATGAATGGTACTCCTGTTAACAGTTAAGAAAGCTCTTTAGCCAACATAGTGCTGAGTTGTCACTTACAGAGCAACATCCTCAGTTTAGGAAGTAAGTTGGATTCAAGAGTTGCTGAAAATTGACCAAACAACACTTGAAAAGATTACAGTGTTTATATAGCTTCAAAAATGACTTTGCTGCTATTTCTTACGTGGAATTTGCTGCCGTTTCACCTCAGTTCTATGCATGTGGCGCCTGCAGGATTAAGATCTAATGTTGGAAAAGGGCATGTTGTCAGTTACTCTGATGTGACTCTAATATTGTTTTAGGGGAAAGAAAAAAATGGTTCTCTTCTAAGCCCTTCCCAGAATTGCACTAGATGGTCTTAACTGAGTCTAAGCTTCACAGTTACCTTGTTTTTCCATCCATGGTTTTTTTTTCCATTTTTATTGCTACATTTTCTCAGACCATGTGCTTTTCTCTTGGAAGTTTCATAAGAATAGAGGGTAAGAGAGTGTCCATCTCTACAGTAGCCATTTAGCCAAGCATTTAACCCATACAGTTCAAGATGTGAATTATCTGTTACCAAGGTATCTTCTAAAGCAAATCAGAGATGTTTATTTAGAAGACGTAACTGGTAATATGCTTTTATTCATTACTTTTTAATCAGGACTAATACTTTTAACATTGCAGTGCCAAAGTTGCCTGGGGAAAAAGATGGCTATCGTGAATCATGTTAAATACGTGGAAATGTCTGTATCATGCTAAGTTGGTTAAGAATTTCAGTATCACTTTTTATTCTGAAGTATAGAGATTGTATTATAAATAATGCATACAGATGCACAAAGGAGTATGCTTCTAGACATACGTGCTATTATAATGTCTTTGTGACATTTCTTTTCCTCTTTTCCTGTGCTACAGACATCAATCAGAACTCACAATACCGCCTTTGTCCTTGTCAGTGTACTCGTTAGAAAAGAGTATTAAGCACCACCTGAGGATGCTATCAGAGTGCAGACTGACCTGAGAGCAGTAAAGGACTGTGGTCTTTGACTTGAACACGTCACTGGAAAACAATGTGAGGTTACTTTTGCTTGTGTTTGTGTGTGCATGCATGCACACCAATGCCACAATTTAAGAGTATTCAAGGGTTAGATATTACAATCCCTTTACTTCATGAGAGATCTTGACATCTGAATATCCAGCAATATAAATATCAATAGTATTTGGTCAGATGATTTTTCAATACTTTGACTTTTGCTGTGAATGCCCAGGGAGATTTGTCTTACAGGCAGTGTTATTTTTAATATAGGTGTTATTTTTATATTTAGTCACAAATCAATAGTGAATCTGAATTTATCCTAATAAAAATCCAGCTTCTAGTAGTAACGATATACTAATGGTCTGCTGTAATCATAGCACTTAACTGAGCTCAATGCTCAGCAGTGCTGTGTGCATTAGTTGTGTGTACTTTTCAGCACCGTCTCATAAAGACACAGAATGGCAATTCTAAACGTTTATTCATTTGCCAACATGGGTCTAATGTTAGTACTGACTTCTTTCCTGATTTGGCCTTCTCCTTATGATCTCAGATCTGTAACTATTTCAGCTGACACTTGATATTAAAACTGTTTGGCAGAAACGCTCTGACCCGTCTCAGCTCTATACACAACAGTACCTGTGCCAAACACTGATTTTATTGACTACAGTGTTTTCCATTTTTCCAAGACCCTGTTCTGAACACACTTCTGCTTCCATTTTCTCCATTCTTTTTTAAGTGTAAGTGCCATATATCATGGAGCATAGGTGGCACAACTGATCCCTTTGGAGGGAACTATCAGCAGAAGGGCCAGTGAACTCACTGCAGTTTTAGACATATTTTAGCAATTATCTTGTGGCTTCAGCAAGGAAAGAAACATCTTTTCAAAAAGGCTTGGAGGACGCAGAAACTAAGAAATATTTCCCAAAACGCTGTTGAAGTCCTTGCAGCTGTTTGTGCTCAGGAGAATCGAAGGCTTTCATTGCTCGCTCCGGTCCGTGTCACGCAAATGACTCCATGCAAATTCTACAGCTGACCTTTCTCGTGCCAAACAAAACTGTTAAGGATCCCGAGAGAGAAGGTGATCGCAGCGAATGCCGCGGTTAATGCTCAGCGCCCATCGCTGCGGGTCAGCCCGATCTCATTCCGCTTGTCATTCGCTTGAATCGCAGTGACATCTGGTGGCACGCCGAGTGCTTTCTGTACAGCTGTTCTGCCATTTATAGCCCCCATTTGCTTTCTTTCCCTTTTTAGAAAACCGGTGGGATGAGTATTTTAATTACACGGTGCAGGTTTGCGTGCTGTGACGCGCGGTTTTCCCACGCGGGGCGATGCGGGATCAGCACAGCCCGTGTCAGACACAGGTCTGTAATTCTGTACCGTGCTCCGACGGTAATGAAAATGCTTTTGAATTAAGCGCTTGAGGAATCAGATCAGTTTATCGAACTCCATCCTGCTGACTCGTTTGCATTACACCGTGACATCACTGTTCTAAACGAGGGACTACGGAACATTAGAGGTGCTCGCAGCGCGCTTTGTAAGGCGGGACGTGACCGCGCCAACGCACGGCTCTCCTCAGAGGGCGCTGCCTGCACACACGCACGTCTCCCGCCGCCCGGCGCGCTCCGGCAGCCAACGAGCGCCGCCCGGAGGAAAGCGCGCGTGCCCGAGGAAGGCGGAAGAGTCTTTCACAGTAAGAGCAACCCGCCTCCCGCTTACACCTCCGACGACGATTGGCTGCACGGGTCCACGATCTCGGGCGGTGATTGGCTGAGGGTCAATGCGTCTGGGTGTGATTGGCCGGCGGGAAGTGGCGGTTTTTTTCTCGCCGGCGGTGAGGTGAGGGCCGCCATGTTGGGGCCCACGCTGCTACTTGGTGGCGCTGCGGGGCGTTCTTTTCTCAGAAACGAGGCCCTGAGGACGTGCCAGTAACTGCGGGTGTTCGAGTTGTGGAGGTGTCCCTGGTACATCGAGAAAGAAACGCCTGGAGTGGTGGTTATATCGAATTTTCTGGCTAGACAGGAGATGAGAGAAGTGTGAGGTGATAATAAAGACCTCAGTGTAGGCAGTTCCATCCGTGTACTGGAAAACTTAAAAATAAATCACCCTGCGTTTGTTATTTCTGTGTTACTCAGGAGTACAAAAACGTCTGTTGGGTGCTCCCAGTCAATTCTTATGCAGAAGTCGTTCTCTGTTTTTAATTACTGTTTTCCTATGTCTAGTTCCATGTGATTTCTGGAGTGGGGAGGCCAAAGCACTCTGTGGTACATCAGTAGAGACATGTTAACATTCACAGCATGGGAATGTTTCGCTGTGGGTTAAATCTCATGCAATTACTTTTGTCTGCTCTTGAGTTTTAAGCTAACGTTTTCAGAAATCTGTCATTTCAAGATCTTGGTGCTATCAGGCATCTCAGCACTCACCATTTTCTGTATAATTAGGACTCTTCACCACGTGCATTACCGTATCTTTCTTAAATAATCTCATTTTCTGTTTTATAATGAGGCCTTTCTGTAGTCCTGCTGTTGACTTGCATATGCTGAACAACCTGTGCTGGCAGGACAGCCTGCCATCTTCTGCTCTTCTTGGCTCAGGTGTATTGAGAATCCACTGCAGAACTCCTATCCCAATTTTGTCAAAGCTAATCATTGGAATTGGTATTATAAGTAATTAATTACACAATGTTTGCAAAATCTATTGGAAGTTTGTATCAGTGAATTGTGTTTCACTCAAGTGATAATTGTTCCCTTCTCATGTAGCTCATCAGTTGTCAAAATGGCAGTCAGGAGGGAGATGCAGGTATGTGCGTATGGACTGAAATATAGTATGGATTGTTTTAATTACTAGCTTTATGTGCCTCTACTGGTGTTTAACTAGAAGTACAATTTGTATAGCAAACAATGTGTTCAGAAGAAATTTTCCATTGCTATATGTTACTTCTAAGCAGCTGGTCAGAAAGTGAGAGGAACTGAAAGGTGCTATTGATACAAATAATTAATATGCATTTGTTGTACTTAATGTGGTTGGGATGGTACTTAAGACTGAAATGTTTAAACCTACCTTTAATCTAGCTTTAGAAAGAATAGAGAGGCATAATAACAAAGGAAGTTATGACATATAGCTTGATAGCTTTTAAAGTCACTAATATGTAACTTAAAAATGCAGTATTAAGTGCAGAGGAGAGGGTAAGAACATAGTAAGTACTTGTGTAAGTGCTTACTGGTGATACAAGGAAAGAAAAAAGCATCCAGTTAAGGAAAACTGGCAAAAGGCGGATAAGTATTTGTGTGATTAACGTGTTAGATATGGTGTTCTGTACCTCAGAACCTTTTTACATTTAATGATTTTGTGATTCAGCATATTTGCTGAGAATCTAACATGACACCATAAAAATAAAGATTAAGCATTATAAAATCAGTATCAGTCTTAAGACAGAAATGTATCACTGTGTGCTTCTTTTATTCTAGCAGTTTGAAAAGATAATTGATGAAGTTACAAGGAAAAAAAATTTTGAATTGTTAGAACAGTACCTGGAAAGAGAAGACTCTGAAAATATCTCTTACAAATGCAGCAAACAGTTTGTCAACAAGTTAGACAAGCTTCTGTGTCAGGTGATCTCATTGTTACATAAGAATAATTTGTGCTTGTCTGAAAAATACTTTTTTCATTTGTACCAGCAGTTGATTTGGAAAACTGAAGTAAAATTTAAGACTGAAACCTCTCGGTTCTTGAGAATACGAAGACATATTTAATTTGTTAAACAATTAAAACATATTTAATTGGAAGTATAAACTGAAGCTTGTGTTCCAATGTTGATTTCAGGAATTTGGCAAACAAGAAATCAAAAATGTTTCAACTTTACTAAATTCTCTTTGGAAATGTGGGGAAAAAATCAGCATAGCAGGTGACAATGGACTCCCAGCAATGATAAAATGTGGCCTTATTGGAAAGATAAGTATAACCATAAAGCATGTAGAAAAATATGAGTGAAGTATATGTGAGTAATGCTTTAGCACTGAACAACTTAGTATTCAGTTTAGTCTTTAATTGCCTTTTGAGTTAAGGATTTCTTACTATTTCACAACAAGCATTACTCTGATTAAAGGCTTTAAGCTTAAACAACCTGGTTTGCACTGAAATGTGCTCAGGAAGCTGGTAATGTTTTTGCTGTTATTTTAATCTTTGTATAGTCAGTGTAGTTTTTCTGAAGTATAATACAGTCTTGTTCTTTTTATGCTTTTAACATAGGTTTGCTTTTATTTTTCTCTTACATGGTTAATTGGTATGAAAAGTTAAAAGGAATTTTGATTCTCAGAGGAAATGAAAAGAACAAAATTGTTACAAGTCTGGCTGAAGATTTCTTCAACGTGCTACTGGTAAAAAATATGTTGATGATTAAATATATTGTTTGTGAAAAGAGTTGTTAGTAGTTTGGCAACAAAAAGGCTTTCAAGCATTTTTCTATTTAGTATCCCTCTAATGCTAATGTTACAGTGATTTCTGAGACAGATTACAAGTCTCTTCGGATAGTTTGTCTGCATTCATGGTTGTTAGCATCATTAAAAAAAAAAGTCAGTGAACAAAAATATTACATCTCTGGTTTAATTTTTATTACCCAAGTTAGTTGTATGCTAATCCGTCATCCAGGGGCCCGCAGTTTATAAGATCTGGGAGTTTTTAATAAAAATATCTACATAAAAAAGCTGTAATAGAGGAAGTAATTTGAATACATTTACTAAGATATTTAAGGATACTAGACTTAACATTAGAAAATGTCTGCTGTGTTCCTCATTAACGATTTAAGGGTGAAATAATTGTAAAGTCTTAAATGCTTTTTATTTGCCTGCTTTGGGTACATTATCTGAATTTTATGCTGTAATATTTACAGTACCTTCTTTTTTTTATTGTAGATTGTATATGACAGCAGATCTGAAGGTGAGCTTAAAGGAATTCTGTTCTAGATATCATAGTTAAAATATCTCTTCCAGAGCGCTTCAGAAGTTATCAATGTTAAAATAACTACTTGTGGAACCATTTGAACACAAGGTGGTTCTGAGAGCAGTTCTGTGTGAATAATAAGGGTAGTTATAAAGTTTTGTGATTAATGTAAATAAACAGATCTGTGTTCTACAGCCAGTAAACATCGAGGACTTGTCCTCGAGAGGGCTTGTGCTGTGTGCTTTTCCTGTGCTCGTGAGAAAGGCAGCTTGATTGTGAATTGCATTTTTATGTGGAAAAAAAGCCTGAGTGACAGTTGTAATCTTTTATTGTTTAAGGTTTGTGTATTGACAAGTTTTCTTTGTAACTTGACAATATCGGCAATAGAAAAGCAAGAAAGTTTCTTCTCCTCAGTGATGGCAACTAAGAGGTTTTCATTAAGAGGGCAGTGTTACCAGTAGCTCCACAGTTGTCCTTCTCTTTGGATGGCTATCATGAATATCACACTGTTCTTACCTTTCACTAAAGTAGCATGAATGGTAGAACGTATGGAGTATTTTGCTGTCACTGTCAAAATGCCAAAGGGCCCATTTTCCTTGTTTTTGGGAAGACACAATCCCAGAGCTCTCTGAAGTGACATGTGCAATTGTTTGGAATATGTTTTAAAAATTAATGATCTTCTTGTACAAGGGATTTCCACAGTTAGAACGTGGTACACGGAAATAGAAACATCATACAGATTTTTATGATATTTACTGTAAATGGAAGTACTATTCTGTACTGCATCTTGACTACAAGATGCTTATTTTTAAATACCAGTAATTTGGTATAGAAAAGAAGGCATGCTGTATTTTATTTCTGAACTAATGCTATGTTTACACCTGCAAATAAAAATCTTTTCCCAAATGCTGGAATTTTTGCTAATTTTTAATGTTTTTTTCTTTTTCTCTTTGCTCATTAGGTAAAATGGAAATGCTAGAAAACTTTGTTTTGAGAACATGTACCATCATAACTGATGTAAGAATTAATATTTATGTCCAACAAGAGGTAAACACTTCTTTTTTTCTAAGCAGCATTTTTCTCATTAGTATTTAAACAGACTTTGCAAAGATAACTGTACAAATGCCACAAACAAGTAATATTGTGGTGTAGTAGTATCAGAAGGACAATTTAATATTTCTCTGGGGATGCTGGTTGGCGTTTGTGCTACTAACCATTCATTTTTGCTTTGGGCAGTAAATTGGAAAACAGTGGTAGGACGATTCTGTTGAGAAAGCTGTAAAAAGGCATAGGAGATAAAATGCTCTATTACAGTTGCTAGAAATTCCTTAGATACTTGCAGGAGATGTCTGTACCTTCTAGTATACTCCAAATTTCTCCTATTTTATTTACTAACATGATGTTTTCAAGGTTTTCCTTTCTCTTTAAAGAAAAGAGTTTGGAGTTCTATGTTTCTTACTTGTGTTTTATTGTGTTTGATTTTGGCTTTTTTCTTTTTTTCTTTTTTTTTTTCCCCTTCCCTGTAGTCTTCTCTAACGGCTACATCTCCAAAGCAAGGGCGTTTGCATGCAAATTTGAGGTATAATTTAGCTTAGCAATCAGCTTCAGACAGCAGTCTCTCTCTGAAAGTTTGTTGCTATATTTACACCTGCAAATAAGAAACATAAATGCCATTTAAGGCCAAAAAATTATTTTCTTGTTTTTCAATTACTTAAGCATGTTATTTTGATCAGTGGTACAGAATATATTGAATAGATCCTGAATACAGGTACAGAATAACTTAAACTTCATTAACTTACTTTATGTTTAATTCGAATCCTTTTTTTCCCATTCAGGTAGTAAGAAAACTTAATTTAATGCTTGACAGCATGCCTCGAGATGCCAGGAAAAAGATATTTTCTACAAAGGAAATGTTGCTTGTCATGTAATTGATCTTCAATATTTTTTAAAATCATTAAATTATTTGCATATCTATAAAGATATTTTCTTACTAAGGCATGATAGTCCATGTTTAGCTCATTTTTGCATTTTGCATTTGCTGTTATGTTGTCTGTGGTAGTGTCAGCAGCAGATATTCTCATAGGGTATTCCCCCTTACAAGCATAAATCTGCCTCTAGCTCAATCTGAGTTAGGCTTTATTTAATCCTTGTTGTTTTTAAACAGTGAAATTCATAGTCAGTTATAGGACTGTGTGAATCACTCACTGGAAGGACAGACTATTTGCATGTTTGGAAAACTTTTTATAGCAGTAAAAAAAAAAAAAAAAGACGTGTAGCTGGTGGTTCGATTCCCCAGATGTATGCTCTTTGCAAATGAAAGACCTGCCCCTCTGGAGTCTTAATAATTCGATTGAATCAGATTTTCATCTCATATGTTGAAAAGTTGTAATTAAGTAAACTTTTCTTCTGTGCTTTGTTTTGCTGTCACAGTTTGATGAAACACTGCTTACTTTTTCAGGAGTGACATGGGTAGGAGAATTTTAGATGCTGGAGGTGAGCATGGCTAATAAACATTTTATTATTGATATTAAAAATTACATGTAGTCCCATTTAAAAATCCAGGGAATACCTTAGGAGCTGCAGAATGTTACAATAATAGTCCTCTGAAGAATAAAAATATTGCAAGAATACTCTCCCCGCAAACAGGAATGTTTCAGATGTATACAGTATCAGGCTAACTGTGAACTTTTCAGTCCTCTTCTCTTGCAAGTGAATTTTAAAACAGCAAAAGATCAGAAAGTAGTAAGTCTCTGAGGACAGTTTACCACATTTAATATTAGTCTAATTTTTGTCAAGGATCACTTCGCTTTCTCTCTGATTCAAGCAAAAGTTGAACATTTCTTACCTTTGTTTATATGTGTAACATTGCTTTGACCTCCTTGAGAGTTTAGTTGAAGTCTCATTTTGAATTATCAGTTGTTCAGTCATCCTTATTCCCTTAATTCTATATTTCCCTTATGGATTACATACTTGGGTATAACGTAATATGCAATATGAAAAGTTTGACCCTGCTGGTAATAGGTTCTTATATAATTATTATTTTTTTAAAATCAGTAGTATTCTTAAAACTACTATTCCTGTAAAATGTATTGTGCTGTAGATTATGACCTGCAAGTAGCCATCACAGAAGCTTTATGCAGAATGATACCAGAGAAACAAAGAAGAGAATTGGCATGCCAATGGTTTTCCATGGAGTTTGTGTCCAATGCATTTAAAGGAATTAAAGATTCTGAGTTTGAAACAGTAAGTCATATTAAGAATATTTCCATCACAATAGATTTTCATTTTATACTTATATGGGAAATCTTTCTGTTTTAATAGGATTGCAGAAAATTTCTTAACCAGGTGAATGGCATGCTTGGAGATAAAAGAAGGTAAAACTTTTTTTTTAGAGCTAGTATGTTTTTGGCACAGAAACTGCTTTTGGTGGACTGAACAAAGCAATACAAGCAAATAAGACTAATCTTACTGTGGTGCAAAGGCAAGGAACTGTGCAGAATTCAGTTTTTTAAAAACATTAAATAATAAAGAAGCTCTGTTTTTTGGCATGTTACCATAGATATTATCATCTCTATCAAATGTTAATTTTATGTAATTTCTATACTTGGGGAAAAAAAAAAAACAAATATAATGTAACAAATTGAAGAAACTGTTTTCTAAGTAAAGGGTGTTCATTTGAAAAGATTCTTAAACAATAAAAAAAACCTATGCTTTGTTAATTTGTTGATTTATTAAATGTATCATAATAGTTAGCAATCTGTTGATGTACATGTTCCTTCGATTGGGATGTTTGTGCTGAGCTAATAATCAATGAAGATATCTGTTAGAGAAATAGAACATTTAAAAAAGGAGAAAATACAAACTCTTTTTCCTATCTATATGATCACATCTTCTGTATTTTTATGTCACGATGATGTAGAAGATATTGTCTAGTATGTCCCTATATTAGCTCCATATTCAGTTTTGAATACCTATTATAAGACCATTCCTAAAATATCAGTAAATATGAACATGGAAAGGAGATCTAAGACCACTCTTTGCTCATTGAGGATTCACATTATCTCCTTTGGGGAAGAAGTGCCAGGATGTGACTGTTCTTTTCAGTCCTGCTATCCCAAAGTCTGTAAAGCACATAAATTTTGTGCTGAAAACAATACAGTTGCTGTGCTCAGATATGCCAAATTTATAGTGTTTCAGTCTTTGACAAAATATCTTTTTCTTACAGGGTTTTTACATATCCGTGTTTATCAGCAGCTCTTGATAAATATGAGGTAAATTGCAGGCCTAATCATATATCTGCAGATTTTTATTTGTGCAGGTGAGGTATTTCTTTGCCTTTTAGTTCAGAAAGCAGGATTTAAATAAAATTATTTGTCAGGCATATACATTTGTAGAAGTATTTGAAGTTTGTCAACCTGTGACACGAAGCCTAATAGCTGGTATAAACTCTCATTCTTAGCTCTTGCTCTTCTGTCTTAATTTTTAATTTCAGCTACAGCTCCCGCTGGATGAAAATCTTGAAGAATTTTGGATTGATTTCAATGTTGGTAGTAGAAGTATATCTTTCTACGTGGCAGCAGATAATGCAGTAAGCTAAGTTTTGTCTGTCATATTGATTCTTCTTAAGAAGTAGATGCATGCTTTCTCAAGTATATCAAGTATGTTATATATGCATCTACAATGTGGAGACAAAAAAAAAATAGAGATTTGGTGCAGAAATAGGTAAATATTGCTAGTAGAAATTGGTGTCGTTATTCTTTTTTCATGCATGTAGATCAAAGAATTTCAGAGTAATGACTTTTTAATGCTGTTTGTGAACAATTCAGTGTATAATTGCACCTGTGAACAAGAAACTGTTTACAAAACAGGAATCGTAGAATCATGTGGAAGTTGTAGTATTTGTAGATAACGTTTTAGATGAGTATTTCTACCAAAGCTCTTCAGGGACATTTTCAGTTATAAATTAAGAATATATTCATTGTAACAGAGTTGTTGACAATTGAGAACTTGTTTTCACTGGAATGCATTCTAATCAACGTCCTTAATTTATCTCTAATATTATATTTATCTTTTCAAAATTGTGTATTTTTCACATGAGGATCAGCAATGGGAAACAGTCATTATACCAGAGGAAGAGGTAGACCTATACAACCTTGAAGGTATTGGCAGTAATGAATCTGATGTTTTGTTATGCCCTAAAGGGGATTTTCAAACTGATCAAAGCAAAGTTCCCATCTAAAACAGTATAGGTGTATTTTTTTTATCAAACTGCACTGCAGTCATGTTAGTAGTTTAAGCATGCATGTGCAATTTAAAGAATTTTAAAGTAATATCTTATTTCAATGCAAAATAAAACACCAGACGGTGACTTTTAATAAACTTCCTTTCAAATATCTTAGATTAGTTTTGTAAAAACCTGTAATTGGTCTGCAGCTATGATGGGTAACCATCAGAGAAAATGCTATGGGTTAATATTAAATATTTTTACATGATTGAATCTTAAATTACTTCAGTAATAAAGTAGAATAAGTGGAATTAATAAAAGGAACATTTCAGTAGCTGAACTGATGCACACAATTATCAAGTATTTACTGCTTAAAAGTAGCTACTTAAATGTAACGAAAAAAATTCTTCAATTTTGTTTTTGTCCAGAGAAAGATTCAAAGAAATTATTAACAATAGATCTAAAAAGCCCAATGAATGTGGGCAATCAAGAAGGAGAGAAATTTTTTTTATATTTTGATTCTATCTTGGAAATCGAAGATGTAGCCAGAAAGATTTATGGGTTAAATAAATGTAAGGTAAGATGCAAACACCTTTCATATGTTTTTAATTCAATTTAAAATGATGTCTTATTGCCATGTTATTATAACTGATTATTTTATTGATTTCTTCTTATGGAGTTTCTTTAGTCGCAGTGTTAATAAGAATGTTGATTCTTTTGTAACATGTTATTTTCAGTGAAGTTATGTAATAAATTTAAAAATAATTGTTACAAAAACAGACAGGCTGCAATGGGATCACTTTTTTTTTCTTATATGCAAAATCATGTTAATAATACTTATGACTTTGTAGTAACATGGGAAATAGCAGTCTATCAGAATGTCTCATTCAGTTCAGTTTGCAGTATGCTTACCCCTTCAGGAACTGACTCAGTCAAAAATTGTTTGCCAGACATATCTTACTTCTTTACTGCTTAGTGCAAACTACTTTGCCCTGCACTCTTCCTAATTGAGAACTCAGTAGGACTGGAACAGCTGTGAGCTTGCAGACTGTATTTTCCCCTCTAACCTATGTAATTTCAGGCACTTCTGATCTCTGACTTAAATATTTTCCTTTTTGTTTCTTGTTTAAAAAGAAGTGAGCAAAGTGTTTTCCTTACTTAGACAGTTACTCCCTTTGTAGGAATTTAGTAAGAAGCAGTCTATGTCAGTTGCTAAAACAACTGTGCATATCATCTTTGATGAAAGTGGATCACAGGTATGCTGAAATCGTTGTTTTCTTGCTTTTTTTAATGGTCAGTCTGATTATCTAACTAATGATGACTGACTGTAAAAACAAGGATGTTTTAAATGCTAGTGAACAAAGATAGCTCTAGAACTTACAGTTTCTATACTAGTTGGCTACTCAATGTAAAGAAGTTCATCTGAATGCATGTGCGTTTGTACGTACAAATATAACATGTTTCGGTATGTTGAATTTATGTATATTTGTATATGTATATATTTAAAATTTTATTCATTTCTGTATGTATGCGTGTTCACACACATGCACGTATAGGTTCTGGTGCCAGAAAGTCAGTTGTCACCATGTTTGGAAGAAAAATATGAAGATGACAAATTCAGTAAGTACAAAACACAGCAACTTCCTGGAAGTCAGAGGTCTTTGAATAAAAACAGCCAAGATAAATGCAAAGATGGTTCCTCCAAGGTAAGTTGGAGTATCAAAGCAGAAAAGAGTACATCTAAAGTACAATTAAATGTAAATGTTTATTAAAATTGGAGTATAATCCAGATTTTGATATTCTTACGACTTTGCAGTAAGCTATGTAAATCCTTCTTTGAAAAAGTTTATCAAAATTTATTGATACTGTTTCAAAATACATAACAGAAAAATAATGTTTGCATACTTTAATAGACCATTGTCCTGATAGAATTCTAATTAGATAGAAATGATTTTAAAGCATGTTTAGATACCTTATGCAGAAGTTCTGGAAACTTATTATCAGCTCTAATAATAGCTGTAAATTAGAGGAAAGTCCTTATAGGCTTGGTATTCACAGAGAACAAGATTTACAAAAAAGTTTAGTTGTGGCTGTCAGGATGTATCCTGTAGCTTCATTAACAAAACCACAATTTGTTGGGACTGCTGCTATTCATTGCTTATTCTCTGTTTAAACTGGGAGGAACGGAATTGTGAAGCCTTTTACCACACAATCACTTTACAGTTGTGAAATGCTAATGCATTGTGGTTTTACCAAAGCTAACTACAGATATCACAGGGATAGGAGAAAAAGATGAAGTAATGCTCTTGTTTCTTCACCATGCAGTAGTCATGCAATGCATGTGTTGCTGGGAGTTGTTTTCAGTAAACCTGTTCCTGTAGAAACTCCTGAAAGTAATCTTAGTTCCTTTGATTGTTAACAAAGAAATTTGGCCTTGCTGTGTTGAGTTAAATTAGAAAAATAATAATGCTCCTCTCAGTTAATATCCAGAGTTAAATAATCAAGTGTTATGGTAAACTTTCTCATGGTGAGAATTGCATAAAAATCAGCTGTTACATTGGCGAATATAGCAAGAACAGCTGGTGTTTCAATAACAAAGTGTTATATGTCTCTTGGAAATAGGTTTCTAAAATCTTATGTTGTCACCCTTAAGTCTATGTATAATGATTAAGTGTTTTTCCGTGCCTCAAGATAACCACATCTTGTAAAAGGAAAGTGTCTGAAGCATCAGTGCTTATTCCTGCAAGTGCAAGATTTTCCACACGGAGTCCACTGGTATTTCTTAGTACGTGTAAGTTTACAGGTACTTTCAGGGTAGAAATAAGCTGTAGTCTTTGAAGTGGCTAATTGAGAATAATAAGGTGTAGGAATGAACCGTGATCTATTGCAGGGCTGGAAAGGAGTAATGTAGACTTCATAAAATCTCTCCAGCAGATGCTTTAAGCTTGAAATTTTTAAAGTAGGCTGCCTGCTATACTGTTCCATAGACATGATGCAGATAGAATAGCATTCCAAACAGCTGAAAGCTACCCATTTCTTGTATTACAGTGACAGTAAGTTGTTTGTGCTGGAGCAGGCTAAAGTCATCTTGGGAGATGAATTAGTAAACAATAGAGTAGAACTAAAACATAGGAGATTTTTTGTTTCTTTTCTCAAGACTGCCATTCGCCCTTGGTTTAAAGAATTCTTGGCAGTAAGTGGGAAGTGGGTCGAAGTGGGAAATCAGGTTTCTCCCATATTTCTATCCACCACCTGCATTTTACTGGAATGTTTTAGACAAAACAGTTTGCAAGCGTGTGATGTTCATTGTTACAGTTTTGTAGAAACTGTTTCTTTGGGAGTTGATTATGTTTTTAGTGAATAAGGTGGAACCAACTGCAGATTTGAATTGCAGGTCTAGTGCTACAGATGCTTACTTCAAAAGTTGTTTCTTATTAAAAAAAAAATATAAGGATGATACTTTTCTTTGTAACAAATTGGAGTCATTGTTTCTTCCTAACAGTGCTACTTGTGATACACTTAGCACTTTCTAAATGGAAGTGACATACATGACCAAATATTTTCTTCCAGAGCATGGATGTAAAACATTTCTTCCTTCCAGATATCCGTTGTATATTGGCTCATTAACCTCTGTGTGATTTAATTGAAATCAGTAGAATTATTGAAGATGCATACTGAGTTTATACAAATACTAGTCACTCTTTTAAAGTTTATGGAATAAAAGAGATCATGGGCAATGCTCTTCACATTGGTCTAGAATTATCTTTCATTTGCTTTCAGCCACTCCTTCCAAAGGACGATGTAAGTTACCGTTGAAAATGATGAGCTCTGTTGAAAGGTTCAACAGTAATGCAGTAAATGGAACCAGAACTAAAAATTTATATCAGGAGCTTACTGAAGTATGTATGTCATCTTTAGCTAAGTCTTTTACTTAGAATAACATGTGTTCTACTTTGTTCCTAATTTGTGCTTGGAAGAGCTAGTGTTCTGCAATCAGTAAATAACTTACAGAAAACAAAGTGGTTCTTGGGTCAGATTCAGGTCAAATCCCTGATTACAGGATTCTGAAGCATTTTATATAGCCATGCTTCAGGAGAAGACTTCATTATATTGAAAGTATCATTTTGAATACCTCGAGCATTACTTACTAGTAAAATCTGTTTTGTTTTTATGAATTGTAATGGTCACTGTTATTTATTGGACTTTCTAGAATGGGCAAAGGTGTACATCAGATAATGAATTTTGTGAAACAGAGCGGAAAACCAGGAAATCAAAAATCAGAGAAGAGGCAGAACTACCAGAAAAGGTATTGGAACCAGTACTTTAATGAAAAGAAGTAATGACTTAATATTTTATTCAAGAAGTGATAAATTTGAGATGCCTTTTTGTTTGTGATATTATGTAACTGTTTTATTTTGCATGTTGTTCTACTGTAGGGAGTGTGTCCTGAAGAAGTTTTAAAATTTTTACCAGAAGCAGAAAATGGAACCACTGAAAAGCAAACTTTAGGCAAGTAATTTTACGAGAGTTACTTGTCCTTATTTTATTTTTTTTAATATTGTACATTCCTTTTGTAATAATGATTGATAACAAATTAATATTTTATTTAGACGATGCGTTAGATATCGTTCCTGATTCCCAGCAAGCAGGGAGAAGCAACAAACATCTGTAAGTACTGAAGAAGAATACCAAGTCACTGCTGGTTTGTGACTCAGTGACTAGTTAATGAAAAGGTTCATCTGTTGTTTTTAACTTTATAATTAAAGTCTGATTATTTTGAAAATAGTGGTCATTAACAAAATCAGAGTAGTAGTTTAATGTTCAGTGTTAATAAGGAGAACAATTATTTCAGATTACAACAGAAAGTAAAGTAAAAATGACAGTGAGCTGTGCCATAAAAGGTAGTAAACACATTCTAATTGTACCTCTGTAGGTGCATCACAGTGTTATCTTGTTCAGTTTTAGTGCTGGCCATAGGATACTGAAACTACCTCTTTGAAACTGCCTTTTTGTATACATAATTTGTGAAGTTTTGTCATTTTACAAAGCATTTGATTAATTGAACAATAGTAGCAGGATTATATACCGGTGTAAAATGCGCTGATAATCTAAAAGCTAGCTCTGTTTCCCTATGTTGTGATGCATGTTTATTGTAGTTCAGCCTCACTTCCTGCAATTCACTGATAACACAATTATATCATTTTTATTAGACTGCCTGGTCATTTGAAAAGTTCTTCTGATAAAAAAAGAACGAGGAAAAAAAGAATGTGTTCTGTCCCTGAGAAGAATATAGCAACTGGTGACAGACAAAAGCTAAATCTGTCATCGGAACAAGAATCTCATACAGGTTGTGTTCGTATTTTCTTAAGTGTTAGTTCAAAAATGATGTTTCAGATGAGATTTTAACCTATAGTTGTGCTTTCTTTCTGATTTAGCTCCTATTCTTAGTGAAAGAGCTATGAAGCATAAAGCTTTTTGTTCGGTTTTTGGAAGTGCTTCTCCAGATAAACAAATAAATAAAAGAAAACAACAAAGAAATGGAATCACAAGGGAAGAAAACTGCAAAGTACTGAGTGGTGAGTCAAAGTGTATTAATAACTTGGAAGAGAAGCAGTTAAATACAGAATGGAAAAATATTTTAACTACTACTGAAACATTTAAAACATGTCTTTCTGATAAAGTGCCAGAAACATCTTTGCATTCTGATTTTACAAAACACAACAATACTAAAGAGGAAGCTGATGTTCTCTCAAGAAAGGAGACCGCAGATCATGAAAAGTCAAAAATGGTGAGAGTTTGTTTCCTTCATTTTTTCAACTTGTAATTAGGGGAATTGTTGCACTGCCAGTATTTCAAAATTTATTATACTTTCATTTACTCACAAACTTATTTTGCATTGATTTTTTCAACTAATACAGAGTGAATTAAATAATGTCAGGTGGTTTACTTTTTCAGCTTGACCTGTTTAAGATCACCTTAGTCTGAATATTTTTTTTTTAATTGTGCTTTTTATTAATAATTCTTAAATATGGACTGACTTGTACTGCTCATACACATCTCATCCATTACTTCTAAATGTTACAGTATGTTAAAACATTCAAAACAAAATATCTGCCAGACTCATGTAAGGAAAATGATTTTCAGAGGAATGTGATTTAGTACATCTAGAAAACTGTTTAATTAGGTTTAGGTGATTGTTAGGAACCAATAGCTTTTTCAGCCTTTTCTTTCTGCTGAATGGGTTCAAAGTTGAGTATTAAACTCTATTATTTCAGAAAATAAAATCTAAAGAAATCACAGATGCAACAAAATCACTAATTAGTAAAATCAGTGACAGATATAAAGATGAGAAGAGCAAAACAAGAGACTCTTCTGTTTTCAACAGGTATGAAGTAAACAATTTACTTATGTTTTTCTGCACAGCATTACACCTGCAATCTACTCCACTATCTATAGTTATGGCACATCTGGCTTTTATATGGCTTATTCACTTCTGATAAACCACCTTGTACTAAAGAGTCAGAGGAAATTAGTTGCAGTAATTGAAATAATTGAAATAGAGTGTTCTTTCACTCATTCGTTCACAGAACTTTTCTCTGGAGAAAATTTAGCTGGGATAGTTGATGGGTGTCTATTCAGGGTTCAAAACTTCAATGTTATGAAGATCCTAGTTGTCATCTCCTGAAATAACTGTCTGTTAGATGTGCAGACCCTGTAGTATAGCTACCTGATCTGGAATTTTTCTACAGCGCAAAATAAATGAGTGGGACCTAATTTCTTTTTAGTCACTTGTTTTTGTATTATGTAATACCTTTAAATTTGTTGTATTTGTTGTATTAAATTTGTTGTGTGAGGCTCTTATTTATATAAGCACTACTTTAATGTAGATATTCCAGCTAGCATTTAATAAAACGTTGGGTTTTTGGTGGTTTCTGTTTGGTTGTTTTTTTTTTTTTTTTTTTAGATCATGTCCGAATAAATCCTGTTTCAGTGTCAATAAGGTAATTAAGCTTCTGCTTCTCTTTGATTCTTTTCTTATTGGATATGTGTACAGATATGAGGACAGCTGGTAGATGTGAATCAAAAGTTCAAAATTATTGATGAATGTTAATTATGCATTGATTGTTTATAGTTGACATACTTTATGTACAGGTTTATGTTACCTGGAATAATATTTTTATGGGAGCAGTTAGGTAGAGAAACCCAAATTAATTTCTGCTTACATATTCTATAATTGAATCTGTTTACTTATGATTAATATGGACTCCTTTGAATGTAACAATGCTAAATTTTTAGAATTAAAATATTATAACAGCCAAGCTGGATTGAATGAAACTATAGAATACTCAGATGAAATACAGCCAGAATACAAAAACTAGTCCTATGTATGGTGGGAAAACAACACAAGGCTTTCTTAGCATCCTTATAGAATAAGTTGTTAAACGATTTAGCTTTTATTAGCTTTTTTCCAGTTTTGGCATGTTCTATTATTGCTAATCAAGTGCAAATCTGAGAAACTTCTCTTTTATTTTTGTATAAATTCATGCTGAAAACTTTTTTTTGAGGTGACAGCATGTATGGTCCAAATTTGATAGATGAGTAACTTGTAATTTATATTTAGGAAAATATTCAGAATAGAAATTTGAAAGCTACTACTTGTCTTGATACGGCTGCTGATCATAGTGTGTAAGTAGTTATCACATTTTCAAACAAAATTTCCAGTTACCCTTATTCAACTTTGAAAAATAATCATTTATTCACTCACAAAACTGATTTCTGCGTCTGTTTGACAGGTATGATGTCTACAACTTCAACGTCAGTGTGTTTAATGAGCCTACAATAAAAGTTGGAGTAAGAATATAACTGAAATGTTTATGTAATTAATAGAATGTAAAGTAGCTTCATCAAATTAAGGTTATGTCTACTGAAAGTATCATCCACAGTTAAAAACTCAGATTAGTGTCACTGAAAGGAGTGGGGGAAAATAGTTTTGCCATATCCTGGTTTTTATATTCATATACCTCCATCACTTTCAAATGTATGATGGTGTATGCTATCTTACAGTTCTGGCCACTTAAAGGGTTTTCCTGAACTAAGAATGAAACAGTTTGTTGGGAGTATTATGTATCTGTTATCCTAAAAACATTATTGCCTTCTTTTCAATTTCCTAGCTTGTAAAGCTAGCTTTGCCCAGCTGATTGAGTAAAAAGAAAAGGTGAAGGCAAATGAAAGACTATGTTTTGCCTCTTGTTGTTAAGTAGAGCCTGCTGAATAGGTGACAGTAGTGGAAAAAAGTGGTTGGAAACTAATGAATTGTTTGAAGACATAAAAGCTTCAATCAGTTCCGGTTGGTTTCAATTATCTGCTTTTAAATAATTTCCAAGATGGAAATTAAGTTGGAATTTGATTGCTGAGTATAAAAACTGAGCTAGAAAGCCCTTAAGTGCGTTATCTGATGGCCTGTTTCATTTTGTTTAAACAGAATAATGAAGAAAAATTTTAATTTGTTTCTCATTTATTTACATTTTTCTAGATTCAAGACTGCTGTGTTTCGGAAGCAAACACTCATACAGATCCAAACAAAAAAGAGTAGGGATGTCATATTGCATCTTTGTCCTTTGATTATAAGCAAGTACAGTACTGTCTACATTCCCTGCCATTCCATTATGACAATCCAGGGAATGTGTATATCTGAACTGCTATTTTTTTCATGCAATAAACATAGTTGCTGTCATCTCCTAGGCTGTTTTATGATTTTCCTTTGGAAAACTTCTACATAATTGGTAAAAATAAAGATTGTGTGTCATGAAGGAAACACTCTTCAGAATTCTCTTAGTGGAATGAATACTGAAGGGATTTTAACCTCCTGAAGCAGGGTAGCTTTTTGTTAACATCTAACTTGCAAAGGGACATATTGCTAGGTGTGCTGTTACTGATCTTTAGCAAATACATGCATGCTTTAGGGCTTACAGTAAACAGGTTTTTCTAAAATGAATTTCAAATCAAAACTTAGTACAGTTATTTGAAACCTTAAGCCGTACATCGTATGGATAGCTGAAAGATTTGGTATTTTAAAATGTTGATTTGTTGTTTAAGGGTGTTTTTTCTTTTTTTAAATCAAGGAACCCAGGTGAAAGTAAAACTAGCTCTGAAATGAAAGCAGGAAAAAAAGTAAGGTTCAGATTTTTTGTGGATCATCTTACCTTGTCTTCCTGTATTTAAATAGCAGTGATGAAAGTGAAAGATATATTATAAAAGTAAATGAACAACACAGAAGAACTTTTTTTTACAGACTAGATACAATCAAAGCAGAAAGCATCTTTTCAGTGACACAGACACAGAATACAGAGGAGATGACAGCAAGACAGACATCAGCTGGCTACAAAAATCCAAAGCGCCATCTAAGCCACAGATAATTGATTACAGTAGAAGTAAAAACTTAGAGAAATCAAAAAGAAAGGGCAAAAGTAAGAATCCTTCTTAACATTTCTTAAATATGCTGCAACAAAATTTGTCCATTAGAGTACAGCTTGTGCTGGTTTTTATTTTTACATATAGTAGGTTTTCGTTGTCCTGTTTCCAAGTACAAAGACTACTTGAATTTGATCTCCTAACCATTTAGAAAGGTTAATTTCCAGAAAGTCTGTATTTTAATATGTAAAATTATTGGAGAATAAGACTCAAGAAGGTTGTTCTCAAGAAAAAAAACTATTTTTTTAATTAGTGCACTGAAGGCAGTTTACTGAGCCATCTTTGTAGTGATAAAATTGATTCAGTGATTTAATAGCTAAAACTCCCTAAATGTTGAGAATTTAATGATGGTGCTGATTTTCTATTTTTATGTATTGTAACATCAGATAAGTTCTCTGAATCCCCTTGCTGGATGGATACGCCCAAAGGCAAAACGGCAAAAAAGAAAAAGGTAAATGTAAATTTGCAACCTGACTTGAAATATATATTCACTCCAGAAACTGCTTTTTACATAATTTTTTATAAATACGTGCACTTTCTGCACATTTACTGCAAGGTCACTTTCTAAATAAGGTTAGCTGCTTTCAGGTGCTATAGTTTTTTTAGGTAGTATTTAGTAAGTGGTTCAGGCATAATACAAGCTGTGAGTTAGAATTATTACTGTTCATCAATACTTCTGTAAGTTATTTTACTTAACTATTGATTATATCTATTTACTGTGTAATAATAATCTACTCCACTGAATGTGTCATTAGCTTTTTGCTGAGGGTTTTCATGTGGGTTATATGCTTAATTGCGTATCACTGACTCTGAGATTATAGCCTCTTTAATTGAATATAGGCAATGTACTGAAACTAAAAAGAAAAATGCTTCATATTAATGAAGAATAATAATTGGAAGATGTTGTGAGCCTATTAAAACTTTGGGTATAATAAATTATGAGTGATTATGAGTATGAGTATGTTAGTATAAGTTCTTTGTAGGTATTTGTAAACCACAGCTTTGAAAGAAACAAACATAAACAGATGTTACCCTGCCTCCTTCAAACCACTTTTTGGTCTGTCAGACTATAATTATTTAAATCCCCTTAATGGTAGTAGCTTAAAGCCGTTTAAGTGCATTCAGTTTAAATTGTGAACATGAAAATACTGCTGTTTGTATGTACCAGTGGTGATGTTCATGTAAATCAAATCAGAAGAGATCTTTGAGTATTTAATTAATGAGCATTGAATAGGTGTACTAACTGTCTTTTTTCTAGTAGCAAGCTTCCCCAGAACTTCTTGTTAAAGTTGTTTTGAAATAATGGATTTCAAGTAATTAAAATAACTTACCTGCTGTTTACTCTTCCATATTTATTATTTTGATATGAATTGAAGATGTTCTTATTCTTCCAAAGCTAACTGAATGTAAAAAACAAAGTTCAGTAATTGATGAAATGATGGAACAAACCACCAGACCAAAACGACCTCAAAGAGCAGTGCAACCAAAAAATTACAAAGATCCTTCCAGTTCAGAGTCAGGAAGTGAATTTTCAGCATGTACCTATAAGAGGGAGAAATCAAAAGTACAGGTATACAGTTGCGGTGTAAAAAGTCTACTTGTGCCCTGTTTTTCAAACTAGACTCTGGTTTACTTTTTATTTTATGCTCCTGAATCTTAAGTTTCCAATATAACAAGTTGTGTCATTTTTAAATTATGAGTAGTTAGCTGCTAAGGAAATACATTCAAAGTAGTCACAATAGCATGTCAGTTTCTGTATGAAATGTATTCAGCTGTGAAGTGCTACTGTATCCTTTATTTTAACAACTCAAAAAATTTTTTTGAAAATGTGTATACTTTAAATGAGAGATTTTATTAAGCCTGAGATTTGTCGTTGAGATGATGTGATTTTGATAATGCTATGCCAATTCTGTATGCAGTAGAAAATACTGAATCGATAGAGGGGATTATGTCCATACATTTGTTGAGAATCTAAATAGAGATTAATTAAGTGGTGATGAGTGCTAAATAAAACCAATTCATTCATTTAACATCACATTTCAAGATACATGGAAAAGCCTGTTAACTTGGTTGAATTCTGAAGCATCAGGATTTCTCTATAATTGTTCAGAACTTTGTAAGAATAGAGATTTGGCTACTGAATTATGCTAATTCAATGCACATTGACATTAGAGCAGCTGATATCCTTCCTAATTATATTCCTTTTTGGATCTTTTGTTTGTTCAACTGTGCATAAAAATAATTCTCTTTTTACCTATCTGTATGTTTACAAGTAATGTTTATATCGACTCCTTATTTTAATAGAAATGTGTGAATGAGAAGAACAAAGATGGTAATCATCAGAAGGATCTCCAGAATTTGGAGGAGCCAAAGACAGTAGCAAACTGTGTAAATAAAGCATTTATTAAATCAAAGAACTCTACAGAACAAAAGGAAATTGAGATGTCTTCACCTGAGAGTCCTGCATCTCTAGAGACAATGAGATGTATGCATTTTGCTTTTAATTTATAGGAATACCATAGCGAGTGTTGGTAGTTAAAATGAAGATTAACACAATACTACAATTTTACATTTATTTCATGGCTTTAAAATGAGGTCTCCTAAATCAGTATGTATGCTACTTAATTTAAGAAAATGTGCTAATGTCATTAACTCTTATAGATTTTTACACTTGTTTGACATCAACATTTTATAGTTGTGTAAGTGAAAGTAGGCTGTTAGAATTAATCTGCTAAACAGCTAAAATAATGTGGGGGATGCAAAAAGCATAGTGTGGCAAGAATTATACCAATAAGTGGAGTAAAATTTCCCCCGAGACTGGTAGACACCTAGATTAAGGACAGTCAGCAGTATGGGGCTTTAGCATGTTAGTTTTTTTTTTTCTTTCATTCATGCTGAAAGTTAAGAAATTGTTCTCTAGGTGCTGAGAGAATATCAGAGGGATGTGTTACTCAAGACCATACTTCTAGTGAGGGGTCACCTGGTCTTCAGAAGTCAACACCAGAAAAAAAGGAAACAGTAAACTTTGAGAAAGGAATCTCTCCCAGTAATCTCTGTCTACAAAAGAAGAATACTCAAAATATGCATCTAAACCAGTCTCCTGAAATGACTGTTAAAAAATTAATAATTGGAAAGAAAAGTTTCTCACCAGTTCTAACTACTTCATATTTGGTAAGAATATTAAAGTTACTTTACAGTTATTTTAACTGACGTTATTCCATTCAGCTGCTACATGTCTTAATGCTTTTGTAGATCTCATTTCAATAATGTTTTTTTTTATTTGTTAATGTGTAGCTCAACTTAGCTTCAGTAACCCCACAGAAAACATACTGTGGAAAAAACACAGAGGGATCTGTATCTGAAACATGTGATGCTGATGAAAATTTAAGTTTTAGACATGGCTTTTCAGACAAAATTTCTATCGAAGGAAAACAAGACAGTACTAAACCTGTCATAAGAAAGAAAGGAGAGGTACGTTACTAGATCCAGTGCTCCTTAAAAAAAAGCTGCTGCTTTTCATGTGTTTTATATACTTCACATTTCCCTAAGACCTCATCAAATGTATTTTCCTTACTTAAATGTTAAGCACTAGATATAATGTTTACTTGTGACTTCCTTGAAAAATACTTGTCCCAAACAATACTACTCATTAATTTTTAAATATTTGAAATAACTTAAGGAGATGTTTATCATATGGATAAACATACGGATAAAGAAAGAATTGTATCCCAACATATGCAATTGTAAAAATATCTTAAAAATATATGTATCTTTTTCATCTTGACTTTCAATGTGAATGATAAAATATCTTTCATAGATTTCATAATTGTGACACTTGAATGGAGAAATTCTTGAGGTAGGAAAGTGCAGTACAGTAATGTATTACTTAATGTAACAACTGTTGTAGCGTTGGCAAATTAAACAGAACTACTCTACACCTTCAACCCATTTCTTGTATTCTTCTTTTTCCTGATGAATAAAGTGCTATTGACTCAGTTGGGAAATAATGTTTGTGTACTATTGCAAGTAGCCATTAGTTCTTATTGCTTATTTGTCTTTTTCCTATGATTGTTTATTTCTTTTAGGAATTATCTTCAGTATCTGTGTCCAGTGGAAGTGGAGTACAGTCTTGGAGTCAAGAACCTTACGGCCCTGCACATGAATCAGGTACAAACATTTGATTTAAGGCAAAAGACTTTGACTTTCTGTGTGACTGTATTGGTTAAGAAAATCATTTATTCACCACAGAAGATTCAAAGAGTTGTGCCATGTTTCTCTTTACATCTTTTCAGTATCATTCAATTTTTTTCCATATTTTTCTCTGCTTTAAGTAACCTCCAAAAACTGAAACTTGGGCTCCAAAATGCAGTTACTGTAAAGAGTGCTTGTTCTCTTCAAAAAGTAGTAGATCAAGAAGCATTCTCACAGATGCCGGGGGGGGAGAGGGGGAGACAATAATAGTATTATCAGGAATATAGGGTCGATAGTGAATTTCTTTAATAAGAGAGAAGTCTTGCATGAGTCAAAAAGAGTTCTGTATTCTACTGAAATTACGTTCATGTACATGAAATGGTCATTATCATCTGAACATGCCCTCTATAAATGCAGTGCTCTTTTTTTGTTTAATGGTTTAATTACAGAATTTTGAGCCAGAGGGCCAACAAACTTTTCATCTTCTGATCCCATTGTTCCATATAATTCTAAAATGAAACTTTCTCACATTTATTTAAGGGCCAACTTCACATGTATTTCTCAAACGAAAGTATCAGCGTGATACAGAAAGCCATTCTGATGAAGTAGAAACAAGCAAAAAGGAGGAAAAGAAAAGAAGCAGAAGAATAAAGTTACAGCCTAGAAAGTTATTTAAAACAGATGAAGCTGTTACTTACAGAGGTTAATTATGAAATAAAAGTAGATTATAGTTGTGGAAAAGTTCGACAATAGTGTAACTTAGTTTCAATCCAAGAAGGTAATATCCATAAAAGTTTCAAAATGGTAATATCCATTAAGTTTCAAAAAAATATGCAAAATATTTAGAAGCTCACCTTTTTAATAGACAGAAATTGATATGACAATAGAACTGGTTCAGCCATCTACTTGGGAAAATTAATCTGTTTTTAATAACAGCCCCGTTGTTATTAAAAAGGATACTTCACTCTGAAGTATGATGTATGTATGAAGTATGATGATCTTTTTTTCATCACTACAGCATACGAAAATTTGTCCACTGTATCTGTAAGTGATCCAGCTGCTTTGGATGTGGACATCTGGGAACCTGGTTGTTCAACTATTGATATATGTCAGAAGCTCCGAAAAGAATACACTAAGAAAATTGAGGCAAGATATTTCATATACAGTGTTAGTTATGTATGTGGTTAAATGTCCATATGAATAGTAGTTTTGTCTTAAATTACAGAATTTGCTGAAAAAAGAAATAAAAAAATCAAAGCATTGTAGAGCTTTTAGAAATGACAGAACTAAAGTTGCTTTCTAAGCTTTTTTCAGTTACATTTATGCACTTAACATTTAAATGATTTTCTTCACCAGATCTGCTTAAAATTTTATCCTGTGCATGATTTCATACAATCCTATGTATCTAAAGTAATGAGCATAGTGATTTAATTTTTTTTCCAAATTATCAGCCCCATGAATGTGATTTACTTGCTAAAGGGAAAATACAAGCCAAAACAATGCATTTGTTCACCTAAGAACAGCTGCAACCTTCGTTCCATGTATACTTTCTCTATCCTCAGGAAATCTGTTTTTCAAGTAATGTATTTCTAATTCTATCTAAAAAAAAAACAAAAAACAAAAAAAACCCAAACCCTTTCCTAAAAGGATAGCAAAACTTTAAAAAAAAAAAAAAAAAAAGGGAGAAAAAAATCTATTATTTTATTTGGTACTATTGCTTTTTTCTTCAAGTGAAAATAATCTGAAAGTAATGTTAAAATACCTTTACAGAGCCGTTCACGGAAAATGGAGCATTTTGCAAAGCAGTCATTAAGAACTGCCAACCAGCATTTGACAACGATGAATCAACAGCTACTTGAATGCAGGTCTGTAAAGAAATAATTATCTTAAAACAATTAAAAATCAATTAATGCATTCTAACCTTTTCTCTCTCTTTTTTTTAATAGGCTCAAGCAGCTGGACAGATTTCATATTGTTATTCTTCAGGAAATTGAGAATTTTGAGAAAGATTCTCAGTCCCTGAATAACATGGAGAAAGAATTACTGGTTTGTTTTTAATTACTTTAGCATGGAGAAAAACAAGTTCCTGTGAAATCTATGGATTACTCATAGGATCTTTCACTTTGTATCATTAATTCTGATTTTTAAAAAACCTTTTTGTCTTCCTTATAGATGACTCAAGTTTCAAATAATGAATTTGAAATGTCAGGATTTGATTATGCTATGCTGTTAAAGTTTCTGTTACTATTAGGTTTTCTTCCTGGAATAAACAACTCATGCTGCTTCATATGGGCTGTTTATGCTATTTCATGAGCCTTATTTCAATTGGCCTGCATTTCAGGCTGTGTGTTCTGAGACAGGTCAGTTGCCTGCTACATGCTGTAATGTAAAATCGATATATAAGTATTCGTGTTAAAACAAAATTTCTTTTCTCTGAGGCCTTTTTCTTTTTTAATTACACTTTGATTATATCAAAAATCTGTTTAAAATGTTGTGGACATACTTCTTCATTTATTTGAAACTTAGAACAAATATACTGGTGAAAAATTTTCTGGTGAAACTGGCTCTATGAAAATGGAATTCCTGAAGCGTCATATCCTGCCATCCAAACTTTTATGTTTGTTTGTTTTAAAGCCTCTAAGGTTACTGTTTACCTACTTCCCATTCTGTGCTGAGCCTATAATTGTAGGTTATAGTATTCAAATTAGATTGTAGTCAGTTCTAGTTTAGAAAATGCCAGTTGCTGTTGGCTGTCATCTGTTAATATCTTTCTTTCCAGACTTTTTGGAAAAAACATAAGCATACCTTAAGTACATTCATGAAAAATGAGCAACAGAGGTTAGTAGGCTTCATTGGTGATGTTTTGAAATTTGCTTTCTGATGTAAATTCAAGATGAAAATTAAGCTACCTTCTATTTTTTATGCAGTTGCTCTCTTCCATAAAGTAAGGATAATAAACGAGATGAGAAAAAGAGATTAAAACAACTATTCTCCAATAGCAGTAATGATGTTAAGACTTATTCACTCATTTAAGTACCATTAGACTACAAATAATGAGATGTACTCATGATATTTGTGAAATGTTCACATATAACAAAGCTATTTTAATTGACTTTTACTTCTTTAGGCTGCAGATCCTTAAAACATCCTTTGAAAAGAACATCCACCATAGTGTTGACTATGAAGAAAATATTTTTACTTCAGAGGTAGTACAAGTTTTCAGTTCTTTTTCTGGTTTTAATCATTTTTATTTCTTCCATTATGCTAACAGATACCATTATTAATTTTTTTTTTCCAAAGAAATTCCTTATTCCTTATAGAATTGAATGAATTCATAGGTATTTTTATAGTTTTTCCTGTCATCAAATACTTGTAATGTAACAATATTCTGTGCTTAAGGGCTAGATTCCACCCATTAGGAGGTGCCTACAATTATCTGTAAAATCACTGCAAGATGAATACTGTATTCTGTGACTCTGTTCACCATGGTTACTCATCCAAGAAAGATCAACTTAGATCCAAACAGTGCATTAAGTATAAGTACCTTTTTATAGGTGCATCTGATGAAAGAAGACCTGAAAGGACTCCAAGAGAAATTTCTTAAAGAAATGGTAAATGAAGTTGTCTTGTCTTCCTTTTTATTTGCTTATGACAATGTAAGTATAGTTGTTTGAACATTAGATTTTACAGCTTTTAGCAATTTAGTGTCCTATCAGAAAAAAAAATATAATAATAAATTAGAATCTAAGTATTACTGGTATTAAATATTTTAAGTCTTTTATGTGAGTGATAAAAGTAGCCAGTATGGATATGCTATTTGATTTCTGAGTCTTAGTATTTTGAATGTTAACATGGAAAAGTATCATATTTCAGATACTTTATAAGCAGGATACTATACACAAGGATTACAATGTGGAAATAAAAAGGTTTTACTTAAAGTAAGTGGTAACTGTAATGCTTTCTGCACAGCAAGAAGAGGAACTGATTAATGTTCGCAGAGGATTGCAGACATTATTTCTAGCAGAAGATGGAAAATTCTGAAGTAGTACTTCCATGTACTTTCCTGAAATTCAAGCTCAATATAAACACTCATTTTTAATACAAAATTTGACTTTTTTTTTTTTTAAGGAAACTACTGTAATGAAAGCATATTTTCCTTAATGAAATTGAAGTATTTTTGCTACAACTTCTCCATAAGACTTATCCCCTTATTAGAAAAAATTGGGATTTTACTGAATCTACTACAATACAATACATTTTTTTTTTTTATTTTTAGCTAATGCTGTTTTTGAAGAAGTCTTTATTGACATTTTTCATAGGTTATTTAACTGAACTTTTAGAGAAATCACTTCAAATTTCACTTCAAATCTATCTCTTGGGTCGTTGTGTACAGAATACCACTTTTCATCTTTTTTCTGATCCAGAATACAATAAGAAATTATTTAAAGATCCAGTCTCATGTGCCAATTTAATGCTATTCATCTGTGGCATTATACTTCAGTAAGAGTTTCTTGCAGAAAATGACTGTAAAATTTTATGGTTGAACTATATTGCAAATATTTATATTAAATATTTCATGAAAAATGTAGCGCGTGTCTTGTTTTTACTTCATTTCCAGAGAGAAAAATGACACAATTCAAAATTCAGTGTTAAGGTAAAAGTTAAAGTCGAAAACTCTTTGACAGTACCTCAAAGAAAATGGGAAATCTTACTAATTTTTTAATTACCTGTGGTAACTAATACAATACAGTCTTTTTTTCTAAGGATTAAGGAAAGTCCATAGTCAGTCATGTATAGTAGCTTGAACTCAGCACTCACTGAGCAATTCTGAAAGTTAGTCTTACTCGCCTTGAGCAAGGGATTTGACTCAGTGACCTTCAGAAAGGTTCTTCCCAGCTTAAATTAATTTATGACCTTACATTAAAATGTTTACTTTTATCTTTATTAAAAATACCCTCTTTATAAAGCAACTTCTTAGATCAGAAATGGCTGTGAGACATTTCCATTCCACATGCACTGAGAGTAGAATGGAGAGTTAGTGCTCTTACACCATGGAGTGGAAGCAGCTTATTGTGAACATATAGTTTTAAATGAAAAATATTTCTTATAAATTAAACTTTAAACACATGAGTCTGTATTCTGCCAGGGAAGAAATGAAATAGAAAATAATTTAGTCTATTCATTCCATCTATGTAACTACAGTGCACACTTCTCTAATTTTTGACCTTTTTAAGCCTGCAATCATTGCCATCCCCACTAGATGGACCTCGTGAGACGCAGAATTTTTTACTGATCTAATCTGTGTTTTAAATATTTTCTCTTAACTGTACAGGGTCTTAAAAAGTAATTTTACAGCCCAAGTTCTTTCTTTTACACTGCACACAAATTGGAGAAAATAATATTATTTTTAGTAAGAACTTTTTAGTAAGAAGTATGAAATTGTACTATCCATCCTCTGGTCTTTACTGAACCCCATTAACTTCTAAAAATGTTGAGCAAATACAATCAAATTCGACAAAGATACAAATACAGATCATCATGATGAAGTATTCACAAAAGCACTACTCGTCTTTTAGTCTGTGGTTTGGAAAATCCAAGGTCGTTCAAAGCAGACAACTAAAATAACAGAAACTGTGTGCTGGAGGACTGTTTCTTTTTTTCTTTGGGTAAAGATCAGCACAGGGAAAATGGCCTCCCTGGGCTAAGCATACCTTCAGTGAAGAGTATCTTAAGTTCTAACAGAAGCAAGCACACTACAGCGCATGCAGTCTCCAAACAACTTGTTAGATTTGCCCATCAGTAGACTAGAGTGACATTGGTCAGCTGACAGTGGTTGTGTGTGGCTCTGAAGTAGTCACAATTTTATGTCTCTTACCAGACAAAGCAGAAAGGTTAGGATGCTTGTGATGGATGGACAGCTGAGGATGTGGGGAAGAACCTAAAGCATGTTGCTGTATAACTACAAGATAGCTAAGTGGAAGCAGTAATACAGCTCATAGGCACTATTTGGAATTTAAAAACTAAGATACCCTTAAAATATTTATTGTATTTTTTACATCCTTTGAATGTATGTTACACGTTTTTATCAGTGAAGGTCTGCACTGCTGCTAAACAGGCATGTTACTTTCGTGGACTATTGGTTAAGTCTGTAGTTAACGGTTCCTAAGCTAAATGATGTGGTTCTGCCTATGAAACACTTCTCTCTTTCCTTCTTACCTTTTTTTGTACATTACACCTGGAATATAACTACCAATAAATATTGCATTAATAAAAAAATGTTGATAAATATAATGAACAGTATGTTAAAAGGTCATTTACATATTTCTGTGAAAAGCCAAGTTATAAAACTGCAATTAATAGAAAAAAAAATCTTTGGATCAAGTATTTGGGTGATTCAAGTCTTTGATAAGTAAAACAAACATTAAAAAGACGTACAAAACTACAGCTAGTTTCAGAGCAAGCTGAATTATCTGTGTCAATTTGATTGGTCCAGGGCGTGACATCTCCCATGAAACTGATCCCAAGATCAGTTTCTTCTAGTGCTGCCCTTAGTGATGCATATGTTGTGTTACACTGTATGTTCTTACCTTCAGTTCTTAAATATTAGTTTACCTGAAGTGTAATACTATTTATATTCTTGCATTCCCACACTGAGCAGCTGAAGAGAACCGAACGTCCACCTGCTGTTTGCAGTTTCTATTTACTAGCTGGCAGCAATTCAGTAGTTGCCTATACAAACAATTTTACGTACCTTTACTTTCTTGATTATTTTCATGCTTCATGGCTCCATGGAGATCATCTTAACAAAGCTGTAACACAGCGCCCTCTTCAGATTTCTGACATTGAGTCACTTTCTAAAAGGACAGCATTTAAAACACCTGCAGAGAAATTTTTGTCTTGGGACTTTGCATCATTTTGTTGCTGTCCCATAAGGCATCCTTTCCAGGTATCAGTGTATTTTTTCTTTATTTCTTTTGTTTGTTTGTTTTCCTTGAGAAGAATTCTCAGATGTTTCTAGATGTCAAGCATTATTAGAAATGTCTAGCTTTTATATTTTTCTAAACCAATTCTATTTGCTTATCATCATTTAATAACTTCTTTCCTTTTACTATCAAGAAATCATTAAACTATATATATACATTTTTACTATTAAAAACATTAAAATAATATGTTTCTTAAGCATGAAAGTACAATTTCATATAAATTGTGTATCTGTGGTTGTGCAAATTAGTAACTTCTAGTGATATTAACTGAACTTATCTGTCATTCTTTAGAGGTCTGAAAGTACTGTGTAATGACAACATGGTATGCAAAGGGCCTGGTGAAAAAGCTGATATTACATAAGATGGGGGTCGTTAGCTAAAATGATCTTTTTGAAGATTCTCTGTTGATAAAGAAGGAAAACGATCTGGTGCATAATAACTGAAATCCCTTCCCAACTGTCCCTGGGAAAAAACATCTTCAGGAAACATGTTCATTTCCTGCAATAAGTAGTCGTTTAATTAAGGAACAAAAGTAACAGGAGTCAAAAATGCTTGCAGCTGTGTTTGTTAGACAATATATAAAAAAAGAATGAAATTATAATACATTAAATTAGTTTTTAGAACATGAACTTAAGCGTCTTACAAACTAATTGTGGTAAGTTCAAAATGTCTCGTCAACGTAATACTGAATGACAGTGCGTCATGTCCATTATGTCAGAGGCCTTGGAATGGTAAAGCCTGTACATGCACATCTCCTTTTCCATGATAGACTGCAAAACAGTTTAAAACAAGTGGTAAAGGAGAGTAGTAGGTTCTTTCAAGTAGTTTTACTTCAGTCTTTTTCAGCAGCTAATCCCATTCAACAGGCCATTGCTCTTCTGGCTTCAAAGCGACGAACATCTCTGGTGTTTCCCTCTTTATTTAAGTGCTGCAGAGTTTTCATCCGCAGTCCTCCTTTCTCATAAACATCAAGGTATCCAGGACTGAACATTAGGGAAAGATGATTCCCCAACGTGTGTTCAGCAGCAATATCAAAAAGTAAGGGCAGATTCTTCTCAGAAGAAAATTTCTATGGCCTGTGAAATCTAGGACAAATAAGAGACATTTTTAAACTACTTCAACATTTAAAAAATATATAATTTAAAAAAATTCTGGTTTAGATTATTAACTTTCTTAAAATCAATGTTCGTTCTCTTTAAAGGCACATTAACAGTATTGTAGGATATTAGCAACTGTAAGCAAGTTTAATTTTTGCTGACACATTTCTACATGTATGGAATGTCATAACTGTAGTGCAGTTACAGTTCTCAGGGTCCAGCCAAGCCATTTTGTAGTTATCGGGGACTGCAAATGTGAAACATATGTGGAGCTTGTTGGTTGTATTTTTTTTTCCTTTGGGAGTCAGGCCACAGTTTTCATTGCCAGTAACATTCTTTACTGTGCCATGATCTTACTATTTTGTAAGAATAAGGCTAGTGCTTTGGAAAATAGGAGAATATACTGTTAGATTAATACATGACAGTCTCAAATTCTGTCTGGAATTTATATGCTGTTGCTTTGTAGGTGTGTTCTCTTAGCTGAGTGCAATTGAAGTCCCGGTCACTTGTAATACTTTAGCAGTAATTGTAAATTGTAAGTCTGTTTGCTCAAATATCCTGACTAAATTTGAAAGTGCATCATTGCTTAAATTTCCCATGTAATCACTTACTTAGGAGAAGGTATTTTTCAATTCTAGTCTTAACTGCACTCTTTAATATTTTCCTTGTATTCCACTCTGTCAATGCAATGATATTTTGTCATACACATTGAGCTCTACAATGTGAAAAGGGCTCTAAGAGTTGCATGAACACTCTAGAATTCTATCACCGTAACATTTAGATTAATGCATTGTATTATGACTTGTGTATTTGCCTAGATCACCTTTTCATTGACCATGCCAAGCTCAATTAAGATCAGATTAACTCTGGTTCAGAAACAAAGATGGAAATGCTGGTGTGCCTTCCAGAAAATGGGACTACACACCAAGTTCCTAAGTACAGTGTTAGGCAACTTATTTTAGAGAATGCTTACAGACCTGGCAAAAGTACACTGTGCTATCAGCAAGTCCCAAAACCGTGTTTTAAGAGTAACAGGACTCACTTAACAGACATCGCAAAAATTGTACAAAATAACTGGTTTCTATTTAAATTTTTCTGTAAGCGACAAGGTCTTTTTGCATGGAGCTTAATGGCTTCTCTCACAGTTACCATCTGTTGGAAAATTCCAGTGGTTTCATGAATGTTTAGACATAAACCTGTGATAGTGCTGTGATGAGGCAAAGGCAAGACTGGCTAGACACACAGTGGCCCAGCCACTCGGGCAGTGCCAAGAGTCCAAGCCAGTTTTCTGTCTTGCTTCTGCTTGTCTGCCACTAACTGTGCTTTTCAGGACTGCACTTTCTAGTAGCAGTTGGACTGCTGTTCAAGTGATGCAAATCTACAGGTTCCATCTTCTATGCCAAGTCTATTATGTATTATATATGGGGATTACTCCCCTGCTAATGGGGGAATCAGAGTAGTATGTAATGATGTTGCATTTAAATAGCAAGTTTTTTGTTTTGTTTTGTTTTTTTGCTGTTATACCCTACATTTAAATTTTTGCCATAGCTTTTGAATCTTAGGTGCAAAGAATGCAAGCTGACTGATACTCTTGACATGTGGGGACTTCTCGGTACTTGCTAATCTAAATTTATTTTTTAATCAGAAAAGCCAGCCTCTGAAATGAACGAGAAATGCATCCATTTTCTTTCAAAATACAGTTTCCTATACACATTCAGCATGTAAGACCAAAATCTACAGATTCAGGACTCAAAGAGACTGTTTATTATCAAGCAATGGAAATAAATAGCTGGAAGTCTGACCTTGTCAAATGTTTACTTGATGCATGTACTTCCATTTCATTACTTTTGTATTCATTTAGCTCTTTCCGAATTGCTGCCTAGGAATTGAAAATAGAAGAGAGTTAACAAATAATAACAATTTTGTACTTATAAGCACTGTAAAATACCAGAGTCACAAAGCAGAACATGAGTTTCATTAGGCAGAAATAATAGGTGTTGTGTACAGCAAGGCATACTATGCCAGTAGGGATGCTGAATATTTAGGTTGTATAGATTGCTGATGATTTTATGGATTGCTAGAGAAAAGCTAATATGGGAAAAGATAAAATATTATTCCTTTTCTATGTAAGTCTTCTAAAGCCATTTATTACACTTCTTACTTGGGAAATACTGGAATGAAGAACGAAGAATTTGATTTCCGCATCTCAGACCAAAGCAGTAAGTAATCCGGCCGTGTATTTGCCATCTTATCCAGTACTTATCCTACCATCTGCACTTGTTCTATTTGCTGCATCCCTGAAACTTCAAAACTCCTTATTCAGCAACTGTTCTAGCTGGAATCATGCTGAACTCTTTTGGTTGTATCTCAGGTACTTAGATGTGAAAATTAAATTCACATGTAAATTAATTATGTGGCAGTTATATGATGGAGCAGAAACAATTGCTTGTTTATGCTCATGAAAATGAAAGATCAACCAACCCCATGAGTATTCATAGGAAACAGGAGAGGAAATATTGCATGTTTCAAAACATAGTGAAGGGCATTTGCACGTCTAAGAAAAAAACTTCCAGTTTGAGGATGAATGTTAATATTGTGTGCTCACTGGAAGTGGTTTTGAGTTGCAGCCTAAAGCATGAAGAAGGACTGTATCCATCTTTCTCTCCCTCCCCGCATCAATGGATAAGCTGACCTTTATAGTACTAAATAAGCATTTTTTTATAAATAGCATTTTTTATGACAGTATATATTGGTCAGTGTGTTTACAGCATATCAAATAACCTGAACATTTAGAGAGGTAAAATGTCCTTGCAGAATCCAAAATGACTTTTTACACAAGCCAAGAAGAAAGCAATAATATTTTAATTATGTCAGTACCTTATCAGCTGCTGATAGTCTTGTCCATGGTTTATCTGCTCGTCTGTCATAGTCCTGTGCTTTTGCCACTTCTACATAATCACTGAATCGAATCAGGATCTTTCTGTCTCTTAGTTCATCTACTGTAGGTCTCTGGTTAAGCTGCATTAAATAGTTTTGTAAAATAGAGCCAATATTAATAACCAACATTTCAAGAAACTGTGCAATATTTTCTGCCTGCCATCTTAGCTTAGTGTGCATTTATGTGTCTGAATAAAAACACCTTGGAAATTCCATGGAACCATTAAGTTCTTTAGACTATTGTTATGAGAGTAATGATTGTTTGAGTTGAGGTGTGGGCTGCAGCACAGTGGCTTTATAATGGAGAAAAATGAAAATATTTTGACCTTGAAATTTATAAATTGCATAAATTTAGGATAGGCAAAGGAATGATAATGAATTTGTTACATATTTAATGTAGGGTTTCTCTACTGCATTCAGCAGCAGATTGTGCAAGGCTTTCAGGACCAGACCAGTTTGGATATAACAGGTTATTGGCATATTTGACTTATAATTCTAAAAGGGTTTCCTGGGAACAGAACAATAACAAGATTTCAGAACACCTTAAAATGCAAAGAGAAACATATTGTGGGAGCACTTCTGGTGCTCAGCAGGGAGCCAGTCCAGCTCTGCTACAAAGAATGAAGTACTGCTTTTATAGCAGTATAGCTGTGAAATATGCAGAGTGCAAGCAAATACTATTTTTTCATTTAAAATTTCTATGTAGATTTTCTATCAATTCTAATAGCTGAGACATGATAGATATTCATAGACACCACTATCTCAGGCACTGCTGAGGAGGAAGTACAGTGTAATAGTGACCTGGGTGACGGTTCAGTGTTTTACTAGCTTTGTAAAAGCTAATGGAAGGTACTGCAAGATTTTACCTTTCTTGTCAGTCTTTGTTTGATTTCCCTTCTTTCTTCCTGTTCGGTTTGATCGTTTCGTTCTACAGAGAATATAAAAAGGATGATTTTCTTCATGAGGAAGAACAGTGGTTTCCAAGGCAATAAGAATTACATCACATAAAAATTAGTAGCTGGCTCTTAGCTGTCTGTTTTCTTAGTTCTGTACACCTCTGGTTCTCTACTAGAAGGTACAGTCACCCCTCTGTGAGGACAAGGTACTGGTGCCAATGACAGCTTTTCCTGAGCTCTGAACTCCAGTTCTGATTTCATAAGCCAACATTTAGATTTAAGCAGCCACACCAACTCTCAAATTGTATGAACTTGAGAAATAAAATCAAAATGTTCCATAGTTAATCATCTTTTTTTTTGTATTCTCTGTTTTGCTGGAGCCATTATGTTGCAGTAGATGCTGAAAAGACTTATTGCAGGAGCTTCAGGGAAAGTAATGTTCTGCCCTGTATAACCTTAATTCTCAGGCTACATCTTTAGATGGTCACACTGGCACAGTAGTTATCTTTGACTTGCATGCTTTTTGTCTGTGCCGCTAATATTCGAACCCCTTTATCCTCACAAGTTTTCTTTTGTAGCATTCCATTCTAACCTAAGCCAGCTAGCTTTTGTGTGTTGTTCCTATTAGCATTCAAGCCGTGATAACTCCTACACACTGGGTCTAAAAATAGAGTGGAGTGCTGTAACACAGTGTGAAATATATCCTTTGCCTTGGGATACGAGGTAATGGCATTTCTATTTCTAGTACTATCTGTTACTAAATTGAGGCACGAGTCTGTGACCTGAACAAAGCTGAAGACCTAGAGAAAAATGTTTAACCACTCTGGGATTCTCTAGTTTATTATACTTCCAGTATTAAAAATAATGTGTGTGCTTTAACTTGCCTTAAAAAGACACTAGCAGTGCAGATGAGTTTCCAAAATGATATTTTTAGTAAGGAAGGATTCTGTATTTTTACGCTCATTTGATTACAATGAAATGCCAGCATAAGCATCAGTACAGAGTAACACAGCAGTGCACAGCCACAACTGGCTGTAGCAGAAATGTAAATCATATGAATATAAAATATTGTAACATGCCATATCAAAATCCAGTGGCAAGGCAATAAAAACAGAGACTAGAGCAACCAAAATTAGTGCTGTCTCAGGGACTAGAACTTGTTTAAGTGTGAAATGTCTGAAAGGAGAATGCCTTAAAAAGTAGAGCGTATTCTAAGATACAGAAATTTTTGCAAGAACTTATTAATATGCTTGACTACACTTTAATTCACTCATTTTAGAGTATTGTGTATGTTCATATCTAGATATTTCTATTAAAAGAGAATAACTTCCTGTGGTATGGTGCCTTTTCACATATCACAGTCAGAGATGCACTGAAAGAATTCCAAAATAAAAACCACAAATATAAATTTCTGATTGGAAAATTCATTTTCAAATTTGAATATACAAAACATTAGATGGTGACCCTTTTCTGTGATACATTCAGACGTGCTCAGTGCTTATTCCCAGCTCCAAGAAAATGCCAAATGTGAAAACATGAGAAATAATTCATCTGGAAAATATAAAGCAAGATAAGATAGGAACTGCTAGCAAAGGCAATACAAAATTCAAGCATTATTACAGAGACAAACCAGAGAGGTTTTCCCTATCAGCATCACTCTGCCTACACACAGCTACACTCATTAGGGAGGGCTGACTTTATAAATCTCAGTAGAGAGATGCTCCCAATTATGAAATGACATATGTAGTACAGTAATTCATTTTTTCTTCTCTGTGAGTTATTTGGGGAATTCTTAGCTGTGCATAACACTGAAACAATTCCTGGTGATAAGAATGAACCGGGGATTTTGCAGTGTGATTTAAGAGATGCTGCGTTCTTGAATGTCAGTGTCAGCTTTCTGCTGCGCACAAGAACGTGTGTGAACACCTGGGTCTTGATTTTAGTTGTGATGGTAAACCAGCAGTGTTTCTATCAGTAAAGCAAAGGATGTAGAAGTTCAGCAAAACTGTAAGAAAGCGTTGGCTTTACATTTTCTTTAGCAGAGTGTGTTATTAAGAGATGTTAGGAAACTTATGAGTCAGCTGTACAAACCCTTACAAACTGTAGGATGCTGAAGTGATTTTCACTGAAGAGTATTTATGTTGCTACATCTTTGCATGTCAGACCCAGTGCAGGTGCTTAAAAACCATAACAAGAATTTCTACATTCACACTAATATAAGGAAAGTTTGCAAATTTCCACATTCATTCACAACTGAACCTAGAGTTGTTGTATCAGTCCAGCCTTTAAGATTACTGCTGTCACAGCTTAGTGATAACTTCAGTTCTTGACAGATTCTTAACTTTTTATATAATGGAACAGGTAACTGGAATAGAAGTCACTGTGATCTCAGGCAAATCTGTATAAAGCCTGAGCAACTGAACTGAAGTCAATGGATTTGCTTTGTGTCAGGAGCTCCTTTAAATGAGATACAAATCTAGACCAGTATGTTTAGCCAGCATTCAGGAAATATCTTTAATTCTGCTTTATCTTCTTTCTGCTTTATCTCTCTCTAAGCTCATTATACGAATGTATTCAAACTTTTATTATCAAAGCTTGTCAGTTTAACCCAGATTAAGGATGTAACCAGCATTCTTCAAAAAGTAAACATAAAAGAACAGATTTTTTTGGTAAAGATCAGCCCTGCCTTAGGGAACTAAATAATAAAAAGAAAAATCACCTAAAAACAGGTCTTAAAGGAGATCTAAGGCACTGACTCTTGAGAATCTGGTTTCACATTTCAGAATCTTGCGTTAATGTCTTTTTTCTTATCTCTTGTGTAGCTGACAGGTAAATTTAGGCCAAGTTCATCCATTCACATTTTCAAAGAATGCACCCTGTTTCTCATTTAGCTGTGCACATTTGCATCCAATTTAAGCATGCACAACGTATGCTTTGGAAGAGTACTGAAAATGTAAGTTGACTGTGGAATCCCTTTATGTCAAAAGTGAAATGAAATCTACAATAACTTTAATAGCAACTGCATAACTTTTTCCTTTAAACTAGGAAAGTTCCAAGACATTAAATTTTAGGTAACAAAACGTGGGTAACTTTTTTTTTCTAAAGAACTTCACATTGATAATAAAATACGAATTAAATACCAAAGACAACATTGTTTCTATGACATATGCCACACAGTCACATTATATGTGGCCATATAGATATTGCATTCATGTTTCATGAGAAGCAACCCATTATCACATCATTCCATCATTCTGCTATTGGGGTGCTGTGCTGTTTGTTTGCTTTTTACTTTCAACACTAACTAAACCACAAAAACAACAGAAGCAACATTCTTTTCCTTCTAGCAGGAAACTTCTCTCATTCTCCTATCTCAGACCCCATCACAGAGAGAATTTCAGAGCTCTCTCTCCATCTAGATCAGAGGATTCCCAATGCATCTATCACCTGTTTGATACCTTGGCTGTAACACCAATCTCAAGGAAAAGAGTTTCGAGTTTCTGCCCTCTGTTTATTTGAAAGACATTGAGCAACATTCTCCTGTAGCAGTATTTATAATAGGCCTGGAATTCTCCCTCTATAAGTGTTACTATCTCAGAATGATAGTTCTTGTCTTTGGAAATGTCCTCACACCTTTGCAAGGATGCTTTGTCCATTCCCCTTTAGCCAACACAGTCAATGGCTTCAAAAATGGCAGTCTGTGTGTCATTGCACTGTGTGACACCTGGATGCTACTCCCCTCTCAGACACCCATAGCAGTGTATTCACAATATAAATTATTTCAAAGCTGGAATTTAAGCAAGACCCTCTTTTCTGTACTAAACTGCATTCCCTTAGCAAAGTGTAAATTCTCATTTCTGCAACATTTGAAACCCAGAGCATGCTAAACATGAAAACTTTTAGGTACAGAAAATAATCCCAGTAAATTAATATATCTTCAAAAAGATTATGTTTCACAAATGTTATTGCTGTTTCAGCAAATATATAAAATATTTTAAGAAGAAAGTACTCACGTTTAAGTATATTTCTTCTTTCTAGCTCCTCAACAGCAGGTCTTTGGCTGAGTCGCCTGCGGAAAAACACCAAAATCACATTTTGTACCATGCCTGTTCTTTGGAAAGCCTGCAGGATTCCAAGTTCTGGTTTGTGTTTTCCTTGTGTGTGTTTATGGGTAGGAGGAGAACACAAAATCCTTCTCCAGGACTGAAGGAGAAAAGAAAAAGAAAATCCCAAACCCAAGATTCTGGTACCAGAACGCCTTCTTGTATAATTTTTGCCAAATGTCAGCAATGCAGGTAGAAGTTCTCCTCTAGTTTGCACTGCTGCTGGTAGAATGCTTCCTCATAACATGCATCCTTTTCACCACACTTTCCAGACAGTCAGATGGAATCAGTGCCCTCCAATGGTTAAATTCACTCTTGAGAGAAAGGGTTAAGGTGGTTTTCAAAGGAGTTTCACAGTCATCTTCTGTGGCTGTCGCTGCTTCTACCTTTTAATCTCTGTAGCAGCAGGCTTCCTTTTTTTCTAGTAACACCAGTGATGCATTCTGACAAATGCAGACTTGCCAGAAATAAAGCTTTCCTGTGGTTTCCTGACTACACATCTAACAGACCAATCCAGCAGCTCTCCTCCTGCCTACTGAATAAAATTCGTGTGCGGCTCACTGCCTCATGCTGTCTGAACGGAGTGTCTTGTGCAGTTTCACCTCCCCTTTCTGTAGTGCTGCTTCAGGATTGAGTCTTCAAATCATATGATCAGTGCCATAGCGATTTTATTCTGCATACTAAATGAGATTTCCCCATGAGACACTGCCAATATCTGCAGAGAATCTCAGGTAATGGAACCCCTCCCCTAGGCAGACAGACACACACTGCATTTGCATTTGCTAGCGTTCAAGCAATAATCCAGCAAACAGATCAGAAGCAGTTTATGATGCTTCCTGCTCTGTGTTCTGGCAGCATCAGGGATTCTCATTGTCTCCTCTGTGGCAGGTGTTACCAAGCCAGAGACTGAAGTTACAGACAAAGCAATACAGCAGGACCACACTGCAAACCACGGTTGCAGTAATTATCCCTTAACTGTGCACAGAAAATAAAGGAATGATGATAAAGTGATGCTATACCAGGGTCTGTATTTTACCAAGTATACAGGAAATGCAAAAAAATAAAAATAAATAAAAATGAGGGAACTGTTAAAGAGCAAGTATCTAATTCAAATTTCTCCTTGTCTCCCGAGCCTGACCAAATTACCTTTGTATTCAGCTCTGTGTTCATATATTATAAGACCAACAGCACAAAATACGAATGCCACTCCTTATCCTTTTCTAACTCCCCTGCAATCACTGCAAAGGCCAAATTCTGTTCTCATCTTTGGCAACAGGAACGCATCACAACTATACCAGGCTTACACCAGCAGAGAACTTACATCGTGAGCTGTTGTACTTGCAGACACCTGCAACCTAATGCTCATTCTTCCCACCTCATCTCAGATTTTTCTCTAGGTCTCTGGATTTCTCTTCAGAGTAATGAGCTGGATATTCCAGCACTGGAATATGTAATAATCCAAATTGAAACAGAAATGATGCTGAACTGAAGGATTTAAAAGTGTATCTTTGTTACCCCTTCACTCCTCCCTCCTCTCTCATTTTCCTTAATGTCTCAGAAATTATGCAGCTCTGGCTAGGTTTGTTTGAAGGAGATCAGTGCGCATTTTATGCTATAACTCAGGGAAGAGTGACTTACTCACATGCTGGTCACATGCCTGCCTATCAAGCTATTCCTAATTACAGCCCTTCCATGCAAGATCTGCAGATTCTCCAACAATCTTCCATCAGAATTCTGAGATCCCCTTTAAACTGAGAGATTAAAAGCCTAATGGAGAATGAAGTGAATGCTCTGTATATTTGTACATACACTGTTACTGTATTTACGTTGGTTCATTATTTAAAGACCTATTTCTTTCTTGACTTTGATAAATACATGGTTGGTGCCCAGAGATAATGTTATTTCTGTGCACAACTTCAGCTTTACCCCAAGGAAAGGAAAAGATGCAGATCACACACAGACAGAAATATATGCATGCACCATACAATACTGCATTTCTGTGTGAATTTTTCAGAGATGTGAACAGCACTTTCAAACTTTTATCACAGCCATAAAACCAGAAATGGACTTTTCTATCAGGGAAAGTGGGGACAGGGTGAAAACACACCTGAAGCCATGATGTAATAAGGAGGAGGCAACACTGCTGACATCTGTTGCCACTGAGGTGCAATGGCTTCTTGTATCTACCTGTTACATCAACATTTCTGTTCAGAAGATGCTTCCAGCTGCTGTAAAACCCCTTCCATCTGCTTTACCTGCCATGAATGCTGCACTGCGGCCAGCCCCAGCTGGTTCCCAGACAAAATGCAGGGAGATGGTGAAGACAAAGGGCCGTGTATCCTGCACCAGGGGCTGCTGACTGTGCTCAGGGGAAGCAGCTGTGAGCACAACTCAGACAGGTGAGGGCTGGGGGGACTGCAGGTCCCTGCTGAGCTGCACTGGAGTACAACAGGCACTGTGTGGCTCACTGTGCTCTCCTGTGTTCCATGTGCTGTGCTGCATTTTGGTTTTACTGTTAATGATTTCTCCAAAGTTGTTAAGACACAGAATTCCACCACTCTGCATTGTCCCCTTTGCAGTGAGCTCAGGGCCCTCCCTCATGGCCACACTGCCATGTTGGAAGTGCCACCACACGGCGGGCAGCCTGGCCCTGGGAAATGGCATCCTGCTCTCCTCTTCCCTTCGTTTGAGAGCAGGCCGTAAGGCAGCTGCTGAGAGAGACTGACTCCAGAGAGGGGATGCTCGAATCTCTTACAGTTTAAAAAAAGGGAAACTCTGGCAATATTATGGTTATTGGAAATCTTTGTACTGCAGCCGGTGTGTGATCCCAGAGGATGAAGCAGGCACAGGGCACAAAGGAGCCTTCACAAAGGCTAAGTACCAAACTCCCAGTGGACTCTACTCTACAGTGATCTCCCCAAGTTTTACACGAAGAGAATGCTGGAGCACAGAGCTGCAGGCCATTTCGGAGCACTGTGCTGATTCGTTTCCTGGGAGTTTAGCAAAGCACCTGCACCTGGGGATGGGCGGCTGCAGGGCTCCTGCCCTCCCCCAGCCTGACCTTATGCTGCCCCTCAGCCCTGGGGGTAGGAGCAGTGCAGAAGTCTGAAGGGAACCTCTGGTGTGGATGTGAGACAAGCAAGATGAGGATGGGTGAGTCCTGTGCTTTCTATTTCTGTCATGTTTTTATGTGGGGAATTTTGACCCTGGTGTGGCTTGGGCCATCTCTGTGAGGTAACTGCAGGCTGCTGGGAGCTCTAATGTAGCACACTGCCCCTGTCCCTTCACAGTATTGCTCTCTTTTCAAGTGAATTAGGCTTAGATATGTATTTTCTGGTACTGAAAGGAGCCTCTGGTTCATAGTGCTGTATTCTTGGGAAACACTAAGGTCTGGGTTTGGGTTTTTCTGAATTATCTGCTAAGGCATGAGTGTTCCCTCTGCGCAGCTCCACACAGGCAGCCATTTCTGCAGCTTGAGGGCTCTCAAGTAACTTGCGGGCAAATTCTGTCTCTGTCCAGTCTGCACACAATGTGTCTGTTATGCTATGTTTTGCATTATCTTCAGGAATTTGCTTCTCCTTCAACCCCCCACCCCCCAATTTACACAAAAACGTGACAAGAACTGAAGGAAGCAGAGCTGAATCTGCAGTGCCTGAGCTGAGGTGGCTGCAGCTGCCTCACAGAGAGCACGCAGGGCTGGAGGCACTGATGTTGCTTCCTTGTGAATGGTGTCTGTATGTGGTTCAAAGCTTGCAGTTACGTTTCAGCAGTGCTACAAATCTGGGTAGAGATCAAAAGGTTGAATCAAAGGATTCAGAATCTGAATGTTTTGTCCTAATGAATGATAGAGTAGTTGCCTAATGAATGATAGAGTAGTCTGGGGGCTGTGTGTGACCAGCCCTTTGAGCTGAGAAGAGTGACAAAGCTTATGTGTTACATTTGTTTTGCACAGACCAACAGTAAGCCTTTAAGTTTGGAACGAGTTCTGGGGGGTATTCTCAGCTCGTTTCCAGACTGTTTTTCTTAGTTAACTGCTTGAAAAGACAAATGGATTAATGTATGCATATGTGTACTCTCATATCCTGTGCAGTGCATCTCCTGGGTGACAGGAGCAGCTCTGCCAGCTGTGCCTGGCTCTGAGTGCAGCCCGCAGGTGTGCCCATGTGTGCTCCTGCTGTCAGAGCACCTCAGGTGCTGAGAATCTGCGTGTGGTTTGAGGATATTTGTTTCCTCCATGCAGCGTGCACATGGGAATGCTGTAAGGTTCGTGGATGCTCTGTGCTGGCTCTGAAAGGGGCAGTAAATGTATGCATGTCTGGCTATTTCCCTTGATGCACATGTGTGGTGCACAGCTGGGGCAAATAGGCCGTCCAGGGAGATAACGAGCCCGGCCTGCTGGCCTGAGAAGTGGGAAAGTCTCACTTGGCAGGTCTGCTGCAGCCCTCCTCTGCAGGAGCCTGACTTGAGGTGCCTCTATGTAACATGTCGGACACGTGTGTGGGTACAGATGCTGGACTTGGCTTCCAGGAGAAAACCACTAATTGCTCATCCCCTTCAGAGTAAGGTCACATGTCCTGAGCCCAGTGACTCTCACACGTGTCTGTGAATGATGATCAATGTTTACTTCGCACAGTCAGATTCTCCTTCACGTTCAGAGAAACTGATGCCTTAGCACCAGCATTACACAAGGTTGATGATATTGGAGTGTTACAGGTGACTGAATCCTCAGCAGTCTGAGGATGTGCGTATCACTTGGATCCCAGGGTCTGCTATCAGATGGGCTATGCATCAATATGTCTTACAAGCAGGAGAGTGCCAAGTTTTCTGTCCTCATAGTTAACCTTAGCAATATCTTTTGTCTGTTGTGGGAACTGCAGCTCAGCAAAGCCACAGTGAGGTGTGTCACTGGTGCATTTGCAGATATGGGTGGAGAACAGCTGAGGAAAGACAAACAGGCAACAGGTACAGCCCACCCATCTGTGCAGGGGGCTGAGCTCAGAGCCACTCCACCCTTACCAGCTCCTCTTGCCAGTTTGTGGAGTCTCAGCTGTTCACAGACCCTGTAACCATTTAGCAGAATGGACTTCAAGAAGCTTGTGTTGTTGGGGTTTCTCATCTGTCCCCCAAATGTGCTTCATTGTTTCACAAATGTATTTCTGCATAGTGTACATCTTTATGATTTAATTGTCATAAAACTAAATTTCTTTCATGTTCATAGCTGAAGCCAAAACATGCGCTTTGGAATCCCTTTTCTGCTTGTCCTTATTTAGGGCCACATGCATCTGATAATCTCTTACAGAGCGGGGGGGGGAGGGCTCACACGTGCATTTGCCCATGGACTCCACACTAACAAGCACACAATCAATCCAGCCACCAGTAAGTGAGCTGTAGCCAGCAGCAATCACATTGATTGTCTCTTGTGGCAGGTAGCTCTGCAGAAAGAGTCGTGAGGTTTTGCAAGGGATGGTGGGGAGGATCCCTCTCACAACAGAGCTCGAGCCCAGCCGGGAAATGGGATCAGGGAGGAAAATGAGAGTGTCCTGTGTCTGCTCGTGAAGCTACCTGTGCCTGCTTCCCATCAGGGGGGAGTCTCTGTCTCTTAAACTGGCATCTCTGTTATCAGAACATCATGTTCAATTCAATGAGAAATTTATTTTCATCCTTCCCATAAGTGGCTGTGAGAAGGATGTGTGCCAGGGCTTTGAATCACCCACGCGCTGAGCGGTGGCAGTGCAGTGCTGCCTGCAGAGTACAATTATGGGTAGTAGTAAATCCTTGGTGGGAGGGACTTTGCCTTTTACAGACTTTGTTCTGTACAAAATTAGAAGGCAGGCAGTGAAACACAAACTTGTTTCACCCTCAAGGCAATTTTGGAGCACATACAAAGTGATAGCTGTGTCGTGCCAGCATTTCCTGTAACAGTAGTTGCTATTCTCTGATAGTAGGAGGCTGAAGAACAATATGAAAATGAGGACTTGGTATGGTCAATTCAGCAGGTTGATGCCAAAGCCTTACTGCTTTAAAATTGCCTGATATTTGTATCTGTTCTTCTCCCAAGCTATTTTTTACATTAAAAAAAAAAATGAATTGCTTTTAGTTACCCAGAAGAAGATGCTGGATAAATGTAATGGCCATATATTTTGCCTTAATTATGCATCTTATTCATTTAGTTGGCTTTCAGTTCTGTTCGGATTTTCAAGGCTGTAAATCAGCAAAAGTTCAGTTAATTATGTTGGCCCTCGTCTCTCAGCCAATTACAGTTGTCCATCATTATAGTTCCTATAATAAACACACTGTGCTGAGTAGTTTGGATTTCAGTGGGAATGAAAACTACATACTTTCCTGGCATGACCCTTGTACTGAGATCCTGGTAATGCCCCAAAGGACCTGCATCCTTGTAACAGCCTTACTATTGCACAGTGCTGCTTAGTGATGAGCACAGAGCCAGTGCCTAATTATGTGAGAGTATTCCAATGGTGAAGCCTATACAGTAATCACTGCTTTCACTGCCTGTGAAAGTCCTGCAGCATTTGACCTTTGGTTGCATACTTGTTTTTTTCTGGAGGTGTGAGGAAGAAAGGCCAAACGCAGCTGGAGTGCAGAGCCAGTCTTATGGCCCAAAGGCCTGCTGCAACGTCAGGTGAAGATGCCGAGCATCCTTCCTTCACCTTCTGGAAGCTTTTGCTTTAGTGCCTCTCTCAATCTTCACTTGAGGACTCTTGGAGGATGCTGTGCTGTGTTCCAGGGCTGATGAAGAGTTTCAATTTTAAACTCAGCTGTTATTTAATAAATAACATAGCTTAGTTCTGTTGTGAATATAATATTTCAGAGCAGGAATCTCATCCTCTCCCTTCCACCTGCTTTTCTCTTGGGTCTAAGGGAGCTGCTAGACAGTGTTTCTGTCCTGTTTGTAACACAATTACAACATTTAGTCATTAGGGTGATGAAATTACATCTGGTTATTCAGCTGAGGACACACTGCGAGGCTGTAGTTAGAGCATTTCCTTTTGTAGCAATGTCATTGTGAGCCACACCACCACTCACTGCTGCATCTCCTTCGCCATGCAGCTGGACAAGGAGAAGGTTTGGGGAATACATTCAAGCTAAAAATAGCTCAGCAAGAAAAACTGCTGAAAGAACATGTTCTTCACATCACAGCTTGAGTGGTGCAGGCTCCCACTGCAACTCTGTGCTGGAGGCTGATGAGGGCTCAAGGCTGTGTGTACTAAAATATATATGTTGAAGGGTCTTCCGACTGAAATCACAGACTGGTTATGATCTAGGTCACACTGTGCAGGTCAGACTGAAGAAGGTGAATAGTGTTTCATTGCAAAGCAATAGATTTCTGATTTTCTTTTTTCTAAAGGAGTAAAACTCTGGAGCCCTGTGTTCCCACAGAAAATAAAGATGAATATTACATATCTCAGACAGGCAAATTGAGAACATTGTGGGTTGGATACTTGAGGACAAGCAAACAAAGGAATTATATAAATCCCAAAAGTTTCTCTCTATCCCATTATGTGTGTGTTACTATCTATATTATTTTAAATAAAAACATCTGCCATGGCCAAAGTGATACTAAAATCAACTCTGGTACTACCTGCTTGTGCAACAGTGGGGAGCCTGCAAATTGACCACTAGTAGAACAGAAGCAAATCTTAGCCCTGCAGTAGGGCCCAGGGTTTTACTAAGACCTTCTAATATTCCTAGTGGGACAGTTATGTACTCCTGAGTGCTTGCTGGGTAATTATATGTTTTAAAACCTATTTTTTTCCTTCTTCTTTCACTTCACTGTGTAAACAGTGCCTAATACAATGCCTGTGCTTGAAATCCTCTAGAGAGAATGAGGCTGGATTGCCAGCCGTCCCTGAGCCCTGCAAGTAAAGAGGTGTCTGCAGGCTCACGACTTTTCATCCTGCACAGCCAGGAATGCAATTTTGGCCACTATAGTCAGAGGGAACAGTGAGAGGAGGCCAAAATGTCAGAAGACATCTCAGTTTGAACTGTAGCACAGGCTGTATTTCAGAATTCATCAAATAGAGATATTGCACGTGAAAGGAAGCGTTCCAAAACGTTGTGAATTCATCTGGGATGCTCCCTGTTAAAAGGATCCTTCAATGCTGTGCACTTAACATACAAACAGTTACTCCTATAAACAGATGCCACTGCAATGTACTGCTGGGATTTGGGTCACTGGAAAGAACCACAGCTGGATTTGCAGAGAGCAGATAGAAATGCTGGTAGACATCACTTGTCAGCTCGCCTTGGCCAACTATATGTGAATTCCTATCCACATCTTCATTTAATGCAAAATAATATGAGAATAGCCATTCTTGCCATGGATAAAAGCAGTTGAGAATTTCCCCATGCACTGTGAGCTCTGCAGAATCTACTTCTCTGCTCCCAGTGACCTGTGTTTATATAGAGGGACCCTTTGGCAGTCTGCAAACGCAGTGAAGTAACAGATAAAGATCTGCAATATATTGGCCTTTGCAAGGTGTTGCTTAAAGCAACAGCAAGAATTTTCTCCAGAGCTGTTTCTTTCGATCTCTGTGAGCCTACTAACCCGGCAGCTTGGAATGGAGAGGGCATGCCACTGTGCTTTGCAAACTGGTTGTAATGTCAGGCTTCGTGCCAAGGGATAGCTTTCTTAATCACTGAAGTAAATCAAGGAAATCACAGTGCTGTCTTGGCTTTGTGTAATCCCCAAAGAAAAAAACTGAAGTGATAGTGATTCCTAAAACTGCAAATGCTCCTGGGATAGACAGACCCTGCTGGGACCGTGTCTGTGGCCGCACACCTGCCGTCAAATGGCACAAATCTCTCTGGGAACGCTCTCCCTGGCAACGCAAACCCTTCCTGGTTCTCTGCTGTCATTCACCCACGCAGCATCTCCAAACGGTTGGGATATCCCTGCCTCCACATAGCATATCAATAGCATATCACCATCTGTTGTACTGTTTGCTGTTTCTGTCGTACATGCTATTGTTAGCGCAGCGTTTTCCAGCTCAGAGCTAGACCTGCATCTTGCTGTCCTATCATTAACCGAGGCTGGCCTGAGCCCTGCAGCCTTTGTGCATAGAATGTTTAGAATCTGTTTCTTCACTGCACTGAATTTTAATTTTTTTTTTCAATTTTATTTTAATCATGTTTTTTTCCCCAAATCTCTTATAAGGTTATCCATTCATTTTCAGTACTTTTGAAATAGAGGTTCCTAAACTGAACAAAATACAATAATTTAATTATGTAACATTTCACATTGACCCAAGCATTTTGACATTTCTTTTATGATTTGTTGTGGCACGACATTTTACTGTCAGTGCAAGGCTACAGCAGAAAGCCTTTGAAAGGTCTCTGCTCCTGAAAAAGGATTCATGCATTCCATACCTGTGCTGCCCTAGAGTTGCTTGGTCTGCTGAGTGTTTGCTAGGAGCTGCTAGAGCCAAGCAGAGGAATGCCAAGTGGCAGTGACTTTCCAAAAAGGCTAGGAAAGGCCTTCTCTGTGCACAAATGACCTCCATCACACAGATTTTCTAGGCCTCTTTTGGCTTATTTTTTTCACTGCAGTTGATGGAATGTTGCATTTGAGCCCAGAACCTACAGTGTGTCAGCAAATCCCTGCTTACCCTGCCCTCGTCATCCTCATGGAGCACTGTTACCTTTTTCCTTCAGGTTGTACAAGCTGTGAAGAGATTATCTTAAGGGTAATAACATGGCATCTATCAATTCAACTTTCTGTACAACATTAGTATTGGTTTCTCTCATCTTCTCTTGAGAAGGAGGATCTTTCCTGTTGGGTGGTATTTCTAAGTATTCTAGCCATGCCCTGCAATAACTGTAACAGTAAGGCCATGGTGTGGACTGTCCAGAAAATGGCTTTTGCAAACACCTTCCAATTAGGTGTGTCTCCTCACGATAGACCAGCTGCTATCTGGAGATGCTGTCCTTGCTGTTCTTACTGTTATTATTTCTGAAAAACTAAGGAAGTATTAATTCATTCATAACTTGATTTGCCCGATGAATATGATCATCTCAAGCAAATGGATGCAGAAGCTCATCTGTGAGCTACACAGTCTTCATTTTGAGTGTTGGGTTTTTTTTTCCCAACAGTGAGGCACTCAAGTCTTTATTCTACCGTTTGTGTCTCAGCCCAATCATATTTTGTATAATTTTAATTTAAAAAATAACTGTTACATCTTTGTACAACAGTGAACTAACTAGGCTGAAGAAACCTGTTTCTAATGTGATTTAAGACTAGGATTTTACCATTGTGCTGGCTCTTCAAGCCAATCCATTTCCTAGCTGTGTGTAGAGTCCTCAGCAAGGTGGATTTTCAGCAGAAGGTCCCCAACGTCAGAGGTTATTGTCTGTTCCACTGGATAAATACTCAAGCACAGACTGACAAACCTGAGAGGCTTTTTTAGTCTTTTGATATGCAACATGACAGCTACAGAAGAAGACAGAAAATGAGGGCAACTTCTAGGAAAGAATCATTATCCTGAGGCTGGAGAGTCAGGGAAATGCGTTGGCTGCTTCAGTATCTGTTTTTCAAGGTAATTAAATCATTGAAGGGAACTTGAAGTACTCTGTTGGAGTCAAGCAGCTCCCACGTTATATGAAAAATCCCACAACACCAGAGGAAGCCCACAAGACCTGGTGATACAGCTGCAGCTTGCCAGGTGGGCACAGGGAATGAAATCAAAAAGACTTAGCTAGAACTACATTTTAATCATTAATCTGACTAATCAATATTTATTAAGTAGTTTGATTAAAAACAAAGAGCCTCTATTCTGACCTGTTTCTTCTCCCTGCCTCCTGTCAATTTTCTAAATATTTATTTTATTTCACTTTTCACTGCCTAGCTGTCTCTGAGATTATTTCAAAAAGGCAGGAGCTGTGCTACACTGACCCAGTTTTACTGGATGAAAGCGGCAAGCCCAAGCCTCTATTCCTGGGAGGAATTAAGATCTTGAATGAATGAGGCCACAGAAGTTGCGTTTAGAGCTGTGGGAGGAGGAAATGGTAGTAACCCTAACAGTATTTGGACAGCCAGCAACTGCCGTGTGTTAATTGCTGTTTCCTTGATCACATGCTGGGAGCCATCAGGTCTGGCCAGTTTTTGGAAGGAAGTCTAAAAACATGCTTGAATTCTTCATGCAAAGGTGCAAACCACTCAGCTGACAACAGTGCCCCTAACACAGCAGTAACCCACTGCTGTGGTACTCACTGTCTGCCCTCCAGGTCTGGTGCATTCAAATGTGACACCACATCATAAGGAAGTTTCATCTATTTCCCTTCCTCCATCTAAAAGCCACACTGCATATTCTGTGGGAGAAGTAAATTCTAACTGCTTAGGTATTCTGCAACGCACAGCAACGGTCATGGCAAAAGTCACTTAAATCCACTCTGCATATGAAGCTAATTAGGTTTAAAGGAAAAGGGGAGCAGTGAAAATCTTTCTTCTTGGTTCACATAAAACTTAATGTGGCAAGACTGGAGTTAGGTACGTTAAAACTGAAAAAATGTACAGCCAGCCCCTCTTCATGCTTACATTTTTGCTTATACCAATTCACAGTCTTACGGATACGTACTGTCCATCCCATCTTGCCTTTGTTTTAAGTACATTTGGAGTAAGTGCTTCGCGTGAAGCGCATAAAATATTGTTCCTGAGTTTCATGAACAAGTGACAAGAACCTAGATGTGAGTAATGGCAGCAACACAGCGACCATCCCCACAAATGGCAAAGGCTGCCACCGTGAGTGCCTGAGTTGCCACTTGAACTATTGGTAGCCCACAACTGCTACAGCACTTTGTTTGGGTCAGGTTTTTGTCGCAGTACAGCACGAATGGTTGGTGACAACCAGAACAGCCTGTTTTGGTCCCTACTGATTAATCTATTTTTTCTTTCCCCGGGAGATGTTCAGAAAACGTTTAGATGTTGTACTGAGGGATGTGGTTTAGTGGGAAATACTGGTGATCAGCAGACAATTGGACTAGGTGATCTTAGACATCTTTTCCAACCTTGGTGATTCTATGATTCTAAGCTCTGCAAATTAAATTAACTTCTGTAATTACTTGTGCTCCAAATCAGCTTAAGGACCCGAATCATAATCCAGTGTAAGCTGAAGCGTTACAGAATATTATTGGCTTTCTGCAGATTTCCATTTTGTTCTGACTGCCCAACATTTACAGGGCAATGGTCCAGACCTGTAGGCACACGCTGATGCCTAGTTTTTGAGAGGGGACCTGAGCCTGCACACAATGTTGTTTGTAGGCAGTTTAGCAGGGCAAAACTAACACACTATTTTCATCCCTGAAGTGTTTTTTCCTTATTATTTACACTTGCTTAGGCAGTTTTCATGCAATTTTATTTATATAGTTAAATTATGTGGAATAGATTGAGGCCTTCTGAACTCTGACGTTTTTTGATCTCTACATTTACATGTGCCACTTCTGCTAGAAGATCAGTTCGAGAAATTGACTCTGTGTCCCAGAAAAGGCCCTCGATACTTCTGTGTTTACACCTGCTGCTCTGCTCCTCCCTTCCCTGCTGTGCACTGACCTGCTGCCTTGCCTTCACTTTACTGTGAAAAACATGTTTGATTATGAATTCCCAGCACTGGAGTCAGGGAAGTAGAACAGAGCAGCACAAGGAGCTGGGTTTCCCAGAAGGAAATCTTTAATCAGCTGTGACCCGCTGATGTAAAGCTTTCTCATCCCTAGGCAGAGCATGCTGAATCTTTAGAGATGTAAACCTGAGAATAGCTTTGAGTCACATGTGCAGTGTTCAGATCAAAATTAACCTATGGAACTAAATCTTCACTGCTGCAACACTTTATGAATGAAGTAGCGTGGTTGAAAGTTGTTGTCAGGCACGCAGTGGGTTGGTGTGAAACAGCAAATGGCTCTTGTTCAGGTTCATCTCGTGGCTCTTGCCTGCAGCTGACAGGGTGTCCTGCAAGTAATTGTGCACGTGTTGTGCTTCATTACTGAAGCAAGCAAACACTTCTTGTTGAACAATTTCTTACAGGAAGATCTGCTATGATCACATACACGTACATGGGGGCTGGGTTTGTTACTTGCTGATCAGTGATTCACATTAGTGAAGTTCATTCTGTTTTTGCAAATATAATAAGCGAAAGGGAACAAGGGGTACCTTTCCCAAGAGCTCTTCAGTCGTTAAGAAAGAGGGACAGGATATGTCAAGTACTGATAATCTTGAATCTCTTGTAATACATGTATTTGAGCTGTATGGCAGCTCCCTTGAACCTGAAAAGTGCTGTAAACAGGAGGCTAAACTCACTCATTGCTTGGAGACGTGAACAAAACTTGAGCTTTCTCTCTTTCCTTGTGGTTTTTATCCTTGAAGACTGCCTCAGAGTAATTCTGGCAGCAGATACCAAACCCCCTTGACTGCGAGGTCAGCACTGTCTGTCACTGGGTACAGATTGGAGTTTCCAACTGTGTCAATACCTGACTTCAAGGAAGGACACACAGAATCTTAACGCCTATGAAATTCAAGCGTTTCAGTTCCAGAAGCAGCTCTGAAAAATCTCAGCCATTGCTTGCACTTCCCCTGGTCCTCCAGCCTCTCCCCATTCTTTCTAATACTTATTCCCCAAATACGTTGCTTGTCTTTTTCTTTTCCTGTAGCCTGGAAAGCTGAGCCCATAACGGAAAAGAGTCCATAACATGAAAAATATCCCAACTCCTTACATAGCACTGGGTCTAAACGCACTTCAGCTCTGTGCAAGCTGATAATAAAATACCACAGCATCCCCGTGCAAATCCCCAGCAGCAACCCCCCAGCCCGTTGGCTGTCACGATTTCATGCTGTCTAGAGCAGAGCAGGAGACTCCCCTGGCTTACCCACACGCCCACGGAATTAAATTCTGGCTCTATATATAGCTTGTGTCATGTGCAAGGAGCTGCGGGTTGTGCAGACGCCCCCGCTGCACTCACCAGGGTTATTTTTAGCATTGGTGACAAGGTAACCTGGAGGATTCCTGCCAAATGAGGAGGGCATGCAGTAAATCGTACACAGCTAATTAGCGGTGACAGCCGAGCTTTTCTCTGCTCCTGCTCTGCTCTGTCTCTGACACAAATCTGTGTCGTGTCTTCCCAGCCAGTCTGAAATTATGATCTAAATCAGGACAGTTCCCTAATTTCTACTTCAGCCAGTGGGAGTTTGAGCACAGCCAGAGCTGCATCAAAAAAACCCCCAAAACTCAACAATCTCCAGGTAAATTTAGGGCAATCTCTAAACTGGGCTCAGTTCAGCACCTGCTAAACACTTTTCTGCATTAGGGCTATTAACATCTTGTACCTCACTCTCCTTTTGACCAAATCGTGTAAAGTATGCCCCCAAATCCTGTGAATTCAGCCCGCTTTCCCAGTGAATGCCTCTGGAGGGCTGATTCCTTTGCAGTCAGCAGAGCTGCTCTGAGCCATTCCCATGAGGAAACAGTGCTGGATGTGCCGTTCTTAGGAAACAGGACACAAAATTTTCCTTTATGACTGCTTTGTGTTGAGCCGTCACACGTTATGCTTTCAGGCTGCAAATCTGAAGTGCTGTTTTCTTGGTGTTGTTCCGCCTTCAGCAGCGCTGTGAACTTCACGCTCTGTTACGTGAGGCTGAGCTACAAACCAGAGCCTAATCTCAGTATGCCTTTTGCTACCTCTGCACTTTCTGGGAAGTTAACTTGCAAATGCCTTTCTGAGAACCTCAGGGCAGCACTAGAACTACAGATACCCAGATGTGGTAAATCTGAATAAAGATACCTCCTTTGTCAATTTACATTGACAAGAAACCTTTACATTGACAAGATCATGCTCCAGCATGATCTGCTTCCCCAGGCCAGGATTTCCAATGTGGTTTAGGTGAGTTTTAGGTTCACAAAGCTGTCACTCTTCCTGTGTGACTTCTTTTATGCCCACACTTCTGCATATGAATTTCCATCTCCGTAATCTTTTAAGTGCTGCTTAATGCTTCGTGTCTACTTATGCAAATATCCAAGGAGGTGGAACATGAAGTGAAAATTACAAGTACAATCTTTTCCGGGAATTCATATTTTTGTTGAAACATTAAGTAATAATGGAGTGTCTTTTAACTGTGGTTATACAAAGCGTGCCTGAGAAGCACCAGCCACCCAGGCAGTTCAAACATTAACTTTCCAAGCAGTCAGATATCAAATTTAACTAAACAACCCTTTCCTACATCACTTTTCAGTTGAGCAACTATTTTACTTCTCCAGGTTTCAGCTAAAACTCCTTCTAGAACAAAGTGGGTCTGTAAGACAGAAAGCAGCTCTTGCAAATAATCGTACTTGCAAATGTCTTCTCTGCCTCTTGACACAAAGAGCTCTCAATTCATTGAATTCCATGGAGGGCTTATTATCTGTGCTGTGCACCCATAATAATTGGAAACGAGACCTGTTGGGAGCCTGGAATATCAAAATCTCTGTTGTCTAATGCACGGTAGAATACTGCAAGCACATATTGTGGCCAGGGGCACTGGGATGCATGAATTAATAACAGAAAACATGACTGGAAAGGGAAACATGGGGAAGATGGAACACTACCGGTTTGGATGGAGGAAGAGGGAGATGTCTGTGTTTCCATGGCAACAAGTGGTAATTTGGCTTGGAAGCACAGAAGATGGGAAATACGTGATGGAAAGTGAAGAAAAATAAGTATTCGTTTTGGTTGTGCAAACGCTCATGAGCACGATAGCACAGAGTTGGTTTTCTTGCCAGATTCACAACTACCCCTAAATGTATTTCAACTAGAACCATTTAGAAAAAATACAGTGGTTTTGATAAAATGCTTTTCTTCTGTCTCCCTATCTTTCTAAGTTACTTAGATGCCATTATTGATGTGTTTTGTACATTATATACATTAGCATAGCTTTCTTTCTAGACTACAGAGCTAGGTTGTGTTAGCTGTGAAACACGCAATTTTCTAGACAGCTATAAACTTTCAAATCCCTACGAATGTGCTGTTAAATATTGATCTTGAAAACAACTGCCTGTTTACTTGCTATTCTGATGCAGACAGCAATTGAATAACAACTTTCTAATTTGCTTGTACATTATTCTCTTGTGCAGAAGGACAGGTCTATAGCCTGATGGTACATGTAGATTCATAGCTGAGCAGGCAAGTCCCATTGCAATTATCAAAGTGCTACCAGTACAGAAGTAATGTGCTCTAATCTGCACAGGAAATGGCAAGATTGTACAGCGAGCATTCATGCCTATTGGATCCCAATTGCCTGATAGTATCTCATACTTGAGCACTTAGCAGTATGCTGTAAACTTCCAAGCTGTCACACCTACAGAGAGATTAAGCTGCACAAGTATCATTAAATGAATGAATGTGAAGATCTCAAAATCTCATCCAATATTCTCATTCTTCTTCCCAGTGTGGTTACATTTCCATGCTACTGTCAGGTTGTGCTATGAGTGGGGACTCCGGGGTGGTCTGTGTTATAGGGAGTGAGAACTAGTCAGAAATTCCAAAGGGATCAATTGAGGGCTTTGACTCCTCTGCCTTTGCCAGCACCAACTTTTAGGTTTGGGGTTTTATTTTTCATTTTTTAACACATTCCTTGGTTTTCTTTGTATAAATATTGCTTTTGTGCATCCGGCACCTGAGCTTGTTTGTATGGTCACATTCTATTCTGGTGGATGAGTTAAGAGCCGAGCTGAGCTCTGCCAGTGCACATATGTGCTGGAAGTTGTGTGGGAGGTTGCTTCCAATCTGTTTTGCCATTCCTGGCTATTCCAGCAATCTCTGCACCGTCTGTTTTCCAAGATGCGCTGAACCTGACACGTTCCAGGAAGAAGCATCTAAATGAAAGACTGTCTTCCAGCACTTGGAACAAAGCTGGCTTTTCGCCATCCTCTAGACATAACCATTGAGACTAATAGCCTGCACCACAGATTGCTTCGTGAGATCATAAGGGACAATATGGAGACTATCTTTATTGCTTTTATCTATAGAGAGTGCATTTCCTAGCTTCTAGTCATGACCAGTCCCTTTCTTCACCAGCAGAGCAGTTTTCTTTTTAAGTCCTTGTACTGATAGTTGACTTGAGTTATGACTCCTTTAAAATAATTCTCCAGGCTCATTATTAAGGAAGTAAAATGGCAAATGAAATGAAAAAGATAAAACCTGTAGTTATGCCACCTCAAGCTGCAATTCCATCAGACCTTTCACATCAGAAGTCAGGCAGTGTTGAAGAGAGGTGACCTTCCAGGCATTTCAGCAGAATGAGGTGTGGCTGACGATGAGATAATCTTATCCCTTTGAATACTCTGTGGTGGTTCAGCTTGTTTTTAAGGATGCAGTGGGATGGAAACCTTTTTGTTGGTGTATTTTAGGGCCCATAAAATTAGGCACCTGACCTATGAAGACATTTCTTTTTGTCGGGCCAACATACTAGAATTAACAGTATCAAAGTGTGGTTTGAAATATTTCCCTGAAATGAATATACAAGGTCTACTTTCTCTCCTGAAATAGTGGCTATTAAAGTGGCACATCTGTGTCTTACTGTGGCTGTATCTCTTAGAATTTAATGTAAACTGTAATGTGGGATTTTCTGCTTGCATAGGATGTACATATTTTTTGTGACAGGAGCTGTCATTGCTGTCTTGCACAGTCACTTGCACTGCACTATTCTCCTTTGGATGTAAGGTGCTACCATGAAACAAAGAATAAACAGCAGTTGCTTTGAGTCTGGAAGAAGGTGACTGCTGCATCCAACACTGCAGGGGCATCAGGACATTTACCCTAAATCTCATCTGCATTCATTCAGCAGCTCATTTCTTAGCAAATGTGGTGGTGGCAGTGTGTTTCCTCCCAAAAGCCCTGGTCTGTTAGGACTTGTGCTTTGATCCATATGTGTCTCTCATTCACTGTCCCCTGAGGTAAAGTTTAATCAAATGCATACACATGAATGAGCTAGCCTAAATATCAATAAATGTTTCTTTCAGGAAAGGCTTGAGATATTTAATATTTAATAAGCTTTGAAAATGAACTTCTGTTCGTGTTTCTCAGTTTGATTCCAAGCATTTTGGCGGTGAGCCGTGCTTGCTGTCCCAGTGTGGGCAGGCACAGCACACATTATTTAGCAATCCACTTTGTCTCATCTAAAAAATTCATGCTTTCAGATACCCAAATGTAGCTTTTAGGGGGAAAAAAAAAAAAAAAAAAAAAGAAAAAAACCCAAAACCAAAAACCAAACCGCACACAGACACAAAAACAAATGATGCAGTCCCATAGTTACCTTCAGTCTTTGCTTTAGGCTACATGCCACAGTTATGCTGTTTCTCACCCAGCTCTACACTGTTGCCCTGGTTACTGATCAAAACCAGACCATTCCTGCCATCTCTGCAGCAGGACTTGCACGACACGTTACCCGTGTGTCAGCAATGCTGCTGAAGCTGCTCCTCCCTTAAAACAGAAACGCAGCCACCAACGCACGCAGGAGCTTTCCCTTCTTTGAGTATGCAGTTATAGCAATTGCCCTTAGCCTTAAATTCAGCAAGTGCTGGCCAGGCAAGATCAGATCAATACATAATTAGATTACTGTTTTTACATTAAACACTAGCCTTCTTGGAGGACTTCAAAACCTTAATCACATCTGTGGAACTGCACGTAGATTTGGAGGTTTATAACCCCCATTTATTCATGTCTTGTTTTCCATTGAAATCAAGGGAATCCTGACTAAAGAGGCAGTTAAGATTTTTTCATGTGACTGACTGGCAGCTGAAAATGTGATGTATTAGGTTTTCTGTTATTCACTGCTAGAAATGAACTCGGGTGGGTGACAATTTCTCATCTGACAGTACTAAGAAGACACTTCATTGAAAAGGGAGATTCCCCCGTATTCTCAGATAACTTACTTTGAGAGCTTCATTTCAATTTGCTGCCGGATTTCCTGTCTTTCCTCATCTGTCCTCCTTGGGAAAATATTCCTGTCTTCCAGCTCCTGCTTGCTTGGTCTGTTTCGTAGTTTTACTGCCAGCAGTTCTTTCTTACATTTTCTTGGCAAAGTACCTGCGATACAGATTGTAAAGAAAGACATTAGAAAGACAGTTCCTGGAGATGAAAAATGAACATGTAAAGAGTGGGAAACTATGCAGAGAGACGGTGACTCGTATGTTAGTGTGCAGTGAGCAGTAACACACACTAATACAAGCAGTGATACAATTGTGCTTGTGATTAGGGCTCTGACAATAAACTGCTTACAAATGCAGAAGGGTTGTAGTCCTCTGTTGTCTTTACTGGCCTCCATAAGCAAGCAATGGTTTCAGGAGAAAATTATTTGCAGCTGAGATATGAATCACATCTCTAGTTTAGAAATCAAAGGCTGTGCATCTTGTCTCAGACCTCTGAGCATCCCTATAGCTGAGAGCAATCCCTGTTCCCTGAATCATTTAGTGGTTCCTTTGCAGAAAGATGGGATGGCTCAGGGACAGGTGGCCAGAATATATGCATCTTCCCCTCTGGGTGACCAGGCATAAACAGCAATAGGAAATGGTAACTGAGACAGTCAGAGTTGGTCATTTTTATTTTACATATAATTATGGTTTTTTAATGTCATCGTTCTTTCAGACATAGAAAATCAAAACTGTGAGCAGACACTAACACTATGTATAGCATTGCATGTAAGCCATTACATGTATCTGCATCCTGTCCAAGGACGTGACGTGTCACATGTCCACATGTGACAATGTGTCATAATAGAATTTCAAATCAATACTATACTCCTCACTTTAGGCTTTTTCTTCTGAAGAGAGCAGGGGAAAATATTCCAAAGAATAAAAGAAAATAAAATTTTATGGCATTTTTCAGAATGTTGGCAAGTTAATTGGACAATTGGGCAACACAAGGCATAGATACTTATTGTGATTGCATGACCTGTTCTGCTTACTGTAAAATGTGCTAACACGTGTTTTCTATCAAAAAAAGATGATCTAAAACACTGCCATTACAAAAGAGCTCTTCAAGGAGGATGTGCAGAACCTGTTTTCATGAGTTTACTGCTCTTGATGTGCAGAATGTTGGGTCCTTGATGCTGTTCTGCTGGTGATATTTGAAGCATTCTTTCACTGGAGGGAATTGTCTGAGCTTTGGTGTATCTGTATCCCTTGTTGTAGCTCTTCAGGCTTAAGTAGGCTAAGCAAGTGAAAACGGGACCACTGAGCTTATAAAAGCATTTTGCTGTGTGTTTGGAAAGGTATACCACAAAATGACTGTAAACTTTAACTGCTTACAAAAAAAATGAGTTTTCGTTCTCAGATGCAGATTAGAAACCTGAAGTCTCTATCTGCTGAGCAGTGGATTGCTTATGTTGTGCAGAGAGGAAAAGGGAAGTGCTATTAAAGCTCAGTGAGCTGCTGAGTCACCCTGGAAGGACTGCAGTCTTCCAGTAATTAATTACAGGTGTATTGCAGCAAGTAAATTTACACCAGAGTCCTATTTGCCTCTGCTGTGCTCTCCTGGCCATTCTATGGTCCAGTCCAGGACTTCAGCAGTCAGAAAATTCTCAGTGCAGAGTAGCACCCGTCAGATGGATGTTGTCAGAGTACTCAGGAGCTGCAGTTAAACCTTCAATCTCCTTGACCTTGGGAGCATGGTGTGCAATAGCTGTTTTTTGGTTTGGTTCCTTTTTACTTTAACAGTGGTTGTGTTTTGTGGCCCTTTAAAAAAAAATAAAATGTTTCACCTTTTCTAAGAAAGGTCATCTCACTTATAAAGAAAATGACATTTAATTGGCATTTTTATTTGGCATTTGAGATAGGATTAAAGTCTGCTTTAAAAGGGATGCTCTGGAGGATGGCAAGATACTAAATCCTAAATATATTCTCATTTTCAAATATTGGCAGTTTATTTGCTCAAAATCTGGGGGACTACATTATTATTATCACTATTGATCTTGAATTTCTTCATGCAGGGAGGAAAAATCTATAGCACATCCACACATGCATCTTGGGAAGACTAGGGCAGAGAGTAGGTATGGAATCCCTGGATAAGAAGGGCCAAGTCTCTAAATAGTTGCAATGGCCTAAAATTAATGAGCTCAAAACCCTGATTGGAATCTGAAAGCTGTGCCCTTGTTTAGCACCTTCCTCTTAATGCTTTCAAAGTCTGTTGCAAACATTAATTAAATTAAACCATGCAGCCCTCTGTGAAGAATTAGGTATATGTTTAACAGATGGGTAAAAGAAGTTAAATTATTTGGCTGCTGCACACAGAGCATTCTGCTAAATGAGTATGTCTCCATCACAAACACTTGGATCACTAAGCCACAGGCTTGGGACTCAGTCAAGCTTTTTTAAGCCTTCACCTCAGTGGGAGTGGTGAAATATGGGTGTTAGCAGTGCTCAATCCAAGCAGCACATGGAGGAACAGTTTCCCATTTATCCCTGAACACGCTTTCATTTTCACTTGAAAGTTTTAAACAGGCACTAAGGGGAATTTGGTCATGCCAGGAGATTGCTGCAGAGAGACTGCACACTAAGACCAATGTCTCTTGAACACGATAGACATGCTGCCCATGTGCTAGCCATCTGTGTGGTGGATTTACAGGCAGTTCAGTGCATCTTGGGTGCACTGAAAGCAAGATATGTATACACCATGCAGCACATGTGAATTTCTCTGTCCAGAACTCCTTAGAAAGAAACAAGGGAGCTCTACATGTGCACACAACACTTTTTCTATATTCTTTAAAAATTGCAGACGTGTGCTCTAAAAGGTTATTCTCCCATTTATCAGTGACAGCTGAGGTATAAGCATGAAGAACTATTCCTGCTCTCATCAGGATGTTCTAAAACTACCTGCTATGTCATGCTATATCTCATGTTTGGATTATGGGAGAACAAGAGCTAGAACCGCAGTGATTATTTGCTCAGACAAAGTCAGGGTTGTTTTCTGCTGTCCTCATCCATTTGAAAGTCAGCTGAAACTTATGCTGTGCAGGTAAAAGACTGCATACACCTTTTTGCAAGAAGTCAGTTTTTGAAGCTGAAGTGCACTGGATTAAGCTATCTCAGTATGTTCCCTAGAAGCTTATATTTCAAAGTGAGATGGAACAATGCAATATGTTGCTTGAGACAAAGAAAAAAGTAGCTGCTCTTCCGAGCTCTGACTACTCCTGGACTTCTCTTCTGCAGACTTCAAAAGTCTACTACTTTGTGAAATTAAAAACACAAATCATAACTGAAAAATCTCAACTTTAACCCAAATCCTGCTGCAGTATTAAAGGAGCAGAGAGCATACAACCCACACAGGATAAGCTGTGCTCACTTCATCCAGATGTTAGGATTTATAAAAGGCTTATGCTATAGCCACTCCCATGGTCCATATGCACTATGCACTCATTAATCTTTAGGGTATTTTACCAAATAAAAATGCAAGAGAGCTGGATTAAGCTGATCTGATAGTCCAAAGAGCAGCTTCCCATGCCTGACCAATTGGGTTAATTCCTGAAAAATAATACCTGCCAGACAAAATGAAAGGAGGGAGATGGTGTTACCCCCTGCAGGTACATCAGTAGGGTCTGTTCTCACCTTGACTGGCCCACTGGTGGCCAGTTCTATTATTTCACCTCCTGCAGAAATCCATTTATGATGCTTCAGAATTGAACCAAATAAACCAAATCAAACAAACAAATAGTAATTTTAAAAAAAGGGGAGGGGGGGAGGAGAGAACAAAGGAAACAAAGCCCCAGACAAGTTTTCCCCATGTCCATTGTTAACACCTTGAGACAAAACCCTTCCCAATCTCAGTGGAAATTGAACATGCAAATACCTTCATCTAAGTATTTTCTTCCTAAGGATTAATTTTTTCCTTGCCAGTGTGATGTGTTCAATGCCAGGGTGTCCCATGACCAAGGCCGAATCTTGCTTATGCCTTGTTTCACAATTTATGGCAGCTCAGCTAGGTCAACAATAAATGTTTTGAGAGCTCATACCTTTTTCATGCTTGGTCTCTGCAGGTTCCTGACATAAGTTTCTGTTTTAACTCAGTTGAATCCTGACATTTATTTTCTTGTATGTTTACTCTTCGTTCTACCAAGCAAAAGGCAAATCCAAATACTGCACACTAACGCACAGATCTTGCTTGCATCTGTTATCAGTTCAAGGCTACATGCAGGGTGGCAATGACTAATTTGGTGATGTGAAAACACAGTACAGTAATCATAAATTAACTCTGGATTAATTGATAATTTATATCCTGATTTTCAAACCAGCCCAGATTTTTAAAACTAGAAAGAACCTTTACTTTTAGTAAATTATTCTGGTGTTATTCCTGCCACTTCTGCATCTCTCATTCTCTCTAAAATGCAAATAGATGCATTTGAATGAATGCTGACAGAAGCAGTGCCATTCAGAGTCAAGACCAGAAATGCCTTGCTTACATTCCAGCATGCACCGTATGAATGGGCAGCATCATATCTCTGAAGCTGCTTTCTTCTGGGTCACATAACCACCCCATGGTAGGAATTCACAGTTTAAGCCACTGTGTTGCCTAGCTTGCCAAGTATTCATCCATTGCAGCCACCTCAGACACTTTGCAACTGGAACCCTGTATGGTTTGGATTTATGTTACAACTTTGGATTTGTGTTGTGCCACCACACAGAATAATTTATACTACTCAGTATTTTCTGTTGTTTTATAGAACATTACATTAGGCTTCAATAGTATATCTTTATAATATAATAAGTGACTTTGCTTACCAGAAATAATGGAGTCATTCAAAACTTCCTCATCCTGATAAAAAACGGAGTCTTCCTTAAGCTCTGAGTTCATTATCATGTTTTCTTTGTTCTCATCCGACTCTTTAACTGAATTCCTCTTATTTTCTGAATCACTGCTGTAATTCAGGGAATTCTCCTTTTCTTTGTTGCGCTCAATGCTAGACGTTCTGGATGGACGGACATCCACTCTTTTTTTTGGAGAGCCTTTGCTTTCTCTTCCGTGGAAGCTGTGGGTGGAAGGTCAAGCCCAGTTTTTACAAAACACTTGTTTTAGTGCCACAGTAGGAACTTATCACTTGTATGAAAATGACTAGCATGGCCTGTAGCTCATAAAAGCCAGGACAGAGAGTTCAGTATGGGAGAACAGGGGATGGCATCCTCAAGACTGCTGACAATAATGAGCATAGAGATCTAAGTTTGTCATAAGAATAAGGTATAGAAGGATAATAATAAGGTACAGAGACTGATGTATTTGTTTGATATATAACCACATGCTCTGCTGTACTGATTAAAGGAAAACACACGAGTGCATACCCCTAACATAAAACACACATGACATGAAGTATTCTCATTCTGATATTTTATGATCATGACAAAGGGCATGGAAATAATACTGAATGACTCTCTTCTCCATAACAGTAGCTGTTATGGAGCTGAGAAATGTTACAAACTTCACTGGTTATCTCTGTCTGTCTCTAATACAGAGGAGGGTTCATAATGAAAACCAGATAAAGTACTCAAAGTACTCCCACAAAAGCATTTGCATTAGAAAATGTATGCTCTATATGCTCGTGTTTAAGCCAAGAGACAGATACTGAAATAGTAACATTTCTCAGATATACTCATATTTACAGGACAATTTGCCTTAGTTACTCTACCTTGATATGTTTGGAGGAGAGTTTCTTTTGCAATGGGCCGAAGATTATAAACTGTTTCTACCCACTTGAAAACCTACCATGCTCAAAGCAGTGACCTCAAGAAGATGAAGGCGAGCTGTAGAAGTGGTTAAAATGCTAAAAAAACAGGATAAGGGCATTTACCAAGAAAAATGATTTAGTGGAATGACTCCTCATGCACCCATGTAGCCAAGAGGCTGCAGGTACCTGTCCTGCCGGTGTTTGGTGGCCAGAGCCCTGTGGAGTTCTTCAATGACTCTGCTGGGAGGTAAAGGCAGGTGGACAGCAGCCAGGTGAGGGGAGCCGGTCGGCGTTGTTACCTGTCCTCTGATGTGAGACTCGGAGCTTTTCTGGCCAGAGGAATGGAAGAGGGCAGCTTGTCCTGAGATTTGAGAGGAGCCAACAACTACATAATTCTTCAGGATGGTGGAAGGAGGAGACTTCATGGCTGGGTCATCTGTGTCGCTTCCTGCTGTCAAAATATAGGAGGGTAAAAGGTCATGCAATACTTGGATACTTGGATTTTTGTGCATAGAGCCTGCACTGAAATTGATTTGATAGAAGAAAATAGTGATGTTTGGTTCTTGCTAAGAGGTAACTGGTTAAGCTGAGTAGCCATCTGAATTCAAAAGGCTCATGCTATGCAGGTCTGCATCTTTGATGTAGAAAAATAGATGCTTCCCCATATCCCTTTTCTCCCACACAGTCATATTCTCCTTTTCCCAGCCTATCAGTTCAATCTTGATGGTCAGTGCTGTTCTTCCTAGCCACTGATGTCCCATACTGTGGTGGCTTTCCATTCTAGCACTTTCTCTGCTGGACTCTGGCAGATTGTATTAAAATTTATGCACTGTGCTTGACAGTCAGGACAAAATGTACCAGTGTCTATTGTCTGCTCTTCTGTGATTGACTGCACTGATCAGACCCCTGTCTTTCATATGCCAATTGAGGCAATGCCAAAATTATTGTAATGTAACATTCACATAACAAAACTTGCCAAATGAAATCCAAATGAAAGATGTGGTATTGAGCACCAAGAACAGAATAAGAAGAAAAGGATAAGCTAACATGTTTTTATTTGTTTGTTTGTTTTACATCTCAATTCAGATTTTTTTTAAACCAGGATAAGCATTTTACTGGAAGCTAGATTTTGATGCATAAATTCTCTAGCACCTGAGTCCAAAACACAGCAGATGTTTTCCTAGTTGTAAATTTGGTAGTTTTGCATTCTTAAGATACTTGAACACTTGGGCTGAAAAGATGCTGATTAGATTTCTGTTTTGCAGTTCTCTTTTCCTTTCCCTTTTTTTCACGTATCTCAGTCCCAAACTTCCTGGCATATGGTGGTAGTTATTGCAACAGTTCAGTCTGGTTGCAAAAAGGCAACTTGACATCTTCATGCAAAAGGATTTTGCTTTTCTCTTGTTGCCATCTAGTGTTGTAGACAGGAATTTAAACTGACACAGCTTATACAGGTATTGTACAATTTTGTTTTCACAGAGCATGTTTACTGAGAGCAGAATTAATGAGGGCAACAGTAAAACCACTTTGGGTTGGGAAGGAGAGCTCCTGTATCCACAACCAAATTCAAACATCAACTTTGAGAGCGCAGTAACACTAAGCCCAGTCTCTTTTTCACATTTAAAGGGTAGACAGGAGAGCATCCACAGCAAGGAGATTTTACCATTGATGCCAATCTGCTTTCATATTCTAAGAGAGGTCTAAATCATTTTTTTAATTTAAGAAGGCATTTTTGCACATTTCTCTCCGTCTGACCCAGAACCTTTATCAGTGCCCAGGGTTGTTGAATCTCTCTCTTTATATCTCCAGGAGGCAGAGGTTAAGCTGGTCTAAAAATTACACTATCAAAAATCTGAAAATGTTGAAAGCATGAGAGCATTTCTTCAAGTCTCTAGGCGTCCAATGTGCAGAGCCTTGGCAATGAGGTACCTTCCCAGCCTGGAACTGATCAAGACATTCTGCACCCAGGAGACAGCCACCTTCTGCTAAGCAGAGATGTTTGCTCGGCATTCAAGTAGCAATTCTGATTATGTGCTCCTGTGGAAACACCTCTTAATTCACTTTCCACCTCTGCACAATGGGAGAGGGTTGCTGCGTTTTCTCAGAGCTAAAAACCTGTGTTCAACTCAATCCCAAAACAGGAAGGGAGGACACTTTGCTTTATCTTCATATTTGCTTGTTTCTGAAATGGGCCAGCAGCCAATTTTGTCCTCACTGCAGCTTGGGCCAATATTGTGTTTCCTTAAATCACACCTTATTCAATCTAATAACAGCTGTTCAGTGAATAATCTTGCAAAGTGATGTCTTGGCACCTTGCCCTGTTCCCCCTCTCTCTGTGATTAATTGGTGCTTGGCTCATTCCTCACTTCTTTGCTAACAACATCTCTAGCATTGTTAAATGGGAAAAAAAACAAACACAAAAGAGCTTTTCAACCTCTTTGTTCCCTTTCTTTTTTTAATAGCTCTTTGTCTCTCTCCATACATTTGTATACCCTTTCACTCACTCACAGTATTTGTTTAGTTTTAACTTGCCACTGCCTCCACTTCCAAACCAAAATAAACAAATGTATAATCACCATTGGATAAAGGTCCATAGTTACTGCAGTCATTGAGAAAGCCAGGAGTTGTTCTTTGTGGAATATTTAGGTGAAAATTAAGTGGCAGAACTCAGAATATCTCAGATGCTAGGTTAAACAGCAAAATATAGTGGATCCATAATTTTGTTACTCTCTACAAGTTAGGTTTTCCAAATGGCCTAAATCCAACACTGAACATCTCTCTTATCAGTTGAGCAATGACAAAGGGGAGTCCTGGTTTGTCTAGTTTATGTTGCAAGATAGAAGAGGAAAGCTAGAGCTTGACCCATGGCAAAGAATGGTGAGAGAATCTGAACAATAGCTCCAAGAAGCATTATGATACCATCTTGAATCTAGGTCACACTTAAACTCTTATGGCCTTTAGGTGTGGACGAAATATGAACATTTTTCATTGGAAACAAATACTTGTAATTTTACTCAAAAAGATAGAAAGCCCCAGTGTTTTCTGTGAGTTCCAGTAGTCTGATCAGTGTCTCTCTGATATTTTGTTTCCTGGTGACTTTGAAAATCCTGTTCTTTGTGCCGGTGGGGATGCAAATCAGGGCTGAGATAATGGCTGTCATTTAAAAGTCTAAATACACAACAGGTCTGGCATTTAGATGTCAAGACTTGATTCTAATTTGCAGTAAGGACCTTTAAACTGCCTTTACCATATGCAGGGGCCCTAAAATTGGAAGAAACTAAAATCATATTCACTTTAACACCCTTCTGTAGTGCCAGAACGTTGGAAAATGTAGTAACATTGGCAATACATTAGAAAATCAGGCCCAGAGGAACTGCTGTTGAAACATTCACTGAAGTCTGGCATGGAGTATTGCGTTGTGGGAGCCAGGTATATCACTTATGTGCATTCTGTGTAATTAGACCAGATTTCATAGCTCTAGCTTAGAACTACCCTAGAGAGCATAACCTTAAGACAGAAACCTCTACAAAGCCTACTGTTTTACTGTTATCCAGCAGGATTCTAGGTTAAAAATAAAAATTAGAATCTTCCTCATGTTTTATGTCATATCAATATGAGCATCTGATTCAGCAGATGACTGCGGTTGGTTTGATTTGTTTTACGTGTGTTTAGTGCAAAACAAATAATCCCCAGATATATATATGTAAAGTACAAAGATCAGTGTGTTTTTATCTGGCATCCAGATCACTCAGTTCAAGGAATTCATTAGCATTCTATTAATTCACTGTAACTAGCCTGATTCACAGTAGCTTGCAAACACATGCCTTACAAATGGATATAAGAAAAAAAATTGTACCATGTAAGTGAACAGTGTATAAGAGATTGGGAAAGCCTGTACTGACTGGCAATGACTGACCTGTTACACTCTTTGTGATTTTGGAGATTGCCTTAGGTGGTGGAGCTGGGAGCAATGGAGGGCTGGGAAGCTGTGCTGGATTTCCTTCTGTCAGTTTCTGGGGAGAATCTGTGGATTCAGGTACAAGTAAGGCTTGTGGACTGTCTTCAGATGCTGGCAGACTGGCATCTTCCAATTCTTCCTTGGGTGCTGAAGGTTTCTTGGCTAGTAAGAAGATGAGTAAAATTAATGGAAAATGAAGTTATTAATACTGATCAGCCAGGAGACAATGCCAGGAACATTCAGAAGAACAGAACACATGGTACTCAGCTAGAAGCACTTCTTTACTGTGCCAAAAAAAATTGTTCTGTGAAATAGCCAAACAGCTGAGGCAGGTAAAGAATAAAATGCATCAGGATATTGAAGAAATATTAGTTTTTATGCTCCTGAGAAAAACTTGTGAGCCTCCCTTACTTCTCATTCCTTCCCTAGCGCCATTTTTCCTTTTCTCTTGCTAATAACAAAGACAGCAAGGTAAAGCAACTTTTGAGAACTGCAAAGGATTTTCTTACAGCAGTGCAGCTGCAGTGTTGTGGTGTTAGTGGGTGACTACTTGTCTGTGCTAGGAATGTGCCAGCAAAGGGCAAAGAGTAAACTTGTAATATTGTGTGAAAGCTTGTTTTCCAGTTGTTCACAATATACTTTTTTCTTGATTAATACATTACATCAGCTTGTATCTTGCCATCTCTTACTGTACCTGACTCCAGAACTGATGAGTTTTTCTTGAAGATAAAGTTGGCAACCAAGAAAAGTCTGTCATAAAAAAAGATTTACCAGAGGATCTCAGCAACTAGCATAGAACACAGAACAGGTGAAGTATTAAAAAAATGCAGTCACCAAAGCCATAATTTGAGATGGTGAAACCGCACTCGTTTCAGGATTGTCCCCTGAAAGATGGCAAAAGCACATAGGGCAAAAGCATGTAGCTTTGCAAGTTAGTACAGGCTAAATGACTGAGCAGTTTGTTAAATTGGCCTGTCTGTGATAACGGCACAGGGAAATGGATCCTGAAAGGCATGAAACTGAAGGAGGACGTAGGTGAAATTTCAGTGATTAAGTCTAAAATTAATATCTGATTCTGGCAGTGCTTAGGCTTGTGCAATGATCTTTGTATTGGCATACATGGGGACCCACAGGCAGGCTTGAGCACATTGGGCAGGTCCCTTCCAAACGATGCATCCAGACACCATGGGCTCAGTAGTAGCCATGAAGGTTGTTTGTCCCAGCCCAGCAGGTAGAGGAGTGATCCAAATGGGGAGATACGAGTTTCGCCTTAGCGTGAGAGCTGTCCAAACTGTTTGGGCTGGAGAAATGGTAAATCCCCAACTTTTAGCAGTCTGGATTGTCTAAACAAAGTACATTTGCCTCCAAAGCATTCTAGACCATCTCCTAAAAACCCAGAGAAGTGAGTACTCACAGCTGTCACATCACAAACCTTTTCTTGGCTTGCTTTTTATGCCTTATTTGGAATACAAGCTCATACTCTCTCTCAGCATCCTGGTATTCAGAGTGCATGGGGAAGCACCAGAACAGTTGGAAACAATAGCACAGGCAAGATAATAGTGATTAATTTGTTGACTAACAGATGAATAAGTGTGCCTAGAAGAGGAGGAATGAATATTTGTCATTCAAGAATGACAGGAAATTAGAAAAATACACAAATTTGGCTTGATAGGAAAGTCTCCTTATGTGATAGTTACCAAAATTACTAAATAATTTCCTTTTAAATATATATTTATAGGGAAGTGCTTTATTCTAGGCTGACATTGGTTTGTATTTTTGTGCCTACAAGCATAGAAGAGAAGACATGAAATACGAAAGAAAAACTGAGGAAGAAAGATGTTAGTGGCTTGCCAAGAAAATCAGTCATATTTGAAAGCTTTTCCTTGAGCTGAACGGTACTTTCTTCTGGCAGTAATTTCACACCCTGTGATAGGAAAGGATGCTCAGTGCTCAGTGCAAGTGCAGCCATGGTGGGACTATGCATGTAGGGAAGGTGGACCTGAAAAATGCTCAGCCTCAAACACACCTTCTGAACTTGATTGTGTTCAGAGTGGTATCACAGAAATATCATGTACTGTTGTCTAAAAATCATTTTATGGCCCGAGAAAAGAAAGGTTTGCTTCTGCTTTTTGGTTTTTTTTGTTTGTTTGTTTTTCCTGTCATTGTTTTTGTTAATAAGAGCATGTTTGAGTGAGAGTCTGAAGGCAGACCTGAGTCGTGAGCACACAAACCTACTAACAGATTTCATACTGCAGAGTGAACATTTCCTGCTGAAAACAGTCCAAGGGCTCAAAACTAGACTCCTTGGCAGAGTAAATAATTACTTACGGAGAGCCACTGGTTAAAATGCCACCTTGCTACTAGTAGAAATCTTTCCCTTCAGTTTGTCCCCACATCCACTGGCTGGGTTACATGGGCAAAGCTACCCTGCTTCTGCCTAGGGAGTTCATTTTCTGTGTATTAAACAAACATGAGCTCTAGAAGTGTTTCCTCATTGTCCTGTCCTTGACCTTCATTCCATAACCTGAGGATGAAAAGCTGTCTGCCAGGAAGTCAGTGGAACACCCTGCAACTCTCCCTGGCCACTCTGGTCCCATTTGCCAGAGAAGGACTTGGTTTAGCTTATCTGTACTCACAGCATTGAACTGCACTTCTTTTTGCAGGGTGATGATGTAGATAGAAGTTGTGCATTGAATATTGTTCCTCAGACAACTTCAGCCTTGGCAGAGAAGTTTGAGAAATTTTTTTTGAGAGAAACTTATTTCATCTTCACAGCAGTCACTGCTAATTCCAAAAGAGCACCATGCCAAGACTGGATTGTCTCATAATCCAACTAATCTCATTATGTGAAGATTTGTGTGGTCCCTCAGTTTGGTAGCAGTCTCAAAATCACTGTTATAAAAAATAAGGAGTGCTAACTCAGTATGTGGCTGCTGAGTTGAACGAGGTGTTCTGGCTGTCCACCACACCAACATATTTGACTCCTCATGCAGCTGCTGAGCAGAAATATCTTTTAAAGTCTTATAGTTTTAAACATATTTATGCAATACCTGCATCTTCTTTCAGTTCATCCAAATGCAGCTCTTCACTAAGTGAGGTTACATTTGTTGTGGCTGCTGTTGTACTCTCTTGCTGCATCTCTTCAGAGTCGAGTGCCTGGCACACGGGCATACAAGCTGGAGTGTCACTCTGTGTTGCTCTTGTGGCATCGTCACCAGTGCAGGCTTTTCCTTCAGTATCTACAACACCAAATCATTTATTCTTAATTAAACGATGAGCAGTGAAAACTGAACTGCTATCCTCTCTAGAAGAGTGAGCCTCAAAGCTGTAGTAATTTCAAAGTACTCAGGGTCTGAGGTTTCTCTTAGAGAAGCACCTGATTTCTAAAAGTGCTGAGCATCTGTATTGTAAAACTCATGGACACCGGCCCATCTGAACAATAACATCCACACAATTTTCTAGACAAGACATCTTTTTCTGTGGGTGTCCAGCAACCTGGTTAATTAGGCACTGTGCATATACAGAGATACCACTGTGCTCTGGAAGCACCTGCCGTGTGGAAAATGAGCATGGGAGATCAAAGGGCTCTGGAGGGAGGCAATTCCTTCTCTGAGCAGAGCTCACGGTGTAGCATGAGCACAGGTTGCTGTGACATGTCAGGGTCATGCCAGGCTCCATGTGCAGGACACTGCTGTCCAGCTGCCCAGCAGTAATGCTGGCAGGACTGCTAGTATTCTCTACCCAGCTGTAGATTTTGGGCACAGCATTGGTTAGTCAGCTTCAAAAAGCATGTCTTGTATAATTGAACTGATCAGGTATTCAAATCCCTCCTCATGCAGACCTAGAAACTGCTCTCTTTGCTTACTCTGAAAGATTTCTGTGCCAGTGATCCCTGCAGCTGTATGCATCTTGATGACTGAAGCTTTTCTTGTATTCCCCTATTCAAGCAAGATTCCTCAGAATATAAACTATCCTTTTACTGCCCAACTCTCTCAGAAATTTACAAGATCAACATTATCATTGCAAAGCAAAGCAATTACTTCCCACTCTTGCCATCTGTCCATGCTGATGGACATGCCTGCTGTCCACCCCGACTTCCAACTTGTATTTCTTAGCTCTGGACCCTCCTGACAGGGCTATGTTTCCTTGCAATGATATCTCGACAAGTTTCTTCAGCATTGATTTAAAACCAGCTAGCACTCATAACTATCCCTTTTTAATACAATTTGGACAATCTGCAGAGTAATTTATTGCCCTTTTGGGTAAGGGTATCAGATTTTGGCCCAGAGATGCTGCGGAACGGGTGCAGTATTTTTGTACACTGAGCTCAGTCTGCCTCATAATCACGTTTGGTGAAAAGTTACTGTTCTTAAAATAGTCCCTGCAGTAGCACAGTTGCTATGATACAGGGAAGGGGAGGGGGAAAAAGTTCACTGCCTACATTTCAGCTCATTGTGAAGGCAGCCTATACATAATCATTGGTGTATTAACAGCTGCCTCTGTTACTTGACAGGCAGCCCTTACCTCCCATTGCTGTAAGCACAGCTACACCTGGTTCGTTTTGTGCTCACAAAGGGGAGAAATACTGGGGGAAGTTCCCTCAGTGTTTTCAAGGTAACTCTGCTTCACACGTTTCTCACATCCTTCAGAAAAGCAGGCTGCTGACAGCTGTGCCACAATAGAGCTGCAGACAGAGACATGAGCTCCTTCAGATCCTGGCCGATGAGAGTGTAATGACTAAGGGAGTACTGACAAGGAGACAGCCTTGCTGAAGAATTTCTATTGAGGAACATCTGAGACTCAGAGCAGTGATGTTCCTTGTCAGAAATGAGCAGCTTGTGCATAGAGCAAAGTGGACATTCTGCTTTGATTGGCAGTGGTTCCCAACACTGTGTTTTAGAGAAAGTCTGAGGATGGGAGAAAGCACGGGTCCTGGTACAAAAAGCAGCAGTCTTGGGAATTGCAAAAAGGAAGAATCAGGGCTGTGATTTATCTGGGAAAGAATCCGACTACACAGTCAGACGTGTACCCTGTAAGCTAAAGTGAAGCTGTATGGCAGGTTCAGGAGGTTGCAAGGGCAAATTGGTATTTGCCATGGATGAGCAGAGTGGCATGTATGAACCACAAATTTGGATGTGCAGCATGGCTGTGTTTTGGGGTTGTGTGAGGAGACAGGGTGACATAACCTGTTAGGATGACTCATCCCCAAAGCAAGGATGGCACAACTTCACCCTGGGCTGCTCACAGATTGATGCAGAGTCTGTGCTAGCTCAGTGGCTTGCTGTGAGCCAGCAGTATGGTTTAAAATGCTGCCTGACAAACCTTGTGCTGTGAAGCTGGAGAGTGACATTGTAAATGCATGAAGCAGATCTACAGATTTCTCAGACTAGAGCTTCATCATAGTTCGGACTGTTTATGAAAGTGAACAGGAATCATGTATCTAGAAGTAGAGTAGATAGAGGGATTTAAGGATTTACAGCAGTCTTTTTAGCATAGTATTGCTGCTCTGACAATTGCAACTTACTGCATAAATGAGGACTTAGCCTTGAAACTGCTGCCACTTCAGCTCAGTCCAAGTAGGGCACTAATCATTTACTGAGAATTATTTGGGTCAATTTTTGATACCAGTTAATAAGCTGCTTCTGCTGATAATATAATAAAATAACCCAGGAGATTCACAGCACTTTGTGTAAAGAAAAATAACTTGGAGGCAGCTGCAGTGTCCTTCAGCTGACTGTTAGCTGCTCTTCCTTTCTGGGCACAGGGTGGTACTGTAAGCTGGTTTGGTGTTTACAGGAGCTCTGTGCTTTGCTGTTTTATTTACTGCTGTTTTGCAAGCTCAGATATCCATGATTTCAAATTCATAGGTTATGGGGAAATTCAATACTCCCAGCAGATACGGGGTGTATTTTTTTCTATCAGGTGGTGCTGATATGCTGATAGGACAACTAGTTTTCTAGAATGAGAGACAGAAAGAGCTCGATGGAAAGGCATTAAAAATGTGCCTTCTAAAACTGCCCCTTTTAGAATAAGCTGATGGTTTGATAGGTATTGTAACTTGAACGTATTAATCCATATTAAAATAAATCCAATAAAATAATATGATAATTGCTTTAATGCAGTGAAAAAAAAATCCTGTTTAAAATACTCTTTTTTTTCTGACTCTTCTGTTGCTCGGTTACACGCCAGCATAGCATCACTGAGTACTGTCCCACAGGCTATTTATAGTCACAGCATTTGTTTTATACAATGGAACTCAATTATTACTTTCAAAGAACATCATTCCTATCTACCAGATTGGTCAAACTCAAAAGGCTGATCTCTCCTGAGTACAATGCTTTCTGCTATTAAGTTTTCAAAGCAAAGAGGATTTTTTTTTTTTTTTAATCTATGTTTACATGGAAAGGGCAATTGGGATGCTGTCCAAAACACAGGGAGCTCACTTGGTCTTCCAGAATAGTCACCCAGGTAGCTACCCAGATCCCTTAACCATCTGTTAGGGCTTGGAAACAGTGATACACAGAACCACAGTCCTTTGTGCATTTCTTTCATTCAGTGACCAATACTGAATCTGATTTGTTCTTGGGATGGCTTTAAAATGACACTACTATCAAATGCTTCGCTTTTGCACGTGAATGGAAAACCAGAAAGGCAGCTGAAAAACATCACATTAGTATCATTTTATGAGACTGGGAGTCATGGGCTGTACTTTTATGCTTCCCTACTGAATGCATCTGTTATGTTTCAGTTTGTATTTGCACCAGTTGTAGCTGACTTTCTTGGCAGTTGGATTTAGCTGGGTTTAGAGCAATAGCATAAAATACATCTACCAGCTCAGACTCACAACATGCATAAATCCAGGCAAGCTGAAATTGCATCCAAGGTGGAAAAAACATCAAAAAATTAAACTGTATGGGCTGCTTGGAACAGAAAGGAATACACAAAAACTAACAGCCTAATACTGATTTTTTTTTTCTATCTGCTTGTACTTAAGGTTTTCTTTCGCTTGATTGTTAGCTTTCTTCTTTTGCTTGTTTCCTATTGTACGGAAAAAAGATTTTGATCAAAAAAGAATTTTTACTTACCCTGTTCCATCATTTCCAGAAGGCCTTTCTTAATGAGTTCATCCCGACCTTGTCGTGCTGTCATCTTCTTCTCCAGCACTGCAAGAAGTAGTAGCATGATACAGCACCAGTTTACAGTGCAGTATTCCATAACTGACTGAGAGAGCTGCAATGAGGAATTTCTCTCTAGTCTCAAGTGCCGTGTGCTTGGAAAGAAATGCAAGGAATTTTGGTGGAACTTGGACCAGTCAGCCAATTTTGTACTTTTTCCCTTGTAAAACAGTAAAATCAACCACACGGAGTTGAAATTTATGATCTAAGATGCTGCTGATCACCATGATAGCAAAATAACAGTGGTATTAGAGCCCTCGTGCTGTTTGATGCGGTGTATTGGAGCTGTTGCAGGAGGTGGTGTCCCTCACTGTGACACTCCAGAAGGTATCAGAAAAGTGGAGGGAACTGCACCATCTTCTCTGAGGAAAAAGCAGGCAAGTTTGTCTCCTTACTCATCTGAGACATCCCTGGTGTGTAGTGAGAGTGTGCAGTGCATGTGCTGGGCTACTCTACTGCAGGCAGCTGCTTGAGGGAAGGCATTTTGCATGCTGTAGTTCCCTCCTGTCACTTTTCATGATGTTATTGTGACCTATATAATCTTCACCCCGAACAAAAGGGGTGATGATGCCTGGGGACATAAATGTAGTCTATTTGTAGAAAGGACACTCCATGAAAGCAGTCTATGTCAAGGTTTGTGCTTCACTCATATTTTTAACTTTTCTTCTAAATGTATGACATTGTACTATGTATTGTACTACAGGAAGTCAGCATATATGAGTGTTTTCTACTTTAAATGTCATAAATCTATAACATGCTGAAATCTCCAAATTAGGTTTAGATCAGGTCATCACTAGTGTTTCTGTGCAAGCACATTTCTCCCAAGCTAAGCTTTGCTTTGTGCAGCGTCAGACTGTTCTCATCGTACCTGCAGAGGTCTGCTTTAACTTCTCATTTTTCTTTTTCCGCCACTTCCATGGTTTGAAGATCCTGCCCAGTGTTGCCAGTTTGCTGTTTCTCCTCACTGGCGGAGTTCTAATCCCTGAGACCAAGTAGTCAGAACGCACTGCAGGAGACTGCTCCATCTCATCTGAGAAGGGAAATGAGAGGAAAGCCAGCAGTTAGACAAAGTGCTTCAGCACAGACTTAAAAAGGGGAGGTGAACAGAGGCTTCCCAGCTAACAAGTGTTTGGTCTTGTCTGCTGCTTCCTACCAGCATCTTTCCAGGCTGTGGACTTGCACAGTACCTGTCTGGATGCCAAATACTTGAGCATCTCCACTGCTGCCTTCTCTCAGGGATCTATCAAGGCTATTAGGTACGTGGAGAGGAAGATGTGCTAAATTTGTACACCCTATGCTTTATTCCATCTCTTTCCTGACTTTGATTCAGCAAGGGAATGGTGTTGCTCTCCCTCCCAAGGGCTGTGTAACTCTGCGTTACAGCCTTTTGAAACATAGAGAGCTGGGTACTCCCGAGGGCTTTAGCAACAGAAATTTAACACATATGCAAATTGGGCCCACACAGGCTGCAGTTAATCAAACAAATGTAATGTTCATTTAGAAAAATTTAGACCTTTATGAAGAGCTAAAGAGAGTGTGAGAAAGCTCAGGTCCCATCTGAAAACCGAGCTGCCAGTTCTGCTCTCAGGCCACAGGATATTGCTGTCTTCTACATGAATTCTCTTCACAAAAGCTAACACAGAACACACCGACTTGTATGAGCTAATGCTTTTATATAAGAATAGTTTGTTTGATATATGCTACGTAAATAAAATCTTGAAGCTATTGTGCGAATTTATTTCTTGAGGAAGTTAAAGGGAAATTTCTTTCCCTTTCATCCTGCCAAGCCACAGGAATTTACACATAACATTTTGGCTGGAAAAGCAATTTAAGTATTTTTAGTATTTTGTCTTGAAAATACACTCAAAATTTTTCTGTGTGAAATGATGTAGACTGACAGTTCATAGTTGAGCGCTGGCCCATACCATGAAACAAAGTAGCACGGCTCCATAAATGGGGTTATTGATGGCTTCATTAAGATTTGTATTTGAGCACCAATATAGTGGTTGTTGAATGAGAAGCTGCCATCAGTTATCAGGTGTGGTACATAAATAAAAACTGAATGACAGTTTGTTGTTCAGTAATAACATACGATCTAAATAAGCAACGTGGAGCTATGAACATATGCACATTTCCAAGTCATTTCTCTCTGGAAAAACATTTATTACAAATTGCTTTATGACTGCAAGATAAAAACTATACAGCATCATCTAGGTTTTGTTTTTAAGTTAACGGGGTGAACATGTTTAAATCACAGCATGGAGGTGGGGATTTCCAAGTAAACAGGAAACAATTTCTGGAAGATTATTAAACCCAGCAGGGGAACGAACACATTCCTCCTCTTCCATTTAATTTTGAAAATACTGGTAATAGAGATGAATCATTCAGAGGAGAAAAACTGAAAACTTGGCCACGTGCACTATCAGAACAAAGAAGTGGCTGTAGAAATTTTTTTGCCCCTCTCACTGAATGTGTCCTGTGGATCCTCCTTCTGTGCAGTGAATTTCTTTTATCTCACTCTTTAGAGTTTATCTTGGGGTTTTAATTTAGATTTGGAAAGTACATATAAATATATTTCTGTTTTTGAAAGAATGATGTCCAAGATGACAGTTATGTTTTAGTTTGGAGGTCAATATTAAGAAGCTGAAAACAGAAACCAACACTGAGCCTAGCACAGAGGGAGACCAGTAGCCTACAGACCACAGCTAGTGTGCCAAAAGTTATCACACTTATTTCTAATTGCACATTCAAAATTGAGAAGTATCACGGAAAAAGCTTTGAAGACGTAGAGCTGCTCTTCATTACAGAGATGGCAATGAGAATGGAAAATGACAGAGTAGATCTGCTATTAATTTGCTATTATGATTACTTTAAAGCTGTAATAGAAGCCTCAGAAAATAACATTTGGCCATTGCTTGTGACATCCCTTGAGTGGGAAAGGAACTGTTCACACAAAATTAGCTCATCTCAGAAGAGCTGTAGATCAGACTAAATCTGATCCTTGTCTTTGGAAGCTTCTGCAGTGGAGCAGGACAGCCTGAGCTCAGCCATCCCTGTCTGTGTTTGTGAGGCTGCGGTGCTTCTTGAACATCTCCTGTCACCCCATGAATTTCTCAAGCATGTGAGTGAAGATTAAATGAAAAGCTCATTTAAAGCAGTACTTTGGCAAGTTGCTGCTTCTGCTGCATTTCATTCAGATGTAGATGCCTGCAAAGTGATTTAGGCATTATCCACGTGTCTTATTGAATGCTGGCAGCATGAGATCACTTTACCATTTTTGCCAGATAGCAGGGGACTTAATCAGAACCAGAAAGTCATTCAAAACCAAAGCTGTGTGTCTCTAGCAGTGTTTATTATCCCAGATATTTCCCTAAGAAAGAGAATAGGGAGATATTGCAAACGCACTAAGCAGAGTCCCTAAATGCCCTGCCACCTCAGAGCTCCTGTCATTTTCAGCCTTGTAAATGTTTTTTTTCATCACCTTCTGCCCTTCTGGGACTGGAAATGTAACGATTTATGCTTTAGACTTGTTACAGATGAAATACAAAAATCAAACATCAAAGAAAAAAAACAGTAGATAAAACAAATATTCCAGCGGAGATTTTTTTTGTTGTTTTGTTTGTTTTTTTAACTTCTTAATGCTTTCTCATACAGTGAGAACAGTTCTTAAGCAAATGGTTTTATCACCTTGTACATTTGCACCCTATGCAGTTCCTTCAGTGTACATTTGGAAAGATGAACACAAATAAAAATAGATGAAGGCATAGTAAGACAGATGTCCTGAAGTTCTAAATAACAAGGAAGTGGTCTCACTAGCAATAAGAATCACAAGAAAGTCCTTGGAGTTCCTCATTCCCAGTCAGTTCATTTCTTTTTGCGTGTAGGTTGGCTTCTTGTGAAATAAGAAGTTGACAGCACAAAAAGCAGTTCCCACGTACAGCAATGAATGCTGAAGGTGCAGGCGCATCTAAATATCAGCCAGCTCCCACAGCCAACAAGCTGCCAAGACTTGCCAACCCTCCAACCACTCTGTGAAGTATTCAGCACATTTTTTAATCTGCAGTCAATATTTTAATTATGCTAACTGTTCTGTGGAATAATGTGGTTATTCCTTCCAGAGCCTGATAGCCTGGGGCCAGGGCATGAAATTACATGGAGGATGTCTGAGAAATATAAACAGCCAAGAGCCAAATCAGGGCTCTCTGAATCAGCAGTGTAAATGAGCAACAGCTTAACTTGATGTGTAATGTAGGATGGGGGGCACTTGTACAAAGCTGAGCATGAGCTTAACCCACACTCAGTCCACATCAGCCCAATTCTACCCAGCATAGGGAGGCCAGGCTCTGTTTGGCCATTTTTGCTGTGACAGACCAGTTGGCCACAGCAGTTTGCTCTGACTAGAGCTTGTTGGCTTTTTCTACTGAAATTGGTTGAAGTCCCTGCTGTATACTGTTGAAGGCAAAGGCTTCTGTGCCAGAGATCCACATGCAAAGCTCCTCATACATCGCACACTTTTCATCTGCTTTGTGTGTATCAAAGGGATGGAGATGAATGTGGCTGTGCTCCTACTGATGTTGAGTCTAACTTATTGTTGGGAATTTTTTTTATGATAATCCAAAGATACAGTAGAATTATGCCTGATTACAGCAACTGCAGGCTGATGCGTGACTGCTGGGCACACCAGGAATGCAGAGCTGAGGTATTCTGAAGGTGTACTGACCTTGCCGTGGAGAAGTGCTGTAAGACTCTTGGGAAATATTGTGAATACACAAATTGCACCGAGAAGTTTATGGGAAGGTGAAGGATGATAAATTTTAATATGCTGGGAATGTGGTAACTTCAGTTTGCGGCAATGGAAGTTGTGCTTTTCTAAATCCTCTGTGTATACTTTTAGGAGAAGGGCTTCTCAAAAATCTGCAACCTGCAGGCGGTTTAAAAATAACACAGCAGACAAGAGCTGCAGGCAAATTTGTAAGGCAGGCGTGCTATGTTTTCTGATGAATTGGTTTGTAATGCAGCTCTGCATGTTTGTCCCTTTACTGTTACTGCATCCATCTTTGCAACCCAGATAGAGAGTTAAAAAAAGGAAAAAGAGGTTCCGTTTGGTCCTCTCCAGAGGGCAGGGACAGTGAGTGGAATCAAAATTACCTCTTAGCTTTGGGGATAGATGTTTCTTTACCACTGCTAACTTCAGTGCTGCCTAGAATTACTGTCTGCTTCTAGAAAGGATGCTAAGGAAAATGCCACAGGGAAAGCCAAGCTTTTAAAGGGCTCATGTCTACTTCTGTCAGTCCTGAATTGTGCAACCCAGACACCAGAGATCTTAGCCAAGAAACAGCAATTCTCTATGAAGGACACCCTATACAGAAGGTACTTTATATCTACTGAGAGAAGCCTGCGAGAAGGCAGAAAGTTCGTCTTGGTTTTAAAGTAAAATGCCGAGCTTTGGGAGAACAAGCAGCAGGAATACCCCCTTTCCCTTAGTTCAGCAACCTAAATGCAGACAGAACTGAGCATGATGATTGGGACTACAAGACAAGGGTAAATTGTTTGTGTCTGGAGCCTATGGACAATTGTTATATTCCAGAGAAGCAGAACTCTTACTGAAGAGCTTTTTTATTGCACTGGTTACATGTCCCCTGTGATGGAGCTCTTCCTTGTTCTGAAAATGTTTTCTGTCACCTGCTTTTCCACAGACGTGTTCTCTTTCTTAACTCTCCTTGAAAGAAACTGCAGTGGAATGTTCCAGTTTGAAAGTTTCTATTTCAATTTTTGGAATATACAGTGTTTTGATTTTCCAATTTTGAATGCCTACTAGGAATGAAAATTAGTAATGAGAAAAAAAAGCTTTTTACAAACCCGAAGCGTATTTAGTTCTTGAAGGATTTCACTTGTATTTGGATCTGTGAGTATTTTGGTTATTTTGGAAAAATTTACACTAAATATTTTGTGAAATGAAAAGCCTTGTTCCTGACAGTTTAGTTATTTAGGAAAGACAAGGTACCTGTCGTACATTATTAAATGCAATCATAAACTAATTTGGAATACACAACCGCTGCCATGAAATAGATTGCTTCTCTGATGCATCATTTTTGTTACACCAGATAAATATTAAAGATGGTAGGGAAAATTACAGGACTGAGGAGCAAGTTCAAACATCAGCCTAGGCAGATGTTTAGTTTTCGTATGGTCAACAGTAGATTGAAAAGTAGGCTTGCATTCTCATCTCACTGTCCTCTGAATTCATTACAGAATTACCAAATCACACATTCATGACCTCGCCCCACCCTATAGTTTAATCCTGTAAAGATACAGATGGATACTGGGCCAGGTTCAGCCATGTGATAACTATCAGTCACTGAGTTACCTTTGGGGAAATCAGACATATTAAATTGGTGCAGACTTCAGACCAATGGAGATACAAAATGTCAGAGTGAAAATACGAAGAAAAATGGCAGAAGGACAAAAGGTGAATGGAGTCTTTTATAGGTGCCAAACCCCGATCTGGGTTCAGCTTCCACCGAGCATAGGATTCTGTTAGGCTATATCATCTTTCTTTTAGCCAGCTGGTGTTGAATTCTGATCGGGTTTTTACACTTCCCCCCACTAAAATGCAAATTATTGTGCTTTCCTTTCTACTTCCATCTTGTCTCCAGAGCCTGAGTTCCATTTTCACTTGAAACTGAAATGTTTGCCATGTATCCTTGTTCTGTGATTTCCACTGTTCTTCAGTATGTTATGATTTAACATCTTTCTTTAATTGAAGAAGAAAAATTAAAGAAACAAAATATAATTTGTGGGCAGTAGGAGGGTGCTGTGCTTGCCAAGGAAGTTTATTTCCATTCCATCATGCTGCACCTTCCTTCAATGATTTCAAAACCAAATGAAATTTCAGAACCATGCTGAGAGGAATGGGAAAAGAGATTATGCTTATGAAAGGAAAGAGAATAGGGAAGTGGCAACTCCAGCTAAATCTCTTAGATAAAAATAGACTTTATATGCTTGACATTTTTTATTTCTTCCCTAAGACGTTTTTTCAGGAAGTTGACATATCACCTAACAGCATGACTGCTGTATGAACCAAGGTGTAAAGAAATTAATCAGGAATTTTTCATGCTTTTGGATCATTGTGTCAAGTTCCAGTAGCACTTCTCATTATTTACAATGCACAGTGTGGTATTAGCAGTTCATTAACAAAATAAGTTTTTCAGTTTTTTGCATAAAGGAACCCACAACTTGCTTTACCCGGATAAGAAAGAACTGAATAAGAGTAAGAAAATGACACTAATGAAGGATTGCTGTATAATTAGTTAACTCAACTGCCTGATCCTGTACAGTATCTTCTTTTGAGAGGAGAAACTTGACATTTGCACGCTTTGCACCACCCAGTTAGAACCTGCTCAGACATCAGACCAATATCTCCAGAGATTTAGAAAAACCCATTCATATGAAGTCATATGAGCACTATCTCTACAGAAGGCCAAGTGCACTGAACCTTGCCTCCTCCCTGCCACGTCTACAAAGGCTTTTGTACCACAGATGCTAGAAATTCCCAGGGCTGCATGGTTTCCCCAAGCCTCTGAGAGGTGCTCTTCTGCAGTGCAACAAGAGATTAAGCCCCGGAAGTACAAAAATTACTTGAATTAGGTTTTGCCCTGGACTCATCATAGTAAAGATTTTGTCTGGGCTGCAGAATCAGTGTTGCATCATTTGCATATGTTTAACTAGCTGTAGCCTGGCTATAAGCTTGTTGAAATGATGTTTTTAATAGCTTCTGAGACTGTAGGCTGAAATACAGCCTTTGCTCTCTCCCAAGGGGCCCCTTCTAATTCACTTCACCGTGCTTATCCCTGATAGAAGTTATGTCTAGAGGGAGATGTAACACTCAGGCAAGTCATTGGTATAATAGCACCATACTTGCTAAAATGCAGCAATGTGTTGCTTTTTTTTTCTGGGATTTGTGCCCCAGCGTCCCTTCTGTCTGTGGGAGACCATTCCTAGAGATTTGGAAGCAGAAATACTTAGGCAACTAAAGTGTGACATAACACAGAGCAGCTACAGAGGAAAGTAAGATAGAAAACAGATATAAAATGGAGTTCAACTTTTGTTTAAAGGTTATGCATCCAATTTGGCTCCTTGTAAAACTGTTATAAAACTGCCAACAGTTTCTACATTTGTTTGGTATGTACATTGTAATGAAATCCTTCTTAGGACGTGGTATCACCTGAATGAATGGCTAAATACATTCTAGAAACAGCTTGGTCTCCTGCACATAACATGCTGTAAACATGAGACAGATGTGTGGGAAATTCTTTGAGGGGAGCATTGTTTTTAAAATCCAGTTATTCTGTTACCTACTGGTATTTTCCAAAGAGGCAAATAATGCAAAGTAGACAAAAAACAATGAGAACAAACCTTCTCATTCATGGTGTCATCAAAAAGACACACAGACACGGGGAGCAGAGGTCAGGCAGTACGAAGTGCCACCCAACAGTGGGTCACTGAATCTCTCATGTGCTAAATCTTGCGTTACGTTTAACACCGCCTGTTCCTTCCTGTTGCATTATCCTGTGGTTCAGATAAGGAATTGAAAGCACTAGTATGATGAAACTGCAATATGCTGAACATAGACATCTTAGTATCTTTGGAAAGTACCGAGTTCCTGAGACATCCACACTCCAAAAATTGCAATAGATAGGCACAGGACAACAATCTTTAAAACAGTAGCAGAGCAATATGCCTTCTAAAATTTGTGTGTGTGTGTGTACTCAAGGGCCAAGGGAAATAATTGCTTATCAAATTTACTGCAGTAATTATCACTATCTGACTAAAACAAGTCTGCAATCTATTCCCAAGGAGAATAAGTGTCACCATGTGGCTAATGGCCACATCATCCTGCTCACCCTAAATCAGCCTGCAGATGAAACATGAGAGATTATAGTAACTCTGAGTTGCACAATATTTTCCTATAAATAGATTTGGCCATGGTGTGGTCAAGGCAACTTAGTGGTGAGGACTGGCACGGTGGATGTGGATTATCTTAAATCTGCTTTGGTATGTCAACCCCTCTCTACCACGTTTCACATAGATACGGAATTTACCGATCAAAATCCTGTTCTGAATGTTTTAAGCCAAGGAGCACGCAATTACAGCTCTATTTTGCTAACTAATGGCTATGCAAAAGAAAAAAAAATACCATTTTTAAGATTAAGAGAGTGATAGAAAGCTCTGTCACTCTTCTGTGCACAGACAGGTTCTGACCATTTTTGTGGTAGCAGGTTTTAAATTCACTTTTTTTTTTTTTTTTTAAGATCAGCAGTCCCAGGCAGTTCTTTGGCCTCCTAACAGCTCTTGATTTTCACTGGGGTCATGTTTTAGAGAAGGAATCATGTAATGAATATTCTTCTGACGTTTGCCTTTCATCAGCAAGAATACTTGGACTATTTCCTCTTGTTTCCTTCCCTTATTGTTTTGTTGTTGGCTTTTTGTTTGTTTGTTTTTGTTTGCTTTGGTTTGGGTTTTTTTTTTTGTATGTGAAAGATCTCTGAGAAAACTTCCATTTGAAAACCACCATAGAAGATGGACTGAATTTTTATTTCAGCATGACTTTTTTACTTAACAAGTAAATAAGAGTTTTGTTCACTTCAACCATATCCAGAGTCTGCTTTTATAAGTATCACAAAGCCTAAATATCATGGAAGGAAAAACAACATGAAATATTTTTACCCCGTCTGACCTAAATTTATGTATTTTCCAGTTCTTCCAAGAGGAAGAGAAGTGAAATAAGTACTCCCTCTTCTCAGTTTCTTTTCAGCTTCCATATTTCAACTGTGTTCTCAGCTGCTTGCATGAGTCATGGAGAGCTGGAAACAGAGACACCCCCCAGAATATTAAATCTGCTTCCTCCTGAGGAACCTTTGTGAGTGCTTTAGAGTATACCACTAAAAAGCTACAGAAATCTCTTGGAAGCTTCTTTGTGCCTGATAGAGGCACAAAGAGCTGATAGAGGAAGTGCTAATATCCTAGCTCCAAAAACTGATTCTTACGAGTGTAATGAAAACTAAGATATCTAAAGATTTCCATATCACTGTCTAGAAATGTGTTCCATTGCTCTTTGGTATTTGCAGAGGCTTGAGACTGCTGTTGACTCTGTAGATTGTTTTGTGTAATGATGGTATTGAATTTCACTCGTCTAGGCACAATTTGGATTTGATCCTGTGATGTTCCAAGAAACTCAAACCCACAGGCTATGAGAACTAGAAGGGAGTTCAGTGCTTTGCTAGGCTGATCCTTGCTATTCCAGGCTAACACACATTATTGTCCACTCCGTCCTATGCAGTGTAACTTCTATCCAAACTAAGTCTGATTGGAGCTATCTATAACATTGCATTTAGAAACAACAGGGAAGGTTCAGGGCAGAAATCCATCCTACATTCTGAACTTTCTTAACTTTTTGTAGAACAAGCCAGATCCCTCATAGTTTGGCTTATGACTAGACTGAGCAGTCCAAATCAAGCCAGGTCAAGGATTTTGTGCTGTAATAAAGAATGGAAGGTCACCTTACACAAGCAGAAGCCAAATTACATTGGCAGTTCAAAGAGATTCATACAGCAAAAAGAGCAGTAAAAAAAAAGAAGTGGTGAAATACACTTACAAAGGAAATTGGTATCAAATGTGACTGTCAGTATTGCTGCATTTATAGGCATGTATTGTTATGCCTTCCTGTTTCAGTCATGTTAGCTTGAGTTTATCTTTCTTCAGTCCTAGCTGCCTGAACATAAGGTCAGACACAGCTCGTCACACTGAAATTACATCTTCCCGTCATAGACTATTCCCTTTCTCCCTGGACCACTCTTCCTCTTCTTGGTGTCAATTCTACCTTTACACACAGCTCTGGGTTTTCTGCTATCTTTTCCCTGTTTGTATAGATCTGACTACTTATCTTGCATGCAGACTTCTCTTCCTGCCTGGTACAGTTCGCTGATCCTCTGGACAATAACAGTCTGACTTTAATCAAGGCTGTGCAGGAGGAACCTTTCTTCTCAGGGAAAGCTTTTAGATGTTACAACTATTCAGATTGGTTTACCACGTTGGGTGATGAAGCAGAGCTAAAAATACCATATGTTCCTTTGACATTGCCCATTCATTACAATAAATAACTGAAACTTCTGTGACTGCAGAACAAAACATGTTTTATGGTTTTCTTTTAAGTGAAGCTGTGTATAAAGCTCTTTGCCACTTAGAATATCCTCTTAGTGTTTTACATAATAGGATAACAAAGTTTATTTGGAAAAGGCAAGGGAAGCCTAAGGCTTGTTTTCCTCTCATTTTATTAAATGAATGAGGAGATATCTTAGCATGGAGAACACGGGCATGTAACCGATCAGATTTTCTCCTTTATGCCTTCCTTATAGTGAGGAAATGTGTTGAAGCTGCCCTTCAGAACATCACCTGTTATTAGCAATTCACAGCACTGGATAAGCAGAAGTCCTTTCAATCATCTGCAAGTCTCCTATGCAATCTGTGTAAGTCTGTTTCAGCAACCGAGATGAGATTATCAAAGCATGAGAAAGAACTGACACAAAGGACCAGACTGTTTGAAGATGCTTATTTTAAGCATGTCACATAGTCTCATTCACTATTTTTGTTTTTTGAACTCAGAGGAAGAGAGAGAGAGAGATTTTTTTCCCCCAGTAATTAAAACTGAAGGTGGGCAGTCCTGTCTGCACAATGAACAAACGTACATTATCTTAAAAAGTGTTAAAAAAAACACCTCATTTAATTCTTCCTTTCAAGCGCTGAAATGATCTCCAAGTGCTATTAATAGAAAAGCCTTTCTCTGTGGAAAATGTATTCTTCTATTTAAAGCTACTGGGGAAAAGCTTGAAAGAACAACAAATTATGGTTCTGACATCTGGCTCTCGGTGTAGCCTTCAGATGTAGGGTTCACATATAGGCTGTACAATGAATACATTTGTTTGGAAATAAGGCGGGATGATCACCAAGACATCCTTTCCACACACAGTTGCTCACAGAGGACACGTACTTGCTAGAAGCCTGTTCAGCTTGTCCCTCAGTGCTGAGGGAAGCAAACTGGTGGTTACTGGATTGGCAGCACTGGAAAAACACAGATCTTTGTTGATGCAAAGAAAAAGGCATGGCTGCTAAAGAAGCAGCATAAACTTCCCACAGTCCAGTGAGCCTGACCTGATCTCAATGGCCCACGATTAGCAGAGCAGGCATTGATCTGTTCTTATGATGTCTCTGCAGATGTATGATATCGATAAGAGCTATGAGGACATTTTATGTGGGCATAAGTCTAAGAATTCCTGTCACAGCAGATCAGCAAACAGAATACTTCCCCAGGAGTTTAAAGAGGACATTTCATATCCAACAGCTCATATCCTGCTTCCGGGCACCCGAGTCTTTAGATTCTGCTCCTTTGATATGTTCTGCTGCTCAGTGATTTTGTTCCCATGCTGACATCCCAGCCAGGTGCCGTTCTGAATATTTACTCTGAGTTATGAGAGCTCCATGCCTCATACATTCCTGGTGCGGTCACTCAGGGAGATCATATTTGCAAAAACACATGGGTTTGTTACTGTAACATGTGATTCACAGCAAAACCACCAAAACCAGAACAGAATGCTTAAGCTGAAAATAAAAATTCTCATGATTTCATTCTTTGTTTTGTTTAATAAGGAAATGGAAACGAGATATATGTAAAATGTACAGTGAGGGATTGTACTAGACACCGACTCTTCTGAATAATCCCAACAAGCCAGGGTGCTTATACATCACTACAACACTGGTTCAGCTACGAGCTCTAAAATGGAGAGCTAAGGAGCACTGCCAAATAGTGGTGTACTGGATGGAAGGAAGGAGCTATGGATTTCTATGGATTTCCATAGTGTTGAAGTGTACGGAACAGCTCAAGTTCCCTAAGAGCTTATCTTCCAGAAAGTAGACAGTCTCTTAGAAAATAGGCACAAACCAGTAAGCTCTGGTTTATAAAGTCTTGAGCTGATATCCAATAAGCTGAGCTTCATGGTATTTAGGATCAGATTAAAATGATCATGGTCCCATTAATAGAATTTCCTTCCACCATCTCCAATGCGTTCAAAAAATATTGATCAGTCAATTTTGTTCAATCCAGCTTTTTGCTGGGTTGGGTAGCATTTGTCAGTGCCACTCACATTTTATGCCATTTCAAGTATAGTCTGTCTTCCCACAGTTGGCAGCAAGCTGGCATGAAAGCACAGGGCTGGCAACACACCATATCACAGCTCTGCCTGGTTTGACAGAATTATGATCATTTGCCCATGCTTGATCTGCATGAAACCTGTAATACTGGTCGAAACAGTCATGCACAGATCTGGAGCTAACATTACATACAATGAGAGATCCTGTCTGTGCCAAGAGGTGACATGAAACTAATGGAACGTCTCTGCCTGCTACCCTGGCACAGAGGTCTGGGTGGTGAGAAGCAAAATCAGACATCACATGGTGGCTGTGGTCTCCACAGACTGTCAACTCAACCTTCAGCAGCAACCACATGGTGCCTGAGCAGCAAGGAGATGTTTCCACAGGGTGTGATCCTATCCAGTGCAGCTGCATCCAGCCAGGCAGCAGGAAAATGCAGAACAGCTCAATTATCAGAGCCTTCCCTCATGTTTGCTTTTCTTTGGTTTTGGCTTTGGGCTCTTTGCTTATGGGCTATGAATGCATATGTGCTCAGTCCTCTCCAAATATGGTAGATATTCTATGTTGTACCTGTGTGTGTGTAGTGTATCTATACAGTGTGTGTGCATAAAAGCAGTGTTATACATTGTATTACACAAACACTGCTATAACTAAAAATTCTGTAAAAATCAGGGTACCTGCTTGGAATATGGGTTTGGTTATAAAATAACTACATTTCATCTAGGTCAGAGTGAGAGAGTGTTTGGAGCTTGATTTTTAAGATTATCATAGACCTAAATTCAACAAAGCCTTTTACCAGGGCAAAGTTTGCCTAACTCAGCCATGCTGTTCTAACCCATTATCAGTAATACACCAAACTCATCCTAGCTGCATGTATGATGAGTTTCAAGTAGCACAAAGATAAAGCACAAATTAAAACTTAAATTTTGGCATCTATTACAATGCTTTCCTGAATATTCATATTTATAATGCTTGAGTGCCTGAATGCACAGTAAAACAATTGTAAACAGAGTTGAACTGCAGTTCCCATTGAGGGGTTCTTCAGTTCTTCTCACTTCCGATATTTTGTCACTTTGATTTTTTTCCTCTGTTATTTTTGGTTTTTTTCTTTCTTTCTTTCTTTCTTTCTCTTTTCTTTTAATCCTGCAGTTGGCAGAAGGGCAAGGGGAGAAGAGCAGTACTTCATAGTATTTAGTCAACATTACAAGTGAAAAGCTTTGACAGTTGAGCATTTCTCAAGCCAGCATTGGCCAAACCAGCTGAAAGAAACCAAATGTTCCTGTTTCAAATTGCAGACTTTTCTTATTTGTGAAAATGTTCCAGGGTGCCTGCCTAAAGGCAAGTTTAACTTATGTTTTGACTACTTAAAAGAAAAAAAACAACCTTTTTCACCCACTATGCACTTCAGAATATAACTTCTGGCAAATAACGTTTGCCGTGGCAAACACAAAGCCATGTGAAGCATACAAACTTCAGGAAAGTGGTCCTCAGCGTTTTGCTCTACAAATTAACCTGGATACTCTCTGGTGATTAAATGACGCACACACACACACACAAAAAAAACAACAACAGAACAAACAAACAAAAACCATCACCATATGACATAGCTTAGTATCACATGTTAGTATCATGCTTACTACTTGTGTAACTTTAACAGTGCCATCTTACATAACATATTTTGTAAGTTCCAAGTGCTCTACAAGGAGAAAAGCCAAAACACAGCACATAGTATGACCTGACTCACATCAAGCCAGTGTTTGAAAGAGAACCTTTTCTGAGTATTGGCCCAGCGCTGCCTCTGAGCTTGTTCAGCTCAGTGCTGCAGCCGAGGAAATTCTAACTGCAGCGACAGGCCCAGGAAGTTCCTGAGCTGCCTAGTGATGTATTCCATGTTGTGATAAACACAAAAAAAATTTAGAAGCTGCCAGACCAACACTGTCTGGAGTGACTGCAAGCTGATGGTGCACAAATGGGTAATGGATCTTACAAAGAGACCTGGAAGCACACGCAGAATGACTGCCCTGTCACAGAAAAATATTTTTAATGATTGTGGTGTGCAGCTGTATGTGAAGTATGTGCATATTCAGACCTGATTTGATATATAGTTGCCACAGCAGTATGTATGAATCATATGATGGCTGTATTCTTGGCCGGTTTTGACTATGTAAGTGAAACCACTCAGTTACACAAGCAAAACCAAGGACTGCCAATGTACATCTTTTAGCAGGCTCAATCATCTCTCTTTGACACTGTGGCCTTAGATTCAATGCAAACAGAAGGACAACTTCACAGTTCTCGCAATTAGCAGAATGAGACCTATACAAGCATAATTTCTTGTCATAATTTCTCTCAAAATAGATTAATCTTTGTAGAAAATAAGAGCAGAGGCTAATGAGGGTTAAGGCACAGATGGAATGGTACTACTAATTACTTCATACAAACATACAGTGAAGGAATACTTTCTAGCATGATATTTAACAAAATCAATCCCTTAGCACATGCTGCTACAGGAGAATTTATGGTGAAGTCAATGTGATGCTGCCTGGCTGTCTGCAGTGAAAAGACATGACACATGATCTATTTCATCTTGTCTCCTTCCATTTAATCCCACTTTTAATGAGCAGAAACACAGAACGTAAACAATTCCTCTCTCTTCTACAATAATACTAATTTTTTTCCCACACTGTTTACTTTGAATAACAGAATTCATTTTTAGAACCCTGTTCAATATTTCATTCGAAGAACTTCACAGGCATCATCCAAATGCTATTTTTGAAGCTTCAGCAATGTTCATTTGGGTACTGATAAGGAATGCAAATTTCCTGGGATTTTCTCAGAAAGGCTCTATCAGCACAGGGGGAACGGTCCTTCTTTCTCAGCTGAGAGAAAAGCCACAACTACACAGCCCAGAGTACAGCTGCACTGTGGATAATTTATATACTAGTCCCTCATTTCCAGATGATCCCTAAAATCTAAATTTTTTTCAGGGATTTGTTGCCTTCTATTATGAATTCTACAGAATAAAGAGCAATTTCTGAAATACCTGAAATCAGGTTCTGAAATCAGGACTGCCAGCATATAAAATATCAGTTATCCACAGAGCTCTAAGATTCTCTGGATTTGCAGGCTGCTGTACTTTCTGTCTCATTTTATTCATTATTTGGTTTCACACTGCTAATCTCTCTGGAATATAGCATTCATCTCCTTCCAGATGATTGTTAAATGCTGTATTAAAAAGCAATTATCACCTATCTTCCATTTTACCCTGAAAGGAATGACAAAAATTGAAAAAAGTTGCTGTTATCTCTGGTATAGAAAGGCATATGAGATCCTGCTGTTTTTCTTCACTTTCTGCAGCTGTTTATTGCTGACTTCCAATGGCAGAGCAGGTGTAACATTGCACTTGCAATCGATGAAGGGCACCATGTCACACAAATAGACCCAGTCCTATTTCTTTGGCACTTAAAATAAAAGACTTATGGCTTGCTGACAAAGGGAGTGAAAGGGTCTGTATTACCATTGCCAGGTGTTTGAATTCTAATAGTGACTTGAAAATTACATTCCACCCCCTCCCCAGCCTTTGTTTCTTCTCTTCTCTTCTCTTCTCTTCTCTTCTCTTCTCTTCTCTTCTCTTCTCTTCTCTTCTCTTCTCTTCTCTTCTCTTCTCTTCTCTTCTCTTCTCTTCTCTTCTCTTCTCTTCTCTTCTCTTCTCTTCTCTTCTCTTCTCTTCTCTTCTCTTCTCTTCTCTTCTCTTCTCTTCTCTTCTCTTCTCTTCTCTTCTCTTCTCTTCTCTTCTCTTCTCTTCTTTTTTTTCCCAGTAGGAGAAGGGCAAGAGAAAGAAATTCTAGATTTTGACCTTCTAAAGTGCCCATGGACTGAATTTTCAAGGGTTCCTCTCTGAAAATGAACATCATTTGTATTCTTAAAGTTTCTGTTAGTTGAGTATGTTTTTCTTCATTTTCCAAAGCTCTGAGATAAGTACTAACAAGGTAGTACGGTGCTTGGTCACAACTTCATCATCTCGAAATACACTGAGATCTACTTTTAGAGAAAAATTTAATGCTGCAAAAATAACATTATAGTCTGATGAAGTCATTTTCTGCAAGTGACAGAGCTTATTTCTTCTTGAGACATTCATATTAATAGATTTTTGAAATAGACAATAGAAATTAATTAATTTTCTGGCCCACATGGTTATATTCAGAAGAGCTTGGTAAAGTGAGTCATAAAGGCTCAAGAATCCATGGTTTAATTTAAGTTACATGACTTCTAAGAAAATCTTAATATTTTCTAGTGAGGGAGGTGAACTTTCTGAAGAAAGAATTAAAGAACAAGGAAGAATGGGGGAGTAAAGAGGGAGAACTTTGGAGCACAAAATCTAGAGAAAGCTGGCAAAGCTGGCACAGGCAGTCCCAAGGGAAGATGGGATGACAGTGACCCATGGTTTATGTTCAAATTCTATATTTGGTTTAGGGCAATACTTGATGTCAATGTTATAAGTAATTAGACTAACCAGAAGGTGAAGAGGGGGCTGGCTGTATTAAACATTACAAGTGGCTATTGCATTAGGTACATGTGGCATTTTGCCCTTCAATCACAGAGCAAGAGCTGGAGTTGAGTGTTTGTTGTACAGCTAAGATGCCAGGGGATATTTCAACAAATTGGTATTTTCATCAGGTCAAGTTTCTACCATTTCATTAGATTATTTTTGGAATTGACTGGTTTCATATTGCAGGCCTATTTCTTCCCTGAAATATATTCCTTTGTGTATGTGGAGCATGAAAAATTAATTCCATTAACAGGTATTTTTTAACTAGGTCTCCAGAGTTCTGTGAGCTGCATTTTCCAGTATCTTTTTAATTTTGAATGTTCTAAATTTAAAAAAGAAAAAAAAAAAAAAAGGAAGAAAGAAAAAGCTTTCTTTAAAAATTACTGCTTTCTTCTCTGTAATGGCAACAAGAAGGGGCAAGGGTATTGAAAAGATCCTCATCGTCATAAATAAACTAAAAAACCCACTTCATAGAAGTCAAGAGGACTAAAGCTGCTATTAAGCATTTTAAGAGGTAACTAGCAGCAGAGATGACCAAAATGAAGCTTTCTAGTCTAAAAATATTAGCAACTCTGTTCACACTTGTATTTTTAAACATCAGATAATCTATTAACATTGAAATGACTTGGAAAGCAGCACAGTTGTGACATAGTGTACGTAAATGATGGGAGGTCACGTTTTCAGTTGTTCAGTATGTGCAGGTTAAGTTCAGCTTTCTGGTACACAGACTACTCCTATATCTTTGTCAAAACTATCTGTACTCAGTCTCCTCCTCTTGTCATCTTCTCTTTGTATACTTGCCTGATGATGCCTAATATTGCAGAGGTTTGCAAAAATTTTACAGCAGTGATCCTGTGTCATCCAACAAGGGAGATCTATGTACACTATTTATGAACCCATATAGTTCTACTTACTGCATAATAGCAAGTTCATGCTTAATTAATTTTTTTTTTCCATTATCCAGCTTGCATGTATGATTGTCATAATTGTGCCTATGGGCGAGTTTCACAGCTGTAAGTATATGCTGGACTGAGGCATCTGTTGGCAAAGCTTCTCTGTAAATCTGAAATATAAGAGTGGGTACATTACAAACAGCCTTGACACAAGAGCATCATGTACACCTCTACCACAGAAAGCAGAGAAGGAATTCCTCTGCTCAGGTCCTGTGAGCTGAGTAACACTGAGCAGGAGAATGCAAGTGAGAGCAAAGAGGTGCTCCCAGGAGGTGCTGGGGCACGAGGTGCCCAGATCTCCTTTCTCAGTTACCAGTGTGTTGCTGTGTTGCTTTCAGCTGAAGTGCAGAGCATGCCCTTGGGCTTTCAGTCTGCTAACCTTTATAGTTGTTGCTTTATTAAAGAATTACCTTTTTTTTTTTTCTTTTTTGAGCACTGTTAAAATATCAGTCTACAGTGCTCAATGTTGTTCTTTTGGCTTTTAATAAGCCAAGATTCTGACAAAGTTAATCATCATACCAGCGTATTCTGGACTGTTACTGTCTGTGACAGTCCCAAGCAATAACTCATACTGCCCTGCCCAGATTGGGCCACCTTGTGACTCCTCCTTCTTCCCTCACACTCCCCTTACCTGTTCCTTAATTGTCTCTTACCTGTCACTTCAAAGACACACTGCATGTGGCAATATATGTCCTAAGCACTAAGAAGAAAAAAGAGTATTTCTAAGGCTAAAGTAACATGGTGAATATATCAGGGAAGATGTTACTAAAGGGTGGCTCATAATTTTTTAGCACATCCTTATCAGTAAATATTTTATTCTTCCAACCCATCCAGTGCTACTATAAGTTTTATAGTATTTGCATGTTCATGTGGGGTTGTGGTGGGTTTTTTTCAGATAATTACCCACAGATCAGAAACAATTTACATTTTTTTGCCCCATTTCTTTTGAAATGAATCCTGAGCACCACTCAAGATAAAAATTCAGACTGGTGTCTTTTCTTGCTGGTTCCAAGATGAGCTGTTTGGGGAAGCAGCCATTTACTTTGTCAAAAATATCCTACCCCAATGTCTTGTCCTGAAAAGGCACTGACTGGGGCTACATGAGGAGAGCTGAAATCTTCTGTTATTGATACTCACCAATATACATTTCCTTAAAATATCAGCTCCTCGCATGTTCAAGAGTTACTTTTCACTCAAAACTGACATTTCCACGGCAACATTTAAGTTTGTTCCATTCACTTGACGTATTTTTTTCCTGAGATGGTTATGCAAATATTAACAAACTCTGTAAACAAGAACAAGCCTGGGAGAGGTGTGAGGGAGAACTTATTGCTCTCTTCCAATATCTGAAAGGTGCTTACATTGAGAGCGGGGTTGGTCTCTTCTCACTGGTGACAGGACAAGGGGAAATGGCCTCAAGTTGCACCAGGGTAAGTTTAGTCTGGATATCAGGAAAAACTTCTTTACAGAAAGGGTTGTTAAGCACTGGAATAGGCTCCCCAGGGAGGTGGTTGAGTCACCATCCCTGTGTTTAAAAACAGTTTGGATGTGGTGCTCAGGGACATGACTGAGTGGAAGGTTGTTAAGAGTTAGATGGTATGGTTAGGTCGTGGTTGGACTCAGTGATCTTTAAGGTCTTTTCCAACCTGAGCAATTCTATGATTCTATGATTCTAAGCCACACAGGAGAAACTCCTCCTTAACTCAGTCCAGAAGAGCAATTTGATACAAATGGCCATGTGCGTAGTGTAGTTTTTTCTAGTTAGCATCTCTTGCAATAAACCACTTGGGTATATTTGATGTGCTCTTATCTTAAGATATTAAATTTGCATATGTTGCTATTTACCTCCAACATCTTCATTCTTGTTTTAGATCTCTGTCATAACATGATTATTGTCTGATCCCTACTGATCAGCAAAACAGCCCCTCTTTGTATATGGCTCAGGCTTATCTCAAGTCATGAGCTCTGCAGAGATGCCAAGTAGAAACTATTTTTTTGCACCTTTCATCTCAGAATTCAAAAATTATTGTTGCAAAAGTTGCAGGCAGCTTTTTTTGGAGCCTTTTGAGAACTCCAAGATACAAGCTGTGGAGAAAAAAAAAGAAAAGAAAAGAAAAGAAAAAAAAAAAAAGAGAAATAAAATTAATGATTTTTCAGAGTTTTAAAGAGCTGGATTTAGAACAGATCATGTCCTTATTCTGGTACTGCAACCACAAGACTGGTTTTCCTATCACAGAAAACTGTGTGTTTTCAAAAATAACTTTCCCAGGGCAGATTCATAACAAATGTTACAATTGTTACAGCTCTTATGGAATCAGTTGTCCTATTACTGGTTTATACCAACTGAATATCTGCCTCTTCAGAAATAGGTTCTCAACTGATCTTGACTTATCTCCTTGAAAAGTTAAAAAATACACATCAAATGATAAGCATTCATAAGCATTTGAAATATTAGGAGGATTTCTGGTGTCTTGGAAAGTTCCATAATTTTCAAAATTTCATGTTGTAGTTTTCAGTTGTTGGAAACAATGAGCAAATTTTCCCAACTAGGAACTGTTGATTGTATCAGGTAAGTCATTCACCTAATTCAGTTACAACATTTGCACTATTCACTTTCTTTCCAGCTGCCTCACTGAAAAGTGTGAGTGCAAAAAAGGACGGAAAATAATATTATACCACTGCAAAGTTACCTCTCACAGACATTGCTTTCAGAGATAAGAAACAGAAAAAGCAAACTGAAGCAATAAGGCAAACTGACCGCTACAAATCAAACAGCAAACTAATTTAGTTCACCACACGGGCCTTTGGGATTTTCATACCTTATGTGTTTAATCAGATTTCTGATGATTTCTATTCATTAAGGAAGACATTTTTATTTGCTTAGGTTAGTAGATTTCCTCCTCCAAACAGCTTTGCACCACCCTTTTTCTACAACATCCTGTTAAGTGTTGAGGTCAAAGCCACAAAACATGAGATTGAAATACTGTATCTGGGCAAACTTAAATAAGATGTTATCCTCGAGAACTACTGAAAATCTTATTAACACTTAAATGTGTGTAATTTCACTTCTTTTTTAGAGTCTATTCTTAATCTGTGTTATTCCAGTGCTACACTTCACAACATTGCCTTAGAAATCATTCAGTGGGCAAAAATGAAGGACAAGGATTTGAGTGCAGGATGATGAACTATAGTGTGGGAATGGGAACAGATGGCTAAAGGCAGAGCAACTGTATTTGCCTTCAAAGCATGTCATAAAACTCTGCCCCAGACAGAAGATTTAAGAGAAAAAATGTGCCTGGGATGGGTGAAGTGTAGGATTAGAAATGGGAATGAGAAAGACCTGGAGCCAAAATTTCAAGAGGCAAAAGTCAGTTGGAGAGATTTAAAGTAGGAAAGAATAAAGTTTAAACTCAGAGCAGACTCTTTTCCAGAGCCTCAGATGGAATCCGGGATTTTGGATCACTGTCTCTCCATTGCAAAATAGCTGATGGGTTTTGATAAAGGTTTCATCTTCACTCCCATCTGCTGGCTCTGTTCAGTTACCCTGTTATTCTCTGCGGTAGAACTACTGGCTGAAAAGCTGCTGATGAACAATGATGTTGATCTGATGTTATGTGGCAGTTCTGGGCCTGTTTTACTTTTTATTCCGAAGTTCTTTACCAGAAATCATACATCCATGATGCTGCCTACATAATTGTAATGTGGTTTCTTACATGATAGTCTATAGTCGTTCACTGAGAATTGGATATGGCTTTACTGCTGGAGTTGTGAATGGGTCAATGAAATGTGAGAAAAGGTAGATGGAGCTCACCATTAAGGATGTTAAATATGGCCTTGGGTATATGGGTTCTCTCCCCTCTTCTTGCCAGACTGCACCTGGGACATAGGACTAAGTTATTTAAATAGAGTACTCCTTTTTAAACTAAAGTTGATGTATAAAAGCTCAGGTAGGTAAGAGTCTACAACAGAATTTAGTAGGCTCTATCCTCTAGGCATACAAAATGCTGCCTAATGTAATGTTCTGAAAAAAATCATAGTAAATGCATCTCAAGTGAGGCAGACCAAACCAGCAGCTTTTCAACCTCTCTCTGATACTCATGTACACTCCTCGGCTATGTGAGATGGACGCCTAGTGTGAGGTGGTGCACCCCACCATCATGTAATACACAGTTATGCAGATAATCTGTCAGTAGCATTAATGTTTCCTAGCTTGGGGGGAATACATTCATACTTAAGGTTATTTTGGAGCAGGTACCGTAGTGATAAGCACTACAAAAAAAGCTTCTGAATACATTAAGACTTCTGCATTCATGGACTGCTGGAGAAAAACGTGTGTGATCATGCAATTAAAGGCTGCATCTTAATGCATATGCACAAGGGAGCAAATGATGGTTGCATAGGCAACCATGATTTTGGCATTTCCTAGACTTTTAGTGCTTGCCTTTAAAATCTTAATAATGTGCCTTTAACACAGTGGATTTCCGGTATATAATATGTAATTATCTGAAACTACGTCTGTGATGCTTTCTCAGTATCTGGGCAACATTTTGTTTTTATCCTTTAAAAGAATCCCAAAGAATAGTCATTATTTAACAAAAATATCTTTGGCTTTCTTTATGCTTTGCTTTCATGTGGAAGCCACAAACAGATTTTCACATACCAGATGAATAATGTGTAGGAAGAGTGAGAAAGGAAGGGAATTGACTTTTTCATTTTTCTTTTTTTTTTTTTTCTGAAGTATGTGAATTTAATTTCACTACTTTATTTCAGACGTAATGCCATCCAAATTTATAAAAAAAAGATCTTCTGAATGCTTCACTATGTTGTTTCATACATTACTGAAGCTCATGTTTTACAAAATACATTTCTTCAACTGAATTTTCGATTGTGATATATATTCATTTCCAACTGAGATTGAATTGAAAATGAACATACATCAACGTCTTGATGGTAGGCAGTGTAAAAACATTCTGCACCTTCAAAATATCAAGCAAAATGCAATCATAGATACGCTGGACAATCGTTAGATAACCCGACCAGATTTAAATGTTTCACAGAAGTAAAACTTCTTAAGCTGATGGATTTTTTCAGAGAAACTCTTTTTCTCATCAGTGCCAGGAGGAAAGTGACCGGTTATCCCACACATCTAAACTAAAAAGCATTGTGACACTTCAGTAAGATTCCTGTCCATCCCTCTGTACCCCACCATCATGTAATGCACAGTTATGCAGATAATCTGCCAGCAGCATTAATGTTTCCTAGCTTGGGGGAATACATTCATGATTATGAAATGTATGATTATTTTTCAGAGAAGAAAGTATGTAAGAACAATTTCACTTTGTCAGCTAAAACCAATGGAATTACTATATTTGTAGCGATCCGAGACATAATGTATTCTTGACAATGTATCACAAGAAAATTTCATAGAAATCATAATTTCTTCATATTAAGAAATAGATGCATGTCCTCAATCTATAATCTCAGAAATACTAAAAAAATGCCCAAAGCTCTAGAGCAGATAATGTCAACCCACCTCAGTTAAAATTCCAAGTAAATATGATAGATCAGTTTAATAAAATAAGACATCAGTAGTAGAAAACAAGTATTCATCCAGTTTTCTATTCACTTCTATTTTTTGCTACTTACCTCTGAGGGCTGCTGCTTGCTCAGAGCACATAGAATGCAGCAGCTCAGTCCAAGAGAGAAAGCAGTTATTCCCTTTCACCCTCTGTTATGCCTCGAAACTCTTTCACTTCTTCTTTTCAAGATGCATAGAAATACAAGGATGGTCCTTCGGGGCTCTATCCAGGTCTGTTTACATTATGTAAAACAGATGAATACATTTCCTATTTTAACCATGAAAATCATGCCTTCACTGACAGGCGCCTGGATCATTAATAGTATGCTGTATGCAACTGTGAAAACCCACGTAATGCTCAGAAATGGGCTCAGCTTTCTAAATGAAGAACCAGATTAAAATCCGCAAACCAACTTGGCTTTGTTGCAGAAGTTTTTCGTTTTTCTCTACAGAAGAAGCTGGAAGTCACTGCTGGTTAGCAGAAGGTTTTCACTGGAAATGCTGGAGGAGACCTCTAGACTCAGGTTAGCACCAGAATCAAACACGCTGGAGTGTTACGGCCTCAGTCAGCTCCCACCCAAACCTGTGATTCTTTCCTCCCAAAGCAATTTTGTCATACAGCAATGTCAGCAAACTGCTTCAGCAGTTTTTGAAAAGATTCCAACTTAAATTACAGTACCAAAAGCCTGCTCTGGGCTTTACCCTTATTATTTTTTCCTAGAATATTTAAATTTCCTATTATTCCCCACCCGGTCTTAAGCACACTTTCCAGAACACAGGAAAATAGCCTTTCCTTCCTGCAGTCCTAAATGCTTTCATTAGGGAGACTTAACACTAAAATGTTTTGGAAAAACAGATGCTCTAGATTTAAAAGAAGCAAGAGATGACTCTCAGTGAACAGCTGCATTGCTCTCAGCAATACAAGCGAGCTGAATCTCAGAACAGTTTTGTATGTTACTTTGTCACTGGGAACATATTATTACCATCTAAATTTAAAAACAGTGGCTTTCTTACATGAAAGCAAATGCAGACATAAAACCACAGTGACTGTTCTGTTCTAGTCTATTCTATGCCAGTGACGCAGAAAATAATACCAAAGTGAAAAACAGTTCTTGTTTTAGGTGGTCTGTGCTTGTAATGTGTCTGGCCAAAAACACAGGTATAGGAACTCTTGCACATTCTCAAATTACTCAGTATTCACAGTTGTCTGCTAAAATCTCACTCTGCAGCTGCTTCAGCTCTTTGTTGGCTCTTGTCCTTACCAACAGGCACTGCTATATTACATATTAAGGGGTTAATGGACATAAAACCCATGTTTCAAAGTAATCATTTTTCAGTTCTAAAGGAAAATACTTCTAAAATAAATGAACAGTAACTACTTCAGTAGATTTTATGTCAAGTAATTCCAGTGTTCAGGCAAGCAAGCCCATCAATGAGCACTGAGTATATCTATTGCTCTTAAGACAGCTAGTAAATTTCCTAAATCCTGGGAGAAAATCTAAACTAATTTTCAAAAATTGTCTTAGAAATTTCAAATAAAGCAGTCCTTTTTGTCCATGAAATATAAATTGACTTTTGTTTATCTCTTATGAAGTCTTCCTATCCATCTGCTAAAATACAACTGCTACATTTATTTTCTGTAATAGTTGAAGCAGTCAGTAAATGAATAATCCATTGCAATAAATTACATGTTTTGGTAAAAATGCACTAATTGTGTGGATAATGTGAGATTGGTTTATTTTAATTAAATGAATACATGTAAAACAGAGACATCAATGGACAGCCCCTTATTGTCTAAGAGATATTTTAAGGAAAAAGTTGAACAAAGTGTTGTTGACATCACTGCGAATCTTTTGATTACAATCAAATGCATAACTTAGGTCAACATTTTTGCATATGTATATACAATAAATATGCATACATGTTCTGTATAAGGATTTCTTTAAATTTTCTTAGCATAATTTTTATATTTCAGAAGTATCTGACTCTCTCTATCCTGCATAGAAATAGAGGATGTCTACTTGTAGATAAGTCTGTGTTTCCTGATTATTTTTATGTAGCTAAATCTGTAATGTAAGATTAAATATCTTGGAGAAGGAAATGCAATGACAAGATGAAAAATAATCCCATTTTTTCCCCACCATATTTAGTAGAAATATGCTAGTAAGCATTATTCTGACTATCAATCAGTATCTGGCCATTAATCTAATCGTTATTCAGTAAGTAATCCCTGTTATAATCTCTCAGGCATGTGCTGCAAGTCTAATGATTTTTCTGTGCTCTATCATAAGGGAAAGAAGGATGTTGAGTTGTCTTCCAAGTCTCTTCACCTTGTTGCTGGCAAGACTAGCCTTTCCTGTATGATTCCTGAATATAAAATTGGGTGGATAAATAGGGCTGTGATCAAAATACTGGATAGCTGGATAGAGAAAACTTGCTGAAGAAGAAGGAAAATAGCCTTGTAATTTAATTATTATTATTTTTTAAAGACTATTTTACCATTTTGTTTCATTTGCTGAAGGTGTGGAAAAAGCTCTGATAACAAAAGACCTAAATTTTCAGATTTAAATAACAAATATTAAGTTAAACTAAAGTATCTGACCCAGCAAAGTTCCTGAACATATGTTTAAATGTAATACGTAGTCTTAGCAAAGCTAATAGGATTCATCTGTCAGTGAGATGCCTTATGTGCAAACATTCTTTGCTTCTTTGAGGTTTAAATCCACATCCACATCCAAGTACCTGGAATTTAAGCACATGAGTTTGAAAATCCAGCAAAAGCTTCTTAAATCTTTTGCTGAAAACTAAAACTAAGACCATCTCTGTTCTGGAAGTGTATATGAATCATTACTCTTTTGGTCACAAGAAATGGTTGTTAACCAGTGGAGAAGTTGTGTCATGATCACATGCGTGGTGCTGGAGGGCTTCCGAGGCAAACTGCAGAGATCAATGTGAGTTGAAATTTTTGGTGCAGGACAGTGCTAACAAATGAATCAACATGCTGAAAAAAGTTAGGCTTTTTAATGGGCAAAACTACCAAAGAGCTTAGAAGGCTTAACTTCAGATTTAGAACTTCTCCTCTTTAGCAAGACTTAGGCTTTAACTTTGCCGTTTTGCATGAGACTCATTTTTACACTTCCATATGTGAAGAACCTCTAGCAATTTATGCTGCAAGAGTAAATAATCTCTAAAGTGAATCTGTGCCTTTTTAAAATAACTCTCTAAGAATCTGAGACTGACCTAGGTGTCCTTGTGGACACCAGGTTGACCACGAGCCAGCAGTGTGCTTAAGAAGACTGAAGACTGATTTATTTATAATCAGATTGTAGATCTTCTAGATTATAGTTAGAATACAAGGTATTCTTTGCTGACACCAAATAGCGAGCCTTTTCACTGATGTTAGGCAACATTCCATCTTCTGCAGTTAAACTTTACCCTTTGTTTAAAAGTCTTTCAATTACAAAGACATCAAATTGTCAAATTTACCAGGTAATGACTGCAGCAGGATGTAGCACAAAGTTGGCATACCAATATCCACTAAGATATTGTTTCCCCATTCAGGAAGGAGTAGGTGGGGACAAATTTGCTAGGTAACCTCTTGAAAATCCAAGATTTGCTTCTGATTCCTGCTTTTCAGGAAGAAAAAAAAAAAAAAAAAGATTGAAACTTTCACTGTATATCAGAACACTAAGTGCTAATTTTAGAACTTTTCAGATAGAATCTGTAGACGCTTTGGAACACACTAAAGAAAAAATTGCATTTGAGGAATCCCTATAAAACAGGTTTTAATGAAATTAGAACTGTTATTTATTCAGTATTTCTGAAATACTTATAAATGGTATTTGTATTCTATTTTGAGATGGGAATTCCTTCTGTCCTCCTTCTTTGCAATCAATGATTTAAAACCATTACTCTTTAAATCAGAAATTCTGATTTTAAAGCTTTTTCATTTCAATACAGTTGACATGCTCTGGGTACTTTTTTATTACTTCAATTGACATTGTTACCTTGCCTGATTTGAAAATAACATTGCAGTTAGTAAAAAAATAGGCCGGATGTTCCAGTATATTCCTGGAAGGTTTTTCAAAACATCCTAAGCAGTATTTCCAAAAGACACAAAATTTATATACCACTATCCCCATGTCTCTTGATCAGGATATTTTAACTTTTAAAGTGTGCCAATAACTTCCTTTTGTTTTCTTAAGAAGGCCTTTTGGGGTTTTTGTTTGTTTGTTGTCATGGTTTTTTTAATCACGTGTCATAAAAATTTGTTGCATGTGTAAGCAATTTAATGGTTCGCTGAAAGGTTGTTATGCAATTGGATTGTGTAAAATCTTGTCCAAGCCCAGAAATGACAGCAAAAGGGAAAGAGAGAAATGGTGTAGGACTGAGAAATTACATATGCTTTCTGTATTTATTTATATCTTGAATATGTGGTTGAATGTAGCTACTCTTTTTTTTACCCTGTGAGTGTAAAAGGGAAGAGAAGATTAGGTACCTCATGTTGAGAAGACAGGAAGAGATAGGTGCTCCCTATTCCCAGCAGTCAAGACTCCAGAGTCCTAATTTATCCAACAGTGAATATATAGTAGTAAAAATATTTTCCACAGGTCTGCTATTTTCTCCTGTTTCTTCCCACGTTGTATAAGTATTACTTCACAATCTATGTTTCACTATCATGGAAATCCTGGTGATTTTCAATAGAATAATTAATGATATAGCAATTTGCACACTATGTGAAAGGGTGTGTTTTGTTTGCAGTCAATTCTGAAAACGTGGACTTCTGTCCTTCATATACAGAATAAATCATTAAACAGCTGATTATTATCATAATGTATGTTTCATGACCCATGACATAGAAAGCATATTTTCATTACTCTGATGACTAAAACTGGCTACTGCTTTTATGGATGTACATACACAGTGTTATGAATTGGTGAATTCTTGTTCAATAATGATTTACAGAGTATTGTTTTGTGACTCTCTTGATCAGCTTCCCACAAAAATAGCTATAAGAGTTTGAGACAGGCACTACATTAATCTTAGCAAGACTGAGATATATTGATATTGTATCTATCCTCATAAGCATGCATCTATCTCTATCAATCTGTACTGGAATACCAGTGATTTTTTAGAGCATACCAGAGACCACTCCAGTATTCAGCACCAAGGTCAGCTCAGATTATACACAACCTATAGATGAATATGACCTAAATTCATTAAAAAGTCAAAATCTTGTTAAAAAACGCAGACCAATATTAACTTAGTAAAACACTTCATGAAAATAAAAAGGTAGAAAGAAAAGATAGATAGAAAAAATTTTAAAAAGAACACATAAATCTAAATTGCATTTATCAACTACGTTCTTTACAGAACATTTTATGTGGAGTATAATGCAAATAGCTAAATGTGAGATAGTGTTTGCAACATTCTTTGCTCTAAGTAATACATAATTCAGATGTGATGGAAGAAAAGCCAGAACTCTGCACTACACTTGCATCTATTTTTCTTTGAATTACCTAGTACAAAATATGGGCTAAATTGTGCCCTTAGGCACAGTCTTGAATAAAGATCATAAATTGCACAATCTCAGAAGACATGATATTCTAGCACAACTCCCTCTTTGCTTCATGATAGGGCAGCCACAAATTACTTTTTCAGAAGCAGTCCACAGTGTGTCTGCAATGTCTCAGTTGCACATACTAACCCAAGCATTGCACTGTTACAACAAAAGCCTACTTCTCCTTGCTCTTCTTGTCTGCTCAACTTCAGCTTCCATAGAAGGATGTCATAGAGAATAGACTGTATATAATCCCTCATATGCAGACTGAGACAGGTACACATTTTCACTCCCTTAAACAGGTGTATGTAGTCTTTCACAAACACAGGGTTTTGCTTGCTTGCTTATTCATTTTTGTGGAGGGTTAGGTGACTTACATTTCATTTGAGTGTGGACTTGAAACATGCAGATATATTTTGTTTATGGTGGTAAAGTTAGACAATGTTCCAAAAGCAGGGAGTCTGGAATGTGAAGTATCACTAGAGAGAGCACAGCAATAACGTATATGGGAAATCCCAAAAGAAAAAGTAAATCACTGTACATTTACTTAAATAACTGGTCTGATATAGTACTGCACACAAAGATATTTCAGCCTAAAATTTGTTCTTTAAGTGCATCCAGTGGTTTGTGTACATGACAATGCTTACAAAAACTAATCCAAATTATCTAATGTTGGGTGCTCAAAGTAGCTTAATTAAACAACACTACATTTGCATTAATATTCTCAGAATTAAAGCAGTCTTCATTCAATTTATGTTAATATACTTTAGAAAAGAACAAAGCTAAATTAAACTGAGCTCAGTTTAATTCTGGACATGAGTGTCCACATAGACTTTAATAAAGTTTAATTAATCCACTTTATTTTCCTAAGTGAAACTGTATGGATTTTTATAGTCTACATTTATGTAAACAGGCTCAAAACACTTATATCTTAAGACTTTTATTTTTAATTGCGATTCCATATGGGCTAATTTAACATTTACTAAGAGGAACAAATTATTCAAGGATTGTTCTTAACTGAAATTGTATTTTCCATCACTGTAAAAGAAATTTCTTACATATTGTTTAAATTACAGCCCTTAATGTCATTTTTCAGGCCTTAAAGTCTACTGCTAAAAAACAGAAGCAGCTAGATATGATTATTTAGGAAAAAAAAGTATTCATTTAAATTCGAGGCTTAAAAATGATATGTTTAAGCATGTTCCTTTGCAAAATAACTTACAGCATAATAATTGGATTTTCTAGATAATGTGCTAAAACCACAATTTGAAACTATTTTTGGACTGTGTCCCAGTGCAAATCAATCTTACAGATTCTGAAACTGCTAACACATATCTTGAAACAGTGATTAATTTGATATCATGACTTTGTTGTCAAAGATACTCTGATTTATAGCTGCTAAAGGTTCTAACACAACAATTGTAACTTTTTTTTTTTTAACTTTCACTGTTCCCAGACCAGTTGTGTCCCCTCATTAGTTTCAATTTTTTAAAATATTCTTCTGTTCAAAGGGTGAGAAGCTCTATCTTTGGCTGCAACTCTGTTCAAATCACTGCTTGTTAGGCATGGCTCGTGTTAAGTGTGATTTCAGTTGGCAGGGCACTAGATTAGCTGTTGACATCAAGCCAACATTTAATTTTGTTTTCTTGAGTCATCTGTTGCCAGTTCCCATGACAACTGATCTTCTAGCCTTCAGCTTACTAGAGAGAACCATTAGAATGGTCTGGAGTACATACAAGGAATAGATGGAAGTTAAACTTTTCATCAATGGGAACTAAAAAAACCCTTTCAGCTTTGCCTTCAGTAACATGTGACTTCTGTTCATGAAAACACAGATGTTCTTATATTAGAAAAATAGAGTGAGCAGTAGTTTTTAACCGACAAATCTGTTTTAGTACCTTTCTGCTATGTCTACAGATTGAAGATCTTTATGTCCAAAATCATGCAGTGCAGAGCATAGTGAAAATATTTTTACATTATCACTTGCATAGCAGTGTATATAATAATAATCCCAGTTGATGACATCTCAAATATGGATTCATTTTGTTTTCATTAGAGTACCTGTACATTTCAATTTATTGTTTCACAGATGTGCAGCTTAGATAAAGAAAATATTTCAAGAGGACATCATTAGTGCACTAAGTCAATTCAGAGCTTGTAAAGATAAGAAGACAAATCAAAATATTATTTTTGCTTCAAGAAACTCAAATACTTTTTGCTAAAAAAGTCAGCATATGTAAGATATGTTCAACCCGTATACTCACAGTCTATGACAGCATAATAAAAAAAAATCAATAGATTAGATTACAAGCAGTCCTTACAGGAGAATACTAACATGCAGTGGTTACTTCTTAGACCTGTTGAGTTTCAGAGGAGTCTGTGCTGGAGTGGTTTCCAAAATCTGAATTCAACATTCCTCTTATATACCAAAGTTTGTGAAGCAGCAGACAACCCCAAATCCCTTTATAATAAACAGAAACATAAATATAATAGAAAAAAACATATAACTGGTTGAAATACTTAGAGACTTCCCCTTACCCATGCATTAGGTAAGTATTTGCCTCTATGGGAAGAATATAAGCAGTTAGATAACTGTCATTTCGTTTGGATATTGCCCACTGCTCAGGAACTTGTGCTACCAACAATTACGAGATGTAGGAGGACTTCCTATTATCCCAGATCTCCACAAAAACTGCAGCAAGAACTGCAATTCATGCAAACTCAGGTGTGGGCAGGATACTCAGGACTGTGATCTAAGAATCAATAACCTTCTATAAAAGCAACGGGCTAGTTGTTTTCGTGTACCCCACTCAGTTTTGTTTCATGTACATATTTGTATGACCAAGGATGGATCTTCAACAGCAAATTGAGATTGTTTTCCTATGATGTTGCACAGAACTATCTTCTTGCTTCAGTGTAAAAGACAATTACTCTGACAAGAAGCTACCTTGCTTCTCTTCTCCTCCTCTGCCCAGAAGGAGCAGATTTTAAAGATAATGGGGGTGTATGTGGGAGAGAGTGAAAGATAAGAAAAGAGAATATGCCAGTTCCTCAGCTTGAGTTAACTATCTTGATTCCAGAGACAAGAGCCCTTTCCTCCAGCTGAAAACCTAGCCCACTACTAATCACAGGTAGCCAAGTATGTTTGGTACCAGTAATAAATGCACATATCAAAATGGCTTTTTCTTACAACTTTTCCCCATTTGATTTAAAACCACCCATTACTGTTGTGACTGGTAAAAACTAAGGCCAAAATGAAGCACCATGTCTGGCTGTATGATTGCCATCTTTCAGTACTACAATGGAGATTAAATAAGCGCCCACATTAACTCCAGCAGTTTTTACTGTAATCGTTCAGGCTGTGAATCTGGGCTCTGTGTGATTGTTTTACAATGAAGTTGGCTCATGAATGTCATTGATGCAGATGTTGGCATACGTTCAAAAATGCTGTGTTTCATGTATTGCTTTTATCTTTACATATGTTTGAGTATTTTTTTCTCCCCTTTAAAACAGCTCATATAATAGGTAGAGCTAACCATGATCTAATAGCTTCAGTGCTGTTTCATGCCATGCATGAAATTCAAACTGTGGATATAAAAAGGAGATCTTTCTCTTTAATTCTCATTTTTAACTAGATTGAGAAAGGCAAAACCTGTTCAGGTTTCAAGCCAGCATCAGTTAAATAAAATACCATCTGAAAGTCTGCAGAAGGATCATATGGGGAACTTAAGGCAAAACTAGGTTTTTTTGACTGGCTGAGAAAGCAATACAAATTAGCAGTTACTAATTATGATAATAGAGTGACCTTAATTTCTTTGTACATCCCTTACTGCTTTAGTTGAATGCAATGAAAGCCAATATAGCTGAGCAAATAATTTCTGGTGAGTAATACATTTGCATCTTCTTACATACTATCTGCATATTCTCCTTGATAGAATTACAGTTTTCCTGACACTATCATCAATGTGCACTTGCAAGATTATTTCTTCAAAATTGATATTAGTTTAACAGCCAAAGACAAATGGCGTGGCTCAGTTCTAGTCCAGTTCCTTATGTCAGCTCCTTCTTTGAGAGCAACTCTTAATTAAGTTTATTTGCACATGTGCAAAACATATGCTTGGTTATTCAAACTTTGCTTTGTACAGATGTTGCTTAATTCTATTAAATGAGAAAGACCACCATAAGTTTTAAGAGAAATCAGCCAAAATAAGAATAGATGGAACCATTTGAATGACAATTTGGTACCTTGTTTGTGGGAATTTCAATATTTTGTCTTCTTAAAAACACTCTCAAATAAGAAATTGTGATTTGAATAAACATGGTTTATGATATGCTTCCCTTCAGCACAGTCCAACATAGGGCATTCTGATATGTACGTATACCGAGATACTCCTCGATTTGGATTTCAGGTTGGCCCATAACCAGTATAAGTTTGGACTGGGCCATTCAGGAATGCACTCTGTATGTAGCTCTCTGTCCACAGGAGCATGCTATAATTATGTCATCAGTGTCTTGGTTCATACCGTAAAGAAGTTGACCATTTTCTATCCTCTAAACCTGCTCTAACAATTCAGACATTTAATTCAAGACTAGTATATTTATTATCAATAAAAGGAATGGGAGCATACTGAGAATTTCTGCAAAGAGGCTTAATAGATAGTGCATTGGGTAATGAATGTCTAATTAATAAAATGAGAGCAGAATATAATGGATTTTTTCTTTGTTTGTACACAAAAGGCATCATTAGAACTCTTCAACTGTCATTAGCTCAGTCTCTTCTGCAGTGAGTCATTCTACTCTCTGAAGAAAGTCTATCTGCATTATAAAACTGCCAGACCATATAAATGATACAACTGAAACTTTCCAGATTACCCATTGGTTCTATGAACTGAGGGGATACTTTCCCATTTCTTTTTTGCAATTTCATGGTAAATCAGGTTGTGTGGATATTTCAAGGCTAATCTCATCAGATTTTTCCAAAAGTGAAGACATAAAGAAAAAAAAAAAAAACTATGTTTGGTACGATTCCCTCTCCTTATAAAACATTCATGGCAGCTATGACCTCTTGGAAGACACTACCTGATTTATTCTGGAAAGGAACTGACACGTCTTAAATGTGGAGAAACCAAAACTGAAAGTAGATATTCCTGATGACAGCTCCTGAGTTTGTGGTTCTTTCAGACAAGCTGAGTGCCACTCAAACTAAAATGTAGCCCTTTGTAAATGGGTATGAGAAGAATTTGTCTTCTTCTGCTCTGTGAAGGTGATCACACCCTAGTACTCCCTGTTTGAACCATTGTAGGATAACCTTTTTTAACCATTCAAATCCAGAAAGTTAGCCATGCTTAAAGCCCTTGTGGCAAAGAGTAAACAAAGTGACTGCTTGGAAACTGATAACAGAGCGTAAAGAACAGAGATGTGGGGTAATAGTCCAGTAGTTTGACTTACCAACGTTTAAAAACAACAACAAAATAAAACAAAGGAAAGGAAAAGCAATCTGGTCAAATTCTGACCTCTATGCTATTGACTGCGTAGGAAGTAGGACATTCCTCAGGTAGTTTCTCAAGGACCACAACAACAGATAATGGGACTTTTCAACATTCACTTTCTAAATTTTCTGTATCTCAAGTAAATACGACAACCCTAACTAAACTAATCAAATACATTAAGAATCAGTCTTTGATTAAATAAAAGCCCTATTCCCCAACCTGTTTAAGCAGTCAAATAGTCAGTTACAAATACAATAACTTGGTTGGAGCTATGTGATTGCATGCTTAAAGGTTTTGAAAATTCAATATAAAATATTGCAGAAAAATTACATAGGCATGGCAAGTATGTATGAAGGGAGCTCTTATACGTACAGTGAAGAAAATGTGTGAAATCAAATGCTGAAATATACAAATCATTTGTATGCACAGAAATCCCATGAGTGCATATGCAAACCACTCAAGTATGCCTGTTAGTTATTGTAATTGCCATTAACATGTGCAATTACTTGTTCTGCATTACAATTCTAGGGAATGGTTAGATCAGCCACAAAATTATGAATAGCTGAAAAATTCTACTTTTGTCCCCTGATCATTTCATCAAATCTCTTGTTGTTTAGTAAACAAAGTGTATATAATGGACTAACAAACTGCAAACTGTATGTGTGCTTGAAGTAACTGCAGTATTCCCAAAAGGACTGAAATTCTGCTGTTTACAGAATAAGAATTCCACAAGCAATAGCAGTGAAATTGTCCATCCCATGAGGCTTAGTCACATCATCAGGATGGGTTATTTGTGCCATTTCAAACGTTGGCTGTTTTGTTATATATATATATACACACACATATATGTATACAAACGTCACTTTGAATTTGTTGATTTGCACGATAATGAGTAAGACTAAACAAATACACTGTAATATTTGTGATTCCAGAGCTGCTGCCACTTTATAAAAATGATTATATGTATATCTTTGGGAAACAATTGCTGTAAATAACCCATCTGTCATGAGAAATAATCCTAAATAACACACTTGCCACCTCAAATATACTTAGATGGCAGTGGAATAGATGAAGCCTTCTTCACATCTCAGAAGGCAGTGTGAGTTCTGAGCAGAAGAATAATGAAATGAAGCAGCTACTTAAAACCACTCCACACACACTATTTTGAAGTCGTTGCTTTGAAGTCATACCTCCTGAAAGCTATCCAAATGACAAGATGAGAGCAGGAGCATTGGGTCAGTCATCAGGTTTGCTGCATGGGTGGAATACCTATATAGGAATCTCAGTGCTATTTCAGGACGATACAAAACATCCAAGTTATCAGTGAGATGGGTTTTTTGCACAGGTGCATGTTACATGCAAAATGAGGGAACAAGATGTTGATTTTGAGGAGGTCTAATTAAAAATTTCACAATGAAAGTAATGATTTTAAAGTTTGGACAACCTGTGCTATGATGTCAGCCCCACTGAGAATGGGGTTACTGATTTGTGGTATCCTGTTAGTGTAATATCTGACTGAAAGGCTCTAAGCAAAACATGTAGTATTGCTATTAGCAACACAAACATGACAAATTTTGAAGATTTTAGCATATGCTATTATATTCAGGAAAATCTTCTAGTAGCAGTTTTTGACCCCTTCTAAACAAATTCCTTTATCTCTAAGACTGTTTTTGAACTTCTGCTCTCTAGCACTTCCCTTTGCTCTCAGCTTATCAGGAGTTGCTAGCTCCTATATCTCTGACTCCATAAGAGACAGAAGCCCAGGACCAGCTGCCCAGTGCATTCATGACTAAATACCAACCCCAATGAAGCTGCTAAAGGCTCGTTGGAGAGGTCTTCCAGAGTTGTGTAACAGCACAGTTTGATTTATGCCATAAAGCAACTTCCAAAAAGTTGTCAACGATTACAAAAAAAAAAAAGAAGCTTTACTTACTGTAGCTATATAAACCTTGCCGAGTAGCTAGCTGTTCTTTCAACAATGTAAATATGCAATTACACGTCCATTCACCAACACTGCAGGTGCAAGCTGAGCAGCAGCCTGTGCATAAATGTGTGTGGGTGTGTAAAGACTTCATTACGGTGATTTGTGAGCACAGTGAGTGAAGCTTTATGTCTAATGAATGTATAAATTGAGTGCTTAGCTTACTTGAGTGAAAAACAGTCCTACCACTTTGCGTCTTTAGCCTATTCCTCTCAAAAAGAAAAGAGCTTGGAAAAGAAAGAAGGTAGTTTCACTTCTTGTCAAAGTAGAAGCTTCCACCTAAAACCTAATCCTGCTTTCTGGTACTGTCTTCAGTGAAGAAAAGTGAATACAAAGGAACTAGTTTTCTTGAATGATATCTTAATTGTATGCATGATATGCTCTTATGTAGTATTAGAATAAGAGGTGTCACATCTTGTGTTGTCATTTCTGGGACAGAAAACTGGGACTGCTAGCTAGCTTTAAATCATTTCTGGCATTAACGAGATTCTGACCAGAGGCTCTCTTTTATATTCAGGATATGCACTGCATTATTTCTTATTATATCACAATACACTGCAAAGGAACAGCTAAGTCATCAAGACTAATCCTTTAAATCTTTCTTTCTTTACCGTGTCAGACAAAATAAGACTATGCCATATTTCCGTAATCTCTCTTGTATTATGAGAATATTATGATCTGTAAAACAACAAAATCCCTAAAATGCATGCATTCCTGTTGGCTCTGATATGTTTTGCCTTGTCTCCTTCTGTTAGAAGAGATAATTCTAAGTCTGTATAATTTCATTTTAACAGGCACTATCAGGCTAAAAATCATATCATTAGCACAGAGCAGAGCAGGAAAAAAAAAAAAACAACACAGTTTTCTGGTGTTTAAAAATCAGTGCTTGTAAAAAGGCTTGATGCAGAACCTGAGGTTCTTTTTCTTCAAGAAACTATCTAAAATGGAAGTTAACTTTGAAAATCTAGGGTACCTAGTTCGGCTTTTTTCTACTTGGATACATGTATTTAGATTAATCTGTTCAAAAGTAGTTCTTGTTGTCAGACAATTTTACATCATATAACAAGATCTGAAAAACATTTCTGCAATGCTTTGATGGCAAATAGCAGGGGAATTTCTTGAGTTAAATACTAATTAATTAAACCCACTAGAGGTAGGCCTCCATTTCCTTTAATAGGATAAGAAATGCACATATATAGAAAAGCATAACCTACTCATCAGAGATATGTCCCTTTGGATAGAGTGAGAACGTTATCTTATACGTATGTATTCCAAAATTTAGAATTAATTTCACTTTGCTGATATTTTGATAGCATCTTAGCTGCTAGGAACATATTCAATAACTTAACTCTCCTAAATTCATTTCATCAGAGCAGCCAAAGAATCTATGACCTCAAAATACATAAGCTTTTGGCAGCTTTTTGTGTGTGTGTTTTTTTTTTGTTTTTTTTTTAAATGAGTTACTGAGAAATACTTCTGAAATGCTCAATGGGCAGAGAAATAGAGAAAGATTAAAGTCCAGGATGGGAAGCGGAATGAATTTTCTGCAGGTACAGACACAAGAGAGCTGATTATATAAAACAGCATCTCCTGAATACGATAGATTTGTAATGCCCCCGGTCATAGTTTTCTGGAGGTCTTTGAAGAGGTTGCTGAAGAAATAGAGGCCTTTGATGTATTGGAATAAAGCCTAAACACATCCTAGATGTAAGTGTTATAAGAGCAGAAATGAGGGATATATAAACGAAACAGAAGAAGCTGTTTTCAGTAACTTGTTATTTTCTACTCCTAGTTACTTCTTTCAGAAACAAGTTTTTTTTCAATCTCATATTGTCCACAGTAACTTTGGAGATTAAAGGCAACATTCAACTAAGAATATGGCTAATGGTACAGGACACCAGTGATCCTGTGTAGCAGAAATGCTGAGTCACGGCCTGAAGCAGTGATGGAGCACCTGGTGGGAAGGCAGGGCCAACCCAGGGGAGCTCAGCTGTATGTAATGGACCTGAGTGACCAGAAGGGCTGAAGTCAGGATCCACTCCTTTCCACACCTCATGAAAAGGTTGGCAGTGGAGGCAAGGGTGTCTTGTTGGAGATCTATGTGTACCTGAGGACCTTCAAGGGTAAGCAGATTCTTTCTGTTGGTTCTCTGTCTACAGTGTTGTATTTGAGTTCTTCTTCGCTTGCTGCAGCTTAGGGCTTTACTACACTGCTGTCATTGCTGTGCTTTCCATTGTGTTACAGTATTATGCCCTGCTAAGTATTACCTGGAAGGAGTGGCCTTGGTGTGAGGTCAATTTTGTTTACCACCAAAGCATTCACATAGGAGAGATGCTGTAAGTGCCTGAAGTAAATTGTTTTCAGCCAAACATTTGTTAGACAGCGGAGGCTTCAGTCGTGAGTAACAAATGGGTTTTTGACAAAGGTCAAACTGAAGACTAAAAACGGTGAAAGCATAGAAAGGTAGTTCTTGTTGGCTTCTCTGTTATGTTAGAAACACTATTAGCAGAAGAGCAAGTCAAGAGGTGCAGGGGGCTGCTGCATTTGTTCAGGCTAGCTCATGAAATGAACTCAGACTAGATAACAAAAAAATGGAAAAATGGTAGAATATGCAAACTGAAAAGAAAAGTTGCAACAAGCTCTACCTTTTCACTAGAGAATAAGAGAGCAAAGGAAAGCTTCAATGAGATAGGAGGAGTGTCATTTTTTCTGGGTCATTCTTCAAAGATGCTTTCTTGGAATAGAGAAGAGAGATGAGGATGCATTTCCATTAAGCATTGAGGGCCCTTTTAAAATGTTTTCATTCACACAGTATTCTGGATTTTTGAAGGCCACTTAATACTTGTTGAAATGATCCTTTATTTATCTTTCTTTCAGTTTATTTTTGTGATCAAATTATAGCACAAAATGTACACCATAACAGTATGAATTCTATTTGCTATCTATCTTGACAGCTGTTGTTCATATACTCTGTGTTTGCCTTAAGAAAACACGCATCTGGATCACGTCAGCTGTAAGTTAACCATTACTGCAAGGGTTCAAGTAAACTAGCTGCAGGCAATGGCTGTTGTTTGCTGCTACTGCACATCTAGCAGAGTCATGGTTTAGGTGAGGATATAATTTCTTCTATCACATTATTCAATTCTGAATTAATATTAGTAGTTTACAATAAAATAGTAAGTTCTTTAGGACCTTTCATGTTCCTAAATAATAGCAAATTCCCAGATGACAGAAAGTTCACTTATGTTCTTCACTTGCAGAAAGCAGTGTCACAGACCGACTTCTTTTCTAGAGTGAAGTATTTCACATGTGAAATCTGAAGTGACATGAGTAGCTTATCTCAATTTTTGCATTAATTTTCTTGAGTTAAATGAGAAACTCGTTATTTTAAGCTCATAGTCTACAAGTGGAGAATTGGTATGGAGTGGAGTACGAGGCTCGATTTCATCTTTTCTAGAGCTTTCTCTACATAGATAGTATTCTGCATATTTTTTCTGTGCTTCTAGACATTGTAAAATAGAGCAAAAACAAATGAGCAACTGTTACAGAAGTAAACACTTTAGCTGGAGTTGAAATGATTGAATTGAGAAAGGGGTGCCTTTATTCTTGAAATTTCTGCAATACCAGAAAGTTATTACTCAGACTGCATAGTTGCTAAAATGGAAATATATATATAAATAAATAATTTAGAATATTTTACTTCATCACTATAAATGCAGAATTCACATAATTATAAAAGTCCTGCCTGTAACTTCAGAGAAACCAATTAAGTCAAGCTTACATACATTATTATGCATTCTGAGCAATGCAATTAGGCAGAGGATTTCAGTAGCTAAAGATAAGTTTAGCTTGCAGGCCCAAATTTGTGAAACAATCCCAAGAACTTGGATTCCCAAGACCTGCCATTAGAAGTCTGTTCAGCTTTGCTCCCCATTTCCACAATGTCCCTGAAATGCCCCCCACTCCTGCCCCATTTTTTAGCACTGACTGAGACACACTTAATGACTGTTTTTTTCAGGCTTTTACCATCACTTTCTCTCTGCTGCTGAAACAAATATGAATGGTCAAGATTCAAAGCTTTCAATTTATCTGCCATGCTCAAAATGGAGGGAGCATGTCATCTCAGTGCTGACAGTAACTTAGTGGTTCCTGGCTAGCTCCCCTGTCTGTTCAGCAATATACCTGACCGTGACATGCTGGTTGAGGAAAAAATATTTCCTAACTATTTCCTTTCTCTGCCCCATATATCACATTTCTCAGGTCCAACTGAAATAATGCTGTCACACTACATATTGTGATGGAAACTTTCCAGACTCCAGTCCTAAGCCTGCTGTCATCAGCTTCTGTTCCTGGTCTCCCCCTTCTCTGCCTATCACACATAAGCAAAAGCACTTTACCTTTGCAGGCTAAGGTATTCTTATGTGATGTGGTTACTTATTGCATAGCAATCTCATCATCTCTTATGTGATAAGACAGGTAAATAGGGAGGCGTGTTCAATTACCCTGTAGAGTTGGAGCAAACTCTTCCTGTTGGGAAGGTCTGCTCTACGTAAATATTCTATACAGATTCATATAATGCATGATAAAAAAAAGACTGACAAATACCTGCAGGAGCAAGAGGCTTTCTTCCAGAGTGATACCAACTGAGTTTTTGTCTGAATTTCACCATGGAAGCAGGACTGATTCTAGATGGTGAACAAACGCCCAAAGCATCAACGTTTATGTGTGTTATGTGAGCTCAGATACAGAAGACTGACTCTGAATATTACATTTTGTCTTCAGATGTGTTCACTCAGCCACCCCTTGCTTTGTTTCCAGTCTGCATCTAACTTCAAAGCTAGATAAACATGTTTTCCCTAAATAGCATCATCTTGGTATGGTCAAGAACACTGTCCTAGACCAGATGGACCACTGTTCTAATTTAGGAGAGCATTTCTCATATTTTTTTAAAAAATTAAAAAAGTCTCATCATAGAGCTAAGATGAAGACTTCTGTGAGAAACTGAATGAAATGTGACAGACATTCACTGCAGATCAATATAGGAAAGGCAGAGGGAAGGTGGCAGGGCCTGAGGGATGTAGCAGCCCTCAGAAAAGGTTGAAGGCTTCACTGGCTTGATGCAGTGCAGTGACCTAAGTCCAGTTGATGGTTATCCAATAGAATGAGGTTTGAGGATGTTAAAATATAATAATATAAGGAAGTGAACACGAGCTCTCTCTTCATTATATACACCATGAAGTGCTTTATGAATAAGAACTTGACTTCTTTTAAATCAGAGGTTTGCATGCACGAACCATGTGTGATTACAGGATATTACCATGCTACTGAAAGCAAGATACTCTTTGATTAAGATCATCTTACTGAAATATTTATGCCAACTCAATCATGAAGCTATTGACCTGCTTTGAGCAGTTATACGATGTGCTCTCTGGGGCATGTATAAATTGGGTGTACATTATACCATAAATCAACTTGAATTTGAAACAAAGGTATGGGATTTGAAGGCACAAAGAATCCATTGTATTAGCATATGAACTCTAGCTACGTTTGAAAGCAAAACAAAAGTATCATATTTAGCTTTACTTCGTCTTTGGTATTTACAGATCTAACCTGCCTAGAAAAGCTAGAGTAATTAATTCTAGCTATTAAATTTTAAAATGCAAAGCCACAAATGTGGTTTTAAAATGCCATAAAGGGGCAGGAGGGAGGAAGGGAATAATGGACAAATAGATATTTTATGATTTCAATTCTCTGTCAAGTTCCCAGCAACCTTTGCTCCCTATCAAAAGACGAGTTTCAGAAGGTAGATTAATTGCAGGAGGAAGGAAAAGCATTAACAAAAAATAAAATTAAAAATCCCTTCCCATCTTTCATCAAAAAGCCCATGGCTTCCTTTTGTTCTCCTATTAAATGAAACAGCATTCAGCATAAAGACTCAATTAGCAAAGGCTTTTAACAAATAGAAATTCTTGTGCTAAATCTCAAAGTCAGAGACTGGACTTGCCTGTGTCCCATGCATAAGCTGTTTTCTGTTATTATGACACTGTAAGCTAGGAAACAAGAAACTGCAGATACATTAAATAAATTAATTTTTTTAAAAAATCAGTATTACAATGAGAACTGGGCCTTACAAAATCCAGAGTCAACTTCCAGTGGTGTCACTGGCTTGCTATAAAAACTCAGAGAAGGAAATTAATCTCAATTCACTATACGAAAAAAATGAGAACCTCTTGTTTTATTCTGCTGCTTTATGTCTTCTCCAAATTAGAAAAAGCTAGTTAAAGTCAGAACAGTTTCTCTTTATATGCTGCACAGCAACGGGCACAATGGTGCATTATGTCAGTTATGACCCATAGGTATTACTCAGACTAGAAATCTGTGCTTGGAGAATCTGAGCCTGAATCTTTTTTTGTAATCTCTGGTAGCCCTTTTATGATACATTTAAAAAAAAAAAATCTGAAGAGGTAAGGAGAGAAACAGAAATGCCCTTTGTATTGAGTATAGAACAGACCTGTAATATTTATGTGTGGTGTGAGATACTGCAATTCTGAAGAAGCCCTTTTTCAGTTGGATGGCTTGATTTGATGGTTGTATCTTTAGGACCTAAGAATTTTTTCAATTAGATGCAAGTGCATTATTTAATATCACTGTAGAATAGCAATAAGGGAAAAAGAACAATCCTGCATTGTTTGCATATTGTACATCATCATCCCTGCTGTTTGTAATGCCAGAGTACAGCTGCTACAACCAAACATAACTGAAGAAAGAACTTGCATACATTTAACTTGGTTCCGTCAGATGCATGGCAGAGGATTCCCAGGAACTAGAGAAGACAATATTTAAAACATGCTAGAACTAACAAACTTAATTCTGATTCAACAAGGGAAACAAAGGATATAAGAACCTTCTAGATCAGATAACTAGTGAAAAAGGTTTTCAAGGATATGCAATTGGAATAGTACTCGAACTCTCATACTCAAGTTTAGACCCAATCTTTTATGTATGCCAAGGAATTTGCTAGCAGCACTGAGAATGGGAGACTGAGCAGGCATCTGGAGCAGCAGAGCACAGCACACAGGGTCTGCAATGTGGGAGAAGAGTGCACATCTGAGCTGTGCAACAATCACTTACACTTGCACCTCTCAAAGTGAGATTCAGTTCAATCAATCACCAGACGTGATTGTAATGATGGGAGAAAAACAGGACTCTGTTATTTTTCAAGGATTCCAGAGCATCTATAGATGTGGAGGGAGGGGAAGGAAAAAACCTCATAAAATAACATCAGCAAGTATTTCCCATATGTTGACCTGACTGTTGTAAATTCAGTCTGTTACGATGCTGTGTAATGAGTACTTTTACTTCTTGTCAAAAGTGTTTAAATATATTTTCAGCAACATTGAAACTACCTGCCAACTTTGGTTTTAGGAGAAGCAAAACTGTAAAATGCTTTTTTTCTTCATTAGAGATCTATGGTTCATTTACAGAAGTCTAATATATGTCTAAATACTCCTAGCAGTAGAAATGGTCAGATTTTGGAAAAGCCTACAAACAATCCTCAACATGAACAGCATATTAATAGAATTCATTTCACTTCTACAAATGTTAGCATTAAGACATCATATCCCTATCTCTATCTTGAATCCTGATAAAAATAAATTAAGTATTTACAGTTTTGGTAAGTGAAATATCCAGGCAACCAGCATGAGGTAGTCTGTATTAAGCATTCATCTTGTTCAGTGATCTGCAACACAATGATACCACACTATTGTCATGAATCCAGATGTGCCATGCCAAAATTACTGGATATGTTCTACTGCAGTTTGTGCATAAGTCCCATGTGTGGGACTTGCCTAAGCACCCTGTGCCCGTTCTCCTCTCCAGAAATGGGGGATTAGTCTCCCCTCCTGGACAGTGCTGGAGAAGACCTGCCACAGATGAGTCATGCACCAGGGCGGAACATCTCTGAGGCAGGAAGAGATGTTCCACTGCAGGACAGACGAAGGGAGTTCTGTGCCTCCCTGCATGACAGGAACTTGGGTGCACATAGATCAAATCAGCAAGAAACTGGAGAACTGATGAGAAAGAAACAGAGCTTCCCAAAAGCACAACAACCCCTTTGTTAAAAGTTACCTAGCATTGCACTACTTGGTGATATCGTGGTGATTCTTATGATGCTATATCAGGAATTCCACATTCCACAAATAACAAATGCCTTGGGGAGCTGTGCAAGACTGAAATTTGGATTACAATAGAAATAGGATATTAAGTTGGAATGTGAATTAATATCTGCACATTTCTAGTCTCAACTGCTCCTTAGTAGAGTCCCTATGGTATCATATAAGAAACTAAATATATGTGGAACAGTAAGCTTCAGCTGGGAGCCCTTGGTCTGAATTAGATCAGATACGTGCTGACTTTGAGTAAAAGAACTTAAAATATCACAAAACTTCATAGACATGAAAAATATGGTGAAGTTATAAAGTGGAGCAAAACCATTTCCTAGCTTAATTTTGGTCATAAATTAGTACTATTGGGAAAGGATGAAGGAGACCTGGCATGCTCATTTTTTCAGAAGAAATACCATGCAGGGCAAACAAATTCTACTAACAAAACAGACCACTTGATACAGGAAAATGAAATAGAGACCAAAGTCTTTCTGGTAGAAGAAACCAATGAATATTTTCATAGGTAGGCTGGCTCAAGCACCAGTATCAAATCAGTGAAGTACATCATGGATAAGACTGCAAGTCCCTGATTTAAGTTGCAGTGATCTGAACGACTGCAGAATGATGACAGCACCAGCAGGCTTACAGGCAGGGCATCAACAGCTTTTTTTTTTTTTTTTTTTTTTGTCCTGACATTCACTCCACTATCAATTTTCTTGAGTCTTAAGTACATGTTTTAACTTATGGACAATTACAGGTTTTTCTGAATTATGGGCCTGGAATGAGTAGTTTTACAGCAAGAGTCACTGGAGCAGATATAGAAAGCTGTCACCAATTTGTATCTGCAGTCCAGTTGTACCCATTTCTCTTTGCTTTTCATTTGTTTCTTACAAGTTTCCACAGCACAAACCTACTTTACTTTTGTAAATATGTATTTGAACCTTCCCTGCCATCAACTTCCACCATCAGACAGTTTACTAGTGTTATGTCCTGATGGCTAAGGAGGGAAAGCATGATATTCCAAATGCTAACAAGTTCCTAATGCTGTGTGCAAGACTCAAACCCAGAGAACTTCTTGAAGCAATAAATATGTCAGTAATTACCACTAATGAAAATCTTCATCAGCATAAAATAAAAAAACGTGAGACAGGAGGAACATAACACATCAAGTCTCTTCCTACAGCCTATAGGGAAATCCAAAAATGTTTCTTGCTATAATACTTTTGAATTTTGCAAATTAAGAACAGTGATGAAGGATTATGAATTTTTATCCCATTTTCTCCCCTTGAGTTAACTCAGTGCCCTGTGCTGCTGATCATGGAACAACACGGAGTATCTGGAGCAACTGTTCTGAAGCAGTTTTAACTTGCCAGATCTTGAAGCACACCACAGCTTAGCACAGTGATGGAGAAGGCTTCTCAACCACTCTTCTCCAACCAGAATTCTAGAAATTATGTGAAAATAGCTGTCAATGAGATCTAACACTACTACTTGAGGAAATAACTGATTTGATTAGAAGGAAAAAACATTAATTCCTTCCCATCTTTCTACTATTCCCTACATAAAGAACTTGAACAATATGCACTGTGTAAAAGCTGGAGGAAGTTATCTGTTTGTCACCAAAGCTTGCAACAGATAACTAGGTCCATATTTTCTTCTCAGGCTGCAATTGTGGTATCTTTGTTGATCACTGTGAGGAGTTGCTGTTTAATTAACATAGGACCTAAATGAAGGGCCTAAATTTGTATCTTTGCTTTAGATTATGTAGTTATTACTTGTCTCTAGTCAGGTTCACTGAATGCCTTGTTTATCTTATTTACTACAGGAACATTTAATAAGATGCCAGTAATGTGTTTGTTTTTTAAAGGTTATTTTTTTCATATTAAGAAATTCACTGTGGGCTGTAAAGATTACATCTCTTCCAGTAAATCAAGCTTATAGAACAGCTTCTCATTTCTTCAGTGAATGCTTTGTGAAGAAAAACACAATAGATAATAATCTTTATTGTGAAGCCTCAATTATTTGATGCTTGGAGTAATTGCAACTTCTGCTGTCAGGATTACGAGTGTCCAAAACTTCTCACATCTTTTAACATCTCAGGTTATTGGAACTTAGTTATTTCATGTGTCACTGGAAGAAGAGTCCTCTTTAAAGAAACAGATCAACCAACCAACAAACTTAAGTATTTGTTTCTCGCATGGGAAATTCCCTTTGAGAGTTGATCTCAACCAACAGTTCATCAGAAAATTGCATTTAACAGCTAACCAGATGACAACAGGAAGGTGAACTAACACCTGCTGTCTTCAATCCTTGAGTCTGATGTTTACATTACCCAGTATCACCTGAAAAGAGATTACGTGGTCCAGTGATAAAGAATCTTGAACTTAAAAGATAGCCAGCAAGTCTTGTAACCATGCTGTGTACACACGATCAACTGTTAAGGTGATGTTTCAAGAGAGAAAGGGAAAATGAAATACCGCATCAGAGTTTTCTTAGGAAAATACATAAAATACCTACTGGCACCTCTACGTTCTCAGCAGTCATTGAAATCTCCTGGATAAAGCTTGGCTAAAATAATAATAATAATACTGGTCAAGAAGAGGAGTGTAAATTATATGAACACCAGGAAAATCTTTATAAAATAGGCAGACTTCACCTACCACTACATTATCTACCTTGATATCCCTTCCTGCAGGAGACACAGTGAAATGAATTGGTGCAGAATAATCCCACCACATCATGCATTCAGGAAAATGTTGCAAAAGACGACTTAACCTCCAGCAGAAATACCTTATTCAAATGCCATACAAAAGTAGGAATGTTTCTGTAAGGATCCTTCAGTCATACCTTTGTTTCGCTATTGGCTTATTTGTCTGCATAATTTAAACATGCATTTAAGTAATACATTTATTTTTTTAAATGAACAAAGAATCCTACATGTTTGTGCTTCTCTAACAGGCGAGTCTGTGAGCAGGACTGGGATGTAAACACAAACTTGGTATCATTCAGCACTCCTAATGCGTTTTACTTGAGTCTTTTGACTTAAGAGTCCATAGATGTTTATTCTGATCATACAGTGAGAATGACAAAATTTTTCAGAATAACACTGTAAGATAAAAAATGTAGTATGGTTTAGCATACATAATTCTTACAGTAGTATAAACTATATTTCATGTTTTTGAGTGATTACTTAGAATAAGAGTAAAATATCTAATTGATTTGTTTTATTATCAGATGGGAACATGCAGATGCTCAATACTACCTGATAAACTTAAGCAGTATATAGAAAACCTGAAAAAGCCTACTGAACATGCTAGTTCTACCACTCATTATTTTTACCCACCTAAACTAAACCCATATGTATTTAGCACCTTTTGTTTCTTTCCACATATTGCATGTCTATCACGATACCTTAAAAGACATCCTTTCTTGCATGTTACTATAGCTTCTGCCATGCAGTGGGATGCTGTCCTACCAGATAAAGTCTGTTTTAGGGGAGGAAAAATGCTACTTAATATTGATAGTTCTTTCTCCTCACAAAAAAAAAAAAAAAAGTAGCATATAAATATCTTTGTCTATGTGTCAGACATGTTGTATACTTTCTTTGTTGTATATTTCACAAAGGTCCAAGTAATTGTCTAGCAGAAAACACCATAGGGGAATTAAAAGTGAGATTGAATATATAATCCTTTCATTAGTCACTTCTGCTTTCAGAAATCAAATGGCAGAAACATACATTCCTTTCAGTCAAGATTGCCCCTTTGGGAGTGAGTGGAGCAGTTCATGTTAGAGTCCTTTGTTCCCTTTACTTACGGTATTGGAACTGTTGGGCATTAGAGACAAATCATCTATTGTTTTGCTTAATTTAATTTGTATTTAATTCTAGACCAAGGTGCTCAGAATTGCTTGATAAAACAAATAAGCAAGAAAACTTAAAATAGTTACAAATATTAACACACACCTTGGATCAGAAGGGAACGCTGTGGCAGGTGTATCAAAAAGAGACTGAAACATTTTATTGACACAGTAATCTGAAATAAACCAGACCTAGAGTTCAGTCCCTAAATGCAGTTTTGGACTACCTCTTTCAGGCTAAGAGTGCCTGACCCAGACCTATTTCACGGTTTAGAATTCAGCTTAATGGGCAGGGAGTATCAACACTCCATTCATTGTCTTGTGCTATTTTGGTTACTCCTTTTCTCTTAGAGGGCTTGCATGATTGTCTACTTACATAAACCCAGAGTAAACTGGCTCTTTGCCTTTGCTCCTAGCTTATTGCTGGGTCTTTCCTTGCAATCACATCACATTAAAGCAATGCAGTTATTTGTTTCTTTTTCCTCTAAATGGGTCGTCATTGCTTAGGTGCTGACACCTGCAATTACTGACTCACCACCCCAACAGACATTCAGAATTATTCCTCAAAGTGAAGTTAAGCTGAAAACATCATTAGCCAGTGTTAAAGGGGGGAGGGGGGGGGAGGAGGGGGAAGGGGAAGGGTGGAATCTAATCAGAATATTCCGTTTATACGCTGGTAATTCAGCCGCCTCCACCCGGCACCACCCTCTGTGGCCACACTTCGTACACTTCTCCCCGTGAAGTGAAAATTACCTTCTTGAGGGAAGAAAGCGTTTAATTGCGACCCTGCTGCCTCTTGTCTCCATGGTGATGCCACGCAAACAGCCCACTCCCTTCTACGCTGGGAGCCCCGACCCTCACGCTCTCGGGGCAGCCCAGGTGCGCCGCTCCCCTCGGAGCCCCGGAAGCCCCCCGGGCGGGAGCTGCGAGCGCAAGGCTCCGCCAGCGCGTCGGTGTCCGCTGCAGCGAGCGTCTGCCTGCATCTCAGCAGGCTGCAAAGCGGCGGCGGATCGCGACGCGCCCCCCCGGCGCTGCTCGGAGCGCGGGGCCGTTACCTGCGTGCTCCCCGGCCCCGGGGCCCGCGGGCTCGGTGAGGATGCTGGGGTCGCTCTGCGATCTGCCTCGCGGGAGAAAGCAGCCGGGCCCTTCTTCCGATGCAGCCATGAGGCGGCGGGCGGGAGGCTCAGAGGCGGGGGCAGGAGGAGGCGCTCATGGAGCCGGCGGCCGCCGGGGGACAATGGGGACTGGGGCGCGGCGGCGGGGCGTCAGCCGGGCAGCGCCAGCCGCGGCAGCATCTTCCCGGCGCCGTCGGCAGGCTGCGGCGGGGCCCGGCACCGGAGAGCTCAGGGGACGGCCGAGGACGCCTCAGAGAGGGGTGGGTGCGCCATGCCTCCCGCGGGGCCGGGCAAGAGCCGGGACGCGAGCCGTCCGTCCGCCCGGATCCCCACCGCCCCCCGCGCGTCGCTCCCGGAGCCGCCTCAAGCCGCCGCGCCGCTGAGCGCATCCGTCGGAAAACATCGGGATTCTCCCATGGTGCCCCGCGAGCGGCCGCGTGACGTCACGGCGGGGGGGGTGTGAGGGCGCCGCACCTGCACTGCACAAAGGCGGAGGCCGCCGCAGGTGCGCGCAGCCTCGAGGCTCCGCCCCCTCCCCGCGGCACGTGACTCACGGAGGGCCCCGCCCCGCCCCGCCCCGCCCCGCCCGGCAGAGGGGGCTGCGGAGCCGCGAGTTCCCCCGGGCCGAGCCGCGCTGAGCCCGTCGCAGCCCGATGTCCAGCGGCTCGGTTTGAGAGCTCGATCAGAAAGAGAAAGGGTTGGTTTGGGGAGATGCTTTCGCTGAACTACCCTACCTGCTGTGTTCACGCGAGTTTCGACCGATAACACCGGGCGGGTTTTGAGCGCTCTGCTGGCAACGCCGCACCGCCCTTAATACGGTTATGCGTGTTGTCTCTCCGGTTATCGTAGCAGCGGGTGTTCAATCCCTTTCGGTCCAGCAGCTGGCCGGTGCCTCCCGCCACCCCACGGGTCCGCCTGCCAGGTTTTAAGGATGAAACTTTGCACCAGAGTGTTTTCCATTAATGCAGTCATTCATTTACTCACGTTTTTGGCTCTACAGAAACATAACATCTTACGTATGTTTTTATATAAAGGAAATGCGTTTTAGTCATCTCTAAAAGCAGAGGCCAATAAAGCAGTGTTGTGGTTTTTAACAATTAAAATCCATCACCTCTATCATGCTAAAAAGCACTCTTGCCTTTTTTATCTTGCAGCAGGAGTTTCAGAGCTGGCCAACATCTGCATTGCATACAGGAGTCACCTTGGGCTGTGTTCCCTGAGCTTTGGGTATTATAGAAAAAGAAGCCCGTGGGCTTGCATGTAAAGCTCGGTTGTTGTTATCAAGCTGAGGCGTGAGCAAGGCTGTCCTGGTGCACCATCCAAGGCCTGGATGTGCTGCTGCTCATAACAGTGAGTTCAAACATCATCAGGAGAATGAAAATTGAACAAAGGGTTTGAAAGCAAAATCTGAGAGATTCTCATTCAGTGGGTGCTGTTCCCTCTGGCTTTGATTAAGACACATCCAAAACAAGATGTAGAATATGGGGTTTTTAATCAAAGCTGTATCATAATGTGGTGGAGTGGATTAAGATAATAAGGGCAATCTATACTTTTCTGAGAGCTTACCATTGCCATCTTGACACATTTTATTGTAATTTCTTCCAAGCCTTTTGAGTTAAGTGGCTCATCCTAATTCTAAAAGGACAGCTAAATGAGCCATTTATATCACAATCTAAAACATTCCCGAGGAACCAAATAAACAGATAAAACTTAAACACTTTGTTTAAGGGAGGCTTTAAAGATACTGAAATGCATTTTGTACCCTTTTGCCCTCAGCCAAACTTTTGAGTTCCATGACTCAACACTGCAAAGGAGTCAGACCGACAATAGATATTTCTGTGTGTGTGGATAGCACAGTATGACATACGCAAGGCGTCCAGTTTTTAATCTAGAAATATCCCCTTTGCACTCAAATAACAAGCCCAATCCACTTCTATTCCTAAAAAGAGGAAGTAGCAATTTTTTATCTTTTTCCCCGTGTAAGTCTAAGGTCATGCTAGAAAATGTTGACGGTTCTGTGAAACTCTGTTCTAATCGATACACCCACCTTCTGCAGTGAAGAATTGTACTGATTTCTTGTATAAAATATGTAGTTTAAAAGTCTCATACCAGATTTTGGCATTAGTGCAGGATGAATACATTAAAACATTTTCAACCCCAGAAAGAATATCCCCCAAACAGCATTGTGTCCTATAGAAACACACACAGTGGTGTTTTTAACCAACTCACATTCTGATTGCCTCTGTAGAGGGCACTTCATGGGGTCCCTTTGGATCCTAAAACATAGTCAGATAGAAATCAGCCAAACAAGCCTAGAATCTCTCTTGCTGCTTTAGCTTAGTTAAAACATTTCATTTTCCCTCACTCCAGCCAAGCCAAGCATCCAGAGGCTCAGTGTGGGAATAAATCCTGGGTACTGTGCATGCCAGCTGACAGAGCTGCCCCTAGGCCACCTTGTTTCCAGATGAACCATCATTGTGCATAGGAGAGGCAGTGCGAAAAAAAATAAATTGTGTTAAGACTGTATGTTTAAACCTGTGTTGCTAAATAATGCCTGATGAGTAAAAAGTATGCATCCTTACATGGTTTTTTGTTTCGTATATAATGATGATGATAACGATGATGGCAATGCATCTATTTGCACTTTTCATTTCCTAACCTTCAGGTAGGCTCTGCGTTCTTTCTGGGGAAAACACAAAGCTTTTGACAGGGAAAATAGATGAGATTCATGGTGTTTTCTTTGTATTCAAGGAGTAATGCCAGAAGGTCTTCATAGAAGGAAGTGAAAGCTGATGGGCAAGCACCAACCAATATATTGTATGTATTCTAAATAGTAAACCACCCTGAAATTAGAGTGAAACTAAGTCTGGTTCTAGCTGTTGCTACTAACACTTGAAAAATTGCCCTTAACTTCCCTTCTTCTTTGTGATGTAATTTTATAAATGTCACAAACAAAAATATTTGCAGGATCCAAACTTCTATTGGTAGCAACATGGTTCTGCTTTTATTCTCTAACTGTAATAGTTTTCTGGTAAACAAGTTTGCAACATTTTCCAAGAAGGCACAATGATCTAATCTCTTTATTTCCCTCTCAAAGGATCTCTAGCCTTTGATATTTGTGATGAAAATTGATGAATTTTCTAGCGTAGTGGTGGGTACTTCTGCAACTGGGGGTCTGTTTAGTGGGAGGGAAAAACAAACAAACAAAACAAAAAACTTCTTAAAATGAAATATCTGTCCAAGAAAAACAAGGGAGAAAATGTAGCTAGCTTGATGGTAGTTTAACAACCAAACCAATGCATGTGCATTTGGTACAACTGCCCTTGGTAATATTAACACACCATGATGTAAGTAAGTGGTATTCATGGTTAGAGCCTTCTGCTTGGTGACACCTGAACTCCTGCTTCATGATCCTAACTTGTGTCAGAAAGAAAGAATTCTCTGCGGAAAGGGAAAAAAGGAAGCAAGTCATGTCTTGAATCATCAGAATATCAAACAACCTCAACTTTAATCTGAAGTCTGTGTATAACCTCTGAACGTAGCTTACATCTTTCTGTGCTGTTACATAAAAAAAATCAGTGCAGGATACATTTAGATTGACAGTGCTCGCCTTCATGTTAGAATTGTGCTGATGACCACAGGACAAGTAGCCTCGCTCTGAGCAGTTTTCTCAGATGCAGCAGAAGAAAGCATTTGTTCTGTTGCTTATGTGTCTTAACCTAGTTTTTAGGTTTTCTGCCAGCTTGTTTTAGTTCTGTGCTCTTATACTAACAACAAAGAGGAGCATTCCAGTGCCTAAAAGGCTCTTGTCTCTATTTAGTGTTTGTGTGATAAAGAGGGCAGAGGGCCTATTTTGAGTCTTTATTTGTCAAGAAGATAAATGCACATCACTGAGAACAGACAGAAGTATCATCCCACAGTCAAAACTTTGTAAGCACTGAGTCTTGAAAGATGCCTTCGCCAAAGCATGGTGATGTAGCTGCTACTATGGAAGGCAAATGAAAAATGAATAAGCATTAGGGACTCATTTATTGGTGAGTTCGTGTACGTATTCACAGTTAACATCTTGGATACTGAGGAACTATTCCAGGAATCACTCATCTGATTTTCATGTTTGCTTTCTGTCACAGCTCTAGTGCTCTGCTTGTCATGTTGTAAGGGAACGAAGGGAAGAAGCTGGCAAAAATGCCAGGCAATGCACTCAGCTGCAGGCCTTCCTGACAAACAGCTCTGCTCATGCATCTCCTCACTAGAACTGCAATGGCAAAGAGAAGGTCAGCATCTCCTCTGTATCAGTGACTGCAATGACACAACTTTGAACAGTAGCAGCAGTGTCATGGTCTGTGGTGAAGGAGCTGGTACTCAGATGTGCAAAGGCCTCTGGAGAGCCTTAGGGATGCCATTGCTGTGGTGTATGAGGGCAGGAGGAGGGGCTGTGTGAGGAGGGAGAGGAGGGCCCTGCACTGTGGGAGGTGAGTGGCTGCAGGGCTGTGATTGTGCCGTGCAAAATTCCATAGGGGTGGATCTAATTTTTCTTTCCATTCTTTTCCATTTTCTTCCCCTTCAGACTTCAAAGTGTCTGAGGAAAAGATGAGTATATACAACTTTCATGGCACATCCAGATCTTCCTTTCTTCACTGCCATTTGGGAGCAAAAGATTTTTTATACAAATTACTTTATATAGCCACAGTGTTCTTAAGGAACGTGGCTGGACATTCCTTATTATCTTCATTTGCACTCTCAAAGCATTCCATGGTCTTGGACATCCAAAACAAGGAATACCTGCTGACCCCACAGTGTGGGCCATGAGTTGTGCTCAGTGCTGTGGCATGCGGGTAGCAGGTGGCCCCAATGGCCCCAACAGCCCCAATAGCCCTAATGGCCCTGATGGCCCTAATGGCTCCTCACAGCACTGCCATCTCTGCTTTACCTTTGAGCCTTTTATTGAGGATGTCACACATTCTGCTCCACAACCCCAGTCCTGCCCTGTGTTTCCACTCTGACAGATCTACCCAGGATTTATCTCCACGTGCAAGGTACTTGGTCCTGCAGTTTAACTTCAGCTTGATAGAATGGGAACTTCCTGTCATGAAAAGTACCATTTTTATGGTAGTTGTGAATGTTGTTAGGACAGCAAGTGAAAACACTGTTACTCAATTGCAGTTCAGTGTGTTGCTTCTCAATGGCACAGATGCCATCTTGCTGCAAACGTTGGAAGGGCAGGCTTCTTAGCAATTTAAAGACAGCTGATTTGGTGGACAGAGGTAGCCGTTGCTATTCTGGGATCATCATTAATAGTAAATCTTTAACTTGAAAAGACAGAATTGGTTGGATGTTCTGTTCCATGACTTCGAAGCTGGAAAATGTTACATTGCCATAAGGAAGGCTGGAAAAAAAAAAAATCATTAATCTGTACTGCAGTTTTGTCATATAACTTTGTCTTTTGCCAGCTTGGCTTCCAGAGAGCTGTAGGTTGTAGTCGAGTGAACATTTTTAGAGTAAGGGTCTCTAAGATTGCAGCATCTGTTAAAATACAGTCCGTGAGTACAGTTATGTGACATGGGGACTTCAACAGTCATTTGGTTTCAGCAGTCCTTCTTTGACCTGCTTGTTCCATGCAATGCAGTTTGCTGTCTCCCTCTGTTATGCTGATAAAACTGTGGGACTCTGGTATATCTGAATCAATGAAAAGATCAAGGGTAGAAAAGCAACCCCTTTCCTTTAGTACTATTTCTACCCTGGCTATTTCTTTAGTACTTTTCTACCCAGTGATTGGATTTTTTGTACACTCATATGGAGAGTTGTATCAGTGCAACTGAGAGGGTTGCAAACCACCAACTCAGTAGAGTATGTTGTGCAGATTTGCAGATATGGGGATTTTGGCAAAGTTCTCTTCTCATATAATTACACTGAAAGTGACATTCCAACAAAGCAGGCGTAGCACTCATCGCTAAGCTAAGGAAACACTCTCAAATACTGTAGTGAGGAGCAGATTTAAAGGAGTATTATCCATAAATATGGAAGACATTGGATGTGGTTCAGAACCTGTACACTGCAAGGCCAAGAGCCCCTACCTACTTCCAGCATTTCAGAGCTTTTGGCTAATTCAATGTGAAACCAGAGCGACAAGGAAAATCCATACGTTGTCAGATGCTCGACTCACAAATAAGTTCACAAACATAAGAAGGTCTCAATCATTGGGGTTGTATGCCACTTGATTGACAGCTGTGCAAGTGTACAGCAGTGTTGTATGGGCATTCAAATTTATATGAGAAACAACTCAAGGAGTAGTGCTAAAAGCAGAAATATAGGCAAGCTAGAATATGGAATGGGATTTAAAACTTGTTCTAGAACTCTTTGAAGTCAAAGAAAGAGTCAAAGACTGTTTTCAGTTAGAGGTTATCCCAAATACATGCTTTTCATTGTTATACAGATGTATACTTCTAGGTCTAGGTATTAAAAAGTGCAATGGAAAAGAATTCCCAAGATCAATTTAATATTGCCAGTGAGCCATATATGTATTTTAAGCTTCTCTCCTACCAACTAATTCTGCAAGGCTATGTCCTTCAGCTTCCAAGGCCCAGTTGCAGAACTAGGTTTTTTATTGTTGACGTATAGCCTACAAATGTGTTTTACTTTAACCCAATTTGAAGTACAGAGACCTGGAGCACTATTTTTAGTGAAGTATGCAAATAATTATGTACATGAATGGCTTATCAATCTCAGTAGCCATTCGTAGTCATGCATGTTGGAGGTAGATGTCCAGACAGCTAAGGATTTTGTGACCCATAGGATTTGTATTCAGGTAGCCTTGTTTAGTGAGCTAGCAAATGGGGGTGGGAGGAATGTTGGTTTTGTTTGTTTGTTTGCTTTCTCCAGAAAAACAAGGTGGAAATAGTTCATCATTCATTTTAGAGAACTGCAAGTCTATTCAGAGCAGTCAGGAAAGCTGTGAGCAGGTTTACTTCTTTCAAAATCACTTGAATGAATTATTTTCACATTTTTGTCTTCTTTTTCCCTTGGCTTTGTAAAAAAAATCTGTTTATTAATGTATTATGATCAGAACCTGTCAAAAAGCATGTTTTCTCCATTTTTAAAGGTGTTATGAATTTGCACCTGAACAATACAGTATGTACTTCTTAAATTTTCATGCAGGCCTCCTACATGACTTCTTGAATAGAGGACCAGCTGACAGCACAGCCTCAGCCTGTATGTTCTGCCCAATCCAAATATCATATAAACATCGTATGTAGAGATATTTCTAATTCTGTAAAGCACACTTAGTTGAGCCAGGTTTAGGTCCATTTTTTATTACTCTTTTTTACCACCTACAGTTTCCTTTCCAGTGCAATGAGATGCTCTGCTTAAGACCATACAGAGCTCTAATTATTATTGGCAATCTGCAGTCCTTTGTGCTGTCAAAGAAATAATGATGCTAACGGATGATACAGCAAGCACTCAATAGTGGTTTTATGCCCAACAATTCGACTTCACTTGGTTGGATTAAATGTCTGATGGAGCTGAGAGAATACACTGATGAAACATTATTGCACAAAGGAAATTATTGATGAGCTTCCCAGGGAGTCATAGGAAATATGAAATTATTTTAAAGGCTAATTTTGCCATTCAGCATTTATTAAAGTAAAAATGAAAATACAAAGTATCCTTTTAGAAACACTTTACAACAGGAGTGTTAGCATGCCAGTAGTTGTGGAAATGCATCAGCTCCTCCGGGTAGGCGACAACAGCCTTATGTCAGACTGTCATATAGCAGCTGCTGCTGCAGGAGGGAGAGGGTACGAATGCTGCCTCTTGGGAAAAGGGCTCCGGCACCGAGGGGGGGTGGGAAGCGATAGTGGGGCGGGTATCTGCCGGCGGTGGGGCGGAGCGGCCGCCGTGAGACACCGCCTCTGGGACGGCTCGGGCGTGCGGGCGGAGCTTATGGGGAACTGGAAAGTGAAACTTTCCGTGGGGAAACCGTGGGTGGGGCTGGGCTGGGTGTGGGCTGTGCACAGCGGAGCAGCGGACGGTGGAGCGGTGTTCTCGCCCCGCGGAGGTCCGCAGAGATGGACGGCGCTGGGCATAAGCCCCTGTTCCGGCAGCCCCGAGTTGCGGGGAGAGGTGAGGGCCGGCCGCGGAGCAGCGGGCTGCCGGGGAACGGGTTGGCACGGGGGGACCCCTCCTTCCCTGCGGTACGGCTCCCTATCGAGTCTGTGCTCCTACATTTCCCTATTCACCCCCAGCGCCTTTCGGAGCCCGTGAGGCTCAACAGCAATGTCTCTGCCAAAATGCTCACGCTGTTGAGAGGCAGGTTAATACGGTTTATCATCATTAACAAGAGGTTGGGGTTTTTTGTGTCTTTTTTTTTTTTTTTTTTTTTTTTTTAACGCTTAGATCATCCGGATATTGGGTTTATACAGAGAAGCAGAAGCGGAGTAAATAATGTGTCAGGCCAGACTAATAAAGCAGTACGTCAGGCAGGGGAAGATCCTCAAGCCAGTAATTATACTCTTCTACTTGGGAAAAGAGAGGAGAGTTTTGTTGGCACTGGAAGGTTCTTCAATCAAGGAAGAAGAAATCAGGGTGGATCAGTCACCAGTGAAGTAACAGGACATCGGAATGAGCAGGAGAATGATGGAAAGGGAAGAAGGCATCAAGGGGGACAAGCACATGAGAGAGCCAGAGGATCCCAGAATGTGCAAGAAAATGAGAGTAGGAGAAGGAGCTATCAAGGGGGACAAGCACATGAGAGAGCCAGAGCATCCCAGAATGTGCAAGAAAGTGAGAGTAGGAGAAGGAGCTATCAAGGGGGACAAGCACATGAGAGAGCCAGAGGATCCCAGAATGTGCAAGAAAATGAGCGTAAAGGAAAGCAGTATGAAGGTGGACAAGCACAAGGGAGAGCCAGAGATCTGTGGAATGAACAAAATGATGAATCTGGGGGAAGAAAATACCAAGGTGGACAGGGACATGAGAGGGTCAGAAGGCCCTGGAATGAGCAAGAAAATGAGGGTAGGGGAAAAAGGTATCAAGGTGGACAAGTTCAGGAAGATGCTAGAGGACCAAGGAACAGACAGGAAATTGAAAGTAAGGGAAGGAGGATGCGGCCTGCAGGCAATCCTCATTTCAACCAGAACTCCACCCCAGGAGGCACCCAGCTTAGTGAGCAGCCTCAGCAAGTTAAAAAGGTTGGCTACAAATTCCTAGAAAGTCTCCTCCAGAAAGACTCTTCTGAAGTTGTCATCACACTTGCTTCGAGTTCAGGTTTTAAGGAACTTCTTTCCCAAACAGCTATGAAACCCAGCTTCCTTCAGCTCATTTGTCAGGTGCTTCGAAAAGCATGCAGTTCCCGAATGGATAGACAAAGTGTCCAGCAGCTTCTTGGAATGGTAAAGGAATCCAACTTTCTCAAGATCTGTCTGCCACAGTATGTGTCTGATATGGTCACAGAGGCAGTCCCTGCTGTACGACATCAATATCCTGAACATATTGGCAACATCATCTTGCTTCTTCAAGATCTGATCAGTATTTTCCCATCTAGCTCTGTGCAGAAAATCTCCATGCTCTTGACAATATTGCCAGCATCTATAAATACCCTGAGAGCTTCTGGTGTGCAGATCACAGAAGAAACTGAGAAGAACCTAAATAAAGTCCAGATGCTTGTGCAGCACCTCCAGGAGAAGAGACGTGAAGGCACACTGAGAGCTGATAACTACACTCTTATGCAGCCTCAGGCTGAAGACCAAGAAGAAACCTATCGCACAATGACCATTTATCCAACCTATGATGAGTTACACCACGACGTGAAACCGTTTCTACGTCCCAATATTGTTTCTGGAAGATATGAGAGCACCAACATTTATCTCGACACCCATTTCCGGCTTTTGAGAGAAGACTTTATAAAACCCTTAAGGGAAGGTATCTTGGATCTTCTGCAGAGCTTTGAGGATAGAAGTTTGAGAAAGAAAAAATTTGATGACATCAGGGTCTACTTTGATACACGGATTATTACCCCTCTCTGCTCTCCATCCGGTGTTGTTTACAAGGTCCAGTTTGATATAAAACCACTGAAGTTTGTGCGATGGCAGAATTCCAAACGGTTGCTATATGGATCCCTTGTCTGCATGTCCAGAGATCACTTTGAAACATGCCTTTTTGCCACTGTTTCTGAACGAGATAATGCAGAACTTGCTAACGGGATTGTGCAGCTCAGTTTTAATGCACAGAGCCGAGCACTGCTAGCAGAGGTTCAGCCTTCAGACTCCTTCCTCATGGTAGAGACAACTGCCTACTTTGAGGCTTATCGACACGTGTTAGAAGGGCTACAGGAAATTCAGGAAGAAGATATTCCATTCCAGAAGTACATAGTGGAATGTGATGTACATGTGAAGAAGCCAGCATACCTGACAATGGAAAGTAAATACAACTTTGAACCCTTGATGGAAGATATCCTGTCAGATGAAGAGATACTTGTTGATGGTTTGAGAAGGCAAAACGTCCAAGTTCTAGATCCCAATCGGTGGCCTTCAATGGAAACCTTGGGATTAGATGAGTCCCAGATGCAGGCAATGAGTCTTGCACTCACCAAGGAGCTGGCTATTATCCAAGGACCTCCTGGAACTGGTGAGAAACATTTGCTTTAATTCTCATTTTATAGAGTTCTCTGTGAAGTTTAGGGAAGTTCATTTAAGGAAACTAAGTCCAGAGAAAGTCAGCAGTGCTATATCCAGTGCATTAGTCCCATGCCTAGTTGAAGCTTTAGTAGCACAGTTATTGTAAGCTATTGGGAAGAATGTTAAAATATTCTGAAATAGCCATGTCTGACCTTACACATTGCTGATTTGGTTCCTATGGACTCCAAATGCACTGTTGGCACTGCTTGCTTATTGGAATGAAAATGTTTCAACTATTTGATAGCACAGAACCTGTTGCTATGCAGCAGCTCTATTAATTTTCATAGCATGTTAGAACATGAAGAGTGTTTAGCCCTGATCCTCTGTATGAATAAAGCATTTCAAGAGTAATTGCAATTGTTTATAAATGGCACCTAAATTTAACAAGCACCACTGCCTGTATTCTACCAGTATATGGGTATTTTATGTGCAGCACAGTATTGTGTTAAGCTAGTGTTAGTGACTTGAGGGAAGCAGAGGCAGGGGGAACTTGCATGTAGAGGGTGCGTTACTCTTTTTCTGATTCTGAGCTTGTTTTTCAGGGAAGACTTATGTGGGTTTGAAGATTGTTCAGGCTCTCTTGACTAATAAGGATGTGTGGCAAAGGACTGATCAGAATTCTCCCATCCTTATAGTCTGCTACACTAACCATGCACTGGATCAGTTCTTAGAAGGTAAGAGTATCTGATAAGTATGATGGAAGTGAGAGCAGAAATTATACTATAACTCTTGCTCTGTCCTACCCTCTGCTACGGTGACCTGCTCTGTGGCTTTTTCTAGTGACTCTAGCCTATTGATGCACAGTGAGGGGGGAGGGAGGGGAAGAAAAACAAAATATAACCTTCAGTCATACCAATCCAATGTAGGATGTGCAGACAAAGGGTGCTCTCCCTACCCCCTATCCTGAAAAAAAAAAAAAAAAAAAAAAACCAACACCAGAATTTGTCTCTGTAGTACTAATGTTTCTCTCTCATTCCCAGGAATATACACGTTCCAAAGACGTGGGATGGTGCGTGTTGGGGGGAGAAGTAACAGTGAGATCCTAAAACAGTTCACTTTGAAGGAGCTGAGGAAGAAGAGTGAGTTCCGACACAACTTGCCAATGCATCTCCGCAGAGCTTATGTGAATGTACGTGTAGAGTTCACTGGAAGTGATGGTATTGGGCTACCTGTCCGTGGGAGAAACTGACTTTCTCTACAGCTGCTCTTTCACCTTGTCTTTAACACTGACGTCAGTCTTTTTATTGTTCTTTATGCATGTTATCAGTTTCTTGTCCTCCTGTTTCTGAACTTTGTTCTTCTGCATATGACGACGCCTCTCTTCTCTCTGAGCAGATAACCTGTGACATGAAACATGCTGAGGAGGAGCTCCATAAAGGAGCAAAGCTCTTAGAGTGTACAACATATGGAGTGCTGCATGAGCGCCACTTGGAAGCATTCATTGCCCCCCAGCACTGGAACAGTCTGATGAGTGGTCTGGTAAGAGTTGCCTTTTCTGTCAATCAAGCTTTGACTCATAGCTTTGAGTCAAGCTTTTTAACTTGATTTTATGAATCAAGTACACTTTATGAGTGTATGCTTACTGCCTTTTTTAAAAATGAGTCAGTTTCCCCAAATATGCTTCCTTTAGCCTCATTCAGCCTGTACAAGAGTAAGAGAGTGAATGGTGAGCTGTGCCAAAGTGACAGTAGTCACTAGACTTGGCAGAGAAATGGAGTTAAAATCTGTAACTTTAAACTGCGGAGATTTTAAGTGATCCTTGTCAGTATAAAAATACAGGTGCCCAAATGAATGCTTTAAACTGAAGGGAAGGAGGGATGCTGTTTTTGAAGATGTGAGGCTGCCTAGACTTTCTGGCCATGGAAGTTACTTGGGGGACTTGTTCCTAGTTGCTATGCTGCAAGGTGCTGCTTTATCATCATCCTAAGCCTGAACTGGAACATGCCTGACTGATTTACTTTCTTTATATTAGGATAATGATGAGTTTTACTACAGTGCTTCACAACACTCAATGATTCTGGAGTGGCTGGGCCTTGGTTTTACTGCCTTCACCCAGCGTGCTGCAAGGAATATAGAGGCTGAGTATCTAGGTAAATAGAAAAACAAAGCAAGCAAAAAAATCTTTTATTTTCCACAGGCATTTGCCAAGCAGTGCATGCATGCCAGAAAACAGACACTGCTAGTTTACAGAGGCTGGAAGATGCATGACACTGTAAGGCAATGGAAACATTAACCTTAATTTTCACATGGTGATCTGACTACTGTATTGTGATTTTGCTAGAGTGGCTGCGACTCCCTGCTTCTAACTGGTGAATCTCACAGGTGGTCAGCAGGAGGAGGGAGAGGAGGAGCAGGAAGGTGAAACAGAAGAAGAGCTATTGGAGATCCTAGAGGAGGCTGACCTGATTCAAGCTGATAGAGTGATTGAGGATGAGGACTCAGCAAAGCCTCGGAAGAAGGAGGAAGAGCACAGGGCAGTTCATGAACTAGCCAGTACATTGTTGGCTATGAAGCTGGAGAATGAGGAAGAAGAAGCAGAATGGAATGAGGAAGAACCACAACAGAAGTCTGGACAGTGGGAGGTAACTGTATACATTAGCATACTGTGGCTCTGCTTGTCTGTGTAAGGAATAATTTGGGTGAGCTAATATAGAAATACAAAATAGTATTTGTGCTGTAATTGCTTATTATGGAGTGGCATGGGTTTTTTTCCCCCCCAGATATCTTCTTCTCAGAGGAAGAAAATGAAACATAAGATGAAAGCTGAGCTCCATAAATTGAATGCGATGTCTGAGGCAGAGGCCTATGCTATTCATGATCTGTGGCAACTTGACATGAACTCTCGCTGGAGGCTTTACAGGTGACAAAAATATTTTATAGGGTTTGTCAAGCAAGGGTGTCAGAGACTGTCAGAGTTCAAACGTTTTCTTGCAGGCCAAGGTTCTTTATCCATACATGTTCGGCTTGTTATCTGAACAAACTTCTTCCTGTAAGATATTTGGTTTTACCCTGCCTGCATTGGCAGGGCAGTGTTGTCATCTCCACTGTGTCTGCTGGGGACTGAGTACAGATGCTAGTCATGTCTTTCACAAAGGGCAAAGAACTTGAACTGAATCCACCTTGAACTTTTGAATCACAGTTCTGTTCTCCTTTCTGTGGGTACTAATGTCTCTTTCTTCTCAGGCTTTGGTTGCAGACCTATCAGGGGCTTATTCGACGGAAGATTCTTCAGCACGAACAGCAGTACCAGGCAGCAGCTGAAAGGCTAGCAGAACTGAGGCTGCAAGAAGATCTCTGCATTCTGAAGGAGGCCAGTGTTGTGGGGATGACAACTACAGGTGTGAAGCATTTAGGGGCCAAGCTAGTGTTGCACTGCTTCGAGCAATAGTTAAAGGACCTTGTTGTTAAAGGATTGCTATCCTGTGCTGCATGACAGACTGGGTCAGGCTCCTAGTTAATCTGCAGCCTTCTTCATTTCTGACTCCCTCTGCAAACATGACTATTGCAGAAACCTTTGCCCTTTTCAGTTTGCAGAAGCAGTTTTTAATTTATTTTTTAGCAATGTTCTTCTAATATTAATACTCAGTTTCTTGTGCCTGAGTTAAATGCTATTCATTTCTGCACTGATTTCTTCACATCACCTTTTGGTGAGCAGAGGTAGCATAAATCTAGTAGTATGAGCCTTTGGAGAGGTAGTTTGGGGTTTACTTGTGTGTTGATCAATGTGTTCATTAGGTATCCTGTGTTTGAAAAGAGTCAAGAATGGGCTAAGGTGAGCATAGGACTCTAATCCTTCCCTAACAACTTTCTGCGTAGAAGCCATCTTTGGCATTGGTGCCGTTTTAAAATCCGTATTCTAAGACTAAGCTTTTTGGAATTTTGGAAAGAACCCCAGACTTTTCTGGAACATAGTTTAACCCTTCTCTGAAAACTTTATCATACTGCCTCTGTGTAATTGCATTTACTAAGGCTTATCTTTTGTCTTTGTCCAGGTGCTGCCAAATACCGTCAGATCTTGCAGAAAGTAGAGCCACGAATTGTAATTGTGGAAGAGGCAGCAGAGGTGCTTGAGGCTCACACTATTACTACTCTCAGTAAAGCCTGCCAGCATCTCATCCTCATTGGAGATCACCAGCAGGTAATACTTGTGACATATGCCTCTGACTTTTGTGCAAATCAACTAGAACCTTTTTACCAAACACCAAATGCGAAGGGTTGCCAAAATATACTGCTCACCAGTCTCTGTGGATATCACAGGTGCTGTCTCCTTTGGTTATACAGTAGACTTTCTGTGGGATTTATCCTTTTGTTTAACTGACACAATTTGACATGTGCTTGAATCTACTTTAGTTATCACAGCACCCAACTTTGCTATTTAGCACTTCTGCGAGAATCATGTCTTTGGCCTTTTGACTGGAAACCAGTAACAGAAAGAGATTAATAGGAAAAAAAATCTTACTAATACATAGGATTAGTGCTGTAAAAATACTCCTATCCCTTCTTTTTCAGCTGCAGCCTAGCGCCAATGTTTATGACCTGGCAAAGAACTTCAATCTGGAAGTGTCTCTCTTTGAACGACTGGTGAAAGTTGATTTCCCCTATGTATGCTTAAAATATCAAGTAAGGAACAGATATAAAACACTCCTTTATTGCAATTGTACTTAGGTTGTTTAAAATTTATAGTACATTTAAGCTTTTATATTTCTACTCACAGAGTAGTCTAAAATAAAAGAATGTGCTACTTCATTCCTGAAAAGAATGGTAAGAGCTGCCAAACTGAAATCGTATACTATGTCTATATGTCTGATTTATTCAGTTACTTTACTCACAGCACTGTGGTTCTCACAATTCTTAGAGCAACAAACATGACCTATTGTGGCATATAAAACTGTTCTAGGACTGTGGAGACTGACAGCAAATCTTTTTGGGCTGTTTCCTGTTAAATTGCTACAACTATTATTTCTTAGTGTCTGGAGAAGTTAATTCTACCTCCAGCAGTCCTGTATTAAAATAGCCTGAAAGAGTTAGCTAGAATGAGGTGTAAGCTCTTATTCTCTAGAATGCTGTTGTTCTTAGATTTGCACTGAAACCAGAATTCTTATTACAACAACATTGCTAAATATTACTGTACCACTCACCTGTGATTGCTAGCAGTGGTGGTGGCAGCAAGGGTGGAATGCTGCCTTCTTGAGTCTTACTGAAAAGTCACCCTTGTCTTGTATTCAACAATGATATGTACAATAGAAAAACAGACTCTTAGCAATGAAACAGGGTGCTTCTTCCTCAAAACCAATAGATCTGCTTTGTGTTTCAGCACCGCATGCGTCCTGAAATTGCCCAGCTTCTCAGTCCTCATATTTACCAGAATTTGGAAAACCATCCTTCAGTCTTGATGTATGAGAACATAAAAGTGAGTTTTTAGTAGTCCAAGCGCTTTCTCTTGCCCTGTTACTGGTTAAAATAAGTTTCTGTAAAATGTAGTGTTAAAGGATTTAAACTTCTCACGTCAGATTTAGCTACTGAAATTAATACCTGATCCAGGGAAATGCGGGATATAGAATTAAGCAAGCAATTTGTAGTTCTTCTGGTATTGCTGATCATAGACGTTGGAAATGGATCCAACTGTGATTTATTAAAAGAACAGTGAAAAATGGAAAAAGGATTCAAAAAGAAATTAGGAAATTGAAAATTAAGAATAAATATTAAGCGAGACTTGAGGTACAATTTGTGAAGTTCCAGTGTAAGACAGGTGACTTCGTTATTGAAATCCTGTTCTGGGGAGTTCTTTGTTTGGGCACTTTTCCAGTATATGGCCTTGGATCCCTGAAACAAGTGACTGAGTACTGTCAGAGAAAGAATTGGGTGTGGTTACAGAGGATTACAGTAGCTCAGCCTGCTTAAATCTCTTTTGATGAAAAGATAGTATTAGTTAGCTAAAAGCTGTCTAACTGGATGAGAAAAATACACCAAAACCAGTAGAATGCTGAAGCTGATAAAGTGAAATTAATAGTGACGATGATGTAATGGCAAGAATAAGCTATCTAGAAAAGTGGCATGTCTTCTCTTGGTATCTTGAAATCCATATCAAGCATTCTGTAGAAGATGCTTTCGTTAAAAATAACCTACTGATAAGACCACAAAATTTTACCCCATTACTTCCATGGGATTAGCTAGTCTGGAGAATTTTAAACAAGCTTGAGATACTGAAAGCCATCAAAACTCAATCCACTCATCTAGTACAATATCAACATAGGTGAGCACCGAATTAAATTGTACAGCAATGGGTGCTACATGCAACTACAGACTCCTTGAAAACCAGAGATCTACATGTGGTCCATAAAATTGTTCTTTCCTGATAAAAACAGTCTCAGGGGTTTGGTACACAGCTCAGAAAGTCCTTGCAGCTGGAACAATTTCAGTTAATAGATAAAAAATAAAGATTTTGAATTAGTGGGCAGACAGCTCTATACCCCTGGACCTGGTGACTGAGTATTGGAGTCCCTAATGTTTGAAGCCTTCTTTGTGGAAAATCAGGCCTTCTTGCTTTCTTCCTCTTTCCACTGCAGCAGTAGAGATGGGATTTTTGCTATTCAGTTTTAGGCAAGTGCTAAACTCTGTGCACTGTTTCACAACTTGAATGTAAAATAGAATGAAAGTAAAATAGAACTGTTGTGATTTGGAAAATGTTAGTAGAACCAATTTTTTGATTTTGCATAACCAGAAAATGTATTGTAAAAATAACTCAGAAAAAGGTAAGGAATAAAATCATCCATGGGGCCTGATGTCATGTTAAGATAATGAAATGTCCCTGATAAGCTGAAATACCATTAACAAACTTAGTCACTTCTGATGAATATGTTATGGACATCAAAAGAAATTGCCCCTGTATGCACTAACCACATATTGCATGCTCCTTTAGAAGAACAGTCATTTTAATGGATAGTCAGAAACGTGGAAACAAGCTGTAGTGATAAGTAGAATTCTGTTTCTAAGATTCTCTTTCTCTCGTTTCAGGGAGTCTTATCTAACCTTTTCTTTGTGGAGCATGACTTTCCTGAGCAAAACATCCAGGAAGGGAGAAGCCATCAGAACATACATGAGGCACAGTTTGTGGTGGAACTTTGCAAATACCTCTTGTGTCAGGATTATCAACCTTCTCAGATCACCATTCTCACTACTTACACTGGGCAGCTTTTCTGTTTACGCAAGCTCATGCCAGCCAAGACTTTTGCAGGTGTGAAGGTTTACGTAGTGGATAAGTACCAGGGAGAGGAGAATGACATTATTCTGCTGTCACTTGTGCGAAGTAACAAAGAGGAGAGAATTGGGTTCTTGCAGATCTCTAATCGGATATGTGTAGCACTATCCAGAGCTAAGAAAGGTCTGTACTGTATTGGAAATATGAGAATGATGGGCAAGGTTCCTCTCTGGAGCAAGATCATTCACACACTGAGAGAAAAAGGTAACATTGGCCGCTCACTCACTCTTTGCTGTCAAAATCACCCTGAGACCATGACTCTGGTATCTACAGCAGCAGACTTCAGCAAAGTCCCAGAAGGAGGCTGTAGTCATCCCTGTGAATTTAGGTTGGATTGTGGACACGTTTGCACAAGAGCATGCCACCCATATGATGTACAGCACAAAAAATATCAATGTCTGAAGCCTTGTCAAAAGGTGCTTTGTGCAGAGGGGCACCGCTGTACACAGTTATGTTATGAGCCATGTGGACCATGTATGGTAATTGTAGAGAAAATTGTCTCTAAATGTGGCCACCTGCAGATGATGCCATGCTCTTGTCCAGAGAGTAAGTTTATTTGCCAAGAACCTTGCCAGAAAAAGTTAAAGTGTGGGCATACGTGCAACAAATACTGTGGGCAGGAATGTACTACTCGGTGTCCTGAACTGGTTACAGTCTCTCTTCAATGTGGCCACAGCCAGAAAGTTCAATGTTGGATTGCTGATGAGATGAAACATCAGAAACCTATTGAATGTATGGCTAAGTGTTCTGTCAAACTGGAGTGTGGTCATGAATGCTCAGGTTCCTGTCACACCTGCTTTGAAGGAAGATTTCATGAGCCATGTAAGAGCCCATGCAAGCGCTTCTTGATCTGCTCCCACAAGTGTAAGCAGCCTTGTACTACAGAATGCCCTCCCTGTCAGTTTAACTGTCAGAACCACTGTGTCCACAGCAGATGTAAAAAGAAATGCGGAGAGCGCTGTTCTCCATGCGCAGAACCATGTGAGTGGCGGTGCCAGCACTACCAGTGTACCAATCTGTGCCATGAACCATGCAATAGGCCTCGATGCAATGTACCATGTACTAAGCTGCTGCGCTGTGGTCATCCTTGTATTGGATTCTGTGGAGAGCCTTGCCCAAATAAGTGCCTTGTTTGTGACCATGAGGAGGTTACCCAGATCTTTTTTGGCTTTGAGGATGATGAGGATGCACGATTTGTCCAGCTTGAAGATTGTGGTCACATCTTTGAGTCTCAGGGCCTTGATCGTTATATGGATGAAGATGATGATGTCATCAAGCTGAAGGTGTGCCCTACCTGTCAGACACCAGTCAGAAAGAGTTTGAGATATGGCACCATTGTGAAAAAGCATCTGGTTGAGATAGAGAAGGTGAAAGAGAAAATCCAAGGCCCAGCACGGGAAATTGAGTCAAGCAGACAAAGATTGCAGGCTGCACTCACAAGTAAAAGTGTTCTGAAGAGGAACCTACTCAGTAAGTACCTCATGTTGGAAGATAAACTAAAAGCCTCTGATCTTTCCATTAAGAGCATTGGAGTAATTGAGAATCAGCTTAACTTCTATGAACGTATAGCTGACCTAACCAGTTCTCTGAGTAAAATTGATGCAAAGGAGCAAAAAGGGCTGAAAAAGCGTTTAGATGAAGTCCAGGAGTGGCTGGACAAACCGCGCCTCAGTTTTACAATGCAGGAGCTCATGGATCTGCAGGCTGAGATCCAGAGATTGACCCATCTACAGCACCTGTTGTCAAGGTGTAAAGGCACAAGCGGAATGATCACTACGACCCTCGCAACAAGGATTGCCAGGATACGTGAGATCTTGGAAGGGACAAAAAAGTTCACAGAGAAGGAAGAGGCTGCAGTGAAAGATGAGCTGAAGCGCATCGACGCCGCCCTGCCCCTGTCGGGGCTGGGGATCACTGACGCTGAGCGAGTGCAGATTGTCAGCGCTATCGGCTACCCGCGTGGCCACTGGTTCAAATGCAAAAATGGACACATCTACGTGATTGGGGACTGTGGGGGAGCGATGGAGAGGAGCACGTGCCCTGAATGCCACGCGGTCATCGGGGGCGCAAACCACGCTCTGGACAGCACGAACAGCCTCGCTTCTGAGATGGACGGAGCGACCCACGCAGCCTGGTCCGAGACAGCCAACAACCTGCTCAACTTCCAGGATCTCCACCGCCTGCTGTAGCTGGCTCTCTGGCAACGTTTCTTGCCTCCCCGTCCGTTCCTCGGCTGCTCGCTGCTGCCCGTGTAATCAATAAAACGCACGCCTCCGCGCTCTGTGCCAAACCTCGTCCTTCCGTGCAGGGGAAGGGTGACCGGGAGGGTTTTCCTAAAGGGGCGGAGCCGCTTTTTCTGCACGGTTCTCCGGAAGCGGATGCGGCGTACCGCAGCCGATAGGCAGTCGTACCGGAAGTTGGTGTGACGTACTGCAGCCGATGGGGACGCTCTGCCGGAAGCGGATATGGCGTACTGTAGCCGACGGGTTGTTGTGCCGGAAGCGGATGTGACGTACTGCAGCCGACGGGCTGCCGTGCCGGAAGTTGGTGTGCTACGCTGCGCTGCGGCTGACGTTCAGCCGTGCCGGAGCGCGCGGGGTGCTCCCGCAGGCATGGAGGCACGGGAGCTGCTGCAGGAGCTGTGCGGCTCGCTGCGTGCGGTGCTGGCACGGGTCAGAGGTGGGGGTCGGAGCCGGGCGGGGGCAGAAACGGACGTTGGGCCTGAGGTTGGGCCGGCTTTCCGCAGGCTGAGACCTTTTGTCTGCATTTACAGAGGGCGAACCGGGTGAAGGCCGCGAGCCGTTCGAGCCTCCGCGCTTCTGGGACGCGCTAGGTACGGGCCGGGGAGCGGGCACCAAGGGTACTGTGCTGGGCCTGGCCGCCGGGTGGGGTGGAGGCGTTGGGCCGCGGCTGGACTGGGCAGGGCTGTGAGCTGCAGGTGGAATCCTTGGCAAACGGGTCTTCAGCCGGGGGTTAGTGCTCCCCCTCAGCTCTAGTCCCACCGGTGTTGCAAAGTAGTAAAGAATATGAAGCAGTTTTTACAACTATGTTTTTAAAACATTTGATCTCTTAAAGCTTTATGGAACGTTCTAGTGAAGGTATGCTGGAGCAGATAGATGTGGGTGTGGACGTCAGTACCAGCTAAGTAAAAAGCTGGCAGTGAACACATGCCTTATACAGGCAGTGTGTGTGGCTCAGAAGCTCCGGGGAAATTTTATTTTGCAGTGTAATTTAGTTCATGTTTTTTTCATGCTTGGAAAGAAGAAATAGTTGTGGCTGAGAAGAAGACACTGCTAATCTACTTATGCAGTTCTACTGGCATTTACCTGAGAGAATTTCTAATTTCTCTTTCCCATGATATTCTATCTAGGTCAGGCATTCAAGGAAGCGTCACAGGAAGCTACAAAGCTTAGTCTAGCATTCTCGAGGCCTCCGCTGCCTTCTGCAGAGGTTAGTAAAAACCTCCCACAGAGCAGGAAATTGCTGTCTGTATGACAAGTTTGAGGTATCTCCCAGTTCATTTGACTAAAACAAAGTTATTGGGTTCAGCATAAAAAAGGGACATTCACGTGAATTGTTTTTTTTTTAATGCATATTAATCAAATTCAAGAATTGCCTGGAAAACTAATTTATGTAAATTAGGAGATGTCTTCTTAGATCTTTTTCCTTAAGCTTCTATAACTGATTGCTGATGGAGGTGAGATACTGGGCAGTGTAGATCTTTTCTCTTAACAATGAATGGTGTTAAGTTTTCTGTTAATTAAGAGAATATTAACACTATGTGTTTGAGGAAGGATATAATAAGCACCTCGATTTGAGAATAATTAAGCTATTTTTTCCTCTCTTCGCCTCCCTTGAACCAGGGTATGGTGGTCATAGAGCGTATATCAACTCCTGACACATAACGGGAGCTTGCAGCTCTAGCAAATTATTCTCTTCTGTGCTTGTAGGCTTCATAGAAACATACTGTTTCTTCTTGTTGTTTGTTTCTCCATTATTGTGATCATGACTATGCCTCCTTTTTCTTACAAATAATGTAGATTTAAATGATTTCTTTTGAGGCTTTCTGAATGCAGTGTAGCCATGTGATGTGCCTAGTTAATCCTTCTGCCTACCCATTTTCAGAACTGTCGAAAGCTGAGTGAAGATGTCCAAAATGCCATTCTTGCAGTTGCCACAGTGTACTACTGGCTCCCCAAGGGCCAAGGTGAGAGAGTGATGGCAGGACAGTTCTTTCACCACTATGTAAAGAAACCTGGTATTTCACAGCATAATAGATTTGGTCTATACAGGAAAACAAGTTAACATCGGCAATGTCTTGTCAGCTATTCTATAGACTTGCAGCATGATTGTGAATGAACTTGACAATTTACTCTTGGTGATTTCCATCTATGAACAAATGATAGTATAGCAAGTGGTATAGTACATCAAGCATTCATGTTTATAAAGTGTTGAAATCTCTGTCTAAAATCTTTTTAGAACTTTAGAATTTAGGCAATATATATTGTTTCTCTAACTTTATTTATACTGTGTGTTTTTGCAAGTCTGTGTATTGATCTATGTTAGTTTCTTCCTTTTTAGCAACATACTTGCTGTTTCTCAACCAGGTACTACACTTCGAAAGATGGTACGAGATGCTACCACTGAAGTATTGGAGGGAATGATCCAGCTCACAGAAACAATTCTCATTTCTCCATTGGGGAGGTAGTACTTTTTCAGCAAGAAGAAAAGTTGCAAGTATACTCACTAAGGAGCAGCAAGTGTAGACTGCACTCATAAGGGAAGTGGGAAGGCAGGAACTGAGCATTGTTATCAGGCAGGTAAAGGCAGCGACTCACTGACAAGGGACCTGTTCTCCAAAATCTGATTGAACAGAACAGTGCTGGTGTTGACATCTGTCAAGCCTGTAGCAACAGTGTCAAACTGTAAAGTTAGGCCAACAAAATAAGAATTGGCTTTGGAAAGAGTAATTGGCATCCCACACCATCCAGTGGTTGCCCAGCTAGTCCATTGCAATTGGTTGGGTCTGAGGTCAAGCCATAAATCAAGACAACAGGTCTGGATTCAGGTCGGAATCAAGTAGAGAATCAACACCAGGGACAAATGTGGCTGCAACACAGCTGTGATGTAGCACGAGCAGGACCTAGTGAGAGACCGTTGGTAAAAGCATCTTCTATGGTAAGGAAGAGCTGGGTCTCACTTCTAGCATTCTTCAAGTGCATTTGCCTAGGTAGAGAAGAGATTTTTCATCCTGTCTGTGGCAAGGAAAAATGCTGGAAGTGGGATTTCCATGATGGTGGTTGATACTATTTATACTGTTTGGCAATTCTTGCTTGTGAAGTGAATTGTGATGGTGATTGTGTGACTCTCTGTAGCTAGTTAGTGGACCACAGGGAAAATATTTTGCAGCCTCTGTATTTACTGATTAATTTGATTCTCTCTAGGCAGAGATCAGCTGTCTTTTCTGATTTGGATAAATACTGAAAGTTAAAAAATAACATCTAAGGAACTTGAGATGTCTTTGTAAGAAACTCCTGCTTCTTGTCCCAACTAGTAACTAAACTTAGTAGGATTTATTGAAGCATCTTGTGCTTTGTGTGGTTGGGAAGCTAGTTTGCCATTTTCTCAGCTGATCCCCTTTCAGTGTGCACAAAAGTAAAACAGCCTAGCAGGGTATAGTGTTACCCTAACTTTGAGAGCCTCTGTTTTCTTTCAGCTCATCTCAGGAGCAGCTTATATCAACTGGTGGTGTGTGGGAGGCATGTGAGCAAGTGTCCAGTCTGCCACGAGGTGAGTACTGTGTATGTAGACGAATGGAAGTAGGATGTGTGATTTCAAAATATTGGTAATGCTTGAGAGTGGCATTTTAGGTAGTACAGTGGTGGCTTACTCATTCCTCAGAACCCTACTATTCTCTGAAGTGTGGAAGTCTGCTCTGATTATTTGTAAAGCAATACAGTACAGCTCTGAGCTTTGCAAAAAAACTGATCCTGTGATCTCAAAATCTAAGGGTTGCAAACATAGGTGAATGTTGATGCAAGCTGATTTGAATCACTGCAGTGCTACAGTTTTCTTTACTTTTCCTTTTGCAGATAACCAGGCAGCAGTTGTGTCAGCTCTGTCTGCATTTCTAGGTGTGGTCAAGGATGCTGTAGAAGAGATGGAAAATGTAAGGAAACCCCTGAGTTGCTGAGGAACCTGCAGTGATTTCTCTGAAAGAACACAAAGATTGTTTAATATACAGGCTTTGATCTAGATTGGTTCCAGTATGAGCAAGAGTATTATCTTATGCCTGTATGTTACTGAGGTTTTTAAACCTGGATCTGGTTTAGCTTACGTAGAGCTTCATGGAAGCTATGTTCTAAGCTGTGTTTGTGGTTTTAGGTTGATGTAAGAATGGGACTGTTTGCCAGGTTCTTGCAGTTTGCCATATTGAACAGGAGTCCGTGATTAGTTTTTCTTAATCCAGCCTTACTGGAGTGAACAGAGCCTGGCAGCAGAGATGCTGGTTGAAGAGAGGTTCCTCCATAAATTATTTGTGTGATTTTTAGACCATGTTTTACTTATCCTCCTGGATATTGTTGGAATGGATGTTAGGCTATGGGTTTTCATTGCATCTGTGTTCTCAGGCTCTGGTGGAAGAACGAGACCCCTACAGTGATATCATAGAAGATGAGGAGCTTGGCTTTCGGGGTAACAGAGATACCTATTGGTCAGAAGCTGACCGGAAGCTGCTTGGCTCCTGCATGGGATTAATGAAGGCTTCTAAAGCTTGCCTAAAGAAGGTCTTGAGTGTAGTGAAGACTTATGGGAAAGCTGACTCCCCAGAGCAGATCGCTCAGCTGGATGACCTTGCAGACATTGCTAATGAGATCAGTCCAAGGTAAGCCGCCTCCTGAACTGTGTCTGTGGTTTTAGGTTGACGTAAGAATGGGACTATCTGCCAGGTTCTTGCAGTTTGCTCTACTGAACTGGAGTCATTGGTTAGCTTTTCTTACTGGAATTAACAGAATCTGGCAGCTGAAATGCTTCTTTGTGCTTCAGAGTATTCCCTGTTTTACTTGACGTCTCAAAAATGGTCAGAAAAACCTTTCTGATACTTAAGCTGTGGCCAGGTGGTGGAAACAAATATGAAGACTGTTATATCATAGGCTGTTGAGAGTTTTGCGTGTCAGGAAAGGAACATGTACTACTGCTTAGAGTGGAGTTGTGACTATGACTAGAAGTAAGGTGAAAGTGGCACACAAATGCCTGAGAAGGTGTTGTAAAGTATTCCATGGGTATAACCAATGCTGTCGCCTTGTCATGCCATAGTTGACTTGCACTGAGGGTGGATGTAAGATTTGACCGGGATCTGTGGATTGTGCAGCTGGGGTTTTCTTCCATTGCACCCCTCTCTTCTATTCTAGCGTTGATGAGCTGGCACTGAGCATGTACCCACCTATGAACCATCTGGCCGTGCGACTCAATGTAAGTTTTTGCAGCCTGCATGCGGATCTACTCACTTGGTTGTAAAGAAGGGGAGGAAATTGAATTTGGGGAATTAGGTCTTTCAGAAAGAAGATTTATTACTGTCTCAGTAGTAAGTTCTTATGGATGAAGAGTCTCCTTTGGTTGTCTTGTACACTTAGCTGCCTTCAGGTGGAAGTGTATTCTTTATCTTTACTTCAGGGAGGAAGATGTCTTCTCTTGTCTTTGTTCTAAACTATGAGCCATAGAGATATCCAATGATGTTACTCAGGAAAGTGAGGTCTAGGGCTGCCAGTGTACTGCACATCTACTTTTTTCTCTGAGTAATTTAGATTTGCTCAAATAATGTGATCTTAATTCAAGAAATAAATTAAAAATTCTCACAATATCGTTGAGCACATGCTTCACTTGTTAAGTGAAAAAAGTTGCTCAGAAAGGCACTGGAATCTCCATTTTTGGAGATACTCAAAATCTCTGGGGGTCGAGGCTCTGAGCAAGCTGACTGAACTCTTAGATTTGCCTTGGTTTGAGCAGGAGGTTGCACTCAGGTATCTTCCAGGGGTCCCTTCCAACCTAGATAAGTATATACTTTCTCATACCTGAAACATTTAATTCTGGTTCATACATTCATGAGTGGCTTGAAATTTTTTTGCTTATGGTGTATTGCCTACTGTCAACTTGCATTACAGTCAGTCAATTAAAACTTCACGCCTTTTTGTTCTAATAGATCTATCTTTTTAAAGAAAAAAAAACAACAACAAGCATTTTAAAGTATACGTTAAAAAACATCTTTCTTTATTTTTACCTGTCCCAGACATTGACAGATTTGGAGATAATCCCACCATGCCAATGTTAGGTGACTTCCTTTTGCATTGGAGTCTTTGGCAGTTTTACTTATTCTTGGCTATGTCTGTCCTGTCATCATCTCTCATTTCTTTCCAGTTAATGCTGGGCTCCCCTCCCTTTTTTTTTTTTTTTTTTTTGGTATGTTTAGCTTACTTATTTCCCTTTTCTTTCTTTGTAGGCTGCTAAATTGGCCTCAGTATTAAAGAAAGTCTTAGAGATTACAAAGTGAGTATGAGTTACAATTTATGAGCATGTGTTCACTGCTGTGAAGGTTAATATCTCTACTTCCTGTCAAAGATGATTCAATTCTAGACAGCAAATGCTGTCATACTGGAGTAATTCTGATGTTACCCAGACACAACGCAATAGGAAGAGGATGGCAGGAATGAAAGAGGTTACTGCTGAAGACGGACGTATGTGTCAAGGTTTGAAACTGGAGATAAGGACGTGGGTTCTTCCTTGCTCAAGCACTGTGGGGCTACATAAGTCCTGTTGTAATACCGTAGTAATTCAGCACTTCACAATACCAATGTGTTGGGGGGATTTTTGGATACATAAATATAAAAACCCCCAGGAGGCTTTCCTAATGAATTTCCTCCACTTTTGCAGGACAAGCCATGTATGTCCACCATCAGAAGAAAGCTGGGTGCAGTTTCTAACAGGTGCAGTAGATCACAACATGGACAAAATCAAGAACTTCACACAGGGTGAACTTTAGCTCTTCTGTGTCCACATGTGTTACTGCCACTAGCTCTGATATATGCTTTTCCAGTGAATCTGGCCATTCTTCAGCTACAGGGAGAATTATGAGGACAGTGTTTTTAAGAGGGAACTTTACTGCTGCCTGGCAAAACTTGCCCAGAAAATCCCTCTTTGCAGTTGCAGAAGATGTCATTTTGCTTGGACTCTTGGGGTGGTATAGTGCTTCATTTTAATGCTGTGAATATGTTCTGTTTCTCAGACATTATACAGCTACTGTGGGGTTCAGTGAACAATAAAATATTGCTAGATTTGCGTTGTTAGCTGCATCTGTTTTCATGTGGCAGAGAATGTATGCGGAAGAAAAGAATCTCCATTTTCTTGCAGTCAGCCGAAGGAAGTGTTAAAAAAAAAAAATGCTGTATTCTGTCTAACCTTAGGAAAGAGTGAATGCTATTCCTCTCTTAATTCCCTAAGAAAGTGGTAGAAAATACTACTGTATTACCAACTTCAAGAATCTGTAGGAGATAAGAGTATTTCTCTAGAGGAGTGCTACATCCGTCACTTTGAAGTTCTGCAGTATGTTTTTTTTTTGCCGCAGGAGCGAAAGAATGACTAAGCACTAGTGTGTGTTCAGCAGGAATGCAAACAGAAACCTGGTATCTGCTTGAGAACATTGCCAATCTTTTTCACAATAAAGTTCAGCTTCCCAGACCTGAGACTGGATATAGTTGATAGATGGGATTATAAATATAATTTTATTTAAATTTTTAATATCAATGCTCAACAAAGGTCAGGGCACAGATCATGCCCACTCTTGTAAATAGGATAGCAGAATCTGTTCTGAATTGGACATCATGCAGCTGCAACGTTGATACTTTTGTAGCTCTTCAGGTTCTGGATTTGAAGGCATGTAAGACATGCAGTGAGTCTTCTTGGCCCTGCTTCAGTAGGGGTGAATGAGATATGCAAGTCTTGAGTGCTGTTAGGTTGCACAGAACCCAGCCTGAAAGGTAAGAAGGCATTATATAGAAAATACACCTCTTTGTATTTCTAGTTCCTGGCCCCAGGAGATGCATTTGTGAGGCATGAGTATGAGGAAGTTTTTCACTCAGAGGGTGGTGACGCACTGGAATGGGTTGCCCAAGGAGGTTCTGGATGCCCCATTCCTGGATGCATTCAAGGCCAGGCTGGTTATGGCTCTGGGCAGCCTGGTCTGGTGCTTGGTGAGCCTGCCCGTGGCAGGGAGGTTGAAACTAGATGATCATTGTGGTCCTTTTCAACCCAGGCCATTCTATGATTCTATGATGCCAAAAAAAAAAAAAAAAAACTAAATAGGAGAGTCTATAGAAAAAGTGGTGACTGAAACCACCAGAATGGGATTGTGATAAGAACAGCTGTTTGGGAGGCAGGTATGAGGGTTGCGTTTCCCATGGAAGTATCTAAGTTTAATTTGTCCTAATGCAGCTTCTTGAGAGAAATGTTGCTTTTTCATGTGGAGAAGCATATTTGTGTTTGGATAATTTGACTAAGTCAGGTTTGCTTGGTTCTTCAGCAGAGGAAGGGAAGGCCTGTTGAAAGTTATCTGTCTGTTCTCTTTTAAAGTGTAAAAATCTTTGTATTATCCCTAAGTAAGGGAATGCCTGGGCTTTCAGCTGTAGTGATCTCTTCCTACCGTGATGCTGCCTGTTTATTCTGGTGGACAGCTTTTCCAGGGCAAGAATTTCTCTGGCTTGTATTGTGTTTGTTTTTCCATTTAACTGCTCAGTTTGCACTCACCTGTACTTCCTTTGTCTGTAAATGAGCCCTCGCCCTCCAACCATTATCACACACTTCTCCAGGGGTTCAGTGAGAGGATTCAGGAGGCTGACCTTCACTGTGGATGGCTGGTACAGTACCACGTTTTCTGGAAACTGTTGAAATAAAGCAGTGAACTGAAACTCAGAGGAGGAAAGACAAACTTCTGTGATTAAAGAGAGAGAATTGATTTTGGTTGCCAGAGGTCTCAGCCTGAGCTACCAGTTGCCAGAAGACACAAAGTCCAACTTTCTTCACCACTGCAGTTTTCTTCTGTAGCTTCTACATCTTCTGACTTGTGGACTTATGACTGTGTGAGGGGTTACCTGAATTTATTTATTCTTGTACGTATACAAGGTAAAAATGGGAGAAATACTGTATACAACAGTGCAGTACAACTCACTTTTCACAAACTCTTATTTTAGTGCTTTGAAAGAAGACAGTATGAGGAAAGCCACTAGTCATAAGTACAAAAACTCTTTTCTCACCACTGCAGTAACAGAATGACAGACCAATCTAACCTCAATAGTCAGAGGTGGATCACAGACGCTTATCTCTTCTTGTGCAAAGTATATGTAGGAGTCCTCATCTCTCAGCGTGGCAGTCAGCCTAAGCAGGCGGTTCTGTCCCAGCTCTTTTCCATACCACGAGTAAGGCACAAAGACTTGCAGGGTTTTAACTGGAATATAGAGTGGTGAAATACAGATAACAATGCAACTGATGTTCTTAACCTGCACCGCCCAACAATGCACTGAAAACTGCATTTAAAAGCCCGAGTGAAAGTGATCCACCTAACATGCTGCAGTTATTTTCCTCTTTCCCTCCAAGGTGATTTGTTTGGATTGCCTACAATTGGCTTTCCAACCAATATTACTTACTTACAGCTAAGTGCATTTTTCTGAAGTGAGAGGACTGGATGCACTTCTCCAGCCTTAGCAGAGCTCTTACCTTCATTGTTTCTGATGATAAAATTAAACTCTTCCTTCCAAAGTTGCATAATGGGAACACCATTATAATGTAGAGACTGGACTCCAAGTACCAGGTGTGTAGCATTTTCTCTACCGCTGTAGTTAAACACTTCAATGGAAAGTGGAATATCTTGTCCCAGTGTCAGAGGACTCTTGGACTGGAGGTGGATAAAAAGGTTAATTTGCTCTTCAAGGGCAGGAGGAACAGAGATAATCTCTCTCCTGCTGCTGATTGCCTGAAGTGTCTTTATCTTTCTGTAGACTTTGTCAAGTACTTTTTTTTCTTGAAGAGAGCCTGTCGCCAAAAAGAAAAGTGCATTTTAATATTCTTTCTTGTTTAGTAGTTGTAAAGCACTACATGCAGAAAGAGTGGAATTATCCCAACTGTATTGGAGACAACTGTTTTTTATAGCAGAGAGAAATATCTTGTGCTTTGGTTGAAGCAGACCAAGAATTTCAGCTGCGAGGAAACTGGATGCGTCTGAAAAGATTTCTCATAGTTTTTGAGCACTTTGGTGCTGATAAATGTCAGAGTAAGAAAAGATTTTCTCTTTGTAACTGTAGCTAGGGAGTGGTACTGTGTTGTCTTGTGATGGACTACAACCAAGAGGCAGCATGCCATAGAAAAAGATGAGATGGTAGGGCTGTGTCAGGTAAACAGAACACAGTAATAGATTCTGAAGAGCTGCTATTTGAGGGACGGATTTAGACAATGTCTAGGAGCACAGCAGCCCTTCTCAGAAAGCTGGAGTATGAAATGTAAGTGTAATGGGAGATTAATGTGCAGGTAACAAAAGTCAAGAAAGGAAGTCAGGAGAGTGCCTGTCCTAGTGAGCTGGTAATTAAGCAGGACGAAACTGGGATATGACCCGTACTTTGGTTCTGGACCGAAGTCAGATGTTGTTGCCCCATTCAGGAAGGTGAAGCAGTGAGAAGTGGATGTCCCTGCTGTTCTGGTATGGCTCTGCTCTATAGTCATTTACCCTTCACTTGTAACATGGCCAGGGAATGTGCTCAAACATTTGTCCACCTTGTACCTTCAGGATATTTGTAGTTGTGTGTGATATCCTCACAGCGTTCACTGCCCACGCTCTTGGTGCTGATGTTGTTGCCAGTATACTTTGTGCAGATGAAAGCTGGCTTGAAGATGTCATCTGTCTTGTGTATCCAGACCTTGCACTTGGCATTCATGGCAGCAAAGAAGTAGCAGACATCATAATCCACTTCCATGTCCCCCTCCTTAATGGCCTGAACAGGAGCTGGCCCACAAAATGAAGGGCCTGAAGAGAAAACATAGCCCAATTAAGAATCAGATGCTTTACCAGCTAGACCCATGCTTAGTGTAAACATATACAGGGAGTGGTATGTTAAGTGTCATGCTGTGATGGATCTTTTAGAGCTCTACAAGCTGCACAAACCAAACAGGTCAGTGATGATTTAGAGCATACAGTCCTCAGAGTGCCTCCTTCCCTTTATGCATCCCCTCAGTGGAAGCTGAGGAAGGGATCCAACTGCTTTATTTGCTCCCCTTTTTTCCATCTCTCTCTTTAATATTTTACCTTTGCTTTTCTTCTGGCAGGTGGCATCCAGTGCCTGCCATCCGCTGTACTCTGGTAACAAGTCTGTTCGAGCCATCCAGCATTCATTCCAAACATGAAAAGTCCTGTGAGAGGCACAGCATGTGTTTGTAACAAGGCACTGAGCCCTGTGGTACAGGATACTTTTAGCCAAAGCATAGCTAATTAATGCTTTAGAAGAGCCCAGCACATGGGAACAGCAGTGACCATGGTTTTTGATGTAAGTGGAGGTTCTCCAGGTAGGATGGGCTATCCTTTGTGGGAAAAAATTTTTGGTTGCTGGAATTTCTCAAGAACAAGTCATATAGACTGAATCTTTGCTGTTCTATATCTTACAAACTTCCCTGCAGCTGTTTTCCTTTCTTCCCCCTGTCACATCCTAGACCCAGATATTGTCTCAAACTTTTCCTTGGGCCCTGCCTTATTTCCTTACCAGACACGGGCACTTTTGTCAGGTGTAAGCAGTGTCCCATCTTCATCATAATACTCATTCACATTTGGGTTGCTGTTAGTGTTGTGAGCCCATGTGAAGCCTGTGACAACCCTGGTGGGAATTCCCAGGCATCTCAGAACTGTGAAAGAAAGAGCTGTGTATCAGTAATGCATCCTGCACTGAAGTGTCCCTGCTGTTATATGTAGAGCCTTTTTTGGTATGAAACTTATTGGAGTGGTGGTGGGCCTAGTCTCAGGAAATGGCAAGATGCATTCAGGAAGTAAGTTAACATAGGTGCATTCAGTGAATGGTGTGTACTGACACTCTTTTAGCCCAAAGCAAACAGTGCTGAATGTTGACGAGGGAACTGAGGATCTGCCTCAAACCTAGAGATGAAAAGCTATGTTACTGGATTCCTGGCTTAACAAAGATTCCAGGTATATGGTAGAAGATTCCCAAACCAAGTAAGGGCTCGATCAACATGCAAGTCTTTAAATGACAACTGTACCTGAGCACATGACTGCAGCAAACACCCAGCACTGCCCGTAGCGAACAGGTTGGCACTGCAGTGTAACCCACTGTTGGAGGATGGAGCTGCTGCCCAGCCACTTGGAAGGAGGTGTCCCATCATAGCATTCTCTGGTCCCAGATTCTGTCAGGATTCTTCCAGACAGATTGCAGTTCATCTTCAGGGAAGGAGGAGACACAGGTGGATTAAGGAATTAAATCTCCATAATAGGTAAACTGTATCCTGTTTAATGAAGCTACTCCCAAGGCAGCTGAAACCATAATAATTTTTTGTGAAAAGCATGAAGGTCACACCTGGGCAGAAGATGATTTGCAAATCTCCTCTGGGAGTTACCTAGTAAGTGCGTTACTGCTACTAAGAAACTCCTGCAGCACTGGCTGCCTATTGCTGGAATATCAGGAATGCTGGAAATAGGTAGGAGATGTTGCTTGGAATAGCCCTGGGCAAGCTTACTCTTTGGTGAGTAGTTTTCCAAAAACGGGAAGTGAGATTATACTACTTTCTTGTCTGTATTCAATTCTAAGCTGCTGGGGTGTGAGCTGCTGGCTTCTCTCCTTACCATGGCAGCAACTGTGCGGCAGATGTAAATGGGGTTCTTGCGCTGCATCTGATCCTTGTCTTGTTGGTAGCCTTCACCTGTGTCCAGCAGCCTGAAGCAGATGTCCAGAATATCCACATCAAACTGCAATAAGAACAGCAGCTCAGGAATTGTGGCCTGAACATTTTATTTTCTGAAATCCCTGCAAGGGGTTGTAACTGCAGATGCTTGCTCCCTTTCTTCTAATAGTCTTCTTTAAATGGGCTCTGGAGGAGAGCTCTGGGCAGAGATTTGAAGGAGGAGGAGCTGTGCAACTTTATTGAAATAAGATGGGAACTGCATTAGTATCATACTGCATCTCTTGAACTGAGGGAAATTCAGGGTTTTTTTTCATAGAGAACAGGCCAGGAAATTAGCTATAATTATGTAAATTGGGTTATGTGACTTCATACAGGCTGTTCTGTACATTCCTAAGAAAAACAGTGAGTACAGATAACAAGTACTTTCTTCAAAGCCTCAAAGTGCTGGAAATGAATAGCATTCTGTACATACAGGAAATAGACACTCCTTCTCTACTGGTTGTAAGAAAGCACAGACATTTCACCTCTTACCTGTCCGAAGTCCCAGGGCTGGGCCAGGATTTCATTTTCAGTCCCCCAGTAGATGACACCATCTTGATTTAAAATGTACTCCTGCCGCTGCGCCTCATTAGGCAAAAACACTTCATCATCTAGTTCAGAGAAAAAAAAAGCATCAGGAGGGAAACCATTCAGATGGTTTCAGACACTCTTGCATCAGCAGACTATATTACACTTATGTGATCTGTGGCATACTGTCCTGGGAAAATAGGGCAGAGAGAAATTTCACTGCAACTTCTCTTTGAGTGGAGGAACTTCAAAAGATCCCACAGAAGTAAGCTGTTGCACTAAGTAGCTCTTTTACTCTGGTGTCTGTTGACTTTCCTATTTCTAAGAAAAATCAATGATCAGTGGTTCTGACAGCAGAGTGCTCAAGGAACAGGGCAGGAGTGCTGAGGAAGGTCATGTCAGGGTCTTGTACAGCTAGCACTGCCTGAAGCGCAGGGCAGGAGCAGACTGAATTACTGGGTAGAATCCACCTCATCCTCTCTGGTGATACAGTGACAGAGCTCAAAGCTGGTTTCATGAAGTGACTGATCCCAGGCTGCCTTTTTGTTTTAGATGACTTACCTCGACACCAAGGGTTAAAGAGAAGGATGAATTTTCCCAGGAGACGGTAAGCCTTGGAGGCATGTAAAAACAGATGATACTGGCCAATGGGAGCATTGGCAGGTGTGTTCACAGAGATGGTCCAGGAATATGGGTCCTGTTCTTCTAGTTTTGCACTCCACTGCTTCTGGTCTCCCAGGCTGGAGATGGGAAACTTAATCTGGGTTCTGTCTGCTTTAGAGCGCTGTGGTCCTGCTGCAAAAGAGATACATTTTCCAGACTTGTATTGCAAGCCATCCACTTCAGATTTTAGCTACCATGTCTAGGTCTGGAGCCATAGCTCTCTTTCCATGTAGGAGAGTCTTAACCCTTTAGCTTAGTGCTTACCTTAATGCTTCTATCTTAAAGGTTATATATCTTTTTGAGGTTAGTAGAGGACTAAGGCCACCTTGTTTGAAAGTGGAATGTGTATTTCGTACAGTATAGAAACCAGAAACAGAATGCAGCTTCTGGGATAATGTGTCTTGTGACAAAAGTCACAGCCACGTGATCAAATATAGAGCATGTAAAGCAAGCTGGGACTGAATGGTCCTGCTCTTCTTGGGGCTGTCACTGGAAAACAGTCTGGAACAGAAAACATCTGCAGCAGGGTTAGTTTAAACATTCCTAACCAAAAGCAACAAGAAAAAGTGTGTACTTGCAAATCATAGAGCAGTGAACTTGCATTGGTTATTGTGCAACAGCCTCTTTTCTGGAAAAAGGTTTAGCTCTGACCTTGCAATCCCAGCAGCAGGAGGCTCTACTCTGGTTTAGATAAACTGTGTGCCTGACTTCTAAACCTGTCCAGCTCTGGAGATGCCTACCAGCACTGTTCTTCATGTGGCTGTTGGACAAGAGCTTTAAGAGGTTTGGTAATGTTACCTGTCTGTACAGAGAGGAAGGTCCTTTTCAGCTGCTTCAGGTAGTTGTGTATTGGAGATGAGAAGCTCACTGTGATAATGAAAGGTTGCCCCCGCCTCACTATAAGCCTTTCAATGCTGATTTCTTCTGTGTGGTGATTACGGTTGTTCATTATGATCTTAAAGTCATGTTTTTTGACACTCAGACCTGGGAAGATAAAATGAGGTTGAGATAGTGAGCTGCTTACCCTCTGGCTCTCTGTTCTCAAATAATTTGGTGCTCAGTTCCTTATTGTGATCGTGCACTTGTACTTTTCTTCTGGTTTTGATGGTGTTCTTAATCTTCCAAATTTTTTGCTGAAAGGCAGATATCCTCGTGGTTTCTCCTAGGCTTGGGATCATCCTGAACTCACTATCTTCTGCTCCCATCACTGAGGTCCTTAAACCTGTGATTTGTAACGGCTGTCCTTTACATGGTATACCCTGTTACCTACCTCCCCATTCTGACTGAAGTTACTCTGTTCCAGTTTAAAAAAAAAAACACACAAAAAACAGTAATCCCCAGATCATCCCCTTTCTATCTAAAGCCACTGCTCTGGTTCTAAAGTGCCAACTACTTCCATTTTCAGTTTTCATTGGTCTGCTTTCAACTTGCCTTGTCCTCTTTATTGACACCTTTTCACATTGCTGTTGTCTTTTCTGTATTGGTTTCTACTGTACTGTTGGCAGTTACTGCTTCTGGTCTGGCTTTCAAGTCCCTTTATGGCTGTTCCAGTTACATTTTACAGAGCCAGCTCAAACGAAGCTTGTGTATTTTCTTCTGCATGCTGAAAATGTCTGGTCTGGCTGACTTATAGACTCGTAAGTCATATGCAGTCTGGAAATCTGAGTTGCTTTACTTCCTGTGACTTTTCACAGATCTTATTTTAGCTTTCTTTAGAATTGCCTGGGACCCTCTCCTTTCTCAAGTGGCTAAAACACTTAGTCATCTCTCTGCTTCAACTCTGTAGTTTGGTTTACCTCAATCTCTCTCGCCCCTACATTAAGGATAACTCCCTTAGACTTTGTACCACTTTCTTGGCTACTCAGATGTGCTCATCTCGTCTCTTCTGACCTAATGAACACTTGTCTTGGGTCAAGGACTATTTTTTCTCCTGACAAATGGCAAATGCTTGGGTTTAGTAGAGCTGGTTATTACTTACCTTGGCCCATGGCTCCTTCCTTTGTACGGTGGCAGTCTTCAGCTCCACTTGATCTGGTGGGTGATGTCTCCTTCCTTCAGCTTTCTTTAAAAATAATCTACTTGCAAAGTTGTTTGCTTAGTTTCTTTATGAAGGGTGTGTCGTGATGTTGTCCCTTCTCCTTCAGCTTATCTAGCTGGCCTGCTGTGCAGAAGTTGAGGGCTCTTATCTGTCAGGCCATGTTAGAGCTGAAAAGGTGACTTTTCTTTGGTATGGATACGGTTAAATTCCACAATCGATGTGAAGCCTTTAAAAACCTCTTCTTCAAAGAACTGTGTGTTACAGACCCCAGAATAGGAAATGCAAATTTTAGCTTGGCCCTCAGCTATGAACAGAATGCACTTTTAAGTGTTAGCCTTGAAGAAGAGCTGCTCTCTACCAGTGACTGTAAGATACTTAGATCCTAAACCCTTCAGTGAGTAAACAGAAAGTCAGTATGGCCAGTGCACTTGTGCCTAATTTAAAAATGTGAAGCCAGTTAAATGAGGAAACTTGCTAAAAGCAAAAACTGTGAAAAGTAGAATTTCTGCAGCGTAATGCAGATTATTCAAAAACATCACACTGAAGGCTTGGACTAAATACATGAGAAAGTTGCTGTAAGATGGAAGGAAGGGAGTTCACTGTATTGATAAATGGTCAAAAGACAGAAGGTAAGACAGCAATAATAAACTTTTCACAGAGGAACGAGTCGCCAGTGGTTTGCAGAAGTCCATGATCTTCTACAGGTTCATGAATAATTTGGGAAACCAAGAAAAAGGTGGCAAAGCGTGCTCAGTTATTCTGAGTAATAAAGATGAAGGTGGCAGCTTTGGAGAAGTTGTAGGGGAATATGCAGATACTGAATGACAGAAACATAAAATAGCAAGCAGAGATTAGTGTAGACACATGTACAATGAGAGAAAGGGACCCAACTCTTAAAAATGCAGTGATGCATTTGGAAGTAGCTGTAGTCATTCCAGAATGAGATTTGGATTTATACTCTATAGCTGCTGCTAAATGTAGTCCAGTGAGCTTTCCAATTTTCTTATTATTTGAGTATTAAATTTTACTGTAGCTTATCTGATGCATTTAAGGAAGAAAAATACGAAATCTCTTACTTGCAGCATAACCTCAATTCTATGTATATTAAATACAATATAATATATTGTGCACGTATATCATATATTATATACAATAATGTATAATTGAGGCTGTGCTGTAAATATAGTGATTGTTATATACATATATTTCTACATAACATATAAATGTACATTCACAGAATTCCAGACTGATTGTTGTTGGAAGGGACCTCTGGAGATCATCTTGTCCAACTTTCCCATCTGAAGCAGGGCCAGGCTGAAGAAGCTGTCCAGGACTGTGTCCAGATGACTTTTGGATATCTCCAAAGTGAGAGATTCCACAACTTATTTGGGCAACCTTTTCCATAGCTCAGCTACTCTCACAGTAAAAGCATTTTCAGATGTTCAGACAGAACCTCCTTTCTTTTGATTTGTGCCCATTCCCTCTTGTCCAGTCAGTGAGAACCACTGAAGAGAGCCTGGCTCAGTCTGTATGTGCTTGCTTCAGGTGTTTATATACATTGAGCCCTCTGTTCTCTGGGCTGAGAAGCCCCACAGCTCTAAGACTTTCCTTATATGTGAATTGTTCCTGTGCCTTCGTTGTTTTGTGGCCCTTTGTTGAACTGTACCTGTAGTCTCATGTCTCTCTTGTACTGGAGAGCCCAGAACCAGACACAGTACTCAGGGTGTTGTCTTATTAGTGCTGAGTAGAGTGGAAGGATCCCTCCATCTGCTGGCAGTGCTCTGCCTAATGCAGCCCAGGATACTATTAGCCTCCTTTGCAGCAAGGGTGTGTTGCTGACTCATGACAAGCTTTGACTACTTTGACTTTTATTACTAAACATGGAGGTCACCAGATCTGCAGAAATCAGGAAAGACTCTGTGGGCAGTGGGGAGATGTCCAGAAAATAATGTGATTTTTTTTTATTGTTCATATTTTTTTCTGTATCAACTGTAAATGACTTTAGTGTTAATGTTTTGAACTGTTTATTATAAAGAGCTGTACTCAGTATATATAGTTACTGATCCATGCTCTTTAAGTGTATGTAAGATTTAAGCCATTGATCGCGCTCAAACAGACTTTCTTCACTGATCAGTATTTTTTTAAATGCACCTCTGCAGAATATGTGTTAGTTTGTCTAAACCACTCTCTTGGTTCAGAGATTCAAGCAGGACGTTTCCTCACATCACCGCACTGCAATGGCTGTGTGTATGGATAGTACCATCTCTTGGTCAAACCAGCAACTGCAAGTAGCATTTGCTAAGTAGGATGCACTGATGAACACTTTGTAAACTGCGAAAAGAGGGCTACTTATTGTCCCTTTGTGTCTTTCATTACATCAGAGGGGCGCTAGAAAGGAAATCTGATGAAAGGTTCAACATACGAGGGCTGCTCTGAAAGTAATGCCTCCTATTTTGCTAGTCCACAGTGTCAGAGTCTATTGGCAGTACAGGCTGAACCTTCCCACCAACATTCTGTTCCATTTTGTTGCTGTGTGACAGATGGCAACAGAGGGACAGTCGGACAGAATGACATCTGGCATGGAAGTGTGTGTGAAGCAATGGGGTGTAACTGAATTCCTCCATGAGGAAACACTTGCACCTATTGACATTCATCAATGCTCACTGAACACTTGGAGACCAAACAGTTGCAGTGAGCACAGTGAGGTGGTGGGTGGTGCATTTCAGCAGTGGCTCACATCTGCTGGTGCAGATTTTTATGAGCGCAGCATGCAGGCTCTTGGTCATCACTGGTGAAAATGCATAGTTAATTGTGGTGACTGTGTTGAAAAAGTAAGGTTTTGTAGCTGAGGATTTGCTCTATCAAATAATATTGTTGTGCTCTTTGTTATAGTTTCGATGGAAATAAATAGGAGGCATTACTTTTAGAGTAATGCTAAAAGACGTACTAAAGAGACTTCCACAGGCAGTGCTGAAGTGCTTTACTGGCATTCTGTCCAGTGAGAATTTACAATCTGAAATTAGATACCTGAGATTTTACATCCAAGTTCTGAAGCAAACAATCAGCAGGAGGAAGTGCTGAGATCTCCTACATGTGAGTTCCCTGTCTCTGTGGTATATCAGGTTTTCATGTGTTGTTTTTTCTTGAGACTTGTCAGTTTCATCTGTTAGTTTAAACCAACTTATCCAGAGTCTAATCCAGAGTTTGGTAAAGCAAGCCCAAGCACTGCCAGTATTACTGCTGGTGCTAAAAATACTGCTGGTGCTGCCAGTTTTATATATTGCAGTTGTAACTGCACAGTCAAGAATCATAGAATGGCCTGGGTTGAAAAGGACCACAATGATCATCTAGTTTCAACTCCCCTGCTATTTGCAGCTGAGTTGAGACTGGTTTGTCTTTTGCTATAAGCAGCCAGCAGTTTGCGTCTCTATACAAGCACTTCTAAGTATGTTGATAGATATTTCCAAAGTATGCCTAGAAGTATTTGTGTTCCTTACATTTTGGTGTTAAATGGTAGTTACACCAATGTTTTGAAGGACTGTTTTCTTCCGTGCACTCAGTGTAACTGAACTTGGAGCTGCGTATGCAAGTTCTCCTCTCTTACTGATTGCCTGCCTTCACTGCAACACTTCTTGTTGATAGCAATATCTTCTGTGTTAGGAAATGAAGAAGTGTGCAGTTCTTCAGATACGATGACAGGTGGCTCTATTATATAGGTCTTCCAGAGGTGTTGCCCTAGGATTCTTCAGAAAAGATCAGGCACTTCAGAAAAATAGGTTTTGCTTTATTTTTTAATCTGAACTGTGAAGCGTCAATTCAGTACTGTTTTGACTTATTTTGTCTTGTGAGTTTGCTTTAATGGTGGTTCTTTTCTATGCTTTTCAAATAGATATTACTTATGTGTTTCTGTCTCCAGAAAGATAAAGTTCCAGTTCATTTTACTGAACAGTTGCTAGCTGTCAATGTTATTTGTTCACAGATTTAACACGCGTTATACTTGTGATATGTACCACAGTTTGTAAAACTGCAATTGCAACTAGACCAGCAGCACCCTGCTTTCAACCTCTGAGACTTCAATATCATTAACACCAGCATTAGTATGTTTACCAGCATGTACAGAAGGTCCATGAAACAACTGAGTGAATTCCCTGCTTCATTGTCAGGTTTCAGTAAGAATCATTATTTGTTCACTTGGAATTAACCAAGTCCAAACCTGCACTACTCTCTAAAATGCAACAGAAGCATAAGCATGTACAACTTGCCAAACTGGATCAGAATGGAGGTTCACCCAATTTAATCTTGTCTCTGCCAGTACGTACGTAACACCAGATGCCTGAGAATGATGTGCATGAGCCCCACCCCTGCAAGCAAAGCATTATCTTGTACTAATTTCACTTGGAGCTCTTGTTAACAATATTCTTTGTAGTACTCCCCTCCTGTCTGCTTTGCAATCTAACATGTCATTAGAGGAAATCATAGAAACACGAGATGCTGTAATCTTGGTTGAGTCGCCTGTTTCTGCTGGGATCTCCTGCTCTTGATACAGCTGATGTAACACTCTGCATGATGGGTGACTAAAAATTGCTTTCCAACTGTGCTAAATTTCAATGATTGTTATATTGTCTGGTTTTTTTTGTCTTGTTTATGACTCTATGAAGTTCATCGTAACTTTTTGGTCCTGAGTGATTTAAATGGCTTTATGACATGAGTAGATTTTTGTACTGCAAAAGCACAGCTTCTTCTGAAGGACTTCATTCAGGCATGTTGTGTGTCCATTACATCCCTGACATGCTCACAGAAATCTAAAAGAGAAGTGATCCCTAGGATCCTTGGAAGTGTGGATCCTCAGAAGTATCCATCCTGCCTGGCTGTTACTGTGTTATCTTTATAGGGTTGGGGATTTTTGGTGTTTACATGTCCAAATATGAATCTATAAAGTTCTTTATCATCTTTATTACCTTTACAAATCGAATCTTAAAGTGTTACATTAGCATTGTTAATAAGACTAGATCTCTTTCTGAATGCAGTAATTAAAAAATACCTACAGCTCTACCTCTGACATGGCACATCCATGTATTAGAAGTGAATTTTAGTCGTGGGTGTGACTTCTTGTCTCTCCAGAGCTTACACTGTGTCTTTTATTGCCTTTTATGGTGAGCAGTGTTGTCCACACTGAGTAGGTGTGTGATAGGTGTGTTAAAGCAGCTTCAGTGAGAGCCAAAGCAACCGAGTGCTTTGAAACAACCAACTTGGGCTATCTCAGATTAAAAAGATAAATCTGTAGAAGGGTAGTTATTTAATTGACTGTTGGAATCAAGGCCTGAGAAAATCATATCAAGAAAACAGTTTTGGGGAGAAGCATTTACTGTCTTTGAGACCATTCCAGCCAAATTCATAGTGTGAATGTTTGATTTCAGCTAGTGCTCACATTATTATTATTACTTACTGGATTAATCAGAGTGGAATGAGGGCTGGGCCAGCCTCCTGTGCATGTTCAGGTTTAAATGGCATATTTATAAAGCAAAATGCTGATAATTAGCTGCGTGTTACTCTACTAACTCCTGTGGACTTCTGACTAAGGGCTCTATAAAGATTGTAGGTTTGGTCAAAGTGTTTAAATCTTTCTTCAGGCATTTTAACATTTTTCTCTGTAATAATTATTAGTTTAATTGACCAGCTGTCTAACACAGGAGGAATGTGTATTTCTTGTACATTGCTGGACAGATAAATCTGTGTTTTAGCACTGCAGCTGAGCTGGGTGTGGTTGCTGAGGGCAGTTAATGCTGACACCCCGAAAACCCAGCAACCCCACGTGTTGCAAAGCAAAGGACTTTGCACAAGTGCTCCTGCTGATTTCCCTTTGAAGAGTAGGCTTCCTTTACAAATAGTTAATTAGGACGAGGTGATGCCAAGCTCTTGTGACAAACACTGCGTTAGATCATTTCCTGGGTTGTATTTAAGGACAAATAATGGAGGAATTTAAATGGCTTAGCTGTTCTGCAGTTGAGTGTAATGTCAGTCTGCAATGTCAGTCTGCGTTCTTGCAGGACTGAATGAGACGTGAATATAATCACCACCTCAAGGCCCTTTCTGAGGTGAATGGTGGATTTTATACCCTGACTTTCCAAGATTCTGTAAGACTTAATTGATAGGTGCAAAGCTACTCATTCCCCCTCTGCTTTGCCTGGAGAAATCCAAATTCCTGCATCCATATGTGTGCGACCTTTTCAGTCTTCAGTCCAGTCTTGCTGGACTGACTGGTTTTGACTAGCTTTGGGGACCCTTGTAAGTATATATGTGGGTGGCAGAGTAGTGTAAAGGATGTAATAAAACAGAAATTTATGTGTTTTGAAGATTGCGTTGGCTTCAAATCAAAGAAATTTGAATGAGACCTCAGTTTAATCTGTCACAGAATCAGTTTGAGTCTCTGAAACATTTTTGGGGAAGCTGAGGCTCGGTTCCTAGGCATCCCTCATGCTAGGTGTTGGTAGGAGGAAATGGACAAACATTCCATATCTTCCATTCATATCTTTGTTAATTTTGGTTTCTTTTCTGCAAAGAATATATTGATCCCTTGTTGGGATTGAGATATGGGTGTCACAGTACCTTTCTGATAGAGGATGGTGACCTACTTTTAGCAGCTTTGTGGAAAGAGGATACACGACTGCTAAATGTGAATCATCGTAATCCTTCTGATACAGTCCTGAGCCTTTTCTACCAGCCTGCTTCCTGAGTGTTTCTGGAAGTGCTGCACAGTATCTGCCTTTGCAAACTGAAAAATCAGTTTTGCTTTTCTCCTGTCTGCTTGGTGTAAAGCAACAGGTGGCAGTTCCTCTGTTGTAAGTTGGGAGGGTGGATGCAGTGGTTTTGTAAGATGCAGATGAAGGGCTGAGGGAGGCACGTAGCAGCAGGTCTGGGTGCTTAACAGCCCTGAAAATCAAGCTAGCACGAAACAGCAATACTTGTAGTGGGCTCCTTTTTCTCAAGTGGTCTCACTGACAAGTTCAGCCAATTCTTCAGGGTAGAGCAGGGAGAAGTTGCTGAACTGGAGTAAACAAAAAACACCCAACCTTTCCCCACGCGACCCCCCCTCTCCCCCAGGTCCAATGTAATCAAAGTGCATCATTCCAAAATAATTAGGACCAATGCACTGACTGTTTGCCTGTGCTGCTTATAGATTCTGATGACTATTACAGCCTAAATTAGATTCAGACTAGAAGCAGGCAATGTTACGAAGCCAGAGAGCATCTAAAGTGGATCTCTACACACATTAATTTTTATTTTCAGGAAATTGCTTATGTTTAGGCTTAGCAAAGGCCAAAATAGTAAATACTCCAAGGAAATTGCTGCCATTTCTTATGAAGAGGATACAGTTTAGGGTCATTCCCTCTGGGCCAGTAGAATAGCTTAGTCAGTATTTCCTGCAGCAAATCTTCCAGACTGGCACCTTTGTCTTGCTGTCATTTGTATTTAAAAAGCAATGAAACAGCAGTCAGGCCAGAGTTATATTCATGTAAATCCTGAAAGCTTTTGGCAGCACTTAAATTAGGAAGGTGCAGACGGAAAGAATGTCATTTCTATCAACAAAGCTGTATAGGCATAAGTTTTTGCTGTGAAACTTTCTCTTGAGCTACTATGCAAAACTAAGAACAGTACAGGGTATAGTACCTTTTTTGTTGATTTCAGTTCATATTTTGTCACTTGCTTTGGCTGACTAATCTTCATTTCTACATTTCTAGTCCTAATAATGTTTGAGCACTGTGCCAGTCTCGTGAACCAAGACAAAACTGAACTGGTGTAAAGGTTGTATCACTGGGCAGGAGCCACATCAAGCATCACAAATCCCTTGATGTTTGAAAATCGGATGCAAGCCAAGTCCACCTGAAGCTGCCTGATGCCACTCTTGTAGGGAATGATCTCAAACTCAGCTGCTGAGGTCTCCATGGGGGCCATTCTTCCCACACTAAGAGACAGGATATGTTGGTAAGTTCAAGCAGCAGAGAAATTCTTACCATATATTCTTCAGAGTTCCCGAATGTCAGACAATATAAAAAAGAAGTGTTGGGGTATGTAACTGGTGTGTTTGTGTGTTCCACAAGTGGACGTAAACTACCATGTCCACAGCTACCTCAACACTGCACAGAATTTTGTGTTCAGTATAAATGAAGCCCCAGTGATGCATGTAATTATCCAGCTTCCTCTGGTTTTTTTCCCCCCCTTAGAGTTTCCTGGTATTAACTCTCCCAATCTAAATACTTCGGAGATTTTTCAAACATGTTTTTAAACTAACAACCATAGAGGCAATGGGAGAGTAATGCTTTTCCTCTTATCCTTCAAGGATTTTTTGTTTTTCCTTTTGTGAACCACAGAAAGAAGAAAGGTCTGAATTTTTTAACTATTTACATAACCCAGTCACTAACTACAGCACTCCAAGTTACGTGCTGTCATTAAAAACATGCTCTCTGTTCCCTGAGCATTCTGTAATTCAAAGTTTGGCGGTAGAGGGGCAAAATATTCCAGCTAGATATGGAGAGTGCTAACGTGATGTTGTCCAATCTTAGTGCAAACAGAAGTCGTGGGGTTGACGGAATCTTTCAAAAAAAGTTCACTTGTGTTCTGGATTTCCCACCAAAGTGAATGAGTTATTCACCAAACACCATTTACATACTTGATTTTAAGTTGCTCTTTGAGCAGGCCACTGCCTTCTGCTCTCAGCACACAGTCTGTCACCACTTCAGACAGCGGGTTGGTAAATGTGACCAGCACGTTAGTGGCCTTGTGAACCACTGCTGGACCAAGGACCTATAGAGAAAAAAACATTCTGCTCAGCTTCGGTATTGACCTCGCTTCTTTTTCACAGTTTGCTGTTTAAATTCCATTGCAAACCACTAATCTTCTCAGGATGCCCTCAACAGGAAGGAGTAAGGAATTAATCTGTGTACATATTTTTGGGCAGGCTTGAGTCGGCCATCCGCTGTGTCTGAGGAGTGGTGAACTACTGTGGAATCAATATTTCGCAAGTGTTTTAAATCAAAATTCGCAGTGTTTTAACTGGGCTGGAATACAGTGTTATGTACTATATCGTGTATGATACTTAAAAGTGAGAACAGAAAAAAATACAAGTATTATCTTGGCATATATGGCCAACTGCTGTAGACAGCTTAAATGAAATTAGCTTTAGTTAGGCTAAATGAATGGTTTGGGATTAAGTGTGAGACAGAGGTGAATTGTGGCATCTCAGGCAAAAGAATCAGAATGTGAAATAGCAAATAAATGTATTCATTACCGTATTCTGACTGAGATAACATGGAATTGGCACATCTGCTTGTCTTTGTAGATAATGATGGAGAAGAAGTCCAGCACCCTAATTGTATTTTCCTGTCACTGGATGTATGCTTATGCAGGAATTTCAATCAACAGAAACACAAAACCTTTTAGAAATTCAGTCACTAAGGCGTCTGCCCTATTAAGCTGATGCTATGCAATATAGCACAGGAGGTTCTTACAGACCTTTGTTTTCCTTTGTGGGTGTGCAGATCTAGTCTGGAGGCTAGGAAACAGAAATTCTTTTGCTCCTTGCAGGTTGCTTACAGTGCAGTAGACACAGAGACACAGAATGATCTGGCTTTTACCTCGATGGTGAGAAGAGGATCCTGAAGTACAATATCTTTCTCCAGTAGAAGTGATGCTCCCTGTCTGGCTTCACACACAGCAGTCACTAGGATCTTCCTGTCATCCAGCAGAGCATTTTTGTACTGGGAGTAGGTGATCTTGAATGCGATCTCTTTCACTGAAATGCAATCAGAAGCAGATATTTCCACTCTTTTATTTTCTAAGTACTATAATGCTCAGGATACCTATATTTTAGGGAGCAATGATACTGTCACCTTGGGTCTGTTCACTTTTGGATGTTGACAGCCCATAGATGGAAATGATGCTCAAAGATGACTTCTACTTATATTTGCATTAAACACCAAGTGATTGGGTATGGTTTGCTAGCTGGGCAGATCTGAGGGTGGATTTATGTAGCAGCCCCTGCTGGTGGTTTTCACATGAATCTGAAGCTGGGAATTTTGCATTCTGTTCTTGCAGAGGAGGCAAAAGTGAAAGGATGGCCTGATTTAAATGCCTGTGCTGGTGCAGCTGTTCAGCCTCTGTCATACTGTCAGAGGATGCACGTTCTGTCTTACTTGCCAATGAGGAAGGCAGTGCAGTTCTCAGCACATTGAGAAATAATTCTCATCCTCTCTTGGCGTGGCGGAAGGAGTTGTAATATTGTGGATTAGTTTGAGGGGGTAGCTGCGTTCACTTGTCCTATGCTTTGTTATTCAGCACTCCTCCTCTAACAGCAAGGCAAAAGGCCTTCATCTGCAAGTAGTGTAGTTCTTTCTTACTGCAAACTGCAGTTACTGTCCTGTTACTACAGAAGTATCTTTCCTGACAGCATCCAAAAGCAAACATTTAAAAGAGGGCAAATGTGTAAGTTTCTCTGCACCTGAATAGTTCTAAGCTCAGACCATTTATAGGCAGGGCACTTTCTGAGACATTCATGATGTCTATATGATTTGGACACAGACCAAAGCTACATCTTGTCCTGAGCTGTAATAAGATTAAAATTACCTTCTTCAGATCCAAGTTGAACAGACCTACACCACTGCAAGATCTCTGCCTTCGGTTTTCTTGTGTAGAGAACAGCTGAAGCCTTCAGTTTAACCTTTATGGTCTTGAAATCTGCAGTCAAATTCTGCAGTGCCAAAGTGAGGAGGATATCCTGGCCTATTACAGGAGGTGCATCCAGCTTCAGCTTCCCTGAGACAATGGGTTTTCGTGTGGTCGCTGCCATATTTTGTCTCCCTGCTACTGGAAATCGCCTCCTGGGTTTTGTAACTTTGTTTCTTCTTCCAGTGTTTCTCACACTCAGCAGCTTCAGTGCTTTTTTGTACACCTGCCTTTCTTTGGAGGATCCTGCTTTAAAAGATAAATTGGTCAAAGATCTCATATACGATGGATATAGGGCAATTAAACCAGAATTGCTCTCAAAATTTGGGAAGGCTGGGAAAGATACATGAGAGGAGAAATTGAGGCCTAACCAAAAGCTAATTTTGACTAAAAGAACTCCTAAATGAATATACATGGTTACGATGGCTGGAAAGTAAAATTTGGCTGTTAGCTTTAGCTGGTTGTTCATGGGCACCTGTTAGAAACTCTTAGCAGTGGAAAAATAACTCCTAGGAGAGCTCAATTCTTCTGCATAAGCTGGGGTAAATGCCATCTCCTCTGAAAATAGAAAGAATTTACCTTCTGGATATTTGTAATTATCAGTGACATCCACTCGGGTGTTGGTGCCCACTGCTTTGGTGCTAATAAATTTTCCAATCTTCCTGGTATTGGAGTAAATTCTCTCCTTCCTTTTGTTGCTGTGCTGAATCCAAGTGACACAGTCAGCATTCACTGCTGCGAACACAAATGAGCTGTCATAATCCAGGTTCACATGTCCTTCCTTAATGGCTCTGGTGGAAGCTGGGCCACATCGATAGATGCCTGTGAGGGGGAGAGAGATGTTAAGTGATTACCAATTGCAAAAGATCAGGTGCAGGCCACAAATCCTTCTGCTGACAGCAAAAGGGAGAGGTAGTCACATCTCCAAAGACATGTTTTGATGAATTCCATTCTTACTGGGTCTTCACATTATGGTAACAGCATGTCCAGAAATTCAACATGCATTTTCTATCAGAAGGCACAAACAAGGAGGCTGTAAGGCTGAAGAGATGTATGTAATGCTTTCTGTGCTGTGAGAATTGTTTTAATCCTCCAAAGCCTGCGAGGCTGTATGCTGACCTGTCAAATGAAAGGAGAGAAGAGGCTGGCAGCTCTCAGCACAGTCAGACTGCTCAGATGTGAGTCATCTCTATATGTGCAGCGTTGATGAACCAGGAGCTTTAATATATAAATATCTAATAGGCAGGTGACAGAGTCAGACTCTCCTCATGATGAGCAGTGAAAGGACAAGAGGCAATGAGTACAAACTGAAAATCCCATTTAAGCATAAGGAATAACCTCTTTTACTATGAGGGTGGTCAAGCACTGGAATGGTACACACGGAGAGGTTGCGAAGTCTCCATCCTATGGAATATTCAAAACCCAGCTGGACGTGGTCCTGAGAAAACTGCTCTGATTGACCCTGCACTTAGCAGAGTAAGCAGTCTCCAGAAGTCCCTTCTAACCTTAGTTATTCTGCATCATTTATGAATGTGTGTTTGGAGCTGAGGCAGGCAAGGGTAAGATAAGTGAACTTAAGATGCATTTGTTTTTGTGTAGGTTAATGAGCAGAAAAAGTAAGAATCTGCATGCGGGTAGACGCTCCAGAGGCTGACAAGAAAGGTAGCCTGCTGGAGATGAGGGTATGCTACGTCTATTCTAAGAGAGTAGAGAGAATCATCCTACAATTTCAGTAGCAGTGGTTAGGAGGAACAGTATCTACAGGGCTTTTTTTTTTATTTACAACAGTGTTACCTTTGCTTTTTTCCTGGGGTGTTGCATCTAAAACCTGCCATCCATCATAAAAAGATCCAAGATCTCTTCTAGTAAACCAGCTCTCATTCCAGACATGGAAATTCCTGGGAAGGAAGGAGGGAAAATAGGAAATCTTTGATTAATACAATCAATTTTATGTTGAAAGATATGATAAATTTGTGGTGCAGAGCAAGAACAAACCATGCTCCTCTGCATAGCTGCCTTCCTCCTTTCTTCAATACCTCTTTCCCCCTCTTTGTCTTTTTTGTATTCAGACCTCTCAGAAATATTGGGGTGTTACACACAAAGTAATGTTAAAAAATATATATTTATTGCAGAGTCAAGTATTCAGATCTGGATATTCCAAAACAACGTGTCATTTGAAACTGACATGTTCCAGAACAAGGTGGTGTACATTGCTGTCCTGTGGTATTTAATTCTACTTTGTGTCACCCTTGTCCCACTTAGTCTAAATAGCAGAGGGTGTTTGTGGTCTGAAACACTGGTACATGCAGTACAATGTATACATGCAGTGTGTTAGTTTCTGTTCACTTGTTTGTTAGAAGCATCATATTTAACAAATATCTCCTCTGAGGTGAAAGAAATAACGTGTCCTTCCTAAGTGATGGGGTGGCATTGCATTAAATATATTGGCTTTGCTTTAGTAACCTCTAATACAGTGCAAGGGTTGTACAATGGTAGGAAGACTGAGACAGTCAACAGGAGCTGCGTCTAAAACCTGTGGGCTTCTGGGAGTTCTAGGAATTGAGGAACAAATTAGCTCATTTTAATCAAGCAGTTAATCACTCTTCCTTTAACTTTCTTTTGGAAAAAAGCTGTCATATAGTAGAAACAAAATTAGAGGTTGTATCCTCCAACTGTGTTGAACAGCAAGTGTGCCAAATATCTCCTCTGCTGATTCTTCAGAATGTTGAAACTGACTACATCCTGCATTTCTGAACACGGTGTGCTGTTGATTCTTTGCTATGGAATTTTATATCTTTGGAAGCATGAGGTTGGGGTGGGTTTTCAGGAGAGTGATTCTAAATCCTGTTACTAGAGGAGAACATAGTGGAAGAAATATTAAGATAAAAATCGTATTTACCACACGCTGTCTTCAGTCAGGTGCAGGCTCTTTCCAGAAACATCGATGTATTTGTCAATACTCAGGTTGATATTACTATCGTGGGCAGAGTTAAAGTTTGTAATAACACGGGTAGGTATTCCCAGCGATCTCAGAACTGCAATACAGATAAAAGTGCTTTAAACCTATTTTACAGACTTTTGGAAAGTATTTCTCCGTTATTCTGATGGAGAAACATTCCTCTGATACGGTGCAGGGATGTCACATAGTCATTGTGCACAGTTGCTTAGAAGACAGTTCCATTCACACAGCATTCTTAACTGCCTTGTTCTTTTTTAAGAAGAGTTAGATTTACTCATTTTAATCTTTCATTCTTCATATATCTTAAGTAGCATCACAAGGTTAAAGCTACTTAAATTCTAGTAAGATTCCTTTCTGATAGTATTCTTCTCCCCTTCACGTATACCTGTGCACATAACTCCTGCAAAGACCCAGCACTGGCCATACCGGATGGGTTTGTATCTCCCTCTGTACCACTTTCGAAGGATGGTCACGCTTCCACTCCAGTGCAAGGGGTTGGTTCCTGAGCGATAGTTTCCACTCCACTTCCCTTCCACTACTCCCTTTTCATCATTGCTGTTAACCTGAAAACAATGCTTCTCATGAAAGAATTACAGTACGGACAGAAGAAGGGAGAGGCAGAAATAGGCTATATTCTATCTAGAGGATGGGGAATTGTTGAGGAGATGCAACTGTTTGTTGAAGGAAATGCATACCATCCTCACTGAACAAACTCCCCTAAAGTGAAGAATACAATATAAATGCATTAAATGCAATCATATCAATACTGGTTTTCACAAATATTTCATGTATCTTTTGGTGTTCGAGAAACAGAGCAAATGATTTCAGAATAGATTTTCTAAATTAGAGAAAATAGCTAATGGCCTTAAAATCTGTTAGGAAGACTGCTGTAATTCGGTGTCAGAACGTCTTAGAAACATTCTTCATTCCTTCAATTATGAGCAAACTTTTGGGACGAAGGAAAATTAAACTTTTGGGGGACTTTTCATTGAGTTGAGATCTCTCTTATTCTTCTTCTCTAGCTATCTTTTTTTTTTCCAGTAAAAACCAAACACATTCTATATGACATTGAGAAGGTTCACAGTAGAAACACTGAGGTTTTTGTTAGTAGGTACACTGTACAGCTGCAACTAGCTGATCACTTTACCATAGCACTAATAACCCTGCACACATAGATGGGATCGTTCCTGTTGGATACATCAGTGGCTGGATCTTGGCGGTGGTTCAGGCTTCGATCCAGTATAGACAGAGATATATCAAGGATGTCTTCTTCAAACTGAAATCAAAAGAAGCATCATTATTGCATGTTAATTTTATAAATAAAAGCAAGAATAAACTCTCTCTATATTTTCCTTCTCCTAGGATGATGGTTATCTGAGATTTTTCTGTACTATGAAAGAAAATAGATACAATAAGAAAGAAAAAACACTACACTAGTGTTTAATTCTACTAGTAATAATTAGCAACCAGCATGTTTAGAAGCACATTTTGGTACCACAGCATTCATGAAAAATTACCCAGGCATGGCCTGGTGGTCCAGACAAGACCATTCCAGGACTGGCTCAGCAGGCTTTACCTCCTCCCACATCCTGCTATGTCCCAGCAGGTACTCTCCCCTTCACATTACAAAAACCTTGCTCTGATGGGCTGCCTGCACCATGTATCAAATTATATGAACTGGAAAAGAAAGAAAGGGATAAGGAGAAAAAGGGAGGGAGAAAGACAGGGAAAGAGAGAAACTGTTGGTGCAGTTGTTATCCATGAAATGGCCATAGGTGGTTTTGACTGACCTCACAAATTGCAGGACAATTCTGTAACCACAGATGAGCTGGAGGTATGATCAAATTAATAGCAGATGTGTTTAGAAGGCCAAACTGGTATTTTAAAATTCCAACTTGAGTTGTTTCAGCTGAGTATCTGTGGGATATTCTGCCCCATTACTAGGTCAATTTTTTAAATATTTAGGTGTACCAATCTTTCAATAAAAGGAAGTTAGAGCTGGTTTCCGTTGCCCTCTACGGGGGACAAGAAAAAAAAAAGTAGAATTTCTCCACTTTGTTAACAACAAGAATAACAACAAAGCCTGAAACAATAACACCTCAAATTGTGTTTTGTTTCTTATTTCTTTTACTAGTACATGCCAGAGGGGAAAAGATCCTGATGTTGTTGTGATGTGTAGAAAACTGATAGTTTGGCAAGAAAAAAAATGAATAAGGAATACTGAACTCCTATGCTATGATACTCTTATACTAAGGACTCTCTGTCCTTAAGATCCTCATCCATGCACTCACTCTTATTTTCCTGTTTTCCTTGCTTACCTGTCCATAATTCCAGGCTTCTTGCTGAATATATTTTTCCTTTCCCTGAAATATGATTCCACTGTCATTCAGAACATACTCCTGTCGCTCCTTTTCATTAGCCATATAGACATCGTCATCTAGAAGCAGAATGAGAAATGCCAGCTGAAAGGACTGTTGGTTTGCTACAGTTGAAAAAAAAAACTTCAAGGGGACTTCTGAGGAACAGGTGAGGCTGTACCCCTGCAATCATTCACAGAGTGAATAAAATTAGCATGAAGTTAATTTTATGGGAACTGCGTATGCTCCTGTCTTTTCACTGCTTCCCTGATCTTGCTGTGTGTCTTACTGCTAGATATTGTGTCACTTAAAACAGAATACACTATCAGAGGACAAAAAAAAAAAGTAGAATAAGTATTTGAAATATTTCCTTCCTCTAATTTCTTACTCTCTGAGCAGAAAGTTGGATCTTTGATGCATCGAAGCACTGAAGAAAGAGCAAAACCAACATTCTTTATGTAGATTAAAATATCGTACTGTGTCATGCTGTTGCTGTCAGGTACATGCTTTACTGTGGCACCCAGATTTCCTGAAGAACATAATACAATAAAACGTACTTGGACACCAGGGATTGAAGAGTAACACAAACTGGCCTAGGAGTGCTGAAGAGGTCTTGTTGCCAGAAGCAATCTGGAGTTTGAGTTTGTATCGTCCAATGATGGCATTGGCAGGGCTGGTTATCACGAGACTCATGCAGCCAGGCTCGCAGTGCTCTTGGGTTGCACTCCAGCCATTGGCAGCATCCTCAGAAAGGTGAAATATGACCTTGGTCTGCTGTGATTCTGCTGAAGATAGTCCTGCCAGAGGGAAGAGGAGACAGCAATTCTGAGTGATAGCAGTGGGTGACAAGCCAGGATCAACGATTATTTCATTTGCTGCATTGAAGGATTATGGTTCATCAGACCAGTGTAAGTTAGTTGCAATCCAATGCATAAAATCACACTATGGGGCCTCTGTATTAAATGCATGACCTAGTCAAGGTGAGTACTCCCACAGTCATTCTAGAGAAGTGAAGAGGCAAGCCCTTGAACTGAAAATCCAATGGTTGAAAGGTCTTGCATAGGCAAGATGGGGCACAGGTTGTAATATTCATTTCATTAGAAAGTTATAAGCTGCCTGGAAATTTTTTTTCAGAGAAGGCCCTTTGGAGGATAGGGATGAGAGCCTTAGTAAATAGGTAGTGTGGACTGTTCCAGGAATAAGGAACACCTGAAGTTAATCAAGCAGAGTTTAAACAGGTGGAGTACTAAGAAAGAAGATGAACAAATACATAATAGTGGTCTGTAAGATGTGGAGCTGCAGAAAGTTCAGGATCCACAAGATGAAGATGACATGCAGTGTTTCAGGTAGGTCTTTAAGAGCAGAAATACAGGCTTGGTCTGTTTTGTTTTGTTTGGGGGTTGGTTTTTTTGTTTGTTTGTTTTGGTATGAGAATAGCCTGTGCCTTTCCATTTATTATTACCTTAATTGTCTATTGGCTTAGGATGCCCATTGAGGTTTAGAATGGGCACTCCTAAGCCTAAAATAATTGAGTGATATGGAGCAAAGGTTAACGATCACACAGAAAGCTATGAGGCAGTAGTGTTTGGAGCTGGAGCAGCCAAGATGGGAGGTTAGCGCCATGAGGAAATTACCTGTGCTTGCAATAAATGTGAAGTTGTCCTCAGGTTGCACCGTTGTTCGGAAGTTTAGGGTAATAGCAAAAGCCTGTCCTCTCCTCAAGATCACTTGTGTGCTGTTGTAATCAGATGTGTGGTGTGCAGCTTTGTTTAGCTTAGAGTGCCAGTCAATGTTCGTTATTTTCTGGCCTAGAAAAATGTGAAATAAGTTAATGGAAAACACTCCTTTAAACTTATACATCCTATCAGCTTGTCTAATGTTGCTTCATTCAATTTATGTATAGCTGAAGTTAAATGTTCCAGGAAAACAGAAAAATCCACCATCAAGCTATAAAAAAAATAAAGTTGCAACAATAAACTAACTAAACGAACAGCTTTTTCTACAGGGATCTTAGCTTCCATTGTGCTTCACAGAGGTATGTAAAGAAACATTAGAACTCATATGCAAGTTCAACCTGCAACAGTATGACAGGTGATGAATAGAAGGCTGATATCTTTATTGTCAAACTCAGAACATACAAGACAAGAGAATGTGCATCTCAGTTAACGTAGAAACTTTTTGCTTGTGTGTGTTATTTCATACTCTGTCAAAAATAGGCAATGCCAGAGGACAGATAATAAGCTGTCTGAGGCAGTGCAATGGGTTGTTCTGTTGCATCAGGTAGGTTGCTCTCTACATTTATAATGAGATACTGAAACACAGATTACAGAAGCTTTCAAACTTTTCTTGTTCTTTAATTAATAATAATTATAAATAAATAGATCCTTCTATGAACACATGTGTTGGAAAGGTGCCTTTCTGCAGTACAACACTACAGAGGATTTTGACTTGAAAATTTCTTGCTGAGACAAGGGCATGCTAGGCCTTTGCAAACTAATGGTTGTTGAAAGATGCTCTTCTCTCTTTCACTAAACTGAGATACAGGACTTGGTTTAACACCATCTTGTGTCACTTGAAATGAAATTCAAATTTTGCAGCCTGGAAAGCCAGTCGTTTCCTAGGCTGTATCAAAAGAAGCGTAACCTGTGGGTCTAGGGAGGCAATTCTCCCCTTCTGCTCCACACTTGTGAGACCTCTCCTGGAGCACTGCATTCAGCTTTGGGGAGCCCAGAATAAGAGAGACACAGACCTATTGGAATGGATCCAGAGGAGGGCCATTGAAATGGTCAGAGAGCTGGAGCACTTCTCCCTTGAAGACAGACTGAGGGAGTTGGGATTATTTAGCCTAGAAGACTCTGGGAGAATCTTATGATGGCCTTCCAAATCTTAAAAATGGTCTACAAGAAAGATGGAGGAAGAGTCTTTACCAGACTGTGTAATGATAGGACAAGAAGCGTGGTTTTAAAAGAGATTTAGATTGGTTATAAGGAAGAAAATTTTTACTGTGAGGATGTAGATGTGGAATAGTGTGCCTGGGTAGGTTGTGGAGATCCCCACCCTGGAAGCATTCAAGGCCAGGTCAGATGGAACTTAGAGCAACCTGCTGTGGTGGGAGATGTCTGGAGATGTCCCCACCCATGGCAGGGGTGTTGAAGCTAGATGGTCTTTAAGATATCTTTCAACTCAAACCATTCTGTGATCTGTAGGAACTGATAGGGTTCTACTACAAAAATGGAGGAGGGGAGGGACTTGAGTTTTCTGCTGTGTTTGCACAACAGTGTACAATAATAGGTATATGCAGTAATGTTTATGTTACATGACGTGAAATAGCTATAAAGCTTCTACTTGCACCATGACTTTATTTTCCTGGCTTAAATATGTTTAATTGAAATGAACCTACAGCAAACAATAATCCTACCATCAAGTCCTCTAATTTAAGAGTGAATTGGAACATGTTTCCTGGGATCAGAGCTTTAAAAGAAGTTTGTTTTGCAACACTTTAGCTGTATATATCCTACCACTATTTTTCCTGAACTCTACAAGTTAAATAGAAGCATATGAGAAGAAAAAGAGGTTTCTAAGACTGCTGAATTTGGGGCATGTGAAAGCTATCCTGGTTTCATGTGCAAGGAAAAGAGGTATGTCTTGGAGAGTGTCATTAGTTGTGCAGTGATGCAGATAACAGAGAACATTTTGTGTAGTGGCAAACAAAAATGTAGCATATACATAATAACAACTGAGCTATGCTTTTAAGGATGCTGATGGGACTGTGATGTTTAATGACCTAATAAATGCTGGTAGGTCTTTCAGTGCAGAATGTCACAGGTGAAGACAAAATGTACAACAGAGTAAGAAATGACACTAGGAGGAGTAGGAAAACTTAGAAAAAGAAAAAAAGAATAAAAAAAGTAACAAAACAAACCTACAAACCAACAGTGACTAGCATTTGTTGCCTCTAAGAATTTGCTACGTTAATATTTTGGCTCGCCTTCCAAAGCTAGTAGTTAGAGATGTTTCTAGTGAACATGTCACAAGTCACAATCAAAATCTAATGCCAGTCTTTGCCGGTGCGTACTTCCAACTTTCTCCTTAACTTAATCTTTACAGTTTTAATTTTAATCTTAGGATTTCTTTTTCTGGTTTCAGTATCTCTCTTTTGGGACGGGGGGAGGAGGGGGGGGGAAGGACTTCCAATAATCCTGACAATGTACCATTGAAAAGAGTCCTAAAAAAGTTGTTTGGGAAAGTGCTTCTCCTCTAATGGATAGACTTTGGGAACATGCTTATAAGCAACGTTCTGCAGAGTTTTTCAGTCAGCATGGGAGCCAGTGCAATACGATTAATAGATATTAGGATTGTGTTTCCACCAAGGAGCACGCAGGCTGACATAACCGCTTTGCAGTGAAGGGGTTATGGGGTCTGGAGGTCATCAAATGACCTTTGTTAAGGCCATTGATCAGTTTGGTATCAGAAAGGGATTAGAGCCCAGCGTTTCTGTGTGGCAGTTTGATGCTTGCATCTCTGTCCAACAAAGCTGCTGAGGCACTGTGTAGAGCAGTTAATGGATATGGTTAAAAAAAAATAAAGTAGTTTCTTTTTCTACTTTTCTGTTACATAAGTTAAAAAACAAAAAGCAACAACCAACATACCATTAAAGACACATTATATCAAATACATTTTGAATAGATTAATCAATAAATGCGTATAACCCAAGAAGTGCTAATTTTCCAAGAACTATGAGATGTAATTTATCCTATTTTTGCAGCAAATGTCACTTATCTGTATTGGAAAAGTGATGACTGGAGCAATCAAGCTATGGTTTATTTTTTATCTTTTTTTTTTTTTTTTTTTCAAACTTACCAGCCATAAGGTTTCTTTCTTCTTTTCCACACTTGGGTAGTTGAGGCTATGGCTACAAAAGTGTGCAGCAACTTTCTGAATCCTCTCCCACCAGCATAAGTAATGAAAGGCTTAGGGTACTGACCCCACTAAATAAGCTACAGCTTATATAAAGCAGGGTGTGACCTGTGGTTGCAAGTTATTGTTGTTTTAGTAATATCCTACATAAGCATCTATTTAGGGCTGATTTAATTGCACAATATTGGATCTAATTATGACTGTTTAAAACTGGTGAATGGCTGAGGAAGGATTATAATCAGTATCCTGGTGTCTTCTCTACTAAGAAAAGAAAACATTTCGGAGTGGATCGAACAAAGAAAATGGTCTTCAAGGAGTCAGCGGGAAGTTAGAATCATAGAATCATTTGAGTTGGAAGGGATCTTTAAAGACAATCTGGCTCAACTCCCTGCAGTGAACAGGGACACCCACAGCTCCATCAGTGCTCAGAGCCCATCCAGCCTGACCCTGAATGCCTGCAGGGATGGGGCACCCACCTCATCACTATGCAATCTGTGCACGTGCCTCTGACCCAACTTCATTTTGGTCAGATGGGTTTGTGTCAGTTTACGTTTCTGGAGACTGCATGAACAGAAGGCCAGATATAGATGAATATAATATACGTATTCTACAACGTGGAATGTACAGTAATCTGCATAGATTTGTAATGTTACTGTAACTGTAGCATCATGACTTTGCATAGCATAATGAATTCCTGAAAAAGGCAGACCTGCCTGAAGGTCTTACGCCTAACTTTGTATAACCGAGTCTTTCTTGGAGGCGTACTGACCCTTGATTTTCTCATTATCTGTTCCTGACAGATCTGCTTATCTGTAATATGTGTTTCTTACATTAGAAGCCATATGTCCCACTGGGAGGGTATGATTACACAGTCACCTACGCATCAGAGGTTTCTATGAAGAATAGAGGATTGATTAGTGTCTGCCTTTACTTTTACTCGTTTTTGTTTATAGTTTGGCATTCTTAATACTTCTACACAATTTCTCTGTAGCTGTTTGGCATGGTGTCTTGAGCTGGACTCGGGAGGATGCTGCAGAGCATCACTTTTTCTGCCATAAGCTCTACCCACTGTAATTACAGACATTTCTCTGCTCTCTAAGCTGTCATGTTCTTTTATCCCGCATCTCATGCCAGGACTTATCTAGAAATGTGCCCTGCCAATTTGTCCCAAGAGGATGTTGTGCACCATTCATTGCGCACTTTCAATGGACTATGATAGGTTAGGAGCAAGAAGGATAGTGGGGAAAAAGAGTGATCCCTTATTTTCCTTGCCTCAATGCTTCTACCTTATGCCTTTTTAATGTCTCTTCTGTTTTCTTTTTTTTGTTTCCACATCCATATCAAGATTGCATGCAACCAAAAAGGCAAATTAATTGTCTGCAGCTTAAATTTGTATTGAAAAGATCCAAACTAAGGCCAGATAGTAATAACAATTGAGTGAGCACCATATTTTTTAGCCATCCCTAGAGAGGCTTGAGGGCTTTGTTTGCACTTGGATTGATGCAATTCCAGATACGTGTACAGACTGGAAGTAGGACTTGAGAGCAGCCTTGTGGTGAAGGAGTAAGGGATCCTGATGGACAGAAAGCTGAATGTGAGCCAGTAGAATGCATTTGCAGCCTGGAAGACCCAGGTATCCTGGGCTGCAACAGAGAGCTGGCATTGAGCAAGTAGGGGATTGTCCCCATCTGTTCTGCCCTTGTGAGGCCCCATTTGCAGAATTGCATCCAGATATGGGGGTCCCAGTGTAGAAGGGATTTGGAGCTGTTGGAGTGGATCTAGACGAGGGCCATGAAGGTGCTCAGAGGGCTGGAGAACCTCTCCTGTGAAGACAGGCTGAGGGAGTTAGGTTTGTTCAGCTTGGAGAAGATAATGCTCCAGGGAAACCTCATTGTGGCCCTCCAGCACATGAAAGGAGCTTACAGGCAAGAGGGAGACTGATTTTTTTTTTCACATGGTGATAGGACAAGGGATCAAGGGCTTTAATCTAGACGAGGGGACATTTAGATTGGGTGTTAGGAAGAAAGTTTGTGCTGTGAGAGTGGTGAGACACAAGAACAGATTGCCCAGAGAGGTGGTGAGTGCCCATCATTGGTGGTGTTCAAGGCCAGGTTGGATGGGGCCATAGGCAGCCTGAGTTGGTGGGTAGCAATCTTGCCCATGGCAGAGGGTTAGAACTGGGTGATCTTTAAGGTCCCCTCCAATCTAAGGCATTCTGTGATTCCATTTGAAAGTGTGGTTTGGGTGAGACCTGATGCCTGGCATTGATAGGATCAGGAACTCTCAAAAGAGGCATCTGTATGCAAACACTGTGACAGAAGTGTGGAGCAGGTTCTGCCTGTGGACAAGTTGTGTTTGGAAGGTTTGATGATAATTATGTTCTTTGTCTCTAGTGACCAGACAGTGGTGGGGAAAATAATGTTAGTTACCTTGTGTTGCTTAATGCAAGTCTCTTCCTGTGCTTCATGCTGCTTGGGAGTTTGTCGTATTACTGGTTGAATATGTATGTGAATTGTCTGCTCTATTGCCAGCCTGTGCCCACAGGCCACGGGAAGACAGTTTTCATAGTCTTTGTTGGCTTTTTTCCCCATTCACAAAGTCACAGGTAACTCTAGATCCTGAACAATAGAGGAGGTGTTCCACTTTCTAATGTAAGAAATTTGTTAAATACAGGAAGAGGAGCTTTCCTCAGTCTTGTGACTTCTCGTAATATTTTCATGTAATGTATGTTTCGTTACAAAAGAATACAGTTATTTTAATAGCTTTTATTTATTGCTGGTAACTAGAATGAGATTATGAAGAGATTGCATTAATTCTTTGATGGACAAGTCAAAATCTGAAGCTCAATGCAATCAGTAGATTTAATGTAACAGTGAAACTATCTATACAAGGAAAGGAGGTTTATTTCTCTAGATGTCATGACAAAAAGAAAATAGGAAGTACAGTTAGAGACTAAATAATGAAGTGCTGTAAAAGCAGAGAACTTAATTCTATTGTAATATGAGAGATGATCACTGTTCCCTATTTGGAAAAGAAAGTCCTGTTGTGATAATGCTGAAATAGGAGACTGACTCCATCGTGTTATGCAGGTGCTACTACAATGGTTACAAAGCCCTTAACATGTGAAAATTTGTCACAAGAGAAGTCTACTTGCAGCTGTAAGGGCCCAGTCCTGCGGGGCGTGAATTCAAAATAAATTCTTGATCTCTCCCTTGGTGCCAGTCGTGCTAGACTGAAAACAAAACAAAAAATAATTTCATTCAGACATGTATTTCTTGAGATTCCCAAGAAGCAGAACTGCACGATAGCTGGGACACCAATGGGTTACTGAAAACCCAGTGCTGTGTTCAGTGAGTTATTTGGGGTTCTGGGCAGAGTGAGAGGATAGTACTGCAGTTGTTTAGTGTAGAACAGAACAATGAAGGTTTGAATCTCTACTTCATGCATCTGTGTTAGAACTGGATACAAGTTTGGATAGTCAGCGCAGAAAGTTGGAATAGGAAGACTGATGTTAAAGGTCTGTTGATGATGCTTGACTCGTATCCATTTTGTCAGTAATATGATTATATATTTTTTTCCTGATGGCCAGAAATTATTTTCCATATTTTGAGTTATCATGTCCAAATATTTCCAGAGCCACAGAAAGTCAGGCTGTCTTATAATAAAACAAGCTTTAGGTGATTAATACTCAACACTGAGTGAATTTGTTTAAAAAATAAAAAAGTGTCCAAGAGTTGGGGTTTAAAAAAAAAAGAAAAAACAGGTAATAGAACACATCTGCTTGTAGTTTTGAAAAGACAGTTTTCTCCTACTTGGAAGGAGAGCAGAGCAACTTCTTTTTGGACTGCAACAAAGGAAGCTAAGACGCTATCCTATTTATTTACTCTAGCTCTTACTTTAGTACTATAGGGGTATTGTAGATAAAAAGCCAAACAGTGAAAGAAATAACAGAGAGACAAAAGAATGTGTGCACATGCTTTCCCAAGAAGGCTGTTAGCAGTTTTTAGTTCTTGAAAAAGTTCTTAGATAGAAAGATAATACATGATTGAGAAATCATTCATTCTCAGTATGTATTTATTTGGTAGCATTTTGGTGTTAATAAATAGAATATTTATTTCACAGGAATGAGAATTTACATGATTTTTTTTTTTTTAAGCGAGAAACTAATCATGCAATTGATCATGCACTGAGTAAATGCAACAGCTTTCACTTACTGTATCTTGACCTGTTGGTTCATCAAAGTCACTAGGAGTACACAGCGGTCCACAGGTTCAGGGAGTGGATTGGCATAGGAGATCTCTATAGTTGCAGCTTTGTTCACTACAACCCGACGAGGAATCTAAATGACAAAGACACTTTTCCCATTATTCACTTACACTTTTTTAAGAGTCTCAGTTGAACTGTAAGGAGAAGATGAATGAGATATTGGTAGGAGTACTGGAATTTAACACACAGTTGGTGTGTTTTTCTAATACTTGAAGCTGGATTTGTATTAGCTAAATAGTGCTATAGAATCATTAAGGTTGGAAAAGACCTCCATTGTCATGTAGTCCAACCATCCATCCACCACCAATATTGCCCACTAAACCATGTCCCTAAGTACCACAGCTACCCTTTCCTTAAACGCCCCCAGGGACAGTGACTCCATCACCTCTCTGGGCAGTTTGCACCACTGCATCACTTCTTTCCGAGAAGAAATTCTCCCTATTGAGCTGCATACAATGTTGTTTGTTTTTTTCTTCATGCCACTTCAGTGAAACAGAGCACTGACTACATAGACATATCGTTAAATCTGTCTGATATTTGGGTTGGTGTTTTTTCAGGGCGCACAATTAATTAGGGTTAAATTGTTAAAACTATATAAACTGTCCCTGATGTAGATTAGAATTCAGGGTTTAACTCCGGGAGAAGGCAAAATTGGTTGAAGGCAATCTGAACACTTGCCAGTAGCTGGAATAAATATGGAACAAAAACAATTTCTGTAAAGTCAAAGCAGTGGAATGTGACTGGGAAAGAAGAATGGTAACAAAACAGATTCCAAGTGGTCTCTCTCATACACTGCCATTTTGAGAAAACATACTTTCTCAGATTAAGTAGGCAAACTTCTAGAACAGCAGCTGGAACTGCAGTCTAATTTCATATTTTTATCCTCAAGTTCTCATCTTGAGTACTGAGGCTTCAGGAAGGCCCTTTAGTTCTTTCTATTTAGGCTGTCAGTAAGGAAATTGTTTACCTTAATGATAATGTTTGTGTCCTCTAAAATGATCGTCTTCTCCACCAACAGCTTAACCCCATGCACGTGCATGACTTCACACAAAGCAGTAACTTGGATCCTTTTGTCGGTAGTCAAGTATTTCCCATAGTAAGCATAAGGGATCTTTAACCGGATATGTTTCTCTGCAAATCAAACATGTAGGAACTATTACATTCTGAAAGAATACTAAAGAAAAGTGAGTGTTTGAAATTATGAAAGAGAGCAGAAGATAAGACAGCAGTGGTCTGTATATTTCTTCTTTGTGCGGCCAGTTGTGCACTTCCTTCTACTACAGGGTCTTTTTTTCTGCTTTAAAGATCTCACTTCACCCTTAGAGTTTGGAATGGAGGATTTTGGCCTGAAGCAGAATCTTCTTGTTTGCATTTCACTGTGAGTTTTTACTAGTTAGGTATATAACTATTTGTTCTCTCCATATATCCTATTTGTTTACTTCAGTCAAGAAGAAAGTTTGGGTCAAGTTCAAGAGATCTTTTTCAAGCATTCTGGTCAGGTACTTATTGTCTTAGTCCTACTACTTTTCTGCTATGTATGGGGTGTGTGTATGAGAAAGGAGGGGAGTGTTTATCTCTGCAGCCCCTGGAGATGAAAAGGATCTTTCATGCAATAGGCTTCTTAATTTCTTTACAGAGTGAGGTGTGTTCCTGTATGTATCATAATGATCATGGGCACGTATATCATAGAACTGTTTGAGTTGGGAGGGACCCTAAAAGGTCATCTAGTCCAACTCCCTTGCAATAAACAGGGACCTCGTGTGTTTCTGGTGCTCTAATATAGCTTTATGTCTCTCCTAACTTTAGCTTCTACTCCGCATTCACATTCAGCTGCCTGGGACTAGCATTCCACCATATGAAGATGTAGCCTTCTTTATAACAACTCATGAGATCTTCACTTCCCGGTTGAACTAGTGAAAGTTTTTAAAGGAAAAAATACCATGTAAAATCTTGTCATAAACAGTGCTACTGGGAGTTGGAATAAGTCGACATACTGTAAGGCTGATATGGACATTATATCAATGTTTCTTCCTTCTGTTTGCCTTCGGGTCATTTTAAGGGCTAAAAAGAGCTGTAGAAATGCTCCTTGGGGTTATTAGAAGTTACCTTGCTTAGAACCAAGATCCACAGAGGTGTTTGCTTTCAGGATCTCTGCCACTGCTCTCCTGGTGTACAGGACACTTGACGCACTGATGTCCACTTTCACAGTCTTGTGGTCAGTGGATAGGTTTTTGAGAATTAAGATGAGGTTAATGTCTTTGCCAAACACTGGAGGTTCAGCCAGCTTGAACTTCCCAGAGATCCCAGGGTTTCTCATTGCCTCTGAAGATCTTTCATGTGGGGAAGCGGTGTGTCCTTCTGTGACGCGTGATCCAAGTATCTTGGCCAAGGCCTTTTTGTACACTCTTCTTTCTTCAGGAGAGCCTGGTTAAACAAGAGAACCAAGTAAAATTCATACTTTTTTTATTTTGCCTCCTCTATCTAAAAGCTATCAGAATGACAAAGGGTCACAGCTCTGGATTGCCTAGAAATATGAAATACCTGAAAGTTCCTCATATTTTTAATAGTCTTTTTTTTTTTTTTTTTGCATGAAAATAATAAATATAATAAGGTGAATAAGTCACTGAAATGAAATATCACACGTTTGGGTTTTTTTTGTATGCAAGATTTCTTTTTCTTTGTTCAGAATATGCAGTAGTATTGTAGGTGTCACTGCTAATCTGATGATAACCAGCCTCTGTATTAAATGTGGTTGTGCTAAAACCTTGCAGAGGGAAGTATTGAAATACGGCCACTGATTCTGAAGCCTTAACTCTTATTTAAAGACACATCTCCCTCCTGAAATTAGGCATCTAAAAATATTCCTGCAAACATATGGTTAAGTGGTTTTTAACAATTGTTCTTTCATTTTCTCAGGTGCAGATGAATGACACTTGCTACCTTTCCTGTTTCCCAACTCTTTTGTTTTCAGAATCCAATACTGTTAAGACTGAGTCTACAGAGAGTGCAAACACATAGCAGCTGGTTAGCTGATGGCTGGATGTCAAAGTAGAAGTACAGGAGAGCATAGTTTGAATAAGTCAGACAGGATGGCTGAGTCACCACTCATGGGAGCAGGGTAAAATGGGGTCTTCAAAAAGAAAAGATGAAGAGTTGGAATGGACACAGTAGAGTTTATTTGAGAGAAACTGAGTGTGCGGTCATATGGGGGATAGATGTCTAGAATTAGAAGACTGGTTTAAGGTACTTAATTAGAGACTTGGTGGTTGTCCTCACCCCTCTGCCAGGTAAATGACAATGCTTCTATTTACTAATCTAACAACTTCCAGTACTACAATCAATGGACTCTTTAGGATTTCTTATAAAAATTTAGATTTGTCTGTCTCTGCTAGTAAAACACAGAGCTCTGTTTTTTTTGTATATATTTCATTTTGTAATTTCGTGTGAGAGACTGAAGCATCTGTCGTAGTAAGGATGCCAGCAAGTACGCAAAAACAAAAATATAATACTTGCTGTATTAGGAAAGTAGTCTGACAACAGAAATATTTTCTGAGGGAATCTGAGAAATACCCAAGCTAAACAGGCTACCCATCCTACCACCAGGAGTTCAGAAAGGGATATGTCATAATTGATAAATTATGATAATAAACTTTACCTTCTGGATATTTGTAGTTATAAGTGATATCCACACGGGAATTGCTGCCAACAGCTTTGGTGCTGATAAACCTGCCGATTATTTCAGTATCACAATAAACCCTTTTCTTAGTTCCATCATTGTATACAATCCATCTGTTACAATCGGCATTCACCTCTGTGTACACAAATAAGGTGTCGTAATCTAGCTCTACATCACCTTCTTTGATGGCTACGACAGATGCAGGGCCGCACTGGAATAATCCTAAAGCATGAAAAAAAGTGTCAGACTTGATTAAACGTACTCAGTTTGGAGAAGGAACGTTAAGTCATTACACTGTTACCTTTGCTTTGTTCCTGTGGAGTCGCATCTAAAACCTGCCATCCATTGTATCGTGTTCCCAGATCTGGGCGAATGAACCAGCTTTCATTCCAGACATGATAATCCCTAGAGACAGAGTACAATGTCTAGAAAGCATAGCAATATAGAGGCGTATAGGCTCACAGATTGAAAGGTGTAGGGAATTTTGTGTTTTTTTTTTTTTTTTTTAAGGATTGTTTAAGACATAAGTTGTCTATTTACAGCAGCTCACTGCTTTTTATGAAGTACAGATTTACTGCCTGCTGTTGAGTTGTAGGCTTCCGTAATAAAAAGAGAACAACAGCATTGAGCATGTGGAGCTGAACAGTTTACTTTGGGGGGAAATAGGAAAAATTTAGGCCTTTGATATGGGCCGTGTTTGGAGACTGGGCTCAGTAACATTCAAATGTGAGAGCTACAAGTTAAAAATAAATTTGGGACAGCTATACTCAAATTATTCATAAAGTTTAATAGTTCATCTGTAGTTGTGTGCAGCAGGAAAAAAGCTGGGAACAGCATGTGATTAGATTGATCCTTCCCCTGATGTACCTGCCCAGTTTCTAGCAGTCAGAAAATTAGGGACTTTCTGAACTAGAAGTAATATTGAAGAGGAGAACCTCTCTTGACCTGCTGGCCACTTTTTTTTTCTTTTTTTTTCTTTTTTTTTTTTTTTTAAATGATATCCTGAGGGATAGCATTGGCCATCTCGGCCACAAAGGCACATTGCTGGCTTATGGTCAACCTAATGTCCACCAGGACACCTAGGTCCTTCTCTACAGAACTCTCTTCCAGCAGGTCAGCCCCCAACCCGTACTGATGCATGCAGTTGTTTCTCCCCTGGTGTAGGACCCTGCACTTGCCCATGTTGAACCTTGTAAGGTTCCTCTTTATCTAATTCTCTAGCCTGTCCTGGTCTTGTTGAATGGCAGCACAACCTTCTGCTGTGTCAGCCTCTCCTCCCAGCTTTGTATCATCAGCAGACTTGCTGAGTGAACACTGAGTGAACAGTCTGTCCCTTCATCCAGATCACCAGTGAACATGTTGAACAAGACTAGACCCAGTACCGACCCATGGGGAATACTGCTAGCTACAGGCCTTCAAGCACCATCAATCACAAACCTCCAAGTTCTGCCAATCAGGCAGGTCTCAATCCACCTCACTGTCCACTCATCTATTTCATGCTTCCTAAACTTACCTAGAAGGAGACAGTGTCAAAAGCCCTGCTGAAGTCAAGATAGACAACATCTACTGCCCTCTGCTCATTTATCCAGGCAGTCACAAAATCACGGAATGCTACCAAATGATCAAGCATGATTCTCCCTTGCTAAATCTGTTTACTACTCCTGATAACCTTATTTTCTTCCACCTGCAAATTGTATTTGAATTGTTATCTCTTCTTCTGTTCCTGTAAAGTGGAAGGCTATCTAAAGTAGTGCTGGAAATCTTACTGGGGAGGCTCTTATGTCCCTAAGGGGGATGACATTCAAAGCTGAGAAACAGAGGCTTTGAATGTGTGATGAAAGGAAGTTATTGTAGCAGTAAACTAGTTAAGAATGTGGAAGGCACAGAGTTGCATTATCATGGACAGGCTGCTTAAGAGTTAATAAGTAAGAGACTTTGAATCTTGGTACATTGTCAGTGGAAGCATTTTACATTTTTATGAAAGTTGCAGTTAGTTTGAAGTATGGGACTGAAAAAAAAAGTTTGTTTTTGTTTGTTTGAAGTAAACTTTTCCCCAAAACAATGGAATGTGGTTTTTTATGACATTCTAACTGGTTGGGACATGCAAAAACTTATATTTACCATGTGGAATCCTTGCTGATATTAAGACTTTTTCCAGAGCTGTCGTAGTACTTATCAATGCTCAGGTTTCTATCGACATCATGGGCAGAGTTAAAATTAGAAACCAAACGAGTTGGAATTCCCAAGCACCTCAGAACTGAAATACATTAAAAACAAACAAACAAAAGACAAAAAAAAAAAAACAAACCAAAACACTTTTGTAATAGATTATAATAGATGATGTGTCTGAGATTTAAAAAAGTCATCAAAATATTTGATTCTTCAGGATGCCTTCAAAGCACCGTTCCTTTTATCTAATTAACTGCTTTGTAGTTTTGAAAAAACCCGAGGTCACGACGTGGCTCTGTTTCACCACAGCCCTTTACCCTCAATGCTTACCTGTACACATCACACCTGCAAACACCCAGCACTGGCCGTATTGAACAGGCTTGTAGTTATCCTGACGCCATTTCTGGAGGATTACTACGCTGCCATCCCATCTGGATGGATTTTCATGTGAATGGAAACTTCCTTGCCACTTTCCCAGGAGAACTCCATTATCATTATCATTTCCATTGATCTAAAAATGGACAGAACAGGCAAAAGCAGTTGTGTGTAGTATACCATATGTAGGGTAACTAATGCGTTCTGTTTTTGTATAGAGTAAGTTGTCTATTTCTTACCATAGAGCTGATGACTCGGCCCACATATTTTGGATCTCCTCTTCGAGATACGTCAACAGCTGGATCCTGACGATAGTATAGACTCAGATCAAGCATGGTGAGACAGGTGTTTAGGAGCTGATCTTGAAACTGTGATAAGGTAAGAGAAATTTTTAAGAAAATATTTACACTAACATGATCAGAGCAGATTCCACTACAGTTCCTCCTATCTGAGGTATTCCAGACCAAAGATTATAGGGACAGTGAGGCATAAAGTCAGTAGTGTGCTACTGCCTAAAGCCAAGGGTATCTAAACAAACCCTAAGTTTGGCATAGTGCCTTTGTCCATCAGAAGAAATGACTTCTGTAAAACTAAAACTGGCAAGCTTATTCTGTCTGCATTTACTGGATTCCCTGGAATTATGTCAGTGTCATTTCTAGCCAGTTGTAACTTCATTAAAAACAGTGGATGTCTTGGAGCCCCATGAGAATATTTTCATTTGTACTGTGGATGCTCTGCTCACAGATAAGCTCTATAAATGTATTTGGAGCTCACAGTACTTGTAGAAGTCAATCCTAGCTGCAGTGCTGTGCTAAGCTCTCAAGCCAAAGTCATGCTAGGCACACAGTGAGCACACCGCAAGCAGAGCCAGCCAGGTTTGTCCAGTTTGCATATAAATATGTTTTACTTACCAAACAGTGGTAAGTAAAAATGAACTTTCTACAGCTTACCTGTCCGTAGTACCATCCTCTTGCTTCAATGTACTTTGCGTTGCCCACAAAGATAATTCCATTTTCATTTAGAACATATTCCTGTCTCTCGTTTTCATTAGCTATGTAGACATCATCACCTGAAAAAACAGTTGTACATGCTTTTACACTTAAAATGGGGAAAACTTGCAACCTTTGAAAAATGTTTCTATCATGATCTAAAGTGTGGAATTAGCTTTACTATTTGGAAAACCACGTCTCAGTGTTATAACTCCGTTAACATGTGCAGTTCAGTGAAAATTCCTTTTTATTGTATATAGGAAGGGGAAAAAAAAAAAAAAAAAAGCATGTTATTACTGTGACTGTTTTCCTCAATTTTAGTATAGCCTTTTTGTATTATACAAATATTGCCTGTCTTTATGTTTCAATTTTGTGAGGAAGATGGGAAAAAAATCCCAGCTGGCTCTCAAGAGTTTTATGCTTTGTTAGAGTAGTTAGAAGTAGAAAAGACGTTTGAAAATAGTCATGCAGATAATATTTTCCTTTATTTTCCAGTCACGTTCATCTTATTTTAAAAGTCTCAAACAAAGATCTCTACTTGCCTGGTCCAAACAACTATCAGACTGTTATTAGGAGAGCCTGTTGAACTGTTCTCTTTTTGCATTGCTACTCATTGGTTGCCTACTCTATGATACAGTGTGTAGCTTTTGCAGGAGCACTGGCTTCCCACAGATTTTTAGGTTGATTTGTTCTCTCTTTATGTAGTACTATCTGCTTGGATCTGTGTTTAATATCATAATATTGAAAATTATTTTCAGAAACTTCAGGATTTAAGAAAATATTTATAAAAGTTTTCTGTTCTATTGAGTCAACTTTTTTACCTTCCTAAGGGAACTTCCCTTCCCTTTCTTCCTGCAAGTAAAAAGATTGTGTCAGAATCCCAGAATGGCCGAGGCTGCTAGTATCTTGGAGAGATTTCCCTTTATTAAAGCTTTGTAGAGACATTTAATATTAAAACATCATTTCATACTTCAGGTAAATCTGGAGGGCTTTTCTACGAAATCATTAGTTTCAAATTATAAGGACATAGCTTACTTTATCATCTGGAAACAATTTCTCTTGCCTTACAGGCTCTCTTAACCTTAGAGTGATATAGTTTAATGCTAATCTAGGTTTCTGTCATGTATTTGCAAAATCTGAGTTTGGGAATTTGCATTTCTTCTGCAGCATGCTGAGGCTGCAGAAATTAAAAATGGGAGCAGCAAGAGAAGGCCCTTTTCAACCCATGATGAAGATATGGGAAGTAGCAGTCTTCACATTAATCCTCTATCAGTTTTTATAAGGACAGTTGGGCTACTATCTCTGCAGATAACATGTACAAGAGCAGTATTGCTTTGATTTTGGTGTGAGTAAAGGGCATTACTGTATGCTTGCTTTATTTTCTGAAATGTACATGTGCAAGTGAAAGTCTGTCAGCTCTTATCTACAGAATATGTGATCTGCTCAGTCCTGAAGACAGTCTATAATGTCATCCCACAGAGCACATTTCATTAAAAAGGTGAGAGAAGGTGGTGCATTTTTAATGTAGGGAAACAAGATCTGTGAATGCATAGCTGAGATATAGCAACCCAAAGAAAGCAGCTTGAAGGAGCAAGCTAATAGATCAGTTTTCAAGAGAAAAGTCATCAGTACCTACCTGGGCACCAAGGATTGAAAAGAATCACAAACTGCCCCAGGAATCTGGAGAAGATCTTGTTCCCTGAGTTTACCTGGAGGATGAGATTGTATCGTCCAATGATGGCATTAGCTGGGCTAGATATTATAAAGGTCATATGTCCAGACTCGCTGGGTCCCTGGGCAGCACTCCAGCCACTTGCTCCCACCTCAGAGAGGTTAAATACAGCCCTTGTACGATGAGATTCTGAGGGGGCTGGTCCTGCCAGAAAGATGAGGCAATTAGTTTACATTCTAAAGGGTTACTTCAATATTAACCTCACGCTTAGGCTACAGAGGTTCCACACAAAGGAACATATTGTGGGGGGGAAGAAGTGTTAGAAATGCACAAAGAAAAATTGCATCTCTAAGCATAATAGTAAGTTGGCAAAATAGAAGGGAGAAACACCATCCAGAGGGACTTGGACACACTGAAGATATTGGGTGCATGAGATTCTCATGAGGTTTAACAAGGTCAGGTGTAAATTGCTGCACTTGGGTTGAGGCAATCCTGGATACGCACACAGACAGAGCAGAACTCATTGAGAGCAGCCCTGCTGGAGAAGGACTTGGGAGTCCTGCTGGATGAAAAGTTAGATGTGAGCCAGCAGTGTGTGTTTGCAGCCTGGAAGGCCAATAGCATCCTGGGCAGCATCAACAGAGGGCTGGCAGTAAGCAGGGATGGGATTGTCCCCATTTACTCTGCCCTCATGAGGTCCCTCCTGCAGTACTGCATCCAGGCCTGTGGTCCCCAGTGTAGGAGGATGTGGAGTGGGTCTAGAGGGCGACAGAGATGCTAAGAGGGCTGGAACACCTCTCCTGTGAAGACAGGCTGAGGGAGTTGGGCTTGTTCAGCTTGGAGAAGATAAGGCTCCAGGGAAACCTCATTGTGGCCCTCTAGTACATGAAGGGAGCTTACAGGCAAAAAGGGGACCAATGTTTGCATGGTCTGATAGTGATAGGACAGGGAGGAATGGCTTTAAACTCTCCAGAGGCATTCAGGACTGGGTTGAATGGGGTTCTGGGCCCTGATGGGTGGCAACCAGCCCACAGCAGGGGGTTGGAACTTTGAAGTCCCTTGCAATCTAAACCATTTTGTGATAATAAGGGGAAGCTAGAAGGAATAGTGCACTACAGCTGTGTGAGTGTGGAGTAATCTAAGGGAGCATTACCTATTTCAGTGACAAAGGCTAGGCTCTCCCCAGGGTACTTTTGTCTGTTGAAGTACAGAGTAATACTGAAGGGTTGTCCACGCCTCACAGTCAGCTCAGTGTTGGCATATCTGTCAGTATGGTGTGCACTTGCATTTACTGAAGGCTGCCAGCTAATATGTGTTGGTTTCAGTTCTGTAAATGAAGAGAAAATATTAAGAAGCTGACAGCATGAGAACTCATTTCCTGCCAAGTAGAACAATGAGATTGGTGAGAGCAGTTATCTTTTATTGGAAGAAGGACAGATAAAGAGTAGATGGCCAACTAAATTGATGAAGTCTAGTGGTTAATAACAGAAAAACTGTGCTTGTATTTTGTTGCTGGGCAGTCATACACCAAAATCACAAATACTTCCATATAGTACAAGGTGCTGTTTTATGACTGAAAAATTTATGGAAGCAAATCACTGTCTTCTCAAAGTCAGCACCAAATAAAGTGGCTACTAGCCACTCTACAATTTATAATGTATATACACTCTACAAAAAATGCAATCTACAATACATTCAACATATGTGTCTTAATTTTTCAGAAACGTCTGTTGGGATGTCTTAACTTTCCTGCTTAAATTTTGGTGCCATCTGGACTAAAGTATGGAAAGATGCATAGTGAGAGATGATCTGTCTTTAATGAATGAATAAGAAATAGTTGTGGACATATTAGCAGTATCTAAAGAGGGGAACCTGTAAGAAATAAGGGGACAAACTGACTAGAAAGGTCTGCAGTGATAGGACAAGGGGAAATGGCTTCAAACCAAAAGAGGAGATATGTGGATTGAATATAAGTAATATGTTTTTCTACAATAAACACAAGTTTCCCAGAGATGAGGCGATGGATGCCTCATCCCTGGAGACACTCAGAGTCAGGCTGGAGGGGGTTTGAGCTTCTGATCAAACTATGGGTGTCTCTCTTCGTTGCAGGGAGTAGGACCAGCTGGCCTTTAAAGATTCCTTTCAGCTCAAACGATTCTATAATACACTGGATCTTTTGACGCAGAAAGTCATCTGGCTAAATTTAGCACTGTCCAAAACTACAAGTGGACAGTTGGGGTTACTGTTCTAGCAGGTTTTACCTTCATCATGTCCTAGAGTAATTCTGATGACTTCTAATGTGCCTGGAGTTCTTTGATAACAAGGGTCCTCCTTCACACATCCTCTTATCACAGTCTATTGTATAAGATCCACAAAGCAGTGTTTGCCACCTTAAAAGCTATACTAGCATTGACGCATATATGCTTAATGAATGCGTGCATTATGTACGCAAGCATATATATACTATAGTAGCATAAAAGCAAGTATGTATATGATTCTCCTAGCAGGAATGTTTTCCCTTCTCTTGCTCATGCTTCAATGCAATGCTCAAAGTGGGAAAGGATGGATTAAGGCCTGTGGCACAATGCCGTATTATGGTTGAGATTTTTAGACAAGCTTCCAGTTCTGTCTCATACCATATAGCACAGCAATAAAGAACTAAGTCAGAACTGAAATGATATAGCTGCATCTTAAAATACAATCGACATACAGAAAGATTAAGAGCAAGATGTACCTTAATCTGACCAAAAAGAAAAAAAAAAAAAAAAAAAATATATATATATATATATATAAGTATTCAAGAGAGAAGAGTATTTTGTTGGTAGTCTGAGATCACAAAGAAGTAATGTGATTAAGCACTGACAGAATGAAAGAAACAGTATCATACATTTCTGGGACGACAACTGTGTAAGGCTATTTCCTTAGTAGAGCAACATTTAAAAAATTGACTTGAAAACTTGTCTTTCACAATTGAATGAAAGATGGACCTGCTTCCCAATTGTCCAGATCACCAGTCGTGATTTTAAACGTTGATCTTGGTGAATAGGAAGCAGGGATATTGTCATTACTAGGGTTTTAAGGCTTCTTTGAATCCCCGTCTATAGAGCTCATGCTTGCAGCTTGCTTATGTTGGATAACACAAATTTTCTTAATACAAAATAAAGTAGAATGTTTTTGAAAAAGCATTTAAAAATAAAGAGTTTATATAGAGTTAGGTGTGACGCCTTTGAAGTGATGAGAATTTCTTTTTTTTTTCCCCACAAAAACAACTCCTGTTAAGCTGAAAATAATTTTCAGACAGTCCTGGTAATGACAATAAGACACTGAAAATGAGATGCAAATGGTAGTATGAAATTTCTTCTGGATAAAAAAAATCTGTGCAGATTTCTACAGGGCATGTATCATAAGTGACCAGTTCTGAGTAAAGTACCTGCTGAAGGGAAGCAACTGACACACAGAACTCACCTGCCATCCCCTCAGCTTATGTGAATTGCATACGCCTTCTGCTTTGTTCTTCAAGAGAGTCCAATTTGCACTATTCAGAAAACGAAGAAACCCAGCAATCTTTGTGTACTGCCAGCTGAAATTCAAGAAGAGGAATAGGCACTTAGCAGTTGTTATTAATACATGTAGACTTGTCAAATGAATTAATTAGTTGCTATAATAGAAGTATGTCTAATGCCAATGTTCCTGTACGATGTGGGTGTAATTATGGGAGGAGATACCAAAATTATTTACTCAGAGGAAATGCATTCTCCTGAATTCCAAGACGAGTAGAACTTCCTACAAAGAATAATGGGTGTGTCATGAATAAGTTATCTTTGGGGATGAGGAAATAGGGAGTGTGGTGGGACATACAAACCATGTGAAGGAAAAGAGGCATTTCCTGATGACTTAACTTCCAGGTTGGTTAATGTGACTTCTGGTTTTGAGACCTTGCCCCCTATCCTAAGTGAAATGATAAATTCCCACTAGAAACAAATATATGGCTACATGTTTTGTTAGCCAGCTCCATATTATCTATTTAAACAGAAATTTTCTTTCAATAAAAAAAAAAACCAAAACAAACCCACAAACCCAGAACCCAAATTATTAACCACAAATACTTTCTATCAGTGCAAACTTTAAAATTTACTTAAAAAGCATACAGGTAATAAAGTGACACTTTTCTGGGGACAAATAATTATTATGTTTAAATTCCTCATCTCCATATTTAGTGCTCAGTAAAGACTAAAAAAAAAAAAGAAATTAATCTGAATTTTTAAATTACAGGAAAAATAGAAAATAAGCAGAAATTACAATCTATTCTTTTTCTAAAATTAAATATATACATACATATGTGTTTATATATTTATTTAAATATATATATACACACACACACACACATATATATAGGCTTCTAACGTCTTTCTGTGAAACTTGGCTTTGATAGCATGAAAACTAGAAGATTACATATATGGCTTTCATGCCTGTCCTGTCTTGAAAGAAAAACACTAAAGCTTTTCATACTTGGCAGCACTGTATCTGCTATGACAGTGTATATTTTCACTTACATTGTAATTCAGAGGTCCTTCCTCTTCTTGGAAGTTCCTGGGATGTTCCAGCTCTCAGAACTTGTTCCAGGAGTCTCCTTGAATGGATTTGATTGCTTTTCAGAGCTGCTTTAGTTAGTCTTTTTTTCTTCTCCTTAATTCATAGTCCTTGGAAACCATAAGAGCCACAAGCCTCTGATGTTACCTGGTCTTCACACACAGTCCTAGTGATGAACCGCATCAACCAGTTCTTAAGTTCAGGTGTTTTACAGTGATTGCTTCAGATGCTTCACACTGCTCCCTCTGGAGCATGACTAGTTCCTTTCTACTTCCTTGCTACTCACATAGGCAATTAAAATTCAGACCACTTTTTCTGTCTCGGCTGCATCCATCTCCTTTAGCTCTGTGTGACGTACCCATTGTGGTGTTCACCAAGCCATCCTAAACTTTCATAGTGGCCTACATCCTAAAGCAGTACCTGACAGTCAACACCTTCACCACACCAAAGCATTAGCAGCCACTTTTGTAATCCCTTTGGAATGCAGCGGTCATGGTTCCTATGTGACTAATGACTTAATAGTGTCACAGGTGTTTTTCCTAGCTCAGTTCCACCCACCTATCATCCAAAATGGTCAAAATATTTTATTCCTTTTTTTCCCTAGTTTCATGGCCTTGAAATTGCTCTTCAGCTTTCCAACTTTCCAATGCAAACCTAAACTTACATTTTTCTTGCCTCCTCAATAATTTGTTGTTTGTGTATTGTGCTATCATGACCTCAGATTAGCCTTATTGCACCTTCAACTCATATTGTTGCCGGTCTTTTCTAGAAAGTATAAGTTCCACAAGAACACTGCAGAATCCTATCTACGAGCCTGTATCCCAGTATGCACACATTTAATTAGATGTGTTAACTTTATGCACGTGTGAAGTATTGCAAGGGAAGGGTGTTGCCTTTCTTTAATTCCCCTAGAGGTTCGCCAGATTCTGTCATTTTTGCTAGTGCAATTTGCTTGACTTCACCTGAATCTGATTGTTTTCACTCATTTAAAAAGAAGTTGAAATTCTAAGTCAAAGTCTGTCCGTGAGATTGAACTTCCATCATTTTGCCTACGTGATGAGAGATCTTTGTTCTTGCAACTTTTAAGGAACATCAGGAGAAAATCTGTGGGCTGCTTGTACAAATTCCCTGTAGCCATGTCATTATGTAGCCAGTATGATGATGTTCTATTGTCATGTGTCTGGCACTGGTAAATTAGATGGCTGCTGGTGCCCTGCTCAAATACTTTTGCAGAGTATAGGTACAAGGCAGGTTCTGCAGTCCAAAGTACAACAGAGCAGTAGCGTGACTTCTCATTCACTTCATCTACACAGATCAGTCTGAGATTTTGCAGTCAGAGATTGACTTACTGTTGCATAATTATCAGCCATAAAGAAAATCACTTAATGGGCTACACCTAGCTCACTTGTTCCTGGAATCTTGCTTTTAGCTTCTGCTTCCCCACAAACTACTTAATCACCTGCCAGGTAGAGTTGCATTGAAAGAACATCTTCTGTTACGCATACTCTTTAGCAACAGGAATTCAAGATGTGGAATTCATAAGCTAGGTTAATTATACAATTTTTAAATGAAGGCTAAGGCACCTTTTATTAACACATGCCTTTTTACTACCATTTTTGGCCCTCACGACAGTCAAACAAATTTGGATGCTCTCTTTGATCACACCAGTTTTTTCATGCTTGTGGTCTGCACCTATCTGCCATTAAAAGTTTAACTAAGATATACTGAACTTGATTTCAACATCACTGGATTCTGTATTTCATGTATTATTTGCTGATAGAGATGGCTTCCTAACAACACAAACTATAGTGATAAATTCTAATTTTTCCAGAGTTAAAATTGTCCCTGACCTAAGATTACTTTCCCTCTGATTCTCAGAGAGTATCAGTGAGTACAAAACAGCAGCATGCAAAAAGAACCTCATATATGTTGAGCTGGGCAATTATCCTAACATTTTTGCCAAGTTGCTCTCATACTGGACACCATCCAAATTGCTTTAGAACATTTCTTGTGCCTCACTTGGCCACTGTGATTTGGCAGAAAGGAAAAATATCATGATACTTACTCATTATTGCCAAAAAGACCGGGCAAAATTATGTAAAACATGCTCTTAATCCTGGCTACTTTCTAGTGTCATGATTGCAATGAAGGAAAACACCACTTTGCAATTGCACTGTATAAGGCTTTGAATGGTAAAAATGTGTTTATATTTGTGTAGAAACAGCCAGAGTCAGAAGTAATGATTTCCAAACAAAAGCAGACAAAAGTCAAGCAAGCAGTCTCTGAATAGAAGGTAAGATATTCTGTTTAATAACATGGATGTGCACAGTAGTAGGTGAACTATTCCACAGTTTATTAAAAATTACAATATAAAATTTTAATGATAAAAAGTTGGTAAACCCACATCACAGGAAGCAAGGATTTTGTTCTGTTAGTTTTCTATAGTTTTCTTGTACAACATTTCTTACACCATTTTGTACAATTAATAGGAACAAAGATTGTTTATTGTGTATCTTCCTGTTAGTCAACCACCTTTACAGTTTTAAAGGCCTTGATATCTGCAAATTTATCACAGGAGAAATTAACAAGCAGATGTTTGGAGCCCGTCTCAAAAGGGGTAAGTTTAAATTTTGTACTGGATATCTCTTTGGCTTTCAGTGGTGGTACACTAGAAATAGGAAACAAAAGAAAAAGTATGAGCTGAAAATAGGCTTATGCATCATATGTGAGTTTACTCTTCAGTCATTTCCATCCTTATATAAGAACTCCTATCAGCTTAGTGCAACCTGGTCATGAAAATAGTGTACAACACTTAGCTATTTGACAGCACCATGCTGAAGCTGGGTGACTTGATTCCCATTTTCAACAGTGGAGAGCCAGTCAATGGAATCAATTTCAGACTGAATATTAAGAATAATTGCTTCTTTCATGTTCCAGAACTGTGGCTCTGAGGGACATGGTTAGCGGGCATGGTGGGATGGGTTGAGGTTGAGCTTGTTTATCTTGGAGGTCTTTTTCAGCCTTGATTCTATGATATATATTTAAATACTCAGTACTTATTAAGGACCCAAAAAACATGATGCAGTAATCCAGATAAGCTTAATTGGGATCAGGGTGGAAGCATACTCATCTCATACAAGATAAAGCTTCATGCAGAACAGGAAGCATAAAATGCATCACTGTGTTGAATGAGCTGGAACCACAAAGAATATTGATGCAAAGTCCTGAATTACAGTAGATTATAGCAACGTGAGAAAAGTGTTTACACACCAGGAAATTCTAAATTGACCTTAAAATGTTTTATACCAGTATATTTTATAATTCTAGGAAAGCCATGTTTATGATTTTACCAAACAGTCTTAGCCTGTGGTATTTTGTCTTGCCTGAGGATAAAGTTGTATACGATATATAACACAAGGTTACCAAATTACCTCAGGGGAATAAGGAATATATGAGATAGACGTAGTTGTTCAAGAATGGCCATCTTAAGTTGCTGTGAATGGTTTTTTGTTTGTTTTTTTTTTCTATCAGTGTGCATGTATATGTTTATCATAGAATCATAAAGATTGGAAAAGACCGCTATCATCTAGTCCAGCCATCCACCTCCCACCAATATTACCCACTAAAACACGTTCCTTAGGACCACATGTACATGTTTCTGTAACGCCTCCAGGGATTAAATGTTCGCTATGTTCACTTAATGAGCACATTTCCATCTCACAGGTAGCTGGGATCTATAGTAAAAGGAACCCGTTTTATTCCCGTCCTCTCATTCCCCATCTCAACATCATCTAGAACCTTTTTGACTCAGTTTATCAATCTCCCAACATCATTATTTTGTAGAGTTCTCAAAGCAGAGCTTGAAAATCAATGTTCTCATAGTTCCTGTTTTGGAAAATCTTTATTTATCATAATATTCACTATTTTTCCTATCCTCTTCCTGCCTGTCTTAAGTATTTAAGTTATGTTCAAGTTCCAGACCATAGTAAAATAAATTCAGTCATCTAAGGAGTAGCTGCTGGTCATGGCTTAGTCTGTTCTCTAATGTTTATCTTCCTTAGTCATGATTTATTGTGTCTGGAATAGCTACGCATAGAGCATACTTTGGGCTGTTTCTTTCAGAAGTGTCACTTTTTGAGATCACAGCCTGTCCCTAAAGAATCTGTGTTCATTTGTGTTTACAAAGCTGGGACATTGGTGCATCTGCTTTTTACATTACACGGCTACCTGTCTAATGTAGATGCAAATTGTTTAGAAAGCTGACCACTCAGACTGGCACTCGTAGTCCATATTAAAAGGAAAACAAAAAATCCTGGTTAAAATACAGAATAGTTTGGGAATAGTGTGGACAGAAACACTCATATCCTATTGCTAATCCTACAGTCAGGACAAGAAGGTTCAACCCATTTGGCCTATAGCAGCATACACTGCTTCAATAACATTTATTGCATGGGCATACATAAAACTTTTGCTGGAACTGTCATGGCCTGCTGGGTAGGCAAGAAAATTCTATCAAGTTATAAAGTAATTATTTGTCCTCCCAAAGTATGGAGTCAAAGCTTAGGTGAGATAAAGGTGATTTAAAGTTGTGTGCAAGAGGAAAATTCTGTCTCATCCTTGTTTTTGGTTCACAGTCATCCATGGCTGTGTTCTGGATTAGTTATCTTTAGTAGCAGGAAGTACTTGTACTTACTCTATCATAAGGATTCCTCTCAGCAGGTCACTGCCTTCTACTTGCAGCACACAGTCCTTCACTTCTATATCAATAGGATTGGTAAATACCACTTCCACTTCCACTTCTTTATTCACTTTTGCCTCACCAAGTACCTGAGCAAAGAAAATACTTAAAAGGTCAGATTGTCAGCATTGTCAGTCATGTCAGAAGAGGGATTACTATGAGCAGTTGTGATGTACCAAGGCAGAATATAAGCAGAACATCTCTTCCTAGGGAAGAAAGTGTCTAAAGGGCTCATTTTCCCCTTACACTGCCACTGCATTTAGAGTAAAGGGACAATAATTCACCTGTATGTCAATGGCAGGGTTGTCCAGGGCAATGTGTCTTTGCACCAGTACTTGAATCCCACCTTCTACGTGACATAAAGCTGTTACCTCAATTGCATTATCTGTAGTTAACTGCTGTTGATATTCACCATAAGATATCTTAATGGGAAAATGTTTCTCTGTGGAGGGAAAAAAATAAAATAAAAAAGGAACTGATAAATACTTTTATAAGGGAAAAGACTTTCTACCCAGTATTAATCCAGGGATGGGCATGCTCAGTTTTTTGGGCGGCAGTGCCTGGGTCTCACTGCCCTCTCAGCAAAGGATTTCCTCTTCACATCCGACATAAATCTCCCCTCTTTCAGTTTAAAGCCATTCCCCTGTGTCCTATCATTATCTGTTCACATAAAAAGTCAGTCTTCATTTTTTTATAAGCTCCCTTTCTTTAAGTACTGAAGGACTGCAGGAAGGTCTCCCCACAGCCTTCCTTCTCCAAGCTAAACAAGCCCAACTCCCTCAGCCTGTCTTCACAGGAGAGGTGCTGCAGCCCTCTGAGCATCTTCATGGCCCTCCTCTAGACCCAATCCAACACGTCCACATCCCTCCTACACTGGGGACCACAGGCCTGGATGCAGTACTGCAGACAGGGGCTCATGAGGGCAGAGTAAATGGGGACAATCCCCTCCCTGCCCACTGCCACCCTCTGTTAATGCAGCCCAGGATACTGTTGTCCTTCTGGGCTGTAAGTACAAATTGCTGGCTCACTTAGAGCTTTTTATCCATCAGGACCCCCATGCCCTTCTCTGCAGGGATGCTCTCAAGGAGTTCTTCTCCCAGCTTGCACATGTCTCGGATTGCCCCAACCCAAGTTGACTGTTTTCTAACACCTGCTTATTGATAACTTTTAATAAGAATTGTGTGATTATTTTATTTGAAAAATTACCTTCCTCAGGAGACAGAGAGACAGATAGGGAGTCCTTCCAGATCTCACGAACTGGTCTTCTTGTGTACACAGTGCTCCAAGCAGTCATATTTACTTGAACAGATTTAACTTCAGATTGTAAATTTGCAAGAACCAGAATTAAATTGAGGTCTTTGCCAACTTCTGAAGGACCAGCCAGCTTAAACTTTCCTGAGATATCAGGCTTCTGTTCAATTTCCTTTGGTGTTGGTGCTGTAGGATCAAACTTATCCTCAAGTCCCAGCTTCTTACGGGCTTTTTTAAAAATATCTCTTTCTTTTTTAGATCCTGTTAAAAACAACAATGAAAATTACCCTCAACAGTTAACAAACATCTTTTCTTTTATGTGACAGCTAGAGACTATTCAGCAAAACATAATTCTGTACTTAGAGAGCAACAACCACACTTAATTTTCTGGCTTTGCCCTTAGGGCACTGTCCCTTTGTAAAACAAAATCTTAAGTCCAAAGTTTTTCACCCTTTCCATTTCTATGCTTTTTTTTATGGTTGTAAAATGTGTGTTTTTGTTTGCTAATACAGAAAATGCTCCTTAAATAAGGGAAGGGCAATGTTTTAAGGTGGTCTGTTGACTGACAAACAGCCAAACACACACCCAATATCACACTCACTCCCCATACCTACAGGATAGGTAGAAAATAGAAGAAAGGTGAGAACTATGGATCAGGATAATGACAATTTAAAAGGGAAAACAAAAGCTGCACATGAACAAAGAAAACATCCAGGCCCAGTACACAATGGAAGCTAGATACTTGGCCTCTACGTTACCATGCTTTCTACTCTTCATATACGTATTTACAGTAACAAGGTTCATTCTCCACATTTGCAAATTCAGTTCATGGTTATAATATTTTTTCTTCACTATCAAACCCAAAGATCTGTCAAGTTTATGTGCTGTGTTGCTTTTATTGACCTAAATATTGATTTAGCTTAGGCTTTTTGTCACAGGTCTTTCATCTTGCTGTCAAGTAACTGGGTTGTGGACTAATTAGTACAAAAGAGAGGTAGCCAGTACACGTTAGCATATGCAGGTGGAACAGTGAATACTTTACTCAAAGTTATTTGGACTTGTCTTATTTAGGTCCCACAAAGCAACTACATATCAGAAAGTGGAGGGCATTATTTTTTACTCTTTACATTCTCTTTTCTTTTCTGCTAGAACTGAATAAATTTAGTATAAATTTTCCTCTTACCATATAGATGTCCAAAATTGCCAACCAAGAGGCTCCTATCATAAAGCTTATATAAGTTCTGGAATGAATCAAATATAGAACTATACAGTTTTTTACCTTCTTCATATTTATAATCATTGGTGATATCTATACGATCATTTCTACCAACTGCCTTTGTGCTGATGAGTTGGCCAATTACTGTCGACTTGTTGAATAATAATGTTTTCTTTCTAGTTGCAGGATCATAATTCCAGTACATACAGTCTGCATTCACTTCTGCAAATACAAATGGACAGTCGTAGTCCAGATCTACGTCTCCTTCTTTGATGGCATTCCTTGAGGCAGGACCACACTGATAAATTCCTGTGGCATCAAGAAAATATACCTTAGAACTAATCAATGGTTTTAAAGTAAGCAGATTACTGGACAGACATTTATCAATGACTTTTGAATTACCAAGAGCTGGTGGCCCATTCCGGCCCTTTCATCAACACGGACCCTATAGATGTTACTGACCCAAGCCAATAATCAATGTGTCCTGCATTTATTCTCAATGTGCACTTGATCTATTTTATAGTATTCATTAATCTTCAGTAGCTCCAGACACCTACATTGGAAGTATAGAAAGAGCTGCAGAAGACTGGCCCTAGAAACCTAATTTGGCAGCCATAGAGGAGCTGATGCTTTTTTAATTAGGCAGAAACTGTCATTCTGTTTCTGAGCAGTTTTACAATTTATTTTTCTCTCTGAAAATGACTGACTTTATGATTTTTCAGCACTACTCCTGGAATGAAATCTGTGTACCTCCACTTTCTTCTTGGGGAGTTGCATCCAGAATTTGCCATCCGCTGTATGAAGGGCCCAAGTCACTGCGGGAAAACCAGCTTTCATTCCAGACATGGAAATTCCTACATTCAAGAATAAATAAAGTAAGCCCATGGTACGTGTTTCTACATTTCTATTCATGTTCATTGATTAGTATTCTTAGTTGGAAGTCTCAAATGCTTTACCTTTAGAAGGTTCTTATCTGTGACTGATGACTACCACTCTGATCCTGGCAACCTTAATTATGTAGGAGTTGAAAATTGCATTGTGGAACTACCATAAATTTTCAAGGAAAGACAGTGAATTTTTGAAATTATCCAAAATGTCTTGAGCCTCTTTTTCACCCCTCCCAAAAGAGTTCTGAGCCTGTGGATTTCCTTAGTTTTAGCCATGCTTCTTATTGCACAAAACTGTAGTATTTTCGGTAAGTTTCTCTTTGATTCAGCACATGTCCAAAACAAGCAGGGAAGCAAACAAGGCAAACAGTGAGAGACTGCACTCTTCTTTGCTGAATGAAAGCTTATTTCAGTTGCACTTGTTGCTTAGTATTCGTAATTATTTTCACTGCAAATTAAGAGAAAAAAGAAGGAGAGGGGAGCTGGTTCTGTTGAAATTTACAGTTTAACATGATTTGGTTTTGAAGAATAACTTCAAACAAAGTTAGGTCCCAATATTTGATATTTCCAGTATAACATCCCATTTTTTCAGTAATCTGTGGCAGCTATAACTTTGTCTACCTTGACTTCAGTTTGCTGTAGTAGCTGATGTTAATTCTCTGCTTTATTAAGAAAAAGTAAAAATACCAAATTTTGTGATAGCATAATTTTTTGTTGCTCCTGTGCGTGTAGTTGTTTTTAAGACAATTTTTAAGAAGTTAAATAGAGTATTTGTCATCAGAATCTACACTCTGCACCTGAAGACTATAATACTGACAGGTTCTATTACTAAATACTGCAGAACCTTACCAGACACTGTCAGCTCCCTCGTTCAAATGATTTCCAGAAGCATCATAAAACTCATCCACACGCAGATTTCCATCTGCATCGTGGGCAGAGCTGAAGTTTGTAATTGGACGAGTGGGAATCCCCAGACATCTAAGCACTAAAGAGAGAATGGAAAACCGTAGTCAGAAAGTACTATTTCCAGAATATGATGTTTGATATAACAGATTAATATTCCAAAATATATTCACGTAGATAGTATTATTAGTGCACAGAGTCTGTGCAGTATCACTGTACGCATTATTTAAATCATACCTGTAGTTAATACTGCTGCAAAAACCCAACACTGTCCGTATCTAACAGGCTTGAATCCTGATTTCTTCCAGTTTTGCAGGATTTCACTACTTCCAGTCCAGCTGCTTGGACTTTTCCCACCGTCATAATTTCCACTCCAGTTTCCTAGTACCACCCCTTGGTCATCATTGGCATTGACCTGTAAAAATATTCACAAAATTTATGATAACATAAATCCAGAGTTTACAATAGATGAAGTAGTGGTGGAGGAGGGGATGGAGAAAAGCTTTGAATGACTCTGTAATGGACAAAAGTCATTGCTTCTTGAGTTGGCCTTCAGGAGGAAATCTCATCTTTTCAGAGAAATTATAGAAGTGTCCTCATAAGTAATGAAAAGAAATTAACCACTGTTTCTCCCACCCAAGTGCAGTAGTACTCACCAAGATGACAAACACAAGTTTATGGTGAACCTTTCTGTTGTGAGGTGCAACTTTACCATTGTGTGATAGAATGACATCATAAATGCATATAATGCAGTGAATCTGTCAGAATGTGCCTGCATGATAACAGGATGAACTCTTAGCAAACGTATAGACAATGTTAAATTAGGGGAAGGAGCAGATACAAGAACTGCAGAGTCACTTTGAGCATCTTGAATACTGAGTCAACAGAAATCTTATGAAATCCAGGATGAAAATATGTAGAATTCAGGATTCAGGGCAGGAAAACCCCATGCATTAGTACAGGCTGGGAAGTAGCTTGCTGAGTGGCAACTCAGCTGAAATGAACCTGGGAGTTACAGTAAGTGCCAGAAATTATCAGAATACTGAAGGAAGCTGTTGCAGCTCTTTAATTATCACTGTGCCAGGATTACTGTCCAGCTCCTCTTTCAGGCTTCTCAGTTCAGGGGAATGTTGTGGCACTGAGCAGGGTCCAGGAGGCAGGGCTACCAAGATGGTCATGGGCCCTAGAGCACACAGCTTACAAGAAGCTGAGAGTGCCAGGCTAGTTCAGTCTAGCAAAGATGAAGATAAAGGAGACTATAGTAAGAGCTTACAACTATTTCTATGGGGCATACAAAGTCAGGAGTCCAACTTTTCTCTGTACTGGTATATTACATGCCAAGAGGCAATGACAGAAAGTTGCAGCTTGGGAAGACCATATTGGACATAAGAGAAAAATTAATCACTAAGACGACAGTGCAGCTCTGGATTGGTCACCCAGAGGGGCAGTGAAACTTCCATCCTTGGAGATTTTCAAGACAACTTGACAAATCCATGGATGACCTGATGTAGTGCCCCTGCAGACCCCCTTCAAATGGGAAGTTGGATTAAAGACCTCCAAAGTGCTCAGCATAACAACCCACATCATAGCTTTGAGTTTGAATACTGGATATCAAAGTGTTAAGTGTGAGACATACATAAATGAGACAAGTCTAGAAGGCTGAGACCAGACAACAACTTAGGAACTTCCCTGGCCCGCATTTCTGCTTTGTGGTGCATACAAACAGTGGCCTAAAATTTTCTGGAAAGTGAACAGTCAGTAGTTTGGACTTTCTGAACACGTTGTTTACCATTGCGCTGAGAACGCGGCCCAGATATTTGGGATCGTGTCGGTGAGATACATCTGTGGCAGGATCCTGACGGTAGTTCAAGCTTCGATCCAGCATGGAAAGGCAAATATTGAGGATATCTGCTTGAAACTATGTTATACAAATATATTAGTGTCTTGGAAACACAGATCATTCTACTGTACTAAAGTTATACAGATAAGTAGAATTACATGAGCATTTAATATTTCTTTACCCACAAGACGAAACCTTGCATCTCAGCCAAGAATTCCACATAAAAATGAGCCCTCAATAAACCATGGAGATTAAAACTCTAAGAGGTTTAAAAACTCAGAATGTGTGGACTGACAGTCAGGCCTGTGCCATTCAATGATGCTCCACTATACTTCGCAGCAGACTCTTAGATTTCTGTTGGCTGCATCTGTGTCCTAGCTCATATCGCCAAGTAGTCAACTGCAAATTTTCTCATTAATCAATATAATAGAACTTGATGTGAGTTCTAACTGCAATACCAGACTCCTGGTCTTCTGAGGTGTATACCTGCGATAAACATTAAAAAATAAACAAGCTGATCATCCAGCTTATGTGAAAAACAGAGCATAAAGCACTGGCTGCTGGTTCAGTGCTGTGTTTACCTGGCCAAAGTTCCATCCAAAGCTGTTGATGTGATTATTGTTGCCAGCAAAAATGATACCAAACTCTTCTAGCACATATTCCTCACACTCAGCCTTGTTAGGCATGAACACATCATCACCTGAAAAGCCAAAAGAGAGGTATACACAATCACGGCAGGCAAAATAAATAAAAGACCTCCAGAGTTTTGGCAGAACTTTATCTGCATCTTGGGGGGGGGGAGCCAGGGGGTCTCCAGTAAGTACGTGATAGAGTTGGTTTTATGTACCAGAAGGTCTTAAGAAACCATTATATGCTTTTATTTTCTCACTGCTAGGTTATGAGGTGAATGTTCAATCCCCATACTACAGAAGTGTAGGTCAAGTGGAGAAGCTGAAAATATTAATCAAACTACAAGTAAATCAGTTCTTTCAGGGGAATGCTCATATATTCGTACCTGAAGACCAAGGGTTGAAGAGCAAAACAAAAGTGCCAAGGACTACTGCAGATGAGCTGCCAGTTGAAGTACTTTGAACGCTCAGCTTGTAACGTCCAATGACAGCATTAGCTGGGCTGGAAATGGAGATGCTCACGGAGTGGGAACTGGTGGACTGAACAACTGCGCTCCAGCCCTCCTTGCTTGCTGTGCTGGAGATACCAAACGTGACTTGGGTCTTGGCCTGCTTGGAGGGTTTTGGACCTTTTAAGGAAAATAAACATCTTTTTTCTTTCCAGCTTGCTGTAACTTGTCAAAAAAACCCATCTGAGATTTAACTCTTCTCTTAAATTAATATGGCATATGTTTGAAAATGAAAGAAACTACCTCTGCTAGCTGAGATGGAAGTAGTACAGCAAACACTTCAAACGCTATTTAAAGCAGCATATTGGTTCTGAGGTATTAACTGGCTACCATAGAGCACATACCAGGCCAAAAGAATGTGGCTTAGGCATTGCAATTTCTGTGAAAGACATTGGGAGCCATACCTGTTTCTGCGATGAATGTTAAGGTTTGCTCAGGTTTTTCTGTTCCGTTGAAGGTGATTACAAAGGCCTGACCTCTCCTCACAATCAACTCTTTGCTAGAGAATTTACTTGTGTGGTGATCTCTACCATTTTCTTTCACGTGCCAGTCGATACTTGGCTGCGTCAGAGCTAAGAAGAAGTGAGAAGTACATTAGAAGGAGAAAGAAGCGCATAAATAATTGCAAAAATTGCATGTTACTTTCTGTAAGTAGCTAATAAAAATGTGAAGTTTCCACCACAAATGGAAATAAGTAATTTCTGAGCATATTATTCTGTTTTGAGAGAGAGAGCTTATACCTTTAAAAGATTATTAAAAACTATCTGTGTAATTATTAAAAAGTAGTATACCCAGTACTAAAGGAAAATCAGAAAAGAATCTAAGAGGAGAGGACTATGAGAGAATGGAACACCTGTGAGTTACTGAATACAGAATCCAGCTGGACTCAGCTAATTCTGTCATGGTTTCATTCATCCCATGACATGATGACTGAATAAGAAATGAAGAAACCAGAATGACCAGAAGAATGTTTCTGCATTTTGAATTGAGATGAGTTCCCTAGCCACATTTATGTTACACGTACCTCTGATTTAAATACCAATTCTTATCTGTTGAAAGCACCTAACAAGAACATAAAATCAGAATTATTTGAGTTGGAAGAGATTCTTAAAGAATCAAACCAACCTCCCTGCAATGAGCAGGGACATCTACAGCTCAGTTGGGTCATTTGACAGTGAGAGAGATGACAGAATTGGAGAGAAAACACTACTAAAATCATTTATGTGAAATAATATGGCGTGGAATGCTCTTGTGTGCAAGCTGTAGCTTTATCAGAGACCAAAGAATAAGCATCTGAGGTCGGTTTGGCTCTGACATGGACAGAGCCTACGGAGGGTTCATTAGCAGAAGATTAACTTGATTGAAATGAAGTGCAGGAGTACAGAAGAAAAAGATATTAGGTGTGTGTGTTCTTTAAAAATTATTTTTTAAATAATTAAAAATTAATATTTTTAAAATAGTTTTTACTCTCTTTCTCCCTCCTTCCCTCACACTTCACAGAGAGGAAGAATAGGAAAGTCCTTAGTAGTGGGACTGGGTTGTCACTGAGTAAAAAATCAGCATCCTGTGTTCACCTTGATTCATCCACGGGAGGTGTTCTTTGCAGCACAGTCTTCAGCTTATCAAGTCAGGCAAGCCTTGAAATAACTACATTTGTAGCCTTAGAAATGCAGTCACATTTCAAATGAGGGGAATACATTTTTTTTTTAATCTAGGCAAGCAGCATGTACTTTGATTTTTTAGGAATGTATCTATTTAAAAAATAATAATCTTTAGGAACTCAACAGTAAAGCACATCTGTTATAGAACAGGCTCAGGGGTGAGGAAAACTTGTCTTTAGAAAGACAGAGATTAGCTGCCGAGGTTGGAAATGCAGCAAAGTAGGCAATTTGCATAGACATAAATTTTAGCAGCAAATCAAAAACAGACCAACAAAATCCTTACATTTTTGTATGCTCTCAATTTTAACTTCAGGTTTCAAGCTTTTCTGTGCACTGTAACCTTCCTCTGCCTTTTCAATGATACCTTCTCCAAATTGTGCTTCTCCTGTTGTGTCAGATTTGTTGGTCTCCCATTTGCACTAGGCTGACAACTTAAAATACCTGCAAACTTTCCCTTCGCTTTCAGAGCTAAATATACATCTTATTGATGTAAGAGAATAACAGAGAACCACAGAAGGGCTTGCCCCCTTGCTCACCTTGGCCCATATCTGATCGATATGTCCTGTAAGAGCAGCTTTGGAGTTTTCCTCTGAATGGCCTCCTCTACTTCTGTTGACTCAAGGAGTGATTGGTGCCTTTCACTTATTTAAAGTCTACTCGTAAAGCTTTTCCCGTGGGAGGGTGGAGCTTCAATAACTGTCTTTGCTTCCCAGCCTTTAATATGACCAAAGGGGTTGAGGATTCTTTTTTTTTTTTTTTTTTTCCTTTTCTTTTCTTTTCTTTTCTTTTCTTTTCTTTTCTTTTCTTTTCTTTTCTTTTCTTTTCTTTTCTTTTCTTTTCTTTTCTTTTCTTTTCTTTCTTTTCTTTTCTTTTCTTTTCTTTTCTTTTCTTTTCTTTTCTTTTCTTTTCTTTTCTTTTCTTTTCTTTTCTTTTCTTTTCTTTTCTTTTCTTTTCTTTTCTTTTCTTTTCTTTTCTTTTTTTTTCCTTCTTAGGCCCAACATTCTGATCTCACTTCCCTGCAGCCTAATGTAGGAAGCTTGGAAAGTATTATAGAATAGCTTAGGGTGGAGGGGACATTATAGATCATCTGGTTCCAAGCCCCTGCCATAGGCTTGTTGTCATCTACCAGATCAAGCTGCCCAGGGCCCACCCAACCTGGCTATATTTATGCTTAGAAATCTGGTCGGCCATTAAAAGTTTCTTATTGTGTTTGAATTTATAAGAATTTCAGTGTTTAGTTGTTTTTCTTTCTGTTATAATAACAACATTCTAGTAAAAGCGTAACTGCTTCTTGCACCACATTGTTTTTAACTTGGAATTCTTCATGAGCAATATTTACAGTGACATTCTTCTAAAATTAATTCATTGAATCCATGTTTTTCCTGGAGCTACTTCCATGACTGCTTCTCAGCACTCAGGATCAGCAGAATTTTTGGGAAAGATGGGACATTAGTTTTATCACATGCATAATGCAACTGTAATTTAAAAAATATACAACTTTAATTCACATACAATTAATTGTGCATTTGTTTCAGGATGGGAAAACAGTCCTTATCTTCATCTTTATTCTTCTATATTCTTCTATACATATTCCTGAAGCACCATGTTACAAACATCTGGACATGACTTACTGGGGACTGCCTCATTTCCTTGGGAAATTGAACTGTCCTGTCTCTCCTCTCACTCCTTTGTTGGATAATTAAGCAAGGAATTTCATCACCAAAATCACTCCTGCTACCCTAAGTGCAGGAAGTGAAATATTTTTCTACAGTTATACTATATTTGTAAACCACTAGGAAAGGACCTGGGGCCCTGGAATAGCAATGTGGACTGACTCGTGTCAACACTCTCCAGGACCAGAACCTGCTGATGGAGATTGGTAAAGTCTATAAGGAAAAGTACTTGGCTAAGATCTCTTCTAGGTCCTATATATTGCCCAAGACACATTTCCTTTTTTTTTTTTCACTCTTCGTCCTCCAAAACCAAAGGATGTGCTCCTGAAATGTGGAGTACAGGAGAGAAGTGGACCTGCTGGAGTGCATCCAGAGGAGGGCCACAAAAATGCTCTGAGGGATGGAACACCTCCCTCTGAGCTGTGCAGCCTGGAGGAGAGAAGGCTGCAGGGAGACCTGAGGGTGGCCTGTCAGTATCTAAAGGGGCTGTGAGAAAAAGGACAGACTCTTTAGCAGGATCTGTGTGATAAGACAAAGGCAGATGGTCTGAAATGGAAAGAGATTTAGATTCGATATAAAGAGGAAGGTTTTAACAATAAGGGCAGTGAGGCACTGACACAGAGCACCCAGAGATGAGGAGGTGGCCCCGTCCCTGCAGACATTCAGAGTCAGGCTGGAGGAGCTCTGAATGCTGATGGAGCTGTTGGTGTCCCTGCTCACTGCAGGGGAATTGGGTCAGATGGCTTTTAAAAATCCCTCCTAACACAAACGATTCTATGATTCTGTGAGAATACCTCACTTAGCAGGGCACATGTTACAGCGTGCCAGGAAATTCCTGGAAGCTCAGATTTTCCCTTAGGATCCTGGCAGCAATGCTACGGTTCTTTCCAGATGGGAAGTTGATAGTGACATATACTAGCATGGCAACTTCAAAAACTACCAAGGGACCAGCACCTAGAAATGAATCAAACTGACAGTGCACAAACTTCCCAGACAGCTCCCACATAGCCAGACATGAGCTGGTGCTTATAGCCTATTACATTTAAAGATAATCCCCTACCTCTCCCACTTATACACACATCCCTTCCACTGGACTGGAGTAAATATGTTGTAACTTACAGTTAGAGTTGCACACTCATCAGAAATACCTCTTTGCAAGCTCTGTTCCCTGTTTGACTCTGCTTATTTCTTCTAAGAACTTCAATCCAACATGTCCCATCCTATGGCCAAGCACTCCTAATTCTGGTACATAAACAAGATGCTTGCAGGTGTGACTCACACCTTAGTGGTAATGACACAAAACTGACAGACACAAGCAGAGATAATTGAGTGTGAGACTGTGAAACAAATTACTGAGTGCTTAGTAGCACTAAAGTGCTGCAGACTGTCAAAACTCTTAGGGAAAACTCAGGACCATTTACAGTGCTTTTCCCATTCTTTAGGCATCACCTTCCTTTCTCTTTCTGGATTTTGTTAAACCAAGTCTAGCACAGGCTGGCCCACAGATGTACTGAAACTTTCTGGAAAAGAAAGAGTGTTTGTATTTGCAGGATGTGTGATTTTGGAACGTGTTCGTGTGCATGTGTGAAAGCAATCATGGGCACACACACCTGTGCACACACACACATACACACAGCTTCTTACATTAAAATTGTGCATGGCACTTTGAGGAGAAACCCTGGGTACTTTTGACTTCTCTAACTGAACTTGGGCTTGCAGTATGACCTGAGTATTTCACAAGCAAGGGCTGACTGTGATCAGCAAATAACAGTTTGTTCGTTAAATGCTGCTATTGCTTCTTGCATTTACTGTGATGAGAAAACTGTGGTTAAGAAGGACACACTGATGTATCACACCTAAAAAGGAAGTTTTTAGGGATTGCCTTGCCAAAATGGCTTGTCTGAGTTATTGGCATATCGTTGCTTAAAAGGAAGTGTTACAATGCAGAAACAATTACTTTGTGGTTGTTTCCCCATTGCTACAGCGGAAAGTTTTTACTGTCTATTTTACTGTCCATACAGTTCTTCTCTTAAAAGGAAAGATTTTCCTAATCAGTCCAATCTTTCAGATTGCCTATCAAATTGTGTTTGGCCATTTATTTGGTCTGCTGAGAGGAGGAGATAGAAGAGGGAATCAATAGCCTTATGCCCATTGTGTCCACCTGATTCCCTCCCTGCCCCTGAACAAGTGGACATCTAGATGATATTACACTTAGCAGATGCAGCCATTAAGTAAGCACCATCAGGCCAGCCAAACAACAGATGCTGCTGATGAACACCAGCACAAGTAGTTCAGTCAATAATGTGAATTATTTCAGTGATTGTAATGGATGAATATTTGTATCCTAAGAGTTTCTGCAATTGAGTCTCATTAAGCTTTTTGACCATGGTGTAACTGTGCCTGTTTTAATCTCCATGAGGGGAAAACAACACCTCTCATTTCTGCACTTCATCCTCTGCTCTATGGATGGTTGCTTTTTGATTAATTTCCTAAACTTTCCTAGTTTATATCACATAAATCCAGCACAGCATGAACTACGTGCCCAGAAGTAACTCAGTAAAAACAGAGTTCCCAACAAGTTGGACCTAAGCAAGAACAAAGCCAATCTTGCTACAGTGTCTTGATTTAATATCTTTCTTGCTATGACCTTACTCCTGGACATCTGTTCTGATTTGTCTGTATTATAAAGTCCTTTTCACAGTAATTTCAACATATAGTTAAAATGATATTGCATTTTGCTGACTCTGAATCTCCAGGAAGGAATCTAGTCCGTATTTGTGCTCATGGCACAAATATTCCCATTAACATAAGATTAACTCATACTTGAACAACTCTTGATTCATTAAGTTTCACACTACAAGATAGTTTGCAGTTTGCCATTTCTACTGCTCTATTTGCAGTTTTATAATATTTAATTCCATATACTTAGTATGGTAATGGATGGATGATCTTTTTTTCCTTGTTGGTGTCTTTTGAAAAATTCAGGAAAGAAAATGCTGAAATAACCTTCTCAAAATCTCAGCATGTAGAATACTTCAACAATTCAGAGCCTTTTACAGATAATAACCCTACAGAATAAAAAACATATGGTAAATTATTCCATTACCCATTCCCCATTCAGGAAGAGATTTATTTATTTGTTTATTTATTTACTTATTTATTTGCACTTACCAGCCATGCTTCCTTGCTCCTCTGTGTCTTGGGCTTTGTATTTCTGTGAGCAACTGTAGAGGTTTATGATAAGACTTCAAGCTTTGGCTGCGTGGCAGCATTTATAGAGAAAACTTTAGGCCTCTCCTTCAGCTCAAACCAATTGTAATTCACATTAGGTGGGTGAGGCAGGTAAGTCATTCCAGTGGGCATGTAAACTTCCTAGTGACCATATATTAGCTCATGGGTTTTAACACACCACACTTATGCAATTCAGGCTATTTATCCCGAGGGTTGACTGAGATGCTCAGAAAAGTAGAACATTTAATTGCATACCTGGAATCCAGAATTTCACATCCAATGATGCGTCACTTGGGAAGAGGAGAGAAGATTTTTTGAGTCAGAATGAGTGAATATCTTTTCCTAACATGACCCACAGATGAGTGTTCACAAAATAAAAGTATACATTCATAATAAAATTAATATAGTCCCCTCCCTATGAATATGCTCATAAGTCTTACAAAGAAACAACATAACTTTCCACTCACCTTGTTTTGGGATCACTGAATCTTTTTGGGCTCAGTGATGCTTTTGTGTCAGTTTCCCCTTAGAGACTCTGTGAACTAATAGCAATAGCATTAATGCTGTACGTGTCAAGTAAACTGCTATTAAACTGATGAACCACTGAATGGTGAATAGCTCTGAGGAGTGGATCTCAAGCAGTAATTCTCCCTGCACAAAGGGAAACTTCATCCTCATAAAATTAAAGAAAACACTCATTTTGTAGCAGGCACAAATTAAGACTATAATTTGTGCTTCTATGGTGAATACTCAACCAGTTTCTGACTATAAAGGCACAACATTAAAAGCTAAAATACTTTGATCTGCATGTACAAGGAGGGCGTTTTATAGATACAAAGAAAATGGATTCATTGGCATGACTTCATGACATTTCTCTTTTTTTCTGGCTAATTTTTCTTTTTTGTTTGTTTTTTCTTTGTCTTTTTCTTTTCTTTCTTTTTTTTTTTTTTTTTGTATTAGTCTTCTGGCTATTTGACTGTGGATCTTTCTATCTTTTTATATGAGAACGTCCATTTTTTATGCTTACTCCAATTTGAATAAGGTATTTTGTCTCATTTTACTATTGCTTAATCTCACTTATCTACAATGAGGAGCAGAGCCTGAAGCAATCTCAGGAATGTTAGAGCTCACCTTGACGAACTTGAAGAGTGAAATTTTCATAAGATGAGGAATGGGCAAGCGTAATAGCTGTGTATAATAAAATGGGGTAAGAGCCATGGGAAGGAGCCTAGAAATTGCAGTTTACATCAACTAATTTGGTCATAGAATCATAGAATGGCATAGGTTGGACCTTAAGGATTATCTGGTTCCTCTGCATGGGCAGGGTTGCCAGTTCCTGGAAAACAATGGAATAGACAAACTTGTTAGCATCACCAAGATTATTAAAATCTACCGTGGACTTTTTAAGAAGTCAGCCAAGCCCACCCATTTTTGTTCCTGTTTCATATAAACTTTTATTTGTAGCAACATCCTACACTGTATTTTCATAAGCATACTTTGAAGACATTATTTACACAAAATTTCTGTGAGCTAATGGCATAATTTGCAGGAATAAAGAAGTGGCATGTTGTCTCAATGTTTCACTGTCCAACTGGAAGGGCGTAGCAACGGCAGTGCCATGAAAAGCCGTCTTGGAGCTTTCATGTTTGCTAAATATGTCCTCTCTGTTGTTATTAGGACTTCAGATGAAATACTGTGTCCAACCCTGAGCACAGAGTTGAATCAATCTAAAACAGAGGCAGCTGCAGAGATGTGATGACAATTTTTCAAAAATGTGAGGTGGTTACAAAAAGAGGAGCCTAAAAATCTTTAGTCTGTCGTACAAATGCTAAGATTAAGTATAAATTAAAATGTTGGCAGTGAGGATAAGTAGTGAACTAGACCCTCTGTGGAGGTTGTAAAAGTATATGTAATTGTTTGTCACTGGAGATTAAGAATGGACTGAATGAATGTTGGTTGAGGATAATATAGACGTGTAGTCAACCTTACCCCAGAGACCTTATTTTGATGTCAGATCTGTCACAGTGACATTTTTCCCCTGTTGTGTATTCTTGATACTTGAAATTGAGCTGTGTCACGTAGAGAGGGCCCTAGCATAGGTGTCTTACATATCACATTCATCTTAAAGGCTCATTTCAAGGAAGGAATTGAATGTTTTGAACAGAAACAGAGGAACGTAAGCACAGTATTTACCCAGTATAGAATTGGAGGTTCTTGTTTCTGCCAATACAAATGAGTTTCCAAGGCTGGCTGGGAAGCCCCGTGGCACTTTATTGCCTTCTTTGTGAAGGGGAAATCTACCCCACTTTCAGTCCCTTCAGAACTTGCTCTCTGAAAGAAGGAATTTATATGACCTTAAAATAATCACGTTGTCCTCTTGTGCAGAGAAAAGCTGCCTCCTTTATAGAATCCATTAAAGTTCATTGGCTTTCTGTCCCTTAGAGCAATGAATTTCACATGCTAATTACGAGTTGTGTAAATAATTTTCTAAACATTTCCTTTCGCATTTAAGATCCACGAGTTCTTAACACTGTCAGCGTTGAAAGGTGCCCATGGCTTTCCTTCACTTATTGCTCAGTGTTTTGCATTCCTGTCATTTTTTATCACCACAATTATGGAATTTCAGATTTTTCAGGCTCTTGTCATGCTGATGTCTTAGTTTGAATATGCCATGTATTTCTGAGACTCATTTAATTTCTTCTGTATACTTTCTGATATGAAGAAGAGAAAAGAGAACACACTACCAGTAAGTATTGTGACAATGATTATTAGTTATTTCCTGATCTATTTTTTATTGATCCTTTTTTTTTTTTTTTTTTTTTTTTTTTTGCAGTTTTGATTGGTTGGTTGGTTTTGTATGTTTTATGCAATGCTCAGCTCAGCCCACAACACTGTATTTTGGACTCCTGTACAAAGGAATATGACATGTGGGGATATAAAATGACAAGACCCTAGACAAGTTGTTCAGATGTGTAGATGGATAAAAAGGTGCATATTAGAAATCTTTAAAGGATTTCTAGTCCAATCTGATGGCTGTAATCCATAATAAGAAGTGTAAAGATTGGAGTGAATTAAATTAATTTGCAAGGAGCTTGTAAATAGCATGTTCAGGAGCTGATAATTGTAATGAAAACTCCATAATAGATGGAAAGGCAAGTGGAATCCGTTGTTTGAGAGAGAATAATCTTTTTTTGGAAGTAACAGATCAGCTTGTATTTGCATTTTAGAGTCAAGTAATTCTCTTTGCAGATTTAAAGAATCATTAAATCATTGAAGATGGTGCATCGTATGACCAATACTACTGGTTTTGTTTTTCTTTCTGGAAAAGGAAAATGAAACATCTTTAGCTGAACACGAAAGTAAATGCCTTCCATGTTAAGATAATAGAAGTGGCTGTCATTTGTAGCTGCTAGGTTCATCAGCAAAAACTTAGTATTTGGACAGGATTTGCTTTTTAAAGTCTAAAGGCACTTTTAATTGCAAAAGATAGGAATGGATGTGGATATGGAATATGTTCTTATTTGCAGGTATTTTGTCTTTTTTAGTATTCACCTTGAGTCTCTGGAAGCATAATAATTTCACAGCAAGAGCATTCATAGCACTATCAGCTTATCAGGGAAACCACAAGATAGGTGCAGTAACCTGATATCCTAAGTCCCATCCCAGTACATTATTTAATCATGTCTTTTGGGAAAAAAAATGTTGAGCAAATAACAGTAATTTATTCATAGAATCATAGAAGGTTGGAAAAGACCTCTAAAATCACCCAGTCCAACCCCACCCCACCATGCCCACTGCCCATGTCCCTCAGTGCCACATCTCTGTGGCTCTGGAGCATCTCCAGGGATGATGACCCCACCACCTCCCTGGGCAGCTGTGCCACTGCATCACCTCTCTTTCAGAGTATAAATTCTTCCTAATATCCAACATGCACTTCCCCTGACACAACTTGAGGCCATTCCCTCTTGTCCTCTTCTTCGTGTTTTGCAAAATAACCATTGGCATGACTTGACGACACAGGGAAAGAACAAGTCACAGATACCAAATGTCCCTCAGTTTTAAACAGCAGCTGTTGGTGTTAACAATAATGATATATTGACTATTGCAAATGATTTTACCTTTTCTCTTTCCATTCAATTTAAAATACTCAGTAATCTTCTCTCAGTATCCAAGGGGAGCAATAGGAAAGAAGGAGACAAACTCTTCAGTAGGGTCTGTGGCAATAGAACAAGGTTTCAAGCACAAAGAGGGTAGATTTAATTAAATATAAGGAAAAAAAAATTACAGTGATGATGGTGAGGCACTGAACAGGTTGCCCAGAGATGTGATTGATGCCCCATTGCTGGAGGCTTTCAAGGTGAGGCTGGATAAGGCCCTGGGCAACCTGATCTAAGGTGTCCCTGTTCAATGCATCAGAGTTGGAATACATGGCCCTCGATGTCCCTTACAACTCTAAGAGTTCTATGATTTTGAGAAACCATAAAATCTGAAGTGCTTCTTAACCTGCAAACTGCATTTTATACCTGAAGTCTGTTTTCTAAACCTCACATATATGAAGGTAAACTGAACCACTCATTTTATTGCCCTCCTTCCATTCAGGCTGCTCACATTAGAACTCTTGAGCACATATTACTGTACAGAAATGTTTAGGACATTTCCTGTAATTTCATACTTGGGACCAGTTTTGAGAAACCAGCTTGTCTTAACAGTTATTTCTTCCCTTTGAACTGTAAAATAAGAACTTCTTGGTGTAATAACAGAAACTGTAAATGTGCCAAATCTCCTTTGGTTAAATATATATACATATATGTATATATATATTGCCTCAGAAAGACAAGCTATTGCAAGCTTGCTGTGTCCTTGCTGTCCTAAGAGCTCCCTCCCTTTTTTGACATGCTTCTGTAACCACATGATATTCACTTTTATTTTAAATTTTGAATATGGTAAAGCTAATTAGAAGGTTGTATAAGAGGGGAACCTGATTATGTTTTAAACAAAGCTGATTTCAATCGCCCCCGCTTGTTTTCCTATTGATTTCATTATCCATTCGTATTTGTTTTCCATGCCAACATGCTAACGAGGATGAGGATGTGTATGTCTGGCTGGTCCAACCAGCATGACTTGTGGTGAAATGGGGTAAAGGCCTCCAGATCCAAAGTCACCATCATATTTTGCGGGTTCTTCTGGCCAAGTAACTATGTGGTCACGTTGGATGTCCCTTTTGTACCATTCAGGTCTGTGGTGTTTGGCTGCAATACATTTTTAGAAATGGGGAAAGCGATGAAGATTACAGGAGTGGGAGCTGGCCTACCAGACAGCAGCTGTCCTTCCGTCCTCCATCTCCTGGAGGCTGATCTTTCTGTCTCTCCCTGCAGTTTACAGCTCCCTTCACCTCACCTGTTGCCCCCAGCAACCACACCTACCTTCATGTGGGATTAGTGCTGGAGGTGATTCGGTGAGATGGGACTTGCTACGAGAAGGTACAGCACTGAGAAAACCTCCAGAGTGGAATACAGTGAATATGCAAAGAATCTGTTCCATGATGGCTTCCTAGGCATCATGCCCTACAGCCTTGGATGCTGGCAGCAGCAGGGGAGCTTGATGTGCCTCTCTTGCCCCCCATAGGAACTCCTACTGGGTGAGATTTGCACATCTGATTATAGTGAGCACTTCCCCAGGAAACTCAAAATCACTATAGAGTTGGTCCTTCATTTAACACATTGCGGCTGTGTTATTCACATTTTTGGAACTCGCACGTGCTCTGCAGACGGTGTATTTACCAGCGGCAATCCAAAAGACTCTGCAGTCTGTTGCTTCAGTAAACAGCACAACTCGTCCATCCGGCCCTCAGAGTTCACTTGGAACGGGACCAAACGCCTTCGGGGGGGGGGGGAGGGAAGGTCGCTCACTGAGCGCTGCTGCCACCTGCTGGAAGAATAGCGGTACTACAGGCGCTGTGTACAGCAGAGGGCTCACTGCTGCCGCCTGCTGGGGAAAAGAGGCGGTGTAATGCTGATCCACGCATGGATGGCAGCGCAGAGACTCGCGCCCCGCTATCCCATATATGCGTGAGCAGAGCGGCACCTGCAGTACCGCATTTCATCCAATAGGCGGCGGCAGTGAGCACCATGGCACTGGTGCGCATGCGCAGTTCTGGGCCGGTCTTAAGGAAATCTGCCTCTCCCACGAGGAAGCACTTCGGGCTCGTTGAAGATGTTGGAGTGCATTGTTGAGCATCCAGCTCTGCAGCCAGGGGCTGGGCTGGCCAGCTGGGCACTTGGGAGAGCTTCTGGCTGTGGCTTCTGCAGGCTTGCTGCTGCCTGCCTTTCAAATAAGCCCTATGAGCGAAGGGAATGGCAGCCTCCTATCAGGATCTTGCTCCTCTACAGCTGCAATCTTCCTGAGCATTTTTTTCCATCTCTTTGCAGTGCGCTGTGCTATACGTATGGATGCTTGACCTCTCCTGGCTTCTCCTGGCATAGCCTGTGCTGTTCCAGTGTGATTCCTTGGACATGTGGCTGTGTCCCATAGCAGGGACATAGCATTGCAGCCACTCCAGTTTCCTGCCCAGCTCCCTGGCAGTGCAACGCAGTGAACTCCCTGCCCGTGTCCCCACATGAAGCGTGCCCAAGTGTCCCTGCTGGATGAGCAGCAGCAGTGAGAGCCCCGGGGTGTGCAGTGTGCTGGGCTGTGCAAGAGTCCTCAGAATGAAGGAATGTGAGGGAGGAAGGCACCATGGTGTGGGGTTTTGTCCTTCACCACAGCAAAACCGGCCTCAGCCTGGTATCCATGATGCCTGCTGGGCGGGGAAGGGATGCAAAGTGGAAGAAATAAAATTAAAATGACAAAGAGCTTGGAGGAGGTTGGCCTAGGGAAAAATAGATGCACTTCTTGCAAATGGGACGGAAAATCTCAGTGTTGCAGTGAGACTGAAAAAAACACAGAGTGAAACCAAGTGCACATCCCAGAGTGCCTGGGGATGCTGAGCAACTGGTGGGTAAATAACCATTGGCTTTTCTTCCTTGGTATGAGATGAAGCCTGGCCTTGGAGGTGCCTCCAGACCCCCTGTGCTTTGTCCTTTTCCCTGAGTCATTCCTGCTCCTGCAGCTGTTGCTTCCTACAGAGAAAAGCTCAGCAAGGCTGTTTATCACTTGCTTAATTGCGTTTGTATGCATGGCACTCAGCAATGGCAATACCCAGCATGGATCTCCCTCTGGTTCCCCCTTACTGAGCTGTTGTGAGTTTTCTTGTCCTGTGCCCAAAACCAGGGAAAGTTCTGAGCTGAAGAGAAACACATGTTCTCAGCCTCAGACGTGGTGCTCCATGTGGTGCTATGTCACCCTTCTGCTTAATCCTTTTCTCTATTAATATTTATCCACATAACATTTTTCTTCATTTAAACAAAGTCAAAACTTTGCTTTAAATATATATATATATATTTATATAAATTTTCTCAAAGCTGTGGGGAAGGCTGAGGAGCACTGTGTCAGCCCAGGTGAAGTTCAAGATGCGTTGGTGCTGGAAGCCTCTCAAACATTGTCCCTTGAGCTGTTGCAGTTCTTGTTTTTCCCAAGTATACACCAATAGCACGGAACCTGACAGTGGTTTATGTTGGCAGACTCCTGCTGCCTTCGTGTATCCATCTTTTGCCAGTTAGATTTGAATCAGTTCTTTGGGTTTTTCATGTTCTTATTTGGTAAACTTAGGTCAATGTTTTGAGGAACTCGCGCCCTAACACAGTCTGTGGATATAAATCTACTTCAAATTAATCCTAAGCTAACATTTTTCAAGCTGGATCTTGAGTGAGAGAGATTTTTAGTTGATACAAACCAGTGAAAATTTATGACAAAAGATTGCTGGAAGTGTTGGAGGAGACAATCTGCTGAAATGTTTGTTTCTCATGACTGAAGTCAACAACTGGAATTCTGTTTTTTTTTAAATCAGTGGATTCCTGAAGCCCTGCTGCATCAGGAAAACAGCTGTATATGGCTCCCAAAACATGGGGTGTGCTCCTACAGGTAACCATGTAACTGCAGAGCACATGTGAGGTTCTCATAGAGAAATCCTGTGCATGGCAGGATGGAATATGGGGGTGAGCCCTCATCCATCCTCCTGTACCAAGCCAAGATCAATATGTCTAGACCATTGCTGACAGATGCTTACACACCTTCTGGATAGTGTTAATGTCTCCATCCTTCAGCCTCATTAGACAGTCTGTTCCTGTGTTTCATCTCTCTTATGCTTTGCAAGTTTCTCCTAACAGCCATCCTAGTTCTCCCTCCCTGCTGTTTTTGTCTGATTCCCAGCGGACATAGAAAGTAAGTCCTTGCTCCTCTGCAGGACCATTCCATGAAAACTGTTACTCCCACCTCTGTTTTCCATTTTCCATGAGTTAGCTGTCCCATTTCCTTCCATCTCTTCATAAAGGCTTTTTTCTACACCTGTGGTCACTCCTGTTGCTGCCCTCTGGGTTCTTGCCAGCTGGAACCCATCTTTCTTGATGAACCCAAAACCAAATGCAGGACTCCAGCTGAAGCTTTGCTAGTGAGGAAGGTGAGGTTTGTTTTATGTGTCTCACATACAACTTTTCTATTTATGAATTCCAGCAAGCACAATGAAACACGATGTCTTTTTGGCTATCAGGGCGTTGTGGCCTTATGAGTACACAGGTGAATGCATGAGTGAAATGGGTGAGTGATGTTTTCTCATCTTTTCTTCAGCACAAGTGTGAGGCCAGAGGCTGGCAGCTTGCACAAAGCTGGGCTCTGTGCAGGAGTTGGCAGAGGTGTTCAGGGACAACGTCCTGTGGGACTGGAGTCTCTGTTACCGTAGCAACTGGAGGTAGTCTTTAATTATAGATGTGGTTCTGCCCTGTATCCTCTCCATCCTTCCCCCTGTAACAAAGCAGCAAATGGAGTGTGCTTCTCTTTGTGTGTGACCTATTAGAGTCCTAAAAGCCAGGAATGGTGCCAGCTTTGCTGCAGCATAAACCCCCAGCAAGTGCAGTGTGAGAGGTCAGTAATCATTAGTAATGGATTTGGTTCTGCTCCATTCAGAGCTTCAGCATTGGGGCTTCAAATACTGCTCACTGAGAGTGGACACCACTAGCAAGGGTGGCAAACACATTAATTCCTACCCTATTGCTCTGGCAAAGGGCCCCTTCCAGCATTGAAATCCCTTAGGTTGGATAAAGTACTGCATATGCAACTCATGAGATGCCTTTGGTATTTGCATGTGGTTACACATCAAAGCCATCTGTTGGATTTGTTTATTCCTCAGTGACCTATCCAGATTCTTTTAGAAATTAACTTTTTAATTAAATACTGTTGGGTTTTTTTTTTTTACATCATAGATTAAGAAGAGTTCCCAAACTACAGGAATTATTTACTGGTGCAATATAGTGGAAAAGCTCCCAGGTTCCTGATTTCATGATAGCATTGCTTTCACTCTGTTCGTTAAATTGGTGTAATTTTGTTCTGCTGGCTTATTGCATTAGAGGGAAATTTGAGTTGCAAAACCAAGCAATTGATTGATCTGAATTGCTAGAAGTAAGACTTTCCCATAAAATCCTAATTTCTCTCCCTAGTTTGTCTGTGGAAAGGTGCAATCTGTAAATGCCAGATTACACCTTTTTCTTCTTTTCCCTCTAATAACAGCTCCATCTCTCTCAATATTGGATACTTTTCTCTTGACATAATCACTGAAAATGGCCAATTTTCTTGAAATTGTCTGATTCCTACTAGGAGCCAACAACTGCCTGGAAAATTCCAATCTGAGCAATTTTAATGTTGGCAAAAGCTGAATACAAAAGACCTCAACAGGAGCCAACAGTTCTGAACCAACTTCTGAACCAACAGTTTTCTGATTGTAGATTTATTTTCCTCCGATCAATGCCTTCCGATTTGGAGCTGAAAGACTTTAGGGGATGAATGCTGACAGCAGGGCTGTTTGCTAAGTGACCTCAGGGCAGTGACCCTAACGTTGTGCTCAGTATCTCACTTCACTCCCAGTGTGGCTGCACTGGGATGTGTCTCTGGCAGTGCCATCCTATGGTTCCCTGGAGACCCTTTGATGGCAGCAGAAGAGCTGAGCCGTCCAAAAGCCATCATTATGGAAGTTTAAAGCCAATTCAGCTTTTATTACAGGATACTACACTTGTGTTTATTACTCAGAAGGAAATGTATACGTTTGATAATTGTGCTTTTAACAGTGCATCTCTATTAGAATCACCTGTCTACAGTGTTCCTCAGCTGCTCTGAGTGGAACAGGGACTGCTGGCAGTGCCAGCATCTCCCCCCCAGCCATGGGGGGCACATCTCCACATTCCTTGTGCCCCAGCATGGTACTGAACACATGCAAGAGATGAAGAAGCTTCCAACAAATGAACAAGGACAACAGCTGCTTGTTCTTCAGATGTAATGGCAGAGAAGTTTGGGAGTGTCCTGGGAATTCCTGATGTGCTGGGGTGTAAATGGCTGAAGTGAGTCCCTTTTAAATTTTGCATTACAAGGGCTGGGGTTTTAATGTTTAATGTACAAAGGCAAAGGTGGGTAGCTGACACCTCACTTGAAATAAGAGTCTCTATGATGGTAATCCTGAAGAATACCTGTTATTGTTATTGCTTCAGTTGGTGGGATGGCATAGCCAGGAATGGGGAGTGCAGCCTCATTTGTGAGGTACTGTATGAATCTCAGGGTTGGAAGATTGCAGTTTGAGAGATGAAGACAGCAGTGGCACCAGTGCAGAAGTGCCTCTGAGCACAGCAACCATCCCCAGCTGGTGACAGCTGTGACCTGTGTCAAATAAGGCATCTTGTTAGAAACAGGTGATGATGATTTCTGGCTGCCACAGGTGCAGCTGAGTCCTGCTGAGTGTCCCTTCAGGCCTGGTGGGGGTGCAGGTAGTGACTCCCAGACAGATCTGCTGCCCTTCTCACAGAGGAGGGCCAATGGCTTGTATGGGAAAGCTGCATTCTGGTTGCTTGTCATAGATAAAGCATTTACCAAAACTATTAATTCTGTGTTTTTGTGAGGAGTTTGGACAGCAAAATGCTTTTTAGAGCACTCCATTTCTAGGAGTTCAGAGATGAGAGTAAACCTTCATTTCTAAGTAGTTGCACTTGGATATTTAATCACACTAGAAAATGGCAGTCTCAAGAGAGCAGAAGTGGTTGGGGCAGGTGTTGCATTAAGGGTTTTGCTGTAAGGTTTTTGGAAACCTGAGTGCCCAAATCTGAAGCAGTTGGTGGTGGTGAACGGATTCAGCTATGGTGAAGAAGACCTTCAGCCAGGGTCCTTATGTAGTCCTGCTGTTACTCCCTGTGGGTACTGCTCTGCTCTCAGCATCCTTCTCCTCTCCTACAGAGCTCATTTGGGATGGGTAATTGCAGTGTTGTTGTGTTGTAGGATTACATCCAGTTTGCTCATTTTGGTTAGTGAGTGCTGGGAGTTAGCAGGGAAAGGGCAGGCTGAGGAGAGCTCATTGAAATGCGTGGGGAGATGTTCTGTCCCATGTGAAGAACTTTAATCCGAGAAAGCCTTCAAGAATGGCTTAATGCAGCCTTCCGCATCGCCCACAAACACTTCGGGGAAAAACAGGGAAGGAGAAGAGTTGCTTTAAAGCGATAAGCTGCTTTAAAGTGATCTTCATAATCCTGAGAATTAAAATGTATTTTATTAAATACATGTTACAGATGCAAAGTAACCCAAGTAAGGCTGGAAGTGACCCTTCCCATGGGCAATTCATGGGATTCCTGCAGCTGTACTCAAGTGTCACTAAAATCAGAGCTTCCCCTGCTCCCAGGTGAGGCCAGCCCCCAGTCCTGGCCATGGCATTAAATATTTGTTTGGAAGTAGATCTGAGGGCTGTCCTTGTGTTACTCTGCAGCTTTCTGACTGCTTCGCAGCTCCAGCATTAATTACTGGTGAATGGCCAAAAAGGAAGAAAGAAGGAGGAGGGCGTTTCCTCAAGGCTGAGGGCAAATGGGAGCAGCCAAGAAGATCTGGCTTCACGCAGGGTTTTCAGCTCTTACTGCAAGTTCTTCGGGGGGAGAAAGAGAGAGAGAAACAAGAAGTTCAATGGCTTTGTAGCACCACCAGCATTGCCCTCCCCGGCATGTGTGAGCCTGGCCACAGCTGCTGCTGGGGGGAGCCTCTGAGCACAGCGTTCCACCACAAGCAATGGTGGTGAGGCAGAGTCCTGGCAGGAATCACCAAGGGATATCTGTTAAGATTTAGAATGCATTTTGCTGCTCATTCATCCTCCATCCCACACAGCTTTTGGCAGGTTGCTTTAATCCTTCTGTCTCAATTTCCTTCAGTGTGAAAGAGGATGTTGTGGTGTTGCCTCCCAGGAAACATCTGAAATTGCTCCCCAGCTGCAGCATCCTTTCAGGCTCTGTGTATGTGGGAGCAGAGCAGTTCTCATCTGTGTTCATCTGTGGATGGCACAGATAGGTGCTTGGTCATCCCTGTGAGAGGTCACTGTACCACCTCACAGCTGACAGATGTGGCTCCGTCCTGATGGATGCTGGGTGATGAATAGGGGCCACCAGCCCTTGGGGGCCTAATAAATCCCTGGCTGCTGAATAATACAGCAAGGCAAATTGCTTTACAGAATCCAGTGCTTAAAGCTAAATGTTAGATAATATATTACAGGAAGCTGCTTGTGCCTCTGTGCCAGCCCTGCCCAAACAGCACAAGAGAGAAAGACAAAGCATTCCCACAATGCCTACACAGAATCATAGAATCACAGGAGTTGGAAGGGACCTTTAAAGGTCTTCTGGTCCAACCCCCCTGCATTGAACAGGGACATGTGTGTGGGGAAAGCAGCATCCCTAGGGGACCAAGCACTGCTTTGAGACAGGATTCCAAAGATTTGATCTATGGTATTGACAGGTAGATTTCTCAAATCATTTTACAAATTTCCTAGAAGATGTATGATGGGACAAATCACCCTTTTGTGGACATTTGTTTGTCAGCCAGCAGAAAAGTCTGTGTGTTTTTCCTCCGTGAAACTGCCTTTAGCTTTAGACCTGATGCGAATGAGGCAGATGTGGAAGGTGGTGGTGTTTTGCACACCCACCCACCTTAGGGAATAGGCTGGCCCCTAGCCTCATCATCTCCTACAGGAAGGAAACCAGGGTGGGTCTGGCAGAGCCATCCCCAGGAAGAGGAGCAGTGATGCGTGTGCCTGTGGTCAGCGAGCACAGAGAGGCTGCTTAATGGCTGCAGGGGTGGAAATGCATATCCTGGGAAGGGCAGAGTACCGGAGCCAGAGGGATAGCTCTGAACGTTCTTTGTGGGAATCTGAACCATACAGTTCCCTGGTAACCCATTTGTATTGGCATGTTTCCTACCCAAGTTTGAGTGAGCTCCTTTCAGGACACAGTGCCCATGTGACTACTCTGCCCCTAGATACAAGAGGCCTGCCATCACCTGTTTTTTTCTCATCCAAATCTGAGCCTGCAGAGACTCTCTCCTCTGCCAAGGATTGTTTGCTCTCTACTCCTGGTCCATGCTGAGACCTCTCTGCCGTTCTTCCCTTCACCTCTTGCAGCCAGCCTAGCATCGCAGCCCTCCCGCATCCTCCAGTGCCTCTCTGAGGACCTCAGAATGCCGGCAGAGGCTCTGTTATTTGCACCAACTGCTACGGACTCAAAAACATAAATGAACAATTTGGGAATGGCTCTCTTGTCCCATGGTGTGAAAAAGAGCTGGGGTAGTAGAGGGCATGCTGGGTGACAAGCCTAGGGCCAGGAGAACAGCAACCAAACCTGCCCCATGCAGCAGAGCCTGCTCCCCCCGCAGCACCATGAGCTGCAGCTTCAGCTGAAACCGTCCCAGAGCAGATTTCACAACAGAGAATGTAATGATGATGGAGCCCAGCTGTTGCTGACATTGACATCCAGGCTCTGCTTGGCTTTTCTAAAGAGGGCACAGCACTTATGTTTCATTTTTGGATTGTATTTTGCTGGTTGCTTCCAGCATTTTTCCCTAGTATTCCACTATTTTCATGCTCTTAGGCTCTCGGTAGTTCAACCACTCTGCCCCATTCGTCTCAGTTCCTTCTGCACTTTTCAACGCTTATTACAGACCTCTGCCAAGAAACCTGATAATTTTCTTTCCCATTTAAGGGAAAGGATTTTGGACTATAAAAGAAATCTCCATTATATCTTAAGTGTTTCTTCGCTGGAAAGAAAATCCCTGGAAACTAAGGGAATCCTTAAAGGGGCATAATAGGAAGCACTGGAACTGAGACAGCTCATTGCATGACAGCCTTTCCCACTTATAAGAACAAGCACAGGGCCCTGGGGCTGTGAGAACAATATGGGTTATTGTTACAACTTCTAACTCAATTTAGGATATGAAAACCAGCATCCCTCAGCATCGGGAACCAGCCAAAACTCACGAGCCACCAAAGCTGCTGTGCCACTCTCTGCTGGAAGCCCATTGTTCCAAATGCCATTGCTGTGACAGCTGCAGGCTTGTTTATGTGCAAGGAGCCTTTCTTTCTCACAGCCACTAGTTCACTGTGACCAGTCCAGTGATGCAAATCAGTCTCCTCTCCTGCTTCAGAGGATGGACAAGAGATGCCTGACTGCTGTGCAGTGTGGGTGTTTGTGAAGATGTGATGCTTCTCTTTATGCAGGCAGAGGAGGCACTGCAGAGGGATACTGTCACATCTAGGCTCAGCCTGCTTTGCTGTTATAAAATCACAGAATCACCAAGGTTGGAAAAGACCACTAAAATCATCTACTCCAACCATCAACCCACCATGTGCTGGATGGCCATGTTGTGGTCAGGTGGTCATGTTGTGGTCTGAGAAACAGTGCCTTCCAAACTCTTCTGCCTGGCAGGTTAAATTCAAGTCTGTATATACCACTGCTTATGAGCCCAGGGGAGCACATTTGTGTCATACTCTGTGCATTTCCCCTTAAGTACTTGAGGCTTAAAGTATTTCCTTGTCAATAACAGCTATAATACGCAGGGAGGAAGAGGGTTTGCCATGGGCTGCATTCAGGCATTTGGCTGGCTCCATAGGCTGTGGAAATAACAAACCATAAATAAAGTTTGGAAAAGCTCAGGGTACAAAAATATCAATCAAAAGGAATATCTAAAGCAAGAGTGGGTTAGATAACCTTGGAGATGAGAGAGCGGACAGCACATTTCTGCATCCTCAGGCCTGCACTGTCCCTTGCTGACAATCTCACCAGCCGTGGAACAAGAAGTGCTGCAGAGAATGGACATCCTGGGGCTGGGAATATTCTCTCCTCTCATCCAGGCTCCCGGATCACCCCAGGCACAGCCATCTGCAGGGTGCCCTCCTGCAGTTCTACCTGAGGCTCGAGCATAATCCTTCATACTGGCAAGGAGAGTGTGGAAGGGTGAACAGTGCAGGAGCAGTGCCTACATGCTGCCCTTTTGTGTCCCCTCCCCGTGGCTGGTTCCCCGGCCTCTTGCCAGACCATGTGAGTGACATGGGCAGTGTAGCAAGAGTGATGTGGAAAGATACAAATGCCTTGCAAATAAAAATGAATTGCTTCTCTCCCTGTGATTTAGCTGTATTGAATCTGATGCATGTCCCTGTATTAGGCTACTTGTCATTTTCCCTCCAACCATTCTCTTCGTGCACAAGAGTGGCCTCCATTTGTCACAACAGGAGATAATGTGCCCTGGATGCCAGTGCTAACAAACAAATAACCTGCTCTCATACAGCACTGCCAGCTGGAAGTTTCAAGGCACTTCATAACCATTAACAGATTTAGCTTCACAGCCCTAATCAGGAATTTTCATCTCTATTGTAAGAGAAGTAAAGTAGGGTCTAGGGGTGAAATGAAGGGAAAGTAAGAGGAGAACCGAAGTGCTCTGGAAATTGATTGCAGGTTTTCTTGAACTAAGGAGCTACTTCGGAAGAGGTGGGATTGGGCTTGTTAACAGGATTTATTCCCAAACTTTTCTCACACCTCCACACTAAATGATTTTCTGTGCCTTTATTTCCCTAACTGCAGAAGTGACTCACTTCTCCTTATAAGAAAGTCTGGAGAAAAAATAAAAATAAAAAACAATAAAAAACCCAAAAAACTCATTGAGATTTCAGAAGGTCATCTCTAAAACAGGTATGGACACTCAAATACCAAAAACAGTAGCGTAATAGTGATATTGCATACACTAGGCAGTGAGAGGCAGATGGGGGTGAAGGGAGAAGCATATGAAGTAGGGAGAAGCAGCACTGAGAGTCTTTTTCTCAGGTTAATCACATATACACTAGGTTCATGGTTTAAAAACCTCATAGTAGGAATTGTCACTACAAAATCCAAGAGGCACAACCAATCAATGCAAAGGGGAGAAAAGGCTAACGAGCAGAGCTGTGTACCATTGCCACACCTGCCTAAGCAGGTGAGCTGCATTAAGTGGTGCTAATGTACCCAATAAGTAATGCTAATGAAGGTACAGGCTCCTGCTGAGACCCATTTTCCCCTGTTGGAGGGGAAAGAGAACAGAGTGCTAAAAGGATACTTTGAATGCTGTATTTTCTGGTTAGCAGATGCTCTATTACATAGAGATCAGATCAGAAATCTGTTATTATTCCTTTCATCTCTATCTGCAAATACATGTAACAATTCTAAGTGTAGGCTTTCCCTTTGATGAGAGGTTGCTAGTGCGAGGGTGATGGCCCGACTCACTCCTTGCATGAAGATGTGCAGCTTCACAGAGCTCAGCTGCTCCTAGCTCAGCGAGCAGGGCCTAGAAAGCCATAACAGTCCTGCTGGGCTTATCAGCACACTCTGCTTGTCGTTTTTCTTCTGGCACCAATCCCTGCTCCCGCTTTCACGGATGATACCACCGGGAGCTGGAGGATGGTGGGAAGAGTCGTACTGCTACGGAAGGATGCTGCAGCTCTCCTCTCGGTGTTAGATCTGGTCCAGGCGCTTCACTCGCTGTAAATCAGCCCCGGGGCGGCGGGGCCAGGTCAGGAAAGCGTTAACCTTCCCTGCAATGCTGCATCCCAGCTCACGGTGGAGCTGCCTTCCTCTCTTCCACCCCCAACTTCCAATTCACTCCAAACAACTCCGGGACAGAATTGCAGGGAAAAGCTGGAGGTTCAGACTAGACTTGTTGATCTCCGTTTCGAGGCAGCAGAAGGAAGTATCGAAGCTTTCCTTTGTGTCTTCACCAAGAGAAGGGTGGGGGAAGGGGGCAGATGCGGCTTCGGAGTTGACGGCAGGCAGGAGCGAGGAGCCGCAGCCGAAGGAAGGCCTTGGAAAGCTTCCTGCCGAGGGATCCGATTTACCTCGCTTCCCTTCCCCCCGCCCCCCGGACTCCGTGGCCAGACGGGAGCGCGGCCGCCATCCCTCCGCCTCGAGGCTGCCCGCGGGGGGATGCGAGCGGGGCCATCCCGGCTGCCCGCCCCGACGCACGATGTAGCCGCCCTCGGTCCCGCACAGCCCCACGCCGCCTCGCTGGGAGCCCGCAGGAGGAGGTAGGTTCGGGCCGGGAGAGCAGAGCTTTCTCCCGCGTGGGGCTGCGGCCAGGAGCGGCCCCGGGGAAGGGCTGAAGGCAGTGTCGGGGTTTCGCTATCGGCGTGGGGGCACCCAGATCGATGGGGAGAGGGGCCGAGCCCCGGCGCCGTGCCGGATGAGCAGAGAGAAAGCCGTTCCTTTCTGCGCCGAGATTTCTCTTCGTGCCATCTTGTGTAAGCAACAGTGCTTGGGGCTGTTATAAGGCACTGGCTTTGCAAGGAAGGCTCGGGGGTGGTTCTTATTCCCATTTTCGTTGATTTTCCTGTTATGCAGAGGGCTGCGTGGGGTATGGGGAGGCGTCCCTGGATAGCCCAGAGAGGTAGAGAGCGTCGTTAGAGTGACTGGAAATACTCCCTCTTTCTCGTTCAGAGCTTTCCTCGGGGAAATTTGCAAGGCTGGAGTTATAAAAGCCTCTGCTCCTACCTGCCGCCTCCACGGCCGGGCAGAGCGGGGGAAAGTTGCCCGGGTGGGTCGTGGGGGCACCCGGGGTATTGTGCCTGCTGTCCAGCAGGGCCCCATTACGCGAGGGAACGGCGGGTCCGAGCATTGGGGACTGTCGATGGTGGGGCCGGCGCGCTCCTGTCCGGTGGCTCCGGGATGGGAAACGACGTACCAGCGCATCCGTGGCTGGCGGCCGGGCGCCTTTTGGGGAGCAGCGCCGAGCGGTGCTCGGGGGAGCTCCCTTTAAGTCAACAGCTCCCAACCAGCCCTTTGCCAGAAGAGGCTGCTGAAGCCGTACCCAGCCTCCTTAGCTCTCTAGACGAGGTGTACAGGCAACCCTCCCGGGCAGAGCCTGGGACCCACCGGGAGAGAGGGCAGCACCCGGCCGCCGCCCGGGGGAGCTCGGCGGTAGCCGCCGCTCCGCCACGTGGGAGCGGGCGGCCTTCAGCACCGCGGGCGCGGACAGCGCCTGCCCGAGGCCGCCCGCCCGAGCGGGGCGCGGAGCGAGGTTCAGCACCGCGAGGGCGGACAGCGCCACCGCCTCCCCCTGAGCAGATTAGCGGGGCCGGGCTGCCCCGGGCGGGGATAAGGCCGGCGGGCAGGCGGCCCGCGGGAGCGGAGGTCAGCGGGCAGGGACCCATGGTTGGCTTCTCTTGCAGCTCTGGGGCATGGAGGGGAAGGAGAGGTGAGGAGAGCCGGCCCCCCGCGCGCCCTGCCCCACACCGCACCTTGGAGCATCCAGCCTGAGGGGGACCAGCGATGCCTCTGGGGATGAATAAGCATGGATCTCGCTCTACTACCTCTTTGCCTCCGGACCCCACGGAGATCGTCAGGAGCAAGGCCTGCTCCCGCAGGGTCAAGCTCAATGTGGGGGGGCTGGCCCACGAGGTTCTCTGGCGGACCTTGGACAGGTTGCCACGGACCAGGCTGGGTAAGCTTAGAGACTGCAACACACACGACTCCCTCATGGAGATCTGTGATGACTACAACCTGGAGGAGAATGAGTACTTCTTTGACAGGCACCCCGGGGCATTCACCTCAATCTTGAACTTCTATCGTACTGGCAAGCTGCACATGATGGAGGAGATGTGCGCCTTGTCCTTCAGCCAAGAGCTGGACTACTGGGGGGTGGATGAGATCTACCTGGAGTCCTGCTGCCAGGCCCGCTACCATCAGAAGAAGGAGCAGATGAATGAGGAGCTGAAAAGAGAAGCTGAGACATTGAGGGAAAGGGAAGGGGAGGAATTTGATAACACTTGCTGCGCTGACAAAAGGAAAAAGCTCTGGGACCTCCTGGAGAAGCCCAACTCCTCCGTAGCGGCCAAGGTAAGACTTCCACATTTCTTCTTAAGTCTTGTGTATGCTGGCTCATGACTGTGGTGATGCTTACCTGAGGTGTCAACTTGCTACTCTTGCTATAGGGTCTCGGCAATTGTGGCTCAATAGATGCTATGAGTACAGTGGAGAGAGACCTCTCAAGTGTGAAAGAGGCTTAATGTATATATTTTCGGTGGTTTGGAAGAGATTCAGTTTGTTCTGCCCTGAGGGCAGCCTAGGCTGGACAGTGTGAGAACAGCTCCAGTGACCCCTGGGTCAGCATATGCTGATTGCTGTGGCTGGAGGTTAGTAGACTTGTTTTTTGATGGTCTGTCTTGAATGCATTGTGTAACAGAGATTTCTTGGGGCCTAAAACATCTGTATCCTACTGCTCAGCTAAACTATTTCTTAAAAGAGGAAATCTATTGAACTCCTAGAGCCAGGTCTTATCAGGAAATAATGGGTTCCCTTCTAGGGGTTGCTTTTTTTTTTTTTTTTTTTTGTAAAATACATCTTGGAATTATTTGTATCACGTATTTCTAAGCTGCAGGTCTGCTAAAGCTAGCATTTAAATTTCATCATTTACCTGATTCCAGACTATTTTAAGTCTCCATGTACAGTGCTGCTGCAGCTCTGTCTCTATCAATAGTTGAAGCACTGCTTACTCTGAAGTTGGTGCCAGTGCAACAGATCTATTTGAAAGCGTTTGGAAGATAAGATCCTTGTTAAGAAAAACCAATGTTGGAGTTGGCTCTGATAATTTAGCTGTCTCATGTTAGTCACATTCTTTAGTGAGGAAAATCTCTGTGAACACAGTGATTCAGTAACCATGGGGATAAAAGTAAAGGGGGAGAGATTGAAAACTGTGGGATGGATAACTGGAAAACATGAGTGACTGAGCAGAAGGGACCAAAACTTGTATTGTCTGTGTACTGACATCCAAGCAGAAAGAGGCCCCAGCCACCTATTTAATGTAACCCCATGTTGAACATACATTTCCAAGTGCAAACCCCAACTCTGTTCCCTCGGAAGTCTGGATTTGGAGGGCTGCTTAGGGGAAAAAAAAAGTCTTTTCATTTCTTTTCTCTTACTGCAGTGTTGCACACCATGAAAGAAGAACATGTGTGAAGTTTTGGGGAGGGATTTTATTAAGTCTGGAGCTAAATGGTTTATTCTGGCAGGGGAAGGGAGAACCATGGTCTGCTGCTGAACTGATTATCACTTTTTTAATGACAAACGGAGCCCCTGAATGTCTTTTTCTCTCCAATGGCACAGATGACACTGTGCTGAATACATTAATCATTTATAAGGCTTCTTTGGCACAGTCCTGGAATCCTGAAACACAGGCCCCGGGCTTTGCTGTATGTGGCACTGACTCAAAATCCATTAGAGACTGTTGATGTTCATGATTTATTGTATATGAGCAGGGGGTCGTTCTTGCCAAATAAGTGTCTTTTGTGATTTATAAGTGAAATACACTCTAGCTTCATTTTCTGAGAAAATTCACGGACTAAGTGCATTCAGCATTGCAGGCTCTGGATTAATTGAAAGTGAATCTGTAATGCATTATTATCCTTCCCATTTAAAGCTACCATCCTGTGACTTGGTTACTGTAATGAAAATGGTTGCTCCATGTTCTCAGACCTCAAATACTTCAGCAGTTCTCAAACACAGATTTCTACCCATTTCAAGTGTAGCAAAGCAAATAAGCATGATAAGCAATTAGCTAACCAGGCAGGGACAGAAGAGCTGGTAAACCTATTCTTTTCCTATTTTTCTCCCTGCTAGTGGAAAGCTTTTCTCTCCTGACAGAGTACGCCCTTTGCTTTGATCACCTTCATGAGAATTCATTCCACATATTGAATAGGCTGAACACAATCTTCATCTTCTGATGGAAGAGAGCAGAGAGAGACTTGGCAGCCTGACCCACTATCTGACCTGACCAGCTGTGCCCAGGCTGCATTTTCTAAATCTGAGCCTCTGCCTGGTAGCTGAGAGAATCTGGCCAGAAGCTGTCTGTTCAGTGGAGAACTATTGCTGAGGCTATGGGTCTCCAGGAGCTTCTATCTCTTAAAGTCAGATTTGATTTGCTTTGCCAGGTCTGGGAGCTAAAACCCTTTCTGTAGGAAAGGAACGGAATAAACTCTTTTGAGGTTTAATGACTGTCACTGAATAACCTAGCGCAGATGTTCCCCCAAATTATTTTCTTTTTGCTTATTCTTTTTCTTCGGACTTGTGCCACTCAGTGCAAAAGTTTTTTGGTTTGGTTTTTTTTTTTTCCCATTTAAATGTAGCAGGTACAGGCTCCCTTCATGTTCTCTATAAGGAATCTAGAAAATGACTACAAATGCTTATTTATCTCTAAACCAAACACAGAGTCCTAAGAAGCCTTGCAATGTAGTTCAACTCCTAGGCAGATTTTCTTGCTAATATCTAACCAGACTCCTCCATACTGCAGAACTTCTCATGGTCATACAGGGATCATTAAAATTCTGAGAGTGTGGGACTTCTTTGCTTGTTTGTTTTAGAAAGGAATCATACATGATGTACCTCAGGGTGGAAAAGGATGTTAAAATAAAGAAGAATCCCCCAGCCCTTAATACGTTTTATGTATATGTTGCTCCATTATCTATAGGGGATTTAGCCATGTCTTTTGACTAATCAACCTGACTTTTAAACTAACCACCTCCTGGCAAGTGATGACTTGGATCCAATGTTACATCTCACATATATCAAAGCATTGATAGACTTCGTAATGCCCATTCCTTGAGAGCTTTGAGATGAAGAACCAGGCAGCTGCTGAAGCCGTAGGATTGCCACCTTGTGACCCACCCCGCATCCTTGCAACAGACACATGAATCATCTCACGCTGCAGTCAGCTTTACTTTGAGGCGCTTCTGGGCTCACTTCACCCAGTGGAGAAAATTCATGCACAAAACTCAGCACAAGAGACTCCATATCAAAGGGAAAAATAAACATATATTTGAAGATATTTCTTTTAATTGACATTTGTTTGGTACATTTTTTCATTTCTCTCTTTCTAATCTTGCAAGATACTTTAAAGGATCAGTTTCTCCTCCCATATATCCCTGAGAACTATTCACTGAAATCTTCGTGAGTGCTTCCTCTTCTTCCTGTGATTGCTATCTTTGCATGTTCTTCCTTTATTATTTTTATTTTACCATTTTTTCCAATCTGCTTCAAGGTTTTTGTTTGTTTTTCCCTCAATAGCATTCCTTCTGTGCTTTGGTTTACTCACAAAACACATTTGTAACAATGAAGGACTTCCTGGTGCTCACTTCTGTCTAGATTTCTTCCAGATGAAGATGAGGTACAGATATTTTCTGAGATAGTTATTACATTTTGTTAGATGGATTTTTTTCCTTTGTATCTTTCACAGGAAAGAAAAACATCTCTCCAGAAGCAAAACAACTGCTGCTTTTTCTCAGGACTTAGTGCCTGTGTTAGGGCAGCAGTGACTAGCAGTCCTCCAGCACTCTGGTTTGGGGGTTTATCTTCACTGTGCTTTCCCTCACTAAGGCTAAACCTAGGCTGATGGTTTCTGCCAGCCACAATCCAGATTTCCAGAGTAAAAGTCCCTGCCGTAGCTGCTGTTCTCACTAATTGCACTGGTAAGGATCTGTGGTTTTGTCTACCTGGTGGGGCACTCTTGCCTCCTGGGACAGCCGGCACAGTTGTAAATCCAGTCAGACTTCAGAGCATTCTGAAAAATCTCAAACTTCAGTTATTTGCTTTCCTGTATGAGCAAAAAAAAAAAAAAAAAAAAAACCAGACCAACTCAGCGCCTTAATTAGCTCTTATAGTATTGGAAATCCTCTGAACACTTGGATCTTTCCAGCAACTCTGCAAGAACATTACCCTTTTTGCCTCTGAGGAGGAAAAGAAGTCCTTCCTTCTTTTAGCCCTTTCAAATTATTTTCCTGATCAATATTTGAGCAATTAGTTTTGCAGAGAGGGGGGTAGGGGGAAAAGCCTGCTTGTCTTGTAGACTCCTATGCAATCTATTTTTCTCTTGCTGTCCTGAAGGCTGAGAAAAACATGATGACATCACCCACTTTGCAAAAAGCTGTTCTGCATATCTGCATGTCAAGTAGGATATGGTCTTCCTCTCTGCTCGTGGGGAGCTGCTCCTCTTCATTGTCTCCACTTCTCCCTTGTTTCTGTCCTGCTGGGAGCCCAGTTGCAGCAGTCCCACAGCTCTGGCAGGCTATTTCTCATCTTTCACCTTGTTCCTACTATGTCTTTGCCAATGCAATAATATCACGTTTATCCTTGAAAACATGCAACTCCAATTCAGTAATCTTATTATGCATGCCTCTACATTTGTTGAACAGCTTTTCTCGAGCTGCCCACTGCTCTCTGCTCCTAATCTCTGGATGCATTGCTTAGGGATTGAAAAGGCTGTTCTGTAAGCTCCTTCCTTATTATTGTTGATAGTAGGGACAAAATAAGAATGATAAAAACTCTTGGAGATGTATTCGCTACATCTAGAGCATTCTTCCCCCACATGGGCTTTCTATTCCTGGCCCTCCCTTATGGCATGCAGTTTTCATTCATCTCTAGAAACCCGCCTGAATTAAGCATTCAGCAGAGGAAACCCCTCTCCCTAGTTGTAGGGGTCACGCCTTAGCGATGCCTCCTGCCTCTAGGGCTCCCACTGCAGGGCAGATGTTGACTTTGGCAGTTAAACCTGGATTGCCCATATTTTGCTTGCAGCTCTGAGCTTCATTTTTCTGCTACAGCTGCTGCCTTGGCTGTTCTGCTATATATAGGAGAATATTCCCCTTCATCCAAAGTAAACTTCTGCTTTTGGAGATCTTCAAAAGCAAAGCCTCGATCCAAAGCCTTCCCCATGGGCTCAGGGATTTGCCTCTTTGGTCTGTAGCTTATCGCTGGGTTTCTAGCACAGCACTGTCCTGTGGAGTGCAAACAATCGCTGCTCTATATCAGTTTCATTTCATCCTGTGGCTCCTTTCTGGGCACTTGTCCTTCCAATGAGCTTCTTATGTCTTTTGCCTGGGGAGCCCTAATTCCTACAGTCGGCTCCCTGCAGTGCCTCACCAATGACCTTTCCACAAGATATTGCTGTGCTACCAGGTCCCAGAACTCCACTACAGCCTCCCTAAGCACTCAGTTCAGGGAAAAAATGTTACTCTTGCCAGCTCAGTAATTGTGTCCTTTCATTCGTGTTGGCTTTAAAGAATCTCTGCTACAGGGCTTGCAAGCAAGGAGGTACCACGGCATTGGCTTCTCAGTCTCCCACATCCCTAATGCGACACCTCATGCTATTTTCTGGCGTACATCTGCCAGCAACAAGCTTATTCTAAGCTCTCCAGGTGGGGCCCTCACTTATCAAGGTTGATTCTTTCTCCAGACTTATTACTGGAGCACCATTGGATATAGGCAGACAGCTGCCTGTCACTTGCTGTCTTATTGTTTTGGGTTCAGCAGCTTACAATACAGACCTGTAGGTTTGCAGTCTCTGAAGTGTTTTAAAAAAGGACGGTTAAAATTCTTATGCCTAGTAGTCCTTTTGATGCACGTACCATGAAGTATAGTGTGCATAAACAGATATGTAGGCACATCCTTGGGTTTTTAACTCATCCCTGACTTTCTGCTAGGAGAGCCTGGACCACGTTGTGGTTCTTTGAGCCTGGGTATCCACATCTGCCTGAGAATGCCTGCCTCAGGAGGGTAGTGACAAGCTGCTGTGCTCAGAATGAATTCCTCAGAGGATGTGTGCTGTAGAAGTACAGTCAATGCTATTTTTAAAGCACCAGCTCTCATTTGTACCTTTCAAAAAATCTGTCTGAGATTCATTCGCCTTGCTGCTCAGTGTTCTCCCATCCTCTCAGCTGCTCAGCCTGTGTGCAGATATGATTGAAGGTGCCAACATCAGTCAAAAATGTAGGAAATCTTGCAAGAATGGCAAATCCGTGTTTTGTTCGTCTGTAACTGTGGAGTCTTAGGAATAAAGATTCTGAAGAAAAGTGCTGGGCCTGGGCTGCAGGAAATGCAGTGTGGGGTAATGCTCACAAACTGTGAGTGCAGTTTCAGTTACTGCATGGCAAGCAAAGCCAAGGGCCAGGCGTTGGAACTGGCTGTGCAGAGGTGCTCTACAGCTGTGTGAAAAATCAGTTATTTCATTTTATAAAACATTTTCTTTGTTTAACAGTCTTATGGAATGGGATAAGTGTCCTTGCCATCAGCTTGAGGGAGGGAAAGGGGTGCTTTTAGCTCTTTGTTCCTCTTGATCCTGCAGATCAAGATTTCCTTCTGATTTCTCTCAATGTGAAGCCCCCACAGAGAGGACCAACCCAACGGTACTTTTACAACAGCAGCGTTGCTATTTGTCACTACTAATGGCAAAATATTTATGTCAAAGAAAGTTCACAGCTGATCACTTAGGTCTTACAATAAACACAGTCAGTATGATTTACTCCATGGAGATATCTGGCAGCAACAGAAAAGACTCAGTGTGGCAGTGAATGTGAAGCAAGACACTAATATTAGTTTTGGCCAAAGAATCTACGCATTGTCACCTTTCCTGCACTAAGGCAGAAGGAGATTGGAGATGATGTTACCATGAGCTGCCCCATTTGTTTTCTGAGTCTGGAAGTCTGACTTCAGCAAGGGCTTGTTTGAATGAGAAGCATGGAGTCCTGCTGCTGCCTGAGGGAGCAAAACTGCTTCAAGGTCTGGGTGGTTGAATCAGTACCTTGTAGCTCCAACACCTATGGGCTGGCAAGAGCTCAGAGATCCCTGTCCCACGCCCTATTACTTAGCACTTTCCTGCCTGAGCTGCTTTAGCTTTGGCTCCCTTTATTCTTAGGATCACCTTGCCCTGGGTTCAGTCTCCGAGGCAATATCTGCATTCTCACCTCCTGTTGCTCAGTTACTCTGGACAGCAGAAGCAAATCTTGCAGTAAGCTTCCCCCTAAGTGTGATTGCTTTCTGACTTCTATCTGCTGCCTGAGGTCTCTCCTGTCCCCTTTGCAGCCTGGCACAAGCCAAGCATTGTTTACCAGCAGGAGTTGATGAGGTCTTGTTCTAATTTTTAATGAAAAAATTCTACTCATTCTACAGTAAGTCCATAAGACTTTCAAGCATCTCTACACAAGTACTGTGCCTTTGTATTCACTCTGTGTAGTGTCTACCAAAATGCTAGCATTCAAGATTCCCAGGCACACTTATGTCTAGGTCCTGCAATGCTAGATGCTTCTCTATGGGGTGAAACTTCCATTGAATGTAATGGGAGCAGATGAGTATTATAATGTCTGTGCTCATCAAGCAAAGCTCTCAAAGTGCTTTGAAAAGATGGATTACTTAAGGCCAGGACAAACCTGTGATATATGTATTATCCCCATCTTAAAGTGAAAAGGTGACAAGTGCCCAAGGTGAGAGGAAAAGTGGGGCAGAGCTGAGGGGGACCCTGGTTTCCCAGCACCCTAACACACCATGTGTTCCCATGGCAGAGGGAAGTGTCCAGCTGTCCTGCAGTCTCCTAAAGGAGCCCACTCTGCATAGGAAGGTCCTGAAAAACCTTGATATGTTTAAGGGTTGAGTGGTTACAGAAAAAGTTGGGCTTTCTCCATAAGATCCAAAAGCACAAAGTCTATACATGGACATTTTCTGATGCCATTCTGACTGTGGGAAAGGGATTCTGTTAAACTGTACCATGCAGTAAGAGAGTGCAAATATTAGGCTGTGTATATAATTGTATTGTGAAATGGTATTGTCAAATCCAATACAGTATATATATTTATATGTATATATATTTGAAATTGCCCTTCCAATGGAAGTTCCTTTGTACCCTGGACAAGGAAAATGCTAGTTTTCAGTTACCTCTAAGACCCAACAAGGCCTCTTTGGCAAATATAACAAACAAGTCAAACATCCCTCTGCAGCAGTCATATCTCCTCAGACAAAGCAAGTGCTGCCTTTTTAGCAGCAGGATGTGCAGGACAGCAGCTGGCCAGAACTTGGACTTTTCCTTGCTTTGGGAGCTCCTTCATCACATTTTAGGCAGCAGCCAAGAAGGATTTGGTGTGGCTTACAAGGACTGATGTCTTCAGGGCAATGAGGGTCTTTTTCCCCATAGAATCTCCCAGGCTGTCCCTAGTACTCTCTTCCCAACTCAAGGCTCCAGCACTTCTCCAGCCCCTACAGCTTTCAGTGGATTTTTACAGAGGAGAAATCCTTTGGTCTGCTGCTCTCTGGGAGCAGTTCAGTGTCCCTTCCCCGTCCCATGCCACCTCCAGGTCAACATTCAACCTCTGCATGGCCATGAGACTCACTATTTAGAGAATTCCCCTTTATCCCATTCACAAGTCTCTCCCTGGCACGACATAATCTGTGTGTGGTTTGCTGTTTGCTGAAGTTTGCAGCTATTCTGGTCCAACGATGTCCTGTCTGTGACCGCTCTGTGACATGGCCCCGAGGCACTGGCACTGCAGTGGTGGAGGGTGGCCTCAGCTCACCACCTCACATCCTGCCTACTCTCAAACTCGGGTGTCAATTCAACAAGGGTGATCAGCAGCACAGAACACAAACCCATGCGCCTGTCTGTGCCTGGGTCTCACACTGACAGAACACAACATCCATCAGGCATCCCCGTAATAGGATCAGAAATCTGAAATCATGAGCAAAGGGGGATGTCTCAACCTCACTCCTTAAAATCTTCACGGGGGGATGGGGAGCTTTTACTCCTCATTTGCTAATTTGTGGATTTTGGGCAAATCTGTCTTCTGTAGCATGAAAGTCTTTTTAGAAAAGAATAGAGAAAAAAAGTGTTCTCTCCTCCTGTCAGTGTGCCAAAAGTTTATTAATAATGCATAATAATTATACTTTGCATTTCTTAGCTCCTTTCATCTGAGGATCTTAGTGCTTCACAAACATTAATTAGGTAATCCTCGTGACTGTCTGGTGCAGTAGCTCTTATTATCAATCAACACTTAAATATAACAATGCAGAAATAACAGTAAATATACAAGTCTCTCAGATAGAGGAAAGAGCAAACCTGGCCTGGAAAGGTAAAGTATCTGTAGCTGTGGGAACCACTGCCTGCAGCCGACCTGACTGGCATCATAAAGAATGGGTTTGTTTTCAGGAAAAGTAGTTTTTGTTAGGCTAAAGTAGAGATTAAAAATAAATAAATGCCAATGTTGTAGCAGCAGTTCTCCCTCCCTTTATGGATGTACCTCTCGCTTGCTGCCAGTGAACAGAATTAAACTTGGTTAGTCAACCCGTGGTTATTCTTAGCCTCTAATCTCTGTCAGGTAGAAGTCTGGTGGATCTCAGCAGGTTTTGCAGCATTTAGTTGCGGAGAGCCAAGGCTTTTAGGTTTGTTACCTGTTACTATGAGGAAGGAAGGCACACATAACAGCAGTTCTGTTTTTCAGAGCTCCTGCTCTTTTCTATGGTGTATTAAGAGAGCATCCGTGTAGTAGGTGATGTGGACTCTGTTCCCAGGAATGCTGAAGACCTTTTGGTACCACAAGAGATCTCAGAGGGCTCAGCCCCTGGGTTTGCCTTTTGGAGGAGATGCCAAATGTTATGACTGGCATGTACTTTTGGTTTAGTTTGGCAAAGCTGTGGGCTTGGTGTCTGATTCCAGGGATGCTGGTTCCTATTTATTGCTACTTTGACTCTTCAAGCTAAATTTAAAGAGATGAGGTATAGAGTGTATGATTAATTTCCTTTGCTCATTTCCAAGCCCTGCCCTGACTGAAGCTGTTCTTGTCAAATAGGAGTGTTTTAGGAACAAGACCTTCCTACTGCCCAAGATGCCAGCAGACCCAGCACTGTTTGTATGCTGACAGCAAGTTTCTGTGTGAGGTTCAGGAGAACACAACAGGGCACTTTGTGCTGATAAGAGATACCTCCACTAGACACAAGCTGTGCTGCATTCTAGATTGTGTTGGTTATCAGAGCTCGTTCTGCTAACTGACACATTTGTGTTCTGTCTGTGTTTACACACAGTGTTATTCTATAGGAGTAACTTTAGACTTCCAGCAACCCCAGGGGATGATCTCATTCAATACCTGCAGCCTTGACCAAAGTCAAGTTCAACATATAAATTCTGCCTGCTGAAATGAGACATCCATCATGCTAGACAAATGCATGAGGTCTCACTAAAGTGATGCCTAGCCTCTTGTTCGTCTCTGCTGAATACTGGGGCAGGTATAATTCCATTATTTTTGCATGTTCGTTAAGCTAAAGAACAAATTTACTCAGGTTTCTGGTTATGAATGACCATGAATGAAACCCTCTTGACTTAGTAGTTATTTTTAAAAATGCTCTTAAGAGCTTCTTGTAAAGTGGCTATGAAATACTCCTTAGTTTGCACTAGCTTCTGAGAAACTTGCTTTGTGGTCCAGATAACTTGGGCATGGAGAATACCACTTCCAGGAGTTATAGAGGTAATTTACTGAATTCATAAACTCTTTATAGGAAGTTCTATCTTTTGTTCTGTGTTTATATGCCACTAAGTGCAATACTGTCCTGACTCACAGCTCATGCATGCTACCCCAAAACAAGCCATAAATATGTTTTACAGAGAAAACAAAAACTGTTCTTGAAGGGTATGGGCTTTACTTTCCATAACTGTTAGTCACATAATCAGATTGGCCCTTTTCTTGACAGGTCAGTGCATATCAGTATGACCAAAGGTCCCCCCACATTTAGTGTCCCATCTCAGGAAGTAGGCAGCAATGGATGCTTAGAGAGAGAGTGAGGAACAGAACGCGTTTCTCTTTCTTTGGCAATGAAACATCTTTATTGCTTTGCCCAACAGGGTCTGCACTCTGGGCTTGGTCTAGGCGTAAGCTGTGTTGCTCAGTAAAGCAGAGCTAAGTGAGTGCATCAGTCCCTGTTGGTCCCATTGATTTTGCTTTGAGTGCTCGCAGTGTGTGGGTCAGGCAGATGTCACTATGGAGGACACCATGCAGGGCGTACCTCACCACTGCTGGCACGCTTAAATTGGGATCCCAGTCATTGGTTGGGTTCCAATTGGCTGGGAAGGTTGGTGGGGACTCAGCCTGCCTGCTCATCACAGGTGGTGATCTTCGTATCAGTGAGACAGAAAGTTACTGCTTTGGCTGTCCCTGCTTGATTTACCTAAGCCTGTTCCATCAGAGGTTTTGTTGCTATAAACTAATCCTAAAGCAACTCAGAAGTGACCACCCATGAGCTCTGAGTTGGTTTTGGTAGATGAATTTGTTGCTGATATTTTCCACACAGGTGTAATCTGTGATTTGTGCAGACCCAGGCAAATGTGTGCGTGCACAAAGCAAGATGAACAGTTAGTTTGTACACATATTTGCTGTGATTTAGCATGCAAATCAGACAGTTGGAATATGCAAATGTACCTTGTAGTTTATGCAAGCAATTACCCAATCTACATGTGGAAAAACAGGATAATTGTGTGCAAATTAGATGTATCATTGCACAAGGTGCAGTTGTGTGTCTAAATGGTCAGCAGATTAGATCCTTTCTATCAGTAATACATTAACTTATATCCTAGGGGAAATGAAGTACTGAGCCTCCTCCTAATTTTATTCTCTTTTTCCTTTTCTATCAAGTCCTTAAACAGTTTTGCACCACTTAAACCTGTGCTATCATTTAATCCCTTGTTATTATCTGGAATATTTCCTTTCCTTTGTGTTTTTTTCAGGGGAATGAGCCATAACCCTGGTACATATGCTCTCTCTTCCTACCCATAAAATGATCTTTTGCATCAAAAGGACTTTGCAAACCCCTCTTAAAAGCCTGTTTCATCCAATAAGCATCCTTCACCATTGATCTCCATGCTGCAGTTTTTCTCTGGTGAGTTGGATGAGCCACAGCTTAGCTCAGTGCTCTCAAATTCAGCCTTGTAGCACTGTCCCTCTCTGGTGTGTGTGCTCTCAGCCAGGTAGGTAGGATGAGCAGAAAGCGTCAAGATGAGAGGTAGTGGCCTGTTGGGCAGAGGCTGGATGGTGTTGGTACATCAGAGCATTCCTGCACGAATTCCTGAAGGGCATTTTCTCTCTTGTGCCTCTGAAACAAATCTGCATTGACAGAAAACCTTCACTTTTCCCAAGCTGGTCTTGGTAGAATGTAAATCCCTTGGGCATCACTTCTTCACTCTGTACTTTCAGCCCTAATTCAAGGGGCAAAACAAACACAATCTGCCTTTCTGCCGTTCTGCTGATACAGCATCACTTGTGCTTGTGTTCTTCAGAAGGAATACAGATAAAGCTTAGTTTGGCCAGCTGTCGTCTTTTTGATTTAGTGTCTTAGGTGGTCAACAGCTAATGATTAATCTTAAATGTCACCTCTTTCCCTTTCATACTGATGCTTTAAACTGTTGGGATGTTTCAATACATTTTAAGTAAAATAATGATGTGCTGTGCTAAAGCAGAGAGAGCAAATATGGCAGAGCTCCAGCCTTTGCACCTGTTCTGATGGGCTTTTTTTCCCTTCTCTGAAGTGCTGTATAATTGTCTTCTTCATTAGCAGCCTGCTGAATTCTGGCATGTGAGGGATTAAAAACTCTAATGAATATGGATTATTTCAACCATTTTCTTCTGGGAATCAAATAGAGAATGGAGATTTTTGGAGCTATATGTTGGTACATTAACAAGGAATGTGAGATGCCTTCTCTTGCATTTTTAGACATTTCTTTTAAGATTGAGTATCAGAGCAGAGAGCTGATCCTGCCTTGCTGCCTGGGGCTATGTGATGCTCACGCCCAGCCAGACCCTCCACTGGATCTGCCTAGAGGCAAAGTGAAAACCTTGCTAAGAGTAGGAAACTTCAGCACATGCCAACTTCCAGCACGTGAGTCGTCCCTCTGAAGTCAACAAGTCTTAAGCATCTGCTTAGCATTAAGCTTATAGCAAAGAGGGAGCAAGTTATGGTGCAATTAAAGGCCCCATTTCACTGGGAGATCAGGAGCACCTGCTAGCTAAGTTTCTATGAAAATAAGAATGTTTTCCTCCTTCAGTTAGAATTCTTCAGTGTTTAAGGTTAATGTGTCATCTGCAGCATCTAAGAGGCCTGGAGAAATTTGTGGAACAGCTGTTCAACAATCTGCATTTTAGTTTGCTGTCAGTTTGGACATTTTCTTGCTTCTGCTTGCAGGAATTGGATCCTTTAGATGTAGGAGAAAGACTATAATCGGGACATCAAGTTGGCTGAGTTGTGTTCCTCCTGATGGCAACATCAAGCGAGGTTCTCCTGAAGCCTATCTTACAAACAGGGAAACTGAGACATGCACTGAGATACAAGTAGCTTCCTTAACCCTCAGGTTGGATGTGGAGCAGGGACAGCTGTGTCCCACACCATTCAGTCAGTGCCCAGACCCAGCCCTGCTGGTGTCCACGTCACCATCCCCTGCCCATCCCTCCAGCAATCCCAGCACTGAAGGCACTGGGGACACACGGGTTCTTCCAGCCTGAGCAAGGCCTACAGAGAACATTGAGGTCTTTTTAACCAGATAATAAATCTCTGTCATTAGCTGGCGGCACAGCGATACTGTTCCTCTCCAGGTGAAGAATCACATGGCCATAAAATTCTGTAATATAAACACAGCAGACGTAGTCAGAATCCTATTTGGACAGATTTATGACTTGACTATGGAGCAGCAACCTTGCCTGGGCTTTATGCCACCAGTAATTAATATGCATCCCAGGCTCTGTTTTCCTTCTGGACAGTGTACTCTTGCAAGCTCATGTTTTAGGCTGTAAGCATGAAATTCTGCTGTCCTGGGAAGGCTGTCCTGAAAAGCTATTGCCCTGTAGATTGCATGGAAGTGATAACGAACAGCCAAATTTGGAAGTGCAGCATTTCTCTAGCACACTTAAAGCCTCCAGGTGTCTGGCAATGAATCTTTGTGCAGTGGTTTCCACAAGGGCAGTCAATGTCTGCCACAGGTTCTGCCTGAGCTGAGATTAAGAGGCTGCTGGAGAAACCACGTGTTGTCTGTTGACACTGGAAAGTGCTCTCCAATTCCCTGCCCCATCGTGGGTAATCTGTGTAGGCATTCAGGCACAGCACTTACATACAGAGGAGTTCAGGCATTGCGTGCCCCTTCCCTCTGCTGTAGGTAAAGGTTATGGTATAAAAGATTTATATAAGTAATGACCAGTGACTTAGTGCCATTTGAAACTATTTGTCACCAAGGAGGTGGCAAGGCACGGAGCATATTAAAATCTATCACTTTCAGGATTTGAATGTGAAACGAGTATGGTTGCTGAGCTGGGTTATTTGTTACATCATTAATGGGATTTCTCTGCACTTTACTGTCTCTGTATCATTTAGAAAACACATTTTGGTAGCCCAGCAATCCTAGAAACATAGTTCTTAACAACAAAATCAATATAGTTTCATTAGGCTTAGTGCTTGGTGTGCAATTATGTTATTTTCTCAACAGCAAGCAGCTGTAGTAGCACGGGCATGGAGAACAGCTCAGCTGTGAGCTCGGTGTGGATTGCCTGGATGTGGACATTGGGTTGCAGGAAGCCAGGTCTTGAGTTGAACACACACCAGATTTGCACCAACTCCTCACAGTGGGGTTTCTGTGGGTAAGCAAGTTTAGTCCTCAGATGCGTGTTTGAAGCCATGGAGACTGTGGATGGTGAGGGCTACCTTGTGTTTGTGATTAGAGTTAGTCACTGATGGCTGAATAAAAGGATTCCGTCACAGGCACTCTGTGACCCTCCTGCACAACATCCCAAAATAACCTGGTTGTGTGGCAGTTTCACAGCATACGTATGGCCCTAATTATTTCTTTTTAAAGAAATAGATGAGGTAACAGGACCTGGTTTTCTGATTAATGCCTTCATCCGTATCAGTCAAACGACAATCAGTTGGAAAGGCTGGTTGTGGTGGGATTGTCTGATATCTCCAAGAAGGATTTGGGGGGCTGTATGGGTGTTCCTAAGTCTTTGGAAAGGTGCACGAAGTGTAGGTGTAGCAACAGGCTATTTGTTATGTGAGCTGAATAGCACACTCTGCACTCAAAATGACCTAACTGGTCTAATTATGGAGCTGACAGCCAAATTATAATTGAGATTTCCAAGTGAACACTTCCCCCCCACTGCTGAGGAAAGCATATAGAAGTGCAAACATATCCATTTGCTCCTTTTTAATTTGATTTAATGACACAAGAAGACTTGTGTGGAGTAACATATTTGCATCTAGCATGTCTATGAGTGGTGAAGCTGGAGGTCTTACCTATGGAATCCAACCTAAATGTAGATCAGCAACCTTCTAAATCTCTTCCCACTGCCCCCAGTGTCCTCTTCCCGTTATTTATGCTCAAGGAAGATCCAGGAAGAGGAGCATTCTTAAAATTTCGTGTTCATATAGGTGCGGATCATTCCTGGTTCTCTTACCATTGAAGAGAGATTTGCAATCATCAAGATGATGGATGATAACGGCTCCTGAGCTTTTCTGAGCTAGTCATTGACTCCAAAAGAAGAAGGGATGCAGGAGGATTACCACTAGATAAATCTATCACAGCAGTATTGAGATATTATCACCTGAGTTTGGAATACCCTGAAAGAGCTCAACACCATGGCAATTTTGCATCATTTACACTCTCAGCTCAGAAATATGACTTTTTAGAAAAGGATCACATAAACTGAACTGTTTCAAGAAGGTCTGTCTCTATTATTCATATTCCTAAGCTTCGTATTCCAGCAGAAATACTCGTTTCCCCCAGGGGCACCGTTCATTTATACACCCAAACACATCCACAAATGCAAACACCAATAAAACTCAAAGCGTTCTTAATTAACAGCTTCAGGAGTACCACATCAGGCAGGTAGATATTATCACCAATTTAGAACAAAGTAAACTTAGAAACAGATGCAGCTATTTACCAAAATCTTCCTCAAAGCCAGCAGTAAAAGTGTTTGTTTTTCCAGCATATGCCATGCACTCACCTCTTTAGTTGGAGGGAGCAATCTAGAAGATGTTAAAAATGCTCAACGTAGATGAACAGGCTATAAAACAATGCTAAAAAAGCAGTAAACCAAGGAAATCTTCCTGCTTTTTTTTTTTTGGCTGTATCTCACATGTAAGTCAGAAGAGGTCATAGGGAAGGATCATGTATTGGGCAGTGTTGCACAAAATATGAATCTCTCTCTTTGCAGCATGCAAATCTGATAGAAGCACACTCAGGCAGCTTCTGGCAGAATTCTGATGCTTTTTCCCTCATTCTGCTGCTTTTATTTGCTGATCTTTAGTTCAAGACCTAAAGGGATGGGTGCACCACCGATCCAATCTGCTCGTTCTGAGAATCATAGAATCAGGAAGGTTGGAAAAGACCATTAAGATCATCAAATCCAACCCCAAATCACCCCACCATGCCCGCTAATCATGTCCATCAGTGCCACATCTCTGCAGTTCTTGGGCAGCCCCAGTGATGGTGACCCCACCACCTCCCTGGGCAGCCTGTACCACTGCATCACTGCTCTTTCTGAGAACACCCAGGTGTTTCCATCATCTCCCCTGAGCACAGCCCCGGCTCCTAATGCAGCAAACCTAGGTGTCACCCCTTGTTCTCTGCAGGTCCTGAGCTCCTCAGCCCAGCCCTGTGGCTTTGTCGCAGGATGGGAGCATTGAAATCTGTCCTACAAGAGGAACTCAGCCTTTGTGGGAAGCAGCAAGATGATTCAGGTTGTATTTTCCCTTCTGCAGTAATGCGCAGTGCAGAAAAGAGAGGTGGTAAGAGCAGGAAATGAGCAGGAGAGACATCTGAGCGCAGGACGAGCTTTTTCACTTCTGAAAGCCTGGGGCTGGTTGCCAGCACGGGGCAGGCGGGTGGATCAGGAGACATCAAGTACATGGGGACAGGCTAGGAGCTGGGAAGGTCTATGGGCTGCCTGGGGCTGGTCTGGTTTAGATGCCATCAGCCACAGTCTGTCATTACGTATGAAGCTGCAACACCGAAGCGACTTTAAATCAGCATTATTCACGGTTTCAGACCCACAGAAAATGGGGAGGGGGGGGAAAAATCACGTTATCTATATTTTGACTTGCCTATTATTTTAGACTCTATGTATTTCTGAAATTCCATAAAAACTCCTTTTCAGGAGAGCCAAGCCCTGCCCTGGGCTCAGGGGGGTCGGGCAGTTTGGACACAGCATGGCCACTGCTGCTTCCACTGAGAGCCCAATATGAGATCCCAGCCCTCGAGCATGCACTCGTACATAATTCATTAGTGTGTTTTTTAAAAGACATTTGCTCTGTCTTATGTCAGCCACACGCTTCTGACTGTTGAACTGCTTATTCTTTCACTTAAGCCCTGCCCTTGTTCTGACAAAGGGTTTCTAGTAGTTTATTTTTGATTACTAACAGCCTGGTAGAAAGTTACGCACGCAGATGTTATTTTCCTGGTAACACAGAATTCAGCTGTGGCTTTTTTTTTCCTTTCAGCCTGTCCATCAGGTGGATAAAACTGCTCTTTTTTCCTCCGCTGTCAGATTTTTCAAAGGCTTCTTCAAAGCAGGTGCATAAATTATAGCAAAAGTGAAGTCAGAGAGAGGAAAACTCTTAAGTCTGAAACCTTCTGAGAGGGATTATGGGGACTGGAAAGTATGAGTCATGCCATGGCTCCTTCTTTTAGACACAGCTAATGCTGCTCTGGAGCAGGGCAGAGTCCTCTGGAGGGGCAGCGCATTCTCTCGGCTATGAAACACATTTCTGTGTTTGCCTGCAAAAATCTGATCAGGGTTTGGGAAAATACAAAAAAGAAACAAGTCGGTGAGATGTGCTTATCCTCTGATCTTTCCCTAAAGTCCACTTTCTTGGCTCGATTTCCAATATTTCAGCATTAATAGCTTAGCAGTGTTTAAGTCTGTTTTGGCAGGTTTCTCCCGCCTGCTCTCTATGTATGGCACTTGTACATGGAGCCTGAATGGGAGCTTTGCCCCCAGTGCTCCTGGCTCGGGTGTTTATGGGGCAGCCCCACTGCTCCTCTGAGCCTGGATCTTCGCTGTCCTGCCCTGCACGGTACTGTGTGCAAGTATTGAGCTGTACAGGTATTACAGGGTGCACTAAAGGAGCTGAGAGGCTCGATCAATTCTCATAAAGATCCCAGAGCACAGCAGCATTGATCCTGTGGTTGTGTGTGGGGAAGCGTTGGGGTGCCTGGCACACAGCACATGTGTGTGCTGAACAATGCGCCTGCAGCCAGGAAATCAGCAATGCTCCCCAGGAGGTTGATCTTGCTCTGCTCTATTCCCCTGTCATCCTATTCTTTGTCTTCATGAGTGAGCAAACTGTGTTTCCATTGGGACCTTGTGGGATCCTGGCATGCTGAACCATGGGATTGCAGCTGCTTTTCAATGGGGTGGAGGTGCTCACCCAGCGCTTGCTTTCCTGCTAATCACTGAGTTCTGGTTCCTCACTGGGGCGCATGACTGGTGCCCTGTGTATCGTGGCCAGAAAAGACCAACAGACCCATGATGAATATTAGAAAACTGCTGATGTGAACGCTTTTTGATGCTTTAGGTAGGAACAAACATAATTACAGACAGAAGGACACCATCATTCAGCAATGTCCTTGCAGTGGAGTTTTAGTTTCTGGAGGACTGTACACAGATTTTCGCAGCATCGCAGTTACGGAATGTCTCGTTCTTCAGTTTATTCTCCAAATATAACACATATCCAGAGGGGTATAATTTTTCTGTTAAGTTTGTGACACCATCCTTGTTAGCTTCGTTCCTGATGACTCACTTGTCACAAGGAGAACCTCAGCAGAGGAACAACTAGCAGCGGCTTCCCCCGGTACTCCACGCTGCTGGCACAGGCATGGCCCCAGTGGGTGTCCCAGCAGGAATTTCTGGGATGCTGTGGAGGTGATCCACTTTGGGTCACTGTTTTGTACTTTGTTGCGTCCAAAATTCTCAGTGATCAGGGAGATACTAGTGCTGTTCTGTACCTTCTCTGCCACCTGGCCTGCTCCAAGGCTGCTGGTAGGAGTGTGCAGAGTGATTTCACTTAAAGGAAAAGTGCTGTCTGCCCAGTAGCAGCTTTGTCTGGACACAGCACAAGATCTAAGTGCCAGTTACCTAGAACTCAGGGGGTTTCAAGGCATCCAAGCACACAATGTTGTGTGATGACAGCTCCGTTGTATTTCCATGGACAGCTCCTCCATTCGTGCTCTCTCGCATTTATTTTTCTTCAGCTCTTCTCTCCATCCCCCATTCTGCCATCTCCTTTATGTCAGCATGGCCAGCCCCAGGCCCCTATCACCTGCCCGTGGTGAGGGGGTTCCCCATGACACACAGGCACACACTCCCATAACCCCTGCCTGGTCCCACCTCCACTCAATGCCACCCTCAGGGGGCTGTTCAAAATAGCGTTGCTAAATCTGTGCTGTGTTTTCTGTAATTACATGCTCCTAGAACCACCCTCTTCCTTTCTTATTGATGTATAGATTAGGGAAGAATGTATATATGCTTTCCTTCTTACTGCATAAGATGTAGGCAATGCAAATTTGCACAGACATTCCCTCCCCTCTCCTACTTGTGAGCTGTGTAGGGAGGGACTTGTGCTGAGCTGACTGGGTTTTGGGGGGGGGTATTCTTGCAGCTCTTTTAAGGACAGAAATGCAGCTGGATTGTGTTCAAGGTTGAGATGGATCAATGTAAGGTGAGAGAAGCCTGAACAAAGCACTTTGCACCATGCAGTATGCAAGATGAGAGTTGTTCCTTTTTCGTACCGTCAGTTGAGCTTTCTGTCCTGGTTTTAATTTCTTCCCTCTTTTGCTTCTCTGTCCTCCAGATGCCCATCACCTGGCTCCTTCAGCAGCCACAAACCCCAGCATGCCTCCTGCACTGGGGAGAGTTTCTCTGTGGAGGGCATGCTGCAGCAATACATCTCCCTTTGGTTTTACAGGAGTGAGGAACCTAGTGAGATTTCTGTGTTTTTGACAGAGGACATGGATTTTAAGGAACATATATAGGAGTGTGGTACCAGAGGAGACCCAGGAATATTTCTGACATTGGCTAAGTGTGGATATTTTGAGGAAAGCTGCCCCATGGATGTGTGTGGCAACCCAAGCCCTATCTGGTCACAGAATCATAAAGAATGGAAGAGATCTCTAAGATCACCAAATCCAACCCCATACCCACTAACACCATGCCCACTGCCCACGTTCCTCAGTGCCACATCTCTGTGGCTTTGGGACACCTCCAGGGATGATGACCCCACCACCTCCCTTGGCAGCCTGTGCCAACGCATCGCCACTAATCTTTCCTAATATCCAACCTGAGCAGGGCAGGAGGCAGGACTGACAGGATCTGTCTGCTCTCCTGGGGAGATGCACAGCAGAGGATGCTTCTCTGCATGCTCTCTGCAACTCAACTTCTCCATCCTTAGCAGAGCTCCGGGGATCATAGTGTTCAGGTGCTTATATTTATAACTATTATCAGCAACATGTAAAGTGCAATCCATAATTTTAACCAAAACCTGCAGGCTACCTCCAAAGACAGAGGCTGCTTTATCACTCTGCCTGGCCTTGAGGCTTTGGAGACCCCTGTGTTTGGCTGTGCCTGTTGCCATTCACCTCCATGCAGCTTCCCAGCAGGTGTTGCATTGAGTGGGTTTGTGCTGATTGGTGCCAGGATCGGCGTGAGCACTTGGATAGCTGAAAGCAAATGTTCTTTGGTATCATTTTCAATGAGAAGGTCAAACAGTTAAAGACTATGATGAAAATAATTTTCTGCTAATGCTTAGATCAGCAATACTGAATTCATGTGCCAGAGCAAGTGGAATGATTTCCTTCGTGCTGAGTAATATGGCCATGCAGACTGAGGCTGCTGCACATTGTAAGGCTTTCCTCACTAGATTTGTTCAGGAGATCAGCGTCCAAGCTTGAAGTTAGAGCTCACGGATCATGATTAGTTACACGATGGTGGTGCTTGGGAGGTCTTGCCCTGATTCGGGAGCTGGGTGCTGCACAAACAACCGAAGTCAAGGGATTTTCTATCCCTTTGGAGGGAATGGGAAAGGAAGGGGGATAAAGGCACAGTCCATCCCGTAATGAGTATCGGAAGAACACAAGTTTCACCAAGTCTTCATAAAAGGTGCTGGAAAGGAGAGAAACCTTCTGCATTTCCTGCATTGTGGAGTGGGCTACAGAGGGCTGTAGGCAGTGCTAACCCAGCTGTTAGCATGAGATGGGAACCGCGTTCTGTTCCTGTTGGCACAGAGTGAATCTTTAATAGCAAAAACTCTTTGTGAGGAAAAGATAAATGCTCTCAGCATTGGCGAATTAGTGCATTATCCCCTAGATTAATTACTGTAAAGTGAAATAAGGTGCTCATTATTTATTCAAAGCTTCACTAGGAATCCTTGGTGGATACTGAGCTCAGAGGCCTGACTGAATAGAGGAAAGGACAAAGCCAGCAGCCTGTAAATAACCATGCTTTACCTCTGCACCAGTGAGGAGCTCCAGAGGAAGGGAAGGAAGCAGCTTTCCAGTGTGGAGGGAGGGTCACACATGGGACAGATGGACGCTGTGCAGTGTGGTTCAGGTGCCATGGCAGGTGTGGGTTCAGCCCAAGGCACTGGTTCCTGGGCTGGCCCAGCCTTTGCAGTGTCAAGGGGAGGAACTGCTGGGTTTGGATGTCTGCTGCCTCCTTGTTTGCCTTTCCCTTCCAAGCCTGAGCGTGGCTTTGAAATGCTAATCACAAACTTCACGTGGTCTGTCAAAGGCGGTTTGAGTTATTTTGATGTATTTTTGATGCGCTCTGGAGCTTCACAATGCAAGGCTGAGGCTCACTCAGGAAGGTAGGAAGCGCTGTGCTGGGGCTGACAGCCTGAGGCAGTGCAGGAGGGATGCAGCAGAGAACAGAGCTGCTCAGGACCGGCCCCAAGCTTCAGGAGTGGTGTGTGGAGGCTGCAGAGGTGTTGCCCATCCTTGGGTGTGTGTTGGGTTGCACTGAATGTGGGGAGCAGACAGGGAGCCCTCAGGCTCCTTGGAGTATTTTAGGCATTGGTGTAAGACAAATGAGAAGCGCCGTTCCTTCAGTGGGCTAGGGAAACTGGGTTGTATTGAAAAGAAATGTTATATAAGGGGCTAAAATTAGCAGGGTGGAAAAAGAAGTCTGCTAAATAATCCCGTCTCTCTGTTGACACAAGCAGACTTCCATCAGAAATGAAGGGCTCCTTAACTATACCTCTGCAACGTGTTCCAGAAATGAGCTCGGAGTGCTGCTGAGAGAGTGGCAGGACCAACACTGGCTCTGAGCACAGAGCACAGGTGAAGAGAGTGGATCCTGTCCTGCCCTGTCCCATGGCAAGGAAGGCCTGCCACCACAGCATGCCCAAAGGCAAACAGAACCAGTGGTAGCAGGGGCAGTTTTGGAGGTTGCAGTGTGAAAACTTACCCCTGCATAACCCATGGGTGAGCATACCTTTGGGAGGGAAGCAGACACAGCTGGTGTGGCAGCCTCTCCAGATGAAAAGGGGGGATTAGAGCAGCAAAAAGACAGTGGATAGCAAATCCTCTCCCAAGGAAAGTGAGTATTAGAAATGTGGCATGGGCAGGAGTTCCATGCACAGCCAGTACATGGCTGTGATGCTGTGTGGAAGCTTCCCTGGCACTGTCATCCCTGACAGCAAAACCCATTCACCAACACCCACGTGCTCAGCATAGCGGGATAGAGCCTTTATATATAGGTGAGAAGCATGTGTTGTGCCACTCTGAGCAGAGGGGATGCCTCACACGTGTTCTCCCATCACCTCAACAGGAGCCGAGGGTTCATCACTCCCAAAATGAGGATAACAAAAAGGTCGGGTGTTACCAGAGAGTGAGTGGGGCAGCTCAGGGTTGTGGGGAACCGTCCCAAGAGCCCCAAAAAGGAGCAGGATCCTGGAGCAGGCATCTCCCTGCAGATGTGCCCTGGGAGTGTGGAGGCTGCTGGCAGCAGAGCAGTACAGAGCTCTGCACTTTCCTTCCTGGGGCCCCATGCAGCTGCAGTGAGAGCTGCTGGAAACATTTCCAGCGAAGTCGTTTTCTAACCAAAAACAGTGTTTCAGCAAAATGAAGGGTTTTTTGTTGTTGTTGTTGTTGTTTTTTACTGTCAGTGTTTTGTTTTGTTTTGTTTCTTTTTTTCCCTTAGACCATTTAGATTATTTTGTTCTGAAATGATTTGGAAATGCTTCTGCAGAGATCCATGGGAGCTATAGTCCAGCACCTCATATCCTGCTTAATTCTTCTCTGGGCTCTCAGGACAGAAAGTACCCATGCGATAAAACCCATGTGATTTTATCATGAGACAAAACCATGCAGTTGCTTGAGAAACTTTGATCCAGAAATGGGGTTTATAGAGGGAGTGGCAAAGCTGGCAGTAACTGGGGTTAGATAGGACAGCTTGAGCCAATGCTCCTAGAGCTAAAACTATCAATGACTGCAATTGGAACAATTTTTTGTTCCAGTCTGACAGAGTCCTACAGTAGCCAGTGTCTTACTGTGGCTGAGCTGGATGTGGTATGGAGGTGCCTATTTGTTTACAAGGATAAGTGCTTACAGTACTGCTGGGTTACACTGTGCTCGTCATGGACTTCAATTTCTCTGTCCTCTTTTATCCATTGCTTTCCTGGGAATACTGACAAGCAGAAGGGGGGACTTGCTGACAAGGGTGGGCTGAGCTTTTTCAGCAGGGTCAATCCTGATGCACATAAATCACCAATAAGTGACATATTTGTTTTGAACTTTAAATTCAGACAATGGAAAATGGGATTCTCAGATCAAATAAACATTCTCTTTCCATTGATGGAAAAAAATAAATGTGAGCTGCTTAAATATCCGTGGCACATAATTTATTAATCACAAGAGGATGAAAAGCACAAATGCACTGCGATCTGATGGAAGTATGGCTCTCAGGAGTGCAGAAAAGGCTGGGAGAGGTCAGTACCATAAGAGCTGGATAAAGCAGCAGCTGTTATTTCCAGTTAGGATTCAGAACATGCAAGTGGGGAGCATGCTTTGCATTGGGATGAGTGGGATGCTCTGGTTGACAGTAGTGGGTTTCACTTTTCCGTGCCCTTAATGATTCACTTCTTCTTGATCACATGCATGACAGCAAACACTTCTCCACCAGGTCCTGCCACACTAGGATTCCAAGCCATGGAGCATCATGAATGCAGGAAGAAATGCTTACATGTTCCCCTTTGTGCACTTTGAACCACACTTAAATTTCTATTCCTCTGAATTGAGTGTCTTGGTCATCTTCTTACCAAGATTCTTAGCAAGAGGCTTGTTTTGAAGTGGTTCTTAATGTAGGAACAAAAGATGCATATTGTGCATGTGTATGTAATACCCTTATTCACGGGCACCAGGTGCCTGCTCACAAGTCATAGCATGTGGGCTCTCCTTACTCCCTCGATCTACACAGCAGTTAGGAGCTGTTCCTACAGTGCATGCACACTGCCACTTTGAGCAGCAAGTGCAGATTTATATGGATGTGAGTATTTGACCAGACGTAGGTGAAAGCTGAGTCCAACATTGCAAATGTTTTTGGCAAGGGAATGCAGTGTTATTTCCAGTTTGGAATCATTTTACTTTCTTCTGAGTACATATGCAGCACCTCTGAGAGACTTCGTTGCTCCAAAACTTTTAATTATCATTCCTGTTCTCCCACCCTCTAATGGCTGGGAACCTGAGCTTTTATTTCTGCATCATGGAAAGGCAGGATGGAGAAAGTGTTTTATGCACAGAGCAGGCTCTGAGAAGAAACTAAACTGTAGTCTGTTGAACACATGATCACAAGCATATGAATACACAAAGGAAAGAGCTTAAGAAAAAAATGCAAGTTCTTACAAACCAGGCTTTTCCATTTTCCATGGTACTGACTTCAATCAATTTCTGTTGTTTTGCACCATGTGAAAAATATCACAAAATCCCAGAGAAAACAAAAGCAAAATGAAACCCCAAGTGCCGGACTTTCACTCTGCAGCAAAGTCTCTGCAGATGGAGCTTTCTTTTGGCTTCAGAGAGAAGCAATTTAGATAATAGGTGGGAGGTAGTTTCAAGTGGCCATAAATCTCAGGTTCTTTGATGGTTTTGTGTTCTCAGTTACACTGTAAGGCTTTGCTTTAGTTGAGCTTACAATCAAGATGTGAATTGCAAAGCCCTCTCCAGGCACCTCCTCGCTCTGCTGTTCCAGGTGGAGTCTCTTCAAACAAAGCAGCTCAAACTTTCTGCCATGTGACTTCCCCAACTTCTCTCCCTCCTGTCGTGGAGATGCCAGCTTTGTAGATGCAGTGCTTTTGCAGATTTTCAAAAGCCTCTTGCATCAAATGAGATCAGAGCCCCAGTTTGCAGTTGCCCGCAGAGCAGAAGTGGGACAGGCACAGGGCTTTTTGCCCAGCAGTCAAGTGCCAGCACTGTGCCCGCACCATGAGTCTGCCAGTGGTGCTGCTACCAGGGACCCCACATCCTGCACGGGCACAGGGGGAGGACACAGCATGCCAGGATGCTGTGGGTTCCCCAGGATCAGGTGAAATGTGGGCTCACACCAACATGTCCCAGGCTGGGATGCTTGGCTGTTCAGGAGCCCCTCTGGGCAATGCACTGTGTCCTGGCCATGCCACAGCCCTTACAACAATGGCAGTGTCAGTCACTCTGTCACTGGGGGAACCAGGAGAATACTCTTTGGTACTTAGGAAAATGCAGTTTTTAAATCCTCCCCAGTCAAAAGATGGAGATTGAGGGTTTTTTTTCTGAAACTAGGACTGAAATCCTCTGGCTGTTTGCAAGGTTTGCTCTTGCTGGGAGGGAGCACCGACCTTTTACTGCTGCCCAGCTCTGTGTTCCTTCACAGAGGGTTTCTGCTTTTCTTCATACGCCAGCATTTTCCCCACTCCTCTTCCTTTGCCCCTTTTCACATGTATCCTGCCTCATCTTCTGAGCAACTTCAGATGCAGAATTTCAGAGGAAAAAAAAATTGGCTCTTTCAGTCTGGACATCTCTGTGACCTCAACTTAGTTTAAATAAACAATTGACTTTTAGGGTTTTACTGACAGTGAGAACTGTCTTTCTCTCTGCCAATGCAATTCTTATTCCCACTAGTTTTTCTTCCAAATGTTGACAGGCAGAAAAAGCATTCACTCTGAGCAGACCTGCATTAGCCAGCCCTGAAGCAAAATGGGTTATTTCTTTGCAAATTTGGTGATTTCCATCCAAGCTGGGGTAAAATTTTCTTGAAGGCTTTGCCATGCCCTCATTTTAGAGACAGGGCAATGCAATTCAAAAAGAACCCCCCCTGGTGCCAGTGCGACCCATGAGATCAGCAAGGGTCAACCCCTCTGTTTTCTGTTTCTGAAATGTGCTCTTTTTCTCTCATATTGTTCTTGTTGTGATCTGGGGAAAGGGCTCCCAGATCACCATGTGATGAGTTTCCATGCGTGTGAGGAGACTAAAGGCTGAGAAATGGGGCCAGTGGGGCAGGGGCTGTGTCCATGTTGGAGCAGTGATGCAAAGCAGTGCAAAGGGGCAGCTGGGGGGTTAAATCCTGGCTGCTGCTCTTTGAAGATGGTGAAGGAAATTTCTCCTGTTTCTTTCCAGAGAACCAGGGCTACTCGTTACGCATAGCTAAGTAGAATTTTATCAGAGAAATGCCTAAGTCCTTGGTCAATTTTTCCCATTAACTGGTTCATGTAGTGGTGCCCCACACTTTGATCCGGATCAATCAGGGGAGAGTCAGGATATCAGGAGCAGAACCTGTGTCAGAGGAACGAGCCGTAGGATGGCATTGCTGCTGAGTCCAATGGAATATGTAACCCGGGTGTGCACCCAACCCAGGAGTTTAGGCCAAAATTAAGACGTAAAACAAGAGGTGGAGATCTCAAAAAAGGAATTAAAGCACATCCAAGGCAGCTGGAGACTTTGAAAAGGAATTAAAATGAGATTAGAACAAATTCTAATGAAGGACTGTAGGCTTCAAAACAAAAACAAACAAACAAAAAAAATGGAGTTAGAGGAAATCTGGAAGTTTCCCAAAGAGGTTGGAAGATGTCCTATGGGCAAAGGTGAAACTGCTGGGAGGGGAGCACAAAAAGCGGCACAAAGTTGACAAACAGAGATCAGTCCCTGGTGACACTGAGCCTAGAAGAGCTCCAGGCTGTGAATTTGTTGTGGTTTTCTTCCTGCAAAGCCACAGAGGCCTTGGGGACAAGGTCAGGCTATCTCCTCTTGAGCAGTCACAGGGTTGCAGGGACTGGAAAACAGACGTGGGATTTAACATTAGGGTCTGAAAGTTAAAAAGAGATGAAAAGAAAACCCACCCGCATTCCTGACTTCTCCAGGTACGCACAGGGTCTTTCCCAGGTAACACAGCTTTCAGCCTGGAGGATGCTTGATGGGTTTGGGTTTCAAACTGAGGGCCAGGTGAGGATGTTGCTGCCAGCATGTCCCTTTGCTGCAACTCTCAGTAGGAAAATCTGCACAGAACAGGGGTAGAGCTAAGGAAGAGCAGTAATGTGCTCTGCCCTGAGAAAGCATGGAGAGCTTATAGGCTGCAGGAGGTGGGAGGGATGGTGCTGTTGATTGCTTTTCTCAGGTACAGGATGGGAAAAATCTTTCAGCCAAGCAGATTTCCAAGACATGCACCTTGGGCCATAATACGGTAATTTGTGAAATGCCAAGGATCACTGGGACAAATCTGGGCATGAAACCTCGGTTATTCTGTCTGTCAGGCTATATTTTGATAGAGAGATATTAGTAATTTATTGGACTTTTTTTTTTTTTTTTTTTTTTTTTGGCTAATAATTAGATGTAAGTCTTACACAAAGTCTCTCTATAGAGTGAAATTAAGTGTTGTTATCTTCCAACAAGCAACATCTCCGACTGGCAATACCAGGGCTTTGCAGCAACAAAAACTGGTAGGAGCTTGGCAATTAAAGCCTAAAAATAGCATTTCACTTGAATGCTAGATAAGGGGAAGTGATTAAAGACGGATTAACTAAGCACAGCAAGTGAACAAAGCACTGGATGGCAAGGGTATACCAGGGCTGGTGTGCTCCTGCTGCAGGACAGGGATGAGGCAGTTTTTCCTGGAGCCCTCCTGAAGTGATTGGAGGAAAAGAGATGGAGAAATCTGGGGACTCTTGGCCCCATAGCTCCATGCAGGGTCTTGCAGTCACTACTCCTTCCCCAACCCTGTCTCTGGTTTTCTGTCTGTGCATGTCCCATGCATGACATGCTGGCATGTGGGAGAGTACTGCTGCTCCACAGTTTTTTTTTTTCCCAGGGATTGGTGCTATTGCTTAATCTTTAATCCATCTGATAACTCTCTTTGGAAGAATTGCATTTAGTTGTTTATCAGTTTGTGAGAATTTCCCTTGATGGCTGTTTCAGTTAACTTGCACAGATCTTATCTGCTGTTCTTCTTTCATGCCCCTGTGAAATTTATTAAAACAACAAATATGAGGATGGGAAACTCAACTTGGGAGTCAGCACTGCTGATGTAAGAGAGAGCTCTGGCAACAGAGAGTTGGGATGATTCTAGGATAAGGGGAGATTTGGTTGTTTGTATTTCTGGGTTTCCTGGGTTTCTCATTCCCACCTTTTGGGAACATTTTTGTGCCTCAAGCAGGAGGTGAGGAGCCAGCATGGCCGCTCTGCCACTAGCAGCCCCCTGTCACCCCAAGGCCTGATCTCCTGGCTGGAATCACAGTGGCTTATGAGTACCGAAAGATGTGTTCGATGATGCCTTTGCTTCACACATGGGGTTAAATAAATTATTTTTCTTAAATAATATTTACAGGCCAATAGGTTTTAAGCTCCATCACTAAAACTCAAATTTTTATTGAGCTGGGGCAATGTATGGAGTTTCCATTCCACCCATGTTCCTGGATGCTCTCTGCCTCCTTCCAGCCCATGTTGCCCCTGCACCAAGGAACTGCTGCCTTTCACCCCCTACTGCATTCTAAGCACAGCCCAAGCCTCTGCTGGCCGCACCCTGCTGAGCCCCTTGTGCTCCATTGACAGTGCAGTGCCATAATGGAAGGAGTGGATGGAACAGTCTGAATCGCGGTCTACCTGCCAGAGATGGATTTTTATTTTTCCTTTCAAGTCTGACAGCGCCAGGAAATACCCTTTGTGGCAGCAAATGTCATTGAAAGAATCTCGTTAGCACAGGACAAGACTGAAATGTAGGGTGTTTTTCTAGATTCCATTGAATTCTGGCTGGTGATGCATTTGTGCCAAACCTCATTCGCAGCACCTTTGCCCTAAAACAGGTTCCCAGACTGTTTATCTCAACACTGCATGAGCACAGAGGATCCCTCAGGGGATAAAGGGTGATTCCAGCACTGTGTCTTGGGGAGGGAATGCTCCTCATCTGTGCTTCAGGCAGTTGCTGTTAGCAAAGGGCATTCGCGAGGTTTCCATGGCAGCTGAATCCCGCTGCTGGAGCTGCAAGCTGCGACTGGGGGCACTGCAAAAGCACAAGGAAAACCCAGAGAGTGTTCACATTTGCAGCCTGCAGGGCAATGAGCAGCCCCTGCGTTGTGCCAGCTTCACCCCAGGAGCTCTGGGCAGCAGCGGAACAGGAGGGGCTTCGTGTGGGCATCCGTGTGTGCATATGGAGTGGGAAGGAGTCACAAGCATCCCTCCCTGAGTTATCCACCACCCATTGCACATGTCATGTGTGTGCTGCACAGAAAGCAAAGCAGTTTGTCAGTGCCACTGGCATCTGGTGAGAGCAGAGATGGCGATGAGGAAAGGAAGAACTGAACATGAAACAGGTTTACTGGGGCTGCTGGAATGCTCTTATGCACTCATTAAGCCTGACCCTCCAGCAAATATTTTTCCATCCCCACTGATTGAAGTTCAGATTTTTTCCCCTTTGCAGCCGCATGAGACCTCAGTGCCTGGTTGGGGGGAAGCTCAGCATCAGGCAGGAGCTGGGAAAAGCCCTCTGAGGGCTTTTTGCAGAGGCTGAATCACATTTTTATTACAGGGGTGGACTTTGGGGCACCTTTCAGTGCACACAGCACAGTGTGCTCATGGAGACCTTGCCACTGCAGCGGCTGTGTTTACACACTCTGTGAGTAGCAGCACAAGGATGGATTTAGCAGCATTGCATAAGTGTGGTATTTGCAGACACAGGCGAGATCTTGCGCTGATGTCAAGGAGCAGAGCTCAGCTGGAGGCGGTGCAGATCTCCACCTACTGAGGGTCAGCCCTGGTGCCAAAACTGCAGTGTGTTTTGTTTTCAGAGCACTGGGAGAATATGTCAGGTTGCTTTGTTTTGGTTTTGCACTTGGAGCGCTGAAGTAAACGTTGGCACAAAGCAGCTGTCAGGGTGCTGAGGACTCTGTAGACAGGCTTGATGTCAGCTGATAAAACCCCGAGGCACTTCAGGGGCATTTCTCACTGTGAGGCACTCTGGGCCTACAGACTGTGTTTGGGCAAGAGATGAGGTTTCACCATCGATTTTGGTACAGGCACATGATGGGAAGTTTTCAGAGCATGAGTTGTTTACCTGAGGTCAGTGAGGCTATATAATTCTTGAGACCTACCGCAACGTGCTGTTGCCACAGCAGAGCTCTGTTCTGAAATCCAGCAGCAGCACGTCGTAGCCATGCTACGTTGGGTTAGGGTGCTCTGGACTAAGAGCCCCAGGAGATTGGGTCTTTGGGTCCTGGCATCTCCTAGTGGGCTCCAAGAGGAGCTCAGAGGTCTGGGGGTGCTGTGCATGCATGGGATCAGCCATCTTGGAATGAAAGAATGCCCAAGGAAGTGGTGGAGTCACCATCCCTGGAGATGTTCGGGAAAAAATTAGATGTGGCACTGAGCAATGTGGTTTAATAGGCAAGGTGGTGACAGGTCAACTGCTGAACTAGATGACTATAGTGTTTTTTTTTCCAACCTTACTGATTCTATGATTCTACAATTTTAGCATGTCTCTCATCAGCTCAGAGCCTGGCAGCACTCCTGAATATCACTGTGAGACTCAGCCCTGCTGTAATGCGTGTGAGAAACGGTTATTTCCCTAATAAGTGCATTTCCACCTGTGAGCTCTGGCCTGTTGGCAGGCAGCAGCAGTGGAGAAGCCAAGGACCCAGTGGAGGGCAGCACCCAGGTACATATCATATGCTGTAAAGGGAAGTGGCTGCCTGAGGGCACTTTTCTGGCTCAGAGTCCCTCTGTGCAGCCAAGGTGAGCTGTGAACCCTTGACAGCCTGGAAACAAACCTGCAGCCCAGGAGCTCCCCTGTTCTGCCCTGCACAGTGTTGCTCTACTCTACATGGCCACCCCAGCCATGTCCCCACCTGTGTTTTCTGTGCAGAATTAACAGGTCAAGTCATGTGTTTTACACAGATCTTGGCTCTCAGGAGCAAGCTGTGCAGTACAGCCTTGCTGCCAAGTGCTGGTCTCTTTGCTGCTCAGCAGTGGCACAGGGGGCACGGTGGGCTGGGATGCAGGGAGCACAGTGGTCTGCCCTGGGCTCTGTCATCCTTCACAGAAAACTGCCTGACACTGAGGAGGAAGGCACATTTATCCCAAAACCTGAGCTAGAAGCAATTCGGTGCCTGCATGGAATTTGGATCAATGTTCTACTGTGCTCCCCCAGCACTCACTGCAATAGTCAGTGTTAAAAACATGTCCTTCCTCACACACTGAGGGCTGCCACCAGAGCTGTTTTCCTCTCCTTCCCTTCCTCCTTGCAAAGGGGGAGAGCCCTGTATTTGTGGGGGAGAAGCGGGGTGCTGCAGGTGTCCCGCAGTGGGGAGATGTGCCAGCCCCTTGCCTGCGTGTCCCGTCCTGTGGCGTGCTGCTGGCAGGGCTCAGCACTGTGTCCTCTGGACCAGCTTCTAAAAAGGAATTATTTATGTCTCGTGCATATTTCTGGGCTCGACTGCCAAAAATGGCAAGCGGCATCAGGGCACACTGATAGCGAGGTCGGTGGAGAAGCGGCGGTCGGTGTTGGGCTCATGAGCAGCCCTGGGTAGCTGCTGGCAGCCCTGCTGGGCATGGGAAGGGACTGGGGGCAGCCAGGGGCTGAGCTGCTGGGAATTACTGCAGGATTCAGGGCAGGTTTGCTGTTTCCCTGAAGTAGTTCTTGGGAAGAAAAAAAAAAATCATCTTTTTTTAGATCTCTGTAATGGATAAAAATAGCTAATATGTTATAAGAGAGACAGAGCCATGCCCAAAGATTGGATGTCCTGGTTTGTATCCTGCACCGTCTGACTGCAGTGACTGTCAGATGGCTGCTGAGAGAGAAGAGTTTGACTTTTTTAAAGGAGGGATTCAAAATGTGGAAGCGATTAGGAGTGTTGAAAAAGAGCAGGAGGAAATCTGTAGGGAAACTGGAGAATGCTAGCTTAAAGGTGGTGTTTGTTGAGTTTCTGCAAGCTCAGTGAGCACACAGGAAGCAGAAGAGCAGCATGGGCCATGCTCCTGATCAGGACCAGCCCTGGGCAAGGGGGATGATCTCGCTGGGGTTTTGTTAGGGCAGGACTGTGCCCCAGGAAAAAGGGTTTTACCATCAAAACCACTTCACAAATCTGAAAACTTCGGTTTTATTCATAAACCTCCCAGCAAAGCCACAACATTTCAGTCATGTTTGAATTAAAATGCTTTGTGGGCTGCGTTAATTTTGTCTGAATTCCCCACTGGAACAGCCCAAATGTTTTTGTTTTGTTTAACTTTATATTAAATACAGATATTACATTTAACTATAATTCCTCTATTATATTTAATATTCATATCATGCATATTGATCTTGTTAAAGCACAGCATTTCTGAGTCAACTTTCTCTTGAATTTTGTTCCGTAGGAAATATCAAGCTTGGAGGCTTTTTTCTTCCAAGGCAGAAGGTTTGTGTTGCATAAACCTATAATAACCAGGATTTCCTGCAGATGGAAATTCTGGTTCCTGCCCACATGGCTCAATACTTCAATGGAGAAATTATAGTTAAATATAATATCTGTATTTGTTTATTGCTATGTATGGGTACATGCATGGTTCATTCCCATCACATCCCAGGGGCATACCTGTTGACAGTTATGCCGTTGGATGCCCATGAAATCTAGATTGAAGGACCACGTGAAAAATGCATGGAGGAACACTTCCCTGCCAAAACCACAGGCTGGATCTGTGATCATAAACGTTATCTTTTCACACAATTTCCCCTGAAATACTACTGAACATCAGGATATCATGCACAGCACAGCCCTACGAGTGGAAATACTAATAACCTTCTGATGAGGGAAAATGACATTAGAAAGTGTTTGGCTGGTGCTTCCTCAGGATAATATAATCCAACTGTGCAACCTGTCAACCTGCAGCCTGACCCCTCTGCCACAAATGGAGAGATTCCTCTGATAGATTGGCATTTATCTCGTAATAAAACGTGTCAACATCCAGAGTTTCTAAAGGCTCATATTGCAGAGCTGAAACCTGCTGCAGCATTGATCTCGCACCTGGCAGCCAGCAGCACTGCCAGGGATGCTTGCTGGCCCCGTTCTGCTTCTATTCACTCAAAAATTAAAAAATCCCATTAATTTCCACAGCCCCAGATGATAGACAAAAGTGAGCACTTCTGAAGTGCCACCATAAGTGTGTTGATAATAGTAACAAAGGAAAGCATACCCAAAGCAAAGTGAGAGGAAAGGCAAGCAGCCTGTGCTAGGCATTGCTCCTCCAGCTCAGGGGAGGAGGAGAGCTCTGTGCCGTCCATGACCCAACTGATGTGTCTGCAGGAATGCTGCTATTCCAACTTGGGGCAGTTATGTGCACCCTGTGCCTGAATGCAGCCATAACAGGAAGCAGGAGCTGCAGGTTTCCCCTCTGCTTCCTCACTGATGGCATTTAAATGCCCATCAGAGACATTCTCAGAATAGCCCTCCATCTGAAAGCACAGCTTTGTTGAATTCATCTGGTGAGGCATCAATTAAATTATTTTCTCGTGCTTCTCCTATTCACAAGATGATTAAACATTTCCGGAAGGTGGGGTTCTTTGTTTCCAGATGCTAACAGCATGATGGTGCTGTGTGCTGACACCCTTGGATGCCTCAGCACAGTGAAACAAACTGATTTCGCATTGCTCTAACAAAACTTTTCTTTATTTCTGGTCTCTAAGAAACTCTAAAAGCATGATTTTCTCTCCTCAGTTTGGTGCAGAGCTTGCTGTCCAGCTTCACCTTGCTAGTGGCTGTCTGCACACCTGGTGTCAGGGCCCAGCAGCGTGGTGTCCACACCTGAGACATATCTGTCTTAGGCAATGGTGTGTAGCTTTCATTATTGTCCTTTCCGACATGAATGACCAAATGTAGTTTGCAGTGCTCCAGGACTGTTAAAGGACAGTTTTTTGGGGCTGAGCATTCCACATCTGAGATTTGAGTGGTGATTTTGGTCTCTTCTTAGACATGTGTTCTCTGTACGTTGTATGTGTGGAACACATGGATTTTTGTCTTGAAAAGCAAAGGGAACAGCCTACGAGTGGCCTCATGTCATGGCAAAAATCTGATCTAGTCTGATCAGGAGAAGGAAAAACAGTCCTCATCTGATTGCTGGGGAAAGCAGGGCTCCTCCTAGCAGAGGACACCATTGTCCCTTGTGCTGGGGACATGAAGGGATGCCATCAGATCAGTGCTCCCTCCCTCGGAGGCTCTTTGGTGCTAGAGGTGGATGTACCCCTGGGATGTTGCTGCTCTGAGGAAAGCAGACGGTCTCTAATCCATAAACACATCCATGCACCCAGTTTTGTGCATGTCAGCATATATATGTACATGCCTATGTACGTGCACCCAATCCTTCACCTGACAACTCTTCGGTTAGCTTCACAAGGGGATTTCTGTGTTTAAGTCCCATGGTGATGGAAGTGATTTATCTGATGATCAATTTTAGCTTGCAGTCTGTTACTTGTATTGTGAATTACTGCCACTTTCACTTATTGGGATTATGTCTCCTGTTTAAGTGGTATTACAAGACATCTTTCATTGTCAGAACTCAGTCCTGTAGTTGTTACCTTTAGCACAAAATTTTGGAGACTTCTCTCTTCTTGCTAGAGTGACTGAAAACAGCCCCAACTCATTAGGTGACAAAGAAGTGATAGAATTCATTTGGAGCTGGGATGTGTTCACTTGATTCTGTGGAACACATTTAACCATTACTTGAACAGTTCAGTCTGGATTCTCTCCATTTGTGACTCTCACTGTGTTCCTGGAGATGCATGCAGTGATGTAACCAGCATTCAGTGGAACATGCTCAAGTTCTTTCTTTCCCCCATAAGCTGTTCAGCTCTGTTCTGCTTGAAAAATGAGATTTGACCATACTGCACCAATACTTGCTTCTCGCGATGAGAAGGATGATGCAGAATGGTTTCAAATGTGATCCTGCTCCTGAAGCCATGTCGGGAGCAAGTGCCACAGGATGGAGTCTTTTATTCTTTGATGGGGACTTTGATACCGTTTGAGCACATGGACTGAAGAACTCAGAAAGAACACAGCAGATGTAAATAGGAAAGACAGAAATCCCATCAAAACATAACCATGACAGACAAGCCAGGAGCAGCAATGAGGCTTTATTTACATGCTAATCAAATCAATCCTGCTTTGTCAGCCACGTTATCTGCATTGAAAGGAGCTATAAATACACAGGAGAAGAAAGAAGCCACAGAGCTAATTCTGGTGCATTATTGCTGTTAATAGAAAGGATGTGCACTCTTTACAAGGCCTGATTAAGAGTTTTTGCCCCTGCAATGCATAAACAGCTATGCCTCTAAACCTCAGTGCAGACATCTGCAAAGTGTCTCTTGTTATTTCCTTTTGCCAGCTTTTTGATATAGCACTCTAGTGACAACCTGTGTCATCTTATGTCAGATACAACAGCTTGCTTTGTGTTACTGCTTCTCATTGTGTGAGTTTATCACTTGGTGTAAAATGGCATGACTCCATACTGCAGCTCAAGTGAACGGGAAATCTTTACTTTGTTGGAAATGGGAATCCATTTCCCCTTTCCTCCCTCCTTCCACTTGTAAGCATTTCTGTCAAGAAACAGAAGAATTCAAAAGTACTGGTGGATACAGGGTTTTATAGAAAACTTCAATTATGAAAAAAAAAAAAAAGCAAATAGAATTGGGACAATGTTTAGGTAACATTTTTTTGATGGACAGTGGTAAAATCTTAACTTCTTGGAAATTTTCAGTACTGGAAAAGGAGTATTTCCCATCGCAATATTTCTTGGTATGAAACATCTTCCCGTCTCTTGTGCTGCATCCACTCTTTTCACACTGGCAAAGTAAAAATGATGTAATGCCACTCTCTGAAATGGTAATTTTGTGTTGTCTTTAATGGGATTAAGACTGGCTTTGATCTTGAGGAAAGCTAAGCTACAAGGAAGCAGTGGATGCTGGTGAATAATACAGAAAATTCAAGATATTTTACAAATGTTCATTTAGATTCTATGTTAGTCTGAACAGCAGGAGTAGGGAGAAAATTGCTGCTTTCTTTGAGAACATATATGGTGATTCATTGTGTAGATGTCCTCCAGGGACAGAACAGTATCTGGTTGTTTAAGATCATAAAACTTAGAAACATGCATGGATATCCGTGGCAGATAACTTCGGAATCTATTTCAGCTCTCTTCTCTCTGCATATCAGCAGAAGGTGGATACCTTACAGCTGAGGAGCAGTCTATCAAGCTGTAGCAGAACAAACAGGTTATGCTATTGTGACCATGTATAGATGGACTAGGATTGCAGTGCATGTTGTCTAGTGGTTTGGTTGTGCTTTTCTTAAAGCCTCCCCTGCCAAAACTGTGAGTGTATAGAGGTCTCCGCTTTGTTGACAAGAATGGTTTAAATCATGTTTTCTACCAACAGCAAGGGGACAAGTCATCTTGAAATACTTCCATGCATGCTGTAGGACTTGCAGGCAGATCCATGAGAACTCTCTTTTCCTCATGAGTCCATGGACCAGAGAGCTGCAAACCACTCACTGAAATTTTTGCAAATCAAGACCATGGGTGGAAAGGCAACTGAATTATTCCTTGCCAATTTTACTCACTTTGGCGAGTAAATATTTCCATACCCATGTTTGTGCAGTTGGATCTTCAAGTGCCCATCCTCCTGAGAAGGAAGGCCATCTGCATCCCTGAGACATCTGGCCAATTTTTTTCCTTGCATATCTTCTGTAAAATAAAACTCCAGTAACTTCAGTAGATATCCTCCAAGCCCCTCCTCCTCCAGCTCATCAGCAGACACTTTTTCTCCGCTTGTTCTAAACAAAAATAGGTCAGTTGTAAGTAATTTATTATGCAATGATTTTACTGTATTTTGCCAGACAAAAACCATACAGCTGTAGCAAACTCTGGTTTTGGACAAGTAATGGTTCGTCTCCAAGAGCTGTTTCAGCTCTTCAGATTAGTTGCTCTTGAATAGATTTCAGAGATCTCAAATATTGTTCCTTCTGAAGTGAATAAGCAAGTCAGTGAAGTGGCTCTTTCTTCAGAGGAACAGAAAAGATTGAGTATGACAAAAATATTAAGTAGTAATGGTGATTTACATCCTTAAACTGTCTTCTACCTAAAATACAGTCAAACCTGCAACATTCTGCCCCAGGACCCAGTGTCCAAAGCCAGAGGAAAGGGTAAAGGGTGATGGTCACCCAAACAGCAAGAAGTCTGACTTGGTCTCATTAGTGAGTGCATTGGAAAACCCAGCAGAGCTGTGCTCCATCTTTATCTTATGAACCAATTATAAGTGCAAACATAAGGCCTTGTTTCTAAATTTCCTTCTGTTAGCCAGTAGATTTCAAACACCGGTAGATGGAATTTGGAGAACCCCAGAGGCTTCATTTGCAATGTGCCTCTAAGAATCTGTGTGAAAGCGCCTGCTCTATTCTCTGGTGGCATGACACGGTAGGACAGGTTAGGTGATGTTTCTGCTGTATTCCTTTGTTTGAATTTGAATCACTGTCACTCACAGGCTCCGTTCTCTGTTCTGCGCACAAGTCGTACTCCCTGTGAATAGGGTCAGAGCTTCATTTCTACAGTGATTAATGAACATAGGCAGATGAGACGGCCTCAAATCCAGCCCTGGGAACCAAAGGCTGGGAACCAAACCATTTTTTCTCTTCTCATCTTTTGCTTCACTTGTATGAACCACCTCCGCACCCAGAAACATATTTGCAAAATCTATTTTCAGCCTCACAAGGCAACATGATACATATCAGCTAACATTTGTCAACTGAAAAGGCTCTGATTGGATAAAAATTAAGACCAATCCTTACTGGAAGTAAACCGTGATAGCTCTATAGTCATTCATTTATACCATCTACAGATCCGACACTATTTTTACCACTAAATATTAAGATGCTATTAGCTATGCTAATGTTCATATGCAATTACCCTGACTGCACAGGCAAAGGCTATTTTGTTCTGCAATTGCAGTAATTAAATGTGCATAAATTAGGCACATTTTCATGAAACAGGTTTGTTCAAAATGAAAATTTTCCGACTCTTCATTAATAAAAGCTCAGATGTCTTATTAGGGCTGAGCAATTAATCTGAGACATTATTTTTACTGCGGGCCTTAGGGGGAAAAATACGGTTGCTTTTGGTTTTGCACATTTCTGTTATCTTTCAGTGCTGCAGGTCAACATTTTAATTTGGGAACTCAGTGAGGATCCCCTTGTGGCTGTTCTCCTGTCACTCCAGGGCCATTCCATACGCCATGAGAGCTATTCCCACAACATGAAGCTCCTGAAAAGGTTTGGAGTCCTCTTGGTGGAGCTGAGGGAAGGAAAGGGGAGGACAGCAGGAGAGCAACAGCATCCCTGGGGTGCAAGGGGCTTTCTCTGCTAAGAACAGTGGCTGCCAATGATTGCAGGTCTGCCATTGCAGGTGGCAGCCAAAGAACTGGTGTTTTGCAGAGGATGCATCCTATTTTCCATGGAAAGTGAGTCTTCTGTCCCTTTAGACACCTTATATTCAAGCAGCAGATTGTCAGGCACTCATTAAGTATTTATGCCTTGTTTACATTGTTTAGCAAAGATCCTGGGCAATAACAGGTCATAGGCTTTGTTGATCCAGCAGTAAATTCTATAATCTGCCTTTAACGTTTTGTTGCGTGTGCCTCTCTCTGGAGGTCCTGAGTGCCTTCTGGATAACCAGTCACTTGCTGGAAAACAGAACTGCTCTTTTCATACACAGGCAATAATGCTTCAGGGTATAAATTATAGTCAATAAAAACATGGCTGTAAAATATGCATCATGCTCATCCAGAGTCTGAGGAGTGCTGTTGTATGCTTTAATGTTACGGATAAGATTGCTAAAATTACAGCTGGGTTTTTATCTCTTGCTTTTATCCTGTAATGTACAATCTTGTACTATCTGGTTTTAATGTACATTTTATGGTCAGTTGTTATAGACAGTCCTAGCAATCAGCTTTGTTTTATTTATTGTTTTGCATGTTATTTCCTACTTATTCTCAGTATAGCAAACAGACAATATAGCAAATACATCCACTGTCATTGAACAGGCCATGCAGTACACACAAATGGTCCATCTGCTTGCTCACATAAGGCAGGTTGGCCAGCAGTTTGGGGACATGAGCTGCCCATCTCTAGCAGACAGATGTATCAGGCACAATTTGGGTTTGATGGGAGGGTAATGGACCAGGAGAACTTAAGGCTGCGGTGTCAAAAAGCCTTTGCTTAATGTGCTTCATGTCTGCTGATGTGCACGTGGCAGGCTGGGCTGTGTTCAAGTGGACAAGGAGTCAAGCTTGGGAAACGGCTGATATGAAACATTCTAAAGAAGCAATGATTCTGTAGGAACAGAAAAGTGAGATTCACCTCCAACAGATTTTAGGCTGCTAGTCAGGTTCTTTCTGCCACTCAGTGAATCATTATAATAATATAGTAATAATAGCAATAAATGGTGACCATCACTGGGGGAACATTAACCATTTGTCTGCTGCCTTTATTGCTTCATCTACAAATTCATCATGGTGACAAGCAAAGTCAAGAACACTCTCAAGTCATTAATTTCAGGTTGAGACCATCACTTACCGCTGTATTTTCTTTAAGCAGGAGTCTTTTGCCCTAAATGGTTTTGTGTGTGTGTTTTCCCATGAATTTTCAAAGCTGTTAATGCCCAAGGGATGAGGTGGTGATGTGGAAAATAGTCAGCTCCCATGTGATTTGTTCTCATGATGATGCCACAGGCTTCCTGGTTCATTAGTGATAAAATTAAATTCATGTAAGTCTGGTTTCAAAAAAGCTCTAAGGCTCCTAATTCGTATGCAAATGCCTAACAGCCCATATTTATTAGTCCAAATGGGAATTACTATACTCAATAGTTTGTTGTGTCTTGGCCTACCTATTTGATTTTGGCTGCCTGTAAGCTAGAACGGAGGATGGCAAGGAGGAAACGGGGCACCTAAATTCTGGCAGAGACAGGAACTCGTGTGTAGCATTTTCATTCTATGGAAAACTTCATAATCCTCAGAAAGACTGAAACGTCAGAGGCAGGACCTGGCTGTCTGACCTCCAGTTATTTCAGCTGCTGTCTCTGAGGACTAGCCCCTGTATTTCAGTTTGTGCTGAAGCTGTTGTGAAAAGCTGGAGCCTGGCTGGAGTCAGGAGTCATTTGCAAAAAGGACGTGCTGCTGCAGCAGGGCATCCCGAGAGCCTCTCAGGCACTGTGATTTCCATCTCCTCTCCTTTTCCCCAGTCTTTTTTCTTCTGCAAGGAAGAACAAGGTCAGAAGGACCCAGGATGTTTTCAGTTTTTAGCAGGTCAAGAGGTCGTTGCCCTTTCCATGCAAAGAAGGTTATGGGAGTTACTGGCACAGAGTTGTTTTGTGAAGCTTTAGACTAGAAATAGAAAACTCACAAAGATCTGTTCTGACCCTAGTCTTAGCATGCACACAAAACCATCCAGGTTTTCATTTCTAGTCCAGGAGATGATGATAGAACTATTCTTTTCTTTGTAAAAAAGCCTCTAATGCTGAGTTTGTCTAGAAATTGTTCAAAACAAAGTCACTGTTTGGAGGTCAGGAAGTTTCTCTTTGAGCTCAGTTGGAGGATACAGATCCAGGAATTGTGTGTGTCTTCTGAGCAGGCATTTCTGAACTCGAGTGCGGGAACATGCAACTCCTTGGAACTAACTGACATTTTCCCTTTGAGTCTGCTGTCACAGTATTATTTTCAGAGTCACTGCTTACAGAATATGTAATGGTTCAGAGAAAACATTCTGGCAGCCAGGCAGACTTTGGAAGAGAAGTAATAGGGACAAAGTTCTGATCCTGTTCTTTGTGCAATATTACTGGCCTTAATGAGCAGGTCACTATTCCATCTTGGATGCATCCCTTTGTGGCTGTGTGCACAGGGATTCTGCTCTCTCCGGTGCAGCTCCAAGATCCTGAATCTTCCAAAGTAGAAGGAAACAAGGCTTTGTTTAATGCAAGTCAGAAAAGGAAACTTCTAGTACATAATTGATGTTCTATTTGTATTGTTTGCTTTAGACATTTAAAGCTTGCTAAACTCCCAAGAGAGGAATGTGGTCAGTGACTTTGTCATCTTGTAAAATTTTGACTGTCCCAACAGCCACAAAAGAAATGAACCACAGGCTAACAATGAGATCCCACGAATTTCTAAGGGATACAATGCCCCCTTCTGCTGCCATGGCAGAGAGCACACAACCACAGCGCTGGGTACAAGTGGGTATTTCGGTCACTGGCCAGCCTGTGTTCCTCTGCTGATGTCCTGGGTCTGAGTGCAAGAGCTTTCCTGTCCTGTAACTCTAAACCATGTATGGTATAGATCTGCTCTAGTTGCATATTTCTATGGCAGCTTGTATATATGGTTTGTGGCAGCTCATAGGCAAAACTGATTGTAGCTCATCCCAAAAGTGGCAGAGGGAAGAAGGAATTTATCTTATCACTCCTCGGGGCATGATTTATTTGAGAGAGAAGAAATATGGAGAAGGAAAATCTGCTACTTCCATTTTGAGAAGAGCAGGTTAGAGAGACCATACAGTTCCCTGGCACAGAAGTGTAGAACAAATGATGCACCTTCACATCAGGGAACCAGGGGCTTCAGACACAGGCAATGAGAGACCTAGGGAGGAAGCTCTGCTCTACTCAGACGTAACTGTGAAATGACCAGAAATGGCAAGGAGTTTCCAGTTCCAGTTCTGCTGGTGTCAATCTCTGCCATTTTCATTTCCCATCTTGGATAACATCCTGTACAGCAGGCATGAGATGACGAGCATGGCTAGCAGGGTTTCCAGTAGCCCTGTGGATGCTACATGCTTGTTGGTCATGCCTGTTGGCCAGCAAGCCAACAGGAGACTGGGTTCCCCAGTGAATTTGTTTGCTTCCTACCAACTGTCTCTGAGAGCCTCTGTGGTGCATGGGAGATCCTGGAGAATGATGCTTCCAAGCTGCTCCACTCCAATTCCGTGAAATAGAGTCCAGAAAGGGAGTACTGACTCTGCCTGCAGTGGGATCAAGTCTGGGGAACCATGGGAGGGAAGAGGTGGCACCAATGCGACTGCAAGTTCTCATGGAAAACTCAGTCTGTCTTTTTGAAAGACAAGAAGGAGCTTATGGTCAAGAAGAACTTTAAGATTGATAACCCTGAGTCTTCTATTTTAAAACTTGGGAACAATCTGATGCTCTAGGAATGCTGTCTGGGAAATTCCTGACTAAATATTTTAGATGACTGTTTAGGCTGAAGCTTCTTATGGGAAAGTGTCAGTTTTCTGGACACCCCTCTTTGAAACAAATCTTCTAAAGCCCTTTCCTCACTGAACTTGTAATCTCTCACATATACCCCATAACTCTTGATATTAGGCAGTTTGGCAGTTGTGTTTGTTTTGTACTGGGATTAGCAGGAATTGCAAAAGCTGAGGCTGCAGATATAACCAGCCTTGCATGTGTGTGTCTGCATGTTTGATGGGTGGACTTCAGAGACACTAAAAGACTGTCAAGGCCAAAGGCAGAACATTTTCTCCTCCTGAATACGTTGCAGCAAGTCTGAGGGTGTCCTCAGGGAAATGATTCACCTCTGCTTGCAAACACTTCATCATCCCAAACGCCAGCCAGGGAAATGCCACTGCTGCCCTCCAAGCACCAAGGAGACAAAGTGTGACTTCATGTCTCTAAATGCTCACTTGGCGGCACACTGTGGGATTGCAGAGTGGGATTGGCCTTGCTGAAGTCTTGGACAGATTTCATCATTTCCATTCCCTGTGAGAAAAGGAAGTAAAATCCCATGTCAGCCCCAAGCTGTGCCCTCTGCCCCAGCAGCCCCTAATGGGATTCCCTTCCTCAGGAACTTTGCAGGAGAAAGGGCAAACAAATACCTTGATTAATAATCAACCAAAGCTCTTTGGACCTGTTTCCATGGGGACTGCAGCATAGCTTAGGCTTATCTGCGACGTAGTTAGTGCAGATAATAAAAGCAATGAAGATACTGCAGAGCAGACTTCCAATGAAAACCCGTCTCCGTGGGCGGGTGCACTGTGTCGGGGCTGTTTCCCTCCCTGCTCCTGTCACTTCTGCAAAGGGTGAGCCTGGAGCTGGAAATGGATGGCTAGAAGCGTGCTCTGAAGCTGTATTTTTGAGGCCAGAGCTGGGCCAGTGCAGTAATGAATGATGGAAGGGCGGTCATTAGAAGAATGCTATGCGTAGACAGAAAAGGCAAAAGGTCACAGGGAAGTGAAGTTTTTCGGCTGCTGATGTTGTGCTGTGGTTGCTTATCTGAACGAAGAGGTTCCAGGCTCTGTCATAACATTTGGGATACTTCTGAGATGCTTTAGCCTATGTGTTTTAGGGCTGTAATGGTTAGCCAGCTCACGATAAAAAAATAAGAAAACAGGCAGATAGTTAGGAAGTGTCACTTAAAGCTCTACTAAGCCCCTATATCCTACTTAATGCCTTAAATTGTGCTCTTTGGTAAAGGACTCTGGTACAGCTGAAACGCCATTAAATGAGCAGTAGTATATTTCAATAGAGGTGAGAAGGAATGAGCACAATCTGCAATGATCACTCCAAACGCTCTTGGTTTTAATGCTAGATCTGTGCATTCCAGATGTGTTTTTGTATACCAAATGGAAAATTCTGTCTTCACCTCTGCCTATCATCGATACATTTAGGTTCCATTCATTTTTAGACAATTTATGGGGTAGCACTTGGCTTATGGCTGATTTATGAACTTTTAATACTTGTTCTAGTCTGAACAATGGCGAGCTGAAATAGTTGAGCATGAGTGCCTCGTTTCATTACCTGCTTGAAGAGATAAGCTGATACCACGGAACAGATTTTCCTTCCTAGTCCTCTCCCCTGATCTTTTGAATGGCCAAGTTGATGTCACAAGTGAACAGTGCTGACCATGTGCCCATGGACTACCTTCTGGCATTTCTAAATGAGGGAAATAGATGAAAAAGCAGAAATTCTAACTTTCCAGGCATTTAGATGGCTATCTGTATGAAGAACACACATGAAAAGTGCATTAAGTAGCAGTGTGAGAGGCTTCCCATGTTCTGCAAAGGAGCATCAGAGTAGTAGAGAGAGGTGAGCAGGCTGAAAAGATGCCAACATATTCCTCTCCCTCTTTTGATGAATTAATTTCTCATCACTTTGTGCAAAGGCTGTTGGAGCCCTGCAAGATTCCCAGACCAAATGCTCTCTGAGTATATCAGGAGAATGCTGTTGCATGCTGGCCGATCAGTCAAGTGGCACTCCAGGTCTTTCCCATCATTTCTCCAAGGGTTGTCCCTCCCTCCCACTCCAGCCTGCCTTATTATGAGCCTGGAGGCCATTTTTGTGCAGCAATGTTGGAGCTAAGCTCAGATCATGGCTTCCAGTTCCCAATCCTGTTATACAGGACCCTGCCGTTTTGTGAACAGTGGTCATGTGTAAAAAGCAGGCAAAGCTTAGCAGCTGGAAAAAGGTCATAGAAAGGAACTTCCATTGTAGAGTCACGTATCCTTCACTCTCCACATATTATTTCCATATCTCTTGCAAGATACATGAAAAGTTCAGATGTTGTATACAACATACACTGTACTGAAGATCTTTGGATAAGACCCTAACTTTCCTCTAAAGAGGAAGATCTCTTTGTCTCACCTTCTGTCTTTAGGGTGAGTTGATCATGCCAGCAGCTAACAAGATAATCAGAAGCATCCTATTTCAGGCAGTGTGGCTCTTCATCATCTTTTCCAAGATCAAGTCATTCCTCAAGGTCTGAGGAATGACTTCATGCAATCTATCCATGCCCCTGGCTTCACAGGAGCACCCATATATTTGGAATAAACAAGAGGAAAAATAAACAAAACAAGCTTGTTTTGAGAATGCTGCAAGGATTTCACGTTGTACAGCTCTCAGCACGACTGGAGCTCATATTTGGTTGAGGGGTTAGGGGAGTTATGGAAACATGACAGCAATAAACTCCATCACACATGCCCCAAGCTTACATCTTTACAAGTTATTCCTGCTTTCTTCAATGTATGAGGAGACCCAAAGCTGGAAGAAACAATGTGTTTACTTTGAAAATGGATGCTAACCACCAAGAGCAGCTGGCTTTGGCAGTCAAGATAATAATAAGTTCGAGTGCTAGATTATTTACAGCATTTGGCTCTGAAACAGTGATGAATACAATATGAATACTTAGGGTAGGCTCTGTTGAAGCACTGGCACTGACTGCTGCTTGTTAGGAGAGGAGAAGAATACAATGTGCAACAAGTAAACAAGGCAAATCAATATACTGCATAGGATAAAATGTTCTCATCCTGCTCTAAGAGTCCATGCAAAATAAGTGTCTTTTTCTGCTTAGGATTAATAGCATTATTCTTGGCTAATTATTCTGGATATTTCCTTCCTCTTTTTTTAGCTTTCTCAGAGAAAGGAAAGGAATCTTTATCTGTGTGAAATGTTTTCATTTGAGTCTTGGCTTTTTCAGGTATTCATTTTCTACTCCCACACTTCTATAGTTCTTGTGTCATTAAATGAAATAATGAAGCCAGCATGGCTTGTTATCTAACAATGATTTAAGGTCTGACTCTAACCTCACTGTTACACCATTTTGCCCTACCCTTTTCGTATTTACTGCACTGGTTTCATGGAAATGATCAGAAATTCACTTCAGATCTTATCCCAGGCTGGTATTAAGTTGCTTTCAGCTACACTGAATGGCTGAGCCCTTAGCCAGTTCCAGTATCCAGATATTCTTACATATCTCTTGTATACTTGTCCAAAATGATCTATTCAAATTTGGACTACGATTTTTCCCACAAGACTTCCAGCATTCCTACTTTTCTAACACGGTTCTGAAAAGCTTTGAGAAGAATGTCTATTAAATGTAGTGATTCAACCCAGATCAGTTAGATATAAGGGACAAAGAAATTTAGAGTATAACAGTCATCATTGTCTCCCACCCCCTTCCTCCTTGAACATTTTCCAAACATCAGCAAGCTTTTGATTTATTTAGGAGAGACTAACTTATAGCTAGGTTTATTACTTGATCCATGGACAAGGAGTATGGAACAGTGCCAAAGGACTTAAGTCTCAAGCTATGGTTGTTTTTTGCCTATGTCTAGATTACTCTGTAACTCTATACTACTGGAGGATAAAGTTCCCTTTTTTGTCAAACTGGGATTTTTCAAGTCTATTTTTTTTTCTGCAGTGTTTTGGGATCAGAAATGAAAAGTGCTGAATAAGTCATTGGTTGTTGTCTAACTAGAAGCATTTTAACAGCTTGTTCTTCCAACTTTATAAATAAGTTTGGAGGAGAGGACTGAGGATCCTAAAGTGCTAAATCAGTCAGTGCTGTTAGCCCAGCACATACAGCCTGCATGGAGTCCCCATCAGGCTCTCAGGCAGGATGACTATTGAAACGTTGTGTAGATATGGAAAAATATAGGCTTGAAAAATATGCGTGTGGTAAGTTAATCTGGACCTACAAATTTATTCACGATGCAAGTCATGCTCTGTGGGAAGGAGAAGTCAGAAATATCAGCGTTCAGTCAACTTTCTTGGCAGGAGAGTGGCTCTGGTGGGAAAAATCACCATATCGCAGAGGCTCTGAGCATACCAAACCCCAACAGCCCCTTGCAGCATTTATCTGCAGCCTTATGGATGTCTGCTGCTAAGCACAGTCACGAATGTGACAAGTTTCCTTGAGTTGTTTGGCCAAGGAGAGAATTGCCCAGGCTGTAACGGGTGAGGAACCCAGAAGAGGGCATGGGGAAGGATGGGACATTCTAAGGGCTGTCTGAGAGCCCAAAACCATACCCAGCTCCAGATGTGCTTTAGGTTTGTAGGATCTTTTTTTCTTTGAGCCCTTCCAGTTTTGTAACTCAGCACTTTGCTCTGAGTTTATCCTGCAAAATGTTTGAAGTAAAAGCTCAGATGGATCTGCCAGACACAAAATGCCCTGCTTTCTTTGAAGCAGTAAAGGTAGATAAAACTGAGTTGCAAACCATTGTGGTGTTTGTAAAATAAGTCAGGCCTGAGGACCTGAGGGTAAGATGCATCTTGTTAGGTGTCTTGAGAGAGGATGTAAATATAAAGGATCAGGTTTGGGTGGGAGTAAAGAGGAGTAAATTACTCTTGCTGAATAGAAAAATTTGGGACCTTCTGGCAAGGATTTGGCAGCGAGGCAACGATCTGACCAAACACCATAAAAACACACAGGAAGTACTGAGCTGGAGGTTGTTCCTTGAAGTCTGAATTCTGAACAGATCGGTGTCATAAATATGTGTTGTAAATATTCTGCACTCCTGGGTCAGGTCTTCTCACCGCAATCTATCAGATGGCGTTATGTGGAGTCTGCTGATGAATTTTTGTCTCACACTCAAGAATTTTAGCAAACTCAGATTTCTGCAAATAAGAACCTGTCTTTTTCTACTTCTTAACATAACTTCTGGTTAAGTTCAGTTCAAGATGGGGATTTGGAATAGGTGTTGTTTTCAGCAGGCTGATGGAGTGGGAGGGGCCAGTGAAGTGCAGAAGTTTCACCTGTACTTAAGAAATTCAGTGTGAGTGGTTTGTCCTCTACTCCTCCAGCAGCTGAGACTTTGTGCAGCAACTGCACACCAATGGGAAACCACAGTCCAACCTTTCAAAATGTGCCTGTTTTCATAAAGTCTTTCTATTTTATTCTAAGGCATTGTTTAGTCATATGTTTTCATAGCTCCAGGTTAGCATCTACTACCAGCTACAGAAATCATATGTTCTCGTTTATCATCAAATAGTGTTGCAATATTGATGTATCATTACTGTGTCAATGCAGTACTATGAAAACTCATTTTTTTAGTGAACACTGGGGCTCATACTTCTTTAAGATATCCTGGTTGCTTCTGTGTTGTGCAAGGTTTTGCCAGACATCTTTGCAGCTGTTGCAACCAGAGGAAGATTCCTCCTTGCCTTTTCTTTACATCTGCCCATGAGGCCAATGATGCAAGAGCACAAGTCAGGACCTGGCATTGGTGTTTTTCCCTACTCCCATCAGGAATTCATTTTTGTATGCATCTTTTCAAAGTTAATTCCTGCCTGAACGTAAAACCCCACTTCAGCACAAACACTTGCCCTGTGTAGGCAGGTGGAGGTTCCTCCAGCCTTCCCTTGCCTTCCTGCATCAGGCCTAACCAGCTTCTTTAGCAAACACACAAATTTTCCTTTCTCATGCCCTGCTGCACTCCCTGTGCTGCTAAAGTTGTTGTCCCTCATTTCCAACTCTTGCTTTGTAAGCAAGCTCTCTGCATGTGGTTTCTCCAACAGTTAAGACCTTGTGGTTTTACCCTATTTAATTGCTGTAAAGTCAGTGAGAATGGGAGTTCTGATTAACATGGAAGCTGCTGGCCAGGATCGCAAAGGCTGCGCGCTCAGCTGGGTGACATTTCTGGGTCTGTCTGCTTCTATGTATGGAACAGGATAAATTTTTCATGCTGTATTCTGTCCAAGGAAAGGATGAAGATGGGCAGCCCTGTCATCTGTGAGGAAGAGACTGGTGGCCTCCATTGCTCGGCCTCTGTAAGCAGCAGGAATGGAAACTGGGAGGGTATGGATTGGGGTCAAAGAGAAGAGAGAGCGCTTTCTTCAGGAGCACTTCTTACCATGGAAAGAAAGGATGGAAAGGAAAAAGAAAATCGTGGGCAGCAGGTGGGAAGGAAGGTGTTGGGGAAGCCTGGGCGTGGGAGGGAAGAAGGCTAGTGAGAGAAAGAGCCTCAGAGCAAGAGGGAGGTTATCTTGGGTTGCAATGGTACAGGAGTGGCTTAACTGAGTCACAGATGTTGTCTCTGTTTTGATATTTAAGTAATTGGCTGGTTCAGACACTGCTCCATAAGCAGGTGGCAAATACACATTCCCTGAAGTCAAAGCACAAAAGTCAGGCTTAACATTTTCTCCTCTCGAGAATATTAAAGACCAAAGACCTAGAAATGCTAAATGTTTTGGAGTAAAATCACTTACTAAGTGACGTTTATAATTACTCTCACTTTTTATTCCACCTGTACTGGAAAAGCCATGTATGTAAAGGTGTTCAGGATATTCCACTTTGGATTATATTATCATGTTCTCTAATTTTCTTTATTAAGATACTTCTTAGGTGCTGAATGAAGCAGAATTTGGAGTTTTTGTTTCTTTTCTTAACAGTCTCATGTAGGATTTAACAAAGACTAATATTCTTTCTTAAACCAGAATGTAAGATAATACAGATGAAGTATAATTTTCTGTTTAATCCTGTAAGTTCTTGCATAAAATTCTCCACAAACTTTTTATTAACATGTGCAGGTACTTAATATAACACCTGCAGGAACTGAATTGATTTCTTCTTTTGTCCCTATGAATTTCTAAGAGTCTTTTGTAGGGGGAGGCATGGGGCAGTGTGTCACAGGAATGGATTCAAATGGAACTGTATAGTCCTGAGGCTCATGCTCCCCTTAAATGACTGCTCACACCGACAGAAAGAGCTGAGAAGTGCTTGGGGACATCCTGTTCCTACAGGAGCTTGCAAGCTGCCCAGTAGCATGGAGTGGCCTCCCAAACTCTTCACATCTGTGGGACCCTTGCAGAGAACTAAGGCACATTTGGAGGAATGACAGCCAGCCTTACATCAGTCCTGACTAGGAAACCCACTTTTCCCTGGCATAACATTTTTCCAACAAGCTTGTGCAGCTGCACAGGGAGTATGAGACAAGAGTGCTGGTGCCAGAGGGATGCAATATCACAGGGCCTCCCCAAATCCTCCTCATGTTAGAAATGTTTCACAGAACCGTGTCAGTTCCGATGAAGTGTTTCCTGGGAAATGTCAAATCATTTTGACTTTCTCATTTAGTTTCACTAACATCAAAGGTGTTTCATTTTGCTAAGGTAAAAATGTTTCCCTTTGATTTGATCATTTCAATTTGTGTCATTTAGGCTTTTGAGTTAGATGGAAATAAGTACTTTAAAACTTGAATTTATAAGGATGTAAGGTACATACGCTACTCAGTACTTCATAGTGGGTTGTGACTTTGCAGTTTTAACGAAGTTTGATCATAATTCATCAAAGTGAAACATTCCCACATTATCAAAGCATGTTATCTCACGTTCACTTTTTTGAAACTCCAAAGAAAACATTAAAATGATGGCTCTAGGTCATCAAAAGTTTCCACAGAACATTTTTTTTCTGATTAGCTTTTCTAAAGTAGAGAGAGATCTGACATAACTGGTGTGTCTGGAGAACTGCACGAAGTCGGAGATTCGGAAGTATCAGTGGGATAGATCTGATGGCTGCAGTTTGTTCCAGTTTCCCCATCAGAAGATCAGGAGTGCCTTTTCGGGGGTTTAGTGGAGCTTACCAGCAAGTACAGGAAAATGGCAACTGCTCACCTGGGGTTCTGCAGCTGTGCCTTAAACTCCGGGTAGGAGTTTTCAAAAAAAAAGAATCACTAAAATAACAAAAACAATGGGCAGTTTTTATCTTATGCTATCAGGGTCTCTGACTGCAGAGTATCCCCCAGTTTTTACCTCTCTGTGGGATACACGAGTTCTCTGGGCTTTGCCAGTGAAAAATTGGATTTCAGGAGTTTCCTGGAATTTACAGATTTAACTCTGCAACTGGAAGGATCTGAGTGCAAGTGGTGCTGAGGGGCTGTTCATCTCCTTCCCTCAGACATGCAGAGCATTGTTAAAGAAGGCAGAGTAAATGTACTTGTTCATATGGTTAACAATTAATAATTAAATCCCTCCCAGTTGCAGCTGTAATGTAATCATCGTGTGCGTTTACTGCTTGGTTTCAGCTCATTGCTAACTGATGATTCTCAGGTTAGTTCTCCAGTGTGCCAACCTTATCTCCTGTCTGAAGGAAATTATTAATAAATTCTTATATATCTCAGGGAATTCATTCCAGTTTTATATTTTTTGTAAGAGTATATGTACTCTTTCATTCTCCCCTCAAGGCCCTTCAGCCTTATCTAAACAAAACATCCCTGTTGTCATACCAACAATGTAAATTTATGTTCAGATATCTTTCTTGGTTTTCTTCTTATTTTGTTTGTAACTCAACCCATATCACTTCAGAACATAAATTCCTACAAAACAGGACAATGTTATCCCACCACATATCAAAATTATTCTTTTCATGAGATGGTTTTTAAGGAAATGAATAATTCTTTGGCTGCCAGGGCTCAAGTTGTGAGAAGGCTTTAAAAAAGTTGTGAATCTTTGCTTTTGGTGACAGCAAGGACCTGGCAAGAGGTTCCTGAATTGCTTTCTTCCAGAGCAACTTAGGCTCTGGTCAGCTGTTCCCAAAAGGTCAATAGGAGAAATCAGTTGCACAGGTTGATTGCATTCATGGTCCAGAAACATGTAAAACCAGAGGGATAAAAAAAAATTAGTGTGCATTTGCTAAGGGGACACAGTTGGGTTTTGGAGTCGTCTATGCAGACCACTGAGGCAACAGAGTAAAAGGATATAGTTGTTATCACCGATCTTTTCTGTTAAATGATGCAACACCTATTCTAATGGGAGGCCAAGGGGTACTCTGGGCTTGACCAGACAGATGAGCATTGAGGACATGAGGACTCTGCTCTCAGCCAAAGTGGAAATACAGGTTACAGAATACTCAGAAAGAAACAGGCAATCAAGAGTAATGGCTCCTTTATTAATAGGACATTGATAAAGTCACTTAACCCCTGGGCGACACAGTGTCATCAATAGAACTGGGGCAATGGCCAATTTATCTCAGCCACAGAGGCTGCTTGGTGATGCAAAATGCTAGAGGTGAAAGGTAGGGCATGGACATGAGGAATCAACAGGGTGGAAGCTTCCAGAGGAAAACTCACCTCTTCAAAACAGTATTAACAGAATGGCATACTCAGCTTGCTTATATGAACGGGATGAAATTCAGTATCCACTGTTTGGGGCTATACTTTCAGACAACATATTTTTAACCTCCACTCTGTGGCTTGCCTGCTTGCACAGTGCAGATTCAACAGTGGCACAAATACAAAAAAACCACAGCACTGAAGATAGCATTGCAGGTTCCAATCTTGCATCACAGTGTACTTTGCTAGGTCTCCTTAAAGCCAATAAGAGCTTCTTTTATTCTTGATATTAGCTGTACTAGCCAACCTTATGGCAGACTGGGGCTTCAGGAAGTATATATTTGTCTTTCCCTCTGGAAGAAGTCTCTGTTCATTCTACCATATGTAGCAGAGGTTAATTGATCATATTCCTATTATGTATACATGCATTGCTAGTAGTATGACACTACCTCTACAGAAAAGGATTTCCAGTGTGGGAGGAAGACAACGTAGTTTTGTTGCTCTGTATGAATTCATGTCTCCTGGCCTGCTTTATTCAGCAAGATTTGTTTTTGCTTCCAAGAAGTCTGTTAAATGGTTCTTGGCAGATGTGCGTAAAGAAAATGCATCCATTTGGACATGACTGTCATTGCATGTTTGCAGGGTGCTAATTACAGCCAGTGCCTTGCAGATCCTGTTGCTAATTAAAGTGATTTCGGTGTATCTGTTGGTCATTAGCATAACCAAGTCCAGCTGACAGGCACAGTCCAGCTGAGGCTGCAGCAAAGAGAACACAGACCAAAAGTAGGCTACATTGAAATAGAGAAGGGTGAAACACTTCATTGTAAGCCAGAGTAAGCTGCAGACAACAGTGACCAAATTTTTTCAATAGATCGTGAACAACAGCAGAGAGAAGTAGTACTCAAGTAGCATTGGATGGGGAGCAGATGGGCACAAGAATGCTGCAGCAGCTGAGGGAAGAGGAGAGCACAGGTGCCCAGTATATAGGAGGAGCTTCTGCAGCACGTCTGGAGGCTGCAGGTTTCTAGGCCAGCACTTGGTACAGGAAGGTCCAGCCACGTCTGCCTGGGCTCGTATCACTGCCTTTGGATGGGTTAAGCATGAGGGCTTAAGCATGAGGTTTAAGGAAAAGTGCTGGTCTAGGCACTGCTGAAAGCTGACCAGGAGCCATTCCCTGGGTTATCTGCCCCAGGCAGTTGTAAACGGGTGCACCTCCTGGTAAATCTCAGAATAACAGTTCCTGACATTTCACGTACTACAGATTACAGTTGGCCTCACTGTGGTACCCTAGGATAATCATCTCCTGCAGGTTGAGTGTTAGAAACTGCCTGTAGTCAGAGTATCTCAACTCTGAGTGCTTCCAGCATGTCCAACCTTCCTGGCCCAGCAGGCTCTGCTACCCTTGCCAGGCTCAGCACCAGGATTTGTACATAATGTGGACCCTAGCCAGCGCTGAAGCACCTTACAAAACAATGCAAAACTCAACTATTGATTTACAATTAAGGTTGATCCAGCAGAAAATTAGGTTTTGTTCACATTTATTCTTCCAGGCTGTACTGTCTGCTCCTGGCTGAGGCAGAGGCACTGCTGACAACATAGGCTGGCTCACAAACTCTGTGGCTGTTCCAAGACACAACTCTTTTGGCTGGAAGTTAGCAGAAGGATTAATATGACAATGGATGCTTCCTTAAATTGTACTTCTCCGAACTGGATTTGGGTGTGTTTTTGGATATATCCCAGCATGCTGAAAATTCTCCAGCACCGGTCCTCCTGGTGTCTGCTGGGTAGGAAATGAAGTGGCCTCCAGGATGGGCTGGGCAGAAGCCAGACTGACTTGGTTACACACACTGAATGCTGAGGTTTTGGAAACACAAAAAAATGGATAAATGTTTGCTTTTCATTTTTGTAAGAATGAAAAATCTCAGGTTTTCAGAAGCTGAACCGTTTCTCTTCCTACCTCTCCCTCATCCAATTTTCTTCCTCTCTTTCCTTCTCTTTTCCTTCTCTTTTCCATTTTTCATCCTTTCATCCCTTTTGACTTTGTTTCCTCCTTATTTTTTTATGTGGAAATACAAGGGATTTGTTCAGTGAAATTTGAAAACATATCAAGAACTGCATGTGCTTTATAGATGTTATCATAAAGACACTATCGCTATGACAGTGTGCTGGAGAGATGAAAACATGAGTGCCATTTCAGCATCTTCCATAGCATGACTCAGAGAGATTGATAGTTATCCTCCTGCAATTAGAATTTTTATTAGCACTGCCGGCGGCCCTTGGCATGCTGTGAATGGATGCCATTTTCTTGGAGTGTTTAGTCTTTCATAATGCTTCAGAGAAAATAAAGATGGACTGGATTCACTCACCACATAATGCTGAGGGGAAAATCACATTTTATGCCACCTGAGGCTGAGTTTTCAAGCTCCAGACAGCAGGCACAAAGCACGTTAGGTACCCGCCCGGAGCAAAGCTCGGCAGAAGCTCTCATCCCCAACGCTCCCCAGCTCAGCAGCTGGGCCAGACTCTTTTGCCCTCCCCATGGCTGATGATTCCTCCTCTCAGCTCACTCCAATGCTCATGCCCAGCCATCTGTGTCAAAACCATTTCATTCCCTAAGGGAATTCGACCTTGTCTACTTTTTCTTTTCTTTGAGGCAAACAAAGAACCTGGGTTGAACTGATGAGGGTTAAAGCAGCCACGGCACTCTTCTGCAGTATGCTTTTTGTAGTCAATTTCAAGAAAATCCTGCTATCACAAAAAGCAATTCCATTTTTGCCCTTTCCATAATATTCATATTACTGAATCAGGGTGAGTGTGCTAGAGACAAAGGGCAAAATGGAATATATGTTCTCTTTTGAGATTTCCAACAAAGCTTTATGGTCTTTGAAATTCCACTGCTGAGTAAGGCTGCTCAGTGCAACCTCACATGCATTGCTGGGAAACAGGTGCAGTGGTTTGGCAAAAAACATCCTCCCAGAGCTCACACTGGCCTGGGGAGCACCATAGGGTGTTCTCCATGCCAGCCTGGGGACCAAGCCTTCTTGATGAGGCTTCCTGATCTCTTCACAAACACCAGCAGCTCTGGAGTTGGAAACAGGGCTCTGAGCACACAGTGAGCATTTCAGCCACATCAAAACTACCATCAGGAAACACTTCTCTACAGAAAGGGTTGTTAAGCACTGGAATAGGCTCCCCAGGGAGGTGGTTGAGTCACCATCTCTGGATGTGTTTAAAAACCATTTGGATGTGGTGCTCAGGGACATGATTTAGTGGAAGGTCGTTAGTTATGGCAGTATGGTTAGGTCCTGGTTGGACTCGATGATCTTTAAGGTCTTTTCCAACGTGAGTGATTCTATAATTCTATGATCAGGCAGACACTGCACCCCTAGTGGGATCTGTGCTGCAGCTTCATCAGTACCCGCAGGGTGGGCTTGTCAGCTTGGCTGCCTGTAGCTGCACGAAGATCTGCCCCACGGTGCCCACGCCCATTCTGAGAGTGGGAGGCAGGCTTCTAAATCCAGCAGGCACTTGTGAGCATCACAGCCGGCTGCGGGGCAGGGCTCTGCAGGGTCTGTGCCCCCTGAGATATGGGTGCTACATGGAGATGGCAAATGGACACGCTGGGCAGTGACACTCCTGGAGATCTTGCAATGTGTCCAGCAAACCAGCCAGAATGGAGCATGCAGACAAGCCACTTGTGTTTCAAAATAGGCCCCGTTTTTCCTTTGAAAACCCACAATATGCAGGTTTATTTTCTGCAACTCTTCCAGGCAGGTTACCCCAACTGTTGGCAAACGGCTGGGTTGGGGTTGCCATGGATACACTCCGCACTGATTCACATGAAACACATCATTGCATTATCCCAGGAGTGGTGAAAGCCTTTCACAGCTGATAATTTTTAAGAGAATGATTCATCGCTAAATATATCATGGCAGCTTGGCATTGTTTGCTCTTCCTTGGAAGCATCATCTGGAAATAGGCAGCTCTTGGGATGCTCCCGAAGTTGAGAGTAAAGCTGTGAGAAAGATGTCTGCAGGAGCACGCCATGGTGCTTAATTTTCTTCTCCCTCTTTTCCTCCCAGGGCAGAAACTGAGTGCCCCAACCTTCCACCATCCTCACCATGCTCGCTCCACGCATGGCTGCTGGTGCCCACCTGGCTGGGAAAGGAAGGGACCTCTTCTTTCTTCTTCCAACTGCATTCCAAAAAGTAGCAGTGAGCACAGCCAGGGCTCGGCCAGGCTTTGTTCAGAGGCACCAGTTATGCTTTGAGGGTTGAGCAGCTCATGTAAGAAGAGGTTTGGGAAAGACTATATTTTTTCTTTAGAAAAAAGATAGCATGAACTAAGGTATGCTTTTTTTGTCCCATTCTGAGTAATGAGGAGGGAAGCACAGAGCTGGGACACACACATAGAGCTGGCATGAGCGATTTGGGGCAGAGGGAGAAATGCTGAGACCTTTTTGTATATTAGCCAGGCAAGAAGAGATAATGCAATTCAGTCTTGGGGATTTGCCCCCTCCATTCCCAAGAGCAATGGTGGCAGGTCAGGCTCCAGACTTGCCAGGCTGACATAGGCCCTGCTGCCCTCCATGGCAGCATAGGGATGGGAGAGGAAAAAGAGAGAGACGGCAGCAGGTGGGAGTGGAGAGCACTAAGAGGTGAAGGAGAAATGGAGGATGACTAGAGAATGGAAACATCCAGCTAAGCTATACTCTCCATATCCAAGGAAGGGCTGTGAGCATCTCCATGCCTTACTGAGTGGCCATTTAAAAACCATTTTGATTCCTAGGTTGGTGGATTTTCAGGTGCGGGGCAGTGGACCATGGTTCAGGATTGGTTGCATGTCCTCTGGTGTCCCCGAAGAGCCATGAGACAATGGTGATGTGGCAGGGGAGAGGCACCATTCTGATTGCTGTGATTTTGAAGTAGGACATTGAGAGAATTTACTGAAAGCACAAAAACTTTCTTCTCTGTATAAAATGAGCCCTCGTCAAACAGCTGTCTGCACTTAGAAAGTAACCCAAAACCAACTGAAACAAACAAAAAATGTCTGCATGCTCTTGACTCCATGCCAAAATAATTCTCAGTTATTCCCAAGACAAAACTGTTTCCTCTGTCCCTAAAAGCCAAAGACGTACATTTCATGCATAATTAAAGTGAGATTTTAGCATACATCAGAGCCTGGGATTGTGTGAGGCACAAATGGGGCTTTCCAAACAAGCCTTTTGATTACCAGTCATTTTAAGTGAAGGAAATAATGGCACTGCAGAACTCTCCAAGCCCTCAGAGAGGAATTTCTGCCGTGACTGATGGCTCCCAGTGCATTAGGGCTTCCGCCAGTTTAGCCGCCTGGATGGGAGCACTGGGGGACACTGAAATCCCATCAGACCTTAACCTGGGTATGGGGGCCCCCACTAGACCCCGCACTGCCCTACGCCAATCACTCTCACCTACCCTATGGCAAACCAGAATGCATGACAAGTATTTTCGTAGCTCTAATACTCAGTGAGTTTTCAATCCTTTAATCCCCCTTTCCATGCTTCTTTGAGAGCAGCTGGTAGTGGATGAGGGACATGGATAGAAGTTCCCATTTGTGCCCCACTAGCACTGCTGTTAAACCTTCCTTCCTTGGGTCACACAGCACAGCTTTTCCTGGGAGACTTTAAAAGGATGAGCTCTGTTCATATGGAGGTTCATAACAACCCCTGTGTATGGTGGTGGTAGGAAAAATCTGACTGTGTTGTGCTGCATTGTTCTGGCACAAACCTTACTCCAGAGTCTCCTCCTGGGATGGTTTGGTTCAGGGTCTGCTACCCTTCAGGTGACCTGCAAATATCCCTGCTCCCATCCAGTCTGTAAGAGAAATACTGAGCTAATGGAGCCCATGTACTTCCTGGGTTCTCTTGCAGAGCAGAGGACACCAAAGTGTCCTCTGGCTTTACTTCCTTTAAAGATAATGGAGTGAGATCTGCCTTTGATTAAAAACAAACACTGATTTTTTTGTCTTTTTCTCTGAAACCTCAGAGCCACAAGAACTCAAGGAGAAGAGGATTAGCAGGGGTGAGAGTTGAGGGTCCTGGCAAAGACAGGACAGAGGTGTCTGACAAGTGCTGCTGCTGCTTGTCCTTCTCTTTGGGTTTCATTGGAACCCCTTCCCACTACCCCCAACCCCACTTGACCAGGGGAAGGAACGACTCCTGACAGTATTTGTCACAATTAGCCAGGTGGATTACCTACCCCTTCTGACTAGGCTACTAGCCTGCCTGCCCAGCAGCACATGCAAGGTAGAGGGATTGGATGGGCTGTGTGTCACTGCTGCCCTTTTGAGTTGAGTTCTGTGCCCCATCGCAGCCCTCCACCACCCCCCAGCTCCTCACTGTATTGCAGTAGCCCTCCTTCTATCCAGGCTCATCCCAATCCTTATTAAGGTTTGGCTTCAGATAAGAGCATTGAGAAAACATGATCTCCTTTCTCCTTTCTCACTCCCTCTCAATGACACAGTCCCCTTCCCAGTGAGAATGCTTGCAAATTTAAATCCATCACAGGACCTGGTGCTGCTCTGACTACATACTTCCTCTATCCTCCTAGCTCTCTTGGGCCCCCCAGAATACATCCAGGCTTGGGGCACCTCATGGAGCTGAGCTCACAGAGCCTTCATGGGGCATCATGTAGGGGGTTCCCATCTCATCCCAATGAGATGGCAATGTACCTGGCCATTCTAGGCCTCACCAGCCCTCAATTACAAACAAGTAATTGATTTATGGGAGAAGTCGTTGACATGCAGATTGCTGAGAGTAAAAGTCATACCCATGTCATGGGAGGGGTGGAACAAGATAGAAGATATGTTTTCTTCTCCTGCACAGAACTATTTAGCACATTGGATTTGAAAGACCTTTCAAAAACTTCTATATGCCTGTAATCAATAAGTAGGTCACAAATAAGGTCTCGGTTTCAAGATGAATCTGCATGGAATGATCCATGATGTCTGTAATTGTACCAAGGATCTCTCAAGCAGCAGAACTGTTCATTGGCCCTATCTGCAGCACTGCTCAGCTACCCATGGTGGGACCAGGACAGCTCCCTCAGGAGCTCCAACCATCCCATCTTGGCCTTTCTGGAGCCTGCAGGCTCAGGGGACTGGTTAAAGCCACATATTTGTGAACCAATAGTTGCCTGTGCAACCTATGTGTGCTTGAGTTCTACAGCAGTGTCATTTGGTTGGGGTCTCTTCGGGGCTCAGTCCCCCTTGTTAGCTCCAGTTGTGTCTGAAATGGTGTCTCAGCTATCACAACACATCTTTAAGGCTTCATGTCAAATGGACTTGCGTTGGATTTCAAAGATCAGGATGGGTATGTAGTGAGGAGCACAGTCCTTATATTCTTTATAACCAAAACAAATTCTGTGGTACTTCTACCTCATTTAAGAGTCCTGGGAGAATCCCTCAGTTAGGAGAATTACTGATACATTTATAATACCCCAGGTTATCTCCTCACAGCCCATACTTTGACATTTGCAAGCCTTCACAAAATCAGACCACAAGTCAGTTAATGTTCACTTGAGCCCTGAGACGTGTTATCTATTGAATGTCATACTGCCTTTTTGTTGCCATGTTCAGTAAATGGCATTTTGACCTTTTTGCTAGTGCATCTTACTGCAGAGCAGAAACATTACTGGGTGATACAAGCATAGTCCCAAAGTACTCTTAAGCCTGCAGTATAACATGCCTCAGGGGTGGAGGTAAAATGCAATGGTTGTTGGCTCCAACCTCTGTTTTGGGTGAAGGAGTCACAACTCTGAAAATTTTTGCTCAGTCACATTGCGTTGATATTAAAAGTGAAGTCTACAGTCTCTCTTCCAAAGCCTTGTGATTCCCCATTTGGGAATCAGTTTGTACTGCTGTAGCTCACAAGGAAGCAGGTAACAAGGCTGAGCTGAGCCTGGGTCCATGGAGCAGTGAATTTGCTCTGTCTTTCTGTGCTTGGGGTGTAATACCTTACAGTGGGTGGCATGGGGAAAGGTAAGTTTTCTCATGCTGACTGCTACCTACCAGGATATTAGTAGCTCAATGGCAGTGCTTAATGACTCACAGTTGCCCAGGTATTTTCCAGTAAAACACCTTGTCTGTGAAAGCTCATGTTTTGTTAGAGTACTTGATTTCCATGTGTCCTGGCTGTTGTCTATCCATTAGGTTTGGTTAGAGCTGCTGCTGTACAGGGGCTTGTGGGAGAGGCCAGCCCATACCAGAGTGTGCTCCAGGACTAAGGTGAGGAGTCTCACCTGCCTGTAGGGATGCCAGTGGAGAAGCATATTTCTGGAAGAAAATAGGAAAGGAGATACAGTGCTTGGTGAAATTGAGATTGTGTAATTTTGATTCAATTTTGGAACGGCTTTTCTTTCCAAGATGCATCTTATTTTCTATCACCCATGGTAACATAACACTCCTTAAGGTCATGGTTGGAACAAAAGTTTTCAATATTCACAGAATGTTTTATTTATCTGAAACATATATTTTCAGTGATGTTGTTGTGCAGTAAATGTTAAAATGTCCTTATTTCCTATGGGACATGAAAATAATCTGCCTCTATTCTTCGCACGGAGTTGCTTTGTTAATGGCAAACACCTGAATTTCCATACTGGAAACCTTCGGCTCACTTCATTCAGCATACCAGAAAATTATATATACTTACATAGCACTATTGTATGGAGTGACCCTTAGTCATATTGTCTAAGCTGCTTATTGCAACAGAAATAAGATGTGTTTGGTAATCTTCTTATACTTACTGACAAACCTGAACAAGGCCAGCACTGTGGTGGGGTCACTTATTTCTGGCTATAATAAGGTTACTATTTACAAGGAGATATTAATGTTGTAAAACACATCCTGAGGATTTCATGTTTAAGTCAGTGTAATTATTTGGTCTCAAATAAGTGAAGAAATATTTCTTTAGTGAATATCCACCCTCCAAAAGGGCAGTGGAGCAAGTAGGAGATCCCCACGGGGCACACCAGTTTGAGTGCTTTGTACAACTGGGTAATACTATTCTCTCTGTCTTCCTTAAGCAAACCTTGTAAAACCTATTTTTCCCCATGTCATTAAAGATCATGGTGCTTGACACAGCATGTTGTATTTCTCAGTGTTGGAGTAATGGCAAACACTGATTTTCAGTAAAATTAAGCCCAAAGCTACAAGGTAGGAATCACACAGTCGACATTACATCCATATCTCCTTTCCTTTCCACAAATGGCTGAAAAGGCCATAGAGGTCTCAGTGTGCTCCAGTTCCAAGTACTCCTCGCTTTCCCCAGGTTCAGTGCAGTGTGGGTAGACTGAGCATGGCAGCCCCAGCCAGCAGTGGCTCTGAGATATGCTGTGAGAACAGCTCTGAGCCCTGATGCTTTTTAAGCAAGGAATAACTTTCCTACAATGTCTGGGTTGTTAAGAGACAGTTGAAAAAAAAAATAAGAAGAGCCGTGGATCAGATAATGGTATGGAAGAAAGATTTATACTTTGTTTTTCAAACATAAGTAGCAAAAGCATTTGTCTATAAGGACTAAAAATGGTTCAGCAAAGAACTGTTTTTTCTCTGGGGAAAATATATCCTAGTTACTCCAGTAATTCCCAAAGTGGGATCTACTGAGGGTCTCTGCTCTGTGTCATATTTTTGGAGTTGCTTCTTGGTAGGCAGAAATGTTCCACGAGGGAAATTTTCTCTTACAGTACTCTGCATGGAAAAATTGGAGTCATTAGTTCACATAAGTGGGTTCACATTCAGGGCTCAGCTCACATGCATGCTCCCCGCCAGCAAAGGCATTTCACAGGCACAGCAATGCCAGCAAAGTGAGCAAACAAAGGGGCTATATCTCCTCTGCATCCCAGACTAAGGGCAGGAACAACCCATTGGCCTCTCTCCCCCATCTGGCACAGCAGAGGTTTGTGTTGGCACCAGTGATCGTGCAGTGCAAAATGGTATTTAAAAATAAGTTTGGAACCAGTCACCAGCCAAGTTCACCAATGCTGGGCACAATGGTCATGGAAACAGTCACAGGAATGGAGAGCAGCATTGCAGAGAAGGAACATCACAGAGATCTCTTAACGCAGAAATAATTTTCCAGAAGCACAAAACTGAGATTGAGCAATGCATATTTGGGACAAAACCAAGGCCATTAATCTTAGTTGCTCTGCATACTTGCTGCTCCCATTCAAAAATATTTTAAAGAAAAAGTCCCTAAAACAACGTGTCAGATTAGGGGAGCCTCTGGTGTGTTTTCTTGCTTGCTTGTTTTGCATACTATGTAGGAGAGAGATTTCTCGCTAGTTTTGATGGATACCAGGGCTATTGCTGCAGGTGCTGAATAGCAGATCAGCCCTGAAATTATCAGGGTTGTTAAGCTTATTAAGCATGTATCTGGAGACAGGAGCTGTGTAGGGAAGGCAAGAGAAACCCAACCCAAAGGAAAACATGCTTAATGCTGAATGGACACCTGAGCTGACAGAGGCCCTCTCCCTACTGAAAGAACTTGTAGAACTAAATCCAACATTGTTGTTCCTTAGACTTCAAAAGCACAGGATTACCAAGGCAAAGACAGCATCCTGGCCTTGGGATTCAGCAGTGCTGTGCACTGGACAGAGCAACATTTCTGGGCTTTCCTGCTCTGATTCACCTTTTGAAGGTGTAGGGTTTGATAACGCACATGTGCAAAATAAAACTTGTGTCAGCATCCATTTTGCAATTCCTTTACCTCTTAGAGATGAATAAATAAGAATGTAAAATAGACACTTATCCCACCACAAAGTGTCAACAACCCGCTCAACTTCTTGCTGTTCTTTCATGGGATCTTGAAAAGCAAAAGGCAGCTAACTGCAAACATGAGTCAGAAATTCAGAGCTCTCCTCTGGCCCCATCTTTTCCTGATTGTTCTAGGAGATGATGATGAATGCGACCTCTGGAATCATCCATTGTGTAACTGATCCATGTTGGCATGGACCAAACCTGGCCTCTGGGAATGAGTAACATTGGTGCCCGTGTCCACACTTACAGTTTGGCTGTTGTCACGATGGATGAGTCACAGTTCTTTGCCCATTCATGAAAGTCAAAAATGGCTATTGGGAGCTTGCCAAATCTTGTAGGAAAATGAGGTCCTAGGCTACTGACCAGTTTTGTAGCAGCTGTGAGGAGAGGACAGGAACACGGTGTGTTCTGCAGCAAGCTCTGGTAGTTGAGGAGCTGTGATGAATGGGGAGGTGCTCCTTCTGTTCTGCCGATGGTGTGTGTGCCTAGTGTGCTCTCCAGTGGAGCTTATGCCTTGGAGGTTGGTTTCTTTCCAAAGGCATGATGATGAAATATCCATTGTGCTTAGAGGTTGTTGGGGTTTTTTTGTTTATTTGTTTGTTTTTAAAGAAAAGATATTTATCCAGCCCTTTGCTCTTTGGCAGATGAGTTGAGCTCTTCTTCAACTGGTTAACCTGGGATATTCATTTTGTGAGCAGGGTGTTGCTTCTCATTTACCTAAAAGCTCACTATACTCCTAGTGCTTGCAGATACTGTTGCTGTCATGGCAACAAGGTTATTTATGCATAATGGATATGTTCCTTTTTTTTTTTCTCCCAGTGTTGCTAAGTGGAGACAGGGTCATAAAATCCAGCGGGAAACTCTCAGCACCATATACATGCTAATGAGCCTTTGAGACCTGTTCCCTCTTCTCTGCTGCCTGGCTAACCCAGTTCAAGTCCCTGAAACTGCCCTCAGCTCAGCCTTCTATCTGGCAACAAATTGACTCAAGTCAATTTGTAACATATGCTTTATCAGTACCACTGTTTAATTATTTAACAGTGAGGCCAGCAAGGGGAAGTCAACACCCCCATTGTCAAAGCCAGGTGAATGAGCAGGTTCTATGGTTAAAATCTCAATTTAGTGAAGTTCTCCTTTAAATTCTTCCTGGGTTTCGTCTTCTCATTTGCCATGGCAACCAGCAAGGACCACAGGTCGGAGAGAGGATGTAGAGAGTCATTTCAGTCAAATCAGATAGGCTCCTATTAGCCACCAGAGCACTTCACACGAGAAGGATTTTCCATGAAAAGGGCCTTTACTCGAGGATAGATTCATGTGCCTTGAAAACCTCAGTCTGCAGAGCATTGGCGTTCTCCTTGCTGCAAGAGCATCTTCTCAGGAGCTTAATCAATTCTGTTTACATACAGTATTGAGTCCAAAGAGTGCAAAACCCTCCACAGAAAGAGGAGAGTAAGTGGCTGTCTGGAATTCATTGTCAGATAATGATCCAATCTCCCAACAAATAAAAAGCTTCTCTCTGCAGATCACGCACTCCACTTAACTTGGCCCTGCAGATGCTCACAGCAGCCTGCTTTGAATAAAGTCTTCACTTTGCCAGAGTTCAAAGTCCCCAAATGCTGCCATGTGATGAGTGTCACTGGAGACTCCATGTGTCTAACACCATATATGTGCAGTGCCCTGGGCATCACAGCAAGAAGTGGTGAAGGAAGAGAGTGGTGACACTGGCACTGTGAAATCAATTCATTCTTCCCATATCAGTACTTGTGGCTTTTCCTGAAGTGCAGGTCCCTATTCCAAGCCTGGTGAGCAGAAATTGAAATACTGCTTCTGAGTGCAGCAGAGCCCCAGAGCAAGGAGCACCATCCTGGGGAAAAGCAGGGCACGTGAAGGAATAACAATACTTTGTTCTTATATAACTCTTGCCTAAAATACTTCAAAGTGGGCTTGCAGATAAATAATTAAAGATAAGCCAGAATTAACTATCATTTTGTATGTCAAGAAGTGAGATTCTCCATCACCTCAGTGGTGGTTGGCTATCAAAATCCTTCTGTTTGTGGGCTGAAATGAGGCCACATGGCTCCTGATGCTGACCAACAGAGTACCAATGATTTCTCCTTGGTCATAGCTAGTTAATTTTTAGGCCAAATATTGTTTACTGAGAAAAATAGTTCTAAACAATGAATAATTGAGAAATTTCTGATTCACCCACAGGCAGTTTGTAAGGGGAGGGGAAGCAACATTTATTATATAAATTATTTGTGAATTAATCACTGATGCTCTCCGAAGTCGATGGGATACTTGCATAAATAAGAGTATTCATGGAGAAGACCAAGTCTTTAATGGCACTTTGAGAATGGGAAATTCATTAGGTGAAAGCAATGATTATGAATCAAAAGGATTGGGAGGAGAGAAAATCAAGTCATAATTAGTCACTTAAATTGTATCAAGTAGAACACAAGTGATTTTAAACAAGTCCAAACAAAGGGGAAACGATTCGTTCTGATTAAGTCAGTCTCCCTTGCCCTTTTAAAGATTTATGAATTAATGTCAATAAATTATGGCTCTTGGGACTCAACCTATAAAAACTGCATAGAAATGCAATATAATACAACATCAGAGAACTGAATTAGACACAGCAGAACAGAAATAAAATGCATGCTTATTAAGGAGGTATATAATGAGTCTCACGTCACCCAAATATTGACCAACTGCCTCCACTCTAAACTCTCCCCTTTGCTCCCATAGTTAGTTATTCTCTCTCTGGTTGCTCTTCTGATGCTGAAGTCAGACCCAGTTTGATTGCTGATAAACTTAATTACACTGCTGAAGGACTGCTTGTAAAACTAAGTGATCTGAATTAATGATGGTGCTGGCGAATTATGTAGCCTGCATGTACAGACCCATTTGGAGTTTCCCCTCTTTCCTTTTGCAGCATGTGATTGGGATTTCCTCGAATACATTTTCCAGCTGTCCTCAAATGGATGCTGCAGCATCAGGGAAGTGCTGTGTGTGGTTTAGGGGTCTCTTTTTTCAAAGCAATGTGTTGTAAGGCAGGTATAGGAAAAGCAAACAGTGTTTCCTAGAAAATGGTAAATGCAGGCACGCTGCTTTTGGTGCATTGTTGTACTGGTGTTCCTGTTCCTATCATTGTTACAGGGAACATCAGTAGCATGCTCAGTACCCAGACAATATGTTCATTGAAATCATATCATGGTGGGCTCCTGACTGGGACAAAAATGAGGCTCAGAAGAGGACTGGCTTTGTTTAAACTAAAAAGTTCTCTGCTTTATTGAACTAATCCAAGTACCCAGCCCTGCCCGTGCCTATTTTGGGTACCCATAAATCTCCTGCAGACATCACCTCAGTCACAGCCTGTTCCCCAGCCCCTAACTCCACAGACTTCTCTTTGTTCCAAATGTAATTGCTCTTCATCCTTTTTTTTCCCCTTTTTTCCCACTGTCTAGAACTATAGCTCATCATCCTACACTTCTCATTATCTTAATTAAACCAGGGCAAATGAGTGGTCTATTTTATAACTTGACATTACACCATACCATTTTTAGCTCAAAAGATGTGAGTTAGTACTTCCCTCTGCTCTCGGTAACCATAGTTGAGGAGGACTGAGTTCCACATGCAGCAGAACACACTGGGGCTGTGTGTGAACTGGAGGAGTTCTGTCCCCACCACCCCAGGATGGGCACTGCATTTACCTACAGCACAGTATGGGTGTGGGGCTGCCATTATACCCCAGCTCTGTGGATGTACTCATCAACAGTATAGCACAACTCTGTTCTTTCTGGAGAATTGTCTGCTGGTTAATCGAGCAGTGTGTGTGCAACATCAGGATAGCTCTGCTGCAAATCTACACAACAGCCACCAGCTGCATGCTGCACGCTGCTTGCACTGTCTGGAGATGAGTTGTGGAAGAGGGAAGGTGGTACCATTAGCAAGTCATAAAAACTGTGAGATTTCCCCAGCCCCAGAGAGCCGTTGGAGGATGTTTGTGTCTTTTCCACCTCAGTCCCTGCTTTGTTCTTTTGCAGAACAAATGGAGATGATCTGTGGCAGCAGGATGGCCAACAGAACTACATGGGTTGGGTTTCTCAAACTGTTAGTTTGATGCTCCAGGTTCAGTCAGCATTGCTCTGGCTCAGGGCTGCGGGTCCATCCACACCATGAGATCCCCATCGGCTTCTCATACACACACCCTCACATTCTCTTCATTTTCACACCTTCTCCTTTCTTTACCTGAAATAATTTGGAAGCAACTTTGCTGCCATCAACAAAGCAGGGTCTGAAGGGAAGCTCCAGCCACAGAGAGGGGCCAGGAGTTGTACCTGCAGCCCTGAGGAACATTAATGTGGAATTAGACATGAGTCACAAAACACCTTCTCCTAATGAGCTTCGAAAGTGGAGCACCATCTGGCCTCACCTTCAGCCTGGGGTTACTTGAGCCTCCTGCAGCTGCACAGCCGCCCCCTGTGTAAGCAGCTCAGCCCCAGGGAGGGAGCCCTGGTCCTGGGGTTCTGCACTGGGCAGGGACCCTGCAGGTCAGCTCTGAAGCTGGAGATGGGCAAGAAGCGGCACTGCAGTGTGCCCAGCAGGGAGCAGGAGGGGACAAGATGAGCCCTCAGTTTTCATGGAGTGCAATTTCATCTCATGTGAAGGAGATGCCCGTTCTCAGAGTTTTAGAGGGAAGTGAGACTCAAATGGTGTTTGACTTTATTTCTTTTCAAAACACTGCCAGACAAATTTCCATTTTTATTCTGAAGTGAAAATATGTTTTTAAAACATGCCATCCCCCCTGCTGCCTGGTCACTGCAAGACACTGAGTGGTATTACAAAGCTGATGGCTGCTAAATGGCCTGCTTTCCAACAGTAATGAGCCGCATTTAATAATGAGCTAAACATCATTAACCAGAGAAGATTTTGGTGAATGCTTCTTTAATATCATTGTGCAGCAATTACCACTGGAGTGAATAGCTCAGCTCTGTCCAGCTGCACCATTCGTCACTGTTTGGAGGAGGAGTAAAATCACTCTGGTCCAGGATGCTAATAGCATTAAGTGACACTGAGTAAAGTACAACAAGTGTTTCTGTTCATCATGCAGCCCGGAATAACAAAGATGGTTCACTCTGCTCCACCTTGCTTTGCAGCCAGCTGACCCAGCTGGCCTGGTGATGTGTCTGCAATCAACAAATGCCCCTCTCAGTGTGATCTAATTCACAGGCACATGAAGTTTCTTTATTAAAAATTGATACGCGCAATTAAACAATGATAGAAGATGATAATGGGCGTAATGAAGCTATTTGGTATTTGCAGTCTTTATTATACATCGTCACTCCATAACAATGAGACCTTCTGTACTTATTTGTCATGTCTAATTAGAAGGTCATCGTCATGAAAGCACGCTTGGTGCTTCTCCAGAAATCCTCCCCTTCAATTTAATGGACTCTGAAGCAAAAACAAAAACAAAACAAAAAAAAAGACAGCTCTTTGGTGTTTCCTTACTGCTTGGGGGTATGGGTGGACTAGATGGGGTGATGGCTGGACTAGATGATCTTAGTGGTCTTTCCAACCTTAATGATTTTCTGATTCTCTGATTCTGTGCTCTAGCTGCGTGACGTTTTTTAGCAAATCATGTGTCTCCCAGGTTCAGGAGGAGAGGGGACACTACACAGCTGGCAGCAATGGGGAGTTGTTCAGGTTGCAGCAATGAGATGTGTCCTTCAGGGATGTCTACACATTTATTTGGACAGTTGTGAAAGGGAGTGATCTGTTCTGATATTTTTTAAATGAAATGATTCCCTCTCTTTTTGGAAATAGTTCTTGATTTTGGTAACCTAGCACAAAGCAAAGTTTTTTCTTTGGTCAGAACCAAATATTTTGGGTCAAGTTAAAATATTATTTCACAGCTCATTTGCTGAGCTGAGCAATTCATTACTCAGCAGTGCCTGTCAATGCATCCCACCTTCCCATGCACCCCTGCCTCCCAGCTGGAGCAAAAGCTCCACTCTACCTCCATTTCAGAAGATGGACAAGCAGCAGACAAGACACAGCACTGCCCTGACCTAAAAAAAAAGTATATATATATATATATATATATACACACACACACATGCATATATGTAAGAGTGAAAAAGCAAGAGGCAGTATTCAGTACTCTTGTGCTTTGTGTGCACCTGTGATTTAATTCCCCTCTTGGTATGAAAGCTTCCCAAGCCCATTTGCTGCTCTGTGGAGGAGAAATACATTTGCAGTGGTTAGACTCAGCCCAGATAATGCCAAAGGCCTTTCTTCTCTTGAGCTCTGCACTCTCACTGCTCTGTGTCAATATAACAGTGATAGCACTTTTTAAAGAACAGCAGTTTCTTGGTTTTGTACCTTTGTGTAATATTTAGCAGTGCTGCAACAAACAGACCCAACTGTAAAGTAGCTATAGCAACAGCATTGCATAGTAAACGTGGAGGCACCAAAATGTTTACAGACATAAAAGAATGTGTGTGATTTAGTTAAAGTTCAGACGTCCCAAACAACTGCAGCTCCAAGCCAAACACAGCCATGAGCAAATCATACCTATAAAGGTCAAAGGGGTCAGATTATTGCATGCATTTCTTGCCAAACTGGCTGTTCTGCAGGAGGGAAGGTGATGTGATCCCATTCAAGGGACCTGTTGGTATGTAGGGTCTTTGAGGCCAGGAGAGATTCCTGCTCTGCTCCCCTGCACTCATTTGCACACTCAGCAGAATTCTGGTCTTCATAGGGCCACAGGAGCACTGTTACCTGCCTTGACTTCACCCACCCGAGGGTGCTCCTGCAGTCCTGAGCCCTTAGGGCTCTGTGCAAACATCCAATTCCTCCCCATTTCTATGGGGGTGAGCACAGGCTGATCAGCTCCTTCTTTCTTCCTCTTCTTTGATGATCAAAATATTTACAGCTCAGTGAGTGGGGCTGGCAGCAGCCCCAAAACTTTGTTCTTGATAGTAAATGTCACATTTAATATTGATGATGTGGGCTACTCAAGTCATGCTTGGATGAGTTATTAACCATTGGGAATGACATCTATAATAGGAAACTCCTAAAATGTGAGCTGCCTTATATGTGCACATAGCTTCTCTTTTCTGAAGGATAGAGAAATCTAAGCAATTCACTAAAAATATATGGATGCCGTTCATTGTTATATGGCCAGGAGATGCGATCTGCTGTCCAAGCTGGTTTATTGTTCACCTTCGCAGTGCATAAAACTACACCCTGAAGGGAACAGAGCAGTTCTTTTATCATCTCAGCGAACAGAGCAGGCAGCACCACTGTGCTGTGCCACCCAAGCCATGTCCCATCAGCCAGCTCCATGTGTGCGATTCCTGTTGCTGAGGTGGGGCAGAGCAGGCACCTAATGGTCATGGCAGACTTAGAGTTCTTGAATTTTCTTTTGATTGTGCACTGAAATTAAAGCAAACTGTTTCACAGGGAGTCAGGCCAGCACTCATACAGGATGAATGAGTTGGGCACCATGTTTTAAAACCACTAAGAAATAGTAGGGTAAGTAGTACAAGTAATTTGTAGTTGGTGTTCCGCTGGGACTTGCCATGAAAGAGACTCTGTACTTTACAAGAAGCAAATACGAAGTTACACAGATTATGCACATTTATAGCTTGTCATAAAAGGGTTTCTTGTAATGTGGAGATAAATTCTGTTCTCATGTGTGTTAGTACAAAAGTTGATTATTCAACAAAAATTTGGTGAGTTGGTCAAACCATACTGTGAACTTCATCAACTGCAATGTTGATCAAGGCACTGAAGTTTGCATGAATATCCCACGTCTGGCAGTGTGATTTGAACGTTACTGAGATGAGCAGATAAATAGTCTGAGTTGGAATGCAGTGCAAATGGTTGTTCTCCGGTTGGTTTATGTGGCTCTGAAACACAAAGTTCTGTAAGGACATGTGTTGCTTAGGCTGGAGAGGAGTCTTGTACTATGGGAATAGCAACTTCAGTAGAAAAGGCACTGAAAATGTGGACAGGTCAAGCTGCTGTATTTGGTGTTCACGTTGCCCCTCGCCAGCTAGTAAGTTTCCAAGGAGAATACATCTACCATGCACTACATCTGGTTGACTAAACTCAAAGAAGTACAATATAGTATTGCTTTTTGCCTTCCAAAAGAGCAGTATGGATTTCGAGATAGAGTGGAAACACAAGAGGAAGCTGCAGAGCAACAAAAGAAATATCTACTCCTCTCATGGTGCTTCTGAAGCTGTCAGAGCTCACTTTGCTTCACCTTATGTTGCTTATCTGGTAAAGAAAAATGCAAAATGCGCAGGGGAGGTTGGGCCAATTGCGCTGCAGTGTGACCTGGAGTGTCTTCTGCTCCTGTGGGCACAGCCCTCCAGGCCCTGCTGCTCCCACCTGAAAGGAGCAGTCATTCCCTGCACTATTGACTTCTGTAGCATCTCTCAGCACGTCACAGACTGCCATGTGCCAAAGTCTAACCAGACTCATTCCTCCGCCCGAGACAAGAAAAGCTGTCCCGTTATGGCAGTGGCTATTAACCTTATTTTACAGATGGAGAAACTGTGCACGAAGAGAACAAATTATTTACCAAAGGTCACAGAACAGATCCAAAATGCCATGATTGGGAAGAGGACTCAGACTGCCCAATTCTCATTCCTGTGCTTTAGCAGCAAAAGCTGTTTTTTCTCTTCATCGTGACTTGCTCTCCCTTGGACACTCTGTCATCCACATGTGTCCCTCGCTCTTCCCCTTCTCATCTCCTACCTATCCTACTTCTTCCTTTCTGACTCAGCAGTATTCTGGTACACGCTGAACCAGTCAGTCTGAATGTAGCATCGCGTCTGGCAAAGTGAGATTTGCATTTGACTCTTAGTAGTCTAAATGCAAATTACACAGTTGTGTTGAGGCACCAGTTTATACTAATTTGCACTCTGTTTTGCTTTGGTAAGAGCTACCTGAGAGACTACAGCTTTTTTTAACCTTTAATAATGACGAGGTTTTAAAAGCTTGTTCTTTAAAGTGGTGGAACTGATTGTTTCATCAACTTAAATTGCCACCAAGATAAATTCAGTCTGTGGACACACTCAAGTCTTTCAGTCTTGTGCAATTCCAGCTGCATGCTCAATGCTGGCGATAGCTCTGGTTCTCCATAGGCCTTGCCGAGGGTTCTGTTGCCTGTAATCAGGAGCTGAAGTGTCAAGAACAGATAATGCATCAAAATGATCATCATCAGTATCTTAGCCAATTTTAACTCCTTGGTGCATTAACTGGATGAGGCTTTTCACAGGATAAAATACATGGTATATTGCCAGAGTTTGCAGGTAAATGTGTAACGTTTCTGAGAGGCACTATCAATTGAGATAAAAAATCCCAAAAATATAACATTATCAAACCATAAGAACACTTTGGCATTGTTTTTGCAGAATCACATCAGAAGTGAATTCAGTGTGCAAGAAAGGAAGCAGCCAAATGTCATTCTGGATGTCACAAAGTTCTTAGGAGAGCCATAGAAGTCCATCAGATGAAGGAGCCACTATCAGGCTTAGCAATTAATTTCCTGCAAAAGAAAACTAAGAGAGATCATAGGTACAGGGTTTAGCATGAAGCCGGTGTGCTGTGAGACAGCCCAAAAGAGTCCATGCACAGGTTCAGCCTGAGAGCAAAGAACTATATTTCCAGCATCACAGTTAATACCATTTCTTAGAAGTCCAAAAGCTTCCAGTGAGAAAGTTTAAAATGACTGAATGTTACAAAAAATAAAAAAGAAAGAAAAGAAAAAAAAAAAAAAAACAGATAACAAATTATTGCTCCTCAGCTTTGCAGCTTGCTTTCAATGAGAGGAGCTTCTTGACCTGGAGACCTTTCGTGCTCCAAGGCACTGCAAATGGGGGATTTCCCTGCAATGGACACAATGGAGCATGTAAGGCATGCTAAATCCCAGAGGAGGTGCAGACGTGCCTGGCTGCCTTTCCTTGGCCTTCTGAGAGCCATCTCGAGCTACGCTGGGAATGACAACGACATCCTGAGAGCTGCCAAAATATCACAGGGAGCAGCTGGCAAAAATGTTCCAACCTCCCAGTGCCCTTAATACACCGTAAACAAATCTGCTTCAGTTAAACCACACGCAAGGTGACGAGGAGTCTCACTCTCAGATTGATGGGGTTTAGTGCTTATTATTGCCATTAGCAAACATAAGAAATGTAAAGCACTTTAGGAACAGAAGTCACTGGGAAGGAAATACATTAAGCCTTCTCAGGTTGTTGTTAATGTTTCCAAAAGATACAGAGCTTTTCCGGAATCCTGTGAAAAAAAAATAAATAAATAAAGTCAGAAAATGGCTTTCTTTTCTGTTTCTGGCCAATCCAAGCAATAAGAGACTACATGTGCAACTGGTGCCTTTGTTACTGAGCACAGCTGCTCTACGAGAGGAATGAAATATTCACACCTTTTGGTTGGGGATTTTCTTAAGGTTTCAGCTGCCTACCTTTTGCCATCCACTCCATTTAGGTAATACTAGCTGAAGCTCAGCTCGTTTCTCAAAAATTAACAACTCTCTGTGAATACATGAGTGTCTGGAAGCTCAGCCAAAGGATGCTGCTGCTCCCAGCTCCCAGGAAAGACCCTGAGGTCGGTGCTGGTTCTCTCACTTACTCACTTATTGAAATCCCAATGTTTCCCAATGTGGAGGTGGCTGAATTCCAGTGGGGAGTGAAGCAATCCAAAGGCAAGGACACATGGCCTTGCCAGCAGCAGAAAAACTGTCTGGCTCAGAGCTGCTATGAAGTCACCATCAGTTATGATTAAGGGACCCTGACATCTTACACTGAATTATTTTGCAGTGCTGCTTTCTGTAAGTTCCTGTTGCACAAGCACTGAAGACATACAGGTCACAGAGGTCTGTGCTGATGTGCATGTGGAAAGCTCTTTCACACTCTCCTGCTCATTATCAGGGCACTAAGACTTCCAGTGCAAACCTCTATCCTCTGCTCCTTGCTCCTTTGGCTTTTACATTTCCATTTGCTAGTGCACTCAGCAGACATTTCCAAAACCCAGACATGTGTCAACCCCTCCTCTTTCTCTCCTTTTTCCTGCCCTGATGTAGGTGTCCATCTCCTCAAAGCTCCCAGATGCATTGTGTAGAAGTTTTCAATTCTGCCCCAGGCCAGGAAATCTTCTGTCCGTTTTGGCTGATACCTGGTCATTCCATGATACCAGTTCATAACTATTTAGCCCTTTGCCCATGTAACTCAGGAAACTGGAATGCACAGCCTGGCACGACTGGGCAGTCAGGTATGACACCACCAAGTATGGGCTCTCTGGAGCCAGGTCTGAGAGCTGTTGGCTTCACCACAATGCTCAAGCAATGAAAGGTTTAGAGCCTTTGCTACCCCTATGGAGCTGGCCCTTGGCTGCTCTGCTGCACCTCTTCAATTCAAGTGGTGACTCATGGCCTGGAACTATTAGGTGGATGGCATATGCAGTTAGTGAGTGGTGGTTTTCAGTGCTCATTTTACTTATTATATTATATTTTGATTTATAATTATATACGCAGAGCATTCCTCTCCTGGGCTCTGTGTGTCCTTGCCAAAATTAAAAAGTACAGCTAGCAAAACTAAAGCCAGCACATAAACAGAGTCAGAAATGACCAGCTGGGGCTGACTCTTTTTCCCACCAGTTCTTCCTACAATTTCTGTTCTCCTTACACTTTTCTTCTCAAGGATCGCAGGATGAGGAGAGCCACTCTGAGCCCCTCAACAGTGATGCGGGAGCAACAGAGCAGACCCAACTCATTCTCCAAATCAGGCCTCTCACATCTTGCAGATTCATTTACTTTGCCCTCTTGGGAGTGCTGGGAGAATCGTGCTCATCCCAGAATCACCTTTCTCTCCATTAGTGGGCAATGGCTGCCGAGTGCTGCTGGAAGAGACAAAGTCAGTAACTCAGGAGCTGCATTTGCAGTCATCTGTTAAGGAGCCACTCCAAGGGCTTTGCTGGAAAGGGCTGTGCAGCCAACACCAACAAATCATCTGATAAAAAGTCCTCTGTGGAATTTTTAGACAAGGTGAGGTAATATTTACCGATTTGCCTCTACAACGTATGAGTGACAGCTGGCAGGATGGCGTCCAAAGAGCCGGTCGGAGGGTTGTTAAAGCTGCCAGCAAAGAAAGCACCATTTCATAATTATTTCAGGCTTCCCTTGGAGATCAAAGAGCAACGCTGACACAGGGCTGGTAGGGAATTGTCTAGATTTAGTGCAAGGCAAGAAGAAGCTAACACTGCGATTACTGCTGGAAATGACTGATGGGGGAACACCTATGGAGCCAGGAGCTGATTAAGGATAAAAAAGCTTTGCTTTTTCCTATGTGTGAAGCAGAAAGGAGACACAGGAAGGCTGTGTCAGCGGGCACTCATGGGGAGGCTGCTGGAGGAACTAGTGCGGTGCTCTGGAGCAACACCAGCAGAAATTGCCATTCTTTGGCATTGGGGTTGATGAGAGGGATGCTAATTCAATTGAAAATTGGAAATTTCACAGAAATTCCTGCATCTCCTTGAAAGATGTTCATAAAAATACAACTTGCTGCACGTCTGGGGAGCAGCTGCATACTCAGTCCTAGGGAGAGTTTTGCTTTTTCTGAGATGAATTTCACAGAATCGTGGAATTGAAGTGGTTGGAAGGGACCTCTAGAGATCATCAAGTCCTAGTTTTGCTTTATATGGACGTTTACAGTTGCAATCTTTGTGTGCTGATGGAGCTCTCAGATGACAACTTGTTTCCTGAAGGCAGTGAAGCTCAACAGCTGTTGGTAATGAAATCCAGCAGAGAGCAGTACCTCTGGCTCCAGAACCACCTGATTCCTGGAGATTTATCTTTGCATGCTTTGAAAACAGACATTGCCTTTGTTCGTGATAACACTGCTTAAGTGTTTGTCCATATAAAAACTGAGACAAGGACATAAGAGGATCCTAATAATGTTTTCTCATGCCCACTGTGGAGGATGTCATTTCTGCTTTGGTTAGTTTCCTCATAAATGAACTCTTCAGCAGGTTGATCTCTCTATGTATGCAGTGAAATGATAGACCCATGATGGCTACAGGGATGCAGAAGGTGCTCAATGCAGTGTTACACTGCTGTAGCAACTCCCAAGCTCAAACTCCATTCTACAGATCCCTCTTGTGACACCAGGACAGTACTTCCCAGCCAGCTCCTCCAACAGCCTCTCAACATCTTGGATACAGAGATGCCCAGCTCTGGCAGTTGACCACACTCATCCTAGCACCACAGCCCATCACTATCTGCTCCAAGCAGGATGTCCCCGGACACTGACACAAGGACCTATGGAAAGAGACAATCTTCCCCATGGCTGAGGTTTCCATAATTACTGAGCTGAAGATTTAATTAATTCCTTAATTTGGCTGAAACAATGATTGGAGCTTTAAGAATGAATCTCTTCTACCTGATGCCTCCAGTCCAGCCCCAGCCATGGCACAGCTCTGGCAAAGTCCATGCTCCTGTCCCTTGTCCTAACCCCCAGCCCCGTGGACACAGCTATTTTCCTGCTGCTGTCAACATAAATCAACCAGACTCCTTTCAAGCTACCTACAACTTTTGACAGCTACAGTGGTGTAAATAAAGCATCTTTCGCAGATGCTAATATTAATTCTCATGACCCAGTTGTGCTTCACTAATAGTATCTGGGTTTCCAGGCAGGCAAGACAAGAACACAAAATATTTAGCCTGTCTCGGTCTGTTACACCAAAATGCAAGTGTCTGAGGATATTAATTTCTACAGCTAATCCTCCAAGGTGCCCTGCACTGGGAAAAGGAAGGGGAAAGGTCCCAGGAATCTGTGTTCAGTGATGGCTAGGGGTTCAGCCCTGCTGGATGCACAATGGCTGGCATTGGCACTGTGATGTCCTAAGGGTTTCAGAGCACTATTTGTGATATTATTAGCACCAGAAAGACTCCTTTCTGGTCATAGGATAATCATCCCTGTAGCCCTTTCTGGCTGCTGTATGTGTACTCTTGCAGATCCCTTTGGCTTTGCGCAGGAGCTTCACAGCTTGGTTTTCTTTGGAGAGATTCAAGGACTATCAAGCACGAATTGTGTGAAAAAGTGATAAGTGTGAAACATGAATGTGGGCATCTAGGAACATGCAGCTGATATGAAGTGGCCAGGGCATCCAAATCTGCCCCATCACCCGTCACACAGTTGGACACTGCTGCTCAGTTCTTAGGTCTGTGTGGGAGCTCAGAAGCTTTGCGCTGATGCACAGCACAAAGGAACTGGGGCTGCTGCAACCCAGCTCATTATTACTCGCTTTTGCTGTAATATTGCTTCTTTAAAGCTTTGCACAGGCCCCCCACAACGGCCAGGCTGATCGCTTCCACTTTTATTTATCCTTGCTGCGGGGAAGCACAGCTGAGCAATGAAAATACAGAAGTGCGTGAGCGAGTGCACTTCAGCCTCAGCACAGCTATTTAGCAGAGCAGAGTTATTGCCACGTGGATGTGTGCAGGGATTTGGGCTCGCGGTGATAAAGAATTAATGGGACAACACTTCCTACAAAGGACTTGCCTTGAATTTCCCAAGAAGAAGCTGAATAGAGGCAGGGACGCAGCGCTGGGTGTGTGCATGGTGCAGGTGTGCTGCCTGTGTTTGCTGCGATAACCGTGCAGTTACAGAGGCAGAACTGTGCTTCTCGCAGCAGGTTTGGAGGCTTAATTAAGCTTCTAGTGTTCTGTAAAGTTCATTTCACTGTTCGGTGGAGGACGGTTTAGGATAAGCATAATAGGATTACTGCTGCTATATACAGCCACGTAAGCCAGGAAGTCCTCATAATGGGCCTTTACCCTGTAGGAAAATCTTTTCAGAGGATGCTTTTTATAAATGGTGTGGTTACGCACGCTATGGGTGTTTGGGGAAGGTAGTACTGGTCCAGGTACTCTGCAGTAACACAGACTTCAGAACACAGAGTGCATCCAGGTTTGTTGTCATTAACACTGCTGATCATGTGCTCGCTGTCCTGTGGAGTGTCCTTTCCTTTTTGCCCTGATGCTGATCCTGGGGTCACGGTGAATATCTCTGGCTGGGGCTGTGGGAGGTGATGACTGAATCCTGGGGGGATTGTGGGATTCACCACATCTCAAGCAGGGCTGCGTTCACTTGGGAATGGCTGATTCATCAGCAGCGTCCCATAGGAGCAGAAGAGGAGGCTCACAGCAGACGGCAGAAATATGGGATGCCCTGAGCTCCAGCTGGGCTCAGCATGATCTTTTAGGGCTGCATTGCCCCAAACCAAGGAGGCAGAGCTCAGCAATAAGCATGTCCCATACTGCTGCTCCCAGGCAGGCCAAGCGGGTTTCCTTATCTTTGCCTTTCCTGCACAGCAGCAGGTAACTCATAGATAAAGCCATCAGTGGTTATACACACATGCAGACACTTAGGAGCTATTCTTAATCTTTCCAAATCCCCCAGTATACCTTATGTATACAGTTTGGAGCTTGTAGATTTAGCATGATAGATTGATCCCGCACACTATCTCAATGCAAAATGACATTAATAACTAAATTCTTATGTTTTTAGTGCTGGCTAAGCTACTGCAAAGCACTGAACTGTGTAAATCCGTTCAGGGCACAGCGGCAGTGCAGTCAGAGCAAGTAGTCTGGTTGTGGCTGATGGTATTACTTGGATTATATAAAGTCCAAATTCTACAGCAGCCATAGGAAAGTTTCACCAGTAATTGCTATTTGAGCGTACACTATATGCAATCAGCTGGAATTACTGGTTTTAATTTTTGCAGCTACTCCAAAATGGGGAAAATATTTGAGAATTGAATGGCTCATGCAGATTGACTGCTATGGCAGTTTGAAACAGGTAGCTCTTTGGGTGCACCACCAGGAATTTCCAACTGATTTCTCCAGTAAGAGCAGGCAGGTAGAAACCCAGTTTGCCCTTTATTCAACCCATGGTGCCAATTGGCACTGGTCGTCTCAGTCCCCTCTCCTCGCAGGGATGGATGTTGGCCATGCCAGCAGAGCCCTGGCAAACTTATTGCACTGGTGCTGGCACAGCCTCAGAACTCAGGGTGCCTGTGCACAGGCGTTCCTCATCTCCCGTGGCCATGCTGGGTCTGCACTACCAATAATGGAGCTTTCAATGAGTCTTCTGCGCTTCTCCCTTTTGCCTTCAGAGGAAAAAATGTTTCCACTGCGTAAAGTGAGCTGTGGCCAACCACGGCTATTGTTTTGTCTACGTTTTTATGTCCCTTTCAATATACATGTCAGCTCTGCCACGTTCTGTCTATTAGAAAACACTTGGCTTTACACATTACCTCATTAGGCTCACTGTCTATCCAGCATTTTTTCCATCCTGCATACTCCTCACTCCTTTTTACATCACTGTGATTAAACCATTTGTTTGGGCCATTAGCAGCGGAGCTCAGTGGTTTTATACTCTGATGGAGTGGGAAAGGGCTGAGGAGGGGAATGTGGTGCCTTGAAGTCACAAACCAGGGGTGTCAGAGCAGAGCAGCACAAGGAGTGAGCATTTTGCAGTGCCGCTGTCACAAAGCAACACAGCAGAGCGTAGCTCTATGTCAAGAAACACTGAGCAGAGCAGTTTCTGTGTTTATTTTCTGGAGGAACTTGAACCAGGAGAAGGAGCCTCTGAAGCTGTTGACTCCTCTGAAGCTGTTTCGCTCAAAAACACACAGCCCCAGCAGCAGGGCTCACAGCAGGACGTGCACATGGGGTTCACCACTGCCCTCCCAGCAGAGAGGACTGATTCCTCTGTTGCCAGATTGCCCACTGGGGCTGCCATAATGAAGGCCCTGTCAACTTCCAGCAGCTGCCTTCACACACTGTGATTTTCCTGGGGGTATAATTTAACCCAAAGCTCTTGCCCGGCATCACATTATTTTACTTAAATCCATGTTTAAACGTTTTCAAATTACAGCTTGGCCCCAAAAAATCTTTTCTCAAACTAGGGTCACCTTTTTAAATATAGGCATTGAAAGTTGGCTCGTAAATTATCTGATACCTGTTGGGTGTAGGGCCTTCAGGGGGCAATTAAAGTGCTCTCAGAGGCAGGTGCCTGTAAGACTGCAGTCTATGCTGTGCCAGCAGGCAGGTAATTGGTGCTGGAATGAGAGACTGCAAGGGAGGGGATGTGCACGATGTCAGGCTCTCATCACGTGATGCTGTGGCTATGTTGGAGCCAGGTTGGTTCGTAGCCTGGGCAGTCACATCTGCTGTGGGGATACTGTAGCAAGCAAAGCCAGGTGGTCCTGTGCAGGTGGAGGCAAGGGGAAGGCTCATCAGCACTGAGCATGTACATAGAGACATCATGCAGTGTAACACAGAGTCTGCTTTGGAGGGAGAGTTATAGGTTTCATGAAGGATGGACAGCCATGAGGGGATGGCTGGGATGGCTGGGATGTGCTCCTGTGTGCTTTCCCCTCTACCTGGGGCCACTTCCAGGCTGTGTGACCCCTTGGCTGTGTGACTGGAGCTCCATGAGGTGCTTAACATGAGGATATACCTTGAGAGTCCATAAAGCCCTGTGCTGCAGGAGGGAAATCCCCTTGACATTGCACCTGACTCGGAGCAGTGGGAAGGAGCCCATGCACTGAGCCACTGTGCCACCTGGAGACTGTCCACGTGGTGCTCACACAGCCATTCCACTGCCAGAAAAAGAACACTCTAATTGACTTCTTTTCTTCAGAATAATAAAAGAGAAAAACAGCAACAAAGCCAAGAAGAGTGAGACGATAACAGCAAGAGTCTGGTTTAAATCCCCCAAAATAACATCAGCCAGAGCCTGATTTTGCACCAGCAGACAATGCGCTCCAAACACAGAGAACTGCTGATTATTTTTCTTCTTCAACAGATTCTCTTTTAGCAGTAATCTGTGACCTCTCTTTGAGTATTTCACATTTCTTCTGCATTTTGCACCATCTTCACACAGGGAAATGGGTTGATGGTGCTCTCTGTGAGCAGTGACTTTGGAGAAACGCAGGGCCTGACCTGGATTCCTCAGGGCATCTAAGCCTGCACGAATGATTTTTTAGTGCAGTGCCGTTGTGTGGGGACACTGTACCATGCCCCCAGCTCTGTGCCCAGCAAAACCCTCCTGGTGCAGCCCTCCTGCAGGCATGGCACTGTTCTTGTTGATAATGATTCAGGAATGTTCAAGACCTGTTTTATTTGAGGGGTTTGAGTGGTAAACTGTCAGCATTTCAGTGCTTCCTCACAGAGCAGTGAAATAACCCAGGAGCATACGTTTTCTGGTTCATTGTCTTCCTTGCTAACTATGGTCTGTGTTAGCTCGGTAGTTTAACTGGATTTTGGAGCAAAACCTAGAAGTGTAGATGGGATGGGATTTGATTAAGGCATCTTTAAATAGGAGCCTTTCCTTTCCTTCCCACACAGCCCCGGGTATAGCCAGGCTGCTGCTGCTTACCAAGTGTGTGTGATTTTTTATTTGGTTTCCAATAGCATCATGTCTTATATGCAGGTCTAACACAGCCTGAGTTGTTCTTCGTGTTTTCGAGAGCAGGTTTTCAGTCACAATGCCCCAGTTCTATCTGCTTTGGCAGCCAACTTGCCCCCAGGGCTGAATTGAAAGTTTTTAAGCTTCCCTTTTGTGATCTGGTGGTAAGAGCAGGGTGGGAGGACATAGTGGTGGCTTCCCAGGTAAGCAGCTCCTCTCATTACTTTGATGCTTCGGTGTCTTTTGAGCAGACACTCATAATCCTGGGAAGGGAGACGGTGAAGTCTGGCTGCACAGAGTGTGTATGGCACCTCTGTGTTTTCTGTAGGAGTAGAGCTGACCTGCCTAGTCTCCTTACAGCAGCTTCCAGCCAGAAGCCTGCCTGGCACATCTGCAGTGGCACAGGGTCCAGACAAAGCATTATTTATTCCTTCTGCAAAGGTACAAAGCATAAGAGGAAATTAGCTAACAATGACAAACCTGAGCCACATCCTCAGCCAAGCATAGCTGCAGCAGTAGTGATTCTGATTTTATTCCCTCCAGAAAGGAGGGATGGAGCACTCCTCCCATCCACCTTGCAACAGTCTGCAAGGACTGGGCATCTGCTCCCTGCCCTGCTGGGCTCAGACTCAGTCCCCATCCCCACCCCAGCTCATGGGCTGCTCATTCACAGAATCACAGAATCATGAAAAAGACCTCTAAGATCATCAACCCATACCCACAATGCCCACTGCAGCATGTCACTCAGCGCCACATCTGTCTTTTTCATGAACACCTCCAGGGATGGTGTGACTCCACCACCTCCCTGAGCAGCCCGTTCCAATGCTTGATCACTCTTTCTGAGAAGTAAATGTTCCTAATGTACAACCTGATACTCATTGATCTGGTTGGACTGCTCCTGCCTAAGAAGTGCTGACACCTCACCTCAAAGTTTTGAATCTCATGGGACTTTGCCAAGCACAGTTCTGTAGAGAACAAGATAACCCCCTGGAATAGTACAAGGAGAACAAAACAAGGTATTAAATTAAGAAAGTAATTGGTTTTGTTTGGCATTTTTACCCCTTCTTCTCCATGTTTACACAGCTGTGCAGGGTGGAACTGAACAGCAAGGCACAGATCAGGATTCACCACTTAATTTTTTTCCCCTGTGCTTTGGATGGCTGCTCACTGACAGCTACAGCTTGGGAATTTCCAATCCAGAGGGAAACCCTTCCCAGAACGCCTGTATCAGAACAGTTTTCATGCAAATTACAGAACTGCATCTTGCTCTAGATGCATTAATCCGTAGCAAGAGCTGAGACCAGAATGGAACTGCTGCATTTCTAGAGATGCGAACCAAGTTTTCCATGCATGCTGGGACTGAGGGGTGCCATCAGAGCACCCAGCTGTGCACCAAGCCAAACTGAGTGCTGTTCAGAAATGCTCCCAGTCAGTTGCATTCTGAAAACTGGCAGTGGTGTGGCTCCAGCTTATTTCCACATACCACTGAAATAATCACATTGTCTCTGGTCATTGGATGTTACTTTAAAAGTGTGTGTCTGAAATGATCCAATGAGTTTTTCAAAGGTGCTCTTCATGAGATGGGGTGAGTTTTAGAAGCTCTCAAGGTCAAATCCGGAACAGCCTAATGACTCCAGGACTCGGATCTGACCTCCAACAGCAGCAATGAGCCAGGAGAACATGAGCAGTTCAGGAACCAGAAAATGAGGCTTTTGAAGCCAATAATACCCTCTGGCAGTGAGCAATCAATTGACAGAAAAATGAGAGAGAAGGAGAAAAAAAGAAAAGAAAGACATTCAGCCAGGCTGCGGGAAGGGCAGCGCCATAAAGCAGAACTATCTCATAAATAGAACAGCACCTTTCTTCCTTCCTTTCCTTCCCAAGGGACAGTGGCCATGGGAACAGACACGCTCTATGCCCTCTAAAGGGGATTCAGGGGAGAGCAGATTGACCCTACCTGCAGCAGGTTAATTGGGACACACAGCTCCAGCACAGCTGCTGTTAGGATGTTTTTTTCCTCTCTAAGAAGTAAAGAAAAACAATAAGTCAATATTAGCTTCCCTGATGAGCCTGGCTGTTCAGGGATGCCCTGGGGATTGCCAGCTTCACATCATGCATGGAGAGCCTCAGCTGCAGGGGACTTTCATTCACATCTGTTCTGTGCCCAATTCCATCCATTTAAAGGTTATTCCTAGATCCCTTTGTTACTTCTGTAAACGTATACCTGGCGTACTGAGATTTTTTTTTCTTCCTTTGGTATTCTGTCCTTTTTAGATGGCTCTCAGCGTAAGGTTTGTTTTTCCCACCCTGCAGTGGGTCTGTCCCTGTGCTGGATTTTCTCCACTTATCATTTTCAAATGCATTCTTAAAGCATGCTGGGATCTCTTTCAGACCACTCGCTGTTGGAGATTCTTGGCATTTTGTGCTGTAGCCATCAAGAAGCCAAACAGCAGAACAGAAATACTGCCATTTCTGCTGACATGTTGAGGACCGGCCGGCCCGAGGAGCGTCTCTTACACCACACCTCACATTGTCCATAGGGTAATCCCCCCATCAGTAGCTGGCTGCATTGTTCTGATGATTTGTGTGAGCAATGTGGGTCCTTGTTCAGGACCCAAATAGAGTCTGGGCCTCTCTGTAGGCAAGCAAGCACACATGGAAAGAGTTAAGCACTGCCCTCAGAAGGTGGCTCTTACCAGTTTGTCTCAGTGGAAGAGCAGAGTGCTGAAGTGTCTGCCAGAGCTCGTTAGGGATAATGCAACCTGATCAGAAACAGAGCTTTATCCAGCGGCTCAGCGAGCCCACGGGGCGGCTCGTGGCTGACCTTGCACTGGATTGCAGGACTCCTTTGCAGACAGCCTCTGCAGTCCTGCTTCCACCCGCCTGCATTCTTCCTGAGGAGAGTTATTGGGGAATGGATAGGCATGGATGCCTCTGCAGGCAGAGTCCAGTCAAACCTGTCACGGGCCATGTGCACAGAGGGCTGAGTTGTTTTCTGCTGGCCAAGCACAGCCTTCATGGTAGCATCTGAACCACGCTAGATCTTCATCACAGCAGTAAGTGGGGAGTGTGAGCAGAGCAGAGCCATGGTCTGAGATGGAAACAGCAGCCTGAGCCTGGGACTGCTCAGCTGAACTGCAGTGGCATCTCAGAACAGGGAAACAAAGCAACCTGGCCCCCGTCCACACACGGTATGTGTTTTGCAAAACCCAAAGCTGTCATGCTCACAGCCTGTTCGATGTGCGAGATAAAGGCACTGCATGCTTGACCGAAAGCCCCGTGTTTCCCAGGACATCAAAATGGAGCATTTCCCTGATATGACAAGTTCTATCTTTGGCAAACACAAATCAGGCTCTTTAATGCACCATGTTGGCTGTGTTTGTTGAGCAAACAGTTACTAGGAGGCCTCAGCAGCATAAAAAAAAAGTGATGCTGGTATTATTCATGGATGGAGGTGGGGAGGAGAAGGAAAAACAGTGCTGATGTAGCCAACAAGTTCAAGTAAGGTTCAACTTTGCTATTCCAAAATCTGCTGCTATGATAATGAGACAGTCAAATCAGCTCAAATTAAGAGCTCAGGGAGGCTCAGCCTCTCAAAGAAGTACATTCGTGACAAGATTAATTTCTGCCAGCCAGTGTATAGTGTGGTATCATCCTATATTAACATAGAAACCCTGAACAAAAACAGGCAATTGAAAACGTGTTAAAACCCTGTGAAGTGAATCATTTCCCTTCATCTTCAGTGCTGGTCTTTGCTATTCTGCACGTTGATTAAAATATGGTATACCACCTGGCACTGCTCATCTGCCATGTATAGCAAACCTTGCCTCTCCCTCTCGCCCCTCTTCTCTGTTCAATAAACTTTCACTAAAATGCAGCACATTTTCAGTGCTGCTTTTTTCAATTTTCAGTGACTTTGTTAGTGTAAAGGGCAAAATATCAATCAAATGGTCATTAAAACAAACAGAGGTCCCCAGGGGATAGTATGAAAACAAACAGTGCACTCTGACAGAAAAGATAAGGTGGCTTTTTGTTCTTATTTTTCTTATTTTTCTTTCTTTTCATCTCTACTTCTCCAGTTCTGTGAGCATTGGAAAAGGAGTGGTAAAGTAAAAATCTGTTTTTGTTGTGATGTTACTTCTTGGGTACCATGGCAGCAAGAATGGGGCTCAGGTGCCTGCCCTGCAGGTTGGGGACCATGCTGGCAGCATGGCAGTAGCAGGGTGACTTCAGAGGGCTGTGCTGAGGAGAAGAAAGAAGGAAGAGACTGCAATGTGTGATGTGTCCTGCTCTGCTGGGTTGCTCATGCAGTGTTTATTGATGATATGCTGTTATGCAGCAGCATAGGAAAGGCCATCATAAGAGATACTGAAAATATCAGAAAGCCCAGGGCTGTCCAGAGTGGAAGGTGATTGTATCTTGTGGCTTTGGAAGAGCTGACTATGCAGTTAGTGTCATGCCCATTGTTCCCAGGAGCCAGTGAACATGGAAATGGGGGGAGTTCCCAGGATGCCAGCTGACACTTCAAAGAGCTTTTTCTGAGCTCAAAAGCGAGTTAAAAAAGAAAAAAGAAAAGAAAAAAAAAAAAGTATGTATCTTGACACTTCTGTTTTATTTCCTGTATTTATAGCTTAAATGCATTGAAACTGTCGTGCTGAGCTGAGTTCAAACTCTTATATAGCTGCTGCCTTTTCTTTTCTGAGCAGAATTCAAACAGATTCTCTATCTACTGTCTCTGTTTACTACTTGCTGAGGTCTCATATTGATATGAATGATTAATTGCAGAGGATTCATTTTTAGCTGCTTTGGTTTGTCTATAGTTGTTGCTATTTATTAAATATGTGATATCTAATCAAGTGTTTAGTGCTTACAAAGGGAAGAACCATCTGTGCTTGAGACTGCGAACACAAAGTGAACAGAGTGTTTTAAAGGGCTGCAGTCAGAGAAAAGCCCTGAGAACACTGGGAGGGGGATCCACGTGTGGCTGCGTCCCCCCACATCAGCCCTGATGTCTGCAAACAGAGTGTGGACAGGAGAGAGAACAGAGATATCGATAGGGAAAGCAGGGGTTTTATCATTATAGAAGGGGCTAAGAACTAGGGAGGTGCTGTGGGCTTTGAGGGAACCCTGCAGTGACATTTCCCATCAGCTGCAGCCTTCCTATGTCTCTCTTGCAAAAAGAGGGACACACATTCAACTTCTTTGCAGGAATAAACAGTTATCATCTGTAATCCCTTGTGTGAGCACAAAGCTTACTCACCAAGGCAATAGATGCAAGTAAAGCTCCTCCTACATCAGGCTGTAAGCGTGTGGGCAGCTGCGTGGGGCTGTGCAGCCCAGGGAAGGGCTGCAACCTCTTGCAGGAGGATTTGTCTCACTAAAGAAGTAAATCTTTCCCAGACTGGAAGGCAGAAGAAGTGCCCTTGTTCTAAGTTAAGTTTGAATGGGAAAAAACTCTGAAATGTGTTGGAGAAATCTCCCATTCACTGTAGGAGGAGTCGAGTGTTGTGCTTTAACCTTGCAGACAGCTGAAAAAGTGCGATGGGGGGAGACTGAAAAGTGCATGAACTCATGGGCTGATATAGGAACGATTTAAGAGGAGAGGAGAGGAGAGGAGAGGAGAGGAGAGGAGAGGAGAGGAGAGGAGAGGAGAGGAGAGGAGAGGAGAGGAGAGGAGAGGAGAGGAGAGGAGAGGAGAGGAGAGGAGAGGAGAGGAGAGGAGAGGAGAGGAGAGGAGAGGAGAGGAGAGAAAAAATAGCAAGAAAAAAAATGTACGAAGGAAGTGATGAACAAAGCACCTGCTGACTGATGGCAGCCAGTCCTCAAGCAGCAGTACCTCCACCCTGTGTTAGTGTCAAACATTCTCAATGGGTTGAGGATATTTCCACTCTCTGTCTGTAGGGATTTACTGCTCCTGAAGGCTTCCCTGTCTGTTCATATCATTAGCACAGCTGATGCTTGTAACAGATTTATGTTTCTCCTAATTTCTGGAAAAACTGTTGATCAGGTCACAATTTTTTTGCAGACAGAACGTGGAGCACTGTTCTAATTTCCTTACTATGTGACAACCCAGCATGGTATCAATGATGAGGTGTATCTCCCTGCAGCAAAACTAATTATACCTTTTGGTGAGGAAGTGGCAGTGGAACTGGTTTAGTCTTCCAAAAGATTCCACTGTAATATGCAGGACTAATGTGCCTTAGATTCAAAGAGAACTAATATCAATTATTTTCATGCATATTCATGAGAGGAAGGCTGGTTTAGCAATCAAGCTAATAGTTTTTGCTAAATTACATTTAGTTGATTTCATGCTACATCTTGGCACATTCCTGATTCAATTTAACCATTAAATAAAACCTCCCACATCTACAGTAGTGAACCCCAACATTTTCATCTCAGCAGCCCCTGCAGACAGTGACTGAGGCTGAGCAGATTCTTGGGACACTGGGAATTATTTATGAATCTTGTCTCTTCCTGGTGCAGAGTTGAACCACAGAAGGATTTTAAGGAGCAGTTCCCAGGCATTCAGTGCTGCTGAGTGCTTAGGAATTGGCTTTCTTTTGTTTTTCTGCATTCAAACCATTGGTTACTGAATGCAAGAGAGAAAGCAGGAGTGAGAGAAGTACCTGATAGAGGAGCACAAAGCTTCAGGGATGGTTCTATCTGGGAGGAGGTCTAGAGTCTGGCTCTGATAGATGTGGCACTGAGTGGCATGGTTAGTGGGCATGGTAGTAATGGGTTAGTGGTTGAACTAGATGACCTGAGTGGTCTTTTCCAACCTTAATGATTCTATGATAACAGCTAATGCCTTGCCATAATGCCAGCAAAACCCATGGAAATAAACGGGTGCTGTAACACTGGGACAGGTGCTGGTCACCAACACAGGGCACTATGATGTGTTGCTTCTTATTGAAATGGAATTGTATTTTGAGGTCTAGCACTCTGCTATGTCAGACTAAGGATCACAGAAGGCATTAAGATAGGGGGAATAGAGGAAACCCAGCATGGTTTCCCAGCATGCTTTCCTGGTTTCCTGTAGAATGTTTAGAAGCAGGTGGGATGCTCTGTGCATTGTGCATGAGGTTTTCACTACATCCTGCCTTTCAGGGGCCTAAAACCTGGGGGGAAAAGAGGGAAATTTGAGCTTCTATGTGTTTGTTTTCTTTTCTAACTTTCTCCAGTGGCAGAAATAGGACAGATGCTCCCCTCTCATCCTTTCTCAAGCACTATTACTGTACTGATGTCTGAAGGCAACATATGCCTTTGAAGTTTGCCTTTTCAGTATTTTCATTCATTTATCATTTTCTTCTCCTGTGCACCATTTGCATCTGAGTTTTGCTCAAAAGGAAGACTGACACCATTTATCATTTAATGGAGTTTGATAGCTCTCTGACAACTAAACATGTTCTTAGCAGCATTAAGGAATTTACAGGCAGTCATGCCTGAAGGCTACTTTTCTGCCCACTTCAGCTTAGTCAGCAGCAGTTGCAGCAGCAGCTCTGGATGTCTGTGTGTAAGTGAAGCATTGGCATATAATCAGCAGAAGTACAGTATCCCCTTTTAGGCCAAGTAGACTTAGTTTCCCAATAGATACAATTACGACAGCTATAGCTGAAATCAAGGAATTAACTAGTATTCGGTCTGCACTCTGTCAGGCAATGACAAAATTAAGATCTCAGGCAGTACAAAACAAAATAGAAATGATTTTGGTTTTATGGATTTTATCCTGTGCAGTACTGCTTACAGAAGAGCAGAGGCATTTGAACTCTCCCAGACTGTGCACACAGTGACAGAGAGCACTGTAGGGATGTGGGCTGATGGTGCAGGGTCCTACCCCTCCAGAGGACAGAGCTTGTGGTGGAAATGAGTCTCAAGATGGAGAAGTGGCATGGAGAGTGCCAGATCAGGTACAACTTGTAAGCATAGGCTTCTATTCCTCAGAAATCAGGGGACCTAGAGATTTGGTTGGGGGTTGTGCAGATTCAAGGTCTTAATTTGCATCTTAACATCCTTCTATGCACACACAAAAGAACAGGACTGAAGGTTGTGTATATCTTCCTTGCCTCTTTATCCTCACTTCCTTGTCACAATCAAGAAGAATGCGTTACCATTCTTAATGGCCTCAGTGCTTTCTAGATAAAGATATCCTGAAAGTCCGATGGTCAGAATCATGGCATCAGAAGTGAGAATTTTCTGCAGAGTTTCAGAATAAGTAGGCATTTTCTAGTGAAGAGGTGTTTCCCAAAGCAAGTCCCTGTTAATAAATACCTGCTGTGAGTGGGTAATATTCCCCTGTGCTCCACAAAGTGGGGAGGAGATTAAGGAACTCTCCATCTGTTTCTGTGGGGTATGGCTCAAAATACATTGTGATCTGTGTCTCAGGGCCTGGGGAGACATGGGCTGGCATCAGCACGGCAGGAGAGAGCTGGGCAGTCTGACTCCGAGTATATTGTTTGCTTGGGGAAATGGGAAGGCTGCAGGAAAAATCCCTTAGTAAATGGAGCATATGAATGAAACCTGGTCCTGATGCCAAGTTTATTCTGCATGTCCTCATGGAGCTAAAAAAGTGCATTAGACTAAACCATTATTGAACTTCTTGATTACATAACAATTTCCTCATCGTATTTCCAAGAATATTGAATCTATCTATATTCAAACACCCTCCTACTCTCTCCCACACACCACCCCTTCTCCTTTCTATATCAGCTTCATTACTGAGGATGAAGACAGAAAAAGTATAGGGCATGTTGCCATGAGCAGATAGAGCTCAGATGCTTACATTGGGATTTTAGAGCCATCTACGGGATTTGGACAGCCTATTCTCATTAATTTTAATGGCGTTGAGAATCTCCAGTCTTATACTTTGACCTTAGTTAGGGCTCTTAGCAGTGCAAAGACCAGATGCATATTACCAAACCTAACACTGCCTGAAACTTACCCCACCTGTGGGATAGCACTCGCAGTTTTGCTGCCCACCAAATTCTGCTACCTATTCACGTAGTCAGCTTTCACGTCTCATTTGCATGTGTAATAACCAGCCTGTATGCACAATCATGCTAATCACTTCCAGGAAAGTGCTTTAAATTCATTCAAAAGCTTGCCCTGCCTGCCCTTGGGTTATTCAGCTTCCACAAAGAAATCATACCAGCAATACAGATTCACTCAGTAAAAGTCTTTGCAGAACAGACCATTTGACTATTTTCTGGAATCCTGCCTATACATACTGAGTCGTGCACTGCAAGGCAGTGCTGTCTTTAAGAGCCAGTCCAACACGCTCTGCAAGTCACTGAGTAAAGTACCCGATGGGGGAATTCACCATTTATGGTGTGCTGCAGCAGGTGAAATGTAAGAACAAATGCAGAAATAGAGAAAGGGAACTTACACAGCTTATTTTATGCAACCTGCTAGAAGAAATGGTTCTGGGGAGATGGCATCAGAAGCACATGGCTCAAAAGTGAACCTGGAAGAGCGAAGGAAGGAGGGAATGGTGGGAATTGCATGGAAGGGCTGCCAATCACACTGAGCATCCCTAGAGTGTGAGGTATTGGAACAGGCTGCCCAACAAGGTGGTGGAGTCACCACCCCTAAAGGTGTTTGAGAAAAGGGTAGATGTTATACCGAGAGGTATTGTTTAGTGGGCACTGTGGTTATGGGTCTAGAGTGGTCATGAGTTGGTGGTTGAACTAGATGATCTTATTGGTCTTTCCAACCATAATGATTGTATGATTCTATGATAAACATTCTTGGTAGTGTATCTTTCCTTCACTTTCTGTGTCTCATTACTGACAGTGGAAAATACAAAAGCTGCAGTGCCAGAGAATCAGTATGTCTGTGATAGGAAGTCATTTTTGTAATCTAAAATACAAGACTGTAAATATATTGGCATAGAGAGTTGTGCCATTGAATTCACTGCTCAGGAGCAACAGCAATTGGATCCGGTTTGCTGCAGACAGCTGCTCCTCAGGTGGGTTTTTGGGTGGCGCACACTACAAGACATGTCTTAGAGAAGGATCCTCTAAAACGCCTTCTGGATAAATTTATCCTCTGTTGTTTTGGTATTTTCCAACTGAAAAGTGCTCTGAATACTTGAGGACAGTCAACCCACATTTGGAAGTTTTTCTTAGCCTGACAGCCTTCTAAAGATGTATGATTGCAGCAGACCAACAAAGGGAAAATCTTTATCTTAGGAATACAGGTAACATCTCGCTGCAACTTGCTGGAGAAATGATAGATGTCCCTGTCTGTTTATTGCTTTGCTCCGTGACTAGATCTGCTAGACTAAAAACAAATTTTACCCTCGGATCTCCTAGTTTTCAAATTTATGTTCATCTGGCATTGCCTTGATCTTCAAAGCAGGAAAGTATATCAAAAGAAACAAGGTTTGACACCAATTACTGCTTCTGGATGGCATCCACTGAATAAAGATGGAGTGTTAATATTTACACTGAAAGCGAAGGAGATAAAACACACTAGGTACATCTAAGTCTACAAATAAGCCCTTCTGTGCATAGTGGGCAGAGATAAAGCCCAGCAAGAAATTGGAAACTGCTATTGAAAACATCCCAAACACCTTCAGAAATCACAAGTTGTAAACAAAGAAATTGCTGCAAAACACTGAAAGAGCCTTCTAGGAAAGCAAATGTGGATCCCTGCTTCTGGGAAAAGTTTCTGGTCTTTAGGAGGTGATCTTTCAAATTAATCTGCAGAAATAGCTGTCTGAATTTTTCCCCACTTCAGCATAAAGTCCTCTATCAAAATATCTCCACCAGTTTCGCCTCATTTTTCACCTTTTCTTTCAGCCAAATAAAAGCAGAATCCATGAGTAAGATGAGATGGTTGCTTCTTCTGATTGCTCATAAGCCAGATTGTATTTCTGCTGACCTCTTTCTAACACTCAATTAACTGAAATGTAGAGATTCATTTTGAAGTTATTTGTTTCCTATCAGTAGATTGTCTTCAGTGAATACATTTTTATACTCCTAACACCAAACTTTCTTATAAACAATCTGTTTTAAAAAGAAAGGAAATCTTCCCTGCTTTTCTCCTAATATTAAGTAACTGAAATCTCCTAAATATTAAGTAACTGAAAGTGATGATATTCTAAAATTCCCAGCATTGCAGAGGAAGACATTCACTTTTTTTATTTAATCCAATTTAAGCAATGAAAACAGGCTGTTTAATGGAACTAATGTTTGTTTCTAGTCAGATTTCATTCTTCAGATTAAATTACTAGGTCTGCAGTGTCATGGTCAAATTAAAGTTACATTTTCAGTTATTTAAACGTAGATGTTTTTTGTTACATTGATTAGGAAAGGGTTTTTAACCTGCAAGTAGATTTTAGGACGCTTTTAGAAGTCAAACTGTCAACATTGAAAGTCTTACTTTAAATTTGGATTTTTTGACGGTGTGTGAGCTGACTTTTCTCTGAAAATAGTAGCTGAATTTAATTCAAGCTGAATTTAATTCAAGTAAAGCTTCCAACCTTTGCAGAACACTTCTGTCTTTCAGCTTTGAAGAAAAGTTGAGGCTCTTCCAGAGACAATTAAAGTGTTTCTAATCCATATTGCATCTGCGTGTTTCTTGTACAGTAGCAAGGCTTGTACTGCAGTAGGGACTGTGCATTCAGCAGTCTGATAGCTCCTGACCACTAGAATATCTGTGCTGGATTTGTCTAAAGAGAAGTCCTGCAAGAATTTCTTTCTGCAGAGCCCCAGGTGGTTATTGTGGGTATTCTGGTATTGTGAAGCTGGCTGAGAGACATTGCTGTGAGGAAAGCTACTATCCAGTTATACAGGCAAGGAAGGACATGGGCTCAGAGCATGTCAGATTTGCAATTCATGATGCAGAACTCCTGTCATACATCTTATAATTCATTGCTTCATATTGTGTATTTAGTCATCACACACATATTTTGCAATTGATTTTATGCTTCTTTTCTATCTCAAGCGGAAGAAAAGCAAGCATAAGGGACCAGCTTACAGTGCCATGAATGCATAAAACATTAGTCACGTATACGTGTGTTTTGAAATCATTTCTGTATTTTGGCAGTAACCTAAGAAACTAGATATATTCCTACCCAATTAACAAGCTAGAGAAAGAACCCACTAGTAGAAAAAAAACATTCCTCAAATTGTCTGTCAGCTCTAAAACCTCCCTCAAATGACTTTAAAAGAAAACGTAATTAGGGAAACTGGAAAGAACAGAATTAAAACAGATATGGAAGGACAGTCTGCCTACAGCATCCAAACGCTGCGAACATGCTAATCTAGCATTCCGTGCTTTCCAGTTCTGCATAAAGTCAATGGCCCAGGAGCTGAGCACGTGTATGTGATTTTTTTCAGAGAGGTTTCTCACTGCAAAGTCTTCTCATCTCTTTGCACCCTTGCTCTCAAGATCTGGTTTCTACTGGGGGCAGAGCTTTCCACTGCTTGGATTTGCCCTGCCTAGGCTGTCTCGTTGTGCAGTTCCATTCACCTGGCTGGGTTTGCTCTTTTCCCTTGTTGTGGTGAGGAGCTGGGATGGCCATTTGGTTATACACAGAAAAGCTCACGTCTCAAAATATTTTAGAAAGCCTCAGAAAATTTTCTGTGTCTTTCACAACTGTCAATTTCAAATTAGAGATGAATCATTCAAAAAGAGTATATTACTTGTACACTGACATGTAGTGAAAATGTACGCACATCACTATAATAAGCCACAGGCAAGCAAAAATAATAGACATAGCCATGCATTTCAGAGATGGTTGTCCAGATGGGCTTTGTTGGGCACCTAATTAGTAGTTAATCAAAAGGTCCCGCTGTGAACTGCTTCACAGTCCTTCTGGCATCCTAGCTGCTTGGAGCACACTGAAAATGAATGAGATAAATGCACAGGAGTCAAAGTAGATGTTTTATCTGCTCTATGCATCTGATATAACTCAAAGCAGTTTTCAAAATAGAATCACTTCAGGATGCATTTCCATGTACTAAAAGCTAAATTAGTTTAGAAATTCATAAATGGAAGCACAGGCATGTGTATTAATGTTATGGTACATGTGGAATGCGAAGGTAGATAATGTAATATATTCTGAGCCAAACTAACTGTCTTCTCTTTCCTTTCCAGATTTTGGCAATCATTTCCATCATGTTTATTGTACTATCTACAATTGCCTTGTCCCTAAACACACTTCCTGAACTACAAGGCATGGATGAATTTGGGCAGACCACAGATAATCCTCAACTTGCCCATGTGGAAGCAGTGTGCATTGCATGGTTTACAATGGAATACCTCTTGCGGTTCCTATCCTCGCCTAAGAAATGGAAGTTTTTCAAAGGCCCGCTGAATGCTATTGATTTGCTAGCTATCCTACCATACTATGTCACTATCTTTCTCACTGAATCCAATAAAAGTGTACTTCAGTTCCAAAATGTACGACGAGTGGTCCAAATATTTCGGATTATGAGGATACTCCGGATTCTAAAGCTTGCCCGGCACTCAACGGGTTTACAGTCCTTGGGGTTTACATTGAGGAGAAGTTACAATGAGCTTGGTTTACTCATCTTGTTTTTGGCCATGGGCATTATGATCTTTTCCAGCTTAGTGTTTTTTGCAGAAAAGGATGAGGACGATACAAAATTCAAGAGCATCCCAGCTTCTTTCTGGTGGGCAACAATCACCATGACAACAGTAGGCTATGGAGATATCTACCCCAAAACACTTTTAGGTAAAATAGTAGGAGGACTGTGCTGCATTGCTGGAGTGCTGGTGATTGCTCTTCCTATCCCAATTATTGTCAATAACTTCTCTGAGTTCTACAAAGAGCAGAAGAGGCAAGAGAAAGCCATTAAGCGCAGAGAAGCTCTTGAAAGGGCCAAAAGGAATGGTAGTATCGTCTCCATGAACATGAAGGATGCATTTGCCCGTAGTATAGAACTTATGGACATTGTGGTTGAAAAGAATGGAGAAAGCATAGCCAAAAAGGATAAAGTTCAGGACAATCATTTATCTCCCAACAAATGGAAATGGACCAAGAGAACGCTCTCTGAAACTAGCTCTAGTAAATCTTTTGAAACTAAAGAACAAGGATCTCCAGAGAAAGCTAGGTCATCTTCAAGCCCCCAACACCTGAATGTCCAACAGCTAGAAGACATGTATAACAAAATGGCAAAGACTCAGTCACAGCCAAACCTTAACACTAAAGAGTCAAGTCAACCTGGAAAGCAAAAGGAAGAACTAGAAATGGAGACCCTTCCCGGCCCTATGGTGCCCTTGCTGACAACTCGCACCGATGGGATCATTGACATGAGGAGCATGTCCAGTATTGACAGCTTCATAAGTTGTGCTGCAGAGTTCCCTGACTCTGGGAGGTTTTCCCACAGCCCACTCGCTACCCTTCCTTGCAAAGGTGGCGTTAATGTGATTCAGGAGCAGAGCAGAGCAGAAGGGAGTAGTGCCAGATTTGCAGAAATAAGTTCTGAAGGCAGCCACCGTTCTGCTTTTTTCATAGAAAGTCCAAAAAGCTCCATAAAGGCCAGTAACCCTTTAAAACTAAGATCTCTGAAAGTCAACTTCATGGAGGAGGATGTCAGCACGTTAGTACCAGCATCAAATGTCCTGAGAATATATCCAGACACTCTCAAGAGCAGGGGAGCTGCTGCTGCCACCGTCACAGATACTTCCTTACTCTCTGACAGATCTCTCATGAGCCCAGAAACCTCCATCTACACAACTGCAAGTGCGAGAACACCTCCAAAGTCACCAGAGACACAGACAGCCATAGCTTTCAACTTCCATGATGCCGGTATTCACAAATACATAGATGCTGACACCGATGATGAAGGTCAGCTGCTTTATGATTCAAGTCCTCCTGGAAATGTGAGTCCTAAGTACAATGTTACAAACATTGGTTATCTAAAGCAAAAGGACAATGTTTATAGAACAGAGAAGAATCATCTAGAAGCTGCTGCTTTACCCACCTCCCCTAAGCTAATAGGGCAAAACTGCATTTATTCTATGGAAGGTATCACTGGAAGAACCCAGGGCAATCAGGAGACTGTCAGACTAGAAAATCACATTTCCCCAGAAGTCCACGTATTACCAGGCAGTGGAGGACATGCTAACACACATGATCAAAGCATCTGAACAGGCTCCAAGAGAACTTACTGAAAGTTTAAAGGAATGTCCTTACAGTCAACTCAAAAACAAAAAAAAAAACACAAAAAACAAAAAACAAACAAACAAAAAAAAAGAGCTTCTGCATGGCATGAACTTGGCTGAAACAAGCCATCTGTTTCTAAAAGTCTGAGGGGAGGTCCAGTGTGGGTTTGTGAAAATGTCCTTCTCTGAAACAACTCTAAAGACATTGCCCACATCAGTCAAAAATAAGGATTGCAAATCATGATCACACATTGATCTCCTTTCATGTTGTCCAGTGAAGCCAATGTGACCAAATATCCATCCATTCCCCTTGAACGCTAGAGCTCCTTTTGGAAATATTAACACCTGATTTGCGTTAGTTCCATAAAGGATGCCAAGGCAGCCAGATATGAACTCTGGAATAATTTGCTGGGGTTGGTATAAAGCTATCTAAAACACAATGCTCTTTGCTTCAGGGCAGCTGTTCCTCATCTGCAGCTTTCTCTGATGGATATTATGTCTAAAGGTAACAGGGAACACTTGCATTATTAGAAAAATCCAAGTGAAAACCATTTAAAACAAATAGCGGTCTAGAGAAACCAGTTATTAAAATGCTCTGTGTGTGTTTAACAATACTATATCCTGTAGGACCTGACGTTTTCTTTTGAAACATCAGCAGGGTGAGTTGCACCACTTGTATCTAACTCCAAACACCCCTTAGGACGTAGTGAAACTCGCACTTACCCTCTGCTAAAATCAAAAGCTGCCCTTTGGGCCAGCACGTGGCCCTCGGGGCACACACAGCCCATGCTGGGAAGGTGTGAAGGAGCCATGCAGAAGCAGGGATCTCCAGCAGCATCACAGCCCCCTCCCCACAGCTGGGGAGCGTGGGGTTAGAAGGGGAGCTCAGCTCCTCTCTGGGCTCCCGGCTGCACCATGGCAGCTCCCGGCCCTACAGGGATGGCCGAGTGCAGTAGCTGGCCCTGAGGTTTGGTCTGGGCATGGCCGGCTCCTCGGTCCTACCCTTCCCGCCCGCGCCCTGACTTCAGGCATCAGCTGAAGTCTTGCCCTTGGCGTAGGAGAGGAACCAGTTGGTCTGAAGCTTTTCGCGCCCACGTGGCGTGGTGAAAGATATGCAAGCGTTACATAAATATGCAAAAAGAGGGATTCTTTAGCTACCCGCCCCGGGCCTGGTTGTGCTCTCTCTTGTGAGGAGGTTGGGTGGGAGCATCTCCTGTCGTGTTGGTGCATCCAGCAGCACGGGGAGACTGCCAGAGACAGCAGGACCAGGCCTGATGTTTTAATAGCATCCACTCATTTTTAAGTGAAAGAAGAAAAAAATAAAAAAATAAAAAATACAAAAAAAAAAAAGATTTGACCATTTTAAGTGAACAGAACTAGCAGCCACCAGCCTAGGTTTTTAAAATATTATTGTTTCAATAAAGTTCTGTCAAATTGTGTAGGAAATAATTTGTCTTTGGTTTTTAATACTGGGGGGGAAAAGCACTTTACGTTGACTTTTTGTTGTTGTTGTTGCAATGCTGGAGTAGGATAGCAGAGTGTAACAATCAAGCACTTTAACCAAGCACTATTTTAATTTGTGCCTCCTGTCGTGACTGTGATTTGTTACACGCCGGTAGCAAGTCACAACCTGTCCTGTGATAACTGTGATGGTAATCTTTTATGTTGTTATCCGTTTCTACTGTAAAACTCAGTTGTAAATAACTGTCAATAAGCGTTTCCTGACCTATTTCGGAGCACCTGCCGGGGCGTGTAGCTATCTGCATGCAACAGGTCTTGGGGCGTGCGGAGGCACGGGACTCGGGAGCGGAGGCGCACGCTGGAGGAAGACTATAACTATGTGAGCCCGCTGCGTTGTGTCCCTTCCCCTTGTGAAAAAGCCGTTGGTTGGTCCTGAATGTAACTGTCTGTCCGTCCGAGCTGTACAGTACTTCTGTCTGTAATCCATAATAGTGAATGCAGCATGTACGGACAAAAGCAATAAGCACATAATCTGTTTTAGGAACTGTTATGGGTTACGATGATAGCTTTGCTAGGTCTCTCCGTGGCACAAACCCTCACGCATGCCGGAGCGGTTGTCCCACTGGGTTCCTGGCGGTGGGATGCAGCCCGAGGCACTGCTCACACGTCCTCCTTGCCTCCTGCAAGGACAGGCCCTAGGGAATGCGCAAGTGAGACCTGAGCCACCACCTCACGAATTCGCCCGCTGGCAGTGGAAGAGGCCTCGTGTCATGCAGAGAATTACGTGGGAGGTACTCAAACTCAGTGAGTTGCTCGAACTCCGTGCGAGCAAACTGTGCTCTCCAGGGTATTTACACAGGGCCAATTCCTGAGGTTCCTCAGCTTTTGCTCTGTCTTCACTCAGTCAAAACCACCATTCCTCCAAATGGGCTCTTTGCCTGGTGAAGGACTTTAGGATTTGGCCATAGTAAATACAAGTGTACTTAAAGGAACTGACGTATTGCTAGTTAAGATTGAGTCGTTATGAAGAAGTAAAGTGACTTTCCAGCAGATAAGCTTTAAATACTGATTTATTCTATGGCTTTCCGAGGCCATAGAGTGGCAATGAGAAATTTTAACGAGAACAGTCTTAACATAACCTCTATGTTTCAGTGATCATTCATGTCTGCCATCAGCACAAATGTAAAAAGAAAAAAAAAAAAATCAGGGACAATTTTTTTGATAAAGTAAGTAATAGTGATTTCCAAGCTAAATATTTTTAGAGCTGATGCTTTCATGTGGAAAAAAAGTCATATTTTACATATCACAAAAGTGAGCATATTTAAATATAGCCATATAGTGTAGTATTTACCACACTTTCATCCAAATTAATGTATTTGGTTTATAGATGGCACTGACAAAAATGTATAGATCAACGATTCTATCATTTTTAACTGATAATCAACTGGTGCAACTCTCCTTGTAACCAAAGGCCCTCTGTTTGCCTTGTGTGTTCACTTACGACACATATCTTACATCATCTATTTAGTCCTACCTTTAAAGTAGCATTTTATTGAGTCACTTTTGAAAGCCAAATTCAAAAGTATCATTAAAAATCTACCTTTTAAGTCTGAATAGCCAAAGTCCTATAGATTTCTTATAGAAAGCAAATAATTTAAAATTGAGCATATAATATGCTTGAAGAGCATTTCTTTCTTATTTGTGTATGAAGATGTAGCTCTCATTTTGTGCCCAGTTAAAAAGGAAGTATGTTTAATTTATTTTAATGAAATAAAGTCTGATTATGAAGTATGTACCTATATATGTGTGTGTGTGCATAATACACATATATATAATGTAAGCACTGGGAAATCTACTCTAACGTAAAGCTATGGTAGACTAAATCTGTACTCATTACAAAAGGAAAGGCAGTGCTTTGAAAACATAGTGCTCACTAAATCCTATAGATACTAGAAAGACAATTTCATTTTATAGTTTGTTTGGTACATATCTCCCAGAGCTCATCAAAGTAGGAGCAAATATGCAATATCTCTTGCATCAAGCTAAAGTGTGCAGTTTAATCACTGATATGTGGCATTCAGGTCTGTGAACTTACTGTGTATCCTGGATCAAGCAAGATGACAGTTTCACCTGCTGCTGCAGAAGACGTTGTATCTGAAAGGACTATGTACATGTGATGTCTGCTCTTGCTTGTATCTTACGCCATCAACACCATTTTTAATACATATATATAAATATATATATATATAGAATATATATATTTGCGGGAGGAATGGGTGCAGTTTTCTTAACTAGGAAGCAAACAAAGATCCTTTGAGTTTTAGCCTTGAACAAAGGAAAGCAGCAGTCACTTATTGCAGTAGATTTCTCAGTGCCTTTTCTTAGAAACTTCACCTAAGCACACTTACGGAAAACTAAATAAAACAAAACAGTCTCCTGTGAAATCCACGTTTTTCTGAAAGGTTTGAGAGTCTATAAAGGTAGAAAGAAAAAGAAGAAAAAAAAATAAAGAGGAAAAGAAAACCCATGGAACGCACATTCCCTTTCTCAACATGCCGAGTGTCACATGCCGGGGAATTTGTCTGTGCAAGGCACACAGGAAGGAGTCCAAGGCGGTTGGTTTCTTTGGCAACTATGGCTGTGATAAACTGTAGCCTTTTCTTCCCTTGCAGCTAATAAGATACACATTTCTAAGGAAAACAGTATTCTCTTCTGTAAAGTTGTAATGTATTGTTAATATTTGTACCTATTGTATATTTATGTCTTGACAGAATTATGACTGGTACAGTTTATAGTAAACAACAAGGGTATTTAAAACTCATTACAAAGACAACGTCTCTAAAGCCAAGTTCTCTCTCTGTTGGTAAGTTCCCCATAACATGAACTCCCATAGTTCTTAATGCCTCATTTCAAAGCAAGCAGTAGAATTACTGAGTAAAGCAGCGGAGATGGGGACTGCATGGCACTCATGCCCTTCGTGCAGCTCAGTCAGGAGCAAGATGGGGAGGTGGGCTTCCCAGCAGCTCCAAATTGGCTCCAACCTCTTCAGCAAAGCGCTCATGTTTGGTCAGTCACTTCTGCTTATGGTAACTGAACAGAACAAGTGTTACCTTAGATTGCTTTAGGATCAGCCACTTGGGGAGAATATGGCTTTAAATAGTTCTTGAATAAAGTACAGATGTTTTAGTTACCTCTGTACCTTCTGTTTGCCATTGTGTTGGCTTTATAAGTACCTGATGTATGGAAAAGTCATGTGACTTTCATGCATTCCAGAGTAGTCTATTTTTCTGTTCAGATAAAAAAAAAAAATTATATATATATATAAAAATATAAATATATATATATGTATTTTTAGCAAATTTATAATAGGGCAATCAAGTCAGATCTCTTCTTTTTGTATTACAGAATAATATATTATACGCTTTCTCGTTCATTTGCGTAGCTGGTCCCCTAACTTTTTTGTTGTCATCATTTTCCCTCATTCTGAAAACACCCGCAACATCCCTCCTGGAAGTGAGTCTGTGAAAGGCCATTAAGTTTGTCTGATGTTGTCATGTTTTTGTATTTTCCCGTTTGTGGTATGTAAAAATAGCCAGAGATTGGCTATGGAAACTAAGTTGTACTTTCTGAGAAACAAAGAAGTGGCCAAACTGACCTCGGTTATGGCAGTACTGGTACATAACAGCCAATGCCACTGGCTTCAGCGTTAGCCATAGCCTGGGTTTCAGTGGAGTTTTTCCAGATTTACATCAATTAAGATGAGAGCATGAAGAGACAGGATTTGAATCTGATTGTCCTAATTATTATGATAGAATTGGGATAAGTATCTCATTTCAGTTTTAATCAAAACAGAAAAGTCAGACTCTTATTTCAAGGGCAGTGACCTAGCAATTCTCAGGCAAAACTCCCTCTATAGCTTCTACATCCAGGGGAAATTTCCCTGGGTTAAAACAGAAGGATCAAGACTTATTTCTCACTGTGTTTTTGGAATTTCTACTTTCAGTCTCAGATAAAATCAAGAAATGGACAAAAAAAAGTAAGATCATAATAATAATAATAATAAAAAAAAAACGAACATGTACACATTCAGGAAGGGACTGGATTTGGCTAAGGTGAAGACCACCCATGTACCTGCTTACCTAGTGATCTTGCTTGCTCCTTCATAGCTGTACCATCACACAAATTTAATAAAAAGTCCATGAGATAAACGTGCATCCAGAACATATCTCATGGCCTGTCAAAGTCTAGCCAATGACAAAAAGATTCAGATTGTCCTTTAACTCCACAGAAAAGTTTTGGCTTGAATCAGCCCAACAGTCTGTTCACAATTTTCTTTCCACAGACGGAATTTTGGTCTCTTTTTCTGTTCTTACCTCAAAGCAATCTCCTTTGTGTGACTTTCTTATATGCTCACCACAATACCCAGTAAATCTGAAATAATTGAATTAATTCGGGAATATAGTGTATTCAGAAAGTCTTGGTAACACCTGAATGAGCAGTATAACCATCAGAAACTGTTTTCTATCTGATTATGTATCAGCAATACTTATTTACACACAAGGTGATTAAAACTGGGTGGGGTTTTTTGGTTGGTCGGTTGTTTTTGAAAACAACTAGTGCAATAACCCATTATATCTATCATAAGAAATCCCATAAATCTCTTCAAAATGCAGTTTCCATATCACAAAGTTCATCTGAACGTATTAAACCACACCACAGCAAGCTTCTAGTCTTGCCAGTCTGAAATTTACTCTTGCCCTCCCACCAAAACAGAAATGACCCAGATACCAACGAGCCCATCAAAGAAGTGGTGTTTATTTTTCAGCATGAGTTTTGCACCCCATGCTGACCAGATCCAGGCTCTTGCACTGAAACTTTGTCTTGACCAGACAAAGGAAACTTTAGGAAAGCTGAATGTTTGCATTCAGGATGTGTATCCCCTTTGTTGCTGGTGTTACCTACGCCACAAATAAGTGTCCTTTGACACCAACGGTAGGGTGCCACAAGTGTTCATATCTGTAAATACTACTCAGAATTTTGCTTTGCTTGATTCTGGCTTCATCGCACAAGAAATCTTCAGTCTAGAGGCTTAGAAGAGAAACCTTCATTTTTCTTTCTATCCAGAAATAATACTAATGATTTTCAGTAGGGTTGAACAAAGATTAACTTTTGACATTTTTAAAGGGGTCTTTTGAAGACTGCAGGGATGCTACCTTCAAGAAGTAATAATCAGTTTGGGCTCAGTGCAAAGACCCACCCAAACTAGAGCATTGTTTGATGCCAGGGAGCTGAATTTGAATGAAATGCCAAATTATTTGCTGCTACAAGTAAAGCCCACTGAGGTCAATGGAGCTGTTCTCAGTTTAGCCCAGTAAAGAATTTGGAACCTTGTTAAAAGCTACAGGCTCTGCATGACCTCAGGGATGGAGGTGTCTGTCCACAGCACCTACAAGGAAACAAGTGAGGTGAGGGAATGGGAAGAGACAGGTCAGTGAAAACGTGGGAAAGAAGGAAATCTTTCACACAAGAGGAAAATTATCATCCTTATCATCCCAGCCTTGACTGAGCAGTCTTCTGTGTCAGCTCACTTTTTGTGGGCTTCATAGCACAAGCAGCATCCCAAACTCACAAATGACTGTCTCTACAGCAGGATCACATGGTTCAACCCTGGCAGTACCCAGTCCAAGGACCGGTTGTTGCCAGGAGGACACTACTGGCTCATGGGCCGTCAGTTATCTTTGACTGTGTCAACCTCCAGTCTTACTGGAAATCTAGTTAAGGCCATTTTAGGATGCAACAGTTCTACTCTAAACACCATATTTCATTTAGAATCTCCTCTTCCTTCTGTTTTTCAGCTACATTAGCCACCCTTAGGCTCATGCAACCACTGGGATCTTTTGTATCATTTTGTTCTCTTGTGACAGACAGATCTATTTTCTCCAATTCTTTCTGGTTCCCTGGTGGTGGGTGCACAGAATTGCTCTCACATTGAAGCACTCCCCACTGGGGAGGCAGTGGGTGGGGGCAACATCTCTATATTACCTAGAACTCTGAAGCCATGATACTGCACTCAGAAAGGCCAGCCACAGCTACCAACCAAATTCGCTTTCCAGCTAGATTAGCATTAAAATAATGCCCCAACTAATGCAGAAAAAGCCTTCTTTCTATCAGGCCAGTGAAGCAGTTCTTAAATGGAGAGAAAACACTAACCAAGGCACTGTTGCACGTGCTGCTTGGTGACAACTCTGTGCTCAATGTGGCATGCCGGGCTGTCTGTGCTGCATGCCAGCTGCTTGGCATCTCATCATGCCAAGGAACAGCCCCAGCTCTTCCTTCTGCCAAAGCACAGGACAACTGCTCGAGCTGTGCTGCTCTGCCAGTCATTGACCCCATGGCCACCCTGACCAGCACTCCCCAGGGAAACCTTGATGGGCATCCATAGTTGCTAAAGGATAAGAAAGCCATGGGGTTCCCCTTAAAAGAAAAATGTGATATTCAGCAGCAAATAAAAACTGGAAAATGCAAGTTTCCCGTGAGTCTCCTGCATACATGTATCAAGTTGCTTTTGTAGCTGGAAATTGAAACCAACTGTGACCCAGCTTGAGAAAGAGCAGAATATGAAAGCTTTCTCCATTGCCTTGCACTTCAGTTATGTTTTAACCTGAGCAATGTGGGGAAGCAATGGGGAATCCAGCTCAGCTTGTATATAACAAAGGGCAGAGTGTCATGCCTCTGCCCACAGCCCAGCAGATCCCGCACGCCTTGCACAATCCCTTCATTGGGTTACATTGGGCTGACCCAAGGGGCATGCATCAGCAGATGTTTTCTCCCCATTTAAGCAACTTTTCCACACCCTGGTCTTTTGGGGTGATAACAGCAACATTAGCCATATACTAGTGTACTTAGAGTCTTACATTTTTTGTAACTTTGATTTAGTCATTCTTTGTTGAAGTTTATTGACCTCTCCAATTGTTTCCGTAAACAAATTATTAAAAAAAAAAAAAAATCAATGTCTTTATATGCATGTAGTAGTATGAAACTGTGATCAATGTGTGACATTCAGAAACTGTACTGTCTTGTAAAATATGTCCAAATGTCTAAGGATTTTAAAGCAATGGTCCCTTACTACAGACTACAGAAATAAATAAAAAGGTATGGATAAACCAAAGCCTTTATTTGCTCTGTTTCCTGGTCATATTTGCTGGCCAAAAATATAACCACCATCAGCTGGCACTGAGCATCTGCTTTAGCTCATTGCAGCTGACAGCAGGTTTAGACATATGTTATTTGCTCACGGATAAATCCATGATTCAGGAAAGCAGTGCTGAGCTCAACACCTTCTGCTTTGAGGCTGACAGATTTGGTGCCCAGACGTGCATGATCCAGCCCTTGCCTGGCAGGACACAGCCCACCTTCACCCCTGTGGCTGTGTCTGGGCTTGGGGACCAAGCATCTCCCAGCCTCACCAGACACCTTGATGTGGCATCTCACTCCCAAGCATGCAGCTGCAGAGCCAGACACAGATGGGAAAACAGCCAAGGTTTGGAGACAAAGAGTTTTGGGTGTGAAAGTGAAGCAAACAGGTTGTTTTGCTGCTGCCTGGGGCAAAAGCTTGGACTCCCTGATGGAGCCACTGCAGTTTTCTCCATGAGGTTAAGCAGCAGTTTGGTTCAATAATGAAAGTTATCAGAGCAAAGGAAATTTGAACTGCTCAGGAATATTTTCTTCGAATTGTTTACAACACATTTCTTATGCTGAAATCTTCTGCAAAAGACGTCCAAGCTTTAATCTGACTCCCCCGGTTTACGGAAACAGAATTAACTAAAACACTTTAATTTATGGCCATTTTAAAATGTAAAAAGAAGATGTAAGCATGTGTTTAGGAACCAGCCCTGTGTGGCTCTGCAGTACATGCAACCTGGCAGAGAAATTGCACATACCAGTCCAATGGAAAAGACTAAGAAATGCACAACTGCAAATCTTTTTTTATACAGCCACCAGAGCTACAAATGGAGAGCGGGAGGTTAAATGCACAAGTGAGGTACATGCCTTTCAATAGCATATTTCTTCATTTACTTGTGTTCGTTCTCAGTTCAGTTAGATCTTTTTCAAAAAATCTAAATGATTTGTTGAGTGTTCTATTACAAGCTGTGACAATGACGTCTAATAAGATTAAGACACTGAATTGAAGGGAAGTTTACAAATGAAGAACCAGAAAGTGGAGACATTCCTACAACATATGTCTTCCTCTTCCACTTTCTGCTAATGATTTTCTGTTTTTTGCCTGCCAGCCTGAGCATGCAAGCTCCTGAATTATAATCCATTACTGTAATTATGCTGTCCAAGGAGGTTTTCTCTATGAATTGATTTTCTTTATCAAGTAAATTAAAATAATGCCTATCTCCTCAGGCGTTGTGCTTCATTATTGTGTGCCAAATCTTCAGCTATTAAATATTTTTTTTCCTAGTTAAAGTATGCTACAGGAATTACTCTCTGCTTTGCCTAGCCCTCTGGCCCATGCTGCTCCCAGCTGTTCCTTGCAGCACTTTTTGCCACTCCAGTGCATCGGCAATAACCTCACTGCCTCTTCCTTCCAAACAGGATGGATTTTCCTGTGATTTTTATTTATGCTAAACTAGGCAGGTTTTTTGTTTCTCTTCACGCTACACACCATCCTGTTACAAAATCTGACCCTATCTGTTTAATGAAGGCTGTTTCTCTGAACATCCAGAGCAAGCCTACGTCCTCCCCGCATCAAGTCAGCCAGTCATCCCAAATATGAATCAAACAAAACCATCTGGTGAAGGAGCACACACCCCAAGTCAGAGCACAGGAGCCCCAGGGAACCCTCAACACCAGCGGGGCTCACGCAGCTCTTCTCAACACCCCTTAGGGCAGAGGGGGAAGAGGAGCAGCCCAGACCCACACAGTATGTATCACGGCACTGTGTAGCACTCTACGTCATACAACTGAGTCATAAAACAAATATTAAATGTACACTATGGAAATATAAGCTATGGAAAGATCTAGTGTGTGCATGCTGAGCGTTGGCCACAGGCACTTTTTTATATTACTTTTAATTCTTTCCTTAATAAAGCCAGTGGAGTTCTTCCAGAGTTTAACTTGGCGAGGGGTGCTGGAAGCTGAGCTGCTGAAAATAGCGATGATGCAGCACAGACTTCGCTCCTGGAGATGTCACTGCCTTCTCCAGGGACATTCCAGCTTCCATGTAACATCACAGTGTGTCACCAAGACCAAAGAGGATATTTAGGCACTTCAGAATTAATGAACATGAGGAAAAGTTCAGGTTTTGAATATTTTGTTCATTTCAGAAAAGTCAGTAACAATTTAAATAATTTACAAGGATTTTTGTAGGAAGATCTTTTCTTATAAAATATGGAAAAGTTCTTCCATTCTATCTCCTTCTGCTTACTTACCTTCCTTCCCCCTTTCTGTAAAGAAATGCGACATCATTATTATTCAGCAGGCAAGAGCATTTAGAGGTAAATTTGCCCCAGAGTATCATCTGCAACCAGCCAAGCAGAAGCTGAGACTAATGTGTCACGGCAATGAAAGTTTGTGGTTGCTAGTTAGGAGCACAAGCACTGATCATCAACCTTAGCTTCAGAAAAGAAGAGCAAATCTGTGCAACTTTGCATCACGCCATTTAATCCCTATACAATTAAACAAAGAACCCACAAGTCTCATCTAAAGGTAGACTTATACTTTGCTGTACCCGGTGGCATTTAGTAGTGTTGGCAGATATGTGGTTAACAATAATAGCAGCTAAAATGAATCGGACTATCTGCTGAACTGAAAAAAACATGTAATGTAAAATGCTGCTTTCATGCCTTAATGATAATTAGTCTAAAAATGAACTGCACAGTGATTTAGCTTCTAGCATTCTTCCAAACGGTAGAGAGAAGAACGCTAGGGGACATTCAGATGAGATTGATCCAGGCATGAGAAAGTGTAAATTTAAATTATTTAATAAAAATGAATTCCCATAGATGTTCATGGTCTAGTTTTTACTCCTCTTTACAGGCAGATTTAATATCCAGATGATTCAATAAATTGGAGACTTTATTTTCTGAAACATGAGAGACTGGCAAAGCCAGAAATGCCTTAAGAAATTGAATCCCCGTAGTACAGGAGTCTGAGGTAGAGTTTGTCAAACATCTCCAGTGCCGCACAAACATGCACTTACCTTCCAAACCTTTGGTAAATGTGAGTGCTTGTGTGACTGCATAGAAACTGCTGCCACTCATTGCAGGGACCCCAGCACAGCCAACATAGCGTGGATCACACCATGCACTCCGCTGAGCCATGGAGGAAGGTGATGGCACCAAGGCTGTGGGTTTCTCCACAGGAAGCAAAGCCCACGAGAGTTCGTCTCTCTCAAGGCTTATCATGGGAAGATGACCCCTTCCCAAACCTTCCTGGCTGATTTCCAGCATTGTGCAATGGTAATGAGGGTCTGCCAAGACATGACACTCCTGCTGTGATCAGATCACTCATTTGCATCATTATGCAAATGTGCAATCTGCTTGCCGTTAGGATCCACGCGCTGCCCTGGGCTGCCCTGGGGCCTGTTCTGTGTTTGGGGTGATGATGCTCTCAGCCTCAGACCAGCCATGCACTGCCCTCCCTGCTAATGGGAAGGTCTGGATGTCCCTGGAGCTCTGAAAAGTGTAAAGAGACAAGTAAAAGGAAAAGAAAATCACAGCTAAAAACAAAGACAAAGAAATAGTATATAAGCACTTTTCTAGTGGTGTAAGTCAAAAATGATTAATTCCCCACAGACAGATTTGCCCACAAGTTGTCCAATGTAGCCTTTCTTATCCATCATTTCCAACTCACCGGTTAGGCCAGGAAAGAAAAAGGAATCTTAGGCTGATATGCTATATCAGCAACGTCCAAACTCTTAAATACAAGCTCATGGCAAATAATGTAACCATAGCTCTCTCTCCTTTTTTTTTTTCATTAGGATTAGTCATCAGAAACCATGAGGCTATTTGTTGGAAGGTGGCTATTACGAGCTGACTAATCATATACGAAAGATTAGGCTACTTTCCAAAGGTCTAATTGACCAGAAGAATTTGTGGTTTTCCCTATACTCTTGTTTTTCACATCAGCATTACTGGCTTCCACTAAGATTTTCTAGCAAACAAATATTTTTGAGGCATTTCAGTTGAAGTAGAAAGCCAAGATGGAAAAAAGCAGACCATCAGCTGTTCCACTGGGAATCCAGCAAAAAGGAACAGTTGATACTCTATTAATGTAAATGAGCTCATTAGTAGAGTTGACTTCAGTCTGAGTTCAGCAGTTCAGAGCCTCTATTCCAGAATATATAGAATTTATATAAGAAAAATAAAGAGAAAATGAAGGAAGGATATTGCAAGTGTCTGTTTCCCACCCTGGTGCCAGGGTAGATGAATGGAAGGTAAGACAGGAGGCTGCACTGACCAGACCAGATCCGGAGCTGTAAGAAGATTTTCCAGACGTACTGAGGCAAATGAAGAGGATTTCCAGGACAGCAAGTATCCCATACTGTTTTGCAGTTTGTTAAATATATGCCTACATTATGAGTAATCTGTGCAATAGATACATTCATAGAGTTCCAGAATAAACTTGCAGAACAGCATTTCTTGGACTTTACATAAAGCAAAAAAGCTTTAAACATGGGCAGTCATTTCCACCACTGCTATTATGAGCATCAAGGATGACTCGATGGCCTTAGCATAGTGGTGAAGCCTGAGCCCTGGTCCTATATTTAACTCTGATCCTTTGTTCCAGAGCACTCTTCAGTAGGGAGGAAACACATATCTATTTCATAAGAGTATTATGAGGAGTTATTTATTAACATTAGGTATTGATCTGAGAAGGAAAAATGTTAGATGTATTCAGCAAGATAATTCAGTGCAATAGCAGGAAGGAAGAGTTTCATGGGGAGAAAAAAAGGATCACAGTAATAAAGAATAAACAAAAATTCAAGACTTTCACTATATCTCTTCCTCTCCGGTACTTATTTTTATGGCCTGATTCCCTAGTCCTTGGGCAGGTTTCTCTCTGAAGCCAGGATGCTGCCATCAGGCTCCATCACAGCACATGAGCAAGGAGGCAAAAATTGCACAGGAAAGCACAAGTTGGATATTTTCTGGAATTCCAGGCTTGGATTTGCAATTCAGGTAACACTTCTTACTGGCCACAACCCGCATCAGGCCTGGGAATGACAGCATGCCTGGTCCCTGTGCACTGCAGGGAATTACAAATGGCACAAATGAAGTACTTTGCAGAAAGTGAGGCCCAGAAGTGCTGGCTGCCCTCCTTCAGCTCATGTTAATGCTCAATGATGCTTGAAAATAACTGCTGGGTGGCTCGAACAGGGCTGCAAGTGACCCCAGAGACAAAGGATGACTATGGCAGAAGGGGCTGGTGGTATCCCCAGGGTGGAATAACAGACTTCCACTTCCCTGGCTGCTGTCTCAAACATTAAGCATCCTTCCAGAGGAAAAAAAGGAAAACAAAATTTAAAAACTATATTGGAATAATGATCCTGCATTCTGGATTTAAGTCTATCATCTCTCCTATTGTATTATCTCTATTCTCTCTCTCCCTGCAGAGAAGAATCTCTCAAAAGCTTCACAAACACTTTTTTTCAGTATCAACCTCTGTTTTAAACAAGAATTTTCACCACCATGGGTGAAAAAGCTGGGTGCCACTCTTTTCCTGGCTGTTACTCAAGGTATAAGATCCATATTCCTACCACAAACCATGCTGGGACTTCTAATTGGGTTTTCCTCCCACTGTAACTCCCTCTACCATCTGTTTCCCTTTTTCTTTTGGATGACACATCCCTTCATCACCGAGCGCTGCCACTGAGATGCCAACCAAACCTATGAGCACCAGCCCCAGTAGCCCCTTCCCCTTCCCCATGCTCCAGAAAACTTCAAGCCCAGCTCCAGCTGTGAGATGGGATTTCAGGTCACCACATTCCCATCTACAGATGGGATCCAATGCCTTGAGGTTCTTCAGTCCATGGTCCTGGCTGGGTTTTAACACCAACTTGGCAGTGGAGTTTCATTGAAACAAGGCAGGAACTCCGGTGTATGAAGATGAGAGTAATACTTCCATTACTCTCAGCTGGGCCAGAGTCCCACTCTGGGTTTTCTAATAGCAGCAGAGCTGTTTAACCTATGACACAGCTGATCTTGAAGACACCACTGTGCTTGCAGCAACCATGAACTCCCATCTTTTCCAGTGCTAACAAAGGGTGTCTGAGCATCTCTGCTGAAATAATTGGTTGCCCCAGGCTTTAGTAGGATCTGACCACTGCTTTCCACTGCTGCATGTAAGGAGATTAGTGCTAAACTGTCAGCAACATGACTGCTTCTTCTGGCCTCCTTCCAGACCCCCAGTCATGTTGCAGTTGAGCTACTGCAAATGAAAATACATTAGAATTTTAAATCTGTGCATAAATGAGGCTTGCTCATTGGGATTCTTGAAGTTAATGTTGCCTGTAGCTATTACTAGTGTTTTCAGAAATAATTCATTAGCTGCAAAAATCTTCCTTCATGTCTCAGGAGATTAAAAAAAAATTAGCTTTTCTACTTGTTAGTTCCTTCCATTCAGTCTCTGTCTTCTTCAGCACACCATCACCGCCCCTTTTTCAGGCTGCAAAGTCATGACATGATGTCTTAAAGACTGAGCCCATGGAGACACATTGCAGATGAGCTCTGGACAGGTACCACCAGATGGTACCTTCCATCAGTTCCCATAGTAATGCTTTACTCATGCGCGGGCTTTTCTGAGCAGCATTTCTGGAAATGTCAGTCCCTCCCTAGCAGAGGAGCAGTGGATGCATTGCAAGGGTGGCCTCTGTCTGCCATAGCACTCCCAGATGGGGTTGGATCTCCCACTCCATTCTGCTAAACGCAAAGTAGACTCCTGGATACACAGACCAACAAAAAGCCACAGAAGATCAGTATAGAGAAACTTCCTTTTTCTGCATTAACTCTAATAACTCAGTTTTTCATTAAGATCAAGGAAAAACTGTTTTTTTTTTTTCTCTGCACTTCAGATTTTCTGCTTTTGATTGGAGAAGAGAATCATAGAATTGTATCATAGAATCACAGGCTGGCTCAGGCTGGACCTTAAAGATCACCCAGTTCCAATCGCCTGCCACGGGCTCCTTGCACTCCATTAGATCAGCGCCCAGGGCTCCAGCCAACCTGGCCTCGAATTTCTCCAGAGAGGGCACCCACAACCTCTCTGGGCAGTTTGTGCCAGAGCCTCAGTACCTCTTGGATAAAAAAGCATGTGAAAACATGAGATTAAAAGTGTAAATAGATGATAGAGAGAAGCGTTCTGTAAATTCTTTCAAAGAAAATACACCAGAGGTTGAAATCAAGACCAATACGTTGTTCCACCAAAAATAGTTTGTTCAACTACTTAATGCCTGAGTGTTTGGGAACTGCTGAATCACGGCCTGAATCTTTGATTGACCACCTGAGGCAAGCAATGAGTCAGCCACGGGAGTACAGGTGAAGGTAATTCACCTGTGCTACCAGAAGGGATGGAGCCTGGCTCCACCTCTCCTAGATCCCATTTAAGTGCTGCCTGCCACTGAGGAAGGGTCTCTTCCTGGAGATCACTCCCTGTGGAGAATATTGTGAGCCTACAACATTGCTAAGCATTTTTCACTTATTATCTTTCCATTGCAATAATCCTATTTAGCCTAAAACTCTGTAAACTTATTGATTGCACACTGAGGAATGTGAAACTACATTTCTCACAGATTCAGAGGTCTCACAGGGCTTTCTGAAAGCTTCAGAGAGCAATGACTGTGGGCTATCAGCAGCTGCCCAACCTGCTTGCTACAAGCCCTGATGAACCATTCTTCGTGCTCAGAAGGAGCACGGCTGGCTGAAGCCATCCCTTCCTAGCAAGAGAGGGAAGAGACACTGTGCTGAGACCACCGAAGAGTGTGCTTTCACCCAGCTCCTCTCCCATGCCTGTTTCAGCTTTGCTGACAAATTTAGGAAGCATCCTTTATCCCGGGACATGGAGCTGCTTTAAAATCTAGGAAAAACAAGACAAAGACAAGAGTAAATTTAGCTCATTGTACTGGAGAGCACGTGGTTGAGCCACTCATCCCTAGCAAAAATAACACAATCGATGCCATCTGCAGATGCAGAACACGCTGCTTTGTGTGCTCTTCTGATCTCAGTGGGAAATGGCACTGGGAGCATGGAGCCAGCAAAGAGCCCCTCCTATTGGGCACCCGTGGGTGGGTACTCACCATGTCCCACTCTAATCCGCTCTCCCAGCCCAGCTCCACACAGCCCTGAGCTCCCAGTTCTCCCCATGGACTCACAGCTGTGTCAGGTGGCGTTGGGGAGGGAGCTCATTTTTTCTCCTTAGCCATTTGACACTGCAATTAGATTGAGTTCAATTGCTGGGACATTACCACCTGTGCTAATGGCCAAAATTGCTTTCAAAGATGGACTGCGGTGTTTTGAATTTGGAGAAAGATTGCTGTCCCTTCTAATTACATTTTCTGTCCATAATGAGACAATTATAAGCATTTCAATAGCTTAAGGTCATAAGCCTTTCACTGCAGGAGAGTGCAGTCAGAAAAGATGGTTCCACCTCCCCCGTCTCCTTCCCCTCCCACTCGTTAATTTCCTCGAGCAATTCTCTGGCAGAGATCCTAGCAGCACTTGAGTTGCCCAAAGCTTCCTCATGTATCTGCTGCACTTGAGGACCAAACTCCATTCCCATCACCTTCAGAGGGCAGCACATGTGTGAAGAAAAGTGGCATCCCACCTGCTCACTCCCCTTTTTCATGTAAATGATACGTGTTTACTAATTGGGTTTTGAACTCAAAGATACCATTGGTATGTATAGAGCAAGTGAGGGGGAATACTGTATAAGAAGCAGAATGCTGTGGGAACACAGATGTTGCATTGCTGCTCCTGCACCAGGCTGTGTCCTCGTGGTGCCACAAATGTCAATAGCTTCAGAGCTAGGAATCTTACTGAAAAGAGTACTGATAACTGAGGTTGGAGTTCACGGTACCTGAGCACTGGTGGGTGGGTTCCTGCCAGTTAGAAATGCTTTCAGCTCTTGAAATCTGGACTTCTGAATCTTAAGCAGTGCCAAATCTTATTATTGTAAGACTGCATCACACAGCCAATAAATATTGTGTTAACATACCAATGTATTGCAGTATGCATCTCTGGTCAAGACTGAAAGTCTATTTATGGCAATATAAAAATACTGCCATTAATCTAAGGTTCTGGTAACCTGCGTACCAGAACTGTGGAGAGCGACTGTTATTAGCTTGGCAAATTTCAAAGCCTTCCCAAGAACTGGATGCCTATAAGTGATAGGACCGTGCAGTGTCAGAAGGCGCTGTAACTGACTGATGAAAGTACTCCCAGTTCCCACAAGTCTGCCTCAAAGCTCCCAGTTACTCAGGCCCAGCTGGAGGCATGGGGATGTGTGTGTTTTCCGTTTGTATTCACAAATCCTTTGCAGAAAGATGGAGAGAGTCTGGGGAACAAAGAGCTGGGACTCCTGAAACAAAGAATTTCCACCCAACCAACACAGTTTGGCTCCAGGAGCTTCAAATCAAGATTGTCTCCCTTACATTTCTCTTTTTTGTACAGCTTCTAGGAAATAAGTATGAAAAGAATTGCTAGGGTTCAGAGCTTCCCAGCTACAGCTCTGACATGGTGACAGAAATGGCATTTTAAAGAGTTTCCATCAAAAAGCCCAAGTGGTGGAGCCCAGGAAGCTGAGCACAGCTTTTAAGACGACCATGTCCTTAGGGAAGCCAGCTAGGTAGAGGACTTCCCATCTACCCAGTTAAACATGAATCACTGCTGTTTGATTGAAGATGATCTTCCCAGTGATTTTCTGCCTCAACCGCCCTGTTTTGATGTACTAGTTCAAGATCTGTCACATTAATTATAAGAACAAGTTCTGATGCAGAGCTCCAACACTAGCAGCAACAACTACACAAAAATTACAAATCTCCAACTCATAAAAACAGAGCTTTAATGAGATTAGTGGAGATGACTGGAGGAGATGGCACATTGCATAGGCAGGGTGAAATGAGCTTTGCTGCCTGCATCCAGAGCAGCTTGTTGAGGGAATCTGAGCCTTTCATAAAGATGACAAAGTTTGGAATCCACCTTTTACACTGAAGTGATGAAGTGGGGTGGGAGAAAAGCTGCAGCCTCAGAGGTGTGCAGGAGTCAGGAACTCAACTGGGGTTCAGGGTGCGGATCTCAGCCCTGCCACAGGTGGAGACACTGTGTGACATCAAAGTGGAAAGGTAGCTAACAAATTATTGATACTTAGAGCTAAGGTAGCACACAGCAATTACAAAGATTTGCTGCTCAAAATCCTAGGGGGCAAGGAGTTGTTCTTTTCTATGGGAATGATAAGAAAAGCTTTAAATCTCCATTTAACCTTCAAAGTATTTATCTTTTTTTTTTTCTTTTTTTCTCCAGACACAAAAGCTTCCAAAATTGCATAATACCTTCAGGTCAACTCAAGTTTATGCATTTAGGTTGAAGAAAACAAACAAAAACCAACAACAGACAAAAAAAAAAAAAAAAAAAAAAAAAAAAAAAAAAAGCACCAAAACCTTGGTTTTGAGAATTGCACTTAGCAGGAAATGAAAAACATTCATTCTCACCAACTGTTCTCACTTAGAAAGTGTCCTCAACTGCTTCTAAGCAATCCTACTTCCTAAAAAAGAAGTGAGAAGCAGAAATACTGTTTTCCCCCCAAAACCTTGGGTTTTCACAGCCCACCTCTTGCCAGGACCATGTCTTGTTTTACAATCACATGGCTCCTGTGACCTGGGGCAGTGGGCACCCAATGAAAACAGCTGCCCAAGGACTCTGCACCTGAAACATTGCCTTAGTGAATGAATGGAAGATAAGACCAACAAGAGCAGCAGAGCCAGCAATGTGTTCATGACGATGGGGACAGGAGATAGAAACCCAAATGATAGAGCTTTCAAACACTTTGCAGCTTTGGGATAGATCCCAAAATAATTTATAATCCAGACATCATATTCTCCCAAACCTATTTACTGAAGTAACAAGAAACTGTGCTTCCCATGGCACCCTGGGCATGTTATTATACTATGTAATTTCCTTCTGCAAAAACCCAATTAACTGTACATGTCTGTACCCATTCTGCCAACTATATCATTTTATAATTTTAGAACAGTGCAAACTGCCGGGGAGTTATCAGTAAGAACTGCTTTGCAATAATTAATAGATGCAAAGATTAAAAAAGGAGCGAGACAGGCGAACAGATTAACACAATCAATTAAAATGTAGCTATCTCCTGGCCCAGGATTTGTTAAAAGTAATTTGCTTATTAACCTTTCCCCATCTCACCCCCTGTGACAGAGGGCAAGACAGAAGCTGAACATGAACTGATGTGATTGTTGTTTTGGATTTCCATCCCCCTTGCTCCTAAGGGACTGGGACTCGAGTGCAAGCAGCTGTAATTGTAGTTTGGGAATCTCAAACCATCTCTGACCCCTCTTCATCTCTGAACAACAGGTGACAGAGTCATGTTGACAAAAACCTTCCATAATTGACACTTCTCTCCAGGCACACGAAGCTCTGTGATCTGGCTATTTTATGTCCTTCCCTTGTGAATCCAGAGTGGACAGCACTGACCCCAGCACCCCAGGTGCTGCTACCTCAGTGTCTGAGAGTGACAACCTTTGGAATTCCAGCCTACAGTCCCTGGGAGAGCATTGACTTCCACTGCATCCCCGTCTGCTCAGTGTGGGGCTGTTTAAAACACTGAAGACATGTAGATATTCAGCTTTAACTTGCCTCAAAGCCTTTGGGCACCTTTGGAAAATGCACACTTCTCAATTGCACCAAACAATTTCAATTCTCCTGAGAATAGAGGGATTTGGTCTAACATAGGAATACAGAGCAGAACATGGATCATGAAATAAGAAACTACTCCATTCTAGAAACATTTGCAATTAACAAAGAATCTGAACATCTGCTTGTCATACAAATTTCAGGTAAGACTTTTTCCTCTTCTATTTCAAGAGAAGAACTGCTTCTCCTAACCATCTCCCCTCAGGCTTCTCCCAGAGACCCTGATGTGATTTTCCCATTATTTTCCAAGACAAGCTTGAAGTGACAGCTTATCCATCAAATCCTGAAGACAGCAAATGAGAAGACAGCCCAAGGGACAGACAGATGACGGGCCCCTTCTGCAGCAACCTCTCCATCATGCCGTGAGCTATGGCTGTTCCGCCTTCCAGCACCATAGAAGCTGCTGAGCACGTGCATTGCCTTTCAGTCTGGCCCAAGGCTGTGCCTTTGTGAGGAGCGTTGAAAGATTGGGGTGGTTGTAAAGAAATCTAAACCCATCACACATCCTTGCAGGTGAGTAAGGCTACTTTTCAAATGGAAGACAGAGAAAACAGCTTTTGCATATCCATGAGGTTGAAGGAGAGCTCTGTGTTTATGCTGCATATTCACTTCCTACCAAAGGTACCCAGGAATTAATAAATCCATTGCAGTCATGCAGAGCACACAAAAAACTGCAGGATCAGAATCCTAGAAAATGCATTTGCTTAATTGCATGGCTTCTACATTTCCCAAAGAAGGACTTCAATACACTCATTAAGCCATTCTTACGGAAATGTGCCACCATAAAGCAAACATATCCGCCATTGCATTTGCACAATTACAGCTGTTTAATAAACCATTCCCAATATGTAAATGTAGCAACCATTCCTGTACTGCTGTTTTGGAAGCCATTTCTGGATGTTTGAAATGCCGAACTGAAGTTCATTTAGAGAAACACAAGTTTACATTGCACTTCTCATGAAACCTACCAGTATAGCAGTGCCTCCATCTGCTCCTGCCCTTTCCAGCCAGCCCATTTCAGCAGCAGTCTCCCCACCCAGCCCTCCTTCCTTCCTGCCCACTGGCACAGAACATTGCACACCTCATGCTGGGGGCACTGTGCCTCAGTGCTGCTCAGGGCTCATGTGATCATCAGGTAGTGAGGAACCCAAACCCTGTTTCTTCACCCCGTGTGCTCCCTTCTCCTCCGAGGACGCAGGTGACATGTGGGTCTGCTGTGACTGTGTTACTTTTCCAGCTCAGGGCAGCCACAATGCGTCACGATATGTCAGCATGTCATCAGTTCTACACTGTGAACATCAATTACCGACTCCAGCTATGGGAAACACTCCTTTCTTTGAAACCCACACCCATATACATTTCATTGTACTTTGGTTTTTTAATTGTTAATTCAATTTCCCGGAAACCTCTGTGATCTACCATTACTGTTGCAATTCTGACTGTTGAAAACAAAAAAAAAATCTGAATGGAACTGAATGAATTCTCAAACCCAAAGCTCCCATCTGCCATCAGTCTGTGTTATGACACAGAAATTAAGCCACACAGCTGACACATTAAAGAATTACCCACACATGCCCTGTGAGCCTGCATCCAAGGTTTGGTTGTGATTTTAAGGCCATTACCCATGAGGAACAGTATCAAACTATTTGAAGAAGAAAATTCCCACCCAGGATTGCCAGCTGTCCTCATACTGCTGTGCCCAAATGAACAGCTGAGAAGAAGTGGGAGAATCAGCTCTCAGGCACTCAATTGTGCCTGAGCATCCTTTGTGAAACCACTTACTCGTGTACCCCTTGAATTGAAATGGAGCCCTAAGCCATCCTCCTTGTTAAAACATTTCAGAGATCTGCTTCCACATTGCATCCACCTGTTAGACTGAGTTATAATAGAGAGAGAAAACGATAACAAAATGTAATAGCATCCTGTCGTCACATCAAAGAAACCCAGAATTTCTCCAGCCAGTATCCACACAACAAGAAAGTGATTCCTGGAAATGCACTGCCCCATCAGAGCACCTGTCCCCACACCTGGGATGCAGAAATGGACACAGGCTCTGGTTTGGAGGAGCCCACAAGAGATGCAGACACATCTGTGCTCAGCAGGAAGATGTTCAGCTGCACTCTGTGCTCTCCAGTGTGAGCTCTTACTGATTAGAGAACATCCCCAGCCTGCAGATGAGGAAGAAAGCACAGGGTTACATGAGCCAGAGCATCTGGGAGGATGGGCTGAGCAATTCCCATTTCTTGGAAATCTTCTGCCCCATCTGCAAAAGACTAATGGGAGAAGCATGGCACAAGTAATAACCCAGGAGCTGGTTCATAAGTCTGAGGATTGGTGTGGGAGCAGAGGAAGGTTAAAGCCCATTAGAGCTGTAATCTGACTACAGCATCCTCCCAGTAACATGCAGCTATTGGTACAGAACGGCAGTGGCAAACCTCAAATAAAACAAGAACAGTAGCAGCAAAACACCGGTGTGCAGAAACAGAGCCATGCTGAACTCTGCACAGATCTCAGCACAGAGTCAGCCCCGCAGCCTGAGGATGAGGGAATGCTGGAAGGGAAATTGTGCCCTATTTCCAGCATGGGCCAGTTGTGGAACTTATTACTTCAGGGAGTGTGGGGTCAGATGCTGTGCCTGAACTCATGAAAAAAGGCAACACTGTGATGTTTGTAAGCAGATGTGCACAAATTGCACCACAGTTCCAGCTTTCTCCCTTTCCAGTATCTCTCCATGATGTTTACAAGATGCAGCAAAGCACATCCCACCCTGAGTGTGTATCCAGGTCCTATAATATCATGGTGACTTGTGGACATGCCCCACGGGATGTGAGAACTGTAGCACCATGAGCAGAAGCCTAAAGGCCCTGCAGATCCATGTGGATATTAAAAGATGGTGACTCACAGAACGTATGGAACAGCTTTAGAAGTGAATGCATTGCACCCAACTTGAAATGGGGAAAACAGCATTTAAGACAAAGAAACAAAACAAACAAACGTACAAGAAAAAATCATCCTCTTGCTGATTTTTCTTCTTGTGGTTTGAAGCTGCAGTAGGCATTTACAGAACAGAATAATTGCTGGGTCAGAATCCCCTCTCCTTCTCACCTCCACTCCTACACTTGCAGTATCAACACCGTCACCAAGCAACCAATGTTGTGGCTGGAGAGGACTTGAGAAAAACTTTCTCTGAAATAATAAAAATAAATAGATAAATAAATAAATAAGAAGAGTCAGTGATCTTCATATTGAAATCATCAAAATATTCAGAGTGAAGGATAAAAACATGCTTTGAAAAGCTAAAGATAACAGAACAGCCCTATTTATGGAGGAATATTGCTAACTCCTACCAATAAAGCACAATGTACTCAATTCCTCTAGACAAGAAAAAGCAGCTTTGTCTTTAGAGCAAGAAGGATATTTAAGGAAATTAAGGAGTTCTGTAGCTTTTTTTTTTTTTCCTACCTCTGACTACAGAGTTTTCTGGGCACATTAGATATATAGATAGATAGATAATTTTTTTTCCCAAATGCATAAGGGTTTTTTTCCTTAAAAAAGAAAGCAGATTCTCATACATTAAGATAACTGTAAAAGCTGGGCCCCATATATCAGGAAGCTGACAGGTCTACTGAATATCCCATGGTGAAAAATGCTCTTTTACCATCTTTCAAACACAGAAGGAAAGTGGTTGAATCAGAACCCGAAGGATCAGCATGAACTACAGTAAAATTCTCCCAGGCTGTCCTTGTCTCTCCATCCGGAGTCAGTGAGAGATTTCTCTGCAGCTGAGCAAAATCACATGATTTCTTCAGTGGTCCTCTTACATGGTTTTAAAATGTCCTGGTTTTTTGCTTGTTTTTAAATCATTAAAAATTGCAATTCCTCAGCTAGAGAACAGAAGGAAATCACGTATCACTAGCAGAGCTTAATTTTCCTTTGCATACAGCCAGCTCTGGAGCTTTAAGTTTATTTGGTCTTCCTTTCATCCAAAGGCAGGCGGTGCCTGGGAGGCAAGCTGCACGTGCACAACTGGCAGTGCTGATCAGGGCTGTCCATCAGGATGATTTATGAGATGAGGACTAAGCAAGCTCCTGGCTTCGTGCACTTGCTGTGGGAGATGTTCTCCTGTTGATACCCAATGGTGAAAGATTTTTGGCGTTGTCATGGGAACGGCTGTCATCCTCAGTGCACAGCCTCTCCTCTGTGTGAGGCTGTCTTTCTTGTTTATTGTACAAAGCCATTTTTCAAGAGTGTTTTGCCTTGGGTTTCCAATAATCTTATCTTTCCCAAAACACAGGCTGTAGAGATTGTAATGATGGACAGTGATAAAATCCCTAGAGGGAAACAGGCAGGGCCAGTATTTGTCTACACTACGAGCTAATTTTCACTTGCAGTAAAAGTGATTTGAAAGCTGCATTATCCTCTCCTACTTAAAAGGCTCACTTAAAAGGCTCACTCTTGCTCCTTCTCACACACACTTGCATCTTTCTTTACTTCCCCCTGGAATTCAGTAGTTCGAAGTTACTCAAGGTGAGAAGCTGAAGCCAGCACACTGTGCTGCCCTTCTTAAGATGTGCTGATACATTTGCCATGTCTCCTTTCATCAAGTGATGTAACCTGTGTAGAAAGACAACTGCTACAATGCTCCTGCATTTCTAGGCTACAGTGACAGGAGCAGAAAACTGGAAGTTCTACCATGCAACCACCAGGGGCTCTTGATATGTCTTCACATTATCTGCTCAAGGATGAGGCAGTAACATGAAGACACACCAACCAACAAGTTATTGAACACAGCAACAGACTACCTTATGCTTACTGATGTGGTATCACAGCTGTATCACAAGCAGGACCCCAGAAGAAAGTCACTACTAATGGGCAGGAACAGATCTTTGATTTAAGAATGGAAGTGGGAGAAATAATTTTTGTCAATTCAAAATGATCTTTTTTCCTCTGATATTCTCCAAGAAACAGAAACTTGAAAATAATGAGGGTGGAGGAGTCTAGAGGAAATGCTAAGTCACAGCTTCAACCAGAGATGGAGCACCTGGTGAGAAGGGAGGGCTAACCCAAAGGACCTCAGCTGTATGCAATGCATCTAAGTGACCAGAAGAGTTGGAGCCAGGATCCACCCCTCTCCAGACCTCATTTAGGGGTTGGCAGTGGAAGTGAGAGCATCTTGCTGGAGATCCCTGCCTGCAGGCTTTCTAAAGGTAAGAAGCTCTTTTCCTTGATTTTTTTTTTTTTTGTGTGTGTGTTTGTCTATGTCTGCTGTAGCCAAAGGTTTTTCCACTTATTGTGGTTCTATCATATTATAGTGTTAAACTTGGCAAGTCAGCCAGATACTCATTTATGATGGATTACCTTTCAAAAAAAAAAAAGTGTTGGATAGTCACTGGACCCTGAATGTACAGAAAGAGGAACTCCTGGGGGAAACCCTGGGATTCCTGGCTTTTCCATGGTTAAACACTGGTCAGATTATTGAAGAATAGTGACCTACAAGGGACAGTGGTCCCATTATTAAGTCCCTTTCAAAACTGGCTAACTTACTGAATTAATTAGGACAAAACTTTTTGACAACTGAGGAAAGAGTAGTAGCAGCATCTGCTGTGGCACGGCTGCTGCTACTCACTATTAACACACATCATTCCTCAGAGGAAGAATTAAAAGATGAAAATGAGCTTTTAAAAGCTTGTATTAGATAACTGGAAAATAAAACTACATCTTTGACAGGGCAAACTGCCTCACCTTTAAATGGAACTTTCCTTTTGAAATTAAGACCTGTATCACTAGAAGGGGAAAAGGACGTGGGTCTTAAAATTCATTTATTCACAAGACCCTGAAGCATGAGGACTTCCCACAAGTGTTGGGGTCAGGGAGGGTGTTTCACAACACTTATTCGTGGCAGGTGCCAATCAGCATTTCCTGAAAGACTCACAACAAAATGGATTAATGCCAGGACTAAACATTTGTCAAGTACTATAGCAATTTAACAAAAGTCTTATACACAAATATAGTAGAGTATTGCTTATGTACTCAATAAATGAGATTGCAATTTAAGTGCTTTAAGGTACTACATCATTTCATTGATTATAATGAAAGCTTCTACTGCTTGGCAACATCACATATAACTATCCAATACAGCCTTTTACTACCTGATTGTCTCCAATACTGTAGGAGAGGGGCAATCTGGTGAATATTACATTTGGAAGACTAAGTTTCTAAGCCTTACTAAGGAGAGATTGCATCTTTTTATAGATCCAGTACTCTTTTCTTACAGCATCTGGAAAGAGAAAGGAAGGATTTGCATTGTTAATCATAACATAATGGAATGGTTTTGGCTGGAAGGGACCTTGAGGATCATAAAGCTCCAACCCCCCTGCTGCATGCAGGGCAATCAACCTCCATATCTAATACTAGACTGGGCTGAATATTTGAGTTGATTTTGAAAGCAAAACATTTTCAACAGCGGGTTCATTCCGCTGCTGACATGAGCAGCTGCCTCTTCAGGTTCCTGGGGCCCAGCATGGGGCTTCTGCAGGATAAAGAAAACCTTCCAGTGACTAAATGCTGCTATGATTACATACCTCCACTAAGGAATTGACTTCTAGCTTAACAGAAGTTCCTCACTGCTGAAATCAGAACACTGCACTCTTGCTGCTTACTCACAAGCCATTCCTCAGCAGATTGCATTCCTCTGTTCACAAGCCAGTTTTCCTGAGCAGGCCTGAAAGGTAGATTATGCCAGACAGTGAAGAACAAACTTTTTTCTTCAGTCCTGTTACTCTGGGATGAGATCACCCTACTGTGAGTCATTAATTCACAGAGACAGCTTGTAGCATGTAATAAAAAGCAGAGCCTTGCTTTAAAGTCCCAACTGTGATGACCAGGAGGGGTAGAGTGCTGCTAGACTTTGCTGCATTACACATACACCTATCCAAATCAAGCACTTCTCCTCAGCGTTTTAATGTTTTTACAAAAGATCCTCACCATAGACACTAGATATGACCTGTTTAGAACCTATTTTTTGTTTAAGCAGATCCAGAATGAGGGGTATGTTGAAAGAAATACATTCACTGTGACTGGTAGGTCACAGTGCTTTACTCCTTCTGTAAACCCTAGCTAGTTCTGGAACTGGACAGCAGCAACTCTGGGGGTTGGTCTCTTTTCCCAGGTAATTAGAGATAGGACAAGAGGTGATGGCCTTAAGCTACACCAGGAGAGGTTCACATTGGATATTAGGAAAAATTACTTCCCAGAAAGAGTGTTGAAAGGTATTGGAATGGGCTGCTCAGAGACATGGTGGAGTCACTGTCCCTGGGGGTTTTCAAGAACAGAAACAGATGTCCCACTGAGTAACGTGGTTTAGAACAGTCACAGTTGGATTGGATGATCTTAGTGGTCTTTCCAACCTTAATGGTTCTAGGAACTTACCTGCTGGACCACAGGAGTTGACAGCAAGATTGCCTAGAACAAATGAGGTGGGCCCTGCCACTACAGAGATGGCACTACACAGGGTGAGCAACCTCGCACTGGGAGAACATTTTTATTTTCATTTATAGAAAAGTGTGAATATAAATCAGCAAAATATAAAGAAAACATCTCACATATTTTCCAGTTTAAAAAAAAAAAAAAAAAAAAAAAAACAACAAGAAGGCTACAGCTAGCCTCTACAAATACATCTAGGATGACCTGCTATTTAGAGCTCCAGGACTGCATTGCATTTGGGGGCAACTCCAAGATGCTCCTTGAAATGTGAAGTCCAACTCCCATTTATCTCTGGTACCTTCAATCCTCACAGATTGGAAGAGGCTCATTTCTAAGTTTTGTCATTATCTCAGCAGTGCAAGATCAACCTTGTGTAAGACTGAGGATCAATATGAAACAAAGATCAATATGAAATGATGAGATTGGGGAAGGAAAAAAAAAAAGAAAAGATATATGAGCACAAGGATCCATGAAGAAATGCTATTGCCACAAAAAAGACACACTTGAGTTAATTCATTCTGTGTTGTTGGTTTTTTGTGGGCTTTTTTGTTTTTTGGTGGGACTTTAGGAAACAATAATTAAACTTGGGTTTATAAGGATTTTTTTTTTTCTGTTTTATTTTGTGAAGGAGGGGGTGATTTGAAAGAAGTCACTGGGGCCAGAAAGGCTTCTGCCAGGCAGAAGAGGCTATAGGAATGGATATACAGAGACTGGCGCTTCACAGCCAGCCTCATTTCTTTGGAAACTGAGGAGTACAGCATTCAGCATGACCCAGGGCAGACAGCAAACTCTTGAAAGTAAGCAGCACAGCCTCTGCTGTGGAAAAGTCATTGTTTTGGTTATGGTTACTACTGCATGTTTGTGCCAGACAAGCCATCACAGTGCTCACTTGCTGGGACTGTCAGGAGTTAGATGAACAAGAAGCTGTGAACAGAAGGACAGGAGCAAGTGTCCAGCTGGCGAATTCTCTTCCACGTTCCGCTGCATCGAGGGTTCCCCACTGCCTGCCAGTGCAACAGCTGATTCCTGAAACAGAAGCAAAAGAGGGAGAAAGTCAGCCTGCTGCACTCCTGCAGCAGGAAGGCACTTGTTCAAGCAAAGCAAATCACCCAGTAAGTTCCATTTAGGTTGCTAACATCAATTTTCACTTCGTGGACCCAATCCTCCATTTCTGCTGCTGTAAACAAGTACCTGCAGTGACTCCCACAGGGTTATGATAACATGAAGCAGATCACAACCAGCCAAAGCAGCACGCAGTGTGGGTGTTAAATCCAAAAGGAGTCAGAGAAACACTCTGCAGGGCATCCATCATTGCATGCAACCATTCACAAAATGATCCCACGTCCCTGTAACTCCTGTACTGAAACAATTGCCAGGTTGCAGAATGGGCAGAATCAGTGTTTTTCTTTGTTAACACCAGGCCTCTTCTCAGCAGGCAGAGCTCTATTGCCATCCATAGCCAACGAGATATGGAGCATTCCCAGCATGCAACCCACAGCACAGGTCTGTGTGAGCAGGGACATGAGCATCTCTGGGTAACCATGTCAGTGGAACACCTGCTGAAGTTTTTCTATCTTCCTAAAAGCTGTACACTAACACAACTTCCTGACTTCAGCTAGCTAAAGGTATCAGAGCTCCACTTGTTGGAACAAGCTTACTGACAGGTCTCTTAAGGAGAAGATGAAAAAAAAAAAACTTAAAAAACCCAAACCACAACACTTTTCCTTCAGGCAGTCCATCAATACCTCGACCAGAACTGAACAGAGAAATATCCTATTAAAACAACCAAGCAGATCCACAGGCTATTTGTCACAATCAGTGGCTGCAGAAGAAACGTTGGCCCGAGAGCCACAGAAACAGAAATTTTGCTGTAGCACAGGTTCACTGCAAGCAGCAGCAGCAAAAGCTTTATTAAGATACTTACTCCCTTATGAGCACATGGACCTGGATTTGAACATGAGACCTGCAAAATTCATCAGTGTGAGCAGCTACAGTACAAGAAACACACACAGTGTATTCCTTCCTCAAATTGACGGTGCAGTAGTTTAAAGGAATTCCTCATATCTGTGTGTGCCAGCCCTGTCCTTTGGAGATGCACAGATACCACAATTTGATACCACCTCGTGCCCTGTGCAGAGGGCTGCCAGCAGAACAGCCAAACAGATCCCTAACTTGTTTTATAGTTCTGGAAACTGGAATTACTACTGTAGCTCCACATGGCTAACTCTGCCCTTAGTTTAATGAGATGTCATGCTCCACAGCAGGGTTTTATGCATCACACATGGTTGGAAAAAGGCTCACTGTATTTTTTTCCTGGCTTAAGGTCATTTCAAAATACCAGAATCCACAGAGGGAGGATTAAGCTCCTCGATAAAGCAGGCTGCACAAAGGGCAGCCCCATACCTTTCAAAACTCTGGGCTGCAGCTTTACCTTTAAAAGGCTTTACTGCTTAAACACATCAGCTAAGCTTGCCAACTCCAGTCTGGCTGGTGGAAAAGGCAGATACTGACTTTATAAATCACATCCATCCACTCTCTTTCTCCCCCCGCCCAACAAGCATGGGCATAAACTACTGCAGTCCGGATGGATGTTTATGTGCTACCACCAGCACAGCTTGCTCCAGATGATGAAGAGCAGCTGATCCGCCTCAACACAGGCTGAGTAACAATTTCACAGATGTCAAGTCTGCTACTCTGGGCTTTATTTGTAGATCTTTCAGAATATGATGCAAAATTAACAGATCAATTTCGAGGTTTAATGCTCCACCTTGTTTATCTCATAACCATCCAGAAGGAAGAAGTCAATCGGAGCTATTGAATTATCCCACCTTATCCTCATCTGGTGGCCATAAAGATCTGACCACAAATCAGAAATGTGGGAAACTCCTGAGCTTGCACTCATTTCACAACAGGAGTTAAGACAAACCAGCCTCTACACAGTACAGGACAGGTGGAAGGCACAGACAACAACCATCTCTCTTCATTTTGATGCATTTATAAGCCAGACTCCACTTAGACAGAAGATGATAATTAGGAAATACTCATCAAAATATACCAGCATTGCCGAGTTTATTTTAAACTCTTGTCAGATGTTTTCCTTCCTGAGAGTCACTCTTGGAACAATATCTCAGTGAACCAAATGCTGGCATGAGCTGCTGAACCAACAGTGTGAGCAGAGTGGAGCACAGGCACGGCGTGGGTGTGACAGCAGCAGCTGTATGTGCATCACTGCACAGCCTGATAGACCCAGGGCAGTGCCATGGCACAGGCCAGCCACACACATGCTCTGAGGTCACCAGTAAGCTGCCCCTGGCTCCCTGGCAAGGTGACCAGTAGAGCTGCACAGGCAAAAATTCCAAATGAGAGTGAACTGAGCAAGCAGCCAGAGACTCGGGAGCAGATCTAAGTGCACTCACACATGCAGCACACTGCATCCTAGGTGCTGGCATCAGTTTTGACCTCCCATCACCTTTTTTCTCAGGGCAGCAGTTGCCTCCCCATCTTCTTTCGCTGTTCTTTCCAAGCATCATGCTTCTGTTCTCCAGCAAATCGCAGCCTATGCTCTCACCATGCGACTTTCAGAGCACCACTCCATGCCAACACTGCATGCTCAGCTATGCCCACTTACTCTAATCGAAGGCAGAAACCTTTTCACAGACACTTCCCTCATCCCAATCAATGGCTGGCCCCACAAGAGTCCAGTTTCTTCTAAGAGACCACGGAGGTCAGTTTTTTCCACCAAGTAACCTGGTAAAAAAAGCACATTATTTCTAGAAACTAATTATGGGTTAATTCTGTTCATATAAAGAACACCTATATTAAATACTTAGGATGTGATATCAAGTAAATCAAGCGAGATATCCAGCCCTAGCAAAGAACCAACTTGATCCACCACTGTAATAAGGTCACATAGCGTTGAAGAACACCAGACTGTGTCATGGAGGTTATCTAGTAGATGCATGTGAAAGGGAAAGGAGGCTTCACGTGCACACACAGGAGAAGGAAGCTGCAGAGTGGAGACATCACTCACATCCCACTTGCCAGCTGCCCACTCACCTCTGACCAAACTGCCCAGCACTGCCAGATCAAGGAGGCATTAAATGCATCCCCATTGTTTTCTGCAGAGCTCTGAGCTTTGTCCACTGCCCGTGTCAGCCCACACCAGCACTGCCTGTTCTGCAAGCTTACACTGCCACCTCAGTAATGAACTTAAGTGAACGCACACATTACATCAGCTTGGCACACACAGAGAGCTCATACCTGCCCAGAAAATGCCACAGACATTAGTTCAATTGATATTATAGGCAGTAACACTGGAGAGGTGAAAGCTTACTGTATTGAAAGCTGTTTTCCCTGCTGGTTTCCACATGCCTATAACCTATGCCTAGGTTTTGCTTTGTTGGGGTGGATTCAAACCAGCTGCTGAGCCGTGGGCTGAGTTTTGGTTCACTGAAGTCAGTAAACCAATCACCACTACCACTGCCCATCTCCAGCCTTCAGTCTGCCAACAAGGATCAGATCGCTGTGATCCACACCACCACATTTTCTTTGTGCTCCTATTCCATGCACAGTGCTGTTCAACAGATAGCTCGGCAAATGAAAACGCCTTCCTCTTTTTGCAGCCCTGAGAGGAAATGAATTCCTGAATGTATTTTTTATTTCAATTAATCTGATGTTCCTTTCTGGCTCCAGAACTTCAGTAAAATAACATTACTGCAATCATTTAAAATAACGTTCAGATTGAATGCAAATAAGAAACTTTCCCAGCCACACCAATAAGTCTTTGTTTCTTCTTTGTCTAAAAAGCTTTTGGAACCTTCGTACACAACAACCTGAGGCAAGGAAGGAAAAGTCCAACATGACTTCCTCTTACTAAAACCCTGATAAAAGAGCCATTACTGGCAGTCCTGCTAGCGCAATACTTTTTGTGCTTAAAGCCTAACAATCTCAGTTTAGAGTTCCTAATTCAAATGAACATGCTTATTTCAACTTTTGTATACATTTTAAAAGCATTCCTCAACACAATGACAAAAAACCAGCAGGGAAAACAGCTTTCAATACAGTAATGACAATGACAAGTAACGTCAGCCCAGGCTGTTTTGTAGTTTCATAGAATGCCTTTAACAAACTTAGAAGGGAGTTAAATTCGAAAAGCATTTTATCTCAGAGAATTGTATCTATCAGGATAAAAGCAGTGCAGAAGCTGTGGACCCAGGATTCCTCTGCTGCTGGCTCTGCCACAGATGTGTCACAGCTTCAAGCCATTCCCTTTGCCTTCATTGAAGTCCACCCTATCTGCACACCTTGGGTGCTCCCCATTAATCACCCAAAATCTTCTTCAGCTTTCCAGGGAAAGGATGCTGAAAGAGCAGAGATTTAACATGCTAACATCTAAGTGCAGATGCCAGCACCTAGCCCAAGCCCCTAAGCCAGCTACCACTTGCCAGAAGTACTCACAAAGAGTCACTTGTAGAAGCAAAATCCCCAGTTCTTAAAAAATCACTCACAAATTTTGTTTTATTAGACTGACCTGATAGGACTGTTAACCTGAGAGGTATGGCTCAAGTAACTTTAAGACACCACCACTAAAAAAAACACCAACTCACAACTGTTCCACTTAAAAAGTCTGTGAGATTTAGCAGACTAAGTGCAGAACTTTCTAGTCCTGGCTTAATGGTTTAATGCTTGAGTTTTCTGCAAGAAAACGATTAGAAGATTTCTGGCCTAACTCACAGAATGCAGCAAGCATCACCAGCTAATACATGGACATGCTCAGAGAGCTGAACAAAGCACATTATGAAACTGGGACAAGCAGATCGAGGGAGGAGAATGAAAAATTCAACATGAGAAAAGAAACCCAAACTCTTACCTTTGGCTTCCACTGCCATCCCCATAGCAATGCAGACTCTCAGAGTCTAAAGCCGGGTGCTGACACTCCACACAGACGGTGTGGCCCTCCCTGAGATACTGCATCCAGTGAGTGTACGTGTGGTGACTGTGCAGGCAGCCCTGCGTGATGGCCACAAGCTGGAACTCCACGCAGTACCTGCAGCCAAAATAACCATCGAGGGTTAGCTTCGTAACCAGGTTAGAGCCTTCTGCAGCACTTGAAGAGCCAGAGTAAATTCAGCGACCACACATCATTAATTAGAAACAAACAAACAGCAGAAACAGGCAGCCCAAAGCAGCTGAAGTGGCAGAAGGATGAGTTTCCCATGCAATAAGGTAGCAGATTCTGTCTCCTGAGAACTTACTCCTTTCACAAAGATCCATGCAAACAGCCCCCGTTTCCACTTCTGATACCAAGGCACAATCCCCCAAGTCTGCAACCCTCACAGCCCCACCGGGGCTCAGCATGAACCCTCAGAGTCCAACAACAGCCAGAACATTTCTAATCCATGACGCCTGCCCACACCAAACCTCAGCAACATGCCTAGACAGAAAAGAAACTCTGGATTAGGAACACACACTTCTCTCTCCATAGTAAGGACCCATAAGGTCCAGCTGGTAAATGACTCTCCTAAAGTAAAGTGCCCTGTCCTGGGGGGAGATGTTGGTTCTTATCAGCAGGAAGCCAGGCCCAAAGCTGCAGAGAAATGTTCAAGGTATGACTGTGCCTCTGTGCTGAGGCACCAACTTACCCCACTCTTTCACTGCCATCAGCTGCAGCTCTTTTTTTCCTTGCTTTTCCAAACCCTCCCGTTGTTATTAAAGCAGGAACTGCATATATCAAAGAGAAAGAGGACACAGTGTAAGTGCTTACACCACACTGAGGCCGTCAGTGTCTGCAAGACAGTGGAGATGGGCCTTTAATGTCACTTGGTTTAATCTTTGGCAGGAGAGAAAAACAAACACAACCATGTATTTCTGTACTATTGGTTCCCATCAACCATTTCACTGAAAAGAAAATTTGTACTGTTGCCAGATTTTTGCTTGTGTAGTGTGAGCCTTCTTATCAGGCACACCCAAAGACAGAGGAGGAGGCAACATTTACCATTGGCATCAATGAAACAAGTTTGATAAAAGCAGTTGTAGCTAAATTCCAGACTGGACAGATTTTGACCCAAAAATAACAGCAAAAAAATCACAAGCAGTTCTTTCAAAAAAAAAACAGTAAAGGTGGTATGTCATGAAAAATCAACCTGAACAAACTGAAATCAGACCTTTCCTCCAGAAAATAGCAGGAGGTTTCCCCTGCATGTATCCTGCTCCACAGGAAAAGGCCATACCTTGCCTTTGATGGGTATTGCTCCTTCATGGCTTTTTGCAGATGACTCATTAATTTAAAAAATAGCATTCAACACACACTTCCAGAAGTTTTAAACCATCATTAATCTACCAACTCTATCAAAATTACCAGACATTTACCCTTGTGAGATCATGGCAGGTCTGTAATATTTCACTTTTGAAACACACCAGACCACAGTAAATGGCAGGGACTATTTTTAAATGTTGTCCCAGGAAGGATATCTCTACACCCCTGAGGGCAGAGCTCAGTTCTCAGTCCCACCAGACAGACCCAGAGCAAATCTGATGGTGTTTGAAAACAACTCTTTTCAAATAAAGACCAAATCTGCCGGCCCAAACAAGCCCTCCTCTGTTACCAAGGCACTTACATTTGCAGAGGACTTACTCAGGGACTGTTTACACTCTGTTCCTTGCTCAGTCCAGTACTCCACGCAGCCAGCCCTCTCCTCCAGGGCAGGACATGCCTCTCCTCCATTCCGGGGCTCCTGGATGACGTGCCTCCTCCGAACACGATACGTGGTCTTGCAAGGCTCTGCACAGCCACTCCAGCCACTCCACTGGGATACAACGCAGGGGATAACTGGAGGAGTAAGAAACAAAGAGCGTGGAACGTTACAGAAATGAGTTTTTCTGCTTTCCCAGCTGTGCTGGTAGGTCTGTTCCCAGAAGCTCCAGCCAACCAAAGTAGTCTAGGCTGCATGGGGCCACTCACCTCCTGCTACACTGCTGTGAGCTCCAGTGCAAATGCACCTGCACTGGGAAACTGAGAATGTTTTGTATTAGACTGAATCAAAGAATCATGAGCAAGAGCAGGGGTGAATTAATCAAGCTCTTCAGTGGCTACAGGAGCATAGAGAGACACTGGGGACCCCCTCCCCCCCCTTCACTGCCCTGACAATACTACTGAGAAACAGTTCTGCAGATGCTCAACCACACATTTGTTATTACAGCCAAAGATTACCTGAGACAAAATTGCCAAAACATTTCACTGCTTCTCTGTCCACTCTTCATCGGTGAACTGCACCATCTGTCCTGACTGAGCAGAAGGCAAAAGAAGAGCAGCATTCCAACCCTGGCTGTGCTGGCATCACTCCTTCTCCTGGCAGGACCCTGGCTGGCTGCCCTAGCAGCAGTGCTTGGCCAGCACAGGAGCTCCTGGCTGCCATCAGCAGCGGCGCAGCCTCACATGCCTTCTGTAATTAACTGTGTCTCACAACTCAATCCTCCTTGCCTGACTGAGAACAGTAACAGGAGCACACGGGTGCAGAGAAGCTGAGACCTCACTGTGATCCATTTTTCCCTCATATTTGGGTGGCCTATATTCACTTTATCTGTCAGCTGGACACAGTGGGTGGAAAGCTGTATTGTATCACATTGCCACAGGAATTCCTGAGCTGCCCAAGATATCTTTTGGGTTCCTCAAGTCAAATGGGCTTCTTCTGGAAAGTCCCCTCATGTCTCCTATATATTCTCCATCAGCTGCAGCCTCACTCCTTGCATTTCTGTACCTCATGACTGCAGTGAGCCACTGTGCAGCAGCGCATCACAGCAGCACTAAGGGCATCTGACTTCAGCAGGGCCGATGCACGGATCTGGCAGGTCTGCGGCATCACCGCTTCAATCTCCCACACACAGCAGCAGTCCTGAGCAGCTCGACGCTGATACCTCCATGTGCTCCCCCACGGCACACAGATAACCCCTAATTACTGCATTAACCTCATTCAAAACCATAACTTGTCTTCAGAAACTTTAGGAAGATCTTTCAAACGCTGCTGCTTTTCTCCACCCAAGGGCACTATAAGGGTGCTTTTTAAACCCATTCAAAGATTAGGAATGAAAACAATTCTCTAACTAAGTTGCAGCAATGTGCTACAAAAAAAGGCCTGTGCCATGGCTTGTATGCTGCCCAACCTTATCATCCTCCCGTAATCCTATTTATTTGGAATCTTCCGCTCTTTTCAGTTCCACTTGGCTTCAGACATTAACGTAAACACCATAATATCCTGCTTTAAAACCAGTTTGATAAAGGAGCTCCGTAAAGAAAGCCAGGCTGCAAGGCAGACTCAGGGGAAGGGACGCGTCGCTGTCCCCGCGCACAGCCCCGAGCGCAGCGCTGCAGTACCGCGGAGTCGCCACGGGGCGGCAGCACCGAGCTCAGTGCCGGGACAGAGCGCGGCGGCGGCGGGGAGAGCGGCCGGTGCCCTTCGCCACTTCCTCGTGCGTGCGGCCACGGGTTTCAGCGCTTTTCTGTGACACGGGCGAAGCACGCCATGGGCTCCTGCAGGTACCGGCTGCGCTGTCAGAGCGGTACCAGGGGGCACAGGCGGCACAGCTGCCTCGGGACTACACGTGTTTAGGATCCCACGGGCACCGCTGCCCTGCAGCGCTCAGCAGTGGTCTGCAGAGCCGCCAGCCCTTGCTGTCTTTGGGCTGAATTATCAGTTTTCTCATTAAAAAGGCAACTGAACTACAGGAACAGCTGCCTAAAGCAAACTGCGCGAAAGCGCAGATATTCAGGTTAAAGAACAACAACAGAAAAATAAAGACCAAAACAAAAAATTATGTAAACGCATAGGGCTCCGTGAGGATGCTGTCTGTGGGAAAAGAATACGGGATGGCTCCGCTCGCTAAAATAACGCCTGCTCAGCTCGCACCCCTCCCGGGCACCCAGCCGTGCCGTCTCAGAGCGCACCCTGCAGCCCTCGGCGCCGTCACAAGGATGCAGCGGGCTCCAGTTTACCCGCAGTCTCTCGCTCCCCGAGAGGCACAGCGACGGCTTTTTGCTCACCTGGGCAGGCCTGGGAGTAATCGTGGCAGCAGTCGAGGGTGTGCTCGCACGCCTGGTCGCAGTAGCACGGCCCGTAGGAGCCGTCGGGCCGCCAGCCGGTGCTGCGGCAGGACGGGGCGCGGCCCGGGCAGCACAGCCCCAGGGCGGCACAGCCGGCGGCGGCGGGACTCGGGGCCGAGAGGAGGAGGAGAAGGAGGAGGAAGTGGAGGAGTGGTGGCGGTGGCAGCGGGGCGGCACGGCCGGGGCAGCGCGGCATGGCGGGGCGGCACGCAGCGCAGTTCGGCCCCGGCTTACGGAGCTCCGCGCCCCGCGGCTTTCGGGCGCTGGGAGGGAAGCGGCCGGCCCGCCTCCCAGAGCGAAAGGCAACGGGCGGCGGTGAAGACCCGCCCGTCTGAGCGCTGCCCCGGGCCGGGAGGGCAGGGCTGAGAGCTGGAGGCTGCGGCCGGGCACCGGCTGAGCGCCGGGCTCATTGCGGTTCCTCTTTTGCTTTTGTTTTCCTGGCGGCGCCGGAATGTTTCTGTGCCTTTGTGGCATCTCGCGGTGCTCGTGCAGAGTTCGGCGTGTGCGAAGTCATAAAAGTACAGGGTATGATTTCCACGCTGACTGCCAGCACGTCAGAAATCATCGAGAAGGATGTCAGCCAAACCAAATGACAAAACAGACCGCTTTTCCCCAAACTGGGCTCCAGCACACCTGAGAAGCCGTTAAGCACCTGAAGCTCTGTCCTCTCTCGGCTCAGTGGCTGTAAGCGACACCTCTCTGCAGAATTACTCTGAATTTTCTGTCAAATGCAAAGAGCTTAAAGCGATTAGAGCCATTCCCGTGAATTATGCAGCTATTCAGGGGGATGCTAAAGGCTTGACTGTAACTTCTTCTCAAAACAGACTTGCTGTAAAATATTGATCACAACAGCTGTTACACCTCACTGAATAGTGAGCTGGGATTTATAAAACCCACCCACTGAATGTGGTGACTGATTATGCCCTTGTATTAATGGTGGGTATGGGCAGAGCATTCCCACTGTAGGAGACTGCAGCAAAGACAATTCTAGAAGAAGAAGAACAAAAAAAAAAACAAAAAAAAAAACTACCACTGAGTGATCTGTAGGCAGTGCTGGAGTCATAGGAGCGTTACACCGAACCAGGCATGACATGGCAAAATTTTCCAGAAAGATAAGAAATAAAAGGAACTTTAGCTTCTTTGTATGCCTGCAGATACCTGTGTCAAAGAAAAGATGGCTCGTTTTCTTGGCAGTGGTCCAATATTGTCTCCTTGGAAATCACACACGTAACAAATCCTACAGTGGGCAAGAGGCAAAAAAGGGCAGCAGAGGAAAGGGCAGAACACTAAAATAAGAGGCTGTGGGGTCTAGGAAGCGGGAACACAGAGATACCAGGTGTGTCAATTCCTGCCTCTGCCAATGAGTCACTCAATGACTGTGGGTAGGTCACTCAATCGATGTGTGGCTCATTCTTGATCTAGAACAGGAAGATCAACATTCAAAAGGAGATTGCATTACTCAATTATTAGTCTACACAAACCAGAGGACTGTGCAGCTCTTGCATAGTTAACTGAAGGGCAGTGGTGGAGAATATTTCCCAGGTGTTGCTGTTTCCAGCACTGATGCTGCCAGCGTTCCAAGTCCCCTGCCAACAGCACTGTGGTAGGAGGAATACAACCACATTATTCCAAGACACAGAAAACCAACTGAATAGAAATTAGTTTTAGAAAACAACGTGTCCACATAAACACTGCAGTTTTGACTGACCCTGTGCTATTGGGAAAATTGGATCTGGGTCCAGACCTCTCACTGGCGTTTACATAGTTTACATTCAGTCCACCCCCACCTAAAGCTCCTGGGAGCAAACTTTGTTGCTCATCTCACATTCCTGGTCTGAAAACAAAAGGTCTCCCTTGTTTTGGCTTGACATTACCCCATTTTTTTAAGACTTCCCCCCCTCCCCCTCTTTCATGCACTAAAGAAAATAATACTGAAGAAGCTGGGGAGAACGTGGCCCAGGCCATGCTGGACCTCCCAAGCCCAGCAAGAAATTTGTTGCAAGCAGGACCGTGGCCCTTTGAGAAAAATTAGGGCCAAGCAAGCATTCAGCAGCAGAACAGCTTACAGGGCTGTCTTGGCAGTAAGAATCGTCTTCCACCCTACAGGGAACATCAAGAGGCAGCTCACCAGGGCAGGTGGAAAAGCAGCTTTATCTGCTTGTGCAAACACAGCTGCCTTCCCTGCTGGCCTTGCAGGGTTCCTTCCCTCCCGCTCATTTCCCCTAGCTTAATTAGGCTGCAGTGTGCTGGAGCTGCCACTGACCCAGTTCCCAGAGGCCCTCCTGTGCCCTTCGTTAACAAGGATGGACAGAGGATGTCAGCAGCTGGAATGTCCCACTCAAGTGACAAAGGGAAGCTTATCCTCCCTTCCACTGGGTAGTGCTCATCACTGTCCATTACTGTTTTTACCATGAGCTGATCCACCCATCTGTGTAACAGGGAATGCTGTCCAATACCAGTAACTCCTTAAGCTTTGTTTTGCCCTAATTTCCCCCACCTGAGAAAAAAAAAAGTCAGGGTACTTTTACCCTGGATTTACCCTATCCCCTATATATCCATCTCTGTATCTATCCACGTCACCTGATGATTTACACGTACAATGCAAATGCATTAGGAGAGCAGTTTGCTCTGTTTGTACAGCCTCTTGCATGTTACATCCCTTGTTCAGGACCTGGACTCTTGTGCTCTGCAGCAGTGAGGAAACTCAGAGAGGTATCGGTACACAGGACAGAAAAAACTAATTCTGGTTTAGAGCATCAGATTTTCACCTTCATTGTGGCAGCCAAGTCTGTAAAAGCATAAAAGGAAAGTGGCCAAGTGATCTGATTTCTTGGAGCTGATTTCTACAGCTTTATGAGGGCCATGTGAGAACTGGCTGCCAGCTCGTACAAACCCTTCTCAGAAGGGCTCACAAGGGATGGTCTGCTTGTTTTTTCTGTTTCAGCAAGAAGTACCATCAGTTCCCACGAGCCTTCAGAATATGACACAAATGAACAAAAATGACAATAATAGTTGTCCAAAACAAAGCAAAGCTCAGCGTTCCCACCTACACTTTTGCTGCTGTGAGCAGATACCTACTCAAAAATCGATTCCAGCAGAAGAGTCTGTGCCCTGTTGATGGCTGCTCTTCTGTGTATCCTAACTCATGCCCAGAGCTGAGCAGCATGCAAGGGCACACATTTCCAGGCTTTGCTGGTCAGACTTTTAGCAGTGTAGGCATAAACAGGCATTGCCCTGCTAGGTGGAGAGGAACACAGGAGGAATTCCAGTTGCATACAGCAGCTTTGTTCTCAGCTTTTGAATACCATCAGAGAAACAGATAAACTCTCAGAAATGTTAATAAGTTCAAAGAAAGCTGAGACAAATAATCCAGTATCCTACCACTGACAAACCCAATGGAAGCAACAAAACTCCAGAACCAGTAAACCCAGTGAGATGCCCTCACTTCTGCTGCCAACCTTTAAATGAGGTCCAGGAAGGGGTGGATCCTGGCTCCAGCCCTTTGTGTCACTCAGGTGCATTGCATGCAGCTGAGCTCCCCTGGGTTGGCCCTGCCTTCCTACCTGGTGCTCCATCATTGGTTGAAGCTGTGACTCAGCATTTATGCTACACTCCTTCCAACCCTCCCCCCCCCCCCCCGCAAAGAAATGATGTTTTGACAGCCTTTGAGATAGGCTGTTTCATTTCCAGCAGTATTTATATTCAGATGCAAACCCTAAATTTCTTCTTGCTCCTTTCAGGCTGCTGCTGTGGCTGAGTAGCAGCACTTGCTTTCAAGCCCTCCCTGCCTGAACCAACCAAAGTGGGGCAGTAGAGAGGAGGACCAACACGAAACCAAAGTGACGGAACTGCCCCATGCTGTTCTTAATGAACTCTGCCTTTCAAGCTGTCCTTTATGCCGTGCTTCACTGCCCAAGTAGAATAGGGGCAAGCTGGCCACATGCCAAGGCCAAAGCCACTGCTGTGTTTTTGTGCTCAGAGCACTTATCTGATTCTGTAGTTTGCTGAATGTTTTCTCATCCCAGATCCTTCTCTCCATGTGGCAAATAGAAAAGAAAAACAAAAGAAAAAAAGAAAAAAAAAAAGCCTCAACACAGGAAAAGCAGGGCAAACAAGCAAGAAACATCTGTCTGCCTTTAATGATTTACCTTTCCTGGGTTTTCCACTGAAGCTTCTCACCTGAGAAAAATATATATTTTTTGTTTTATTCAATTGTTTAACTCCCTTCCCTGTGTCCTGGCAGCGGGATATATCTGAATCTTCTCAGCCCTCCATCCTACTCCAAGCATGAGGATGCTGCTCTCCTGCTCCTGCCTGCCCCAGCTCCCACAGAGGAGCTCAGTGCACGGCTCTTCCCAGCACAGCTCGAAGACATCCTCTGACAGCTGGTTAGCATCCTCTTGCTCTGCCTCAGAGCTGCTCTCACCATTCCAGAGCAGAAGGAAGAAAGGGAATTGAGCTCAGACTGCTGTGAAAAAAAGCTGTGCATTTATTTAGCTGCTAGGAAATCTACAAAAAAAAACCTATCTCCCCCAGTATCTCTGTTCAACAGCAGCTAATAGCAGATGCCCAGGAAGGAGTATAAGCTGTATAATGGTATTTCCCCACAGTGCTTTCACACCTTCTGATAAATTCATCTCCAGAATTCCCTAATAGGTGGTGCCTATGCCTCAGTCGTATACAAATTTTCTTCCATCCCACTTCAAACTCACATAAACTTTTAGCACCCACAGCCTCTCATGGCAGAATGCCATGCCACACAGAGCACTATGTTGTTTTCAACCTACCATCAGTTAATTTAATTGGAATTTCTAGTTCCTGTATTAGACAGCAAGCGATCAATTCTCATTTACTTTCTCAAAGCCACTCGGGATTTTATAGATCTCCATTGAATTCTCCCTTAATCATCTCTTTTGCCAGCGGAAGGCCCACCCTGCCCAAAGGGGCTGCCAGGGATGTGGGCTGAGCTGAGGCAGAGTGCACTGGCCCAATCACAATGTGAATTCATGCTGTTAAGGGCAAGAAAAAAATTCACGCAGGCAGATGACAAGGGTTATTGTTGGAAAAAATCATCTTATATGTGAGAATATTTAAATGCAAGAATGAAGAGTGGTTTTTTTTATTATTATTTCTTACCAGCAACTCAAAATAATTGTAAAAACCAGAGATGCTGGATGATTTGCTTTCATACCTGCTCCTGCTTTTTTCAGATGCCTGTCTGCCCGCTTATCCCAGGCACCCTGTACTGAAATCCATAATTAAAGAAGTGTTGGGGGGTCAGGAAAGGGAGGGGGACTAAGCACTGAGGCTTCAAAAGGGCTTATTTGAGAAAAGATTGGTGGAATTTTCTTTTATGTGAAGAACACTTCTGCAGGGATCTTAATGCCACTTTACTTGGAAGAGGTTCAAACTCTGCACTGTGATTCTCTCCTTTGCAGCGTCCTCTGAGTTCTCAGAATAGAAGTGAAAAGACCTATGAATGGCACTCCCTTTCTGTACACATTGGCTGGCACATGGAGACATGGGATGAAAGTTCATACCAAGCAAGATTCAGAGATATATTCCTGACAGATTTGCTATCAGACCAGAACCCCATATGCTCTGAGATGCCAGCTCTTGCTGTAGGAGAAAAGAACATTGAACCAAATAGTCCTAAACAACACCTGCAAGCAAAGCCCACCCACAAGCACTCCTATACCCTGATAAAGGGATGGGAGCTCCTTATGGGACTGCAGGGGATTTTGGTCAGCATGCCTAAACTGGGCTATTGACGCAGAGATCTAAAAGCATCTCAGTCAGAAAATAAATCCCTTCTTGTTAGACCTGGACTTTTCTGTGTGCTCAGGAGCCCAGCAGACTGCACACCCCTTCAGCCATGCCTCTGCCACCCTTGTGTAACCCACACTCACCTGGCTACAAAGAGGAGAACCACAGTGACTTTCCATACAAAAGCAGTGTTTCCCAGATCTCTATCCCTTAGGTCCAAGGTGCATTTTTTCCTGCTCATAAATGTCATGTCCTCATAGTACTGCTGAGAGAATCCCCACCACGGCACAGCAGTTACGGCTGTGCCTTTATCACAACAACAAACACTTTCTTGGATTTAAACCTCAAGCGCGTTTGCCCTCGATAAAGGCTTCATCTCAACACAGCAAAGCCAGTCTCTCAGCTCAACACACGGGAAATGTAATTTGCTCATTCTGCCTTCTCTCACATACAGTGCTGCATGGTAGGACCGTGAGGGAAGTCGAGAGAGAAGCAGAGAAGCACCATCATTCAGTTCAGATGTGTGGCACACACAGGGAGCAGGGGTGGTAGCCTTCCCCTCCTCTCCTCTGCCCAGAGCCATTCCACAACCCCATCATGTACAATCCCTCCATGGAGAGCAGGGTTGTGTCTCACCGTAGGGCATAAAGGAAACAAACTCGTTGTCATTAAAAAGCTATTACATTTAATGAGTGCTAGAGAAGATTCAAAGTGGCCGAGAGTGTTATTCAGAAAATAGGGAAGATAAATACTTTAATAAAAAGCTTTTAGTGGTTTTCTCTCTGGGTCTTCTGCTTCCCCAAAGAAAAGGAAACCAATCAGCTTTTCTGAATCCAGTACTTTGTGTTCTTCTTTCTCTTTTCATTAGAGAAAATGAAGGAACAATTTCTGAAAGTCTGAGCCATGAGACAGAGCCCTGTGAATGAAGCATGCCGTACTCTGTCCCCCAAGCAGAAGAAAAGCCTCAAACAAGTTTGCATTCAAGTCAAAGCTGGTATTTTTACCCTGCCTATGAAGGGTCAGAGTAGCACCTGGCTCTGCAAAGAATTACTGGGAATCTTAAATCCAGACTAACCCATGGCAAGGCACTCTCTAGGAAAAGGAGCACAATGCCTAAAATTCTCCATCAATTCCACAAGCTACACAATCCTCTCTCAAATTAAATCAAAAGCAGGACCTTGTTTTTCAGATTCCTCCCAAGCTATCTCCGTTCTCCTGCTTTCACCAGCTGCCTCCACTGCCACCACTTCCCCCTCTAGCAATGGTCTTCCAGCAGCCCACACCACACCAGGAGATTCCTGCAGGCAGAAGCAGCCTTCCACGACTCAGACTGTAGGTCAGTGCTATAGAATGGTCCATGGGATTTTGTTGCTGGTATTTAAAGAATGGAAGAGATCACCAGAGTCCTGTACAGCATAGCCAGGGACTCCTCCCAGCACCCTTCCTTAGTCCAAAGAACCTGTGGCTGAACTGCAAGCTGACCTTTTTTCTTTTGTCTTCTTCAGTACAGACCATTTTATTCCCTTCCTACAAGAAATCTCCAAGGGCATAAGAGTCACTGTCACTCTAGAGAAGAAACAAGAAATACACGCCACCACCCATCCAGAAACAGCAGTTCCATTCCCACATCCCACAGCATCTTCCCACTCATCATCATCCCATCTCACTTGGCTAATGCATTCTCAATAAAAGAGCCTGGGACCTCAGACCACCATTTCTCCTTCTTTAGCTGCAGGGAAACAGCTGCAATTTGGTACAGATCAGAATACATGTCCCTTAACTTTTTGTAAGTGGTTATCCACTAGATTAGGATGAAAACACTGACATCTTAGATTTACAGAACAGGAGGACAAACATGTTCTGTGTGTGCTTTTTTTGTTGGTTTTTATACAGCACTTTCTCAAGGAAACAATAAAAAGCAGATGTTATCCTTCCATACAGCGGCAGATATACCTGAGACTCATAGCAGTACAAGGGTATGTCTCAGGCTAAATGAATCCATCCACACCTTAACACAAACAGACAAAAAAGCACCCACTGAAACCAACCCACACTCATGTTTGTTAATTTACTGAATTATCAAGTCAGTTGAGCTGGCTTAGGAGGCAGCAAATACAAGCAAATGGTATGCAAGTTACAGCATCAGGCTCTGGTGTGACAAGGCACCACTCATCCCATGGGACCCTGTACAATATAAGGTCAGTTGGGAAGTCCCCCATCAGTTCTTCAATGCAGTTATCAACCCCAGCCATGAATTTCACTCTCCTAAATCTCTCCCCAGATGTTAGGAAGACAAGCAGAGCAAATGAAAAGCAAATTCAAAAGTGATACAAATGCTGCATAAACAGAATGTGGAGGTGTCTTTCTAAATTCAAAATGTGCTTAAGTATAATGTTCAAAATATTACACTGCACACAGACAACAGTTCTGATTAACCAGGCTCAGTAATGATGTATAAGAGCTGCAGAAGAAAGCAAATAAGTTTATTACAACTAGTCTTAATTTTAAGTTTTCGATTGAGTGTGCATCCAAAACCTTGGCTTTCACAATTGGTCTAGCACTTAAGTTTCATAAATTTAAATGCCCAGTTCACAAGAGGGTTGACATTAGTCAAGTTTTTCGCTTACATTTGTTAACTATGCTAATAAAAAAAAACCATTTCTGATTATATTGCCAGGACTAAACTTATCTGAACACAATCTGGCTCTGTACTCCAGGTGCTGCCTGCATCACACACTGCTTTTATCAAGAAGTCAGAGAGGTCAGAGAACAGGACTCAGCTTAATGTCTGCCATGCAGAGTTCCTGGAAGAAGCCACCAAGGGAAGACGTCTGTCTGACCCACACCAGTTTGCCTGCCAAAGGTAATCTGAGGGCTTCTCAAGCACGCCATGAGTCAGATGCTTGTTGTGCAATCTGCCAATCAGGTGGTGTGGAAATTACCATTTCAGCGTTGTAAACATCTGCCAAATAGGCCTCATTTGTGCAGGCAGTTGTGTCTTCATTGCATCTTCTACCTTGAAGAAATGTTTGTAGACCTAGACCTAGAACAAATGAATCCTAAATTCTAGACCCTCATCAGCCTTGGAGCCATTCTGCCTCTTGAAATCTGTTTTCCCTTGTTCTAGCAGACAAAAAGAAATCCAAAACAGGAAGCTGACCCTTGTAAATTAATAAAGTTTCAGTTAATCTACAAAGCAGCAGATGCTTGTTTGCACTTAGGTGACGAAACCAGAGGCCTTATCTACAAGAAATGCATTTCCACAGGAGATTCAAGGACACTTATCTGCACAAATTCAGTCTCTGCAGATGATGGCTAAACACTTTGCAGCACATTAATAAGAAGGAAATAAACATGTTGTGAAGGAGAGCTAAAAAAACAAAGCACTGACCCAAACTCCCAAAAGTCAATTCTCAGCATAAAGGGTCCTTTTTGTGACTGGCATTTCTGAGTGCAACAGGAGAAGAACACACAGTAACAGCAGGGATGAAGATAAACACAACCTTTAGTATTAGCTCACCTATTTAATGGTTTTATTTAATTGATACAATTCACATGGCAGAAATGGTCACATTTATTTTCTATAGTGAGAGCAGAAGCTGTCATGGGCATAGGAAGGCATTAATCCATCAAGTACATAGGTTCATTGGGATTTATTAGCAAGGATAATTGCATGAAGACAGAAGTTTCCTGATATTCTCATATCTGAAAGTGCATTCTTTCAGATTCTTTTGCATTCTTAGTGCCTTCTTTTAGGAACGCCCTAATTAGCCACTGTGGAAGTTATACAACCAGAGGATGCTAAGATTTAGGAAGAAGGGGTGAACTGCACATTTTCCTTTTTGGTTTCTCTGAACTGGTTTTGCCCTGGGACCTCACAACAAGTTTACACAGGCACAGTACCAAGTTCATCTCTCCAGGTCTTCCAGTAGTATCTGCCTGCTGGCTGATTGTCTTGAGGATACGGGTGTTTTCCATGGTGTGGAGACAAGAGGCAATTTTGGGCAATCGTGCTACAGATGGTAAAGGGATGCACTTTGCTGAATGAACAGGCTGGAATGAGAAAATTAAATGTAACAACTGCCACAGGGTTTTGCAACTCCATGAGTCTTATAGATAGCGGACAACACTGCAGTTGCATGGGATCATCAGTTTTAGAATAAACCTCGTCCCTGCCAAGTTGACCACTATGAAGTGACTGAGGGAGTGCTGGGAGCTAGTGAGGACCTGCCTATTATAGTTGGATTTGGGTGACTGGTGGGCCATCCAGCCAGAGGCGTTCTTTGAGGTTACAGAATTGCCTACAGAATACAAAGCTATGATTCAGTGGTTAGACCAGAATTCTAACCTAACACATCATAGCAAAAGATGTTTGAAGTTTTTTGTTTGTTTCTTTTCTCAAAACTGTACTTCCGTAGACCTTTGTGACTCCACCAAGTCACTTTAAAAATCAATGAAGCATTCTGAGTTTTTGTCTAAACCATATTATAGCATTGCTATCAGCAATGTACCTGACTCTAAAAGCCTTACAAAAAACATTTAGGATGGGACATCCGGACTAGACTTTAAATAATGTCATTTTTAAAGGATTTCAATGATATTCCTAATGAGTTTAAGAAATTGGCATTACAAGCCCAAACAACCTTTGTTCCCAGTATGAGGAAACTGAAGATGAAAGTCTGTGGGATGCTCCTAACAATTCCATCACAGTTCTCTCTACAGAGCTAACCCCACCATCTCTCAGGGATCTTATTTAGGTTTACAGATCAAGCAAACCTACAGGAAACCACAGCTCACAGACAAGCCTGTCACCTGTGGCTGAAGCCAACAATGCACTCCCAAAGGCCTGAAAGCTCCTGTCTTCCACTAATCCTGCTGGCCTCCTGTATGGCTTTACATCTCCCTCCTCATAGCTCCTGAGCCACAGATGGAGGAACAGTGCTGTGATGGATAGACAGGCTCCATCAGACATCTGACAACACCCAGGTATCAGTGAGTTTTCTTCTTCACTGTGAGAGAAAAATCATTAGGCTCTTCCCTGGGAAATCTGTGTCAGATTACCTGTCACAGTTCAGACAGGCAGAAGGCAGCCTGCACCAGAGTAAGAGGCACCCACTTGGAAAGAAAAGGCTGTATCACATCTCTCACACAACAGGCTATGACATCTTTTGTGCCCATCATGTCCACTTCATGTAACATAGAGACCATGCACCCAGCATTTGTAGTGCAAGTCTGGCAGTCACAGCCCTGACTCTGCCTGCATTCCTTCACTGAGAAAAGCCACCTATGCTTCCCCTCTACTCTGCTTTATTCTTACAAGTACCTTTCTCCAGAGAAATTAAAAAAAAAAAAAAAGTGAGCCAAGAAAAGAAGAGTAAGGGGCAGATTTGTACTTGCCAAATAAAACTAACAAGATGACTCCTTCTACTTGCCAAAAGGCTAAGTAAAAGCAGGTCTACCTGGTCCATTCTGCTAGAGGAAAAAAAATCAGTGTATTTGTATACAAAGACATCCACCAGGTCACTGTAACACATAATGAGACACCAGAGTTCATCATTTCTCTGTCATCCCCATTGATGTTACTACTTGTCTTTACCTCTAGCAATCTGACATTGAAGGATTTTGACATCACTTTGGTACCTGGCATAGCACTCCAGATCTGAGGAAAGACTGCCAGAAAGAATGTGTCATAGTTCAGAAGAGTGACAGGGTTTGCAGAGGGAAACCATGACCAAGGGCAGTCGAGACCAGCTGCATGTGTGTCACCCTCATGATACAACACCAACTGTTGGTGGACCATGTGCCCATTGTATAGGTTTAGGTAAGCTACAAACCTTTGACAACCATTTTCTCCGGGCAGTTTTCACAAGCCCTGTTAAGGTGTTTCCACAGCAACATAAATTGCTGACTAACAGAACTTCTCAGACAATTCTAGTCCTCCTCTGCAAATTTCCAAGAAAATTGTACCTACAAATATCCCGCTGTAAAACAGTCTTCTCTGAACTGTTGTTGTGAAGGGCCTGACCCACATCTATAAGAAAATGGATTTGCTCTCAAGACAGATCTTCTCTCAGGAGAATAAAATGTTTTTCTCTTCTTGGTAGGCAAAATTCTTAAGAACATGAATGAAGACTAAGCCAGTGTAACAGTAGGAGCAACACTCCCAAGAGCCTGCCGAGGGTTTGCGACCAGAAGCATGAGATAGCAGCCAGAGCTGGGCAATGTCTACAAACGTTACAGATGTGCAGCACAGTGGAAGTACACATACAGTTATTAAACAAAGACAGAGGTGGACTTTAGTGTTCCTTCTGCGAAATGGTATCCAGGTTAGCTGCTTCCTAAGGGCCACGCTCTATCCCGGACTGATGTGCAAGCATTCCTGTATATGTGGGAGGATCAAAAGTCTCACCCTTCCTATTACAGATCAACTCTAAACCAGAAGCATTAAGCTGTTGAACACATTTGAGGCCACCCACAGTGGCAAATACAAGCACATGTGGAGCAGAAAGCATGATCTATCCCAAGCCAACCCCTGGGTGCTGATGTACTGCACCACCTTTGAAGAGTAACTTTCAGGAACGAGCTTCAGGGAATTCATCTGGGCAAGCACAACCATGTGGGATTGCATCTGCTTACCTACCACACTCAAGCACTAGATGAGCCTGCTGGAAGGATGCTTACCACCTGGAGATGAACAACATGTCTTGCTTCTTTGTGTAGTCAATGCTGAGATTGCATCTGCTTGTCTCTCCTACCCCAGACATCCTTGCTGGGAAAGGTTACCCAGAGGAGTATGCGTGGAGAAGTGAAGACAACCCTTGGCTTTAATATCTGGTTTGAGAAAAGGCTACCGAAGTCAAGCTTATTCTCAGCACTAGAGGGAAGACTTCAAGGTGACCCTGCCACAGCATGCAAAAACAAACAGCAAGTGACAGGTACCAAAGAAGTGCAGAATCTCCAGTGGATGCTTTCTAAATATAACACTAAAGAAATCAAGCAGATCTCAGGTAGCTCAGAACCAGTCCTGAACTCATTTCCATGAACTCACAAACAATCCTAGATAATGTAATGGGACTGCTCCTAATTTACACCATGTCTAGCATGAAGTACTTTATCTATTATCTTCAATATTGAGCTGGCAATGTTGTACCAGCAGGTCCAACAGTACCAAAACAAACCTGGGTTGCACTGAGATGGCAGACTTCACCCCACTGCTGCGAGGGAAGTGGCAAAAAGGGTGGAACAGGAAAGGTTCTAACTGCAGAACGTCTAAAAATAAGCTGTTAGAAAAACAAACCCCCTGCTTCAACAAAAAATATTTTTTCCCTGTCTGTCGGACAGCTTGAGTGTCCCCAAATCTGTACCTTCCTAGAACAATTACAAAACCAAGTTTTATTTCATTGCTGTCCACAATAGTGTCTAGCCTGTTAACACAGCTGATAATTGAGTAGTTTTATCTATTGATGAACAGAGATTAAGGCAAAGACAACAATACAAACAGTAGAAGCAGCAGTGAATAAAAGGACTGTGCTATCCCATAAGCTAAAGCACCCACTTAACAGACGGGTCTAAAGAAGTTAAAAAATCAACATGCAGTCAAAAAAACATTCCTGAATCTTAATCTTAGAGAACACAAATGTGAAACCTCTCACTGTGTATGAAAACACAACTATTAAAAGCAACATCCAGAGAAATAATCTGTGTTATTTTCCTCTCAGATGGTCGTGGCACCAAGAAACAGAGCTGTTTCAGGAAAGTAAACATTTGCTTAAACCTATCAGCCCAGTGACTGCAGGTTTCAGTCTTAGAAAGTTACCCAAGTATATGCAATACAACAATTGCCTGTTTCTGTTATAATTGATGGAGCTGACAAATCCTGTCTTTGTTCCTCACTGCCCTCTTCAACCACTTCACAGCAGCAGAGTAAGAGCCCAGGACACACTGTGATTTTCCTTTGCTTGTCTCTTAGAGATGGCAGGGAGCTCTCTGTGAAGAGATGCAATCAGAACAGGCTCTCAGTCAGCCTTTGTCCAAAACATTCCTTCTTGCCTTCATTACTTCATTCAAAACACCCAGCCGTCACAGTCAGGGGTGACCAGTATCTGCAGAAGTCAGGCAACACTGGGGCAAAAAATGCCAGGTGAAAATTGCTTTTAAATTCAGTGTAAATCTCTCATCTTTTAACAAAGGGCTATATTGAGAGACTTTCAAATGGGGTGATTTTACCTGCATTGATAGAGCCAATTGAATTCATTTCATGGTTTTTCTATTATCAGAGAAGCTTAATTCACTGCACAGCTGTAAGCTGTAGTACTACAAAGTCCATTGCAGCTCAAGTTTTTGAATAGCTTGCTGTTACACATGGGGAAATTACCTGAGCTCAGAGCACAGCAGAGTGCTCAGAGCTGCCAACGACCACACGCAGTCTCTCCTCATAGGTGCGTGGGGATTTGGAGCACAGGTCTGGAAGGAGTGCTAGGGAAGGCCCTCTAAAACCAAACCAGTTCCAGAAAGATTATGGCAGCAGATGTATAACAAAACTACCTATGGTGCCCTGCTGCTTGCAGGTGCATTAGAAACCACACCAGGAAAAAAAAAAAGCTTTGAAACAAAAGCCTGTCAGTATAGAAGACCACCTCTACCCTTCCAAATATAAAAGCCTCTGACAAGTTCAGATTTACTTGCATGTGACTTTTAGAATTTCTCTCCACTGTCAAACTAATTGTTTGACACAGACAGATATCAAACACTAGTCCGCTGTTACTACAGCAAACTGCTATAGTGACAAAGTGAAAGCATCCCAACTATAAACACACACAAATGAGCAGTTGATGAGTAAAACCTGTCTGTTTGGACCTTAACTAAGCTTTGGGAGAGGTACGCACACAGCATCCCCTGCAGCTGCCAGGTCAGGACCCTGAGCCCAGCTCACAGCATGCAGTTCAGTTCCTCCAGCTTACCAGCCTGCACCCACCCTGAAATGCTCCTGAGTTACAGCATATCAGCCATCTTCAGTGCTGTCATTCATCCCTGCACATACTGAGTGTGGCACCAAAAGTTCAATCCTAACCTGATTTCTTTGCAAGAGATAAAAACACACAAAGGACGTTTCAAGATACACCTGTCCCATTGGACAACTAGCAGTCTCTATTCCACAATCCATAGAAAGCTTGCTGGTAGATACTCTCATTAGATTAAGTTCTATTAGCAGCCCTGATCCCTCATCAGTATGTTCCTTGAAGAGATTATGCTGTTCATAGTTATTAAGAAAAATCTCTATCCAGTTTAAGGAAGACTCCTTTTTACATGCTGATTAATTATTTTCCATCATCACTGTATCCTATTACATACACGCTCAAGACTACTGTCAGTTCAAATTCAAATCCCCTCCTACAATGACTGAAACTGTTATTTACAGTTATAGGAAATGGAAACGCCCTGCAGAGATTCTAGGAGCTGTAAATAACTACCAAGCTATTAATTAAGATGTTGCTACCAAGCAGTAAAAATAGCATTTAAATACTTAAAATTTAAGGAATTATTTCTTGCTGCATATTTCCTTAGCCTGTTATACACTCACTTCTCATTTTTGTCCTTCAGGTGCTTCAAGCAGGACTGTGGCTGCTGGGCTAGCTAGCTCACTAGGGCATAAGCATCCACTTGCTTCAGGCAGCAGCCACTTACCTAGTATTTGCATGCACGACCCATCAGAGCTAGCCCAGGACTAGCAACACACAGACAGGTGGCCCTGCTCCTCAGGAAACTAATGAGGCTGCAGGATTGGTTTTAAAATGCGTTCTTAATGAACCTACTAACTACTGTGCTGCTTCTCAACAGCACATAGGTAACTGACTACTTCCATCATTAGGCCTGGGGTTTCAATCTCAACTTGAGCTGTTTGAGACACTCAGTTAATACAAGTCCCAACTTTCCACAACAGCTTCAATTCAAGAGGCTGTTTTACTTCATTTGCATTGCCAATAGGGTATACAAATGCTATCAGATCAGGACCTGCATGAGCCATCTGCCAAGGTCTGCTTGACTGTGCACTATGGAGACCATTTGATTGCCAGGCTAATGCTCATAACAAATGGAGAACACCTTCATGCAGAAAGCAAACTTACCACTATTCAGACTCAAGTGGACATTGCACAGCACAAGTTCACTGATATTTTGCTCCCATTGAGGCCAGGTTTGTGTATTTTACAGAGCTACTACAAGTCTGGAGGTACAAGAAGCAACATTCTCTAAGGACTCCAACTACTACTCTGGTTTTAGGGAAACCATCTTGTTCAGTGTTTTCCTACTTCAGCACATACATAATTAATTCTCCTGCTCTGCAGATCAGGAAGACTGCCAAAAAGCATCCAGGGGAAGGTTGCAGGAGCTGAATCAATGTCTGCCAATAGTCTCTAACCAGCAATAGTCATTTTTGCTAGCTGATCACACTGCACAAGGGAGACACCCAAATCCTTACAGAAGCTGGTATCAGCTTCTCTTCCTTCCTAGATTGCTGTTAACTCTCTGAAGGAATCACATATGGAAGATTTTGCAAAGCTACTGTGACCTACTTACCTGGAACATTCCAGCACACTATCGTTTCATAGGAAATGTCAGCAGCTACACATCTCAGTTAAGCACCTTTTGCTTCAGAGTATGTGAGGAGTAGCTATCTTGCTATGAGACCATGACCCTTTTTTCCTTAACTGAGGCAGAAGGCAGTTCAATGAAAGTCACCACAGTGATACACTATCACCACCCGACTCCAAAATCCAACAATTAGAGCATACAGAAATTGGCTGTTATAGATATGGAAGACAATTTCATTCGACAGTTGAGTTCATACAGTACACAGATTTTATTAAACAAAATTCTCCTTGCATACAAGACCATCATATATGACAACAGCTTTTTCAGGCTTCCTTTAATGTCAAGCAACATTAGTTGTCATGTGGTGAACACAGCCTTTGCGGACAAAAATCATCCAATTACGTAAAACATGCAGCAAATTCCAGAATCCATTGTGATTAAATACATCATATGAAGGAAAAAAAAACACAACACCTGCCATCTGTTATTTGGCAAGACCAAGGGAAAAAGAGTTGTTTCAGTGATATGGATGCTGTAGTGTGGACAAGGATCACAGGCAGCAGCATGGAGAGAAACATCACTAGCAGAAGACAGCTTTCGCCTAGTACTGTGAAATAACAGCAAATCCTCAGGCCTTCTGAGAGATCTACTCAACCTGTCAAGAAAACATCCAACATCACGTCAGTTCACATCAAACAGCAAAAATACAGCTTTCAAATCTCACCCCCAAAATTCTTTGAGATGGTAAGGATTGTTCTGCAAACAGCCACAAGAACTACTGTACTGCCAGGCACTCCAAATAGGACACTCTTGGAAAAAAAAATTTGGGGAATTTCATAGTATTTGATAAAAGTCTAGGGGAACTAACTGAGCAGAGGGTGCCAAACTATTGTATTTGATCAGCTCTGCCATCTGACACAGATCACTCATACTCCTTTAGAATTCTAGTGTGCTATACAGAAGGGTCACATTTGTGCTCTCCAGTTACAGGCTACTGAGGAGACTTCAGCCTCCCTCAGAGCTATAAGAGCTGAACATGGGTTACACAAACAGCAAGATCAGGCTGCAACTGAATGAAGCCAGCAGCGTTTACTCAATGAAGCAAAATTTTCTTATGCACATTTTCTAAAGCATTAGTGAAACCCTAAACAAATACCCAAGTCTTCAGAAGATATCACATATGATCCCTTGCAGAAGCAAAGGAAGAAAAAAAACACCAAAAGCAATCCCTCTCTGCAAAACAGAAATTTGCTGAAAGCTGACATTTATCCACTTATAAGGCATGGAGGATATCTCATTCACAAGTAAAATAAACCCACGACAAAGGTTCCCTGACTTCATATGCAACACTTCATTTTAACAGTACTGAAAAGAGATAAAATTAAAAAAAAAAATCTATGTTTATGCCCTTTTAAGTTAAATTTAAACTTGTCAAAGCTCTCTGCCATTTCTGTTACTGGCAATCTTCTGAAAGCCAAAATCCTTTCACTTTCAGTCTTTTAGACTTTTATGCATGTCAGATAATGTAATGCAATCAGTATTACAAAGATATGCACAGACAGCACCCTCCAGTGCTGTTTGCCCTCTGAGCACGCAGCACATGCAAACTCCCCACCCATAGGCATGAAGCCTCAATACAGAACCAAATGACAAACTGAAGAACCTTGCATCTGTGGAATCAGACAAATCTGGCTTAAATATAAGTTTGTATCAGCATTGCCGATCTGATGGGGAAAAAGTCATCATATACCACAGAATGACAGATGCTCTTCAGCTCAATGTTGAGACATTTAAAAAAAAGCCTTCAGGTCCCTAATAACCAAGAGGGCACTACACCCTGCACAAAAAATGGTAGAAGAAATCAAGAATATTTTAACAGGTGTAAACTTTCAGGTAAACTAGTAAAAAGTGTTTTCATCACCACTGCTTCCAGGTTACTGTCTACCTTCAGTGTTAGTCCCTGCTCACTGCCTCACTTGCTACCTCAAACATGCTGTAAGAGGACAAAGGTAATGCACAGAGGGCTCATGCTACAATGCTCAAACCTATTTATCAAGTCTCCAGGGAAACCACTTACCTTTGCTCCTCTATCAAAAGTGGAAACGCAGAGCAGAGAAAGCCAAGGGCAACTGCAGTTGTCACACAACTGATCCACTGCTGGCTACAGCCATCTCATCAGGTCTCCAGCAGGCCCAACGTCCCTCTGCCTTCACAGAGGCCTAGGAGTAAAATCCAAGGAATGTTAGCACTGAACCCAGTGAAGCTGTGGGACATCACAGCCTTTTCCTGCTGGTGCATCAGACAAGATCTGGCTAGAGTGATGAGTATTCAACACTGTCGCTCTGATGGGGAAAAAAGTTCAGTCATCACCTACACCAGCAGGTCCAAGGAGTTACATAGCCACCCACATTAGCCATGCAGTGCTCTCGCCTCCTAAGACAGTTTCAGAGAATGGTGAACTAATGGCAGAAGCATGCATACAGCCCCACTGAACACTAATAGGATCTAAAATCCCCTCAACGCTTCCTCAAGCTGGCTAGCACTCAAACCTCAAACTCAACAGCCTCTCTTCCTAAGGGATCCTATGTCAGGATGGTCCCCATACCATATTATGGCAGCTGCTCTGAGCAGATAACCCCCATGTCTCCAGGCAGAATGACCTTACAATGAGTCCTATGAGCACAATTTATCTAGAAAAAAAATGGGACACAGCTATAAACCTACTAGTCTGCTCCAGCTAAACCTGGTGGCATGAAGCTACTGATCCCTTGCTATGCTGCCCTCTGTTCACTAGTCACACCTGCCACTTTGGGCATGATGGAACATAAGTTGACACAAGTCACAAAGGCTCCGTTGCAACGCTTCTGCACAAATAAACCCTGTGTGCTTTCATCTCTGATCATTAAGCTATGCACTGCAAATTATATAAAGGAAGTCTTCAAAGATACTAATTTGAGAAAGCATTTTGGAAGCATACCCTTTTTTTTTTTTTAACTAATTTTTTTTATACTAATCAACAACAGAAACCTTACAAACTTGCTGTTCTTACCTGTTACAGGTTCATGCATGGCGGTGCAAGCCAGAACGACTGCCTTCATCACACAGCTGATCCACTACTGGCTACAGCCATCTCATCAGGTCTCCAGCAGGCCCAATGCCTTTCTGCCTTCACAGAGGCCTAGGAGTAAAACCAAAGGAATATTTAGCATCGAGCCACACATGGCTGTGGGACACAGCAGCTTTTTCCTGCTGGTGTATCAGACAAGATCTGGCTAGAGTGATGAGTATTCAACACTGTCGCTCTGATGGGGAAAAAAGTTCAGTCATCACCTACACCAGCAGGTCCCAAGAGTGACACAGCCACACTCCCCCCTCCCTAGGCACATCCATAGGGTCTGCATAGACTTACGCAAATCCTTCCCCAGAAAGAGCCAGCTGATTTGCCTGCTCAACAGGCTCATGGCACAGGGGAAGCAGCGGAGAGCACCAAAAATGATAAAATGGGCTTCAGGGAAACTTAACATAGGAGGGCAGCCAGAGATAACAGTTTATACAGTTGTGCAGTACAACCTCTACGAAAATGAGACATTTCTGCCCAAACAATGCAAGGGCAGGAGGCTGCACGTGCAGCTGTGAGTGCCGGGCAGTCACCAAACCTCAGGACACAGGAAAGGGCCACGGCCACCGCACGGCCCATCCCACAAGCACTACCGCATACCTACCAGCAAGCGGCAGAGTAGAGAAGTGCCGAACCAGCCCGTTCCGCCCGGGGGACGCACAGCTCCGCCCATGGGCTCCCTCGCCGCGCCCGCAGCTCCGACCAGCCGCGCCCACGTGTCCGCGCGGGCTGCCCGCGCCCCGAGCCCCAGCGCCACGCCGTCCTGCCGAGGATACGGCGGTAACCGGCGATCCGAGCCGGGGCGCTCGTGAATCGCCATCCTACACCTGACGCCTCGCGTGTGACCGGAGCGACGCCAGGCCCGCGTTACAATGCTTCTGCACGAGCAAAACTGCTGTACAAATCCTAGGCTAACGCATCTACTCATCTTTCAAGTCTCTGGAGATAATAACGTGGCAAAACGGCATTAGAACGATCCAGGAAGTCCCTTAAAACTCGCGTAATAAAAGGATTTAGGAATCTCACCCACGGCGGAGCGAGGCGGGCAGCTGCAGCCGTCCATCACAGCGGGCCTGGGAACGAAACAAAGCAGCAGTGAGCACGGAGCGCGCAGGCTGAGGGACAACGCAGCACTTCCCTGCTGGTGCATCAGACGAGACCTGGCTGGAGTGACGAGTGATCGACACGGTCGCTCTGATGGGGAAAAAAGTCCAGTCATCACCTACACCAGCAGGAGCCAGGGGGGGGGCAGGGCTGCACGGCCGCGGCACGGCGGGCCCTCAGCGCAGCAGTGCGCAGGGATACGGGCAGCGACGCGGGACGAAGCCGGGAAGCGGGCCGCGAGGCCAGGCGCTCCCTCACTGGGGAAGAAAAAAGGCGGCAGGGCAGGCGCTGGACGCGCTACGAAGAAACAGAGCGGAACACCCGAACTCAACAAGCCCCCCCTCCCCCCCCCAAGACGGCACAGCACCTCCACTCACCTCCCAGCGGCGCAGCAAGAGGCCGCTGGCCCGCACGCACCGCGCTTTATGCGCCGCCTGGCCCCGCCTCGCCTCGCCTCGCCCCGCCCGCGCGGAGGGCGGGAGCCGCCGCCATGTCGGGCGGCGCTTTCAGCTCTGAGGTCTCGTGCGCGCCTCCGCTCTGGTGCCGCCTGGGGCGCGTGGCGCGCTGTGCTGCAGGGGGGCGGCCGCCATTTCGCGGTGCAGCTGAGGCAGCGCGAGGACGGGCGCCTCCGGCAGGGGATCGCTGCTGTGCCCGCTCGTCCTCACAGCGAGGTGAGAGCAGGCTGCCCGTCTGCTCTGCTTCCGTACCTTTAATATTTTACAAGGCAGGAGAGGCCCAGGAACGTCAGCTGTGCGGGTGCTGCCTGCACCCCGTGCTTCTGGCATCAATACATCTTATATAAAATTACTTCTTCTTGGAAAGAAAAAAAAAAACAAAGCTTAGGGATGTTCAGTAACTTGCCCAAAGCAAACGACCGATCACAGCAGCACTTGTTTTGTGCTTCGGTGGCCTTCGATAGGCAAATTGCTTCCCATTAAACGTTTTACCACTACGTAGCAGAGCGAAGGATGCATGGCAAAGAACTGCGCTTTGCACTGCTGCGTGTGGTGGTCGTGCGCTATAAATTCAGCAGAGATGTGAGCCCAGCCACCTGCATCTAGTGAGGACGTGCCCTGTGCCAGCCTAGAATTCACACAGAAGGTATTTTGCTCCATGACACACACTCTTGCACTGGTGTAGTACATCAGTTCTGGTCAGAAAGGCATCAGACTGCTAATTGAAAAGGGATTCTGGGGCGTGGGAACCAGATCGAACTGATTGCAAGGTAAACATCGTGTGGGGCAAGCAGAAAAGGTGGCTTAAGGATGGTGATGAAACGTGATGAAAACAAAAAAGACACATGGTGAGTTGATCGGCTAGTTTGCAAACACGGTCCAGGCTCTTTCTAAGTGCCTCGAGAAGCCACAAGATGTTTTAAACACTCAGAAACAAATCAGCCTGTCTTGCTTTATTCATCTTGTCTATTTTTTATTTACTGACATCCATATGGTGTCGACACTTAAGCCTTGTAGTATGTTTGGCATAACAATATATATAATTCAACTACCATAAAAAAAAAAATATTCTTTCCAAATGAAATGTGTTTGTAAGCAACTAATTCCAAAAAGCAGCTTATCAAATGGGACTCATGGAAAAAACTTCAATCCCATTAATCCAAGTTCAGAAACACGAAGAGGTGAAAAGGCAGTCCAGAGGACATTTTAAGATTATAGGGAAAACTAATCTTACACTGCAAACCCATGTCACATATACAACTCAAAAAGAACTGTAAATGTGACCCAGCTGAATTTTAGCAAGAGACCTTTTTGCACATTAAAGTTCTCGTGTTTTTTTTTTTTTCTTGCTACAGACTGTCATGGGTCTCCTCCAAAAATGACATAAATGGATCACAGCCACATTGTAACTGAAGCAGGAACCTCAGACCTGTTGGCAGTAGCAGATTTAGAGGTCAGTAGCTATTGATCACCAGAGACACAAAACAAAACACTCATACAGAGAAATGACAGTGTTGACTTTCTTATGACCACAAGCCTTCCCAAAGATATAATCATCGCAGCCATGCAGGACTGGGTTTAATGCTGATTTAATGCATCTATTTCAGGTTCAGCCTTAAAATTGATCAGAACATTTTAGTTTTTCCAAGCCCAGATAAGTCATTTAGAAAGTGTAAACAGCTTGTTAGATGAGCAACTGCCTTGTTAATAGCTGTGCACTGAGGACATAATTTCTACTGATGCATGATACCAGTAATATTTTGCAAAATTTCTGGCTAAATTCTAAAGAAAATGTTTTTTGAGGAAAAAGGTAGCTTTGATGGCTTACAGATTACTCTCTTTTATTATTAGCAAATTAATTTTACATAGGCATTGGTAAAAGACACTGCTCTGTCATAACAAGATGGAGCAATGGACCAATATGGTATCAACTGGAAAGTAACTTTAGAGAAGGATGTGAACATTTTTATCATGCAAAAATAACTGAGTGTTGGTCCATTTACATGGGACAAACTTTTCAACTGCAATGTTGAAAGACTGTGCAGGAATACATTACAATACTTTTCAACTCACACAGTACGAGAGAAAGCACAACACAGCCAGCTAAGAATGCTTAGAAGAGACAATTACTTAAACATATTTAGCTTTTGTGAATTTGATGTAGCACATTTTCTTCAAGTTTCTATCCCCTTTAGTAATCAAAGTAACTCAGTGGCTCAACATTTTAACACATAAGCACTTCAGTATCTACTCAGCAAACTTTAAAAGGGACTAGACAAACATTTTGTGCAAATATAGTGGCAGTTTGTAGGAAAGTTATACTGAGCCTCTTTTACAACAAACTACTGATGGATTTACTTTTTCAGTGATACTTTCATTTCCCAATTGTTTTTTTTGGCAAGAGCTAAATAGTCTTCTCTCCATAAAAACCAATCTGCTGTGTAAAAACTGCAATGAAAGCAATACTTAGCAGTCAGACCATAAGATATATCTTTGCTGTGATGTACTTTGTAACAATTTTAAAATTTCAAGTACAGCAACTTATAGAGATTGTACCCATGTTAAAATGGGGAGTAGGAGATCATGTCTGTAGAGATGCTCAGTTGTACCCAAAAAAGCTTTTGCATTTAGTCTTAGCCATGAAAAATGTCAGAGGTTATGTCCCTTTAGCACAGAGCCAAGTTTGCCTCCTTAAGGAGCATATCTTCTCTAAGAAATAAAAATGACAATAAAAAAGGTAATGAAAGAGTTGTAGTTTAGGATGATAGTATTAATAGCATATTCTGTCGAGGATATTTTTGGCATAAATAAATAAAGACATTCAAAATCTGAAACTGTCTCTTAGCAGATTGCTAAAACACTGTGAAAGTGGAAATAGGAGAGGAAATACAGTTTAAAAGTGCTATTTTCATTTCTAGTTGAATACAATTTGTTTCATTAGGATGCTGCCAGCAGTACAAAAAATAATTTATTTTGTCTGAGAATAAAATAAACTCTTGGATAAGTAAAATTCACCATCTGTACGCTCTTATTCAGTTCTAATCCAGAGAGATTAAATGAACATCCTAGAGATTTTGCTTTAACAACTTCTGTTCCCCAACCTCCTTTCACAGGACATTTAGGTTCTTGTTCAGAAGTTTTTGAGTATTAAGTAAGTGTATAAATCCAAGCAGCAGGTAACGGGAACCAATACAGCATGTTGCAGTCACAAGATTAAGCTGAGTATTTTCAGATTGGTAACTACTTCTGGACCATATTTCTTAATCTGAACTTTGAAACATATATTAGAAGCCCTTAAGGAAGCTTTTACACTGATACACGCTTGTTCTGTTTATCTGCAGATTCAAAATAAAAGCACCAAACAATTATGTGGTTACTTCACAAAACAATATTGTGTCAAATGGTACACAAACATCCCATCCCTTCCTGAAGCTTCTGCAGCCTTCACCATTTATACATTATTACATCAGAACAAAAATCCTACTTTAAACTTTGACAAACAAGTTAGAACAGAATTTTGGTTTGATCCTTAAATAACACAGTAATTGCAATGGAATCCCAAGTACATCTAAATTTAACTCCAATGTACATTAATAAAATGAATGTTCTCAATTCTCTAGGCAAATAACTACCCTACTAGTGGCAGATTCCCTGGCTGAGTGCATTCATGCAGGATTTATCCTAAGGAAATACCAGCCTTCCAATTGAAGTCCATTTGAGACAAGGTGAACCAGTATAAGAGCTTCAGTAATAGCACTGTCACTGCAACTAGAACTAAGTGCGAAACAAAATCCCATTCTAAACACAATTTGAAGTATGGGAATGCATTTTAATATCATGGAAAAAACATGCATCACAGTAAATCCACACTGCTGCTCATTATGTAGGCATATTGTGGCTACCTACAGGTCAGCATTCTCCAAAATAAATTTTGCAGATTCTTCTTTTTTGTAAGATCCATCACCATTAGTTTCAGGGTGGAAATCATGAAAAATTATGTCTCTTCCTTTGGGAAGTGAGGGTTTCCTAATAACAGATAAAATAATTTGCTTTAAAAAAAAAAATCCCCTGAAGTGAATTTCGTTATTCCCCTTTACGTGTTGCACTTTTTCAGCTCATGAATAACAAAGTGACCCATTGAAGAAAGCAAATAATACCTCCTGAATGAACTTTGGCTACCCAATTACCCACCTTGTACATCATGTTTAGAGTCCAAGCTGTTATTAAAATAGGAAACTTAGACAGCAGTCATTAAGCCCAGTAACACAGCACTGGAAAAGGCTTCACTTTGTTAAGTTTCGTAGGCAGCATATCTACAAAGCCAATTCTCAGGTTCTTATACAGGGCATTGAAATGGGACATTTGACTGCATTTCTCCAAGACATAGTGGTATGGTATCACTCTTGACAAGAACCCCTAATAAGTGCAGCACTTTACAAAAGCACAGAAGCACTTTAAAAAAAGCAACGTAAAAGCTGCTAGACATTAGAACTGGCTTAAGGCTTTGACATTTTAGAAAGCAGTAACAAGTGCTTTCCTTCCAATATCAGAAAATAACAACTTGAAGAGTAGAGTCCATCCAGGCAAAGGAGTACAGGCAAATAGGACATTTCCTTTGGTGAAGGAAAATGTACTGCATACTCTCTCTGGTCTCTTCTGCTATTATTTATAACCTGAACAACTAGAAAATTAACATTAAAATACTTCCAGAATCTTTTTGAAAATCCCAAGCTGCTACTTTAGAGCTTATGTGCTCTGTATTTCCTTTTGGAAGTAGGATGGATAGGCATTAAAAAGGTCTAAAAAGACTGAAATGGACTGAAATTCAGTGGCTTTTTCTGCCACATCATACTCCTATCATTCAATGACCTGTCTCTCTGGGAATCAGGGTCGAACCACCTTCTTTCACCTCAAAGCAATGGCTTAGAAGCAGCTCTACTTGCAGAACATCAGCTCTATGAGAGGCTGGAATAATAATGTCATAAATTCTGAAAAGAAACAAGGTCACTATATCAATTGTTAGCATAATAGTTACAAGACTGATGTATCATACTACATACTTTGATTTCCTTATTCTCTTTTAAAAGTGATGATATTTAAAGGGAAGTTCTCTGTACAACTAAAGGAGTGCAGAATTTCACAGTTTACTAAATATACAGCAGATTCTGGGACAGCAAGAACAGTAGTATCATATTGCCAAATATTTTGGGAGAAACATGGGGAGAGATGCATTCATTTATGAAAAAGTTGGTGGTAATTTAAGCAGAGTCCACTAAGATAAGGAAATCTGATGGAAGGAAAACAATATTAGCCAATTAAGATCTGAATATGACAAGGTTGTTTTAGAACAGACCTTATACATTTTTGTTTTGTAATGGGATCATTAATGAAAGGTGAGACTGCAAGTAAGCCCAAGCTAATGTAGACTGATGATCACATACTGAAGCTCCAGCTCATTCTGTTGCAGTCAAAAGATTTTATAAAGACTAGAAAGTGAACACAGAAAGATTTATTATTTCAAGCATTATTTTAAAGAAAGAATCCAAAAAGGTGCGTCTTTGCAGACAGCACTTTGCTAGTACTCAGAAATGTATAGTTTATACCAACACTGTTAGATTACTGCAGTCAGGGTATTTCTTATTTACCTCAGTTTCTGTTCTTATTTTTTATATTTCTTTTCTTTGTGGAACATTCTATAGTATCAGCTAAATTAAAGTGTAATGTAAAGCCTTTCAATTACATATAGTAAGCAATCATTCTCATCAGCACTTGCTGTATCAAGAACAGAGGAGTCAACAGAAAAAAAAAGTGACTGTAGTGCTCTAGAAAAAACCCCACGCTTATCTAGAACTCACTTGTGTTACCTAGAATCCACACGTGGCCATGAATTCTTCCATCACGTGGCTCTTACACAAAAGGAACCTTCTCTTAAATAGCACCTCTATGATGATTGATGCATTTATGAGCATTGAAATAGAGATAACTGTGGCAAAGTACCTTAAAATTCACAGGAAACAGCACTATCAACAAATGACTTACTAAAAAGATCCGTTCAAAGAGAAAACTTAAGTTGCAGCAGATAGGTGCAGGGAGGCCATCTACACTGCTATCGATGTGATATTTGTTTCCCAGTTTTGTTTGATAAATAGCTTATAAGTTGTAAGAATTTGCAATACAAAGCCTCAGCCTAGCAAGTTTCTTTTAATTTTTGAATGTACATCATTTAGTTCTACAAATGTTAAAAAAAACAAAACCTTTACAATGTTTTTTGCGCTTATAATGATCAAAACCAACTTGATTCCATCAAATTTTGTATGCAGTTAATGTAGCCCAATTGCTTTTGATAATGCAAATAAAAAAGGCTGAGACATTTAGCTCAGAGTTACATGTGCAGTAACTGCTTTCTATGATGAGTTACTATACACACTGCATATAAGAAGTGTTGCTACAGATTACCAGTTAAGTACACATGAACATAGTTCACATCCAAATGACACACTGCCATGGGTCAGTCCACAGTGCCAATTTCTGTTGCTAGAGGGAAAGTTTCGTTTAATTTTTTAAAGTACTACTTCCCCAGAATTACTAGGTGCAAGGCAAGGTTATGACTCAAATTACAAGCAAACAAGGAAACTTGAAACTAGAGAAAAATCATTCCAACCTGTTGCGCCAGGTTTCCTGTCATAATCACAAGGTTAGTTTAAGCTCCCATGAATACAGTTGCACTAATACACTGTGGCACAAATTACAAAATGTACCTACATTACTTTTGAATTTCCTCAACCTTGCCAATTTTTCACATTCTCCACATCACTAAATAGTAATTATTTATATGTTGTTGATAATCATTGTACAGTTACGCCATAGCTTTACAATACCGCCCGTACTATATCACAAGCATTACAAATCCTATAGAAAAGCAGCCCCTTTAGTGGCATACAAGAATAAATTAACCCCCAAAAAAATTTAGTATTACCATTTATTGGTGACAAACACTACGTTTTACTTACATTCCATGGGGAGAAAAAATTCCAGCGTAAACAATGAACTGAAGCAGTACTTAACTTGCAAGGCTATCGTGCTTTACCTGGACCATATGCAAATACTTTATTGCACACAGTTCAGTGCGCAATAACACAACATCAAAAGCAACACAGTTTATATATAAACATAGGTAATTTTTTTCAGCCCTACATGGAGATGTAATTAAACAGTATAAAGCACTCAAGGAAAATCAATCTGCGGTTTTTATACATTGAGATCATATCCTGTAATGTAGTGAGCTGTGTGCCATCTATACACACAATCCTTAAAACACAGATCAGAGATCACTTAAAGTCACGTTGCATTCAAGTTCCCATACCCCCACTCAACAAAACTAGAAATTAACCAAATATGATCGAAGTTTAAAATTCCTGAAGTGTTATAATTCATTCAACCGTTGGATAATTACACCAGGTTTGCGAAAATACTGGACTTCTTAAAAATGGTGGACACACAATTTGTTTGCAGAGAAACTTGCTATTTCAATAAAAACAAAATAACCACATACATGGATATGATCTTCCCAAGTTAGTTCACAGATAACATGTCAGTCTCAGAAGACAAAGTTTCTAAACTGTGCTATTGTTCTAGATACAATTAAGAAACTTTTAAATGAAAAATTTATAGTGTCATTTCAATCAAAACAACATAATGAAACTAAAAATTTATCACTGTTTGAAGAAAAAGCAACAGTTATGATTTAGACACTACAGTAGGTTGTAAAGACTGTAGCACTCTAAAACAGGTTACATTAATAGGAAGCATTTGATTTTCTCTGGTGCTTTCATGTTTGGGTCCAGTCAAATGCCTTTTTAGGCAGTGCTGTCCAGTGTTTGTCCCAAAGTGTTTGAGTTAGCCGGTTTGAGAAGAGGATCACTTTCCATTTCTTGTTTCACACATCTACGAATGAGGAAACATCTGTTACTTATGAGATAAAACACCACTTTCACTAACAAAACACCTCTAAATCTGATACAAAGGATTTGAGGTGCAGATGACAATCAGCTTACATGCAACTGGCCTCAATTTTTAATCAATCAGTACTTTATTGATTCAACTATTTTGATAGCTTGTTATCTAAATTACAAAACAAAAAGCCACTTTTTTTTCTGCTAAAAGACAAATTAACAAATCACCCTCCCTCTCCCCCTCGCCCACCATTTCTTCTGTGAGCAAGCTGTGAGATCTAAACAGAGATTACAATTTACACACAGGAAATTTCTAGAGGCTGCTCTAATACTTAAATCCACAGAAAAACATCACACTATTTATAAATACATCTAACTATGTAACAAGCAGAGATATCACAGTCAAAATTCCTGTATATCACAGCCATCACATTTTATCCACTTGCTGTAACATTAAGCTTAATAATTTGCATTTGACACATGAAAATTATAAGCTGGATCATAAAACCTACCCTCTCGTCCTTCTCAGCAAGGTAACAGCCCTTGGTATTTTAACTTCTCTGGCAAAGAAAAAAACCCTCATATTTTATTTGTTTATCTTAGGGTAACATGTTTCCAACAATACAAGGGAAAGTCAATGGGTCACACTCACACAGACATTGGTCCATTTCCTGTTCTTGGCATCTCTGTAGTTTGTTGGTCCAGCTCAGACAGCAACTTCAAAATATTCAATGCAGCCTAAAGAAAAGAAGTAACATTCAACAGCTCGAGATCATTTAATTTGCTTAGTGAAGTGGGGACTGGGACTCAAAATAAGCATTCTAATTTTGGTAATATATTTTTTAAGAATCAGAATTATGGCAGGAAGTATTACATAGTGTAGAATTTGATCTTACTACAATAAACAACAGAATGGTACTGTGGCTAGAGAATTCCCATAGCATTTGTTTTAACAACAGGGAAACATTAATTCAGCAGTACTATTAATATCATGGAAAAAGACAAAATTAATAATGGCTCCAACTGTACAGTACTTGGGTAAGGACATCAGAATACACAGAACCAAAGTCCTCCACAGAATAAGGAAGAAAAAAAGACAAAAGCATCAAAGGCAGAGTACAAACAGGGCACACAACCACATAAAAGAAGTATATTTTGTTAATGTGGCACAGCTAATGCCAAAGTTACTTCCTTTAAGAATTGAAAAGATTTTTCAGTTTTGTTCAGATCAATTTCAGGTACACCTCTTCAAAACACCCCGTTAATTATAGCACATGCTTTAGTGAAAGCTGAATATCTCAACATGGGAATGCTCTCACAATCAGCCCAGGAATGCTCTCACATCTACCAAATTACAATTGTTAAGCTTGAATGCTGCTGTCCTTTTCCCTTCACCTACTACACTGACTTGTGTGCTTAATCTTCCAGGAGTTCTTTACAGCAGGATATAGAGATAGGCATCAAAGCTCAGTGACAAAGCTCAAAGAGATCTCTAACAGAATATAGCTATTATAAAATTACTGCAAAAAATGTTGAGTCTAAAAAATCAGTCAAACCAGTTTTCTTACATGTATTTACATATTACAAACTCTTACTTTAGTCTGTGGTCTAGCCACCACTAGACACCAAAGGAAATAAACTTCTTCCAAGTTACAGTAGTCTGTGTACAACTGGCTAACAGTATGTAATGTCTTTCATAGCAGAAAACAAGATCACTTAAAATTCACAGTCTCTAGAAGACTCATTCTTTCACAAAATGTATTTGAGCTACTGTGAATAAGACAACCTTATTTATAAATGGATTTTAACAGATTTAGAGTGTCTCCTGCTATTTAATGGCTTACTGCATTTCGTTCCCTTTTGGGTTCTACTCCAGCAGAAAATCCGGTAATATGAATCTAAGTATTATCATTCCAAATAAGATATCAGCTCATTGCATTAAGAAAAATAAAAAAAGTTGTATGCTTTTGTGTTTTAGAAGTTTCTTTTTATACATTTTCTTCAATATGTGTTCAGGGCCCATAACACTGAGATAAAATGTACTTCCTGTAAACCAAAATTATTAGCATATATTAAGCATGTTAAAGGTTACTTAAATTAGATGTTGATATTATTCATCAGTCATTTTAGCAACCTGTGATGTATTTGACAAAAATAGTCAGAGAACTGTACAGCATTTAATTTTCCAGAAGCAACAAAATCCTGTTCTATCTGCTGCATCCCTTAGCTCATTGAAGACAAAAAAGAAAGCATTTCAATAATATTCATCATACCATATCGTGACAAGATTCTACATCCTTTCCAATTCCATGGCTGATCAGTGGTGGCTGAGAGGAACAGTTTATAAGAGACACAAACTCATTCTTGTTATTTTTTGGAAAGTCTTTATATTCAACCTAAAGAATAGAGAATTATTTAGTTCTTTTCAGTTAACCGAGTATAAGAAATAATACATCACAACTGCTAAGGATTATTTGCCTACATATGAAGCCAAACTCTACTTTTACTCATTATCTGTCAGCCAGCAGAACCATTTAGTTCTGAGTTTTATTTCAGTTGTAATAATAATTTTGAGCAATCACAAGAACTCTGCAAGCCTTCTGAATTGCAACTGCTACATAACGATTATTTCTAGGATCTTTATTTTGCTCACTGCTACCTGAATTTTTTCCTGTTACACTTTTTAATTGATGGAGCTCTTATTACTAAGAATAATATCAATAAGGTATCAATATAGGAAATTAAATGCAATTCTAATGAAAGGGACTAACCCTAAGTAAATGCACAGTTTATGGCAGTGTGAATGCATCAATTTTTCAAAAAAACTGATTTCAGACCAGCCAAGTACTAATTCACATTACGTTCCTACATCATGACAGTTTTCAGAAAACACTGATTTCCTTTTTGCTCTTCCCAGAGGCCTACACACCAGCACTGAATTGAGCCTGAGAATTAGTATATAATGCATATTTAACAACAACATTTTTCAAAAAAAAGTAAAATTCAGTATATTTTGTAAATAAAGTATTTACATGAACATCAGTCAACAGCAGAACTAAAATGCTTTAAAACAAGTTATATCAGTTTTGATAGCTCTGGAAGAACTCTTGAAAACTGAACGTTTACCTGGATTCCTTGAACATTGGAAAGATAGTCCAGCTGTTCAGAGGGCCTGGTAAGTGGTCCGTGGGGCACATGGCCTGATGAGTTGTTATTTTTCAATATGGTCTCAGCAGTAGGAGAAGTACCACCATACAATAGCTCTCTAGCAATCATTGCTGTTACAGTAGCCTTGGCAGGATTTGGGGCTGCCCTATTGAATTCTTTGGTGTGGTGTCCTTGACTGGCTCCTACAGCTTGTGCAACCTCAGGGACCATGGGAAGAATTCCAGCGGGAAGCTGCTGATGACTGAGATAAGGCATCCTAAACTCATCTTCTTTATTACCTGAGGAGAAGAAAGGTGCCACCAATACAGAGCTTGCTTATTGCAACTATTCCTCCAAACATGGAACACTAACCCCGGGTAACAGAAATGCATCACTTTCCTAGGGAATCTGCTCCCACCCTCACTTGGACTCTATATCAGAGAAACTTTCTCCTAAGTCAGAGACTGATCTCTCCTCCTCTCTCTACCTTTTCCTCACACAGAAATTGTCCCAGCACTTCTACTTATTATAGCATGTTAAATGATGCTTTTGAAGGGACTGAGAAATGCATCACAGCCGTGCTTCTTTCAGTAATGTTACTTACTAGTTGAAGTCTCTTCAGAGCCCGGCTCAAAGAAAGTTACTTTTCTTCCATCACCTGGTTTCTTCACTGGTGTCTTAAAAAGAAAGAAATGAGGTCAAACAATATCCCCTTACAAGCTTTTTTTTTTCCCCTCAAGTGTTAAAGTTTTCCAAACATACACAATCTGACATGTCAAAATTTTACTGAAGAATTATTATTCAAATGACTCTATTCTCATACACCTATAAAGAAAAGACAAGTTCAATGATTTCTATTGAATGAATAAAGTCATCTACAGGCTACTGAAGTGTTATTAGGAACACAGCTATTGAGAACTAGATACCATAATCAGCCAGTTAAAATAACATTCATATTGCTGGCAACAATATGAACACATTGGAAACGAGTGAACACATACATGAAAAAGAGAAAACAAGACTTGCTGTTTTAACTTCACATCTGCTGAATCAATAGACAAGAACGCAAGGCTCTTTCCACGCTAGGAGACTCACAAGAGAATAAAAAACTATTACAAACTTGTGACTGAAATTACTGGTAAAGCTACCCACAAATTCCAATATACAACGCACTCTACATGTTTGCCAGTTTCTAAGACCAAATGCATCAATCAAATATTCTCATACTGAACCATTCCCTGGAAAATACATTCATTCAGTCTTCTGATGAGACTTTGATTTGCTTGCAAAATTGAATCCCTGATGTATCCAGAATGCACAGTTATTTAGAGAAGTCACCTCAATAGAATGGTTTCCTGACCACTGCAGAAGGTATGGCTTTACTATACCTCTACTGTCTTACAAAGCTGCTATTGTTTAAACTCTAACTATGGTCAGTATTCAGAGAATATTACCTTCTCTTCTGTCTTTAATGCTGGTTTTGGAGGCTGAGGTTGAGGGATTTTGAAACCTAAAATTTCCAACATATTTTCTGCTGCATTGCGTTTAGCAACCTTTTTGTTTGTGCCCATTCCTTCAGCTGTGTGTACACCAACTTTCACCTGGACAAAAGAGGAAGAAAGAGCAAGTGAAATCCTAAGCTTAGGATTGAATCTTAGGATTCACTCACTGTTCACCTGTGTCTTCAATACAGCACAAGTCACAAGATAGTTCAAACTATTATTCTAAGCAACAATTAATCTGTTGTTTATCTTCAATCATTGCCCTCCAAGCACAAAATAACAAACAGAAATAGCATAATCAGTTATATTTCATCATCACATGCTGGCAGTAGCCTAAATGCTCAAAACTGGCATCAGAGTGGATACAGTTTTTCAAGCTGAAGTTAAACATTTAGCAATTTTTCTTAATGCACTGGAAAGGAACTGATTTTTCTGCTTTTTCCAGAACGTAAGAGAAGGCTGGAGGACATGATTATTAGAGCCTAGCAGATAGTCAACATCAAAAAACTACCGTACTATTGGAATTTGCAATAAAGAATGCAGAAAGCAAGGCAACACACAAGAAATCTTGGGAAGGAAGAAATGAAGAATTATTTGGTTCATGTTTAATGAATCTTATGTTATAAAAATATAAAAAGCTCCAAATACAGTAGGAAGGCACAGGCAGACTTCTGCTGTCCCACACTTTTTTTTTTTTTTAAACATGATTCAGATCACTTTTCTCAAACCACTGTCTCCCTTGGGTGGAATCTACTAATATTTCTGTAATAAATTCAATGCAAACTTGGCTGTAATCCTATCCATTTTGTATATCATCATCATACTCTGATTACAATAAGCCAACAACAAAAAAAAAGAAACATCACAGCCAAGCAACTAAACTTCTCAAGTCAACAAACAAACCTGCATAACGAATTCCCTACGTCTTGGAAGACCGCGTTCTGTGATGAGCATGTATTCTGGTTCCTTCTCTTTCTTGGCCTGCTGTATCTGGGCAAGTCTGCTAATGGGATTCATGCCTTGACCATATTCTGGACTTGTTTGCAGCTATACAAAAAAATGTTCAGGAAATAAGCCAAAATTTGTGAATATTTGAGTCAAGAAAACAGAGCCACTGAATTCATTTTCTGAAATAAAAACAAACTAAAACCAAAATTTCTTAATGAAATACCATTGCAGCCATGGAGAAACACCCAAGTTATTTGGCTCTGCTGTTATAGTTGATCATACAGAACCTACCACTGGAAATACTTTCAGAGATTCAGATCATATGTTGGAAAGGACAGGCTTGCAGAAGAATTTGTAGAAGGTAAAAATCATGCAAAACCCCACAGTAAGGGTTGAAAGTCAGAGCTTGTTTTTCAGGTATCGTTCATTCTTTCACATGGATTCTCCTTCATCCTCAATTTATTATAATCTGTTGTAAAAATATTGATGGAACTCCATTTGCTCCCAGTGGGAGCAAAATATTATTTTCCAGCACCAAAATGATGATGAATGTTATGCAATCTAAATGTGTTTATAGTTGACTAAGAAATATCTCTTGCGTGATGATTCACAGCAGTTAAATTGTCTCTTACCTTCACTATTGATTTTGTTTTCTTTTTGATTCGTGGCTTCATTTTCTCAACCGTAGGAAGGGGTGGCAATTTTTTCAGTTCTTCTAGGACTGCTATTGCAGCATTTTTCTTTGAGATCTTCTTGCTCTTTCCTTCACCTTCACCCAAGAATTCTCCAACTGACACCTTGGTTACAAAGCTCTTCATATGGGGAGGACCACTTTCCTTGGTCACCTGTTTCAGAGGGAAAAACTGAGTGAAAGCGTGATAAACACTTATTAAAAATGGTACAGCACATTGTTTATAGCAAAATTCTCTCAAGCACTATGGATAAAGAGATTTCAAATCTTGATAAAATTCATGAAGTGCCTATATAAATCAACCTCTAATAACATAATCCCACCCAAATAAATATGTTTTAGAAGACCAGATGCAGTAACCCATAAACATTATTTACGTATTCCAGCCATTAACCTATCTTACTTATTTACTCCTTCAGAATGACTGTTCTACTTCATTGTCAACTTCCATGCAGATAACATCACCTCATACATTAGCTTACAGTATCAGAACATCACTGAGAAAGTTATTTGGGATCCAGCAATTTAACTTAGAAATCAGTAGTTCTGGAAACATTTAAGTGCTAGCTGCTTACTACAGATTTATTCTTAACTCCATTCCTAACAAATCATACTTCAAGACATCCAGAATCAAAAAATAAAAACGAATTGAGAGCTTCCACCCACAACTGGCTTTTTGTGACAGTACATTTTTACTGGTGATGTTCATGCCAATCTGTAATAATTGGAAGATTCACATGAAATTTCATAATACAGTTTAAAAAGCAATTTAGTTACACACAATTACATTTTCTTATAGTAAGCATTCATATAATTGATTGAAACGTTATTCTGCCAGCTCAGGAAGGCAACACAATAAATTAATATTTTGGTGCAATTAAGACGCTCCTATCAAAGCTACTGATTTAAGGTAACTAAATGATCAAGGAGGGGCAAAGAGGCAGCAAGCAGCCAGGCCAAAGGGAGAGGAAAGTAAGATGCACATGAGGTCACCTCATGGCAAGAAAAGAAACCTATCTGTGAGATTCTGCAACTTGCGGGTAGTCCACATCAGTGCTCAGTTAAGAAAATACTTCCATAAATAAGCTCCTTCAGAGCAAGTTACAACTCTTCTGACTTGACTTTGTGCTTCAGCGTTCTAATCTTTAATGTGGGGTTGTTGTGTTTTTTTCCCCACTGTAATACTGATTTTTTAAAAAAACTTGGAAAAGATTGCACAGACAACCACAGCACAGCTGTTCACTCATGCTATGATTTTAGTGCATGACTTGGTGAACAGGTGGATTTCTTTCATCACTTAACCTTATGAACTCTGAGACAATTGGGGCGACTGTCAAAAAATGAACGTGTACTCACAACTAACAAGGCATGTTAAAGTCAGTTGTTTGGTTTACCTAGAAAAGACTCTACTTAATGTGTAGCCTTAATTATCTAATGAAAACAGATCTAGAGCTTGTAAAATAGACATACCTCAAAATTCACAGGCAAGTTCCTTTTAAGTGCAATCTCAAAAACTTGGCTTATTTCAGATTTATTGAGATTTTCATCATCTGGTTCTTTTCCGTTAACCTAAAAGAAGCATACTCTATTTAAAATAAAGATCCTATTAAATTGAATTTGATTAATCCAACCAGTTTATTGAACTCTCAAATTGTTTAACTTTTACTGCCATTTTACATGAATGTGCAAAAATGCAGCACACGTACTACAGACCTGAAATTTAGGAAGCTCTTTTAAGGTGATGGGTAAAAGCTAGCATACCTCCTTATTTTCACGTGCTCATGATAGGAGAAAAACTATAAATGGAATATGGGCCAATAGATTTAAAATCTATCTACAGAACAAGAAATTGAAGCATTAAATGAACTACTTTCCAAATGGAAGTACCTTATGAAATACAGTTTTCATATGCTGATTGGACGTTTGTACCAAAAGCACTAAGACAGTATCAGATAAGAGAAAGGCCAGAAAAAAATGAAGATTCTGAGAATGGGACCAATGTGAATAAAGGATGACTTATCAGACCCTGGCATAGACCTGTCATTCAACATGCTCTCTTGCCAGCTCTTCATCTACAAATTTTTTTAATCATCTGAGGAGCATGCCATCAGAAACTTGCCTTAAATCAAATACATCTCTGATATCTTACAGCTTGCTAGGACAGCAGTGCCAGGTGGATCTTACCTACAGGCACTTCTATGTATCTCCCGATACAATTTTGATTGTGATTCCAGAAACGTCTTCACTGATGTTGGTATCAACATGAATTAAGAGGCATGGTAACAGCAACAGAGAACTTTTAGGACTAAGTGTTCAGCAGTGACATAGGAAAGATTATGATAAAGATGAATAGCAACAATTACACCAATTATATTATACTGCAATACTGGTTGTGCAACCAGCTAACAAAAATGATTTAAATATTTTATTGAAGCAGCAAAAATATGCTAGAGAGCTTTACTGATTATATTTAGTTTTGATGGTAGCAAGCATCCTCAGTATCTGTTACTAACAGATCAGAACACGAGGACATTTATGTTCAATTCCCACCATTTCAAGAAGCCTTTTCCAATCTCTGAACAAAATATATACACTCCTTCCTAGCATCCCAGCAGACTTTATGCTGTTCCTACGATAACATTTAATATTTCTGATCTTCCAATACAAAGAACGACCTTCAGGTCTGTGAAAACCAAGACCACATGATGGCACCACTCCCATAGGAGTAAAGCACACTGCAGCGCACAAGAAATGTGCAGGCACTACCAAGGCTCCAAGAACCACACACTACATCTCTGCATGAGGCACAGTGCAGGTAAAAGATTGACTATTGGTGTCAAAAATCTCAGTCATCATATTCTAAAATCCATTTCAAATGCAAGTGGTAGGTTAAAAATGAATAGCATCATAATCCCAGAAAAAGTATTTGAACTCTTAAGGCCTTACTTTATTAGGGTGTGTTACAGCACATTACTGCCAGCATCGATAGGAATGATCTGTCACTGACTTTACTATAAAAACATTTGCACAATCACTTTAACTACAAATATTCTTCCCTTCCTTGTAATCCCAGATATATTCTAACTTGTGAAATTCCCACATTTTTCCTTGCCAAGATGACCAAGGCCTCTCTTCATTGGATTACTTTTCCATTTAAAATACTTCCAAAACAAAATAAAGATATAGTATGAAATTATCTGCTATATTACTTTTGTATATTCTTAACATATTTCAAGTCTGTTCAAATGGTTTAAAACAGGTATTTTTCTCAGTGTCTTTATTCTAATAGAGTAAATTAATATCAAAACATTGACAGACTATGGCTCTTTTACCAATTATTTTGCCTCCACTTCAGTTCTGGATCAGTTTATTTAATAAATCAAAGATAATCACACCCCCACCTTCTTCCTCTTTCCCAGCAACGCTGAGGCAGATAATCTATAAAGTCTGCTTTTAAAGTAGCTTGCACATGCGCATTCCTCTCCAAGGAATCTATTATGCCTCTAAATCAGAATGAGACCACAAACAAACCTCCACTTGGCTTTTAACAAATTATTAAATCCCCCTCTATCAATTGAAAAAGTCATGCAATGAAACAAAAATATATTCTAGATTAAAAAGCTCCTAAACAAACTGCAAAAGTAATATACTCCTTTAAAAGGGATTCCCCCTTTTCTAGGAAGTCTTTCAACACGTACTTCCTCAAGGACTCCTTACAAGCATATTATGAAAACTGCTGATGCGAACTACATTGATTTCAGAGCTATCAGTATTTTCTTCCATGTTAAACTTATAAAGAGCAGCTGATATTCAGCAGATAAATAGAAAAAAAAAAACAGAAGCCATTCTGGGTTTAGGGTTTTCAGGCAAACGTTAGAATTTGTCTGAGCATTGTGCTGCAAAACACCGCTTTCCAAACTTTACATCTAGGCTTTATTACTTCTGTCTCTGAATATGCAAATAACTCTGTTCTGCCTCTTGTCAGCATGTCTGAACTCCAGTCAGACTAATTTAGGTTGGAACGATCCTTTGGAGGTTTCCTACTATAGACTCCTGCTGAAAGCACAGACAACTTAAAATTAGATCAGTTGCTCAGGCAGTGCTCTGTCCAGCTGAGAGCAAATTTTATTAAAATCTTTCTCCTGCCATAGCTTCCAGATTTGTGCTCTAAGAAGGTAAGGTAAATGGTTATTCTTATGCTTTAAGTCGACTCGTTTTACTCAATGATTTATTCTTCAGCACTGAATATTTTCTGGCTAAAATTAGAGGAGCTCAGGGTTACACATTTTATATATAGACATACACTAATGGGATCCATGAAAATAAGTATGTTTAAAAGGATAATTACTGGCAACATCAAGTGACAAGTAAAAGTATCAAGACTATGTCTGCTTGTAAAAAATCTTAATTTGCCTTCACTATATGCACATGTAATGGAATCTCTTCGGATCTTACACTGCTGCATCCTTCAGCGCTCCTGCCTCACTGAACAGCATTCACTTAGTGGTAAAACATTCCTCATTTTCTCTTCATCTTGTCTAGTGCAAAAAAGCTGTTACAAAGATAGTAACTCCCCCAGACAAACCCAAAGTCATAACATTCCAGAATCACAAATATTAATGAACTTGTTACTGAATTACCAAATTTAAGATCTGGTTTGAGTGCTTTTTATAAAACAGTATTCTGTTCAAAGAGCACAGCTGTACTTCTTAATATTCACTTAATAGAAGTCAAGCATAAATAAATGAAAATAAAAAGACAAATGCATGTTTCTTGTGAAAGTGTACTTAAAGTGACCTGCCCAGCATATGTATAGCAGAGTCAAAACAATACAGGGAGCCTGCAACCGTTCCATTCATAAAATAATTCTCTATTCTTGTCATCTCTTGTATAATTCACAATAGCAATTTCCTGGTCATGTCCTCAAAATAAACAAACAAGAAAAGGAACTCTGTAGCTTTACTTCCCTCATCTCTCAATTCACACCATTTACACTGGAAGAGAAAACCTACAGTAAAGAATATGTGATCACGTGGAAGTACAGCACGTGTTCTGAAGACCATGTTACTCAGCTTTAAATGACTTTACAAATACTCAAAAAGTCATTTGTACATAAGATTTTCTAAAGAAGTGAACAGAAATGAATTCAGTTGTGACCCCACTATTTTCTGCAATTGGACTCCTTGGGTCCAGGACACAAACTTCCAAGGACAGTGGGTCATCTTTTAAGACAACAAATGCAAAAAGCGATCATTATGCAGTGACAGAATGACAACAGTTAGAAATGTGGGGTCCTTCTGCACTGAAAGAATCATAGAATCATAGAATTGCTCAGGTTGGAAGGGACCTCAAGGATCATCGAGTCCAACTGCAGCCTAACCATAGTACCCTAACTCTAACAACCCTCTGCTAAATCATATCTCCAAGCACCACATCCAAACGGCTCTTAAACACATCCAGGGACGGTGACTCAACCACCTCCGTGGGGAGCCTATTCCAATGTTTAACCACCCTTTCTGTAAAGAAGTGTTTCCTAATGTCCAACCTAAACTTACCTGGGCGCAACTTGAGGCCATTTCCCCTCGTCTTGTCACCTGTCACCAGTGAGAAGTGACCTACCCCGCTCTCACTGTAAGCACCTTTCAGGTACTGGAAGAGAGTAATAAGGTCTCCCCTCAGCCACCTCTTCCCCAGACTAAACAGCCCCAGCTCCCTCAGCCTCTCCTCATAGAGCTGCTTCTCCAAGCCCTTCACTAGCCTTGTTGTCCTTCTCTGGACCTGCTCCAGTACCTCCACGTCCTTTTTGTACTAGAGTGCCCAAAACTGAACACAGTACTCAAGGTGAGACCTCACCAATGCCGAGTACAGGGGCAGGATGACTTCCCTAGTCCTGCTCACCACACCATTCCTGATACAAGCCAGGATGCCAAAATATCTCCCTCAGGCTTGATCTCACCTGCTGAAGACTCCCAGCTTGTCCCTGATCACCCACACTCCAACTTATTCCATACTGCAGTGCTCCCTAGGCTTCTTCCTAAAAACATCAGACCTAACTATTTTTCCTTAATTATCTGGGCAGTGGCCTCTCCCATAAACACTTAACATTTTAATTCAGTATCTGTTGGCTTCACAAGATATTCTCTGAGTTCCCTCACTAATTTCTGTAATTCCCACTTTTTTTTTTAAATCTCAGTCTGAGTCTCCCCAATTGCATTCTTGCCTAATTGTCTTTTTTTTTTTTTCCAGCACATAGTCAGACTCTATAACCAACACACTCCCTGAACTCAGAGCTTTGGTAGAGATGTCACTCAGCACATATGGAGAGGTTGCACATAGTCACACAATGAGAGTTCCTGCCTAAGCATGTTAAATACATTAAAATAAAATAAAAAGCAAGGATCTTGGAATGAGAAGTGCCAGGCAACCATAAACATATGAAGGGATACAATTTTGCTTCTTATTATTTCTATGAAAAATTGTGCACAACTTCACTACTTCCATGAACTTTCTTTAAGTTCTTCTTTATGTTCTGTTGTTCATTCCATAATCACACAAATTTTGCCCAGGAAGGAAACCTGTGCCTGATCTCTGTGTTGCCTGTACTGGAACCTAACTGCCCCGCTTAGATTTCTTCAGAAGTTTGCATAATATCTGTACCTGGTAAGACACTGCTTCCTATATAAGCTCTAGTGCATATTACATCTGACTGAGGCCTACAGCATTGCTGTGGAAATATACTGCAGCAAAACAATTAATAAAACTTCATTTCGGAAACTTCTAGTTCTATAGAAAATTACTACTATTCTAATCAAATTGTTTCTAGTGACACAAGTACATAAACATTCCTACATGGAATTAAATTTCATAACTACAATCTTCCTCTCAATTTGGAAAAACATCTACAATAATTCAAATGATCTTAACAATTTATACTTAAAACATTTAATCCATTCCCACCTCTGGTTTCTCAGGCAAGGGCTCATTCTGCAGAACCTTCAGTGCTTTAGCAGCTGCATCATGCTTAGCAGCTTGTCTTGTTCTTCCTTTCCCATGAAACTGTTGCCCCCCAATTGAAAGCTCAACTTGATAAAGTAAAGGCCCAACAGGAAATGGGTAAAAGTACCTATAAAGAGATAAACATAAATAAGTAAATAGTTTGGCCTACAGAAACATAAGATATATATGGAAGAATCCCTTGGGTATTAGTAACCACTTCTCAGCACATAACCACGAGTATTAAAAAGCCAAATTTTAAGTCTAAAAGATTTTAGAGAGATATATGTAAAGGAGACTATTGACATTTCTTGTTTTACAATATTTTATAACAAACTACAATAGCAAAGGACAATATAACTATGCTTTGACAAAGTTGTTAGTCCTGCAAGCTTTGAATTCTTCATTTCAATGCTCAGAACATTCTTTAAACTGAACCTGCAACTTAAATAGTTAATTTGAAAAAAAAAAAAAGCATCTGTTTCTACACAGAAAGGAAATGCAAGAAATACTAGGTATTCCCTTCATGAAGCCAAATATATCCAAGTGTCCTTCGAAACACTTCATCATCTGGTTCAGTTCCTTCACATTCTCCTTCCCCCAGAAGACAAAACCATTAAGACAAATTGCAGTTTTACGTGGAGTGTATTTATCAAGACCTTTTTGCTTCAGATTTGCATTTTTCAATAGTTTTCAGATGACATCAGATGAAGAGAGGAGAATTTCAAAAACAATAGCCTGCAAAACCCAAAAATTATACAATACTTACCGTGGAGGATAAGTACCACCTCTCATCGTATAGTTGTAAGTGGATCTCATCCCCGTGTAAGGATCAATAGGTTTATACATAGGTTTCTTTCCCAGCTTCATGCAAAGCGCATTCAACTCCACTGTGGGGGTTACACTGTCTAAATAAAAAAGAAAGAAAGAGTTGTCCAACTGTCACCAGAGACTGCAGCAATACAAACTCTATCCTGTCTCCAAGTAGAGAAAAAGATGACTAGACTTTGCCATTTCTTATTCAGAACTCAAAGAAAATACATGTGTGATGCACATTAAATTACAAGCCTAGATCAACTGTGCCAATTCTCTTATACATTTTTTTCTTTTATTTGGTGAAGCTTTGTTAATCTACTGATTGATTTTTACTGCATAGCTAATATATTGTGCAGAGCAGCAATTACTTTTTCTAAAGTATCTTTTGAAATTCACAGACATCTTCTGCTTCTGTTGTTTACCGAGAACAATTGAGTATTTCTTCTTGTTCAACAATTAATGAAGGTTTTTATGACTCTTTCCTTTCAAACTGCAATTTGCCTTTTGACAAGGAAGGTATATTGCTGCTGGTGGCTCTAAACATGTTTCACAGTGCCGATTTCATGTGGATGAGTGACTGACTGACTATTCTCATCTGATGAAGAACAGTCACATAAATGCAAAGGAAAGTTTTAAGCCGATTGCAAAGAAAAAAAAGAAATTACAGAACAGATTCATAGAAAAAAATAGGTAATTGCTAATTTCTAGTATTTTTCCTGTTTGCTGTACCAAGTGTTTCTAAAGAAAGAATTTAAGTGATATCAGAATACAACTGGTATTAAAGATTAAAATTTTACCCTTTGCTGAATGGAATAATGCCATCCTTAGTGAGCTTTCAACTCAAGTGATGTGCAAAGTTATCACATGTGCAGCTGAGATGAGAAGCTACTTCACATTCTAGATACATTTTCTCAAAGCAATCTTAGAAAATAAGAGGTTGACTAAACACTGCAACAACTTAGACACTTTTCTACAACTCCACTTCTACTTCTCTTTAAAGAAATGCAAGTGAACCATCTTCCAAAGTTGTGAATCAACCGCTGGACACAAATTTAATAGTTCACTTAAATTTTTAAGGAAATCTTTATCATCAAGCTCCTGAACTATCCTGTAAAAATTGCCACATTCACCCACCTATGAAAAATATTATTCTTTGCTGTGACTGAATTCCTGACAGTTTTTTTTGTTTTTTTTTTAAGATTATGATAAAAATCTTTTCAAAGATTCCACCAAGCAATACAACAGAAAGCAGCAAGTTAAGCAGTAGGTTCTTCAAAAGCCTGAATGATATGACGAAAAAAAAATCTGTACTTTTAACTTGTTAATTTTTGTTGAATTTTTATGATGCCTATCATGACCAAAGGCTAAATATCAAAATGACTTTCTCAAAAAACCCAACTACTGCTACTATTACACAGAACATAATTTCAGCATCACTATTTTTATTCATCTTACGCAACTTTACAGATATGTTAAAACCAGAAACTTAAATTCCACATAGTTTTTGTTTGTTGGTTTTATATCAGTTTGGTGAGGTATATACCTGGATTCTTGCCTTCACTACGAGATGGACGAGCTGTAGGTTTAGGGAATTTTGTCCCTTCCAAGGCTTTGGCAGCTGCTGCATGTTGCGCTTTTTTAATACTAGTTCCTTCAGCTTCCCAGTGCTGGTCCCCAAGAGTCAGCTGCACTGTAAACACCTGAGAAATAGAAAGCATTTTTTACTATGAGTGGGTTCAGAATTTACAACATTTATTAGACTGTCTTCCACAGAACTGTGGAGTCTTCTACTGATGCAAAAGTCGAGAAGACAGTATCCAATGCTTTCCTTACCTACTTTGTCAACTCCACATTTTAAACATTTGGGACATCTACAGGATATCCCTGATTACGTAAGTATGAATTTCACAAAACTGCAGCTAGCACTATCCTGCATACTACATGAGATGATACAGGCTGTAAAACAAAAGAGGCAATGCATACAGAGGTGACCACAACGGAGGGAGGTGGTATGTCAACATCCATCAGAACAGCTGCCTTGGAAATCAGACTTTGTTCCCCAACAACTTGCTGTTTTAACACCTTGTTTTTTTTTTTAATAAACTGTATTTACCAGTAGTTTAAGGAACGATAAGTTCACATTGCACCAGAAAACCTCCTGCATGCCCCCAAGGGATTACAAACCTGTCTGATTATAGAGAAATGCTGTGATACTTCTTTTTATATGAGATAAGGAAGGATGTATATTGCCCTAAATTTTCACAAATTAATCAGACAACAGAAAGCCAAAGTCTCTCTGGTAATTAAATGAAATTTAATTTCAGTCAGAATGAAAACAAGTGAACAGATGCTCTGAATGTTATTCCATTACTTTTTGCAAAGGCAAGCCTTGCCTACTTTGCACATCGAAGCTGACATTATACATGTTTGGGTTGAAAGATTTTAATTCTCAAGCATTACCCACATCAAAGGCAACTCCTCCTGCATAGAACACTAACGCTGTTCCAGACAACACCTTAAGGAGATGGTGTCAGATTAAATAGACGTAGCCCAGGCTGATTTTCCTTGTATGCCTTGACCTCAATAGACCTTTCAATAGAGACCTCCAATGAGAATTAAAAAGCTTAATAATGTTAAAACTCACAACCTCATTGTTCTTTGAAGTAACAGAAATTGCTTCTATATTTACTGCATTCCTTAGAAATTCTCTCTCTATGGGTAAACAGAACACTAAACAAACTGCATATTACTGGGCTTTTAACACACTGTACAAGATTGCAATGATAACAGATGAACACCACGTGCTGGCTTGTCCTAAGCATTTTCATAATCCCCACCATTATGGACTAAAAATTCTTTTGCTAATCTAACTGTTTTCGGCACTGTTCAACTGTATTGTACTTCAGGCATCAAAAAATATATACTAAGATCCTTGTTTTCCAAATACCTGACAATTAGGACAGTCAAGTTCATTTGATTTACAACTAAAGGCATATGCTTTGCCTTTCCACTAAAAAAAGTACAAGAGCATGAAGAAGAGAAACAAGAAACTTATATGAATAGGTACCTTTGAATGAGCTGGACCTTGCTCACTCAGAAGCTTATATTCAGGCTGAATCTTGTTGAAACGGGCTAACTCATTCACAAGACACATTGGGGTTTTCTCTTTGGGGTTTGCCATGTTAGAAGGAGCTGAAAGATTACATAAAAACAGATAAATGAACAGGTAGCAATAAAATCTACAAACATTTTAAATAAAAATCCTACATTTTCTTAGCATCAATACCCCCCAGAAATACGTTCACTGGATTAGACAGTCATTAGCCAAAACAGCAACAGCATGTTCCCTGAAGAACCTTGAGACTTCCAAGCAGTGTACTGAAAAATACTTAACATTTTTGTATTACAAACGGGTCTCTGTGCAAAAGAGTGCCTCTGTCTGTCTCAGACAGACTCTGTTCAGCGTGGAGAAAACATTACAAGCTGCTCTAATTGGGTAAGTACTACTTCTACAACATTCATAGGTGCAAGACATCAAAAATATATACATCTACTAATAGATACTCAATCTCACCTGCAGCTGCATTGGTAGATGTAACAGATGCAGAGGGTAAAGCAGAATTTTGGATAGGTCTACCTGCATTTTCAGAGGGCAAAGAACTAGTAGTAGAAGGAATACTCAGTGGCTGTGAAAGAGATGGGTTCTTATTCAATATTTGGCTCCCTGCAAGGGCAGTAGGATTCTGAATTTGAACTTGAGACATGTTCACTTCCAACCAGAGCAAGTTACTGTAGGCAAACAGTTTTGAATGCAGGCAAAGTCAGTGCAATGGAACCGAATTGCTGACCTAAAACATAAAGATGGAAGGAGAAAAGTTAATACTGAATGTTTAGCATTCCCTAAATAATGATCTGCTGAAATTATTTCTCAACTAGCAAAAAGGGGAAAAGGGAAAAAAAGCATTAAATCAAGCAGTCACTGTTTCCATTTGGTATGCAGTAAGTCTCTCAGACATCCAGTTTTAATAGCACATTTCAATCTCTAAACTCTAAAAGTAGTATAAGAGTCTTATTTATGTTTGCTTATTTAACTTCCTGACTCTGCTACAACACTGAGTCACCTTACAAAACAAATCCTGTTACTTAAACTGATAACCACTGCTTATACAGTAAGCATAGAGCAACTTGCATGAGCAGATTACACTTCTTACTATTTCAAGTCAATTTGGTTTATTTTGTTTTTTGTTTTTTTTTTTTTTAACTTGGAAGGGCAAGCAACAAATGTATTTATGGAGAAATTCTTCAGAACATGTCCTTTTTTTTTTTTTTTATAAACATGTACTTTTGCTTTTTTTCCAGGATCACTAAGGAGAACACCTGAGCATTTACAAGGGAACACAACTGATGTCTAGCAGAAAAATGCTGAGGTAGCTACTGGTGGAAAAAAGAAGATGTAAGAGCTTATAAACATTGTAAGTGACATACATTTTGAAGGATACTTCTACTCGTGTTATGAAGTGTCAGTCACAGTTCCAAGCTATCAGTTTAGAGTTACTCAGCCTTAAAATCCTGTAAACAAGGGTTGAGTGCGTTCATAGGCAACATGTTCATGTAAGAAAAAAACATCTCCAAGCAATGCACTCGCAACAGGCACAGTGAAATGCTGTGATAGGTCCTTCCTCCGCTGACAAATTACTGTTAGATTTCTGTTACACATGGATGCAACATTATCTTCATGCTCAGACAGTTAAACCTAAATATACACTAGGAGGTTGCCAGTTTGAGGCTATCATTGCTGCCAGAGCTCAGCTGTCCATATCCACTTACTATCCACATATCAATTTGTCCAAAATAAATTTCACAGCCAAGTAAATAAATACATTTTACACACAAGCGCACACATGGATGCACACACTCATCTGCCACAGACTTTATTAGGGCATCGAACAAAGGTTTTTGTTTTGTTTTTTTTTTCCCCCCTGACATAATTACAGATGAAGGGTACAAGTGAAATCACTGCTCCAGATACCACCAGAGAGCTATTAGTAGTAACACAACTCCACAAGTGCTCAGTAAGCCTCAAATTCTGAACCTGTGAATGGGCTTCCCAGTGTAAGAGGAGCAGCAGTGAGTCAGACTGAAGCTTTTAGCTTGGTACTGAAAGACAATTTTGAGGGGAGAATTCATGGTAATACACTCATACAAAGATTTTATCTGGTAAGAAAAAAGCTACAGAAAACAACACATACAAACCAATCTGCCACCTGGAATATTTTAGCTTTGAAGAACTACCATAAACACATCAGGCTTACCACACTGCTGGCTGGATAGCTTTGTTTTTCACTAGACAGGGAAATTACTTCAGAAGACCTTGTTAGTTCACAAGATCTACACGTTCCCTACACTCAAAGTAAATGCTATATTTGACTATCAAAGTGTGCACTAGGTGCATTGTAACTGTGGAAAGGGCACTGGGGAGTCCTATCTGAAGGATCTCAAAGAAATTGAAAGACAAAGTTCAAAAGTATGTAGACTAAGACTCTGGGGTAATCATTTTATCATAGCTAAGTTTCATTCCCAGAAGCATTACTAGAAACCCTGAACATATTCAAATACAATAATTGCCACAAAAGAATAAGTAATCTTGTAGTCCTATAAAAAGTGAATGATCATTTATTGCTGAAGCGCAGCATCCCTCAAATTAACCAAAGTTCACGAATTTGTGATCCCCACATTTTGAGAACACCAAAACTTTTGGTTTAGAAGTCAGTAACACCTGTATCTTTTCAGATCATGCTGGAAAGGAAGTCTGAAACATTTTTCTCAGAGCTCTGCCTACGAGTGCTTCATTTCTAAAGCAAGACATTATTCTTCACTTACTTGCAATCATATGTTTATTGGGAATGTGGAATTTCAACACCAAAAATACATATACTAAAGTGGTTTTCTAGTCAACTATCACACAATGCAGAGAAAAATCATATATTTAGCAGAGCTTTGCTATTGAAAGTAAGCATCTCATCAAATCCGTATCTGGCTAGAAATCTGCAAAAGTCTTTTGTATTAAGTAGAATCTATCACTGGATATTTTAATTCTATAGCAATTCTGCAATTTTCTATTTAAAATTTGCACATAAAGACATTTCAGCTTTCATTGTCAGGCCACAAATGAGTTCTGTTGTATATTGTATTCGATTTTTCCATTATTTTTGTGGTGCACTGAAATCCATCTCTTGCATTTCTTTTTCTCAAAACTCACTTTGTAAGCTCATAAAGCAATTGTATGAAGTGTGGATGGTGATTAAAAATGGTATAAAAGCGTAACTCCTCATTCCAGAAACAGCTTAGCAGAGGATACTCTAAATCACCATCCTACTGTATGTCTCAGGCTCCTGCATGCAAAAAAACCTGCTACTACTGCAGAACACAAACTGAATTCTATCAGCATATCCACAGAACAGCACAGATATTCTACAACCACAGACGTCTACTCACAGCAACTGTTTCAAGGATGTCAGTATGTGTTTTAGAGCAAAATCTAACATCATTCTATGTAAAGACAGAACACTACATTCAGTAGTTCAGCTTTAAAAACTAACTAACTACTACAACTTATTCTCCCCTTCATCCTGTTTCACCCTCATGATACTAGGCAAACCTTAATGCTGGTCCCTCATTTTTTTATTCCAAGAAAGTAAGTCCCCAACAAGGATATTATTAGTTCACTTCCTATATTTACTGCAGAATACTGAAGAACCTCACACCAGGACAGTCTGGACTATTTTCTATCCAGAGCTCACTCTATCAAGAGAGAAAGTCATCTGCATCCAGTCCAAAAAAGCTTCTTTTTGAACACCTCTAAATAGAATAACATTCAGGATAGACAATTCAGGCGTTATTCACAAAATCTTTGGAGCCTTAAGCTCACATCCTAGTGCTTAAAACAACAAAGTTTTGGAAACTAACCCAACTGAGAATAGGCTTCAGCTGTTCACATTCCACAACCAGACAAAAAAAGTCACTGCAGACACATCCATCGCTCACAGCATGCCTGTTCTCAGCGTGGGAACAATTGCCCAGCTTCTCTGACAGTCCAGCTGCTCAGCCATGTTTAAACATGGCTTTGAAGCACACCTCCCAGAACTCACCACACACCCTCCTTCAGCCTGAAGAGTCAAAAACAGGAAGAGTTCAGCCCTGCTGTACCTTCTGGGAATCCAAAGACTTCCAGAGGAGTTAGGGATCACAAGGTTCAGCACAGCTTGCTTTGAGCATCTGTAAGACTCCCAAAAGTCTCACCCACTCTTTGCAAAATGCTCTGCAATTACACACGTAACCAGGGTTTGATGACCAAAACTACTGTACAAATATTTGGCCTCTGGAACTATTAATATAACAAGAAAAAAAGGTGCTCAACAAGATCACGTGAGTGTTCCTTTCCATGACTCTTTCTAAAGGTGGAGGAAGTAGCAGCAGCAATATCTAACAGAACTGAAATTTTAAGGAATCAATAACTCAATCTTTACTCGGAGCTTAAAACTTAAACCTGCAGAACACCTCACAGTTCAGGATTTACCCCCACAATATTCAAGTAGCTGGAGAGCTGGGCATGCCAGGCGTTTTCTACAGCTGAACAGAAATTTATTACCAGGGAGACAGCTAAAATGCTATGACAATGAAACTCTTCCAATTGATGTATCATTTTAACCTGTCAGCATTAAGTACACTTAATGCTTCTTTCTATATCAACTGGTACATCATTGTCACACTGTGATTCTCTGATTTCCCCTTTACTCACCAATCTCATGTTTTTATATTCTAACCAAAAAATTTAATCAACATCCAGCAAGTAATCACCCATTCACAACTATTTCAGAGTTGATTAGATTGAATTTAGGCACCGTTTCATAAATTCACCTTCACTGCTTGGCTGTTAACACATCTGGTGATTTGTAAAGCTTCACTTTACAGATTTCTCACAGTTTTAGACCCTATGCAGTAATTTACAAGATCACATGCTACAAATTGGCATATACAAATATATAAGGCCAGGCTGGATGTGGCTCTGGGCAGCCTGGTCTGGTGGTTGGTGATCCTGCACATAGCAGGGGGGTTGAAACTGGATGATCATTGTGCTCCTTTTCAACCCAGGCCATTTTATGATTCTATATTGCTTGCTTTCAAAAAATATTTAGCTCCTTCCTACAAGCAACATCAAAGCACACTGACAAAACAAATTAGGACTTTGTTTCTAATTTCTCAGTTATTCATGTAACTTATGGAACTGATGTTGGTTTGTGTGAAATACTTCATTAAGATAAAAGAACTTACTGCACTTAATTGAACGTTCAATTATAGGGTTTTTGTGGATAACAAAAGAGTTTACAATGCTTTCTCAGCATAACATGCTCTCTACTCTATAACAGCTCTACAAACCCCAAACCATTCAAGAAAAAACAACTTACATCTGCTGGCTCACTGAATGGAGAAATGAAGATGCTGCTATCTCAGGTGATTTTTCCATGTAATCAGAGGTTAACAACTACTTCAAACATTTCAAGATTACTATTACAACAAATCACCCGACCCCTACGCAATACTCGTGACACCGCTAGGACTTACAAGCTAACTACCACTGACAGGCAGATGAACAAACTCACGTGTCACACATACCATCACAGGCAGCAGGAAATCACATAACTTGCTCCTTTCCCACCTTTGTGTGTTTATTTTTGCTAAAACAGACATCAGTATTTTAAATTTTATTGAGACAGTGCTGTCTCAATATTATCCTCATGATAAACCTCAAATTTTCATGTTTGTTTTTTTTCTTTCCTTTATCATAATTGTCAAGGTGTTACACATAGAAGCCAGAGGGTCACAAAACATTTTACCACAACACATGCTTTCTTCAATATAATGCAAGTAAAAGGTAAGAAACTTGAACATTTTAAGTAAGTTTCCTGTACCTTTAGGAGATCCAGACAGTGGAGATTTGGATTTAGTTGTGAATAGGGTATTTATGACGGAGAATCCCTAGAAGGAAAAAGAGAGAGTTAGCATTTCGCTTTAGAAAAGTATATCCTCTAAGAAACATGGACGGATTCGGGCTCATGTATGCTGAAGAGGAGGGGTTGACAAGCTGGGGCTGACAACAGCAGTCCACAAGCACAATACAGTTCCTGAAGTGGAAAAGAATAATCTTTCTCCATGCGTAAAGTGACAGAGCAAGATGTGACAAGCTTAAAAATGCACGGAGATAGAGCTTTCTAACAGTAAGGGCTGCAATGCCCCATACCACTGTGGGTGATGGAGACGACTTGTTGGCAAAATTTAAGTAATTGATAAACACACACTTGAAATGAGGCCTCAGAGCTGCCGCTGCAGACAAACGCAACACCTTGCTGTTACCCTGTGTCCCAGGGACCACACAGCCCAGCCCCTACCAGAACCAGTCCTTCCCCATCACTGAAAGGCAGCACCTGGAGCTCAAAGATCAGGTTTGGAAAAAGGGCATCTCACAATCATCTAGCACAGATGTGCTCCGAACACTGAGAGGCCAGCTGAAATCATAACAGAGACCAAGTTCTCAAAGAAATATATTTTATTCATTGTCAGTAGCAGAATATGGGAAGGTGTTCTGTTCTCTAGGACATGCACATCTGGAAAGCCACATAACTACATGCCATTTAGCTGCCTATCACAGCTTGCAGGCATATCTCATTAAACCCTTCTGTGCACCCATTCATGAACTGCCAGCAGCAGAAAAGGGCTTTTTAGGTACAAGAGCAGAGGAGAATGAGAAACAGACACCAGACAAAACCGTCAGGACACAAATTACAGGTTGAGATGAGCAGCTAAAGATTGTGTCATAGACAACATCCAAGAAAGAGTTTTACTACAGAAAACGAGGATCTAACTAAAAAATTCTTTCTGAAACAGGATGTTTCACAACACAAGGCACCTTAACAGCTGCTGCCCCTTCAGTTGCATAGCAAGGGTGACTAATTTTCCCATTAGTGACAAATTGTTCACAAAGCAGGACAGTTCCCTGAAATGCATGCATTCGACAGGGACCAAAAAAAGCCCAAGCCCTATCTCTACCAAAGGATGCAAGTACCCAAGGTGGGACCCAAACGAACCAAAACAACAACCTGAGGGACACACAGCACTGACTGTCTGCTCTGTCACTGTACTCTCACTTGGGCAGCCCAGCCCAGCACACACCTACAGTCACCTACAGCATGCAGGCAGAGCAGAGCAGCCGCTGGTCCCGCCACGCTCCCACCTGTTGCTGCAGACTGAGGAAGACTGCTGTGCATCCACCACAGCTGGGCAAAATACCCTTCAGAAAAGCTCCCTTCCTACACCCTTTTCTAAAGGAATCTTAAATAACTCAGATATGGTGGCAGAGCCTCCTTTTGTTGCATACTCATTTGGGAGCTCCAAGAGCACATCTCCACAAATTCCATCAGGTTTACTGAGATGGTTCATTTCCTAACATAGATCTGAAAAATGCACATCAGTAGCTCTGTACATATAGCACAAAATCCTAAAGCACTTGGCTTCTGGAATAGCATTAACAACAGTAGCTGACTATTTACAACTGAACTGTAAATAAATACACTCCACCAATAAAGATAAACAACACTTCAAACTTTATAGACCCGAGGCTATTTACACAGCATGTAAAGCACAGCCGAGCAGTGCCTTCTTCTTCAACAAATCTTTTTCTATAGCATCTGGGCAGAACAAGATGCATCTCAAAACCAGCATTCAATGAAGGAAAAGGTGCTGCTATTTCTAAATACAGGTAAGAGAAATCTTCAAGGAGAGAAAACTCTATTAGACAGAACAGCTCAGAAGCGATGGCATGGATCATTAATTAGAGAAAGTTGATGGAAGGCTAAAATTTGAAAGTAAAATCTGAAGGAATAGAGGGAGCTAACAGATGTGCACATAAACCAGACAGCTCCAAACATAATGCAAGAGAATAAACCAGAAAGTGATGAGGCGATCACCAAGGAAGATGAATGCTCACTCAGATGGCTGCTTCCAGCTGGGTGCTGCTGTCAAGAGGTGCTGCACAGAACTTCATATTTGGTTGTGGCACCCGAAGTACAACGGGCCATAAAGCCACAGATACCAATTTCAGCTCACACAGTAACCAACATACAGATCTGCTCTATGGTTCCAGCCACACCTCCAAGAACTCTCAAGAATAAGGAACCCAGCAAGGATTCTGGACAACACAATGTTAAAAAATTTTTGAAACTTTGTACGTCCTCAGAACAAATCACTGCTTTTTGGTGAGCTACGGAATACAAAGCACAGACTTCTATTTTGCTCTGACTCTGCAGAGTTATGGTTATCACACCCCAAATCAATTTCAACCTATGAATACTTTAGTTTTGTCACCAACTACCTCAAATGTTGCCTGACTGACAGCAAAATGATGACTGATGATAAATGTTATGAAAATTTGCAAAGAAAGTTTACTTAAAGTAATCACAAAGAATTGTTATCTCATCTGGGCTGGTGGTTGGCAACCCTGCACATAGCAGGGGGGTTTGAAATTAACTGATCATTGTGGTCCTTTTCAACCCAGCCCATTCTATGATTCTATGATACACACTTCAGAGCAGTTCTGAAATGAAATTCTGAGCCAATATCAGAAAATGGTATGTGCAGAAAAAAATTGAACCCATTTACTCCTAAAACTTTCATCAGGATGTGATGCTCACCTGGCTAAGTTATGACAGCTATCACCTCCAGAGCAGCCTGAACACACAGATTTGTTGCTTAATACCAGGATATCTCATCATGAGATGATAAATGGACAAATCAGGGAATGCTGTGCTTCATCACAGCCACAGCTCTACTATTGGAACTCACTTTGAAAAGATTTATAAAAAACAATGATCTGTCAGCACGGACAGAGCAACTGTGCAGTGCAGTTGTACGCCATCAGTAGAATTTAAGAACTTCTTTACACACGCCATCCTAAAAGCAGGCAAGGGCCTTCTATGCAGGTATCTCATTTCACTGCTATTGATACACCTCGCTGCCTATCAATTCCCTGTGACGTTCCTCCCACGTTTGCCTTTAACCTGTCAGAAAAAGGACAGAAAATCCCCAACCCACGGATCAATAGGAACGGCTGTCACTGCTCCCAGCACAGCACCACCCCGCACAGAACACAAACGGACCCGAGCAGCTGGGAGCAGAGAGCAGCAAGGATGCGACAGGAACTTGTTGCTACCGCAGCTCCTGAGAAACTCCGCGGTGTGAGCAAGGAGCGGGGAAAGAGCTCTGCTGCGGCGACAGGCGGCACGGGGCCGGGAAGCTGCGCTGCCCGCCGCCGCCTCGGGGTGCGCCGCGACGTGGGGGGAGAAAACCGCGGGCTCCCGCACCGCCCTTACAGCCAGCGGAGGGGCGGGCGGCACCCCGACAGCCGCAGCCGCCGTCCCCGCTCCGGGCAGCGGGCACACCGAGAGCCCCCGGTTCCCACCGCCCCGCTCCGAGGGCGGCCGCCACCGCCGCCACCGCGCCGAAGCGGGACAGGAGCGGGCCGAGGGCAGCCGCCGTTCCGTCCGCCGTCACCTCCCGGCGGGCGCTGCCGGGTCCGTCCCGGCGTTAGGGGCGGCCAGGGGCCGGAGCCGCTCCCGGCGGGGACCCGGCGCGGCTCGGAGGCGCGGCTCGGAGGGGCGGCCCCGCGGCGCGCCCCCGCCACCTGCCCGCTCCCCCCCCGGCGGGGCCGCCCCTCTGAGCGGCGGGGCACGGCACGGCACGGCCCGGAGCGGGGCGGGGGGAGCGGAGCCGGGCCCCTCCCCGGGGCCTCGCTAGGCCCCGCCGCCACCCCCCGCCCCGCTACCGGGGGGAGCCCGGGCCGCCTCCCCCTCACCTGGCTGCCTGGGCTGCGGCTCCCGGGCCGGCTGCGGGGGCGGGCCAGCGGGCGGCTCAGTCCATGGGCCGGGTCCCGAGGGGGCCGGGGGGCGACCGCGGCGGCGGAGGGAGGCGGCGGGCACAGGGCAAACACTAAAGAGAATGAGCGGGGCCAGCTCCGGCCGGGGAGGAAGTGACGCCACCGCGCCGGGAGGCGGGGGAGGCGGCAGCCAATCGGAAGCGCTCGAGGCCCCTCGGGAAACGCCCCGCTCGCGCTTTCGGCCAATGGGCGCGAGGGCCGGCGGGAGCACCGCCTCCTCCGCGGCGACTACAAGTCCCGGCGTGCCTCGCGCCGGCGCTGCGGGCCGGTTCCGCGCAGTCAGACCGCAGCTCGGACTACAGCTCCCGGCGTGCATCGCGCGCGCCACGCTCTCCGTGCCCGGCTGGGGTGGAGGCGCCCGAGGGAAGCGTTGGGCCGCCGCTCCCACCTTCCCCCGGGCTCGGCGCTTTCCCTGCCCGCGTCCCTCAGTTTCGAGGGCCGGGAGCCCCGGCCGCGGTACGAAGCGGCTCCGGGTCCGCCCCACGGCTCGGCTGCGAGCGGCCACGTCCGGGGGGGCGGTGGCCGAGGCCTCGGGAGCGCTGCGGGAAGCCCGCGGGCCGTTGTGCTCTCTGGGCTGCGGCAGCGCAGAGCCGCTTACAGCAGCGCTTTGCGGGCACGAGCGGTGCGAGGGGCAGGAGAGGCGCGGTCGAGTGCTGGCCGAGCAGCGCCGTTGTAAGCCGGGAGTTAATAGGAAACGTCAGCAGATGGAGCTGCCAGCGCCGCGAGCCCGCTCGGGTTGCCCCGCTCCTCGCTGAGCCGCTGGCAGCCATGCCTGCAGCCCTGCAGCCCTGCGCTAACGCGGGCGCTCGGTCACTCGCTGCTCCCAGCACCGCAGCCCGGAGCGAGGCCCGCACAGCAGCTGAGGCGGAACCGAGCTGTGAATGCACCAGTTCTGCGCTAAGAAAGCAAAAATTCCCACTTGCTGCCACCGAGATCTGTGCTTTCCGATGCATCATGGCGCTCTGAAGTCCCGCTAACGTCACTGCGCATCGCAGAGCTCTCCGAAGCGGAGTGGAAACAGCAGCGCCCGCCGCTGTCCGAGCGCCCGGCAGTGAGGCGGTGAAGGTTCTCCTTCCTCCTCGCTGCAGCTCCCGCAGTGCCGCTCAGGTTCTGGTGCGTGCTGTCCTTAGGCGCAGATATTTTAAAGGCAGCGCTTTCCTTGCCTGCGTGATTTCTTAAGCAGTCCCGCTCACGCGAGGTCAGGCTTACTTGTCAGGAAAAGATGTGAGAACTTGTTGCTTTAGAAATATTTTATCTTTCTTAACAGTGAAAAATACATTTTAAATTACAAGGTTGCAGTTAAACGCCGTGGCATCATTAAATTGCATGCCAGTAATTTATGCCATTTTCAGAAAAATAAAAGAGTGCCATTCAGCCCACATTCACTGACCTAATACAGGTAACTTAATTCTACTGAAAGTGCAAAAGCCTTCGTGTCCAGTGGTGAGAATCACAACTACACCATGGCAGCAGAAACAGGAGAAATAAAAAACATACCTAAAGCTCCATATCCATGTCTGTATTTAATACTGGTATGGATTCCAAAGATACCATAAAGAAAATACGTGAGACACATCAAATCCACTGACAATGTAGCATTTAAAAACATTCTCTGGTATACAAGCACACAGACGTATATATCCATATCACGTTGAAACACCTATTTGTATGTTCTTCTGGCCTGTTGCATCACAATCTGTGCTGTTAGATCCTATTCCAGCAACAGTTAAACTTCAGAAGGAAGTGAAATTCCAGTGTTGTGTAATTGTTACTGTAAAGGCTGAATGTTGTCTATAACAGAAACAGCTTTTTGTGCAGATTTCTGTAGCAAGTTATGGGAAGAGAGAGAAATACAAAAGTATTTTCTCTATTGCATTGGGTTTCACTACAAGTTCAGTTTTATTTTTTCCTCCTGGAAAACGGTGGAGGTCTGTGTAAGTGTAAAGTCTGCACGACTGAGACAAAAAGCATCTGCAGCCACGCTATGAATTGAATACAATTCTAATCAAATGCACAAGTAGTCTGAGGAGTGCTTGGCACCTCCAACATGCACTGTGTTTGTCCTTCTGGTTGAAGGGTATTTACCCCTCTAATACTGCATTATTATTATTACTTACTGAAAAATGTTACTGAAGACTTTTCCGTTCTTAATGCAGCAGCTGGAACAAAACAGGACAGAGGCCCATTTCCAGCTAACAACTCGTGAGATAGTTGAAACTTTCATTTCTTCTATGAAAGACACAACACTATCAGTATTTTCAGATGTTCACATAGAAATCTGATTTTTGTTATTAATGTATTTTGTTACTTATTTCACAATATCCCTTGTATCAGGCACAAAAAAAGGAGCATGAATTTCTCTTCAGCTTTTGGAAATTAAAACTCAGGAAAGCTAAATACGCCAACGAGTGCCAACGAACCCCTTTCATTCTGCTTTTCTGACTCATTTGTAACAAAATATTTTTCTTCACTTCCTATTAATTACTTCACAATAATAATGTATTTATTTCTAATCTCATCTTGAATACAAAACATTAAGTCCAGTATAAGCTTTGACCTCATGTGAATTCAAAGATCTTAACTCTGAGATAAAACTTTTAGGCCTATCTATAGTCACTTTGAACCATCTCTCAACAGAAGCTACTGAGTTTGTCATGTAGTGGCTGGTAGCTCCTGGGAACACCTCAGTATGGGAAGCGTTTGGTCATGGCCTGAACCAGCATATGAGCACCTGGAGAAGGGCCGTAGCCAGCCCTGGGAGCACAGGTGGAAGCAACTCACCTGACCTGGGCATCCCTAACCTCATTTCAGGGCTGGCAGCAGCAAGAGAAGTATCTCTACTCAGAAATCGCCTCCTTTAGAGTGTGTGGTGAGCCCCAATCCTCAGAACTGGGTAAGCAATTCCTTCTTTATTACCTGATTGTGACCTGTACCTTTTGTGGGCGATCCGAAACTGGTTTAAAGCAATTGTATCTGCTATTGCCTACCTTATAACCACATTTCCTCTAAGTTACATTAAGGCAGTGATTACTTCATTTAAATAAATAAGGGTAGGAAGGTAAGGGAAAATAAAGCATTTATTCTGTTTCACTTTTTTTCTCTCAGCTTTTTTTTTTTTTTTTCTGGCTGATGGATCAGCAAAACACATCATGATATTTTTTTAGTAACTATTTTAAGACAGTAATCAGTGTATGACGTTGGGAGCTTTGGGACATGAAAACCAACAATCTACTTTGGAGCACAATGTGTAGCTGTATCCCAAGGGGAAGACAGCACTGGGCATGGGGTGAACCACCTTCCCTGCTTACGGCACGGTACCCAAACCTCCACACTGCTACAGCCTGACTTCATTACCCAAGCTGCAGGTGTACGTTTCTGCTGTACTGCAGGGAACACACCTCTGATTCTTCCAAAGTTTTGTCAAACTGTTTTCAGATGCCTTTGCATTCCAGGATGTGCACTTCTGACTGCATGAAACGTGCAGTCTCAGGACAAAGGGAAAATCTCTTGTCTTCTATGGGAATGAGTGAACCTGGGGGGAAGGCAAAGAATGTAAACAGATTGCTGTGAGCAGCTCTGAAATCTCACACAGTACCCTCTGGTTATTTTCTTCTTGTGAAATACTGCTCTAACAGCTTGAATCTGACCTGTCCTTGAAAGCACTAGAGGAAGGCTGTTCTCATTGAAGGCTCACGGAACAAGTGCAGAAGTACATTCAGCAATCAGAGAAGTACAGCTTGGTGGAAGGTACCTTCAAAATAAGCTGCTGAGAGCCTAAAGAAAACAGAATTTTCTGAAAGCAGAAGTCAGCTGTGAGAAAGAACATACTCCGTCCTCATCAGATAATTCTTAGAATGAATGCTCTGGCTCGCTGGAAGGATGACTTTTACCTCAGCACACATTGACATGAAAAAAAAAAGAAACAGAACTTAGTATTAGTAGGTGCTGCTGCCATTGTAGGAATGCTGGAATCATTTTGGTCCATTCAGAACCCATCAAAGAAGAATACGTAGTGGTCTGGAGGGTTGTGGGTTTTTTGTTGTTTTAAAGAATAAGGTGTTCCGTTTTTTTCTTTTGTAACAGAAGACAAAGTATTCTAAGAACTGTAAGCCAAATAATCCAAATAATCTAGGACAGTAGATTAGTTCTGTGGTGTCAAGGGATGCAAAACAGATGTCATTTTATCAATTTTGTATGCAAAAAGAAGTAATCATTTTTCCCTTGAATACATATATATCACTATCAGTTACAAGGGAGAACTGGAGACACAGTTCCAGGATGTGCAGAAGTTGTCTGAAATCAAAGCAGATGCTTACAGGTCCTCAGAAGATCCACTGACAGCAGGTGCTCCCAGTCAGAGCTTTCTGAAGGAACTGGTATTTGTCCAGCAGTGCAATAAAGAATACACTGACAAGTGGCTGAGAGAAGTTCATCAGTCTTCTGAAAACTGTTATCGCCTTGCTTGTCAGTTTCCATTAAAATCAACAGATAAATCTGTGTGGAACATTGTGTTGCCTCCTAAATCTTGAGGATAGGAGACGTCAGAAGCAGCAATAAGGTTTCCACCTGAATAAAGGTGAGGGCTCTGCTATCAACATTTCCCTGTACGCTGAAGAAGAGATGATCTTTGTGCCTGCACTACACTAGAAAATGTCATTTCCCTGAAAGGTTAAGCGTTGTAAATAAACACTCATATGCCTTCTGCAATCTGCAGAATACATCAGGACTAAACAACATAACATTAACAGTGCCTTGGCCACAAAGTCTAAGATCATCAACTCTGAATCTTCTGAAGGACAGTTACACCACTAGTATTTGTTGATCTGAAGTCACTTAGGCACTTAATCACACAAGATGTCTGTCCAACAAGAAAAAGCCACACCTTGCTGGAAATGCAATACTGTGAATGTGAAGATAAAGAGAGTTTTTCCTTGGCTGCCTCTCAGAAAGGTTCTGGCTTGCTGCAGTACACCTTGACCAGCATCCTTTCTTACTAGTAAAGTAAGAAAAATGTGTTCACTCTAAATACTCAGCAGTGTGTCCCTCAGAGAAATTACACTTTAACTGCAGAACAAGGATGATCTAACACAGTCAGCCCCTTAATATTGCACTGCATACACACACTACTTGACTAGATGCCAAGGTGGCATGTCAAATTAGGGTTACGTGACAACCAGTACCAATTTAGTTTTGATTCTTTGAGGTTGGCATGAAGAATCATTCTCCCTATCACCCAAAGGAAAGGCCAAACTGTGGAGCAGGCAACAACCTGAGAATTTTTCTCAGCTTGCAGGTTATGAACATCCCCAGCTCAATTAACACTGACAGTCGAGGTAGGCATTCAGTTCCTTGCAAACATCACACACCTCTCCCAGATGGTTTCAACCTACTGAAATTTTTATTCTGCATAGCACTTCTGCAAACTTGCAATGCTCATCACAGTCTCACCAGCATTAAGGCAAATGCTTCTCACGGTCATCATTGTATTATTTCATTCTAGAGACTTGCTTTCACTTCATACCTATAAACAAAGACAGTCTGACACTGAATTACAGACTAGATTCAAGAAAACCTGTTCATGTCGATTCATTTAATGCATTTTTTAGGCACTTAAGCAGTTTAAATTAATTGTCTGACAAGTAACTCTTTGCTTTACACATTAAGAGAGATGGCCAACATGCATTCCCACATGGCAGCCACAGATATTAAAGAAGAACTGAAAAAAAAAGATGATTGTGACTTATGTTTTACCTTCTGTAAATTCAGTAACTTTCTTGATACAATGCCCAGCTTTATCTGGCATTGTAACTTTATAACCCCAATACTGATTCAAGTCAACTGCAGGTCTACATGATCAGGTAACTTAAAAAATATCTATATAATCTGTTTGACTTCACTCTTATTCAGGAGTCTTGCAGTCTCTGTAATTAAATGTACATACATCCCTGCAGTATTAGTGCTCTACCAGCCTACAGCATAGCAGTTTGGTGCCCAGACCATCTGAGAACACAGTAAGGCTCAGGCATTGAACTTGTCTCCTTTCATCAACCATAACTACAAGATTATATGGATGCACTTAGAACTCAGGGCTACCACATCTAATCAGTATATTACTAAGGAGACAGGGAGAACACCTAGTTAAACAAGATCAATGCTCCTGTTTTGATACGTTACTAAAAATCCACTTGGGAGACCAATATCCGCTGTGGCAGGGAACATTACTTGCTTTTGCTGCGTTACACTGCCACGTCTAAGGAGAAAAGGTGCACCTGTTGATGAATATCAAGAGTAATAGCAGCTCTGGATCTTCTGCCAAAGTTTCATATTTGTTCTGTGTGAACATACAATATATTTAAGCTATTACATAAGGTAAAGAAAAATCCTCACATTCTCACTATTTTATAATCTATTCTATGTTTAAAACACTTTTTTTTTGTTTAAAGCCAGCTACACTCTTCTAAAACAGTAAGTGCACAGTGACAGGCATTTTAAACAAGTACTTCTTATTTATTCACAATTTAGATAAAGTTTAAGGAAAGACAAAAGAATTACAAAGGACAACATCAAAATAAAAAGGAATTTTAGTGACCGAAGCGAGTTTCTACAGCCAGTGCTCTCCATTCATTTCAAACTTATCCAAATGCTGCAGATTTCAAATAAACCCCGTAGCAAACCACTGTGACTTTTCCCTTGGAAATTAAACTGGGAATGGAAGTTAACCACCTTTTACCTATGATTACACACACCACCAAATTCTTTCTGCTTAAAGCCACATTTATCTTTTACAAGATGGATTCTGCAATACATTTTCAAGTAGCATTTTTCATTTTGTCTGAGCGCTGCTATAAAAAAAAGTCAGTGTCAACTTTCTGTGTAACAAAACAGCTTTTGATCTTGCTTGTGAAATACACGCAGCTCAGAGCAGCGTCACGCTTGCAGCCTGGAGGTATCCCTGGAGATACTGCAACGCTTCTGCATTCAGACTAGTGCTCAGCATGGATGGAACCTTAAAATACGATAGAGCAGAAGCGTCAATCTGTGTATAACTTACAGTACTGCTACACCCTGTTAATTGCTGTGCCAATATACAGCGCAAAGTCAAATGACATCTTGTCAGCAACAGTTTTTCACTGAAAGCAGTTGCTGGAATTAAAATTCCTGATGCTGACAGCATTTAGTTTTATATACTGGTTACCTGAATTAAATATGAAAGAAGGTTAGCAAACCATCATTCATTAAAGCAGAGATTTGGATGCAGCAAACTTCAAATCTCCCAGACAGTTACTTATCAAAAACATTGAGAACAAATACACTTTGAAATAGTTAATTGAAAATAATCAACTTCAACTTCACATAAGTTGCCTGAAGTTTCCTGAATACGAACAATTGAACTGCTGACAAGTGTTAAGCTATATACCTCTGTGAGAAATTTTTGTTTGAGAAATGGCATACTAAGATTATCATTAAGGTAAGTACTGTGAAAATATTAGCCTTTCTTAGGCTACTAGGAAAAACCACACTAAAGCTATATTCAATGACAGAATAATACAAAACAATACTTAACATTCTGATTAGAACATACTCCAGTCTGCTCGTTATCATACACTGACAGAAAAGACTCACTGTCAAATAAGCATTTCTTCTCTGTGCAATATGGAATCAGCATGCCATGTATGAAAGCCACTTACCCTGCCTGGACACGCAGTAGACAGTTTGTGAAGAGACTGTGCCAGATGAATTCTAGGATTGTTCACCATCTGACCTACAGGATCATGTTCTTTCTTTCCAGCAAAGGCTAGCTGAGAGAATGCAGTCTGATATCCTGGAGTATCTTCTATGTCAATGAAGTGTTCTTCATCAGGGATAGTGTCATCCTCAGGCAGCTCAAAGAGGCCAATGAGTGCCTGCAGCAAAGGAGTCCTACATGGAAAGACACAAGGAGAAAGTTAGAATGCCAAAAACATGCCAGGAAGGACAGATTTTAAAGGAATGTTCAAGTTATTTAAAACTCTTTCAACAATCTTCTCTTTGCAGGTACTACTGCTATCGGCTGTTGAGAGTGCAAGCCTAATATGAGCTGAACTTGAAGAGCCATGGATGTGTGTAGTTTAGAAGCATAATATAGATGCTCATATTAAAAGCACAAACAATACCTTTATTGTTGATCAGGTCAAATTCTCATGTAGCATACCCAAAAAAAGCAATTGTTTTGTAGGTCACACCTTTTGTCTAATAACATTTACCCCCCCTTCTAAATTCAGAATTCACAACCTAGACTGCTGGACAGTGTCCCCAGATAGCTTTTCCCAGAATTCTCTGTTGCACAAAGATCTTACAGCATCTATCTCAGGTTATATGCTTGGGTCTCCTGACTAACAGAACAGCCACAAACTAAAACTGTTCCTAGCTTTTCAGAAACAATACAAGCTAAAAACAAGCGGTCTATTCTCTTAAAAGCAATTCTAGCTAGCCCAGTCAGTGCTATCACAAAAATCTCAAACCAGTTCTGCCATCTGCTTTGACCATGATTTGTTGAGAAGAACTGATGTGAAAAGCCTGAAATGGCAGCAGGCCTGAAGAAATCACAACAGAATTGAGTAGCTCACATTTTCAAAACCAAATAGCTTCAACTTGAAGAAGTGTTCTACATACCACAGCTTGGTGTACTCAGTGTCCATCATAGGAGGGCATTCTGTTAATATTTTTGTAATGCCAACTGCACAGATTTTCTTTTCAACTTGTCCAGACACTTTCTGTATTTCAGGAATTATAATTTTCTCCAGAACCATTCCAAACATCCTATTATGACATTAAAAGAAGTATTAGAAAGCCTCGTCAGCTTCACAGTGACAACAAAAAAAGACACAATAAGAGTCACCAGGAAAAAGAAAAACAGAATCTGTTATGGTATTGCCCTGTCATAGTGGATGCCTGGTAGAAATCTGATAGCACCATTTTTTCTCAAAAAGAAGAATGAAAACATTGCTCTTCCCTTTTTATGACCTGCTCAGGAGATTATTGATCTGAAACTATGAGGGAGAAACTGTGAGCAGCAGATCAGAACAAGAAAAACGGCTCAAGAAAGAAGTGAACTACAGCAGAAGAAAAGTCTGGCTAGTCAGTTTAGGGACAAATGTGGTTTGCAACTTTAGCTAATGGAGACAACCATTTCTGTTTTGAAAGATAAAAATTACACAGCAGTTTGAAATAAAAATCATACTAACTTTGGCTGTATGCTGTCAAATATTTCTTGAAGAGCTAACGCTCCATATTTTACACAGTACAAGTTAATGAAGACTAGGAAACCTGTAATGAGAAAAAGGTTAGAGTTAGCAGAAAACCACATAAGTTTTTCCAAGGAGACAGAAATGGTAATCTTTGTAAATGTTCACTTTTAGTGAAGTACGTTAACGAGCTACAATGAAGCTTGTCAAAAGCTGCTGACCTTTTTTTTAATACACTAAAACTTAGAGGTAAGACAGCTAGGACAAGGTTCAGCCCCTTTGCCCCTTACAGCAACTATGAAGTGTTAGAAAAGCTATTCTCAAACTTACATCACGTTGATGACACAAGTGCATGGAATATTTAACAGCAATAACAAAACTAATACAGTAATAACAAAACAAAACACTACACAGAAGTGGATGGAAGTCTTTACCCTCATTTTAATTTCAGTCTTTTAGTTTCAATGAAATAGATGTGCCCTGAGGGGCAACTGCTCCATATACCACCCTTGATTGCACAAATAACTCAAAGCAAATCACTGATGTTATGAGCTCACTGTTCTCTGTCTGCATAATCAAAGGACGTGACTGGATATTTATTTGGTACTGCTCCATGTTCTAAACTGTTGGTATCACTGAAGCTCTTCATAAAGCAATAGACTTACTTTTAATAAATTTCGTTGTTTTGGAATTTTGAAGTCTTTGGAACAGTAGAATGAAGATCTGTTTCCTGTATTGGTCAACTGATTCACTAGAAATTTAAAACATTAGTTATTCAAGCCACACTAGCATTTACCAGAAGTCATACTACAGAAAACATGCACAAAATTACTCAAATCTATTTTACTGACAAATGTGACATTTTTCATTGTTAATAATTAACTTTGAAGTGTACAAACATATAAGTATTAAACTCTATACAGATTAGTTTTGAATATAAGTAATGTCAACTCATACTCACGGGGGCATATGCTCTATAATACTGTTTAGAAGATAGAATCCTTGATGGTCGTTAGCTTTAGAGGCAATCAACTTCTGGAACACACCTAATAGCCCAGGCTGCAAGCAAAGCAAACATAAAACACTACACAACAGTTCTTCATATATGACCTTACAGAAGTTTGGATCTTATCTAAAACATACACAAAAAGCTTTCACAACCTAAAACAGTATTCTCTTTCTGCAGGAAGACAGATCTCTCTTGGGACCAAATGATATTCCATTAAGTATTAAAAATAGTCTTAATCAAATGAACAAGATAGCTAATTTGAAAATGCATGTTTGCTTCATCATTGGTATTGTGTAATCAGGTTTGACTACAGCAGATCATGCAGCAGAATTCTGATCCTCAGATCTCCCAATATTTTGACTCCTCCTTATTCATGCTTCTGGTGACTCTTCCAAACAGAATCCCTGAGGTTTCCTGATCCACTGTGTTCCATGTGATGCAAGGCAAGACAAGAAAAATCAGAGAACTTTACCTGTCTGAATAAACTAAGTGCAGTTACATCCTAAATTATAAAAGCATATTACTTGCTCCCAATCCCATCTCGAAAGGTTTGTTGTTGTTGTTTTTTTTTTAATTTAAAATACAAACATATGCTGCACAAAATTCAGCTTTCCACTTGAGGAAAAAACTCTTCCTAACATCTCATCTTAAATCAGCATGTCTGGAGGCATACAGAGCTGCTCCATCAATCCAACTCACAATTTTGTCAGCAGCAGCACTTGCTATTGTGTTGGCACCTCGCTCTAAATAAGCCTGCAGGAGTCGGACCAGAGGAGGAATATTTCCTGTCCTTTCCCATAACACTGGCTGAAGTAGATGAGGAAACAGTGCCATATAGGATGATGGGATTTCATTTTTGTGCATTTCCAGAAGCAGGGACATCACTTGAAACACATATGGAATGAACTCTGCAAAAGAAATCACGACACATAGAAATTCAACAAAAATGGTCACTTGCTCATTTATAAGAGTCATGTATCTATTGGCTGAGCCTACAACTGTAGGATATTAATACAAAGATTCTGATAAAAACTTGGAATAAATACATTTCATTACTGCAAGCATTTGCAAACACTATATGTATGTATCTACGCAGACACATTTTATTTTCTCTATTGTTTTTTTCAGAACATGGAATATAAACCATTAGAAACACGGCAAAAATAAGATTTGGGGGTAGCAATTAAGATACTTTTAAAATACCATGTGTTTTTTTAAACAAAATGAACAATGATGGTACAGTTTATGTACCCTATGGAACAACACAGGTGCTTCCTAGAAGCGCTGGTGAAGACTGTGAAAACCTTGCCTTCTCACCTGAGTTTCCTGTGCTACAGAAGAAAACTGCCAGAATGTAAACAATGGCAACCAGTTACAGCAGAGGGAGCACAAGAATTACTGATTTTTACTTACCTTGCACATCATTCTGTAGTATCTCAGTGAACACCATGAACAAAGCCTCCTCAAAGCTTCCAACAGCATCAGGGTTTGCTTTGCACGTTATCCTTATTGACAAGCATATCGATTCGAACATGTAATGGTTGAAGTGAGGTTTGCTTGGATTCTATAAAACAAGTTATGAACAAACAACTTGAATTCAACGCCAAGTGAATCACTTTGCAAAATGCATTTATTGTTTCAACTGAAGCCTAAAGGAGCAACTGAAAATAAGGACAATATGCCTTACTAATATGCTGATGAAGTTAATTACACAGATAAAAGCAAAAATCAAAATTTAAGAGCATAAACAAGTTTTCCTAAATATCTCAAAGCAAACAAGTTCGTTTTTTTAGAAGCTCTACATGAACCAACAGTTCTATGTAACAGTGCAACAAGAACTGGAAATAAAAAATATCTTGTTTGTGTAATAGTCTTGTCAGTTCTTCTCAGCAAAATTTTTATACTTAGCAGCCAAGTTTACACTGTATGTAGAAGAAGTTTTTGGGATAGCTGATGAAGGTATTCTAAATTATTCCTTAAGTCTATGTTCGAGAACATGAATTTCACTGGAGGGCTACTTTTACATATTTTAGTCAAAGTATTGAACAACATGCAGTATTTTAACAGCAGACAAAGTTTATATGATTCTTTATAAAGATTGCTCTAAGAAGTAAAAAACGTGAACGTTTCGCTCACATGGCCCATTCTTTACCTTACTGACAGCCAGTAGCTTCTGTGTAAGCTGTGTGATGACAGAAGGGATGTACGGAATTATGGATTCCTGTAGCAGAGAAAAACTCCTCATGATTGCTGGAAATAAAAAGAAAGTTAGAATCTTTTAGAGCTAAATGTATACAAGGGCAATCAATCCATAATCACAACAAAGCGAAGTCTCACTATTCCCATTCTACAGACTGGGCACAGAAGACTGAGCAACTTGTCCAAGGTAAAAAGATAAGTCTTCTGCAAATTCTCACACTGTGGCACGCTATTAGCCATCCATCACCCAAACCTCATGCTGACACCACTCAGGCAGCCATCCTAGCCATCCAGCACCACTACTGCCATTTGACACAGTGCCATTATGTTTGGTGTTTCTTTTTTGTTTCATGCATTTATTCAAAGACAACTTAACACAGCCTGGTATACAACTGCAGGCTGTGCATACTGTTTCAGCAAGTTTGAGTCAATTAAGCTGTTGAAGTTTCAGTAGCCCATGGCTATAAGCCTTTACCTCAAGTTATCAAAGTAACTCTCACAGCGTGAGACTCATTCAGCATTTACCTTTCATTATGTATTCATTTTCTGATGAGCCAGGAAGCGTTAATGCTTTGAAAAGGTTTGTTAACAGCACTTCTACAAACGGTGCCATTTCTGCAGCTGTAATGCTGTAAGAAGAACACAGGGCTTTAATTATGAAGTATGTTCACAAAATTCAAGCTTTTCACAATATCACAATACCACAAAATGAAAGATCCCCTACCAGTATTTCATCTGCAATGCTTAAAAACTACATAGTAATGAATTTACTTCTGTTTGAAAACTTACAGTGTGGTATTGTTTGTCCCTCTCATGGTAAACAGCCTTTCAAGAGCGTGTGCTGCATAAGTATGGACCACAATGCTTTCTGCTTGAAGATGATTGATTAAAAGAGGAATAGATAACAACAGTTGCTCTTTAGGTACCTAAAAAATTACATCAATAAATTATATACTTCACATAGAAATGCAGATCATTCAATACCAGAGCATAATCACTGAACTCATCAATTACAAACTGAAAACCTGGCAGAGGAAGAAATCTTAGAAGGCTATGGTTGCTAAATCACACCAAATCTGTGCATTTTCCCCCAGAACATCAATGTTAGAGTTGTAAAAGCATATATTGCACTTCACTTTGTCTTACTGGATAGTTAAAAATAAAACAAAACATCAAGATTAAAAAGAAAAATGACAGGTACTTCAAAATAGATGCATAAATACAAAATTTATAAATAATACTCAATGTATTTTCTTACAGTATCTCACAAATCCAAAAAAGTAAAAGACAAAGTCTAACAACTACTGCAATCCGGTGTATGGAGACTAATATTCTAGATGCTAGAACATCTGAGTAGGTCACAGTTCTGAGTATCTGGTGCTCTGGAAGCATATGGACAGCATACAGACTACATGTCCATCTGATATTTATAGCTGCAGAATCACTTACTTTCAAAACTAAAAATTCCAAACACCTGTTGAGTTACCATACAGCCAAGTAAGATATATGAAGCTTGGCAAGTATAAATAAAGTAACTAGCCATTGTATGTATTTTTTTTTTCTTTTCTATTTTTTACCACAGAAGAAAAACTTACTTGATTTCTAAAAATCATGATATATTTGATACCATCAGCTTTTAGCACTGGGAATTCATTCACTGCAATAGAGAAAATATGCAATTTTTCATATAAATACAATTTCTGAGCACATTCTACATATAAAGGTGATATTAAGTCATGAATTCCCCACCCCCAGGGTAAGACAAAGTTCAATGTTTGTTTGCTTATCCATCTCTGTGGGGGCACTACCCTGTTACATTAAACATACAATCCAACCCTTTCACATAACATTTCCCTTTCTCGCTCTGATGATAACAGACTCCAGCTGCATATTCCAATACAACCCACTACCCTCCAAACATCATAAGATAATCACTCAAGTATAAAATCATGTTGCTTAACCCTAGACATCTGTAGTCACATTGACACATGCTGATGCAGGCCACAATTTAGACTTCAGTATTTCAACTTCTCAAGAGTTTGCATACAGTCTCAAATACAGAAATCAAGTTACTCTGATTCACCAAGTTACAGCACAGCAGCTGATAGCAGCCATGCACATACATGCTCTGATCCTGCCAACAGCACGTGGCAATCCACCTTTGTTTAAAAGTTCACTCACTGTTGACCAAACCAATGTGAATCACCTCCCACATGCCAGGTGTAAACAAGCCCTGTGTCTCAGACACAGGGCTGATACAGGACCACATTCTAATTTGTGCTTGAGTTTTAAGAAACAGCAGTCACTGCCAAGCTTCTCTAAACATGCCCAAAATAACGTATGAAAATTAACAGTAGACTTACCACTGGCTGACTTTAAGTCAGGCTGAATGTGATTCACAAAGAATTCTGTTAGATTAACAAGTTCATTGGCTTGTGTTATTCCATGCTAGAAAAAAACAAAACAAAAACAAGAGAAAACACTCATGCTCTTTTTTATAGATGCTGTCATTCAGGCATGTTTCCCACAATCATTTTCTGCATCAGGTTTTAGCAATAACACTACTGAGCTTCAAATTCAAAACCCTGAGTTAATTAATAATAGTGTGTAACAGTAATAACGAATCAAAGTTTTAGACAGAAAATACCAGCAACTTATTCAGTTGATCCTTCCCCCAGCCCCACACGACTGCATTTTCAAAAGGAACAGTTTAGGACTCAAACTCTGATTCTGAATAAGAACTGCAAAATTAAAAGAAATACTTCCATTTTATCACATGAAAAAGGCAAAAATGGCTTTCCAGATGGATATATGTGTACCAATCAAGTGTTCTAAATGATGCTATCCCACATTTGGCACTAAACAGAACAGCAATAAGAGGTACAATGCAGCAGTGTTCTAATTGCTAGAAGATTGGTTCACTTTATCCACCACAATCATTAGCCACTGCTGTGCAATACACAACTGCAGTATTACAAAAGGACTGAGAACTTTTATCAGAACTCCATAAAGGCTATAAAACATGTTTTACTCTGTTTGCTTCAAACCTGTTTTGTAAAGCCACTGAGACCTGCCCTGTAACACATGAAGTACCTATCAGTAATTACATCTGTGTACAGGATGATGTGCTCTTGGTACAATGCTGCTATTTCACAATAAATGCAGTCTAACTGAGGTGTGCTTTTGCACACATTCAGCCTTTTAGTTACCTTCCCCCAGACAAGTCCTGAGAGCCATTTCCAGCCAAGTAGCTGTGTTCATGTGCTATTTTCAAGACAATAAACATTCAACCAACAAGAAATATTACAAAATATAATGGCAAGAATTGTAAGGATCACTTGGATTCCTTCTTGTCTGCTCAATACCACCGATCACTTTCTGTAATTTGGCCCTACCAATTACTGAGGCACACTCTGTCTCAATACTGTTTCATACATATTACTAAGACTTGTCAAATGATCACGTGGTTGTTGATTTCATCCAACCTATCTGAAGATCAGATACCATCAGACTTCCATAGATCGTGTCCATATATTATGGACAATTTTCCATCTCATCAAACTATTACAAATCCAATTATTCTCATTTTAAAGCAGAATTTTTAAAAATGCATAAATTTTCCAATCCTCACATGCACTATAATATTAGAATGCATATGGATTGAAATAAACACAATGTCTAAGTACCTTCTGTGTCTGAGCCTTGGATGCCAACGATGTAACAAGGTATATAGCTGCATCTTTGTGCTTCCAGTTAACAGATGGATTCTTTGCATATTCCTGAAGCATGGAATTAACATATCCAGAAAAAATTCCAGTCACAGGCCCTTCAAAGAACTTGCACAAGCCTCTGACTAGATCACAAGCTGCTCTGCGCCTTGTGTCAATATCTGCATAAGAACAAAAGGTTCTTTAGGTATAACAAATTGCACAGCTTCTCATACTAATAAACATAATTTAAAAATGCATCAGTAATTACAGCTTATCAAGGGACAGCCACATATTAATTACTGCAACATTCACATTAGCACATAACAACACCTTTAAGTTATTTTTCACTTACTGTAATAGTAAAAATCATTTGTACAACACAAGGAAGAATGGACATCGACCCATACTGTGTGTGTATTCACAGGTCCCATTGCTCTCTGAAGGTTTCAGTAAGCACAAGGAGGGAGGCTTTTTACTGCCTTGCTAATTATGTGCCCAAATGCACCGGGTCTGGTGGTTATGGGTTTTATTTTCTTTACAGCAGTCTGTATGGTGATGTGCTCTGGGCTGGTGACTAAAGGCACACTGCTAACACACCAGCACTTTGGTTATTGCTGAGCAGTACTCGCAGTGCCAGTGTTTCCTTTTTTTCCTGTTGTGCCCTCCCAGCAAATCGGCTGAGTGGGCAAAAAGTTGGGAATGGACACAATCTGTACTGCTGATCTAAATGGGCCATGGGATTTTCCCCGTGCCATGTAACACTGTGCTTGGCAATAAAAGCTTTAGGGAGGGGGATCTGAAAGAGGCAGCCATTGCCTGGGGACACATTGGGTGTCTATCACATCCCACTTTTCACAAGCAGACTGACTTTCTCCTCTGTTTTCTTCCACCTTCTTTCACTAATTAAACTTCTCGTCTTCTCACTCATGGTCTTTCTACTCTCCTCCCCATCCCACCTTGGCAGGGTGGGGACTGAGCAAATTGTTGCGTGGTGCTTAGCTGCTGGCCCACTGCAACAGTTCATTTCTGTAATACATCTGTAAAAATCCCCTGTCCCAAAGAGGGAAAAAAAAAAAAAAAAAGGCTGGCCAAAACACAATACATTAACAGAGGGACACACAGATCACAAAACAACAGAATGCAGAGTATGTTCCTACAGGAGTCCCAGAAGAACACAGATAGTTCTTGCCTAAGTTCTCTTAAAAACAGAAATAGCAAACACATAAAAGCTTCACAAATACCAGTAATGCAGCCAATCCTGGATAAGCATCATAACATGTCTGCTCGAAAGAAAGTTCAAACGTAATTTTCCTCTACTTCCAACATATAGAAAGTTCTCAAACCTACTAAAAGGCTTCAATCATCTAAAAATGTCAGTCAGCACCACGTCAGCAGCTCAGTGGCACAGAACAGTCATACAGATCTAGATTTAGTCCATTTGTGCACTGACCTGGCTGAAGACAGACAGAAAATCAAGCTGTTAGCACAGCACTGTGTTTTTAGGACAGTTATTGTGTTGGTCTGAACAGTGCCAGCACACAAAGGCTGCTGCCTAGCTGGCTTTATCATGGAGTTGTATGCAAAACTGGTCAGAGTTTCCAGTTTAAACACAACAGACTACCAAATATAGACAGTCTCCTCGTGTCATTTACACACACAGGAATTAAATACACAACTATGGATACTACTGAGTGTTGATTTAGAGGCTATGTTTGCTGAAATAAGAATACATGCAGTGCAGGAGACATCAATCTAGTTAAGAAAAGAAACTACAAAAGCACTGTTCAAAGCAAAAAGATGCTGCAGTGGGTGCATCACGATAGCAAACTTGATCAAAAACTGGATTAAATATCTTGGGGGAAAACCCACCAACTTATAGAGTTCTAAAATAAGTTCTAGAAGCCTCAGTAAAATACTCTTTAGAGCTATATTTAAAGACTAAGTATTCTTAGTATAAATCTGTGGATTACCAGATCCTTCCAAATCCCTTCTTATATATTCTTCAGAATTATCTTCAAATGCTTCTTCATCAGCAGCTGAAAATATACAATACACAGGAGTTTCAATACTGAGGTCTTTTCTTTAAAAATGATAATGACACCCTTTTTACCAAGTTACTAATCTTTCCAAGCATTCATAGAAATTGATCAGAACTACCCAGACAGACTCTTGTTCAGCCTTGCAGGCCCACAAACTGCAGTCTTTCATACTCACAAGCTGATGTAATTCCTGACTTAAAAAACAAAAACAAAACCATACTCTATACTACGTGTATTTAAAAGAGGCTTCCTTGGCCATAGATTTAGAAAGAAGCTTCTTAATACTATAAGACATCTTCAGTGTTTTTTAGATACTAAGATCAAAGTAAGTTTATCAAAGCTTGGAAAAAAAGACACTACAATTCAGTAAGCCATATATCCGTGCCTGGTACTCACTTCCAGCATGAAAAAAATGATTGATGACTTAGACTTTCTATATTTTTCAATTTGAGATCACAGTAAGACAGAAATTCATCCAACAACTCTACAAAGCCCACAAGATAACAGAAAACTGGTTTTGAATCTAGTACTGAAGTACATAGAAAATAAATTCTCAATGTTGTAAAGCAAAATATCATCATAATTAAATACATTTTATTGTGTCTTTGAAAACTTAAACCTCAAAAAGTTACCTCTAAATTCCATATTGGGAACAATAACTTTTTCACAGATGCTTGTCAATGTATTCTGGTCTTCAAACAGATGCTTGTAATGTGGTCTTTCACAAACTGAGGCCAGAAACTGGATTGCATTACTAACCAACTAGAACAACACACATAAAACACATACAGCTTTAGCACGACTGACCAATTTGTAAATCATTATTAACCTTGATAAGATTAGTCCATAATGACTTACCAAATCATATTTCACTTCCTGACCTGTCGTGACTAACAGATTCCAGATTGCTGTCACAAAACGTGGCAAGTAGGGCTGGAATTCTTCATCATATTTTTGAGCATATAAAGCAGCATTATCACAAATTTGAGATTTCAAGAGCTCCAGCAACCCAGCTTCTTCTTCATCCTCACATAAAACAAAAGTAGGTACTTAAACACCCAAATTTCAAGGTTGCTTTCAAATTAAAATTATTTGAAGGAAATACACTATTATTTTATGATGTCTTAAATAGGTCTCAGAAACCCCTCCTACTTGCCTGGAACTACTCCATTTTGCCCATGTGTACTGGAACTGTACTACAGATTATACATGCATGCTACTATATCCACATTTCAAACAGTATTACTCCCCTTAAGAGATTTAGACCTGATGAAGTTTAAAACAGAATTAATTTACAGATGCGATAGGAAAAACATAATACAAGGCTTTGAAAAAATATGCTTAGAAGGCATCATATTAGTAAAGTAAAGCAGCCTAGAAGGCTACTTTAAACTGATAGAGTTGCTAGAAGTATGCTTTTTTCTCCTTTCCCATAGCAGCACAGATGTTCATAGAGCCACAAAGTGAAGTGAATTGGAAAAATGTGCTGGAAATTAAAAAATAACACCAAAACCCATCAACGCATTTTTTTTTTCCCTTCCCCAAATGCCCACCCTCCAGTTTTAATGCATATCACTTCCCTAAATCAGCTCAGTGTGAAACTGCAAGGATATCTGTGCTGAGTGACAGCCCACAGGAAAATAAAAGAGCAGGAGAAAAGATGAGCAAGGCTTCTTTTTCTTTTTTAGCAGCAGCGTTAGCTTGAAACCACCATGAAACTATCACACAAAATGTGCTTATCATGTCCCCTATACATTGTAAAGGAAGGAATTTATAGTTTCTTTGGTTCCACCACCTGGTAAACTACTGTACTGCACCTAAAATGCAGAAAGCATGTACAGAATGAATCTGAGCTTTGATTAATGTGAAACTACTAATTCTTATAATTAGCCAGCAGATGGTAAGCTTAACTACTTAGAAGTCATGCCTTATATGTTCCAAGGTTTCAAGTTCTTTAAGATACTGTTTTCTAAAATACAGTACATGAACCAGCTGAGAGGTACAGAAAACCTGAGCCCTGTGATTCTAATAATAATCAATCAGGTTACTTCAGCAGATGGCCTCAAAAGAAGCTCTTCATTGATGTGTACCTGTAAGCTGACCTCTGTGCATAACTGTAACCTGTAACTAATACATGACCTCAAAAACCGGGCTCCACATTTCTTAGACAATGGAGCCAGTTCTCTCAAATCCCATTTCCTTTCAGTCATTCTATTTCTTTATTTACCCAACAAAGGAAACATTGCACTGCTCAGAGCTAGAACACAACTCTCTTGTCAGTTGGCTCTGCTCTGCAGAGGCAAAGCAGGAGGTTTATACAGTACTTACATCAGTCTGTAGAAGTTTATTATCTAAAGTTAAGAGACTATGAAAATTTGTCATCCATGTTTCCATGTTATCTTCAAAAAACTCAGGCAAATCCTGTGAAGGAAAAGTATAAATCTACATTTTAATATCTGACTGCACATTGTGAGTAACGTGTGTCCACCTTTTAATCTACAGAGGTACAGTGAAGAGTGGAAAACAAACCTTCAAAATAAAAACTATCCCCTTTTCACACCCCCACAACAACCAAACAGTAAAAAATCCTACAGATGGAGACTTGGGAGCACATCTCCAAATATACCAGTTGCTTACACTCTACTGTCAAAGATTAATCTGTCTCTCAGAGTATGATAAGAATAAGATAGCACAAGCCTCCCCTTGAGCTCCAGCTTTCTCTTTTGCCCAATACAGAACGAGATGTTGGAGCAATTGAGTCATGACCATCACACCTGACTCATGCTCATGCTGAAACACTAAATATACACCATCTCAGCAGTGTCTGGTTTTACTGTTTTTCATACAGTCTGCTCACTTACTGCTAGAATTTAAGACCTCATTTCAAAAAAGAAACAAATAAAAAACCAACTTTACACAATACCAGGATTGCTTGCTACCATAGCACTACAATTACTGAGCTGACTTTTATCTACATGACTGAATTTGTATGAGTACAGACACATTTAATAAACAACAAACTGAGTATGAATGCAGGCAAAGGACTCCTGCCTCTCACAGCTCATTCTCAACAGTGTTACCCACACAACACCTTCTTGCTATCACGAGTGCTTAAGATTCTCCAGCTTTTCTTAAGATGGGGCCAAGCTAATGTGTTAATTAACCCCATCCTTACTGTCAACCCCATCTTTACTTTAGTTTGGCCATAAAGCATAGCCCTAAAGGCTGCCTCAAATGCCTCAAAGCATAACAGCTTTATGTGATCAAAGCGAGAATATGAGAAAAACAAAGAGAGTCACCTGAAAATTTAAACTGTAGAACAGCTTCGCAATTAGAATGAGAGAAGAAAAGAGAACCTTCAAAGCACTGGCATCGTTTGCATGCGTGCTGCAAAGGTCAATAGTTGCCTAGAAAAAAAGAGAAAACTCAGTCAAGAAACCCACACACAAACTGTATCAACAAGAGACACTGAGAAGTATTATTGTATTTTTTTAAAATACAGAAAATACAATTCCTTTTCTTCCTCTTACTGATTCTGTCAGGTCTCATTTCCTTGAACTTCATGAACAGTTTCAAGAGTTGCTAAGTTCTCATAGGCATTCACAACCAGAAATTCAGAACACCACACCAGTTGTTTCAGAAATCATTCAACAGTACCTTAAAGAGATTTGTCAAGGGCAATGCAAAGGCATCAAGGACAAGTTTGATCTCTGTCCATAATTCATTTGACTTAAATTCATGGCGGTACCTGAGGAGTGGGAGAAATACACAACAATGGAATACAGTCTTCACTTTTATTCCCAAATTAACTTGCACGCAATTGATCTCTAATGATGAACCTTGAAACAAATCCTATCAAGTAAACATAAGGACTAAACAGCGTATTCAAGGCCATGAAAGGTGCAACATTTGACAACCACTTGGAGTCTTACTAAGAAGTCAGTAAGCCTAAGTGGAAGCCACATACGTGAATGTAAATTCAGATTTAAACAATTTTTTCTTTTCTAAAACCCACACAGCAATTCCCTGCTTTCCAATACCTTTTAAACAAGGAGTGAGCAGTGCGAAGGACACCATTAATGACATGGAAGTCTCCACTTTGAAAGCGGTTCACCATTTCTGTCAGCAAGTCTGGCCACTTCTGAGGAAAGTCTTCCCGACCAATTATACTGATGGCATCACTTAACTGGAAAGGAAATGCAACCATTGCACGACCCAGCAGCACACTACTTACTACAAAAAACACAGCAGCCATGCCGAATGTTACAATTATCTAAGAATGCTTATTGTTCTTGTCAGATTCAAAAATCATTTGGTTAACTACCTCCTCTTTTTCATCACAACAAAGCCCACTTCAAAACCAACAAGTTCATGCAGTCTCACTATATTTAACTGACTAATGCTGGAATTTGACGTTTTTTTTTAATTTTAAAGTGGGCAGAAGTAACTTAAACAATTTACTCCAAATTATTTGCATAGGGGTGACATCACTGGAAAGCTAACTCAGCTCTGACAGTAACCAGAGCCTCCAGACACATTACATCATTCTAAAAATCTTATGGACACAACCAGAAATTGCCTCATTACCTGCTTTTGAATTTGTTCCGGGCTGCTAAGCATCAAGGGCACTATGTTGGCTTTAATGGCTATCCTGTCCGATTCGAATATTTTGTTCGGTTCATCCTCCACCTACAACAAAACCAACAATTAAGTCACTGGCACATTAGTACACACTGAGCACTGAGTGAAACCCACTGTTTCAGAAGACAACTGTACAAATGTTTGAAACCATTGCATCAATGAGGGAATTAAAAGATCTGGTACAGCCTACAATGACTCTTTCACAGCAGTAACTGATTAAAGCTAAAAGAAATTACACCTTGCTGCTAATTTTTTAACTAATTTTCTCCTTCTCTAACAGTGATCTTTTCAAACAGCAATTCAATAGCAGTAAAGGTGGGTGCATATGCCAGTTAGAAACACGAGTTTAACCACCAGTCCTCTATTTCAGTGCTCCAAACCTCGTCTGTCCTCATTTCTGCCAATTTCAAAGATTTATTTTATGCAACCAGACAGGAAGGTGAGTGCAGGTGATGTACACAAACTTCACACTGCCTTTCAGAGTCAGCCAATGATCCTGCCAAGTGAACAGTGCTGAGTGGTAGGTAGTAAATTATGGTATCTGTATCAAAGAAGTAAAATACCGAGGCTTGTCAGCAACCACTGCCAGCAGGGATAGTCACATTATCAGTGATGACAGCAGCAATGTTTAGAAACATAGAAGTTATCCAGCAATTCAGAAAGTAATTTGATGATCTCAACATGCTTGGAGCCAGACAGCATTACTGTCCTCCTCCTCACGTTCTTTTTGATCATCTTTCCATGAACTTAAAAAGAATTAAACTGCTGAGTAGACAAAACCATTTTCCTTCCTCAGTGCTTTGTATCAGTCCTAATCCAACATTGCTAAATTATACCATGTAATCTACGTAAGCTAGCCTTAAGGTTATGTTCATAAAAGTAAAAGCTTCAATCTTGGACAAAATAGTGTGTGTGGCTTCAAGCAAGCTTGGGACAATCCTAACTGCCCTCTGGAAGCACTCACTGCATAGCATCTTCACCTACTCCAACACAACGTCACATCCAGAATCACTTCAGTCATCTACACTAAGGAAGACACACACTTCTCTGTGAGTGTTCTACTTAAAACACACAACACAGAGAGATGCAATTTTTGAGAAATGACTGAAAAGGCAGTATTATCAGCACCAAGGCCTAGAAATTTCACACCAGTGTGAATGTGCTGATTTTACCAAACATAACCAGAGCAAGGACTGCTGTAGCTTTTCAATATTCGTACGGGGGGAATCACATGCAAACTCTTGAATAGTCACGAGCTGAGATATATAACAAGATCACACATTTGAGACTTTCAGATACGCAAATTGTGCTTTCAAGGAGATAAAGCACAAACAAGATCAATTGAAATCTCTCATCACAAAGGAGCTGAGCTCTTACTTGTAATACTTTACACCATAAGTTACATTTCATGCATACTGAAAACTCTGAATAAAAAATGCCTGATACCTTCAAAACAAAAGATAAAATGAGATTAAGAGACAATATTTCTATTTTATACCTACAGATACTTCCACGTGTTGAACTTACAAGGTTTCTAAGTCCCCGAGGCATCTACGTGAAAAATAAATCAGTACCATCACCTCCAGCTGCAGACCTGGCTAGAAATGGTTGCAGTACTGTGTCAACTGAGAGCAGCCAAATAGGTCAGCTCACACATATGGACATTTTCCAATCATATTAACATGAATAATATTACACTTAGTTGATCGGGTAGTGAATACTGTACTTCTTCAGAAAGATACACACAATATTAGGAAGAATTATTCCTCCCCATTTTATCACCTCGCTTTATTTCTTTCCAATAGAGCGGGTAACAAGAGAGGAGGCTTCAGTCCCTTATCAGTAAATTACACTGTGTTCATTTTCTGTATCATCTATCTTCTCTTTCAAAGTACAGACACATACGTATTCCTCAAGGTTATTAAACATTATTGGACCTTAAAAGGATGATTAAATCTTAGCACAAATACTGCCTGGAATACCTACAATTCTCCAGTTCCTTTTGATGTAATTCTTGAACGTTACCGACGCGCAGACTTTGATGACATTTTCCTGTGATTTCTCCAGCAATGTTAAGAGTAGCAATGGATAATTTTGGCTTCCTTCAACCGTCTCAAGAAACTTTTCCGCTGGAAGAGAACACAGTAAGGTTAACAGAAAACTGAGCTGATTTTCCTAACTAGAGATCTACTATTCCTCAAATGTCCATTTAAAATAACACAAACACCTCTGCAGAGTTTCACAGGAACAGAAGCACTGGACAAGTAGCAAACTGCACTGTAACTTCTTTACTACTAAGCTCTTTAATGCTTCTGCTGTTAACAAAAGCTCTCAATTCAAAGCAGGCTGTGGAAATATTGCCTCCTTGACACTTTTAAAAGCCATGACCTAAGAGAAGCCAGTCCAGCTTTGCTGTAAACAACATCCCTGTTTTTAAAAAAAAAAAACAGTACAAACTTCAGGAAGAAAATTATGTAAAGCAAATAGAAAATGAATTTATATGTAAATCTATTCTTCATTAAATTTTGGGGGTTTTTTCTGTTTTTTTTTTTAGAAGGATGTACAGAATTTCTGCAGAGTTTTGCATAAACTTCTGCTGAAGTTTGTTACATACAGAGAGCAGAGCTGAGAGGAAACCCTGACAATCACTTACCAGGACGCCTTATTGCAGGATCTGGATCTAGTGTTTTCTTTAGATACTCAGTTAAGGTCTGTAAATTGGCATCGCTCAGCTCCATTTTGGCAGAAACTACGACACAGAAGCAGTTTTATTAATGCAGATCAGAAAATCTACCCTATAAACTCTACATACACAAAAACATGATTCCACAGAAGACACACATCTGCTTTTTTCAAGACCACACTTCTTAAAGCAGGAACTCATACACCTATCCAATAGAACAGCTAGCTAAATACAAACACCAAAACATGCCTCATGACTGTTATTGTCTTGGTTACTGAAAGCAAACCCCTAAAACCAGATCGTACATCCAATGAACCATTACTCAGGTGAAGCCAAAAGGTGATCTCTCACCCTTCCATGACAAGATGAGCTTGCTTTTACAAACTACTGCCACCCACAGAAATCTATTTCTTCTTGAAAAAATGGAATAGTTTGGCCCAAATGATGGCCAACAGAATGACCTGAAGTGCACTGAAGAGCGAAGGCCCATTTACAAATAAATGCTATCTCTAGAAAATTCTCAACTGAAAATAATTTTTAATGAAGTGATGAAAGACTGCAGAAAGCCAGAGTTTGTCCACCCTGCAAAATGAACCCAGATCAGGGCAGGCATTCATTTCACCTGCAGTACTTATTAGAGAATAACTTTGTGCAAATAAGTCAGATTACTCCTCTCTAGCTATCCTCCCACACATACTCTCATACTTACCACAATGGTTCATTAACTTCACAGCTTTAATTGGAATAATTAAAATTACAGTAACACCAGAACAGTACTAAGTCACACTTCAGCAGGCACATGGCTTAGGGTATCACCAGAACCATGGGATTATTTGGGTTGGAGAGGACCCATAGGGCCTCAAAGCCCAACCATCACCTGACACCCAAAGCACTGCACGCTGCCCATTATTCTCCCAACAGCACCACAACCCCTTTCTACAGAAATAATGAGAAGCCAAATGCTTTTTTATTCCCTGGAATTTCTCCTTATTAAGACAGGCTGAAATTTTCCCACCCTACTTTACATTTATTCTATGTTAACCATCAGAGCAATAAGTACAATTCCTATTTAAGTACTTCTGCAAAGGCTGCGAGTTTTAACAAGTGAGTTTTTCTTCTATATCTATAAGCAACAACACCCCCTTGGTTTAAATCAAGATTCATGAACAACTGAGATCCCAAGACACCGTGCAAAAAACCCCCAAAAGTTCACCTGAAACACTCTGCCTTCCCTGCCCCGCCCGCCTCCCTTCTGGGAGTTCCTGCCTGCCGTCCCCAGCCAGCAGCATCCTTATGGAGGACAGCATAAAGAAACTGCACCAGCGGCTCAGGACGAGCGACTCCTCCGCTGCCCCCTCCCTCCCGCTCCTCTCCCCCGCCGGCTGTTCCTTTTTTTCCTATTTCCCATCACCGCAACCCGAGGCAGCTGCTCAGACAGCACCTACGGATGGTGCCGGTGTGCAGGCGGCTCCTCGTCCCGCACCGCCACAGCCCGTCGCCGCAGCCGCCCACCCGCGGCCCGCCCGAGACACGCGGCTGTCCCGAGGAGGCGGCCGCTCAGCTCAGGGGCCTTCCGGGAAAGCCCCTCGGGTCAGGCCTGCCCCGCGCGGCCCAGCCGCCCCCGGCGGCGCCATCCCGGCGCTTCACCGCGGGCTCGGGGCCGCCCGCGCCTCGTGAGGCGGAGGTGCTCGGAGCTGCCCCGGGATCCCCGCGCGGCAACGGCCGGCCGCAGCCTGACTTGCCGCCCTCCCCCCCCCGCCGCCTCCCGACTGGCAACCTCGGGAGCCAATGAGAAGAGCCCCCGAAAGGCTGCCGGCCAATCCGGACCCGCGGGAGGCGGGTCGAGGCGCCCCAGCACGGTGCGCTGCGCCTCTCGCTGCGCCGCGGGCCCAGCGCCCCAGCCCGCAGCGGAACGGTGCGGCGGCGGCTGCGGACCGTGCGGACGGCCGGACTGCGGGGCCGCCCTACCTCCGGCATCGCCGGCCGGCGCGGCTCAACCTCACCTGTCGGCCTCCTCCAAGCGGCGGCGGCGGCTCGGAGAGCTCCGGCTGCGCTTCACATTCAAACCGCGGTGAGAGGGCGCGGCGGCGGCACGGTGACCGCATCACGCAGGGCGGTGACACCGTCAGGCCGCCGAGCCAATCAGCGGGCCCCTCTGCCTCGACGCGCCGCGCGTCGAGCCAATCCGTGCCTTCCGTCTCACGTGGAGGCAGCCAATGGCCGAACTCTTCCCACAAGGCCCCGCTGCGCGCCGCAGTGCCCGTCAGGCGGCGCCCGAGGTGCTGCGCGGGAACGGGGCCAGCGTTAGCATCTGTAATCGCCCCTGAGGAAAGGAAGGGGGGAAGGGGGGTTTCTCTCCTCCCTCCCACGTTCCAATAAGCACTGCTAAAGCCAAGCACCACTTCTTAAAACTTTATTGATTTACCACTTCATTAAAGCATGGAGTATTATAACAGTATTATACATAGTATTTTCATGTAGAAAACTTTACATAGGTTTTCATATTTTATAATTCTGCTATTCTCTCAAAAATGTGTACATCCAGAGGGCAAGGACTGCTCTTTATCGGTATTAAATGCACTTCATATGGAGGTCCTCAGAAACATAGGCATCTTAAATACGTGAAAACATACATCTTACACAAACAACATTAAAGGTGCTGAACAAACGATTTACAGATTAAAGAGAGCCGCACTTTGGACAAGAGGAGAAGCGTAATTTTACTTCAGGCTAAAAGATACTACACTTAATTGCCAGTAGCTGAAGTCGGGGCTGTGGCTCCTCTCAGAGCTGCTCTGCACGGCTCTGCTGGCAGCCCGGGGAGCGGGGCAGGAAAGGGGCAGGAACCCCGGTGTGAGATGGCACGCAGGGCAGGGGCTCTCCTCACAGCATCCCCCGCCTGCTGCCTAGAAGGTTCTACAATAAGTAGCAATAAATACCATGCAATCTCCGTATTTATACCCTTATAGGTAAAAATCTGTCCGTAGTTTGTTACAGAACAGTACTTCAGCAGTCTAAGAACTGTGTTGGTTTTGTTTTTATTACTCTGTGTATTGCAGAGATCTCTACGGGGATATGCTGACACACAACCCTGTTTCATTCATCCTTCCACTGAAGAACTACCCCAGGCAGGCCAGGTTTTACGACAGCAGAGCCAGGACAAGGCCAGAACCAGCAATGCCTGCAGGCATTTCGGCTCAGCATTTTATGCTCCATTAAGATGCCTGTGGGTTATGATCTTTCTGAGTGGATGAAGGAGAACAAAAAGCTGATGTGAATATACAGCTGTTTCAGGTATTCCGGTATATGCTCTGCACACTACTCTTATTGCTTTAGGATGTACAATCAATTCCAGAAAATCATGACAGGATTAAGGCTGTTACAATCCCATTGCATTCCAGTCCCCCTTCTCCTCCATGCACTACAGTAAGTCTAGAATGTTTCTAATGTCACATGCCTAATTTCAGCAGTTTATAAATGGTACAAATACAATAAAAGCTTGAGTAAAAGAAGAATCTCTCGGAACTAAGGCTGAAAAAAGGGATTGATTAATTCTATATGCAGAGATAGTACAAACGTTGCGCATTACAGTGAAGAAAGCCCACGATGCAACTCCAAATTTAAGATCTGAAAATTAGGAGACCGCTTCCAAGACTTGAGACGTAAGGCTTTCAAAACTGTAGAAGAAGCATGCAACTTTGAAGTTTGTGTTTTGAAAGGAGATACAGGTATACATTCAGTGAGGCAGTGCCACATTCAGAACCTGAAAATAATATATGTTTAAGAACTATCTAGGACAGGAAGGAAAAATAATGGCTTATTCTTACAAATTTATTAAAAATTTAAATAGAATTAAAATAAATACTTCATTTTATCATAATTAAGTGACATTACCAGGGAACAAGCAAATATACTAAACACAACAAAGTGACATTTCAAATGCAGCAAGTTCAATATTGGCAACGCTTATTTTTCAGTCTTCTCCTTATGCTAAAATATAGTCATATATTTCCTCATATTAAATATTAGCATACAGACTTAATCTATAGGATGTTTAAAACTTAGCCTGGCTGTGGCTTTTCTTTGGTTAAAAATAAAAACTTGAAAGCCTTACCAATACTACTGACTGCAAAACAATTGCCAAACGATGCTTTTGTAGAACAAGCTGATTTACTGAAGAATGCCACATGAGCCCTTTGGAAATAGCTCACAAGAAAAAAAAAAAATGTATATATACACACACACCAATAATTCTGAGAGTAGAATATCTCAACACTACATCAACTATGACTGCCCTATTAGGAAACTCAAAAGCAAAATAAGTTGAACACAGTACCGTTCTATTGTTGCTGTTGTTAAATACTGTTATTTCTGAGGTTTGCTGATGCAAATAGCACAGTGGGTAATCTAATACTTTTGTTTACGTGTTTTAGGAAGTGGAATTTCTCCCATCCTGCCATACTTTTCCGTTTTTGAAAAAAAAGTCTTGAAATTAAAACTTGAAATTAAAGTTACTTCAAAGGACGTAACTCCAGCCTGCAGGACTTCTGTTATAAACTGGTATTATTTGATGGAAAGTGTCAGAAAAACTTAAGCATGCTAAAGAAGGGAAAATCTCCAGGGTAAGCAAGCAAAGCTTTAGTGTTAAATCACCTTTGCTTCACATATTTTTGAAACCACATAAATGTATTGGTAATTGTTATAGTGCATGACTGATCTTAAGTTTAATTTTGCTAAAGCAATCAAGGAATTCAGATTTCTCAGTAGCGACATCTGTTCTCAACTATGAGTTATTTGCACAAAAAAATGAAGTTGAAAGTATGCAGTAAAGAAAAAAGAGAAAATTTCATAGGTATAAGAATAAGACTTCCTAAAGAGACCACTACCACTAAATACACTAAATACATTGTATTCAAGGATAAAGAGGGTGGGTTTTTTTTTTTGAACCCTGTTTTTAGTATTAATGTAGATGCTGTGTCCATGATTTGGACATGTATCAAAGTCAATGGGAAGTTTAAAAATTACCTTTTTTTTTTTTTAATGCTTTGAACTCAAGACTAAGGAGCTAAGTGGATTTGATACTACTATGTATTCCTTCCATAAAAACAAGGAATCTTGGAAGTTGAAGCACTGATATGAAAAAAGTTATTCTAAAATAACCTGCTGAACAAGAGGAAAACCCCTTCCCCAAATATCCTACAGGCTTTCTACATCAAAACCTATAATGCACTGCCTGGTCTAGCCATGTGCACGCAAAGAAAAACCCAGAATGATCTGAGGTGGTCATCAGCCACTGCAGTACAGTTTATTATGAGCACATGCTGACATCACAAGGCTATACAACTATATTTATTACTTCCATGGGGAATAACTTCCATTGAGGAATCCAGTTGATTTATAAGATTTGGTTGGGCTGCAAAACTGAACAATTGATAAAAGACTAGAAGAGACAAACTTGATCATAAGGATGATGAACATGGAAACAAATAGACTTTATATCTACAGCACTAATTCTGTTAGCAATAATTTAAATAAAAATTGGTGATAGTCTCATAGGATGGCCAGGAATTTTTCCCCCCCTTCCCCTCCTCTCTTCCCTCCCCATTGCTCCTCAAATGCAACTGTGTTAAGAGTAACTTGCTGTTCTTTTGATATACCAGGGTTCCATTTCTTCCCCCATCCACTTCAGTCCATCTCTGGAACAGCTTTATGTAGAAGAGAAGTAACCAATTCTACTTAGGGCTACCACGAGGGTAAATGTGTCCCTGTTGTCCGTATTTGCTCCTCTGTTATGCAGATTTTGAACACAACTCCTATACGCAGGAAGAACTTCCGTAGCACAGCTCGAAGCTCAGGAATCAGGTCAAATTGCATGATTTCACACAAGTATGGATAATATGTTGAAGCATGTGCCTTAAACTATCAGAAAAGATATGAAAAAAGAAAATTATTCTCTATTCCTATAGGAAAGTGTTGAACTTTATTTATTTACTTATTCATTCTCTATTCCTATAGGAAAGTTTTTCTACATACATGCCTACAACCAACTTGTTAGACTGCAAATCAAAGCCCCTATATTGAATGGCCAAATAGCCATCAAGCCCAGCGCCTATTTTCCACACAGCCTTAGTGAATGCCTACAGTTACAGAACATCAACGCTTGTTTTATCCTCCTTTCCTTTCCTAATAATGCTGAGTGTTAGTTTTTGAGTTTCTACATGGACACACAGCGATAGGACAAGGGGAAATGTTTTAAACTAAAAGAGGGGAGATTTAGATTAGATATTAGGAAGGAGTTCTTTTACTCAGAGGGTAGCAAGGCACTGGCACTGCTGCCAGAGAAGCCATGGGTGCCCTATCCCTGGAGCTGCTCAGGACTAGGGTGGATGAGGCCCTGGGCAGCCTGAGCTGTTGGTGGCAACTAGTCCATGTCAGGGGTGTTGGAACTAGATGATCTTTATGGTCCATTCCAGTCCAAGACATTCTATGATTCTACAGAGAAAACTGAGGAGACACTTCTGCTGCAAAATCTTGCAGTATTGAATCATGGAGTGGCCTAGGTTGAAAAGGACCACAATCATTATCCAGTTTCAACCCCCCTGCTATGTGCAGGGTCACCAACCACCAGACCAGGCTGCCCAGAGCCACATCCAGCCTGGGTACCAAGGAATCGCAGGCTTGCCATTTTATCTACATAGTTAAAACTATTTTCATAACACACCACAACCACACGGACATCTCTGAATTGCTGCTATGTGGAGAAACCAAATCACTGTTAACACCCTTTTCTTCAAACATTGATGAGTTGCAATAAGACATAAAAGACAAAGCGTAAGTAATGTGGAATTACATATTTTGCAATACAAGGAACAAAAAAAACCACCAACACAAAAACCCACACTTTTAAACTACATCCACCCTTGTTAAAATTATCGAACAACAAAGAAATGCCCACTTAAGCAACCTCTAGAAGTTTCTCTGCATGAGATATTCTAGGGAATATATACATTCACATTTTCCTCAGACAGGCTAAGATTTCAAAGATTATTCTTTTTGCCATCACTGTCAAGGAACTAAAGTTACAGTTATAGAATGCTGAAATTTATCTTTACCATTCTGTGCTGCTATAATACACCGTAAGCACATCCTTTACTGCACACTCACAGTGCTTTATATCAAAGATCTGCAGTAATATTTCCACAAACTGGATTTCATGGATGTAGCCCCATTTTTACAATGTGAAGTGCTTGCCAAAAGAAAGGAAGCATAACAATTCCTACATTCCAAGGAGAGTACACACTATATGAATAAGCAAATTAGCCATCTTGCAGTACATATGACAAAGAATGAATTCAATGAAAGCAGAGATGAAAACACCTCTATGCAAACAGACGTGGCTTCCAGCCTGCTCTTACCTTTTCATCACTGATTTTTAGTGTTTTTGTTAAAAGCAGCAACAGGAGATTGGTCCAAGCTTCTCTGTGGCTTTCTGAGTTCACGGTAATAAAATATGCCAGAGCTTCACTGCATACACTGAAAAGATGCCAGGTTCAAACAAACCAAAAGAAAAACCCACAATAAGTTTTTGTTACATGCCCTATTAGTCCTCTCACAGTGTATCCTGGTTACACAAGATGCATTTCCATGGAAAAGTTTTCAATCACATGCAATAATTTTATACCACACACATTTGTCTATATTTTGTTACAGGTGTTACAGATAACTGGACTGAAGTAGTTTTTATGCTGCTAACAAACAACTATGGAGTGAAAAATAGAAAACGACTATTTTCCTTGTGAGCATTCTAATTAAAGCATTTTCTGTAATTAAAGAGTTTTCACCTTCAACCTGCAAACATTACTTCCTGATCCTTACATGGGGACAATTTAGGCAACGGCACCATGAAAAAAAATTCTCCCTCTCTCCCCTCAAATCTACACTGCTATATTAAAGATCTGTAGCGCTTAAATCAAAGGAGGACTACTCATGTGTCCGTATATTCTTGGTCCTTGCTGTAAACTGAATTTTGTAGACAATCTGTACAAATTACAAGAGATTTTCTTAGTACTTTCTGAAGAGGGAATGGGACCTCCCCTTTCATGCACTGAAAAGATGAGTGTGTCTACAGACACTGAAAAATTGGACCACCACTGAAATGCACTGAATTAGTACCATTAGTGAGTTTAAGATTTCTTCACATTCGACGGAGATTAGCACCTTGCACTTTCCTGTACCAACAACTCATTCCTCAGATAAAGGGGCTAAGTAGCTTTTTGTATTACTTAGCAATTTTATTTTTTTTAATTCTTTAAGTTCCAGGTATACAGTAGCTTGCACATTTCTTATCACATTATATCTTTGTATTTTGTACCACCACTTTTGTAAAGAAAAGTGGGTCAAGTAAGAAAGCGTTTCATTTATTTCAAATGGATTGCTTCCTTATTGCTAGATTTGCTTTTAGTAAAGAGCAGACTATCACATCTTGGTATGCTCTGCATGTCTTGCTCAGCAACTTAAAAATGGAACATTTATATCCAAGGACGCACCGTGCATATTTTTCTGCACACAGAACACACCTGAACTAACTTCATTCTCTTACCTAAGCAGACGTTGTTGTATGGCATCCCAGGAGTCTCGGCGGTTTTCATCCACATACATTCGAAAGAGTATTCTCAAGCAACAAGCCAGGCTGCTGGTCTCTTGTTTTAAGAGATTAGGTTTTGATTTACCCTTGAACCCTAGAAATCAGGGGAAACATTCACAGTTTTAGATACCAGCCAAGAGCCAGCCAAGTACCTTAATTAATGAACAACAGTAGGTATCTGATTTCTTTCACAGACAGCATTTCTTTCTCCTCAACTTTGACTGACATCTAACTTATTTTTATAAATGCATTTAAGTGTAGCAGTACTAACTATGCTGCTCTACTTCAATGAAAAATATAAACAGAAAATAGAAATATCTCAACTCATTGGCAAGGAAAAAAGTAGAAAAAGTATAGTGTCAGATGAACTACAGAAATTGTTACAATAGTATATTTTTGCATTTCAATGGTTGAGGTCCTGAACAGAGTTCAGTGCCTTTTTTTTTTTTAAAGCCAAACTATGCAAAAGCCTCACCTGCTCTCCACAACACAGTTCTTTGTTCATAATTTGAATTAAAGGCTTTTGAAAAAGAATGAGACTCCTGCAAACAATCTAGTAACTTGAAGAGGTGATGTGAAGACATGTGTTTATACATTCCTTGGTCCTCTGTGTCAATGTGGATATCTGCATCCAGTGCATCTCGCTAAACGAAAGAGATCAAGGGAGAGAACAGTATCAGTAATATATTCTTTTCGTAAGGACTCTGAAACATACTATTAAATCTAGATTCCAGTGTGAGGTACAGGTGAAATATCAGAACAACACACCACAGCAGAACTGTCCTGTCAAACGCTAAAGCTGTATTCCTCTCACTAAAACATTTTCAAGAGAAGTTACGGTAAATCCCGGTTGTAAAAAACACTAAGAACAATAAAATGACTTTTTTTGTAAGCTATTTCTGCTATGAATTTAACTATACCATCCCCAAGACACTACCTGAATGCACTAGCTCCAAACTTTCTGGCCTAGGGCTTCATTAACAAAGACAAATAGGAGCCCACCTTACACTATTCCCTAGAATTAGAATTTTCAGGGGCAAGGACCTCCTCTCCAAGGGAGGTGGTTAATTATGTCTTGACAGTTCACCTTGTTAAATTTCAACTTCCACATTACAATAATAATCTGAAGGGCAGACTACCAAGAAATACTGGAGGTAGTTAAAAAAAATATAACTAGGAGTAAGGACACACACTCAGGATACTATGGAGAGCTAGAAAAAGGAGGAGGCTACATACAGTACCACAGCATTTTTTGAACACTTTGAAACATTCTGTACTTTACTGCTTAACAAAATTATTTCTAAGCCCGCTGGTACCTGAGCTGCAGCCATGTGCTCAGCATCTTCCTTTTTGCTTGTCGCTGGATAGAATACTATGTTATCAATGGTCTGTATCAACTCCAACTGTACCACACACTTTATAAGGAGGCCAGCAAACAGTTTCTGGTCTAATTAAATAGAACAAAAGAAGTTTCAGAAGCAACTTGTAACAATTAATGTACAACAGATTAGCAAAGTACTACATTACCATTTTCGTATTTGGTAATGCTGTGAATTATAAAAAGAAAATCTAGAAGGAATAAATACAAGTTGGAAAGACAAGCTAAGTTTTTCAAATTAATTATCAAGTGCCCTAAAACTGCCTCTAAATGACTACAGAAGAAAAGTGACTGTAAAAGTTCATTTAATAAACTTGGATGTTTTCCTTACTTGTATAAGGACCACCTTTCCAGCTTTCATCTGTTGGATTTGAAAGTTGACTTTGTCCTCTTTCTGAAGCGTTTTTATCCACACTGCTTAATGACTGACGATCTAGGTCCAAATCCTAGAATAGAATTTAAAGCCATCCTTACAATTCTAAGTGTTACCTACCAACCAGCCATCAGAATTTTAGACACAAAAGAATGCATGCACCCATTCCTATTCAGCTACTTGATAGCTACGCCAAGTACAAGGCAATATCAATTCCAGTACTTGTTGTCAAGCACACCTACTACTATAAAATATTTCAGAAGCTAATCCAACACAGCCTCTTCAGTTTAGTTTGTTGCACCGAATTAACTCTTACCAAGTGCTTTTCAGCTGAATCTTCCTCCATTCCCGCTGGCCTCCACGTAAGCAAGCTTCACATCAAAATAAAAAAACAAAACCAGTAAATACTGTTGCTCTGAAACAGAGCATTAGTGTGAGAAGTATACCTTATGAACTTACACATGAGGAATGGTAGTTTTGAAGATTTCTAGCATACAATTGCACGTCTGGCCCCAGACTTCTGGGCTGAATTTCTGTCCATTTAGTATTACCAGATTTTCCAGGCAGTTTGTACCTGATCGAGCCAACTGCTCGTTTTCTGTGGAAGATACATTTCATATTTATCAGCTTTAACAATATCAATGAAACATTAAGCACTCTATTATCACTCCATTAAATGTTTTTTGAGAGGCACATTAATTCAGCTCAAAGCATACGTATAAATTATAATACAGTAACATCAAGCTGGGGACCATACTGAATAGGAAACTGCTTAAAAATACACTTTGAGATTTCACTTCCCTGAAATCCAAATAGGGAAGACAAAGGACAAGAGGGAAGCAGAAAAAGAGAATACAGTGGAACAAATGAAGGAAAGCACAAATTTCAAATTTGAAGACTTCACCCATAACCCATATTAGCAATATAGAAAATTATAGGCTTAAGAGACCGAGCCTAAATGAAAAAAGACTAGGTGATCGAGAGACAGAAGGTGGGAAAAAATAATTTAAAAAGTCAGAATGCATTCATTTACAGACATGTATAAATAAGATATTTAATCCACACAGAAAGGCTGTTGGCAAAAGATTAGCACAACATTATTAAAAGCTTTTGCTCTGTCCTAATAGCACCACAAACGCATTAACAGAAGAGCTGCCTAACTGATTAAATAGAATGAGACTCTGGAATACTTAAGGTTCTGCAGACATTTATTACATCACACATTCTGATGATGGTAGTTATTACTCTTCAAAAATTCAACTAGCTTTCCCCTGAAGTAATGAGTATGTCAAAAATACATTAATCAAAAGATGCAAGTGAACTAGTTACCTTGTTTTACACACCAGTGTAGCTGTGCAAGTATGTCGGGAAGAAGGATCTCATTTAAAGCTTCATAAAATTGCGTGAATACATCACAGATTGCATAAAGTGCATGGTTGCATGTAGTGGTCATCCATTCAGATTTCTGAGGGAAAAAAAACATTTATTTTTTTGTGGGTTCGTCTGGCATGATAGCATTTAGCTCGTGAATGGCCATTCAAAAGAAGAGTTGGCCTATTCAGATAAAACTGGAAGACCCCAATACCTGCTACTGAAGATACCTTGCCAGAAAGTACTTAGTTGGTCATGTGATTACTGTTCTGAACTGTATGTGGTATTTCAAAGCAAGAATACTTTCCTTGAGAATAGTTACGGAGAATAGTCAGTTACGAAGAACAGAAAGAATATTATGGCAAGTTTCTACATGGAAGCTATCAAACATTGGTCATCTCATACATGCAACAGACGATAATACAACAAATTATCATTACAAACAAAGTTTGTAACAGCATGGGCTGGAATACACTGACAGCAAATAACACAAGCTGCTGGATCATTCAAGTTCTTAAGGAAAAAAAGGAGAGTAAAGTTTGCTTGACTTTTTCTTTGTTTTACCTCTGTTTGCTGTTCAGGAAGTTTCATATTATCAAAAATCCGAAATACTATTCTGAACAGATCTTGCCACCAATGCTTTTCAAAGGTATGGCCATAACTCTTCATTATTTCAAACATCACTGTTAAACCTCTAAAACAAATAAAGATTATGTTAAAACATGTACCTGTGATCTCTTCCCTAACTGAATGCAAACAGAAACCAGAAAAGCTTTGTTACCTTGTTCGAACATCTAATTTGCAACGATTTATGATACAAGAAAGCTCAAATAAAATGGGGAACCATCCTCTGACCCATACTCTGTCCCCAGGAGCAACATTCATGTCATCACTCGTGTATTCTCTTAATACCTTGGAGATGGGCAGGAAAAATAGATTAAAATACTCAGAAGTTTTTAAGATAGATTATATACCACTAATGGTACACAGACAAACTTGAAAAATTAGCTTAGTTTCTACTGTAACAATCAACTCTTGTCAAATATAAATCTGAGACACATCAATCTGTGAAAGAACCTGGAAAATATATACAGAAAATAAGTATTTCAATGGTAATAGCTTCCATTTTAAACCAAAAGACACCTTTAACATGTTAACTAATCCTAGTTCATTACTTACATAACACCAAAACAATTCCTAATTCTGAATACACTTTTAACACAAACTTGCTGCTGGGAGACTGAAGTTTGAGTCTGAAAGTTCTTAGTTGCAAGAAGAACCTCAATTAAGATAGTAAGAAGATAGTAAGAATGTGCAATGTTTAAAAAAATAAAATACCTGTGGTCTTTCTGAAACATATTTTGCACAATACCGAATAAGTCTGATTGCCTCCATGCTGGTGTCCGGAAATGCAACATTACAAGCAAACTCAGAGAGACATTTTACTGCATCTTGGAATGAATCAATTGCTGCAGGAAAATGCTGTTGGAAAATATTTGCTGTGAAGAACAAACAAAAACATTTCTTAAAATTTACTGACATAGAAATGCATAGATGAACTGACATTGGTCTACTGAAGTCAGACCTGGTATATTGCTACCGAAACAACAGACAAAGGGACTAGATTTGCTGGATTAAACACAATTTCTTCCCTTCTACTCTCGTGCTATCCTCCCATCCCTGAAAATCCATCAGTATCAGAATCTATCCACGTTCTCAGGTTGGTTAACTAATGATTTATAATCTAGGATTCTTTCATAGTTTCTTCTGTGGCTCACTTTCCTTCCACAGCATATGCCACCCAATCCTATTAGAACACTAAAAAAATAATAGGAGTAAAGCTTGATGCATCTTAACTAAGCCTTTAATTATTCAGATTCTGTAGCAACAGAGAATAAAGCAGTTAGATTTCAGGGTAAGGGACAAACTAAACACAAACTCAAGCCAGTACATACTTTTGAACAGACTACAACTCTCAAGATCTATGCAATTTGAATTGGACTTGATCTTCATAGGTTCCTTTCAACTGAACCACTCTAATTCAAATTAGCAAAAGTTTTCTTACTATTTGCATTTATTAACACTGTCCACAATTCTTTCCCCCTAAGCTAATTAATGGGAATACAGCGGGTTCAGAACACTTAAAGCTGCCATCAGTATTGAAATACCTGAGTTGGTTGTCTTCCTATGTAAGCAGCCATAGTATATTGTTCAAATATACTTTTAGAGTAGACAGTCTGTATGAACTAAGCTTCACAAGTAATAACATACCAGTATCATAAACTGGATATACCATATGATACTGAAACAGCATGGAGTTCACAAAATCTATTAATGCAGTTTCCCTAATCTGCATCAATTTACTAATAGACAATAGAGAAATACTGAATTTACATCCAATTTGAAGAGTTCTGCAGCAAGGGATCTGTATGCATTTTTTGCTATTCATAGGAATTCAGAGACTTAACAGTCAAGACTTAGCTGCAGAGTTAAATGGTTTAATTGCAAGATCTTGCATTTATTCACTTGTGAATACAAATCTCATGTGCAGATGGGCCTTTTATACCAGAGTCACAGAAGCTAAGCTAAAAGTTGGTACTTGCATCTGTCAAGTATTACTTACTAACTATATGTGCTGTAGTCTGAAAGGCCAGCTCCACAATATTCCCATCGTGGTCTGATGCTGCTTGGTGAAAGACAGCAAAGATATTTTTCCAGCCTGAGCGAATATTGCCAGCTTGAGAGTTCACCATCTGAGCAATACAGCGTATTACCATGTCCCGAATTGTCGGAGATCTTAGGAAAATAAAACAGAAAATGAAACACTACATCAACAGCCACTTTCAGATGCAAGACAATTAAATCCACACAAAAAACCATCTTTAAAAAGGACTAAAGCAAGCTAACATCGGTCCATCACACCTGTTTTTCTTCATAATATGCTCAAAAGGCCTTAAGAAGTCTTTCTGGAAGCGGAAGTTGGCCAACTCTCCCTTCTCAAGAAATTTCATGGACAGCTGCCTTAATGAGTCTACTGCAAAGATGGCAACATCTTCATTAGGGTTACAGCCAACCTAGAAGAAACACATTTTCAAACTTACCAGCTAACTTATTACTTATATAAGTAACATATTCATCATACTAGTTTCATATCAGTCCACTGAAAATCTGAAGCACGCTGTAGTTTCCAGACATTCAGAAAACAGGAGGGCTGCCTATCTCAGTCATAAGAAATCTCAACAGCCCCATAGATTTTGTATGCAGAAAGTGCAGAAGAATAATCAGCTAGATACTCAAAACCAAAACAAAACATAGGTTAGAAAAGAATGCAGTCTAAGCTTCCAACAAAACTTTGTTGTTTCAGTATCATCTGTATATGTTGAAGAGGAAAGCTAATTTGGTATTTCACCAGGAGCATAATACAATGGCACAAAGGAAGAAGTAAATACATAGTCATATAATGAAGTGATCCTTCATTATAAAAAGATCCTTTCCATAAATATTTCCATTTTTGTCTCCACTCTTCAAATTTTGAAATAGATGTTTCACTTAGCATTAGAAAGTGTTTGTATAAGTAAATATTGTTAGGATTACTACATATAAACTGCTGAGAAGTTAGCAGGCTTTATTTCTTTGACGTCAAAACCTACACCATTCAGAAGCATAAAAAAAAAAAGCAGATGAAAAGTCCTTCCACACTGACATACATTACGTAATCTGGTTTTAAAAAATACCTTGTTGAAGTGATCTCCAATCACTTGCCAAATCCTTGACCACTGCAGCCTAATGCGATTCATGTTGTAATAGGATATCTCCACTATCTTCTGCAGACTGAACATGCGTGGATGGTGTGGGGAAGCCAGCTCATCCATAGAGACAGCACACAGCCAGCGGACGAAGTCAACTGAACGTGACAACACACTACTGTAAATTCAGAGTGTTACATGGCAAGAATTTCTGTATTGCTCCATATGGTTGGCATACTTACCTATTGCATTTCCATCCAGCCTAGTTGATCCTGTAAATATCCTACAGAAGAAATAAATGTTGCAGTTTTAGCTGCACATCCCCAAGAACCAATCAAATCCTAGAGCTGCAAGCAATTGTCAGCAGCATTCTGTAAGTACTTTACAATGGCATGTTTTGCTGGATGCTAACCGTCTGCTCGGGCTTTATGTAATTTATGAATACTCTAAGTTGTGGCTACCAGTACAAATAGCAGAAAGACCAAAAAGACTACAGATTCACTATGGTTCTTTCCTCCCCTTAGCTCTTCAGAGTCTTGAGAGAAGTTCAGATTGCTAATTATGAGGCATACAGATTTTTGGCAAGTGCAAACTGTTCCTGAATTTGATATGGTACGTGCATATCTATGTTACAGTAAGTATTAAAAGCCCGAATATACGACTCTATTGACTTGTCAAGCAGCTTCAATAATTATTAAAAAATGCCCTTTTCAACACTACTTCTAATACAAGCATCTCTCTTATACAATATTTAAAAAGACAAATGAAAAAGATGATAATTTAGACAAGAATACAGTGACTAACAAATAAAAAGCTGCAAAAGACCAACTAAATGCTGTAATACTGAAGCTCACATGACCAAATAAAATTGCATGACTTGATAGAGCACGGGCATTTATTATTTTCAGATACCACCTCAAGCTAACTCAAAATGGGGTTGAGGAAAAGGCCACATACACAGATTGCATGCACACAGATTAGAAACAGAGAGATACAAAACAAAGATACCTAAATCACTTGTTTACTCCAAGGAAAGGCATCAAAAACACACGCGCACACAGTGCCCATTCTCCAAATCCATTGCACTAGCTTATATTAGTTATTTAATGCCAGCCTTTCTTTTGGTGAATACTGCGTGCCTGAAGCATTATACTTAGTGGCTCCAAAGACAGCATCTAAACATCGCCTTTCTCTTGAGAGAAAGAGGCTTCAAGAACAGAAATCCCTGTCAGAGTCTGCAAATAAAGCAAGGTCAGTACCTTCAAGTCACATTTTCCACAGAACAAGTTTTAAGTACCTGTCTACTGCTACTACTACACTCTGGGAACTGGTCTCTCCCACTGACTCTTGAATGCTCGCCATATGCCGCTTATCAGCACCACTTCCAACAAGATTACCTGCAATAAAAGCCATAAAAACAAACAGTGTTTAGCATCACGTTTTTAGAGCTTTTACAAGTAAACAAAGAAAAACAACTAATGTATATGGAGCAGATGGTGCCCTTGTGTGATCTGTGCCAGATTATGACGAATTAAACATGCAGTTAGAGGTTCTTTTTACTGAGGGCATAGCGTTTTGGTCATTATATTGATTTACTTCACATGTAATACTGTTAATATGATTGGAACAGATAAAACATTTGAAAATATTAACTCAATCTGATACAGTAGCTAAGGTTAGGCACAGTTCCGCTATATTCAGCATCATCACAGAATTATCGTATCATTAAGGTTGGAAAAGATCAACTTAAGGTCATCTAGCCCAACCATCCACCATCCAATCATCATGGACAGCATGAGCTCCCAAGTACTTTGGAATTTAAGTATCACCTTGACAGTTTTCCAAAGATTAAGACAGCCTGCTTTCTCCTTTAATTTACAGCTTTTTGTTCCACATACTACTGGAACAATAGGAACCAAAACAGCAAGCCTAAGATGTAGAAATAAGGAATTTCTTTGGAAAAAAAATTATCACTGAAACAATAAAGAGAAACTGTTCGCATTTTAATTGCAAACAGAGCATAGAGAGGAAGAACTGATAACACTGGTAAGAAAACTGTAAAACACCTTTGAAAACATCACATCCCAACAAATCAATCTGGAGGCATTCTGTTAAATACCTTTACACACTATTAAAATTATTGAATTGTGAACATATTCGATAATTACTAAAATATCTTGGAAGGTTACGATGGATTTTTTAAGTTCCGTTAATCCACTGGAAGCAAATGAAGAGATATATTTTGCTATCTTATAAGACTGAGCTCTTAACCATCACACTCCAATTAAATACGCATTCTGTGAAGCTCAAGATTATTAATCTTACCTAATCCGAGGCCCATAAACTCTTCCCCTCCAGATGCATAGCCTTTAATAATTCCTTCCCTTTCACGTCCAGCACCAGATAGATACCGAGTTTTTACTCCAGTTCCTATAAGTTGTGCTAGCTCCAGCTGGCTAATACATTTCAGGATCTAAAAACAAAGTTATTTTAAAACACAGTTTCTGGATACCATAGTGTATTTATTCCTAGTACTGCCCAGGTTATCTAACCTTTAAAACTACTTTGACAACAACAACATTACTAAAGCAACTGTAAATCAAACTGTGTTGAGTGACTCATTGAAGATCACCAGCTGCCATAAATCATTCCAACACTCAAGGAAAAAAAAAATAATATAGTGCCAAGAAATCTAAATTAGATCTCTAACTACCAGAAGTGACCTTTTTACTACGTCTCACAGCATCAGCTTTCAAAACTCGAATTGCATAATTGCATTATAGCAGCTGCCATTTAATAATGACAGCGCAGGTAGTGAAAAATGCCAAAACTGCCTTGCTATAAAGCATGAACAGGCCTTTCCTGACTCCCTTACACTGCAACAGCCCTTGGATTGGCACAATCATTTGGGGGTTGTGCTTTAAACCAGGTCCACGTAACTTCTTAGCTAGAGCCCCTTTTGGTTCATATTATCATGCAAAGTCTAGCACCAAAGAATATAACGCAGCAGGAACATTCCAGTTTAGCAGCATCTCTGATTTAGAAGTGAGCTCTTGAAAAATATGCTTCAGGAAAATAAGTATGATTCTTATACATTATCCTCACCTTTCCCTCACTCAATTATTGTGGACCAACTTCTTCATGCAATTGTGGTGTAAAAGTTGCTGAACACTACAAAGAGAAGTCTGGAGCTGTGAGCTGGACTATTTCTGATTACAAGAACAAGAAAGCAGTGGTTTCTGTGTAGAATTCCATGAATTGCATTGAAATGCAAATTCAGCATAGTTTTAATTCCTTATCAAAAGCAACTACAAACACTACAAAGCTAATCACGCTGCGCCTATGGAGTCTGCCAAAAAAAAAAATAGACTTCTTTTTTAATACTAACAAAATTATGCAATCGTATCCATCTTCCAAGCAGAGATGAAACACAGCCTGGGAGCTAGATGTGGTTAATTAAAGACTAGAAATAGTAAGTGAACTAGAAGAACAAAGTCCTGCAGATTTTCAAAGAACAATGCAGTTGCATGAAAACTATTCAAGTTGTTACCTCGTGCCAAGAGTTCCCAAGATAGTTGCCATCTGTGTGAGCGACTGTAATAAGTGTCTTAATGGTATCTATGTTCTTCTGTTTCATTTCTGTAATACTGGAACTGGCAGTCAACAAGGAAAACCGAGCAAGGGCCTGTACATAAGCATCTCGTTCAAGCTACAAGACAGAGAAACATGACATTGCAATAAAGTCCCTGAAGAGCTAGAAAAGGCTACTTGGCCAGCATGCCTATGATACTTTACTGCATAATTGTCAGTTACACTAGAGCAGTTTCCAGGGCGAGAAGAGTAGCAGGCAAACTAGCTAGTGCTCTTAATAGGACTCAGCAATAAAATACAAGCAGAATTATTGAGAAAAGTCTCACACAAACCTGCATTCCGAAGATGCAGGCTATTCGAATTGCACATCGTATGCCTTCCAAACAAAGGGATGCAACTTCTGTGTCATCACAGTTCTGCAGACCAACACTGTAAGCTGCCAACAATGGAGTCCAAACAAGCTAAAGAAAGGAAGAAATTAAGTTCACAAATCCATTAAGATTTTAGCCTAAAACATTATGCAATAGGGACTAAATATATCAAAAGCATTTCCACCTGTTGCATTATCCAACTCTTCAGTCATTTTCCCCCATTTTTTTTCCATGCTTGAAACTCTTAACAATGAGGATATAACAAGAATTTCTCAGACACTCACTTTGAACATGGGCCTGACATGATCCAGATGAGTGGCACTAGTAAAAGGAGCCTTTGCATGGCTTACTGCCTCCATGAGAGCTTTAGCAGTTTTAGCCATTTGTTCCATCTCCAAGTTGTACAAAAGCCTCCGCTGCTTCTCATTCGCTACACCTAATGGGAACACCACACAGATGCATTGTTGGTTTGCTTTTTTTCCCCACATAAGAGAAGAATCTGTACCTTCATAGTGACAAACATTAAATATGAAGGTACTGACAATGAAATCTGAAGATAATCTTCCAGAACCATTACAATTTAGAAGGCTTTCATAGGCAAGGAACTCCAGCACCAAAATCCACACCTCAATCTAACAGTTTATTCTACACAATATATCTAGATTCTGCCTTTTATTCATACCAAGCACAAGACAGATTGGTATAGTCTATTAATTTACTCTGCTTATAATAATGGATGGAAAATGCTTCACAGTTTTAGACTCACATCCCCCATACAAAACAAGTCTTTCACCAATTTAAAAATAAGTTACTAACTTAGTGTAAGGATGAAGAAACACAAAAGATCATTTTGTTTCTGTTCTGAACTAGGAAACTTGCAAATACCATAGAAGATGCCAAAAAAAGCACTATGCAGAAGATTCAGAATTAAATGAATGACCACTGTATATTAGGAGAGCACAGCTGGAGACACTGGTTTCTACAGTAAACTACACACAAATCTTTGCTTGCTGTGGATGAGAGAAAGCAACTGTAGAATATGACATACTCTTCAGCATCTCTTTTCTTATAGATTATCACAAGGACAGTGACATTTATTACCTATGAACTATGACATGCTACTGATAAAGAAAAAAACATCTTGTATATAAAAGCAAGAACCTGATGAACAAAATAACAGCAAACATCAATTTTATTTTTTTTTTAATCATTTCCCCCCTTCCATTAAAAAGGAAAAATAAATTTAGTTTCTAGTGCCTTTCTGCAGTGGTCCTGGATGCACTTACACAGCCATGTTTCCATCACAGAAATAGCTGCATTAGGTAACAACTGTAAGCCAGTTTCATTCCAGATATCTATATTAGTATTATAAATGTAATTTATATATTGCACAAAGATGTTTTCAAAAGCGACCTGAACTCCACTATGCCATCCTGAAAGTTATGCAATAGTTCAGAACATGTGGTCTTTCCAGTTTCTAGATCCTTCTTACTTGGTTTACTACACTTGGTCGTAATTGCATATTCTTTTGTCTCCTTCATGGCAATTTTCTTTCCTTCTATTTCTTCATAGATTGTGGACAAATACTCTACTGGCAGGTCTTTACTGTCATTGATTCCTCGATTCATTTTAATGTATTGCTCCTTTGTCATTTTATTCTTTACCTGTAGAAAACAATCAGGATATCAGGTTTTGAATGTAAGTTCTGTGGAAACCTGAGCTTCTACAAGTCCTTTTTTTTCCTTTTTTTTTTTTTTTTAATTTTTACCTGTGGACTGTGTAAATCTGTAGTCAGCATTATGATGGAGTATGCCAAAACATAGGCAGTGTCAGCACTAGCAAACAGCGTTTGCCTAAGGGAAGAAAAAATAAACATGTTATTAGAGACCTAATTCCTTCACCCATTACCTCCATTTTCACAAGAAAGAAAACAGACACACTTGTGGAAATACCCAACCTGGTAAGAGCAAGACTTGTACCTCATTCTTAAGGACCAAGAACAAAACAGGCATTTCTCAGGCACTTATCCAATACAAGGTTTTGAATTACCGTTGGTTGCATTCAATATATCTAGCAGCAAACTTCTCCATTAATCTATCAATCTTCTGGGCTTCACCAGGCAGCCGGAAGCCTTCCAGAAATATACGTAGAGCAGAGACAAAGTCTTTCCCACAGAAATCAAGCTGGTCCACGTAGGCATACATCACTTCCTTGTTAAACTTGCTGCCTTCCCCAAGAAATTCCCCTGCTTGAGTCTAAAAAACACAAGAGACAGTTACTACTATGTAATCCAACTGCCAGCTTTGCAAGAAAACTTAGAGTTGCACAGCACTGAATTTTGTAAGACTGATCCAATTCACTAAGTCAGCAGAGCAACTGTTACAAGGATGGCAGGAAACCAGCATCAATAGAAAACAGACATAGCTTGCTTATTCTTGTTTCCCTTATTCCCCACAAGGTGAAAACTGCATTAACACAGATCCAAGGAAAGCTAATTTGCACCCCATTTCACATGCAGTGAAAAATGCATTGACAATGTGCCAAATGAAATTCCTTCACCTGACAAGATACTATTAATGCAGATATATATAAACCCTGTGCCCCTCAGCACTTCATTGAAAACAGCTACTAAAATTACTTAAATTTACTAAAATGTCTGGGATAGTTTATTAAATATAACGCAGCATTGGGATTAAGTATATTCATCAGAACCCTTAATGCTTTTAGTTATCTATTAATTAAATATGAACTCAGAGTGAATACAAAAGGATGAGACAGCAACACCGTAAGAGTACTCTTGTTTAAAAACAATATGAATTATCTTATATTGCCCATAGTCTTACAGAACAGAGACGTTCTTCTTGGTGCAGAAATTGTGCAATGTCCTCTGCTGTACTGCCAAGCATTCCTTGCTCCTGTAGATACTGTATTCCTCTTTTTGGTTTTTTGTTAAACCTATTCAGACAAAAACATGGCTGAAATGATGCACATAGTGAAAACCTCCCTCTTAAAATACCAGATATCAGAGCATTTCCATTAAAAATGCTGCTGTACATAGTATTTTCAGAGAAAGTTCTTCAAATTAATGAAACAGCAATAAACCACTGCTGAACAAGCATTTCACTGCAACTATTTCAATAAAGACAACAACTGTCTGCCTACCCAGATCAGTTTCAGCCTAGATATATGCACACCTGTGTGTACCAGCACAAAGGAATACTATGAAACAAGCTCCACTCCACTCAAGATGTCACTGAATTCCTTTTTAAATACAGTAGCCCCTCAGTGCTCCTTTCTAAAAGAATCAAGAGCCTTCAGGACTAAATTCAACAGTCACATGCCCCTTTACTTGTCACTATAAAAGACTAAGAAACAATATGGTTGTACACTTTTTTAACTAGCAAGTTGTTGGGATTTTTTTCTTCATTACTGAACTTACAGCTCTATCCCATGTTCAATTATTTCCTTTTGTTGTTTGATGACTTCAAATTGCTCAGGGTCATCTGGGACAGCAGTCTGGGTACCAACACTCCCAACTCCTGATGACACAGTGGAGTCCAAGGAACTGACACTACTTCGTCTCCCTCCACTGTCAAGGCATTTTCCTTCAGCTATTTCCTGTTCAGATGGTTTATACGTACCTATATATAAACATAAAGAGACTTAAGTCATCCTGTTCAGTAAAAACTCAAAAACTTCTACTAAATTTTATAAGCCAAAATCCTAATTCTAGCAGGTTTACTTTTTGCCAGACTATATTACACAAATATGCTATACAGATGCATTTCTAAAGTATTTCAACAAAAGGAAAAAAAACACATTAATATTTCTAAAGATCTTTCACTTGAATCTAGGAGCTGCAAGATATGTCACATTCATGTTCTACGTAAGCCAGCTTTTACAGTGTCAATGACGGCCTGGCTAAGTTTTAAAACAGCCCCTGTTATTCAAATCAGACATTTGGAGGGTCAGCTACTGAAATAGTATTAATAACCCTTTGTAAAATACTTATACAAATGAATTGTCATGTAAAAACCTGGCATCTACACTAGTGAATAACTTCTGAACCATAAGGAAACACAGGAACAAGCTTACTTAACAAATTAGTCTCCCTGTAAGGAAAACAATCTTACCCAAGCTTGTCTGATGGTTGGGGTTCACATAAAGGTCTTTGCTCCATTCTACCATACATTTTAAAATAGAAACCAAACATTCAAGCCCTTTTTTCCTCAGGCTTAATTCCTAGAAATATCCAACAAGAAAACACAATACACATGTATCCACAAATTTTTAGGATGCATTACATCACACCATTTAAATCCTAGTAAGTTCATCAGCTATGATGATACCAAGTACGTTTCTGTCCCTTGACAATTTAGGTTGGACACATCCAGGCCTAAAACAACCATAACTAGACTGATGCCACATTACAGCTGCTTTAAGTGCTGGATCTATTCACAGCTGATAAGTAAAACCAAAAGGCAATATACCCCAGTTCTTAAATGCAACTTAAATGTATGAATGATTATGAACATCCAGCAAGTTTCTATAGCATCAGAGCTCTCCACAAAGACAAGTGTCTCACTTCTTTAACTGTACAGTAAACTAGCTCATCCAAACATGACTCTAAGGTTTCTTGATATTACTTTCATTCTTGGCCAAAAGAACACATGATTAAGGAAGGCTCATTTGTTGGCCCACCAAGGGAGAGAGGATCAAAAGAGCACAGAACAAGTTCAGTGTCACAATCTAGACATACTGCAAAACTAAGTAAATCAATCATGGTGCTTCATTATCCAGCTTAAAAACTTATCTAATACAGCTAACTAGTAAAAAATAAGTAACACCAGTAGGTTTTGGACAATACGAACTACAGAAAGTATCAGTAACCTAGAGACATAATGGTATCTCAGCTTCAAAGCTGTTATCCTTACCTGCAAAGGTGTCATTCCCAATTCATGCCCACTTCGTCCCTGTGCGATTTTGGACAAATCATTTACAAGGCGTTCAAATATATTAGCAGCATTTAAATCACAGTCATAGTTAACGTAAATATCCACTACACACTGGGCATCTTGAAAATAAATGAAAGTGCAAGCATTAGAGTTCTGTGTAACAGCATCTTTAAAAGGAAACACTCAGAGCAGGCAGCGGGTTTTAATACACACATTTAACTCAAGCATTAAGGGATCAAATTCATTTTTTCCCAAAGAACTTCTTAAACATTAGATTCGCATTTTTCTAGAAAATAATTTTCCTCTGCTGCCAGACAAAGCATCTGCTTTTCAAACAACATAAATACCTGCACAAATTCTAGTTAAAGTCTGAATCACCATCCATTTGTGCTCAAATGAGCTTGAAGAAGTCTCTAAAATATTCAAGAAGATCTCTTTGAAGAACACCTGCAAAATACATGAGGAAAAGGGCTTGATCTGAAACTTGTTAGAACTATGTCAAATGTACAAATTCATTTCTACTCACAATTTCGCTTAAAAAATATAATTTCACGTAAAGAACTCAATATAGAATTAATTTATCAGTATGTTATGCAAACAAAACTAAGATGTTAAATTGCCACTGAATTTTTATCACTGGAGTATCCTTATTTGAGAATTAGAGATTCAGAAAAATGGCAAAACTTTCTCACCTCAATCTGCATTTTTAAATGAGTCTTAAAATTGGAGAGAAGTGTGAGAAAGATGGCAATAGAGAGCTCAAACACATCAGGAACAGATGAGACTCCATTTTTAGACAATGCTACACAAAGGTATTGCTTGATTGCATTGATGAACATTTCATGTGTCCTGAAAACTGGACCAGCATTCTGTAGTACTGAGAGAAGAAGCTGGAGAGACACTATCTTAGAACGCAATTCATGGGATCTAGAAGAAAGAATTAACATAGAAAATAAAGATTTACTGCATCTCTGAATACAAACTTGTATGTGGAAATCTTTCAAGTACTACATTTTAAAGACTTTGAATCTAGGACTGAAATTTCTTCATCAAGCTAGAAGAAATAAGGGCCTGAGTGATAAATTTTGAATACCCACTTTAGCATACAGCAACTACTTATCTGCACCCCCGTCTCCAAAAGCTACCAAGAGAGAACAGGATAATTAATACAGCTTCATTACTTAGGATCTGGTGGTCCATCACCAAGTGGTTTCATGGAGAGCTTGCACAGTGACCTGAACACAAGGAAGGCGTCCTTTTGCAGAACATGAGAAAATTTGGCAGCCGCTTGATGGCCAGATATATCTGCTTCCTAAAGAGTAAGAAATAAAACATTGGATACTCAGCGAGACAAAGGAATAAAGCAATTAAGAAAGATTCTATAGCTCTTCTAAGAATTAGCTAATGGTTTGCTAAGACATACATGAAACCTAAACTGGAATCCAAGTGATCCAAACCACCTCTCTTTCCTCCCACCAATATAAATTACAATTAACAATTTTAGAACAGTCATTTTCAACATCTACTTAAACTGAATTTGCTGCTTCCTTTCTGAACATAAGCAGGACACATACATTAAGTCTTCTGTTCCTTCTCTCCTCAAAATCCCACTGTATTAATCGGCGTGAAAATTTTCCTCCTTTCCTATCCATACACAGGCATCCAGTGAAGTTATTTACCAGATTATCAGTAGAGGAAACAGACTGTCCATCATCTGGAATTCCATTTGTTTGTACGTTTTCACTACTAGAGCCAGAAAGAATAGTATCTGCAGTCTCTACTGCAGGTAGAGCCTTAGCCATTTCTGTTACCTGCTTCTCTTCAGCGACTAAAGGGGAGAAAGAAAAATACAACTGAAACTTTTTTCAATCCATGACATTTGTGAAGCTCTACAATTGACTGGCACAGAAGCAGCAGTAGTAAACTAGAAGATTTTTCAGCTATAAACAATAGAAGAATCCACTACGACAATAAAAGGCCTCTTCTTATTGCCTTAGTTTGTGTTCTTTACAGGTACTTAGGAACAATAGTAAGAAAGAATCTGTGCTTTTAATAATTACAGAAATAAGAATTTTACAATAAACATGCATCTACTTTATTTCTGAAGATTTGCTACCTTTCACAGCTGACTCAACCACATCTTCCAAAATGCCTTTAACCATTTCTTTTCCTCCATCAGTTGTTTCCTCTGATGAAATAGAGAGATAATTTTGAATTTTGTACTTTTGTTTAGGAAGAAGATAAAGGAAAAAGGGGACAGAGGCAGAAAGGTTAGAGGTAGTAAAGTTTTCTCAAGTAGTTCTCATTTCAAGCCTTTTCAAACAAGCCATATGAAAATATTCATTTAAGTTATTTCCATAATTCATTTCCAAGCACTTACATTTTTAACGTAGCATCTTTGTCCTTTGTATTTATCAAGTGTAATGGTTTTTTCCCTTTTGAAATACCTTACTTTTCTATTTTGATACAGTATATATACATATGGTAACATTCTCATAATACACATTTTTACCACAGGACTTCGATTATCTTAAAGTAACTCTATCACTTCATGATTATTTTCTCCTCTACTTCCCTTCTGTCAAACTAATCATGTAAAGTTCCAGTATAATTCTATATACTGGAACCACATGTAGTTTCAGAATAATTCTAGGACAAAAGTAAGCCTTTCTTCAGTGGTTATAATACTGCAGGCAATATCTAATAATGGCCTGTATACACTGAAGAGTTACCAAGAAGATGCAAATGCTACTTGAGCCAATAGCCCCAATCGTTTCTCCCAACAGTAGTGTAAGAAAGCATTTTGCAACAGAAATGCAACTGAAAGCAATTTGTGTTCACCTGATGCTGAAGGAACCAAATCCTGCTCCGACTTCACATTTCCGTATCCTGTGCTCTCAGGCTCACCATTAGTTAACTCCACACTTACAGGAGCAGTGCATTTGCCTTCCTGATAGTGGTGCTTTACCTGACCCATCTTTGGAGATCTGGTCACTGCTTGAATTGCAGGAGACTGGGATTTTTGCTGATTTGTTTTTCCCACTTCCCTGGATTCTTGTACCTTGAGAAAACATTGTGAATAAAGTTATGTATGGCAGAAAACATAAGGAAAAATAAATATCTATGATAACTGATTTCCCTTGAGAATTCACATACTTATGAGAAACAACAAAACACATTGCTTGGCTGCTCCAATGACAAAGACCTGATTTAGCTCAGCCATAGGAGTGCGAAGCTTATTTCAGAAGTACTGCATTGTTTGTACAAAAATGTTCAGCAGAAAGTGAAGTGGTAAAACACTTATCAACATCAAGCTTCCTATTTTATTCTTAATCAAACTGGTACACTACACTATGTTTCACTGCAGAATGACAGCTGTTTTAAATTACAAATCAACAGATATTTAACTACAATAGACACACAAAAGTATTCTAGTAGTTTGTCAAGTCTAAATGTTTGAGATGAGCAAAGGCAATAGGTACATACAGATTGATTTTCCATCCGTGTGAAAATGACATTTAGCATCTGTGTAAGAGTAGCTTTGGCAGTTGTCTGATTAATAAGATTTTTACTGGCCAGATAGATGTTGTAGCAGGTTCTAACAGTCTGGAGAACTGTTCCTTCATGAATTTCTATATACGGAGACGTTACTGCAGTGAGGAGAGCCTGAAAAATTCCATGAAACAATAGGTCTGAATTCAGTAACATATCTAATGCTGCAAGAAATGGAGAAACTGGATCTTAAATGGTGTTTCACAGCTATTTTTTCAGTTACAAAATCAATGATAGAAAAATTGTGTAATTAAAATCACACAATCACAAACTGTATCAAATAAAATACCTTAATTATCTGCAGCTGTACTCCTTCATCTGTTTGAGGACCCTGAAAGCAATTGCAAATTGTGTCAACTATCCGATCAATCAGGCGTTTCCCAGGAGCTCCACTGTCTGGGGCATTGCCAGTGATATGTCCATATGCAATAAGTTTCTAGATAAAAAGAACACAAGTTAGTTCTATGATTCTGTGATTTAGATAACCATATACTTTTAGTAAAATAAGTATAATAAAATAAGTTTGAGTATGCCATAAAAAGAGGGTTTTGGCAGCCTACCTCGCTTTAACAGTTTTAACACAGAAATTTAACACCTTCAATAGCCTGGTTAGCAAATACTTGTGCTGTTCATAGACTTAGACGAGATTTAATAGGTAATACACATTTCTGTGCCACATTTCCTCCTACTGCAATTAGACAAAGTTTATTTGACCTTTGCCTTTGAACCTTCTCACAACAGAAAGGTTCGGTCAAAATAGCATGATGAAGCTAAGTCACATTTGTTTTTTCTCTAAATACTGAGAGAGGCACAAGATAGAACAATCCTGGATTTGATCTCCCAGCACAAAGAACTCAGAACTACAGAGGACACCACGGTAAATATTCTTTTTAAAGCCCAATCTGATGATAACATACTTTGCAGTTTATGCGTTTAAACATCCATAGCACAGCTGTATGTTTTCAGGATAATAATACTCCTCTCTAAGAACGCCAACAGCATACAAAATTTTAAGTGCACGCTATTCCATTCCACTCTGTCTGAGTTTTAAGTTACCTGTAAACAATCCAGTGAAGTACTGACAATGCGCGGTGACTTTGACTGGCAGGCCAGCTCAAAGGGAAGGAAGTACTTATCAGCTTCAATGAAGTTTGCTTTTGGTGGAGCAACAGTGCCTTCTCTAGGTCAGAGGAGAAGAGTTGTTTATTTTTCTAAACATATTATCACAGCAAACTACCCATCCTCCTTTTTCACATTTAAAGCTAGATGGTACACAGAAGCATATGAACATAATGCAAGATTCTCTTATGCATACTTTAAAAAGTTTGATTTTCTTTAAAAACACACATGAAAAATGTGAAGTTGCTTTCATTTTCCATCTGACCTTTTCTACATACTCTCATTACCTGAAATACCAGAGAACAACTCAGTGATAAAACTAAGCCATTCTGAATTACATGAACAGAGCCTGTATGAAGTACACTAAGAAAAAAAAAAACCACGTATTTTTGGAGCTCATTTCAAAATCATAGCACAGTGCTGGAACTGTGTTTTAATACTTTATGTTAATAAGTAAATTGCATCAGTATTCTTGATCTACGTAATTAAGGTCATATGCTATCAAACTGAAAATTGTAAGCAGCAGCAGGTATCCTAGTAGGCTATATTAAGCCCAGTAACAGGAATTGAAAATCTAACACCTGTTAGAAGTTCTGCAATTATTTCATAGTGAAATTCAGAAGGCAGTTATGGTTTGAGTACCCAGAGCCACAGACGTTGTGTAAGTGGGAGATATGGACCTCACCATGTTTTTGGCATAAAGGTATTCACAATTATTCACAAGTTCACTGCAGTGACTTAGGTGTACTTTCACATTTCCATTACCAAGTTATTCAGTTTGCTGTTTTCTTGCGCAGCTTACAGCAACTAATAATTTACCTTTTTTTTTCCAGTTCTGTCTTTATTTCATCTGGAATAAAGAAAAAATTCAAAATTTTTAACACCCAACATAATTGATTGACAACAACATAAATATGGAAAGTATAATAGCACAAAGCAGTTTCAAACCTAAGTCTCACATCTGAGCTACTTCTTTCCTGTAACATCCTCAGCCTAACATCACAGACACCACTTATGAGGAGGCAAAACTCTTAACTTCTACATTCAAAAATTGTTCTTCCCCAAATTCTCTTAAGAAGACAGACATCTTTAAAAAATGCATATATATTATAAATTTATCCTGTGAAAATAAAATAGAGAGCTTAGGTTTGGAGGAGTTTTAAACCACTACATAATCCATTAGTTCAACATGAGACCTTCCCATTAAGTCCCACGCTGGTTAGCTGACATCAACTGAATAAACAAAGTCTCGCTCAGAGAACAAACATGAAACAGATACTGTCATCTTGCCAGTAGTTTCTTCTTCTTCATGAACTTAACTCTTTGGGGGACCTTTCAAGAAGATGAAATACAGGAAAAAAAAGAAGTTTCTCATTTCTATTACAAACACTACTAAATCCTTCATAACCTAATATGGCTTTTTTAAGAATTTCTAACGCATCACCACGATGTACAACACAGACTGCACTGCACCAGCCACAGCATAAGTGCAAACTGCAAATACTGACATACAGACAGCAAGGGTGCACAGCTACAGTCACCTGTAACACCACGTGGGATCCTGCATCCAGCAGATCCAACTTCATACCCCTGCACATTACCATACCCACATAAATTGTTTCAACTGCAAAGTTGGCAAAAATGGATCATTCTCTGGAGGCACCATTGTTTTCGACGGGACATGCAGAGTTCAAATGACTTCAGTGCTGCCCATGAACCTCAGTCATTTATTTCATCTTAGAAGCAAGACAGTACATTAAGAACTGCAACAGATGGATGTTATCAGTTTGAACAAAAAGGACTGTGCACAAAGAACATCCCTTGCAGAGTATACCCATATTTTAGCATAACTATCCTGTTCTGCAGAGAAAGTGGAAGCAAAGTGCCAAGGAAACTCCAAGTTGTGACACAACACATCTGGGTCTGGAACTTTCTACTGGTGCCATACTCTCTCCATTAATGAAGGCCACCACGGACAGAAGGCAGCAGTATGATATCCATTAGCAACAGATAATGCAAGAACTGAAGGAACATTATCCACCCCATATTTGATGGAACAGCAAAACTGAAGAGTCACAGATTCAGAATGGGTCATGGCTCTGTTCAGAAGCCCACCAATTTCTAACCAAGTCAACCATACCAACAGCTTGCCTAAAAAAGAAGAGCTGTTCACTAGTACTTTTGGAGAAAAACTAACAAACCAGCACTTACCACTTCCACCTACCTCTCACCACTTCTTGGCTCATGAGCTACAAGCACTGCAAACACTTAAGCCAGGTTTGTTCATGCTTACCTCTACCACCAAACTAGGTTTGTATTTGCTTACTAAAAGTCCCATGTCTGGTTTTGTCCCTCTTGCCCCCACTGCTGCAGCAGGTATCAGATGAGTTACACACCTACTGACAAAGTAAGAAATGTACATCGCTGCTGTGCACAGCCATAAAATCAGCAGCAGTAGCTATCTTGTGCTGGGAAAACTCAAAGCTCACAACCCTCAGAGCAGGAGCCATGCAGGAACTGCCAGACCACCAGCTCAGCAACGAAGCTCATACCAAACACTTCAGGCCCTGATCACTGCATGCCTGCGGTTACCAGGCACAAGTCTGTAATTCCCAAGCGCTAAGCAGATAAGGTTTAATCACCGAGTCTTTGATTGTACCTGGTTCTACAGTGATAACAATGGTTTCCTTAATATCATGTTTTATGCAAGTAGAACTTCCTGCAATTAAAGTTTTAAAGCGGTCAGGAAAGACAAAAATAGCATCTTTTTCATGAGCAAATCAAGTATTATTTAACCAAAACCTGGAATTTTACCAAACATAAGATAAACCTTAGACCACTTACTCAAATATTTCACTAGTCTTTTATTTTTTCTTTTTTTAAAAAATGGAAATGCCACTTGTACATCTGTCTCTTGGTAGGACTCTCCAGGGACACCTGGTTTTCTTACCAAATTTTCATCAAGAAAAGTACATCTTAATTACAGTTAGAATCCAGACTAGTGATCTTTCAGCCGAAACCGAAACCTGTTCAGCATCAACTAGTTCTGCTCAGCCTATCACCCAGAATTTAGGTCAGCTCATGAAGATCAGCTGTGACATCCTCCTTCCTGTAGGCACTCAGCTGAGGGCAGAAACAAAGCTGAAGGTCACAGGCTCTGTCTTCACTGCCATGCAGTCTGGTGGGAGGCCAGCAAGGAAGGCTTGTTGGGAGAAATGCTTGGGGCGGGGTTGAGATGATTTTGTTTTTCCTCCAAAGTAAAAATTTCTCAACTTCACCTTATTTGTAAAAAAAATAATAATAAAATAATCATAAAAAACAAGCTACATAGAAATATTAAGCAATGAGTCCCACTCAAGAAAATATCACTTCATAAAATTTAATGCTCCACAAGAAAACAGGTTTCACTGCAGCTGAGAATAACGTAAGTGCTCAATTCCACATTCAGGGAGTAACCAAGCTATGTGTATTGAGATTCGGTGGCAGGGAAGAACAAACAAGAGAAGGAATTTTCTTCCTTTCAAATAAGTCACCTTCATTACATACTGATCACCAGAAAAGCAGCATAGCTAAGTTTTGAATGTGAATTTCATGAAGATTTTAGCCATAAAAAAACATGACCTAGACCCATCCTCATATTTTTTATATTGTAATACCTTCACTGACATTTATATTAAATCTTTCCTTAAGAAAAAACAGTTGTGTTCCATATTAAAGCAGTGATAATTTCATTTTCCAAAATCCTCCATATACTTAAGAAACAAATTTAGCAAGCAAATTAAAAAAAATCCTCCACAATTTTTTTTATAAAGAGGATTTTCTAAGGCAGCATAAAAACGTCTGCATCACAACAATATTTCAATAAAAAATGTTGGCAAAAAAGAATAAGTCAGACAAGGAAAACAAGTTACAGGCATGCTCCTGCTGCTGATTGCATCAAGACTGTTGGGAAACGTCCACGTTTCCAGTGCTCATTTGGTGGCCTGACCACCAAAAGTGAATGAAACACCAACTGCAGCCTAACTGAATTCTGTTACGCCGAGAGCCACCAAGGCAGACCAGGCACAGCCAGCTTCCAGCAAGTGCTGCACACTTCTGTCCCACGCAGGAGTAAGGGCACAGCCAAGCCACTTCCACAGCTCCAGTACAGGTTTGCTTGTGGCCATCACAGGACAAGGCTGACCCTCACCTGGTGGTTCTGCTCTCAGAGCTGCCTGCTGCTTTCAATTCAGAAGGCACCAGCATGCATCCATCCACTCAATCGGAAACACCTCTGACTCCACACCCTACAGGTGCTGCCCACTCAGCACAGCCTTCCAACATTCCTACAGCCAGCACAACAGGAGTAACAAGCAAGGCCCTGCAGACTTCCCTTCCAGAGCTTCTTGCCACAATGAAAGCAGCACCAGGCACAGGCAGAAAGGAACTCCAGCAACAGATGGATGGTTTAAGTTTGCTTATATTGAACAGTATGTATTAAAACGAAGGACATAGTTTCCTGCCTGCAGCTAGTTGTATCCTACCTTAACAGTCATGTTCACCACAGTGGAAGCAAACCAAGCCCTGTGCAGAATGGAGTCACTTGTCCCTGTGGGGAAACAAGAGCAGTGTCCTTCCATGGCGGCTCAGAACACCGGAGAGCAATGCCAACACAAACGTGGAACAGTCCAAACTGCTTTTTGTTTCATTCCATTTTGTGTGAAGTCCACTTCATTGCCTAATTCCAGGTTGCCTTAGATTTAAAACAGCTACAGCAACAACTTAAACTGATTCTGGCCAACTACAGAAAATCCTTCAGAGGAGGCTGCACAACGAAACAAGATCTTCTTGCTTCAGCCCAGCACTCTGACTTGGAGGTTCAGAGACAGCCAAGAAGTTTTACTAAACCAACAAACTTTCTCTAGACATCCATCGTTTATACCAAGATATGACTTAAATGCACAAAGATTCCTAAGTGAAGGCATGGATTAAGAGATTTTTTTTTCTTTAAAGCTTATTAACAAACAAAATACATCCTGTTGCGTACAAAGCTCCAAGACACATACACAGCAGTGCCTAGGCAATCAAAGGTCACAGAACCAGGCTGGCTGCATAGCATGTTGTTAAAAACGGTCCTAATGGGGTAATACAAATAGTTTGAGAGACCCAGGGACACCATTAGCATTTCACCCACATGAACTGCTGCGATATGATATGCGCCGCGTTCCACTGTAAACCTGTCAGGATACAGAGTGTTTCACTGTGCTTACCAAGAATCACGTACACCCATAGCTCCATAGAAGTGCTTATTAGGCAACTATTTATGTGCTGGCTGTTGAAAACCAGTTGGGAAAAAAAAAAAATTACCACATTCTAGAGCAGAGCAGAACAGTTCCTCTGTTTAGAAGTTCATTTCTCTCCACCTCTCCCGGGATTTACTGGCACTAAGGACACAGGATACAACTATTACACTTACTGACGAGGCAAGAGACTGCATGAAGGAATCCATTCAAACTCTGCTTACTCAACATTTACTCTGTATGCTTCACAAGGGGGGTGGAGAGAGCAAAAAAAAAAAAATTTAAGAAAAAAACAACTGAGAACTGGTTTTGTTACCAATTCCACTTTCAAGGACACATCTATCACTGCTTTGGGCCAACAGTGCAAGCTAACAAACCCTGCACAGTTTAGGAGTAAATAAGCACTCCTTTCACCCTGCTCATATTTATAACCTATTTGAGCCCATGTTACTTCTCATTTGCATGCAGTCACAAAGATATTTTGCAGTCCAAAACTGTAAACTACTCGTTCAGTAAGAAAAAAAAGAATTATTGAAAATAGAAGAAAAGTGCAACAATAGTTTAAAGTGAAATTACCACCTAGATTTCCTTATATAAGAATGACAGCAACTGTCAGTGTTAATTTCTCAGCAGTGAAGCACATTTACAATGTAGGACCAGCATTCCCACAGCTGGAAATGCAATTCTCTGCCTCACCAAACAGAAATTTAAGGCATGTGTAATTAACATAAACACTACTCCAGTAATATTACAGCAGAAATTGTAGAAATAGTTGCAGGTTAATTTAATTAGGTATCTCCAGAATGCACCAGCTCCTCCCTATTTAGAATAAGAATTTACTTATGAATCACATCCATGTTTTACAGTTTATAAAAGCCATAAAACAACAATGCTCCATTCAAGAGAATATTGTACATGTAAGACAGCACAGTAAATTGACTGAGAGCTAGAAAGGGATTACTTTAAATATGACATGGAGTAGGGGGGAAAGAACAAAAGCTGACACAGTGACCAGGTCCCTAAAGTGAATCCATTCTGAGGGAAACAAAGTTATTTGTACTCTGATTTAATTATCAGAGACTAACTGGATTTTATTTTTACTGGAAGTATTGAAGCTTCTTTCTTGAATAACAGTCTGTGTAAATTCTGGTCTGATTTCTGTAAGAAACATTCTACCTACACTCCTGACCACATTTACAACAGCACAGGGCTTGATAACTAAGCTAACATTTTTGAAATTAAGCTCACAGTTTTATTTTATAAGTTTAATTAAACTTACATAAACTTAAGTAAATCTGATTTGAGTAAAAAGGAGCTTACTCCATATAAAATCAAGTTTGAAGAATTTAACACAAATAAAAAGAACTATATCCATGTTGTCAACTTAAGATGATTTATGAAACATTATAGAAATCCTTTAGCACAGTAATCAAAGCACTGCTAGGGCAGGCGAGTTGGCTAACAGAAGGTTATATCTACTCTTGCTAACCCCTGTGTTAGTCCAATGAAGTACATGGACTTCTTTTTTTCTTCCAGCAGGATTAGAAAAATGTACCTCTATCTTCACAGAATTAACAGACCTCAAATGTACTGTACTTAAGACACAAAGGTCGAACAGTTATAATCCAAAAGGCCAGTGCTAATAGGTGACTACTGCATCCTCCCAAAATCACTATCTCAGATGTGCTAGTAAACAAAGACTTTCACTAGCAATCCTTAAGGAAAGTTTCCTTTCTTACTAAGTGGATTTACATCGCAGAAAAACAGGCTTCCAAGTAAAAGGTTTGGGGGGATACTGAAGAAGTCAGAAGGGCAAGTAGTAGGGAAGATCATTTCAATTGTTCACAGTATTTGTTTCAAATAATAATAAGCAGCCTCACATTTCTACCTTTCTCTGGATACACCATCATTGCAGTCAGCAGCTACAGATTTCTTCAAGGTAAGAGCTGCGAGTAGGAAAATTAGAATGACAATTTTTTAAGCTTGCTTCTACAGTACATTTGATAAGACTTGCATCTGCTTACTCACACACTCAGCACATCTCTCAGTTTTCTGCAAAAACACACTCAAATTAAAGGAAAAAGCGATCCATACCATAAGAGATGTCACCTCTGTAAGATAAGAAAGGCCACCAAGGACTGCACCTGTGAGAGCCACGCTGCTTCACCTACTGTTTTCCCTCCGCAACACACCATATGCTTTCAGAACTTTAGCAGATACACCTACATTACAAAAGGACGGATTTGTAGCTGCAGATTTTAGAACCAGGCTGCCAAGTTCAGAAGACGTGTTTCAGTTCTGCAGGACGCCACAGCCTGCCTGCGGCTGCATCACAGAGTTTCTGCCAGCCCAGCCACGAGCTGGAGGAAAAGTATCAGAGCCCATGAGATCAGAGGGGTCTGGACGCGAGGGTCCCCACACAGCTCCTTTTCTATTTGAAAAGCTTGTCATTAATTTTCTCGAAAGCAACCCTAGAGTGGCACACCCAAGCCCTCCTGTTCCATCCCGAGGCCAGAAGCGAGCAGGGCAGACAGCAGCCAGGGCTGTCCCTCCGCCTCCCCCATCCTCCCTCCCTTCCCGGGCCTCCCGGGTCTCGGCCCACGGACCCCCGCCGGTGCACCGCCGTCGTGACACCGCCCCCAGCCCGGCGCTGCCCCGCTCCAGGTCCGGCACGCAGCGCCGCGCAGGCCGGCGGCTCCCAGCCCGGCGGGTCGGCCCGGCCGGACTCACCCAGCGCCACCTGGCAGGCTCTCCGCAGCTGCCCGTGCGGGGGCCGCTTCGCCTCCTTCTCGGCCAAGATCTTCTCCAGGGCCCGCGACACGAACATGCTCTTGGTGCGGGCGTCCTGCTCGCGGGCCGGCGGCTGCATGGCGGGGCCGGGAGCGCTCAAAGCCCATCACCCGGAAGAACCGCGCCTCCTTCAGCGGCCGCCACAGCGCCGCCGCCACGGCGCCGCCATGTTGGCACCGTCACGTGACTCGGGCCGGCTCCCCGCCTTCCCGCCGCGGCCTCCGACCCCTGCGCGGCGCTGGCGGCAGCGGGCGGGGCGGCAGTCCGGTCGTCGTTGGTTCGAAGAATCGCTAGAAATTAAATTAAAAGTTCCAGAAATTCAGTCTTCGTGGCCAATTGTTTCTTCTTATGCCCAGCTGTTTCTCTTCCCCTTACCCACTGACCCGTGGTCAGACGCTGTACGCCCAAAACCAGCCCGAAAGGCGCAGTGTTACCCGTGGAAATAATCTGAAATTCCCTCATCAACGCCTTCCTTCAGAGGCTTGCAGCCATCGCAGGCTGGTACGTCATTCCTCAAAGGGCTTAACCAAATGAAGGCAGCAATACCTAAGAAAACGGGCACATTAGGTTGATTGGGGTTCGTACCCTTTGAAAGTCATTAATAGATCCCTGGTGCCAAGTTGTCAAAGTGTGCAATTTTTAACCCCCCCCAAAAAAAACACTAACAAAGAGTCCAAACACAAGCACCTGCTCAACACATCAGTATTAGTTCCCCCGCTGTGCCTGGAGCTGTTCAAGGCCAGGTTGGACGGAGCCCTGGGCAGCCTGGTCTAATGTTAGATATGGTGGTTGGTGGCCCTGACTGCAGCAGGGGGTTGGAGAGTGAGCATCCTTGGGGTCCCTTCCAACCCAAGCCATTCCATGATTCTCTGATTCTTTGATTCTGTCAGGCATGTGCTGTGAGATCATCCGTGCTGTCAGTGGTTTACGTGGACTTGCATGGAGCTGAGGACTTCACTGGGATGAGGGGATGAGTGGTGTGAGTTAGAGCATGGGAAATCAGGTATTAAAATGAGAGCGGACTAGAAGTGGGGGGAAGTGCCCCCACCTGCAAATAATTTTGTAGGTTACTATCTAAAGATATTGGTTTTCCTAGGAAATTATCAGTTCTGGCATGGCTGTGATATGAGCATAAATTCATGGCTCATCACTGAATCACAAATAGCTAGGGTGGAACTGCCTCAGAGACCTGCTGGTTATATCAGTTCTCTTGCCAATAATAGTATGTTCAGCCTCCTCTAGTATCAGTAAATGTACCATGTAATAAATGAGGCACAGTGTTGGAAGGTTAAAGTCCTTGTGTGAGCTGAAGCTGTCATTAGGCAGCTGACTTGAACTTTTCTCTACACTGATTAAAGTGAATTTAGAATGGATCACTATTCTGAGTCAGAATCACTGAAATGCAGGGCTGGGAAGGACTTCAGAGGTCATTTAGTACATCTCCAAGCACTAAGACAGAACCCTAATGCTTTAATCAAATGCTCTAATCAAAGAGATTCAAGAGCATTTCACTTTGTTGTCTTCAGTATTTCACTGACTACCCAACTGGGAAATTCTTCCTAATATCTGGTCTGAATGTTAACTGCTATCCATTAGAAAATGGAAACCTCTACACCATGGTGATAGGAATATCAGAAAAACTGAGACCAATAACACAGAAATAAGATAATCAAATTATTTTTTTTAAATAAAGTTATTTCCAAATCATGGCTACGGTTTGGATTTTGTTTTCTACTGAACGTCTCACTGTCCCCATATTTTGTTAGCATTCCTGGTCTCTTACACAAAATATGTTGATTCCTGTTACTATATGGCTGTGCTGAATTTACTTTTCTTGTAGCCTCAGTAACATCGCTGATTTTACAGCAACTCTTTCATCCTTATGCTTCTTGCAGATACTTTGTGTATTAATTTTGTTGTACAACACAGAGAAACTACCTACCTTGAGCTTTTTTAGTAGAACTGACTCCATTAATTGTTTAGGAAAAATGCAACTAATGCCAGAGTTGTGAGATTTCCCCTATGTTTTCCTAGCAGGATTCACCATGGTATTATTTTCAAATAGAATAAACTGTGTAATCATTGTTTACATTGGCTGTTGATTATTCAAAGTATGGTCTTATTTTTTCAGTTATCCAATTTCATGAGATATTGCAAAATATCCTTGAGGTTTGTAAATGTCTCCAAGTTTTAAACCCCATTTGTACATCCTTGTATGTCTGTGATCCCTTAAGTGTGCCATTTCCAAGTATATCACTTTGGGTGTCAAGTTTGCATGCCAGGTCAATAAATTAATCTGCATTAAAGAATAAAATGCAGATAGAATTAACTGCAGATTTCAAACCTTGCTCCCAAAAGATAAAGTCTGAGAAATATGCTTTTCAGGTAAATGCTGATTCAGTTTGTCTGTGGGAAGGAATTAGGAAGGTGGCTTGCTGTGCATCTCATGACTCAGCTGTCTCCTTTAGTTCCTACTCTCAGCTACACTGTAGCTCTGCTATATTACAAGCTTTCAAATCCTCTCCACAGGATATCTCACTGACTATCTTAATATCCAGGCAACATCTAATTTAATTTGCTGTGTTCTGCGGGGTAAAAAATCCAATATGAGCCTTGAGAGCCTCATTGCTGAACCAAAAAAAAAAAAAAAGAAGAAAAGAAAAAGAAAAGGAGAGAGAGAAAAAGAGAAAAAGAGAAAGAAGAGAAAAGAAAAGAAAAGAAAAGAAAAGAAAAGAAAAGAAAAGAAAAGAAAAGAAAAGAAAAGAAAAGAAAAGAAAAGAAAAGAAAAGAAAAGAAAAGAAAAGAAAAGAGAAAAGAAAATTTTGAATTTTTTGATTTCTTCTGTCTCATTTAATTCAGCACATCCAAAATAAGAGAAGGTTTAATAAGTCTCCCTAATAATGTCTGTCTATTAGAAAAGGAAAGATAGAGAAGTAGTACACACACAAAAAAAGAACAGGAACACTTGTCATGGAGTCAAGTACTAACAATGAGAGCTCAGAAGTCAAAAGACAAACTGCTTGTGCTTGGACTCGAGCGTAGCTTCATTTCAGTGCTGAAATCTGCAGTCCCATTATAGAACATGCCTTGGAGAACATGAAGGCCTTGCATTAGGGCTGAGGTAGAAAGGAGTGTTTGGACGATGAAATCAGTAGTCACACTGCAATGAAAAATATTCATATAAGGAAGGTGACAGACAATGTTATAGTTTCCACTAGTTTGTAACTTTAAGTAGCAATGGTAAGGCAAGTAAGTGCTTGAAGAGCTATCAGTTTTGCCATAACAAGATAAAATGTGAGGTTATTAGAATTAGAAAAGGAACAGAGGGCCCAAGAGATAAGGGCTAGTTATTCAAAAAGTGGGGGCTTTCATTCTCAGTTGTGCTAAATACTGTTACAATTATCTACATTCTTGCAGAATTGCTCATTTTATACTTTAAATTCCTAGCATTTGGGTGAGTAGACAGCAACAACACCAGTAAATGTATAAAATTTATGAAGAAAAAGATACTTCACTTGTGGGAATACAAGAAAAACCGTTCAGAGCAGAAGCTGTGGAGCAAGATAAACAGCATTCACCTGTGGCATTTAGCCTGTTGCATGGGACAGGAGTTGGAAAAGAATCATGTACCTTCTTTCTCATTGGGAAACCCACCCAGAAATATTTTAATATCCCCAAACCAAAGGAGTCCTGGAGTACGACATAGCATGTAACACCAAAGAGAAAACAAAATGAAAATAAATAGATTTATCTTTCTCAGATAAGTGAATCAGCCTAAAATGCAGCTGGGCTTTGGGAATGACAAATAAGCCCATAGTCACCCACAGAAACTAACTACAGGGCTTTTATCCATTTCTTTCAGTTTCAGCTTTTCAGGCTGATTCAGTGGCTTCAGGAATTGCCAGCAGCTCACAACATCTGTGCCTTTAGTCATTGACTTCTACCAGAAGTTCAAAATTGGAACTTGGATCACAGTAACTTGAGGTGCTGCAGCATGTTTAGTGCACTCCAAGTGCAAGGATACCAACAACTATCCATCATGGCAGTAAATAGTGCTGATAGTGTGATGTCATGCAAGGAGGGAAAGGTTTATATGAGAAGCAGTGAATGTCAGGATAGCTTATTTCCAGGCCAGCAGCATTAAATTGATATCCTGGAGTTCAAATTTCTGCAGTTCTACCGTATTGATCTGTTTCCCTTGGCTGAAGCTAGCTGTGTATCTTATGTAGGATTCTGCTTAACGCTGTATAGACTTCTAATGTTTGTTGAATGTTGCTGATATATTACACACCCACATGCTAGTATCCTACGATTCTCTTTTTAAATTGATAATTTTGAAATACTCTTACAAGCAGAAAAGTGACTGCAAAAAGATTGCCCTAAGAACTGCCTGCATTTGCTGTTGCTGGGTGATCCTTCTTTCACTTACATTAGTTTAAATCAAGGGTAATTCTGCTCTTTTCAGTGAAATTACAGTGATAGAGAAGCGACATAACTGAAAGGCCCTGAATCTTTTTTGAAGGATGCTGACTTACTTATTGACACAAAAAAGCTATAATTACTGTCAGCATTTGCAGAATTAATTAACTAATTAATTAACTAGCAGAAGATCTTCGTGTATTGTCGGCCAAAGTATCAGTTCTGACTTTAGGACCCTTACTGTGGATCAGTTTTTATCAGAGAAGCAAAATAGATATGGCCAGCTTTTAGATAACGGATTGAAGAGACAAGAATATTAGAATATTAGATTTCAGCTACAATGAATTCTTTGACTGTTAGTGACATGTGAAGTCCATAAAGCTGGTGAATGCTAGATCTGCTATTTAAAGTTTGAGTTATAGGTAGGCTCAAGTTTGAGACTCACTGAGGTTAAAAATGGTTAGCTATATGGGACTGGTCTGAGAAATGCATGCACATACTGGGAAAGAGTTAGGATCTATTTAGTCTTCAGATGACTTCCAAGTCTTCTTATGATTTACAAGGGAATCACTTATGATTAGGATTAGAATTTTCAATTGTTAGGATTGAAACTCACTGGGGCTGTTGATAGGCCTGTTTTATGTAGACAAATCTGCATTAATTAGGACAGGTATAATCAGGGGCTACAAATATACATTTGTAAGTGTGAAAGTGGTTGTTTACCTCAAGTTAACAGGAGAATCAGGAATAGCTGTAGGGTTAGGAAGAAGTCTGAGCTTTGGGTTATATATAACTCCCTAAGGTAGGTTTGGCTAAGGTTTATGTTAGGTCTCCAGGTTCACAATAGCACTCATACCACCAAGCTCACCAACTATGTTAATTTCTGGAGATGATAAAGACCATAATGTAGCATTAAAATTCTAACTGTCAAGGTAGAATGTGGACTCATCATCAGAGGTAAATTAAATTTGGGCATGAGTCCAAAAGAAGTGGCTACATTCAGATTACAGGAGAATCTAATGGGATAATGCAGATCGTTTTGAGTTTTAGAGGGGGTTGGAGATGGATTTTCTCCTTAAGATTAGCATAACAGTAAAAGTTAGAACTGAGATCGCTGTTAGGGGTAGGATTCTAAGTCTCCTGAGTATACAAGTAATTGTTCAGAGAGGTATTCAAAAAGCAGATGTATACTGGCATTTACTCTTGATGCCATCAGTCACTGATGAACAATTGTGTTTACGGCTGCCGTAGATTACTAGCAGAGAGTTAACAATGCAATTAGACTTGTAGCTTGGATTAGGATTAGGTAACAGATTTGCTAGGGAAGATGAGCTAAGATCAGTCTTTCATTTGTTGAGGTAAAATAAAAGATGTTTAGAAAAGTAATTTTAGTTCTGGGGAGAAGGAGGACTGCTTGCTTAGGGTTATCAACAAGGAAGACAGATCTTAGTTTAAATATCAGTAAGGTGATCTCTTAAGTGTCCAGAAAGCTAGGTTTAGTGCAGGAGCTAGAAGATGAAGAGAGACTTCTTGGTCAAAGTTTTCCATCTAGTTTGTGTCAGCGCTAAAGTTAGACTTGATCTTGTGAGGGACAGCTGAGTTTAGTCCTAAACTGAGTTTAGTCCTAAGATTAGATTGATACCATTACAAATCAGCAAGTCCTGATTAGTTTGGTGACTTGCACCCTTTTAGCAATTCCTATTATGCATGGCACCAACATCATCATGATTTTAAACTATAAAAGACAGTCAGTCATCCATGCCAAATGGAACACCTTTCAGGAAAGAGTTTCACACATGCAGGATAATATATATATATATATGTATATATGCCACTCTCCATTGGATACCATGTGCTGTAAATAGGACTACATAGAAAATTCAGATATCTGAAGCAGGTTTGCACATTTCTTTTCTAGAAATAGACTTTAAAGATTTTAGATGTCTTTTTGTTCCTAGCAAATCCTAAGGACTTGTCACAGGAGAGAACAAATATTGCATACACCATGTTTATGGGACCCATTCTTTCTGCTTGATTTATCTTCAATCTGTTCTGCTTTCTCACCAGTTTTGTACCAAAAAAAGAAAAAAGTAAATTAACTAGATCAAAGACTGAGTATATAAGGAAAAATGGGGGAGAGGTGGAGAATCATTCCTTTAGAAATCACAGTTCAAGATGATGGATGCAGCATTTGGTAGAGTATGAATCTTTTCCCATTATTCCCACGCCAAAAAAATTACATTGGATGTGTACCTCTGATCTTACTGGGCACTGCTCTGGGCATACAAGTTATTCCCACAAAGTATTTTCCATGCTAACCTAATATAAGAACTGCAGGTGCAGAAGGATGGGACATTTCTGGGTGGGACCTTGTTGGAGAGTTGGAAATTTAAGGCTATGAGCTCACAGACAGACTGCTACTGAAAATAATAATAATAATAATAATAATAATAATAATAAAAACTCTGTCTGCGTTCTACTTTGGTCTTCAGAAGACTAAGATCTTCAGTCTCAACTCTGCCTGTTTGAAGGATCAATTGCTGCTAAAGAAAACACTTCTTGCTTACATATCTAGATAGCTTTACTTCATCTAATTGGAATCTTTGAGTATCTCTAATTTGTGTTTTATGGATCTCTTTATCTCTTCTTTCAAAACAGTTCAAGCTGCAGCAAGTTAGCAGGACTGATCCCCAACTCACCTGGACAATGTGGTGCAGATGACACAGTTACTTACCCCATACAGCCAGGCAGACTGAGTGTAATGTGTCTGTAAATAATCTATGAGCAGGCTTTGTGAGGCAGCCATGTGAACGGGAGGCCACAGCCAGTCCTGTGGCTGCTATTCAGAGGCCACACGTTCTACTTGCACAAAACATTCAAAACTCCTTTTCAGTGTTCATATTAGGAGCAGTTTGCATTTCACTGGAATAAAAGTATATTGATACAGCTAAAAAAAGGTTTCCCTCCAGTTTGGTGACCAAAAAACTTCAACAGAGACAATCCAGTGGGACAGATAGGGAAGTGGCTGCACCTTTGCAAGTAACACTGAAAAACACAATGAACTGACAAGGATGAAATGAGAACAAGTTCCATCTAACATTGTGAAGGGCCAACAATTCAGAGCATGCACTAATTCTCTAGAGTCCATAGAGACTGCACACAGCCAACTAATATGAGCAGCTTGAGTTTCAAGCATCAGCTGTCAGATGGTGGCTAAAACGATCCATACACAGAATATGCATATTCTTTTCCCTCACCAGTGTATCATTGTAGAAGTGAACTTTGCCTATTAATCCCAGTACTTCAGGCATCACAGGGAAAAACAGAACAAAACAAAACAAAAAACTACAGCATTATGGAATTATACATGAAGTGAAAACCAAGCCTTCAAACTTATAGAAGACAAATATAAGAATTTGAACGACCGTCTAAAATCAAATCTATTTGGGAGGAGCCTATGGGACGGAAAACCAGCAGCATCTATGCATAAATAATTCCTTCTGACTTGCTAACCTTTGTTCAAAGCTCAGACTGATGTCAGTGTAAGGTTACAACTGGCTCATCAAAAATCAAACCCGTTTTTGAGCTGGCTATAAATGCTATCTGAGTCTATCCTAAAAGTTAGGTGACATAGCACTTATATCATTAGTAGCATGTCTGCATTAGTTACTAATCTGATTTTTTTTTAAAGGGAGTTAGATGCCCATGCTGAGAAAGACACGTAGTTTCCATTCCCGCTGTTATTTTTCCTTGAAATTGTGTTCTCGTTGGGTTGGTTTCTGTTTTTTCCGATCTTACTCCCTGTTCAAACCACTTTTTTTCACGTGAGGGCGCCAAAGGTCCAGCTTCATAACGGCAGTGCCACAGTTCGCAAGCCGTGCTGCTCAGAAGGTGTGTGCACAAAAATGCAACCATCCAAAAACAAACAAACAAAAAAAAAAACCCAAAACAAAAACAAACAAACAAAAAAACCGACTTTTTTTTAATCACTACAACACAAATTATTTACCGTCCCACATCCTAACATTATGATATTTTCAGTGCTAGAGGTGGAAAGAGACTATTATAATTGAGAACATAACAGACAGCGATGTGTTGTTGTCTGCCTTGGGTCAGAAGATGCCCAGAAGCTCATCCAGAGGAAGATCATATCTACTTCTCTGTAAATATCCTTTCCACACGGATGAGTAGACAGACACATGAATTAGCCCATCAAGCTAAGCAGAAACCTGAAGATTGTGCTTTTATTTGCCTCCATCACGTGTGTACCTAGTCTTAATCCATGTGACTGAATTCATAGCTAGCATTAAAGTGAGCATAGCTCACTTTAGTTCTGTGTGTTAATATTTAATTCAGCAGCAGATCTGGTGAACTCCTGGAGTTAGAGTTCATTTCATTTGAATTATCTTTCTCTTCCCTTTATCTTCGAATTTTCAAAGAAGGGTTTTTTTTGTGTGCGTTAATCTAAGCAGACTTTTTAAATTTTTTTAAAGATCTTTAAGTAGAGTGTCTACTTTCTGTCGCTTCCTCACAATTGAGTTGTCATTCAAACTGTAAATTACTTGCTAAACCCAAGGGGTAACAAAAGCAATATTCCATTGATGTCATAAGAAAAGCCACTTTTCATAGCTAAATCACATATGACTAATATATTTGTCATGCTAATGTGCTGGCTTGTATTTTAAATGTTTCTAATGACGTTCTGTAACTATTTATATGACTACTGCTTAAGAATAATCTGGCAGTTCAGTTGAAAAACTTATGTTCTGTTTGAGTTGGAAGCCTACCTCCCACCGTGAGTTCAGACGTTTTAAACACCTGTCCTGGAATTTTTCAATTCCTTTTAGTGATGTCCCTAACAATGCTACTGAAATGAAAAGGCAGCAAGACAGGATGTGTTAATATTACACATGCAAAATCAGAGCCTGAATCAAGGCTTGCTGTAAACTGTGGCTCCTCTCAGTGATGATTTCATTGCCAACATTTTTCGTTTACTGTGAACAGTTCCATATACTACCTGCACCTACTTCCTGAGCTAGGTACAGGTGTATGTCCCAGATAATCTCCTCCCTGCTAATTCATGCTATTATGGTTCAAGCTGCCATCTAGTCAAGGACAAATGAGGTCAGCGTGTGGAAGAGAAGCCTTCCCTTTCCTTGTGAGGTCTACTCAGTTGCCTATCCTACAGAAATGCAATCTGGCTAAGACAGCTTAATTTCCCACCTACTAGTTGAGACACTGAAGGTAGTCACCTGAATTCCCAGTTCTCATTAAAGTGAGACAAGGAAAGCTGGCAGAAGATTATGAGTATAAAACCTGCCAGAACTGAAATGCACGGGGGCCTCATCTAAATGTGCTTATGTGCCCTTTGACAGGTGGGAGGTCTGTCTGCATTTCTGACTAAGCAAGGGATCTCCAGCATGTCTGTGCTTATGTATGATGATGAAAAAGTGCGAAAGCAAGTGGCAAGGGAAGGAATGAGCTAAATTGTCAGAAAATCCTGAACTGTCTAGGGTCTTCTGCATTGAGAGAAGTGAGATACTCAAAGAACACGTCCTGACATACTGCACACAGGGCAATTAGGACAGCTCTGTTAACAGCGGCTGCATCTAGGATATTGATTACAGGGAGAACAAAAGGAGAAGCACAACCTTGCCCCCGTTACATGACATGGAAACCACAAAGCAACAAATGAGGCCAGAGGGAAAGCTACATTTCCTTAAACCCACATATTCTTTCTCTGCAGAGTGTCAATATAGTCAGCATTCCCTTTAACTTCAGTATTGATCAATGAGTTGTACCCACTCACTAATTTAAATTGAGTTGTTGTCGGTGACAAGTCAGCACGTATGAAAAGAAGACAAGATTTTCAGAAGGCTGCATATCTGATTTGCACGCACAGTTACGAAGCCCACACATGCAAATCATCAGCATTTACCATCATTGGGGACTTCTGACATGACACTTGCTAACCAAATGGCATGGGAGAACCAAATCTGAAGCAAATGTCTATCAGATACCTTGCTTGGGGAACATTAGAAAGACTGTGACTCGGGGGGGGAGAAAAAAAAGGTGAAGCTATGTAGACAAAAGACAGTCATCCATACTGGGATCTAAATATAATATGGCTGCATGCTTACAGTAAACTGCACAAAATCCTTCATGATAAAGGAATTGCTTCATTCTTAGCATACAAAGTGATATATCCTTTCATTTCTAAACTTTAACAATTGATTCCTACATAAAGTTGTACTTGATATCATAATAACAGATAGATACTTAACTTTTAGTGGGATCCTGTCCAAATCTCTTTCAGATCAGTAAGTTTTGATTGTGTTTTATGCATTATCTTTACAGGAAAATTCCAAATGCTTGCAATGGTTTCATAGACTTGTCATACTAAAACATAGTCCTGGAAATTTAGAAATATGTTTAACACAGGCATATGATTAACTAACATTTTACTAAAAATAATAAAAAAGCAGAAGGAGAAAGAGGAAAAAATATGGAACTACTACTTCCTTTCTGCATCAGCTAATTCAAACAAAGCAAAAACACAACCAAGTCATCTGGGTGTAAATAACTTAATTGCACTCTGCCTTTCAGTGTTGGTCATCCTGATGGGAAAGTCCCTGAGTAAAGTGATTTTCACCTACTCAGAAGGGATGAGTGCACTATCGTTGCTCTATGAAGATACCACAAGCTGGCTCATATTGTTGCAGAACTGTGAGATCTGAGGAGACAGAGATCCACAATTGCAAGAAAACAACGTGCACACTGGTTTCATAAGCAACGAAATCCCCTGAAATTTTATTGCTTGCATTCAGAAGCTGAGAAAGCAGAAGTCTTTTGGGGATTGTATGTGCATTTGCACAAATCTATTTTGTCTCCTTTATGTTGAGAGCCAGCCAGCCAGCAGAACAACTAGCAGTACAGCTGCTTTTTGAGGCAATAAGAGGCTGCAGTCATGTAATGTGAGTTTACCTCAGCTTGATACAACAATTTCTAGGCTATGCTGGAACAGAACACACACTGCCATCCAACCAAGGATAGGGCTCAGAATGAGGCAGAGAGTAGGAATGGTTTATGTAAAAAAAATTATTGGCTAGACTGCTTTAGATCAGGCTCATATTTTATCTACAACTTATAACATGTCTTAGAAGACTTTGATTATGACCCATCCCTATATTTAAATGCCCAACATACAGTATTATCTGTTTCAGCCCTCAAAAGCTTGGGTGTGTTCTCCATTTGCCACAAGCCCAAGCTGATGTGTCAGTCTACAAAGTTTTTTACTCCAGGTTAAGGAAGGCAACAAAGAACAAATAAGGTCTCTTATGTGACTTCTCCTCTGACACATACCTGGAATTTACGTGTAAAACAAACTACGGCTCCTATCAGCAGATGGCAAGTTCATTCATTTAAAGATACAGAAAACAGAAAATGAAATCCAAGTTTCTTTTCTATTCTAATAATGTGATATATATCAATGTTTAGCATGATATGCAAATATTAAACACATCCCAGGCTTTTGTTTTCTGTGCAAACAAGGTTGAGTCAACAAGTTCTGGGAAGATGACTATGGTAGATGAAGGTATCCTTCTAGGATGAGAGCAACCTTGGCAACTTTGTTCACTGTACCTCTTGCACAGTGATAATTTCAAACATTTAGCAGGAATGCGGCTCCCCAGAACATGAGATTGTGTAAGAAGCACAAGATTTTATGCAATCTAAAAATGATCTCTGCTAGCTTTCTGACCATGTTTCTGATCATGGGATTCATGTTTTGAAGATATCCTCTGCAATCTCATGAGCTACAACTCCACTTCAAATCACAAATCATAGTTACTTTCCTAAAGCAGTGGTGGCATATCGTCAAGGACAGGATAAGTGAAGCTGAGCCTAGAAATTACTTTTTTTTCCTAACCAGGATGTCACTCAAAATAGCTCTGACTAGGGAGACTGAATTAGAATGATCTCACCCAGAGATCCCATAAAAAAAGTGATCACATACACTTTTTCCATCATTCTACTAACATCTCCATACTTTGATGAGAAAACAGGAAACACATTTATTTTTTAAATGACCACAACAGACAGGACAATGTTATGATTCCCACAGTTAACACATATGGAACTTTAGAACAAGTAGGACAGAGAAAACAGCACTTCAATCTTCATCAAAAATAAACATTTATGATATCCAAAAGGGGAAGAAATAACATGCAACCTCAAGCTTTCAAATTACCAAGGAGATAACAAAGTGCTAGTAACAGCACTGTGAATGTGGCAGGTACACAAATATTCATACATGCACATGGTATCTCTTTTTTACAGTAGCGTAAATTAAAACCTAAAATGTCGTAACAGGGATATGGGGTCAGCTTGTCAATGAAAATTGCCATCAACATGGCAACGGTGGTAGAGATAAAGAGCTCTGCCCTTTACAAGGTTGGGGATGGTTTTGGTTAATGGTTTGACATATCCTGATGGAGAACCTTTGCACTCCGATAAGACTCCAATTACTTAATAAATATTTAGTCTATAGAATAGTGCTTTGCTGAGGGCCACTTTCACCTGAGCACCAAATGGATCTGGGCTTTCCATCACATGCCCTGTGGTTTAAGTATAATGTCATAATCTCTCAAGGCATACAGTTCTAATGTCAAGTCAGAAACACTCTGCGAATGCTGCAAAGGCAATATAGATTAGTTCAACATTATTGCTAAATATAGCACAGTGCTATGTACATAATTTAATTGCACCATGTGTACTCATGGTTAGAGGCATACAAGGAAATAAAGCCTTGCAGAGAGAACAGAAGACAGAAGAGCAGAGGAAGAATACGTGTATGTGTGTATGTTTTTGCAAGTGAATTCAGAGCCAAATACAAAGAATTACCATTAAACTGAATGTAAAGAGCTAGTTTTAGCAAATATGTCTATACCACAAGACATAAATCAAGTGCATACAATGCCAAACAGGTGGACACAGTTCACAGTTTGTGTAAGCCACTTCCTTGGCAAGAAGCTACTCTGGATTTTTGCCCAGGGGCCAGGTGCTCCTCACTGACTGACAGGCCTAACCTCACAGCACTTCCCCCATCAGCACTTCCCCCACAGCACTGCTATATATTTTACATTAGGAAGGAAAATTCACCCTAAGAAAGATGCAGCACAGATAGGAATATTCTTGGAAAAACAGCACTGGTGTGCTCAGTAAGCTCAATTCCCAGGGCAGCATTAGCAGAAATTCCCTATAGAACGTTTCACTTTTGCTGGCCATTTAAAAACATTTCCATAGGGACTGATTCCACTCATTCTGCTTGGCTCCTAGCTTTTCTCTCTGCTGTCCAGTGATGTACCAGTGGATCTCCCAGGGGACTCCACATTTGATTCACATTCTTAGCTCTTTCAATTTTGTTTTGTTTTTTTCTAGTCCAACATTACATGCCCTGAAGTCAATAGAACCAGAGCTTGGTAACAGTACATTTGAGGTAACTGAAGTATTACTAAAACAAATTATTGCGTGAGTATTTATATGAGAATTCATGTAGTGTTAGCAAGACACTTCATCATGAAGTTTAAATGAAATTCTTTCCCACTCATTCCCAGTTTCCTTAAAGTCCATATCCCAGGCCTTCTGTATCTTTCTGACTAACTTCCTGCCAGGAGTCTTGCTCTGAACTTCCATTCCTACCCAGGGAGGATCTGCACTGAGAAGAGGACACTGGCAAAATAGCTGAACAGCAGCACCAGGCAGTGTCATGACACAAAAATAAAATAATTGGACAGAAGAAGCAATATTTACAGAGTATTTACACAGTGCTATGCCAGACAAATTAGATCAGCTGATTCTGTAATTAGTCCATATATAGCACTTCACCAATGCAATGATGTTTCTCTACCAGCAGTAAAGTCAGACTGATTAAGCTAACTTCAGTATTCCTGCAGAGTGCTGATATTTTACCTTTTACCTTGAAGTAATTTACAAAGAATAATAGCAATATGTAGATTATGTGAGTTTTATACAGTTCTAAGTCAATCAGAATTAAACGTTACTTTTCTTCTAAAGCCTACAGGACAGATCAGATTTTCAGCTGTCTCTCTCATACTTGTAAAAAATTTGCAAAGCCAACATATTGCCTAAACTCCCAAATTTACATTTCTCATGTTTTCAGCATTTCAAAAGAACTGCAACGCATCCAAAGGAAGCAGATACTTCTCACAGAAATAATTTTGTTAAAATCCCATGTTTCTATCAAAAAATATATTAGAGAGGATTTCTTAGTCATTGTTTTGTTTTTAGTAGTCCTGGCAGTAAGGGCTCCTTTCTGACATCAGCAGTGGTCTGCTGCCTGTGAGGTAGAATATGAGACTCACATGACTTAGTACTGTAAATTGCATCTTGAGATGTGCTACAGAGAAGCAAGTAAAGGCAATTCAGTCATGAACTGCTCCATTCACTGTCATAACAACAAATAATATGTAACAACAGTAGCATGGTTGGAACCTAGCAGGGTTTAGACAACCAGAGACACATTAGAATCTGAAGACCAGATTTTAGATCTAATAGTTCACAAGTCCAGATATGACTATATTCATGAGTGTGACCTATTTTACCTGTACCTAATACTCACTGCTCCCAGTGGCTGACATTAGCATATGCTTCTTGTGTGTAGCAGCACTAAAACCAGCCATTTAAAGAAGCTTATCATGCTCAGGCTTCAAAATTTGAGACTATATTCCTTTCAATGTCTTTTAAACCATGTCTAAATCAGAAAAGTCTACACTTACTAAAATATATGGAAACATTACAAACAATTTGAAAAAAAAAAAAAGCAAAAAACCACCCAGTGTGAGAGAGCAGATGGGGAAAATATTTTTGCCAATCACTGCTTTTGACTGCAGTGAGAAATGTAACTGAGAGGAAAGACACAAATGAAATAGAAATAGAGTCATAGAAATAGAGTCATTCCCAGACCCTGGTGTGTCTGAGAGGTGGAAGACTCGGTGCTGGATAATCACTCACTTGCAAGATTTCCTGTCTGAGAGGTGATAATGAGACTTCATGCGCCATGCAAGCACAAGCTTGATTTGCACGTGTCTAAGCTGACTTGTTACACATTCTGTCTTGCGCACCAAAAAGCTGTTCTGCATTGTTATTTTGCTTTTCATGTAGAGAACACTGTAACTATTCAAATGTTCACAGAAACTTCCTATTCAAGTAACTAAGAATGAAACAATACTATGCTACAGAAGAATTTGGTTACAATATAACAAAAGTCGGTCAGGATGTCTTAAACTGTAAGTTCAGCAACATTTGCAGCCTCATAGGACTTCTGCAATTCCTCCTCTTAAAGCCATGCCTGCGTCTCAGCCCTGATTTTTCTTACTAATGGGATGAACTCAGCCATAAGTAGAGCTATCAGCAGCACTGGGAATTAAATTGGTAAATGACATTCTCTCTGACCTTTCAGCTGATCTTTATATTACTTAATTTCACGCAAGGTACTTACAGAATCATCAAAAAATGTCCCTGGTTTTTACCATTACAGTATAGATTTTACTCATGTGTGTGGAAATCTTGATTTTCACAAACCCAGTTGAAAATATTTCTTGTCTCTTTATTCAGATTTAAGAAGACTTCTTTCCTTTCCTCTCAGCAGGAAAGGCTTCCTCTCTTTGCTCATTATTGTATTCATTTATTCCTGATTTCTGTTAGGTATTCTTTAGAAGAATCTTCATTTAGACAAAAGGAGCCTTATTCTGGTTTCAGCTCTTCTGTCTTATGCCTACTGGGCCAGAATTAACATGTGTAACACATCAGAAGTTCTAGCGAGCTCTCTCTAGTCACACTTATTTAAGCTTCATTTTCTTTGTCCTTTCTGTGTTTCCCAAATACTTGATGAGACTAAATGCTACTGGAACAGAAGAAATAGGTACTGAGAAAACTGAAGGAAGTGTGTGGGGAGAAATTGGGATTGTGGGACCATTTGTTTCTGTCTCCTCTTGGTAAAGTGCAAAATGACTTTTTCTGTGTTGTTGTCACTGCAAACCTTTCCACTGCTCACCCTTCTTGAACATCACCATCTCTTCTTCATGTTGGCTCTTTTGGCTTTCCTTTAAATAAAGTACATTTCAGTGCTGTAGTTTTATCCTGTACTTCATTACTTAAATCCACAACTACCAGTTTAAGGAAACTCTTTCCAGTGACGTAGTAGCAATACGTTTTATTGGCATAGAAGAAAGAAGATATAAACTGTTCTGATGTTAATAGGAAGCATGCTTAATTTGATACTGAAATCATTCTGTAATTTGTTCAGCAGTTCAAAAGGAAAAATAATTTCCATATCAGAGGTCATTCAAATTAAATGAGGAGACTCAGATTTACTACAGCCAGCCCCTGCCATCCTTATGCGCATGAGTAATATCCATGAATTCAGCATGACTATCTAGACAATTAACTTGCAAGCTTAATTTGTTAATGTGACCTGGTGCATACCAAACAGAAATCTGGCCTAAGCCAGAGAATAACATTTGAGAGGAATTCCAAAAGTAATGCCTCCTGTTTATTATGTTGGCCCATGACACTGGAGACAGATGTTGGTGATACGGCAGCAGAAGCTCAACATTCCCACTAACTATTCCATTACCTTTCGATGCCATGCAACAGATGGCGGCAGAGGGGCAGACTGGTAGAGTGACATCTGACATGGAAGTGCATATAAAGCAAAGGTGTGGAACTGAATTCCTCTATGTGGAAAAAACGGCACCCATTGACATTCATAGGTCTTGCTGAATGTTGATGGAGACCAAACGGTGGCTGTGAGCACAGTGAGGTGCTGGGTGGTGCATTTCAGCAGTGGTGACAGTGACAGTGCATTGCCTCTGCTGGTGCAGATTTTTACAAGCATGACATGCAAGCTCTTGTTCATCGCCGGTGAAAATGCACAGCTACTGAAAGTGACTACAATGAAAAGAATAGTGTTTAGTAGCAGAGAATTTTCTCTAACAAACAGTGTCATTGTGTTCTTTGTAGCTGTTGTGGTTTCTATGGAAATAAATAGGAGGCATTACTTTTGGAGCAGCCTACACTGACTTCTGCCCCTCGTGAAGTGCATAGCAGGAAATGGGTTCCTGCAGGGATTTGGGTCTTTGAAGAATGAAAATAGATCTTTAGTGTAAGTCATCCATAAAGCACCAGCCATTCAGAAGAGAAAGATTTACCTATGCACCTTAAGAGGCTCTTTATGCCTGAGAGAAAGCAAGCAAAAAGGGGGTTCTCCCTCCTTCTCCGGGGTCTATCAGGGCTTGAGATTGCTGTCTGAACTGTCAGAAAAGTCTGAATCATGGAGGTCCATTTCACAGCTTTGAACTATTCAGGTAGCAAGACATCATGGAGCTCAATAATGGTGTAAAAGTGCAAAAAAGACTGCACAACCTACTCAACATCCTCAGAGAAGGAAAGAAAATAGTGTTTACTTGCACATATTTTACTGTCACCTAACACCAGTGTGCATCTAAGAGCTATCAAATTCAAATCCCATGCATATCTAAGAAAAGTGCTTCAGACTTTGGTAAAAACTTAAAAAACTTTAAAAAAAGAAAAGAAAAGAAAAAAAAGTAGCACATTAGCTAAATCCAATTCAAAGTATTTTCTCTCTCTCTCTCTCTCTCTCTTTTTTTTTTTTTAATATAATTTTCCTGAATACCATTTCCAGCATAGGAAGAAATTCTTTACTGTCAGGCTGATGAGGCACTGGGACAGGTTGTCCAGTGAGGTTGTGAATGTCCCCTCCCTGGAGGCATTCAAGGCCAGGCTGGATGGGGCTGTGAGCAGCCTGGTCTAGAGGGAGGTGTCCCTGATTATAGCTGGGGGGTTGGAACGAGATGATCTTAAAGGTCACTTCCAACCCAAACCATTCTATGATCCTATGATTTTATAGTGCTGAGTCTACGTGGCAATATTTTTTTTTAGTTTGTAAAGGAAGGATTGTTCTTTTCATGTCTACTCTAGTCTAGTATTCTGAAAAGAAGCTTCAGATTTTTTACTTTTGGACATGTTCACACAAAGTTTTGGCCAAAACGAAGATTTCTCAAGAATACTGAACTTCTGAAAACAAAGGGGCTGTAACTGACATTTTTGCTATTCTCAGTGCAATTTCATTTGTAAAAAGAGCTGCAAGAAAAACAGATCTGCCCTTTTTCCTTCCATTTTCAGTCTAAGACATTCTGTGTGCTGTGTTCTGGACCATTAGTGTTTACACCAAGTTTCATCCTCTGCGGTAAAGAATACTGACCTCCTCCTAACTTTAATCTACCATTGGCTTCCTGTTGTGTGTGATGTTACAGCATTTGCACCATAATTCAAATGAAAGTCTTCTGTGATTGCACGAGTGATACTGTCAGATTAACAGCATTTTCATTGCTACATTTACTTTAAATGGTTTTTTGCAAAATCAGCATATGGGGGAAAAAAAAGCTCTCTATGATTATATCAGTAAGGTAAAAAAACCTCTGATTTCTGTTCTCTGATGGGGCTGCTGTAGTCAGTTACTATTCTGTTAGAACTGGGTGTTGTTTTCTTTGAATGTCTTTCTCTTCCAACACTGTGAGCTCACAGCCCATGCACTGACTTTATATAAATGAATATTATTTCATGGACTGCATCCAGCACTGATGCATGTAGTGGTGAAAGTCTATAGTTTCACATATTGCTTTAAACTGATTTGCTTTAAACTGAGTTGCTGTCAAAAGAGTCAGTCCCATCTTTCTCTCAGCCTTGTCCTTACCATAAGACCTTCCATCTCCACTCATGTCAGCAGTAGCTCTCAGGGATTGTACATTGAGCCAGTCAGGAAGCAAATCTGTCTGAAAAAAGGGCTCTTCTGTTCTTTGTCTTCCGGTTAATTTTCAGCTGGATCAGCTGATCTGTTACTGTCACAAAGGAAGTGGTGAAATCATGCAGCAATGGAGAAAGGGGAAAAAGGGTAGCCTACACTTAGATTGGCATAAGTCCAACTATGAAACCACAGCCCAAGCTACATGTAGGAGTAAATTTTCCTAATTACGCAAATTCAGCCCCATGAGTATAAATTACATGAAATTACATGCACTGCAACAACTACCAAGATAGTTTTATTGTTAATACAAGATGTGCAGGGAGACTGCAAATGCGAAGTTATGTGTTATGACAAAGCAATCTATTTTGTGCTAATCTGATATCTAACCCTCAGAGAAATGTCTTTGGTTTATCAAATGCAGACCTCCTTTACTCTTAATATTTAGTGGTGAAGGGTTCACATGTCATTTCACAGATGCATATTAGATTACTGAAGACAATCCATATTAAAGAAAATAACTAAAATTGCAGATGGAGAAAATAAAAAGCAGAAATTACAGATCAGCTTAAATGCACTTGAAGCACGGAATATCAAAGCAATAGCTGATGAAGCACTGCACTGTATCAGGTCTTCTTACTTTCACTTATACCAGCATCAGAAGTAGGCCCTGATGTATTCAATCATTTAAGCATGATCTGAATCTAAACACATGAATTTGCTCTCATTTGTTCTCAGCAAACACCTTAAGCATCTGTTGCAGTTGAAAGCCAGTGGACAACAAATTGCTGAGCTATCGCCAGTCTCTAGCAACCAAAATCAGGATCTGCATCTTCAGGGCTACTGAGACACATGGGAAAAAGCAGAGAACAGAATGAAGTAATTGAATAAATGGATGGATGCCTGATGCATAGCATGTATTTAATTTATCTAATAGAATTATTTTTATTTGATCTTCAAATTTCTGTCCCATGAGGGAGACTGGTTTTGTTGTTTTTTGTTTGGTTTTCTACCCTTAGCTATGAAACTCATGCAAGTTTAGAAGTGGCTGTATAATTCCAGTGTGCACCTGTTCATTTTTTAATGTACACATTGGTTGTACAGACAAAAAAGGTGGGTGGCTGTTCCTGCAGGAAATCGACAAGGCAGAAATGCAGTTAGGAAGGAAGAATTCATAAACAAATAGCTCAGGGCAAATACTTGTAATACAATCTGCAAAACTTCCAGTAGCCTCTTAGCACTGCTCAAAACAACAAATTTCATAATAGTAATAATTTTTCAGGGAAAAAAAGTAATTGCAAACTCATATATGTTTTCATATGTGAAAAAATCATTTGGAACAATCCCAATTTAATTCACCATTTCATCAAAATCTGACAAGCTTCTAATTTGCAAGTACAAAAATGTTACGTATCATATAACATTGCAGAAGTCAGGAATCATAAAAATGCTTTTTGCATATTACTTAAAAACTAAACTGCTTAAAAATATCCCAAGTTGCACAAGATCTTTTGATTAATTAAACCAAAAACCTCAGTTCAAGAGCCCAATAAGAACCCTCAATCAAATAATCAAAATTTTTGTCAGGAAAGAACATCATGAAAATCTAATTATGTACTTTTTAGTGATTAGTTTTAAGTAGGTAGATATGACTGAGTAATAGAAAAAGAGAAAATATGGTAAAGGAGGTGAATGAGACTGTGAAATACTGACAAAACCAACCCCTTTGCAGAATATCTTCAGAAATTTGATGTCTTGACTTGATTATAGAATGTTTGAAATAAAGTTTGCTTCTTCCTCAGATAAGCATTTATTATGGTGTAAACAAGTCATTTTCTTTGTGATGTCTCTATGTTAAATATAGGAGTAATAGAAAAATCTTCTGTTTAGCTTCTATGATATAGTTTAAATATATCCTTCCTCCTTCTCAAATACTGGATCTTTTTCATCACGCAGCTCTGCTAACCTTTGTTTTTAGTTATGAAACAAGTAGGTACATGAGGACTCCAAGGAGCAAAGCAGGTTTCAGGCACTGCTATCTCATTGCACGCTAAGACAGTCTGAACAACAGCATGGTTAAAATGTTAATAGCTGACTGGAAACTTGTGTGACATTGTGGGGCCCCTTTAAGTGTGTTCTGTAAGTCAAAGACAGGAACTGTGAACTCCTGAATTCTGTTTTTGCACATGTTGACACAGCGTTCTTGGGCAAGCCACTTCAGCTGTCTATATCTCAGATACCCCATTTTCAAATGGACATAATAATACTTATCTTCTTCTGCCACACACTATGCCTCTAATTAAGTGCTTTCAAAGTTTGACTGAATGTGTGTACAATATTATCCTTTAATCAAAGAGAATTCCACCCAGCCCTGCCTAGCAAAGCCCTGCCTTTGTTCCCCATGCTCAATCTAAGCCTCTCTATATTTGTCTTATGGCATTCTGTAGTTAAGTTACCTGAGCATTTTTCTTCTAAAATTATTTTTATGCTGACGGTAAAAAGAAAGGAAATGCAAATGTTCACTAGCAGTATAGATTCCTGCAGAGTGAGAACCTGGGAAATTATTTCTTCAAAGCTCATCACAAACAACCTCTATATATTTTGTCATAAGATAAATCATTTGTAGAAATCTAAGGGATTAATTATCAGCTAGAATAAATCAGCAGTGGCTTTAGTGAAATCACTAAGCTACAATGAATTATATAGGAGTAGGTGAAAGGTGATTCATGTCCACTATACACAGACCAGAATCTGATTTCAATTACTCTAGTGGAAATCTCCATTCACCATGTTATTTTGAGTGAAGTTTCCAGAATTACTCTGCATATCTACAGATACAGTGACAGGTTTTAAATTAGCTGCTGCCATTCAATAAACTGTGTTCGGAGTCAGAGCTTATTCTCTGCTCAGCAGCAGCCCTAAAAGCAAGCAGCATTTTAGATCCTATATGGAAACAATAGACAGAACATCATGGTACCACTGAACAAATCCCTGTCACACATCCATCTCTAATGCATCGCAGAAATCCATTACTACCATCTCTAAGATGATGTAGTTGAACTACTGTAAATAGAGAGGAGAGCAGGAAGGGTGATCAGCCATAGGGAATGGCTTCAATATGAGGACAGACTGGCAGATTTGGATATTTTAACTTGATGTAGAGACCATTGAAAGGGAACATATGACAGGTCTGTAAAATCTTAAATAGAGAGCAAAAGGAGCATGAACAGTGATTAAGCTCTGCTTCTCACAGTCCTAAAGTTAAGGTGCACCCAAGTAAACTGTCAGGTCTGAATTGAAAGAGATTTTTTTAATTCATTCATTTATTTTCATCCAGCTCATTGTGAAATGTGGAACTGACTGCAAAAGAATCCAGGGCTTTAGATGTGTGAGAGTGGCTTTAGGAGAATTTGTTGGGCAGCAGGGGTCACTGGGACTATAGAAGCAATGGTCAAGATACAGCTTCTAGGCTCAAGAAATCCAGGTAGGTCATATACAGGGAGATGAACACCAAAATTATTTTGGAGAATCACATTTCTACTGACCAATGTATACCAACACTTCCACACTGCTCAGCGAAACCGAGCTGGAGTTTATTCAGCACCACACACATACACAAAAATAAATAAAATCACAAACTTCATATGAATCACATACACAATGTGTACACAGATAAAGGGTTCACACAGAATGTGTAATTCACTGAATATCTCTCTGAGACATCAAGACACTTTGAAACTAAGCATGAGTGGCCATTTTTTAATAAGCCAAAAATGGGGTTATGATTCAAAATATCCTAAAATTAGCAGAAATAGCACCTGTTAAGCAAATTTCAGAACGTATGCTTTGGTGAACAGATACTCCTTTCAGAATGGAATAAGAAGAAAGGAGAAAAATATCCTCACAAAAACAGTGAGGAAGAGGTAGGTAGGTCCACTATGAGATCGTTCTTGCTAAGGCTAAAAGGTGTAATCTCAGTTTAATTAATAAACCCTGCAATCACACTGAATTTAAGTCTTATGCTACAGAGGCCTTCCTAGAGCCTTCAGCAGGGCCTTCACAGTGCCAGTAATGTTTTCTCATACAAGAGGGAAAACAGCCAGTATGGAGTCAAACACAGCTGATTATTGTGTTTTTTTGGTATTGTGATTACACAGAGACCTTAACACCTTGGTGACACTGTGGTAGACAGTGTATAAATATAACAGCTCCAAACAATTTACAAGCACATGTAAATTAATTACATCTTCATGAAAGATGGTGAGTTTCATGGTAATTGATATGTCACTCTTCTGATAATTGACTCCCTGACTGTTTTACAAAGTAGCAGCATTTTTGTTTGGTTTTGAAGTGCTCACTCAAGAAAAACATTGGCAGCAGATTTTCTCTTCAAGATTGAACAGCAGTCATAAACTACTTCTTTTTTAAATATATTAAAAAAAAAAAAAAAAAAAGAAGGAAGAAGAAGAAGGAAAAAAGAAAGTAAGCTATAAGGAACAAATTCAGCTGAAGCCTTATACAATACAATAATACAATATCTCTAAAAATAAAACAGCTTTCTGTTTAATTGCAGATCTTTGTCTTAAAAATGAAAAGCTATGCCAGCAAATAAGAAAACAGCCAGTTTGAAGTAGAGACTTGCTATATGTCTGAGATAATTTGGAAGGAAATAAATTCATCAGTAGTCAACAGAAAACAAAATAAAACAAACAAACAAAAAAACAGGTTGGAACTAAAAAACAAACAAACAAACAAACAAAATGCACTTTACAGTACCAAAATGATTTTTCTATAGCTAAAAAAAACCTATTTCAAAAAAGAGTAAAAAACTCTAATTTTAATGAAAACTTTTAACATTTTACTCTTTCCAGTCACAAGTATTATCCTGTTAAAAAAGCCTAACATAGTAATGTTTCAGCACAGAAATGCTGACAGTAAAGCTATAAAATGTGTATGTAGATCACACAGAATATAAACAAAAAGACACATTACACAGTAGTCCAAGCACTGTTCAGATAGCATCCCACTGATTCTATGGTTGTGTTCTGCCTCAGAATTTGCTGAAGAAATGAAGTGATAATGAGACTTTTGAAGCAAGCACGGGAGTCACAGTTAAATCATTAACTTTCAAGTTATCAGCTTTCTCCTTCAGCCACAGGGTGGGGGCGCAGCTTTGGTGGTGCTGATTTTTCCCTAACAGAATATTGTTATTTAACCTGCTAGGATCTTTTAGCTGATAGTCTTGTCACTTGTTCCAGGCAGAAAAATCATTTGGTTTTAAAAAATAAAGCAACAGGAGACACACTAACTGAAAAAATGACAAAACTATAGAGAAGAGAATAAAAGGTTAAATGTAACAAACTTGAAGAAAAAATAGTGAATTTAGTTTAATCTGACCTGTTCTGTTTTGCTTCTCTGTCCTTGTCTCGGGCCTGTGCTGAGGTGCTCTTCCACATCCTATGGTGATCATACAGCTCATTTCTGTGCAAAACCCAGAATTATCTCCCGCTGTTACCCATGTTTTTCCCTCCGACTTCCTACAGTTAAGTATACAAGAGCTTTCCAATACTTTTTGTCCTGTTTTGAGCAATCGTGTTTCTGACTGACTTAGAGTGAAGGCAACATTTCTCACTGATAATGTTGAAGAAATAAAGTGGTATTACAACATATCACGAGAGTCATGTTTATGACGGTGCACACTGCCCACCTTGACCTGAAGCTACATCAAAAGGAGATCTGGCAAGCTGATAAATCATTATTACTTGATACAGACAGCGTCCACATCTAGGACTGAAAATATCTGATATTCTCTATGAAGCAGACGTGAAGCCTGCTGCGACTATACCTTAGTTGCAGAGCTGGGTTTTCATTTCATGCAATATGATATTCATGAAGATTAAATCAGTATTCAGGATGACAATTGTGTATGTTGGACTCCATCATTTTCTCTTAAATAGAAAACTTAATGCTTTGAAGACAGAGATTAGTCGTGACAGAAAAATGTCGCTGTCAAGTTAAAATGTCCTTAAAATACCCAAAGGGGTATTTTGTTTTAGCCTGAGGAAAATTATGATTTATTACATTATTTGTTTTTGTGTTTAAGGTAACAGAAAATTGTCTCTATCTTTACACCACTTAAAGGTTTACGTCATTATCTTTCTAAAAATTTTCAGCTGAAACGTTTATTCTACTTAATTCAAAAGCCTGGCAGCTTTTCACTGCATAATGTGGTGAAGTCATCTGAGAGAATCTCCATCGATTTGAATCAAGGCAGGTTTCTGAGAGTCAGCAGGAAGAACACTGTCTTAGAGGACTCTCTCTACCATCATACGCAATTTATCCAGCTCAGCTCTGCTTTTGTGCCTTTGTGCCTTGTGCTAACTTTGCATAAGTAGTTACAACAAACTTAAACGTAATATTTATGATTTCCAGCAACACTTAAATTTCCCGTATTCTGCATTGGCATGGAAGTAAGCGATTTCTTATTTCTGCATGTCTGTGTGCATTTAGATTTGCATATTCATGTATGCATCTCTATGTTCTGGAGTGATGTGTGTGTGCATCAGCCCCTCAGTCCACCAGAGGGGAGGGAAATACATGGATTTGGGCATATTTCTCTGTATGTGCAAGTGTCTGTGGTGTGAATCCTGTGATTTCACAGCTTCTGATGAATGTCTGTGTATGTCTCTACTTTCAGAGATCCGTGCATTTGTGAACATTTCTGTGTGCACACTTGAGTCTGTGTGTGAGTGTACCTGTTCTGGTGCGTCTGCTCACACCAGGTCACAACCCATGAGGGGTCTGTGTGTATTTGGTGTGGGAGCGCACCGTGTGTGCAAGAGTGGTGTGTGCTTTGGGTGTGCTGTTACTGTGGCATGGTGTGCCTGCGTTCAGTGTCTGTGTGTGAATAGTGTGGGGGCTGATGTAAATGTGTGATGCAGCTGTTGTTTGAGTATACATAAGATAAGAAGGGTCTGAAGCACAAGTGATTATGAGGAGTGGCTGAGGGAGCCAGGATGTTTCAGTACGGAGAAGAGGAGGTTCAGAGGAGGCCTCATCGCTGTCTGCAGTGCCCAGAAAGGAGATTGGAGCGGGGTGGGGGTCGATCTCTGCTCTCAGATAAGTGATAGGAAGAGAGGTGATGGCATCAAGTTGCACCAGGGAAGGTTTAGGTTCAAATCAGGAAAAAATTTCTTCGCAGGAATAGTGATGCAGTGGCACAGACTGTGCAGAGAGGTGGTGGAGTCACTGTCCCCAGAGGTGTTGAAGAACTGCGGAGATGTGGCACTGAGGGCCGTTGTTAGCGGGCACGGTGAGGGGTGTTGGGGTTGGACTCGGGGCGTTAGTGCTCTCTTCCACCCTTAATGATTCTGTGATCCTAAGCGTGGAGGAACAGAAGTGCGTGGAGCGATGGGTTTGCGCGTGTGTGGGCTGTGCGTGAGCGGTGCGCGGGCCGAGCGGCGGTGCAGCGCAGGACGGCTGTGAGGCCGCGTTCCCGCCTCGCGGTGCCCGCGAATCCATCCCGCCCGCCGACCGACCCCCACTCGCGCTTTCCCCTCACCGCCCCCCGCCGCCGGCCGGGCCGGGCCTCCAGAGGGGAGGGCTGCGCTGCCTTCGCCCGCCCCGTCCCGCCCTCCTCGCCCGCCTCTCTCCCCCCTTCACTCCCCCCTCCGCCGGGACTTCCCTTCTTCTCCTCATTCAGCGCCGTGCCGCTACCTCGGCATGTCCCGCGGCCGGGCTCCGTTCGGCGAGCGGCCCCAGTAGCGCCTCCGGCCGCGGGCGGGGCAGGACCGAGGGCCCGGCGGGGGGGTGCCGTTACTCGGGCACGGCGCGGTCATGGGGGGCTCCTGAGGCGGCCGAGGAGAGCAGCGGGAAAACGGAACGCCAGCATGGAGGCTCCGCCGCCTCCACCGCCGCCCGGCGCCCCCAGCGCCTCGGAGCCCGCGGGCTGCCCCAAGGACGCGGACCGCCAGCTGCGCCTCCGCCTGTGCGTCCTCAACGAGATCCTCAGCACCGAGCGGGACTACGTGGGGACCCTCCACTTCCTGCAGTCGGTGAGCGGCGGTGCGGGCGGGGGGAGCCCCTCGGGGGCACGGCGGGAGCGGGGCGGGCGGCGCGGCCTCTCCGCGGGCGGCTCCGGAGAGCAACTTGTGGGAAGCGGCCGGGCCGAGCCGAGCCGAGGTGGGAATCTCTGGTGCTGAGAGGCGGAGGGCGGGGGATGCCCGCGCTGACAGGGAGCGATCCGGGGATGCGTCGTCTTTAACGGAACGCCGCGTCCCTTTTGTTGTTGTTGCGAAGTTGCGCTACTCTTTGTTAAAAGCTCTGCCCCCGTTGCCTGTGATTTGTAAGTAAACGTGAGATATGTGTTGCTTTAATGGTAAACGTAAACACGGGATCGGGCAGGGTGTGTCTGTGCATGTGGAGGCAATTACACCGCCCTCCGAACGGGCTGGTTCAGAAGTAAAGCTCCATCTGGATGTTTTCTTCTTCCTATATAGATGCGAAATTCATCAGCGTACCATCGCAGTCCTGCAGATAACTTTGAGAGCCCGCAGTAAAAGTTGCCAGATAACAGATATGCCGTAAAAAGAAAAGAATGAACGATTTGATCGCTCAGAGATCGGCAATGAAAGCAAGGGAAGTCTGTGCAGAGATTTCCAAAAGATTGGTCAGGGCAGAAATTCGTTGTGGTGTTTTGCTAGATAAGTGCTAAAACCTGATTCCATCTAACGGGCTTCAACCCCGGGCTCTTTCTGAGTCGTCTTTCTGGCCACGTTTGTGTTTGTTTGTTGTTTAAAACCTATTTGTCTTCAGTGTTTTTCAGAATCACCCAAGTGGCAAACTGTCTAGCATAAAAGACAGATGGAAAGGAAGTGGTTGCTTTAAGAACAGTCTCTACTTAAATCCTCCTTTTCTCTCTCAAGTAGTCGAACACAAAGTCTGTAATTTCAGAAAGCTTCCAATTAAAGTGTCAGTTGGCTTCATGTAAAATGAGGATTCTGTCTCGCTCTAAGGAGACTCTAAAAAAAGCTGCGAGTTGCAAAATGCCCCGTACTATAGACAAAACAAAATAATAATAATAATAACAAAAACTCAGAAAACTCCTCTGTCCTAAGTACTGAATTTGAGATTTTGTCAACTACAGGCTGGAATGCAGACACAAGCCACGTGTGTTTTCAGCTTCAGTTCCAACAGCTATAAGCAGTCACAGTATTCATAAATGGGATTTACATTGATTAAAAAAAAAAAAAAAGGAAGAAAACAAATCCCTAAATAAAAATGTATTTGTATTTATCAACGTGCCAGTTTTCGTGAGAGCAATAGTGGGTAATGCACCTTAGGTGGTGGCAGGAGATCTGTGATCTCAGGATGGTGTGCGTGCAGCAGAAACCCTCCCCACCCCATGGGTTGGCTGCAGTATTATCACCAGGGGTTGATTCTGATAGCGTTGCTTTACTCCCCCATGGAGTTTCTGTTTCACTATTTATGTTTGAGTAAAGCACTGAGGGATGGGTTCTTTCCTATCTCTAGGCCTTGGTTTGGAGAAGGATTCACAGACAGGGTTAACTATAAGTGTGTGTTGAAAGTTCCTGTGCTCTCCTAAATAACAAGAAGTTTCTTAAATCATTGACCTAGTTCTTGTAGGCTGAAACTCTATACAGCTGCATTCAGACAACTGAAAGGTATTGACACCATGGAAAAGAGAATGAAGACCCATTGCGATTTGTAGAGATAAAAGGAGCAGTAGTGGGAAGAAATTTTCAAAGATAGAATTTGGAGTGAGAAATAATTCATGCATAGATGTGGTGAAAGGCCTTAACTTAGCACTTTCTGACAGGGTACCACCAAGTGCTCTGCCCTGCCTCCCACAGCAGGCAGAGGACAAGGTATGCAATGCATGGTGCCGTCTACATGGTCACTGGAGTTACAGGCAGTTATAGGGCTAAAGTTTTGCCATATGACACTAGCAAAAGAAATACTGTAGTTCTGGGATTCTGTATTCTCAAATCTACGTGTGCCTCACAAAATAAATTCACTTTACTCCCATAAGTTGTTTTTCTCTTTTTGCCTGAGTGCTCTGATGTTACTGCATAGGAACTGCAGCTCCTGCCCATGGATCCCTTTCTTACCATTTCATGTTCTGTGTGAGTAGCACTTATCCAATGCAAAATAAATGTAAACTATTCCACTTTCTGGGGTATGATACCTAGTTAATGCTTCAATATGGTTATGTGATATTAGTCTTTTTTTTTTTTTTTAATAGTATGAATTGTACTGAAATTGATTATTTTTCCAAATGTTGTGGGAGCAATTTTTTGGCAGCAGTGGAGAAAAGACTGCAGTTCCTCCATGTGGACAGCTGCAGTTCCCAGACCTTATGGAAAGTAGTTCCTGTTGAACACAAGATAAAACATGAGGGCTACAGGTTCCTTTGCTTGAGAAAACTTGATCACTTTGATAAATAGCAGAAGGCTGAATCTCACATCTTTCAATCGTTGGAATGAGTTTTCTTTAAGTAGGACGGGACAGTTGTGCTTTAGAAAATGGTTAGGTGAGGGAGTTTGTGCTCCTTGTTAAATATTTGCTATTGAAGCTTCAATTCTCATTAAGTATTCTCAATAAACAATGTTTTAAAAAGCAAACAACTACATTCTATGGGTTTATTCACAGTGCTGAGCTTGCTTGCTAACAGAAGCTTCCATGTGTTCCCTAGTAATGTAAAAGAATCTCCTAAGTATCTGATGCATTTGCAAATAAATCAAAACAACTAAGAGTATTTTTGTCCTTTTTACAAGACCACGTTAAAAGAAAGGTTTCCTTTTTCTTTCTGCATGCTTACAAGTCTTTCTTCCCTACGCTACAAAGGAGGGAGGTTCCCTGTGAACACAGGGACTCAAACTTTTATTTGCTTTCCATAAAAGATTATGGTCTTTATTTTTGCTTCCACAGATTTATCATGTGGAAATTGTGAAAGTTAGAGAACATGAGGTGCCCTTTTCTCACTATAAAAACAGTGTTAGATACTGTGAAAAACATTTTGCTGTTGGTTTTTGTACTTAGAAGTAAAAAGATTAGTAAAACTAGTCCAGATGTTTACCTTTTTAAATAAAAACAATAATTTCTAGAATCTATTACCCCATACTTCTAGAAATTATCACGAGGAATTGTATCTGGAACATTAACTTACATGTCTCTCATAGCTACAGCTAAATGAGGTTATTCAGTGCATTAGGTTTAATGCACCCAGCTCCTTTTCAATCTGCACATTGCTTGTAAAACTTTTTCACTGACTTTTGGACACAAGAAGGCAGTCCTGGTCAGTTTTGTTCCTGTTCAGTTTCTGTTACTCCTATGAGAAGTCGTTTTACAATATTATGTTTTGGAACTGTAGAGAAAATGAAATGCAGTAGCTTTTTGCTGTGTTTTGTTCCAGATGTTGCAAGTTGAGGTGATCAGTTCCAAGGGATATAGCTATTTTTTAAACAGAATCTTGGTTTTGTATTAGAAAGTAGTATGGTACAGGTATGATACCCATGTGGATCATGTGATTTTCATAGTTCCATTTTTTGTAGTCTAAGCCTCAAGATGAGGCACTGTCATACTGAGAAAGGGCAAACCGTTTTCTTCCAGCCCATGGCTTGTGATCTGAAGTTGTTATAAATATGCACATGCTTCATGTCCTGTCTTATCTGCCATTTTGTTAGGCAGGTATGCTGCAGAAGAAATGCTGTGCAAGTCATGGTATTAATAGATAATACTGTAGATATGCTGGTATGTTGCTAACTTAATTTAAAACATCCATATAAAAGCCCATCACACAGAGGTTTTTTAAAGCAGCAAGAAGAACTACAGGGAATGGACGAAAACATCCTGCTGCCAACGTCATTAGAGGACTACTGATCGAATGAGAAACAAAGGAGAAAATTGTCTGAAGCTAAAGGAACTTGACTAAAAGTTCCTGATGGAGTAAGATAAACTTCAAAGAGATAAAGGCAAATAGTTCTGTTGTAAGTCTCTGAGATCACAAACCATAAGGATTTCAGATCTCCAGACTTCAAGATTCAATTAATCCTTTGCCTCCTTGCAGCCTCTTTGAACTCACTGCAATTCATGCAGATATGTTTACATCCTGCATATCATCTTGTAAATATTCCTTTTTTTTGTGGCAAAACTAAAGCAGGTGATGATTTTGTTTGAGTGACCAGTCTGATAGATGTTAAAGTGTTGGTTGGTGACGTTATTTTGCTAGCTGAGGTGCTATGTTGGCACACTGTGGCCTTTAAGCTTACCTGTTGTCTAGGAATCTGTTCTTCCCCATGTTATACAAAGAAAGGTGCTGCAAAATTCCTTGAGGGGGGAAAAAAAAAAAGGTTTTGGTTGGTTTGAAATGCTGTATAGTCATTCCACAGAACCGTGGTCAAATCTCTGATACTGGCATTGCAATGATTAGAGACCATTTTTCAAGTGGGGAGATGCTTCACACACACCGTCCACCGTTTAAAGACAGATTGGATGGTGGGTACACAACAGTTACATGTCAGTCTTGAAAGATTTGGCAGAGCAGTTTGTAGCTGTAATCATATTAATTGCATGTGAAAGCATAGTAACTGTAATTATCTAACACGCTAGCTTGCAGTGTATTTTGTTGCATGCACTTTGTCTTTTTTTCTTTCTGCATCCCTTAATTTCATTGTATTCTTGGTTCTAACCCACACATGCAGCTCCCACTGCTTCATCAGGTAATTGCAAGTGTATGAAACCAAAATGTGCTCTGCCCCGTATACAAATATGGCTCTTCCATCTCTGAAGACAAACCACCAACTTCTAAATTCTAATATCAGAACAACTGAATGAACTTTGTGATTCAGCAATGCTGTGTTTGATGGAGACATGAAAACAGTCTGAAAGTTGAGCAGTCCTTATCGGATATCAAGTTGGATAACTAATTGTACCAGGATTATTTTTAGTTTTGAATATTTTTTGCATTCATTTTTATATGAAGATTGGAAGTCTTCTTCCATCTTATCTATTGTGTAAATGTTTTGTTAGGACACGTGCCATCAGATAAATTAACCCACATCCTACAGACTCAAAATATTTGTTATGCTCCCTTTTTTTGCTTGCTCTGTAGTTGTAATTGATCTAGTATCTCTGGATTTTGCACTCCACCCATCTTGAAATATGATAAGCATCACTTTTTTTTTTTTCTTCATATTTCACGATCTTGTTTGCATCTGAGATTAGGCTGCTGATGCTCGGAGCAGCGAAGACCATCCGCCTCATCTGTGAGGCGTGACTTCCTGTTCTGCCCCTGCTCTCTGCCTGTTTTACCCTCAAGAGACACAGATACGCTCTGGCTCTAGAAAGGTGAACAGTGTGACTGGGTGATGTTCTTCCTCTGCTATGAGACAGCGAAAAGAGCAGCTGGGGAGAAGGAGTTGTTTGAAAGATCTTAATTAACTTTGCTGTTCGGTTGTTTTAATTACTCAGATATGCTCATCTATCGCCAACTGTTCTGGTTGCCTATGATCGAGATTTTTCTGCTGTTAGGTCTTAACAACAGGAGATGTTTTTCTTTAAGGCCCAGTTCCTGACTCTTGCAAATTGAGGAAGATGACAGCTTTAATTTTAAAGTGCAAGTTTGTATCCCTTGCGGTTGTAGAGTGTGAAGAACATCAGCAAACTATAAATGCTCATTAGTTATTAGGTATTCATATTATGACTCAAATTGGGCTGGTAACTTTTAGTAGAAGTTTTCTTTTTCAGGTTGTGTTATGCAAAATCAGCTACTAAGGGCTGAAATGCGAGCAGATGAAAAAGTTCTTTTGCTCTGGGTACAAAGAGAATGTGAAGAAAACAGTCTATAGAAAGTGAAACAGAAGTGAAAAGCAGAATAGCAAAACAAAGCAAAGAAAGCTCTGAAAATATTTATTCGTCCTTAGGCTCAGAGAGAAGAAAGTCTCAGCTGGTGAAGCTTCAGGGATATCAGTGGCGTTGTCAGTTTTTTGTAGCAGTGGATGTTGCTCATAATATTCTGCTCTAAATTAAGAGTTTTATTATGGAGGGAAGGAGTATATAACGAAGCACTGCACTTTTCCCTTTACTCTAGCGAAGAAGCTCTTTTTTTCTGTGCATTTTGCAAGTTTCCCTTACATCCTATGGCAGTCATCTTTCATGCCATTAGTATTCGTATTTCTACATGTATTGGAGATAGGGATCTTTATAGCTTTTGCTTTTCTGAAATGCCAGCGAATGAGAAGCTCTTCTCATTCCCCCATGTCTTTTTCAGTGAAACTTTACAAACCAAAGGTGTTAGGTGTGCAGAAGATTTGTGTATATGAAAGATGTTATTTTCACACTTTTATGGAATATCAACAATGAGAAAATACCTATAAATCCCCTGTGTAGTCTGACCACTTTGCTGGCACGCAGGTGAGAACTGGACCTTTCTCTTTGTTTCCTTTAGCTCACTGGAGCTTGGTGTTCATCTGACCCCTGTTATCCTTTATCTCTCTACTCTGGTCCTGTTACATCCTTCAGAATGCAGTGTTTGACCTGACTACATCTTTCTCTCCTCTCAACTGCAGAGATGCTATCAATCAGCCCTTCTGCCATTTGTCCCTCCCTCTGACATTGGGGTGCCAGTTGTTGTCTGAACATGTGCCGTGATCTCTGGGGGAAGGGAGAGAGTGGCTGCCCTGTGCTTTCAGAACTCACTTATAAAAGCAGTCTGGGAGCTGAATAAGTGTATGGGAAGGACAGAGATGCTGGGCTTCAGTTGAAAAGAGCACATGGATCAAAAAGTGAATCAAGAATCACAGACAGCCAAAAGGATTTGAGTAAATTGGTCTACATGTAGCTGAACACATGGCTGACTTTCACAGTTTTTGGCTGATTTTAGCAGGAGGCAGACAGATACCCATTAATGGAGCTCGTTCATCCCTAAGCATAGGGGATGGCTTATCCTGATTCTTAGGTATCCTCACTATTAGAAATATTTTCCTAATGCCTACTGTAATATCTCATCCTTGTGTTTTTTTTTTCAGTGAGCACAGAAGTGGTCTCTTTCTCTTTTTATCAATCTCTCAAGTATTTCACAGCTATTATCACATTTGTTTCAGTCTAGATTTAATTGTCAGACTTTTAAACTCTTTTCCCACAAACTATTTAATTTTACCTCAGATAATTTCTGTTCTGTTTGGATTCTTTACTAATCTATTTATTTCTCAAACTCTAGTGCTCAAAACACAGGTACAAGACACAAGTCTCTAGCTGTGCTGAATTCCTGTATTTTCTACAGGAGTGTTATAGCACAGAAGCATTAAGAAAGGTTTGCCTCAATTTGTACTTGTATCTGAGAACAACACCTTGATCATACCAGTGACAGCAGCCAGGTGTCTGCAGAGAGAGTATACGGGAGCAGCTTGATATTTAGACTTCGGGGATGTATTTTGGAAAAGCAACACTGAGCTTTCCTTATGGGGAAGAGTGATGTCCTGAAGCCAGCTTCCCTCTGCTCAGATCCTAGCCTTCCCAGAGGCTTCCTACTCTGGAAAGGCATCTGAGGCTTGAAAAAGAGAAGCTCCCAAGTGCTCTGTCTGCCTGCAGGCATTCAGATGAGTCCATGAAAGATGAAGCTGTCAACAAATTACTTGTTTCTGTTGCCTGCCTATTGTTTCTTTTAGGCATTTGCAGGAAAATATAAGGGAGTATATGAGCGTTTCCCTATTTCCAGATGCAAAATCACTTTTCTCCCTTTTCTGTTGTCTTTCTCTCTCTCTCTCTTTTTTTTTTTCTTTCCAGCCTCAAATTGGATCCTCAACTTGAAATGAGAGTTTTCTTGATAAAGGTCTTGCAGTGCTGTAGTGGGTTTTGAGACATAAATTGCTATGTAAGTTTTGATTTAGGTGATGCTTGAAATCCCTGTGCAGTGACAGTCTACACTGGTGGCTGACAGAGAGTACTGCTGACCCACATCTGCAAAGCAGATCCTTCATTACCTGCAAAGACTATCATTATTATATTATTATTTTCATTAAAACTGGATTTAGTGACAAAGCCTTGCAGAAACCTAATTTGACCTCTTGGATCTTGTTGGACCAGGCCTCTCAGTGCCAGAGGCTTTCAAATCTCTTACACTTAATCTTCTTGCTTGAAGCTCTTGGAATTAGGAAATGGAAAGAAATCTTGTGAACTTCTCTACTTTGTGAAGATTTTTCATTTGCAAGTAGCAATTGTCAATCTGTCCTGTGCATCGAATCTTTGAAATTGTTCTCAATGATTGTCCCTCCTTGTTTTGTGACTCCATGGCAAGATCCCTTTGGAGGAGTCTTTCAGCCAGATCCTTTTGTTCTGTGCTTTAGATGACCTGGTGAAAGAACGCATAGTTCATTCACAGTTAATGCTCTTGTTTATTCCTATCCTCTTGGTACCGTGATGGGATTCTTAATTCAGATTTACAGAGCAGTATTTCCATTAAATGCCCTGAATTGACAGATGATTTCTTGATTAATGCAATCAGTAAAGTGGTACTGTTTCAGAGTGCATGAAGGCTGTTTGAATTGAGGACATAAGCAGTGGGGGTTGTACTTGTGGCACAGGATGGCTGCTATTTCTTCCTCTGGGGTGACTTTGATTCATTCCGCCTCCTTCCCCGTTCTTCTCTTTTCATTTCTGTCTCAATATTTTAAATTGTGTTTTCAACTTGTGTCGAAGCAACCAGTCCTACTTTTTCAAAGGATGGAATGGAAACACCATTATCTTATCTATTTGGAAGAGTTCCCATTTCACAGTGGGAATGACTGCAGCATTCTCAGCCTTTAACAGCTAAAGGCAAAAAAAAAAAAAAAGAAAAAAAGAAAACAAACAAAAAAAAACTTGAAATGTGCAACAATGTCACTTTTTAATCAGCTACAGTCTTCATTGTGGTATAATGCGATTCACGCAGAGCTATCTCATACAGAGTCTGAATGCCACCTTTTACTTTCATGCTGAATCTGAGGTTTGGAATGGGGATTACACCCAGAGTCTGCGTAAGACCTGAGGAAGATCTTGGTTTAAATGTTGTTGCAGATGAAGACTATTGCCTAGCCAAGCCTGATTCTGCACAGATAGTTGAGTCAAGCTGCAGTGAACATTCAGATCTTCGGTAAACTTGTGCTGGGACAGACCCTCAGGGTGGATATCAGAACTAAAATGCCTGGCTCCCTTCTTCACCCTTCTGTTGAAGCCACTCATCTGAAGAGGCCTCAGCTCCCTTTGAACTGTGTATCTCGAGACTAGGGTAAGGGAAAACAGTTCCGTGGGGAGGAAAAGTTCCTTCCCTCTTCCTAATGAGCCCTCCTCCTTAGAAGGATAACTGATTGCTTACACAGCTGATAGCCATATGTCAAGCCACAAGATAATAATTGCCCAAAACAGAACAGGAGCTCTGATGGGACCCCGCAAACCTAGTGGCAGAAAGGCAGATATTGGCTTTTCCTGGCAACTTGATGGTGATGTGCTGCTAGCACAAGGACCTGCTGCAAACTGGATAGCAGTGCCACTCCCAATGGTTCTGACATCGTAGGCACTTTAATGTCATGCATTGCTGGGTTGCAGAGAGGGTGATAGATTTTTATGCCTTGATTATTTAAAGATTAGGGGGTTATTGGATAATGGGACAGTAGATCTAAGTTCAAAGAAATTTTATGTTCATGTATTGATACTGGGTCAATCTCATTGTTATTGCCATTGCAATCACTATTTTATAAAGAATATTGGCCATACAAACAACACCTGGCTGCAACCCAACTGACATCTTGTGATTCATTTTGAGTAAGTTTTCTGAATACTTCATTCCAACTTTCACTTTTTACTTCTGGTTTTGCTTGTGGTCAGTTCTTGTGTCAGCAGGTTAATTTGTTGATTTCTAAACAGCTTAGCTTCTGTAAAGCGAGGATGCTTTTTGCTTTTTTTTTTTTTAATTAGCACTGTCCTTTAGTCATTAAAAACATTCAGATATGCTAGCTATCATTCAGTTGGCTCAGTAATACTTTCAGTTAAAAATAATAATTTTATAAAAAGAGCAAGCAATCTAATAGGCATGTTACTGATTATATCTTCCCAATGGATTCATTAGTTATTTAGTTGCCAGTGCTTAAGAGTTACAGCCAACCTTTTCAGGGCTCCTTTGAGTACATATTGGGATGTGTGTGTCTGTCTGTTTTGAGTGTCAAACTTGATGTGATTGGGCTGGAACTTGCCCAAATCAGGTTGCTGGTTTAGTTGTGATTTTGCTGCCAATGATACCAAGCACATGTCCTTTCTGATGTGTGGGCAAACGCTGACTGCTGGAAGGTCACACTGCTCACGCCTCCCCTGATTGGGCCACTTTTGAAGAGAGAGGCCAGTGCAGCCTTTTACAGCTGCTGCCCTGACTGCTGAGATTGCCACCAAGGAGTGGTGCGTGTCTTTGTGGTGTGAACAAGTTATTAAGAGGCAGCTTTGAACTTGTGAGACCATTTTACACCAGAACGCTGGATGGCTGTCAGATGTTAACCACTTCTGTACTTGATAAAGTGGGTTTAGATTTAATTTAAAAATAATTCTTTAAAAAGTGTAATGACATCATCCTCATTTGCTTATCTACAGAAAATTACTTAAGTGATAACACTTCTTCTGTCTTGGAAGTTTTGTCTGCTCCTGTGCCTGTCATCCTGGTGTGAGTAACTTGGAATAACCCATCATAGGATTCATGAGGGAAATATGTGTCAAGACAGAGAAATCATTAAAGGTTTCATTCGGGGATTATTTTGGAGGCTGAGGAAACTGACAGTGAGAAGAGTTCCCCGATATTCAAAGTGTGGTGTGTAACTGGTGAGGGCCTTGCCTTGGGGACAGATGCCTGATAAGAATTTGCATTTTAGTGAGTTCTTATCTCAGATAGGTGGGTGGACTTCAGCTACACAGCAAAGTCTCTGGTCTCAAGGGACTTTCTGTCTAATCTGACAACTGCTTTGAATTCATCACCTTGCAGGGAGCCATTTGCTGTTAACCTCATCTCTGGGTGGCTAAGGAAGCCCCTTTCATTTTGTTTGAAGGGGCAGTAACAGAAGGCTGTAAAACTTCTGACCTGGTGAAATGTTTTGGACTCTGAAACCTGATTCTTAGGCAGAATCCGGGTTGTTGTGGGAACAATGGAGAAGCCTGATGTGGATATGTATCAGTGGGCTGTGGACTATTTCATATGTAGGTCACAGCGAGGGAAGATACGGAGGCATAACTTTATCTTGATCTCGTTAGAACTGATCGGTGGTTAATTGTTAAGCAAAAGACTTAGGCTACAGATGTCGTAAACAAAGCAGGCTTCATCCTGCGGCCCCGAGGCCAGCTGCGTGTGTCTGGACTGATCCTGTCTGACTGAGCTCTGCTCTTTTCGAAGCAGGATGGCTGCATTCAGTGCCCACTGAGAGCGGTCCCTGCCCATCCCAGTGCTGGCATTGTGCCTCGGAATTGTTTGGGAGAGCATGAGTGGCAGGCCCACAGGGTGCCAGGCACTTCTCTAACATTCTTCTAACAGTATTCCAAGGCTCAGGCCAGAGTTCCAGCACTGTTAGCTTTGGGATAGATGTAGCCTGAGCTCCCACCCTAGTCTGTGGCAGAGTACTGGGGTAGAACAGTGGTCCTGTGGCAAGTGCTCTGCTGTTACGTGGAAGTTCCAGTTGCTAGACCAGAGGTGTTGGAAATCCATTCTGCCAGCCTTCCTTAGCTAGTTTCTGTCACTACTGACTGTTGCTGTCATAGCCTGGTGTCTTTTGTTTTCTCGGTCTGTGGAGGAGGGAAAAGAAGAAATGTGGCCTGAATGGGTGAGGGCTGCTTCAGGGCAGTGCAAAGAGGAACCAGGCAACAATTACCTAATTCTGAGTGTCATTACTGACAGTTGTGAGCTGAGACTGAAAGCACATTGGTCCTTCACACGAAGTGCTGCTTGCTCATTTCTGTTTTAGTTAGTTCCTTTTTTATTGTGGAAAATTGGAGGCTTCAAATGATAGTCACTGGACATTTGCATATTAGTTTTATTGCCTCCTGTCCGTCTGGATGCTGGTGGTTCTGTCTCTGTTCTCTCTCTGTCCTCCGGTGGCACTGTGCTCTGAAATCAGTGCAGATAGGAAGCAGTTGTTTGTGAGGAGAGAATGTTGACACAGAAAAAAAGGAAGAACAGCAGGGCAAGATTTCCGAAAAGAGCTGTAGAAGTGAGTTAGCTATAAGCGGTCAGCTCTTAGAGGCACCACCCCACAGTAGGAAAAGAAGTAATGAATATTGGAAAGGAACCTGTTCCCAGGATTTTGTTACTTTGTCATCTCTTAAAGCATTGTGTGTGCCAATATTCCTGCTGCAAATCAGTGTCTCCTTCTTTGCATTGTCATAAATGTTCTGTTCACATGTGTGAGGAAATGTTCCAAAAACTTGCCAGTGAGCAAATAATGAGTTGGGGGCTGTTTGAGCCAAAGGTGATTTCTTTGAGTGAAATAGTTAAAAGGTGAGATTTGCCAGTTATGTTACCTAGACAAGACAAAAGCACCATTACATGGTGCAAGGTACACAAAATCCAGAGTTGTGGTATTTTTTGTTTGCTGGATTTTTACTGAGCCAGACTTCCATCTTTGCTGTGTCTGAATTTCTAGTATTTTGTATCCAGACTTCTGGCCTTCACATTGCACCCAGATTCTTGGTTTACTATTACCTTGTTTTGCAGTGGATTGCAAAGCCTTTGCCCAAGGACAGATAATCTTACTATATATTTTTTTCTCTTCTGTGCACTCCTTCTCCTCTGTTCAGCACTCAGAAGCAGTATTTGCCAGAGTAAGTACATTTCTGAGTTAGGAAGCAGGAGGAAAAGCATTTAGAAACAAAAATGAACCAATACAATTAATATGTAGTGAATCCTTTTGAACTAAACTGAAACAAGTATTGGTTCTGAATGAATGGAAGAAGTCAAAAAGGAGAGCAGTACTTCTAGTATTCGAGCAGTTCAGTGCAGACATATTACATGACTTCATAGTCCTTCAGTATTTGCCAACCATGAAGTTTCAATGAATAAATCAGCTTTGGGCTGTTTCCATTACTATAAATTAAAAATTGTGTACAGTTTTTCTTATTACTTTAGTTTCTGGTCTTGGTTGGGTTTGTCTTTTTTGTATGGTTGCCAAAAGAGGCAAGACTTTCTTATTTACTCAGTCAGCAAAACATTCTCTGAAGAAACGCATGTTTTTGTCTCTTATTTGACTATTAAGCCTCTCTCGCCTTAAATATTTGATATACTCTACTGTGTCTCAATTGTAACATGGTGAACAGGTCAAGCCAGGGAAACTTCACCCAGCAGATGGATTTGTTGAAGTGTGATGGGAATTTTTCTCTAGTTACTGAGTAGCAGAGGAGAAGGGAAAAAGAAAGAATAGTCTAGGACAATATTCTGTGTTATATTATGGTTAGTAGAGCATCTTTTGAGGATTCAGCTGTCTCTGCGTGCTTCATCCTGCAGTATATTGAAACCATGAGGAGCTGAGGAAGCCCAGCCTGTCCCAGCAGGTGCAAGCACCTTGCAGTATCAGCCTTTTGTGCATAGAATGTAAACATCACCAACAGCAAGGCACATCTGGGAACTTCACCCTGACCTGTTTCCTTCTTCATTTAAAAGCACTTAATATGCATCTTGACATAAAAATAAAGCTGAAAAGAACAGCCAAGCCTTTGATTGGCTTTGTCCATTATACTGTGTATGCAGCATATACGTATGTGTATAACATAGGAAATCCTTTTTGCACAGTAGAAGTAAATGTATCTTTCTTAAGCAGTTGCACAAGAAAAGCCACAATATTTGGAAAGTAAAGTATGAATCAAAATTTTGCAGCACAAAACCAGAGGAACTGAAATTTGCAATCAGCAAGCAAGAATTAAAAGTGCAGAGGCAGCAGTTGCTGTGTCCAGGTGGTGTGTGTTTGGAGGCAAGGCTGCGTGACATAAGTTCTCTTTTAATGTGGTTCTGGGTGAGCTGCTGGGGCAGCATGGTATCAAAAAACAGCTTAACCCAGTGGAAAGAAAAGTTTCAGGCTGTTTTTTCTCCAGCATTAAAGAAAATTTTGCTTTGAAGTGCATTAAGAATACAAATCCTGGTCTGTGTTTATGCAACTCTTTTTTCAGCTGTATTCTCTCAAAGTAGAAAACCTGGATATAGCAGATGGAGAAACTGAGGCACAGAAAGACAAAATGTATGGTCCAAAGGTTGCAGAGGAAGTAACTAAGAGAGCCAGCAGCTGAATATCCTGTCTTCATTCCTTACCTCCGTTAGGAAGACACAGAGCAATAGATATCACGAAAGCTATATGTGACCTTAGTGGAAAAGGTGCAGCAATAGTTTTAATTTTTTAATTCCATCTTCTGGCAACCAGCTGACGTGTCCTTGGCAGTTAATGCTCAATGAATTGGTGGTCTTAGCTTGGTTCCAGGGGGACCATTAGGTGTAACCAGAAGCAGTATTGAAAGTCTCTGTTCACAGACCAAAAATCAATGAGTATAGATGGGTGCATCAGTAATTTTCCAGTTCTGGGAATATCAGTGCTAAATGCGATAGACTGTGCTAGGAGAGTTTTTCCGCTGTAGCTCTCTGATGCAAACAAAGTGTTGAACATAAGTCTCAGCTCTTCAGGAATTGTCCGTCAGCAGCTTCCCATTGCTCTCACTGAGTAATAAAAATGTAAATAAAGAAGCTACTTTTATGTCTTAGAATTACTCAGTGCCAGTTGTCTGAACAGTTGTGCTTATTCTAGAATCTCAACAAGTGCAAGTGCAAACACTCAGACATCTGGTTGTTTCACGCTTGCCTAGTCTACTTGTATGTATGTTAGCTGCTCATCTCAATGCTATGCAAAACCACTTTATTAAGCAGTTGGTGCAAGACTGAGCTCTGTAATCAAGCCTATACTGAGCACAAAGGGTGTGAAAGACAGAAGTGAAGTGAAAATGTCAGTGGTTTGAATGTACTGCTCATACTGTCCTTATGTTCACTGTGAAAGACCAGCCTGTTCCAGGAAAGTACAACTGAGGCCAAGCTGAATCTGAGGGGAGATTTGGAAAAAGTTGAGTTATAACTGCTGCTATATAGAACACTTCACTCGTGTGGCCTCCTTGTTCTTCTTGCTTTTGGTGGGAGGCTGGAACTTCGGAGATACTACAGAAAAAAAGCTTCTTCTCATGCAGTTCTTAGCTTCAGGGTTTAGACTTTAAAATAAGAATTAAGTTACTTGTTGAATCTTGAAACTCACTGCACAAAGCCATATTTGGATGCAGGAGGCTGTACTTGGGTATATTTTGGGCTTCTGCACAGTTCTGGTCTTGCAAGGCTTCAGCTGCCTCCTTTTAGTTGGTTTTGAAAATAAATCTTCAGTCAATGCTCTTGTTGGGTGTTATCCTAATTCTCCTTATTTTCACAAAGACTTCTGTTCACCAACTCTGACTCAGTCAGAGACCACTGCTCCCTGCTTCAAACTAACACAGTGCCAAAGGGAAAACAGTAGCGTTATGCATCTCTGCGTGTCGAGATGCTTTTAAGCCTTTTGAATTATATATCAATGAGTTTTTGAGACTTTTGATTATGAGAAGGAATAGAGGTACCTCTTTCCAAGGAGAGGTGAAAACATCATATTTTCAACCTCTTTAGTCCTATTGTTGGAGCACACAAGTGATGCTGTTGCATAGCCCCAAGGAGATGGATGAACAAAGGGCCTCTGGGGCACAACAGAACACAAAATTAATGTGGATGCTTTAGGATTATAACTTTGGAATTTCCTGGTCATTGCAACCAATTGGAAAGGCCAGGATATGCAATATACCATTATCCCAGAATCCCTATTTTGCATCATTATTTTACAGTACAGTACACTGAAGCAGAACAAACTGGTAGGCCATCCATTTCACATTCTCTTGCGCTGTTTAGGGCTTTGACTTACATTTGTGGGCACGTTTATATGGGGGTAACTGTGACAGTTATCACAATGGCCCATTCCATGAATTCCTATGGTATGAATGAATGTCCGGGATTTCCATCTTCAGTTTTTATAGTCTACAGGTCAGTGTATAAATGCAGGCGTAAGTGCTGAGTTGTAGGAGGCAGTGCTTTAGCAACAGATGCACGTTCTGTGCAACCTTGTCTAAGACAGGTGTAACCTTCAGGAGAAGAAGGAACAGAATAGACGACAAAAATGACATCAGCCATCTCATTTAAATTGGCTTATAAATGTGAGTCACAGCCCTTATCATAAGAGTGTATTAATTAGCATTTTATGGATATCAGTAGAGTCATATTCCGAGTTGCTGAGTATTAAACCTGTCTATTTTCCACTATATGCTCTAGATATAGTACACACTAGGAAAGTAGTGGAGAAGATACATAGGATTTTGAAACAATACTTTCCAGCTTTTCTGCTGGTGCTGTATATCCCTGGCTGGCTCAGTGCCACATAGATATTGCTTTTGTTTGGACACTGAGAGCAGTAGCTGTGAGGGAAGAGAAGCTCAGGCGTGGTGTTGCTTTATGGCTGCTTGTGTGTAGACCAAGCTGGAGTTCCTCTTCCAGAATTGCGCTGATGACCTGAGTCATCTACAATAAACCTCTGGCCATAAGAATAGAACTTGCTTTCTGGAAGAAGTATTAAATATGGATGATGTCTGAGTGACAGTTTCAAAGGAGGAAGAGAAACATGTGCTGTCTTAATCTGCTTCTGTTTTCTAGGCTTATGGGTTTTTGTTTGCTGTGTAAGCAAGTTTCAGCTAAGCTGGTGTAATTGGTCTGAGACTGAGACTTGTGGGTGAAATAGGAAGACTTTATCAGGCAGATTTCAGCTGTGGCACTTCTTATTTAGATATTTCTTACATGTCCATTCTAATGTGCATAAGTGTAATTTGGCTAAATGAATCAATTCCATCTTCATTCATTATTATATAAATATATTTTCTAAACTTTTAAGCCAGATTAAAGTTTAAAAATAATAAAGGTTTTCCCAGCGGTGACTCAAACCAAACCAGGTAGATGTGTAATCTACAGGATGATTTGGAAACATGGTACTTAGGTCTCAAACTTCTTTGTCTTTCTGAGGCAGCTCTGATGCTGCCTTTAGAAACTTGTGGGTAGAATGTGCAATGCCATTCAGTGGGAATTTCCCTTAGTTTAGACACCCAGCATCTTTTCCAGCATCAATTTAGGACGAGTCTTTGTAATGTCATGGTTCTGGACATGCCTCTCCAAAGGAATAATCTGCTTTGGAGTACCTCTAAGAAAAAGTTAGATGCTACATGATTACCTTAACAGCATCCTTCTGAAAACTGAGGAGTTTTTGGGTTTTTTTTGCCTGATGATGCAGTCCTTTTGTCACTTTATTTTTTGTACTTCTTGGTGGGGTTATTCTGTTTGTAGCAGCAAGGGAGAAGGAAGGAATGATACTTATCAATTCCAGATTAATTTCAAATGTTAAGTTCTGACATGCAATGAAATCCTGTGGCACTTCTCTCCCCAAATTTTTCTTTAGTCAGCACCAAAGGATGACCTACGAGAGATGCTCAGCGTTGGGCATATCGGTATTTCATGCCCAATGAAGAAGTTCTTATTGGTTTTAGGCAGAATGTAATTCAGGAGAGAGATGGAGAATAACCATGAAACCATTTCTCTGCATGTTCCGTCTCTGGTAGAGATATAGGGGATGGTTTTTATGAGACAGAGTGATATAAAAGTTTTTCAGCTCAGAGACTATTAAGTAGAAAAGCTTTCATGGGTCCAGAAGCAAAGTAGTGATGTTTCAGAGAAAACTCTGAAAAGCTTTTAATTTCTAGCAAATTTTTAGAGCTACAAGGCAGGAATTTCCTACCTCAGTATTTTTTTGTTGTTGTTGTTATTGTTAGTGTTATTTGCATAAACCCTGCTTATTCCTGTGTTCATCTGTCTTCTCTATTCATTTACTAGTGTCTCTGGTACTGATTTTAACCCTTAAGGTGAGGAATAGAAGAATGTAAACTGCTGAGAAGTATCTTTTTTTCTTCTGTAAAGGTCTCAATATTTATGTTTAAAAGGGGAGTATGTACCAAAGGCTATAAGGAAGATGGCAACAGAGCAGATTAGAAAAGTAAGATTTTTAAAATATATTTCAGATTCAGCGATAGTCTGTATATATGTGCTATAGTCTGTATATATGTGCACACTGACTCTTCCAGGCGGTGTTACCAAAGCAAGAGTGGTGGTATTTAAAAAACAGTTCTGAAGTGCTTTCCTTTGCAGTGAGTGGTGAGAACACAGCAGAAGGGGGATGGGGTTCAGGTAGGCTTGTACCAGCTCAAATAGGGGTGTCACATACAAATAGGGGCCCGCAAAGTGCAGTAGGAAAGTGCTTACCCAGTAAACTGCCCAGAATGAGTAAAAGATGAGGCTTTGTAAGAGTACCTAAGCGTCTTTTTGCCAGTAAACCGCTGCTAGTTTGGAGCAGTTTCAATTTTAACACCACAAAATAAATGTTTGTTTTCTGTTTCTAGAGCTTATGGTAGAATAGTTCCTCCTACACCATATATATTCTTTCTCCAATTATTAATGTGGCGTACCTTCTAGACTGTGATGACATTCTGGGATTCATGCTTGTTGGTAATGAATTCCTGGCTATTACTGATGCAAATGGAATCTTGATGAGTTTACATAGCAGTCATATCTCCAAGTGCATAATGCACTGATGTGTGGTACCAACTGTTAAAGCATGCATGAGCTGGAAATCTTTATGGAGTCTGCATCACATTATGGAGGACATTCACGCGTAAAGAGAGTGATGCTAAATATTAGATGATGCTGCTCATCTTCGGTAGCTCATTGCTCCCAGCAGAGCCAGGAGTAGGCACAGAAAGGCACAGGCACACTCAGGAAAGCAGGAAAAAGAAGGACTTATTGAGGAGAGCAGAAAGGCTATGTAATCCAATCAGTAGACTCCAGGAATTGAGATGTGCTGGTTTTTATACAAGCAAAAGAAGTGCTGTTTACATGTGAAAAAAACTGAAATGTCATTTGTCTTACTTATTTCTTTATATCCTTTCCTGTATGCAAACTGAAGTTGTATACAATAACATGGCCCATATGAATTTCCCTGTTTGGATTTGCCACCTAGAATGTACTGCTTGGACACCGTGCTCTGGCAGATGCAGTCTTGGCTCTGCTGCTTAGAAAATGAGCGTGATGATCACAGCATTTGCAGAATAAACAGCTGAATACCGTCGTCTGTTTTTTGTTTATCAGCTTTTGTGGCAGACATAATCATCATATACAAGGACAGGGAAGGCTGTGGGAGACAGTGCAGACACGGGAAACAGAGTCATCAGCTACAAAGCAAGAATAGCTTAATCCTGGAAAGTTCTTTCACTTAACTTAATGCTTAACTTTTATTCTACTGTTAAACATCAGGCACAAGTACTAAATTCTCATACTTGTACAGCTAAAACACAAAGAATTCCTAAATTCTTAATTCAATTATTGAAGTTCTGATGAAGGGAGTATAATCTTTTGTGCATCTATTTGTTGATAGCAGTGGTTTAAATTGCAGTGGCTGAAGAACAGGTTAAAGAAATGAGGAGATAGTTTCTAGAAGTCAGGCTAGTGAAGCAGCAAAATAGATAGAAAAGGAATGTTGTGAAGTGTCCAAAACTAATTACTGAGAATAAACTAGGCAGACTGCTGATGGAAGTGTAATAGATTCTGTGCTCCTGCTTTGGGTTAGGGTTAGGGTGGCATTTTGATCTATTCTAGTCTTGTTTTCCTCCCTTCTTTGATTTTTAAACAGTGGAGAGGAATAGGTCAAATGCATTCATTTATTACATTTAGGGAGCTTCACTTTCTGACTATTTTATCTTACCTTACTCTGCGTATTCATAACCCTTACCATTTGTTTTCATGGGAAGTTGTGAAGGCTCTTTAATCCACCCGCAGGAACAATTAGGGGCTTTAGCCCCACATGCCTCTTTGGTGCCTTGAGCTAAGCTACCTGATGAGTATGGGAGTAGCTCTCACAAACTTGCTAAGCAGTGGTAACCTATTGGTAGGGGTTCTGTTCTCTCCTGCCTGTTTCAGTCTTGTTCCTCACTTGTTTGTTCCAAACCTACCATTTCAGGTTGCTACCAGCACAGTTCTTTGTAAGCAGAGATGGCTTGTGTTACCAGAGATTTGCAAACAACATCCAGTTAAGTGGTGTTCTTTCTGTTCAGTAGTTAGATCACTTAAGATCGTGTTTTGTTCTTACAGTGTTGAGAGGTTAGCTTAATGGCTGCTTGCATCTAGCTACCAGGGCACCTAAAAGAGAAATGTATTTGTGCATCTAGCAGCTTTCATCGTCCTTAGTCATTCCAAGGCAGACTATGCAAGCACCTTGCAAGTATTCTCATTTAAAACCTGGAAAAAATGTGGAAAGAGGTTTTGAGTCAAGTGCTGACAGCAGGATCTCCATCTTTGGTTGTTTGATTCCTGCTATGTTCATGGAAATGGAACTCTGTACGTTTTTGTAAATAAGCAAAATCATTGAGTTCCGCTAAGGAATTTTCTCTTTAAATTGGCCAGAAATTTGCACATTGTCCCAGTCACTTAGATGAAAGAGTAACATGTTGTGTTTGCCTGAAATCTGAGTTAGAAATCACTGGACCATTTTTAATTGAACCTTCAAAACCTTGTTTTAAATCCTTCTGGAGGATCTAGATGTTGTGGGATCAGCTTTCCTGTCTCTGTTCTCTGCTCAGAGGAGCACCATAACAGGATGGAGGTTTGCTGTGTGAACAACAGAATTTTGCCCACTGTTTCTAAGTTACAATTTGGCCTCAGAACATGGCTGGCCTCACCTTCTTTCAGTGTTCTTGGCATCTATCTGTCTCATTTCCAGACATCTTTGTCCTGGCTGGTTCCATTTTGCTGTGAAGTGGCTTCCTTGCACCACTTCCTTAGTGGTACAGCTGTGTTTTTTGTTCCTGTAGACAGCATTTTCCCCTTAGCACTCTTGCCTCTCAGCCTGGTATTCCCACACTTTATAAATATGCTTGCAGTGGTGCCGTAAGTTGTCCCTCCTTATTTATGGATAGAGTTGCAAATTTGATCCAGATGGTGTGTTTTCTAAAGTCTGCTTCTGAAATCTGTTTGCGGGATAAGATCTGCTTGAGCATATGCCCAATCAGCTGTTTTTAGGAGATCTTTCAGGACTCCCAGTGATTTTTGCTGTATCCAAGTTGTGATTCCTTATACCTTGAGTCAGTGGGATTGCATCCTTTTTTGTCTGCTGCAGCAGCCCAGGCAGACTCTAAAAGCTGCTTAGATTTAATTGTTATTTTGACATAATCATTTCCAAGAGACTTTGTGCTCTTTGAGCTTAATGAGAACAAAATATTATTTTATGATATGTAGTAAAATGACAATTAATTATACCATTAGTAATGATTACTAGCTTTGTACCAAAAGATGTTTGACAGTAGCTCTGACTTGAATAAGGAATATAATTTCTCAGAATACATAGCAGGATGCCAGCCACATTTAGTGGCAGTGTGCTGACTGTGTGTTCATGCTGCCCAAGACCACTCTGTTTGCAAGCTTTCCTTCTTGTGGGCTTTATCTCCTATCATTCAAGTTGCCTCTTCTCCATCTTTCTCTATGTGATTATATTTCCTTGTTGTGAAAACTGAAAGAATATCACCTGTGGGATGGGCCAGAGCAAGTTTTCTCAGGCACGCGAATCAACTCCAAAGACCTTGAGGAGGTTTGTTTTACAAGGTTGAATCTGTGGAGAGCAGAATAAGAAAGCACGGTTGTACAGCAGAGGTCTGTAATTAAGTCAGGTAAAGCCTGTGCTTCAGTCAGATTCAGTTCAGCTTGTGGAATGAATGTACAAGAACCTGTCAGAAGCAAGTTTGCTTCTTTGTGAGCATAACACCATTGTCCTGAGATTTCAAATCACACTGAGTGTGTTGCAAAAAAGACTTGCAAAACTGAGATTTTTACTGCTGCCTTCCGCAAATTGAGGGTCAGGGAATCTCAGCAAAACCTGCTTTGGGGTGTCAGTGCCACCCTGCACAAAACATGTGGGACAGCCTCTTTCAGGTGGCCTCCAGCTGCTGTTGACAACTCCCAAGCAGATACAGGCTTTCGCGTGTAAAACTGTTGAGACAATTTAACATCTCCGTTTTCAATGGGGATATAAAATCTCAACAGTGAGTTAAGTGCTCTGGAAAAGCAAGATCAGAGCCTTCTCTTGCCATGAAAGAGCAATTCTAATGCTTTGCACTGGCATAACAACAATTTGATAGTTGTTTTGATAACCCTCCAAATCCTTGAAGGAGTTTCATTTTCCTTTTTGTCATGGCCCCTCCATGGAAGCATTGGTCCATCAGTGCCGTGCTGGAAGGAGCTACTCTGAGTTCACTCTAACTGGACAAACAGGCAGAGGGTAAGCTGTGAAGAACATCGGGAACATTCTCAGGCATAAGATATGGACTTATAGCACAGAATGTACAGATTAAGCTGCTCTCCAGTGTTACTCTATTACTCTTACAGCTCTGCAGAGATCAACTCTACTGCTCCAAGTCATTTTCGTGTTAGTGGAGTGCTGAGGTAGATGATTAAAAGTATAGTTATGTCCTTCTATCTTGTGCAGTGCACTGCTGAGTAAACCCTAGAACTGTTTGCTTTAAATCACCTAAGTACCCAAAATAGGGGTGAGTTTTCTTATTCCATGTCAATATTGGCTCAAGCAACCACATTAAAAATATGGACAACTGTTTTCTCACAGCAGAACACTCAGTATTGTACTGACCCTTGCTGAGAAGGCCTCTCTTCTGCATTACTTTACAGCTAATTAAAATAAAACATAAAAATAAAGCTTTTTTGATTGTGTTCTCAAATGAGATTGTTAACCAGACTTAGTTACAGCTCTTATTATTTATATTGCTGTTACCAGGGAAGTCGTATGTAGCTTCCACATGCGGTACCTTCCCTTTCTGAGCTGCTGGGGGAAGGACTGAGCTGCTGGGGTCTGGGGGATGAGAAAGGCAGATAGAAGGGAATCAGTCAGAGTTTGCCAATGGCCCAAATGTTGTGAAATAATAAGTTGTCTTAATTCCATAGTTTTGCAAATGTTTCTTTCAGGACCTTCAGAAACCAAGAATTAATTCCCGTCCTCACCCAAAGCTTTTTCTTTTTTATTAATTTTTTTTGTGTGTGTGTTGAAGGAATACTGTGAGTAGTGCTTTTTCTGATTACTGTTAGAGCTTCTCTAGATCCGGTGTTATTGGTGGGAAAAGTGTCTCATTCCAGGTTTAACAGGGAGCTCACATTGGGTGACCATTCCAAATGATGGTTAGAAATCCTTTCTAATCCTTGAGCCTACAGTGACATATCCTCTGATGCTTAGCAGAAACAAGAGTCTAGAGTTTCAGATGCTGGAAGCTAGTCTGGGCATTCTGATCTTATAGAGGTCAAAAGAAGTTTTGTTACTTGTGGGTTCTAAGTTATGCAAGCAGGTTCTCTTCCTGCCCTTGCAGTGGATCAGTAGATGGATTAAACCAGGCAACTTGCAGCAGGTGTAAGTACTTGCTTCTGTCAAACAAGACATTAACTGTTATACAGAGTAGTTATGAAGAGTACTTAGTTATTAACTGTAATATACTTTTATATCTTTGGAAGTCCTGCAGGAGGATGAGTTGTAACATTAGTGTTATGATTTTTATGAGCCAGAGGTGCAGTGAACAAGGATCAGAATGTGCAATGAGAAAGAGTGGTGTAATGGCAAAATCCATGTATGCCATAAAGGTGCCTTTATTGTGTGCTCCCAGGTGAATTCTTAGCTAAGGGCATCAATTTTTGCATAAAATCATGTCCTTGCAGCTGGTGGGAGAGCTTGAAAATGGGACATGGAAGAAAGGTGAAATTATGGCAAACATATGGCATAATTAACTAATCAGATCTGTAGATTTGTGTCAGGTTTCACTAGACATGAGTTGCTGTTTGACTGTGGCATTTGCTTTCGGCACCAGATTTTCTCTTTTTGATGTAGCAAGTAAAATGTGTTGAGTCCATCATGTGCTCAGGGTCCTGTCACACAGACACCTGTTGCAGTGTTTAGTTCCTCCTTTTTTTAACAGCACAGACTGATGTTAAATCAGCCTTATGCACTGAGAGTTGCATCACTGTATCCACAGTTCAGATCTCAATGAGGCAATAGGTTGTGCATTGTTCATCTTTTTTTTTTTTACCCTTTTTATGACTTGTCATATGTTAGACATCTACATGTAGGGAATGTGTTTGTCGCTCTTCTTTTTGTTTCTCCCTAGCTCTCTATTTAAAAAGTTGCAGCTTATGTATTTTCCTTTGAAACTTACTGCACAAAACTTACTGCACTGAAGGTACAGCACAAAGGCTATCTCACCTTTGCAGAGGTTTAGTGATCACTGATGTGCTGTTCAGGTGCACTAACATGAAGCACTCTGCCCACATGTTCAGTATGAAGAGCAGCAATGGGTTTGATGTGCTCTGCCACAGCCTTTGCTGAAAACAGGGAATTCCTGGAGAAGCCTGGGAGCTCTTCTGGGAACAGGCGTGGGTGCTCAGGAGTTCTGCCTTCCCTTCTCTGCACATAATCTGAGTAGCATGAATTTGATTTATAGGGTAAGACAGAAAGAAACGTAGGTTGAGAAAGTGAAGGGGAAAAAGCAAAACTGGAGAGGGGGGGGAGGGGAGAAGTGGCCAAGTGAAAGGGAAATGGGGAGAGACAGACAAGACAGAGAAAGAACTGTTTCCCCTTTTATGAGGAAAAGAAGCCTTCAAATCAAGATGACTTAGTTCAGCTGTGCAGGCCTCTTAATACCCATGAACTTGCAATTAAATGCGGAAGTGGCAAACAAGAGACAAGCTAAAAGAAGATATTGTTTAATACTCAGCATTGGATACAGGGGGAAACTCAGAGAAAGGACAGAGCCCAAGCCATGAATAAGCACTCAGTTTCCTGGTCTTTTGCTGCTGGTGGGAGGGGTGCTGGAGGTGCTGGAGGCCTCAACCATTCAGAAACACTGCAGTGGCAGAGGGCTTTTGTCCTTCTCCCCTGGACACTGCCACAAAGAGAGGTTTTATTCAATTTCGTCGTGCTGAGTCGACAGGCCCCTTTCTGCTGAACTGAGGGTGTCTTCCCCAGGCCAGACTCTCAGAGAGCTTCGCACTGAGGCTCTGTGAACCTCAATTGTTGTTTGGCTTGGAAGTGCATTGTTTGCAATTTTTCTTGATGTTTTGACTAGATAACTTCAATTGGTTCCTATTCTGCTCTGAAAAATAAAATGTGCTCAGTTTTTCCTGGGTTGTTTTAAAGTAATGAGACACCCAAAAGGAATTGGGACTGTCACTTTGTAGACTGAACAGGAAGTTCTCAAGTCTTTGTTTTCTTTCGAGTTACAGAGTAAAAGCTCACCTGCTCTCCTGATGACAGCTTGCACATAACTGTGCGTTTTTCAGGTAGCATCTGCTAGGTTGGTGAGAGGTAATCTCTACTTATTCCTGCAAATCTATTTTACCCCTTGCTTCTGTCCTGAAAATGAACTTTTGCAGCTGAAAGATCAGTAGAAGCTTGTGAAGCTTTTGGGTTCTTTACAATGGAAGATGCTGCAGTTGTGTGAGGGGCCTGGGAGCCAGCCTGAGAGGGGAACTTTGGGGATACCCCAGAATGCTCTGTGAGTATGGAGCAGATAGGCAAAATACAAGATTTAACACAGTTTTAATGCAGATGTATGCTAAAGGATGTGGTCTGATCCATTAGTCTGAGTACAGACAGCAGAGACCTATTTGTAGCTTTGCTGTTATATAGATGTGCAATTTCCATCATCTCATTTATCTGCAACTGTAGTTTGCAGTGCAACTGTAACTGCACCATTGGGAGCCTAATCTTGATGTGCTTTTATCCAGAACTTGTCCACACACACAAGTCAAATTTAAGAAATGATGCCAGTGGGGAGAATGTGTTGCCTCACTGAAGGAGACAGTGAACACAGGAATCTTCTGTTCCTCCTTACTGCCTGCAAGTCACTGGGAGATTGGATGTATGTTGTATATAGTGCTAAGCTTTTCATGTCTCGAAGTTGAACACTCTGAGATGGACTGAAATTCACCACTCGTTTATAAGATTTTTGATTGCATTCAATAGTCATTAATGAATGGGATAACCTGTTTTTTTTCTTTATTATTATTATTATTGGAAGACTGGTGTGCTGAATAGTGACCACCACCTTCAGGTGTAAGAGGCCATGGTCTAGGAAAATGATTCTGTGTTACCTGCTAAGCATCAGCACAAGGCTGGGATCTTGCAAGTAGAAGCAAGTGATTTGCAATTTCTAAGACTTCAGCCCCAACTTAGTGCTTGCCATGGAGAATTGTGTAAGAACAGATGAGGTTTCAGTGAAGAAGGTTGTTACTGAGGCTTGAAAGAAAATCCAGTTCGTTGTGCTGAAAAGGTCTGCTTCACATCTTTCAGGGAACTTTTGATTCTCAGAACTTGGACTTTCTGTCCTATAATAGAGAAATAGACAGGACAAGACTGCCACATTTGCCCCACTGAAAGTGTACATTTTGGGTTCATGAATCTGTGGTAAGCATCTGAGATGCTCATGTATTAAAGATGTTTCTGTAAACTAGGTTTTTGGGTTTTTTATTACTCTAAGGACTGAAGCTCTATTCAGATTATAGCACATGATTTAAACTGAAGTGTGTCTATTATTAATAGCTACTAAGATGTGCCCCAGCTTGCAGAGAATGAAAGTAGGTCAATCAGACTCCGTCACAGCATTACAACTCCACACCAGTTTGCTTGAGCACATGAAGAGGTGCTGAGGGAAGCCCTTGAATAGGGTGTTAATTTTGATAGCCTTTATGACTGGTACTCTGACAACATTCTGCCACTTTCTTTTTACTCAGTTTTTTTCCAGAGGCTGTGTATGTTTTCTTTGTTCATTTGAAATTATTTAGAAGGTTATTTTACATCTTTCACTCTTAGAGGGCTGGATTCAAGAGGCTGACCTATGTTGATGCTGCTATGGAAGGGACAATGAGAAATTTGTCCTGCTATCATTTTGCAGGCGAGAGATCCAGAAAGCTGCTGCAAAGCTAGTAGTTCTTTTTGTTATTGCAGTGCTGTGTGGATTAGGCATTGTTATAAAGGAGACATTTGGCTGCCTGATACCAGCTGTCTACAAATTGTCTCTATGATGTAAATGTTAAATACCTCTGTGTTTATAACTTCTTCATTGGGTATGCTTGCTTTGGGTAACATGCTGCACTGCCCACAGTCAAGTATGGATTCCTACAGATTCAGACATCTGGTAGAACCAGAACTGGATTTGGTTCTGTGCCCAGCACACTTTGCCTCCCACATAATGCCTTCTCTTAATGGCAGAGGTTCACCCAGAGGTTTTACAGAGCTGAGAAAATGTGTTGAATAAACCATGAAGTAATTGGAAGTCTGGGGGTGGCATGCAGTCTTAAGCATAAGTACCCCAAACTGTTAAGTGTTTACTAATGAGAGATCACTACTGTCTGCTGTCTCTCCCTAATTCTGTTGACTTGCCACCACTGTCAGGATTTCTCACATGTTTTGCAAGACCTGGCTGTACTCATAGCATTGGCAGCTGTTCTCAGTGAGCAGAAATGAATCCTAGTTTATGTTTTTGAAATACTACTTCTCAAATTCTCTTGGCCATAAGTGAAAGTCTGAATGCTTAATTTCTAAAGTTTGTTTATTTTTAAAGCAGAAAGCAATCTGCACTAATGTTAGGGTGTATCCCAGAATCACATTATGTGTAAGTAATTAGAAGAGTGAATTTTTGCTGCAGTCTTTTCAGAACTTTACTTTTTGCTTCATCACCTCATTTTTATGGGTTTCTTAAATATGTACACTGAAGTTTTGTCAAAGGTGGAAATGATGTACAGATAAAAATGGGTAGGCTAGGTTGAAACAGTTCTGCTGACCCGAGTCTGCTTGGAAGCTTTGACATGCAAGACCTGGGGACTTTGGACCATCCCACCTCTGTAACATTTCCAATTGCTCTTTCACAATGAAGCTGCTGTGTCTGAGTATGTGAGAGGGAGTTATCTGAATACTCACAGCAGAAGGGCAAGTCTTGTTGGAACAGCAGCAGAGGGGGAATAGTGGAAGTGGGGGAGGAGCCAAGGAGGATGATCTGTGAGCCTGCTAGAATTCCCTTTCTCTAGGGACATATGATCTGTTGGGTAAGGATGCAGTTTGTGCCAGTCAAGTGTGCAGTGCAGTAGTCAGGAATGCAAGCTGCTCTTTAAAACAGCTTTGTGCATCCTACCATGTATTCTCTCTCTCATCCTGAGGCGTTCAGCCCTGCACAAACAGATTAGCTTCAGTGCCATCCTAGCAGAGCTTCAGCAGTTGAGGGCAGGATTCAACCACAAACGGTTCAGGTCTTGCACTGGGCAAGCAACGGAAGACAAACTTTTTCTTTTTCTTTTCTTTTTTTTTTGACTGGAGAAACCCAATAAATTCATAATATTTCAGGTCTGCAAAAGAACTGGGTTGGTCATTAGGGAACAGGATATATCTAAAGGACACACTATCAATATACACTTACTGCTTGTAATGAACACTTGGAGGGAATAAGATAAAGCAGCCCTGCAAACTGGGACTATTTGTGTCTCCCAAACTTTTGTTTGTGGTTAGGGGAAAGCATCATTGGGAATTTGACTCAAAGTAGTTCATCTCTCCCATCTTTTAGCTCTCAGTACTCCTGGCTAATGTGATGACTTGGCTCTTCTGCAAAGATTACTGTCTAAGGAAAGAAGTGTCTGTTTATAATTTTTCTTTCCTCTCTGTTTTCAAGCATATGGAAAAAATGTGGGATAAACTATGTTGAATAAATTTGCTTTCCATTGTCATCTCCATGATTTAATCATAGACTATGGGGGCTGCATTGTGCTTTGCAGGCATGAACGTTTTGTCTCATGAGGCCTCTCAGGCTGCTGCATGAGTTGTCTTTGCTGCCTGAGACAAATCCCTGGAAAGGATTATTGCCCTGTGGCAGGCAGCCATTTGAGTGTTTCTTGAAATGCCCAATTCCAGTTGCTAGTTGTACTTCTGTTACTGTGACTTTGCTGTGTGCATGGGAAGGAATGGCTATTATTTGCTGAAGAGAAGCTTTCAAGCAGTTGCCATGATGAACAGCACAGCTCTTATTAAAGACAGACCGTAGCTGGCTCACATATGACAATCCTAGAGGCAGTGAGCGAGGGCACCAAGACCTTCCTAATCCTTGTGCAGGACACAGGCACAGCCCATTCTCCTAAGCACTCGGGACTGACAGTACTAGCTCAAAGTACATGATGAAAATAGCATGAAGGAAGCTGCTGGCTCACTATGGAAAGGAGCTTTTCTTCCTGCAGGACTATGGCTAAAGACAAGTTCATTTTGTCTTACTTCTGTCATTCTCTCACATCTTCCAGTGCTGCTTCTGTGATGGCAGGGCTCATCTTCCCTCAGTCATTGTGCAAGGTGTTATATAGTTGGATATCTGACACCTTCAGCTCAGCAACAGTCACCTTTTAGTCAGGCCTCCTCTTAGCTCATTCTCTTTATTTTAGTTTCTTACTGTATGCAGCTTTTTGGTCCATTGACTTTTTATCTTTCTGGCCAACTTGAATAGAAAACTCACTTTGGATTCAGGAACTGAATAAGCGTGAGAGCCATGGTTTGCTCCTCTATTGCCCAGCGACCTCGGAAACAGACTGTTCACAAATTATCTTAGCCCATGTGCCATGCTTTCAGCATGCCAATTAAAACATGAGTTTAGCAGCAATCTCAGCCTTCTGGAGATCTACTCTTGGCCACACTGAAAAAAACACAGTATCTCCAAATAACATGAGAGCATTCTCCTGCAGAGTATTAACTTTTCACCTTGGAAGAATGTTTTTGCATGCCAGGTTAAGTTCAGCTGCAGTACACCTCTTTTTGAAGATAACACAATTATGCTAGGGATGAATTTAGCTCCTTTTGATTTGGCAGTGACAGGTGCTGGGAGACATTTTTTCTATGTTTTTTTTTCTTTCTTACTTTCTGGCTTTCTGTTAACTGAGTATCACATCATGCTCACTGAAATAGTGATTTGGATGCTTTGGGACAGGCTCCTATATGTAATCAGCATTCTTGCTGAAATGGAAAAACACTGATTATAAGTTGTTCTTCATAGGCTGTTGTCACCAAGGGTACTGATGCTTCTCTTAGTTCCTCTGACAAGGGCAACTGAACCAAAGAGGGAATTCTCCTGTAAAGCTTTTAGATACACTTTTTGTTTAGCAAGACGCTTTCTCTGCAAGGTTCCCTACAAGGTTCACATCTGTTGGAGCAAAAAATCTGTTTTCTTGACAAATCCTGAGACTTCTTTTCTAGTTTTCTTTTCCCAGTGATTAAACTGGAATTTCTGGTGCCCAGCATGTAATTTGTGATTCTTTGCTAGGGCGGAAATGAACTGGAAATGGGCAGTGAAATCATGAGAGGGTAGGATGAACAATTGGAAAAAGGACAAGGCTTGAGGTTCGGGTGGGAGGTAAAGGCAGGCAGAGGGAATGATCAGTCTTGCTCCTAACAAGACCAATTACACATCAGCAGCTGGAATTGACATGTGTCAAAGATCTCTCTTGTTGCAGTCCTGCACCAATAACCATGGCCATATGGTAGCATCGTGAAGGCGTTGCACATCAGGCAGACTTCAGCTGTCCTTACCTTCAGTGGAATTGTCATGCTCCTTTGCTTTGATACAAACAGATATCCTTCCCACAACTAATGGGATTTCAAAATAAGAACACAGGAATGAGTTTCTTGGTTTGGGTAGCATTTTTTACTTCTTTTCCTTCAGACCCTTAAGCTGGTATGACTCCAGTGTAAAGCGTATCATAGTAACAACTTCTGTTATATATTAGCAGGATTCTTTTGAGTAGGGGAGTGCAGGATTCAAACAGAGCAGATAACAAGATGCCTTTGTTAAAAGTAACAGAGCTTTCAAATAAATAGATGTGTGCAACACATAAGGCATGCAGAGAGAGAGAGAATGTTGCACGTTAGCATGACTGAGTGTCCTTTATGCAGGATGGGCAGTGACGGAGCAGTCTGTTTGTGGAGCGCTCAGTAAGGCACACGTGCATGCTAGCAGAGTGTATCTGAGGTGGAATAAGGTATGTGATGGACTCTGTATCACTGAGCAACATCGCATCACAGTCTTTTATGTCTGTGCTGTTTGTGTTTGATGGCTGCTGTGAATCCTTCATTTTCTCCTAGAATTTTTGCATCAATTTCTGTATGTATAAAATATACAAAATGTTTTAAAATCTTCTAAATGAATCACCTTAGTCCGGTTCTCTTTAGAAATGTGTTCCTCTTCAGTGATTACTCAGAATGATCCTGACTGGTAGTCCTGTTGGCATTGGTACGAGGAGTCCAGGCTGTTAGGAGGACAGAAATATCCTTTCTTTTTCTCTGTCTGAAGAATTCAGGTCTACTGCATGTTGGCTGCCTAGTCCTGATATCTAAGTGCAAGTGGAATATATGTTGCATTTCCCACTTCTTAATTTTGTAGAGAGTGAATTCAGTTTATGCTTAAATCCTCTAAAAAAAAAAAAAAATTAAAAATTAAAAAAAAAATTAGAGAAAACTGGCAACAGGTATCATAAGTATGAAGGAACAATGAGAAAGAATGGCATATAAGGAATCAAGAAAACAATTGTTTCACTTTGTAATGTCTGATACAGGTTCTGGAGTGACTGGGATTTTAGCTGGGAAAACTGAGTTGAATGTGATTTGGTGATACTGTTTCAGTCCTGAGTGAACTGCCTGGTGTTCTTTGTTTGTGTGGCACATGCATTTTTAAGCAATCTGGATCTTACTTCACTAAATCTGCGTTGTTCTGATACCCCCAGACTGCTTTTGAAAGCTGAAGCTCAGCAATGGGCTCACTTAGCTGCTGTCGGGTGGAGCTCCCCTGGCACCCGCTGTCACTCATCTGTTGTTGCACATTATTCAGAGGCAGCCGAGTGGAGACAGTTTTATACAAGTTCACAGGAAGAAAATGAGGGCAAATCTCCAGGAGATGGTTCTAGCGGATAGTAAGTTCTCCCAGATGAGACCACTGCAGAGAGGAGCTGCTCAAAATAATTGCATTTCCTTCACTTAAGTTACTTGTTACAGACACCAAATCAAAGCGAGCTCCGGAATAAAACAGAGGAGTTTTTAAATCCTTATATATTCCATGCATCTTAAAGACCTTTTGTAGTTGTTTAATGCAGCAGTTACAAGGTTTAAAGCTGTGTCTGCAGAGATAACGGTTTTTTAAAAAAGTCAACAACTTAGCAAGACCCTGGAGTCTGGAACTGAATCTCTGCTACTCACTGAATTTATCTCTGTGCTAATTCTAGAAAGAGAAAACTAAGAATTAACCCTTATTACAGCATGCAAAAAAAAAAAAAAGAAAAAAGCTTTTTAACGTATAGTCCTTGCTAATAGATATATTTTGGGAGTGAGGTGCCACAGCTTTGTCTTACACCTTTTTGGTGGAAAAGATGGTTATTTGGGCTTTGCAATCTTTCTGAAGAAGCTTTGTCAACTATTGAACTAAATATAATTTCATTATTAGCATTTAATATGAAAGGAAAATGGTGACTGAGTCCAGTCAGTCAACTACAGACCTCATCACTGAAAAGGATGTTAGCATGTTTTGAATGAAAACAGAGTGACTCTGACCTCTAGGTGACATTTCACCTCCCAGGTGTGTTGTTTTCTCTTGCTCAATCACTTGAGACATAATGTTCTCATACCTGCAGCCTGGTTCTGCATCCATAGTGTAGGTGCTGTATATTCATTGTAATGATTGATAACATTGACAGATGCCAAGAAGTGATTGTATATCACTGTAAAACATAGGAGCTACATAATAAAATGACAACTTCATTGCTTGTGATTGCATTGATTTCAATGGATCAAATGAAATCAAACAGATAAGATACCACCCACAGAAATTTTGGAGCTTTCTACATCTTCTCTCATCCATTTTCCTGCATACGTGTATCTTGCTATAATCATTTGTGCATCAATCATATGTTTCCAGGGCCAGGTTCAAAAAAGGTGTTTTGAATTCTAAATCACATTGTGTCCTGCAGGCTGCTTTTGTAGATAGCTTTGATTTCATCTGTGTTGATGTTCAGTACTTGGTTAGACTGCTGTCTGTTGCTGTCAGAATTGAATAAGACACATTCTTTGTAGCCCAGTAGCCAAGAGGAAGAGACAAAGACAGATCCTTCTCATGTTTGATCTTTAGCAGAGAGCTACTGAAAAGAGGAGGTCATCTTGCAGTTACTGCAACAAAAGAAGAAACTGGACTTCATGGGCTCTTCTCCAGCCATGCAAGAGAATCTCTCTGCAGCTTCGTTCATTGCATAGAAGGGATTATTATACATCTCTTGGGATTTCATCATAGTTAAAATCTTATTTCCCCCCACCCCCTTTTTTTTTCTTCTGTATTTCTTTTTTACTGAACCAAACTGGGTTGTCAGGAAGACTTCATAATTCCTTTAGAAGGATCTTCATATGGCAATGTTGACGAAAATTGCAGCACACCATGTGTAACCAAACAACCTCCCTTTTAGTACTAAGTGACTCTCAGTATTCCCCCTTTTTAGAGAAACTACAAAGAGGTTTTAGGAGGGAGTAAGTCAGGATTGAAGCAATCAAGGAAGTGAACCAGTGGTGAAATGAACAAGGGATGGTCTGCTTTCATATCTGCCATTAGGAGTAGTGGAAATGAGAAAAAAGAAATGGACCTGAAGGAAAAATGTGTTTGCTCCAATGGGTTTTGCTCATGGTCTGCCTGTTTTCTGCTTTTTTTTTTTTCCTGAACTAGCCTTTCTTAACGTGCAGTGGAGAAAGGTTGCCACCCAGGGCTGCTGCACAGCAGCAGCACAGTCAGTATTTCCCAGGTGAGTCCCTCAGTGTACTCCAGTTCTGCCTACAAAAGGAAATTGTATGCTTCAAAATCAGAAAGAAAATAACCTTCCTGGTTATCAGGTTGGAAACCTCTGGCTTAACGCACCTAATGGTGCAAGGCTTTTCTGGGAAATCCTCTCAGGAGCTGCTTGCCCACTGTTGGACAGCTGGAAGTTTTTTTTTTACCACAGAAATCTTGGAATTGGCTTCCCTGCATCCTTCCTTCATGTTTTCTGTGACTAATTACTGTGGCAGACCTAATTCCTCTCACCCTGAAGGGTTAAATATGATTTCTTAGGAACTGCTTTGTATAACACCTTGGCTTGGGAAAGTCTTTGTTATTTCTTGCAGCTAGTAATTCAATTCAGATGAAAACAGGCCAGAAATCCTGGGCCTTGTGCCTATCAGGTAAGTGCTAGGATCTCCCCTGTGGAGCTCTGTGTTTGACATCATTCACAGCTTGGTCAGACTGCATTCAGGGAGCAGTGCCATCTCTGTAGTGGTGTCAGAGCAGTGTCTGGCAGTCTCTTCTCCCGGTGTCACTTCTCGTGATAAATTCCAATGTCCTTGTAGATATGTGTTGCTTCATTGGTGTTGCAGATTTGCTGCTGAGGGCTCTGCATCAGTTCAGTGGGGGTGAAGAATGTGGGGTTGGGGGTAGTGCATGGGAGCTGCTTGTCAGACAGCTCTGTAACTTCACTTCGTCTTCTTTCTGTTATCCTGTAACAGAGCTCTCAGTGCCCAAATGAAACAGAGGACTGGGTGGAACTGGCTTCAGAGTATAAGCACTTCAGACCTACACGCATACATTTGATGCCGCATCATAGGCTGAAATTATAAATAGAAGAGTTGTGATGCTGGAGTATCCTAGGGAGCTAACCCTAAATTAGGGGTGTGGTTCCAAAACTGTTCTCATGAGTGGAAAGAATAGGGAAAGAAGTGACCTCCAGAACATATAACTTTACTGTTTAACCCCAACAGCACTGGACTGGAGAATGCATGACACTTGTGGAAATCAAACACAGAGTGAATTAATGTGGCAATTTGAAGGAGAGAGGGGAAAAGGAAGATTCAGGTGACAGTGGGCTACAGGTTACAGGGATCTAAAGTCTGTTTTCAAGTGAGCAATAATGAGAGCAAAAGGAGTGTCCCCATGTTGACTTGCAGCAGACATCTGGCTGCACTGCTTGGGCATCTTTGAATGTAATTTTATTTCTGCAGAAGAAGCTGAACTGTAAGAGCTCAGTTCTTCCAGTGTGTTATGGAATGATCTGGAGTAGTTATACTGTCTAGGTAGAAATTATCCTCTGGGAGTGCAAGAGCTAGCTCAGAGTATTTTATGCAGAGGTTTGATCTGATCTGGGGTAGAAGAGAATCTGCCATGGCTATTAGGTGTGTCTATGCTCACTGAGGTACATGTTGTGGGCAGAACAGACCTTGGTTCTATGATTGCAACTCTGCTGGGATGTTTGAAGATCCCATGAGCAGATTGGAGTGACATAAAGAACCAGGTCTAATGATTTTCAAAATATAAGGTGAAAGCTGAAATGCTCCCTGTCCTGTTTGGTTCAGAGAAATGATTGTAGCTGCAGTGAGGAGAGCTGAGGCATGAGGCAGTGACTGCATGGGTGTTACTCACTGGAAGAGTTTTGGGCTCGCTGTTCCCTGCTAATGCGCTTAGGGCTGTGATGCATTAAAGGCTGAACATCTGCCTTGGGTTTAACAGGCATCACTAGAGTGTCATCTTCTCCTGAGGTGTTAAATTCCACAAAACACTGTAATTCTAGCCAAGCCTAAAAATTAACCTCTGCAGCATCGTGAAGCTTGAATTTGTGGCTGTTTGCATCAGACTGGGAAGCAAACACATAGCGCTAATTGTGATGCCACTAGGGATTTGTGCAGAACTTAGCAAGACAGGTAGCTAGTAATTGTCCTCTACTTCCAATTAGTAATGTTCCAGGTGTGTCTGAAAATTATATCTCCAATCAGTTGATGTTATTGTTGGTATCTTGCTTGTTTCACATCTGTATGGTTCTGTTGAGACTTATGGATGCTTTCTGAGGCAGTGGCCTTCTGCTGCAGCAGTGCAAATGCAGGCAGTGGCAGCCCACTTGAACCATCACTGTCTACAGCAGTGCTGGTTTTGAAAGTATTTGTTCGTGATCCACACTACTATTTTCACAAAGACCCTTAAGCATTTGCCAAGTGAAGGAGAAAAAATAAGTATTGCTAGAATGAGCAAAACTTAACTTGATGACCAATGTTCAAAATATTTTTTTTATATTTATATGATTATTTTTATGAATGTTATTCTTTTCTTTACCACCCCTAAGTCCCTGATGTACTTATTCATCTCTTCCCATTGTAATTATGATTAACAGCTCTACAGCAGCAGGATGTGTATTAGCTTGTGTCTTTTATTTCTGTACATGTATCTTGCCTCAGGTAAGAATTAAAAGTACTGCTGAGACAGTAAATAATGAAATTACAGAAGAGTTTATATTTATAGAGGAATGGAGAGATCAAAGTAAAATGTGAGACAAATGATGCTATAAAACATCACAGAACATTTGTGGTTAATGCTTAATGCACCTGTGGTCAGCTGAATGTTATGATACAAAACAAATTCTCTTGGCTACCACAACAGTGTGGTGTCATCAAGAAAAGCGTGCACTTCTCAGGTGTAAGTGCCAGCAGTTTTGTAGGAAAATCATCAGTTTCAGATGGAAAATTGTCATTGTGGTACCTACGGAATTGTAATCCTTACTGAGGCGATGCAGTTAACTTAAGTTTCTTTAGGCGACCTTCATCATTTTTAACTCCTGTTGTTGTTTAATTTTTTTCCCTAATTAAACAGAGGAAAAGTGGCTAGTTGGGTTGAACGGTTGTGTGTGTGCAAATATGTGGTTATGTGCAAAATAGGATGAGTTGATTCATTTTGCGAATCTTTGGGCTTCTCTGATTTCCTCTGGAAGTGATTGCCTGTGAGCTGAGGTGGGCTTCAGTGAATGCTAAAGAGGACATTAACAATGGGAGCTTTTGTAAGGCACAATGTGAACAAAGAAAATGATAAATTGACATGAGCATCTTCTCTTCCTCAAAGTTGTCATATTTATGAACAGATTATGAGGTCAATTCTACGTTAGTAACAGTAGGTTTGTTACTCAGAAGCCTCTTCTATAAAACAAAACTAAACATCTGCAAACAAAAAATATTCAACATATGCATATCTATATCAGTGGAAGGAACTTACCATAGCTCAACAAAAATACATGGGTCCTTGTAAGCCAGAGAAACCTTCTGGACAGAAAAGACCAGCAAAGTAAGAAAGAAAGTAGTATTGGGTAAAGTAGTAAGATATCTGCCCTGGGTGGGGGATCCTGCATCTCACCACAGCCCTCATCATTCTGTCCTGTCCTGTAGAATATTCTCTTCCATAAGCCACAATTTGTCCTCTGCATGAGCAACAAGGAAAACAAACAAATGAAGAAAAGAGCCCCAAACCATGACAGCATGTAGTTTGGAGATATCTAGATGAGAGTCTGCCTATACCACGATCATTGAAGAAATAGAGCCTGCTGTTCATGAGGCAGAGTGGAACGAGTGTGAACCCAGCTTGCTAGAAGCACAATCACACAAGGTATTCCACATAGAAAGGGAAAAAGAAAAGGGAAAAAAAAAACAGCCCCAAGATTTAGGTAAGTAGCTGCATGATTTTCAGAGTAATTTGGTTTTCAGCAGGTAGCACCAGTGTCACTGAACAAGTGCATGCTTAGGATGTTAAAAATTAGATGCGTGAAGTTGGCTGGAGCAAATGAAAGTTAGTTTTGTTTTAGAAACTGCTGTCGTAAAGCCTTGTTTCTATGTTGTTGTTTTTCTCTGCTAGTACTACTCTAAGAGAATAAATAATAAAATGTACAGGTTATTGTAAATACTGACTCTTACTTTCAATATTTTCCTTACCATGGAAACAGAGCTTGCATCTCAGAAAATAGTTCCGGCAGTTTTACTTTCAGCCAGTTGTACTGGCTTCATAATATATAAAAAATATATTTTCTTGTGAAACGTTTGCCTTAATGCCTGACAATGTTTGTTAATTATGAAAGCATTCTGTAGCATTTCCTGAGATGAGGAAGAGAGCAAATGTGCTTTCATGCGGATCCTCTACAAAACAGTGTCCTCCACTGCTTGTTTTACAGAATTGAAGTTTCATTATACGCTAACCTCATTAATTTCATTATGCAATCCTCATCTCTTCCCCAGAGACTTTCCCATTGTCAAGGGCAGCTGCATTTGCTTATTACAAGGATCTCAGTCATTAGTAGCATCAATACAAAGCAAAGCTCTTGATAGAGCCCCAGATTACAGTTATAAATCAATAGAAATTTCTTTTTAAGTGCACTAACAATGTACAGCTTTGGATGCATTGGTCTTAGGGGTGCTACTTCTGTATGTTTTTGCTTTTCTTAAAAGGTGGTAAAATGAGTAGGATTTCTTACCTGGGCAATATAGATTGTATCTCTTTTCAAGTTGGATGGATGAAATAGAGAATCTCACATTTGGGGAAATTTGTGCATCTCAGCAGTTCTCAGAAGTAATCTGGCATGCTGCTATGAAGCAGAGTAAGTATCTGATGTACAGAGCTGGCTGAAATTCATATTATGCAATTCAGACCCTGAAATTCAGATAGATCTTCTTATATGTTAAGGTGTAATATTTCAGAAAGTTCCAGTAGGCTGACTCTGAAAGGAGTGTGTTCTAACATGAAGATGAATCAATGTTTCTTCTGCTTACTGTGGAGATGAGTTGCTGTCAGGGAGCCACAGCTCTTACGGTCAGTTTGGCTTTGCAACATGCATCTATATCTGTTTAGGCCACTGTTTAATTTTGAATCACAGTATTTGTTTTGCAGAATTGGATTTATTGCCACAGGTAGCTGATGCACAGTACTAACACATGGTAATGCTCGTGTGGTAACTAGGACAGCAGAATGTGAGAAGCAGGCAGTGCAATGCAAGTTCTTGGTCTCTGTCCAGGACAGTGAATTGTTGTGTTAAGGGGAAACCTAAAGTGTCTGGCTGTTACACCATCCTTCTGGGTCACAGGAACTTTGCTTCCTGCCTGCTGTGGAAGAGAGGTGATAAAATTTCTCTGATTCTCTCCCAATACCATATACTAACAGTGCAAGGGCATTGTGTATGTACAAGCAAATCTAAAATCTCTCAGGGAAGGAGACCCCGCACATCAGAACTGAATTCAACTTTCCAGGCATGTTTCCAAGATTCAAGTGTTACTGAATGCTTTGGGAAGAACTCGGAGCTGACATTTCTCTGGGAGATGTTAATGAAAGGAAGGGGGTGAGAGGTGGCTGGTTTCCTTAGGAACACAAAGACCTTAATCATTCCCGTTCTGTATTCTTGTATTGGTTGCATGTAACATTTCATACTGTCTTCAGGGTTCTTTTACACTCCCTGTACTGCAATAACTGAAATGCTTGGGAGCATTTGACTAACATTCTGTCATTGGTAGTATATTATGATTAAAAGCCCTGGATTATTTTGTATGTCCCAGTTTTATTATCAGAACGACTTATAACTACAATTCTTGAAAACAGAATTGATTTTTCTAGGGACATCTGTGCTGATCACATGCTTACTTATTTATAACAAAACTTAAATAGCATGTACAGTACTTTTAGGTACTGAGCACTATTAATGCTGCTTGCATTTACTAGTCAGATGTACTGTGGCTTTTTTTTTGTAGGTACTGAAGATGTAAACAAGTTGATGGTAAGACTTTAGACATAAAGACTAACACAAGCCATCAGTTATGTACAGAAACACCACAAGGAGTATCGCTTGCAGGGAGACTTAACTCCGTCTCTTGGAGTCACAGTGATGTAAAATTGATGCTTCTGGGTCAGTGACGGCTTATGTTGCTATGTGACACTTTGGTAACAGAGCTGAGTTGTCTTTGTGAGAGCGCCTTGCAGCTCTGTGTTTCCTCTCAGTGGGGACATACAGAAGGGAGCACTGGGGAAGGCAGCTCTCACTGCACTTTTGATGTGGCAACAACTGTGTGGGCTCTAAGGAATCCCGGTGTTGCAGTCAGATTGTGTCGTCCTTCCTCTGGGTCAGGGAAGGACACTGCTCAGTTACCAGGCATACTGATGAGACCTCAGCTTAGACATGCTCCCAGATAAATAGCCAAAGCTCAACTAGGAATTCTTGTTGCTTTATTTTATTGGTTAAACCCCTCAAATCCTGGGAATGCTAGAGATCAGGAATGCAAGCTACAAGAACTGTGTGAGTCCTTGAGGTTAGAAAGAAAGCAATGTTCTTTTTCACCATTGTCCTTAGTGAATAACAAAAGAGCTGTGGAACAATGAAGAGACAGCTGAGTTTGCTGTGAAAGGGTTTGCAGGTAGCATCAATTGTAATGGTTGCTATGAGAGAGCGAGGGCTGGGATCCATCTCTGTGTTGCTATGTGACATTTGTGTCACGCTTGATACCTGAGCATTAGAATTGCATATCCTATTTTGAATGCCTTTCCAGGTTTTACCCCATAAATGGAACCTTTGAGAATCAGATCTCCTGAGGAGACAGCATCGTTGCAGTCAGCACATGGGAGCTGGTTAATTCCAGCTCTGAACCAGGGCCTGAGCTGTATCGTGAACTGAAGGAACTCATAGCAATGTCATAGAAACGTCAGCCCGACAAAGGCTCATTCTCCTTGGTGTTCTCGTTGTAACTTAAAGCAGAAACTGAAAGGGTGGATAGAGCTGGATTGTGAGTCTCTTTAATTTCATACAGCCCTGTATAAAAAAGCATTCAGTTCTTCCCTGATGCGTTTCCTCTCAGCGTCCCAGACTGACTGCTGACTGCTGCTCTCTCTTTACGCACAGTCCTTGTTTACTCTAACAGATGTGCTCCTGTAACCTGAGAAGCGATTTTAACACAAATCACTTCTCTTCTGCAAACCCCTCTGTGGCAGTGGCTGTGTGCAGTTCAGCTTCGATCAGCTGGGAACAGTTTAAAGCTGCCCTGACACAAGAGGCTTCTATAAAAATCAAAGCATCTGCAATAGAGGCCTGCACCTGCTTAACTAAATGACTTTAAATCAACAAGGTCAAAATCAGTCAACAAGGTCAAAATACTGTCCTTCTCTCCCACATCTAAAAAATCTAATATTTCTTCACTGTACCTTGCAATCTAGATATGAATGATCACTTCCGCTGGGTTATCGTAACCTCCCTGTTTATGGGCTCAGTGCAGCTGTGTTCTTTCCCGCCAACTGTTCACCATTTGCCAGAGTCAGGTCAGTGCATCAGTAAAATTAAACACTTGCGAATCATTACTCATAACTTCCTTAGCAACCCAAGCACTGAAACTGCAATTTTGGCTTGGTGAAAGACTTCTTAATTTAACTAAACCATTGTAGACCCCAAGTATCTTAAATTCACAGCACGAGTGGCTTCTAGAAAAAACCTCTGAACTTTTCTCAGTTGCAAAGTGTGACTGGAAATGGTTTAAACTCTCATTTGGCTTCATTGTGATGTAACTACAGAAATGCAGCAACATTTACAACACTGAAGCTTAGAGATGTGAACTTCAGGAGTAAAAAACATTACACAATCTGAACAGAATGTTATACAATCAAAACTAATGCTGACTGCAGGCACCACTTTGAGGGTCAAGTCTGCTGGCAGTTTTTGGTCATCAGGTCCTAATTGCAGTCTGGTACTCTTTCCTTCCTGAGGAATTTCCCTATACCTGCTTGTTGAAAGTGTGGCTGTTCGGCCTTCACTGGGATCTGCTTTCCTTCTGGCATCACCAGGATTGATCTGAGTAGGTTTGTATTATTTAGAAATCTTATTGTAAAGTTGCTGCTGGTGGCAAACATGCAGGTTAGGCTGCAAAACTTTGTTTTGTCTTTGAGTCTTTTGTTTTTTAAAAAGGTACATCTATTCAGAAATTTTATTGAGAATTTTATCTTTCCATCATTCGTTTTCTTCTGAGCAGAACTTTCATCTAATGACTGCAGCTATTTTCACTGCATTCTGGAAATGATATGAAGGAAAATGCTGAAGTGTCTGTTCATTACCTTCCATTTCTGTTGGAAGGGAAATGTCTCTTCAATACTATCCTTCATCTTTTCTGCTTTTATGAAATAATGACATCTACTATGATTAGCTTCAAGGGAAATGTTAGCAACAGGAAGTTGTGAGGCCAGTGATGAGGCTTTTCTGTGATGAACAGAATTCATACAGACTTTTGCAGCTGACTTCATAATAAATGTTAAATCAAGTTTTGCCCAATTTATTAAGGAGTAGAAGACCTTTGTTTTAGAAGAATCATTTTCTTGGATGAACGCATGATCCCATGTGTACCAGAATACTTGGATTGCAGCGTGTGGCACTACAGCTAGATTTCTCTGCTGGAGAGCAGAACCTTAGTTTTTCCCATCACTGACTTAGTGTGGATTTGCAACAGGTTGAAAACCACAGCTGTTGTGAACAGCCATGAAAGAGCAATAGCAGAAGTTGCAGAGTAGATGAGCTGATGACTGTGCTGTGTCAATGAATAAAATGTTATGCAATTATTCAGAGTAGAGCTTCTGAGTTCTTAAAATAGAAAATATTTTTACGTGTTTTCTGCACAGGGACAAATATGGAAACAATATGCTAGAAAGATACTGCTTTTAGTCCTCTGTCATGTTTTGGAATTGTCAGGCTAAAAGGGTCCGTGCGGATCTCTGTGATGACTTAGCTGTTCATTTTAGCAAATTGATCTAACTTTCTATACCACAGAACAATGTGTGCTTATTATTATTATCAATATTATTATTTCTGACATAAAGACCTTTTGTTGCAGAAGTCCAGGATCTATAAGAAAATGACAGCTGTTTATATAAATTGTCTTGAGTACTGCTGATGGAAGACTCAAAATATGTAACTATTTCTTTTTCTTTTTTCTTTTTAATGGAACTGAAGTAATTCCCCAAGAGTCAGTATAATGTGTGGAGTCATTCCAGTAGCTGATATTACCTCAGAGTAAAGATACCTGCTTATATCTCTTGCGTTCTCTGCCAAGATCCTAGATAAGGTATTTCTTTCTTCCTTACAGTGTAGCAACACAAATGCTGTTCAATGCTATGACATCCTGGTACGCCTCATGGAGAAAAGAATATTTGGTTTGTGCTTTTAGCAGCCAGTACATTGATGGTATCAATAAGAGCCCAGGGGTTATGTGGAATCAGGGATTCTAAGAGCATCTGCTTTATGCAGAGAAGCTGTAAATCTCAGAGTGGTTTGTCATTCCTGGTGTACGTTGTGGCTGGAGGTTTGGGTTTCTTGCAGAAAATATTGCTGCTTCTCTATTTATGCAGCCAGTTCAGAAGCAATCTAAAATATGATTTACAAGAGCCAATTGTAAGTGCATGTCTTACGAAAACTGTCAAAAACATAACTTGGTGGGTTACAGGAAGCAGAAAGAATAACTTGTCACAGAATTGTCTCTGGAACATATTTAAAATAGGGAAAGAGATTCTACAGTAATTGAAGTTTTATCTGGTGACTCTGGGCATTTAATTGTATCCTCTGGTGCTACCTGGCAAAAACATTGCCATGGTAAAAGGTCACTGTAATGAGCCTCTTACAAAAGGTGTCTTCTGCCCATTTATACAGTGCCTTATGCAGTACACTGTGTAATGGCAATAATTTTTTTTCAAAACTTTTAGCATGAAATGTCTTTATAGAAAAGCCATTACAAAGTATTGTTCCCCTCTTATTCCTTTACTGCTGAAGTTGGAGAGGGTAAGCAAATGGTGTGTTCACTCAAAAGGAGGTGGTGTGGTGGAGAGGCACTTTTCTGAGAGCTGCAGTCTTACTTGAAGGCTGGGTGAGAGTCAGCAGTGTAAGTTCCCTTTAAGGAAAGCAATATTTTCCTTTATGTTTTAAGTAGGTATCTTCTATTGCCTGGCAGTTCAGCCATATCATTTTATATTATTTTCTCTCTAAGAGCTTTGCTTTGCATCCTGAGGCTATTAAAATAGAGGGAAAAAAAAAAAAAAAAAGGAAGTTCAGCTTAAAATTATTCTTGGTGAGCTGGATATTAAGAGGGAAGAATTTGAGGATGATCCTTTTGCAGATTTAGTCTGTATTTTTAGATGTTTCTGTGGTGTATTGTAAGATGTATGTTGATGAATTTAATCTTTTCCTGGTTATGGAATGGTTTAGAACAGCCTGACTTCCACAGTGTGATCAAACAGCTTTCAGAAAGGCATTGGCTTTGATAAGCTATGCCATCAAAGGTCCATGGTGACTGTAACAAGTAGAAGATCCGTTATTAGGAGACGTATTTTGGTGTTCATTTGTGAGGTTATGTTAGCTCTGAGTTGTCTTTGATTTGGTTCTCTTCTGTTACCCGGGGAGCACGTTTACTGATCCCCGCCCAGCAGCTAAATGCTGATCTTTTATCCATTGCTTAGATGTTTTCTGTTCTTCTTGTGCCTTTGTTTTCATGTTCTCTTACTGGGTTTCTTCTGTGCCAGAAAAAATGAAAAGTAGAGGATCTTTTATTTATACCTTCTCCAAAATCTGTATCTTAAAACACTTCTTTAAGAACATAATTGAAAACAAACTGCTACCTGGGGACTGGAAGAACTCTGTGGTTCGAATGGCTAGAGACTAATTCTAGTTCTGCTGCTTGTCTGCAGTTTGATTTGCTAATTACCTGCGGCCTGCATTTCACAGTGAGTTTCTGCTTTCAGTTGTTGACCTCATACACCAGTACCCAGTTTCACAGGTGGTCACTGTCACGCTTGTGTTCAAGTCAGTACAAATCGGGATAAGGGCTTGTTCTGGTGTTCTTTCCTTGTACTTGTTCTTTGAGCAACTGCTTGGCACTGTAAGAGACAAGGTAGTACAGTTTGTCTGAATCCATACAGCATTTACGTTGTCACAGTGAGGATGCACAGATAAATTATGATACTTCCATTTTACAAATGAGGAAACTCAAATGGAGAAGTGACTTAATGCAGGTTATGTCAGAGAATAGTGGCAACAGTTACTGCTGGGATTTAAATGGAAGCACTGTTCATTTGTAGTTCTGTGTTTCACAATACTACAAACAAATTGTGATTGGAGAACAATAAAAATTAACCCTTGATGCTGAAAGACACTGATGTTCTAATCAATGCCAGGATATTTTTTCTAAACAATCCTGTGTATTCTGGCAGGGAGTAATTCCCTTCTTTTGGGCCACTCATATTGATTTAGAAGCTCAAGTCTCTAGAAACAATACACAAGAAACACAAAAGGTAAGAATAAGCAGGACTCTCAGGAGAAGCAAATGAAGGAAAAAATCTGTTGGTGCTTCCTGTGCAATTCTTTACCCAAACAAAAGTCTTGGTTAACTGAAGAGATGTTAGAGGAAGTCACAAGTACATATTTATGTACTTGTTAAAACAGAAAACACAAGGCATGATATAAGCTGTGGATAACTTGGTTTCTACAAAATCTAAATGCTTTTTAAACAGTTGTAAGTTGTATTGGTGGTCTGACATTGAAGCCATGTTCTGTGGTGTCTCAGTGACAAGGAGCTCCCATTGCACATGGCTTCCCGAGAAAGAAGCAAAAGGTGAGTGGGGATCCAAAAGCAAAGAATGCAGAGACACCAAAGGACAGAGAAGAGAGCATACGGATCCTGCCAGGCTTTAAAGCTAGGAGTGTACCCTGGAGTGATGCGAGTTAAAAGGGACAGGAAGTAAAGTGTCCCTGCTGTCTCAGAACCACCCTTGAAGTGACCACATGGAGCCAGGGCTGCTCATCCCCATCTGGCCTGGGAAGAGGCTGGCACATCAGGAGAGCAACTTCCTCCTGATAGAGAAGGGATGCATGTGCTCTCCTCTTGTCACCAAACTGCAGTAACCATCCTATCACATACTGTAACCCAAAAGCAAGGACTTCATAGCTGTGTTTATCAAAGAGCAAGAAAAAGAAACAATAGAGCATAGAAATCATGGCATAGGATGTGATAACATTCCTGGGCAATGCTCATATTGCCATCATAACTTATTTATCATGTCAAACAGCATTTAATTCTGGTTTAGGCTGGAATTAATGATTTCTGGGGAAGTATTTAGGCATGGACTACATTTTAATTGAGAGTTCTCTGAAATCATTCCATTGAGATGTTGGTTGGGTTGTTGGCCAGTGCTGTTTTATGCCAGGGCAGTATGTGAAACTCTGCAGGGAAAAGCTGCCCTTTGAGTCACCTCCCTCATTTCTTTACAGCTCTGCATTTCTCCTTTACCAGTATTCCCTATTGTTCTTTCTGTCGTGCCTGGAAAAGGCTGAAGGAAAGAAGTTTGAATTCTGGGAAGGAAATTGTCACCCGTGCTGTGCCTCCTTTTAACAAGACGTTTCTGATAATTGTGATTTCCAACTGAAACACATATATCATAAAAACCCACTGTTCTCATCAGAATAGCTTAGTGTCTTTGTCTGTGCCTGGCTGTACTGTTATTTCTTACTTTGTTATCCAGTTTTGATCAAATTTCCTCCTAAAATTACCTGAAAATACTTAATTTCTGCTTATTTTAGTATAATCCATTCTCTATTAATTTTACAGAAGGGTATGAAATATTCTATTTTCTGTAGAGTTTGCTGGAACTACACCATTCCTTCTTTGCAAATTAAGGGTGATTAATGAAGCTTTTGCAGGAAAGATAAGAAAACCAAGATGCGCTGAAAACAGATTTCACTGTAATAACCCACAGGTATTTTGTAGCGTCAGTGTTCAGATCTCAGAAGTGAATTCTTTGAATTAAATTGAAATGTTTATTGAATAAAATGCTTACAAAATAAAAAAAAAATGTCAGCATCACCCATGATGAAGAAACACATTTCATAGAAATTGCTGTCCTTAATTTTGAGAGTGAAGCTTAATAGTATTTTTGAGTAGTAAAATTTTCAGTGTTTTTTAGTTGAAAGCAATGGATTTTGAAGGGCATAATGGGAAGACTTAGTAAGTATGGGGCTGTAATTAATTGTCTAGCTTCTGAGCAGTCATTGCCATTATCTTCCTGGCTAATGCATAAAGTGCCAGGAGCACTACAGTGTATAGGAGGACCTTGGACCTGGGATCGTGGGTTACATCTCAGAAGATTTCTGGCATCCCTGTGTGTAGATCATACTTTTAAGAGTTCTGCCCTAAAAACAAAGTTTGCTTTGTGACAGTTCCTCTGTAATTAGAAGCATTGCTGGCAGCTCCGGGCAAGCGATAAGATAAAGCTGAGGTATCAGCCTGCTTCTGCATCCAGCAAATTGACAAGGCATCAGGAATGATGTGATGAAAGCTATGTAAATTAGCACTATGATAATAAGCCAGAAATCCCATCAGTAGGAAAGGAGCTGCCACCTTTAAGGCTGAGGTCAACACTTCGTAATCCTTTAGAATTATTCCAATTTAATCAACGGATGCATTTAAAACAGAGATTGATTCTTCATTACATGGAGCCAAGGAGGGAAGAGCAACAGATTAATTTAGAGTCAATGCAGACAGCAAGCACAGTGTAGTTCATGTTGGCTGAAGTGTCCGAGGTTGTGCAACTTAATTGACTCTAAATATCTTTCCATCTGACCAACATGGCTTTCAAACTAACAAGTGCTATGTATTTTGGTGATACCCCCACACGAACAAATGGCCTTTCAGACTTGTGTTCTTACACTGCTGGCATTCAGACACACCAGAGTTAGAAGAAAACATTCGTCAGAACAAGGAGAGAAAGGAAACCACAGGGGAGAAGAGAGGAGGGAAGAGCAGGAAAACAATTCATAAGAACATCTTGAGATCTCTCTAATCTGTACATCACAACTGAGCCTTGCTTTTCTGTTACCGGAGAGAAATTCCCATATGGGAAGTTGTACACTGCTCTTGTTATTTGTAGTGCTGGAAGTCTGCAGTACAATGGCTGCAATGCAGCACTGGCATGCTGAGTGGTCTGTAGGCTTTCTTTGAAGAAGAGGGCCTGCTTTTGATCAGTGTGATGGGTGATGTCTCCTTGTCTTTCTTTGAGGAAGTTCTCTCATTTTGTTAGTGTTAAGCAGAAGTAACTATGTTCTTGTCAACCAGTTTGCTTATTTGTAGCTCACACAGAGTCAAGGAGTGGATACTTGCTGATGATGTCCCAGTTCACCTGCACAGCCCTTTGGCACTGAGTGGTCATGCACTGCTTTACAGCGGCTTCTTCTGAGTAAAGAGGCTCTGTTCAGTTTCTTTATTTAGCAAGCAGTTATAAAAATGCCTTGCTTTTACTGTTTTCTGCTCCAGTTACTAGAATTCGTAGGACAAGAAATATAGAGACTTTTGTGGGTAATTGCATCCTGCCATATATTGCTTTTCAGAGCAAGATGTCAAACTAGCAAGGCTTCAGATTCTTATCTGGAGAGATTTAGGCATCCCTGGGTAAGTATGAGTATAGGCAGCAGTCCTTTCCCACTACGGTGTCCTGCACGGCCATGAGGACTGCACTGCTGATGAGGAAAAAAAAGGTAAAGGGAATAACACACACCTTGCCAGGTATATAAAAGGGTTTGTAATGCTGACCTCTTACAGGTGCCACCCAAATCTAGAGGCATCTGTGCCATGATCACATTCTCTCTCATATCTGAGAAGATAGTATCTTACAAGGGCACCTACCTATGATGGAGGTGTATTGTCAGCTGTGGGGCCTTTTCATAAGACATAAGGAGCATATGTCCTCCTGAAGGAGGCTCTGGTTTCTTGGAAGAATAACTAAAATCAATACAAAGATTTTCTGTGACATCACCTGCTTGTTATTTCCTGCTGTTGATTCTCAGTGTTTTGCATGTGTGGCTTACAGCAAGAGCAAACCTTTGCTCTTCAGCATGCCTGTTGTTGTGCTGTCAGGGCTGATCTGCATTTTGATCACCAGAGTTTAATTTTGTTTTTTCAAGGTTCAGTTAAGTGCCCTGAAGGTTTTCTGTTTTGTCATTTTGCTTCCATTCTTCCTGTCTTGGAGACAAGCTGGAAATATTTTCTTTCTGGCTGAGCTCCCCTTCCCAAACATCCAGCAGAAGCTAAGTCTTAAGCCACACCAAAGCCATGGTTTTGCTCTGTTTCAAAACCATTGCTAAGCAAATCTGAAGATGCACCTGTGCAATCCTTTTGCAAAGGTTGGCAAAAGTTCTGGGTTCCCTAACAAAACCACACTAAGGTGCTCTAGTGTGGCAACTGGGGCTTGCAACAGTTTGTCTTGTGTGCACTGGGTTAGAACAGGACGGATGTGTTGGGTCTGGCTGTGTGCCCTTCAGCTCCATGAATGTCAAGCCATGCTTCTTGCTTACATGTACTTGCCACTCAATTAACACTTCTCATGCACATGCCAGCAGGGTGTTAGCCACAGGATGTCACAGTGAACCCCTGATCTCTGTTATTTACTTCACAGTGGAAATGTGTGCACAGTAGTAGATCAGTGTGGCAGGCTCTGCCATCCCTTTGGGTTTGGTGTGGGCCAAATGATCAGCTCTTCTCTGCTGGGCTATGCCAAGCTTCAAAGACAGGATGCAAATCTAAACTCCCATTTAAATGAAGTGCTGCAGCCCTGTCTGCATTATTTCTATCCCCAGCTGAACTTAACAAGGTTAGTATGTTCTGGTGCAAGACTGGTGCTATCCAGGGTATGTTTAAGAAAGAACAAAGGAAACTATGGGTGTAGCAGCTTCAACTGCACGAGTGCTCAGGTGAGTGTGTGATGATGCATTTCAGGAAGCTGAGATGACTGCAGCAGCATTACTTAATTTTTGCATGGTTATCATTTGGCTGTTAGAGCAACCTCAGCTGTCTGCAATCAGGCTGCAGCTGCTCAGTTGCATGGGCAGCAATGCAGAGGAGTTGGGTGTAATTGGCTGGGGCATCGAGCCTTTATTTCCATCTTATATTACTGCTTTAATAGCTGAGCTGGAGAAAACTATAGAGAGCTTTCACTAATGAAAATAGATGGAAGGAGGAAGATGGGCTCTTTCCAGGTCAGGGAAAAATGATTCCCTGAGTATGGAGAGCCCACCTGGGCAGCAGCAGAGTGGGAGGGCTGCCTTAACTTCCCTCTCTGCTTTATCAGCCATCTGTAGTGCATTAAACACCGTTTCTTAACTCCAAGTTTTTAATAAAGGATGCTCTGTTGAGATTATAGCTGATGGACCATCCAGAATTCTATTCTTGGGATTTTCACTGCTCAAAATGGATAAAAGAAAGTCTCTAGAAAAACGATTGCTTTTTGTTCAACTCTGTAAGCTTTTGGGGTAACTTTTAGGAACACTTATTCTAAAGATCTGTTTTTTGTTTTATCTCTATTATATTTTCTATGGGGATGGCCAATACTTCAAAAACCAAGTGTGTAAATGCAATTTTGTAAGCGCATTTTGCCTTGAAGCTCTTTTTTATGCAGTTGTTGTGCATACATATGTAAATTGGACGTGTCGTCCCCCCCCTACCCCTCCCGTCCTTAATAACAGTCAGCTATTTAGGGAAAGTAACTGTGTGAAAATATACCCACAAATGGAGCCTATTTACAATCCAGGACCTCACATTCATTTTGTGTAAGTAAAATTGATCGCTGTTTTAATACAAAATGGAGTTAAAACAGACATTTATTTAATTGGCAGAACTTGAAAGCCTAGCTTTATTTACACAGGGAATTCCGAGCATCTGAATAGATGCACCACAAGTCACTGGCAATCTGAGACTGTTTCTTTTATTAAATTCTGGGGTGTTTTTCCACTCTAAATATTTTATTACAAATAAAAGCCCTGCTATGTGTGAGCTCACAGTAACTGGCAATCAGCTGGCTTCACAGATGCGGTTGGGCCTACTTGCAAAGGCTAAATTCAGTCCAATGTGTAAACGTGGTGGATGAAGTGTTAAGTAAGCTATTTGCTTTGGCCCAACGCATGATGCGGAGAGGAGCTGGGCTTCGGCAGACTGTTTAGAGGCTTGTTCTTTGGGCTGGTAGAGATGGGCCACTGGGGAAGCAGTACCAGCAGTGTCTGAGGTGCCTGCCGATGGGTTTGGATGCAACACTCCTCCCCTGACAGACAGGCTGAGTGGCAGGAGAATGGCTCCAAAGGGAATTCCTTGTGTGAGTTTCTTGGCTAGACAGTAGGTGCTACTATTCAGCCTTCAATGAAAAGGTATCTGTGGGGAAAATATTCGGGAGGAGAAAATGGCAGCTGTAATGAATGGGCTGCTAAATGCCCCCGTCGGTGCACTGGCACGCAGGCAGTATGTCAGTGTATTAGCAGGGACAGAGCTTCTGCCTGGAGGGGTCAGTGGGGCAAAGCCATGCACAATTCCAGCCCCTCTAACTCTGCAGGTACAAACTGTCTGTACTGAAAATAATTGCTCTAAAAACTTTTCTTAGGCCTGTGCTCGATGAAGCCCTAAGCTGTGACTAATTGTACTTGTAGTGCATGGACAAAACCTGTGGCATTAGTGAGAGAAGTGGAAGTGGCAGAAACAAAGCTGGATTGGTCTTGGAAAGGTGTGCTGGGAGGTTCTTCTATTTAATAAGCATTGCCTGCTCCACGAATCCAATCAATGTAACTTAGTCGATTTCATGTGAAGGAAACTCAAATTTTAGCTGTTTTTCATTCAAAAACATCAGGGTACTTTGAGCAAACTGTTTTGATCACAAAGCTACTGTTAGTAAAACTAAAATGCTATCAACTCATTTTAAGTTTTCTCATCTGTTTGCACCTCTGTGAAGAAAGAACAAATGCATACCACAGCTCTGCTTTTTAGCTTTGCTCGTGATGCACATAAATTAGCAACACAACTGCCAGCTCATGCTCAGCACAGCACACAGCACTGATGTGTGAGATCTAATAGTGAAGTGCAGAGGTTTGTAAAGCAGTCGTTCCCACGTGTCCCAGGCACTACCAGTACATCTCCATGGACATGCAGACCCTGGGCAGAGGCTCTAGCAGCAAAGGGAAAGCAGTTTGCTGGCTGGAACCATTCAGCCCAGGGTGTGTGCTAGCAAATCTCTCTTTCTGTCTCTCTCTCAACTTCCCCTTTGTGTTTAAAATATAATGGTCTAATTCTTTGCTATGATTCAGAGGAAGCTGGGGTTTGAGTCTGTGTGTGATACAGTTGTGTTCTGCAAAAACATGTGCAGAGAAGAAATGCTGCAATGAGAGGGAGCTTTCCTTTTGTCTGTCAAAACAAAATCAATGTTCGCTAAGGGGAACTCAGCTCTTTGGCTGGCACAGGGCAGTAGGACAGGAGATATTTTTAGATAGTGCTCTTGTCTGGCTCTTTGAGCTGGCAAGATGATACAGTTTGCCTGAGAAGGAATGGGGCAGCTTACTGCTAAGTGCTGGATATGATGCAGAGCGTAGGGCTGGCTATGCACCACGAGCTGCTGCTTTGTTTTTTTGTTTTTTTTTTTTTTGAACAACTCAAATATTTCCAGTTGGTAAAACTGGGCAGAAACCATACTATGAAGTGGTTTCCTTTGGGGGCTTCTGAGGTGTTCTGAGAACAGAGGGCAGTTCCAGACCACTGTGTGGTCACGGTGAGCTTGAGCTTCTCTGTGGAGTTCGGGGATGCAGTTCTAATTGTGGAAGTGGGGGAGGGGGAGAGGAATAAACCAAACAACAACACCAGAAACCAAGCCCTGTAAATAACATTGTCTGTCTCCAGGGAGGTTTCTTGTTTGGTTAAAATTTTGGCATCATATTTCATGAGGATTTTGCTCTGAATACTCATCCGTTTCAGCCTTTGACTGCTTTATTCCAGAGTAGGAAAGATGGCTGGGAAATACCATGACAGCTGTGCTCAGATGGTGCACGCTTTAGAAACAGTTAGGAAAACTAGCTCAGATCAGCTACTGCACTTTAAGCAAGCAGCTCTTCATCAGCTGTTCCTGCTCAGTGCCAGCAATGAAAAATGTGCTTGTGAGGTTAATTTCTCTAATTCCTCTTTTAACCAAAATGTGAGAGAGGCTCTTTTCTTTTTTCTCTTTTTTTTGGTGTGTAAATAATTGCAAATACATCAAGGCACATTTTGCAAGGTGCAGCTGTGTGTGCAATCAGCTTTCTCTATTTCTAAGAGTAACTGGAGGTGGTGAGTGAGCAGTGACCAAGGGCAAAGCATGTGCGAAGTGGCAGCTCTGAAGCAATTCTTTGCTATAGCTGGAAGATCAGATGCACTGTGTTGCTTGATTAAATCAAGTATTTAAATATTTACTGTCATGTTGCCTTTATATGGAAATAGCCTCACCTGAGGTGAAGACATGGTGCAGCTGCAGCCAGTGGTAAAATCCCCTTGTTTATTGGAAAGGTGAGTGAAGAAGTCTGAGCACTTGGAGACAAAAGGTAGTTCTCCAAGTGCGAGGTACTTCTTGCAAGCTTATTCCCTGTGCTTCCATGTAGAGGTGTGAGTGATCTGATCAGAGACCAGGGAACCAAAGTTTCCTTCCCACACAGCTTCCAGGGACTGCCTTGAATAAGCTGCACTGTTCCCTGCTCCTTTTTGCTCCTCCACAAAGTGAGGATGAGAATTCTTTTCTATGAAGTAGGCTTAGTAAAGTCAGTATTTGTGAAAGTTCCCATTGTGCATACTCATCTATGGACTTTACTGGCTTTGAGTATCTGTCAGTGGCTTGATTATCACATAGACTGATTATCACACGTAGGCTCTTTACCTATAAAACACCTCTTACTGGTGCTGTGTCAGAATGAGATCAACTATTAAAAGGTTATAAAGATAAAAATGTAACTGCAGCATGACAAGATGAACAGAGAGAAGTGGCAGGAGGCATAACATAATGATTTAGTGCAATTCAGTGCTGTAGTCATCAGTGAAACAAGACAGCACTTGAGCTGACCTTAACATTGCTCGAATAGCAGAAACAATCTGCCTTCAGCATGGAGAGCTCAATTTGGGCTAACTTGTCCTACTGAGACGCTTCATGGACTTCTTGCAGTACTAAAGGGAGCTTAAGCTATTATTAGGGTCTATATTTCAGTGCAAATATATTCCAAAGCTAGTGACAGGCCTTGCTGTGCTAGTAAGAGCAACTCTGTGCTGGTATGGGAAGCCAGGGAGCATGCCATAGGGACCAGCAGCTTACAAAATAAATACTAAAAAGCAAATAAACTAGAAATACTTCACTGAACATCAGAAATTTTCTGTCTGCTGTTTGACTTGGCCTGAGTTATTCCCCAGAATGATATTGTTAACCCTTTCACTCTTGTTGACAGCATTAGTCTTCAGTGAATTATGGAATTGTAATACAGACAAAAATTTACTATGTAGTCAAAATGTAGAAGTGTACATCTCTGCAAATAGCTGCTCTTTTCCCATGGCATAATCAGTAGTTTATATAAAGACAAATTAGAGACTTTGCTTTCACTCATTTCAGAGGGGTGATGTGTGCCAATCTTGTGGCCTTTGCTTGGGAAAGACAAAAATTGATATCAATGTTCTTCAGAACTGTTTTCCTTTCCATTTACCTGCAGGTTAATTATTTAAGCTTGCACTCTAACAGACAGCTTTATTGAGGTGAGGAGATCACAGCAAGGAAGACTTGCCATGCTGCTTGCTTTTTGAGAGCTGCCCAAGCACATGAAGCTTTATCTTATGTGCTCTGATAAGAGGGGGAGCAAGCTGATGAAATATCAGCCAGCCTTGTCTTTAGCAGAAAAGCCTTGGGGCAGTGGGAGCTCCCTCTGCTTACCGACCCACACAGTCACGCACCTTTCCTCTGCTGGGGTTCTGCTCCTTTTCACCAAATCACATGGAGTTCTTGGAAACCTTTGAAAGGCTATGGAGAAACAGCCCTTCTTAGACTCCAGTGGTGAGAATCCGTGAATGTCATGGTCTTTCTGGAGTCTGTTCTCCTCTGCAGAAAGCTGCTTTCCTCATTATCACACCACAGGCACTTATGCAAATTTATCTCAGCAGGAAATCTCAGGCGCTGAAGGCAAGGAATGCTAATGTTGTGTGCTGCACTGGAGCCCCAGTTGCTGGTCATGAAGGAGTAAAAGTTCCCAAAGTATTTACAGCCCCGGCTAGGGAGCCAGCACTGACACTGCTTCACAGTCAGACACCTGGGCAGGCTTCTAAGTGAGAAATACAATCATTGAAACCTTGACACCTGCATGGAGATTGTCACATGCAGCCATTATTGCCAGTACACCTGATTTTAGGAAATGAAGATTCTTTCACTAGGATTTCTGGCATTGAAATCTTTTCTAGAAAATGAGTATTGGAACTGACCAAAGTTGTTGCCAATTCCCAAACTGTTTTTCTGGTGAAGGCATCTACAGGATTCATTGCTTCTCATTTTACTTCAGTATAAGCTTCGGCTAATAGGAGACCTGTGAACATGTAAACATTCCTGGCAAATACTCCTGAGCACCTCAGTAAGGTGAAATGTGTGGTTTGGGGACTTTGATTCTTTAATAGCTCTGAATATTACCAGTTAACAAGGTACAACTCTGATCACCTTGTAGTCCTGTTTGTTTTTTTTTTTTTAAATTAAGAATCAAGTTAGAGAAATGATGCCGATTCTTCTGTGCAAGGGTGGAAATGCACCATTGAGAACACCGAAGTACTTGCATCTGGAGTTTGATTTGACCCACAGCCCAGTAATAACGCAGCATGTGTAAGTCACAGTGCACAAAGACTGTCATGTTGGTTCAGCTTGCGTACACATGAACTCAGATCAGAATGACATCTCCTTGAGAAGATACCCAGAGAAGGAATCTTAATACTTCCAAAATTCCAAAGGCTGATGCTAAACTGACTTAGGAGACTATAATAGTCTGTAACAGCCAGATGTAGGCAACATGTTCCTAGTGAAGTAGCCTGTATTGCAACTAAAAAAATCCATGGATTTTAATGACACCAGATCTCATCTTAAAACTTTCAACTTTGTCTATTAAGTGCTTAATGTCTTAAGACACCGTGACTGAAAAGAGAGAGAGCAGAAAAGGGACAGAATGATCTTTCTGACATTGAAGTTCTTTATCTTAGATCAGAAGCTTGAAATATTAACTGGAGAAGCTCCACTCTTTGCTACAACATGCAGTGTTTGAATTTTGTTGGTTACATGGATGTTTCTGGTCACTCTGGTGATTTTATGCGCCTCTTGGAATTGGAGTGGCTGTGTAGAGGCTGAAACTTGATTAAATATCACCTGATCAGGCCTTTGTATTGGAAGACATCGGTAGTTGAGAACTGACTACAGACTGCAGACTTTTTTCAGTCCTGAACACAGTGAATCCCAGTTATTTTGGGTCAAATTCTGAAGTTTTTATACAGTATTTATGTGGTCCCGAAGCAAACTTCTGTTAAGGTAAAGGCTAAGCAGATGCCGACTTGTCAGGATTTGTTCCTCTAAATAAAAGAGAAATGAAATAAAACACACTATTCAAACATACTAAAAGCTTTTTGAAGGATTCCACAGTGCAGTCAGATGCTGAAAATCATTTCACAATTGTATAACAATGAGAAAGATGTGAAGAGGCCAAGAAAAGGGTGAATATTCCAAAGGCTTAAGAGAGTTAGGCACATATCTTTCATAAGCTCCTTTGAAAATCCAAACAAATAATTTCTGATGACATTAAAAATGGACTGCAGTCAGACAGGGATACCCACAGAAGTGCTTGCTTAGGGGAGTGTGCAGTGAAGAACATTTGTTGTTGATTTTTTTCTACAATGAGATTATTTTAAAAGGTTTAGTAGTTGTGTTGGAGAGGAGGGAGAGCACGAAGATGTGTTGGAAGGAGACAGGGTATAAGCAACACAAAAAATGAGCAGAAATGTGTCCTGGAGGATTTCAGATGTGGGAAACATAGGTTGTGTTGGACCCTGAACGTTCAGGTCTGCCTGAGGATGCAAATATTAGTGACCAGCGGGGAGGAAGGGTTGTGGAGGTCAGCGCGATGGTAAAGGAGAGACAATGGGCTCCTTTGCAGCACCAGCCTGCCTTTCACTTCACAAAAAAGGTTTTTGTAATTCAAATGAAAGCAAACCCTCCTTAAGAAAGGGATCTCTCTTTGGAGTGAGAAACACTGCAACATATTTCACTCTCACTTCCCTTTTGGTTTCACCTTCCTTCATCAGTTAATGCATGAATGAATTCAGACTGACTTTTTTGTGTTGCTGCAGCATTCAGGTGTAAACATCAGTATGCCAGCAATACAGATGCAGCTGAGGGATTTTTTTTGAGCTATGTTATTTTATTTTATTTTTTTCTGGGAAGTGCTGTTAGTGCTCTTGTGATGAGTCCCAGAATACTACCATGCTGAGAATGCCTGAGCACATTAATTTTGCATGTATTAACTCTCAGTGCAACCCCAGTGTTCTTATGTTCTATGCTGAGACACACTCACTGCCCCGGAACTTTGTATTTGCAGACACTGTTACAGGCAAGGAGGGTGGTCTGATCTCAATTTGTCACCCAGACTGTCTTGATGGGAAGAGAAGGCATTTCTGGAAGGTAATTCAGCCTTTCTTCTCAGACACCACTGCTGGAGTGCAGTGACTCATGCTCTGGAGCTGCCTGCCCCTTGTTTTCTGTTGCAGAGACGGAGCCTGTGGCACTAACTTAGGGTTGGCTACAGCTTCCAGGTGGGTGCAGTTGGAAGAGGTTAACCTTAGACAGAGCAATGTGATGACAGAAACTGTCTTGTAGTGGCCCCTTGTGCAGAGGGTCACAGGATGTCTGACTCCATTGAGTGCCACTGAAACTCCTACTGCTATGCAGTGCCAGTATTTTGCAGTAGTTATTCTTAACTTGGACGTTATGGACAGTAAAACTTGATGGCAAGACAGATATAAGATAAATTAGCCACGTTGTAACTGTATGTGCCTTAATGCAAGATTGGTTAAGGGAAAATCAGTTGGGAACTATCTCAGGCATAGTTTATATTAGCAGGGGCCGCTACCCTTACGTAGTATATAAAGAAATAATCTGGTTTGTTTATTCAAGTGTCTTAGTCATACATACACTTCCATGATTTTAAGCAGCTGAGTTTCTGAATGCTTCCCCATACTTCATTTGGTGTTTGTCAGGATTCACTATATGTCAGACAACGGAAGTGAGGAAGAACAACTTTCAAATTGCCAGCATCGGTACTTATCCACAATTATTTAGTTGCGAGCATTACAGGAGGTTTTGTAATATGTATAGATGTATTTATTGCTGACATGTCTATACCATTACAGATATCTGTTGCAAGCATGTTTTAGGTAAAACCATCTCTCTCAATTATATCTGGGCTTTGCAGTGTAACCTGCAGTTGTTTTGTGATGGTCTTCACAGGCTCCTTTGAGAGGGGGAGCCTAATTTGCACGTGACCGTGCAGTCGTTCTCAGGAAGAGATGATTCATGCTGCAGCATCCATGGATTTGTGTGTGAAATTGTTGTAAACAACAACATGTGAATAAAAAGTCATAGAAGAAAATGTAGGTGTGGGGCATGGAGTTGTGAAATATGAAGAAGGAAGACATTGCCCTCAGGAATATGGAAGTAAGAGTTACACACAGACCTTCATATTTGCTTTCCAAAGATAGTTTAATGAATATCCCAGGGTGTAGGTGATCAGTATAAGTAGTTCATCTCATTTCACATCTAACATAGCTTATGCAAGGGTGGTAACTTTGAGAAAGAAGTGCGATTAGAGTAGATCAGTAGAGTCTGTTTGACCTTTTGCTTAGCAATGATGCAACCTCACAGCAAAGGCTGCCTGAACTGTTTGCACAGAATGCATTTGATATTCTGTAATGTGCATGACTTCTTTTATTTCATTTTTTTTCTTGAAATCTTTTTGGTTAGTTAATAGTTTAGTTCCTCTTCAAGTGACAGATCAAAATATAAACATGTACCAATAAGCTTTGAGGCTTTAAAACCAGTTCGATACAGGAAATCTGAAATTAGGCAATAGAGGATATTTCTGATGCTATTTCCTCTTATTAAACACCTCTGCCTATGAGGCAAGTCCTTGTTCAGCTGTTTTCTGACTACTAAATTTGGCTGCAGATCTGAGCTCTTTGCAGGATTGCTGTCTCACAGCTGTGGCTCTTATTGTTTCAAATGGTTCTAAAGAAAAATGTCCTCCATAAGTGAAATACCCTTTGCAAGAATTTCATTATAATGCACTCATCTGGTGTTTAAGTTATTTATTCATTTACCAGATACTGATAACCTAAATTGTGTTTTTATAGAAGTCTTAATACAGCAGCCAGTAATTGAGCAATGAGTAAATCCCAGATTGCCAATTTACAGTGTGAGAAGTATAGCAATTTACTCTTTAAAAGTAATAGATTTGTTTCAGTCTTGCTCCACTTTGAGTAATAGCAGTGATGTCAAAGGAGTTCCAGCTGACTTAAGCTGTTCTAACTGAAACTTTACTACAGTAAAACCTGTAGGTGTGCAGGCTTTTGTCCAGGAAGGAGAGATGTTCAAAAGCTGACTGTCTGAGTTTATATCAAAATGACCATCATTAAAACCCATCTGTCAGTAGATTTGGGTTAATAAATGCACTGCTGCACGGTGCACTGGGGAAAGCAGACCTGAAGTGGGTCTATCTGCAATTGTGGAATGACTCGATAATTTGATAACTCAAAGCTGTACCAGTATTCAGAAGAATGTCTGCCTTCAGTAGTTACAACATTCTTACATTATTTTAGACTTAGTTTGTTATGGAAATGCATGCTTTCCTGCTCTGGGTAATAAAAAAGATCTGATGGGATTTATACTGTATAAATAGCCCTGTACTGTCATTGTTAGATTATTTTGAGATTATTTACTGCATTGTCTTTCAGACTTCAGCGCAGGAGAGAGCTGCACTTCACACGTGGTATGCAGGATGTTTCCTGTCATTTGTGCTACACTTTAGCTTAAAAATTGCATATCTGGTGGAAAGCTAAAGAACTTGATCAGGATGACAGGGTTCAAAGCTAACAATTGAGTAGCATGAGCAAGGATGCACCTGCTCTTACAATACAAACTTCAGCAAATACTCGCTTTGCATCTCTGGCTATTTCAGTAGAGCTGTGTTCCCACAAGGCTGTCCAGTGGCTTTGCTATAACAACAAAAGAATTGTTTGGTATATAGCTGGTGCTGCAGTGGGGTCAAAAACATATCTAACAGCCACACTTATTTATTCAGGTAATTTTTTAAAAAAGAATTACACTTTCAAGTTCCTCTTTGAGTCTTTCTAGCAGTTTTTACTTTGTATTTTCAAAGATGGATTAAGGTATATGCGTTACATTGTGGCTGCATGATGAAGATGCTAACAGTGATCAAATGGGGACATTCATTGCTCGCCTCACCTCCTCAGTTTTTCCACTGTGATCTTGTTTTCTTGGAATCAAAATATCAGCATTTGCAAGGAGTTTTAAGCAGTTGTTGCACAAGTGTAAGGCAATTTAGTTGTTTTAACGCTGAATATACGAGGGACATATGGAGCCCTGTGTTATTCCCTTCTGACTGTTACAAAATTGTCCATCACTTGTCTCCCAAGGGCAATGTGAAATTGCAGTCACCTGTTCAGCAAACAGATTTCACAGGACTGTGCTTTCAGCTCTTGCTTATAGATACGGTATCCAGTTGCTCAGCATTGCTTATTTCTGTTCTCCCTTTCATTTCCCTTTGGGTTATGCACAGTTTGCCTGCCTTGCTGTTTAATGAGAAATCTCTTGGTATTTCTGAACATTTGAGGAAGTGTCTATTAAACATGAATCTTAGGAAGGAGCATGAGCAAACTCTCACTGCCTCATGCCCAGGATTAGCCACGTGTTATGTTAGGACTAGGAGTCCGAATTCAACAAAAGCTGTTTAAAAAGCATCTAAGAGAAATCCCAGCTGATTAAGTGTGCTTTGTGTGAGAGCAATTCACAATTAGCAGTCTCTTCCCTTAAACTGTGCTTCTTGTTTCTGTGGTTCAGAGATGCAGCAAAGGCATTCCAAGCAGTGAGATTTCATTACAAGTATGGATTTTAAGAGTAATGAACTGCAGAACAACACAAAATGTGTGGGGACATTAAAGGTACTCGTTTGGTAAAATGAAATTTTGTACCTAAATTGCTTTCTAGATTTGTAATGTGTTTGTCTTGATCTTTGTTGGAAGGAGATGGCTGTTTCTCCAGCCATTATGAACTTACTCGACATAATGTAATGCAGAAAGGAAGCATTTCTCTGTGCTCATTCCAATTTGTTATAGGTTTGCTTGAGTCCTGCAAGGCATTTGTACTGTATGACAAAACTAGAAGCTGTGTTTCTGCATGACATGAGGAGCCCTCAGCCATGGCCTGCTGGGTCTGGAAGCAGCAGATCTCTAGGGCAACAAGTCACAGTGCACAAATAAATGTTATGTTGATGCAACAGCAGAATTTTAAACAAAAAAGAAATCCCCTGTAGGCTGTTTTCCTAATGATTAACATGCACACATAGAAGGTGAGACCTTCATGGGGTTTTGTCAGGATAACAAAAATCTACGAGTCTGTTTTCCCATTTTTGCCCTACATTATGCAGTGACCTGTTTTTGCTTTGGACCCATTGGCTCTACCAGTCCTTTTCCCTTTACTGATGTGGAAGCAACAGTTTGCCTTACAGCTTGGGTTGCTCAGAGACCTGGGGCTGGCCCAGTGGGAGCACAGCAAAGCACTAAAAATGGCAAGAGAGTAAAATCAGCAACTGTGACCATAAGAAAGATGTCAAGTTTTTATCTGCCATCCCTTTATCAGCGAAATGCTAACCTTATATCAATCATGATCAGCATACAAAGGGAGCAGTCTGCTTCTGTTACCTATTAATTTCTCTCCAGCTCTTCAACAAGGTCGTAACCATCTGATATGCGAGTTTTGTTTTGGCATACAGTGTATCATTAGTTGCTGTCCTTTGCAGGATCCATGCTACATTGTACGTGTAGGAAACTGACAGCATGACATAGAGAGAGTTCTATGAATTGCACAGGAAAGATGTTCATGGTCATCCTGCTGTATCCTAGGAACTATTGGAGGACTGTGACAACCATTCCTAAGAAAGCTGACCGCTATGCTTCCACATATCCATTGAGGTTAGCAAGTCCATTTTTGCAGAGATCAAAGGCGTTGCAGATTAGGGGAGAATTATACTGAAAGTTCCTTGTGGCAAAGTTGACTCTGTTGCATTCATGTATGAGTTATCCAGAATGTGAAGAGGCTAGAGGAGACGGAACAAATGGCCTCTGTAATATTTCAGATGGCCAGAAAAGCTCTTACTCCTTTAAATATTTACACTTCAATGACACAGTATATTCTGGAATATAAATAAGATATGTACTTGACATGTTTATAACATGCTTCTCTCACTCTTTCTCTACTTTCCCCACCTTTGTTGTGTCTTGCCCCAAATATCTGCCCGATTTTTGCAGATGAATCAATCGGTTTGGTGGACGATCACACTGCTCCCTGTAGCTGTGTTTCCTGAGGGGTTGCCTACTACTTGTGTGGTGGGGTTTAGAGCCTGTGTCACCACGTGAACAAAGGGGTGGCATTGGTACAGATGAGTTTGGAGCCTAGTAAAGCTGGTAGCACAAAAATAACTTGAAGTTTGGAAAACACTGACCTAAATGTCTGAACAATGTCTCTGGGAAAAGGGCTGCTTTTTCTGAGCTAGAAGCAGTTTGGAAGAAAAGCAGTGTTGTCATGTGAACAGGGCATGCAACATTAGCTCTATGGGCTGCTGTTTGATAGGCTGTATTTATCATGCTTTTAATATGAAAGAGTGTTTTGCAAAAGATTGTGTTTGCAGCTGAAAAGGTATTGAACACTGGGGAACAAACAGTTCTGCATCCGCTAAGATCAGAGTTTTAGGAGCTGCATTTTGGAAAGCATACTACTAAGTTTCCAGGACCAACCTCACTTGGAGCTTTTATTAGTGGAGAGACTGCTGCTTGAGCACAAACCAGAGGCTGCAGGAGGTGTGACCAGTTATCTGCAGAGTTGTTGGTCTCTTTCCCTGTTATGTATTTCATCCTTACTATTCTCTCCCTGCTTCTGTGCCTTTTTCTCTTTTTTCTCCCGTCTTGTTTTCTCCATTTCTCATGCTCCAGTTAAATGATCTTTTCAGACAAGCATCACAGAAAGGCTGTTTTTCAGATTAGCACAGACTCAGCTTCTTATATTGACTGGCCTGAAACAGCTAATGTGATTTTCACTTCTGTTTAGCAAATTTCTATTATTAGACTGAACACACTGAGACTAATATGCAGGTAAATATAAGTCACCAGTGGAGCTACTAATTGGGTAGATTAATTAGTCATTCCAATTGGATTTGTTGTCTCCAAACAGAGAAGATTAAAGCAAGGAAGGGTCTCTGACTGGCTTATCTTTTGTGGATAAATGACTTCAATATGACACGCTACCTTGTATAAGTCAGATGTCTGGTTATTAGTGCCTGGATATCACACCCAGCAGTGAAGTGGGAGGGCAACTCCTCCTGTCAGTCCTCCTGCCATTAGTCATTATGCCGAATACTTCATCTCAGACAGCTCCCTGACTTCTGCCAAGATCCTGGGCAAGGCGGATGGGCTGCTTTTCATAAAATGACTGTTCTGCCACTGGGACACGTGTCTGGTGCCTTTAATGCAGGAATCTGTTCTTCACATGTCTCAGTCCAAGCAACCTGCTCCATATTCTCTGTATCTAGCTGCAGATCCACTTCCTGTGTAGCGATCTGAGAGGAGGAATGTTCTTGTGGTCCTTGACATCTGTTCACTAGAAGCAGATTGAGAACCTAGAGTCTAGAACAAATGTAGAGTCTGTGTGCTTCTTATTTCAATTTCTTTTTTTTTTCTTTTTTTTTTTTTTTAATTGATGTCTGTCCTGTAAAGACTGAGTAAGTGGAGTAAAAAAAAAAGTTTTTTTTTTTTTTTTAAAGAAAAGTTTTGTGCACCAGCTGACATGGGCATTGCTCAGGAGTGGTTCAACTTTTTAAAAAGACCTCTATTATCAAACTGAAACAAAGCTACTTTGTACCATAAACACGGAGAATGGACCCATTTCCCCTGTGTCTCAGGTGGCTAAGAAAAGTTCCTTCCCTCTTTGTTAGTGGTGCTCCCCAGGGCTCACCTCTCTGTGTGAGAGGCAACATAAACCACTAAACAGGACTGAGGAAAGCCCCCTCCCCTTCTGTGTAGGGTTGGTGTCGTTTGTTGGAGCAGATTCTGTCTTCAGTGGTTTCCTTTCACTATCACCTGCAGGTATTTGCATCTCTCTTTGCTGACTTCTGTGGAAGGCAAAATTCCCTGCTTTCACTTCAGAAAAGCCTTTTAGCCTGTGGTTGCTGAGGAAAGGGGAAACCTGACCTAGATGAAGAGTCCCAGTACTGTTTTGCCTGTTTTTAAGCAGATAAAGTAAACAGGACAATGTGTCCTATGCACTGTCTGGAGAATTTCATTTCCCTTCCCTAAGTATTAAGTCTGTTGAACTTGTCCATAATTCTAATCCATAGCTCTGACATGTATCAGCTCCAGCACCAGGGATGTCCTTTTGTTGCTTTTTTTGTTGTTGTTGTTCTTGTTTTTAAATTATTTGCAGTTTGTTTCACTGCCATCCATCTCGATGTGCATCAGGCACTCTGCCTCTCAGTCAAAACAGCTGCATCTCAGAAAGAGGGGAAGCTTCCAAAGGAAAAAAAAAACAACAATCAGAGCCTTGCTGTGGTCTACTGGTAGCAACAGATAATTGAGTCTAAAAATTTCAGCAGAAGGAAGATATTTATTGCCAGGCAAAACCCAACAGTGTTTTAGGAAATGTCTTTTCTGCCATCTTGAAGGCAGCTCTGAGTCTAAGAACTGTAGTGATTGGTATGCGGTTATATTCTTTCAATCTTAAAGGTAATCAGGCACACTGTATTGTTGGAAAGCAAGGGGATATAAAGAAATGAAATCAAACTTTATAAAGACATTTGAACATTTTTTTTCTCTGCAGGCATTTCTTCATCGGATCCGCCAGAATGCTGTGGACAAAGCCGAGAAGTATATAACAGAGGAGAATGTTAAGGTATTTCTTCCATCTTCCTCATCCTTTAATCCATAATGAAAGGCTAGATTCAGGAATGTGGATATCAAATATCCTTCTACCTTTCTGATCATTGTTATTAAACTGCTGCCCAGAGGAAAAGAAACTCACACTGATACTTTTTCAGTCTGTTTGTCCATTTGTTTAGCTTTCATCTTCCAACATTTGTTTTGTCCCACCAGCTGATTTCAGTAGTAGTGTAGTCAGGAGCTAACTTTTGGCAAGATTTGTGAAATGGTAGAGGACACAGAGATCTCATTAGCATCTTGAAGGGGAAAGTCAGAGAATGCACTGCCCTTGTCTGTTTTGCTTGACAGTAATCAGTGAGCCAATTTACATCTGTTGTCTCTTACAAATCTAAAATTGATGAGAGTTATGAGGAGGTGGCAAGAATATCTAGTTGGGTTGTAGTAGGAAGGAACCTGTGGGAGAGCTGAGGAATGGGAGACCCTTGCATGATGAGGTTCCTGAATGAATTTTGCAATGGAAAGACACATGAGATACGGAAAGTGGATATGAGGTACTAGTTCTTATAATGCCTATGGTTGTAGGAGGCCTTGTTGTGGTTTATTTTCACAAAAATAAGCAACACTTTCATGTAGTAATTTGACTTAAAACTCTCCTTGCTATACACATACATGTGAGACCAAAATCCTCTTTGTACACACGCATAAGTGAAACCTTGTGATCAGTGGGAAAGGATGCAGTGTCTGCCATCAGGATTGTTTTTGGGGCTTACCTTTGATCCTACAGCTCCTAAATCAGCAGAGACTTTGACCTTTTCGTTAATGACAGAACAGTGCATCAACAATAGGTATGTTACACAGTCCAGCACTACTGCAGCTGGTGTGTATTTCCTCAAGCCTGGTTCATCAATTTTTATGTAGTAGTATTACCAGAAAGTCTAGAAATCCTAACAGGGATTCAGCCCCCGTTATAGTATTCATTCACTAGGTTAACAATACTGTACTACTAATTGAGTGGCATCAATAGGTGGTGGTAGCAAGAAGATTTGGAGGATTGGTGAAGCTAAGCCTCCTTGTTGTCTTCAAATTTGGAAGTTCCTGGTCACTGGAAGCTCACCATTTACAATCTGGAGTATGTTTAAGCGTAGCTGAGGGAAAAGTGAACAATTACTAGTGGCTGTAGGTGCTATCTGCAGAGAAACAGAAAAAAAAAAGCTCTGCTTGAGAAATAAACCTACATAACCATTTGCTAATTTGACAAACAACTGCAGATGTTGATAAAAGTTGTTAATTCTACCATTATTCATGTATTGCTATGACTGCCATATACTCGGATGCAGTGCTCACAAGACCCATGCAGAAAGTCCCTCTTTTCTCTAGTGATTAAATGTATTTGTATTCTAAAGTCCATCACAACCTCTGGGGAAGTACTACTTCATTTCTGTGTCATTCTTGAACTGCCTGGAGGTGCCTTTGAGAGGCCACTGTGAGACCTCATTAACTCTTATTACAATATTCAGCTTATAATAACACAGCTTCTCTTTGATGAAAAAGGTGTAAGCTTACCAATGGTGAAGTAGAAACACAAAGGTGTGCTTTTTCTGATCCCTTTCCCTTCTCCTCAAACAATTTAATTGCCTTTCCTGCAGTGGAAAGATGATTGTTCTTTTCTTCTGCAAACCTTTGCTTGTAGAGGCAAGACAGACAAGGCTGTGTTGGGACTTCCAATAACTCTGCCTGCTATTATTTTGTATCTTGAGTCATTAGGGAGCTGTGAGGTGGCTAGCAACAGAAAAGATGGCAGCAGAGACTATATAAATGGTTTGGCAGCTTATGTAAAGAAAAACCTGTATTTTCCTCCCTGTCTTCATGCAGTAGGAATGTCTAGAGAAAAATCAAAGATATTCTGACAGTCACTCTCCTCTAAGCAAAAGGAGAAAGTACTTTTTAGGATAACATGGGATATCACTCCTGGTATTATTTTTGTAGGCTTCTCCTACCGCTGCCACTAAGCAGTCGTGCTTACAGTAGCCTCTGGCCATTGCATCCCCTTCCAGAAAGGCCACCTTGAATCCTATGCCAGGCATGGATTTATAATTTCTTCACTGACAGATGGCTGCAGCAGTATCAGCTAAAATATTTTCACAATTTGTTCCCTGCCTATGTGAGGATATCTGCTGATACATTAGTATTACACTGCATTCGCAGCAGGATGGTGACGTCATTTTACTGATGCAGAACAGTGAAGACAGTACAGCTTGATGGTGTACACAAGCTGCCAGACATAGATCCTGCTCGTGAGGTTTATAAATGGTGACTGCATCAGATATAAAAGCAAATGTAGCTAAGGTCTTTCTGCTGCCTTGATTTTTCAAGTGACTTTTGTTACCTGCAAAATCTGCTACAAGCAGAGTTCTGCTGGCCATCACATAATTTATTAGACTACACAGATATTCTTTGAATCACAAAATATCCTCCTGAAGACTGCTCCTGAAGGATAAAATCTTCCCTGACAGATGTTTTCCTCTTCCTTCTTAATCCCCTTTTGGCACAGCTTCTGGTATACAGGCTAAGGCTACTGTGTCATCATGTCACTTTCAGTCATGCTATAGAATGAACCATCATGGGCTCTTCAAATTTGCAGTGGAAGTTTTCTGGAAGTAATCAGTCCCCAGCTTCCTGTCTTATTTTCTGATGGATTCAGAAACCATTAGTGAAGGTACAGTGTTTTGGAGTCTCCAGTTTATTCAGAGCCAGGAAAAGCAATGAGGCACAAGTATGCACATCGGTAGCGAGGATTGCCATATACTGGTGTGAGAGGTGAGCAAAGACAAGAAAGATGCCATGTGCTGTGCTTTGCACATGCAGCCAGCTTGCAGGGGTTTGAGGAAAAAATCTTCTTTTATCCTTGAACAACACAAGGTACAGAATGTATCTGGGTACATGCACGGAAGGGTCTTTAATTCCTTACCCAATCTTCTACTCCTGGAAAATCAGAGATAAACTGTTTTTAAACCAAGTTTGGTTTCATTCCTCCTTTTAAGGATTAGATTTAATTTACAGAATTTTGTAATTACTGCTGCATCACCATCCACCAGGCTGAATCAGTGTCTCATCTGGTGCATAAAGTCCACTGCATAAAGTTGAAAAAGTATAGTTTTACTGTAAGGTGCTTTGGGAAGTGTCAGAAGATCTCCCACCAAATACCAGGAAGCTGAAGGCTGCACTGTCAGGCTGCATTCTTTGGGATTTGTAGCAGTGATACTGTGCCAGCCCTGGGAGGCTGCTCCTACTATGGAAGCAGGTTTGAATACACTGCAAATTCTCTTTGCAACTGGCACGGCTAAAGCAAAGAGATGGACAGTGCTGTTCGCAGTGTGTGTGTCACTGCAGTCTCCAGGCTTTGGTCTGCTCATTCTAGCATTCCTCCCGTGGCTGTCAATACTGATAACTGCATCACATTGCATTAGGACCTGGAAGTTTATTTTCCTTAGCACATGTATGTTAAGTTCCTAGGGATCATTTAGCTGTGAGATTGTGCAATTTCCTTTTAGTACACATTAAAATTGAGGGTCTGTATCATGTTACAAATGCCTTTTACAGTCACAGAGGCTGGTGGAAGGGAAAGCTAAGATTCTGCTCTTTTGATTTGGAAATACTTTACACTGTAAACACTATGGCAGAGATGTGGTTTACGATACATCTTTTGAGTGATAAATTCATGTTCCTGCCAAATCAGTTTGGTCTTTGTGTTTTCTTTTACGTGTTCAGCCTCATAGGAGACCTTCTCTAAACTTAAAGGAGGTTGTTTACATTCATCATGCTTAGGTGCTTGGAAAGATAACCTTCGTTTAGAGTAGGTACTTCAGTAGGCAATAATGATTTCCATAGGAAAGAGACAAGATACCAGTTATCATCTGTGCTTTAGGTCCCTTCACGGCTAAGTCTAGAACCATAGTATTTTGGTGCTAGTACTTTAATGTGCCTAAGAGGGTTTTATTAATAGTTGACACAGGACTTCACTTTATGTATTTCAGATCCTATTTTCTAACATTGAAGACATTCTTGGTGTTCACAAGGAGTTCCTGGCTGCCCTGGAATTTTGTTTACAACCAGAACCTCAGTCTCAGCATGAACTGGGAAATGTTTTCTTAAAATTTGTAAGTACAATGACTTAACACTATCTGAAAATGCAGTTTCCTGTCTTTAGCTCCCATGCCCCTTAACTATCCCTAATCTCTAAGGCTTGTAGAATACTGTGACAATGTATGTCTTGAATAAAACTTGAAGGTAGGGTGGGAAAAAAACTTGTGAATGAGGTTAGAACAATGGAAACCACATCAAACTCAGCTAAACAAGGTATTTTTAGAAACCCTTCCTTTTCCCATTGAATATTTTTTCCTTTTTTTCTTCACTCAACTAATCACACAATTGCTGAGAATTTGTCTGCTTTAGTTCCAAACATTTCTGAAAAGCAGCACAATTTCAAGTAAGTGAATAATGTTATTTGTATTTTAAAATAAAGGAAACCCACAGAAAATATTACTGCATCTACAGTAGTGTCTGTGCATACATTTGTCCTTCAGTAAATGAAATGTAACATGAGATAGCTTAATTTGCACTTGATGAAATACAGTGCAAGTTACCATATACAACCTTTTACCGTGAGTAAATAAATACTTGAATTATGTAGCTCAGAACTACAGAAAACTTGGGTTTTAGACTCAATGCTAGATAAGAATGCCACAATTACAAAATACAAAGTAGTTGTGGTTGGTGCAAATATTTTGACTGATTCTTTTTGTGTCATCTGACTCTGAAAGTTGTATTATTTGTTCTCCTATACATTCATAATATGATTAAGTGTGCCAACATTATTCAGTACCAGGTTGGTACTGTGAGGTGACCCAGGAAGGCACAGACTATAACAGGGAACAAGAAATGGTGGAATTGGAAATGAGAAAATCATGGAAATCAGAGAAGCGCTGCTTCTCTCATTATAATTTGTTTCTTATATTGCAAACTAATATAAGCATAGAGCACACTGATTGTATATGCAAGATCAATTATTACATATACCTAGTCATGAGATGAACTCATCTAAATGCAAAGTTATCTGATTTACATGTATATAATTCAAAGCTGCAGATTTTTTTTTTATGCAGTTGCCCTCTTGAGATGTCTGAAGAAATTAGAATGCATCTATATATAATAGATATTCCTTCAAATTCTTATTAACTGCATTAAGCCACAGGCCAACTTCCTATCAAAATATGTTCTATTATACTTTTCTAATCATAATTCATGCTTCCACAGTTCATCAGGTTTGAGTGGTCAGCAATTATGCAGCCATTTTTTGCTCATAGATCTTTACCAACTATTGATTTTATTTATGCTGTGACACTTAAAATAGTAGCATATGTAGAGACAGTAGAATGTGTTGGGCCAGTGCCCATAAATTGTGTTCTCCATGAGGAGTGACTGTCAGATGCTGAAGGACATACTGATGCACTCAGTTAAAGACTTGAATAGTCAGTAGAATCACTGCTTACCAAGATGTCCTATACTGACATAGTACTTGTTAGCAATGATATCAACATGGGATGTCTCCTGAGCAATGCTGTCTAAATGTCTACTGTGTTTCAGAGTGACACCAACTAACCAGAAATGTTAATGCTCTGTCATTCAGTTGAATTCAAACCTGCTATATGTAGTCATATATTTTCTTGTACGTGAGCATAGTGTTTATAACTGACAAATTTAGTAATTAAGTAAATGAATGTTCTCTGCTTCTCAGACTTGCAACAAAGCAGGAAATATGGAACTATGATGCACAGAGATGACTGCTGGTGAGAACTGATATTCTGATAGAGACTATTTGGCTGAGATCAGTTTACATTGCAGTCTGTGAAGTGCATTGCAAATATGGCGTACATCAAACATTTCATAATCCCCTAAGGAAGAAAACCTACAGCTTATTCAGGAGGAAGTCAGACATCTTTCAGTTCATAATACATGGAAGAAGCTGGGCTCATCCATAATGAGTGAAGTATCCATAAAGTATAAGAATAGCATTAGAAGCATTATGGCACTTCATGTCTTGAGCAGGGAAGAATCAGCAGTTGGTTATGAAGAGAGGAATGGCATGTCCTTGTGTACAGACTGTGCCTGTCTTTCATAAGACTAGCCTCATTGTAGGTATTTGGGAGTGAGGGATATTTGTTGTAGGTATTTGGGAGTGAGTGGGATTTGTTGTGTCATGGTACAGGCTTTCATAGTGAGATTTCAGCTGGAGATGTTAGCAGCAAGCGCGGTTCAGAGCAAGCTCCTCCAGATTGCAGTTTTTGGGCCCTGTCTGTGAGATCTATGCATGCTAAATTTCTTCTAACTTCTTCAACACTTTTAGTTGGAATAGGCCTACAGGATCATAGTTGATCCATTTACATTTATGCTAGGACATCTTTTCCCCCGGGTGTTCAACGTGGCAGGATCCAGATCTTGGCTAATGCTTGAAATAAACAAGTCAACATTGCAAGAGCTCCAAAAGAGCACTCACTTGTAGTATTAAACTTACTTTTTCACTGTAAGTAGTGCACATTGACTTCTGGAAGTCTTTTAGCAGATGATGAAATGTGCTTGCTCTGATATACAGCTGTGAAAGATTGTTTTGCTCTGGAAGACAGACACTGTCTGTCCTAGCGTACTCCACTTGATTAGATGATTGTAAGAAGTTAATTCTGATGTACTGGAATTTCTTAAGGAGCTGTAGTTCAATAACAGACAATATGTGGACCGTAACTGACAGTAAAGAACACACTTCAATTGAAAATCAAATCTGCAGCTTAAAAAATGGAATGTGTAGAGCGTATCTTCAATATCAAAGACATACTAAACCTTGAATAATTACACCTCATCAACATAGGCTTTCCTGTGAAGGTCATGAAAACATAAGACTGTCTGCAGAGCAGAAGGGCAGAGGACTGACTGATACCTGATTTCTGTTATTGCTGTATTGGTAGGGCATTGGCAACTTAGCTGCAAGCTTATTAGAGTGAAATGTGTTTTCATCTTATTTTTGGGAACAGCGCTGCCTGAATGATCAGCTTTTACTATTTAAGTCATCAGGAATCTTGTTTTGTTCAGAATGAAATCTTATTTTTTATTTAAGTTTTTCATATTGACAAAATAGTTTTTAGCCTGCTTTCAAAGAAGAAAATGTCATGGCTCATTAAAAATACATCCAGATAGAATGACTGCAGTTTACCCAGTGTGTCTTTCATGAAACTTCTGTCCAAAAGCTGTTTTCAAATTTACACTAATTTGTGGGTTGTACTACTAGATCCAAAATAACATATGGAGAATAAACTATGGTTTAGACTTCTTAAAAGAACTAAGAGCAGTATAGTTTTATACAGTATATTTTTGTCACCAAAGTCAGAAGGTCTATCTGTGTATCCAGCAGATTTGCTGAGTAAGAATGTGCCATATTTATGGGGTCATTTTTCTGACCATAATTACACTTTCATGCAGTGTAACTGCAGGTTCCAAATTCCTGGGCTATCATCTGTAATTATGTAACTGATAATTTCATCACCAGGAGATGGGGAGTCCAGGACTGATTGTCACCCAGAGAGGAAATTAAACACTTCAGACACTGAGTAATTTAAAACATAGTTGTCATATTTGTGGGTCTTGTGCATGAGGGGCAGCTGGAAAAGACTTGATGAAAGCACTCTGGTGTGTGCATAATTATTGTACTGTCTTGAGTTTAGAAAGGAATTTTGTCATGATCTAAATATATCCTCCCCAAACTTCTGGCACTCAGAGCTGCAGTCAGAAACCTGAGCAATGACATTTTGTGTGCATTGATGCAGCGGATGCTCTTGTGTTAATGGTTACTATTTTTAGTCTCAAGCAGACTGCTTGTGTGCATCTAGGAAGATGAGGGGAGTTGAGAGGAGGAAGTGTAGGAGAAACTTATAAATCTGTCTTGTCACTCTGCAGCTTTACAATTTAGGGATAAAAAAAATAAAAATCCCATGTCTCTCAATTGTTTCTTTTCTATTGTGCTGTTGACTCAGCCATGCCTTTCCTGTATTTGGTGGTCAGGATCTTTTGTTTCTCTCCAGCTTCCAGTATTAAACTTCATTACTAATATGAACAGCTGGAGATGAAGGATGCCTTGAACATTTGCATTCCAGCTCTTTGTGTCACATTTGATGGTTGTTTTATTTACTTTGTGCCACTGTTGCTGTGTTTGGCCATGCATCTTTTTATTCTTAATTCTTCTTTTGGATGTATGGGAGAGGAAACTATTTCAATAAATTACTAGTAAAAATAAATAAAAAATAATAAAATAAAATTTAAAAAAGAAGCAATTTTCAGTCTTTGAGCATGCACATCTAGCCCTTGAGCATCTGACCAAAGCATCAAATTCTTCTTCTAAACTGGTAGTGGCTGTGACATGGTTCACTGTAAGTACCTCAATCTGGTTACAAAACTACCTTTCTCCTCCTTGCATTTCTTTATTATATTGGTTATTTTGTGTTTATTCATCAAAATGCTTCCATTCAGGAGAGATGTTGTGGGCAGTCCTGTAAGACAGGGGATTTCTAGCTGGTTTCTTCTTCCAGTGCTTGGTTTTTCCCAGCCACCTTTGTTTTTTTCTTCTTCCTGTAGTATTAATTAGCATAGTTCATTTATGTTTCCCTTGCCTCTGGCTTTACTTTGCTTCTGTCAGCTTGTATGGAATATCCTGGCACATGAAAGTCCCTGAGATAGCAAAATCCATTATTTCAGCAAAGGATGCATTATTTCAGTGATGCATTGAAAGGAGAAGTACAGTGGAGGTCTGTGGTCAGAAAACTGACATTAATTCACAAAAAGTTAGGAATAGGGGAACACTTCTATAAATTATTTGCATGTGGAGATATTGTGCATATCATGTGAAATGCAACTCTAGCACTCTAAAGCAGAGTGCGCATTCCTTTCTGTAAAGAATTTAGGATCAGACTGCGGCAATAAAGACAGTCTAGTTTTCTCCAAGTCAATAAGTTAATGCTTTTTCTTGCAGAAAGACAAGTTCTTTGTGTATGAGGAGTACTGTAGCAACCATGAGAAAGCGCTCAGACTGCTGATGGAATTGAACAAGATCCCAACAGTGAGAGCATTCCTCCTGGTAAGCACCTTCTCTAGCACTCTTCACTTAATGGTCTGACTTTGTACTGTACTCATAATGCTCCTTTAGTATCCGAAGAATGTCAAACATTTTGCAGACATGATTCATTCCAGCTATGAAGCACTTGAGAAGGATGGATATTGAAATAATTGGGAATTCAAGTACCAACTAAACACAGCTATGGTATGAGTAATTTCAGTGGATACAGAGAAGTATTTTAAAAAACATTACGAATAAAAAACAACAACAGCAAAATTAACAGAAAAATTGAGCAAAGATTGTGAAAGAAATAATGCAATAATTTATCAGCAGGGCTGAGATTTGTTCCCTGCTCAATTCTCTGACCAATTCGCCATCTGCAGACCCACCAGAAACCTGGCCTCCTTCTGACATCCTTTTCCCCATGAGGCCACTTGTGGGCAAGAAACATAGGCTGGATGAACTATTTTGGTGGCATCATTGCTGCTTGTATCAAAAATGGCCCAACTCCTCATCCAACCCATGAAATATTAGCATGTGCTGGGAGGAAGTGTGGCATACTGCCTTCTTACAGGCTAGACTGCAAAGAGAAACAACCAGTACATATTTTTTTGTTTTGTTTCATTTTGTTTTTTTAATCCAGGTTAGAGGGGTTGGTGTTTCTCCTTACAGTCTCCTCTCAGTTCTCCTTGATTTTAGGTGCAATTTTCCTTGCTATGAATGGAAGGCATTTGGGTTGGGGATGGAGTATAGGTGAGGGACCAGTCAGCACACTAGTTTTATGTCTTAGTAAATGCTGTGAAGTGAAAGAAAGGCTGCTGTTTTGCAATGGACTGATTCTGTTCTGTATTCTGCTCTGCTTTTTTCCATTCTGCCAAAGGCATGCTCTTTCCTAATACAGTACAGCAGAAGAAAACTTCTGCATAAATGCCTGTCACAAGCAGGGCCAGAGCATTCATTTTAGCCACAAAATATAGACCTTGGAGGGAGGAGCAGGAACACACACACGCTGTTGGGTACTCAGAATTTCTTTATCACATCTGAGTTTCAATAAACCCTGTTAAAGCATTAGTTCGAGTCACCAAATGAGCAATTCCTGTTCATGATCTACTCTGGGTATTTCTGTTGAGAGAAACTTAAAGGCGAGCGATGAAAGTGGATATAAATATCATCCTTCCCAACATCCAGAGTATTCTCTGCATTTCAGCTGGATTGGCAACAAACTCCTGTCTGTGTTGCCGGCAGCAGCTGGCAAACTAATTATGAGGCACATTAAAGATGTCGCGCTGTCTGCTGTGGCTTTGCAGCAGCACCTGAATCCAAGAGATTTTTAAAATAACAGCAACTATGGGAGGAGAGTCTATGCTGAAATCTTTCCTTTGTTGTGGCTGTTGTAATTTCTTCCAGGCCTTCACTCTTCTCTCCACTGCCTCCTAAAGCCAACGCTATAATGCCACCATGCAGAGAGCTGCATTAAAATACAAAGCTTTGCTTGTGAGGATGGATTTGGCCCGATTGCCCCCTTGCAGCTGCTGAAATACAGAATGTGGGAATGTGTTTGAAAAATCAGTAAGTGTTAAAGGGCATTTTTGAGTCCAGAGCAAGAGGGAGGGCTGAAAGGAGAGACGGGAAGGACTGAATCACCCGAGACTTGGAAAATTGGACAGGGAGCATTGTGAGCTGGTAGCCAATGCCACAGATCTAGAATAGCCCTGGGGAAGAGTTATTTTACAGACAACTGTCTGTAAAAATACCACTTAGAAATAATGAGAGTTATGTCGGATGTCTATGAACAGTTCTTGAAGAAGAGAATTATTGAACTACAGCCACAAACCCACTGTATTTCAGAGTGTATCTGAGCCACTGCACACACTTCACAGGGAAAAGTGTTATCAGTGATGTCCCAATGAAAGCACATCTTGGCTGAAATGGATTTAAACTTCAACTTCTTTGTGACGCCTTCTGATTTCCAGACAAAGAGCTAATGTTGAAACACAGCAGATTTATTATTTTTATTATTTTTATTCTTATTACTATTATTATTATTATTGTGAGCACCAGAGTTACAGAAATCTGTTTTCCTTAAGTGTCATTGCGTCTTGCATCAGTGTTCTCCTTCCCACTCAGTAGCCTTGCCTGCATAACCTCAAACTTCTTCTGCAGTATTATGTACTACAACTGCTTCAGGGCTACATTTGTGCTGTTTAGCCTGCCAGTGCACCCCTACTGTTTGTCCAGCTGGGTTTAGACATAATGTTTTGCCAGAGAATTGGTGGATGAGATGCTGATGACTCATTTGTTTCAGAGCTGCATTTGATTTCCTTCAGACATAGAGACTGTACTATACAGTTAATTATGTGATTCTTTATTTATATGCTTTATTTTATCCTTTGCGTGTTCTGGAAAACGTGTGCAAACTTTGCATGGTGAATGGAGACAAATGGCTGTTTCTGTTGTGGGGATAGGTTGGATTCTTTAAGGTAATGGTGCATTCTAGATTTGCTGATTGTCACTGCATTCTTATGATGTTTTTTGAGTCATAAGCTGTATAACATCTCATGGGAAGAGACTTTTCTTTGCCACTGTTATCCACAGCAGGTTTTTTTTTTTTTTGCTGACTCATGGAGAATTTTGCAGCTTAACTTGATTTCAGCTGTATTTCAGTGGAGAGTGAAGTCCCATTTCTTTTATCTTAGGAATGGTGAAGTTCCTTGTGACCATAATGTGTATTATAGAAACAGCAAATAATGTCAAAGAGCATGTGAAAGTGTTGTCTGAGTTAACATTAACTTCCTTTTTTGATTATAGAGTTGCATGCTTTTGGGAGGCAGAAAGACTACAGACATTCCACTGGAAGGTTATCTACTGACTCCAATTCAGAGAATTTGCAAATATCCACTTCTGCTTAAGGTAAACCAAGAAAGAATGTCTTTGGCTAGTTGTTTTACTCTTGGAGTGATTTTTGCAACTTTTTAACCCTGGATTTCCTGTCACTGCTACCATCCTGACTTGTACTTTTAAAAGTTCAATCCTGTTTACAAAAAAATGGCTTTTTTTATGGATACAGTCAAAAAACTGGCTGATGACACTGTTAAATCTTGTTATGGTATGGGTAGGCCAGGCAGGGTAAGGTACTCATCAGCTGACTTCAGATTTCTTCTGATATTTATGAAGACCCGAGTGCTACTTTAGCCACTTCCTGAAAAGCTGTGGTTAAATGGAATTGTATCAGTATTCTAAGGAACTCCATGGCTCTTGGGGATTGGAAACCGGACACATCTTTCATCACTAGGTCTCTAGTTTGAGTGTATTCAGGTCAGTAATGATCAAAATTCTTCATCATCTGACAGCTGTTTGGTGCCTTGTTTGAAAACCATTTAGTTGTCTCAGACAAGTTTCCACTGGTGTTACTGCAGAAATTACTGCAATTTGCACTAATTGGCCCCCTTGCTAGCTGGTGTAGTGTAGGAGTTAAAGAACCAAAGACATAAAAAGAGCCAACTTACCTCTCATTCCTTCGGGTCAGGGCTGGATCATGTACCTGGTGGGGAGAAGGAAAAGGAGAAATCAGTTTCTAGGAAAGTCTGCATCACCAGGGGTCTTGTAGCTACTTAATGGCTGAAAGCCACAAATCTTCAGTGATGTTCAGTCTCATATTCTCAGAGTAATGTTATATTTAATAAAATACAACAAATTCTTAATAAATATAAGAAGCAGCAATTTCTCATCTCAACAGAATGGTTTCTTCCTTAATCGTGGAGGAAAACAGTGATTCTGTGATGATCTGGTTCTCTTGAGCATAAGCTGGACCTATGAATCAAGTGTATGTCATGTAAAATTATTGCAGTACTGTGTCTGTAAGTTCAGACTGAATAAGGACTTTCAAAGGTCCAGGCTGGTTAGCTCAATACTGATGTTTTCCCTTTAATAAAAGTCCAAATTCATCTGATGGATATTTAAATAATTTCTTTCCATCACCTTGTTGCTCTCAGAGAAAAAAATTGAGTATTCCTTCCTACAGCTGGAATCATTTTTTTGTCTGTGCAGCAGACACCCATCTTAAAATCTTACAGTACACACTGATGTGCCATGTCTTGTGGACATAACTACTGAGATTTACATGCACACAGACAGTTTAGCAGTTCAGTCCATCCAATGGAATGCAGACTCCTCTTATGATTTAAAAACACCAAGAAAAAGCAAAGAACAGAAGAACATGCTTTGTTTCACCATAAATTCATTGTTAGTAAGTTGTGTCCTGTTCAAAGTTTGCCTGGTACTTGCTAGTACAAAATTGTCAGAGCGGGCACAAATGTTTCAGATGTGGAAGAAAAAAAAAAAGGCTGAGTGAAGAGAAAACTGATTTCTGGTAGAGCTGACGAGGAAAATGCAGCTCTCCAAGAAAAAAGTAAAATAGATTTAAAAAACAACACAACCTTCAAATTAAGTGTTTGCTCTCCCTTTGCTCCTGAACTGCAGTTATTGCTTCAGAAATAGCTTTTCTGTATTCATGGGAATTATATCTTATTTTATCTAATTCCCAGAGCAAACACATGCACTGTATTCCAGCTGATTAGAAAAATCATCAACACCCACTTTCCTATTTTACTTTCTTTCTAATAGGAGTTTGTGAACATCCAGATTTTCTGATGACTTTGATATGACCTTGTTATAGTTTAATTAGTAGAGCTAAGCAGTTAGATTTGATAAAGATAATACGAGCGCAGTAGCTCAGACTTGCCAGTGTTTGAAAGCCAGCCTAAATAATAAAGCACATTTAAATGTGGTAACTGCTTTTCATTAATACTATATGTAAGCATTGTTCTTCCAGAATAATAGCTTCTCACACAGAATCCATTTCAGTTAATTAGGAACAGCATGCTGGAATATCTCCGTGTACAGGTACATTTTAAGCAAATATCATCAGTAATTTCCAGTGTAAAGTATGGCATCCTGTAACTGGTAGACTTATATTTTATTATCCTCTGATGAAGCTTTTGCAAGCCTTATGTGTGGTTTGAAACATGGGACTCAGACCTCACCATGCTGTTTCACCATCTCTGTGCTAATAGAGCAGCAGTGATGTTAATATTTTTGTCCCCAGTACAGTTTTTATGTGCTTCAGAAAGCACAAGAGAAAATTAGCACAAACTCATTGGTCAGTGAATTACTTTTATCCCCAGTCTAAACCCTCCCTAATATGACCACCTTCCAGCTCTTTTCCTTGCTGTCACAGTTCAGCAGGGGATTTAAAGTCCATTTGGGTCCATAGGTGTTCTGAATACTTGTCTGTTACTGAAGAGCTTTGCCAGAAATTTTCCTTAAAAGTGAGAAAGAGGCTTTGAGCAGGCTTAAACAAAGTAGAACTATGCTTGCTGTGATGGACATTATGGTTTGTTAAGAAGAAAAGAAGCAAAGGCAAACAGGTGTACGAACTTGAGAGCATAGACTGAGTGAGTGACTTACAACCCCAGCGTGGATGTGGATGCTGGAAAGCTTGCTGAGTAAATATTTCTATCAGAATGTTTTGGATTAAAGCAACTCTGTCTCACTGATAATAATTATGACTCTATATTAATTAGCATTAACTATGCCTCTTAGTTATAGAAGCAGCTGCTGTGTAAAACAATCTCTGAACAAAAATAGCCTTTTTCCCCTTAATAAAGAGCATTTATGTCAGCAAGAGAAAAACCCTGAGGGAGCAGCGATCATGAGTTAATCACACCACGGGGGTGGGGATTGGATGCAGTCATTTCTGTCTCCTTCTTCTTCCCAACACACAAAAAAATGCACAGTACATGATAACTGCCCCCCATGGGCTCTGATAGCCCAGTGCTGTCACAGGGGCTGTTTCTTATTTTGATGTCTATTCTCTTAAGGAGCTGCTAGGTCTCCAGCCAGAAATGCACATTCTACTCTGATCCTTTAAGAAATATAATGACTCCATGGAAGATTTAGGGCAGTAATTATGTATTGCTTCATGTGATGGAAGACTCACTGGCCCTAGGAGAGAAAGAAAACCTGGAGGCAGAAAGCTGAGCATCCAGCCTGAGAGCCTTCTCAAAACAGAGAGCTCAACAGTGAGGCACACTATTGCCTCACAGACTGCAACAAGTGTGGTGCCTGGGATGTGAAAGGGAAAAACAGGAAGCCAGTGGTGGATGAAGGAACTTGCTCTCCCCCCTCTCCATCTTCCCCATTCCTCTCAGCAACATATAAGGAAGAAAACCTAGTTAGCCATAATTTGAATATGTTTAATCTCTGGGGTTTTGCACCCCCTGTTCAGAAGAGTGATGTTGCACTGAGATTCATAATACTGCCTGGTTGAAATCCAAGTCTATGTAGCATAACATTACAACATTAAAAGTTATATATACCCTACAGAGCTGTAAGGAACACTGCCAATTTGTAAATCATACTTCTGTCTTCGACACTTCTTATATATCATCTCAAATAACTGCTAATATATATAAAACATGGGTTTGTTGCGCTTTAATTTGGCATATATTGCAGATTTGATGGTGCAGCTAATGTCATCAGTTTTACTGATTTACTGTTGTTTGATTTTTACCTTGCAGAATCAGCTACAGAAGTTATACATTTTAAATGTGTACAAGATTAAAAAAAAATCTACTGTGATTGGCAGATGCAGAGCCTGGTGTGGTATCTATTTTCTGGTTAGTTTAAGTGGAAAATAGATTTTGAATACATGCAAATGTTAAAAACTGAAAATACAAATATGAAAATCCTTGAAACAGAAAGGAACGTGTTTTTTCTGACCATTTTTTCCTTTTTTTTTTTTTTTTTTTTTTTGGAATTGAACCATTTATTACCACATCTCTTTGAATTGATAAGAAATATGGTGTCTTTGTTATCTCTGTAATCCTGAGGTGTTCACTAAAATAACTAACGGATGCATCCCGGAAACCATGTTTTATGCATGCACTGCTTGTAGTGCAAAGCGACGCAGCCTGGCAAGCAATGATTTGCTCGACATTAACAGTCACTGCACAGAATTAGTGTTAAAGCCATGTGTGGGTGACAAGAGTATGAATATAGGAAGAAGGAATTTTTAAAATACAGGGACTTAGATATTTAAACTGCAAAACATGTTCAGTTGAGTTTTAAGTACAATCATTTTCTGGGTAGCAACAGAGGACATGGGGAAGGATGAGAGACTCAATTTCTTTAAAAAGATCAGTTAATCAGAATAACATCCTTTCTGCTAGGAAATATTAAAATTATGTTTACATTTGAAAAACCTCTAGTTTCCTCTGCCTGCATGCATTGTGTTTGCACATCATCCCTCCTGCTACCTCTCTGCATCTTCCTGTGCAATGCTCTTGTTGCTGAGTTCTCTCCTCATAGTTCTGTTGTTGTTGTTCTGTTTGGTTTTGTGTGTGCCAAGCACAATTAGTAGGTAAACAAATGCATGAACAGCTGATGTGTTGTCTTTGTGATTACATCTTACATTTAGATTCTATTCTATTTGGAAGTCTTTTAGCCATATGCTATTTAAAGCTGCGTCTGATACTGAAATACTTTAGTTGGAAATCCTTTTACTGCATTGCATAATTGAAGATTGGCATTTCCACGAAGAGTTCTCTTTTCTGGGGGGAGGAGGGTACAGTTAATAGGAAGTAAGATAGCATCCAAATCTCTAGCATTGCCTTTCCTATATAGTTACTTCCTGATTGCTAGACAATTCAAATGGAACCAAGAAGCCAAATAATCTTTTAGAATCTAAATGCAAGAGCTTTGCCAGTGTTAATTTACACTTTCTTTCAAGAATTAGTTGGAAAACTGTAGCTTCCAAATAGACTTTTGTGATTCTGCTTCAAAGTTCAATTTGTTGCAGGTGCTTTAACCACACTGCCCTATCCATTGAAGGCAGAATGCCCACTGGGTAGAGCAGATTTGAGGCCATCTAAGGAAGATGAAGGTGCACAAGTCAATGGGACCTGATGAGATGCATCCGAGGGTCCTGGGGGAACTGATAAGTGAACTTGCTGAGCCAATATCTATTTATACTTGAGAATTTGTGGCAGTTTGGTGAAGTTCCTACTGAATGGAAAAGGGAAATGTAACCCCATTTTTAAAAAAGGAAGAAAGGAAGACCAGAGGGAACTGCAGGCCAGTTGTTCTCACCTCTGTGCCTGGCAAGATCCTGGACTAGATCCTCCTTGGGAGCTATGCTAAGCCACACAGAAAACAGCAAGGTGACTGAGGATAGCCAACATGGCTTCACTAAGAGCAAATCATGCCTTACAAATTTCATGGCCTTCTACAATCACAGTGTTGGTTGAAAAAGTAAGAGCAACTGACTTCATATATCTGGACTTGTGCAAAGCATTTGATGCTGTCCCACACAGTTCCTTGTTATGACTCTCTTTGTAAAATCATTTGGGCTCTGCATAAAGGGGCTATGAGTGTCCCAACCTGAAACTTTGCAGCTATGAAGTAGTGAAAAAAAAGGGAAATGCTGTGCCAGGAGGAGACAGTTTTTATTTCCATCCTAGTTCTTTAAAGATTTTTTTTTAATACAGACTATTTTTGCAACTTTTCTTTTTTCTTTTTTTCTCTTTCTCTGAGGGAAAGTGAGAAGTCGGAAGATAATGCCTAAGATGAGAGAGACTAAAAAATACCAGCTTTTCTGTTTTCAACTGCTGGTTAGTCTGAAGGATTAACAAGTCTGTAGCTGGAAAGTCAATATTTTATGAATTAGTTAAAGACACTCTTTGCAAGGAATAGTTTTCTGTAAGTGCCAGCAACCTCATGTTCTAGGCCTTGTAGTGCGTGAGTTGCAATACATGAGACAGTCGTTCCAGACATCATTATATATGAGCTTTCTGGAGGACAGGTCAGTCATACCCAAGGTTTACCATCTGGTCTCTCTCTCAGCTGCCTTTCTAAGTGTTGGCAAATGCTCTTCTAGTTTACACATCATAAATCTGCCACTCTAATAAATAAATACCCAGAGCTCCCTGGCTGTATTTCAGAAGTGTTCTTATAGGGGATGCCAGTGTCAGAGCAGCAGGGCTCTTCCTCTGGTGCTTAATACTAAGCAGGGATGGGGGCAAGCAAGTCACCACCCCAGTGATTCTCTGACTGTCAACTACTGCTGTTGTGAAAACTGAGTACCCTAGCTAGTGCCCTCCCTGCCTTATCCAGCCCCCTCTCCTACTCTTGTTCAGCACAGCAGGTAGCTAGCAGGAGTGGGGAAGGTGTTGCTTTCTGTCTTCAAAATTGCCTTTGGATACATAAACAATCTTCTGAAGTCAGAAGATGAAGGGTAGGGGGTGGATTGGGAATAGAAAAGAAAAGGATTGAATCTCAAAGAGCTTCCTTTTCCTCACATTAGCAGCCACTGCAAAAATAAAACTAAAAAAAAAATGCTTGGGGTTCAGAAAGTAGGCACTTGTTCCTTCCTGTATCTTCCTTCCCTGTTTTCAGGCACCGGGTGGCACAGCAGTAGCTGAGAGATGTCCTGCAGATTAGGAAGATAATGTAGCTGCAGGTATGTGTAGCATTAAAGTTGCAGACTCCTGTACTGTTCAAGACAGCAAAATAGATGTATGCCACAGACTGCCTTCCTTTGCCTACAAGCAAACCTTGAGAGAAATAGTTTGTATTACACGTGTGTAGATACAATTTTTGTTATAGCAGAAGATGGTTTCTTGTCTCTGTTTATTGCAGCTGTGGTCTTCTGTGAATGAAGAGTTCTTCCTCTGTGTCTTGGTGATACTTCAAAAAAGGATGTTTAGACAGTGCTAATATTTACATATGTTTCTAAAGGAGAGTGGTTAACACTTGTCATGTAGCAAAAATTCTGCACTTTGTTTTGAAAGCAGAAGCTAGTGTCACCAAGTGCAACAACATCTCTCACCTACTTCTTTGCTATTATTATTTTTTAAGCATTTAATTTTCCTCAACTTACTCTGAACAAAAGTGGGATATGGGTAAAAATTTCCATGTGAAATTACGTTAGTGATAGTGACTGACAGTTGTAGCAGGCAGCTCTCTTGTGCATGTGTTACTCCGTAAATCATGCAAGACCATTAATTCCTTTTCCTGATGGGATTCCCAGTTGTCAGCACATAACCCATCTCCTGAATCATTCCTCTGGCAACAGGCACTGTCAATCACCATTTATAATGATGTGGTAGGAGAACTTGCAGCTGTGAATATGTTATCAAAATACCTAATCTATGCAAAGAATTGAATAGCCCAATTTTATTGGACAAACATATATATATACTCTCCAATTCATTTGGACCTTTCTATCTCCAGGATCTGACTGTGTGGACATGAGAATACCTCCCATTGCTATATTTGCTTCTTTTATTATCTAAAAGAGTCTCAGTAGTCACGTAGTTTAGTCTCAAGATTCAGATGTTAGTTTAAAAGGTTCTGCAAAATTGAGAATAAAGATCATATTTTGCAGTCCTGTAACACTGGGTGTCAAGATAATTCATGAGCACTAGCAAACTAAGTCTTGTTCCAGTCAGTATGAGGAAGCACCAAGACTGAGTGTGAAAGAGGCTGGAACAACCTGTACTACTTTTAGCATTAGCTTCCTCCTTTAAAAAATGCCTTCCACTTTTGCTGTTATTTGAGCACCTCATACTCTTACTACTTATTCTGTAGATACACCTGCTAGTTATCAGAGGTAGCACATGACAAACTAGTCGCACGCTGAAAGTTACTTCTGTTTGAAGAACTTCATAGAGCTTATGTATGAACCAACTATAGAACAGAGAAAGCTTCTTGATTTACAGAGTGTTTGGGTTAGCAGGCTTCAGCAGAAGCTTCATCCCTTCACTGACAGGCCCTGGAACTAGACCCTAGAAGTACCAGTTAACTTGAGCTAGAGGCTGTGTGAACAGAAACCAGTTTAGGAACAGTGCTTGCATTCCATGCTGTGCTACCAACCCAAGGGAAGCAAGCCCCTGTAGTACTGAGGATCACCTGAAATCTGAGTATGTCGGTGTCAAGCAAGACAGCAAGGCACAAAGATCTTTAATGTCAATATGGCAAAAATTAGCCTGGAGAAGAATCAGTTGCTTAGGTTAATGTGTTGATGTGGAGAAGCCAAAGACAAATAGGACTACAGAATAGACCTTGTTGGAGGCTACAACAAGCACTTGGGGATTGTAATCTCTCATCCTGGATGATCACCAGCTGGAGCAATCAGGTTGTCTTTGCCCATGCTGGTGAAAGCTATGGACTACAGCAGTTTAGCTCTGTCCAGATCACAATGCACACTGCTGTGCAGGATTTCTGGCTACATTTCAAACATTCCCCTCTCTCATGCAAAATGATGCAGTTAAGCAGCAGTTTACCATTTAGTCACACGACTTTAAAACAACCAAATACTATGTTGAGGCAAAACATAACGGGAGAAATATTTCAGGCAATCTGAAAATGTGGGTCTTAAGCACCATATTATGTATCAAGAGGAAATTACCAGGCTTAGCTAAGGTTTCTTTAATGTATTTCTATCCCTTTGTGGCTGACTATAAAATAGCATTGGTCTAAAAAATGATTAATTATGTGTTGACATTGGTTGCCCCTTTGCCAATCTGGTAGATGTTGCCAGGTCTCAAGTTTTCCCATTGTTGTTCTTCAGTGGTCAGTGTTTATGGGATGTTGTGCATTGAGACAAGTAAAGCAGACTCTTAGGAAATGCTTTGCAGACAAGTTGTTTTCTACATTACTCACTCCAGTCAAGGCACATGTCACTCTGGTATGTTTGCCTTTTGGGAAGCCTTCTCTACTTGCCATGTGCCTGTTTGGTCACACCAGAAACAAATGTGACACAGCAAAACATATTTGGCTTGAGTTCTTTTAATTTGATGTAATTTTCATTTAATTAACATGGTGATTCTTCATTTATTTAGCAGCATTCATATAAAGTAGCAGCCTTGCAGGTGTGAGGAGCAGAGAACACTGTCCACAAAACCCATTAAGTCTGAAATACTTCTGGCATTTTCCTACAGGATTGTACTTTAATGCTGTGTTTGGCCTTTCCACAAGCTACATCTAATCTTTTTTTTTCTTGTTGTTTGCAAGGAATTGGCTAAGAGGACTCCCTCTAAGCATCCTGATCACCCAGCTGTCCAGAATGCACTGCAGGCTATGAAAACAGTCTGCACAAATATCAACGAGACCAAGAGACAGATGGAGAAACTGGAAGCCCTTGAACAGTTGCAGTCCCACATTGAAGGATGGGAGGTATGATGCAGGACTAGCAAGCTCCCTGGAGACAATTCATTGCACAATGCAGTGGGCTGAAGTTTGGAGATGCATACTGTGTACAAGGATTTAGGAATTTCTGATGTGCAAATGTGCTTGAAGGTGTGGGTGGTATCACTCTGACAGGTTTAGAATTTAGTGTTTATTTTTGAGTGTGTGGGCTGCTGTTAAATCGTAGCTGAAGATGCGAATCTTAAAAGAGGTAAAGTTGTTAGAGTTGGCGAGGACTGAAATTTCAGACGGGCAGGTTTTGTTTGAAGGACAAATCCAGAAGTAAAATCAGAAGTGATCTAAATAGCACTTCTTTCTCTATTCCTACAAGCCTTTAGTTTTTGTGTGAGCTTTGAAAGTTGGCATCATGCAGATTTCCTGTATAAAAAATAAAGTAAGATTAGAAAGTAACTATTATGTTTGTGTTTTCTCCAGTTAAGTTTCTCGTGGATATGTTTCTACTGAGGTGTTTCTCAATGAGTGGGTCTGTATAGGCAGAGGAACTTATGTATGAAAGAGAGAAAAGTGAGGGAGAGAACTGGGATGTGAAGCTTGGGGAAAAAGGAAATATGGAAAAAGAGCCACCCAGGAGAAATACTGCTAAGTTGGGATGGTGCACAAAAGAATTGGCAGCTTGTCTTGTGATGATTTTAGTTGAGGCCCTTGAAATGGTGGAGTTGGAAGCCTCTGGGAGATGCACCACAGGGAGTCAATGGTGTTAAATGGTCTCACAGGGAGACTGGCGTCAGCTTTTAGTAAGACTGACATTTAAAATGTCAAGACTGATCATTGCCAGCTGAGGACATCTTTTTAGAGGTCATGTAAACTTCCTCGTGTTTGGACTCTTGGGTGCTCTCCACGACTCTTTTTTGGGTTGTTTTTTCTGTCTTTCGTGTATGTTTTAAACCTTGCTCATTTTCGCCCCGAAGGATGTTCTTGGCATCTAGCTAAAGACATGAGAGCAACCCAGATATCCAGCTGTGTATTTTTTGGATAGCAAGCTCAGCAAACAAGAAAGTCATACAATGTTCTATACAGGAGGACTTTCAGAAGCAGTCAGAACCATTTCAAATGCAATGCAACTCATGGGTCGTCTAGGAAAGAGGCATGTTTGAACTCCAGGGCTTGAAGCACGACTCCTAAAGTGTGCATGATGTAATAAATGAAGTAGTATCAAACTTAATGCAATTTGGGGGCAGTGGATGAGGGGAAGCTTACTAATTCACAGCAACAGTCTGGGTCTGAAAACACTTTCTGATTTGTTTATACATGCTGTTTTGAAAGATAGTCACCTATATTACTCAACCCAAAAGCTCAAACAGGGAAAAGTGTTTTTCATTCCCAGTAAGCTGTGGAAATTTTCTGAGCCTCATATTAGCTCATTAAAAGGAGGAAAACCAGCTTTATAAATGCAGACTAATGCTAAACATATCGCTTTTTTTTTCTATGTGCACATTAAACAATTTGAAACGGATTGACAATTTTCTATTTTTGGGTTGCCACAGTATTATGTTCTAGTAAATTATCACTCTTGAGCAAAGAGCTGTTTGTAAATAGCTGGATGTAGTTCTTTCAGATGTATTGTACGAAATATTCTGAATGAGAAGGATTCCTAACTCCTATCCTATGGAATCTTGCAAATGATGAATTAAAAGCACTTTGAACTTAGTAATGGAGGGATACAAGACACAGAACTGTCTGTAAGAGAAAGTGCATAAGACAACTTTCATGTTTAGATTTTATCTGATGGAAAACTCTACTAGGAAACTGTGAATCTCTTTTATCCATTATTATGGTTATAGATTCCAAAACATTCAAGCCCTGTGTGTGTGTTCATGCATCATACGTACTAATCTGATAAGGCCTGTGGTTTCCAACAGCTTTAATACAAAGCATCTAAACTGTCAAAAAGTAGTAAGCATCAGCTTTCTTATAACCATGTCTTTTATGACTGTATGAGATATAGCCTGACTCTGGGGTGTGTGCAAGCAGCCCAACTTACAGTAACTTTTTTCTCTTAATTTGGAACAGGCTTCACTTTCTCTAGTGTTTTTGTTTAACTATATCAGCACGGTTTCATTGTGTTTTGTAATGATTATTTCTTTAAATTGTTCCAGTGGGATGGGTATGATCTTCATCCTATTGCCCTGAGTGCTATCCTCAATATTTCTAATGTGAGGAATGCTGTAAAATGATTTTGCCTCTGCAATGTCTCATCTTCTTGATCTCGAGGGTCATCTGGATTTTCACTAAGAACTGTTGATATTTTTTTAGATAATGTTTCTTTGTTCCACTCTTTTTCTTCACCAATCTCATTCTCCTTCTAACACAACCCTGTCTCAGTATCAAAACTGAGCATAAACTGGTATCATCCTGTAAGACTTTTGGAAACAGGATGGTGGGTCATCTTAAAGTAGGCCAAATCTGGGAAGCATCTGAGGGCCTGCAGCTTGATCAGAGGTTTGTTCATCTCAGTGAACTCTGCTCAGATTCATTCTTCTGGAATGCACAGAATCCTCGTAGTTGTATGTTATGGAATAGTTTCAGGCAGGTCAGTCTGATTTTGGATAATCCTTTTGTGAAACAAATACTCCTTTATAAATAGGGGAAAGAAAGTAAAGAATACTCAAGAAGGCCAGCTTTTGTGTAGAACGTTTCTGATTGTTTAGCAAAGGATCAGTACTGCTTTTATTAATTGAATATTGATTATTCTGTGGGGTGAGCTCTTCCTCATGTGTTATTTTCACTGAATAATGAAGAATACACACATTCTCCAATCTGAAATGTTTAGGGAAACAAAACCCCCATCGCAGAACAGAATGAGCTGTAAGATGTGTTAACACTTAGGCAGATCAGTCACTTCATAATTGACTGCAATTTGCAATTCTAACCAGCGATGATGTTTTGTTTTCTTTTTGCCTGCAGCTTGGTCCCACTTAGACAAGTGAGAAATCCTGTCTTGTCTCAGGAAACATCAAATAAATCTTCCTGCTCTGTTTATTATTGAAAAATCTCTCAAATGGGTGTAAATGAGAAGTAGGTTGGTTAACAGGAAATGCATCAACAGGAAATACACCACCATTGTTCAGATACCATCATGAAGGGTCTGACAGAAAAATAAAGATTCTTAGATTTTGAGAAGCGACTATTGCAATCTTTGCTTTGATTTCCTGCACAAAATAGGCCAGATAATTTTTCCATGTGGGGAGCATGCTTTTATACTGTACATTTGGATGGTTTCTGTTCCTATTTGCATACGTACCTTTGGGGTTATAATTCTGACACACTGTTATTCATCTGGGAGGTAGTCATGGTCAGCAGGCCATTTTCAAAAATAATAAGCACTTATTTCTGGACACATTAGTTATTTCTATAGATGGATTAAGAAAATAAAAGCATATCAGCTTTTATTTTCTATATAAAGAGCAACAGGTGGAAGCATAGCATCTAGCTAGCTCATATGTGATTGAATCTAAAGAAATACAGACACATCTGGACATTGGTGTCCATTCTTGGCAGCCTTTAAGGAATAGCTTTTTCCATGTTAGTGAAAAGCAAGTGACAGCACAGCTGGCATGGTTTGATTTAGAAAACAATGTAATTAAATCTTCATTCACACCTTTACAGCGACTGCGTTGCATTTGGAAAAGCTGATTTAATTCAGCCTAATGGTAGCAGACTTGACCTGAAAAAAATTCATTCATGCAGTGTCTAAGAACATTCTAACAAATCCTCCTGGGGTGACTTTCTAGATGGAGGTAAATTTCATGCCTGCTCAAAAAGATGTTTTCAGTTAAGTGAGATGAACTGCGTTTTACGAATCTTTTCAGGTATTTGTAAAACGCAGACTTAATGGACCTTTGCAAGTCGAGCAGTTTGTTGGTAACGGATATCGTGCAATCTACAGTCAGTTCTGTTTTCCAGTAAGACTCAAGTCAGAGATCGTATTATCTAATTTACTTCCTTATCTACATGCAGACCGTGGAAGGAACCCATGGTGTTACTCTAGGTCATTCTTCCTTCCAAATAAGAAATAAATGGAAATGTTCCAGAACTGGGTGTAAATGTTTCTTGTGTGTCTGTGTGTTTTTCTGAAGATACCTTTTTCAGTAGGATCCTTTGAAGTAGACCAAGGAACTTTGCTCTAGTGACTGTGGTTTAGCCAAACCAATCTTATTTGGTCAGCGGAACATCTGAAGATCAGATTCCCAACTGTGTTCATTCAGAATGTGGAGATACTTGGAATTTGACTGTTCTGAGTGCAAACCAGGACAGTTTTTCAAATCCATTGGCCTTAACATATTTCAAAGACTTAGAGATAGCTTTTGCTAGAAATAATCATAACCATTTGGGGAATTAATGGCTTAGTGATCTGCTTTGGTTGCTTTGAGCTTTTGGGGATCCTCATACACTTAAATGTCTTGAGCATTAAGCTCAGTTACCTCTATGTCTGTTAAACACACATAATAATTTGCACATGACAGCTAGCATAGTGTCTAGGACCCAATTTGTGATGTTCATGGCTATGTTTCTAGCTTGCATCTATTTTTTAGAACTCCAGTAAGGAGAACAGCTACAAATACTTCTAATAAAAGAGTTAGAGAGATATACCACTAAGATGATTTTCCAGAGAGATGGTTACTAGTGACTTACATGACTATCAGAGCTAGGGAAGTACCACTGTTCTTTTATAAAGCTTTTTTAAAGCCAACAGTTGTCATACTTTCAGTGATAGCTTGGGGTGAAAAGGGAAGATTAATGGTCTTGGGTGATTCACAATATGGCTGCTTGAAGGAAAAATCTCTTGGAGTTAGGGGAGATTTATCACGGTGTATGAAGATTCCAAAACATTTGTAACCCAGAAAGGCATGATGTGTTTAGCTGCAATAAGAAATCGAAGACTTCCTCTCCATGAATTCATCAATCATTTTGCAGTTTAATGACATGCAGATAAAATAACAGCATTTTAGTAAAAATATTTCACTGTGTGCACACAAAAAAGTGAAGAGTAAACAAGATCTCTTTTCTGTTTCAGGGGTCAAACCTGACAGACATCTGCACACAGCTCTTGCTCCAAGGAACTTTGTTAAAAATCTCAGCAGGAAATATCCAGGAGAGAATGTTCTTTCTATTCGATAATCTGCTGGTCTATTGCAAGAGGAAATCCAGGTGAGTTCCTCTGCCTTTATGGCTTTATAATGGCACTATTCTGAGGTTTTGTACATAGGAAGTATGAGAATTTACTGAGCTCACTGTATTCCCCGTTGCTATGTAAGGCTGAGTCATAGTTGTGACTTTCCTCTGTTCTTGACTATTGCTATTGCTTATACTATATGAGGAGGAAATTACTATGTGATGGGATAAATATGCCAGAGATTAATGGGGTTCCCACCCTGAGAAGCACACAGTCCAAAGACAGAAGTTGATACAGTGCAGAAAAATCACTAAGTGAGTTCTTACAGCTGGAAGGCTTCCCAGAGCAGATGGATCTCCAGGAGTGATGTGAAGAAGGAGGCCTTGCCAACTTTCTTTGTGAGGTTATTCTAAGCAGAAGAGGGTGACATGAAAATTGATATAAAGCCAAGAAAGGGGAAAGAAGACTAAGGGAACATTTAGTAGATGTAGGACACAGAGGATAGAGGATGAAGATCAGCAGCCCATGTGCTCTATGAATTGTCTTGCTTTCTTATCCTAGTAGCAATTTTTGCATCATTTTACCTTATAAAACTTGACCATTATTGACAGCTACAGCTTATTTTTAAAATAGCACTGGCATGTGCTATTCTTCTGATGCCATTATACTGTATTTCAATTCTTAAGCTTTTCACCTTCACATTCCCAGTCTTGTTCTTGTGTCCTGGTCTTTTCTGGATGACTTACCATGCATCTTCTACTTTCAGAATTTTCTACTATAATGTCCTTCCTCTTCTTTAGCTTATACCTCTTTACTGGTGATGACCAACCCAGACTCAAAAACCAGTGCTTGATCCAAGGAAAATATTTATATTTCAAGTTTTGGGTTTATTTTCTGTTTGTTTGTTCAGTAGAAATTTTGGAACCATTAAACTGGGAAAAAAAATCATATCAATCATGCTCATACTTTTTGTGTGAATAATGGTGAAACTATATAATATAAAAAGCAATTTGTTAGATGAAATCTACTTTAGAAATTATTAGAATGTAATATAAATATTTAACTGAAAAAAAAAGGATACAAATCTTAAATACCTTCTAATCTTATCTAACTGAAGCATTCTGACATGGCTGAAATGGAGTAGAATCGTAGTTTGGGTTGGAAGAGACCTTCAAGATCATCTCGTTCCAACCCCCCTGCTGCAGGTAGGGGCACCTCCCTCTAGACCAGGCTGATCACAGCCCCATCCAGCCTGGCCTTGAAGGCCTCTAGGGAGGGGGCATTCACAGCCTCACTGGGCAACTTGTAAGAAAGTTGAAACATTTCATTTTGACATTTCACCAATTTGTCAAAATCCACACTTGTGTATAAGACAGTTCAGAACTTTGAGCCTTCTAACTGAAAACTTTTATTAAAAAAAAAAAAAAAATCAATTTGATATGTAATCTTTTTCTTTCTTCAGAGCTCTTAAAAGCTGTCTTACTATTTCTGTTTGTAGTTCAGGTTAGCATAGCCCCTCCCGCTGTCCAGGCACATTTCCCGGAATGCTAAGATTCAAAAAACAAAATGTTCTACTGCCTTTTAAGCAACCCTCTGTTTTTTGTACAGGGATGTCACTGAACTACTCTGTAGTTTGACTTAGTTTTGGAGGAGGCTGCTGTAACACTTAGATTTTCCCAAAGGATCAATATTGTTTATCTTTGTCTAATAATATAGCTTGAACTGATGAAATGCCCAGAATCTGATTTCTATTAAAAAACTGAACATTTTATTAAGTCTACTGGGAATTGCCAAATGTGAAAGATAAATTTAGGGATTGCTACATGACTTAGTTTTGGATATTTCCCCTGTCTAGCTGCTATTTATAATTAGCTCAGGATGGAAATGCATTTATTTCCAGTTGTGCTGTCATGATCATTTCAGCTGTTGCTTGATGAACAACCAAGGTGTTAGTGGAAGACAGATTTGAAAGAAAAACAAACAAACAAAGCCTGCTTGTGTCAGTTCCCAATTTGAAATTGAATTAGATGATTCTTATCTCACTTACACTATGCTAATTTTGTAACAGTCAGTGGATTTTTTTCCTGGATCAAAAAGTGCAATCAGAAATCAGTAGATAACCAGTGCTGCAGCCATTTTACTTTAGCATCACCTTTCTAACAACAGCACAAATTAGAAGTAGCTTTGTTGTGACCATTTAAGATGTGTTTAGAATCAGAATCAGATTTGTGATTTTAGATCTAAGACTACAATCTCAGCTTTTGCAGAAGCTTTGGGAAGCCTGCCAAACTGATGACATAGATTTTTTTTTTTTTTTTTTCAGAGCTGAGTATTGTTTTGTGTTTTTGGTGGTATCACAGACTGCTGCTTAAATTGAATCCTGATGTTAGGAACAATATGTTTCATGTGGGGAAGTAGGCTGAGTATTTAAAGGGTTTTATTAAGGCTGCTAGGACAGCTTTTCTTTTGACTCCAACAGACATATTTAGGAAATGATCTAATAGCTCCTAGATCTCAGGCCCTGTCAGGCTGATTAGATGTTAATTTATGGTCATTACCAAAGGTATATTTGTCACTTAAACTAGTTGTAAAAAGAAAAAAATTGTTCAAAAACCCGTGGTGTTTCTCATCTCACCACAGTTATCACAAATATTTTACTCTCACAAAAATTTTCTCCCCAGCTGTTTTTTATTGCATTATTCTTTGAATTTTATGAACTCTTGGCAAGTTGCCAGTGCAATCCCTTCACTGCACAGTTTGGACACTTGCCATCTCAAGCGGTGATCACTTGACCAGTCATGTTTTGGTTCATATAGCAGGGATGTTCTTAGATATTAAAGCTCAGCAGGTGTTGGTTGTGTAGTTTTAAACCTATTCTAGACATAAAAATCAGAACACAAATAGCAATGAAGAGTGCTTTCCTGAAGTTTTTTATAAGATACTTCAACAGACACTGAAAAACTTATGGATGAGGACATAAACTCTAGTGCAAAATTGCCACAGCAGCACTTTCATAAATGCCACATGGAGAGACACTTAAGACACACGTGAAGGCCATGTGATGCTAGCCTCATCACATGTTTCATTGTACATTTGGAATGTTATACACCCACCACAATTTCTTCAAAGCTGTAGGCAAATCGAGTAGGCAAGTGTAACATTTTTGCAGGTAGTATTAAGGGTTATATTCCAAACTCATACGCAATTCAGTTAAGCACTCAAGAATGCAAATCTTAAAGACACTGGATCTCCAAGTAATCATGCAAAATAAGCTCTTTCTTGCTGTACTGATACTGTTGCAAACTTATCTTTGTAGACTAATTGAGCACTTAAAATCTGAGAAGCTGCTGAAAGCTACAACACATTGGACTTGATTCCTTTTTTAATAGTCACATCCCAGGTTGATTTTTGCTGTTGTTTTCTGTGCCCATTGAATCAAAAAAAAGCTGTGTGTTGTAATATATGTCATGTATATATGTAATAAACATCTTGCTTCAGTTGCTTATGCTTTGCTAACTGTCTGAATCCTAATTGCAGAGTTGCTGGAAAAAAACCATCTAAACGGACAAAATCAATCAATGGATCCCTCTATATCTTCAGGGGTCGAATAAATACAGAAGTCATGGAGGTGGAGAATGTGGAAGATGGAACAGGTAAGAGAAAACATACCATCTGTTTTTCAAAACAGAGCAAGTCCAAATCTTTTGTGGGAAGATGTTACAAAAGTATTCACCCTACTCCTTTAATGAAATCTTTGGTAAGCTGTGTAACATCTGATGTCTTCATTCTTAGGCCAACTTATAAAGTTGAAAGACTGGTCATGCTTTCAAACATGCTTCATTCTGAAGTGACCTTTTGAAGAGCTTGTGTATCCAGAAGCTTGTCTATTTTTTCTCCTAATCCAAGTTAATTTAGTAAAAGATATTTTATCTTCTTTCCATCCTTTCTTTTCTTAGATCTTAAGCCAGCTATAATAACAGAACTTCTAGATCTTCTTCGCATTTAGAATACTACCAAATATTAGTCTTAGCATCAAATCAGTAGCATGGAATGTGGCCACGATGAAACATGGGAATGGCTGTTGCATTACTGTTCTTTTGTCCTGACACATGCTGAAAGAATGGATGGGTTTTGACTTCATCCACAAAGGCTGCGCTAGCTTCTGTGACTGCTGTAATAAGTCAGGAGTTAGCAGTCTTTCTTTTCAACAGGTGACATTTAAAGAGTTTCCATGTTCTGTGGGTAAAAAATCCTCACAGCAACAGCTTCCTGTATTCCCAGAAAGTTCAGAACAAATAATCCAAATAAGTGACCAGTGCCATTCCATTTAGGATATTTTAGCTCTTCTGGGGTGAAATTACAAACTATCACCTTAGGACTGAAGCTGTAGAGAAAATGGCTTTGTTGGCAAAGTGTCATGGCAAGAAATATGAAAATGCTGGCCTACCTTGAATGGAACTTCAGTCATCAGTGTAATCTGTGTGAATTTTTTCTGCCCTGGCTCTAGACATAAGAAAAATTTCCAGGGCACTTCCAAATGTGAGATTCCACTCCTCTCGAGTCACAGGGATCCTTGATCACAACCCTTTCTCACATAAAAGGTGTTTATAAAAGGGCAGGGTTTTCAAGTTGAACAGCCTAGCCATAGAACTTTTTTAATACTTATATGGACAGTTAGTAAGACTGATGCATGAGGAACACCTTCAAAAATGAAGCTCTCCAAATAAGAATATTTTAATAAAAGTGTCACACACTGATCTGATTAAAGAAGGCCTTCTATTCACTGTGTGCATTGTGCTTTGGGTTTTTACAGCAGATTACCACAGCAACGGCTACACAGTGACAAATGGCTGGAAGATACACAACACAGCCAAAAACAAGTGGTTTGTCTGTATGGCCAAGACTGCAGAGGACAAACAGAAATGGCTGGATGCTATAATCAAGGAAAGAGAGCAGAGAGAGAGTAAGTGAATAAAGTGAATAATGTATTTTTTTTTTTAACAAACAGGATGAATTTTGTGTAAAAAGGAGAAATTAATATGAATGTAGAAATCTTTCTAAGAGAAAGAGAAGACTGCAGCTTTTGCTCAGTGCTTAGAGACTTAAAACCTTAAGGACAAAGAAACGCAAGAGATTGAAAACATACATTTCTGAATATTGTGAGATGATTTGTTTCATGGGTGTGTGTCATTAATATTTATCAATATTTTTCATTTACAGGAGAGTCAGTTTCTGTCACAAGTTCAATGAAAGCACAGAATCTAAATCCTTTAATGTTCTTTCCAATCCAAACTTTTGTTTTTTTATGTTAGAATATTTTGCAGCAGGAAAACATCTAATCTACTAGATATAATACACACTGCAGTGTTACTTTATCACGAATGTGAAACATTTCTGACATACCTTGTATAAGCCCCAGTGCGATTTTTTTCTGATAGTAGGTATACTAACTTCCAAATGTATAGTGTGAAGGCATTGTGTGAATTCAGAAAAGCTCTCTGGGGTCAACAGAAATAATCAGTTTCATTTTTTATTGAAAGAAGAATTTTAACATTCCGAACTGATGATCTGTATCCATTGACTAGTTCTGTATGTTTTAAATGAAATACATTTCTTGGCTCTTAGTTTTACCCTCAGAGTGCTAAATCATATCTCTGAAAGATCCAATGAGTCTTCATTTCAGAGTGAGCTTTTGCTTTATGAGGTCACTAGTGCTCTGCAGAATTTCCTATGCATTGAGTGAAATGTGTGAGAGCACATGGTGAGAGAGATGGTTTGATAAGAAGTAAAAAGACTGAACTAGAAAAACCAATCACATACTAGCAGAGGCTTGAGAATAAGGAAGGAAACTGAAATTATCAGGAAGGGAAAAAAGAATTATTCCTTAATAGAAAGTTTTTCTAATTTTTCCATGCAACGTTGGGTATTCTTGAGTGTTTTTTCTGATGCTTTTTGTCATATAGTTTTATGACGTGGCAGCTGATGACAGGAGCTCAGGATAAGTATGGATATTCTGGAAGACATTCCAGACCATATTGGAAAATCTCCTTTGGATTAAAGTAATTGTAAAATCACAGAGCTATCTGTGTTTAGATTAGAAAGATTGGTGAGGTTCCCGGTTCTCTCCGATGAGTTGGATGGAATGTGCATTCCAGTTTGCCATTTACATCAGAGCCTGGGGAATTCAGTGATGTAAGACCAGCAAGAAACATGTGCTATTACACAGGCTGTTTTCTATCACAAGTTCGTGTTGCAAGTTAGCCTCAGCTACATGTGTCAGCATTTGCATTGAGTTGGATCACATTACTGGACAAAGAGAATGGAAGAATAACGACAATAAACCAGGGGATTTGCAGAGCCAAAACCTTTAGCCAAATATCAGACACATGAAAGAAATACTATATTTGAAAGACAAAACTTAGTACAAGACTAGTTCCTGGAACATGCACATCCAGCCTCTTAAACAAACGCATTAAACATTTTTTTAAAACTAGGAAGCATCTCCAGTGTGATATAAAAGATTGTTCATTCATTAATTTGAATTAAGTCGAATTCATAAAGGAACAGCATTTATATGCAGTTAGGGTGAACTATTCCTAAAGAAAGTTTTCATTTTCTAGCCCTATGCTGAACGCTTAAATTCTGCTCTTTGTCGATCTCTGTAAAGGTTAGGCAAATAAATCAAAGACTGATTCTGACTTCAGACTAATCCTAGAGATATGCAAGCCCAGGGCTCTAGTTTGGACTCCAGAATTCTCTAGATTTGTGAGTAGATTTTTCTGTCCCTATTGAGAAGTATCATGCTTGTGATCCAGAAACATAATTAGCAGGCATTAGTTCTTCTGAGTCTTGCTTCCTGCTCTATCAGTTACTATTCAGTAGCCATCTTAAAGCACTTTGAATCTGTGTTTTCAACAGTATGCACGTCATACTTTCTCAGGAAAGAGGAGTTGGAAAAAAATGGCAGAATGAGCACAACAGCATTCAGAGAACTTGTCTGAAAAGCACGAGGCCCAGATCTACACCCTTCCCACTGAAAGATTGAATGCAGTTACATTGCAGTTGCATGTTACTGCAGAACATGCAGTTTCACATCCCCAGCTGAGTCTGCTTCAGTTCTGGACCTACACAAAACGGTCTAAATCCAGTCCATAATTAAAATACATGCACATGGATGCTTAGGAAAGTTCTCGAAAAAACATACCCAGAAAGCAAAATGACTAATTCCAGCTAGGAGAGACAAAGCATCCGCAGCAGCAAAATAACTTTTCTCATGTGCTGTCCTAAAGCAATTTGCCCTTTATTTCTAGGTGAAACACATTTTCCAAGCTTTTTTGACAAGTCTATAAAGATGAGTGTCAGAAAATGCCACTTATGATGACAGTTGTTGCAACACAGAAACCTGTTCTTTTCAGAGATCTTCTCCTTCACTGTAGCAATTTTCAAGTTAACATGTGCTATGACGAAATTCATACAAAGTGGAAGTGAAAATTTCCCTATATCCAATATATATCATGTCTTAAAAATTCAGCATTTCTTTCAGTCACTGGATAATATGATTTTCAGGCTGTATTTTTAGACTAGGGATATTAATAAATAGGCAAATTAAGAAAAGATGAGAAAATAATGTTCCCATCTACCTTTGACTTATTTTAAGGATGTGAATTTTACATCAGCAGTTTTGTATTTTTGGCTTCAAGTAATAGAACACACAAAAAATGATCTACTCTGCCAAGCATTTGAATGTATTGAACAAGTCTTATGATGGCAGTTATTTCAGAGTCAAAGATGAAGTTACTGCAGTTTCTGGGGATATATGTTTTATCTCTCCTTATTTGGTACTTTGCCACATTCTGTAAACTGTTCTACTTTTTGTGCTGTGATGAATCCATAAGTTTAAAGTTATTTTTAAAAATGAAAAAGAAAAGATGTGAATCTGTCCCAGACACTACTCTCATAAATGACTGCTTTTTGCTCAAGTCAATAAGTTCAGTTTCCCCTTAATCTGGAAAACAAGTGTCTACCACTTTGGCCTCCGCTTTTAACATCAGGGAAACACTCTACTAGATGATTTGTATCTGAAGGAATTCCTGCTTTGTATTCCAGGTTTGAAATTGGGAATGGAGAGGGATGCGTACGTCATGATTGCAGAAAAAGGAGAGAAGCTGTACCAAATGATGATGAGCAAGAAAGTGAACCTTATCAAAGACAGGAGGAGAAAATTAAGTACTGTTCCCAAGTGCTTTCTTGGCAAGTAAGTAGCATTCGAATAAAAAAGGCAATTTCATGCTAATTAAAAGAATGAACTGTGGATTTTCTGTGGATGGCATGGTGAGGGCAGATCAGATGTGCTTTGACAGAGCTTGATTGAAAAGGCAGTGAAAGCCTTAATTTCTGTTTCGTGCCATACACAAGCTGTACAGTGATAGCTCATTCTATTGTATAGGAGTAACACATAACAGCTGTTTTAAATTGGCCAAAGGAGTAAGAAAAAACACCTGAACTCCCACAAGCACGGGGCTTTTAGTGGCCTAACCTGTATCCTCTTTTGTATACAAGTAGATGCAGACCAGGTCATATTTAAATTTAGCAGAATCAATCCTGTTTCAGAACTGAATGTCCTGCTTGACAGTGCAAGAGACACAATTAAATTCATCAAGAAACCTGATGTATTTGTTAAAAGAGATTTATTGTCTGGAAAATATTCCTCTTTCATTCAGACTAAGTATTACAAAATAATTCTCCAGTATGTTGTGTATGAGGCATTGGAAGAGAGACCCCGTGAATGACTCAGATCAGTGACCAGAAATGGCAGCACTGAGGCTGTTGTAGGGAAGTGTCCTGTATGGCACAGACAGATGCATCAGTTGACCTGAGAAGACTTTTCTGCCTCAGCTGTTTATGATTGAAATAATCAGCTGAGCGAAGAAAAAAAATTCCGAATGGCTGATTATCCATGAATTTCCCTCCCTGTGGTCTCTGTAATGGCATTTTGTAGGCATTATTACTTGTGCACAGGATGTGAAAATGATGCACTATCTTTCTGCCTGGAAGGCAGTCTAGTAATATAAGCTGCTAATAATTTTGCTATCAAAACCTCTTGGCTTCCCGAGATTTTGTTCTTCTTTTCTTCTCTTTATTCTTTTCTTCTCCTTCAGTTGTCTTTCAAATTGAAGCGTCTAAGCTGTGACTTGGAAGCACGATCTGGCATTTCCCAGTTTCCAGATAAAAAGACATCCCAGATCAGAAGTTGTTCTGATATATACAAATCTGTTGTGGATTTCCTTATTTTTTTCATAGTCTTAGCTATTACATTTCTTTTAAAATGTTTGTCTTCTTACATGCTCCACTACCTTTCCTGCCCATCACCCTCAGTTTACTTGGTAGTCATCTGAGACTCCGCTAGTGAGGGCTTGACTCTGCTTTGCCAATATTTGAAGCCAAACTGAGATACCTACAGGTATTCTGGCCTCTGACCATAGCATTATTTCTGCTAATGTTTCATACTACTCTATTAAAAAAAAAAATCTGCTGATGTTTTCTTAAGCTGCATGTTGATACTGTTCTGGACAACTTACTTAAGTGCAACTCAATCACTGCAATCGAGTCATGACTTGCAGACGTTTCATATCATTCCAGGGGCTTCCCCTGAGCAATTTGTTTTGGCTGTGGCCTATTTATTTTTTTCAGCTATTCCTGCCTAAGGGAGAAACTAAGAACTGTGCTGAGATGTACTTAGTGGTTTTCTGGTAAATGCAGTTGAGAGTAACAGTACGGCCGCAGAAGCAGTTTTTCTCTTGGCCTTTGGATATTAGAGATAGCATCTAATAATTCAAGAAATAAAATGTGGTTGTACGGGAAAAAAGAGAATGAACTATTACTAATAACTTTAGAAATACCACATGCATTTAATTATAAAGCTGTTTATTATGCTGGAGCATAAATCCATTTTCCTAACCGCTCTTCAGGTGTGCTGGCATTCAGGCATGTAAATAGTGACACAATCCACAAGCTGAGTGTCCATGCCAATACGTGTAAATTTTATGCTTGCTGTTCTCCATTTCAGCACTGCACTAAACTGGTTGCAAACCCTTGAGTGTTGTACCTGTAATAGAGAGGAGATTCCGGACATATCTGATAATATTGCACAAACCTGGATGGGCTGGATTTTCATATGTGTTTCTTGTATGTGTTTCTTGAATAGAAATCCAGCTATTCTCAGACCCTTAATTTCAGAGATATAACTGGGAGATATAGCTAGCATGCCAAATGAGAACTCAGCAGGGCAGTGCTGAGCAATGGAGATGCTCTCAGTTATACTGAGAACTACTTAGAATGAGATGGGGAAATAAATCAAATTTTGCCGCGAATTTTTTGAATGGATGCGTTTTAGCAAGTCTCATATCCTGGAGAAAAGCAACAGCCCTCTTGGAATATTTCTGGGTCATGCACTTATCAGTGTTTATAAAATTTTCAGGCAAATTATTATTGATTTTGCTTATGAATCAAATGCTACAGAAGTCTTATAGCTTTCTTAAAAGCCATTTTCCCATAGTGATGAAACTTCAGAGCATTGAGAATAGTATTCATTTATTTGCTTTTTCAGCTCTCCATTTTAAGCTTTAAGATGACTGCCTTACATTTAGAATCCCAATGAACTCAAGGGACAGTTCCAAATGAAAGATGTAGGAAAGCTAAGAGGTCAGCAATGTCCTGCTTCAGTTTTGGGCAATGGTTTAAGTGCTACGAACTGTCACAGATCCATTGCATTTGATGAAATATATATAGCAACCTGGGCATCTACCCTGGGTGCTTAACGTGATTACTGGCCAGTACATCTGGCTGGAGCACTCCAGAGAGTATATGCTTTGTATTCCCAGTAATTGATGCAGAGGATTCTTCTTTCTTCTTCTCCTTTTCCTTATGAGATACAGAGCCTGACTCAACTCTACAGCAGTCTGACTTTTAGGAGTTTTACTAAAGTCTGCTTTTTTCCACTGACGGGAATTCCCCTGACGTAGTTGAACAGATTGTGCTGCTTTCTCTACATTATGAAAGTTATAGAGTAGGACCTCAGCAAACTCGAGTTTTTGTTACTGAAATTGTTGTTGTTTTTGTAAAGACAAAATGTAAATGCTACCTACAGCTTAGATGAGTCAGCTCTGATAAACATGAAGAGACTAAAAATGCTTCATTTAGAGCCCACAGTTGGAGGCATGGATGCTGATTTTGATAAGCAGCAACCCTCTGCATATTGGCAGGCACCCAAGTGGTTTACTGAACTTAGATTTCCCATATGTTGTTCTATTTTTATATGTTCCTTTTGTTATTATATTTTTAATTTAATGCATTTCTTGCTTAATTACTAATTAACCTGGGAAACTCAGGTTCCCTAGGGCTTTGGCAGGACTTGCAATATCCGTTTTTCTGTACTTAACTGTTTCTAATTGAGTAATATCCTACCTATCTATTTCTGGCCTTTATTCTGCCCATATGGGCAGCTCTGCCCTTCACCAGAGAGAGGTTTTATTTCATGCTGTGTATGCAGACAGACTTAGCACTTCTTGTCTGTAAATTAGAAGCATCTTTTATGTATCTCCAAGGCACCAGCTTTAGTAAATGACCTTAAATTAAACTGTTAGGGGGGATTGTACTGTTCTGCACTTGAATTCAGTGAGTTTGAATCTTCTATCTTAAGTCCTACTGTGATTTCACTGAAAGCCAACACAATTACATGATTAAGGGAGAAAAAAAACAGAGCCAGTGAAGAAAGGTGAGCATATATAATTAAATCAGACAGTAAACATAGCTCGGAGAGAGAGCTTGGACTGGAGTTGCTGCTTTCTGTGCAACTTTTTGTTTCTAAGGTCATAGTGACTCAATAAAGTAAGGATCTGCAGCAGTTTTATAGACTCTGCTAGGTCTTCTTCCCTTTTGTGTAGGTCTTAATTAGGATGACCTAAGAGGAGTGTTGGGAAAAGTCACGAATAGGAGATCTGGATCTTCTGCAGATATTTATTCCAGAAATGTATGAAATTAAGCCACACAGAACTATCAGTCTTCACAACAATTTTCACATTTGCTTCAAAGACAGTGTTGCCTGTGGTTGACTGATGACTTGAAGAGGCTTGAGTCTGCTTATATTCACGGAGAAAAAGAAAATTATTTCTGTTCTGTTTTCCTTTTCAGTGAGTTTGTATCATGGCTCACAGACATTGGAGAGATAAGCAAACCAGAGGAAGGGGTCAACCTGGGACAGGCGCTGTTGGAAAATGGAATTATTCATCATGGTAAGTGCTCTGTGCTATAAAGAGATGCCAGATTTCAGTAATGCCTTGGGAATGAGGGTGGACAGTTGACTGTGGCTGTTCACATGATGTTCAAATGCTCTTCTGTATCATACCCAGAAAATCCTAAGTGGTTAGTAACTTTTAGAATTAATGGGAGGGGGCAAATCTAAATCATGAAAACTGAATGTGTATAGATGCACTGTCAGTGAGACTTGCTATTCATGACTGCTTACTCTGCCATAATTTCATACTCTGACCCTTTCGGCACCATTCTATTTGTTTGAACACAAATTTATACCTCAGAGGAAATTGTGCTGTTACATCCACTGCACTTACTGAAATACACCAAACAAGATGCATCTGATTTGGTTTTAATGTTACCTCTGGTTAGACTTCCTAGCTGTTACTGTCTCTAATGACAGTTATTGCTACACATTAGAAGGTATTTGCTCTGCTTGATTTAGTTAAGGAAATATCCCTTGAAATTTTGATAAATCACTAGAGAAGAACGTTTCTCATTATGCATCCCTTAACATAGCAAGAACTTGAAACCTAAGCACTATAATTAAGCAGTTACCCCTACTCTACATCATACAATGTCTTTTAGCTTTTGTTTTCACTTGGCGTAACATTACTGTAAGGTGAAAACTTCTGATCTTTCAGCCTGCCTGGAAAGCAGGGCCAGAGAAGATTGCTAAGTGGCGAAGTGCTGTTCTCCATTTCCTCTGTGTTTCTGTTTATTTTGTTGTTTTTTTCCTCTGGGCTTGCTGATGTGTAAGTATTGATACCTACAGCACACAGCAGAACTGACTGGAATCTCATCTTCTGGGCACAAGAGATACTTTCTACAGAGTCGAATGTCAACTGGCTTTAGAAATATAAAATCCAGAGCGAAATTCCACCACATACAAACATATGCACTTGATTCTGTGTATTTTGGTTTATTCTGTGAAATTAAGGAAAAACATCACCATGAGCAGAAATCTTCGTGACATATTCATGGGCCAAGTTGTCCTACATTATGAGGAAAAGTCTTTAGAATTTCTAGCTTCTGATTTCTAAACAACTGTCCTATGTGCTTTGCAAGGGGCAGACTAAATCTCAAACTGAATCCTGGTACTTCTGAGTTGGACTAACTCAGTGCAATCAGTTGTCTCAGGTTAATCAAACTCTGCACCTTAAACAGTATTTTCTCTCAGTTCATCAAGTGTTGTGCTTGTACTGTGAAATACTTCATCCAAAATGCTAAAGGACACTCCAGCATAAAAATCTGGCTAAGGCAAAGGCAGGAAAGATTGCAGTGACCGAGCTACACCACCTCATCTGCTGTCTGCTTAGATTACTGTTCTCTAGATCACCCCCTTTTGTACATAGTTGTTACTGGTCTCCATTATATTAAGTTGTGAACAATGGCATGTTTACACTGGGTATTGTACTGTCTAGAAGATACTTCATAGCTTACTTTGAATTTGAACACTCTTCGGCACTTTAAAGTTATCACTTACTTATGAATCAGTGTAACAGATAATTTCTACCAATTACTAAATTATAATCTTTATTGTGAGGGTTTCCCTCTTCTGTGTCCCATATGATTTGATATGACTTCAATCCTCTTCTGATTTAGCTTGTTGGATAAATGTGTTTGAAACTGTATATGTTTTTTGACTCTTCTGCTATTAGCCAATGCATCTTTTAAAACTGTTACTTGTCACACAGAGATTTTGTGCTTGTCTTTAAAGCCTGTTAGCATAAAGTATGACCAAATAATTTTAACTGCCCATAGCGTAGCTCTTCTGAGTGAAGAATTGCAATTCTGGGTCTCTCAAAAGCGCTATTTAAATTTTAGGAGAAACTCACAATTAAATTCAAGAACCCTTGTAGAAGAATACTTCTAACAGCTGTAGTTTGTCCCACCAGAATACTCTCTGTGTTTGGAACTGCAGAGCTTTAGGCAGCTGCAAAATGGCTTTAATAATGTGATAACTGTTGTAGGAATTTGCAGGCACTTTATTCAAAATTAATCAAAAAACATAAGAGAACCCCAATTACCTTTACTGGGACCATTTCCAGTGCCTTACAGAAGTTGAATCTTATGCAAAAGGAAGAAATTTTGATTTTAGAAATTTGCTTTTGTTGGTGGAGCTATTCAGAAGTGCACACAAGCATCTGTATGTAAACAAGACATCTTAAGTATAGAAGGACCAGCTGGCCTATGAACAACATGGTGGGGGAAAAATATTGATTTTAATTATCATACTGATGTTTTAGTTTCAGATAAGCATCAGTTTAAGAATGAGCAGGTGATGTACAGATTTCGCTATGATGATGGAACATATAAGCCAAGAAGTGAGTTGGAAGACATCGTGTCCAAGGTTTGTGTTACAATTCTTACTTGAAAACTAGTGATTTGCAAAAGAACCTTCAAGAAAGTTTCCTCTGCCTCTGAATGTCAGTGTCACGTGTTGAAGATCCCTAATACTGTTTACCTTCATTCTATTCAGTTAACTGTACTAATGTCAAAGGAGACATTCACTCTAGGGAGAGGAAGCAGAGGTTAGCCATAAATAACAATAAAGTTGTCACTGCAATCAAGACTGCTGATTAAAATTCTACTACATTATAACAAAAGGTCTTAGGAGAAAATAGTATGCCATAATGCAAAATGTCTGTTGCAAATCTGAGCAGTATGATTCAGGGAGACAGAAGCCATCAATATTTAACTGCATTTCCTGATAAATATATGTCAGATGAGTTCTGATGACCCATATCTGCCCATAAACCTTTTGATACTTTACATTTCTTCTTATGGAAATTAGATCATAGGTTAATTGGGAAGAAAGATTAATGGAGAAAACGTTGGAATGGAGTTGGTTGGAGATAAAAGGGCAGATTTTTGGGGTTCTGAATACTAGGAAAGAAGAAAGAATTGTTTGTCAGAGTATAAGGGATTTGTTTCATAAAACAGTTAATCAGTAGATAATTCTAGCAGGGCAGAGACATCAGTGTCCAGGTTTTTCTAGCTCTAGCTAGTCAGCATTTTATTTGTAAAAGAAAAAAATGGTAATACCATCTATCTTTCCCTCTTCAGGGTGTTCGACTCTACTGCCGACTACACTGCCTGTACACTCCTGTGGTAAAGTAAGTTCACCCTCAGGATTCTATTGAAATCCTTCCCAGGATAAACTGGAATAAGCATTTTTGTTGCTCTTTTATCAATATGCTATTTATGTAATAGAATCTCAGCTGGAGAATGTTCTTGTATCAGAATTAATTTCTGTTGGTAACAGCATGTGTCACAGCTGTGTATGACTGGTACAAAATTGCAGAATCTCAGAAGTTTTAGAATCCGTCTGGGTAGACTTAACATTTTCAGCCTGTGTTCAGGCTTTCCTACTGATCCTTCCTTTTACCTCTGTGTTAGAAAAATGAGTTTCCTAGGCTCTTATCTTTCCGTGTCTTCTATTCATGTCTTTTTGCTTCTGACAAGCCTAATGTTTCAGGAGCTTTTATCTAGCAGGTAGTTGTGCAAACCCCTTTTTACTTTCTGATCTATCATTTGACCTCTGCTTTATTTGGCATTTTCAGAGTGCTGATCCCTGCAGTCCTGTTAGCAGGGCGGGAAAGATCTACTTTCTGTGTTGCAACATTCCCTCTAGAAAAATTGGAAAATGATTTAGCATAGTAGTGCATGAACCAAGAGGATCTGGAGGAATCAAAATTCACAATTCAATTATTTTGTGGAGAGCTTTGAAATATGATTTTGCTTAGCTCTTTCCCTGGCAACTTGGGAGTTTCTATGTAGCCTTTGCCTTTATAATTTTCTTTAAGTAAAGTCTAACACTGGTGTACTTCAAGGAGAAGATGATGTACCCCACTTGCAGCAAAGCAAGCTGCTTTAGGAGGATGACATATAAAAAGTAAAACGTTTCAGACAAATGTTACATATAAAAAAGGTTCTGACTATGTCTCTGATCTAATTCATGGGAATTTGTGAGGGCAAGAAAATTTTATCTCTGTTTACAGATTTGATGGATAATACTTCGGTTCATAGATAAGATACAGCCTGTGAGGAACGCTGTATTTCTCTGCTTTCTGTGAAGCAGCCAGGTTCTGCCAAAATTTCAATGGTTCCCACATCTGTTTGACTATTCACCTGCAGATGATGGTTCTGAATAGTGTTTTGTGATACAAGCTCACTTCTTGTTCAGGCTAGGTTGAAATGGAGGAAAAAGTCAGTGAACTAATACTGAAATATTTATCCTGATAAGCCTTTAAGTACAAGCAATGAAAGGCTGGCTGGGTGGGCCTTGGACCTAATGCCAACTTATTCAAAGCTGTAGCCCAGGTCAGTATCTGTATGAAAATGTCGAAAGTTGCCACTCACAATCTGGAAACCTGTACTCATTAGTACTGAGTATTTTAATGTTTTCCTTTATTGTTCTGAAATTTCAAAAGCGTATTTTCTCAAGATAAGATTGTATGAACAGAAAACTGTCTGGAAAACTCCCACAGTTTTGTGCTGGGCTTAGCACATTACTGGAAGACAACATGAAAAATGTGTGTAAGCACTATGAGGAAATTTTTTGTTCTGAGAGTACATTTCTGGAAATGCTGTCATGTTGTTTGTTTGTTTTTATTGTTTGTTTTTTGTTTTTTTTCCAAAGTTCTGAGAACCACATTTCTCATTTCTCACACCCTGCATTCTATTTTTCTGTTGCATTTACTTTAAAAGGAAACTGAATGTATTTTTATCTGTAGGCGATTAGTAAAAGGAAAAGTTGAGTGGGATGAATTTCAGATGTCAGATGGTGGTTTGATATTATATTTTTAGAGAAAAAGGAAATATAAAATTATGTGGTACTAATGAAGAGGTTGATTTGACACAGAGACTTAAGACTTCCCTTGAGCTGCCATTACAGATATATTACAGACTGTGAAATGGTCCCAGTGGCCATGAAAGTTTCCTTCTTTAGTTATGCCTGATTTTCCCTGAATTCTCTTTCTTAGAGACCGTGACTATCACCTAAAGACCTACAAATCAGTAATACCTGCAAGTAAGCTGGTGGATTGGCTTATCGCACAGGTAAGGTTTTTTTTTAAGACACTGCTGTCTTTGACAAGTAGCTTAATTTTTCAGTTCCATTTAAAAGTAAATAGAACACATTTCTCTAGAGGGCATTTCAACATAATTGAATATTTTCAATTTTTTTGAACTTACACTCATTTTCTTTTTTCTTTCTTTCTTTTTTTTTTTATTGCTCATGTGGTCAAAACTTGTTATTTGGCAGCATGAAGAAGAAGGAGGTCCTGTATTAGCCCTAGGAGTGGTGAACTGGTTGTTACTGCAGATCATTTCTGTTTCTTGTGATATCTTTTCTGAAGACATTCAGTGCAGTGTTCATCTCTTATAATCTAGGATTGATGTGGTACAAATGAAGAATGAATCTACAGCTTTATACCACAGTCTGCACCATTGTCTTTACAAATTGGAGTTGCCCAATACTTACCTTGTAATTACAGAGAAAAGCTTATAGATTAGGAAACTTAAAATTTAGCTTTCACAGTCTAAAACAGTTCAAGGGAAGAGTACGTCCTCTTGCTCACTGCCATAGGGTCTACTGTATGCTCTGGTTTTGTCTTAAGTGATGGTCTGATTTACAATCACATCAAGTCCTATACTGCCAAAATGGCACAGAAGGCGACTAGTTTGAGTTAGAGTCAGACCTTTGACTACCAGGGATGTTGTTTATCAGAGATGTTTCCTGTAATTGCACTTGACATCCTTCTATATTATTAAGATCGCTATAATTTAAGGTTGTTCTGTGCTAAATAACTAAATGATAATGGAGTAGTTGATCGTTTTCCTATCAAAAGCATGGAGGAGAGCAAGCATGTTAGTACTGAAATTGTTGTATCAGTTACATGTAATTTAACAGTCTTCATGGAAGGCTGAGGGAAAAAAACTGCTTTGGCCAAAGAACAGAGTTGTAATCAGGCTAATCTGGCCGTCACAATAACTAATCAATACCACAGACAGTAGAAAGACCCAAATGTCAGTGTAAAAGATCACCTCTCACTCTGGGAAAAGGTTGCTCATTTCCTTCCCCATTTTTTTTTTCTTTCTGGTGTGTTAGTATGCTATTAGTTCTCTATTTACTGAACTTTTAGATTAAGATTGAAACAGTTTGTACTAAAACCTGAAATGGAGATACAGAATTCTGTGTAATTTGCATTATGGACATATGTCCGTGCACACACATACATTGGTACAAGGATGAGGGGAAATTTTCTGCGTTATGTTAAAAGGGAACATTGTTAAATAATTAAATCACTGTCTACAACTTAGATAAATTCCAGTCTTTGTAGCTAACTCAGTTTTTGCTGCTACATTCTTACTAGTTTTCAAGAGGAGTTGCTTGCAGCTTTCATACCTGACTGAATTATTTTCAATTGCTATACTAGCTAACAATAGGTTTTAGTGAGAGTTACTGAATGCTCAGCTTTTTGGAAAACAGTGCGTTTATTTAACTGCTCAAATATCAATGTGTCAGTTTAACATTAGGCATCTGTTCTTGAAAATATTGGTGATGGTTTCTGATTTGATAACTGCCTGTTACTTTCTTTAATTAGAGAATGCTGTTTTGCTAGGGGAATGTTTTGAGGTCAAGCATCAGGAATAAGCTGATATTGTATGAACTGCATATGTTTTATGGCCTTCCTACACACATATTGTTGCCTAAAACAAAAACAGGTTTCTAAAGGTTAAAAAAATAACAGTAGGAGTCTCTTATCTTTCAGTTTATTTACAGTTGAAAGAATAAATTAGTTTAAGTCCCAACCTCTGTAAACTACCCATTTATCTCATAAATTATTGTAAACTAAGCCATGAGAATTGTCACATGGCAGGCTGTTGTTAAAAATGAGGAAAGACTTACAGAGATTGAAATTAATTCATAATAAGAACTAAACTTCAGGTGTACTGAAGCCCTCTGCTTGCCTCTCCTTGTGTGATTACATAATTCTGCAGTTCCTCCAGAGCTGCTCCAGGCTTTTTCTTGCCTATACAATAGTACGTAGTTCTTGGTTTGTAAATGTCATGGCTTTTTCTTTCTCTCAGAAGGTCCTTAAACAAGAGCCAGTAATGTAACTGACTGAAAGAACTGATTCTGTATTTAAGTACTACCTTTACACCATAGTATTTCTTTGCCAGCATTTGCCTGACAAACAGCTACTGCTCTACTTAATGAGGATGTGAAGCCCACAAAATTTAATGCAAAATTTAATGCTGTTTCTTTCAAAGTTAATTTGTAAGTCACCTTTGGTACCTATTTTGAAATACTACACTCAAGGCTTCAGGTAGTGAGCAACTGAATCCTCTGTTTGTCAGACTGCTGTGTAAGGAAATAGAGCACTGCTGCAGTTTTAACCAGCCCAACCTTTGGAGTTTGCATGCAATACACTTTTCTTTTCCCTTGGGTTTTGAGTATAGATAAGATCTCTCAACCTCTCTGTCTAAGAATGAGTTTTATTGTCTGTGCCTAATGGGTCCTGAAGTCTGACACTATAATTGAAATAAGAAGTCTTTGAGATAATGTTATATCCCTTTGTAGGTTAAACAGTTGTGTTCCAGAATCCTGGTCTTTGTCCTACTAATTCCTGTCAGAGGGAAAAGATGCATATATAGGAGTTAATGCTATTTGGACAAGGGGGGTAGCTATATAAATTGCTTGCTTTTGTTTCCTACCAAGAGCGTTTGCTAATTTCAGAGCCACAAGTCATGCAGTGGGGAGGGGAAATAATTTAGTTTAGGAAGTTGTCTGAGGTGTAACATTTATTCTCTTGTTTCCAGGGAGACTGTCAGACTCGTGAGGAAGCTGTTGCACTGGGTGTTGGACTCTGCAATAATGGTTTCATGCATCATGGTAATTCATCAATATCCCTCCCCACAGCCAATTAAAGGTGCTCTTCAGTCATACTAGCTGACAGTGTTTGCAAATCCCTTTTCTATATATTGTGCCATATATACTGACATGCAAACAACTCCCGGCATCCCAACAGGTCCATATAAAAACAACCTTTGAGCTTAATGTAAAATGTCTGAGCCAAGTGCTCTCCCAAGTAAATCCCCTTGATACTGGCTATGGTGAACACTGCAGTGATTAGACAAGCTACAGGGGGAATATTTTTTTGCTGCATCTCTTTCAGAGCCATCAGGCCAATGTATAAACTAAGTACTGAACTGAAATGTCATTCAAGAAATGTCCAGTACAAAGTAAAATTGCCTAATTCCTGCAGGCTGGACAAAAAGTGTAATCCTTGAAGCTAAAGCTCTGAAGCTTCCAAATCTGAAGTAGTAAACTGCCAAGTTTAGGCATCAACCATCCTTAGTGCTGCTGCTGAACTGAAGAAGAAAAGAAACCACAACTGTATTGGTATCAAATTGCAAAATCCTCAGAGTATAACAGCATTTGTCCAATAAATTATCAACTTAAGTCATAAATAACACTTTCTGTCTTTTTGAGAGCAGAATATTTTTAGTAACTAATAAAGAATTTGCATAGTGTTTGACAAGGATGTAAGAATAATTGATTTTCACTGAAGAATTTGATCTCTTTTGAGTTCATGTTAACACTTGGCATTCACAGCATAGTTTGGAAAGGAGTTCCTCAGCAAAGTATACATGAATGAAGAAGTAGTTACTCAAGGTTCAAAATTGTCACTTACACCTTTGATTTTGTGGCCTTCCAGGTCTCATACTTGAAAATGCGTTGAATAACTCTATCATGTCTTCCAGAATTTCGCAGATCTTTTTTTCCTTTCAAACCATTTTTATTGAAAAGTCTTAAGCTGTTTAGCCGTCTCTCTTACCTTTAAAGAGATATATTACTCCTCTTTCTTCCTTGTATGGTTTTACCATATTCTTTTTGATATGGGACAGAAACACAAAATATTGAGTAGCATCTTTCTTCCAAGAGGATCGTTTGCATTTTGTATGAAATATATTTGCCAGGGAAGTCAAACATGATATCATGAACTACTATGCACTGCAAAGAAAAGTATGCCCCAAAAATACAGTAGTAGCTTAAAAATATAGAGCTGAATAGTTGAGTGATGGGGATGCATCTGGCCTTTGGTCTATAAAGACAGGGGAAATATTTAGGATTTTCTTTTTTGTTGTTTCTGTCTTTCTTTCTCTGTGTAAATGTTTGTATGTTTTTCATATATATTGTTTCCAGTCCTGGAGAAAAGTGAATTTAAGGATGAATCCTTGTATTTCCGCTTTTATGCTGATGAAGAGATGGAAGGCACCAGTTCTAAGAGCAAACAATTACGTAATGACTTTAAGCTTGTGGAAAACATCCTGGGAAAGGGTCTTCTGGTAAGAAATACGTTAATGCAAACTTTTCTTTTTCTATGAAATTTGTATTGTTTTATGTTAGAGAATGAGAAGGAAAATAGTGAATAGAGTACAATAAAAATTGGAACTACAGTTTAGCTAGACTTGTCTTTACTGCAAAAATACTAATTCTTCAACTATTTTACTGCAGAACTCCAATTTCTGCAGCTACAACTCTTCTAGCTAGGCAGACTACACAGCTTATTCTAGTAGCAAGAGACATGAGTAAGTTGCAGGCTCCCTTCTCTAGCAGGTGACCAGACCTACTGCACTACCTGAAAGCTTACAGACACACATGACAAATGCAAGTAAGTTCCTGCCTATTTCTGACAGGTCTCAAGAAAAGAGGAATTTCACAGATATGACCATTTCATCCATTTCACAGCCAAACCCCTTTCTTTTCCTGTAAAGCCCTTGAGAGAGACGTTCTGAAAGTGAGCTGGGACCTGGATGTTGTCTTAATAGCCCTGGAGTTTGCTGAGCATGCACCACAGTGTTAGTATGGTGGAGGAGAAAGCAGTGGGCAGTACTATCTTGGGAGTGATCTGCCATAAAGTGTAAACACATTTTAAGCACCATTATATAGGCAGTAGATTCAGACAGGAGTTAAACAACTGATCAAAACACAGATGTTTCAAGACATCAAGTGATGTGAATATGCCCTGCATTGCTGGATCAAATATCAATCTTATTTTGTTTTACAGAAAACAGTTTTAAGAAAATATTATTCTTTATGTTAATTCTTTTACAACACTATTGTTATCCCCATATTCCCCACCTCACTGAATACCATTACAGTTCTTATGGTGCTTGGATTATTCTAATGCTGCTTTGCACTTGGTAGTTGGATTGTGCATGGTCTGTGTTTTGAGATCCTTGTTTACTGCCAGTGGCTTCAGGCCCATCTTTTTCTGTAGGAGCAGGATAAAAGCCTGAGTCAGAAACTACAAAAACAGAATTGTTGGAAAAGATCCAGAGGTCCATTACATGGGAAAATTTTCCCTGTGGTTCACATGAACTTTACTGTCTCACTGTTGCCTTGGGAGACCAATCTGTATTTGTCTCAATGGCAAGAAGTAATATTTAAAGCACCATGGCACCTCAGAATTGTTGCTCTATGCATCCTATGCTGTAGACTAGAGTGTCAGACCAATATGATTATTCTCCTGGAGAAGTGCAGAATAAAAGGCAGCAGTTAAAAGGTGTTACACTTTGGGTGCTTTTTCCCCCGCGATTTGCAAAGCACTCAGCAATCAGTTGCACACTGAATGATGGGAATTGTCATTGTTCAGGTATTTTTAGTTTTCTTCCTTATCAAGACATGATAGAAGAAACAGATTGACTAATATCTTCCATTTTTTTTTTACCAATTCAAGGTTATCTGTTAAACAGAAAATTCCAAAACCTAGTAACGGTATGTTAGCCCTGAAATGAGAATTTAAAGCTGCTTGACTCTGTTTTCTGTTTATGTAACGATCATTTATTAGGATTCACTAAAGGAACAGAACAAACTGAAGCCTCTTAAGCTTCCCATTCTTCCAGCCCACCATAGGAAGTTTAATGGAGTTTCTTCAGTGCTGTTTTTTGAGAAATACTTTTTTTCCATGAAATCCTTGTTGGTTAGTGCAGCAAATCCTTCCCATTCATCTAAGTTTGCTCTATCACAGGAGATCTTGAAAACAGAAAACAACAGAAGCTTTGGCCAATGTATCATTGGAAATACCAAAGGAAAAACAGTGCTTTGTTTGAAATAATGCACTTTAAACAAAGTTTGATACATATTTATTTGTGCAATTGTTTCTTACTGAAGGACATGAATCTTGATGTACTGAAAAAATATACAACATTCTTTCATAGTTGAAAAAAATTTGGATTTTGGATTGATTCCAAGCATTGTGACTTGATTACTGCAGTATGCTGTGAACTTGTTATCAGCACCTCTATTTGTTAGTCCAGGCCAACTGCAATGCAAATTAAAGCTGGTATCAAACAAGGATAGACACCCAAGGTAAATGGTACACAGATAATGCTAGAGTCTGCAGAAGACTAATATACTGCAACATATCACTTATCTGATCTCAAAAGAAAAGCATTTCTGTTGATTTCAAAGGTGATACCTTTGTACATCTTATGCAGCATTCTCAAAACCATCATGCTGAATTGGTGATCTGGACTCTAAGTCTAAATCTCAATTTTTGAGACCTGGGCATTTTTCCAGGGCATCCAATAGCTCCCAGTATAGTGTTGCAGTAGTTACAGGACAGTAGTTGCAGTGTTTCACTGCAATTCACAGACAGGGCTGTGTCCTGTCCTGGAATTCAAGTCATTCAGGGGCCTGAGTACAGAAGTATGACTGATGAAAGCCAGTAGTTGAGCACAGAAGTCAGGGCTACCTGAGTTTTGGTTTAATTTCATGCTTGAACTCACTGTATGGCCTGGGCAGGACCTCAAATTGCTCCATACTTCAAACTACCATTCAAAAATTAGGATACAAAATCTCATCTATCTGCCTATCTGCAGGACTTTGCCACTATTCATGCTCTTTTGATATTAGCATGACCACAAGCAAGATGTATGCAGTGCTAGAAGCTGCCCTGCAGCTGAGAATGAACTGATAGCAAACTACCTCACATCTGTGTCATCTTCATTCTCCTAGAAATCTGCCCAATCTTCCATCATAAACGGTGAACATCCCTATGCCCCAAGCATTTTCTAACACCATAATACTCCTCGTACAGGAAAGGTACCACACTGCTTCCTGCTGCTCTCATGACCCATGCAACAAAATGCTTTGTGAACGTAACAGACAAAGGTGTAATAAACCTTCCTTTGCATAACTTTTCTTCTCCCCTCCTTTCCCTCCCATCTCTGCAGAAGTTCTCTTTGAATAGCTTCTGACTATGTTTGCCTTCTGTTTTTGATTAAACAGGCTTATATCTCATATGGGTACATTTTTTAATGTGGTTGTTTTTCAAGATTAAACAGCTGCTTGCTTAATGTTCAAAAGAACCGACTGTATTTCAGGGGCATAGAAATAATTCTTGTAGATGGCAAGTTATTTAATTGGGTTGGACTCCTTAGGGATGAGTGGTGATCAGCTGGGGATTTGCAAGGTATTGCTATTTTTTAACAGAGAATGAATCATAGCCTTCTCCCAAGTACTGCATATAGAATATTATCCATACTTCACTTTTTCATAAGGGTGTTCCTAGTACAGAAACATCAGTATACAGAATGTCAGATTTCTTTCTTTACAACATGGTGATAAAGCTCCAAATGTTGATGCATTTGGGGATTCTTAAATGCGTTTTGGTTCTTTGCTTTCAAACAAAGCAAAGAAAAAACAAACATTTTGCAGTACTAAGAAACAGAAGAAGACAGGTTATTAAAAATGGTAGCATACAGAAGATCGTCGTGCATTTTACTGATAGCTGCATGCAAATGACCATGTAGATTTATGTAGCTGATGGATTCTTAAGTTTTGCAAATCAAAGCCTCTAAATTTTTAAATATCTTTTTTGTTTATGCTTTCAAAGTCCAATCAAAGAAACTGAACAGTCCTTTCAAATGCAAAATGAGAATTGGATGGTAGGGTATCCTAAAAAGTTTCTGTTTAATTCCAGATGTGTAGTGCTCTAAGTACATGTTGGATTGGGTTGAAACTCATTACACCTGCAATACTAAAAATCTAGCTGGTGGTGTACTCATCTTTGTAAGCTCTCCTTGTATTGAATGTACTTTAAAGAGCATTGTTTCTGAAAATATTTTCTTAGGAATATCAAAGAATGGCATTTATCTTTTTTACTTTTTTACTTAAATTTGTCATTTAATCTAAACGTCCTCTAGAAGGATTTTTGCTTTGCAGGTCTTTTGTGTTAAGCATTATTTTAACGTGGCTGTAGGGCTCTTGCAAGAAAGGATGATTTTATTTCTTTTATTTTTTTTTCCTAAGGTTAATTCCTGAAAAAGGACAACATTTTAAGATGACTGACTTTAGTGGTTAAAGGGCAGTATTCTGAGATAGCAGGAATCATCAGAATCAAGTAATTATCAGTAGTGCTTTTCCTAGTGGCATGCTGGATTATAGATAGCTTTATTTCTCCTCTCAACTCAATTCTGATTCATTGGATGGCTCTTAAATGTGTAGAATTAACTCACAGCAAGATGTTTATCCGCTAGATTTTCTATTTGTCCACTTACCAGAGGCCAGGCTTAGTTCATTTTTTAAAAAGGTTAGTGAGTTATTAAGCTTTTTTCATTGTTAATAAACCACTAGAAAAGGATGGGTGAATGATATATTTGCCATAATTTGTATGATTTAAAAAAAATATCGATAAGGTTGGTCTGTGTGACCTCAGTGCAAATAAAAGGAAGCAGATTCCCAGAAGCAAGAACAGCAATATTCTACCAACCATCAAGTGTACAGACTGAGCATATTACACGAGTCTTGTATGTCTTCCTGCAGTGTTCTCTCTTACGCATCACAACTATGATTAAATCCAGCTGACCAACTCTTGTGATGTAGATTTATGTAAAATTATCTATAAGAAATAGGCATGAGATGCCTAATTTATCTAAAACGGATAGCAATGAATAAGTGACTTCGTTTTGGTTTGTAAGTGTATTTACTAATGGAAAATACAGAATATTAATGAATTCTTGAAAGTTGAAATAGCTTACAAAAAATGAAGGGCTAGAATTTTAAAACGAAAGCAACTGAGCAACGAAGCACGCATTTTTAGTGGGAGATTGATTAACTATTGAAACAAACCCTCAAGGGGGTGGAATACATTCTTCACTTCTTAAAGACTGCAGATCATAGCTGGATAACTGCCAAGAAATTTTGCTTTAGTACACTAAGGGGATCAATGCAGAAATAATAGATTAAATGTAATGGCTCATGTTATGTAGGAACTCAGACCAAATCACCCAATACTCCCTTTTGACCTTAAGATCTGAAAGTTTATGTCAATCATGGCTTTAAATGAAAAGTCCAATTTCTGAACTTCATCCTTCAGGCTTTCAACTCACTCCGTATTTATGAAGTGTTGCTTGGTGCTCTTTTTGTTTTTAAGATTTTACCTGAGGAGGATGACTATGGATTTGACATAGAAGAAAAGAACAAAGCAGTTGTGGTAAAGTCAGTTCGAAGAGGGTCTTCTGCAGAGGTAAGGCCTGATAATTGTCAACATTTTGGTTTTCCTAGCTAATAATGTTTCTGTGTTTTAAAAAGTATAAAACTATCCTCTTAAAGTCTGTTTCTTTTAAAGGCAGCTAACAGAAAATTTGAAGTCTCCTACAATTCCTCTGGTAATAAACTGTTTATGTAAATTACCAAGGGTTTTGGCATCTGTGAGTCACTTCCTTGCTGAATATTTCTCATAAATGACAGACAGCATCACTATCTTTATGTGATGGTAGGATATGATGGTAGGATACCTCTGGTTCATAGAATCACAGAATGCCTGAAGTCAGAGGGGACCTTGAAGATCACCCAGTTACAAAGCTCCTAACTACCAGGTCAGGGTCCAGGGCCTCATCCAGCCTGGCGCTGAATGCCTCCAGGGTTGGGGCACGCATACCCTCTTTGGGCAACCTCTTCCAGCACCTCACCACCCTCTGAGTAAGAAATTTCTTCCTAACATCTAGCCTAAATCTCCCCTCTTAAAGCCACTGGCTTAAAGCCATTTCCTCTGGTACTGTCTTTATCTGCTTATGTAAAAAGTTGGTCTCCCTCCTGCTTGTAAGCTCCCTTCTAGTACTGGAAGGCTGCAATTAGGTCTCCCCAGAGCCTTCTATTTTCTAAGTTGAACAAGTCCAAATCCTTCAACCTTTCTTCATAGAAGAGGTCTCCAGCCTCTTGTGGCCCTCTGGACCGTCCCCAACAGCTCCATATCCTTCCTGTACTGAGGTCCCCAGGTGCAGTACTTCAGATGGGGCCTTACAAGTTAGTGGGGGACAATCACCTCCCTCTCTCTGTTGCCACCCCTCTTTTGTTGCAGCCCAGTTTGCAGAACCAGATAAAGCTGATGAGAGAGGGCAAGTAATGTTGGCTGGGGTAGTGGAGATGAACAACAAGAAACAGGTATATTTGAGTGGAAACTTCAGATTTGTGATTTTTTTCCTTAACACACACGACCTAAATTCTCTCATGGAATTACACCTACAAAGATGAGACAGGAGATTAAATCACTTTGTGTGGCAGCACACACAGACAATATTTCCAAATAAAAGTCCAGGACAACCATTACAGGAGTTGAATGTCTATGTTCATTTGTTGATCCCATCTTTAGGCTACAGGTAGGCCTGGATGACTGACCGAATGCAAACAGCTGACTGAAGCATGCTGATTTTAGCAAGTAGGGAATGTCAAACGGGAAGCAATTTTGAGCTGACGCCTGATACTGACCTTTTTGTTTTGTTTTGTTTTGTTTAAGTTTAATTCTTAAATAATCTCAGTATTGCTTATTCTTATTTGTTTTGTGGTCACCAGAGAAACTGATTCCATCCTTAAAATCAACATAGGTTGGCCAAAAATGTTATTAATTTAAACCTCCACTGTAAACCATTGCCTGATAGATAATCCTGCTGTCCTTGCTTTGGCAATCTGCCTGTGGAATATCCTTCAAATCTGCTTGTGTTTTAAAACAACAGAAGCACAAAATTTTCTAAGGAATCTTTTTCTTTATCTTCCAAGACAAATTATTTGTGATCATAAGCCCATCGTTTCAACCTCAACATAAAATATTGCCCAAGAAAAGAACTAAATCTGCATGTCTCTGAACTGGAGACTCATTCTGGAAAGACCTGAAGTCCAATAGTAATGTATTTAATTATGATCTTGGGCTTTTTAATGGCTTTGTAATACCAGAAGGATATCCAGCATGTAATTCCATGTGGTTCAGCAGCTGCAGGCCATTTACAGACCATATGCCTGCTGTCATACTCTTCAGGGACAAAAATTAAGACATACAGCTTTGCTTCACAGTGCCCACCACAGCGCATTACGTTCATTAGAACTGTCAGACTTTAGAGCAGAATACAATTCCAGATTCACCAACTAAAATGTGAACAAACCTATAGCTTGCATGGATTTATTAAAGATCACTGCATTGCTTTTCAGCTTGGCATTTTGATCTCCTAGTACACCAGGGTCAAAATTGTCATGCATAGGCTCTGGTGGCACACAGCACTGAACTTCATGCACATGCCACAAGTGGCTTTTTGGTTTTAGATATGGCACATCCCATGCCAATCCCAAAATCATGTGCCTTCAGAAATACATTCTATAACCAGTCAGCATTTCCTCAGATTGCACCTTACCTTCTTTTCTAACCTAGCTCACTTGTGCTCAGTTATAGCTGGACTTCTTCCCCAGCTTTTAATCTTGGAGCTGGTTTATGAATTATATTCTATCAGAAGGAAACAACAGTAATAAAGATTATCCTTTGGGGAGGTGTAGTTGCTGTCTTACTGTGAACAGTCAAGTGATGAGCAGATGTCTGGTGTTTGAACAGCATGTGTTCGAAGAGCAGCCGCTTGGCCAGTGGCCATGCAGATGAATTGCAAAGAGCAAGCTGCTGGTGTGTGGGAAAATACAGTGGCCTGGATCCAGGCAGCTGCATTGAGTTGTCATGAGGAGCATCCATTATCCATAAAGAGCAAGTGCTGTGACATTGCAGTTCTTTACTCTTAGACAGGTTGTCATTTTGTTATTAGCCTGCTTAGTTAAATCCTGGTAGAGCAACAGATGTTTAGCTTGAAGTTACTAGTTTGTAGGGATTCGTATGGAGCTGTGTACCTCAGACATTCATAGATTTACTATGATTATGTGTGCAGGTAGGTTTCCCACATGCACAAGCAGTAAGTTGTTAATATAAAGAGGTCATCCATTGCTAGAATGATTGCAGATATGCAAAGATTTTAGTGAGCTGCACATACACTAAGTGTATGAGCTACTCTGAGAAAATCAGACTTAAGCCATAATGATTTTAGAAATGTATATTACAATTATTACTTCATAATAAACTCACCAGTGTAAGTAAGTGGTTGGATTTGATGATCCTAGGGACTTTTCCAAGCTAAATGATTCTATGATTCTAAATGCAAATAGCATAAACATTTTCACTGAATAATAAACTAAACTTTTCAGAATTCTATTCCAAGCTAAAATGCCTATCTAGTGCTATTTATACATATTATCAGTTTTATAGAGCATAAAAAAAGGAAAAACATTAAATGTGGGTACACAAGAGGACGTTATGAACTATAGAAAGCTTAGCAAGTAAGCCAAGGAGAGCACTTTGTAGTTTTTCCCATTAATAGCATTGGTTTTGAGCAAAAAACAAAAAAACAGGAAAGTGTAGATAAACTGATCTCTGATATATTTAAGAAAAGCCAAGCCATGTGTAGGCATTGTCAAAGTTTTTCCAGTTGTACACTTCCAGATTTGTTTTTTTTCAGAGGTCAGAGTTACATATTTAAGAGATTTATGGAGTACTGTTTAACTTCCTTTCTCCCAGTCAAGACATTTGCCAATGGATTCCAGGCAGAACAGGGAAAGAGCTTGTCACATTTAGAAACAAGCCCGACTGCTGGACTTAGAAGTAAAGGGAAATAATACTAACCCATAAAGGATTAACAATTGAAGCCACAGAGTCACATTTATTTATATATTTTTACTTCACTAAAAGGAAGTTTGATATTTTCTTGATATCCTAACACCCAATCGAAGTGCTACTATTCACATTTTAACTGATATAGATCACAGAAAGGTTTATGTTTAGGGTTGTTGTCCAGCAGGCAGAATAAGGGATCTGGATTCTATCACTGAATCTGTCTCTGACTAAAGTTAGATGACAAAGTTAGGAATTAAAATGAAAACATTGTGTCCTTTTATTCTGATGAAGAGCAAGCACTTCACTTAAAGCATAGGCAGGATTATACTGCCACTTAAAAACAGGTCACATTTACTTATGGTACTAGGTATAGACTGTTTCTGCTAGGGACCAAAGACTTCTTGTTCTTGTTCCCCTGTGCTCAGCCTGTAGGTTGGAGGAAATCACACTTCTCTATGCAGCTAGACTCAAGTCTCCTATTTAAAAACAAAAACCAAAAAAAATTGAGGCAGAAATGTACAAAGTAAGATATATCTGTGACGTGGTTTGTCCATGAAATCTCTTTGTTTTTTTTTGTAAATGCAGATGACTTTTAAGGATGTATGATGAAGGATTTGATGAACCAATACAATATATACAGTTTTTTGTAAACCTTGGAACTGCCAGTAGCAGTCAAACCTCTCTAAACACACCTTGGAGCCTGAAATTTCAGAGATACTATCAATGATCCAATGTGGTGTTGGTTTCATTTACAGATGGCTGGCCTGCAGGCAGGAAGAAAAATCTATTCCATCAATGAAGACTTAGTCTTCCTACGCCCGTTTACAGAAGTGGAAACCATTTTAAACCAGTCCTTCTGCTCACGGAGGCCACTTAGGCTTCTGGTAGCCATCAAATCAAAAGAGTAAGTTCCAAGCAGGGGGGTTATTTTTCAATTATTAAATAGTTTTTCTACAGTTTGTAGTGAGAACTGTGTAAACTCTTTCCAATAAGAAGCTGTTCAACGGGAAAACAGGGAAATGACAGAAATGATTATGGTACAAAAGTCACAGTTTGTTTTTAGTGATGAATCCCATGCTTTTAAAAATTAGTTAAGATGTATGTTCTGTATATAGCAGTTAACTTTTGGCCTATTTGTGCAAAAAAACCTTGACCCATAGGACTGTCATTTGTCACAGATATAGAACATCTCAGACTCTACCTACTACATGTTTAAGCAAAAGTAATTTCCATTCTGTTGAAGCTTGCCTTACTTTTGGATAACTAACTCTATCAGCCCATACAATTTTTTCGGCCAATTATGGTATTTTATTATGAGGCATGATTCTGTTAATATCTTTGACATCATTAAATTTTGTAACCCCCGAATTTCCCATGAAATTGAACCTTCCCAGTTATCATTTGATGCTGGATTCTAGTCTATTTATTTTTGTTGCAAAGATCCTCAGCTGCTGTAAGTCAGTACAGCTGTACTGAGGTTTCCCTGGAAATGGAAATAAATATGGATATGAATACCATAGAAGTTTCTGTCCTGCATTACTTGCTTAAAAATTAATAAATTTGGAAGTGTCAAATTTTAATTAACAAAGAGACTCTCCCATCTGCCTTAGAGAATGTAGGTGTAGTCAATGATTTCTTCATGTCCCTTTATTTTTTATTTATTTGTAAACTGTTCGGGTGCTTTCCTCTATCCAAAACTCAGTTGTGAATGCCAAAGAAAGATGCTTTTAAAATTGCCTAGAGCTCTAACAGCTTAACTTAAAATGTTATTTTCTCCTCCTCTCGATCTACCTGCAGGATCATTAAAATCCCAGATTGTCCTGAAGCACTTTGCTTTCAGATACGGGGAGCAGCACCACCATATGTTCATGCAGTAGGAAGAGGTAAGTAGGAAGATTGTGATATAATTAAGCTGGAGTACATATATACATTTATATAAGAGTATGTATGTATAGACTAAGCACGGTGCATGTTTCTTTTTCTTCCAGCACTACAGAAATTCTGAAGGATAGATACATAATATTTGTCTCATACAACTAAATTCTCTTCAAATAAGGACTTAGCAAAAGTCTGACAGCATTCAGCTGGTTTTTCTTCTTGCTCTTCTTTACCAGAAACCCTTTCCAACCTTTTCAATTTTCTCTTCCATAGTCAGTGGGCTTTTCTGCCTAACTTCCATGCTGTTGCTTTTATCAGGTTCTGAGGCTGCAGCTGTAGGGCTTCATCCAGGACAATGCATTTTGAAAGTCAATGGGAGTAATGCATCACATGGAAATTATATGGATGTTCTGGAGCACTTTACAGCGTACAGGATCAAACAACAGGAAGTGCTGGTATGAATACAAAACCTCAAAGTACATTAATTCCTCCCTTTCTTCTGTGTTTTTATACTCTCTAAATGTTCATAAGAGCAACTTACACAAGCGTCTTCCAACTTGCTCCCATGCCAAAGTCCTAGTGTAACCAAGGGAGCTGATTATAGTAAATCCCAGTTGTCTATAGTTACAAAAGCCTGTCCCAATAGCATGTGTGTCAGTTCATGCACTACTAAACATTATTAGCTGCTTACTAAGACTAGAAGTGCACCCAGATACTGATCCCAATTTTCTAGTCTCTGAAATTCAGAGGAATACTGGGATAATGTTAATATTTCAGCCAGTGTAGAAGATAAAAATAAACTGGCAGCTAGATTCATCTTTGTAGTCCAGCCCTATGGACACTGGGCATTTTTTACTGGGGTCATAATTTCTTGCAAGGGATTGTACCAGTGGGTGTACAGAACACATGAAGATGCTGAGGAGGACAGAGTTCAGCAAGCAGCATCCAGTGCATATCTGAATGGCAGTCATCCAGGGTCCAACAAAGAAGACTCTTCGCTGACAGGAGACGAAGATTTGGATCCACTTCAAAATATCCACCAGGAATCAGGTAAAGATTTTAATAGGGAAAGGAAACCTAGGGAAGATTTAGGGGCTTAGAAAAGGAAAACTGCAGTAGAAATATAAAGTGTAATGATTATTCCAGAATATCTCTTGTGCTAGTAAAGCTTTGTAATAAAGTGAGTCTGTCAGAGGAAGTGCTCTTATGCTGCAGTTTATTTAGTAGAATAAAGAAAGAGATGCACATAGAAATCATACCCCTGCAACTCTCTGGAGTCGTCTGCTCTTTCCTGAACAGAAAATATGATTTTAGGATCACTAAATGAATTCTTAGATGTTTGTTTCCTGCTAGCCTTAGAGAATCTTTATAATACATAGCAATGTCATTTATTATGTAAGTAGAGAAAAAAATCTGTTGCTTGTCTGCTTTTTATTTGCTGTTATAGCCCAAGTCCCACAGTAAATGACATAGGGTCTTGCATGCTCGGGTAGGTAATGATTTCAGTTATTTTGTTGACTGCTCAAGCCATATACCAGAATCACACAGTGTCACACAGCCACGTCAGCACACTCCCCACCAGAAAACCATTCTCATGGCTGAAGGCCCTCTCTTGTGCCAAGCTACTCAATAAAAGGCCTGAAGGAGACTCCTATCATAGCATTAACTGTCCTTTGAAAATCTAAGTAGGAGACAAAAAACAGTTTAAAATAATGATACAGGAGATTCCTGATATGAGGTGTCTGGACATGTTAGCTCTGTAGTTGCTAATATAGGCTATTAAAAAAAAAAGTATATATTCTTATTAGGACCTGTAAAAAAAAAAATGCAAGCAAAGCTGTGTGCACAAGTCTAGGCATAATTTAAAAGCAGATATAGATAACCTATGTTATTTGCCTGAATCAGATGTGTTTACACACTGGTAGAAGTAGAATACTAACAAGATTCAGGCTTCAGGTACTGGCTGTGTTTTTGATATTTTAATATTTTTCAGTTTTTTGGATGCCATAAAGGTAATCAGATCCCACCCCTTGTCTTCACAAAAGCCAGGTTTTGAAATGGAATAGCTCAGCATATTTAGAACCATTTGGTAGCCCCTGCAAACAAGGAATTTATAGGCAGTAGCAGCTTGAGGGGGAAGGTCTGCAAGTAGCTCTATTTAACTCCATTTACACAATTTTGATCTGGAACAAGTTTTCAGAGCGTGTTACCACTGTGTCAGCAAGAGGTGGGAGGGGACATATTTCTTCCAGCTTGGAAAAGTAGATGGTAGGGGAGAATACTGAAGCCAGATCCACTCCAAAGATCTGAGCCTGGATTCTCTGAATGCCAGTGGCAACTTCTCCAAGAACATCTCTGTGAATCCCAGGTAAGGACTGCTGAGGCTGGTAGTCTAATGGCCAAACAGTGCAGTTTGGCACTGGAACAGCAGGACGGGTGCCCTAGTAAAGGCAAGGGAGCAGTCCTCTGGCAAATCTCAATCTAGCTAAAATTCAAATTTCTTCTCTGATGACAATGTTATTGCCCTTATTTAAAAACGTTATCTCCTCACCCCATCTCTGCCCTACCATCTCAGTCTCATAGTTGTACAAAAGATACATCTGGAACACTTAATAGAATCACAGAATGGCCTTGGTTGAAAAGGACCTCAAAGACCATCTAGTTTTCTAAAAATTCAATAGAAAAGTGGCATTCTTCCAGAGGGTTGTTAGAAACAACAAGGCTCTAAGATTAACATACTTCACTTCCCTTTGAAAGCTTCTGTGAGGGACTATGCATGTGAATGTGGAACAGAACTAAAATGGTGTTCAGTGCATGGGTGTGCATGTGCACACTTGAAAGAATATCAGAATCTGAACTGCAGCATGTGGATTGTCTAAAAGTCTCCTGTCGTGGCCAACAGCAAATGTTTTCTTCACAATACTCTCCTCCCAGCCTCTAGCAGTCTGTGGCTCATAGACTCCTTCAGCCAGAAGTTGTATCTTTGTACCCTTGCATTTAATACCTCTCAACAGACTGTCTGCATGCCTGTATTCATGTGTGCTGCTGAACATCTCTAATGACTTATTTTGTTTCCAGCCCAGGTACAACAGACCATCAGCTCTCCACTGATAAGTGGTGAAGAAACACCTCTCATTAGCCTGACTGTGGATAACACTCACCTGGAGCATGGGGTGGTATATGAATATGTCAGCAGTGCAGGAATCAAATCCTTTGTCCTAGAGAAAATTTTGGAACCAAAAGGTTGCTTCTGTCTCACAGCAAAGGTACCTGACTAACATACATGGCTTCATTCCTGAACAGAACTGGCAAGAGAATAATAGGGGCATTTCTCTGTCAATTGTCTTGTTACTTCAGATGAGGTAGCATGCAGTTGTCTCAACTCTGCTTGAAGTTTTACTCATTAGGATGGACTAACTCAAACTAGCTCTCGTTTGTTGTGGGCAAGTGAGCAAAATCTTCTTAGATTTCAGCTGTTGAGGGAGAGATAGAAGAGTCTCTTTGGAATTGAGACGCTTTGGAATTCCTGCTAGTTTCTGACTGGTAGTGTACTTTTTGATGAAACTGAAGATTAATTTCTTCAGGGAAGAATTTGCTTTACTCTAGAAAAAAAATCAAGTTTTTTTTTTTTCCCCTCATCTGATGGACTGGATGGATCACTGAAGGAAGGAGATAGAAACATGGCTACTGGAGGACAACAGTGTCGTGTATTTTGATCTATCTTTACACAATGATGAGATAATAGGAAATGTTTCTGTCACATCCCAGTGACGTTATTGTTAAGCTCAATGAAAGTTAAAGTGTGCCAGAGCCAGAGTACCTTGGCAGTGCACAGTGAATATCTTGAGCAGTTTGTTGTTCTGAAAGTTTCTGAGAAATGTTTTGTTTGTCTGAGGAGTAGACATGCTAATGGCTCTCAGGTGATTATAACAGCAACTTGTTCTGAAGGCAACCTTACTCAAGCGTGACATTATACAGGATTTACCATTTATTTGGTGGAATTTGGACTCACCGTCAAGTCTTACATAATTAAAATTCTGTCTTTTTGTTTAGATTTTAGAGGCCTTTGCTGCAGAAGACAACCACTTTGTAAGGAATTGCAAAAGGCTTATATCCCTAAGCAGTGCTGTGGCCACCATGCCCCAGTATGAGTTCCGGCAGATCTGTGATACTAAGCTGGAAAGCATTAGCAGGCGGCTTGCAAACTACCAAGAGGTACAACTCTACTAGTTATTGAAGTCTCAAGACAGTTCTGCATAGTGATAACTGGGTTTTGATTTTCTTTATTAGTGGATCCAAACTGCTTTACAGTAGCATGACAACAGCTCTATGTGTTATTCGAATACAAGTTCCAAGGAAAAAGGACCTAACCTATAAATTGCTCCTTTCAGCTTGTCGGAGCTGTGAGTTGGAAAATATTATTGCAGGCTCATCTCCACCACATCACTGTATAAATGTGGCCAGGCCACAACAGAATGATCAATGTTTGATTTGTAGAATTAAGATGAGCATATGTACAGTATATCAAAGTGTAAACAAACTAAGTGTGGTCTTTTGTGCAGTTACCTGAGCTGGTTGAAAAGAGTGCCCTAGAAAGTACAGCTAATTGCTTTCATTTGCTGTTTTATGAGCACTTTATGGGGATGTGCTGTTCAGATGCAGCAGAAATCATATGATTCTGAATAAGAAGCAGGAAGAGAAGAGGATTCTCTACATTGCCTCTTTTTTTTTTTTTTTTTTTTTTTTTTGCAAATGAAGTAGCATATCCTTGCTTTATTTCTCCCAGTTTGCAGATGGATTAAAGACAAAGGTGAGCCCAGCCTTCAAACAAGCCATCATGGAACCACATTCCCTCAACAGCATGGATTTCTGCCCCACCAACTGCCATATTAACCTCATGGAGGTGTCATACCCCAAAAACACTACCTCAGCAGGGAGGTCGTTCAGCATTCGCATTGGACGAAAACCTTCTATTATTGGTCTTGATCCAGAACAAGGTGATATTTAACTTTCAAGTCATACTGATTTTTATTTGCATAGAAAGTTGCGTCTTTACACTGCTCAGTGAAGTCAAAATTAATTCCAAAGAAACAAAGTCTTGCCGTTACCCTTGTTTTCTCTTCAATATTTTATAGTAAAATGATACCTGCTTGTGTTGCAATAGCAGTGCTAGAAAAGGTTCTATGCTGTGAAGAGAGGCTACATTCAGGCTGAAAACTTGTTCAATCAGACTGCAATACTATTTTCTTTCCTAATTAGTAAATAAATTCCGTATCTTGGAGCTGGAAGTCTCTACTCTGTCTCGAGGGGATGTACTTCTTAAAAAGTAGCTGCTACGTAGCATTTATCCTGCAACTTGAATATCCAAGTTCCAACATTTCCTGATCATAGTATCTCATAAAATGCATCTGATTCATTGTCTAACGAAGTCAGAGTTCAGGAATGTTTGGAAAAGATACAGTGAATTGTAGTCTCACCAATCCACTGAAGAATATATCGCTTTTATTCAAAATGAATCAATAAAGAAGCCCCACTTACTTGAAGATATTAAAATTCCATGGTATTTTAAATATAACAGTATCAAAATTGTCAGCATTTTAGAAAGAAAATGTATTTTATCATCTGTAATTACATCATCTTATGTATGTTTTGATGAATATATGTATGTATGTGTGTTATGTAAATGTTTTTAAATCTTGAAGAACAATAACACAGACCAACTGCCAAGAGATTGAATTCATTAACAACAAATGCATTTAGATACTCAAATGGGCAAAATGGATAGTATATGAGTGGATACTTGCTGTCCTTACTCCCATAATTTAACCTGTCTCTGGACTGTACTAAATTCAAAACACCTAGTTGGTGTGACAGGGAAAATGAAAAATAATAACAAAAGATTTTGTAATGGGATATAATTATATAAAATAATCATGTGACATTTTTCTTTTCTTTTTAAATTCTACCTATCCTAAACTAGCATTATTGGGTTGGATTGTGGAGATTCATGAGAGCCATACTAACTAGACTCTTTAATGTTTAGCAGGTACCGTCAATCCAGTCTCATATACTCAACATTGCATCACCACTATGGCTGCACCATCCTGGAGATGTCTGACCCCAGAAGATGGAGATCCCGATGGTAGTTTTGGCCAGCAGAATGGAGGAACAAGTCAGGAAGAAAGGGGACTCAGCTTTCTGCTCAAACAGGAAGATCGAGAGATACAGGACTCATACTTGCACCTTTTTAACAAACTTGACATTGCAGTGAAGGAAATGAAGCAATACGTCGTTCAGATAAATAAGTAAGTAAAGAATCCAGTATGCACTGCAAAGAACAAATCTGATTAAAAGGGAGACGTTAACCCCAGAAATCTCATCATCAGCCATCAGATCCACCCATGTTTACTATTGCCCTTTGCACCTTAAAGTCTGCCTGAATTCAACAGCCACTGTTTTGCTTAATGTATACAATATTAACAGGTAAGAGTGTTTTGTGTGCCAGTGGTTTTGGAACTCTGTATAGACAGGGTGCCTCGCCTTGAGGTTTTGTCTGACATAAGCAGACCAAATAAAACTTGTGATTTCCAGCACCTTTCTATTTTAAACTTATGTTTTCCTTTTCCTTTTTTTCTTTTCATCATCACAGGTCTCCTAGAAATGGTACTTAAGGATTTGAGTAGTTGGTCTGTGTATTGGACATAACTAGAAGGGATTTGCTAGCAGGTGCTGCAGGGGTGACTGCTGTGACACGAGGCCACAGCTGCTTCCATTAACAAAAGAAAAGAGCCCATCATGCACCAAAAACTTAAACTGATCAGAAAGCATGCAGTGCCTTGGCTCAAACATATTTAAGAAAGAACAAGAGCTGCTGGGGAGAGAACCTGTGAGCACAAGCACTTCCCCAGGGGAGAAACCCAGTGCCTGGGATGGAGAAAGTGCAGACTCTGTTGAATTAAAAACAGAGTCCTGTCTGCATTGTTACAGCAACTAAATTGTCCCTTGTGGAGATAAGGTTCCTGCAGAAACAGGAGTTTTTGTGAATTGAGATAAACAGATTGCAGTGAACCTCTTTTAGAGCTCACAATTTTACATACCTATAGTTCATATCAAATACTGGCAAGGTTGTCTTTGATTTCACATAGCTGAATTCTGGTCATAGCCATTATAGCTCATTTGTGAAACTATCCACCAGTCCCTGATAGCTACATGTTTTACCTCTGCAGACTTCTGTCCACTATAACAGAACCTACAGAAGGTGGTGCCTGTGAGCCACCATCCACTGAGGAGTCGTCTCCACCTTCTCTGGGAACAGAAGAGAGTGATCCTGACAAAGCTGAGCATGGTGGCATCAAGAAGGTCTGTTTCAAAGTTTCTGAGGAGGACCAGGAAGACTCTGGACATGACACAATGAGTTTCAGAGACTCCTACAGGTTAGTCCGAAAAAATGTTTCATGCCAAAATATCAACTACCATGCCAAACAATGTCAAAATGCCAGCACTTCTAGAATATTAACAAAAACATAACAAAATGAAGTAAACAAATCTAGCTTGACTTTCCCCTTCTATATCATATAGCTGTAAACTTCAGAAGCTTCAGAGTTTTCAACCTGATAATAACTGCTATTATAAGGTTTTTTTCCATTCAATTCTGCAAACAATTTTCTCAGAAATCTAAGACACTGAGAAACAGAAATGGACATTTTTTTTTTTTATTCTTAATGGGCCTCTGAAACCACAAGTGCAAATGTTTATTCAGGTGTCTTGAAATCTTGTTTTGGGACACAAGTGACTACTGCTTCTCCTGGAATATTTGCTACTGAAGGAAATTTCACACACTCCAACTCTGTCTTTCTCAGAAGGTAACATTTGAAAAAATTTACTTCACCAAAAATTGGACAAGTTGCAATCGTGTCTGACCACTGCAATTTTACAACCTTAATAGGTCATTTCTGCATTAATTGGAAGGCCATAGGAACTTTTCCTATGCAAAGAAGTAAAAATACCTTACAGTGAGTTTGCAGGATTTAGAATAGCCTGAAATGATACATCTTAGCTACTTCCATGCTACTACAGGCATGATTCTTTACTAGGTGCTGGTTTTCTGTAATACCATGTGGCATTCTTACAGGTCTGCAGAAATGACAGAATCAGAATAGTTTACATTGCAGCGAACATCTGGAGCCCTCATGGTCCAATCTCTCCATCAGAAAAGCCCAAAGAAGATAGTTTGCACAGGGTCTGGCCCAGCTGGATACAAGACAGCAAATATCCAGTCAGTAAAGGATCAGAACTGGCACTTAGAATATTGAGATCTGCAGTATGTATTTGTGGTGCTAGATTTAAGTCTGCACATGTGTTCAAGAGCTGCTTTATTTAAATGTGAAGTATTTCTCTCATTGTTGATAGGAATCCTGTGAACAGTTTAGTTTAAATGATTTCTATAATTGCAGATAATCTATCCTGTGTAACAAAGTGACATTAAGAACCGTGCCTGTGGATCTGTCACTTGTTCCAAAGTTTTACACATAAATGTAAATTGAGAAAGATTATTCTGTTCTGTCTTTATTAGACAATTGTGCATATATTACAGATAACAGTTATCCAATAGAGAACAAAGTGTGTTTTTATAATTTTGATCTGAAAAACTACTGAGGAACTACAAAAATAAACAAATTGCGAATAAGAAAATATTTTGTTTGCATTGGTAGTGCTTCATAAGGATCATAAGACACATTTCATAAGGGCTTATATTGTGATATAGATGCTATAAATTATTGTTTTGGTTTTTTTTTAGAAACGAAAAGGTATTTTTGGCAATAGGTTTAAGAAAGGACAGGCAAGAATCCATATTACTCTTCTGTCTCACCTTAGTCTAAAATAAGGTAGAGGAAAAGACAACGTGGAGAATGTTGTGGGTTTTATTTTTGGCTTGGGCCATTAAAAACACTGTGTCATTTAACTGGAGGGGAGCAGACTGATATCCATTGATTTTCTGGTCACCTTTAGTAAGTTATAGTTAGTATAAACTGAACTGAAATGATTCTTGCTGAAATTTTTCATGTATGCATCAGCCAGCAGTGGTGTGAAAGCAACTGCAGTGACTCTTCTGCTTACTTAGGCAGTTCGCAGGTCTGCCATGCTTGATGTTCCAGTGGTACAGATTCCTTAAATTTCCTCTCCTATCTTGAGTAGCTTCCATTTATGCTGTTATGGTGATATCCTGAGAGCTGGCAACAAATGTTGCATGTAATTAGGTTTTCTTTTGCATATGCGTAAGAGAATTTGACTTGGGGATTAGTGCAAATGATAGTTTATCATAGGCCAGGACCTCCTTTGCTTCAGACTGGGATATTCAGTCACCTACTTCGCTTTTCTTTCTAGTGAATGTAACAGCAACCGGGATTCAGTGTTGTCTTACACCAGTGTACGGAGTAATAGCTCTTACCTGGGCAGTGATGAGATGGGATCAGGTGAGTACATGCCTAGGTAACATGCACATTTTCTCATAGCAGACCTTTTAGTAGGGGTGTTAAGTCTTTGCTGATTATAAGCAAATGCATGTTTCAATTGCAAATGTAGTTTCTTCAAAGTAATCAAAAGAACATGAAAAGATCAAGATTTGTTCTTTTTCTAACAAACCACAGGAAATTTGGAGTATGGAAGAACTATCAAGTCTCTGTATTATGTGAAAGAAGTATGAGTATTTGGAATTTGAGATAAAGCAGTGATCAATTTTCACCCACTGCAGTGTGAGGATGTGCTTGTGTCATCTCTGGCCTCATCACAGCGTATGCTGATAAGACAGTTAAAAACTTAATTTGTTTTCTTAGGAGATGAGCTTCCCAGTGACATGAGGATTCCTTTAGACAAACAAGACAAACTTCATGGCTGTCTGGAGCATCTTTTTAACCAGGTACAAAAAGGGCTTAATTGCTGCAAAGAATTGCTTTCTCTTTATCAGTATCAAAACAGGAATTTCTAAGTATCGGATTGTTTAATGAAAACACGTTCTGAGGGAAGGAAGCTGGAAGCATACTGTATGGCAGTTTTATCAAACAGTTTTGTCAACATTCAAGTTGCCTTGTGTGATATAAGCAATGTTGAGCTGGTTTGTATGAAGCATTAAAGAGAAAAAAGCTTTGATGAAAAGGAAAAAAGATGAACAAAATGCACAATCTTGATGAATCACACCTCTTGATCTAAGGAGAGCTCTCACAAGTTTAGTCTACAGATGTCTTTATAGATTTCTCTCTGAGAAATGTTTTGTAATGGGTTTTATCACACCAGCATGTAGCTCATTCTTTGTGTAGAACATTATTCAGTGTGAGGCTCTCGAGGGTAATTCATGGCTAGAAAGTCTTAATAATATTTGTTAACAAGGGAAAAATCATTCAAAAATATGAATACTGTAATGGCTTTTGCATTTTTCCAGAAGATTTCCATTCAGATTTTTTTCCACAAGCCTAACATGGAAAATATTTCTATTGTAGGTTGATGCAATTAATGCACTTCTAAAAGGACCAGCAATAACTAAAGCCTTTGAAGAAACAAAGCACTTTCCAATGGACCACAGTTTGCAAGGTAAGGAAGAAGGCTGACTGCATTTAAAAATGTGATTTTCTAGGATTTAAGAGATTACCATGAATGCACACACACCATGTGTTGCCACACAGAGTTATGTAACTGTGCAGTCTGTCCAGTTGTTTATTAGGAGTTGTGCATTATTGATGATCCTTGTGGGTTCCTTCCAGCTCAGGGTACTCAGTGACTCTAAAGGCAGGTCCCATGTCCAGTCACTGAAATTCTGCACAGATTCTTTTTAAAACACACAGAGCACTTTTCTCTTATGTGCTACTGGATCCTTACAGCATTTTCACAAGTATCCAGATCCATCCTTTGATGTGAGCACACAGATATGTACCTAAAAAGTACAAGGTACAGATATGTCAGATTCAAGGTGAACTCTGATTAGCTGGTGAGGGACTGACTGTAGATGTGAGGCACTAAAAGGTTCTGCCTGAGTTTGCTTAATGACTTCTGCTTTTCTTCAGAGATGGGTAATTGCCAGAGTAAACTCATCCTCACATGTCACTTATTTTGAAAACTGATTCCCATAGAGAGCAAACAAATGATACCATGTTTTCTTTTTCTTCAGTGAGCATGTTTAGGACCGTTGTCTTAATGGTTTAGGGGCCCAGGATGTGGTTTCTTCTCTCACTGAAATACCAAAGCTTCATTTTCTGAACATTTGCTGCATTTCCTTTCCCACTTGAAATCTGAACTGTTTCCTACTACTTCTAATATACTTCAGGTGCTGCAGTTCTGGACCTCCCAACCTTGACAAGTTCTATTTTTAAGTCACAGTGGCAAAATCTAGAGGAGGTTTCTTTGTGCTTTTTTTTTTTCTTTTTTTTTTTCCCTGATTCCAGAAATAGACCATACGAAGTTCTGTTACATGAACTCATCTTCACATACACATTCACATCTGTGTTGATTATTTGTTAATCTTTCAGTGTGCTGTTGGAATAAAGTGAGGAAATCACAGACACCCTGTGTTCACTTCCTTTATTTTATTTCACTTAAATGGAGTCTAATTTATTACAACTAGATTAATTAGACTGAGAGGGTCTTTCAGTTAACTGAAGTTAACTGATGATTGCACATTCATTACACTAATGAGCACAAAAGCACTGCTTACATTTGGAATCCCCAGACCAAAGCGTCTCTTTAATTGCTCCTGCAGACACCTTTCAGTGACAAATGTAAATTTGAATGCTTGTCCTGTTTCTGTTTGGCGCAGTTATTTGGCACCATTTTTCTGTTTGCTTACAGATTTTATTGCCAGCAGTGGGCTTTACAGCTTAGCTACATAGCTAAGTCATGAAGAATAGATTCTCCACTCTGTAATTAAACAATTAGCTGCCATCAGGTGAAAGAAAGCAGAATGGTTCCTAACTTCTCATCAGCGTTATGGGATGCAACAGCTGCAGCCAAAAGGCTGATCTGATTCTGCACAGCCAGAAACTTTAGATATATTGTGCAGGCAGCTGTATCATGTATGAAAGTCAGAGAGAACAGAAGGTAATGATGTCAGATATGAGTCGCACAAGGCTCTTCTTACCATGCACATCACCCACGTATATGACTTCTTGTCTATGATCCTGCAAACAGTGCTAGGAGACTGCTGATTATAGGATTATAGAAATAATCTTTTTTTTTTTCTCCTTCTGCACTATCTATTTAAGAACTTCTTTCATTCACAACTGTTGCTATTGATAGTATGTATCTCTGTTTGCATCTGGATGCACATTTTGAATCAAAAAACACTCTATGTTGCACTTCCTTATTGCCTAACAAACTCATTTTTTTCCTAGAATTTAAACAGAAGGAAGAAACCACAGTGAGGTGCCGGAATAATATTCAAGCCAGCATTCAAGAAGATCCATGGAACCTTCCACTGCGCATCAAAAACCTTGTTGAAATCATACAAAAATATGTGGAAGGTCTGTAAATGGGGTAAAGATTGTTATCAGTTTCAGAGGGAAAGGATAGCTCTGATCTAATTGAGTCTAGCAGTTCAATTTTTCATTTTTATGTCTATTTGTAAAAAGGCTGTACTGTGCTCTAGGGAAAAACAGGTCAAACTGTCCTGAACCACTGTAGTCAGGTTGGAGTGGAATAGGCTAGCTAAATTTGATATTTACGCTCCAGTGCAAAGCACTGGGAGAAGTTTATTCATTAAATATTAATATGCATGTACAATTTGTTTCCAATAATTCATAGTAGTTAGTAGAGCATTTAGATTGTAAAATTCTTTTTGTATGATTAAAATGCCTTTGTGAGTAAGGACTATGATGGTACAGAGAAATAGCCATGCAGGGGATGAGGAGAGGCAAGAATTGTGGAGAATGAGGAGACTGTTAATCCAACAGAATAAAATCTATATTGGCATCGTGTTGACTTCCTTCCTTCTCTTCACTGTTTTAGATGGGAAGAATCAACTGCTTTTGGCCTTATTAAAATGCACGGGTAAGGTATTTTGATTTCTTGCAACACAAGATTGTACATACATGTCCCTAACAGAGATTGATGTGACTCCATGTGCATATCTCTGAGTGTTATTTCCTGAGCATTTAACTTTAGTCTTGGCATTTTATGCTAACATTTCTTGTGCTCTGCATCTGGGACAGCCTTTTCATGCATCTGACGTCTATTCTTCAGTTTGTGTTGCTTCAATTTCATGTAGGCTGTGTCTCCTGGCTAGTCACTGATGTTGCACAAGCACTGTTTTTCTGTCTTTTTTTTCTTTTGTACAACTCTCACTCCCTGATGGCCTTTACTGTTTCCTTGTTTCCTTCTGTGGTGAAAACATGCAGCAAAAATGAGACGTGTTGCACAACTTTCTGTGAGAACACAGACACTGACATCTTTCCAAACAGAGCAGGCAAGTTAGGGATTTAGGAGTATGTCTACTGAAATCTGCTAGGAGCAGACTAGAAACCTAAGTGTGGAGATAGCACATAAATACACTGAATGGATATCGTTATCTGCTACTATGCACTAAACTTTGTACTTGCAGATCAAATGACAGGCCTTTCCTAGGAGTGAATGTGTAGTCTCCTTTTGTGATTGAAACTTGGTGTATTTTTGTTTGCAAAATGAGGTAATACATGATTGAAATAGGATGTCATTAATTTGCTGTGCCAGCTAGATTCTCAAGTTTTCATAGAATGAAAATGGTAAATTAGTATGGCTCTGTTGCCTCTGCTTCTGCCAGGGCTGATCCACGAGTCTGTCAAAACCTGCCTGCAGTGTCAGCTTAGCATCCGTAAAGGCTGTTTTTTTAATGATAACAGATGTAATGATTTCATAAGTGTCTACCTCTGCCCTATCTCCTGCAGCATTTTCCCTAATATCCTCTGGAAAGAATGGAGGAGCAGATGGCACTGAAGAGGTTATGCCAGCTTTTCCCTAGCTCTGAGGACAGACGTTTCTATGCTCCCTTTGCCTTCCTTTGGCAGTACAGAGGAGTAGTGCTGGAAGGACTGGTTGCCTTTAAATTGAAGATATGGCCCTGTGCCTGGAGTGTATCAGTTAGGACACCATGCTCAGTGCTTCATAGAAACTTTAAAGATTCAAAGCTTCTGAATGGTGTCTTCAGCTTCTTTCTCTGTGGAACACTGCCTTGGCAGTGACAGACTGCTGTACTGTTGAAGGAGCCCAGGGTGCCTGGGAAGGAGCTCCTCACTTATTCATGTTCCTCTTTGGCCTGCAATCCCCTTAAGTGTGACGAAGTTGCTTGGACCAGAATGTGGCTGCCTGGCAGCTGGACTGGAAGCAAAATCCTCCTAAGAAACAGAAACCCACTGGTACCCTATGGGCCGGCCCAGTTAAAGCATTAAGCATATGGGGAGCCCATGAAATACAGGTAGATGAGGGGAAGATGAATCTCTAGTAGCCCAGAAGAGAAGCAGTGGCAGAGATCCTCTTTCATTAATTCTCTTGCTCCTTTAAACATAAAAAGAAGGGAATCAGTCCAGATATGGCACGAAGGAGTTAGAGCTCTTCCCAGAAGAAGGAGCATGCAGATGGCAAATGTCAAACAAAGAGTTAAGTGGCCTAGAAAATTTTTGGCAAAATTTTCCCAGCAATGCTGTTTTTATTTCTACACCCAGGTCACACAGCAAGAAGATGTTATCCGTTACAACTGTGTAAAGCTACAGCAGAAGCTAAATATCTCACACATACATAGAAACTGCCTCTTTGGCAGTGAGATAAAAGAAGTATTCTCATGACTTGTTTGTGTGTCTCTCCTTCTCTTGTAGATACTGAGCTACAGCTGAGGCGAGATTCCATCTTCTGCCAATCTCTTGTGGCTGCTATTTGCACCTTTTCAGAGCAGTTACTGGCTGCTCTCAACTATCGATACAACAACAATGGGGAATATGAAGAGAGCAGCAGAGACGCTAGCAGAAAATGGCTGGAACAGATAGCAGCCACTGGTGTTTTATTAAACTACCAGTCCCTGCTCTCCCCTACTGTGGTAAGATGAAAAACTGTGGCACCCTGGGGTCTGTTCACATTTGCATGTATGCTTCTCTGCCATTCACAGCACAGCCAGTGCTAGCAGTGTGTTGAGACTGATGGCAGCAACCTCAGGAGTCTCTCACTCTGACAACCATGTCCCAGTATTTTCCATATCCCATTACTTCCATCTCCTCACAAATACTGGACTCATCGTTACAGCAGAGCCTTTTGGAATCAGGCTTATGTTTGGAGTGACCGTGTAGCATTTAGAGAGGGTTTACTGCTCAGCTGTTGATGAGGCATGGGTGGCCTGCCCTCTTCTGGTGGAATGATGCATATCAACAATTAGGCAGAAAAGTTGGGAATATTTCGTCTGGAGTTCCAAACAAAAAAATCTAGAGTTATGCTCACACTGACTGCTTCTGCAGACTAGATAGACTGAAACCCCTCTGACACACTTCACTGTGCTGTGATTTGAGCTTAAGCTACAGGCACCATGTCTAAGGAGGAGAAGGTGCACCTATAGCAGACAAGCTACAGTAACTGTAAAAATGTTAAGAAAAATGGAGGATAAGAAAGGCAAATTATTATTACTTTACAGAAAAGTTTTGAACATTGCAAACAGAATATGTTGAGCATGGTTTTTAAAAATAATCCAAACTATATGTAACTTATTATTCTTTTACATTGCATGGAATGTATGGACATTTATTTCACAGTAACCAAAAAGCTCTTCTTATATTTGTAGATACAAGATAAAGTTTGGAAAAATAGGCCCCTTCAAAGCTATTCAGTCTTTAAACCTCTGTACTCCCTGTGAATCACGTCAAATGACATCTAAGCAAAGGGCAGCTGTGTTTGTATCAAAAAGTTAAAAAGCCACCACTAATTAATTACTTGGTGAGGAGTTTGTGTAAATCTCTGTATTCTGCACTACATCTCCTGAACCAAAGCACGCCAGCAGCAACTATACTGTCCTGTTATTGATCTCTTCCTGGCAGACAGTCACCTATTTATATCTGGTTCTTTGCCCTACAGAAGGAGGAGCGCACCATGCTGGAAGACATCCAGGTCACTCTGACAGAACTGGACAAAGTTGCCTTTTATTTCAAGCAGCTGGATGAAAGTCTTGTAGCAAGTGAGTACACTCAGTTTCTTTTTAAACTCTTTTTTTCTTGTTTGTTTTATGGATTACCATCCTCCATGATTATAAATCTAACAGATAATGTCAGGCCTGCAGAGTATAGAGCAGCAAGCTCAGTGATTTGGAGCTATGGTCTGTGCCACAGCACCTTACCTGTGTGATTTTTACAGATGTTTGTAATTCACCTCACTACCAACAGTGTAAGGACTGTCCCTCACTAGCTCACATCTGTGTCATCCTACCAACTCTCTTTCCATGTTTACCGGCTACAGGATGCCAGAAAACAAGACGGGATTTTGATTGTTGGCCACGTTTGTTGTATTACTATGCTTTAGAAGATGCAGCTAGCATGATATTTCAGAACTTATTTTCTCTCAGTAAAGCCTCTCCCTTATTAATTTGATGGTGGAGATGTGAAACGTCAATAGATGATCTAACAAACTCAGGCAGCAATGGTTACAAATTTCTCCCACTGTGGTAATGCAGCAAGTGTTTTATCTCTATGTTTATTTCTGCAGATACTCATGTCTTCTACCACATCGAAGGAAGTCGTCAGGCCTTGAAGGTTATCTTTTATCTTGACAGCTACTACTTCTCCAAACTGCCTTCTCGGTTTCAGAATGGAGGAAGCTTGAAACTACACACGGTGCTATTTACAAAAGGTGTCTATAAAAAGCTTTCTTAGAAAAATAAGCTAATGATGATAGCGAAAGGTTCAAAATAAAGAGTGACCATCAAGCTCTTAACATTACGGAGCTGAAATCTACAGATATATTTAAGAAGCAGGTGGTTCTATTCTGGGACACTCCTAGGGAGTGTTAGAGATTCGAATAAGATACAGTCATGAGAACACGATATGCCTGCTTGGGGCTTTTTGTATGCCTTCCTCTAAAGCTTCAGGTCACAAAAACATATTGGGCTGTACATGGACGATCTGATCTAGTATGGTACCAGGAGCTGCTCCCAAGCTATAGGCAAGTCTTTTTAGAAGCATGTGCTGTGAGAGAATCGTCCAGGCTGGAATTGAAGGAATACTGAGTAGATAAGCAAACATTCACACCAAAATTATGTTAATGGACAGTAGTTAGCCTTTACATGATCTAACATCATTTGCAAAGCAGTGAAATGATGCAGAGATAAATAAGTAAATGTTATTATTTAAATTTAAAATATAATAAAACGTTTTTTCTTTTAGCTCTAGAAAGTATGGAGGGGCAATCACAACCAGCTGGCTTATCTCTAGAAGAACTTCCACAACAAATTAATGGTCAATCTCTAGAAAAAGTGCAGCAATACTACCGTAAACTCAGGTATTTCATACTTCTCCTTCACCTTAAAATATGTCGAAAAGAGTGCTCATTGCTAAAGACATTAAAACTAATGAAAAAAAATCCCACTCCTGTTGATTTCCTGTACAAGTATGATTCTTGGAGATCCCCATTGTGTAAGAAACCCATTAATTTTCTTCCCACAACTAAGCTTGTTCTGAAGTGCTGCACTGTACAGGATGAGATTCCTATCTGATTTGACTTCAGAAGTTTGAGTAGAGCTAAAATTAATAAAGTGTTCAGGAGTATTTCAGTACAGACTATACGAGCTTCGGCAACAAAATGCTTCAGTAAGAAAGCACATCATGAAGTACAAGACTTCTCTCTTTTTCAGTCTTTTCAGAAGTTTTACATAAGTACACGTACGTGCTTGAAATGAGACTTGCTGACTAATGTAGTTCTTGCTGGTCTTTTTGCAGGACATTTTATCTAGAGAGGTCAAACTTGCCCACTGATTCTAATACTACTGCAGTGAAGATTGACCAGGTATTGTTATTTTGTTACTGGTTTTATTTCTACATCAGTTGGTCTCTTAAACCTCAGTCATGTGATAGCCATAAAGCAGGCCTGTACAAACCCAAATATAATTTAAAAGAATTCCCTGCCCTGAAGAAGTGCAGTGAATTTCTCTGGGGCTTTTGTTTGAAGAAAAGCGTGGGAACTGGAGTTAACAAAACCCTCTAACTTAGGCACTAGTAAGACTTCATATTGCCCTGTTTATCTCCTTTTAAATGGGGTATCTGATGTTAGACAGAATGAATTCATTCTTCTCTCTCACAGATGTATAAAAAAATGAACAAATATTCTAAATACTTTAGAAATTAGACTTTATTCACAATTATAGAAGGAAACACCAGAACCATAGTGCTTCCCAGCATCTCAGCTAGAGGCAGTCTAACTGGGGCTGGTGACATGGGAATATTTGCACGTAAGGCAGTAAGTACTACAGCAGTGAAAACAAATCATCTTTGCCATTGTAATGTACACTGTAAATAATCTCAGTGATCTGTGATGACTGCAAAAAACTGCCCCACACCTAAGTCATAGCTTATATTTTTTCACTTTCAAATATTCATTATTGTGCAGCAATGACTTGTGTAGTGATAGTATGTCTGGAGACAGGATAAATAACTGTAAATTTACAACTGAAAGAGTACACGAGCCACTGATGTTTTTGTGATTCTTCTTGCTTTGTTTAGCTTATTCGTCCCATTAATGCAATGGATGAGCTTTGCAGGCTGATGAAGTCCTTCATTAACACAAAGCCCACCCCATCAGGATACTCTAGCAGTAACACATCAGGAGCTGGCCTGCTTCCTATATCCTCTGAGCTCTGTTACCGACTTGGAGCCTGTCAGATTACCATGTGTGGCACTGGGATGCAGAGGTGAGATTTTGAAAACAGAAGTGTTAGTGTTGCAGTGCAAATGTTGGTCTTTTCTGGAGACCTGAGCAATATATTTGATTCAGTTTAAATCAATAGCAAGGTAGATGTTACAGAACTATAATAAGGATGTAATTATTTTATGTAGGCTGAGACAGAAATGGTTCTGTTAATAATTAGTTTGGGCACATAAACTTTGTTTCATCAACCAATGCCATTCACTAAATGAGTTCATTGCATATATACAGAAATTGCATACACAGAAATTAGTGCAGAAGAGCAGTGAAACATAGCCTCATAGTAACATTGCTGGAGACTTGAACAATTGCAGGAAGCAAGTGTAAAGAGACTGAAAATGCGGGACTAAAGCTCATTTTATGGTTTAAGTGGAAAAAGCTAAGTAATAGATACAAAAAAGCTAGCTAATAGAATCCATACTTAATAAATAAGTGTCCTATAGTTACCTCTATATATGTTTTTAAATATGATCGATGATTTAGTATCACTTGTTCCATGTTCAGAAGTACATTAAGTGTGTCCCTGGAGCAAGCAGCCATACTGGCTCGAAGTCATGGACTTTTGCCCAAGTGTATCATGCAAGCTACAGACATCATGCGAAAGCAAGTAAGTATTAGGACCTCTGTGTCTACTGCAAACCACTACATTTATTCCAGTAATAGTAAAAGCACCTATTTATTTCAGCATGGCATTGTATTTTGTTCACCACAAACTCATATAGCCCATCTGTTAATAGTGTCTGAACAGCTACCCATCTTTGACACAACAAATTAACTTTTGCATGTACAGCCATTATACAGCAATTATATGCCTCAGTATGCATTATTTAAAGTACGTGCCTTGATGGTTAGAAAGTAGAGACTAGCTAGGATACTTAAGACAATTTCTGCATGTACAAAAATCAAAAGTCTCAATCAGTGTTAAATTGTAGAAACTCCCTAGTGGTAGACAACAGTGCTTGTAAAGTGCTTTGGGATTAATTTTATCTTTTCAGTAAATACAGATGACTAATGTATCTACCAACAGATTCCAACTTTTCTAAAAGTAGTTAATGGATTCTCAGATAGAAAACATACTCCTATTACGTTATTTTCCCCTAAGGATCAGAACCTTTATCAATATCATCAGTACCATAAATTCTTCGTTTCTTTAGGGACCAAGGGTTGAAATCTCTGCCAAGAATCTGAAAGTGATGGACCAAATGCCGCAGTGTGCACCTCGGTAGGTTGTTACATATCCTGCATCTGATCTGAAATGCTTCTTTTATGTTTCTGTAACAATTGTGCAGATCCTGTTGGAACCAAAGATCTCCTTAGTAGTAATAGCAGGGAAAAAAAAAATCATGTTCTCCTTTCTCACTGTACTAAATTAAGTGCAGTGTAGCTTAATAAGCTCAGCCTGTTACAATTTGCATATCATTAACTTCAAATGTTTCTGCGTTTTCAAAAAAAAAAAAAAAAAACCACCACAAAAACATCACAGAAGAAAAAGAAGGGTCTTTTTCAGACCATTGCTATGAGCTGATGTTGTTAGTGATTGACAGCCATCTGTGGAATGCTGAGAGAGAAAAATTCCTGAATGGCAAATCTGACAGCAGATATGCAAAGACAATTCATAAGCAGTACTTTGGCTACAGTCCTATTGTGTGCTTAAAATATCTTGACTGCTTATTTATGAAAGAACAGATTTCAGAGAATCATAGAATTATCCAGGTTGGAAAAGTCCTTCAAGACTGTAAGAGAGAAAAGAATATTCTTTAATAAACTGTAGTGCAGCATTTTCATACATGGTCATAAACCATCATGATGACTATCTGTAGAGAATAGTTTGTAGAAATAGAGAATAGAGAAATTTCTGCTTTTGCTCTTGTTAATGCCATGTTTCACATGAAGCACACAGAACAGTTTCAGCGTGCAGGAATCTGCATCAGAAAAGATCCCGTGACGTCTTTGCAATCCCTTCAGATCCAGCTGTGTGCTCCTCGAAATACCTCAGGGAAATTATTTTAAATTTTAGAGACTGTGATGACATTTACTGTAACAGCAGGGCTTTGGTTTGTTTTCTCAGAGTCTTTAAAGTGAAAAATATTTAGTGTTTGTAACCTTGTCTTTCTGTTGCAATTGTTATTTTGAAAAAGAATTAAGAAAATAGTCAGGGTTGACTCCTGTGCCACATCCCCAGCGTCATGCATCAGCTTTTAGCAGTGTGGTTATTTTGCCTTGTTAATGACCTACATTACTTTGGTTCCATTTTTATGACCATAACAACATGCTGTGTATAAAAATGAACAGCTTTACAAACAAATAAAAGACATTTACACTTTAAATTCCAGGACCATTCGATTATTTCAGGGTAATGAAGTTCAGATACATGTGTCCCTCCTGGGTTCCACTGTCGTAATTTGAAATAAAACTGAGCAAAGTCAAAGGGAGACCCGGTGAACTGTTAATTCTCAGTACACATTTCTTAGCATTCAGTTTGTCAAGCAAACTCTGTAATAGCAGAGTTCTTCTTGAAAGAGAAGTTGTAAAAGACCCATTTACTACGCTGTATTTAAATAGAACGGAAAAAAACAACAAGAAAAGGGTTGCTGAAGACCCAAACTGGGCCAAAGGTAAAAAAGAGTGATACAGTGTTTCAAATAGTATTTAAACAATGATTATAAATATTTTAGTTAATAAATAGAGTTAATAAAACACTTTTATATTTGCGATTATGAAAAACAAAAACAGTGACATTCCTGCTATTGGGTTGCATCTAGGGCTTGCAGAATGACAAGGGAGAAGCTAGCTTTTATATACTATGCCAGTAACTTCGTTATCTTTCTTATGACATTTAATACCATACTCTTAATCTGCCTTAAAGACTCTACAGGCTGTGCCAGCCACCTACAGATGGGGATTTATAAACGTGACAGAGGCACCTACATTGTGGCACAACTAAAACATGCACCAACAAGCAGCCCTGTCTGAGGACCCACGCTGACCAACGCTACGGCACTGAAACAAGAGAGGAGGAGGCTGCCTTTGCAGGAGATGAACCCGCTGGCCCCAGGCACCAGGAATCTGCCTCTGAAGCCCTGCAGCACACGCAGGGATTCTTGTATTTCTTTGACCTCTTGAAGAAATTCTTGAAACAAACCCCACAGAACTAAGATGGGTGTTACTGCCATTGGTAGCTGCCTGGAACAGTGACAGTTATGCAGCAAGAAAGTGCAGTTTTACTGATAACGTTTGTGCTGCCACTTAAAAGCCGTGGACTTGAAGATTTGGGTTGGTTGAGAAAACCCAGGATGACACCTCTGTCTCTCCCTGTACTGTACCTGGCATCCATTTAATTGCCAGCATAATTTTGGTCAGTGGCCTTGAACAGTAGCTTCATAAACACCACTTTGTAATGTACTGACCTGCACTTTGGATCAACAGATAGCACAATCAATGGCTAATTCAGATGCAAGCAAAAAGAATTTCTACTGGAGTCATTTTCCACTTCAGCCCAGTGAGAACCAATCTCTCTATGCTGCAGAGTATACATTCCATAATACTTCTTACCATTACTTCGTTTTACTTACTGTAGCCTTCAGGTTTGGGATTAACTCTTTTTACTAATGCCCTGTTATGTACTCTGGAAATACAGTAATAATTAAGGGGAGAGATTGGAGTGAAAGATTTTAAAACAAACTTTACAAAGGAAAAATACAGTCTTAGAATCTGATTATTTGAACAGATGTAGTTTTAAAAACCCGGTCAGAAGAACTATACTTATTTATGTGGAGTGGAATATGTGTTTTGGATCATGTTATTATATATACAAGATTTAAATAAAAACTATATTGTTTAAAATGGGACCAATATGCTGGCAATTACACAGCTACTCCCAGTTTACTGAAAAGAAATCTACATTATTTAAAATCGTTCAATATTTAAGTAGTCTTTAATACAGTTATTAAGATGTATTAGGGATGCTTTTAAGTTAAAAGAAAAAAAGGAATCATGTATATAATGTACTTTATTTTTTCTTGTTTGAAAAACTGTTTCCCATCCTGTCAGTATTATCCTAAGCACAGTAATTTTTTCCAGATTACTGGCTGAAACTCATGAAACACGGCAGCAGTCTCAGGACAGAAACAGTGATATTTTAGAGTGAGTGCCTTAATACGACCACCCATCCATGACAAATTTGTAGCAGGTGGCAGGAGGACAGTGTGCAGGACATTCACCATTCCTTTGTTTCTCCACAGTCTCATTTTAAAGAGTTAATTGTTACAAAATCCAGAAGCGCTTTGCAGTGATGTATATTCTAGAAAATAAAGGTTTGGGATTTTTTATTTGTGAGATTGTTTGTTTTTCAGCTGGCTTCATTTTATTAACCCAACCAATTGAAATCCTAAAATTAGAGTCTTTCAAGGTGGATATTGAGTTCTTTCACATTTTCTAATCTATACATCAGCACAAAACAGCTGAAGCCAAGTTTGAGGACCCAAATTCTCAGTCTTGTCTCAGAATTTTTGAATTATTTTTTTCTTGCCTCTACAATAATTTGGGATAAGGAACATCCTGGTTTAATTTCTCACTTTTAATATTTGCTTTGACCTACAGTAATCTGTTGCAGGGAACCAGGACAGCCCAGCATTAGCCAGCTGTCAGACAGAGGGGACTTTACTAGAGTAGCCATTCTGTACTGCAGTAAGATGAACAAAGCATTATTTCAATGCACTTTCTCTCTTTTTTCCTTTTTTTTTCCCTTCAATTTTGCAAGAGTTATTCACATCACTTACTGTTTGAAGAAGAAATGGATGTTTCTTTACTGAATCATCAACTTAAAATATACTTAGTATTAATCAAAATAAGAACTGTAGGAACACCCAAATGTAGAAGAGAACACTTACAAACTTAGATCCTTGCTTTGCCTACATCAGTTCTGTGCAGCAGAACTGCAGCAGTTTATACAGCCTGGTGAGGATCGTTGCCCTCATTTATGCAGTCATTGTAGACATTAGAGATGCACAGAAGAGCATCTAAGGGCATTTACACTGTGCGCTGTTTTACATTGAAATGTACATGTTATTCTCATTGAAAACAATAGCATTTTTATTATTAAAAGTTGATTTATATTATAAATCATGACGATATCATCTTATTTTTCTGTTATACCCCTTGTTTCTTTAGTGCTTTAAGTTCTGTTTAATGGTTTCAGTTCCATCTGATATTTGTATGGAGCTACGAGGGGTCAGAAGTTCAATCTAGAAGGGAAAAGTTGCTTTCAACATCAGCTTGAGCAGGCAGTGTAATGCTCAACTCTTCCTGTTTGTGCAGTGTGGGCTACAGATGTGGTTTCACTGCAGACTTCATATAAAAGTAGAAAAGAAAACCTGTTTTGATGCTGTAAAATTGCAATGTGGGAATTAAGAGCTGGGAAAAAAGAAGGCAGTGCACAAAAGGACCTGCAAGTTAGAGGAGTGAATTAGGTCTGCAGAATTTCTGTGGCTAAAAGCAAAGAATGAATCAGGTTTGCCACAACCAAGTAAGTGGGGATTTCAGAGATCTGGAGCATCTGATATGCTGCCATGTGAAAAACTCAATTGAGATGGAGAAAATGGAAACTCACAGTGTGATTATGAGGTGTGTAAGCAGCTGGCTAAAGGAAAGAAGGAAAGACCGAAAAGAAAGTGGGGATTGGGTGGCAGGTGCAAGTGGAATTTCTTATGTATCAGTCTTGCAACTGACCGGGGTTGACTTTTTCATGAATCATTGAAGCACAGCCACCATAAGCCTGGGATTGATGTGAAGTTGAGAAGCACTAATCTAGAGAAGGTTCAGGATACACACAAAAAAATTCCTACAAGACTTGGAAGAGAAGTTTGAATGGGATGTTACAGTACAAATAGTAGCTCATGCAGATGAAAATTAAAGTATTTTGCTATATTTCTTGTTAATTGACAACAAACCAAACCTGGTTGTAGAGTTTGTCACAAGATGACTCAGATTAAATCTGATAGTCATAAAAGCTCAGCTGAACCCCAAGACAGATTTCCTACTGAGAACTACTCAAGCCACTGTGCAAAGGCCTGGTGAGCTCCTGCCAGACAGCTGTGTGCAGTTACAGACACCCAATCGTTAAGTGAAGCTGCAGTAGCTAGAGGAGAAAACACTGAAATGTCATCAGTAAAGTGGATAAAATTCTGCAAGATACAACCAGAGAAATTTGATGCTTTTTTAGCCTAAGACACAAGTGTATCTGATGCCTTTATAAGAAAGTAATCATTAGAAAAGACAATGTAATAAGTACAGCCACAAGGAGTACAAGCAATTAGAGATAGCTATTGGCTGAAAATTGTTCTGAACCTTAGAAAAACTTTTCTTACAATCAGGTGCTGAAAAAAGAAAACAAATGAACGAACAAAAACAAAAACAAAAAAAAAAAAAACAACATAAAGCAAAAGAAAGCCCCACCACTTTTACAAACTGTTCATAAAACTCATAAAGAACTGTAAGCAGCAGTGCCTACACTAACAGGAGAGTCTCCGCAGGAGTCAAGGCGGCCTTTCCCAGTGCAGCTGTGTTTGGCTGCACAAGCTGTGTTTGTCTATGACAGAAGATGGAAATGATTCCTGCTCTGCCCCGTTTTGTCCAGGCATTTGCAAAGCAGAAAGTTGTTGTTCAAAACCAGGCCTAGCTATCTTTTAGCATTACACATTTTCACATTCCACTATTCATTTACAGACTGAATTACTAGGATTTATAGATAAGATGCCATAGGTTCAGACAAGTATCTTGCATTTTCTTTCAGAACAAAGAAACACTGAAAAACAAAAAACACCTCGACCTGGGCTTTGGCAAATCCTTTTATCTCCGTCACATTTTCCTATCAGTAAGTAGTGCTGTAGATCTCACTTAGCCAGCATTCAGGAATATTCTGAGCCCTAATTATTTTATGGTTCTAAAGTGATTTGAAGATATGAAACAATAGGTGATGACAATAAAAATTTCAATTCTATTTCAAAATAATTTGAAACGCTCCTACTTCCTTAACAGCACATACAGTAAGTACAATCCCAGTCATAATGTGCAGCATTATAAATACCAGGTGCAGCTTCTAAGCATTTGGCCATTACTGAGTTATAGAAGGGCAAAAAAAACCAACAAACAGCTGACCTCAGTTTCTTCACAAAAGCATAGCACGTAGGCTAACTGATAAAGTATCAGAGATAAATGAAATCAATCCAGTACAGTTTGTATATAAAACTCATATTGTGTAGCACTGCAGTGATAGAATATAAGTTCAAATAAATGAGATAAATGCTCAGGAGTTATTAACCTTAATGGGGAAGAAAGGCTTTCCAACAGTGAATTTTTCCTCCTTTGTAGAGTGAGAACCCTAGTTTGATGAGCACCAATGCCACACCACTGGGGTCCCATCCTTCTCTATGCATAAATCCATATTTTCCTGTTAAATAACGTGGTGCAGTAGCAGTTTTATGGTGCTGTCACAGCATTGCTAGGCTACATTTCTAGAAGAGGCTTTCTGTATAATAGAAACAAAAGAAATCCTAGTGTCCTTAAGACAGAGTGCTCTGTCTCACTGTGCCCAATTTCTTTTGCTCTACTGAGCAATTCACTTTTCTCCTGTTTGGGGGGGAACTAGGTAGCTAAGTGTTGTCATTGGCATCGTGAAGAGTCAAAGAAGAAGTGTACACTGTTTTGAAAAGTGACAGCGCTGTACATAAATACTGTGGAAACAGAAAGCTGGATAGAAAAAAGAGATAAAGAACATAGGGATACATATAGAAAACTCTTAGAACAACAGGCTTGCTTTTCATAATTAGCCTCCACAGATGTTTTTAGATGAGCTAAGACTCGTCTAGAAAATGAAAATCACTGCACCAACCCAATGCCGTAGAACACATAAGTCCTTGAAGGTGACAAAGGACTTTTGAAAGACCTTTAATTTTTACACTTTTCACAAAGCACAGGAATGGCTGCACTACTCTGACCATAGATTAGACCAGATTTAAAGGCTTTTGAAAGTAAACTGGTGAGCAACTACAGGAGCACAAATAAGATTGCTATAGCATTCCCACATTTACAGCTCATTTTGCACCGAAGATCAATTACCTCATCTAGGCAGGGAGGGCAATGCTGAAATGACACAAGTTGTACAGTATGCTTTTGCATAAAACACACCTTTACACGGTTTTAGGAAAGCGTTCCAGAGATGATATTTTTATACCAGTTTATAGGACTGGCATTTTCAAATGTTTTGTAAAGAGAAGAAAATGTACAGAATATTTTAGAGTTGTTTTCCAATTATGTTTGAGGGATTTTAGTATACTAATAGTGTTATATTTTTCTTCATGTTCTGTATTTTTAACTAAACACATGTATCCTGCATTAAGATAAAAGTCTTAATATAATTTGTTCAACTTTCTGTGTTTTATTGTCAAATCTATGTTGTCATTTTAGTATTACTCCTGTTTGGTATATTTTATACTGTGTCCATCAGAGTTGAAATATCTTAATGATGGACACGGATGGTCACAATGATGGATCTTCTATCAGAGAAGGATTCCAAGCACTCCTTTTGGGTTTGGAAGGTTGAAAGATAGCTAAATGAGGGACGTTTCCATTGGGCTTTTAAAATTTCTGGGGTTATTGCTGTTTAAGCAGAACCTGTTGGACTTCACATAGTGAGAAAGTAAATGGAAAACTGTATTTTAAGGTCAAGTCCATTTTGTTTTATGGGACATGGGACAATTAAAAAATCTCTATCCTGCTGGGTGTGAACTGCATTGTGTCTTTGTAGGTCATGGGGTAAAGAACTAAGTCTCTTTCCCTGCTTCTGAAAAAAGAGCGAAAAAACTGGAGCCAAGAAAATGCACTGCTGCCATGAATCCCCCCAGCTGAGAATGTAAAATTTCCTTTCAGTGTAAGAACAACCCTGAGCCTCCTCGCAGAGTATTAAACTCAAATTTGCATTCAGAACATCAAAGTTGGTGACAAAATATATTATTTCCACGGTATATGTATGGCATTAAATGTAAGAGGAAATTCTGGACAGCCAGCCAGACTTCACAAATCAACCTGTTTTACTCCTAAATGCTTCCGTCTCTGATCTGCTTAGATTGCTAATGCTCTCTGCTATCTCTAGCATGGGAACTCTTGTCATTCTCCAGTCTATCCAGGGCTTGCATTTAGGCAGACATTCTATTCGCTGGAAGACTTACTGAAGAAATTAAATATGCATGTCTGGAAGGATTCAATAGCTTTCCAATAAAAAAGAGGATAACACAAGAGTTAAGTCACTCATGTTTCTGATCGACATACAACCATTTGGGTCCCCTCCCTTCATAACAATAAAGAGAAACATTGTCAAATTCAAAACCCATTGTATCCTGCACATCCTTTGTGGTGGAAAATAAAATTGTTTTGTTCTGTTATTTGCATTAGCAAATTTCTTACGTTCTGAAAGTCTAGTAGCCTGAATGTTACGAGGCAAGGACAAGATTCTAGTATTTAACATTGGTTTGAAGAGTGGTTTTATTTGCATTGCACTTGCAAGAAAATATATGACACTGGAACAGAAACCAAAGAGAAGCAAACTATGTCAACATGCCAAAGATAGAAGCAATAAATAATGAGCTACTGTCCAAGCAGTATTTTATGCTGGAGAAAAATGACAGATATCAAAGAATGAGGAAGTTGATACAGACCTCCCCTATTTCCCTGACAAATTATGCAGAGATGTGTGGTCACTCCTCCAGTTTTTAGAGAAGTATTATATTTCATAGGTTGTTTTACAGAAAAAGCCTACATAGGAAGAAAAAGAAAATCAGAAAAATAAATAGGCATTAGGAATTCAAGTTAAGAAACAGCTTAGTATGGATCACACACAGAACTAATCTTGCCCTGAAGTAATCTTACAGATCTGCATTAAGACTCCTCCAATGTTCCTCAACATAAGAGCCCTCTCTGTTTTTTCATCTACATTTTACTGGCATCAGTTTTTATGAATTTCCTGTTCTTTTCCCTGGTGAATTTGACCAGCTTACTCTACAGCCTGCTTTCTCATTCAATCCTAGTCACCTGGGCAATCAGCTAGTCACCAGAGAAGGAATTAACTGCTTGCTTACTGGAAATCAATTAAGATGTCTGCATTTTTTTCATGTTACTGTTCAGCAGGGACAGAGAGGCAGGGACTGTGATCCTGTCAGTTCTTTGCCTTATAAGTCTTATGTTCAGAAGCTTAGATTCATAAGCTGTCTTGAACAAAGAACAAATACCAACAGAGAAGCTTCAGAATTAGAATTTCTAATAGTAGCACCAGTTCTAACTGCACCTATAGCTAGCACTGAAGTGATGGGAAGGAAAAGCTACCTGTAACAGTGGTTCATCAGGAGGCATGTTGCTGCTGCTGGAAATGCCAAGGGGCAATGCTAAAGGCCTGCCAACCAACTGTGCTGTGCTTGTTGTCTGCTCTCAGCTCACCAGCTGCTGTGATCACCAACAGGGAGACAGCTGCAAGCCCAACCAGACCAGAACAAGGACACCCCAGAGGCCACGTGCTTCCAAGTTTCCTCTTCAAGGAGAACTAGATTTTAAATCCGCCAGGCTGGAGCTGCCCATCTGCTGTAAGCACAGGTATACAAGAAGAAATTCTGGGAAGAAGACAATTATACTTCTCGTCTTCACCCTGTTTCTACCTGGACACTCCATTATGCTAGACAGATTTTTGCTACAGATGATCCTTAATCTTCAGTGTTTCTACATTTTTATTGTTGCCCTTTGCTCATAAAAGGCTGGAAGTACTCTTCAGTGTTTTAACTGTTTCCATCTTACAAACAGCTTTCTATTAAAATAAAGGTCTATCTGTCTTGCATAGATTGCTCTGTTCTACGCTGACAATTCCACCAATGCATCACACTTTTGCTTCTTCAACAGAGGATAACACTCTAGGAACCTTGCTCATACACTGGTCTCTACACAGACTCAATAAAATAATTCAGGCAGAGAAAGGTGATGTTTGGACATCAGGTTTGCTGTACTGTGTGTTTCAGGTTGTATTTTTAGTTATGTTGTCCTTATCCCAAGGTCTCGTGAAGACTGACAGCATTCTAATATCAGTACAAAATAATATCTTCTGTATGGAGCAAAAAAGAGCAAAAAATACCTTTTTGTTGTTTTTTCTTCACAAAAGAAATGACTCCTTGTTAAAACTGTAGCTCAGTTGAGTTTTGATTGCAGAAGTTACGTCCAGTTCCTTGATTAAAATGAGCTCTCTGTGGAAGAACAAGAAGGGTGAAACTGGGAAGAGTGAAAATGTAGATGGAACATCAAGAAACATTCCTAAGTGTAGAACTGACAGAACGTTGGTACAATCCCTTAGGAGCAGTTCTGACCATTACAAAGCATACAATTTGAGAGACCACAAATGAGCTATGAAATTGCTAAAGGAACACACAGTGAAATCTTAGGTTGTGCTGTACATTAGATAACGATCGTAATAATCCCACTGGAGCTTAAAATCTACTGTGAGAAAAATTACTGCCATATTAATGTGACTTCTTGTAATATATCACATAGGACCACTTAGCCACTAGGCTTCACAGTTACAACCAAAAGGCAGCCCTTTCCCAAAGGGAGCCACAATCAAAACTCCATTTTTTTTTGAAGAGCATTGTACCCAGTACATAACAAAGGAGGGCTGTTAGCCTAGACAAGCTCATCAAACGACTCCACCACCCAGAAAAATAAAGCTGCACCTACCAATTGCTAAGATTATAAGTCAATTTCTGATTTGACTGGAAAGAAAGCAATGAAACTCCCAGTTCTTACACTTCTGAACTGATTTTAAGTGTTTCCTACGCTGTAGCAGTTTGTCTCTGCAAAGCTGTTTACTTTAGGTCAGTTCATGCGCAGCTCGCCCCTACTGCCAGTAATTAAAGGCAGTTAGCAGCTCCCTGGGTGCTGCAGACAGCTGTGTTAAAGCCGCTCCTTCAGTCACAAGCGGAGGAGCCGCTCTGCTGCTGAGCAGGCTGCGTTTTCTAAATGGAAGCTCCCTCGGAGCTCCTTCACAGCCCCTGGTAGCCACGATTCGCTGTTTGAAAAATGCTTCTGCATGCCAAAATTATGACTCATTTTGCAAGATGTCAATTAATGCCCTGCAGAGTCTGCAAAAAAAAAAAAAAGTCAATTTTTAATGAATTAGAATTAAAATTAGTAATTAATGTTTGAATCAAGTGATTATTTTCTTGATCCTACTTAAAATTAAATTTGGTTATAAGCACTTCGAAGGCGATGAGCAAGGAATCATTATTATTTAATCAGGTTTAAATTACTTACATAATTACCTACATGAGTGACGTATTTTCATCTCAAGATAATTCAAAATAATTAGTATGGCTTTATCGCAAATTTAATGTGCAAAAACCTCGCTCAGATTAGCAGTGCTTGAATACTTGCTTTTTTGGGGGGATGGAACTTATCTGCAAATTATTGCACCAAAGTTAATGAAGCTATCATATGAATACATTGTGTGGAAAGTGATTTGGAAAGGATGCCTCATTTATCTCTGATTCCACATAAACTCAGCTCTGGTTTATTTTTCAGGGCTTTTTATTGAAGTTTTGTGAAATAATAAGCAACTTTACAGCCAGTACAACAACTGCTGTGTGTTGCTGCAAGAAACAACAAACCTTGGGCCTTGTTTCTAATGTTGAATTGTTCTTTGTGGCCTTGTTACCTATTTGGTGTAAATCAAGGGTAGTTTCCATACATTCATTGGAATCATGGTGCTACACAGCACATCTAACCCCAGAACAGATTTTCATATGCTAAAGTAAAAATTCTCAGTTTTTTAAACAGCATGGACCAAACGCTGACCAAAAGATGGAATTCCTGTCTGTGCACACAGAACTTCGCAAATCACAACTGCCTAACAGACCTTGTTTACGTACGAGGAAAAAATTAGGAAAGTATCCGAAGCATTTTTACCTTTTCAAGCAAACAAACTTTTTAAAAGGCAATTTGATTGCCTTTTAAAGGAACTTAACAGATGGTGATAAATCAGAGGAGCCAGTATAATATCATTAGCCAGAAGTGCTTTACAGACCACATTTATTCAAATTTCCCATTAGAGAATTCCACTAGGGTTCTGAGATGCAGCCTAGACCATGACTGTGGTTAGCTTATTTTCATAAAGAGGAGATAATTACAAAGTTCAGAACAGAAGTTTCCCAACTGTTCATTATCTGTGGGGCTTTCACACCTCCTTACAATAAACAATCCTTATGTGCCAACATATTCCTCCACATTTAGCAGCCAGTGATTGCCTCAGCTCAATCTCACAGTGGAATAAACATCTTTCACTGGGGATCTATGTATCACTGGGCCTGGAAGGGACTCCCAGATCCTCCTGTGCATGGCTGTCACCTCTGGGCTGCCTTCATGCCCTCCGTGTACCTGGTTCCCCTCTGCCTGTTCTTTAAGACTGACTTGCAATAATCTTGGAATATCTTTGTCTCCACAGTGTCCCTATAAAGCAGGAAGTACTGTTTATCCACTGTACAGATGGAAAATGAGAACAAGCTCTATGGGATATAATTCTAACTGAAAGGAGTGTATGAAAATCAGCTGAAAGATGAGAAACTAGTGGTAGTTTTCATATAGGATAAGGGCTACCAGCAATGCACTTCTTGGATCTGCGTTGGGTTCTGCCAGGACTTGCTCACCAATGATTTGAAAAGAAGAATAGGAGTAAAAGACTTGAAAAGAAATTTCACAAGAATGAGCAGCAGACGTGATTAAATGGGAAATAAAATTCAACATCAGTAAGCGTATAGTACTGGTCACATGAAAAAAAAATAAATTAGATATGGGATGTGTGAGGTCAGGCTTTCAATTTGATACGCAAGCTGTAGAAAATCTCCCAGTATTTCTGCTCCATTCTCTAGAAACATTAGCTCTGAGCTCAGAGGCAATCATAATGAAACTAGAACAATAAAATTGCTGGGAAATAGTAGCAGAAATCTTTATTAATTCCATGGTACACTAGTCTTCAGAAGTCTTAAATACTATGGGAATTATCCTTATGGTTTAGGCCTCCAAATGTTCCTGGTGAATCTAGAGAATCTCCAAACAAGTATTCTTACACTGCATAAAATAAATCCTTTTCATAGGAGCCTTGCCTTCCTCTGCCACTGAACCTTCCTTTAGAATCGCACTGCCTGCTCCTCCTCCTGCCTCTCCATACACCCCCCAAAAAGCTTCCTGTTGGGTAGCTCCGGGCTTCTCCCTCTATCAAGTGATATATTGGTATGAATATATTTCCTTTAGTTCATTGGTTTGGTTTGGTTTGCTTTCCCATAAAAACAAATCAGAAATACTGTTTAGAATCTGCCACAACTATCAAGACCTGGTCTCAGAGTGATGAAAAAAAGCTATGTATGTTTAGCTTCATTCCTCTTCAGTAGATGGTTTTTATTTGTGGATACTTGTAGAATTGTAAAATATATGAAATCTCATGGAAATATCAATATTTAGCAGCAGCAAGTGAAAATCCTGCTGGCTTCAAGTGAAATAACAGGCTTTTTTTCAGACATGAAAGTATGCAGGTGGAAAGAGTTAACAAGTAGCCATGAATTGCAAAACCACAATACCAGTTAAGTATGATTCTTCTTGATAAAGGTTCCAGGCAAATTCCCAAATTTCCAAGCAGCAGCAGAATTAAAGTTACAATTTCAGCTCTGATAGCAATCCACGGTAATAACAGAGACTGCACACTTATGTGGGGAATTTAAATATAGAGAAATGAATGACGTGAGTGTGTTAAGGCAGCAAAGGAGGGAGCAAGATTCCTCTCTTTCCCAGACTGAGGCTTTCCTTGCTGGGCCAAGCCACCTTGCTCATAGCACTCACAAGTCCCCACTGGTCAGCACACAGTCCCTCAGGCTTTTCTTCTCCCAGAATAGCCAAGTACCAGCTAGCAATTAAAACTGTGTTCAGTTCTTATTGCAGTTCAAAATATACTTCTGGATTCATGTTCGGGGAAAGTCATAAAATGGCAAGTGAGTTCTGCCAATTGAATTCTGTATTAGACGTGAATCTGAAATTTGCATCATCAAACTTTGCAGAAAGGCAGGGAGTGAAGAATTAAAACTAAAAAAGCAGTTAAGCAAAGAAATACTAAATGTCTCTTTACAATTATGCTGCCCATATATAAAGATGGAAGGAGAATGCATTAAGATTTCTAGCCTGTTTTCAATGCTGCCCAGGGTAGTTGGAGTCCCTAAAGAGAGAAAAGAAGTAAATTCTGTCAGCTTCTCTGGGGTAAACTGCCTGTTCTTGTTGATAAGACATTGAAGCTAATCCATTATATACAGCTATATATACACATATTTAATAATGAACTTTCCAAATCAAATGCACATATGAAACTCAGCTTTTTTCTGCAGCAAGGGCGGAAAAAGTTTCAGCAGGCACTGTATGGCAAAACAGGTGAGCTAGCTGCAACTGCCTCAAACTGCTGCTCCCAGCATCATTCTTACTGCAGCTGAGTGGCACTCAAACAGATGTGAAATTGTTTCTAACCTTTGAAAGCCAAAGGAAATGAAGTCTCCTCCTCCAAATGAATTTTCCCACTTATTAGTTTGAGTAAGAAGCAAACATGCCAGCAATGACAGGAAATTGTTTTTAGAAAGCTATTTCTGATCGATACAACTGAATGATTGCTATTAAGAGTGATTATTAAATATGAGTTTCAACGTTCATATCTTTTTGCACATTATGCCATTCATGTGATTTATTGCATAATATCTCCAGTAATACTTTTTTTCCCCCATTGCTCATCTGGAGAAACCACAGATGATGGACTGCTGGAGAGACTCCCCACAACTAGCTTCAAACATGCTCAGCCTCATTAGTTTTAGACATACTGGCTCATAAAAGTCTTCAAGCATACTGAGAGGTTCCATGTGTGTCCCAAAACTAATACACACAGCAAACTGCGATCTGTGTAAAATTGCAAAATAGATTGAAAAGACCTCTATTCCTACTCTTTTCATATTACTACAACAGGATGACTTGAATGCATTCAGAGTGGTATCACCAGAAAAGGGGTTGATGCTAGTGGGTGCTGTAATGTCTTTTCCATACACTCCAATTACATTAAAGTGACAAAGGTTTGAGATCGTCAAACTTTTTGGTTATCGATTGGCCTTCAGACAGACAGCATTTGTTTCGAGGTTCTCCCTCTAACCCCGTGTTCCATTAAACTCATTGCAGTTACCAGTCAGAACAAATTGCTTTTTGGAAGATTAACTAGGTTAGATGGTAAGGCTAAGTGCACAATCTATTCTCTCTTCCCAATCACTTACAGTTCATCAGCTCCTGTAATAAAAAATGAGAACATTAAAAGTCTCAGAAGGAGCAGGGCTAAAAGGGCACATCATGTTTTAATCACTTGATTTTTTTTTTCCCCTTTTCCACAAAATATTGAAGAACACGGGACTGTCGAAGAGAAGACTGAGACTTCCTTTGGTTTCCCATTGAAAAAACCCACAAACATAAAAGATAAGAACTTCACAGCACCCTCTGAGGATGCCTTTTTTCCTGTCAAATTCAGCTGAAGAATGATTATTTGAAATAAAAATTAAAATCATGCTGACAAATCAATCTTTAATCAACAATTAATCCCATCAAAAATGAATCCACCAACAGAGGACTTAAAAAGCCTCAGGCTAATTCTTTCTAAAATGTATCCCCACTGAAAAAAGAGAAAGGACACTCAGTATGGGGAGAGGAGAATTTGGTTCCCTGCATTCTGATCACTCTGTACACAGCTTTTTCAATTCTGCAGTGAATACTGCAGTATGATTTAATTTGAGATGCCATAGAACAAAGACGAAAATATGCCAGACAGAAAAATAACTATTTTTTTCTTATTTATATTTTCTTTGCAATCTTTTATCTTATATGGAAGACACTTTCAATAAAAACTTTTGCAGAACCATAAAACAGCATCACTCAATACACATGAGAGGGAGAAGGGATAGATTGGCATTTCCTGCAACAGCCTGAACCACTGAAATCCTTAGCTCTGTTTAGTATTCCCCTAAACAAAACTTATACAGAAACTAACAGATTTCTGCCCACTTAATTTGGATCCTTGAAAATCCCTTAATTTGATTCTAGATACTGCTTGACAAAGTAGTTGATGTATGCTGAAACACAAGGTCAAATGTGTTGGCTGCCTAACAAAGAGCAAAGGTACATGGTGTACATGGAGAGATGATGCTGCAGCCAAAAGAAGAGGCCCTGCTGTATGGCTCCTGCTCCGTTCTGTGCCAGCTTTGGCACTCATTAGACTTTTCTGGGAGCTTATTCAACACGCTAACTCAGCAGAAAGCCATTTATCCTTTCACTGGTGTGTTTCCTGCTCAGTTAGCAAGCTGAATCAGCTCTCAGCAAGGTTCAGTGCATCAGTACAAGGTGACAGAACAGCACTGAGTGGGGAGCAGTCCTCTGTCCTCCTTCCAGCCGCAACAAGCTATTGTATTAGCTTCCCTGTGTTGGGCAACCTCACTCAGAGGTACGTCAGTAAGATCTGCTAGTGACCTTTCTGGAATCTCAACACAGATGTTGTACCAAAGAGAAGAGTTTCCTGGGGCCAGCTGATGGATGCAGCCATAGACACTACCTTGTGATGAAGGCTGCTGGCAGCTAAGGATATTTTCCTTGCCAGGGGCTCACCATTGCTGCGGCTCAGGGCTCCATGTCTGAACCAACAGTTCATGAAAGCATTTCTCATCTGTTCCAGTGTAAAGCTTGCGGCCTCCCCATTTATCCCATCACTGAATGCTGTTTGGTGAACTTGGCTGACAATATGTATAGTGAGCACAAAGCTAAGTTATGCTATCAGCTCTGCTTATGGACAGAGCAGGCTCCACCTAAGGCAGAGAGAAAACTGTCTGGTGGTATTTGTCATCTGTACAGAGATCATAGCCTTCTGTTTTATACATGGGAGAAGAGAGGAGAATGCTGAAGGGAGAGAAAGGAGGAGAGGAGAGAGGAGAGAAGAGGAGGGGAGATGAGGGAAAGGGGTGTTCAGCTGAGTGAAGGACCCTGTGGAAAGATTATAGGAACCATGAGTTCTCTTTCCATAGAAAGGTCATTGTGGAGCTCCATAACGTTTAGAGATTTAGTAAAGTATAGCTTTGACAGTAAGCTTTAAGGATGAAAACCATCAGGATAAAAATCATTCCTTCTCCACTGGTTTCAACCTTTGAACAAGAGAAAAGCAGGGTGCTATAGAACAGAACAGGAAAACAAGTATAATCTTCTTTCACTGACTTCCAGCTCAGCAAGATTGACAAGCGTTGTTTTGAAGTGAGTTTAAAGATCAATTACTAGGTTAGAAGTGAAATCTTTTGCAAACTCTATAATTGATGAGCTCCAGAGAGTTCTTTTGTTAGTCACACCACATCAGATCTGAACAAATCTTTAGATGCTGCCAGTGAACCAGAAAGCAGCAAGAGGATTTCACAGGGGGAAAAGAATAATCTTATGAGTCTCTGAAATGAGTGCCCTGCTGGTCTGCTGAATGTGGGTGAAAGCCATGATTAAGTCTGCTCCCATTTCTACTTTGCTGTTGTCAGGCTTTATATCAAAGACAGATCAAAACCTTAATCTGCATTCATCTTGCTCAGCTATTCAAGCTAGTAATAGTAAAAAAAAATCTTAGCGGGGTCAGGTTTGATTTCTTCTAAATGAATTTCCTGGTGATAGGCTCTTTAAAATCATCTGTTCTGCTGCATTTGTTTTTTCCTGCATTATGGAACATTTGGCTAATACACATGATATAAACATGTTCATCTTCGGGGCATAACAAAATGCACCAAGATCATTTATTTACTAGAAATAGTTAATGGGATGAGCAGAGGCCTGCTGAGCATGTGAAAGAATGCCCATAAATTACCCTGTGCTTTTTAAGAAGCAAGAACATGAAAACCATTAAACACAAAGCCCTTTATCTTGAAATTCCCATAGATTACACGAGGAGGATGAAAAGACTACGGTACTTCGTTATAAATATAAATGGAGATAATGAATAAATATAAGTAAGATTAATATTGCTCTTAATCTTGTTCTTGAGAAGAAGCATCAACTTTTGGGAAAAAAATTCTCGCATGTAGATGTGGAATTAGAGATTTTACATAAGGGGATGATACAAATTACTGATCTGTAACAGCCTAATAAAAGAATGCTTAAACTGTCCTCCTTTTACAGAACATACCATTGCTCAGTCTCCGCTCACACAATCAGCCAACAGAACCACGTGTTGATCTCAGTCTGGATCCATCGGACCGGACTGCCAACCTACGAAGAGTTCAGCATCCCTCTGTTCCGCAGCAGTCAGATGAATAATATGTATGATCATACCCGGATGGCCTGCGCCGAACCCACGCGGATCCCCGGGGGCAATCCCAGCTGCCAGGGGCACCAGGCTGCGCATCTCCGCGGGGGACGCTTCTGTTACTCAGCCGCCCTTTGGCCAGGAGATGGCGGTAATTCACTGTGCGGAGGGAAGAAAGCTGGACTCGGTACTCAGAAATGCAGACAAGGCGTGTAGGGGAAGGGGAAGAAAGCCAGAAAACAGACTGCAAGTGCTAAGTAAACAATATCGCATTGCAGATAATGCAAGGAATATAGCTCTCTTTTCTTGTTTCTGTTGTTATTTGCACTCTTTCGTTTTTAAAAGAAAGATAAATAATTGAAAAAAACACACAGCTCCCGGATCTTTCAGCTAGGTATTATTTTTAGAGCTAATCACATCTGCATATTGCAAACAGAACAACACGCTTCTAGCTGCCATTCAGCAGCTGTATGTTAATGTTATCTGTGGAAACGTGCTTGCATAGATATGCCGAAGGAATCGCCTTTCCCTCAGGAACCTCCACCACAAAATGCACCACAAAATATGTGAGAGCACAGTGTTGTGCCTGCAAACATGGAGCTTAGCAGCACCCTGCTTTGCTACTGCCCCTGTGCATCCCTTTTCCCCCATTGCAATCTTTTAGATGGATCACATCAATGATTGCGATCTCCTTATATTTCCTACAGGGTATGTTCCCCGAGTCCTTTTCACATTGGTGTCTGCCAACCTGTCACCCTATTCACACCAATCCTGAACTTTGCTTGAAACAACATCAAAATTTCTGTGCTTAGGTCTGAAACTCTCATTCTTTCAAAATGCATATGCACACACACACAAAATCTTTTTGAAAGTCTGGTTGTTTCCTTCATTTTGTTCAAGCTATAAACATTCTGCAGAGGGAATATCCAGACAGGGCTGTTGAAAGATGTAGTGAATTTCCTATGGCTATTAAAATGTATTAATGATAATCACATCCTCAAATCATATTTGTTCTGGAAACGTGTTAAAAATTTATTAAATTACCTTGACAGATCCATGTGAGGTATAATTAATGATACCCCAGTAATCCCAATCCAAGATATATGCTGATATATTCAATGGAGAATCAGGCAGAATGAGCAGGGGGTATAACATTCCCCCTTTGTCCAGCTGGAAGAGTTTGCAGTTCAAACGTGACATGGAACATTCCTGGCAAACAGATCACAGAAGCTCCATGAGAGATACTTTTTGAATCATATATTCATTACATCATTACAAGTATACATCACACCAATGTGCCAATGAAAGAAAAGGCAAAGGTCCTTCTCTAAATTATGTCTTGTAGATTTTCAAAGAGTTCTGCAGGACAGAGTGTGTAAGTAAGGTCTGTTAGAATAGGACTTTGCATCTTTGCTTTTTTCATTTCTCTAGGTAAGCACAAAGATTTCAATTTGATTCTGCCGCCATTTCATTCTCATAGAATAAGTATTTATCCCTGCCTTTTCAGTTTTAACTCCTTCTACCAACACCACCCCAGACAGAACAACACCTCCTGGTGTCTTTTTTCAGAATGACATTATCTAAGCTCTGTGACAGCCACAGCCTCCTGTTTGGGGCAGACTATTCAAAGACTTTGTGGTACCAGCATTTTTGAAAGCTGATATTCAGAATTTTGTGGCAGAAAACCCTGAACAAAATGTTTGGGAAAAAAAATCATGTGAATGTATCACAGTCTAATGAGCAGAGCTACAGTACATACTGAACTCTGGAGGTCACTGTGTTGTTCAGATTGGCAGTCATCAATCTGAAGCTTGCAAGGTTGTCCTTTTTAAGTACCATGCAAATTAAGCACATGCTGGTTCTGCACATCCTTGTGTGGATGCTCACAGAGAATGTGAGATCCTCGTACTGCAGCCTGATTTGTTCTGAAAGCTGTCTTTGAGAAAAGCTAAGTTCTGAGTCATTCTCTAAGATCTTGAGAAGCCTGCTTAATCCTGAACCTGTGCATACCTGGAATGAAATTTAAGATGGGTGCCACAGCACAACGTGAGCATGTCAGAAATAATAGGAATAGCAGGCAAAATGAGCAGCTCCAAAAAGCCATTGCCCACTGCTGTTTTATTGCAAGCTAATCTGCATATTCATCAGTTATCTATGACACTACTGACAATAACTTGGGAAGTGGTGTTTTGTTGGATACAATTACTATAACTGCAGTAAGACGTGTCACAGCAACAGTAAATCCTGGCTATTTAACCTCAATATTTGATAATTTGAAAGAATTGCTTCAAAACATCTTACCTAAGCTACCTTTAGTACATATTCACATTTTTCCTTTAAAAATACAATTTTCTTCATTTGTCTAATCACAACAAACTCTAATTTAAATTGTGCTCCAAACTTGTCATTTTTCAATATTTTGTTATCCCACAATTAGCAAAAATAATTCTCCTTTTTTACTTACAAAAGCTAAACCTTTGCATTTTTGGCCAGACACTTGCTGTCCACTTCCTTGATCCTAGTCAGAAGTTATATTTACAGCAATTCTATACTCTTAAAAATTTAAACCCCATGGAGGTCCATGACTTGCAAGCTACTTCAGCTTACCCCAAATTAACATCTCCTGTTGTACACTGGAATACATAATTCCCCACATCTGGAAATCAGAATAATGCTCACACTCAACATCAATTTTCTTCTATCTTAACTTTCAGCTAATGTTATTTCAACCTGAGCATGGGCATCAGCAAATGTGACCCCTCACCTAACTGCTGAGACTTTTCCAGATGGCCTTTAATCTTGTTGGCTGTCAAGGTGCAGGATAAAAAAAATAAATCTGTCAATAAACATAGCTTCAGTCTCCTAAGTCCTTCCATAATTCTCATTCCAGCCAGTGTCAGAGTAATTTCAGTTTCATATGATCAATGTCCTAGCCCAAGTACATCGTCCCATCTGCATAAATATTTCTTGATCTGTTTTCTCACCTAGCCCTGGGGGATCAGTAATTGTTTTCTACAATAATCGTTTTACCATTTCAGTGTTTAGCCTCAAGTTCAAGGTGTCTCTGAGTTGCCATCCATGTGAACATTACTCTGCTTTCAGCATAATGTCTTTCCTCATTTATACTCTCATCTCTCCATTTCCTTTCTCATTTAGAAGCACCTGTCCTTAAGCTCTGTATCTAGGTAATGTAATATTACAGCCTATTTCCTGAACTGGCCACATTTCGGTTACTCCAATTACACCTGATTTGTCTTTAAGCAGCAGATGTCCTTGCTCCTCCAATCTTGTTTGCTGTTTCCTTCCCTGTCTGTTTGCGCCCTGCAGCACACAAAGTATTCACTTGCTAAAAAGTAAACAGAAGCTGGCCTGCCTTATTCAAGCATTTTTCATACCTGTCTAAATGGAAGAGGGAGTGGATGTGCAGTTAGTAGCTCTGAGGAGTAGAAATCTGGGATCTTCTATCAGCTAGGAGATTCGCTCCATTTTCCACCAACAGGAAGTGCTCAGTACAACCCTCCATCTACGTAGCTAATGTATACTCTTAGAGAGTCACCTGTAATTTTTTCGGACTTCAGGGAGGCCAGGGAGGAACAGACTGCCCAGGGAGGTTGTGGAGTCTCCTTCTCTGGAGATATTCTAGACCTGCCTGGACTTGTGCAACCTGGTGTAGGGAACCTGCTTTGGCAGGGAGTTGGATGATCTCTGGAGGTCCCTTCCAACCCCTACGATTCTGTGATTCTGTAATACCCCCGCTGTATAAGAGCACCTGTAATAGTTTCTGGTCATCGGTTGCTAGAAGCTGAACCAAGCCTCAATGTACTTGTGAAAAGACGTCTCCAAAAACCACACATATACTAAAGATTTTTGTTTCATCTGCATGGCTTCTGGATCTCACAGGCAGGCTCTTTGTCATACAGCTAACAAGGTATGTTTTGTCCTTTATTTCCTCCGACAGGTCTGCATTAGCAGGAAGACCATAATGTGTCCTCCCTTTGTCCTTAGACTAGAGCAATTACAATCCATCTGTCACTCTGCTTTTTATTACCAGGGGCATAGAGATGTAGTCTTACTTTATCTGTTTTATGTCTCTGGTACCCTGGCTGCACTAGTGCTGCTTTAAACACCAGAGGCCTCTCCTCCTGCTCTAGGGAAATACAGCTTTACACCCAAGCTCATCAACTTTGATCATAAAAATGGCATAAGGTTTTCCAGCTCACACACTCACTGCACATTTTATTTCATTTTTATTTTACTTGAATACACGCAATGCATATGCATTACGCAGGCTATGCCAGAAGCATCATTCCAGAAACATATTTAACTCGACAGCCTGCTCAAGTGGAACAGCAGTGTTACTCATTCACATTGGACTAAAAGTCCTAGCACAGCAGACTTATAACAGCTTTCCATCCCCACTCTGAGCTACCAAGAACAGAGGACACTCCTCCAGTTCAGAGCAACACATCACAATGTTGGATTCAAAGGGGATGTTGTTGTGATATGCCAAGCCAAGTAAAGGAAAATTTTGTTGCTCAGAATATGCAAAAATGAGCAAAATTATAATCCTTTGCAGGCAGCTTCAGTAAGAAAGGAAATTGTTTGCTCTCATTAATGTTATTTTCTGAGCACACTATGTACCAAGTCTAAATTTCTGATCTAATTACAGTCAAATTACAGAGCAATTGCATGTATTAATTTGTCCTGCTGTATTTTCTTTAATATAGGAAATATGTTTTGTCTCCATTTTCCTGCCTTTATGAAGTATTAGAACAGTAGGCATTTTAAGTGCCTATACATGAGTTGAAAGGATGCTGAGAAAAATACATATCAAGAGCATGATTAGACACGCTACAGCTGAAACAGAAGTACTTCCAAACAAAGCATCAGAGGGTTTTCACTGTGGTATCTTTGAGGGAATTATAAAATACCTCAGAATCCTGAGAAAGAATAGCTAGGCCACGTAGCAATTTGAAGTAAAGACTATTACTTCAAGTAATATTCTTCAAGTAAACAATATTACTAGAAATATTTTTTTCTCTTCTTTTCACAAGTCTAACAAATTTATACAGCTGAAGAGGATAAGTGAGTAAGTTCAGAGATACCATGAATATAAAACATCTAGCTCATATTAGCTCTTCCAAAGAATAGTTAAACTGATCCTTGTAGCTCTCAGGCTAAACCATTAGCTCTATTTTACAAGTCAAAGACTGCCAGATCAGGTAGCCAACCTGACTGGACACACACATTCTTTCTCACTCAGCACCTAGACTGGGAAGCAGAAGACACTTTTCCTTGATGGATGTGAGATACAAAGGAGAGGGGGGTAGAGGGGAGGGCATCTTTCTGCTGTTTCAATCATAACAGAACAGAGAGACATAAGGCATTTTGTTTCAAGAAATGTCTTACGGAATAGCAAGATGTGCACCCATATTTGAGGCTGGTCTGCCTCTAGCAGCTAACTCAGCTTTCCCTTTCTGTGCCTGGTTTGTTTGCCACTGTGAGGTCAGGCTTACTGCAGTGACATTGGTAATTGCAGTCCCACTGCATTTATATCACTACAGCACTAAGAAAATTCTCTCAGAAGCAGCACTCTATGTAGAACAGTAAAAGACCCGTCTGAAACAAGTAATGATCATTGCCATTATTTTAGTAATTCCACAGGTTCTAAGAGCCAGGTCAGAAAGACTGTTCCAACACTTTCTGATTCTACATGCAACTAGCTCTGTCCTCCTAGTTCACCAGCACAGGGCAGTGGAGGTGTCAGCAGTTTCCCTGAAGCTCATGTTTAACACAGGGTAATTTTGCATCATATGCACTGTGCACTCTCAGCAACAACAAAAATTCTTATAAAAAGAATAATTTAGCTTATATTTCTGGGTTATGATGGCCACTCTTAGTCCTAACTGACTAGAAAAGAGATGGCAAGCATCGCTTTTCCCTCAAGATTACAAATACTTCCTGTTGCTAGAAAGATGTGATTTCCTCCCTAAGAAGAGGTTTCCTTGGTTTCCTGGCAAGAAGTAATTATATATTTATAATACTAAGACTCCTAGTCAAGTATATGTTGCCAAACATTCCTGCCCTAGAAATGCTGCTGTTTCCGATTAGTTATTGCACCAACAATGTATAATGCCATATGGACTTAATAACATGCCTGTCACTTTCAGAAAGTAATTACTTCAATTTTGGCAGCATTGATCTGCAATATTTGCTGTCTCTTTTGATGACATTGTAATGGTGCAATGCAAACGTGATCAGCATCTCCCAAGCTGTGAGAAAGGCAGTGTCTGAACAGATTATGACTTAAATAAGGACGGATATTTTTCTAGAAATACAATAAATTATCTTCATTAGTGTTATGTTTTGGAACATCTGGGAGCAGAAAAAGGGACTACATTACCTGCAGAGAGTCTCTAAAATCTGTCAAGATTTAAAGAAAAAAAAAACAAACTAAAGAACAAAAACCTTCACAGAAAAAACAAAAACAAAAACAAAAAACCCTTCCAGTTTCCAGATCACTCCAAAATGTAAAAATCAGAACTGCTAAGTTAGAAAACATAATTCATGGTTATATCCTGTTTTCAGCAAGCCAGCTAAGAGCACTACTTTTAATTCTAGGTAGAATGCAGATTTTAAAACACTGTGCCATCTAATTCTGGAGGATTCTAATTTTAATTTCTGGATAGAAGAGATGCTGAGGCTTTGTAACTGATTGGAGACCTTTTACAAGAGTCAATGCATGGGATACGTCTGCCCAGTAGGTATTGCACAACTGCTTCATAAATTTGTGAAGCAGCAGTTTACACGTGACTAGTCATATCCATCAGTGTAGTCTCAAATGACTTACGACTGGATTTGATCTCATTACCTACGTAGTGAAGTGATGTCTGCCACTATTTTAATTGCTTGCAAGTCTCAGAAGTGGGAGCAGAAGCCAGCGTTTGCTAACCTTCACAAACACAAGGTAGAATTAACATGTTGAAGGCCTGGACTTATGTTCACTTCATCCTGTGCATATGTGAATTAATATCCTGTCAAGACATACATATATATGTTCATTATTGTGATTAGCAATCCTCCTTATTTTAACAGAAAAAAATTAGTATCCAAATCTGTGAGCAGAACTGGGAGCAGAACGAATTACTATAAAGGAAGACAAAAAGCTCAGAGATAGTACAGGCTGCATCTTATCACATATGCCACAGGAACTATTTGCAGAAAACAAATGGCATCAATCACAGGTTTGATATATGATCATACTTAAAATGATCATCATATGATCATACTTAAAATGTCTGTGTGTGGATTTTTTCTGGGCAAAAGGAAAGCCTACCTCCTGTAAAAGATCAATAAAGCCTTCATGTGTCAGTCTGTTGCCTTCAGATGCTCAATCTTGACCATATGCACAACACCACAGTGCATCTGAGCACATGAAACAAGATGTACTGAACAGCCTGAATACTTACACACTCACAAAGTCAATAGCTATGTGTTTACACCCACTTACCATATTCTATGTGTTTGTCACAGTATGGACCTAATCCAGATTTGGCAATTTTTTTCACTTGAACGAATACCTTTGCAGTTACTGTTCTGTGTTAAATTTGGGTTGATCCATGATGATCCAATCCAATCATCAGTGATCACATTAATATGAAAAAAAAGCTATATACAAAGACTGCTTTGAAAGTAGTGCCTCCTATTTTTTTATTCTAGTCCATGACCCCAGAGGCAGATGTTGGTCATTCAGCAATAGAAGTTGAACCTTCCAACCAATATTCCATTACATTTTGTTGCTGTGCAACAGATGGCAGCAGAGGGGCAGTCTGACATGGAAGTGCACATGAAGCAAAGATGTATCATGTAATTCCTCCTTATGGAAGAAGCTGCACCCACTGACATTCATCAATTCTTGCTGAACATTTATGGAGATCAGTGACCAAACAGGCGGTGGGTGGTGCAGGAGACAGTGGGTCACCTCTGCTGATGCAGATTTTTACGAGTACGGCATTCAGGCTCTTGTTCTTTGCATGGCTAATGGTGGTGACTATGCTGAAATGTGTTTTATAGTTGAGAATTTGCTTTATCAAATTGTGCTATTGTGCCCTTTGTACTTGTTGAATTTTTCATGGAAATAAAAAGGAGGCACTACTTCCGGGGTGACCTACATACATAGCAACACAAGTGATTCATGTTCCATTGGAAAGGAGAATTAATCCTATTACATCCTGTGTTAATCTGTTAGCTAGACATGAGTGGAGAGGAAATCTCAAACAGGGACACAATTATTGCATTTGCACAGAATACAAGTAATTACTTGTCTTTACCAGAATACTGGTCATTACTCATGGAGAACATTATTTCTGCACAGAATGGCAGGGAATTCAGCTATTCAGCACAATTCTGCTGTTCCTAATGATAGAAGTCACTTCTGATTTTCAAAGATTCCCCTGAAACTGAATGGCCTCTGTCCCTACAGAAGGAGAAATAAACTCTCAGCAGCATATGAAAAGGCTGGTATCACAGTCTTTGTCTGATTATGTAGAAGCCACGGGCTTATTTCCAGGCCTGGCAGTTGATCATTATATATGTCAATTATCATTTATTATGCACAAGGACATGATGATCCACTTCTATGTCCCACCACATATTTCACTGTAAACAATGCAAAGAGAAATTCCTTCAGTGTGGCCTACTTTTCTAGACTGCCACCCTGATTTCTGACACTATCATTACAGATTACGGTTTTTGTATAGGACAGAACAATTAATCATTTTTGTGAAATGGCACAAGTTGATAAATGAAAAGCAGAAGGTACTTTGGCACAGAAAACCCAAGCCCAAGTGGGAGCAAACCTACAAAAAGAGACAGCACTGAAGACTCCGAAAGCAAGTAAGCTGTTACTGTGTTCCAGAAACAAAAATAATGCTAATAGTTTATAACATAACGTATAGAGAAAGGGAGCCTTTGTTTGGTAGTGTTTGCTATCAAATTCAATGTCAAAATTCGTATTTATTTCACTGGATGCGTTCCAAACAGCAGAATGCCTACACTGCATACAATCCTCTGCTGCTGTTTCATTGCCCTGCTCTGAGCTCTCCTAAGCTCTCAAGGACACTGACCTGCTTTTCATGTCCTTAGATACAGCCAAGCAATTCCTTAACAGTATTTCTATGCCGTTTGATTTAATCCTGTGTAAAGATTTTAGGTACCTTTGAGCTCTAATCCTGCACAGCAGAAGTCACATAATCGTATTAGCGTAGCTCTCCAAGCAGGCTAAGCAGCCTTGTTTGGAAAGACTGCTGAGCAGGACTTCTCATAGCAAGTGTAGCAGCTCCCTGGTGGCAATTCGGGCGTCTGCACTCTGTTGTGCAGATGGCCCTTTGTTCTCCTTACCATGAGATCTGATCGCCCTCAGTTTTCCCTGTGTGGTTCCTTTCCCCAGCCTGACTTGTTCCACACTCTTTTACTGCAGATTAAGAAATATACTCATGGTTTATGAACGTGGCTGCTGTCAAGACCAGCAAATAATACTAAAAACTCCTTCACTGCACTATGAAGAGCTGCTGCACAGCTAAAGAATGAACAGGTTGTATCCAGCACACTATACAAGACAGAACTGTGCCATTTTAGGATTAATTTTCCGTGATTTAAGTATTCATTATGCATCAAGTAATTCTACACTGAGTTTTCAAATACATACTCTTTGCAAATTGCAATTGTGATGTAAATCAGAGTAAGGCTTGGCATAACCAAGAGTAAGGCTTGGTAAAAGATGCTTAATACTTGAGTAGGCATTTGAAACAGGCTAAAAGAACACATGCAATTTTACTATTATTCAATCGGTATGCAGTAACTCATTAAGCCACGGTAACAAATGCATGTAAGATCTTTAGTGGTACATCTAATTGCATAAACATGATTAAATGCTAATTATCACTTCTCGCATATTGCAACTGCACACTTACCTTCTAAATTTACAGACCCCATATCCTTCTAAATGTCCGAATGACAGAACAGTTATAGCACATTTATGTGAAAGGCTGAATTATTGCAGGAAATTAAATTTCCTGTCTAAATAAAGTTCTTCAAATGTGAATTTTATATCTAATTAAAAGTAAGAAGAAGGAAAAAAAAAAAGAAAAAAAAAGAAAAAAAAAGCAAGACTGAACCTCAATACCCTTTTATCCTTAAGGTACAGCTTGGGTACAAACTGTACCCAAGTTACTTTTTCCATTGAGCAGTACTGAACACCTTTCCTGAAGATGGATGCAAGCACAGGGACTGTTGTTTCAAGGTTGCTGTTAAGAAGGAAGAAGATCAATGGTATAGGTCAACACAGGAAAGAGAAGAGGAATGCAGCACCTGGGTGTAGGGTATAGTTAGTAATGTTTACACTTAGCAAGCTATCCATTTTCTACAGCCTGCAGCGGATGTCTATAATTTCCCAGGACAGATCTGCCATTACACACATCACACAGCAAGTGCAAACAGAAAGATTTATCAGCATATTAACAAATGACTTTATGAAGAACAAACAAATATTTCCCCCAGTGAAATTAAAATTAATTGTCAGTGGCATGGCTGCCAAATGTTCATCTGCACTCAAATTAGTTTGTACTGAGAGATATTTGTCCAATGGTTCTCTGTCTCCTGAGGGTCAGACTATGGAAAAGAGACCCAAGGATGAATTGGAGGGTAAGAAGAAAGAGAATAATAATAAAGCACAAGAAGGTAATAAATTAAAGATTATTAGTATTAGCCAAAATCTATTTGTTCTGCAAAAGATTGTAAGATATCAACACTGTTTCTACAATTATAAATCCAAATAAGTGTCAGTGACATTCCACATTACCACTGTTTTAAACACCAAAGAAATATGCTTCTTTACGTGTGATCTTCAAAAATTATTTCCAATATTAGAGAAAACTATGGCTACATTTAAACACTCACAGAATGTCACAGTGGCACAGTTTAGTTAACCCCCATCTAATCACTCTGTGCACATAAACAGCTTTTGTTTTTAACACATCTTTCTGCAAGTTTATTCTTGTGTGCATGAAAAATAAGATAAAATGTTCATACTTCCCTTGCTTGCGCTGTAACTAGAAAAGAAGTAGTAGGTGCTCTTATCAGCCTATATACAATACATTCACAATAAATAACCCTATAGGTCCAATGCAAAGGGACTGTGGTCCCTCCAGTTTCTTTGTGAGAAATCTAGCTAGCAGCTTTTTCTGTTAGAAAAAAAAATTCCTTCCAAAACAGCTGTAGAGTGAAATGGTTGTTCCAAACGTAGCAGTGCACCACAAATGCAATTAAACTTCTTAAAATCTCAGCTCTCTTCATGGGCATCTGTAAATCTTTGCCCTTTAGACCAGAACTATCACACATCCCAGCTTGCTAAGCCCTTTTAATTTAATACCACACATATCTTTGCAATACTGTGGCAGAAAAATCTTCAAAAGCATTACTTTGACATTATTACACTGTGAAAAATGTTGGTGGTTTGGGGTCTTCTGGCTTAATTAGATTCCATTTTGTTCAGCCATCCTCAAATGCAACTTCTATTTTCAAAGGATTTTGTGAACAGTTTTCTAATAAAAGAGAATTTATAGTATATATGGGACAACAGTATAAATGGAATTTAATAGCCAAGTGCCAGTAGGGAACTGTCTAATTTTTATCAAATGCTGATTAGCATCCGTGGATTTCTGGTGAGATAATGAGCCCTGGACTGGCTTCTGTCCAGTTTTTGACACTGGCACAACATACATTTGCTAATTGTTGAGGAATACATATAATAACTCTACTAATTAGTAGAGATTTAATCTAGTCATTGAAGTCTATCTTTGAAATTTACAAAAATGTCAAGTCTGATCATCACCATGGACAGTTAACACATGCAAATAAATTAAGAGAGAAAATTCCAGAACTGATTGCCCCCTCAAAAAATTTAGCACTGCAACTAGAATGCATTACAATAACTTCCATCAGTCCAGAAGTAAGAACAAAAACACGGGCCAAAATGAATAAGCCCTGCACATCTAGAGCAGATGTGCTCTAGATCCTCACAGCTGGATCCTCACAGATGGATCTGCCTGTGAACTTCATTATCATATCCTGAAATTTCAAGTGACCAAAACAAAATAACCAAATTCGGATAATCTTAACACCTAGATCCACCTTTTCTGTCTTCACTAAGAAGGCTACCACACCAAAAAAAAAGAGAGCTGAAGTTAAACACTCATTTGCACAGCCAAGCACAGAAATATACGTGCATTTCTAGAACCCCAACATTTGTAAGCTTTAGTGTTTTAATTGAATTTTTGTCTCCGTTTAGAAATCCCCAAGCATTTCATTTCTTTAACTGCTAATACACATCTAAAAATTCTTTATTCTGTATTCATAATTACAAACATTTTTGCTACAATTCTTAAGGTCTGTAAAAACGAAACTCAGACTGCTTTAATCTGATCAAGATGACAAAAAACTGAGCCAGTACAAAGTAGAGGTCCTAAGCAGGGAGGCAGAGAAGAGAGACATGAGGTACAGGAGAACAGTGACTTAATCACATTCCCACTTAATCATAAGGCCACATCCAGCCTGGCCTTGAATGCCTCCAGGGATGGGGCATCCACAACCTCCTTGGGCAACCTGTTCCAGTGTCTCACCACCCTCTGTGTGAAAAACTTCCTCCTAAATGGCATCATCTACTTAAGTGACTGTTTTTGTGAGTTTTGGTGTTGCTTTTCTTTTGGCTATCAACATATCCAATGGCTTTTCTTTTGGTCTTTCAGCAAGCTCTAGTAACAGAAACAACATTAAAATCTCAGTTCTGACATCAACATTCTTTTAATATATTTTCCCTATTTTTATGGAATCCTTTTCCATGAAAATAAAGAGGCTGTCAGAAAAATGGATGTCAGCTGCACTTTCTGCTCCTGTTAGAGTTGGTTGTATAACAATATGCCAAGTCATGACTATATAATCACTGATATTTCCTTGCTCCTGTGGCATATTATTTTGACAAGTGCAGAAAAAATAGCATCAACAACATTCTACTTCCTTGGCACACCGAGAAACACAAAACAGAAATTGAACAAAATGAACAGTGACTACTGAGACTTGGCTATCATACCACTGGGTCTTCATCATTCTCTGGTGACTGCACAGACTTATCTCCTGCCATCTGTTCCACCTGCTAGGGCTGGCTGGGTAAACATTTTTTTCAAGAACAAAAATGTACTATTTGTTGCACAGCCTCTAGGCTACATTTATTAATTTTCAGGTCTTCCTATCACGTTACTCCAAATGAACCATATATAACGAGAAGGGCAATATAAGGTAAGAAATAATTACCTACTAAAATATTCCAAAAGAACAGTTCTGAACATCTCATACCTACTTTCTGAACATTCATTTTCACTAATTGGTCTCCTCCAATTTCATTGAAAAAGTAGCTTTTATAAAATCAAACTGCTATTAAGTTTATTTATATGTATATATATATATGAGCACTGATGGAGTGGGGAGACTTGTCCTTTTTTTCTGCAAAAGGAACAGAAGAATGCCTGCTAAGCTGCTTCCTTTCTGGCTTCCTGTTTTTGCAACATTTCTCTGCCTTTAAAAACAACTTTGGAATTTTTGAAAACACAAAGCTATATTCATTTACCATAATAGAGCACAGAAATAGAATATTGATTTGCACAGAATAATTAGACATTGCCCATTCATTGACGTGAATATATGTTTAACAGGCACAGCAGCAATGCTCGAATATTGGGCACTCAATTTCATTCAGCTAAGCTTCTGAAGTGATGGAAACCAAAGTAATGTATTTAAGATTTAAGTTTCTCTGAAATTGTTTTTCGCCTTGGTTTATTACCATTGACAAAGCAGCTTTGCTTTGTTTATAATGTATAATGAGTAATACAAAGGCCTGATACGTATTATACATGAGGTAGTAAGTTACATGATAAATGGAGTTCACTTTTCTTATATTGTTAATTTAAAGACTAGAAATGTATTGCTGTATCAAATAGTTGCTGTGTTTTCTGAGTCTTTGACCATATATCCTACATACAGAGGTTATTTTTTATTTCTACTGCACCACTGGTGTACATAGCTTCTTACAATTACTGGTTATATGACAGGAGAAAGATTTCAGTCAGTCACGGCCAAGAAGAAAAATGTTGTTGTCCCACCTCTATTGATAGTTTTATTAGCATTGGGCTAAATCCATTCCTAGGTAACATCACTGATTCCAATGGCACTACAGCACTATGAATTATGTGCTCACATCCCATTTATTTCTCTGTTCTTTCAGAGTTAGCCACCACAGCTTATCTCTCTTATGCCCTGAAGATGGACAGTCCAATTTTTAGGGTGCCTTACTTAAGAAATGGAAGACTTCAGTTCATTTCACTGTGTACTAAATTAACAGCTAAGCTTCTTAAACATCAATCTCATTACCAATAAGCTAAAAAGCATCTCTTCAACTCTGCATTCACTGCGTATAGTTCAGTTATTTCCATCAGATGGAAAAGCCTCACTCCCAGTGCACCCAAAAGCCTGCTGGCTGGGCAGTCTGCCATATAGAAGATAGGGATTCAAGACCTTACTATAAATCAGGACTGATCTCACATCATAGAAGACTGAATGTTCTACAGCAGTGTCTCAGGTTTGACGAGGGACAAATGTAAGTCAGTCAGCCTCACTAGCTATTATACTCAGCTGCTTTCCCTGCTCCACTCCAAGACGCAGCCCTGAAAACAGCTATCAGATTGACCAACAAACAGAAAAAAAGACTGCTTTGGAAATCTCACAGGGACTTAGGTATAAATTATTTCTAAGCATGTTTCCTTCTCATATCAAAGCTTCAGGAGGTTTTTGTTGCAGAGAAGCCTGTGTTTAGAAGTCCCAGCAGCACTTCAGCGTTTTTTCCCAGATCTGGAAGTGATAGGTAGATGCTACCACAGAAATTGAGAGACTTCACTGAAATATAATAGCTTTGGTAGAGTGGAGTTGTTAGTTTTCTGTCCCCAAATGACAAGCAAATCTCCCGAAATTATTCAATAATAAAAATATTTTGGATACAGTGCTGCTGCTGTTTTGATCTTGTCAGAAGAGTGAATTTTTTATTTATTTATTTTTAAGTCTGATACCTGTTAATTTGTAGTTACTAAACTTTAATTGCTACTTACATTTGGAATTCAGTACCTTCTTTACTTGACTTGTTGGTGAACTACTTATGGCAAGCTGAAAAATCTGGATATGGGTCAGTGAGAGCAGAGGTGATCTTAATAGTAACTTTCAAAATAGGGAGCATTCAGTCAAGCTCAGTCAGGGTTTTGTTTCTAAAGGTTTGTTGCCCATTTAGCTTTTCAGCAAGAGACATTCAGCATCTTCTTTTGAACAGTGAAGTACATCACTATCTTTCTTACTTTATTTGATTAATGTAAATGATTTGCCTGCAGCAATCAGGCTGTGTTTGCCAGGATAGTCATTATACTGTGACAGAGATTAGTGAGGTACTTAATCAAAACCAGCAGTGATTGATACTCTGTCAGTTTTGGTCTTTAATCAGTGAAGCTTTCATCCAATCATCAGCCATTTAAGAGTCTCATTTGTCTGATTACTTTAGGAATATTGGACTTACTTAAAAAAGAAATACATAAAAGTAAGCTATAGCCTTCCTGTGACAATACTCAGATACATGACTGTGGCTACTTTTTCAATTTAGAGCAGGGAGGAAAAAGAACACATATCAACAATCATTTACACTGGATGGTTGGAAATGGCACAGGGAATTTTTCAGCTCAGCTATAGCACATGAGTAGAACTTAGCCCCAGGTCAGCAATGACCAAAACTCATTTTCTTTTGATAGCTCTCTAGAGGTCTTCTGTAAATGAGTTGGTGGTCTCAGTCCAGTTTCTAGAAAGCAGTAAAGTTGCCAATAAATTTGTCACATTTCATTTCATCTCATAATGACCCACCTAGATTATAGGATGGACAAACCAAGTGAAATAACTTTTTTTTTTTTTCCAGAAGGCTGTCTGTGATATAGTGTTGAGTGAGCCAGCTCCTGGACATAATTTATTCTCAGCTTTCTCTACACGTTAGCAAAAAGTCCAATCTCTACAAAATGGAAGATGTGTCTCATGGTGTGTGCCATGAAACTACATAAACCCCAAGCAATTCTTCAGGAGCTTTAAGAATCTTCCAGCTTTGATAAATTATAGTATAAACAAAGCCTAAATTGGACTGTCAGGTAGTGAAGAGTTATTACAGAGAAATAACTTAATGCTCAGTTTTGATGCATAGAGAGCTGCAGAAACAGCTGGTGATAATTGTGCGGTGGATGTAGATCCAGTAAGAGGTAGAGATGTAAATAAAACTACCAGAGGTTTCACTTCCCATCAGTCACATTGGAACAGAATGGGAAGATAAAAAACATTAAGTAGCACTAAGTATAAAAGGTACCAGAAAGAGAGGATGTAGACTGATTGAGTGCAACCTCAGGATTAGGAAAAGTATTCTTGTTTCACTTTCTCAGAATTGTGTATTTTTTAGAATGAGTGTCAGTATGTGAAATTAGCCCAGTTAGTTACATATATCAGTGTTACATAGTATCTCCATGAAATATTGATACTCATTAGCATACATACTTTCCACAAGCAGAAATGCATATACTGTTGTGAAAGAGCATTTAGCCAGAATAATTCAAATCTAAAAATATGTCTTCAAGTACATGATCGACGTAATTGCGTAACAGTAGGTGAATTTACATAGGTGGAAAATGAGAGTATTCTGGAAATTGTGGACGTTTATGTTAATTACCACTCAAATTTCACTAAACTGGGAAGATCAAAAGCAGACAGGATTCTCAGAAATTGAATCAGGGGGTGGTGCCAGTTACAGCTGAACTGAAGAGAGCAGACCAGAATGACCCTTTGAGCTCTTACCAGTGTAGATGGAGGTAGAATTGCAAGATTGGAATAGGTGAGGACTGTACTGACCTCTGGTGTACAAGAAACACCAGGGCATGCCAGGAGAATCTTTACTGAAGCTGTTTGCGTGGTCATGCTATAAGAAAAGCAGAAATCAGATTACTTTAGAGCTAGATTATTGGGAGTAAAATGCTGAAGTCAATCAAGTGAGACTGACTCATATGAACAATCTCAAAAATTACTCATTCTAATGAAGATAAACTTGCTACTTTTACTGGTAGGTGACAGAAGACTATAAAGCTTTTCTGGTTTTCTGCCTTCCTTAGGCGTGCTTTGTCCATCTGAGACAGTTTTGTAGTCAGGGCATCAGAAATTTCCAGCTGCCAGCCTTCCTCCTAAAGTAAGACTCCTGTTTCCTGTGTTGCCAGACCCAGTATTCTGTAAGGAACTATACCTCTTTCAGCAGTCTCATTTAGTAACTTGCTAATAGTCTGTGCTATTACTTATCGATGCTGCATTTTCTCGCCAAGGCTCAAATGAGACACACAAAGCGACAGAGACTCAAAATGAAACATGCAACATTTTAATGTGTATAGCAAACTAAAAAGCAGGGGCTTAAATCTTTCCTTCGTGTAAAAAAATTTCTTGTATAATCTGTCTTAGGGTTCTTTCTTTCTCAGACTTCTTAACAATACAATCAGTTGTACAGAACTTTTCATCAGTAGATCTCAAATTTCTTTACAGCAGAGGTCAGCATCATTATGGCACTGGTCAAAGCTGAGTCTCAGGGGAACATATCAATTTCATCAGGCTTCTGGTTTGGAATCATTTGATGCTGGAACACTACAACTGATGCTTTCATCTCAAAGAAACTTTCTTGGCTGATCCCCTCCTGCCCACCCATTATAAACTTTCTGTATTTCCCCCTTCTCCCTCAGATAACAGTTAGTACACCTTCTTGTTCATTGCCCTGGGTAGGTGAACTCCACAAGGTAATTCACCTCAAATAGGCTGCCAATAAATTCTAATGGTCTATCATTCTCCCCAGTCTGTCTTCCTCGGGCTGTTCTGAGGATGCCAGAGTTGTGAAAAAACAACAATGCTTTTGAAATTTTCATTGAATTTTCAGATTTCTAGATTATAGAAATTCATCCTCTCCATTTCCTCATGTGTTATTTACAATGCAGGAGCATCCCAAACATCACAGAACAACAGCCCTTAACATCTGACCTTTTACTTCATTGCACAGATGATTTAGATAAAGAATTTTCTACTGTGTTTAAACTACAGTATAGTTTAAGATCATTGTTTCTTACACTATTTCTTGAAGATCTGTTCACCATATTGTTGCTACGTATGGATGTAAGGAGCACAGAATGAGAAATATATTTTTCTAGCATTCCAATATATGACATTCAATACTTGAAGCAAATAAATATTTGAACGAGCAGCATGATCCAGTATAAGAACACCTAGTTGACATCACTGTTGTAATGCATATGGTTAAATATAGGGTTGGCAAATTTTACCCTTCGTTGTCCAAATACATTGGCAACTTGATTTTTGCACAGCAATATCTTTATGACTCTCATTTACATTTCCATAGTTTCTTCAGAATGATTCTGAAACAGTAAAATATTCCTAAAATTCAAACTACTGATCAGAAACATACAGACTGCATGGATCATCTACATCAGGGCCTCCTCTCAGCTGAGATCCTACAGCATTATAAATAGTGGCATGACAAAGTAAATCCATTTCAGCAAACAATGCAACTGTATGCTCAAATTCCTTTTACTGAGAAACTGTACAAATAGCACTGACTCCTTCAAGTTTGCACTAAAATTGGTGATGCAATTCCCATAGGTTTCCAGAATTAGATTAGTCTTGGCTGTTTCTGAAAATCCCATTCTTACAAATATCCTTAAATACAGTTTTATTCAAGAGCCTTAAATTTAAGTGTGTGCTGAAGACTCTTGCAAAATGAACAAGATTTTATGACAGGGTTGCATACAACAAGAGAACACTGAACTCAGTGGGTCCCTGACAGTCATGTGTTTGTATCACAACTCCCCAAACCCTATCAGCTTGCTTGTGAGATGTTATTGCCAGATTGTCTTGCTTTAAACAGAACATCCTGAATATTGGAGAGGAACCAAAGCCAGTCAGAATTCTTGATGTCACAAAACAGCAGGAGATACCAGCATTTCATTTCAAGTGAAATGAACATTTCACGTGAAATTCCACATCTTCTTTCACCTGCTTTCTGTCAAATGCCATCACATGCCCATAGACAACACATCAATCATCTTTGCAAATTGTTGCAGCACACGATGTATGGGTGCTTCAACAACATTACACTTATAATCAAGTCTGATATAACTAAGTACATTGATAACCCTGAAGAAAAACCAGCGTACAACTTTCAGATAACAGAATTATTGGAAAGAGAACATCAGTGATTCTAGCACTTGATGTACAAATGAGATAGAACTGGATCTCATTAGCTTTCCCTGCTAAAACAGTGGGAGAAATTTAACCAACTATGAAGTTTCATTGAGTTTTACAGAATGGGATGAAATTGGATTTGAACTTACAGTGAAATTTTTAGGTACTTGCTCCAAAGTCAGAATAAGAAAGGGATTTTTTTTGTCCAAAAAATATTAGATTATGTAAATAACTTTCATGACTTACAATTAAAAAAAAACATTTAAAACAAAATAAGGGCATATTAATACATGCTAAGGTTTATTCTTTGTTATGCTCTATTTAATTAGCTGTTGAATTGTTACCCACTAGCTAAACATAACTCATAAATTTTATACCAAAAGTAATTATGTAAAAGAAACCAATTCAGACCATGAACTGTTCCCTATCTTCTCCTGAGTCAGAAGTTATCTTTCTGTCTTTATACCTTACTTTAAAAAGGATCAGTTCCAGCCTGTTTTACCAGATATTAAATACACATCCAAAGGCAAAGTAATTTTTTTTTTTTTTAATTTCTGAGATTTTTGAGAGAGTCTAGATTCTAATCAAATGGCATATCCCTCAGAATATGATTACACATGTTCTTTTAAGTGGAAGAGATAAAATATAACATTTGCTAAGCTTCTTTGGACTGAGTTTCTAACTTTCATGAGTCTGGTAGCAATGATATGAAAAAATAAGAAATTAATGCACACAATACAATAGTTCAAATGCCAGCAACTCACGAACATTGTGGACAAGGCTGTATTAGATCCTGCTCTCCTAAAGGGGGCTATTGTGATTAATACCATTACGATAATATCTAATAAAAGAAAGGGTGAAGGACTTCTTCATGGTTCTGTATGAATGTCCAGCACGTTGCAGTAAATTAGAGTTTTGCCATTCCTGAATATATGACTTTTTTTTTATTTGAAGTTGCCGAATCCTGAAAAAAAATAGCAGGCGTATGTACATATGTATAGCCTGAATCTGAGTTAAGATTTTTGATGTTAACAAAGGATTTTACCTGGCCAAGGGGAAAAAAAAAAAAAAAAAAAGCACAAACTGCAGTCCCTGGCCAACACAAAATAGAGTTCTATGTTAATGTCACTGTAAAGCATTAGCTTCACTGGGGAAATAATGTCAGTTGCTGCACAGCTGGAATTTTACTTTTATTGATTGTTCTTCAAGATGCATTTTAAATGCAAATGAGATTTTATTTCAGTGTAAAAGTTACTGTGGAAAGAATCTTAAGAAAACATATTTGCAACTTCTAAAATATGTGCATAAAAGAATGATTCTTTATGGTTTCATAGTTATTGTCATACATATATTTTTTCAATTTAGTCATTGTAAGTAAGTATCTACCAGAATACAAAATGTAGCCATTACACAAAGACCTTTCTGCTCAATTTTCACAGTAGTGAGCAAAAGTTGAGAGGAAACAATGTCTAGAGCCTAGACCAAGAAGAAGTAACAATGAGCTATAATCAGAGTATTAAAACATCACAGAAATTCAGAATACTGCTGATATTAAATTTCATAAATAATAACAGAATTGGTGTGAACAGCTTTAAATTTCAGAATGCCAAGAGTCCAAGTGGACCATAGGATTTATCTTGTACACACTACAGAAGAAGAATCTCCATACTGAGATGATTAACTAAAAATCTCATGAAGGTGAACAGCAAACTGCTTCAAACTGAAGATTTTGACTGTCATAATGCAAGCCAAGAATTCCAGGGACAAATATTTATATTTATCAGCAGCCAATTACAACAACAGATTAAATGTTAACACAATCTCATTTATATTGCCAATCCCTGTAAAAGTGGAGTTAGTGTAAATGAGAATCATTAAATCAAAGGAACAACTCACCAAGCAAAATTACTTGGTCACATCTCAGTGAAATGTATCTGAGGCCCTTAATTGGAGATTTCATTTTGCATGTTAATACTCAGAGAAAAATCAGGGCTGTAGAAAATACTGCCAGAGTCATGAAGCCATTTTTCCCTGAAAAGTCAGTTTTACAGTGATGTGAGAAATAATGAAATGAAGCAAAGCAGAAAAAGTTTGCAGAAAATGAAGGAAAGTTAATGAGCGCACTGGGCTTCTATTTCACAATCAACAACAAATACAGAAAGGGTCAACATTTATGAATTATAATTTGCAAAGATTACTTGAGGTAATGAAAGAGTTAGAAGAGACAACAAAATGAAGATGAAGACATATCCATGATAGGAAAGGCTAGTGTAGAAAAAAGATAAATGCACACTGTTTAAAAATCAGTAAAATAATTTCCTGGCATATAAAGAATGAGATATCAGTGAAAGAGAAAACTGATTCTCAAGAGACAGTTTGAGTAATTTATTGAGACTACATGATTGTGCTAAAATAATTGCTTAGTCATTTTTATCTACATTTGTAAAAATGATTTGTTGAAAAATGCCAAATAGATATCTCTACCAGAGAAACAAAATTGAATTATAAAAGAGATAGTCAAGAAAGATAGATCCCTATACTTACATTTGGCTGTAATGCACTGATTTAGAAACTGATGAGAGCTCCTTCAGTCTAAGATAGCATTGTGTCCAGGCAACAACATTTGCAATCCCCTACAGGAGAACTTAAGAAGTCATTCTGACAATTGGTGTCAGAGTGCAGCATGTTCCATTTGCATCTCTTCCTCTTTCTGCTGCGTTGACAGACAAAATTAGTGCAATTGACTCTTACCATTCCTCCTTCTCTCATTTGCTATTTCTTCAAGCTGGTGGAACTCCCAGAGGCCAGGACAAGAAACTTAAGGCAGCTTCATTAGATTTTAGCTGCTGATTGTGAAATTATGAGAAATATGTGTCCAAGTCCAAATTCTAAAGGAAATTACTAGGAGAGGATGTACTAATTTTCATGTGTTTACATATTAAACTTCTTTCTTTGAAGAAGAGAAAGTATCAGTGTGGAGAATGAAAAAACATCTTTGCTGAAGTTGCAGTGCATCAGAGGGAAGTTCTTCACAGAGAGAGTGGTGAGGAGCTGGAACAGGCTGCCCAAAGAGGTTGTAGATGCCCTGTCCCTGGAGGTATCCAGGTTGGATGGGGCTCTGGGCAGCCTGGTCTAGTAAATTGGTGGCCCTGCCTGTGGCAGGGGAGTTGGACTTTGATGACCCTTGAGGTCCCTTCCAAACCAAGCCATTCTATGATTCTACGATTTTGAGAGACATTCAGCCAGGATAAAACTATTTTCCAGGGTAAATGGCACTCCAGTGGCAACAAAATAACAGAATCACTATGGTTGGAAAAGACCTCTAAGATCATCTAGCCCAATACATGCATCATAAAATATCTTCCAGTTTTGTTGCAAGTTGGTAGTATAGCCAAGTAAATTATTACAAGCAGATATTATGACTCCATTTTCTACATTTTTCTGCTCAAAAAGTGTATTTGGTTATCCATTTTAATAGCTTATTTAGTTGGAAGTCATCTCATGAATTTATCTGCTATTTTCCAATCTTCCTTCCCTAACTTTCCAAACCTTTGACCTTGGGGTTTGCTTCTCTGTGTGAAAAACCCGGATGTTAAGAATTAGCCTTTACTTGTTATTTTTCATTTGCACTACCTTTCTGGGTTTCACAATTGCAAGTGGACATCACTGATTCACAATTATACAAACAGAGAACATCAAACCCCTTTGTACTAAAATCCTGGAGAGCATTAATTTGGAGCACAGTCAAATGCAAATACAGGTGCTTTTTGATTTCCAAGTTACAGCATCCAGCTACTAGACTGTATATCCATATTTTTAATGTTAGTGACATTTTTATTTCCTGTGGGCCAGAAGGCTTTCTCCTAACTTAACTCATGGCAGCACTTGCCTACCTTAACAGGCATTAGGAAGATTAATTTGTCTACATTTGTAAGGCATTTTTTGAAAAAGGAATGCAATGGTCAGTATGAATGCCAAATTCTGTTGTTACTACTGTATTTGAATCTTATGACATAAACAAGATTTATCTTTTGAGGAAATTTGACAGGTTACCTTATTTTGGTTGCCTAAAAGATGCAAATTCAGGAAGGCATCAACACTGTGCATCTGTTCTGCTACAGTTCTAACACCTAACCTACCTTATTTATGCCTCTAGTATACATGAAATGCACCCTAAGTATTTAATTAAAATAGTCATTCAATCATAACAATCTCCTTCATTCTAGTTAAAATGACTCCAGTACTGGATAAGATGTAACCCTGGAATAACACCTAGTTTTAGACTGAGTGTTATGCAATTCCCTTGCTAAGCTTTTTAATGAGGAGGATATTAATGGCATTGGCTTCAAAGGAATTACATTGTTGTTAATAAGATGTACATCAGCTCAAACAGGTCAGACCACCAGGTGGCAGATCACTAATAGTTTTAAGCCTATTTTGGGTGTCTGTCATTATTTGACTTTACAACATTTTGTGAATATTAAGAATTAGGGTTTATTTGAAAAAACAACACTGGCTTTAAAAAATAACAGAGTTTTGGAAAGAAAATGTTGAATTTCTGAAATAAATCTAAATGAAAAGGAGTCTCCTGACTGCAGTGTTTTCTATGCAATACCTATGAGGTACATACAATTTCACATCTGTCTGTAACTGCTCTTCATGAGCTGATTCTAGGGCATACCACTACTATGATAAATTTGAAATGAGACTGAGAAACAGGACCTAATCAAAAACTCTTTTTAATACTTTATAGCGAATAATTAAGCTGAGAGATACACAATGAAGAAACACACATCAATTTGAATGAACTATTTGGTACAGGGTACGTACAGTGGAGGAGTGTTCTCCCTGCTGTTTGTCATTAACAGATGCACAACTAGTTACACTTAACGTGCTGAGGCTCTTTCATTTCTTTACCACCTTGCTACTTTATTATTATTGGGCAAGATAGTTAACATATGTATACTGAAGTACCTTCATTTAACTTATTAGGGCTACACTAACAAATGCAAGCCATATTTGCAGCTATTATCTGTCAAACAGATTAGGTCATTGCTTTTCTACAGTATAACATGGGAAAAGCCTCAAGTAAAAAATTCTTCCACATGGCAGCTAAAGTACAGGTGTAGTTGATCATGATCACATAGACCTTACAGCTTCTAATCAAACCTCATCACCTAATAGCAACAGAGCTCCTAGGACTTTTGATGATCCTCAATTTTTAATTTAGGTAAGCAGAAAAGTTTTCACAGTCCATAGATAAATGTTTTATTATTCCTGTTTCTCAAATTCCAATAATAATATCTCATTTTTGGATGTTTTTAACAGTTCAAAGAGGGCTTTAGCATGGCATTAAAAAAAAAGAAAACAACATGGTAGCACTCATGTTTTACCTTTGTTTCCATTCATAGGGACAAGTTATGACAGATCTTGGTATCTACAACCTCCTTTTCAGCACTTTTTCCAAAAAAACAGAGCTTCTATTCCATAAACTCGTAACTACAGCCATCAGTTTAAGTGAGCCACTGCTTTCCTTGATCTGAGGCAGCAACAGCAAGACTTACACAGCATGCATACCCATAAGCAGCACACTCACAGGGACTTGTTCTCACAGCATCCTTTTCTGTGTTGTTAGGAGCCCAGAATCACTACAATAGCATGAAGGCTCCCATCTGTGGCCTTCACCAATACACTCTTTTATTTTGAAATCATTAGTTAGTGCTTCCGAGTTTTGCACTTACCTCTGTCACTGGCATGCCATATAAACACAGACAGCATTTCTTCCCTCTATGCTTCAGTTTCTCCACCTGTAACATAAGGATAATGCTTATCTACCTCACCCAGTACTTGTGAAATGTCATCAGTCAGTATTTCACAGTATGCTAAAATTCCAAAGTGGAAGATATTAAAGCAATTTAAAGACTGCAATGCAGTATAATGGCATATTAATCTGAGTCACCCTGTAATGGTTGCTGCAGGCCTAAATCTCTCCAAAATCAAGAACAACTTGTAGGAAAACTGGTTATTTTATATCACTATTGTTTCTTTTTTCTTGGATTTCCCTTTTATCAGATTGTTCAAAGAGGGAATGGATCATCTGAATCTACTCTAATTGATTGGGCTTGTAGGTGAGCTGTGTTTGTAACCACAATAGATTGTGCTCACACATACAGCAAATCCTCAGATCTTACTTATTAGAGATCAAAGTAAGTGAAATTTTAACAATCTTCTCCAGAACCAATATTTCAAGCTTCACTTTGGGAATCAGACTTCAAGCAAAATGCTTACAATGGTGCATCAGAAAAATAGTGAAGGTTTTGCTCAAAGGCTCAAAATAAGAAGACCATTAAGCAACCTTTCACTAATCCAGAATTTATTTTTTCCAGAAAACTTATAAAACTTCTCCTTTGTAACTGAATCATACCTAACATTAGTTTTGTTTTGTGAGCTGTTGGTTTCATACAGGTATACATGATACGGTATATGCACCACGCATAAACTTGCCATTGTAATGACATATTTCAAACCTAGAGATTAGAATGCAGGAAAAGCATGCATTCAATTAATGAAATATAATGGAAACTTTATTCCACTAGACTTTTTTTTACACTGAAAAAAAAAATAAATTACTAGGCCTGGCTGAATGCTAGAATGTGTTTTTTATGCACTGACATATACGCCCCATGCAGCTCTGCAGGCACAGCTTTCAAACTTGCTCTCCCTCTCCATTTGAACACCAGAACAGAAATAGCAGCAGTAGTGGATTACAAAACCCTGACATGCCAGGCAATGAAGTAATCCTTTTTCTTGCTCCTTGGGGAAATCCAGTGGGATTAAAAGAAAAATAATTGTCCACGTTCTTTATTAGGTTGGCAGGCATAAATCTCTGGAACAGGATCAGACATTGGCTGTCAAGGCTTTTGTGACATTGTATGATACTCCAAAACTATACAGCCGTCTCCAGGAAGGAGAATGCAACATGAAACTGTTTTTCAAAGAAAAAAAAGCCATAATTTAAAATTAGGATTTGACATAAATCCAACAGGCTGCTGCTGGATATTATGTGATGGATAAAGCTGGCCCTGTTGCATTAACAGTAAATGGATTGCTCATTTTTAAAGCAGCCATCAGAATTCGGAGTGAAGAACACATGGGCCATAATTTTTAAATTCAAAAATAGTTAATATTGTGCCATTCATGATAAAATTAAAAGCTTGATTTGGCTAATGTTTTCAGCTACGTGATTAATTATCACCCACTTAAAAATGGAAAATTGCTTTCAAAAAGAAGTCTAGCTCCATTCAAATCTAAGCAGAGCTAATTATCACACAGATTTTCAGTCATATCCAGTTTTACACACATTCTTAGTTAGAAATAAAGGAACAAGCAGCCTCCATGTCCTCAATAGCATTTTGCAAACCACAAAAATGCAGAGGAGGCTTGTTAGCATAGCTATGTAACATATTCATTATATGCCAGCTGAAGTATTGCAAAGTTTGCATCTGTTGTCATGAAGATAGATTGATATTAGATAGATGGGATTCATTACAATCTTACACCATTCTAGCCTTCATTGTGCCTGCTTTCAAGCTAAGTAAAGAGCTATTTCCACAACAACTATGGAACAATTCATTTGTATCCTTTCAGAATACACAAGATCATTACCTCCAAGGCAAAACAGCCTCGTGATGGAAAGCCCTTCTAAATGATAAATTGCACATTTAAGAGATATAGTTTAGAAGGTTACAATTCCAAAATTATTCTCTCTTGTGTCCCTAGGTTGTATGTCTTGACAAGCTGATGAGAGTTTTAGTAACTACATTTTACTGCTGTATGTATACGTTTGTTATGTAAACAGTTTCAATAGTGCACAGACACCATGTACATTTAACTGCAATTCACTCACCAGGCACATTTGCATTCATATACTTAGTTGTACCATAGTCAAGGGCAACATGGATATAACTTAAAAGCATGCTTTTAATTTTTTTTTTAAATGTAGCCCAAATCTTGGCACATTCAAGATCATTTGTAGGATATTTTAAAATATATTAATAAAAAGGAATAGCAAATGTTGTAATCAGTCCATGAGTGAAGCTGTACTAACATAAAAGTCAAATGTAGTACAAGATCTAGATAGGTAACACTCTTGGTTTCCCCAGGCAGCCATGCCAACAGTAGTTCAATAACAACCCCAGGCCACTATCCCCTTTATGGTTTTCCATAAATGTCTATATTACAAGAGGAGTTCTGCTCTAAATAAATAATTTCCTTAGCAAGAAGAAAAAAAATACAGGCTTCAGAAGAATTCTGGATCAATGTTAGCACTATGAACATCCAGTCTTGCAGGATAAAATATGTTCTCAAATTGCTATTGTAAATGAGCTACACCCTACTCATGCTTTGGCAAGAAGTCACGTAAGAAGGCTGACAGAAACATACAGTAGGATTAACGCACTGCCTGGTAACATTGTACTAGCAGTTCTAATGCACTTCTAATTCTTGATGCTTATGGAGATAGTCTTCTGTAACATGGAACCTGAGCACATTCTCCACTGAAGCTTAAGACATCATACTAATAATATCAGTATTATCCAACATGTTACATGCTTCAGGGACAGTAAATGACAAATAGATCAGAAGAGCTTTTATGCAATGCAGTTTTCTTCTTCATGCCAACGCAGGACATAAAGTTGTACTACCTGGCACAAATATCCTAAGAATTTAAAAACAAAGAGCTATACAACCTAACATACAGATGTCTTCCTTCAGCTAAAATGTCACCTGGTTTTGATGTGACTGTAGCCACTAAATGTGTCTTCACCAGTGAAATATTCTGGCCTTGACCTTAAATGCAAATATAACTTCTGCAAATTTATTGCAACTTTAATCCCATTTCTTAGGATTTATGGTCAAATTCAGCCCTGACATCAGCTATCCAAACATATCAATAACAATCTTTAATATATAAGTACCTCAAACAGAAAATGAAGTCTACAAATGCCCTACACAAAATAATATTGTGTTAAATGCTTATGTCTATAACCCTAGGTATTTCTTGTGAACACATTTCTTCTGTGCTTGCTTTTTCAGATTTTAATGTTGCAGTATTTATAGATTCCACACTAAAGCAAATACCCAGTGAAGCTTGACTTATTTGATTACCATTAGATCTTAAATTTCTAGATAGACATAAAAAATTACAATTAGTTCCATGCTACACATGTCACAGGTTAAATATTTAATAATACATAATATGCTGTAATTGCTGTAGAGTTCAATGGCATTCAATAAGGCTGCTTCTTTAACTTTTTTTTTTAAATTCAAATTCTTGCTAAATCATATGCAGATTACTGATGAATATCAGACAGAATTTACTTTTTTTTTTTTTTAACAATGTCTGCACAGAGAAAAATGTGAAGTTTCTTGCTTTCTGGTGAAAACTGAATCTCTGTCATTGCAGTCACTTATTCTGTACATGAAAACTACATCTCAGCCCTAGGCTGTGGGCTGGGGATGTCCCCTGGTGTACGAAGTGAGCCCTGGGCTCCACTGAGTGCTGGCAGCACTGCCCTGCTCTAAAGTTTTCTTTGTTCTCCCTGTATTTAGGAGCCAGACTCCAGTGCTTACTACAAAATGGCACAATTAGTTTATAACTAATTATAATACATTTTAATGTGATAGTTAACAGTTCCTTTAGGCGACAGAAAAAAAGCAACAGGAATTCCCAAGAGCAGCATCCTTCTGGTGATGCAGAAGCAGCCCTGCTAGCAATACGGTGTGGGAGAAAAAATGGCTCCAGCTGTAAATCAGCTCCTTGCTCCTCAGCAGCTCCTGCTGGAAAATCTCTGAATGTCTGCAGGGCAGAATTCCATAGTCTGCAGACTTCCAACTAACAGAAAGCTTTACAAGTAGCCAGTCTTCCCCTCTCCTTAATTCTCTTGAATTCTCTTGAAGTTCATGATTTAAGCCACTCCAATTGAAATCATCCTCCAGACAAGAAACTCTCAGGGAATTCCCATTTCATAATGGAACTTGGACTGAGCTAAGTCCAAGTCACAAAGGAAATCTGGTGCTGCACCCCTGTCCCACAAGTCCAACAGGTGGTAGGGCTCAGCTTAGTATGGCTCCAGTGCTTCAGCTTAAAGCAGTTCTGCTTGTAAAATACAGCACTACCTACACTTGTTTCAGTGCCTCAAATCATCCAACACCACGTAACCTAAAAACTCAGGCAAGCAAACACAGCCATCAAGATACTTAAAAACTGCACAATCACTTTTGAATACTAATTATGGCAATTAGACGTTTGTGGAACTGCATGCTGCACATGTAGCTGAAGCTAGAGCATCTGATTAGCCATGCCCTTTCAAGTTTCAGGTTTCCTGAACAGATACGCATTCCAAGATGAATTATCTAAATCTAATTAAAAATTCAAAAACCATACCTCAATTATTTAAGCCTCTCTATAGAGTAACAAATGGTGCTAAAATAGAAGTTCATCAATATTTCCATCAGGAATTATGTTGTTCAAATGTATAAAGGTAATTAAACCCATTGAAAGTGCTTTAGTTATTTATTTGCATTTTTACTAGTCTCTAACAGAAGATACACCATTCAACAGCCTAGGTGCCCTTGGCAGTCTTTTGAAGAAAGCAATAAAAGATAATAATACCTGGCTCTTATACACAGCGCTTTCACTAGTAGACCTTAAAGTGCTTCGCAGAGGAACAAAGTCTCCTTATAGTCATCAGCTGCAGCAAGTGGAAATCACATCTATACACAGGCACATCCTTGTTTGTGCACAATAATGGTACAGTAATCACGTATTTTAAGATTATTTTAGAGACAGCTCAGTTTAAAAACACACCTTACACCTACTCTAATTTATTACACTCCTGAGAGTTTGTTTTCCTGAAGGCTGCAAGAAATGGTGAAAACTGTCTGAACATTTCAGGTCTGTTAAGAGCAACACGCAGTGCATTCACATTCCTGGGGGTGTATGAGAGTCAGCTAACATTCACATGTCCATCCCCAGATTGCCATTCCTCCGTGCAAGGGAGGAAAACAAAACGAGCTTCTCTTGCTTACTGTGTAAAAATAATACACCTCCCTAATGGATGCACTGTTGCAGAATTACAACGCTTATATAGTTCATCATTCTAATTTCTCAACTTACAGACCCTGTGGGTGAGATTTATGCACTAAACTGTGATTACAACAGAGTAACATCTTTTGAAACCTGACTAAGCTAGCTTCACAGAAGAGAAAAAAAATGCTTCAAAGAGGACAAGATGTTCAGCAGTTGTCCAGTTGTATTTCAGTTTGAAAGAGAAAAAGCAAATACAATTTCGGTTCTAGTTTGCTTTTATTAATCTGTATTTTTGCCTTGCCTCATTCAAATATATACATAGTTTCACATAAATTTCCATCTGTTGAAAGGTATGGAATATTGAAAACAGTTTTTATGATGACTGAATAATCTAACTCAGATCTCAGCTAAAGACCATCGTAATTATTCAGGAAACTCCAAGTTTCTTCAGGCACATATTAGGCTTTGATTCACCACATCTCCTTTAGGAGAGAATAGTTAATCATGAAATTCCCCTAGTCTTAGATCAAGCTGAGGGTCACAGGGCATCCAACATATCTGTTAATCTCATAACCATCTGGAATTTTCTTCACAACAGTTTCATAATTAAATATCCTTTCTTCCAAGAAACAAATTATTACTTAGACGAAAGCAAACAAATCTTACAGATAGTGTAACACCAGGCAGATTTTGCTTTCCTCTTATTCTCACCAGTCCACACACAATGGAATAACCAGTTTCTTCAGGAGCTTCCACAGCCTGCCTTCCAGGAGGAGCACCCTGCAGGGGATACCTGTGACACTTCCTCACATTTGACAATTGTATCTCTTCCTAAGAAGAACTTAATTATTTAACATCCTTAGAACCTCTTGACTCCTGGAAAACCAGTTCCCAAAAAGCACAGACACAGGGGACTGGCATATCTGCAAGTCATTTTTACCTCCCACGTATTTTTCTTCATGAATCCAATGTAAGCTTTAAACAAGGAATATTCTATTCATGATTTTCTAGCACAGGCCCTGACTCCACAACCTTCCTGTGGCTAGTGTCAAGCATCTCACACTCCCTGCTTCCCCCATGTTTGAGAAAACTTCCCACCTCTGCCATTTCTCAACTATCTGCCACTTTCCCTTCTCTCTAGAGACTCCTGAAATGTGCACATATACTCCTCCTATCACTTCTAAAATAGCAAACTGAGCTTTTCTGTTTTCTCCCTCTGCTGCAGGACCTCCTTTATCACTCATTGCCTCTTTTCAATTACCTTTGCTGTTCAGCGTCCCAGAATGCAGCAAAAGACCTAGCATGTACAAGATGACTGATCATACACCGACAAGCACAGCGCAGCCCGTGCTGTTTGGCTCGTTCAGAGCCTGTCATTTACATGAGGCAGCTGTGCTGGTGCAGCAGATGTATGTCTTCCACCTGGTCATTCAGCAGGAATTTCCATCCTGCTCTGTCAGACATTTGGTTGTGGCACTGTGTGTCAGTCCTCTGGTGAGTGACAAACGCAGGCTGCCTCTTGACAGTTGATATGCCAAAGAAATCAACCTGCAAAGCACACGCTGTGCAAGTCTGTCAGAGTCTCTCTCAATAACTAGGTGACATACCAATATTGCTCAATTTCTATACAGCATCATCTGTGGTGTCCATAATATTATTATATTCAGCTCCCCTTCTGTCATAATCATATAAGACATATTACATTCTACTGAAAAATACGTACATGTACTTTGCTGAAAATGACAAATAGCTATTTCCATAAAGCTATGGAGCATATGCTTGTTTTTACTAATTTGTATAAATTGTTTTCCATTTTAGAGAACTCTGCTCAAAATAATTCTGCATTAACTGGATTTAAACCAGAATATAAAGTGTTTCAAGGTGGACTGCCTGGCAATGACATGCTGCCTCATCACAAATGAGGGATCCAGATAGACCTGTGTCTCCTCAATGGAGTAACTGCTGCCTTCATATGTGAACATAAAAGCATGATATTTAGTTTCCCTGCCTGCACAAACGATACGTTCACCTATTCTGAAACGATGTCATCAGTTTCTAGCCCTTTTCTATAAGTGTTAAAAACTATAAACAGACACTCAGATGGTTAAAAAAAAATTATTTGTACTTGAATATTGAATATTGTCATGAAGAAATGTCACCACTTAGAAAAATATGAGTGAAATGTGACTTCTACAAATAGATCTGCTAATATAAATAAAATATGCCTTTACAGAAGGTTAAATAAAACTGCCTGGCATAATTAGCCACCAACACAGCAATACTGAAGGAATAAATATCTAGAAGAACTGAAGAAAACATGGCTAAATTATGTGACAAGTATATTAAAAAAAAACATTTGAAACTGACTATAAGTTCTTTCATGTGATGAGTCCCTGTAAACTTATCAGATAGATCTCCTTCCCTTTAGCTCCCTTGTTCTAAAGTGAGAGCTGCGCTGGGAGCAGGACAGGACACAGAAGGAAGGACCACCACCTCTATCCTCAGGGCTCATTTGTTTTCTCCATATCCCTCCTGACGTCTCTCTCCCTTATTATGTCAGGTAAGTAACAGGACTTAATATTAACTTTTGCAACCAAAATATGCAACTCCAAAACCAAGGATTACAGGCAGGTCTACAAAACAGCCTGTACAGAGTCCTTTGGTCTCACCCGCTATTCCCTGAGACAGGAAGGAAAACTAGAGCAAAAGTCAATTATCTGCAAGTGCTTTATTTCCATTGTTTTCTTCCATTGCTGGTATTAAGTAGGTGCTTACTGAAATCAACATTATTTCTACAGGTAATGAGTGTTTAAATTAACTGCCGTGATTCACTTTAGCAATGTAATGGAAATCAACTTTCTCATCTACAAATCCCATCTTTCCAAAAAAGAAGGATTACTGACATAAGAAGAATTGCCTACAAATGTAGTGGAAGAGAAATACTTGTGAAAGTAGTAAAAGGAACAGCCCAATCGAGAGATCCCAGAGAACGCAGAGCACAGGAGCTGACATTCTCACATGTACGGAAATATAACAGAAAAACATACTCCTGGGATATCGCTTTCAATCAACACATGGAAATGAACACGTAAAGTACACTTTCCTGTAAATGAGTTTGCTTTAGAATTGGAAGATGAATATAAACATATGTGCATTAGACAGAACATAGAGTCCATGACATATTACAGGTAACAGAATAACACACCAGTAGGGAACATGTCTTGCTTTATCAAATCAAATATCCACAGGCAAAAACAACACCAAAAAAACCAAAAAAACTACAGAAGAGTATTTTACAGTAGCTCAGAACTGTTAATTCAGACTGCAAAAATTAAATGTGTTTTAACAGCAACAGTGGACCTTCATCAAAAGCCGAAAAAAAGAGCAACAGATATTGATTTTCTCTTTGAAGTTCTTGGAAGCCAAATGTTTCCAGGATTAATTAGCAATCATGCTAATTAAGGAGTCAAGTCACAGTATCATCAAGCTTGTAATGGTGGAAGACTTTTCAAGCCTTCAACCCATTTTAAATTTATGAGCTTGCTGACTTTTGTCCATACTTCTTGAGCAGCTTTGATCTCAGTACTGACCTCGTGTTTAATTTGTTTTCCTTGCTCTGAAACAGTGAATTTGAACTTGCCATTCTATCTAAATGTTATGGCTGAGCAATCAATTAAAAATTCTTACACGTAAACATTTAACCCACACTGAGACTCTCAGAAGAATGCATAAAAGGAAGGAAGATGAAAGTGAAACAGCATTTCTGTGAGTCAACTCTACTTTGAAAATAGCTTTAAATTCTGCCTGTTTACAACTCCTGTGTTCCTTTAAGACAAACTGAGGCACACAGAGTCCCACCCTAGGTCAGAGGAAATGGCAACTTATAACTTTCTCTCTTCACCTATCATAAAGAGTAAAAATTATCCTCAAAACCTACTTTGACACTGGATCAGAAGCAAAAGTTGAAATGTAGACAAAACTCATCTTCAACATGCTTTTAACTTACCAATGCAAATGCACTTGGTGAAAATCGTCTGAATCTGCTATGAAATGGGGTTCTTGGGCATGAGACATAAGAGACCATGGTGGTGTTTTTTTTGTAGATCTAACAGATTTGCCATCACATGGGATTTTAGCCTGGTTCAATCCAATTTTCACTAATTTGAGTCACTGACATTCAGACAGATGCCTCAAAACCAAGTATGTTCCTATAACCTTCATGAAACTGGAGAGTTTGGTTAGAAAGCTTCTCTCTGCTCCCCTTGTTTTGGTCTGTAATTTCTCTAGCACGATGAGAGCACCAGCACACATCATTCAGTACCAGCACACAGTGCCTCCTGTGCAACAGGACTGCAGGATGAGGGGCAGAGAAATGAGCGATGAACATGCAAGTGCTGTGGTGAAAAGTGCAACGTTACAGCAGAGAAAGCTGGGACACAATGTCATTAGGAATCAGGCTTCATTAACTCCAGTGCCAATGTAAAAATGTTTTGCTGTTGTTTTTTAAGCAACACAATATAGACACTATTGCAGAACACATGAATATGGAAGAGTATATTAATAGAGCATTCAAAACGTATCACTAGCAGTGCAAAAATTTCATGTCATTAATCTTGCTCATAGCAACTAGCTATCCTGTCTGAAGAAAGCTTGGAGGAATTTTTTAAAGAGGTAGGCTTTTGTCCTATAATCCTACCTCATAGCAGAAAAGATTGAAAGAATTTGGTTAATCTGAAAGAAGCAGCCCAACTGTAGTAAGCTCTCCATCGAGAAACACACACAGACTCTATATGCCTATTCAAGCAGCAGTAACAACACAGGAGATTCAAATCACAATCAATGTAACCCATATACAGGTTCTTTGATCTCAGTTATGTAAAGAGAAAAAATAAGGGAGAACAAATACGTGATGGACAACTTGTCATTTTCAGTATCCCAGATGTGTTGTTTTTCCAATACTGCTTTATTTCAAGTTTATGTTGTGATGTCAATTTCTGATGTTCTGCTAGTCAATGCTCTTACAGAGAGTAAATGGGATGAGGTGCAACAAGGCCAAGTGCCGGGTTCTGCACTTTGGCCACAACAACCCCATGCAGCATTATAGGCCTGGGGACAAGTGGCTGGATGACTGTGAAGAGGAAAGGGACCTGGGGGTGTTGGTTGATGCTCGGCTGAACATGAGCCGACAGTGTGCCCAGGTGGCCAAGAGGGCCAACGGCATCCTGACTTGCATTAGAAATAGTGTGGCCAGCAGGAGCAGGGAGGTGATCATCCCCATGTATTCAGCACTAGTGAGGCTGCATCTCGAGTACTGTGTTCAGTCTTGGGCCCCTCACTACAGGAAAGACATTGAGGCCCTGGAGCGTGTCCAGAAAAGGGCAACGAAACTGGTGAGGGGTCTGGAGCACAAGTCCTATCAGGAGCGACTGAGGGAACTGGAATTGTTTAGTCTGGAGAAGAGGAGGCTCAGGGGAGACCTCATCGCACTCTACAACTTCCTGAAGGGAGGTTGTGGTGAAGAGGGGTTTGGCCTCCCAGGCAACAAACAGGACCCGGGGAAATGGCTGCAAGTTGTATCAGAGGAGGTTTAGGTTAGACATGAGGAAGAACTTTTTCTCTCAGAGAGTGGTCAGGCACTGGAATGGCCTGCCAAGGGAGGTGGTGGAGTCGCCATCCCTGGCAGTGTTCAAGAGGTGTCTAGATGAGGAGCTACGAGATATGGTTTAGTGCTTGTGGTAGCAGTGGTAATGTTGAAGACGGTTGGACCAGATATCTTATAGGTCGTTTCCAACCTTGTGATTCTATGATTTCTCAATCTATGCATATGTTTGTTGGGGCTTTGTTTCACCACAGTGAGACCATTTGCTCCAAGGAAAATACAATAAAACTTTCTACACATGAGATGAACATACTGAAATGCTTAAGTTTTCCTTTATAAGACTCAGTCTTACATAGAAAATCAAGGAGAGTTCTCCAAAATCAACAGAAGCTGTGCGATGAGTCAAGCACATTGCAGAAGGCTTCAGCTGAATCTCTGCTCACGTAAACGTCTTACATGACACATATGGATAGCATCTGTGCAACTTCACAAAGAATTTCACTGTGATAAAGTTTGCATGGCATTTTTATAAGGGCTCATGATCTATAGGTTATAAATGAGATACACGGAAGGAACACATATTGCCATAAAAACAATGTAAATACAGTCAACATATACGGAATATGTTGAATCTACCTTGCCCTTATCTTCTCCCTAATGAATACTTATTGAAATGAGAAAAGGAGGGACCTATAAGGCATAAACATCATAATACACTTCTTTAACCACTTCAAGGTAGAACAGTATGAGAAGCAAGCAAGCAGACATGCTCAGGACAGCGCTCAATGAAATAGCTGCCATTGTGTAAAGAAAACTATACTGGGAAAATAAATTTGCTTTCTTTCACATGGGGAAAACTATAAAATCTCATCTTTATCATGAAGTAAAGATAACATGAACTTTCACGCTTTTTGAAGAGAAAGATTTTCAGAGTATTATTGCCAAGATCTTTGACCCAACCACCAAACCTTGCATGGCAAATAATTCAGGTTTGCACCCTCCAAGTCTGTGCTACGCATTGCTGGAACAATTACATGACAAACTTCCCAGAAAGTGAGCTCTAAAAGAACAACATGAGGCTGGCATGCTGCCATAAGATTCTCAATATATAACTGAAAATATTATTCTATACTCATGCTGCCACCAATATAATTTCTGCACAACACACAACACATTACTTTGGTATTCAATTGATGGTGAATGGAGAAGAATTATCATCTTATTAATAAGGTCCTTTCTTACCTGTTGTGATTTCATCGCAATTCCAGTAAATAGAAAGAGGAAGTCATGCTTTTTAAAAAACCTGACACATGATTGACAAGATTATAATTAAATGGCACTCTCCTGTAGACAGCAATCCTGACCAACAGCAGAAAAAAATCTCATCATTTCTTTTTATTGAGAAAGATGTGAAAATCTATTCTACAAATGCTTTTACTTCTACGAATCATTTCCTGTAATATTTATAGGATATAAGAAAAGATTCTAAACAGAAAGTTAAATTAATACTGTGTAACCTACATATCTCCTTCTACCATATAATTTTTAAGATTAATATTTTCATGACTTAAATTCTTTTTTTTTTTTTTTAAGCAACATCAGAACAATTGTTCTTTATTTGAATTAAAATATTTGAAGTTCACATCCAGATTCACCACTACTGTGAAGAAAAGTGTCACTCTTAAAGGATGGAATGAAAAGCATCCTGAGTACAGTGTGATTAGCAAATTCCTTGCTAAAGACTTAAATCTTGCAAAAGCACTCTAACATATTGCTTTTATAGTATTTCATTTATCATTTTTAAAATATTTATACTGATTTCACAGTCACTATCAACAGATTCTTATTAAAAAAATAACATCAGAAACCATATCAGAAATAATAATAAACAATTAAATACAACCCCAAGAACCAAATTTTCAAAAGCAGGAACACAAGATGCTTATACAGTTCCACAGTTCATAGCATAAATCGAGGAAATATCTCACATAATCTTTCTCCAGCTCAGCCTATGAAAATTTAGGGATGAAATTTGGAAACCAACGCTTTAAAACACAGTACCCTATAGCCGTGCATATAAAAAAGTACAGTGTTTCTTACCCTGGTAAGCACAAAACAGTTGTTATACAGTCACAGAGAACTACTTGCAATGTTGTCCTTTAAGTTAAGGCCATGTTATTTACTTTATGCTGAAAATGGGCATAAATCACATTCCTAATTAGGAATTTGGAAACTTTAATCCCATCAATTATCTTCCTCAGCCCAGGTGGAGAAGACATATCATTGAAAAATGGGTAGAAAAGGTAAACATAACCTTTATCTTCCGTAGAGCTTGTACATAAAGAGAGCATGAATTGACACACAGTCTCTGCAAACACAGTTGTTTTTCAAGACAGAACAGACTGACTTGGATAAGTAGAATGGTTTCACTGGAGATGTAGAAATAGGGATTATTATCCTACTTCTCTAAGTGTCTCAAGTGGGTGGAAAGCAACAAATTATCTTGTGGGCATAAAGTAGTAATTCAAAGGCCCAAGGATTGATGTTCAGATCAATAATCCTGTCTACAACTGAAGCATACTAAATATTTCCTAGAACATTTTATTAGAGAGGCAGTGGAATAATTTTCATCTTGGTTTGTAGTTATTCTCTATTGATTGTATTTAAGCACCTTAATTGAGAGTATAAAAGTATTCTGATAAATAAATATCCAAAGGAACTCAAATTATTCAAAACATTCACTCCTAAATTGTAAAGCAAATTGCCTTATGAAGCTTTCTTAAATGGTCCTTTCAGCGTCATTCACTGACAAGCAAATAAATCTAAATGCAGACAACCAAGCAACATATTTCACATCTGGAGCCCCAAATAATTCATGATAGTTATGATTTAATGTCTTATTTTATAGCTGTGAGTGGATTAGTGTAAGAAAAAATTTAATTGTATCCCACTTTTCCAGAGATGTTTGATATCTGTAGATGAAGATTAGGTTGGTTCCTCGGTTTCTGTTGGCTCACTTTTTTCCTTTCTCTAGGTATGCTTTACTATATAACCACTTAGGTCTCCTCTTCAGTAATGTTCGAGAACTGTCACTGGGATAGACAAGGTGTCTAACATTTATGTTACCTGTACTGTTATTACCTGTGGCTCACAGTACTCTCATCCCTGGCTGTTCACTGCCTTCCCCTTTCTCAGAATCTGTCTATGCTCCCAGTCTCTTAGCATTCATCATTCCAGATCCTGTGTTGCTTTATATTTCCTATATTTTAACTCCCTTACATCCACATTAATTTTGGTGTTACACATTTCATATTTTTTTGGTGTTTACAATTGAGATCCCTTGAAAGATACCTTTTTCTTGGCAAATTTTCCTCTATCTTTGAGTCATCCAGATGGAATTTGCTGAGAGCTTCTCTCATTTTGAAGTATTTTTAATTAAGAGAAAAACAACTTATTTTTTCCTCATCTTCTTATTTTGAATTCTTCAATTAGCAGTTAATTCTTGAGAAGATGAAATTCATTATACTAAAATTAAGACGTATTAACCAACAGCATTAACGTTCTCATGGTCTGTGGAGAAGAAGGGTGGGAAGAACCTTCTGATATGGAAACTTTAAATCTGGCACCAGGGGACACATGCATGCTCATTAGCATTTAATTAAAAATGTCATTGGAAAGCTGCTGAATAACTTCCATCTGAAACAACTAAGTTAAACTCCTAGTGACTCAGTCTCATCCAGATCATTCATTAGAAGGAGCTCTCACTGTCTAGTTACAATACACTCCTAGCATTAATGTCAGCTGGAAAATAATGTTCCAGGCACTCAAAGATACACAAGTTAAGCTATGCATCAGAAGACTACTAAAAAACTCATTCTGTGGAAGGCACTTTATCTAGAACTGAAACATAGTTTTGTGGCTGGGCTGCCAAGGGGAAAGTGTACCTAATGAAAAGGTATTGACAGAAAGAAATTGAGGAGAAGGGTATATTAATAAAATAGCAATACAGGTGCTTAAAAAGATGCAGGCTTCACCGCGCCTAGATTATAAATCTGATCTATTTTGAATTCAGTTTCAGTACTTAGTGCTTCTGACACACAATTTTTGGAAGACACTAAGTCCATTTAGAACAGGAATACATTTGGCATTTAATAAGGAAACTTGAATCATTCATTTGTAGAGATGGGTAGATTGGTAGAGATAGGGTATAAAAGGAACAGGGTAGGCATATCATGTGAGCTCTGCCACATGTCTGCATCAGCAGTCACTGCTCATAAGCAGGGACAAGGCATGATAGCAAGGATGGAACTGACTGACTGCCTTAAAAATGTGCAACTTGGTACATTAATTAGTAATTAGAAATCAGGAATTAGCTTAGTCTTCTGTTTGAAACATTTTTATATTCATATTACATGTCTGCACTGACAAACATTTCTCTGAGATGAAATCTTATCCAGAGACTTGCAATTGTAACATGAATTATATGATTAACCCTCTTTTACTCCATACTGTTCCTGAGATTGATATAATCACTGACTAAAAACCTATTTTATTAAATATTTTAAGACAATTTTTGAGTACACTGCATATTGTTGGAAAGTGATCTTGTATTACAAAGTGAAGTTTATGGCAATTAATTATTTAAATTATTGGAACACATTTTTGAGGGTAGTTCATAGAGTAAAGAGTTCAAGAAACCTTTTCTTTCTGCACTCCAAACCAATTTCTTCTTAGAAAGCAATTACATTTGAAAGCAACTGATACACATGAAGAAACAGTAAATTAACTTTTACCACTCAGGAGCAAGTCCCATATGTCACTGTGGGCAGTTGAATAAAAAACTTATGTTTAACACAGATAATTCATCAGAAAGATCAGAAGCTTTTAGAAATGCATTAGGAATGCATTGAACAATAATCCTGGACCTTATAACATCCCAGTATCAATAAGCAGTATATTCTCCTCTGAAGGGCTGCGCTGGGTATGTTTTCACAATCTTAGAACAGATACACTAAGAAAAAATGGTTCTGAGAACACTGAAGTGCTGTCTAGAGGCATAATGAGATTCACGTGTGAGACCAGATGAGATTGGGATTGCTTTGCTTCAAGGATTTTACAAAAGAGGGGGAGGAGAGAAATTGCAAGAGCAGTGTGAGAGCACAGAGCCAAGCACCTCTAGAAAAGCCAAGTGTCACTGGCTTTGCATGGTGCCAGAGAGCTGAGAGCCCACAAACACTCCCAGTCTCTGGTGTCACTTGTCCATTGTTTCCTGGCTCTTGAGATGAGCACAGGGATATTCTCCCCACTGTTTACTTCAGATCTTGTTCTAGCTCACATTCTTCTTTTAGCTTGTTCATTACTGCTTTCATTTCATTGACTCAAGTGAGGCTTTTTTGTTTTTGACTTGGCTCCACAGGGCTATCCCATCTGCTAAGCTTTAATTTTAATGCCTACACTAGGCCAAAAAAACCCAGCCCTAATAAAATACTTACTGTCTTAGAGTACGTGAACACAATAAATACATAATACTGTTCAAATGCAGTATATTTGGGAAAGAAAAAGCCCTCAAGCAACAGATTCTTGAATGGAAAATCCCCCAAAGGTGGTTTTATTTTCAGTCCCTTTACTGGGCCACTTTGTCAGCTGGTCAAGTATGTCCAAATCCATTTAAATTTGTATTTATACCCAGCACCAAAACATATAATCCTGTTCACAGCAAAATCCCATCAAATGCAGCCAAACCTAGCTATGCATGTCTCACAACAGGCTTACATTCAACAAATGCAACACCTTGCCTGGACACCTCAACTTCTGTTACACTGAAAGCTAGCACATAATTTAGAAACCACAAGCTAGAAAGGAATTCCAAAGGACTTTCTTTGCTTTCACAGTACAGATGAAGAAACAGTTCTGTGTGCATAATTTTCTATCTTGTAATAATTCTGTACACAGACATATTATCACACCTAATTCCAGGGATGCTTAGAGTGCATACTAATGGCATATTACTGTGAGAAAATACTGTTGTTTTCACAAAACAATCCTCATATGATTTCCTCCTGATACTGTCATGACGAAAACCTGACTTTCACAATTGTATCTACAACATTTCTGCAACTAACTACAACAATTTCATTATTGTTTAGGAGATATTTTTTCCTATTTCTTTGTTTCTTGGATCATGAAGCTACACAGTAACTCCACTACTTCTTGGTCTGATGTTCAACCTTCCCTTCTACTCAGCACTGGTGAGGCTGCATCTGGAGTGATGAGCCCAGTCCTGTCTCACCCAGAGAGACCTGAATATAGTGGATCTGCTTGGAAATCTACAGAAGCCTTTGGTGATGGCCCTTGGCACCATGCACTGAATGCCCCTGCTCAGGCAGGGGGGTTAGGACCAAAAGACCTCCAGAGGTCTCTTCCAGCTCTAAATATTCTGTGGTTCTGTAAAAATATTAGACAATCAGATCACTCTATAAAGTAGAAAGAGCATGGCCAACAGGATCATTAAAGTGCACTGCTTCAAATATGGTACTGTCTGTAAAAGATATTCCAAAGTGAAATTCTAAAGATAAATGAATATGTCCTCCAGTAGTCCGCAGCTTTCGTGTCAATTCCTGCTTTCTGACAAATCAATGAAGAATATGAAATCTTTTGCAAAAAGACTTAGATTTATACCTACTGCACCACTTATTTCAATAATAATTAAAAATATAACAAAAAATATAAATTTTCTGTGCCTATATGTGTAAGAGCAAAACTGAGAAGATGCATGAAGTTCTGGAACCAATTTTGGGGATTTTGCTGCTTCATACTCTGCCATACAATTGACATAACTCATCTTTATTGTTGACAAGCTATGAAGATTTAACATAAGAACTTTCTCCTACAGATGAAGACTGAGGATCCCTTGACCTAAGGATCCTAGGACTTTGATCTTAAGACCTACCTTGACTTTCTGCATCTAATTAGCCCATCCTCAATGACACAAAACTTTAGGAATTAATTCTGCAGCATTTATCCTCCCAGAGAGCCTGTAAAAACTAGAATTTTGGATAGAAAAGCTCTATAGATTTTTATTTTTATTTAAAAACAACACAATATAAACCTAACAAGAATAGGATAATAAATTTGAAATTCCACTGAAGGTGAAGGTGCTGGTTTTGTACAGTTCCTGTCGTGTACTGGAAAGTTCTGGGTTGCCATGAGAATCAGTAAGTCCTGTCTTCAGCACTGGGAAAAGAGTTGAATGGAGGAAAGGTGCAGTGCAGAAGATGAGTGAGATGTAAATGAGTGAGCAGAGAAAATGTCAAAAGTGAGCTAAAATCCCAAAGCATTCCTGGTGTTATCTCAAGCAAGTTTATGGATTGACAGCAAGGTTAAATTTCAGATTTGAAATCAACGTACAGACGGTTGAATTCTACTTAACCAATACCTGGCATGCCTGAACTATGCCACTAAATTATGCAACAGGTTATTATACTAATGAAAGCTGCTTTCTGTTGGCTTCCTGTTTTAATTTGACCCCTCAGGAGCTGTCACTGTCAGAGTAAAACAATTCTAAGCACATAGCTTTGGGTATATGAGGTCACTTTATTCTGAATGTTAGTTCACCAGGTCATATGCAGCAGGCCTTTAAAAGATTTAATGGAGCTGACCACAGAGGTGTAGAACTAAGTGATTTCAAACAGGCACAAAGCAAACAAGGAATATGTCTAAATTGGGCAGGTTTGAACAACTAAAAACAAAATTTTGATTTGTTCTTAATAGTCTGGTTCAATTGTCAGAACTAAAAAGAAATTGTCTCTGGCAGTTTAATACATGTACCACTAGCAATATAACATTCTCAGTTTATAGAAATGTCAATTTTTTCTTAGTCATTCTGGCATTCTTCAGATGATGATACTACATTGCGTATTGATACACTCTGCGAATACCCAAGACAAAGACTTCTTCACTTTTCAGCTCTCTGACTTAAGCTTTGGACAAAACAACCAAAACAAATTTAAAGAAAAATGGCTACCATGGGAGGTCAGCTAGTGAGTGTATCACATACTATCAGATCAGATAAGTCTAAGTACTGTCATGCTACTGCAGAGTTCATCAGCATGCACAGTTCATAAGTGGTACAGAGCCACATAACATTGATGCCACTCTCTGTGAAATCTTTCAGGAGAGAGATTTGTCATATACCACAGCACATACACACACATGCAAGCATACATTTCCCTTATGAGCCCTAATAAAAGAACATGTGGATAACGTCTACCTTCATGCAGATCACTAGACAGAGCAAGGTCTTTATTTCAGACTGAACAGCACATTTTAACCATTACAAAGTATCTTCCTCCCAAGTATTGATCATAAGTAGCACAGACCAGTGAACAAAGTTACAGTTCAGATTAATCTTGGAAAATGGGAGAAATTAAGAAACAATGAAAATAGACCCTTGCTGTACACAGTGCATCAATATACAAAGAAAAGGTAAAGATAGGTCTATTTATGAATGATATAGCAGTCAACATATGTGAATGATGTCACACCAATACAAAGAAGGATGACCACAATATTGGGTTGCTTAAAGGCTAATACTAATTGCAAGACAAGCAAAATAATTATATAACATTTGATTTAAGGTGTTGCACTTTTAATTTCTACTTTTTTTAAGTAAAATGTGGTATTTGTACAATCTCTTTCATGGACACCTGTAAAGATACACAGATACTTTATACCAGTATAAACTGGTATAAATACTATCCCATAGGAGAACAGCTATAGAAATGCCAACAACATAATACCAATACTGCAGCAATTTCTGCTGTTTTAATCTATATTAAATGCATAATCTGTGCGTGTAAACAACTCACAGTCTTTAGCAAGCTTGAAAGTTCCAACAAGGTACATCTGATCATTGAATAGGAAGATGCTTTTACAGTTCCAGTCCAGAACCACATAGCATTGTCCAGAATTTCCCAAACCATCATCTCTTGACTCAACAAATCCATCAGCTGTCTCTATTTCACAGCTACCTCATTTACACATAGCATATTTAGCATTTTGAGATACCACCTGCACAGAGATATATAAGGTACATAGAAAAATGTGAGAATTAGGGTGAGAAAAATAGTCCGTAGCCACAGTGCCTAGACCTATGGATGAAAACTGTATGATAATTTGACCATGGAAGCTTACATGTGGTGACCTCAGCTGAAAATATGATTTACAGCACTTTGAGTCAAAGTGTAATGGAAGGATCCTACTCAGTTTTCATGAATCAGGGAGATTTCAAGATTGCCAGATTCTTTCAAGTCTTCTCAGGAAGACAGCTGAAGTTCTTCATAAGCATATAAATGAGGTTTATTTGTTACAACTGAAATAGGTCACATACAGAAAATCAATACTCTTAGATTGGGAAAAATCTCTTGAGGCTGAAATTCTAAAATAAGATAGTTCTTTGAAATGCCCTTCTATTAACTGCTTTCCTCAGAGAAGTCTAAGGCGGCGTATTCATCAGCCTCAAATTAAATTGACCATGGTATGATTTCCATCATATAGCATAATGTGGCAGTAGTGAAACTGCAATATGACAAAAAAACATGCACAAAAATTCAATTTTAAGAATTTTCAATTAAGAAGGTAGCTTGCAAAGCTGAAAGCCTCATAAGCAAAGAGAAAAAGGATTACAGCTGCCAGTGCTTTCAATGACTTAATTTACATGTGAAAGAGTTCAACTCTTACTTAATTACACTGCAGACACAATCAAGAAGATCCGGGGTATCGATATTCATTCCTCATTAGAAAAGTCTCGCTTTTGTCTCTGCATATTTTTTCTTCAAAAGTTCTTCACCTCATTGTTGTGCATAGATATGCAGAAAAACACTGTACTAAAATATACCAATAAAAGTATGATAAATACTGGTATCAAAACTGTTTTGGTATGGGTGTTCTATTAATTCTAAGACTATATAAATAAATATTCTCTTATATCTTCTGCTAGACTCTCCCATGAATCCCCTAAATGTACTAGCTGTTAATGAAAAACCCTTTAAATTCATAATTTCCATAGAAACATTTTTAAAGAAAGGAGTGCATGACTTCTTCAATTCATATTCATTTCCATCTATTTCTCCCATATCTATAATCATTCAGGTTATGAACAAAGGAATTAAGTTCATATTCTCATACTCTACATCAGCAAGATTCCCTTCTGTCATGACCTCCAAATGGCTGTGCTTGTCATTGATATTACTCTGGAACCATTCACCAAAGCAAGCAGTTTAAAATAATCTTCTTTCTGCTTGTTTTTCTCCTCCTCTCTATCACATCACACTAGACACACATATACGGTGGCTTTATAGGCTTTTAAAGAGCATATTGGGAAATCAAACTTTACAAATCCAGATTTGTGGGAGTGTGTGTATTGTGTATTGTGTGTACAGATCTGGAAAAAAGGAAAGATGTTGTTCCTCTTGACTGACTACTAACTCCCTCCACAGCAAAAGCCTCATAAACACATTACAGTTCTACTGCTGTGCTGGGCTAGCTGCAATTCTTTAGCAGCACGACAGAAGAGTGAAGATGGTCACTGGCTGCTGCTTTAGGCTTGTTATATGAGCTGCCTGACTGTAGTCAACAAAGTCTGTGAGAACCTGCAGAAATTTCTGTTCTTCTTCCTTTCCCTAACAATCCTGAAAGACATATCACCAGTCAAAAAACATATACCACTGGAAAAATCTGGACAGACGGGGGAATTGGCAATCTATTAGATTGTTTATTTTTATAGACTGTCCTCAGTATGACTGCATTTCAAGAAGTGACCACTAGTACAGAGCTACTAGAAGCCAGCAGTGTGAAGCTTCAAAGTCCTTTTACCTTTCTGAAGTGCTGTGTAGATATCCACCACAAATAGGACAATTTGAGGAACCTACACTGCCACTTGTCTCATGGCCTGCAGGATGAAAACCTCAGCAGAAAATCTGCTTCTTGTACATTCCTACAGGAGCCCAATCTATCTACATCGTGCCTCTCTCCAGAGGAAGCACCATAACCACTGAATGCAGACTCTGAGAATACAAATTTCTTTTGGATCACAATATATAACTTCTCTCTCTCATTTTTTTTTTCCCCCTCATACAATAGAGCCAAAAATGGGCTTGGTATATCCTCATACATCTCCACGGGCCAGTTTTCCCAGTGTTTAAAACTTCCTGGCTATTGCTCAAAAAGAGCTGTGCACATATTGCTGTTTTTGTTTTCTTCCAGTTTTGTTCCATACTTTATTTCTTTCCTGGATTTTACTTTTATGGGATTAAATAGCAAAGCTATTAAACAGTCTATATTCAACTAGATGCATCAACTCCAGGCAAATCCATAACAAATCCCAGCTGAATTTAATAGCTCTGTAAAATAACAGAACCAAAATATTGTTCACTACTATACATCTCTGAAAATTACATATGCACTTTCTGTTTATTCTCCTGTGCATCCATATCTGCCTGTTCTCCATGCCAACTTAATAGCTTTTCCTACTACAAAATCAACTGAGATACTGACCCAAGTTTATTGATACAAAGCATGGAGTCTAACACACGCTTCCTAGTTCTATTCTATTCATACCTGCTGCAGGAAGCTAGGACACGTAGACACATGTTTACCCCCAACCTTACATTTAAAGAGGAAGAACTCTGGCAGCTGCAAATTACTTAGAGTGCTATTTAACCTTTTCTGGTATAGACATCATTTCCTTTGGGAGTGAAACAGAGCTTGTCACAGGTTATAGCTTTTATTCAGCACAGCAGATCTCATCTAGTCTGGCAAAGGTTCTTCTTTAGCAATTAATTCCATGTTTTATTCATCCCAGAATTCTTCAAAGCCGCAAATCAAAATGCCACTCTGTGCATTGCTAACCACATTATGAAACATCAGTATTGCTAATAAAGGTGCTTTCTGCATAGCAATCAGATTGCTTCTTTTCAGAGAAAATGAATTTAGCTCTGAATTTATCTCACTAATTGCATTCACAGCATTACAGACAAAATATCACCCACCTCAGACTTGCATTATGCAAAACCTGATTTCAGTAAGTTACTAAACCCAAAGTAAGACATACGTTTTCCTCCTGAGATGCTGAAAACACATTGTTTGAACTGTCAATCCATGTGAATTAGATTTATAAGGAAAAAAGCTTAGATACCCCAAATGATAAGAGAATAATCACCTCAGAACATGTGTATGCTGTAAATTCACTGCTTAGGAGAAAAGTGTAACAGCTGAACAAGCACATGTTGCTGAATTTATGTCCCCCAATAATTATAAAAGCGAAGAGGCAGCGTCGTACTGGAGCTCAGTTAAATTCAAGAAATAATGTAACATTCAAATGGAAAGCAGCAGAGCTCTTGCAGCTATCCTTCCCAGATGCCCCCAGGGCTCCATTAAGTTTATGGGTAAAGTCAGTCAGCTTTCATTGTCCCACTGCAAGCCTGAAAAATGAAAATCTTCCATAAAGAGGTATATAAATGTCTGTCCTAACTAGCAGGAAAACTATGATATACCAAGAGTTACAATCCAGGGGCCAGAAACTGTTGTTCTTATTTAGGCACAACACTCATTGACATCAATATGTTCTGTGCCTGAAGCTGGTCTGGGTGGAGACTATGAAGCTGAAGGTCAGATTTGAATGCTGAAGCATAGAAAATGCTACAGAGTGCTTTATTTACAGGGAAGCTAAGGATTGCTGAGGGCTTTTAAGTACTGTTTTGTACTGTAATTAGTGTTCCATCTACCACTCTATTAGCTCTATCATTGTGTAAAGCACTCTTAACAAATTTCTACAACAAAACAGATTTAGAGTGTGCATTAGAGACAATGTTTTCATGCGTTGAATTCTCTTCCATTTTTAATTCTTCATAAAGGTTCCTGCCCACTGGAACGACTCACAAAATTGGTGCATTATTATTCCATAGACCTCACCTCAAAGTGCCAGAGATTGAGACTTCTGAGGTGAGGTCTTGTCACACCAGAAGCATTGCACATCACTTTTAAGGCCTACGTAGAGCTCTTGGGATTGACACACCTGGGTTGACCTGCATCTTTCTCATCATATTATGATACAAAAAAAGCGAGATTAGGATGAATAAGTAGATACCCACCTACACTTAAGGCAGCAAAACTGATCTGTGCTCACTCACAAAAAGAATATTAAAGCTAAGATCACAAAGCAAAAAAGAACATCAGAATGGCAACAGAGGTCAGACCAAAAGCTCAGCTTTCCCAGCTCCATGCCTCTTACTGTGGGCAGCAGTAAAGGCCAAGCAAATGTTCCTGGTATACCTTCTCAAAATACCACTTACCTCATTTGGACTTCCTGAGTGAGAACTGGTATCTTGATGTTTAATGGCTTCCAGTGGATTATTCTCTCAATAATTTCTCCACTTATTTTTAAATCTAGAATAACTTTGCCTCAAAGCATCTTCAGTCAAGGAAGAACAATTGTTCTATGTTGCTTACACAAATCAGAATTCTTCTGTGTAAATGCATAAACTTCTTTCACAAAGGTTTAAAAATTTAACATCCATTATTTATTGTCATTGCAACCTTGGTTATTTTCTGTGGCATTCACAAAATGGAGAGCATCACAATAATTTACTTTGAAACATCTTGAGAAAGTAGAAAATAACTTGCTTCTATATTTCAGCATAAGGAGATTATTTGCCTCAATACATCAAATAACAGTCTGCAGCAAATCCAGGAGCAGAATTCTAGGTCATCACCTTCTCATTCTGTTCTCTAAAGAACAAGATAGGGAAGAAAGCACAAGAAACTATAGAATAAGAAAAGATCAATACTGAAGAGCTTTTAAAAGCTAAAGAATGAAGTCAGATCTGAACTGACCTAATGAAACTGAAAGGAGCTCTGCCCGTTCTCCTCACAGATTCTGTATTTGTGTTCATTCTCCACAGCTTCTAGCTTTACAGGTGAAATACCTAAAATGGGAGGTGCTCAGTGCCCTGGATTTATCTTTATTGTTCTCTTCAACGCCAAACACTTCAGCGTTTAGCAAGTAATATATAATACTTAATAGCAATTAAAAATGTATCCCTCCAATAATGTCACAGTATATCCCTTATAATTGTCTCCCATGAGACAATCAATAATAATAATCTCTCCCATGAGAGAGATTAATACTGAATTCAAGATCAGACATGAAGATGAAGAGGTGAGTTTTAGTGGTAGAGTCTTAACCCAGAGAGGTACTCTTGATATAATAGAATACAGTTTTACTACAGAAAGTAGCATTTGCATTATAGTGGGTCCAGTAGAAGTAAACAATTGGTGTTATGCCTCTATTAAAATAATAAAAAACCTTGAACATTTTTTCAGTACTCAGAAATTAATTTTAAATTAATTTTAAAATTAATTTCATTTTAAATATGAATCCTGCGGGGATAACCACAGTGATTAAAGAATCAATATAGCATAAGCTAGCCTGGGGGAATGAAGGCCTGCAAGGATACTTGAGGTTCAGAGCTCACTCTGTAACGTCACATGCAGCAGCGTAACAAATCTCAGGACAACGAACAGAGGAAAACCAGATGTGGGGAGCAAAACAGGTTACAGCTATCCCAGAGACCACATTACTACATAACATCAGCTACATGATATGCAACAGATATAAGAAAATCCTCAGTCAAATATTGCAGTATGCATGTTTCTGTGCTAGAGCACCACAAACAGTCACTGGGGAAAACCACTAATTTCTGCCATCTCAACTGTGCTTTTGAGTCCTGAAAACTTATAAGGAAAAGAGGTTTTCTGCAGCACTTGAGGAGAGAGGCTGTGAGGCTTTAAAGCCCCACGCTCATCAACAGCCACTTGGGGAAGCTGGATGATTCTGAGGCATAATATGCTGGTTGTAAAGTAATACTTCTTGCTGAGAAATTTATGCTGGGAGAGGCACAAAGAATCAGAATGGTCTCTTTCACAGTTCTCCTATCTTCTACTTTTCAGTTTGAAAAAATATTATTTTATCTAGAAAAGCAGTAAGAGTGATACTTGGGTCACTTGGCAAAGGTGTATTTAGGATGTTTTGAGTCCCTCATTTGGAGACACACAGCTAGTGTCAAAGGAATCTCAAAATTTACCTGTGTGCCAATATGCCTCAACAAACACAAAGAATAAAAAACTGAACAAATTCAGTCTTTTTTTTAAATCTCCTTTTAAAGCAAGATACACAATTGGAAAATTACTTACACTTCTATATCCTATCACATAGGAAAGAGGATCGATGTATACCAGAAATTGCAGATCAATAAAGGATTTGTTTATCACTGATGAGGTAAAGTTTTTTCTCCCTAACATCTAATGACAGAGGTAAGTTTCTCGTCAGATGTGCACTTCCCCTGTAACTATGTTTCACTAAGGAAACGAAGACAATCATTTGGATAACATGCATAACAAATTAGTCATTTTTGTCATGCACTTCCGGTGTTAACGGAGTGACTCTGAATCCAGTGAGTGCCTTATACAGATGATATCTATCCACTTTCATGCAAGTTTTGCATTCTTGCAGTTAAAATGCAGACCCAGATGGTTTAATCAATAAGCACCTGCCAGGTGGATCCCACTTGGAAAACTGGGGAGGATGCCAGCATTCTTGACAGCATGAATGTTCTACCATCCCTATCTCTTAGCTTGAAATTCATCAGAGGAGAGTGTGATCAGAATTACACTTGAAGTCCGCATGCAGTTGGCACTGCACAACAGCTACAGGAAAAAGAGCCAGGCTGAAAGCTTGAATCATGATCTTGCTCTTTCCCCTTCTGCCTCAGACTGCCAACTCTTTCTTCATATCCTTTCAAAAACCTGGCATTGTAACAGAAGGTTAAAAAAAAAAATGGAAAGAGTGATGTTTAGATTCCCTTGAATGTACTTCTCTGATTGACCCAGTCCAGGAGAACAAGCAGCTAGTAAGCTTGCCTTTGGGGTTTGCATGCAGGAAAACAGCCTCACATCACCTTATCTTTTATTTCTTACTCCATTCTTATTGTTATTATATTGTTATATATAATGCACAAATAAAGGTGCATTTTTTCTTCAACTTAGGTACTTGAAGGGATTCGGATTACGAGAAATCAGAATCAGAGAAGGTTTATTTGCTGATTCAATTTAAACCAACTTTCACAGCATCAGGGAGCATCATGAATTGAAAGTTCTGGTCCACATTTGAAAAAAGTAGTCACTGGAAGTATCCCTTATGGAAAGAAGGAGGACCAGTGAGAACAACTTAGCTTGCTTCGGAACATATGAAAAACATCTCAGTTTTCAAAGTCTCAGTTTTGGTGTGGTTTTGCCACTGTAATACATTCTTGCACTGCTCCAGGAGTACAGACAGAGCTTGGAAACACAGGATAAAGCTGAAATCTATATTGTTCAAATTGATTGTTCTCAGCAAAATTTTTATAAGAGACTTGACATCTCCATGGTCATGTCTATGCACAGATGCTCTTTTTTTTTTTTGTCACAACACTATGGATAATATTAAAGCTAATTGTTAGCTTCTATTGTAAGTTCAGTAGAACCATCCAAACCCATAGCTTTACAGCTTAGGCAAAGTGCTTAGGACTCCCAAATAGATAAGTAAAACTTAAAAATGTTTGTATAGAAGCTACACTGTAGTGAACATTACCAGGACATCATGATATATTTATCATTTGGCCAGAAATAATTTTTCTTTTGTCTTCTTCTTTCAGCCTACCTCATGTGTAGCTACAGAATCTAAATGCTGCTTCTATTAAAGCTTAAGTTAGATGTGATTCCTTAGCCATTCTGGTAGTGTAGGAATAACACAATTCATCACAAGCACCTCAAATCCTCTAGAAGACAAAAGGCAAGTAACAGACACTGCACTGATGATAAATTTGGCATTTTCAAACGAGTCAGTAAAAAGGATAAGACCAGGGGTCTGTATTTCTTCACTTTTTCCATTGTATAAAAGCATCCACAACTGGTAGAAATTACATACCCAGTTTAGATACTCAAGCCAAGAAGCTGGTCTCTCTGGGATTACAGAGCAGTCAGTGAAGAAATAAATGGCTTATTAGAATTCAGAGGACAGAATTCTGTGTCCTCTGGAGATCTTCTAAAATAAGCTGAGTACAGTCCAAGATTTCAGTAACATTTCTATCGCTTACGTATTTCTCTAAAAAGAAGAAACTACTCCCTCAAAGAAGAGCTCCATGAAACAACTCCAGGGAAACAGTTCTACAGTTAGGAAAGGCTTTCAAACAATTATCCCACTTTCCTTCAGAGGATTTCTCTCTTGCTGGCAAACGTGGTCCATCGTAACTAATCTCATCACTCTCAAGCACACAAGAGAACAACAAAGAACAAATCTTGCAATTAGATGATTTTCTTGATCTGTAATAAACTATGTATGATATGACTAAAACATTTATTCATAATTTGCTGCAAGCAGATTTGAAATGTATGAAGTTGTTTATAATACATAACTTGATTCATAAATATATTACAATCTAGCAGCCTTCAAAAATTATTGCTTTTTAATTGTTTTTTTTCTATTTGGCACTTTGTGAAACTGCTATTGAGTTACATGGCCAGTTATATTTTCCTTCATGCTGTAAATAATTCACTAACCACTTTTTCTTAACTGCCTACATACATACACACAGCCTCCCCAAGAAATGGGGATAAAGAAATATGTATATATGAAGGCACAATTAAAATGAAAATTGAAATCTGACTGCAGTTGAATTGACCATGTTTGAATGCAGTTTTACACTATTTACTTGGCTTCACCTTTTAGCATTTTTTCCAAGGAGTAACGAGAAGTCTGTGCTCCTGAACAGACACCAGTTCTGCACTCATTTAGAAATTGTATCTTCCTTCTCCCACTCAGACTTCACAATAATTGCAAATACTATGACTCCAAATTTCTCACTATAGCTCTAAAAGCAAAATTAAAGTAAGAAACATTAACTCTTCTTTATGGAGTGAATTTGAGCAGAGCCTGTGCTTGAATGCTGCTTGTGCCAGGCCTCCCAGAACAGACTCACCAGCCAACACTGGCCATTTTGTTTCCACCAGTAGGTACATATGCACTAACACATCAGGATGTTCCATCCAGAAATTATGCTTTTGGCTTGAGTTGGCCCTTCATAAACATATTAGCTCCCTAATGTTTATGTATTTGCTTGACAACTCTCTAGGTATGAGGATGGCATTCTGCCAAATAAAATTTTATGTTTCACTCTTAATGTAAAGAGTTGCTCTGAAGTGCTCCAGGTTTATTAAATGAACAAATAACTTATTTATGTAAAATATTCAGGGAAAAATTCCACAACCCTTCACCATATAATTGCATCTTTCCTTCAGATTCATACAGTACATCAACAGGTCTGTTTTTACAAAGGCTCTTCTGTGCAGTACAACCTCAGAACAATGTTTATTCTGAAAGATAAAACTGAGTAGGAAAAACAGAGGAAAATAAAGCAAGCTGGCTTAGGCCAAAATGTTAATATCTAGATAGCTAAGTTAAAGCACCTAAAATCACATTGCATACCAGATACATTATTTCTAGAAGTGACTAGTCTTATGGAGGCATCAATCTCAGTTAAGCCATCAGTGGAGTTTGGATGTGGAAAAAAAAAAAAAAACCATGAAAAACGGAGAAGTTAACTTTCTAAATCTGAGGGTGTCAGTAGCACAAAAAAGAGAACAAACTTCTCAGAACTTTGTGGGAAGTTAGTCTTTTGTTCAATTAAGATCCACCATCTTTCCAGGGCAGGTATTTTGCTGAAGCACTTAAATGTCCTCCTCCAACTTTTAATGAGAACTATAGCAAAATTCCTACTTAAGTGTAGTGAAGGTGCTGGATCCTCAGACAGGGAGTTGGTGAAACACAAACTTTCAGTTTGTCTTTGCCTTGAAGTGGCTTTTCTTACAAAAACTGTAAGTTTATCTTGGAGAACATAATATTGATTCTTAATAAGAAAGCAATAACAATGGAGCAAATATCACGATGGAATATGCATACATGTCTTTCCTGTTTTTAGTCACACAGCCCACGTACACTCAGGATATCAGATAGATTCTATCAGCGGACTGTTTCTTCTCATAAACATGCGCATCCTTCAAAAACATTTTAAAACTCAAATTTCACTAGACTGAACAAAATAATTGTTAAGCTAAGTCAGCTGCCTTTGAAGTCTTAAACACAGAGGGATTCCTGTACAATTCTCACCTTCTAAGAGCATCACAAGTTCACCAAGTTTGCTTGCACACATCGCACAAAGGGAGGACTGGAAAACACATTTCCCTTCTGTCTGACAGGTCAGGTTCCTGCCAAAGCTGGAGCCTCTCAAATCTGGGAAAGAAGCCAATTGAGCCAAAAACAGGCTCCTCTGAAGCAAAAGAAAAAGACATTGGCAAGTGCACATATTTGCCAAAAGATCAACATTTGTAAACTCTCCTACAGAAGAACATTCCACCAGCTCTCCCCTTCACCCTGCCTCGTGTTGGGAGTGGTGTCACTGGGGTGCACAGCAGTTTATGGAACTAGGGTTGTTCAGCCTGGTGAAGAGGAGGCTCAGGGGAAACCTTATAGCTCTCCACAACCACCTGAAAGGAAGGTGTGGCAAGGTGGAGAGTTGGCCTCTTCTCCCATGTAACAGCAGGAAGACAAGAGGGAATGGCCTCAAGTTGCAGCAGGGGAAGTTCAGGTTGAATTCCAGGAAAAATTTCTCAGAAGGAATGATGATGCAGTGGCACAGACTGCCCAGGGAGGTGGTGGGGTCACTGTCCCTGGTGTTCAAGAACCATGAAGATGTGGCACTGAGGGATGTGGTTAGTGGGCATGGCGAGGATGGTTTAACAGTTGAACAAGGTCATCTTAAAAGTCTTTTCTAACTTTAACAATGTGAGATGATCGTCAAGAAAACAAGCACTCTGATTCAAGGTGTGTTTACAGACTACCTCACCTAACTCAGTATCTCAGCTCAAACTGAGGAGAGAACAGTAACTGCTTCTTTATTGTTCTTTTTTTTCAACTCACCCTTCTACTAAAATACCGAGCAGTAACTCAGTAACTGAGTAAAACTAGAGACAGAATGTTCTTTCAGATACTAAATTTAGAAATCTCAGAATCATGTTTGTTACAACATTACTAAATAAAGATAAGTGGCTTGAATACATACATGTCAACAGCTAATTTTTTATTTCATCACTAATCTGGAAAACAATAAGTAAAGAAATTAGATTCATGCCAAGCCCTCAAAGCCTCTATTTTTTTCTTTGTTTTGCACAGTGAGTTAATGTTTTTAGGTGACTTTAGAAATTACAATTTTTAATTCACTGAAATAAAACATGGTTTAGGATTTTCTTTTGTCATTAAAAAAAAAGCTTTGTTTTTAGAAGGATCATAAACAATTTGGCAAGAAGCCACAAAGTTATTTGCTCCATCTGAATCTATATTTTGACCATCTGACTCACAGTTCCAGTCTGGATAGATTCTCCATCTTAGGAAGAGATCTTTCTCCTTTCCATTATCATTAAGGAAAACACCAATTCATGTTTTTCTGTTCTGTTAACCCTATAGATGAACAGAGTGTTGTGGTGTTGTTTTTTTTTTTCCCTCATGCATTCTTAACTCCTATTGCTCATCTTTGTTTTTTCTTCCTTTCCTTCTAATGAACCTGTTGTTTATTTTCCAGCTTTGATATCATCTTTAAAGCCTTAAGAAACAAGTTACTCCTGTGGTCAGTTTAAAAGATGTGATAGCAGGTCAGTGAAATCCTGTGGGTCGCAATCTGCTCGTTTCTATAATCACTAGTAAGAGACGAAAGACAGGAGATGCCCTCAGAACCACTACTCCCATTTACTCCTTCTTTCAGTCCTTCAGTCACTGGCACCTTATCTTTCAGAGTTGGAAAAAAATGAGTTTTCTTCACAGTGGAAATGCTTTCCAACATGCACCCAGAGTCTCCCTAACCACAAAACAAGGACAACTCTGCAAACATGTTACTGTAACTTCCCGCTTAGTTCATTCCTATTCTTGTTTCTCATAACTGAATCACAGCCTACCTGGAGCACACACTTTAAGCTCCCAAGGACCTTCCCTGCTTTTGAAAAATGTCCAGACAAAAATCTGAGTCTCTAGCATATATCAATGACAAAAAATCTGGGGAAACACTGGCACCTTTTAATAACCTGAGGATGTGTCAAAGTGAAGATTAAATATGTACACAGCGCTGTAAGTGGCTGCCCAGCCACTGTCAAAGCCGATGAGCTCCACTTCAGCTCGCAAAGATGAAGTCCAGCTTACAAAGGTCTTTCAGGCTTTTGTTAAGCCTATAAAATAAAGCACTCCATAACATAAATCAGAAGTAATTCAGAACTTCTCTCTCCCTCAAACTGGTAATAAAATCTCCATTTCAGTTTAGCATTCTGTGCCAAAGCTAAACATGGCAAACCACCAAGAAAGGAGATGAAATCTGCCCTCCCTCCAAACCTTTTTTATTTTAGGTTATTAAAATTGATTCTTATTCCGTATTCTCCTCACTCAGTTCCTTCAACTGGCCATATTCTGCCTGCATATCTGAAAGTCAGGCAGTAAGTTCCCATTCCCTCCTCTGAAAGATTTAACTTAACCTCTACCTAAGGCTTGCGCTCCCCCTCCATTCAAAGCTGCAATGCTGACTTCAGTTTATTCAGCTACTTATTTTTTTGATTCAAACTCCCTCCTCTCAGTCCACCGCAGCACTTTTTCACTGACTAACTTTCTCTGGTTGGGCTATAAAAAAATTACTTAAATAACATGAAAAATCAGTAAAGTAAAATCTTTTACATTCATTACTCGAAACTAATCTGTTTGTACATAGCTGAACCATTCTGTTCTGTGAGGAAAGCGTTGTTTGGCTTTTCCTACGTGCAATTTCTTCCTCAATATTTATCCTTAAATGGATTAACTGTTTTTCTGTGCCCACAGTGAGTCTGTAAGGAAGGTAAATGCACAGCTAACCTTAATATATTTTCCCAGAAAAGCAAATAATTCATCATTGCAAGAACTATAGCAGATCTAGGAGACATTAATAGTTTGCCAGCCAAGTGACCTACTTATGGCAGAGTAAAGCTGCAGTCAGTACAAGAAATATATACAGAAAAGAAGCATGACTCCATCTGGTTTGAGTTGCCATCTTGCTTGTATCTCCTCTCGCCGAGAGATTTGACCATTTCCCTGAGAATCTCTTTATATTAGATCCTAACAAGAGAGGAATTGTATACAGTACAACAGCAATCTCACACTGTTATGATTATATGCTGGTGGAAAGGTCTAGTAAACCCCCAAGTGCATATAAACAGCAGTAAATTAGTTCCACCTACATTTCTTACATGGTAATTGTAAAAGGAATAGCACAAACATACGCCACTAAACCAATCTACTCTTGAAAAAAACAGACTTCTGGATCTTTTAACATATCTATTATGACAGTAACCAATGTCCTTGTCACGTATCAATCACCACACAACTATATATCGTGCAAATGCATTGCAACACCTCAGTACGTCCCTTCAGCCTACTGCTCCAGACCTCTCTTGCCTCCGAGGAGCTCTCCCCATGGCTGCCATCACCAGGTGGCACCATCACACAGTCTTCCAAGCATTTTTCCCAGAGTGTGAGCAAGTGTGCATTCTTTGACAGACATATTGATTACACAGCTGCCGATCACACTTCTGTTTTGTCGTGTCAAAAGCAGGATAGTTTGCTCTCTGCTTTGTTCTCTGAAGGACACCGGTCCTTTCATCAGAAATTACTCCCTGCCAGTGAGGTTCTACAGAAGAAGGGTTTACCAGTCAGCAATTTGAGACTGCTACTGTTCCAGGATTTATGCTTACATTATTTAAAATTATTTTTAAATATTTAGATATATATAATACATATATATTTAAAATACATTCACATTGTGACTCTGATTTCTCCTCCACAGGGAATTCAACCTATCAAGACCCATTACTGATGCATGCAGAAGAGCTTGATTAAAGGTCTGGAACGCTCAGAGAAAATCAGAAAACTCCCTTGTCTGCTAAGGGTTCAGCTCCAGCCTAGACTATTTCTACACCAAAATTGTTAACAGTGAATAGCTTTCGTCTGGCCTCTTGCCTCGGCAACTGGCAACACTGCTGACTGGCCTGTAGCCCATCTGCCTTCAAATTGTGTCAGGCTCAGCAAAGCAAAGGCAGATTAAGAGCTGCAGCCTTCCAGGGCAGTAACGAGGCTATTGGGTCTTAACTGAATAAGGACTTGCTCTGTAGGTATGAGCAATAAGCACTTTTACAGAAAGTTTGGACTAGCAGTTGTTCAAAATAGGAGATTCGTGACTAAAATGCACAGAAAATTATTAATAGTATTACAGTACACTGCATATCTAAGAGTTAAGATCAACTTTATCTACAATGCTACATTCTTGCATTTCAACAAATAACACTAGTATCTTGCAAGCTATCATCTACACAACTGTGACAGTTTTTCTAGCACTGTGACAGTTCAACAATGACTTAATGGTATTGCGATAGTTTCCTTGCATTATAATTTCAGGAACTGGATTTCCTTTCTGGCTAGAAAGTTATAACCTTTAAAAGAAAGTAAGTTTAGGGAACAGTTAGCTGTAGAGTGCTAAACTGATTGCAAAATTTTTCTTATGTCTACATTTCTAACCCCTTCAAAACATTGCCACAGCCACCTACTGATAGAAGAACTCCCTGGAGCAATCTGAAGCAATGATGATCTACACAAGGGTGCCAAGTGGCACAAGGATTCCTACAAGTGCTTGTAGTCACAGTACACAAAAGTCTTGTAATGACTGGTGAGCTGCAAGTCTACTTTTATCACCTGCAAAAGTCAAAGGAGTTTATTTGCCCTGCAAGGACAGTACTTTCCATACAAGATGCTGAATTGACAGCTGAAACTATTAAATTCTTCACCAGGAGAATTATTCAATTAGGAAGAGGGCTTTTTATACTTCCAGCTGTCCTGACACTACAGAAATCTTTTGTATCCCTCACCTGTGTGCTTTCACCCACAAGAAGTAGGTTAGAATTAGAATTCAGCACCCATGCAGTCACTGAGAGGTTTTGCCTATACACTTCTAACATCCTTCTTTTCCACTGCTTGGTTTGGATTACTTCTCTCCTACAGCTTAGAGAGAGAAAGGACCAGGTGAATGGGCTGCATGATAGTGAGAAGCACCGGAGTGCTGCAGAAGGATCTAAAAAAAACAGACAGATTTAATAAAGTACTGATATGTTACTATGAGTTGTAAATCAGCTTGTAGCTCTTATCCAGCTGTACAGCTAGTCACACTGCTGGCACAAACCGCGGGTCATATCGAATGGCAGGACAGACAGTTTGAGTCTAAAGCAGTGTGCAACAGGAGCGAGAAACATTTTTATGCTAGTGAGAGTCAGAACAGGATAAACACCTGGGTTTAGTATTGCTGCACTAAGGCTCAGTACAATTTGAACAATGCTATTCTGTTGTATGTGCCAACTGAAGAAAAACACCAACAGATTCATTTATTTGGTGACTTTCTTATTTCTGTCTGAAAATTTATTAAAGGTAGAAAGTTTGAAAGTGACATTGAAGGGCAATATACATGCTTCATTTATTTCAAAAGGATTGATTTCAGTTACTGAATCCACAAGAATTTTCTAAGTTCTGTTAATGCTTTCTATGAAGATCACCATTCCATGGTCAGGCACCATTTTAAAAATATTCACAAGTATTCAAAGAGCCTACAAAGATTTTGCAGTATAGTAATAATTTGATTTAGAGCCAGAATATCCTCCCAAATAATTCCCTAGAAGTAAAAAGGAAAAGAATTATTTCTATGAATGGTACTCAGACTAAAATGTCTTTCTCACTCTATGAACCTGCCATGTACAGACGAGTGCCAGTGTGAGGCTCCATCATGCTAAATTCTGCCTTATGGACTGCGTCCAGGTTTGTGACATCCTGAATATGAGACTATCAGGCCAAGCTTTCCATTTCTTATAAGGATGCCAAGTGGAAATTATCCCAGCAGAACGAGCCCAAAGAATGCCGTATGCATCATTAAGCCCTGAAACAGGGATTTAAAGTAGATTTAGGCCCACGTGTGTGTTCTCTGCAGTAGTGAATTACATTTCCATACATAGTCTCTCTTCTGTTTGCTTCATTATCAGCAAATGCATTAGTGAATGGAATAATGCGTGAAGTTGTAAAAAAAAAAAAAAAAAAACCTGAAGTCTAGTTTAATAATGAATTTTACTATAAATTCAAAAATTCCAGGATTGCCAGATTCAATTTTGAATTGGGGAAATGGAGATTTCTTAGATGCATTTTGAAAAGCAATTTCAGATTGTCTCTGTGTATTGATTTGGCATTGGATTCCAAACAGCTCAGTGACTGTGCAGAGCAGACCCATCTTTCATGGATGTGTGTATATATATATGTATGTGTGTGTTTATACACACACACACGCATGTGATGTGCGTGCTGATCAGTGGCGCTCATACATCTCTGGCAAGTAACTGGTGAAAACATTCTGATATTCCTGTTTAAGCAACCTGCTGACAACAGAATGCTTATGACAGGCTGTCTGTCCCTGCTTACCACTGAAGACCGGATTTCATTTCATTGCTTCTATGCTGGGAAAGCAAAAACAGCAGGGAAAAAAAAAACAAACTTATGTTACAGTCTAAGCTTGAATTACTTCATAAAAATAGAGCAGAGCTACTTGTTTGGTGTTTCAATTCTGCAGCAACCTTAACAACTGGAAAAAACAAAAGCTTCCCCAAATGATAAGAATTAAGTATTACTGACAGACTGAATTATTTGTACGGTGTCTGCCAAAATATCAACAAAATCTTTTCCTAATCAAAGGAAATCTCCAGCACATTTACTAAAACACAGTGAATTAAGGGAAAATAACAAAGGTCAGTAGACAAAGGAAGTTAATGGCATCTGGGATCCTAAACTCTTTTTACTTTTATTTTCATTTTAATGTGATGAGAGCATTTCTTAACATACATAAATATGAATCAGAATCACTTCTCCTCTAATCTTACTGATTACAGTGAAAGTCTGTTTTCATACTTAACAATATTATTTCCAGAGATAAAGACTCACACTGTGAACTAGTAAGAGTAGATTAATCTTCCTCAGCATAGTTCTGGCTCTTCCTTATAACACAGAGAAAAAACATTTGGACAACTATCACTAGAGAAAGTGGAATTACTATTGCATAGAAGATACTTCCACTGAGGTATCCTTACACTGTTTGTCACTCTGTTGAACACTGACTGACATGCAGCCAGAAATTTGGTCTATTCACTAAACAGATAGGTTAAATGTAGTTAAGATCAATGTGGAATTCTGGCCATCTTTTTCAACTCAAGCAGGTTTTATCCCAGCACAGATCTGTACTCTACAGACTCAAAAACTGCATGTCCACACCATAAAGATGTCAATGCACCATACTGTACCTATAACAAGGAGCTCATCTACTAAAAGCATTGCTGTGCAGTCAGCTAAAGTCAGCTGAGCTGCTGGGTAAATTCTTAACAGTCATTGTGTATAAGCAATACTGCTACCCACCACTTTAGAACTGGATTGAGTAAGCCATTCAGAGCTGCAGTCAAATGTTGGTCACTGCACAGGCATAGCTTTACTTATACCAGTATCTTACTCAGTAAGTAGTCTTAGTAAAATAATGAAACCATTTGTGCAGTAAAATGTGGGCTGGTGGCTCTTATTATAGGAGAGCAGTAAGAACTAATGTAATAGTGGTAGAAAAAGTACACTTCAGAATTAAATTCTGGGTGATCTGAAGATTCAGTGAATAGTACACAAAAGCCTACAGGTGTCATACAAAGGTCCTTATATAAAATGCATGAAAGGACAGAATGGAAAAAAAAGGGTGATAGAAAATGTATAAGAACTACAGACGTTTCTACAATAATATGAAGCAAATATGTTGAGAACGAAAGATCAAAGCAGCAATGTTTGAATTAAACAGAAAAGCAGTTCTCCTCCTTCCTTTTCTTCCTTGAATAGTAATTGTTAAATAGTAAATTTAACCTTTACAAGTTGAAAGGCAAAGGAGAGTAAGTGATCCCTAGAATACAACAAAATATGGATAACTTCTTAGTTTGCAACCCTCTGGCTACCTGTATCTGCTTATCTTCATAAACAGAGTGCAAACTCACTGTCTGCATGAGGTCTGTTCCAAACACCACAGATAACATTCTGTTAAGTTAGGTTACACTGAAATTCTGAAGAGTTTTTCATATTTCAAATCTTTAGAAGTACATCTAATGTTTTTTCTGTGCAAACATCAGAAAAAAGATATTGACATAGCATATTTAATAAACTGTGTCTCTGAGAACATACTGTTAATTAGAGTACCAGCTGCATCCAGATTCATCCTTTGAGTGTAATGAGAAAATCAGTTAGGCATTCAAAAATCTATTTCAACTTGATTTAAATGTTTTGATGGAGACAAGTGAAGTGTGAATTACAAAATGTTAATTTCATTAAACAATTGGCTAAAACTGGAAAAGAATCACAGGCCATTGTGTAACAACAAACAGATGCCATCACACTGTGTTAGCAGGAGAAATAGCCAAGTTCAAGGGAACAGTAGATGGCAAGAGAAGTTAATGATGACAAGGCAAGTTTCACCATAAGTCAGTTTGGATTTATGTATTCATTTTTAAAAGAACTACTCTCCTGAATTCAGCAGAAATAAATATATATAGCTTCTATTTACTCTTGGTTAACCTTGAGACCTGCTCCCACGGTTGTCTTAGAGCTGAGATGCCATAGATCGCTAGAGCCAATAAAGTGTAATCTGTTTTCTTTGGGTCTTTGTAGCCATGAGAATAAGACAAGCTGAAACTGTCTGTAGAAGTAATGGCCTCTCTGTAGGTCAGTTGTTCAAAATATATGTGTATCATTTACTTCCTGGGAAGAGTGAAAGTAAACTCCAACAGTTGCTGGTGAATTTCAAAGGCCATTGTTTAGGTGACTAAACCGGATAGAAGAATTACTTTCTTTTTGTTGTCAAATTTCAACTGATTTCATCTCTTCTCCACTATTTCCTGATAATGCTTTCTGTGTTAAATAACAAAAACCTTAGTAACTTGCTAAGTACCATATCTCAGCAATGCCCTAGCCCCCACAAATGTCATTAGCGAGCAGCCAGAAGGAAAAAAAAAGTAGTTAGTGTACTGAGACTGTCATTAAATGCAGTTATGTCCATTGCTGTTACTGCAGAAGCAATCAACTATAGCCCATGGAATCATAGTAACCTGCTAAACAGCTAAGTGCTATAAGGTGGGTGGCACATTAAACTGTACAGTTTCATTTGATGTCATACCGGTAATGACCAATTTTCCTCTCTTAAGGTAAGACCTCTTCTTCCTAGCTTTATTAGAATTAGAACACTGTACTCTCACATGAACTATAGCTGAGATCCCCAATTTGAAAAATAAACCTCATATAAAAAAAACAATCTCTTGTTTGAAAGTGAGGAGTATATAAACACTGCAACAGTTGCAGTCAACTTGAAGTCTATTGTCAAAAATTCTTTCAGTTTGGCAGCACTAGCAGGGCTTACGTTTCTCTTTAATTTAAGAAAAGATAATTCCACAGACTGCAGCCTTCTCCCCTCCACCAATCTGCAAGCCCTTACCACCACCAAAACTGCATGCTTGTACAACTAACTTTGTCCTTAAGGATCACAGAACACTTAACTGATATGAGCTAGCTGAGGGGAGGTGCTCAATACTTTAATGAGATCTCTAAAAGAAAAGGAAAAAAAAGCAGATTTTAGAAGCACTCACAAATAAGTGCATGACCACATGTCATTGGAATAGCAATCTGGTGTCCTATCACAACAGAAGTAAAACTCTTCTGAGTAGAAGAAACCTCAGCATGTCATATTGTTAAAGTTTCACAAAAGCTTTACAGCATTTTAATAGATACTTAAACCTAAAACCTTTGTTGGCAAGTTGCAAAACTTGAGTCTGTTAGAAAGATCTTACAAATTCCAAATACTGATTTGTTCTGGATGGAGAAGAGAATGAAGTTAGATGCCTAGAATCACATTTGCAGTAACATATTAACAGTTAAAGGAAAAAAAATGGTTCCCACTTAAGTAGAAACATCACACAGGAAGAAATTCCCCTCTTAGGAGTTAACACACAAAGAAAAGCAAGTAAATCCTCTCTGAAAAGTTTTCTACTTATCAGGCTTACTCTATGAGCTATGTATTAACACAAACCAGTATATTCTTACCTTCCAGTCTTATCAATAAAAACATTACCATGAGCACCTTTTCTTGCTTCTATCATTTTAACACATTTTCATGCAAACAACAGTAGTAAACAGAGCAGCCTAACTTAGCTATGAATATATAACAAAGTAAATCATCCATATCAATGTAAGTTAAATTATTATGTTTGCGGAAAAAAGATGACATCTATGAGGCAACTGCTAGACTGGACTTGAGCAACTGATTTTTAATAGAAGCAAGAAACGTATATCAGTCTCTGGAGTTCAAGATATAACAGTGTGACATCCTTCAAGATCTTCTTGGGAACAGTAACAGATCGTACAGTGCTGCATCCTCAGCTATGCACTGGGTGCAGGCACTTCGAGATCACTATTCTCAATAACATCTAATTTCAGCTTTAAGTATCTCATCTAAAAAACAAAGCTAGAATGAACTGATTATAGCCTTCTTGTCTGAGCACAGGCCAAGTGTGGCATACAGAGTTCCCTAAGGCTTCTAATACCTTACACTGTCTAACACCCAAGTAACCACACTAGCTCACAGTTACTTGGTGAGAAGGTAGAATTCCCAGCCACACCAACTCCTTTGGAAAGGCTTAGAAAACCTGAGCTGTTCTCATTTTCAGATCACTCACAACAGCTTTCAGAATGGAGGATCTCATTCAAATGGGAGGCTTCCCTCATGTTCACAAAGAACATACAAATCCTGATCCAGGAGCATCTAATAATAGAGGCCAGAAGGAAGGTTAACTGGAATTTTTTATTAATCAGGATGCTAGGCAGATGCTTAGGCAACCTAGCTAAACACGTCTGTAAAACCCTCTGCAGACACTGGAGTGTAAATCCTACTTGGCTAAGATACCAACTAAACATGAGCAGACTGAAAAAGAAGCCACACAGACATAACTAACAGAAGCCAAGCTTATTAATTAAAGCACCGTGTTGCAAGACAGCAAGTTCATGGTTAGAACTGATTTCCACCTGGATAGCTTACCTCACAGACAGAGCTAGACAAATGGACATCCATGATCTTGTTGCTACAGAGCTTGGAGTTTTAGCACCAACTGTCCCTTTGTGATTTAACCGTGGTTTCCCCATCTGTCCAAATACGATGATAATATTTACCTGCTATAGATATGGCTTGTAGGCTCACTGTGTTTAAATTTGCAATGCTTTGCAGAAGTTTCCTTTGTACTTCTCTCAATTTCTGCTTCCTCTATTCGATTAACAGTGTGTCTTTCTTTGACAGACTTCCCACTATGTGTGCTCCCCTTTTTTCTCTAACCAGTCTTTTCCAAAAGCACTGTAGGCAAGAGCAGAACTTTCCAATCCACACTGCTTGGAACAGTTCATAATTAGGCAAAATGTGTTCACTAACGCCCCTAGCTATTGCTCATTATGAAGAAGCCAAGAAAATAAATGAAGAAAAAAGAATCAGGGAGGTCACTAACTACTTGGCCATTTGAGACTTACAGGCATAATGAACAGCCTTCTGAAACAAGAGAACTCTGCCACACAGACTGCCTTCTTTGGTGAACTGCTTAGACAGTTTATTTCTGCCATTTCTCCTGACCAATGCCAGGTAAAGTAATGGCTTTCAAAAGCTGGAAATACGTCACATGTTTCACTTAAAATGATTACTTAAACATGAAATGGGTGGCCTGGGCACATTGTCAAGACGGGCACAGAAAGGATTTACCACTTGTAAACTTTCCTCCAACATGTTTCTACTTAAGCACATATGCTTTCATGTGGGTTATGTGGTTTGTTTTTTAAGGACAAAGCCAAAATTTGGAGTGCAGAAAAGTTTCATATTGTGAAGTTAGGAAACCTTTTTAAGGACCAACACATGACTTTCATTGCCTTCACTTTTTCAGGAAAAAAGTACAGGGAGTCTAAGCAAAGGGGAAAAGAATGGAAAAACCAAATGCAGCACCAGACTACAGCAAACCTCATAGAAGTTTACATACTGGAAATAAAAACCTTGTATCAAAGCCAAGTTACCATAAAGCAATGCAAAATGAAATTACTTTAAGAAACATTCTGACATGCAGCTATTATTACCAGTATTTTACAGGGCAAGGGGGGGAGGAAGGGTGGAACAAGGAGAGAAGATGCATCTTCACATAGTATCTTCTCTTTTCCCCAAAAAAAAAAAAAAGCTTTGCATCTTGTATTCTGTCAGGCTCAGCCCTGCAGAACACTGTGAAACCTCACCACGCAGAAGGGGCCCTTCAGGGCTTTCAGCACCTTGAAGAACAGAACACTATTTTATTGTATTCACCAACATAAACACTAGCTTTTTAAAATTGATGAATAACACAGTGAATTTGGGGGAGAGATGTAAAACATGCAGCCTGTGGAAACTGAACCTGATCTAAAAATGAACTGAATGATTCCTATCTGTTTCCCTGGGACTTAGATCAGACCTATATGTGTTTTATAAGATGCTGGACTAACAGCCCTGGAGCTCTTAAGATCTGTTTATCCACATAACGCAAGTTCCTGCCTGTGCTGTGCTTGTTATAATCCACGTGGAATCCCCTGCTAGAGGGCCTAAGTCACTCCCCAGAAGCACAGCTATTTCAGGTGAGAAGGGAATTTACCCTGGGTAGCCCATTTAGTCCATTGCCTTTCTGTTGAAGCTGCCAATTATAGTCAAATGCTGGTGGCTTTCTCCTCCCCAAGACTACTGACACCACTGATGGTGCAGATTTAATCAAAATACTTCTGTGGCAGGTTGAACAGAGGATTTATAATTTACTCCAGACACATTTGCAGCTAAGATGACTGATTGGCTTTGCAGAATTACTTAGTGTTATTTTATGAAATCAAACAGAAGCATAAACAAAGTTAAGAAAGCACTGACCTTGAAGAGCCCACTCCTTAAGTTCACACTCAGCTGTATGTACAGCATGACAGTGAGAACAGTCACCACTGACATCCAACAAGCAACTGACTCTTGTACACAAGCAGCCACAAATTCCTCAGGAAAGGAACACCTTACATCTGTGTCCTGGCTGCTGTTAATTTCACACATTAAACATATTTCTTAAAGGAAATGCATGAAATAGGGTATTTCAAACATCAATGTAAAGTTCAGCTAATTTGATGTATTTATCCATTTAAGAATAATTTCACTTTCTTTTGCATGTATATTTTTACCCTGTGAGTTTCAGACAAGACTTCTGTTATGGAACCAGTCTAAACAAAGATTTACTGAAAGTTTACGGTTACATAAATGTAACTGAGAATCCGCAGGAATTTGATGTGAAATAGGAGCATGCTGAATTATTATTTTATTAAAAAAACCAGCTCCATTGTATCAAACACTTCAAAATAGGAGTATTGTTGAAAACAATTCTACAGCACTTCCCAAAAGGGCACAAAAAAATCATAAAACTTTCTTCCAATTCTTTGCTTATCTGAACAAGCATTTGAAATAATACCACTCCTGCTGAAGAACAAGTCTCTCCCACCTCCTCATTCATCCACCTCCACCTCCAGGCAAGCTTCCACCTGCCCCATCCCTCAGGGCTGCAAAGTACCAGCTCAGAGGTGAGGAATGTGGCCTTGTCTGTGTAACCCACAATAGAGCTGACAGAGCTCACATGAGCTGCAGGAGAGTCATGTTCACAGGCACTGCAAATGGCTTTTAGGTAACTAACATGATTATCAGCCCTGCACAAGGGTGCAAGTGGTTTCAAGAGAGGGTCTCTGGTAATTTTCAGGATGTCAACTAGCTCTCCAAACACTTACCTCATGCTATCCAGCCTTTTACCACCTAGCCTTGACACAACACACATGCACAGAGAAAGTTTTGCAACTCAAAAAATTCTTCAGCACATACAGATGAAGTCAGTCTGAAGTTTCCTCCTTTCTCGACTCCATACAGGGGTCAATTTGTTCTCTCCTTTAAGAAAGTTACAGAAGAGAGAGAAATGCCCATTTGGAAAGCAAGGGAGGTGCAACAACAATTTAGTCCATTCACCCCTCATATTATAGTCCTGTCATGATTGAGAGCAAAGGCCAGGAGAATTTCACAAGGTGCAAAAATCTGGTTCAGGCCAGGATTCCTCCAGAAGCTTTCCCTGATCTCACTGATCCATTGGTAGCAGCACCACCACTTTCTCTTCCTTCTTTTCAGACTGGCTCACAGCAATGGAGAAGAGAACTTAACTCTGGCTAAAGCAGATTTGATACCTGAGCACAATACTGTTGGCAAAAGTGTAATATCAAAAATTTTGATAATGCTAAGGGCATAGTTATCACTTCAGGTTTACAACAGATGAACACACCCACTTTCACAGCACTGCACAAAATATTAACAGCCTTCAGTGTGTTTATCCCCAATGCCTCTGCACAGCAGGGCTTTCACTCTCATTTTACAGAAAGGAGGAAGAATAAGAGATTTGTGCTCAGCCCAGACAAAACCGCTTGTGTGTCTGACCTCAGCTGAAATCAGAGGTATATGAATCAGGGGTATGTAACATCTAGATCAAAAGTTATTTGTATTAATCCTCATGAGAGATCTGCAGCAGACTCATAACTTTTATTCTCTCCCATTCCTTGCCTCAACCCCCACTTGCATGCCCCTTGCTTTAAAAACTCTCTTATGACCTGGGCCAGAATAATTTGTGTGGTTCTGAAAACAAATGGCATCATAATAGAAGAGATATTTCCTAAATCTTTCACATCTTTCCATTCCCCACATCTGCTTTTGTTGCCCTCCTCTGGGAGATAAAGCTCTGTCGCAATCGTCTCCATGGAAAATTCATTATACAAATATAGTCTCTTTATTATTAATTTACTTTTAAAATGTTGAATGACTTTCCAAGCTAGCAAAAAATAGGTCTGCAAATGCTTGCTGAAATCCAAACTTAGTTTTCTTCGCTTGTCTGCACCACTGTGAAATTGTAATTACCATGCTGCAGGAGCACCCAACTGAAATCCAAATAGATTCCCCACTCTCCTCTCAGGGTACTCAAATTTTCCAGTATCCCTGACTAATTTAAGGATTAACAGATCTTTGGGATTGTGGCCCAGTAAATGGAGGGGGCACAGCATCTAAACCAGGTGCAGCAGGCAGCTGTGAGTCACAGCCTAGAGCAGGGGGAACTCTAGCTGGCATTCCTCAAAGCTGATAGCTGCTGGCCTGATGTTGCAGAACTATAATTAGGACTCAAGGGAGGAGACTTTTTAACCCCATCCTGAAGACTGCATTGCTTTGACCTGAGGGAAAGGCAGAGCTTGAAAATCATCCTACTTGAGAGATGCTAGCTGGCTAGCTATACAGGAGAAAAGCCAAAGAATCAGCGCCAAAAGCAGCACCTTTGTGCTCCCAGTGCCAAGTCATATGCAGTTTGTAAACAGCTGAAAGCAATAAGCTGTGACATCTGGGTAAGTATCACACATCTGTCATCAGGCTGGGAACCTCTGCAATCTCATGTACACGTGTGCTGATCAAGCATAACTTCATCAAAATTAATGACATTATATTCTCATTAAAAACAAAACAAAACAGGGATATTGGAATAAGGCTCAGCACTCCTCAGGAAGAATGGGTTCAAGATGACTGCCTTCAGTGCAAGCACATTATTAGTACCAGGCAGTGCAGTAGGAAGTATTCCTACTTGTAGCTCATCCTCAGTTTGATAACAGCAGGTAGAGGAAACAAAGGTGTCCTTCCGATTTAGAGAGAATAGACTGATCAGGTCCCTCTTGATGTGGCAAATGTATACTTCTCTGGGCAACATGATCCAGTACCTCACCACCTTGCTTCTCTATGAAGACTGAACATAACCACTGCAAACTCTCATACAGATCTGCAGCCCCTCTAACTTTGATTTTCATTCTTCAACTAGATGTCACTCAACTTACTTTCCAACAGGAAGCACTCTGGTACACCACAGATGCATGCAACATGGCTAGCAGTAAACTACATCATGAAACAGCAAGTGTGATGCAGAAGTGACCTTTTGGGTCAATGAAATCCCATTAAGCTCAGTCACTGGAGAGGATTTAAGTGAAAAAGTAGAAGCCCGATATCTTCCATCCAATACAGACCTTTAAAAGCAAGCACAAGTCAAAACAGCAGTGACATGGCTGCCTTGGCACAAAACAGAATTGCAAGTGTTTCTGCATTGCTTGAGGATACAGCTCTCAATTAATACCCAGTCACTGTCTTTGGCAATTGATCATCTCACTGCTTCATGTGATCCTTAAGCTACAGAAAGTCCCACTGCATACACCTGGACATTCACTCAAAACAACAGATGAAATCACAACAACTGAAAAGTGTCTTTCACATCAAAAAGAATATTTGGATTGCACTTCAGCCTCAGATCACTGAAGTAAAAAACAGTCTTTACGTATGTTAGTCATCAAAAGCAAAAAAAGAATTTTTTTTTAAAAACTTCTTCAGAGAATAAATTATGCAAGGTTCTGGACTGCCTGACTCTTTGTTTAGAACCCTTGTTTTTATCTCTCTCCCCAGATTCCATCTCACAGGAATCACTGTCAAATACAGTAGAGCAACTCTCCACATGCCAGTGTTATTTTAATTATCTGAGATCTCTATCACTTATTTAATGCAAGGACAGAGTGTGCAAGCCTAGCAGAGCAAAAAAGCCCATAGTTAAGGATACCTGTTTTCAAGTGACCCATCAGCATGGGCTGTATTGTTTCTCTCCTTCCTGAAACAGTTGTTGGCCTTCAGTTCAACACAGGACAAAAACTTCTAAGTGCTTAGTCTGTAGATGATTAAAATGGTGCTAGCATTCTCTCCTGCTCTCCTTGCTATGTACAAGCCTGAAATACTTTTGTAACAGCAGTTTCCAAGTTGTAGTTACAGACAACTGTGTTGCTACCTTCCTCATTTCTTCAGAAGACATTGGAAGGAAACAAGACACACCAGTTCATTTCTTGCAACATAACAAGATGAGCAGATGAACCAGCTGGAAGATTCCCCCGGAGATTAAGCAAGAAATGAAAGTAAATCCAGTAAGCACCAGCTTGAGGTCTGAAGCTGCCAGGCAGAAACATGAAGTAAGAATGAAGAAAGAAACAACAGCCAACTAACTGGCCGCTCACCAGGGCAAAGATAAATAAACAAAGAACAAATCATCTCACACAGTTTGTTTCCTCACTTCAGAGGTCTGACTGTACAGAAACAAAACTATGACCTCCAAAATGGCTGGAGGCATGTTCACAATTAATCGTAATGCAGTATCCACGTTGCTTTTAGGAATAGCTCACCCAGGAATCTCTGGTTTGAGCTATAGAACAAAAGTTTTAGAAAAGAGATGAACAAAATTAGAACTACAACGAGAATGAGAAAATACAACGTGGATTTAGCAAGAGTAGATCACCCAGACTAAAGCACTTTCTTTCCCCTAAGGTAACAGATGTTCCAAGGAAGTGCAGCAGAAAATACAGGAGACTTAATTTAGCAAAACTTTGACAACATAATAAAAAACCATTTCAGACACTATTACTACTGACTGTAGCTAAAATAGATTAATTAGCTTCCTAAAACGCTTGATTTGTGTTCACAATAGCTCTGGTTTTGGACTGGCCATTTAATATTTTCATTAACATTCACATCACAAGAGTGAGGAGTGAAACAATGGAACCTGCTGATGGCACAAAGCTGAAGTGCCTCATTAATAAGATGACTGGGCTACTGCACAGGAAGAAGTGGGTGAGCTGTGACTGGAATGACAGAAACAGGATGCAAGGCATCGTGAATTCATTACTTATTAGATTTGCCAAGAGTTTTTAGATAAACAAGTTTCTATTGGTGGATCTAAAAGAACGAACAATTACATGGGCTTTTTTTTTTTTTTTTTTTTTAATATTTTGCAGTTTCTCTGCCAGTTCACTGCAGACCCAGTGAACAAAACATCTACAGTTTTGCTTTATATTTTGTGACGTAACACAAGATTTAATCTCACAGAGATACAACTTACATGATAATCACATATTCCTCTGCACGGCATAAACGCAGCCATCCTGAAGCTTTACACTGATAAATTAAATTCCAATAGGTATGTATTTGCCCCTGTACATGTTAGACTCACATTAGGCCTGAAGTACAAACTTGCCTTGAAAATGAAGCAAGCATGAGTAGAACCGGCTTGTGAGACATCTAAGTTTAGGCTACAGATCTACTCTGGCTTTCACCCTTCAAGCACAACTGTAAGCTACAAAATACAGTGAAGCAAGCATGCAATTCACACCTGCTTCTGGAGTCTTTCCCCACCACCTGCTCTGTTTTCTGCTGTTCACTTCTGCTATGAGATTACTCATCCAAGTCAGTGCTTTTGCTGTTGTGTTCAATGACTTATTTTAAAGCAAAAAAGCTAGTTATTTCAAGGTGGCTGAGTAAGGCTTCTGAACCAAACACATTGACATGCATATTCGGAATATAAACCTAATCTAAAAACTGATCCCCACATTTTATTTAATAATTTTCCCCCAGAAAGTCAACTTGCCATCACAGAACGGTTCCTCTCTTTATGTTTTAATTTCATTTTAAAATACCAAAAAAAAACAAAAAAACATTTTGCCTACTTGGCAATAGTTTTTGGAACTATCATTAGTTTAGAGAATATATTCTTAAGTGATAGCTTGAATGGACACCTATGAGTTGTAAAAATATATTTGGCAACTGCATAAAATTAACCAGAGTATCTGTGCATGCTCAAACTTTGCTCTGTTACACATTATTTATTTTAAGAACTGCATCCCTTTATAAGGATGTATATATTCAGTTCTGAGTCACTCGTAAACAAGTCATGGTGTTCAGAGAAAGAACAGAAAAGGGAAGAGGCTTCTTCCTTTCCTAGTTGCTATGAGTCTCAGAACATTCACACAATATTCTGTTATATACATGCTACAGACAAACTGCAGTTGCTCTGAGAAACACTGTGGCGGATTGCAAAGATCCATGAAAATAGAAGCATGAGAGAATAAAAGTTATGATAGAGAAGTATTTCCCAATTAATGCGTAGGAAAACCTAGTTGGTGAACCTCCAAAGAAGGAACTGAAGGAATGTCCTGTGGTTCTACTGCATCTCCTGAATGTTCCCAACTAATCACATGTGCTCACTGAATAAACTGAAATGACAAATGTTTATAAGACAAAGAACAAAGCATTGTAGTGACTTGCCTGTTTGTCACTGCTTAAAAACATTAATAAAAATAAGAACATTTTAAAATCTTACTGGATTTCTAGTAAAACTACAAACATCTGACAGAGCATTCAGAAATCGTCGCTGATGGAGCACAAAATTTTTCACTGAAAAGACAATGGGGAAAAACAGCCTCTAGAGAATTCTGTCTAGTTTGCTTCAAATATTCTCCCTCTAATTTCCCATCTCTGGAAGACAAAGGAAGGGAAATCTTCTCCCTGATGCCAGTGTGAATTTAGCCTGTGTCTTTGTGTCTCCATGGAAACAATGTAAACACATCTGTTTTCTTTTTGCACTCGTGATGGAAACATTCTACACAGAATTCATCATTGTAGGGAACAAAAAGGCCAGAAACAGGGGGAATTCTTCACACAATGACCCAAGCAGAGCTAGCCTCCTTCATTTCCATCAATGACTACTGTCACCAGAAGAAGAGACCAGCAAGTGTAAAATCATAGCCTAAAGCTCACAACTTGTGCCTCTTGATATTTAATATTCAACTAAAGAAGGAATGAACTCCTGCAAGGAGAGAAAAAGAAATATAGATCCTGGATATTCAAGGCTACTGTGTGAAATGCATCTTCCTACAGTTCTCAAATGTTAATATGACATTATAATATGCCTGTGGCTCTTTCCTACATTCTTTCTCCTTTGTGCAGCCGCTGCAAATTAATACTCCCAAGACCTCACAACAAGGCTCTATGTATTTTATAAATACATCACTTGAAACTATCTTACATTCCCCACAATATCTATTCATTATCAGTTAATGAAAGAGGAAAATGCATAGCAATGCAACTGTGTCCAGAACTGACAAAGAAAAGCGAAAGTTTAAAATAGCATTGTTTCAATAGCTGCACATCATTTAGTGCCTGAAGCATATTAAACTGGGGTTCACCAGTTGTAAGGACATCTCATGTTTCTAGTTAACTTACATTCATAAGAGAATATCACTTCAGAGCTTCGCTGAAAAAGGAAATATGAAATCAATATATCCTACCAGAGTCTGTGTGCTTTTAACAAAACTAAAACACAATTTCAGAAAAATGCACCATACGTACTGCAACCACACCACATTTAATAGGCATTCCTAGCATTTTTATTTCGAATTCCTACTTAGAAATCTTCAGCTTTCAATAGGAAGCAGTCCCACAGTATGCTAACAAGGTTTTGGCTGTGACTGCAAGCCTAGAAATAAGTGCCTTTTCTTAAGTGGAACTGATTACTCTGCCACACAAAGTTCTCACAATCAGAAAGTAACAAAAACTGTGTTTTAAAGATATATGGAAAACTGCAAATACCACATATGGACTAGTAAAGCACTAGGTGTTTGCTTTAGAAACATACTCACTTCATATGCTTTGTGCTACTATCTTCTCCCAGAACTTTAGGGTTGAAAGAAATATATTTGTGCAGCCCCTTGGTATAACAGTATACTCACCCATTTATAGAATTTTTATGCCCTTGTATTAAAAGCAGAAGTATATTTAAATAAATCATTCACTCGTCTATAACCAAATACTTGCTTCCCAAATAAACACAGCACTAAAAAAGAGCAGGCATCTGCCTATTCTGTGTGAGCCTCTTTGTGCATGAGGAATTGTTTTACCACTTTCAACGCTTGTTTCTAACAAACAGCACTTTCTATTTCAGCTTTATGCAAAATCTGTTGCAATTAGCAGCAAAAGATCTTTGGCACCAGTGGACTCAGAATCAGTTTCCAAACTCTAAGCCCAGCATGGAAGTGATGTGGGAGCAGAATAAATACCTTAAAGCCAGGTGCAGGCAACCAGAATATCAAATGTGTATAATTATGCAGCACCAAGGCCAGTGAGGATTACCCTTCTGTTCAGGTAAGAAAGCAGCATCAGATTCATTCTGATATTCACACGTTTCTAAAATGAAACTTTTGCTTTAATTTGCTCTCAGTTTCCTTCAGAGAAGAATTTCAAAGCATTGTACAAAGGTTGGAAATGAGATTTTACGAGCAGAAGTCTGAACAGCATCTGACTTCTTTCTAATTAGCTCAGAGAAAAGGTAGGTGAGATTTTGCTTGTCCAACCTGAACATACAACAGACGCTGCCTTTCTTGGATGATAAAAGGCACGTGGTGAAGAGTTCCTGCTTTTATTTCTGTTTTGGGCTTATCCATTCAAATGTTTCACATTTAATAGCTTTGCTCCTGACATTTATATTCTAGTTGAACATCTGAAGTCTCAACATTTATTTTAGAAAGGAGTAACATCATCTGGGTTCCACAATAAGAATCTCCAAGACAGGATGAGATACTAGTATTCAAATGTAATAAAATGTTTAACTGCTAACTGGATATGCATGATGTCCCATAAACTTCAGAGATGTGTCACAGAAAAGACACTGAGTCATGTTCTCCTGAAGGACAGGGCAGATGATGAAAGCTGAAGCCATTAGTCGTTCCACAGCTAGTTTGGGTAGGCCTTGGTTTTTTATGCCTAAGCTAAAGAATTTCATGACATGGCAATACCTAAGTGAAAACGGCACAATAATTAGTTCAAGGCATGAAAGGACTTTGATTTTATAATGTCAACTTTTTGAATGCATAATGCATAATAAAAGGAGCTTGAAAATTTTTGTTTAATAAAACCACAAAACTATCTTTGGAGATAGTATGAAAAATTTCCCCAAAGTTTCTGCTGAGTAAGCTAGAGGCCAAAGTGCCTGAGTCACTTTTCAATGAAATCAGTGTTTTATGGTCTCAAATATAAAGGCCTTTGCTTCTCCTCCCGCAGTAGCAGTCATTAGTCAGTACATACTAATGATTTTCATCTTCAGCCATGGTTGACCAGCCTGGGTGTGACAAAGCCCAGCTCTGGGCACACACCCAGCTGGCATTCTTGGATCACAGTAGCTCTTGTCCCTTTTTCAACTTTGCTGGCAAAACATCAGCACAGATTCTAAGGATGAATTAATCTACTGTATAAATATATGCGTTGGAATCTTCCCTTGGGAAAAGGATCTGTGTTCACAGAGAAGTGTCATTCTAATTTTAAGTTCCATTCACACGGGAAGCCATATTTAGTTACATTTTAAGACATGTATGTACTGTCACTCCATACATTTTTCAGAAGGATGTTCACTAGGGTTGAATTCCAAATATCACCAGAAAAGAATACAGTAGGCACTTGCCTTCAAATATTTAAAGTGTACTTCAGGATTTCAAAGTTTTTGCATTACATTCTTTCAAAAGATCAAAACGACACTAAATCAGAGGAAATCTTGGAATTAAAAACAAACGTAAAAGAATCAGGAAAACTTGTGGGCTGCAGAATTTCTCCACTCCCTAGTTTTCAAATGGAAATGAAAGTAACACGAAGTTTGATATTTAAAGACATTTAAAAGAGCCAACAATCAAAGCAAACACTGAAAGACATTCCATTTCCCTACCCAGACAACTCTAATTTTTACAGTATCAGTACCTTTTTATTTATAAGTAGAAATAAAGAGAATTAGATAGAAAGTGAAAATACAGTAGGTCTAGAAAAGACACTCATAGTTCTTAACCATTGTAGTTCAAAACTATTAGATTAAGTGACACTGCTGCTACTCATTGTTTTCAGGAACAAAGAATGGAAAAAAATCAGATTGGTCAAAGATACTCATTTTTGCTGTAGGATGAATAGTTTTTTGAGCAGCAATGTGTATTCTAGTCTGTCTAGAATGTTCTGTAGTGCAGACAGACAGGAGTTGCATAAAAGGTATACCTGCAAAAAAGAATATTTCATAATATAAGTTAATCTTATTTAAGGACATATAGTCAGGAGATCTTTATCCAAAACGTTGCAAGCTATAATCAAGTATTCTGGTCAGTTTTGTTACCATCAATTGGCAGAGGAAAGTCTACAAAGATTAACAACTTCAAGACAAAAATTGAACTTTATGTTAGGCAGCCAATGTTTTTCCTGGTAAAGAATATGAAATTGTAATTCTCCTTCAAGATAGATCAGTCTCTGCACTTCGTAAAGCCTTTGGTACCTACTGCAATATTTCCAGGGGCAGGTAACTTAATAGAAGACTATAAAGTAACCCTCAAGTGCCAGTGCTCAAAAAGAACAGGACTGGTTATATTTGTGGTGATTCCAAGGTTACCAATACCCAGCATTGTCAAACATACTCTTCTGTTTTTGAGATTTAGAGAAAGGCTTTGTCCTTGTTGCTAACTTTTCTTCAGTCTCAGTGAAATCAGCCACTTATTATGCTCACTTAGGCTTTCAAGAAGCAAATGAAGGCACTGTGGGTATTGGACAGAGTGCTGTAATTCAGATTACAGGGAGAATGCCTGCTCCATTAGAGGATGCTGATGAAAGAGCTGTATAGTCCCTATAAGTCCTGGTTAAGTCTGTTCCTAATTATGAAGGAATTGCACAGACACTGTGGAATTCAACTAATCCCTTTTACTAAATAAATGCAAAATGCCAGGCTTAGATTCATGTACTTACTATCATAGAAGCAGGCATTTCAAATGCAAAAATAACACAGAAAACGTTGCCAGCTATAATCAAGTATTCTGGTCAGTTTTGTTACCATCAATTGGTCAGCCTTACCATCTATTGGAATCCCAGATACAAGAGTATCCACAAGAAAAACAGTTACATTAACCAGTATTAAGCATTAACATTTCTTTACATTGAATTTCTGCTTTGACCATTTTAGGTGAGAAGCACCCATTGAACTACTCTAGAGAAATAGAGCACAGTATTTCACTAAAAGCTTTCTTCAATTTATAATGGTGACCAGCACTGAAATCAAAGCTCTTTCTGGTTAGCAGGGGATCAGGAGAAAAAGCAGATTGCATATGCTGATAAGAGTTTTTGATCACAGAGAAAAAGATTGTTGTTCCACTGCAAGTGAATTATTAATCTGCCTGTGATTTTATGATACTCAAACAGTGACAAAAGAAATACTAGAGATATTTATGAGAATATAATTCCAGGGGAAGATGTGCTTTATTTCACTGTTTGGATTCAGAATACACTTCTTTACAATGATTCAGTATTAGAAAGAAATTCTTATATCTTCCTTTTACTCTGTGAAACACACCCACTTTCATTTTGGGTATTTTATCATTCGGGTTTTCATTTTCCAGTATCTTCTAGTGCATTTCTGACACTGAACAATGGTGTAGCAGAAATACGATATTTACAGTATCATAAGTAAGAGGTAAACACATCTCTCACACCACCAGTGATAGACTGTGCTGCTAGTCTGTATAATGCAATGGGAAAACAAAAGAATCACAAAAGGATCAAGAATCAGTCAAAACCTCTTTGTAAGGATATTATGTTACCCGACCCTTCTCCCCCTCCAGCAACCCACATCTCATTACATTCACTGGAAATAATAAAAAAAAATACATCTATTGAAAGCTGAAGGGATCCTCTCTGACTTTCTCTCCAACATAAGAAGATTAAAAATAACTTTGGTATATATAAATAATATTGCTGTGGCTCTCGTGGGAGGAGTGTACACAACAACTTTGAAAACTGCACTCAAGAAATTCAGAATTTAATTCATAGCACAATGTCTACTTCAGGACAAGATGCCAGACTCCTAAAAGCTTAAGCACTCTCTGCTCTGCTGCTGAAGGATTGCTACTCCTAGAAGAATTCAGCTCTGTAAGATAAAGCGTTAAGACTTTTCTGTAGTCTCTAGGGCTTGAAGTTTGAATTTAATGTGAACTGAATAAAATCATTTGCTTTTTATCAGTATGGTCCATGAACCATGGTTTGAGGCCAATATGTGACTCTAAGGAAAATGAGCTTAGCTGCCACTCTCTAATCCCTGGATAAGATCGTAAAATTACTGCATATCACTCAGTACAGCTTCGCACAAAAGGACTGCCTCCATAGTACTGCTAATAAAAAACTGAATTACACTCATTTGCTCCTCAAAGACAATGGCTTCTGGAGGTTCAGGTGAGGTACTTGATTGCACATAAAGAAGGTACAGTGTAGTCAAAACTGAACAATAACCTCAATTTCACATTAATGCTTGATTTCTGGAAAACCAGTTAGAAATCTGCTTTCAAACAAGAGGAAACATCCTTTTGCACATCCTTTGTCTCTTGTTTAAATATATGCACACAAATTTTGATGTCTAGCAATTCTAGGTCAAACTCATGCTCTGCTGTAGCTGTAATTCCTGAAGAAACATAGGATTAACTCCCAATTTAGACTGTTGTAATAACAAGTTTACTTACAATTTATTCATTTTATTCACATGGAAATATAAAAATTCAAATGTAGAAACAGTCACTGAAAATACTAGTGCTTTCCATAAAATTCATGATTTTTTTTATGCTTGAGAAGAAAAAGATAGAGATACAACAGTCAAAGTATTCTAGTTCACATAACTTGATTGTGATTTTATGTGTTGGTTCCAGTTATCTTGATTAGATGAATTCTACTAAAATAGAAAGGTTTAGAAGTATACCTAAATTTCAACTCTGTACCACATACACATAGTGGACATTCCATGGAAGAGCCATAGTGGTATTTGTCCTTGCAGGGAGCAGAAACAAATCAATACAACCAACCATCACTAACTCTCCCACTGTATAGGTAAAACCTAACCAAATGAAACACTTCTGACAGTTTGATGGAATAACCCTACATGATAGATACCCCTAAATGAAAACACAGAGGAAAAGTAGTCTAGACACATTATTTCCTTAACATTTCTTCTCAGAAGCCTATGAGGTCCCATAAGATTCCCTCCACAGTAAGAATGAACTCAGTAAAATATTCTCAATCTTTCTTTGAAGCAATCTAGTATTTTTCATTCCGTCATGTAAGCTTTTAAAATACTTCATCTTGGCTGTCAATAGGCTGTGCATCAAACTGTTAGTTAATAGGGTGCTAAGATTTTAAAAAGCAGCACATGAATAGACATAAGAAAAAAAAACTGATGGACTCCAGCACTGCTCAGATTTTTGGGGGAATAGAATTCAAGCAACTACAGTAAGCAAATTCTACTCTGTGCAGCTCTCCCATGCAATACCCAAAACCAGACGATGCTTTCCAGTATATTTAGACATTAATAAAGTAACTGTTTTAGCACAAGCAGAATTTATTTTGTTTGTTTATAGGAGTGTATAGGATCCTAATTTAAAATTCACTGGTGTTCAAACACAGAAACAGAACTCACTAGTTTGACCACAGTCTAACAATAATCTGCACAAATAGAAAACTAGGCTAGAGTGTGAACAGAGCTATTGCACAACTATCCACATCACTGTGCATATTGAAGATGAAGTTAATTTGAATCATATTTAAATTAAGCATATTAATCAATGAAACAAAATAAAAGACTGTTTAAGCTAATCTACAAGTATGTGTAGGTTACAGTTTCTGCAATTATCTGACTCCACCTCATTAAAAATACTCATATTCAGCACAGGAATTTCAGCTAGAAGTGCAAGATTCTGTCAAGGACATATTGGGCCACCTCTGCGTCCACATCCATCCTACACAGAATAAGTGAGATATCAATCTTTCTAAAAAAACAAAAAATGTTAAAAAAAAGTTAAATACAGTGAAAGTCAGCAAGAAACTTCAGAGTTAGTGATATTTTACTTTGCACCCTGGATTATACTGAATTTACGCTCACCTGAAAGACTTTCATACTCAACAACTCATATGATATCACTGAATTATTAAAGTTTTCTTCCTGAACTGTTCATATGGGGTCCAGCCCAGAGATTTTCAATGTCCCTTTTTTGCCACTCCCTTCTGACAAACAGAACTCAATCATTATTGTGTTAACCTTTGTTTCAAGCCATATCTCTTGATTCAGATTCCATCCTCATACTCAACCACCCTCGCTTTCTTGTTTAACCTCTTTCTGGATACGTTCTCAGTCTAGTTCTTTTTCCTTTTTCACCTTCTATTCATTTTTGATTCTCTGCCTGATTTTATTTCCTGTCCACAGAAGGCTTAACTCTTCACTCTAAGCTGGTACCTGCCGTACTCCCCCATCCAGATATGCCCTCTTCATGGAAAGCTCTGATGAAAAGCAAGAAACAATGCTAAATAAAGTAAGCAGCCAGAGTCTGCAGAGCACATAGATAACTGCATTAGAGATCTTTTAGATGATGGGAGAAAGATAGTTTTAAAAATCAATTTTTCTTAGATGGAGCAAAAATCCTTGTTTACACAAAACACATTGACTGACTTGGACGTATCCATCAGTAAACAAGTACAGATAAGAAACATTGATATATATGATCCTACACATGAGCAAAGCCTCAAAGATTTGTGAATATGTTGTACATTCCTTTGACTTATGACCCCATAAAGGATTATTCCAGGTGAGAAGAAAACATTTGTTGTACCCAGCAACACTTACAGAAGTTAAGTTCACCTCCTGTAGTTTATTCTACAATTGTTTTGGAATAAGGAAGAGCGAGCGGAATTCTTTATTTGCTTGAGTGTTTACATAGCAAGAACTAACTTGGTCCTAGCTAAAAATTCTGCACTACCAAAATTTGGTCAGGAATATATTTGGATCCCAAAGACATCATATCTCAAGCAACAAAAAAACAGCTCCAAAGCATTATCCTCAGGCATGGCAGAAGAACACAAACTCCAGGGACTAAGGACTATTTCCTTTCAAATGCAAATCTACTCGCTGCATGTAGTCATGTCATCTGGTATGATATCTCTCCTTCCACTTCCAGTAGTAAACAGGTAATTATCCTGCATTGTTTTTTGAACATTTTGAGTTTATATTCATAAGGATAAGCAAAGAATGCACCTTTGACAAATAAAATTGGAAATATCAGCAAAACTATGATTAATTCCTAGTCATTTTAAATGAGACCCAAACAGAAAATGACAAAGTGTAACTTCAGTACTTTCAACAGTTGTGATCTGTGGAACACAGCCATTCTCCTGCCACAACAGAACTGTACTGGTAGACAGGCAAAGTCTGGGAAAAGGACTCAAACCAACACAAATGAGAATCACCGACCAAAATCATCACATGGTAATATGGGACTGTTGTTATAATATTTAAAAGAAGTCTTTAAAGTGAAGTTAAAGCAACAAAATATTTTATTGCAGAAATGTTTCTCTGCTCTGAAATGATTCCTTATAGGTACATACCCAAAGTGGACTTAAGCTACAATACAACAGAAATTCAAGGAGACAGTTATGTACTGAAGATATGTAGAATCCTATAAGTTTTTACTGTAAGTGATAAAAGGAGTTTCAAGACTAATAACTGAGTTTGATGTGCACAGAGCTAAATCCATTGAAAACTCAAACATAACATGCTTGAGATGAAGATGTATTTTGGTAACAGCCTAGGGCAAATATAAAGACAATCCTTTATCTTATTTTAACCCTATGGCAAAACAGAGGACACTGCAGGAAAAGAATTTAACACATTATCACTGTAGATTTACAAGAAGAGTTTAATTTACTACTAGGAATGACAATGCAGAGAATTTATCAGGGTTTGAAAGGGAGCAGAATGGTTCATCTGATATTTTCTGCTTCTACTGTTAACAATCTGAAGCAACAAGAAAAAACTGGAAGTTGTCTCTTTTGATTAGGGTTAGGAGCTTACCTAACTATGAATGATTCTGCCACAGATCAGACATCACAACCATGATCAAAGCTATTTGATGTAAATAGCCTCTGTGGATGCCCTATTTGATTTGCATATTTAAAAAAATAAATATTCCCAACTCTGCTGGCATTTATTCATAAACTTCCAAGTTTAACAAGATTGCCCCTGCCCTCTAAAGCCACAGAAGTACTCCTGCCTACAAAAAACACTTGACTGCATCATTAGAGAAGCAAACAACAGACAAATGTTTCTGAGCCTCTTTGGAATCAGGAACTGTAGAATGAATCCCATCATAAGAGGATACATATCAAACCCATCTTTAACCAAATTGAAATGGAAACCTCATAAACCTTGACAACCTGTCTGTATATAGCTCTTACAAAATACACATCATGTCATGAACCTCAAGGCATGACTGAATATAGTGTAATTTTTTCAGTGCCCAGAGCCAGCTCTTACTTCTTTTGCCCTCTGTATCACTGATCCTGTTGCTGACTGATAAGCAAATTAATTTTGTCACAATTGACAAGTAAAATGTGTAATTAGCTTTCCAGTACACCAAATTGCCTCCAGCCCACTACACTGGTTTCAGAGCTGGGAACAGCTCAGCATATAAATCATGTTTTTTATACTGACTATGGACCATCCCTATGATGAAGTTGCTACTTCGCTGTTTCCTAGTAATGGTACAAAAGCCAGGTCATAGTTTGGAAGACAGAATCCTAGTAAACCACAGCTGTGATGGGGAAATGAGCCAGCATTGACACAGCCAGCAGCTCTCCTGTAAATGAGGAGCAGTAAAAGAAATCCTGGTAAGTCAAAGATGTGAAACATCCTCGATTCTTTCCTCTTAATGATGGGTCACCCTGTTCAAACTGGACTATATTTTGCCTAGACAGAAGTTTGGTTTTCATATAGAGAATATCAGTATGAGATTAAATAAATTACTAAGCTTGATATTATAGAGTGATGCATGTAAATGAAGCTCTGGTAAGTAACAAAACTACCATGAGTTTACTCATTAATTTCACTGATACATAGTTAATGAATGGGTGATCGAGAATGACTTTTCAGAGCTGTTTTTCAATATCACCCTGCAATGCCTGCTGCTTGTTGTTTCAAAAAAGAAGAGGTAAAAGTAGCACAACTGGAATTCTGCTATAACTAACTGAATCATTCAATAAGTATTTTGTAAATGTTCAGAGGGACCAACTTGCATCAGAAAAGATTATAAAGAAATATGTTAGACATTCACTAAAAAAAAAAAAAAAAACACCAAACACTGCAGGCAATCACCCTGTCTAAAATGCAGAAAAGAGATAGCCACAGTGGGAATGGAAGAAAAAAGGATCTACTAGCCAGAAAACTTTTTCTTTAAAGGAGAAAAACATAAATGCTTTCCCTCAGGGCCAAATAGTAGTAGTAAGATCATATGCAGTAATAGTACACAGCTGTAGTTCATACGTAAGATGTTAGCCACAACATTACTCACAGCCACAGGAAACTCAGAAGTCAGTTAAGCCCAGCTAACATAGTGAACTAAAGCAATGTTTGCTGATTACATTCTCAGTGCTGTTTGCTAGAAGGTAGTTAACATCCCACTTGAGAGTTCTGAAAGATTATTAACTCAGCAACAGCACGCTGTGAACATACAAAAAATTAGGCTTTATGCTGTGCCTTAGCTGAAATGCCTTGGCAGGATCCAGAACCTGTGAAAGCATGATCTTGAGATGCCCAATGACTCCACACGTCAGCACAGGCCTAAGACAAAAGATTCAAAGTGATTCCGTGCCATAAGTTATGCAGGTTACTCCAAAAGTAATGCTTCCTATTCATCTCCACAGGAACTAGAACGTGTGCAAAGAGCTCAACAATACTAGTTGAAAGAGCAAATTCTCAGCTACAAACACTGTTTTTCACTGTAGTCACCACCATTAGTCAATTTGCATGGATGAGCTGATCAAGACATTCTTCATTGTGGTGTGACAGCTGTGCAGGCTGTCTTGAACATGGCTCGTCCTTCACATTGCTGTCACCACTGTTGAAACATCACCTGCCACCTCGCTGTACTAACAAGCATCAATGAGCGTCAGTGGATGTAATTTTTTCCAGAAAGAGGAATTCAATTACGCATTGTCCTCATACAAACTTTCACGTCAGACTGCCCCTCCACTGCCATTTGTCACATGGCAACAATATGTAACAATACTGGTGAGAAGGTTCAACCTCTACTGCACCATCACCTGCCTCTGTTATCATGGGCCAATGTAAAAAAAAAAAAAAGGAGGCATTACTTTCAGAGCAGTCCCATACATTTACATTGCATTCCACCCCCCACACCAAAAAGAGGTCCAGTAGCATCTGCAATATCTCAGCTTGTCCATAACTAGGGAGGTACTGTCCTCTTGTTACTTTACAGGTAAGAAGTTGAGTGTTTGCAGAAAAGAACAGTTTTAATTGCTAAACCCAAATTTATTCAGTTATAGACTGATCCAAAAGCTCCTGGGGCTGAATGGATCTCTTCTGATTTTATCTCAGTAGCATCCAAGGTTCCTTCAACTCCCACTGAATGCATTTATGGATAAAAATCTAAGTGGTACTTTCAGAACAAACTTCACCTTAGAAGGGGCAAAAATCAACTCAGTAACTGCAATATATTCTGTCCTTGAGTTTGATGGCTTAGGCCCCTGCTGCTCCATAACAATATGTTAAAGCAAATTACTAGACATACCACAGTGACAGTCGTCTGCTCATTAGCAAAGGTTGTGATTTTGCCAGTAAAGACAACCACTCACTTAAGCAGCATTCCTCATTCTGGATGACTGAGAACCACAGCAGCACAGTGCTTTCTTAGATCTTCAAATTAGTACAAGTTTTTGTCATGTGAGGGTTCTACATCTGTTTAAATGTTGTAAACATTTATGAATATTAATTACCATTTGTTCCAGAAGAGCTGTAAATCGGTTAATTAGGAACCTGTCATCATATTTATATTGTTTAAAGGAAAACCCAAACCAGAAAAAAATATGAAATTAAGCGGAGGTTTAGTCTTCAATTACCATTTTATAAATACATAGCTTGGTATACTCATACCAGAGCCTTCAAAAAGCATGGTGATAATATTTTTTTTTGCTGATCACATTTTGGTCTAATAAATAAATCCAAGAATTGAAAAATATATGATGACATTCCATTAGCAAATTCATTAGGTAAAGCACAGATCACACGGACCAGTATTAGACTCTCAGCTCAATGGGTGTGCTGAATACAAAAGTTTGAGAACGAATGCTTGAAATCAGCAGTAAAGATAAATTATCCATAAATAAATGATATATTGACAAATAATAAAGGCTTAATTGAAAAATATTTAACATTAGAACTTTCTTTCCTATATCTCTTCTTTCAATATTTATTAAGCTCATCATTTCAGTGTTTTATGAATACAAATTGCTTTTTCTCCATACTTGGTTAATTTTGCTTCTAAGCAATGAAGCCGCTTCACTGATTCGTATCTATTACACTCTGCATCATTTCTATACTCTAGCCAACAATACTTATTTACATTCTTTCCTCTTAATTTTGGAGAAAAACCAACACCTACAAATTGGTGGCATAACTGTAACAAGAATGTCTCTGATCCTTCTGTATACATCTGTGTTATGAAGACCTGCAGAAAAGTTCAGCTGTAGGCAAATGCTATTTACATCACTGTTCTAAGATATAGAACTTTCAGCCATGTACCAGATTATTCCTACATTTAACGTTTCTCACTGAGGAAAGTACACATAATCAGTGTGTGCAAAGAAATTAACAGTGCTTTCCTGAATAACACAGGACTCAGTTATGTTATTTCAGTGTGCAGAAAACAACTTACATGATACATACTTGTAAATGAATAACATTTAAAGAAAACCTAATATGGAGAGCACTTAAGGAGACAAAGTAAACAACCAAGAAATACACTTCAGCTACAATGGGAAGGTTGAGGACTAACTTTTTGATTGACTACCATTCAATCAATTTCTATTGATTTTCAGTTAAAACTTACATGCTTTCAATTTCAACATTATCAGAAAAGCTTTCCAAAGCTTCCACACAGCAGACAGCTAACAGTCAACTGCCTAAAATCTTAGGCACTACATCCTGAGAAGTATCTGCTTGCAAATTTTACATCATTTTTCACTTCCATGCACATGAAATAAAACAAGGCAAAAAGCTTAACTCACTCTCTAATATTAAACCATCTACTATGGCTATTATGATTTATGTACAACAGCAAACAATCTTTGGGGTGTTTCCTCGTGGGCTAAAGATCAGTTGAAGCTGATGACTGCTATGTCTTCTTTGGCCCTCAAGTCTACTCACCAGCCATCAGTTCCCAGGAAATGCCTGGTTCTTGAAATCATTGCCTAAATGAAAAGATAGCAACTAACATAGTGGTAAACATACAGCCTTCTAGTGGGAATGTATGAGGTACAGGCTCACACTGAGGAACTCTTTTCTTCCATTCTCTCAGATGAAGGGCTGAGAATGACCTGGGAGGGGAAATAAATCTGACGATACAAAGAGCTTCAGCAACAAATGAGCAGTTTAAAAACAAAATACTCCCACAAATACCAAAAGGTTTTGTTTTTCCTCCTTCTCACTTGTTTTTTTAAATCATTATTCACCCTGACAAGAATCCTAATTAAAATTTTACACAGTGTGTCTTTTAATTAGCCATGGCTGGAGTGGTGAAAGCTATCAATATTTAGCAGGATAATTGTATGAAATGACTTTTCAAAAATGAACAGCGGGCACGAATCCACTCAACAGCAGGGGGTTATTCAGACACACACTGTGCAAGATGGGGTGCCTCAGATAATGTGTGAGAGATAATAATGCACACAGGGAGTGACACATGCTGCCATATTTTGTGCTTCAGTGGTTTTCTGCAAGCAGCATTTGGCTCTTGTAGCTTGTGTGAACCCTGATGTCCTGAGTGCAACAAGCTGGTGATTTTTATCTTTATGTTGATTTATTTTACCTTACAAGGGTGTGTTTGATAACAACTTACACAAACAAAAGATAGAGACACAGCTCCATGTATTACCTAGTTTGATTATTCTTTGCAGAGACTGGTGGGAAAAGATCAAGAACAGGATTTATTCTTTTCTTTTTGATTAAAAAAAGAATAAAGCTCTGCCCATCATGACAAAACCCAAAGCAGTAAATTTATTTATATGCATGGAGTAAATGTACTCACTTGTATTTTTCAAAAGCTTTCTAACAATTCACTTTTTATCCCCCTACACAGGAGATAGGTCAGGCAAATTACAGTTATACCATTCTTGCTATGGCACAGTAAAAAAGTGAGAAAAATCTGCAAGTGTTTTGCACACACACCAAGGAAATGTTCAGCAAAACCATGGAAAATGGCATCCCAAGACTTTTATTCACAGTGCAAGTAGTTGGTATGAGAAAATTCTTGAGGAACAGCGTGTTCCAGAATAAGAACGCAAATCCCAATGCACAAATTCCTAACACAGAGAGCCAGATGTAAAACCCAAATGAAAATAATAGTCTGCACATTCAGGTTAAATGTAAGCAAGAACAACTATCTGAGTCAGCTCAGCTCAATAGGACTTGAGTTTTGGGTAGCACTGTGTTGAGTCAGGAGTTGGACGAAATGATCCTTGTGAGTCCATTACAACTCAAGATATTCTATGATTCCATGGTTTTATGTTTACTCTTGTTGTAAATGAACATGTTTCTATCAGTAGACTGCAGAAGAACTCTTACTTTCCCATCATAGGAAGAGGATTCCCTTAACCCCAGAAGATTCTGCACAACTAGGTAGGTAGAGAATACCAGTGCATGTCCAAAATCCTTAATGATACTAGAAATAAATGTGAAGGGATAAACTTGTACTGGAATACCTGCTCATCAGTAAGGTAGCAGATTGACCCCAAACTGCATTGATTCTAGGCAAAATGATAGTACCTGTATTATTTCAGCACAACAAAACAATTATGCAGATCCTTAAAACATACAGAAGAGGAGCATACCTTTGTCTTTTTCCTTTCATAATTCAAGGTGAGTAGAATCAGTCTGTGCTCAAAATGTACTATTTCAGCAGAAATATTAAGTATGGCATACATCAACTGCATCCTAATTTTTCCAATAAATCTTCACAACCAAATCAGCTATAAAACCCAGAGACCAAGACATATAGCTGCATTTTATATCATCTCAATGCACTGCATATCAGCAACATAACAATTATAAAGCTGCTAATTGAATCAGATTGTCAGAAACGTAAGAGATTTATAAAGTGAGACCAATAGGAAAGACTTATTTATTTATTTATTTTACAACTTAACACAGGTGCAAAGCACCAAGGTTTACAGCACAACAGCCATTTGCACTGCTATACCAATGATACTTCAGCCCTTCAGAAGCTCTGTTCTAAAACTCAACCTCCACTGAGTTCACTGACTACTAGAGTGAGCTCCCAAATTAAGACTGTATGCAAGCCTGGGAATCCAATATCTTGTTCTTAATGCTTCAAGAAATTTGAGTGACTTTAGCCAGCTGATTTCACCATTCTGTGGCTCAGTTTCAATTTACACTTGAGAACCCCAGTAGTTTTTACAATCACCATTTACTTACAGTTATAAATCTCTCTCAAATTCCTAGGAAGTGCTATGCTGGTGTTAAGTATCTTGAACCTGAAACTTATTGCTATGTACAAAGTTGGCACTTAACAGTTAAACTGGAAAGAAGGGAGGCACAAAACACCCATGGAAGTACAAGCAACAATAAGCACCCCAAAGTTAAAAAAAATCACCAAATAAAGCTAAAATCTAAGACAACTAATTTACTCAACTACTTTAAAACAGTTTTATGTAAATAACAATTTACCTTTCACTGAAGACAAGTTGGAATTTGTTTTGTCAAAGAAAGATTTAAAACTTTGGGTATTTCAGATAATTGTCCAAGTTAAGTTATATAGCATAGTATTTCGATGAAAGCTGTTCCTTTTATCTTTATAAGAGATTGATCAGTATTATTTTTAAACAAAGAGCAAAATTTGAGTGCTTATTTTATGTTGGTGATACCACTTCCAGAAAAACAGAATCCCTCAAAGCAAGACTGAATTACTACATTCCAGTTTAAAGACCATCTATCTTAAGCTGACAAAATCTGAAGATATGAAGGAAAACAATCCACCCAGAATGATAGAATGATTTGGGATGGAAGGGACCTTAAAGATTATCTCATTCTAATCCCCTGCAATGGGTTATCCAAAACTCCATCATCTCAAACTGTCGTTGAGCACTTCTAGGGCTGGGCCTTCCACAGTTCCCTGGGCAGCTGGTTCCAGTGCCTCACCACTCTCACTGAAAAAAATAAATCTTCCTAACACCTAATCTAAGTTTACAGTCTTTTAGTTTAAATCCACTATCCCTTCTCATATCACTACACTCCCAGTAACAAGTTCCTCTCTAGCTTTCCTACAGGCCCTCTTGAGGTACTGGAAGGATGCTGTGAAGTCTCTCTGGAGCCTTCTTTTCTCCAGAAAAAAAACATCAGCTCTCTCAGCTTGTCTTCATAGGAGAGGTGCTCCAGGACACCGAGAGTACAACAGCTATAAGAACCAGTTGAGTGGTTATGTACAGCATCAACACTGAGGAATGATCAAGTTTGTTATCATCAGTAGTCACATATTTTAAAGATCTGAAGCACTGGCTTTAGAGCTGTTGTGGTTGGAGCACTGGTGTCATAGACTTGCTCCTTCAGTTAACATAAGTTAGCAAGAGTGAAGCTGTGGCAGTATGTTACATATATCTAGGGCACAGCCTAAACTTTAGCACTGAATGCAAACTCTAATCCCCTTGGAGTTCATACAAGTCATCACCCTGACTCTTCCATCTCCCACAAAAATAAATTAGAAAAATAATTACATGCAATAGTCTATCCAGAGCCAGCAGCTGGATTGGGTGAGTAACCCCAGAGATACTGTTACAGACTAGCATCATTCACAATATATTAATCTTGCTGCCAGTAAAAGTAAATGCTTAAGAAATTAACTTTGGTACTTAAAAAGGCACCTTAACCTTCACGTAAATGAAAGCTGCATCACATATCCAGTCTTACAAAAGATACAGTAACTGAAGGGACATCTGAATTAAACATGGAAATAGTGTTGCACCCTAAGGGAATGACTGCTCTAAGTATAAAACACACGAAGTGTAACAGCAATTTCTAAATAGAGTATTTGTCTGCCTACAATTTTAAAAGGCAATGAACACCCAAATCTCTCAGATATTTTCAAAATATTTTACTAAATAATAAGGCCTGGATTCCAGACATATTAAATATGCATCTCTGGTAATCCATGCCTGGAACACAGGGTTTACTAGAGATACCTCAGTAGCAGAATTGTGAAGTCTATTTTTCTTCAAAAGAAATTACTGGGCTAGAATATGGCACTTCACAAGTCATTTAGGTAGGTATAGCAGCTGTTTGAAACACCGGCAAGTTTTCTGCACAATGCAGGACTTTCTATTCAGCTTTGCTTCCATCCAAAACTGGTTAATGGTATTGGTGTTATCAGTGAGCTGTTCTCAGATTTATTTCTCCTTTATCCTTTCTATTAAATATCAACATGCATAACCATCCCTATCAGTCACCAGCATTTTGTCATATATGTATCCTCTGTGTTTCTATATTTGTTACAAATATTCCAAGAACAATATACAATTAGTCTATGAAGCAAACAAACAGATGTGTGTCAGTTCTGCTGATGGAACAGGACTTGTTCAGCTTGGAGAAGAGAAGGCTCTGGAGAGACCTCATTGCAGCCTTCCAATACTTGAAGGGAGCATATGAACAGGAGGGAAGAATGGCCATTTATGAGAGTGGAAAGTGATAGGACAAAGGGGAATGGTTTGAAACTGAGACAGGGGAGGTTTAGGTTAGATATTAGGAGGAAGTTTTTCACTCAGAGGGTGGTGATGCACTGGAACAGGTTGCCCAAGGAGGCTGTGGATGCCCCATCCCTGGAGGCATTCAAGGCCAGGCTGGATGTGGCTCTGGGCAGCCTGGTCTGCTGGTTGGTGACCCTGCACATAGCAGGATATGTCAAACTCAAAGTTTTGATAACATGAATTTCCAATTTGATTAATATTCTGATATCAGATATGCTTTGCATATCTGATGCAGATGGCTTGAATTGATGGTTTGTTGTAAAACTGAAAGCCAAATTTGTCAGAAGCCTGTTTCTAGCGTGTAAGTCTGTCTAATAAACCTGCTCCTAGATGAAATAAATCCAGTCTGATTTACATCCTTATGTCAAAAAAATCTGAATTCCAAGTTTCATTTCATTGAAGACTTACTTAAAGCCTGGTGGCTTTCCTAGAATTTTAACCTGCAAAATGGATATTCAAAGCAGAAAGCAACAATTAAGTTGTAGGAATTAAAAAAAGTGGAAATGTTTCCCATTTCAGAATTCCAACAATCAATCAAGGAGATGAAATTTGTAGCAATACTCCACCCAGAAACAAATCCACCCTCTTTCATGATGAAGAAAAATAAGAAAAACATGGGAAGAAGTGATATTCTTTTAGTTCCTTTTATCTTGCGTTTTATTATGAATATACATCCAACACTGTATGTCACCTCAGAAAAGATTCAGATAATTAGATTCAGATAATAGAGATTCAGTAAATTAGACAAAGAAATGTCAAGCTCTATTTTAAAAAGCAGACAAAAAATTGGTCAGCTAACACAAGACAGAAAACAATAGAGTGCTTTGACAGAAGTTTAACTAAAAAACAAAAACATAGGAAGCAATAAGGAAATAAACGTGAAATGAGGTGAGGCATTTGGTCTAAATAAATAACATACAGCAAAGAAAAAATAGGAGCTAAGAAAGCATTAACAGGTACACTCCATAGAAAGTTAGAAGCATCGATAGCAAATGAACAAAATTAGAAGTGTTTGTTGTTTCTATCAACAGGAATAAGTAATGCTATCAAACTGTACAAACTCAAATTCAGAGGAAAAAGAACACCATCCATTGCCTCTAACATATTTATCTGGAGAACAAATATAACCTCTGCTAGCCGGGCATGAATACTGCAGATGCTTCAGTAACATTTGATGTTATTTCTTTAGGATTTACCTACAGAAATCTAAAATGACAGTCAAGGTCACAGTGCAGTGAATCATCTTTTGGTTACTTCTGCCAGTTAATACTCTATATTCTTTATCAGGCATGCTTCCCAAATGATGCTATCTATCCTGGCTCTATAGCTCATCTTTGTTCAGGTACCTCCATTGAAACACTTGCAGTGATGTGGTCAGAGCCACTGCCACATTTCACTTCTATCAATTGCTCTATGCCAAGCTTTTTGTGTTTGTAATTTCAACACTACAGAGCAATTGTCTAAGTCAATAGTCTCCTGTACAGTGACTCAGACATGAAATAATATGGGTTGTCATGCATTTGCAGAGTTGTAGTACTGACCCTGTACATATTTTTAACCCAGAACAAATGTGGGGCAATTTAGACTTGGTTTAGCATGAAATGAAAGAATTAAGGTAACCTGCGTGACTTTGAGATTGCTGTAGGCTGAGAGAATGCAAATGGACAATAACAGCTGCTCAGCTGATGGTAGATAGCTGCATCTTGCTCGTGTTTTAGATCTCAGCCAAACCACTTCCATTCTCTACAGTCATAGCACTGTATGATATTTCTAGCACAGCTAAATCATATTTGAGATTATCTCAAATTGCTACCAAATAATCTTCCATGGGCCCAGAAAAGCCTGCACAATAAACAGTGCCTAGGGAGACAATGAGAATGAAATCCTGAAGAAGGTCACTGCACTTTTACAGATAAATATCTTTCAAACTTATCTCCATCAACAGCTCCTGCATTGATTACAGACAAAAAGACCATGATATATATATTCACTAAAGCAGAAGAGCACACAAAGTGCTTCCTGCACCAGGCAAAATCAAGACAATCAAAGGCCAGGCCTCCTGACAGGCATGAAAAGTCCAGTCCTACAGGCAGTAGGCATGACCACCTCCCTGCCATAGCCATGTAGCAGGCATGCTGTCAGTTCTGCATAGGTGCAAGACGACAGAGATTCTTTGACCTTCTGCTGGATGAGGCAGGTGTCATTTCCATTCCACCTGCCATACAGTGACTGGTCCGTAGAGCCCACTCACTGCCAGATGCTGTTTAGACTGCATATTGTCAAAGGCTGCCCATTTTTTTTATTTAAGTCAAAGGAGCTTGTGATTACTTTTCCAGAAGATTCTTAAACATAGAAAGTGGTTTTGGTATGCTTATGATTTGTTGTTCTGAAAATGTTAAAGAGCATAAAACAAAAACCCGGAAACAAAGCGCTTGGATCTCTTCAATTAACCTGAAAAATTACAGATGCAGGTCATTCAGTTTGCATTACAGCAATTAATTGCTACACTTTTTTTTTTTTCTTCTCAAAGCATGCTCAAACCACATGCTGTTTCACATTCTCTGCTCATTCCTTGTCTTCAATTGTTTTTTTTTTTTTGTTTGTTTGTTTTGTTTTGTTTTTTTAATTAGAAACTGGGTGATCCCAGCTCTCACTGTGCTCAGGAGAGAGTTTAGAATATGGACCAAGAGCCAATTAACTTCAGTGAGATTAAATAATGCAGTTCAGTCACTGCTCTTTTTCTTTCCCTTACACTATCAGGTTACCAAAACCTGAGTGAACATCTCTAGAACTTTTCTGACTCCCCATTCATCAGGCCCAGTCTTTTAGATCAGGTTCATATTGAGCTCAGATGCCACATGTTGCAAGAAGGACATTTCAGTCAGATGTTAAAAATTCACAGCAAACACTGGAAAAAGAGACCCAAAGTTCATGAAATTTCTACTCCTAGAGTTGCACAGATAATAATCTGTATCTGAACATCACAACACAGCGACTGGAATTTATAATAGAAGCAAGCACACATAAGAACAAGTAGTATCATGCCAAGTCGTGGCACATGGACACCACATACTACAAGCAGGTGCTCATGTCTAGATACTCCCAGTACAATTACCTTAGAATCTTGGCATACGAATTGCTGAAAATGCTGCTTGCAAACTATAACCAAATATATGACTCTAATTATATGATTTCTCTAAATTAAACTTTATGAAAAAATGTTTCATAACAAAAGCATCCCTCTCAAAATCCTCAAAGGATTCATTATTACAATCCTTATTTATAGCTTGACATATGAAAAATTTTAAGAACATCTATTTTACTCTTGGATTAACTAAGGCACAGAGAACCAGTTAATATTAAATCAAAGTAAGTTAATGGAAGTCTCCTACGTGACTTCTTGATGACCTAAGGGCTGTAACAAGCCATTAGTCCTCACTCCCCTCCCAGCAGTAAATGATTCCTGAAAGGGTAAAAAGTTAACTTTAGGCTGCCACATCCCTGAGAAGGATAAAATCCTTTATGTAACCTCTTCAATTTGCCTCACAGTAACAAAAGTGCAGTGTGCATCACTGAAGCCTTTAAAGAGCAGGAATCCACAGAAGGTCAAGACCTAAATGACATATTTCTCGTCAGCCTGCAGATAAGTGAGAGCAAGTTTTCTCCATGTAGGCTTAACAGTGAGCCTTTAACATTTATCCTTCATATCAAAGTCAATAACAATTTATAGATGGGACACAAAGATGAAAGCAAATAAAAAATCTCTTGCATCTCCAGAAAAAAATATTTATCTTCAAAAGAGTTTTATTTTTCAGACAATTGCCATGAAAATTTATAGCCATGGAGGAAAAAACATGAAATCATTATAAGAAATTAGTTGAAAAACAACATAATGAAAATGCAATATTTGACCAGGCGTTTAATGTCAAGGCTTCAAAGACTTCCTAAAGATCACATAGAATAAACTTTATGGAAAATGTTGCAAGATGAGCAAGTAGGTGACAATTTAAGTTTATAAAATAATTTTAATGCCTCCAGACTTTTTTTTAATTTATAAATTGGTCCAGAATTTCCATCCTAAAAGTTCTGAGCAAACAGAACTTCAATTTCTTCACTTACATGTTTTTTCTTAAAAAAAAAATCTTCTGGTGTAAGAAGAACATGCAGAATATTTTCTTTAGAACAGTTGTTACCATAATATTAATTATTTTGTTGGAGAGAAGCTCCAAGCCTTAATAAACATTTTGTCTTAAAGTTAATAATAGCTTCTCAGCTTCCAAATAAACATTAGAGCTTTGAGAAACGTGCTGCATTTTTTATTTGAAAACTAACCAAATACCAAAATTTAACCAAAAACCAATTTAACCAAGAAGAGGATCAAGACTCCAAGTCCCATGTAAGTGGTTTTACACAGATCAACACGAGGCTGCCTGCATAGCAGAACTACATAAAAATTATATTCCAGCCATATCAGGTGAAGCTCACTCAAGCAGACTTGAGTGACATCAGCCCTCTAGGCAGAGGCGTCTTTAACCTGCTTACAAAGTCCCAGATAATTTGAAGCACTGTTCAGGTCTCATTTTTTATTTCACAGTGATTGTAGTGTTTAGAGAGCTTCTGGGCAACTGCTTAAAGCCACTTGCTTTATGGAGCAGGAGCACTGCAGAGAAGCAACTAAAGATCTTCTGGAGAGTCACCTCCAAAATTATAAAAGGCAGAGATTCAAAGAGGTCCACCAGAGTTAAGCATGTGTTCGTGCTTACCTGAAACAGGTATGGAAAGAGGACAAAAGATGTATTCTTCACGAGCAGTCTACAACCTGTCTTCATGTATTTCTATTTAATTGGATAGAAATAAATAGAAATACATGAACAAGCAGCATAGAATTTGTTGTTCTTCCTATACCCTCCAGTGACCATCGTTTGCCCACTTTTTCCCTGAAAGTACTTCTACTAGTTTATCAGCATTGTTTTTCTTCCTAAATGAAACTTGTTACTCATCTTCCTGGGAGCAATTAATTTTTTCTTGCTTTCTTTGTTCTTAAACAAGCTATTGCTTCTTCTTTTCAAGGTAATTTAAGGTGGTTTTAAGGGAATATAGTCCTTATTTGATAACTACCAGCCTCACATGTTTTGAGTAAACAAATTTTACAGTTTCAATTTGTTATTTTTGTCACCAAAATAACCAAGCAGCAAATATAACTCATGTAGTTGGATTTGTGGACTAACAGTCATGTGAAGAGAGAAGTAACATTAATAATTCAGTAAAGTGTTACCCACAACACTATACTAGTAGAAGCTTGTCATTAAAATACACGCTAAAGGAGTGACATTGGGGTAGCTGCATAAACAAAATTAAATACCTTAAATTTTTACAGGCCATATTTTCATTATGTGACACTGAGTTGTGCTACTGGTGCTGTGTCAGGGAGTCCACCTGAATGACATGGTAACATTGCCATCAGCTGCTAAATTGCTCAGAAATAAAAATAGCTTGTCCAGGCTGACCTTTTCAGTTCCTGAAGTTAGTCATACCCAAAAACCAGACTGATACGGATTAACTATCACTATGCAGCTTTCAAATTCCATCTTTTCTACCAATTTGCAAGTTTAAATGATCATATTTTCCTAGTAAGTGCTTCTACTGTCTATGCCTGTCTATAAAGCACATTAAATTTACACTACCAATTCTAGGATAGGTGTCTCAAATTGCCTGAAGCTTTTATATGTTGTGTAATGAAAATTAACCACTACTCCTATTCCAGATTTCCTTTCTTAAAAGAAAAGTACTAGCTCTTTAGTCTATCTTAACATACAACTCAAAGGGAGAAGGTTTCAAAGTTTTCCAAGGGAGAACAGTATAATCTTGTAGTTCTTGACACTGAAGCCTGGACTGAAACATTCTACTAGCATTTTTAAATGCCATACTCTTATTTTAAATATGAGCTATTGCTCTCATTTTAAGTCCTCAAACCCTACAACTGACTCAGAGACTGAATGATATTGCTTAGCTAAAAGCTATTGCATTGAAAGCCCCAAAGGAGAAGTATGAACAGCTCCCTTTTCCTTGTCCTCATGCCTTTAAACATTACCAACACAAGCTAGAATCCTCTGTCAATTGCTCTGTGTTCTCCGTGTTGCCGGCACATTACACCACAGCAGGTTAACATCATACCTGAGATTCTCAGTTCTTAGAATCATGCAATTATCAAAAGTCTCAAATAGGCTTTTCACTACTGTGCTTATTATAGCATTGAAGCAAAAAGCATAATGAAGGAGATCCCAAACAATTTCTAAAGAAATTAAAAATTCTATCCTTGTTTGCTTTTGAACTATCTTTCACAGAAAATACCCAAACTTCTGAAATTAAAAAAAAAACATTATTTTGTAAACTACTGGAATCTGATACTGCAATCTAACCAGTTAGCAGCCTAAGAAAATGACAGCAATTAAATGGCTAAAGATGTTAGCTGAGAAACACAGCTGGCTACAAATAAAAAATGAAATGAAAGACGATCCAACTTAATACAGGGAATTTTGAGATTAGGGCAAAAAGCTAAAGCTGCATTAAAATTCACTCCACCAACAAGCTTAGAAGAAAGTGACCTCCAAGGATTATGACATTTCTCCTGGCATTCATCAGGAGGTGAGCAAGTTACAAAATGGAAAATGAAGTAGCCTTTATGGCATCTTCCTAAAAGAAAAAAAAGAGGAAGAACTTGCTCTTTTCATGAAGAAGGGAAAATGAAAGTAAGATTCAAAGAATATGAACAGCACAAATCTTCAGGTGAAAGACAGAGTTTCAACAAAAGGAAATACCATAAATGCTGTTATTTACCCTGTCACTGGAACTCTAAATTGAGAAACATAAGCTAGCTCTGCTGAATGTATCTGAATTGGAGGCAACAGATTCCACAGGGCAGTTTGCAAAACCCTGGGTTTTGTAAAACACCATTCTTTGTCTGGACAAAGACCTGCCTTTTTGTTCAAATGTTGCCTCCAAGTACAGGTCCAGATAAATCAAAGTGGGCATCAGGGACAGACTGAGACACCAACCACTGTATTTAGGGAGATGAAGTGTTTCAGTATAGTAAAAACAAGTTGCATCTAAGGCATTATGAAGTAGTTGCTCATTGTATTGTCCTCTGATAAAAAACAACTGAGATAAAGTCTTGGCTATCACAGAGACTGATCTTTTCAACTTCACATCATTATTCAACACCTTTCTGAAAGAGTAAAATACTTGAAAGGTAAGTAGATCTGTCCAAGCGTGCCTTCTTTTAGTAGGAAATCCTGCCTCTTATCTTTTCTTGCTTGTATTTGATAACAGAAAAGCAGTAGGAATTTATAATCTTACATTAAAATTTTAGAACCATTTCAATAACCAGCTTTGTATTAAAAAAAATAATAAAAGGAACCTTCAGTAGGGTCACTGACATTTAATGAATTATGAAGTGGTTCTTTCAGAGCATCCCAATCTGGTTATCTAGCCTCATTAAGACTTTTCTATCTAGAATATAAACCCTTTGATAATATCTACTTTGTCTTGTTTTCCATCTGACAGCTGTCACAGAGGAATGAAAGGAATATTTAAAATTTTGACTGCAGAGGATTTTCTTCACATCACTTTGTTAATATTATAAGATAAGTTGGATAAATCCTGTGTTCACTAGATTCTTTAAGAGATACCCCCACAAACGTAGTCACACTGAGCATGCCATGAGTTAATGTAATTACTCCAGAAGAGACTAACTGTAGGCTGTATACAGTCCATCAGAAGCAGAAAATCAGATTAGCTCTGTGTACTAAGGTGCCAGAAAACAGTAGTGAACCACTCAGAGCATCTTATTTATGGAGTTTGACTTTGTCATTATCCTTATATGTAAATAAAACAAACTTTAGAATATAAATAGTAGCTGAGTTCACACTGCACAGGAAGGATATTAAAACATCCTCCCTACAAAGACATCTACAGCAAATCAGACTTTGCTGTAAAATACTGTTCAATCACCATCAAGAAGGCCCAGAGATCTATATAACAAAATTTCAAGAAAATTACTGCAGTACTAATTTTTTTTAGAGGCAAAGCTATTAAGAATCAGTTACATCTTCATCAAGTCTCGACTCCAGAAGTATTTCATAAATTCAATCAATATCAAAGGATTTGTCTTTGTACACATACATAAATAAAGGCACTGCATATTTTCACAAATCCCAGACTCACACTTTCTTGATAAAGCACAGCTGTCCTACCTGAAAACTCAAAGTCCAAATTAGATCACAGGAGAACTGCAAGAATATACATCTACACAGTTATTGTGCAGCTGGTGTGATAAAGAGTTGAATGATATCATCATTCCTTGGAAAAATGGGGAGAAACACTGTGTCAACCTGGAAAGCAATGGAGAAGAAAATAAAGACAACTGCGGATGGTGGCTTGCTTCAGCACACAGGTTTCAACAGCAGAAAGGATTTGTTTTAGAATGCATTTTCCTGTGAATTCTGCATAAATAAGAAATAATGACATACTGTAATACTGATCTATCATGGAAATGGTACACAACACATGGAATGAGAAATTGAGTTCCTCCAAATAATTTCAAAGAAAGAATTATTAATGAGTGGAATATTGTGAGAGCAATTCTTTTGAAAAGCTATACTTTGACAGCAAGACTTACAAAGTTGTTCAGCATTGGTCTATCCTTGATTTTTTAAATTATCAGTTCAGATGAAATTAATGTAACTGACCACTTCTTAACTTCTCAGAGTGCGTTGCTTACAATAGAGACAAAGAGAGATTTGAAGGAAACTGAAAACATCAGTTCTGCCTTTGTTTTATTCACCTAACTTGCTTCAGCAGAGAGGAGATGTAAGCAACATTACAGAAGAAAACTTACCCCATAAAGTCTAGCTAGGCTTATTTCTTCATTTATACAAAACTATAAGCTCCCTCTACTGGTACAGTGGAATTACTAGACATTGATGATGGTCCTAGATTATTCTGCTTTAGCCCTAGCATATGCAACTACTCCTTCTGCATTGATTCCTTCCATTGATTTTCCTCTTGTATAGTATTCTTTTAATCCTAGTAATAAAAGAAGTAGGAGGTACATATTAAATCTACTTTCTAAAAAGACCCATACATCTTCAACATTTGCACAAGCTACAAGGATTTGTTTTGTTGGTGATGGTGGTAGTGGGTTCCTTCAGTTGTTCTGCTGCTGTTGTTTGTTGGTGGTGGTTTCACTTTTTGTGAAATATTTATTCATGATTCTCTACAATGCTTTCTCAAATTCTAGTTTCAGATTTTATAAATAAAAACACTTGCCAAAATAAAACAGGTTATTAACAGTACTATTGAAAAAACAGAATCTCATCTAAATGCACCATAGTACAAGAGGTTGATAAAGGGTAGCATATGTGATTAATTCAAGTCAGTAAGTTGGTGAAACATTAGGTAAGCCCAAAGTACCCATTAAAATAATCCATATAAACTCAGGCACTATCTTCATACACATATAAGTGTGGATTGCACTATAATCAAAGTTTTTTTTATCTCATCTTTGCCACTACAATCAATCAGTTCACTCAAAGAGACAAAAAATATTCTGTAACTTCTTGTACTTTTTACTAAATCTCTGCATTTCTACCTGCAACCAAGGTAGTCTGGTCAGTTCTTGTTATGCTCACGTTTTCAAAAGCATTTCTAACTTACTCCATAAATTATGAATTGCAAAGGCTATAGGACGTTTCATCCTCAAAATTTATGCATGTGGAGGAGTGTTTGGGTAACTAACATGAAGGATCATAGAAAAAAGAAATTCTTCCAGCTTCCATATGATAGCCATGCTTATTTTATCTGTCCAGAAGACAGAAATAAATGTTTCAGTTCAGAAAGAAATAGTGAAAAAAAATCAAGAACAGCCATTCTGAAAGTAACTATTGAAATTCAATTTCAAAACACTATCAATGTCAACAAGACAAATTCCAGGTGGTAGCCCAGACCACAACCATTGGTAACTGTGTATAACACACATTTTCAGCAATCTGAAAGAAATATGCCAAAAATGATACAGTGTATGTCTGTATTGCCAGCAGGCACATTTTATTAAAATAATGTTTAATATGTTGAACCTCACAACAAAAATAAGGCCCACGGGGTAATAATGCTACAGTACAGAAGTGATTGATAGCATCTGCAGGAGTTAACAATTTAGTATGGACACTAACCAGACAAAGAACCATAGAATCACAGAATGACCTGGGTTGAAAAGGAGCACAATACTCATCCAGTTCCAACCCCCTGCTATGTGCAGGGTCACCAACCAGCAGGCCAGGCTGCCCAGAGCCACATCCAGCCTGGCCTTGAATGCCTCCAGGGATGGGGCATCCACAACCTCCTTGGGCAACCTGTTCCAGTGTGTCACCACCCTCTGTGTCAAAAACTTCCTCCTAATATCTAACCTAAACCTCCGTGTCTCAGTTTAAAACCATTCCCCCTTGTCCTATCACTATCCACCCTAGTAAACAGCCATTCCCTCTCCTGTTTATTCCCCTTCAAGTACCAGAAGGCCACAATGAGGTCTCCCCAGTCTTCTCTTCTCCAAGCCAAACAAGCCCAGTTACCTCAACCTTTCCTCACAGGAGAGGTGCTCCAGCCTTCTGATCATCTTAGTGCCCTCCTCTGGACCCACTCCAAGAGCTCCACACCATTCCTGTGCCGGGGGCCCCAGGCCTGGACATAGTGCTGCAGATGGGGCCTTACAAGAGCCGAGCAGACGGGGACAGTCACCTCCATCTCCCTGCTGGCCACCCCTTTTTTTTTTTTTTTTTTAATGCAGCCCAGAACACAGTTGGCCTCCTGGGCTGCAAGCTCACACTGCTGGCTAATGTCCAGTTTCTCATCCACCAGAACCTCCAAGTCCTTCTCCATAGGGCTAAAGAAGTAAAGAAGCAAATAAAAACATTGCCCTCAGATTTTAAATAAGTCAGTTATTTTTCCTACAGAAAGAGAATTTACAAATACAGGAATGAAATCAGTTTCACTAGTAAGATCAATTCCCCACATAAGACTTTCCTAAAAATGTTTCCATACTTATGTGCCTCTCACAGCTTCTGCTTATGAGAAGGTTTACCTTTAAGGCTGTCTATAATTTTAATAAAAATGTCAACGAAAAACCAAAGCTCTGTTCACTAAAAGGATTGTTTCACTCAAAAACCCAGGAACAGATCACACCGCAGCTTTAGCAGTAATATCTCAAATAGAAATATAGTGGAAATTTTGCATTTTCCCTCTTGTTTTTGTAGATATGAATCACATGTGTTGTGGGTTTTATGCTATGTCTTTACAAGCCAGTGCTGGGTCAATTCTGAGTAGATTTCATTTCTATAAACCTTCAGGCAATGTCACTTTGACTTCACTGTGATCTCCACACAGTTCCTGTCTGAAAGCCAATTAAATGGAGAGAAGTTCAAAACTCCATTCTCAAACTAGCAAAAGCACAATTAAGTGTTTAACCTCAGGATGTGAAAGGCAAGGCTCCTACTTAGTAGTGTGTGCTCAGTGATGAAATGCAAGTCTGGAGACATCACCAGAGGATATTTGAGATCTAAACAGGATCATTCTAACAGGTTTCATTCAAGCAAAATCTGCCAGTGAGAACTTTTCAAAGCAATACAATTTTACCTGTGCAAAATGCCCTTAAGGTATCCCCTATAGAGCACCAACCTAAGACGTTTATCAGGAGTACTGCAGCTCAGGAAGCAGTAAGAACATTGACACTTTACATATCAATGAAGACTAATTACAGAAGATCTGAACGTGATACCTGAAAAGCACTATTCATAGATGAAGCAAGAACAAGAAAGGAATTAGGCTGCTTGCACAAACAGTGACAAGTGAAAACTCATAAGCAATTAAGTAGAGTTGTTGGCACCAAATGCAGTAAATTTCACAGCTCTCCTCTGTAAACCTCTTCTAAGCAGCACACCTGGCATCTGAAGGCCCCACTTGGTACCTCAATAGAAAAAAATAATCTCAAAAAAATATCAGGAGACAGCAACAAGTGTGGGTGGAAGATCTAATAATCACTTCAGATGCAGAAGGATAGAACTCACTGTCAGCGCTCAAAACATTCAGCAGACCAGAAGCAAAGAGGAAATAAAGCAAAGCATTCTCTAGGAAAGCATAAAGGAAGCATCCAGACCCTTCAACATGAGCACGTACATATTTTGCTTCCTGTGGCTTTATCATCCAGCCTGATTTTGGCAATGTTCCTTGCAATAGTGATCTCTACAGAGGCAGCAGAGAGAATAGTGTGACTGCCTGAAGGAAAAGAACAAATGAAAGTACATAAGCCAAAAGAGAAAGAAAAGGAGAAATAAATCAAAATCTTGAAGTCTGCACAAGAAAGTTTTCCTGAGTCAGCTGTACATCCTGCTCTTCTTATTGATAATGACAGACAATACAAAATCTTATTTCAAATTATCAACACGAGTCTGTCACACTTGCACACTCTATCTTTGGGACACTTTTGTTTCACCTAGGGCCTGTATGCCCTTCAAAGTAACTTCACATCAACTTCCAGTAAGAAACAGTTGCTGGTATTCATCAGTATCTCTACTACGATAACTTTCAGTCCCTTTGATACAACAGAATAAAGCTGCAGTATAAAGTATAGCTTTCTAGTATTACCCCAAGTCTTTCAATTTACCTACTGATTTAGAGATTGATCTTGCCCAACATTCTATACAAAGAACTGTCTATAAGCTTTACAACAAATGCAAGAGTTAAAGATATTAAACTCAGCTGCAGATGGAATAGATGTACATACATTTTCACAACTTTTTTTTGGTACAAGTTGCAATGTTATTCAACACTATGCAACACACTAAGACAAATTTCCAGCACTCATGAGAATCTTTCTATCAATCAGCAAAACTTGTCATGTATGGCACTTTGTTTTGCCACAGCCAACAGGGAATCTCTGAAATAAGCAGCCAGGCGAAAGTTTCACTTCTTTTGCATAACAATCAGAAAGATCAACACAGTGGAAGGGCAATACAAGACTGTAGTAGCAAAGGAACTATCACAAACAGGATGGTGTTACAAAGGAAAAGGAAAGGTGCTCACCCATCTCCAAAGATCTAGGCTCATAAGGAAAACTCCAGAAGGGAGGGATCTCCAACCAGAAAACCTTCCCCAGGGGCAGTCAGCCCTTAAATGAGGTCTAAGAGAGGTGCAGCCAGGCTCCACCTTTTCTGGGCACACAGCTAATTGCCTTCACCTGTGCTCCCAGGGCTGACCCAGTCCTTTCCTCAGGTGCTCAATCAGTGGTTCAGGCCATGATTCAGCAGTTCCCATACACTCTGAAATAAAAAACTGAAGTACTAAGTGAGGAGCAGAACTGGAAGAGCCCTTGGATCCTACTGGCAAAGTATCCTACAAACAGAATGCAGAAGCATTAAAGTGATATTGTTGGTGGGAGGATGTGGTAGAGAGAGGTTGCCCACTGATTCAAGTTCAGAAAATAGTATTGCTTCCATTTTTAGCAAAGCTGTATCTCGCCACATCAGGTCTTTTGTTTTACGGTCTTCAGCCAAGATCCTGTAATCTTGCCTTAAACTAGGATACTGCAATCTTGACTTCTATGCTTTGAGCCAGTTACTATTTTAAACAATATACCTCTGTTGAGGGTTTTGGATTTTGTTGCTGGAAGGTTACAATCCATGTTTCCTCTTCTCACAGAGAAAGAGATGTACAGATAAAACAAATAAAATTCATTATATTATTAAAACATTATCTAAGCAGAATGCTATGTAGTTGACATTATGGTGGTTATTATACACAGCATATAGCAAGACAATTATTCACCCAAGAAGATAATTAAGTAGAAAAATTAACAGGATGGTTTGAATATGCAGTAACATACTCAGTCACTGGGGCCAAAGTGGAAGATCCAATCATGCATTTCTGCATGTTTGTTTTGTTTTCAAAAATACAAAGATTCACCTTCCTGAGGTCTGACAGTTTATGTTACAACTTAGATTCTGAATAATGTATACATTTGGGATAACTGCTGGAACATATCGTCATAATTCTAGGGCGAATAGAAAATAAAGATGTTAATTCAGAAGAATTTGGTTTTAAGCTTACTGAAAGGAATAAGGAATAAACAGCAGAAGTTTTTTTTCTTAAAAAATGAGCTCAGAATAGTAACATTTATCAGCAACATTGCTAAAACTTTCTATTTTATAAACTATTACTGTAGACATAGTAATCTGTTCATGCAAGTAAAGTGTTACATTTTAATTTAATGATATAAACTAAATTAGATCAGCCAGCACCAAAAACCCTCCTAAAGTATTCTTACAGAAAATTGATCCTTTGAAATAAATTCCAGAAGGTTTTCAAGCAGCATGATATCCTATCTGGCAATTTCTTTCTGGCCATTTAACAATCTAGCCAATATGATTCAGATACTAACACTCCTTTTATGTTCAGAAACATGCTTAGAGGCTCATTTTCCCTCAGTTAGACTGTCTTTTTTGAGTTTTGAAGTTAATTTCAAATCACAGCTTAATAAATGCTTTTGCACTAACTCAGTAGAACAGCAACAACAAAGCCTACAATTAAACCAGTTCTTCATTCTGGAACTGCTAGCAAAACTCAGCATATTTTAAAAGGAACATGAAAAATCACAAATATAATTAAACAAACCTGAAATCTGTTCAGCCTTTATCATCTTTTCTATCCTTTGATGTTTCAAGTAAAGGTATGGAAGACTCATTTCTGATCTTTCCTAGCACAATATTGTTGCCTATTCCTCTTGTAGCTCCTACTTTCACTTTATTAGCTGTGCAATCTATTACTAGTATTATGCAAAGTTTGTGACAGAATATACACATACAAGACATAAGATCCAATGTTTTTTATCATCATTATGAAGTTGGTGGATAATTTACATCAGATGGAGAAACTGTGTGTCTACCTTGGACCTGTCAGATAAACACTTACATCAAAGGAATTACAAATGTGTACAGATTTTCTCAATCAAAATTGACATTTGATCTGGAAATAAATATTCCTCTAGCCTTCCTTACCAATCAAACCAAATGTAATTTAATTGTGGATTTTAAAAATAAGTATTTATGTACAGGAGCATTCCTTTCCCCTGCTTTATGGTTCTGCTACAAAATTATTCAAAATTATTCTAGACTGATATCTCTAAATGATTTTTATCTACTGAGCTTCACAATTTGTTCCTTGGCTGTTTGAGTTTTGCTTAACATGTAATTTAGTGTAAGATGCCTCAGGTATTGGTAAGAGGTAAGGCAATTTTCCACTTCTGTTACCAGCATATATCAAAGCCCAAAACGTAAGGAATAACATTACCAGCACCTGAAGACTGGAGAGCTTACTGAGTCATAGCAGGGATAGAGAAACATCAACAAAAATAGCCAGATGGAGGCAATCAAAAATTCTCACAGGATTTCTCAAAGAAGATGAGGATTCAGAAGACTGCAAGACTGAAGTTCAGGAGCACATATCTTTATGCATTACACTGTAACTGTTTCATACATCACATACCTGGACAAGAAACTTCTACATCTCAAACTGCTACACTGCAGTAAATCAGAATTTTAATAATATTGAAAACTCTCACAAACTGATAGCATGGGCAAATCGTGATCATTTAACTTTTTAACTTTCACTGGAAAATTCACTTAAATTAAAAAAAAGTTGAGTCAAAACCTTTTCCACAAAAATGCTTACAGATTTTTAAACTTGAAAAAATAATCCAAGGTATTTGTTGACAACAACGAACCTTTATTCAGTGATCTATGCTTACTCTGCTTAATCAACAACCTTGCTGAGACTGCTTCTTTCAAAAAGAATTTTAAAAGTTTTGTAGTAGAACCACCTGTCAAAGCATTTGTGCAACAGGACTCCTGAGAAAATTATTAATCCCTCAAAGGTTAAGATGAAATAGAAAAAAATAAAATGGATCAGGAAGTTATGTTGCGTAAGTGAAATTACATCATCATTCAGGAGCCAAGGATTAGTGTCAAACTTCTCATGATGTAATATGCAACAACCTTTTTTCCCTTCACAGCAAACACAAAACAGCAAGCTTATCTATGTTATAATGCAGCAACATCATAAGATATTTATAGAACATAACACACTAATATGTGAGTCCATTCTCAGCAGTCTGGCCAGACTGGCCTTCAGGGAGCATGAGAAAGTGTAATTAAACAGCTCAGCTGGGGATACTGAAATATTAGTGGTAAACCTCTAACCTACAAACTAGGATGGAGTATAGCAATGCCACAGGTTCAACTCCAAAGGAAAAAACTGATCATCTCCAGTTAAATTATTTGAACTGATTTTTAATTCTAACATTTCTACAGTAATCAAATTTAGTTCTAGTACCACTACCAACACCACACCATTAGGAAAAGTCTCAGTATGGTACTCACACACTGATACAGTCACTGCTGAACAGGCCCAAGGGGGAAAGTAACTACTGACGGTGAGTGAAACTGGAGGTAATAAAAAGTGTTCATCTGTTTTGAGGAATGTATTAGTCTAGTAATTCATTGGGGTTTAGAAAACTCTCTTAATGAACTCCATTTAGTCACCATTTAAAACTGTTGAATTATCTCTTATGCCTGCACTGTAGGGACACAGGAGAACATTGATGAAGGTGACATTTTCCCCAAGATCTACTGTTTGAAAGTGTCACTTTCTAGATGTCCTCTGAATCACAAGAACAAATACACACAAACATTTGAATTTCTCTCACTTGTTACTAGCACTCTCAGAACAGTTTGCTTGCACATCCTCAGGTCCACTGAGTATGAGGTCTTTAGGAAAGTGCTCCTTGTTTGTCAAGTTCAAAATATCTAAATTTTTAAACAAAATCATATGTGTTGCACAAGAGCAAGTGATTAAGACTTATGTTATAACAGGAAACAATTATAAAAGAGGAAAGACACTGTTATGCAGCTGGTTTTTACCATCTTTAACACATCTATTGCAGGCATGAGTTTCTTTACACACAGAATAAACTCAAAGCCTTAACATGAGTTTAACTTCATATGTTAATAATACAGGTGAAACTTCAGTATTCACATTTCTTAAAGCCCTTTGTTGCATTTTCAGATATTTTTAAAATCTTTCTGGATCATGTATCTCACTTAAAAATATTAAGATTTGTATTTTGCATCTGTCAGCGTTAAATACAAAGTAATATGTTGAAAATAAATAAACTTAAGTTTATTATTAAATCTCAACTTGAAAAACAAAATAATTTACTTACCCTTAGTTGTGTCTGAATTAACAGTTTCTATCTACTGTTATCATGACAAAGCATTAAGACTGAATAGGAACTAAATAAATTTCTACACACAATTAGGACAAGTTTCCTCATGTTGGGGTAGAAATAACTCTTCTTAGAAAAAAACAAAGATAGGTAACTAAAGAAATTTAGCCTCTTAAATATCATAAATCCAGAACTCAGCTAGAAGAGTCCTTTCATACACACAGCACATAAATACATGCTTGCAACACACACGGGAAGAAGATGAGCCATATAAATTCAGATCTAGTTTTTAAAAAGAAAGTAGTCAAAATCTTCACACTCAACTTTAAAAGCCAGTATGTTAGATCTTCTACTCCTTTATACCAAGCACAAATAGAAACCAAGGTAGCCATAAGCCAGCTCTACCTCTGCCTCTTACGGGGGAATCTCAGCTACCAACTCAGGAAAGCTTTATAGATCTTTCTAGCACAAAGAAGGCACACACAGTCCAGGATACAGCTTGATGTTTCTTTCCATACTAAAAGGAATTTTATGGTAGTTATGCATCCAGAAGATTGCTGGTCCTTTGTAGCAGTGAAATTGTTTCTGATAAGTTCTTTCTAATAATGGGCAAATTTCATTAGGAATAGCAATAAATCAATAGCAATAAAGACATATAGGAAAAGGTTATCTTACCTCACTGGTAACAGAGTCTCTAACTATAGAACATTCACAGGGGTCTTCAACAAGGAAAGACTCCCCCAGGAGAAGTGAGCCCTTAAATGATCCCAGGGAAGTCCAGACTCATGGGAAGCATAGGTGAATTGCTCACGCTTGTGCTTCCTGGGCCAGCCACATCCTTCACAAGCTGCTCAATCATCAGTTCATGCTGTGAGGTAACATTTCTCTGGCAAAGACCCTCTCTATTAAAAAAAAAATGGCTAGTAAAAGATGGTTGGCCATATTCAACAATATATCTGGAGTTAAACATTCCACCACCCAGTCAAAGTAAGTAAAACTGCTACCATTTTAATTAGCTCTTTGCTCTCAGTTTGCAGTTATTCTGCATAAATGTAGAGAAAGACTTTACACAGTGGGTATAGCAGAAATGCTAAGTCAGCTTGAAACAGTGATTGAGCACCTGGTAGGTGACATAATGCACCTGAGTGACCAGAAGGGGTGGAGCCAGGATCCATTCCTTCCCAGAGCTCATTTAAGCATTAGCAGGGGAGGTCAGGTTGGTTTGTTGGAGATCTGTGTGTACCTGTGACCTCCTAGTGGTAAGCAGATTTTTATTTTCTTTTTCCCTCTTTTTTGTTTCTTTGTCTATGGCTGCATTTGGGCTTATCCTCACTTGCGTAGCCTAGGACTTTGCTGCCCTGTTATTATTGCTGTGCTTTTTATCACATTATGGTGTTAGTGGGTAAAGAATAAGGATTTGGTTTAAAGGCTTTATTTCTTTTTGTTAACTTATTTTTTTTAGGTTTAGATTTGTTGGCTTTTTTTAGTTTAGCTATTTTTTCCTTCTATGTTTTTTTTCCTAGCAGGTTTTCTATTGTATGTTTCTTTCTCCCAGTCTCAGCAATCAACAGCTACCTGTGAAGATTAGAATGGATGAATGAATGAAATAGATTATACAGCATCCAGATAAAGCCTCTGCAAAACAGATTATGCCTACTCCAGGTAAAAAGTGCCTAAGCTCTTTTAAAGACATCAGAAATCAGTATGTTCAGGGAAGTCCTAAAGCAGACTGACAGTGACCTTTAGAGATAAAAAAGAGAAAATTAATGTATATTAATGTCTCTGATTATAATCTTAGCTTATGTGTTTGTTGTTTATACAGCAGTTCCTTATATTGAGACTTCTACTACTGTCTAAAGACTATATTCAGGAAATATGTAAAGTAGCATATAACAGTAAATGGGAGATAAGTCATGAACTTTAGAACATAGCAAACTTAAAGCCAGTCAGTATATCTATCTCTGCTGCTCTTTTCCAGAAAATCTGAAATGTCATCTATCAAAACTTTAAGGTAATATTTCAAATGTATTACTCTATATAAACCAATATTAAAAGGGCATACCTTGTGTTGCACAGAAAACAGAAGGACTGACTTTTGCATTGTATCAAACACAACCAGATATAATCTCTGTTTTCAGACTTGTAGCTCTTAGGGACTGCCTACAGCAACCTCAGTTAATAAAGTGAGTAGTTGTTAAAAACTGGGAGTTGATTTCTGAGTTTTATGATCAAAAGGAAATACAGATGATTTATTTATATGTAACTATTCTTTGTTGTCCACAGTAATTTTTGTAGGTTGCAAAAGCAAAGTGAGAAACACAACAAAGGATGTAACACACTTTATAAGCAATTCTCCTTCATATTCAGCTCTCTGATGCCTCGTGCTAAGATGTAGGTTAAGTAAACATACAACCACTTTGCTCAGGCAGTGGGGATGAAAGTTCAAATGATAACTACTTCTCAGCAGGAACAAAATACAAAATGGGTAAGAAATTTCATCTTAATAATGTTTTCCTATGTGCAATTTTCCTACAAAATTATCTGTCACAAATGAAAATGTTTCATGTAGGGAGTATTTATTTTTTTTATGCAAAAAAAAAGAAAAAATTCAAGAAAGCATCACAACTACATCACAACTCAGAAAACTCAAAACCAGAAATAAATCCACCTGATCAATGGCAGAATACGTCTGAATTTCTTTTCTAAATCCTTACTGCTTTAGATGGTGTGCCTTTGCACATCATATCCTTACTGCCTTCTATGTTTTGGTAGCCAGAATACTGTGATTTATCTATTTTATGGCTGAACTTGAATCTGTGGACTCATTGATGCATTTAGCTTACCAGGGTTCAGTTCCCATGCACATTTTACTCAGCTGCAGACACCATGTGACAGTTGTACTTCTTTCAGTTCAGTTCATTCTTAGCTGTACTATCACAGAACATCAATAAATATTAGGAATAATTATAACTGTTTAAGTGAACATTTCTCCTGAAAATGAAAGAAGACAAATTTTAGCCAAATTGCGATCCTTGCAGCTGCTGTGCTAGGCATATCAAAGCAACTTTTGTAATGTAATTTCTGGGGATATAAGAACAGCATTTGGTATATTATATGATGTCATATACTGAAAAAGGAACCCTATTTGGTAACAGCTAATTAATATGAATGCCTCCAGGACCAGTGACTTTTCCATATGAAACTTTGATACTTAGCAAAAACCAAAGAAAATGCAAACCATGTTTTTCACTCGGGGAAACTTCAACTTTGGTAGGATTTCATTTCAGTGAGGAATGTGTTAAAAACTAAACAATGGCCTGGGCATTTATCCCACAGTGTAGTTTCTTTCATAACAACCATATAATAGAAGCTTCTGGATGGTTTCTCATTTGCTGTTCCTGCTTCATAGAAGCTGCATAGCTCAGTTCCTTCTCCTTCCATATACTAATTCGGGTTTCTCTACTTGACCAATACAAAATTAAAAAGCAAAACTTTGAGTCACACAAGTAAGAGCTGTAGCATGTGATGGCTCAGTAGAGGGAGCAGAAATGTCTGTCATTTTAATTTCTTTACATAAGAAAACTAATAGTTTTTAAATTATTTCTGTGCTTCATAGTATTATGGTGTTATATAGTAATACAGTTATATAGTAACATGGTGTTGGACTGCTCTTTTCTACCTAAAGGAAGGGTATGTGCAAAAAGGATGTGTTATTATAATGTCTTACACTTATCATAATGTTTTACACTGAGAAATCCAGCTTACAGCTAAAGCTGTTTGAATTTAGCCCAACGCTTGACCATCCTTTCAAAAAGGCATAACTTATACAGACATATATGTACAAATTTATATGTACGTATACATAGACACATCAGTGCATATATCTGAGAATATTAAAATGCAAAAGTTCTGCTTTTGCACATAATCTCTGGTCTCCAGCACGAGCCTCTTTAAGTGAGAACACCCTTGAGACTTGGAAGATTCAAATTTGTCTTCATAACTATTGAAATGTATCTCACTCTTGCAGGTCCAGTTTGAGTCCAGATACAAAGTTGAGAAAGGAAAATGACAATTCTGTTAGAGATTTAAGTGGCAAAAGACTAGTAGCTAAATTCAGATCTGACAGTGGTTCAAATAGTGTGCTCCAAAGGTCAGGGAGTGTTATAAGGCTCAGTACATAAAAACCACATAGCATGAGAATCTGCAAAACAACAGGTGAGCTGTTAGAATGGTTCCTTCTTTTCTTAACGTCTACATTAAGACATAAGTATTATGCTTGTGTGGCCTGACAGGTAGCTGCACTGTTTACTTCTTTGTGCCTGAGATATCTAATAAGAATCATTAGAAAAATATTTAAATCCAACCTGTGAGTTAACCTGTGTGACTGAAGACAGTAGCAAATCAATGCTTGCTTCTGATGGGGACTTAAACTCAGAGCTGAGTGTTCTATTCTTCATTTACAAACTACAGATCCAATGATTAACAAAAATATGGACCTGGAGTAGCACTGCTCGTAAGAAATACAACTCGCAGGTACTGTAAGAAAAAATTCCCAGTGATAACTGTTCAATTTTTTAAGTGTAGCTTTTAAGTAGAGAACTCCCACGAAATTCTGCAGAAATAGCACTTTTGTTCATCTGTATTACTTTAACGTTTCTAAAGTAATGGGAAAGGTCTATGCACTTGTAACCAGAAAAGATACCATGTGCACATTCAACCCACAAAACAAAATATTAGATCAATGCATAAATCTGCATATGTAACACTGAGTAATTTCACAGTTAATGCAGCAGATTGTGCTCTTAGACTCATTTTTAATTTGCCTTGTTCAAAATGAAATCATCAATCACAGGACCAGTAGCATATTTCATGGAATTACTAGATTTTTCCCATTAAAAATACAATTAAAACATGTCACTTCTCTACACACATTGCATATGTATGCACAGGCGTGATCTATTGATACAAACACTACATTCTGACTTTGGTGAAATTGCAAAGGTTCATTAGAAAGGACTAGAGAGAGCCCTGGAAGATTTTAGATCTTAAAGGGTCATTCATTGTTGCAATAAATTTCATTTTTCCATCTGAAGCGTAGAGTCTAAACACTGTAATAGAGCAATATTGAGGTATTTATTTTTTCTTTAGCTGAAATGCTAGCAAGGGAATGTTTTTCAGCTTGGCAGGCAGCCAGTCATCTCTCAGTAAATAATGTGAGCCCTGTCCTGCAGTGTATAGCTGTACATCTTTTCACAAAATGTTCAGTCCCCTGCTAGAGTCCAAGTAATCTTTAGTTACAAAGTGTGTCTACAGAAACTTCTATAGAAAGCAACTTGGCAGAAACTTCTGAGCTACATGAAGTTCTTTCTTCCTCGGTCTCTTTTTCCCCACTGAAATGACTTCTTTTACTGCTTCTCCATAAGGTGCTTTCCCTCAACTTAATGGAGATATGAAAAAAAAAACCAAAAACTTTTGAAGCCTAGCTAAGCCTTAGACAGGCTTTCACTCAAATCCTGAAAAGTTCTGCTCTGTTAGCAGTGCCAGATGTACTACTGTATCAAAACAGATACACAATATTTGCAATTGCTCAGATAGCATCACTGGCAGGTCTCCACTGTAACTTACATGTGCTTGTAGACATGTAGAATGTGACTATTCTATGCATTTCAAATTAAGAAATTTGGTTTATTGCCAGTTGTAGCTAATGTTTCAATTACTCTTTAAAAGAGTAACTTTTGGATAAATATAATCCAGATCATTCAAGCTATTTGCTAACAAAGGAAGGATCAGTATCTTTAGGCAGAAGCTGTAGGAAGTAACAAAGCCAAAGAGTAAGGGTGGTCATTTTTAACTGAGATGAAGAATGAATCCAGACAGGTGTATTTTGATACAATGGACTGAAAAGAGAAAATCAATCAACTTTATAAAGGGAGTGTGAATAAAATTCAATTTGTATTATGAAATGTAGAAACAAATAACGTAAGTATCAGTTTTGCCCACTGTCTGAGCATGTATGGATAGCAGAAGCAATTTGAGGATGTGATCCTGGTGTCAGCTCAGTAACCTGCCTTTGTATGTAATACACCAAATCACAGAATGGCCAGGGTTGGAAGGGACCTCAAGGATCATGAAACTCCAACCCCCCTGCCACATGCATGGCCACCAACCTCCCCATTTAATGCTAGACCAGGCTGCCCAGGGCCCCATCCAATCTGGCCTTGAACGCTTCCAGGGACGGGGCATCCACAGCCTCTCTGGGCAGCCTGTTCCAGCACCTCACCACTCTCTCTGTAAAGAATTTCTCCCTGATGTCCAATGAAAAAGCCTAACTTATGGAAAGAGGTAATGAAGTTTTAAACATAAAAAAACATACACCAAACACCTGTGTATTATTTGGCACATTGAGAAAGGAAAAGATTTACAGCCGATGTTAAACATGTTCCTTGTAACTACCCAAACTGTGTGCCTTAAAAAGATATCACTACAGTACTTTCCCCTGCACATGCTCACTCATCCAACCCCAAAGCACAGTTCAGGCTTTAAAAGTCACAATAAAGCTCAACTGTTTAGTAGGATTGCATGTTTTCCCAGAACTGAACACTGAGCAGACTAATTAATGTTTACAGAGCCTTTAGAAATGGAAAAGCACTCTAGAAGCTACAGATCATTATTACTGAGCATTTTCCTATTAATACTGGAGTTATAATCCATTTCCCTTAATGTCTTATGAGTAAGAAAATAGAAAACATGAGATTGCAGATACTGGTTGCTGCAATTGACAAAGGATATGTGAAAAATCAAAGTTTTGATAGTTGCCTTTACGCAGAAAGACTCATCTTGAAGTTAAATAGACAACTGTCCTACGTTCTGAAATTTAGACAGGCTATGTGTTTTGAGTATCTTTTGTTGCTATTGTTTTCTTTTTTTCCTTTCTTATAACAGACAGTGTTGTTGATTGCTAGCAGAAGATGTGGTCCTGTAGGGTAGGAATGGAACATTTCACTTACCATTCACTGGCATTTGTAGTGGTTAACCACGTCCACCAATGTTTTTGTTTTTTCAGTAGGGTCAGTGCCTAAATGACACTGACTGGTTTCAGTTTTTGAGATGAATTTGTTTGTTTAGGTAAATTTGCAATAGTATCTAAATCTAGGCTAGGTCTTGCAACATTTCCAACAGCACATTCCTTCTCCTACCAGTTCCTGAGTCATTACTAAGACATAACAAAAATAATAAATAAAACCTAGCTTTCAACAGTTTACAAAAAGTAGCAACATTGCCACAAATCTGTTTCGTCTTTATAACAAAGCAGCTTTTTCCTGACTATGGCTGCATGGTATATTTCTAGTTAATTTACACAGTCTTGAGTTTTTTTTTTTCAACTGGTAACATACATCATGTGGAAAAAATTAAAACTGAGGCTTTGCAGTCACATGCTGAGTATTGCTCTTCTATTTTTGATTGTGTCACTTCAGAGAATAGCCTGCTGCAAGATCCTGAACTCAATCAGTGGCCCAAGTTTACATTATTTGGGTCTTAGGGTTTGTTTTCGAGTTCCCGCAAGTATTTAATTACTGACGCTATTAATGTAACTTGATATATCTTTCTTTGGAAAAAGGCAGATGGCAAGACCATTCAAAAGTGTTGGAATGATTAAGGCTAATGGATCTTCTAAGACATTAGGGATTTTAAAAATGTGATTATTGTACCTAATGGATATCAATATTTTTAACTCTACAGAAGCATCATCCTAATAGGTCACATTTCTCTCCCCTCTGCATAAACAATGTGGGGAGAAAGCTAAAGAGTAATTATATGTAATGAGCACAGAGCCTTTTGTTGGAAGAGACCTGAAAGCACTCTCTAAAGTCAGAACTCTTAGTAAAATGTAGTGTGTGGACGGTAAGATGTTTTCTGAGCTAAATGTACTGATGAATATGGAAACCACACCCAATAGTTTTCTGAAAAGTTTTCTTGTGGGTATCAGACCTTAGTTTCTTTGAACTCCCATAACTGGGTACTGAGATCTTTTTTTCATGAAGAATACACAGAACTTTTTGGAAGATACTCTGTTCCTTACCATGAAATCCCTTCAGTGTATAGAAGCCCAGGGGAAACCTGATAGTGGCCTTCCAAATACCTCAAGGGAGCTTATGAACAGTAGATGGTGATAGGACGAGAAGGGAAAGGCTTGTTGAAAGAGAGGAGATGTAGGTTGGATGTCGGGAGACATTTTTTACTGAGAGGATGGTGAGGTGCTGGAATGGAATGCCCAGAGAAATTGTATACTCCCCATCCCTGGAGGTGTTCAAGGCCTGATTGGATGGGGGTCTTGGCAACCTGGTCTTGTACCTGATTTAATGATTGCCAACCCTGCCTATGGCAGGGAGTGTGGAAGCAGACAATCTTTGAGGTCCCTTCCAACCCAAGCTGTTCTGTGGAAACTGTCCATTCTTATTGCATGGTCCTTGATCTCCTGAACTGTACTTCCAGCCTTACCTCTCCACATATTGCTAATATAACACTGACCAATTAGCAAAATTGGTGTGTTGTTTCCCTTAAAAAACTTTCACAAGGATCTTTGGTGATTCTAAGATGTGTGTTATGATATTTGACAAATATACTGCCAAGTTTTTAAGCAATATAGACTGCTACATTTATACTGCTTAGAATGAAGTAGGAAAAAATATTATTATGATGAGTGGTTTGGATTCCTATATTTAAATATCTTATTTACTTACAACAAATTAGCTAACAAATGCATTCACGAATTCTTACTACTAATAAAGTGTACTTCTTCAAGTATCCTAGATTTTGCAAATGAGTGAATGGTGCACAGGCAAATTCAACAAATTGCTCAAGGTTATATACCAACATAGCAGCAAGGGAAGATCAGAAGAAAATGCCTGAGTTGATGGCATGTTAGTGATCTATTTGAATCTTGTTTTAATCACATCCATGATATACATGATACTGTATGCACACAGGAATTTTTTGTATTTTTAATTGATCAAAATATGTAATAAAAATTTTGATGAGCCAGGGGAAATAACAGTTTTTGTTTGCTTAAAAAATAAAAGAAAACTGAGCAACTGTCTTTGCAACTGGCCACTAACATGGTATTTTTCCTGTAAGGTAAAAGAAGCATTACTTGGAGACCTAAGGCATAATTTTTGTTTATTATATCAGTGGACTGCACTTACCTCTATATGCTTTTGGGTTCTGTCAAGACTTCTTGTACAACTGAACAAATGATTTGTATTTTCACTTTTTAAGGGGCTGTTGTCTCCGGATTGTTCCAGTCCTAGCCATTCTTTCTCTGATGTCTATGTATGACAGCATGCAAAGTACTTGTGTGAGGAGCATCTCTTCACATGTGTCTTTGGTACCTAGAACAATTGTTTTAAGATGTTAAATTGTTATGTAGTAATTAAATAACAGAAAAATTCTTAGAATAGTAGGACAAAATCTCATAGTAATGCTAAAAAACAGTATCTTAATGATGATGAGGCTTAGTTATAATACATATGGGAATAACTTAGCATTGAGAATAGTCTTATAAGATTAATGGAAGATTCACTAGCTAATTCATCACCCTGATAATTCTAACTATATATAAACTGTTCTTTAAAAATATCTTGTAATGACGAATTCTCCCTTCAGACTTGCAGGCATTCCACATGCATACATGAGGGTAAAATTTCATCCGTCTGCAGGTTCATGAGAAAAATCCAAAACATTTACAGTAATTTTCAGAATTTCAAGTAATTTCTGACATTTTTGAGACTTTTTTTTTTTTTTTGTCATAACAAATCTCAACTGTGTTGAGATAATCTAATGCAAAAATAAAGCCTTCTGTGTGGGTAAGAAACATCCCATTTTTGAAAACTGTCTATTTGGAATAATGTGCCATTTACTATGAGCCATTTTATAACAGCATAGAGTAGAATAAGAAATCATGTATCTTTTATAATAAAAGGAAAGGATTTACGATTAATTCAGCTGCAAGACTATCCACATCTGGATAACATACAGGTTAACGAGAATTGATTACCTTAAGATTTGCATAATAATGTCTCAAGATAACAAAGAAAATGCAAGAAAGTAGCACAAGAATATACAGAGCTACAGAACACATTTCATCCGTACTCTGGTTTCAAACTCCTAACTCTGCTCAGAAACTGCTCTACTGAGAAACAGCAATGTGACAGTTTCAAAAAAGAAAAAAAAAAAGACTAAATTTCATTTAGAACTTGATTTAACACATGCATTACATATTTTTTCATCCCACAGCAGGCGTCTAAAGACTGTTTTATTAGCTTTAAGTTGGTGAAAGTTGAAAAGAATTTGCATTATTTTCTTGACACATCGTCATAAAAATATTAGCCTGGGATCTGTATGGAATAAAATTAGCTTCTCACTCCTGAATTTTCAGTGGGAAATCTGCTGAAAGCGTACGGAAAGGGTTAGAAAGCACGATCAGAGAGCTCTATAGCAAGAAAATGATTAAATCTCTTCCTACGCATTTGTTTTCCTCCAAACTGTCAGTGTGTATCAAACCCATAAGGAGGCATGCAAAAGTGAGAAGTGAAACAGGAACTGTGGGTCTGCTTTGGGTGGAGATTACGTGTCTGCTGCGAACATCTGAGCTACGTCGTGTGGAGCGAAGATGTGCGCGTGCATAGGTCGTCCACGTTCATGGAAAAACCTTCAAATGAGGGGCGTGAAAGGCTAAAGCTCAAAACTACTTAAACAGCGAGTGCGACTCTTGACTCTCCTGGAGCAGCTGCACCACAGGAGACGCCTCAGAAGTCTCATCACGCACGGCTGGAGCCGAGCCTGCGCCGTGCCCTTCCAGCGGGACGGGACGCGCTGCTCCTGGCACCCCTGTGGAGAGCCGCGCTTATTGTTAAGCGGGACGTGAAGAAGTTGTGTCGGCTCCGGGTTTTATTCCCCAGGAGCACGGGACCCCACACGAAACTCCTTTTGGCCGCTCAGCCCGCTCCCCCTGGAGCCTCCCTGTCCCACCTGGCACCCGTTAAGCGGAGATCTTCCCTCACCTCACAGCGAAGGCACGCAGGAGGGACCGCCCCGAGGCGAGCGGGCGGCGGGAAGGGCGCTGAGGGGACGGGGGGATGGGAGCGCCGGGCGCGAGAAGCGTGGGGGAAGGGAGACGCGCGACAGCCGCGGCCCCCGAAAGCTCCGGGGGGGCAGAGAGCGCCTTAGCGCGGCGAAAAGCTCTCCCCTCGCTCATCGCCTCCTCGGAGGGGTGCCTGGGCGGGAGCCCCCCGCGAGGGAGGCGGCGGCGCTAGGAGGAGGCGCCTCGCAACAGATGGTTAAAGCCGGCTCCTCGCTGCGGCCCGCATTGGCCGGCGGCGGCTCGAGCCGGGCGGGAGGAAGGGCGGGCGGGCGGCAGCCAGGCTCGCGCGAGGCGAAGCGAAGCGAGCAGCGGCGGGGAGCGGCGTGCAGCGCCCCCTGCGCCCCCAGCCCGCTCCGCCCGCTCCTCGCGCGGCCGCCGAGCAGAGCGACTTCCCGCGGCCCGGGGCGGAGCGCGCGCCTCGCTCCTCGGCGGCTCCGGGCCACCTGTGAGTTTTCCGCCTGGCGGGCGCTGTGAGTGACGCCGCCTCCATGCGCGGCCGGGCCGGGGCCGCCGGGAGGGCTGTGGGCTGCGCGCTGTGCCTGCGGGGCGCGGGGGCGAGAGGCCCTGAGGGTTCGGCTCCGCGGGCTGCCGTGCGCGCTCGGGGCGGGCGATCCGGAGCTGCCGGCTGCTCTGGCTCGCCCTCCGGTTTAACCGGAACGGCGTGGAAAAAGGAGAGGTGCGGGAATCGATCCCCTCCCAGACTCTAGCGACGTCGGGGAGGTTTTTATCACCTGTGAGGAGAACAGAGAACGCGCACCCGCCCCCCTTCTCGTTCCGCCTCCCCTCCCTTTCCGTTCGGTTCCGGCGGCGCGGAGGCTCCCGCGGCGGGGAATTGCGGCTGTCAGGTGGCCGCGGAGCTGCGGGGAGCGGCCCAAGGTCACGCCGTGAAGCGGCGGCTGAGCGGGAGCTGAACGCGCTGCGCTTCAACTTCTGCCTCCCGGCCCTGCGCTGCGGGAGGCTGCGGTGCTGCAGGTGGGGATCTCGGATCTCATCGCTCCTCTGTGTTCTCCTTTAGAGCATCGCGTCCGGATGTGAAGAGGTGCGGTGTCCGTGCCATCTCCCTCGCCTTCTCCGCCCTGTAAGTGTGTAAATGAGTACAGCCGTACTCTTGCTTTTCTGTTTCTCGTGTTAAGTTCGATAGCTGGAAGCAGAACTTTGTGATGGAAGCGTGATTTATTTCTTTTTTCCGAGTTTATGGTGGCAGTAAGTAATGTCTTTGCTATCTGTAGCCAGCTGTCTGTTTATGCCATCAGACAGGAGTTCCAAAAGCCCTTTGAGTGGTTCGGTCAGCTGCATCCCAGAAGCGATCTGCAGTGCAAGGGCGTTTGTACTCAGCGAGCATCGAGTGTCTTGTGGCCTGCTTTAAGAATTAGAGTGGGACTGAGGGTTCTCCAAAGGACACAGCTGGAGTAATTGTTCTTGTGTTTGCTGTAAGCAAAATACTTCTTTCTTCCTCTCTCCTTATCTCCAAATATAGTTTTAATGAGTTTAGATAAGATACTCTACTGTGTTTTGCCCCTACTCTTGTTTGGTGTCTCTCTAGAGTTTCTCATATAGAAATAAAACTGATGCTTGAAGGATGATTCTGTGATAAAATGTATTAGTGCCTTCCTCGTGTAATTTGTGTTTCACACCAGGTGCTGCAGTAATGAAACTTAAAGTGTTGAAATGTGCTTTTCACAAACTGAACCAATCTGCCTACTGTTTTTTTCTCAATTTTACCTTAACTGTTCTACTTGTTTGTTGTGGGTGGGGAAATGAAATATGAGATGTTCAGGAAAACACTCAAAATGTTAGTGTAAATGTGACAGGTTTATTTGTAATCTGCATCAGACAATTCGGGTCAGCTCTGTACTTCTTTCTTCAGTAACAGTCGTGGAATTCAAGGCAAAGTTTCTGCGTGTTGGGGGTCTTGCTGCTATAGATTTTTATACTTTGTGGGGTTTTTTTGGTGTTTTTTTTTGGCTATGGTTTTATTTTAGTCTTGTTCAGAGAATCTGTAACTCTCACCTCATGACTTATTCTTCTATTTTTTTTTTTCCTGGTCTTTGATATTTATAAAAAAATAAACAACAACAGAAAACCGATCCACGTTGTTGTCATTGTGTTTCGCCCCTGTAAAACTTCTTTTGCTACAAGGGTTCCTTGTAAGGATCTTATTTCAGTTATTTCATGTAACGTCTAACTGAAAACATTTGCCCTTCCTGTATAAAACTATTTCAGTAATCATGTGTTTCTTTATCAGGTACTTCATAATTTCTTTTAAATTGACTGCAAAACACATGTAGTTATTCTACATAAGTAACTCGCATTACTTCATTAAACAAGATGATAAATTGGAAGAGATGATGTTCTGCAACGGCCCTGCGTGTTGTGGTGTGTGGTTGGTTTTATTTAAGTCTATATATTGCCATGCTGGTGCATTCTTCCAAGCATGTGTTAGAAAGATCCTGAGTGAGAAAAATCACGGGTGCTCATTTACCAAAGTGGAACTTGAAGTGGCTTGATGATGTCAAATTTGCAAATACAAGTGCTTTAGTTGCAATGTGTTTGCAGCATAACTCCGTTATTGAGACAGTTTTCTGTTGCAAATGAGGAAAATGCTGGTGGAATAAAGTAAACGCTTCTGTGGTATAATAGCAGAAATATTTTTTTAGAAGCTAGGAATAAAAATCACTGTAAACAGCTTTTTTTTTTTTCCCAAATGAACTATTTTGAAAATAATTCACAGGCTGGTAATCAGTACTTACTCTCTTCTTCATTATGTTATTAAAAGGAAAATGGAAAACTATGCATCTAGTATCTCAAAGATTTCTGCAACTTGGAAAGAGTGTGAACTTATATTTCATTTTCCCTTCAAAATTATTATTAAAAATAATTAATATAAATTCCAAACTTCTTGCTTAATAGATGGCCTGATTAGGTAATTGAACCTCCTAAGAAACACGTTTTTTTCCTTCTCCTTTTGACATTCTTTCCTCAGCCACCTCTGAAGCTCAGAATAGAGCAAAAGTGAGCTCAAGAGCCACTTCCAACCCATCTGAGCATTTTGATTCAAGATGTTGGTGAGATGGTGCTTCTAGGGAGAATGCTCCATGACTTTGCCAGTTCCCATCAAGTGTAGGACAGACCCGCCTTTCAATTTTTCCCCTTCGATATTCCTAATAGAACAGCTCTTCATTTTTTAATCAATATACTGAGCTAATTTTTCATGCTGGAGTGGACATTTTGTAGAATGAGGTACAGGCTTACATTTTCTGCATAAAAATGGATGCTCCTTTGGCTCATCGTTTTTGAGAATATCTTAGGTTTCTTCCAGTACAAGCTGTGATCCAGTTTGTAATCTGAAAAGGTATCATGAATGTTTTATATTGGGTTTTGTTTATTTATTTGTGGTGACAGTGTTGTTTTCTCCTCTCTGTTAATGGTCTTGAGTAGACTTGGATTTTATGTCCTACTCTCAGAAACTGTCTGCATTTCTCACTGTTGTTTGTCACCGGTTACCTGCCTCTACACTGTCCCTCTCACCACTGCCCAAGTGTCATAATTCAGAGTGAGAATGCAACTTTGATGAGGGAGGACTTCAATTAATTAGTGGTTGAACTTCTGTGGGAGGGGAAAAGATTTGTAATATTTCCAGATATTAAAGATACTGAGAAATCATTCAAACAAGTGGTTTCTGTTCTGCTTGTAGTGTTCAAAGTAAAGATAGTATCTTTGTGGTGATGGAGGGCTCTGATTGAGTCAATGAATGACTACCAGGCTTAATAGATGAGGTCAGGAACTTAGCAATTTTCTAGAAATACTTGAAAAGGAAGAGTGCAAATGACATCAGCTTCTTATCTATTTCAGCATCTTGATAGTGCTCAGTCGAGAAACTGAATTGGGACAAGTTCTTGTAGGCTTTTGGTATTTCCAAGTCTTAATCAATTGACTTTTGCATAAATTTTCTTAAATCTGTTAAAAGAATCCGGAAGGAAAATATTAAGCCTATCTTCAGATGGAATGCTAGAAATCTCATGCTCTGAAGGAGGATGCTTAAAGAGCTTTATCTGCATGTTATTCCACAGCTGCTGCCCTTCAGTGGAAGGGAAGAATGTGGGTCAAAAAGATCTTTACTTTCTTGAAGCAGAGGAGGAGAGGGGAGTTATTGTAACAGTTGTTATAATATAGTTTGTTCAGTGAACTAGGTTTCCACGTATTAATTTGTACTGTTTGGCTCACCAGTTCTGAACTGTCTCATTGTTGCTGTATTCTCTCCAGTGCAGTTAAACAGTTATTGTCTATTGTCTTCTGAACAAATGTTTGTGTATATTGCATTGTTGCATGGATTCCGCTCCCTTCCCACAGCATGAATAACTTGAATTGCTTCAACTTCTTGCATATTAAAAAAAAAAAAAAATAGCAACAACAAAACCAAAACCAAAACAAACAAACAAAAAAAACAAGTCCACTTGACTTACTGCTGTAGTTTTTGAATTTCTGCTAGTATCCGGTAATAGCATGTAAATGATTGATATACTGAGATAAATATGCCTGGTGTTGTTCTGGCTCGTGTTCTATTGTGTATGTGCAAGATCTCCACACTGTCTATGAAATGTCCATATTGGTCTTGTCCAATAATTGCAGGACAAACTTCTGTGCTCTTTTATTGCCTTACATCTCCAATTCCCAGTGACTTTGTAGAGGACATTTATAAGAAGCAGAAATGGTCTTTTTTTTTTTTTTTTTTTTTTATAATTCAAGTAGTTTTAAAATTGGTGTTTCAGTACATGACTATGTAGCAGCTTGTCCCTTTCTAGGTCATTTGGGTAAAAACCCCTTTAAATAATCCTAAAATAATGTATAGTGAATCTAGAAACGTCTAGTTTACTTAACTGAACTTTAGTTAGGAAATATTACTGTATTTTGGAAAAATTACATATTGGTTGGGGGAAATGTACTGCAGAACTCCAAATCTCTCTGTGCACAGTATGTGCTTTGAGGGTTAGTTGTTGGGATGTACATGTTAAGGGATTCATTACTCTGGGAGAGATAAAGGTCCGTCTCAAAGGTGCATGATAGGACATGTACAGACTAATAGACCGTATGGTTTCTCTGGCTCAGACATCAGTGTACTGTATCTTCAAAGTGCTGTCCAAGTCACCATCTTTTTGATGTTAGTGATATTTTCTTCGGTTAAGAGGTCTCACTGTGGTAATGATGTTTTACAGAAATGCAAGCTGTGTGGGTATGCCTAGCTGTGCAAAACACTGGAATCTAAAACAGCTTCTCTGTGCTGTAGAGAGACCTGGTCAGTTTGATCAGATGACCAGATTCGTAAAAGCATTATCAATCAAACTCTCAATGATTGTCATTGCTTAGTAATGCCTTCTTTCCAGAGCCGTTTTCTGTTATTTTTGCTTCTTCAGAGTTTCTTGGTTTCTTTTCCCTGATTTTACTGTGCTGTCAAATTCTTCACTGGTTTTTATCACTTCAGAAATTTTTCAGCTGATGAACAGCTTGTGCCTTTGGAAAGAGCAAAAAGCCAGCTGTGTCACTGACTGTAATATTTAGAATTATTAACTTCTAATAAAAATAAGTTTTGTGCATTTATTGTTAATTGGGGTAAGGGAAATGATCTGTTATTGGTAACCACAGGATAAACATCAGGTGTACATTATTTATTGTTGTTGCAAGGGAACAGCATTGTGTTTTCTTTCTCCCACCCTTATTTTTGGTTACATTGCATATACACAGAGCTATTAACTGTTTAAAGTAATTTAACTTTTAGTTCCTGTGTATGGGAACTGTTGAGTCACGGCTTGAACAACTGATTGAGCACCTGGGGAAAGGACTGGGTCAGCCCTGGGAGCGCAGGTGAAGGCAATTAGCCGTTTGCCCAGAAGGGGAGGAGCCTGGCTGCACCTCTCTTAGACCCATTTAAGGGCTGACTGCCAGAGGGGAAGGTTCTCTGGTTGGAGATCTCTCACTTGTGGAATTTTTCCTTGAGCCCAGATCTTTGGAGGCAGGTGAGCATTCTTTTCCTGTTTGTCCCTTTTGTCGTTTCACTCTTGTGCTGCCTTTCTGCTGTTCTAATCTTTCCAACTGTAACACTCTGTCAATCTTCTTTGCCCCCTATGTTACAGTACCAGCAGCATGTGAAAGACTTTCAAAAGGATCTGTTCTGTATCATTATTACTTTGTTGGGGGAAGTGTGTCACTTACAGCGACTTACAGGGGGGAAAAAATGGTTCTGCAGTTAGATAACTTCTTTTTGGTAGTTCTTACTTAACTCTTAACAAATACCTAACAAAACGTAGCCCATTTGTGCATAGAAGAGGGTGAGTAGGCATAGTTGCACGTGAAGACAACACTGCAATGTGGCTTCTGCTGCTTCATTTGACACATTTTTGGATCTTCCTCTATATCCAGTAATACTGTGTTGCAATGGTTTCTGTGACCCACCTGGATTATTTTCTGTTTTATCAGTGTTTTATCAGGATTTGAGGCAAAGTGGAGACAGCTGTAAGAGTGCAGATAACTGAGTGCCAATTAGTGCATCTAAATCACTACTAAATGATCTGCACTTAGTCACACTTCTTGCTAATGTAGCTACAGGATCAAAGCAAGCTTTGTTTTTTTTAATTTCCTTGAGTGTAATATTTGCATGGATTCTCTTCTCCTCCATGCTGTCTGCTGAAGAATGAACTTGAAACCAGCAGAGCTTAGCTATGGTACAAGACACTGTAGGTTCTGTAGCTGCTCACAGTGTGACATTAATGGTGTTAAATTAGCAACATCAGCAATATTAACTAATTTCCTCATTCAGACTCTGACATTTGTTTGGTAAAAGGATCATTAAACATATGCAAACATCCTATGTGCAGTAAAAGGTCTTTGGGCCCTGACAAATGATAAATGAGAAAATTACTAGTTGTAGGAAAATGTAAATATCATTCTTTGGAAATCTGTCCTCTGGCAAGAGAAAAATGTTCTCCTCTAAGCAATGAAGAATTCATTATATTCTTTTCACATCTGTAAAGAAAGCTAAAGAATATTTTACATACTTAATGCATATCTTGATGTCTCTTATTTCAGCTTCTGCTGTTGAATTGGGATTTGTTCTGGTTTTGTTAAGTGAGTATTTCAGTAGTGCACTGCAGAATGAAATGCTGTGGCCTCAATTAAATCCTCCTGTAATCTTGTGTCCATCTTGTGTTTTTGTTATTAGCAACTTTTTCTTAATCAGTTGTTATACAAGAGCTTTAATGGGGCTCACGTGCTGCTTGTCTTTCTGTCAGATGACTATGTAATTACTATATACATAATACAAACTGCTTATTAACTGATGGATGCATTTATCATACCTTCAGGAAATGTCTTAGTCTAGTTCCAGACAGTCTTGAGCAATGTTTTACCCCTAATGTTTCCAGGTGTACAGGATTTGTAGTGTCAGGTTAGAGTGCAAACGTCACCAGAGAAAACAAAAAGGCTTCAAAAATGTGATGCGTTTACAGTAATTTGTTACCTAGTCTGCTCTTGTTCTAAGTCATGACTGAGTTCTGTATTTCAGCTGCTGTTGTTTATCTCATTAAAGCTGTGACTCAAGTTGCTGTACTATCCAAAATAAAACTAATCCAAATTCATTCTGCTTTTAGTTTGCAATATTACTGCAGTTGAAAAAAGTTATTTCAAAATGAAAGGAATAGTGTTGGGAGGCCTCAGAGATTTCTGCCCATCTTTCCAAGAACGGAGTTGTTACAACCATGAAGATAACTGTTACATTGAAAATCATGAACTTCAAAATGTCTGATAAAGCTAACTTTTGATTAACAACAAATTTTTTTTCCCTTCCCCTGGAAGGAGGATTTGCCAATAGCAACCCTAGAAAATTGTTATTTAAGGCTTATTTAAGATAATAATAAGTAATTTCATTCTAAGAATTAGTGGCTTAAGTTGCACTGGGGAGGTTCAGGTTGGATCTTAGGAAAAATTTTTCTCAGAAAGAATGGTCAGGTATTAACACAGGCAGTGTAGCTGTGACACTGAGGGACAAGGTTTGATGGCAAGGTGGTGATGGGTAGATTGTTGAACTAGATGAGCTCTGTGGTCTTTTCCAACCTTAGTGGTTCTATGACTTTAAAAAATATTTTTGATTTCCCCAAAACTGACCCAATCAATTCCATTGCTTAGACTGTCTCATACCCCTGTTTTTGAATGTGGGGTCTTGCTAGCGTTTTGGTTGCTTATTTTGGTTTTTGTTTTTGTTCTTAGCATATTATCTCCAGCTAGTGAGGCACGTAACTTTTTTGTATGCCGAGATTAACTACTAGCTGTGCACATCCTGATGTGTTCATGCCATTTCAGATGTCAGACATACCACTGTATACCAAACTCCAAGTCTGATTCAGAAACATGTTTTCAGCACAGCAGAATCTTCCAAAGAGTAAATGTTTTGACTTCTAAATAAACACTTGCAGAACTGTGGGAAGGAAGATGAGGAAGTGGGAATAGAGCCCGAATTTGGCAAGTTTTGTGCAGAATGGTGTCATGTATGCCCTAGGATGTTTTAGTGGCAAGAGATGAACAGAGCACCTTAACAAGAATAATGCTTAAAAGCTGAACCTAAAATGAAAGCCTTTTCTCATTCAAGCCTTTAGCTATATTTCTAGAGACCAAAGATCTGATTTTCATCCCATGTCAGATGTCAGCATTTTACGTCTTCAGGAACTGTCATGGCAACTCAGTGCAGGAACTGCTTAAAAGAAATAAGAATGAAATGAATAAAATTACTTATTATCTAAAATATATATTAACCTATTTAGGGAGGGCTGAATTAGTTTACTAAATTTAATATTCCCTAGATGATATAAGATTCTGACACAAACAGGTCAGCTTTGTGTCTGCTGTGATTAAGGCAAGATAAAGCAAAATTGCAGAAGGTGAGATTTTGGGTAGGCATTACATTTAATTAGAAATAAATAGGGTAAACTCAGGTCTGATTATGAAGTTATAAACATAAGACTTTGTGAGAGGAACCTTGGGCATTTGACTGGATGAGAGAAGTTAAAAGAAAATTTGATTGCAATTGGCAGACTGTTTTCATGAACCTTCTATCATTTCAAGCTGTTGGGCTTTTACTTGTTGTTTGCTGGGACTGGTTGTTGTTTTTCCCTTTGATGTGTAATTGTGCTTCTGTTGGGCTCTCCACCAGCTTATAATAGGTGAAATCTTGAGCCCTGGAAGACAGGCAGAGCACTTGGATATGTTTTTAAAGGTAGAAAAAGCTCTCGTGCTCTTGCATAAATTGAATGCCAGGTCTGAGATGGAGAACAGTATTTCCATGTCAGACTGGGAATAAAAAGACACTATCACATGGAAATATCCATGTATGCAGAATTAGATGATGACCCTAACAGAATCCATGATTTCTTCAGGTGCTAAGACTTGAAGGAAACCTGTGATTTCTCTTCTGCTCTGTTCTGAGATAGTATAAGTGTGACTAGTTTTAGTGATCTTGAGTAGGTACTCCTTGTAATAAGCTTACAATGTTTCATGGCTTGTGGTATGAACAAGCTATGTGTTTGTAGGGTGAACTTCATTTCCTACCACAGTGTGTTTCTAAGACCAGGAGTTGAATACCCAGGAAGTTGTGAAACCTCCTTATGAGAGGTTTAGCAGGTTAGACAGACCTTAGAGAAGGAGAGGAGCTCTACATATCTCCTGTGAAGTAAAGGCATAGAGTTGATGAACTCCACTGATCTCTTATTTTCAATCCGCTGTCTCAGATCCAGTAGTACTTGATTGGATTGCTGAGATCTAAATATAATGCCTCCTACGCTGTTATTTAGAACGTATAGTTATTTAGTAGTATCACATATGTTGGAACTGCATTAGTGTTAAGCACAGTTGTAGCAATGAGTGTTAAGATGGGAAGAAATTATTTCTGTGATTACTGTACTTGCTCCGTTTATCAAAGTTATCTGCTTAGTGAAATTTCTAGACAGAATTTTCTGAATAAGTGTCTTTGACTGTTTTAAGTATTTCTGCTGTACGTGCTAACAAAACTCCTTTGGTTATGGAAGACTTATAATAGCTGATTTTTTACCAAATTACATATTCCTCTTTTTTTTTTAAGTTTTGGAGTTTCATTCTCAGGATGAGTTTACACTCTGGCAGCTGTTGTCTGTATGCCTTGTATAATGGAGATAAAGCAACTGTGGTAACAAAGAGATTGATACAGCAGAACTATTTGAGGGCAGGTTCTGCTTTTAAGTTTTACAGCAGTTTGCTCATTTTCAGGCTGCTAATAATACCAAAGCAAGCCAGTTAAAAACAAGCTGAGGCCAAAATCAGCAGTGGCAGTGGTTGTAGTAAGAGCCTGGCAATGAAATTTCTGGGTGATTTGGTGAGCAGAAGCATTGTGGTGTCTTATATCTTAGTTGTAAAGATGTCTTAAAAATGAGGCACTCAAAACATTCCTATTTCTCAACATATATAAATACTTCTATGTAGAATTTTAGGTTTTTCCTTTGAAGTTTTCCTTGTATGATATTAGGGAAAGAAACTGTTTGCACAGAGGAACTCTGCTAAAATTTGCAGAGAGAATAATTGAAAGATAGATTTGCTACCATAGATAAGTTTCTTTTGCAGATCATACTTTGCTTCCACTGGCCATTTTCTTCACATGTACGTAAAAAGAAAAATGAACTGTTGTGAAGGATCAGTGGTTTGTTTTTCCATGATTTATGTTAGGAGTTCATCTGAGCTTTTTGTTTCAATTTTTTGCCCTTTAGTGAAAAGTAACCATTTTTGCATTTTAAAATATTGAAAGGTTACTGCAGCCTATAGATATCACTCTGTAATTTACCTTCCAAGCCTTTTTTAAGAGATGGTAAAGATTATAATACCTGCTGTTCTAAGCTCTATTGAGCTGTCACTGCTGCTGGAGAGAGGCTTGCGTTCATCAAGTCTGATGGTACCAATTGAGAATGCCCTCTACAGATTTCTCTGAATTACTGAGTGAAAAGTCTGGGTTGATTCCTGCTGTAATTCTGAGGGGGGATGGTGGGACGGGTGGATTGTGTGCCTGAGTCTAATGTCAGTCAGAGCAGCACTTGACTCTGTACTAACAGCTTGACTCTATACTAACAGCTCCCAACAGTGACGATCCCAAGTTCTCATCGAGGCCAAAATGTTTCTGCAAGAGCAGAAACAGGGGAAAAGGTGGGACTGAGTTCCAGTAACTTCTGAAATTCTCATACGCTCAGCATTGATTTTAAAAATATGTGCATTGTTAATGAGGAAATGTGTACATCGTACATCCCAGGAAAAGCACAGCTGTGGAGACTGCCATGAAATCAGTTATCTTTAATCTTTGGCTTAGTCCTTTAGGGACTGAAGTATCAGGTTTGTAAAGCAGATAAAACAAATGCTTCAGTACAAAAAATCCTAGAAACTCTCACTTAATACGAAAACTTAATATGTGCTTAAAGGCTCTGGTGAGTTTGTTCTCTGCTTTTATGAATGCAGAATAGTTGCCAGGAAGATTACAGCTGGGCCAGGTACGAATCTTACAGCAGAGAAGATGACTAATGTACATACGATGAAAAGCAGTTTAAATAATAAGCACCTGAAGGACAAGCATGAGTACCCTCTTTGCCTGGAGCTCTTTAATTCTTGCAGTCAAATATCAGGTGGTTGTAGTATTGTTCATTTTCTAACCCCTTCCTTATTCTAGTGGGAATCAATACTACCAAAAGCAAAGAAATGCCTGCAAATAATGCTTGGTAAAGTTTATTCCTTTGTGAGAATCCAGCACACTGCCAGTTTTCTGAGTTTCACCTGTGAGCTGTGGTGGTAATATTTACACCTGGACAGCCAGCTATCTCATTTGCTGACAAGATGACTTCTGCCCATCAAATATCAATATGAATTCAGTTATGAGTGAGGACATCAAAGTTGTGGAGTTCTGAGCAGGCCCTTCTAGATTTTTTTTTTCCTAAAAATCTTCATTTCTACTGTCCTGTAAGGCACATCAATTCTGAGCACTGAGTGTCTTAAGCCTCTAGCTGAGCAGTGGGGCTTTTTCTTCCTCTTCCTGTCACTGACACTTTTATTTGGATTTGTTAGAGTTGGTTCAGAGCCAGCAGCAGAACTTGACTGAATTAAGAATGACAGCTGTCTGATTCTTAGATTTTCTATTATTCAAATGTTTCTAAAATAATAACCTCTAGGCCAAATACTCAGCTATTTCTAGTCCCAAGCCATTCCTATTTTGCTCTAAGGCTAGAAACTAGGCATTCTCTTGCATAGAAAAATCTTAAACATATATCTAATTCAACAGTTGAATCTTACTGAAGTTGTATTGATTTCACTTACGGTGGAATGCTCTAGATTCGGACCAATTAGATGTGCAAATAGAACTTTAGGCTTAAGTCACTATCAGACTGTCCTTATTTTTTTCTTCTCCTGCTTACTAGTTTACCAAAATTACTCTGTAACAGTACAGAAAGCGTTTTGTATGTGTGTGTATACTGGATGTTGCCTATACACTGTAGTAATTTTTTGAACTGTGAATGAGTAGTAAAGCAGAAGCAAAGCTGAAACAACTCTAAATGACATCTCAAAGCAGAAAAAGGTTTTAATTGCCTGCAGAAGGTGAAAACGAAGATTTTTGTAGTCTATTCATAATGTTAATTTCTGAAAGAGGTGTGTGTAATGTTAAATGCTTAAAGCTATTCAGAAAATCCAGGGAGAAAAGATGGAAAAGCTGAACATTCAAAGACATGCAACGTTTTCAGTGACTGTCATGGTAGGTAAGTTAGATTACTTGCTTGCTTTAATTACATATGTGAAGAAATTTAATGAGACCATGCCTAAGGTCTCCATGCAAGATAGTTCTGAATCAAATTATTAACTCTAATTCTGGGGTCTTTATTTACATATTAGCATATGCTAAGTTTCTTTATCCTTCATCAGTTTGCATGTAGTTAGAGGCTGACAAATAGCTCAGTCTAAGCAGCTCTGTAGAGCAAGCTTGTTGGTGTGAAGCACCACCACCTGTACTATTTGTTTGTCTTCAGTTGAATTGGAATTAACTTGTGAAGAAGGCTTTAAATGAGACCATAAGCTACATCTTCCAGTTCACATCCATCAAAAAAGTATTCTGTGCTTTGAGATTATTCTCAAGGACGAACCAAAAGTCAGGAAATGTGTGCAGTTGAGATGTTTATTTTGCATGGCACGTATGTAACAGTTATTTAACATTTTCTGCTGAAATAAATAACTTTATTGAGTTCATTATTTTTTAAGTGAAAGCATTTCAAATTAGGCTATATTTCCTAAAGGAGCAGTGAAATCCAACCAGAAATACTGCTAGAAGAATGTGACTTCTAAAAGAGTGCGGTCTAGAAATGATGCCATCAATGATGTGAGCAAAACCATTTCAGAAATGCTATATTGAAATTAGTTATGCTGCCAATACAAAGGTCATCTGTTTTCATTTTTTTAGTGGCTTTGGGATGACAATAGCTACTCAAATGAGTAGAAAGGATAGCAAAATAACTTTCTGATTCTGGTCACGAGGGGCCCTCTCTGCATTCATACTGATGTGGCTTAAATAGCAAGAAAGCTCAAATGCTTTGGGAAATGTGAACCATGAGGAAAGGCTAAAATCTGTGTTTTAATCTAGGAAAGTCAAGACTAAGTAGACATGAGTTTTCAAATATGTCAAATTTTAATGTAAAGAAAGAATAATCTGTTTTCTCAGTTATTGGAAACAGGACAATAAAGGCTTCAAATTTCAGTAGAGATTAAGTTGATTAAAAACCTGTTGTAATATGGAGTCTGGACTTTGCTTAATGACTCTGATTTCATTCAGTTCTTGATCACTTTATTTTGCTGATAACAGTCTTAGTTAGAATTAGCTAAACCAGTTTGCAGATCAGAATTTTAAAATACTTAATGAACCATGATGTGCCAATTTCTGTGTTTTTTCTCTTCCCTGTCTCTTCCTTAGGATAGAATTGTCTTGCTAGTTCTGATTTATTTTTCACAACACAAGCTAAGCTTGTTAAGTCTTAGGCAATTACAATGAAATGTTTGAGCATATGTCAGCCTCCCAGGAAATTGTATTGTGTAATCCAGCACTTCGCCATTCTGCCAAGCTGAAGAAATGTTTCCAGTAGAGGAATCAATCGGAGGAAACAAATCATCTATGTAGAGAGGAAGGGAGGAGAAAAAAAGTGCTAAAATATCGTCCTCTATGAGTTAAACTTAATTCTGTTCACTATAGAGTGAACTTTGGCTGCCTCTAGAAAGCCATAACCTAGAATAGCCTATGACCTTGCAAAACAGTGTTCCAGGTTGGTTGTCGTGGCTGCCTTCAGCTTTGGCTGACCCAGGGAAAGATCAGCTGAGGAAGTGACTTCTTTTGAACTTTTGATACCAGATTCTGTTGCTACTGCTGAATCTTGGCAAGGTTTAGTTTGTGTTCTCTTCCAGTAGCCTTAGAAAAACTGTCAGACTTCTCTTGTTGTGAAGGAAATAATTTAAGTTCACTTGTTCCAACAAATTATCTCTCGTTAAAGAAAAAAGTAGGATGTTATCCTCTTCTCTTTATAAGCATGTGTTTGGATTGTGACTTTTTCACAGTGATTCCTGAAGTTTTCTTCTGAGTAATAGTTCCTACTTGTCAGCCCTTCACCGAGTGCGTATGAGTAAATATGGAAAGAAGGGGACTGTCTTTAAGACAGTGGGATAACTATGGCTAGATTAAGATTTGTTTTTATTTGAAAACATCAACAACAGCTCCTGTGCAGAACAGATTGCTTGCCATCAATGAAAATTGAAAGATCTTTCCAGTGAGGAAAGAATTTTTAAATTTCTCATAGCTCTGGGTTTTTGGTTTGTTTTTGTTTTGTTTTGATATTTTAAATTTAAAACTATATTCTGAATCTGTGTAAACCTTGTATTTCAGAAGAATCAGCAATTAAAATTGCTCATCTTCTAATGGTCTGCAAATGTGTTTGGTATGTTACAAAGATGATCTGGTTGAAGTTGGTGCATGGGAAGGATTCTCTGACTCTTAGTAGGCAGGGCTGTTCTTTATCTCTTAGCAAATGGCATTTTGCTTTTTTGCCTTCCAGCATGCACATCTTGGTTATATTCATGGCCATACAAGACTTGAAATAGAACCTGCTGTTTGTGTGTCTCATGAATCATGCATTCATCAGCATGTGTGATACATTATTAATGTTTAATCTGGGGATTTAAGTGTTGTTGCTGAAAACCATTCTTCTGAGCCTATTTTAATATTACCGTGGCAGGAAAAAATAAGACAATTGTTAATTATGCTTGTTCCATATGCATGATTTAGATGAAAAAACATTCTGTTTATACATATAAAAGCATAAATACTAGGGTGCAGATGGACAAAGAAAATTTAAAGAGGAAAATGAATTGTACAATAGGTTGATTTTAGATTTATTCCACCAGTAGGAGCTGCTTCCCTTTGGTTAAATCTCACATGCTCAAACCACAAGGTACACTTTTTTTCCTGTGTAAATCATAAGTAATGCCAACCTTAGGAGGAGAAAAGATAGCTCAGATTTTAGGAAGCTTCAATAGGAACTACTTTGTTTCATTAAGTTATGCTTGGGAATTACAGTTTTTGTAAGCTGGTTCTGGGTTCAGTTAGATTATCATTCAGCGTATCTTTGTTTCTGCCTTTGCCTCAGTGATTATAAGATTGAAAGAAATAAAAGGATTGCTGTTATGATCTAAGAATCTTATTATACATGATTGGGAATATTTAGAAAGGAAATGTCTGAATTAAAATCATTAATATGGTTGAATTTGGAATGATGCTAAGCTGCTTCTGTAATTGGTTGCAAATAATTGTAATAAGAATTTGCTGAGATACCTTGTTAAATTTTCAGGCAGAAGTTTGTGTTTTGTGAACTGATAAAGCAAGAAATTCTACTGAACAATGCAATCAAGTTGAGACTTGATCACTGCCTAATAACACTAGAACTGGGATGGTGGTGTAGGGAAGATATTGTAGACCCCAGTGGTGTAGTCACTAATCAGACTATTGGAGCCACAGATACAAAACAATTACTTTGGGAGGTAAAAAACCAGCAAGTTTTTTTTTAAAGGCTTGTGAGGTGTTGAAGCAGCAGAGCTCTTCTGAACAGAAGTGAAGTTTGAAGCTTCTGGTTTTGCTGCCTCAATTGTTTTCAGTGCACCCCAGTCTTGTCTGCTTATCCCATTTCTGATTCTGACTAGCAGTACTTCAAGGATTTCTAACACATCAATATATTTGAATAAATGTTTGATGTGTCTGTGTATGTTGGCTTCTTATATAAGGGAAGCAGTGGTGAATTTCTAGGGGGAAAAAAATTCTAGTTGGCGTAGTTGGCTGCTACCTGGGTTATTAAGCTGAAAAGCTGCTGGCAGACTGTTTCCAGCTACATCAGCATAAGAGGTTCTCTCCCACCTCCATTTAAATGTTTTTTTCTCTACAACTGCTTCCTGAGCAGGAGAGCATCTTATGTACAAAAATACCCTCTTTGAACAAATGGAACTGTTGCTTTCTCATCCTGTATTTCAAATCTCATATGCAGATATAAAAATTCAATTTAGATGAAGCTACTGTATTTAAGCAGGGTTGTTTAATTCTCAAATTCATCCATGATAAAGAAATGCTTGCCTTGTGTTTTTTGATATACTTTCAATTATTTGCTGGATGCTGTAGTTGCTGACCTCCATCAAAATCCTGAACTGATTCTCAAGTCTAGCACTTATTCCCTTTACTTATTATTCACACTAACTGTGGATTTTAGGCTGAGTAGGAATTGAATCTTTATACCTGCTTGTTATTTTTATTAAAGGTTGAATTTCAGATTAGAATGGTCTTTTTGAAGTGCTGTAATGACTTCATTTCAAAGTTCGCTAGTGCTACGTGTTAGCCTTAAAATTTTGATCCATACATCCCATCATTCAGCTAGTTTTGTTTGCTCTGTGTGTATTTAATAGCATGTCTTGTTTGCAGCTACTTCTGTTGTGCTCTTGTTTTTCTTATGTAGCAACAAAGGAAGAACAAGTGTTATTAACAACAGGAGACTAGCTGCAAACGTGATAGCAGTCATGGAAATTACAAGCACTAGAACTGACTTAATCTCTTAATTAAATCTGATGCAGCTCCAGCTTTCTTGAAAATTCAAGCTTTCTGAACCCAATGATTCAGTGCAGGCTTTTCGGAAATGATGCAAACTCAATCTAATGGATAAAAAGCAGTTGTAAATGTTTAAGCTACTCAATATTGTCAATTCGTGCAAAGCTGAGGCTTGCTTATCTATTGGTTTCCCTGTTACAGCTGTTAAGATGCTAGTGAGACAGACTTATTTGATAAGTGTTATTTAGGTACTGATCAAACTCTCTTTACAACGTAATGTTTTGTTCTTTGGGTTGCTTTCTTCCTTAACCCCATAGAAGTTTTTCTCTGGTTAGAGATTTGTATTAGTTTCTTCCTTATCAGCCCTCTTTTGGAAGGAAAAGTTTGCTTAAATACACGCATTCAGAACCATTTAAACTGTGTTTGCACTGTACTTTATTTCATCAGAATAATGTGAAGTTAGTTAAAGATGGTATGAATCACAACGACAGACTTTTAGTGCCTTCGTATCCAAGATACGTCAGCGTGCTGATAAGTTACTTGTTTTCCTGCTGTGAGAACTGGTTGCTGTATTTGATTCTTTAGCTGAATACAAACTAAATTAAATCTGCAGTGACCTATATTGTACTCTAGCTAATGACCCAGTTAACCTCTGGTTAATTTTTTGTCTCTTGGTGTCCTGGGAACAGGGACATGTTTACTTCAGTTGCCACAAACCTTTAGAAATGTGCCACTGGCATTTATTATTCTAGTGCTGTGTGTTTTAATAGAAATTAGCTAATGGGCCATGGGGGTCTGTAGAAGTTGTAGAATGCCAATGAGGAGTTTCCTTTCGTTTTTCCTCCTCCCTGATTTACATGACTAAGCTTTTAGCTTTTCTTGGTTTTGTTTTTGTTTCTTGAGTATTGATCTGTCTCCTGTGGAGGAAACAAACTGCCTAATGTGCAGGATGTCATTGTGCTTGGCAGCTTCCCAGAGACTCCCCTCTTTTGCTTGCTTAAAATTGAACTGGAATCAGTACAGATATTGACAGGGAATTTTGTAACTAAGGACACTTCTAATTGCATAGCAACATTATGCAAATAAATATGAATATAGGCTTAAAATAATGAGATAATGTTTAAGAGTGAATTTGAATAACTCTAGTGGAAGTGCAATTCTTCTACAACTGGATGGACTGTTCTATGATATATACCTTCTTCAGAGAACTAAATTATATGGGTACAAAATCTGTCAGGGCAAGGCAGAATGATTGTGTGCACCCATTCACAGTAACAGTCCTTATGGTCACCTCTGGAGCATTTGTCATAAACACCTGTTTTTAAGCATAGTGGCATTCTTATAGTGATGTTCTTATTTTTCCTGCCCTCTCCAAGGCAAGATAGCTATGTTGATTCAGAAGACCTACAATGAGAGTGGAACAGGCCAGAATGCAAACTGTGAAATCTGAAGCAATCTTAGTTATTTAGTGGGGCCATATGTCTTCAGGGGCTGTAAGCAGCCAAGAGTAGGTGAAGAGCCAAGTGGGCAGCTATGTCTGCTGCTTCACAGCAGTGTGACCCTTCTCTGATCCAGAAATGGTCATGTGAGATTCATTTCAGCATAGTAAAATAACTCAGTTTTGTGTCATGGATTGGGGGGGAGGGAGGAACTCACAGGTGTGTGAGTTACAGCCTCATTGGGTTGATCTTAATTGAGAGTGTGATACCACTGCTATACATCGCTGCGTATTTACAATACAGATTACTGAAGAGGGTATTTATCCCGAGTTTTTTACTATGACCAGTTCATCTGTTCCTGTTGAGAATTATTGGCTTTTCCTGAGTAAATTTCTACTGTTATGCTTTTCTCTGTTTGGTAGCCATTTTTGCACTGTAACCTGGGCACCATAGGTTTGCATTTCTGGGTGGTCCTTGGAGAAAAAGTTACTTGCAGTGGTGCTTGGTCTATTAATCTCTGAAGTGTGTTCAGCATTACTTTAAATATGCAATGAATGTTTCACTGCCACATGGATAGTTGGAGTTTGCGTAGGGATGCTGCATGGTGGTGAGTGGAGTTGGAAGAGTCTTTGTGCCACCGATACCTCTTGCCCAGTTAATGACTGTTCTGCCTGACTATAGTCAGTTTTTTCCAGATGTGAAAAGATTTGTGGACTTGCTCTTAAAATCAGTTTCTAGAGACTGGGTGGGTTCAAATTGTTAGCAGAACAATGATCTGGATCTAGAGACAAAAAAAACTTGGAAGTTTGAATGTTTCCTTGTTGGTGGTTTTGTTGGCTTTGTTCTATTTTATTTTTTAATAGCAAACCTGATATTAGTTTAGCCCAGACCTGAACTGACTTGTGAAGCACCAGGGATCATGGAGATTATAAATAAAGTTTTTTCAGTACATCATTGTTTTAATAGTTCTAACTAGAAGATTTTTTTCAGGACTGTGAACTTTTTCAGTCAGAAATTAGGGATGTTCTCAAACAGCAGTCAGTTTATGCATGTTTAGTTATGTTTATGCTACAGTTGAAAAATGATAACACATTAGTAATAGTGCTCTTTGGGAAGCAAAAATGCAAGTAAGTTCAGATAATTTTGTGGACAGAAGGGCAATTGGTAGCTGTGAATCATGATATGATGTGATTCTGGATAAGCAGATTTCCAATTACAGGCTGCAGGAGGATGGGAGGATATGCTAGGGGAAAACTCACATACTTATCCCTATTCTCTTTTTCTTGCTGTATGCAAAAAAAGAAAATAAAGAAAATAAAGGAAAGGTGGTACTCCAAGAATACTGGGATAGGTGAATCCTTGATCTTCTGTAGAAATCTCCCCATGTAGCCATTATCTAAATAGACTGTTTGGTCCTTTTTCTTCAGGTAACTTACCATATAGTCTGTGTCAGAGATCTGTTAAGTAATAACGCGTAGTCTAGAATGACCTGAACTCTTTTCTGATGTGTAAATATCTACTGCTTAGAGATTGAGGCCTTGAGAAACAGCCATTCTAGTGCCAGTCCCTTCTGCTCTGCTTATTCCCAGAAGTTTTTACCACAGATTTCCCTTGGGAATGGATTACTTTATGCTGGTTTTGCCTATGGTGATGGCAACAACAGGTAGAAACAGTTTGCTGTTGTAGTGTAGCTGCTTTGCAGAGCCTTATGTTGTAGTGTAGCTGCTTTGCAGAGAACAGATGGGTTCTACAGCAATCCTGAGTCCTCTGTCAGCCTCGTAAACAGATGGGTTTGGTAGGGGATGGAAGCTTAGGCTGTTTTGCCTAGATATAGACACTTTTTCAGAGACTTGCTTGTTTTCTTTTGGGACTTTTTATGACCTACGAATTACTGCTTCATGCTTGTATGTTAAAAATACACAGTGCTGGAAGGAGGAAAAGATTTTTTAGCAAACGGATTCTTGGGAAATTGCTCTGTTCACCCAGGTGGTTTAGAACACCACACGAAATAATCTGTCTGTGTTGCATATGTAGCTGGGGTATGTTCTGCTATTTTGTAGACAAGCTGCCTCCACCAGCTCGGCAAAACTGGCTTTCACCCTTAACTGTCCTAATTTCCTTGTTACCTATTTGGTCAGGCTTTTTGGTTTTGTTTTTAGAAGCGGTTAAAAGACATTCCTGAAACAGGACTCCGTGAGTTTTTTCACTTGCTCTGAAACCACTGAATCCAAACAGGACTTCACTTCTGCTCCACCTGTGGTTAAACCACTTTCTTCCTCTCTTCTGAGAGCCTGAAGAAAATGCCCTGTGTTTTCTCCTGGGTTTCTGTGTGTGGCAGAAGAAAAAGCAGAATATATCAGCCTCTGTCTTGCTTTGCATTTCTTGAAAATTCTTCATAAACAAAAGGAATTTTAAGTTATGAGGTGTTAAATCCCTCTGCTTTACCAGTTGAAGCATCGTGAAAATGAATCCTTTTTCTGTCAGTCATTGCAAAGTACAGGGCCTTCTGTGTGTGCAAAAGGAGCTGCAGTGCTCCGCAGCTTAGTCCCTGGTCTTTTCTGTTTATGAGCTTATTCTGTCAGGGTCTGTTAGTTTTGGTATTGTTAGAGTTTTAACAGGATTTCAGACTTGCTGGTGGTCTCCATGGGTCCTTTTCCTATTTCACCTCTGAGTATTCCTACTGCTAGAGGAAAAAAGCAACTGTGACTGAGAAGATTGGAATTACACACAGTGTAATTCCCTTATTCATAAATTTATAAGGGAATTGCTTCTCCTGGTTGGTGGTTGAGGAGCCAAATCTCAAGCTTTTGTTAATACAGGGAATATACTCTTCAAATATTTTAAATCCTTATCTCAGTGATACTTCTTGGTCTTTTTTTTAATGCTTAAAAAGAAATCAATGAGAGAATAAATGCTTATGTAGATGTATGTTACATTTCAATTAATTTGTCTAAATCTGGAGCTGGTGCTGTTTATTCACTATAAGGAGGGAAATTTATTCAGATTAAAGGCCTCGCCTGAGTTCCTTACAAAGCAGGTAAGAAAACAGAGTATGTTGTATTGTGCTCTAAACAGGGCTGTCATGTGGTATGTGCCCAGATTTAGTTCTGGGGTAAAACATTGTTTTGCCCTCTTGTTGAAGGGGTAACCTAACATGATGTATTCATCTACTGCAGGTAGTTTCTGAATGCCTTACAATGCAGCACAACTTAGCACCATCAGCTTTCTAAGCAGAAAGTATGGAAAAATGAAGAAGGTGAAGGGAAAAGGCTTTCAGAAGTGCAGTTCACTGACTATCTTTTATTGCACGCTATTTGCAAAAGGGGGCAAGAAGATTTAAAAAAAAAATCAAATATCACAAGATACTTCATGTAATAACGGTTGTTGCAATAATTCCTTTGAAGTGCTTGTCTCGTAGTAGCTTGTGGTAGCAGTGGCAGTGTGAAGACGGTTGGACTAGATGATCTTATAGGTCATTTCCAACCTTGTGATTCTATGATTCTATGATTCTTGTAGAAAAGAAGTTATCTTCTGTATAGTTCCAATATTTCAAGAGTTTTTAGAGCTTATTCTTTTGGGTCTGATTACCTTTGACACCAACAATAAACTTAATTGAGACCATCCGCAGTATGGTCACTTATCAAGAGTTTAGATAATACTTCTGTCACAAAGGACTGAAAACACTTTGCATAAGTGTTCTGTAGTGCAAGAGTGATATGAGGAAGCTTATCTTAAATATTGTGCCTGGAAAATCATTCTTTTGTAGTATAAACACTGCAGTAGGAAAAAGAGGGGAAAAAAGAACAGTACATTACTTTGAGGCTAAATTTTTATTTGGAGACAAATGTGTAAAAACAGAATTGGGTTTTGATCTTGCAGGCATGACAGGAAGTGATCTGTTAAGGGCACTCTGAATTTGCTTGTTTAGCCCAATGGAAATAATTTCAAAAACATTATTCCCAGAAGTTAAAATGTAAATTTGCTATATACTCTAGGAGAAAGGAACTGCAGATTGAGACCGTTAGTTGTTTATGGATATTTAATCCTTTGCTTCCTACAAGACTTAAATACATACTCTGGGTATTGGAATCTATCCTGTTACACTTTGCTTTTCTTTTTTAACAACGTATCTAAAAACTCTGAAACAAAATACTGGGGCTTTTAACCTTTACATATCTTTCTGTTGTCTCGTAGTGCTCTGTAAGTACTATGAACCTAACAACAGCTGATTTGCCAAGTAGTTCTGAACACAAGAGTGCAGGATGCAAGCTGTTTCCACAGAGCCGTGCTGCTTCCAGGCAGAACGTAACAACACATTGTGCCCTCTCCAGGTAGAACTGGTGCCCAAGGTAACACTGATTAAGAAAATTTACCTCAAACTACAGCGTGTGTTGGTTTTTATTCACAGTAGTGTAAAAGTATGCCTTATTCAGAGTGTTTATAGAAGGAGCAAAGCATGACTATCAAATTTTCTTGAATTTATTTTGTCATTTCAGCCCTTGGATGTGAATAGAATAATTGTTTTTTTTCCCATTCAAGATACTCATAGCCTGCAAGTGTTACTTCTCTGTAACACCCGACTGTCAGAATAAAGCTCAGTGTATGGAGGTGATGATATATGAGAACACATTCTTGGTGTGGAAGGTGTGGGGGAGAGATAACTGTTAAGTCCATGAATTCAATTCCAAATTTAATTTCTTATTTATGCTATATTCTATTCTTGTCTTAGTATTAAGTTGGGTACAGTTGACTTCAATACAATTTCATTAGTATCCTTGAATATGAAGAGCAAATGCACATACTTTTACCTCTTTGGACCATTTCTTTTCAAAGACTTCTTTACCAATCAGAAAAATGTTTACATTTAGGCAGTTAAACTCTCTATTGCTTTTTTGTTGCTGCTTGTACCGCAAGTAAGCTGTGTGTGTGTGTGTGTGTGTGTGTGTGTGTGTGTGTGTGTGTGTGTTTGAGGTGGGTTCTTTTGAAGTTTTCTTTTTTTGTCTGTCTCACATTTATGCAAACTCAAAATATTGTAATGAGAACAAGAAATGATTCCTTTTTAATCACATCTGAGTAATGAAATGTGATGAGGGTGACTGTGCCATGCATATCCAGCTGTAGAGAGCTGCAGTGGCAGTCCCCTTAAGCAACACATCCAGGTGCCCTGCTCCCTAGCTGCTGTGCAAATGCTGTGGTTTACCTTGTTCTTGGCTGCTGTGCAAATACATCCGATGAATTCTCTGAACAGCATAGGAAAGGAGTGGCTATGACCCATTGTAAATGGGAGGGCTGGGAAGCCTTTGCTTTTAGTTCTGTAGCCACTAGATCAGAATACTTGACAGTTATGAGAGAATGCGTGTGTGTGTGTGTGTGTGTGTGTGTGTATATGTGTGTATGTGTATTCCTGATGTTTTACAGAAGCATGCTCAGCAGTGGAAGCAGACTTGTCAGTCATTCAGTGTTGCTGTACCTGTGGTCATTTGTTCGAAAGCTCCTTAAGTTTCATTGTGATGACACGTGTTACAGAAACTGGGGATCTGTACTTTGAATTCATTGTGAACTGGTGTTAAATGAATGTACAAATGCTCTAAACAATTCCAAAGCATATGCTGATCATTCACTTTGCTCATTTTTAAACTTCAGGTTTTAATGCTACTCATTTCATTCTGACACTTTTTCTAATGTTGATTGTAAAACAGAGGTTAAAGAGAATCCCAGAATATTATTAAATTGTGAAATCCGAAATTGTTTTTAGACTTGTGGCAGTAGGAACCTTTCTTCAGATATGACTTGGCTGTGCCTAAGGTATTAGATACACACCAACAGAGAGAGAAGAGATTTCCTTGTTCAGTATAAATGTAAAAATGCTTTATACGCTGCTGATTATCTGCCTTTGCTTGAGTAACTGCAGCAGCTTGCAAATACCAAGGATTTGGCAGAGACCAAAACTGCAAATCCTTTGCAACAGCACTGCACTCAGATTAAGATCCTGTGAAATCTTTCCTCAGCCACTAATTTCACACTCTAGAGATGGAACTGTGAACAGTTTATAGCATATAAATCTTGTTTTAATAACAGCTTTCTTGGGCTTTAGTATATTTTGAGAGGAATTGTTTTTTTGTGTGTGTGAGAAAACAAAATATATTTGTAGTAAATATTGTAACTTGTTAAATATTTCATTTCATAACTGTAGTGTCTGTGACATTTTAGAGAATGTTGGGTGAGTGAGTCCCAGTATGCAGTGCCATTGCAAACTCCTTTTACTCTGGCTGTTATGAGCAGAAACGAGAAAGTAGCTTACTAACATTTGCTTTATATTGGAAAATGAAACTTGATTTTTGCAATGACATTTTATATTCATCAGGAAAAGAATTAAAAATGAATCAAACATTTTGTGAAAGCTTGAAGGTGAAAATGTTGCGCATGAAAAATTGGTATTTGTCATGCAAGTTTCTTTATTGTTTTGTTTGCAAGGGGGGTTCTCAGCAGGAATAAAACCCAGAAAACAGATAAGCACAGTTCTAGTCAGCCTGCAGTTGTAATGGGGAATGAAAAGGGTAGAAGCAGGCTGTTTAGTCCTGCAAGAAAGTGGTAGAACTCAGACTTGAAACTTTTCTTCCCTGTCAGTGTGGGATAGGAAAAAATCTTCCTGGGACACTGGGGAAAAAAAAAGCTTGAGAAACCCAATGAGCTCCATTTAGGTTGCTACATAAAGATCATCTAACACATCTTTCAGTTCTGTTTGAATGTGCTCCAGTATTTATCAGATGCAGATAAAATCCGAGTTTTGCACAGTCTCTGTTTCCATAAGTTTAAATCTTCAAGGCTGTGGGCAGAGAATCACAGTATTGTTGGTTTTCTAATGAATGTACATATTTTATAAATCTACAAATATATGTTGTTGGGAAAGCTGAAAGAACAGCTCATGGGAAACTAGATTTGTGTTTGTATTTGGTGAACAAAGATAACAGATTTCGTGCTTCCATCCTAAAAACATAGCAGCATTTTCTTTGTAATATCAATAGAATGTTCTTTGAGATGTCCAGTGTTGACCTTGACCTCAGTGGAAAATCCTGTTCTAAAAATCTGGTTTCTTCCTGCACTTGTAATAAAGCAAGCAAATGCAGAAATAAGCATTTGTGTTGTGTGCTGGTTGCTGTGTGGTCTGGCGGTGTAGTTTTATTGGTGTCTCTGTCTTGTACCTCCTGCTACCAGGGGTGGAAGTTTAATTTTGTGAAATACCTTGTGATTGTATTTTTTATTTTTAATACTGTCTTCAGTATATAACAGCAGATATATGGTTTTCATTATATGATCATTGCTGAGTTGATTGCTTAGAGGTAAAAAGAAAACATTAACTATGTAAAGATTGTTTTACTTCATTTTCTTTGTATTAATAAGGAATTTGAAATACACATGGTAAATTTAGAAATGTACTTTAGATGTTTGTCTCCTTGCGTAGCCTCTACCTATGTATGTTTGGTTACAAAACAGAGGTGAAGCAGATAAAGAATAGCAGTAAGGAACACCATGTGTTGTAGAAGAAGTGGAATGTCATGGCTTGATGTGGCTCTGGGCAGCCTGGTCTGGTGGTTGGTGACTCTGCCCATGGCAGGGGGGTTGAAACTGGATGATCATTGTGGTCTTTTTCAACCCAGGCCATTCTGTGATTCTATGAATTTCTTGTTATAACTATTCGGCAGAGGTTGTGATTGTGCATACTAAATTACACATCATGCATGGGACCTCATAGAAAAGATGTGTGGGTTATAATTTATCTATTATTTGTTCGGTCATATTGCTACTGAATTGCCTCCAAAAAAAAAAAAAGTCTAATGTAAATGTGCAATGTATGGCAGGTACTATGGCTTAAAATGTCCCAGACATGGATAAGCATTAAATAAGCATTAAAGACAATTGTTTCTTTCTTCACAACTTCCCACTGTTTGGCACTGAGAGACTACGGAAATCTGAATGGACTATAATTCAAATTTAAGGTACTTAATTTACTGCATAAAAAAGTAAGAGATGTTGTCTTGAAGAAGGCTTCTTAGCGTTCCTTCTGAGTTTTCTTGTAGTGCTATAGAAATTGTTTTGAAATCAGCAGCAATTCATAGCCTTGTTTGGAAAGAAGATGCTCAAAATTCAGTTTTGCATAGCTTAAATGCACAAAATATTTAGTGTTTACTTTATTGGATTCTCCATACAGATAATACTGTAATACACTTTTAATATATATATAATAATACTTTCTATGATGTTATGTTAGACTGAATCTTAACTGAAACCTGTTATGGTAGTGTTTGGCTGTACTTTTCTATCATGGAATAATTTGGACTAGAAGGGGCCTGTAGAGATCATTTATTTGAAATCTTTCCTAGCAGGGATGTCTTGAAAATTTAATTGTAATTTATTACTCCCAGTCTTTTTCGTAAACGCACTGAAGGTGTTATGTCTGAGCTGTTAATTCCAGCCAGTCAGCCTCCGTTGTGGAGGTGGGCATCCCTGGTGTCTTGGGATCTCAGATCGTGCAGAGTGCAACAAAGAGATCTGGCAGCAGCAGAGGAGTGCCCTCATTTATTCCTGCTGAACAAAATATGGAGTGCTTGCTGACTACTTATGCAATGAAGTTCTCTACACAACAATTCTAGAGTGTGCTGCAAATAGCATGTACTCACCAATGCATGGGATAAAGACAGGAGGAAATGTAGTTTATGCAGACATATCTGCTGACACAGCTAATTGATTTTTACTGAATAGTGCCCTGCTCTTTCAGCGCTGGTGACCTGTATAGCCTAACACAGCACAGAGTCAGTTTCTGTAAGTTCTTACCAAACCTGGAAGGAGAGAAAAAGCCGCACTGAATGCAGCGTGGGGGCAGAGCAAAGGTACTGTGAGCTCTTTGGTTTGTCGTGGCCGGAGAGTAGTTACTTTCGGATGGAGGGGATCAAGCTGAGCCATCCTGTCATCTGTAGCTGGAAAGCAGTTGCCAAGGTGAAGCTGGCTGTTTAAGTTTCAATGGGAATGTTTAGACTAGGGTTACCTGAAGATGCTGATTATTTTATCCACTTTGTCCTTGTTTGAACTTCTGTGCTACTTACTTGAGAGCTCTCGTTCTGTTCCACTAGGATATCTTCAGCTTTGCTGGGTTTGGTGAAAACCTATTCTTACTGGAACTTTGCTGTTGTACTTAGCTAATTTATCCATTGAACACATGTTATCCTAGTGGCTACAAGAAGTGTGATAGCAGAAAATTGTTGGCAAGGATAAGAGATTGCAGATCAGTTATTTCTTTTCTTTCTCATATTCATGGAGAAGGGATGTGATGATTAGCAAGAAGGTTTGTGCAGGAGCAGAATATCTTGAATATCTTTTATAGATTGTCCTTACTGATTCTGATGTATTCCCATAGATGATGATCTCTTATTTTGTATTTAGTAAAAAAGTTGGTTTTTTTTACTGGAAACAAAATAATTTTTAGAAAGCTGTAAGTGATATATTTTGCTTGGTATTAGGATTATTGAAGCTTCAGTCCTTCATTTTTGTCTTTTTTTGTGTGTTTCTCTGTTCCAGTTTCTTGCTACCACATACATTTTACATTTGAAAAGTAGCTGACTTTCATTTGCAGCTCCTTGCAGAGTATGTTTCATCTCTTTCTGTAATACTAGAAATTCCAAGTGATCCCCAAAATGTTTACCAAAATGTGGTTGATAGTGCAATACGTGATTGTCTTTTCCATCAGGAAAGATTTTAAAAGGTTTGTTTTCTTACAATGTTCCATTCCCTAGGCTGTGGGATAAAACAGCTTTGTAAAGAAATTACCAGGTTGTGGGGAGCTTTGTGCTGGCTCTTTGTTTTAATAGGAGCACATTCCATTTTGAACTGAAACTTTCCAATAGTAAACTAACAACAAACAGTAGACTGTTCTATACAGAACGCCTCTATTTGGTCTGTTACGTAGGTTGCTCTGAAAGTAATGCCTCCTATTTATTTCCATGGAAACCAGCACAACTACATAGAGTGCTGTCCTCATTTCAGCAGGCACAGAGTTGATTTTTCTTTCATAGTGTCTGGTATGATGCTGTGTTTTGGCTTTAGGAGGAAAGACAGTGTTGATAACATTCCAGTGTTTTCACTTGTTGCTGAGCAGTGCTGCACAGAGCCAAGGACGTTTCAGTTTCTCAGCTTCTTGTACAGGTCCCCCAGTGTGGGGGGTTTAAGGGGCACAAGGAGCTGAGAGGGGACAGAACCAGAGCAGCTGACCTGAGCTGGCCAAAGGGTTATTCCACACCATGTAACATCATGTGGGGGGGAGGGTGAGAAGTGTCGCTTTAAGAACTTCATTTTTTTCTTTTAAAAGATTTTCACAGTACCACATTCCATAATGTACAGTTGTATCAAAATCAATATGCAAAGCGTGTGATTAAAAGATGAGCACAGTTGGCATTTGAACATGTTTTAGCTGAGACTGTACCTACATTCTGTACACTTGAAGGAAATTAATGGCAGTGTTTCAGTCTTTCAAGAAAAATTAATTATTCCTGCTGATTCCCACTTCCCATGTTTCCTCTTAACCCTGTTTTCTGATAGCTCAGCAGGTTTGGAGAGCCACTGTTTACAGAATATTTCATTGCTTTGAGAGGAGGATGTGGGCATTTAAAAATTTACCAGCTGTTTCTGGTCACTTACAGCTTAAGCAGCTCTTTCTTTCTGAATGATTTATTTAGTTGGCCTCTGGTTGGGTTGTCAGCAGTTTGCGGAGACTGTAACTGTGTCAGGAAAAGATCCTAATTAATCAGATCAAAAAGATGGGCATTGTTTGTAGTCACAGAGAAAATGGAATTAGTTCATTGTGTGGGCATGGCGTATTGGCTCTCCCCAGATGAAGCACTGAAAGAAAGGTGACTGGCAGCCAGGCATTTGTGATGAGGTATTGAAAAGAGAAAAAGGGGTGAGCGTGTGAGGCTAAAGGAAGATAGAGATTGAAATAGGATATTTCCTTGGAAAGACATGAGAGGATGTGCATGTGTGCAGTTGTCAGAACTAAGAGCAGGCATGAACAAGGAGCTGAGCTTTCCTGCAGTTTGAGAATAAGATGGTATACGACACTAAAAAGAAATAAGCACCAAATGTTCAATAGAATACAACTGTGAAGATGACTGACTGATCTGCAGTGGCAGAGCTTTGTCAGGGGAGGTTTGTCAGATATGTGGAACATTTGCCATATTGGTTAGTAAATAAATAGTAGAGTTTTATGCGAGTGTAACAGCCACACTGAAGTAATTGAAGGCAAACCTCATGCTACAGATGTAAACTGATTTTTTCCAGAATTAAAAAACACCAAAAAAACAACCCCAAAACTGGTTGTTGTCTTAGTAACTTGGTGTGTTTTGACTAAACACGTTATAAGGGTGAAAAAGGATTGTACCTTGTTCTGAAGCACCTTGTTGTACCATTTGCAAGAAATAGGGCAAAGGAAGGATGGGATAGGATTAGAAATTCATGATCCCGCTGACATAAAGCTTTTTTTAAATGCTTGTGGAGAAACTGGTTACATTTTGAGTTAGTGATACTAGTCCCAGCAGACTTCCGTGGGTATTGTTGGTGTATCTGTAGAACTTGATTTAAGTATTGCATGTCTATAGTCACCATTTCTAAATGCCCGTAATTATTAAACCAATCAAAAGTCTTTTCATAAATGTCTGCTTTTCTTGCACCTGCTTTATGTACGGTCAGTTTAGCACTAACAATGCAGACTGTATTCTGGGAAAAAGTTGTGTTGAAACCAACCTGAAACCAGGAAGAAACTGAGATTTCTGAACAGTTATCTTTGAAGTGTTTTGCAAGAACAACCTGAAGGTTAGGGCTCTTTTTCTGCAGACCTTCACTATGGCTTAAGGTCACAAAACTTGTGGGGTGTTTGTCATGGATGTTATGTCCATACAGATGTGCAGGTTCAGGTAAATTGTATGAAGTATCAGTCAGATGCATCTTGTGTGTATACACATTTTTAAATAGCTTGACTTATTGTAACAGCTTAAAAGCAGGAGTTTAATGTGTTCTTTTTCTATAGATGTATCTGCCTTTGTCTTTCTATGTTAGTAGAATGTTAATCTCTACTAGTGGATGATTGCTGTGGATTATTGGTAACTTTATACTCAGTATTCAAGATAATGGGCTTTGAGTGATATCTACATAGACCTGTGTTTGTAGTCTATTAAATTAGTGAATCCGTATTTATGACAGAGCTTGGACTTGCTTTATAATTTTTAGTAATTAAAAAAAAAAAAGCAGTGACTATAATTAATCTGGCAAGATTGCTCTGTATAAGATGTGTCAGAACTGTGCTTTTGATTACTTTGCTTGCCAAAACATACATCGGGTCCCTGCTCTGTATTGTATTCAGTCTCTTCAGATGTCTGTGTTTTGTTCTGATTTTTCACTCTGTTCAATGCTTATTTTTCTGACACAACTCAGCCCAGCATGAACACTGTATGCTTGCAAAATAGGAAAGGGTTTCAAAACAGAGAGGAACTCTTCAGATCAAAATTAAATGGTATTTTTGGCTTGTAGCAAAGGCTTATAGAAAGTACTCTAATATGTGCAGTTACGTAGTAAATATAATGGCAGTGTGTACAACTGCACTTTATAACTGCATCCATAACAATGACGGAAAGCTTACAATGATGTTTTGCTTTGCTTGTAGGTAGCACATGAGAGGCAGTCGCTGTCAGAATTGTGTGCATTGTGCATAGCTCTGAATATTCGCTGTCTTGGGTAAATTAGCACAGGGTGACATTGCACTGACTTTATTTTGCTCTATAAGCTTATCATTTCTTGCATGATGCGAGATGATAATGCAAGAGACGATAAGACAAAACAGTTTTTGTGAATGATGGCACTTGCTACAAAATGTAGAAAGGACAGGGAAGGAGAAGTAAACCAGTGTACGGAAAGATCAACTTTTGTCAGCACTGTGATGACGCAAGCCCAATTCAGATCTCTGTCAAATCTACAAATATTTGTCGTTTGTGACCACACAAATAATTATGTCTCATCACTATTGCATCTTCGTGCAGACTAATTGTTAAGATATGAACATTTAATTGCTTCATATACATTTAATTGCTTCTTTCAGCCTAGTTTTCTGTGACAGACAGTAACGTCAGAATTCTCAACCAGTTGCTGGGAGGTGTTTGCTTACTTGTCAGAGAATCCCTGGTGACACAGACAAATGAAAATGATTAAGAGTTCTGCCAGGAAAACAGAATTCCAATTCCTTAGTCCTGTGTCTGTTACTCTGGTGAGAAGACTTAATCAAACCTTACCCAAGCTTATGAAAGTTAGTAACATCTTTCCTCCTGATCATAAATGTGATCTGCTTTAGCAATTTCTAAAGCTCTGCACAGAATCTTAACTTGAAATTGGTATGCTGTACAAAATAGTTCTGAGGCAATCAGCTACACAAATTCAATTACAGGTGGTTGAATTTTTTGTATTTTCTCAAATCTCAGCTGTATTTATAAACTTTGTCTCAAATTCAATATGTGAGACTTCTAACTGTGGGTATGCAGAATTTTATATCTCGGGTTATATCTATTTGGTTCACATGCAGCTTTCAGTATCACAAAGTTCCAACTTCCAGAACTGTAAAAATGTGAAGGAGTGTTTCTCAATACTAGATTAATCCTGACTTTCCGATGTTACATATTTTTCCAATAAAAAGATACGATTATTTTTTTCTTCCAAAATATTCTAGGCTGCAGTCTTTTGACTAGACAGAGCTTTTAACTGTGGTGTTGTAGGCAGTGAGAAGTGGGATTCCTGAGATGCTTGGCTAGCTAACAACTTCAGGTGATATGGCAGAAATTAGGAGTAAGGAAGAATGGATGACAATCAAACTGACTGGAAGACAGTAAAGTCTTGTGATTTTGAACGTTTTTGAAGTCGAACTATTTTGACACCAGTCTGCTATAGCACTAAAGGGTTGTGTATGTGCTGTGTCTCTGGCAGGAGTGATGTAAACTAATGATCCTTAACAAACAGCATATTAGACATCATGAAGGGCTGTTCATGAAACAGTTCTTTTGTAACTCCTCTCCAACACCACTATGGAGGCTGCAGAAAACAAGCAGGTAAAAAAATGCTAGACGAGTCTCCAGGTGTTGGCTTGCTGGTTTTTGTTTTTTAGTGTTTGTACAAGATTTTCATAAGATCTTTACAATTTTGTTATACTTAACTATGATCACTTAATGTGGAGATTGAGCTGGGCAATATTAGTACATTCTGATTATCTATTCTGAGACTGATCTTGAAGGTTTGTTGGAAGAACAAGTGCTCAGTGCTCCATTTCAGCTAGAGAAATAGAGGAAATCGGGGTGTTTAGAATTCATAGCAACCGTTTTTTAGGTTCATTTTAGTGCAAGCTGTCAAACTGGAGAAATGGAAAAAAAAATTGTTGAACAAATACAGAATTCTAGCAGAGTGCTTGAATTTCAGCTCCCAGTGATTACTCAAGGGCGAGGTAAATCTCTTGCAATTAGATTACAATGATCCTATGCTGTAGTCAATAAAATGTGCAAGGATCTTAATCCACAGTAGCAACCATTTATCTGAACTTAAGAAAAATAAAGAAGATGCAAAGAATGAAAGCTTGGCTTTTTTTGCTGTGTGTATGGTGTATCTGTGTGTATATATAGGCCTGTATGTGTGCATTTAAACCAGGATGAATAATTGGGGTGTATGCATGTGTATGCATCTACGCATATATCATATATACATATGTATATTTAAATAATAAGAAGTCTCATTCCCATTTTCTTGCCATGCTTAGTAGAGGCTCTGGTATCTTACTATTTACAGGGACTGTTGTGCACTCTTGTGTCAGTTTGGGAGTGGAAGGTTAAGATCAGTGTCTGCCTGCTGGTGTGCTGTGACACCATTTCAGCACACTCCCTTTCTGAGTGACGATTCAGCCATAAGTTCCTCAATATTTTTGGTGCCATACAGGATGACTTGGTGCCAGCTGTTGGAAAGAAGCCTTCTAAATGAAGAGTTCTTTGTGTTGTGCTCCTGGGCTCTGTTCCCTGGGTGTTTGAAGACCACTGAGTGAAACCTTCCTAGTAACTGGAGGGAAAGAACTGAGTTCTCTCTTGTTTTTGTTTGTTTACTTTCAACTGCCAACAGAAAATAGTCAACAAGAACTCCAAAATTGGAGTTCTGGCAAGGTAGTGTTCTCCAAACTTCATGGACTCTTAACCTACAGTTCCTATTTCTCAGTGTGCTTGTCACAGATTTCAGAGGTTAAGGCTGGATCTGCTTCTCTTGAAAATAATCTATGGCTTTTCTCAAGACAGCTGATAAGAATGTATTTATGTGGCAGGTGGGGAATGTGGAGTACAAGAAAGTACAGCACTCGCTGACCCTGGATCAGAAAGTCGTTTTCTTAGAAGCTGACTGTCTTGTGCTCTTTAACCTTACTGGTTTGTTTAACCGTAATGGTTAAAACTGGCAGCTTCCTCATTTTAGGTAACTTTTTGATCATAATTCGTCTGGGCTTTGTGTTATCATAATGGTAGTCAAAAAGCTTGTGGATTATGCTGGATGAAACTATCCATGTGTCTGAACTGCTTATCAGTGTGTGTGAAAAGTTCATGGTTTAGTTCACCAGTAACTATTTTAGATAACTTCTTGCCTGCTTTAATCATCTCTGTGAAAAAACGGTGCATCCCTGCCCTCTGGGAATCCTGACTGAGAGAATGAAGCATGTAGTGAACTTAAGCTTTAGAAAATGGCTTCCACGGCCATTCCAAAATAAATTGGGTGCTTCAGCACTCCTATCAGTGCAGGAAAGTCAGTAACATGTAGCTCTGTCAGTAGCTGATAGGAATTAATTAGGGAGAATTTTCAAGCAATATTGTTTTTCAGCATTTTATCAGGCTGTCAAAAATAGACTACTACAAATATCCAGATGCCTGCACCATCAAATAACTGTAGTTTTAAAGGTGACAGTAACCTGTACTGCTTTAGTAGCTTTATGGCCTGTCAGTGACAGCGGGGGTAAATAAATAAAACTGGGGATGTGGAGTCTAAGGAAACAAAGTGAAACATTAGGAGTTAATGGTAGCATCTACAGAACTTATTAGCTGACAACAGACTGTATTTTCACTTTACATAGAATATACTTGAACTGAAAGTTGGATCAGATAAATCATGTATCCAGACTGTAATATTGTTTTTTCCCTATTTTAATTTTGCTCCTAAATAAAAATTCCTGAGCTACTTTCTGAAGAAACTCAGTTTTATCTTATTTCTTACATGCTGAGTTCAGGATCCTATCTTGAATGCCTAAATAAAAGGTTTTATAACGAACACTTCCTCACGCTTCTTAATATTGGATTCCTCACGTTATTTAGTCTGGAGTTGACATTGGACTATCTATCAGTGTCAATCCAAAGTTGGTTTTGTTACACATTTTGCAGAATGCTAAAATATTTCAGATGTTAGTGATCCCACAGTCACAAATGCAGCCTTCTTAGCTAAGGGAAGAAAAGACAAAACTCCAGATTTACTCTTCTTGTAGAAGAAGTATTCCTGAACCATGGGAAACTCTCCTTGCGCTCTAATACGTATTATCTCTTTGCCTTATTAAGTGTGGCTGGGAATAGCATTTAGGGTGAAATCACAGGGAGTTGAATGTTAAGTAGAAACTAGTTTAAAAAAAAACAATCATATGTGCCTGAGAAATATTCTCAAAGACAGAACTTGTTCTTGAGTATCATACACATGTACCCCATTTATGTACCTGCTGGATACTTACCTGCTAGTGTGTGTCAGGATCCGTACTTTTAATGGGCTGATTTGGACAAGTTTTCTTCATAAATGATTTCCCAGTCAAACTGGGACGTGATAACACCTTGGTAAGAGAGTAATGGTAGAGGTTGATACTTACAGCATGGGTAAATTAGATTTATTAATGTCAAACATACTATCTTGTTGAACTGTGGCACTGATAATTTAAGATGTCTTTGCATCATTGGTGTAAATGTGAATAGTGTCTTTGCCAGTGGAGAAGAAAATGATGATAACTGTTCTAATGACAAAAACGTAATGAAATAGACCTGCTTTTAGCGGTGCGATGTTCTTAAAGGCTATTATTTCCAGACATTATCTGGAATGGAATAGAAGAAACTTCACCAATGATTAGTCGTGAATATTGAAATGGACTAATAATGAATGGTATTTTAGTGACATTTATTTTGGAATTCTGTAGCACCTGATCTCAAATTTAGGGAAAAGTGTATGCCTGTACTATGCTGCATAGCTTCTGTACATTTGGAAGGGTGAAAAATGAGTGTTCAAAGGTTTGTCTCAAAGTCAAGACAGACTTGTGGCACATTGTCACCAGAAAAAACATAGATAATCACTGAGAGAGGCACGCAACAGATTTAAATGAGGAAGTTTGTGTCTTTCAGTTAACCATATCGGCAGTTCCTTCATACAGTAATTTTTTGAAGGCTTAGCATTTAAAATCTTTTATTGCAACAGCTTCACTGTGATGCCTAAGAGAGAATATTATGATAGACCTACTGTTCTCTCTTCTACTCTTGCTTGAAGACATCTACTTAAAGGGTGGTAGGAAAGAAATGGCAAGAAATAGTTTGTCTTTGGCTAAACCAAAGTGGAGGAGAAGCTGCTTAGTACACTTCAAATGCTTTCATTGACTTTCTCTTGCAATCAAATATTTTAAATAATAAAACTTTTGTGCAGCAGTTTTTTCTAGTCTGTTATTAGATGTGCAATTATTCAGCTTTTTTATCGAAGTTCTTCAGTGTATGAATTGATACTACTTGTGATCAGTTTAATGTATGACAGGCTTATCTCTGATCACAGTCTGTCTTCTGTAACTTGGAAGTACAGCCTAAAAGCTTCAATCATTTCACTTTAATACAAAAGCATATTTTATGTGTCTTCAAGGATGGAAAAGAAAGTGTCTCTCTGAAGACGCAGGAAGGGGAGGCTTAGGCCAGAACTTAATTACATTAACACTCTTTGAATGTTAATTGCAGTCTTCAGAACTTCAGAACTCCTGTGATAAAGATCTTTGCTTGTGAATAAAATCGCAGGAATCCTAAGCTTTGTTACAAACAAACATCTTAATAAATTACATTGTTTAACTTTTGTATTTTAAATGCAAACTGAAATTTAGTTAATGAGATATTTGTTGCGTAAAACATTTTTCTAGCTAATTCTCAATTATCATTACAAAAATTTCTTATTGTTTGCTAGAATGATTTAGACTCCTTGACTTCTGTAAAATAGATTTTTTTGCAGTTTTTGTAAGTACATTTGCTTTCTCAAAGCAGCTATTGATCTGAGAAGACTGTCCTTTTCTACCTTGTCCTGCACTAGCTACAATTCCTGTAGATAGGACCAATGAAGTGTGCCCAGGCTTCATGGATCATTTGCAGAGTTTGCTCTCATCAGAGGTGTCTCAGATGCAGGAATGACCAGGTAGTCTTACTTGAAAACAAAACATCAAAAAGAAGAGTAGCATCTTATTTTGCTTTTTTCCATTTCTGAATTCTTTTTTTCAGTATATACTGCAGAGTAGAAGGATGTACACATTGTGCACTGCATTCCTCAGGGTGTTTTACCCATGAATTTTGTAATTCATGCTTGTTTTGAAATTCTACAGAATATTTGTTCTTCTTTATTCCATAGGTGAGCATTTCTCCAATGTGGAGTCTGAATACATCTTTTGTATTGTAGCTATTGTTTTTGTTTTTCTTAATATCTCTAATTAGGCCTACAATTAGAAGAAATCTAGACTTTCAAACCTGAAGGTTTAATATACTTCCCATGAAGAGTTCTAAATAATCTCTATACTGAGAGGTTTGGAAATAACATCTGTTGTAGAAGGAAAATTCTTGGATTTAGGAAGGCCTTCAATTGCCATTTGAGACATGAGTTGTGTGTAACTTCAAAATAAAAATGATTGGGAAAGAAAGAAAATCTACATAGCCACCAGTTTTGTTTGCCATAACCTTTTCAAAGATTGCAAGATGTTTTGGTGCTAGTTGTTTTACTCCATAGTAGAAGTAACTTTGTCCCCTCTGCAGAAGAATCCTCAGACAATAGAAACTGTGAAAACAATGGCAAAGCTTGTGTGCTCTCTTCATGAGTGTAACGTACTGCCCAAGAAGAATTCAAGTTTCAGACAACTACTGGATTTTGCCAGTAGTGCCATTCCATCTGCAAGAAGCGAGACATAATGTTAGCCTTGCTAACATTATTATCACATTTACAGTGATGTCCCTCTGCTCACACTCACACTTGCGCTATTGAAATGATTCTGTAGCTGTACATTGAGAATTGCACACATCGTATTATTGTCAGTCTGCAGGAGATTTTTGTTTCTCAGAGGTATCTTAGTTCTGATGCTGAGGGATTAATGATAGCCTTGAGAATATCCTGGGGAAACAAGATGAAAGGCTTATAGCTGCCCCTTGAAAACAGTGCAACAAGTTTGTGAGAATGTATGAGTAACTTTAAAACCTGTTATATTTCTGAGAGGAGGATTTTTCCTACCCATCTTCCTCCTCTGAATGTCATCTTGTGAGAGATGAAGGCTGACCTCTGCTGCTTGATTATTTTCTGCTGGACAGTTTTACATATTACCTTTTAAATCTCTTCTGGATCTGAAATTTGGAATCCAGAGTTATAGCAGAATGATATACTTTGTACTAACTCTGTTTGCAAAGCATACAGAAACTTGGAATGCTGCATGAATGTAGACAAAAATTATTAGGGTTTCTGAAACATTGTAAGTTTTAAAATAAGGTCGTTCTAGGCAGGATTTCCTTGCTCTTATGTCTGGGAAAGAGAGTTTTTTGGAAGCAGCCTAGTTCTATCTCAGGGTATAGAAGAGGTTATAATCTACTTTGGGTGTTTACTCCATCATCACCCAATAGCTATTTAAGTTTGGGCAGTAATTATAAAATGCCATTAATGCAGTTGTGCTTTTTGTATAAAATTAATAAACTAATATTTTCATTGTCAAGGTATAAAACTTTCATTGCAATTTTTTTCCTGACTTACAGAACTAATGTATAGAAAACAGATGTCAGTGATTATTTGTGGCTTTTGTTACGGCGTTGGCATAACAGGCTTATCACTTCGGTTTCACAGTGATATTGGAACATTAATTCCATTGTCTACTGCAGAGGTAAATCTTGCTCATTTTGAGACACAAACTATTTTAATCTGAAATTTAAAAGCATTTGACAGTCTTATTAAAGGACTTGTACTGTCACTGTTTATTTTTTATTTATATCTCAGCTTGACAAGTAGCGTGAGCTTTAGTTTCTCATTCTGTTCTTTTAGCTAAGCTGTTAAATCACATGGGAGTGAGTTACCATTTTACATGTGTAATTTTTCTCTTATCTGCAAATACCATCTGGAACCCATGGCCAGTCTCTCTTATCTAGACTGAGTGAAAACGTGGCTGGAAGGTGCCTTGCAATGCCAGTGCAGTGCCAGAATGTACAGATGGGTGCTGAGCAAATTTCCTTGGTGGAGGAAGCAGCAAATCACATTAGCAGCTAAACTCCCTACCTCCCATCTTGCCTTTTTTTTTTTTTTTTGGCACCATATTCCTCCATGTAAACAAATATTAATCATGAGCAGCTTCCTGCCTTGAGGAATTCAGAGGTTTAGGTGACATAGAGCAAGACAATAGAAACATAGCTTATGTGTGGAGCTCTGCTGGGATTCAGGAGTCGTTTCTGGTGCTAATATATCACTGGGCTGCATTGCCATCTAAACTTATCAGCCCAGTCAGGCAGCATGTCACACCAACAAAGTAGACCTGTCGCTTAGCTCCTCCTAAGACATTTTTGCTCTTCAGCATATAAATAAGAAGCAAACAAACAAAACCCAAAGCATATTAGAGCCCTGTGGTTATAGGGTGTTATGAAGTCTGCCACATTTGCTGATCAGGGAATGATGAATCATAAGAAGCCTGAGTTTGCTCTTTGCTTTCCTCCTGGGACAACTCAGCAGCAGACAATCCCTGCCTTACAGATCAGAGGGTAAAATTTGAATCAAATGTATTGTCTTGTTTGCCTCCTGCAATGATTTACTATAGGAACAGCTGTATAAATAGTGAAAGACATAATTGCTGGACAAAAATTGTAAATAGAATGTGTATTAGCTAGTCAATGAATTATATATTCTTATTAGTGTGAGAATGTAGCTGAGTACAGTTCACCATCTTGCTTATAAGATTCTCTAAGTACCCATATTAAAATCAAGAATAAAATGAAAACTGGGATTTCACTGTGAAGTGGTTCTTATTTCTCTGAATACTGAGGAAAGATGCCTAGCACAATGTTAATTATTGTGGTTTTTAGTTATGCTGGTCCATCTTGTGGTCTTGTCAAGGCACCAGAGCCATCAGTAAAACTCTGAGGTCATAAGAGCATTTGAGAAGTGAAGTGGATATCAAAGCTTATTGAGTGTCATGTGGTATTTGTCACAAGGATAAGAGAAATAGCTTGAAAGCTCAACAAAATTCAGCATGATTTTCTCCTATGAAACCTTTGTTACTCTGTATCAGCCTTTTCATTGCAAACATTAGTTTCTGCACTTACTGATAGAAGATGTCTCCAGATTCTTTCAACTGATTAAGATCAAATTTCTTTAGATTTTTTCTTGAGGTTTCTTCTCTCAGTGGACATCATATTGATGAGTTAATTGTGCGTTTATTATTTTAACGGAAAACAGGACTTGAGCTTAAAGATCCAGGCTGAGTAGTTGCCTGCTTGTAGAGTTCATGCTCCAGAACAGAGGAGTAATGTCAGAGGGTGACTGTGCAGGTGCAGCATGGCTTAATTGAAATGACAAAATGGAATTTAGACAGGAAGTGTGCTATTTTTGGATACTTAAGTTGACATGAATCCCTTGTGAATTAAACCATTTAATATATGAAATTGAAAAAGTCCTTCTAATCTTCCTTTTGAATGAGCCGTGAAATAGGATCCATGAAGTGCCTGAAGTGTGAAGAGGCTCCTATGGCTTGTTTCCAATATATTTTTATAAGATATTAGCAGATCTGCTCTAGCCGTGAACATAAAGGGGAACTTGTAGTCTTCTATAAAATAAGACAGTACTTATCTGAAAATCATAGAATCATTTTGAATGGAAAAGATCATCAAGTCCAAAGTCAGAAAATGTAAATGCTTTCACAACTCTTTTTGGACCCTTCCTAACAAATGCATGATGTATTCAACTGTAAGGTATCGCTTTCAGTAGAAAGTAGTTCAATAACTGTGTTCACTAACTGTAGTCCCACCTATTTATCAAGAAAAAAAATTCCACTTGCATTTCAAGTCTGTTGTAGTAGGTGCTGGAGTGAAAATGAGATTTGTATGTGGTTACTTTGTTTAAAAACAAACTAATTCAAGTAATTGACTCTACGACTTGTAACAGAAAATTCTCAGTTTATCATGCAAGCTTTAAGACTTGTGAATAGCTGGGGTTTGTATCGTAGTTAACTGTATTACATTTGCTTTCTTACTGCCAATTTTTAAGCCTTCTGTCCCATCAAGCAGCATGTAATTTGTGCAACATTAAACTGTTACTTCTGGAGTGCAAAGTAATAACACTAGGAGAGTAATGCCTTCTGGGACTTTTCTTAATGCTTGTTCAAAAATGTTAAATCTTAAAATCTCTTGAGTAACCCACTCTTATCATGACTTGATTTATATTAAAAAGCCAAACCACAACAGATTGAAATTAGGAATTTGTTTATTCTCTGGCCATGTGTTTAATAGGCCGGGGTTTTGTTTTTGTGTTGACTACTTAGAACTGTACTTTCCTATCAGTGTGCTTGAGTTTTCAGCGCCTAAGAAAACGAGGCTGAGAATTTACTACAATTGTAGTATCTGTGTTTGGAGATATATTTGCAGTATCAGTGCCCTAATGAGGCTTAATTCTGCTTTCTTCAAGTCTATTTATGCAGTGCTTCAACTAGTAGCATCGCAATTAACTCCCTGTATTTTTTTTCTATTGCTGTTGAGATAGAAAATTCCACCCCAGTAACAAGTCTGCTGATTATTCTACTACCAAAGAGTCATATGGTATATTAAAAAAAAATGTGTTTGGAACAGACTTCCTGATTTAAAGAGTGTGCTATTGGCATGTGCCAGTGTTGCACACAGCCTGTGAGACTGCACATGTCCAAAAGAGAGATTGCCAGCTGTCCTGGCAGGGGATATTTGTTGGTCTCTTGAAGTGTATTAGTAACAAGTTCAGCAAGATTTGAATTCTTTCTGGCGTCTCCGAGTACCATGACAACTAAACATAATGCCTGTTCAGCACTAGTAGTAGAAGAACTTGGAAGTGGGCAGTTTCTATCAGTTTCTGTTTAATAGTAGCAGGGCTTTTTTTTGTGGAAGATGTGGCAGGACTAACATGTTCTATGGATTGGTGGAGAGGGAACAACACTTCAGTGTTTTCAAGGAGAAAAGAATTGCTGAAAGGCCAGAGTTGAAAGCAGCTTTTTCTAAAACTACTGTAGCAAAGAAATAGGATTACTCGAGGAGAGCTTTGCCAAAATGGTGTGGTTTCTTTGATGGTGGTTGCTCTTTACCAGATGCTTTCCTTCCCCAAAGTCTGTCATATCAGCGTTTAACCACTGCTGGTTGATGTTTGCAGGGAAGCCCTTCCCGCAGTGTACAAAGTGCTGTTAGCAGCTTAATGGGTGGCATTTTTCAAGGCCTGAATAAATCTGTCCCTTAGATGGGGAAATAGACCAATGTTGTTGTGCTGTCTCTTTGGAGGATACCTCAAATTAAGATTTTTTTTTGCCTTCAGATGCTAAAATCTGATTTTTAAAACTTCTTATTTATGTTGAAAAGAGTGGATATATCTAGTTATGTGTAAATACAAGCAAACTGCTTCACCCTTGTGAATCACTTTCTGATTAGTTCATAGTAATATTTTACAGCTGCTGATACTGGAAAACTTGCTTACTCACCTCTGTATTTCTCTGCAGAAGCCCAGTTCCTGACCGTGTGAGTATAAAACACTCTTGTGCGATGTTAATCACCTAGTCTCTGTGGCACTTAATATTCACTCAATTTGTTTATTCTGTGAGGAGATCTGTGGATATGTTTAAAGATTGTTTACTGATGAGTAGCTTTGCCTGAGGAATTGAGCTCAAAGTTTCTGTTTTGTGTGTGCAAAAAACGTCTTCAAAAATTCTGAACGTAGGTCACTGATACCTTGGCTTCTCAATCAGGTAATACTAAAATGTCCTGTAATCTCTCTGAAATGCCCAGATTTATGGCTCCAGTTAAAATCTGCTAGTATGTAATTGTCTAACCATGACACGTTTGCCTTGATTTTGAGCAAGGCTGTCCTTTCTACATGGCACACAATCTTTTATATGTACTGCCAAGACTTGTGAATCAGATAGGAAACCATGGCCCTGGAAGTCTGGGCTGCAAGTGTGATGTCAGTGAAGTACAGTCCAACTTTCTCTTCTCCCATCTTCATTCTTTGAACTAGAGTGATGCTTTTCCTGTTACAGATTACTATAATTAATACTAAAGCTGAGATTTTGGCCAGGTTGGAAATCGTTAAAGCAAGTCCCATTTAAAGATCAGTTCATTTACCTTTTATTGGTGCAGAGAAGCAAACATCTGTGCTGCTTTTTTTTTTTGCTAATTACTTCTGAAGTTTCTGTTTAGACAAGCTGTTCATATTCTCCGTGTTCTATACTGCTCCATTTTTCTTTTGCATTGTCCCTTCAGTTCTTACTACCCTAAGATCATGCAATGTTTTTTTAATTTCTACCCTTAGGCTTTTCTCTCTCCCTTCACCCTGTCTTTCCACCAATGGCTCTAACTACTTCCCAATGTGATGCCAATGTAAAAGGACATGGTGAGCATGGATGCTTTTAAGGAAATAGAGGGGAGTGATCAGCAGTGGTTGGAAGTAACTGTCTTGGAGGTTGTGCCATTGGTAGTGTGAAGATCTGGCAGATTCTTTTTTTTCTTACTGGAGGTCCAAGTTAAACATAACGGTTCTTTGAAAAACATGGTTTGGAGCAATTATGAGAATAACTAAAGTGCACCCAGAAGGACACTGTGCAGGCAGCTATTTATTTTCCGAATGTCTGGGACAGTACCTTTCCAAGCTGTAGCTCACGTCACGTGGGATGCAGACCTTTCAAAAGGTCCATGTGTGTTGCTTTGTTCATTCCAGTTTGTTGCTTGTTTGGTTGTTTCCTTGCCTTTATATTATTTCCCATTCATCATTTAGTGATATTTACCTTGAAGGCAGTTCTGTGGTGAACCATTATCGCATTCTGTGTGTTTGTCTGTGAACCTGAATGCATCTTGGTACTGTATGTACCTTTTACATAGCAACAAGTTTAATCCTTGGGAAGTTAAAAATATGGTTAATCAGATTACTTATCATGAGAGTATGATAGTTTTAATGTTTTGACTGATGCTGTGAGAATTGCTGGAATGCCTGATGGACCAGCTATAAAAACTATGTGCTTTTTGTTTTGCCAGAGTGGTGTTTTCTGTGTTTGGGTGCTTCAATACAAAATGCAATCTCTTACTAGTATTCATTATAAACAGTTCTGGGTGTTTCGGTAGTTGGGTTTCCGTGTTTTATTTTTTCTCATTTATTTAAGTTTTAACAAGCACCATCATGTAATCATAAAAATTGCTCAACTCCCTTGTTCTTCTATTTAATGTAAAAAAAACAAAAAACCAAACATTGCAAGAAGTAGAAGACAGGGTAGCTTTAAGACAAGGTACAGATGAGGTAACTTTACCTCTCGAAACATTTAGGTTTTACTGTGAATGTTTTGTTCAACCTGAATTGTTATGCTATAGCCCAAGAAAGTAATTGCACAGCCTTTGAACCTCCTTGTACTTAAGAATATGGATAATGAGAGATGCTATTAAAAAAAAAAAAAGCTAATTAAAAAAAAAAAATTATAACATCAGCAGCTGCTAGCAATAGAGACTACAAATTTCTTTATAGTTGCTCCAATATTAAGAATTTGGACCATGTAGGAATTTTCTTTGCTATTGCTCATGATTTTGGCAGTATTGCAGAAGCTGTGCTTTATCTTTCAGAAGTTAAAGTTACAACAAAGTATATGGATTTAAGATGATTTTTAACTTACTTTTGCTTTTTCTTACATGAAGCAATGTGAAGCATTTTCTTTTGTTGAGATACTTATTACTTTTTGTAGTATGATGGGGCAGGAAAGGAAGAAAAGATTGCTTAGCAGTTCATGTTTGAGCTACTAGACAAACCTATTATAAGCTTAATTCTAAATCATGAAGAGACACTGCTTTGCTGACCTTGCTATTGTGTGGGGCTTTCTGTTGAACTACATCTTTATTATGATTATTTCCTCCACTGCCCTAGGAATCTGGCTTCATCTCCCTTTTTGCAGGGAGTTTTAATGGGAAGCAGCAGTACATTTGGCTTCAATCCTTGACTTTTCTGCAGCCAATAATCTTGCAAGTAGGAGTTACTCCATTTAGAAATATGCTGCTCTTGCATGCTGAGATTCAGTTTCATTGTAATTGTGTATGCTCATTGACTCTGTTACAGCAGTATATGGTTCTCAAAAATCACACATTTTTCTACTTGCTGGAAAGATGAGTTGCCCTGGAAGCTCAAAAGGACGGAGGAGTGAGAACTGTTAGGAAGTAAAGAGATTAGAATGTTTATAAGAGTCGCTATTTTGAATTCGAACTGATTGTGAACATAAACTGTATTAACAACTGAGGTTTTACTGTATTTATACACTTAAACACGCATCTTTTATAGTTAATCTTGTACTTGTGAAGTTGAGGACTCAGTTGTTCTTTTACCTTTGTCCCTTGTGCAGATACATTATCATTGTGTGTGACCGTGTTGTAAAGGTTTATTTTCCCTCTCTTGGTATGCAGGACAGATGGAGCTTACTGCATCAGATAACTGCAGTTGCTCACTGTCCTGATGTCTGTCTTTAAATAGGTGATATCACAGAATCACAGAATTGCCAGGGTTGGAAGGGACCTCAAGGATCATGAATCTCCAACCCCCCTGCCACATGCAGGGCCACCAATCATCCCACCTAATGCTAGACCAGGCTGCCCAGGGCCCCATCCAGTCTGGCCTTGAACACCTCCAGGGATGGGGCATCCACAACTTCTCTGGGCAGCCTGTTCCAGTACCTCACCACTCTCTCTGTAAAGAATTTCCCCCTGACGTCCAACCTAAATCTCCCTTCCCTCAACTTAAAACCATTTCCCCTTATCCTGCTGTCACTCACCCTTTCAAAGAGTTGATTCCCCTCCTCCTTGTAGGCTCCCTTTAGGTACTGGAAGGCTGCAATGAGGTCACCCTGCAGCCTTCTTTTCTCCAGGCTGAACAAGCCCAGCTCCTTCAGCCTGTCCTTATAGGGGAGGTGCTCCAGTCCCCTGATCATCTTTGTGGCCCTCCTCTGGACCCTCTCCAACAGCTCCCTGTCTTTCTTGTACTGGGGGCTCCAGACTTGGACGCAGTACTCCAGATGGGGCCTCACAAGAGCAGAGTAGAGGGGAACAATCACCTCCCTGTCCCTGCTGGCCACCCCTCTCTTGATGGAGCCCAGGATACCATTTGCCTTCTGAGCTGCAAGGGCACACTGCTGGCTCATATTAAGTTTTTCATCTATCAGGACCCCCAGGTCCTCCTCCACAGGGAGATATACAATAGTGATCCTGCATGCAGAATTACTAGCTGCTTTAGTTCTTTTGTGGACTACCAATGTAACATCTAAATAATTTGTGATTATTATTTCAAATCGTGTATCAGCATGGTAAGCTTCTCGAAACAGGGTGACATGGGCACAACACAATTAAGATAAAATATAAATAATCATGATTAGCTTAGGAATTTGGGGGATTGATTTACCTAGATGACTTTGCATGTTTATAGCATTTTACAGAATAGTTTTTACATGCACATCTCTGAATGCATTTGCAGTTTAGAATGCGCAGTGCTTCTGAGGTACTCAGTTCAACGTGGAAGAAATTATGGCCATTGTCATCTATCAACCATGGAAAAGCTCTCATTGTGATTTCTCAGACGTCTAACAGAAGTCATGAATAGTTAAATGTTAATACAAACATTTACAGTTAAATATGTTCTTTGAGGTGGAGGTCTCTTTTGTTAGTGCTTGAGTTTTGTGGTTGGTTTGTTGTTTTTTGTTTGCTTTTCCTGTCCTGTGGAAGACTACTGCAGGCCAGGCTGTGAAAAGAGTGATTCAGGTTCACGTGGTATAATTAGTTGGTGCTCCATGAAGGGCTTGTTATCCAACTTGAGAGGCAGCACAAAGGTGAGTCATGCCAGCAGCCTCCCTAGCTTTTTGCCAACAGAAAGAGGATGTCAGCAGCTGAGGACTTTATTTTGAAGTTCCAGAGGGAGGTAAGCAGATGTAGTTGTTGAAGGACCACAAATTCTGTTTTAACCCATCTGTTTCATTCACCCTTTCACCTTCTTGGCTTTTAGAAACAGAGCCTCAGTCCTGATTGGAGAGGAAGCAGGTTAAAGAAATGTGACGCACTGGGTCTGTGCCTGAAAATTTATGGAGCATTTTAGATGAGTTCTGAGGGTAGCACATAAGGATATAGTTCACTGGAGACTAGTTAAAGATGTGTACTATTTTGAAAATTCATTAGTAGGCACTTGGAAGTTGAATGATGATAGATGCATTGCAAGCCACAGTAAAGTTTGCTTTTCATTCTATTTTTATTGATGGTCCCGTATATTATAAAACAATATTGTGACTGAAGAAAAGGGATTAATTGAAGAAAAGAGATAAAGAAGAGATATTTGATTATTTAATATGGTGTGTATTTGTTACATAAAAGTTGTGGTTATGGCTGTATTTGAGAGCAGTCATATTACAAAATACAGTAATTATATAAATAACACAAATGCCAAATTGAGTCCTGGTACTTCAGCTCCTTGATGTTACAGCACTGAACCCAGGCAGTCTTTGAGTAATCTGCGATAGTGTTATGTGAGCAGTTAAGTGCAACCAAATACAGATTGCAGACTGTCTTAATTCTTCTGTGCCCTTTAGACAGAAATGAACAATCCAGTGTACTTGAAGGGAATTATTAGGGAAACAGAAGTGTGCTGGGTTAAAAGATACTTGGAACAAAGTGGAAACAACTGATGCAAGAATGATTCTGATTTTGATGACGTGTATTGAAGGTATTAAGCAGTGACATTAAAAAAAAAAAATTGAACAGCAACAAGAACTTGTCAGGGATGTGGATCAAGCTTTAGTAAGTGAAATGCTAGAATGTGATTTGTGAAGTATCCCTAATACTGTCAGGGGGATGGACTAAGTAATCTGGTATAGGTAAATGCTTCACAGCTGTATTTTGGGTTGTTGGTAGAATTAAGTAGAAATTAGTTTGGTATTTAGTTTTTCTGCATCATTGAAGTTGTATAAATGCATGCTGCTATCATGTTTCAATGCAAGCTGATGATTTTTTATATGCTTTGTCTCAGGCTGTAGGTGAGGAATTAAGAGTATTTATGCCCCAATCTAATACCACCCAAAAGATGTTAGTCGCAGAAACACAGGAATGTCTCTGTTACTGTACAGGCTTGTACCTGTGTGAACTGCAGAACCTCAATCTCTGCTAATTTGGAGTGGATTTTTTCTCTGTCAAAGTCTGGGTCTCTCAGTAAAGCTCTGTCTGAGCTGTAATTAATTGTCAAAGATCTGACAGTGAGGTCCACTCTGCTGCAGAACATAAAAAGGAGCTATTTGTTACCTGTAATGTTATAACTTGTTTCCTTGAACAGTAATTGATGTCAATTGTAGGTGATGTCTATGAACTTGAAATTGTGTTGTTTATCTGCTAGGGACCTTGAGAGTGTGATCTTCAAACTCAGTCACAGTGGTATAGATTACATCTGTAGTGCAAGAATTGTCTAGAGATGTAAATTACAGCAATTAAAATTAGCTAGAGGAGAGAGAATGATGCATTATTAATTGGCATAGTCATTAAGAGTCTGCAAAGAACCTAAAAGAGATGCAATGTCAATACCCAAGCACTGAAAGTGACAGACAGCGTGCAAAGACCAACGGTTGTATTCAGAGCCTGAGGTCATTAAGACGTGGGCAATTGTGTTGAATTTTATAACTGTGGGTGACGATCTCTCCAACATACTAAACAATATATTAAAATGGAAAATTTTTCAAGAGTGTTAATATTCATGACTGCTCTGAAGGCTGAAGTAGTGCACTTTATTTCTTCTGAACAAATGTTCAGTGTTTGACTTTAAAGAAGTTGGAAACAAAAAGAAGTAAAGAAATTCCCTTGACAATCTGAATTTAAGCACAAAAAAAAAAGCAAAACAAAAAACCCCCACAAATCAGCATTTCTCAGCATTAAATATAATCTGAGCTCATAAAGGGAAGGATAAATCTTGGTACACTGAAGAATGAAGATTTAATTAACAGTCTTTTTATACTACAGAAACAAAGTCTTGCCTGTGTCATGCTGAGAAATATGGCAGTTCTGAATAAGAGGCTCGTGGTACTGCAGCTGTATATCAGCTCCTTAATTATTCACAAACCTTCCTGTCAGTGAGCTTCAGTGATTTACCTATCTCAGTTAATTTACCTTATTGGAAATGCTGCTTGTTTTATAAAATAGTTCATTTATAGTGCTATAAATGTGCAAAGGAAGCGCCTTCACTGAGAGGTTTTAATAACTGATTCCCAAAACAAAGTGAACTTTAAGTATTGGAGGTGTTAGGACAGCGATGTATTTGTTTTGACATCTAATGAAAGAGAGTTTGTATACCAGGCAGAGATTTAGAAGTCCAAAGTAAGTATCTCAATTTTGCTTGTCGAAAGGATCCTTGGAAAGTTTTTCTTTTTTTATTTTTTCAAAACCTACCAATGCTTTCCTATTCAACTTGCTAAGAATTCAGATTCCTAATTCATCTCACCCTTTACCCCAAAGTTTAAACACTGAATGTGATTAGCTTTGCTGTGCAGATGCTGTGTTGAATGGCCTCTGTTGATTCAGAGAAGCTGAGCAGTGTCAGAGTTCAGTTACTGTGCTTTCAGGAAGGCCTCCTGTTGCCAAAATGAGCTTTCTTTTTTTCCTTTTCCAATCTGCATGCCAGAGTCTGGACCAGCATGCAAGTGGTCTGAAGAAAAGCATGTATATATAGCCACTGCAAAAGCAATACAAATATACAGCTACGTCGTTTTCAGCAGCAACCACCTACACATTAGTTGCTCCATTAGTATGTTATGAGACTGTCTGTGTACCTGTTGGTGTAAATAAATGTTTTTGACCAGTTAGTATCTTTCTGGGCCCTCAGAAGCAGATATGCCACGCATTTGGCTATTTAGTCTTCAACCTGTGGTTAAAAACTATTGTGTAAGACAGCTGTTCTCCTGCCATCTCTGGTGTTATCTCTCCGTTCAGTGTGCTAATAGAGTTTACTTGCTCCAAGGATAATCAACTGCACTGCCACTGAAGTGTGTCTGCTTTCTTATATCCAGCACTCTATTATTTTGGCTTTAGATGCTTTGCTTATCTGTTATATTCTCAAAACTCTGTGCTGGTTTGAATTAACCGCTTGGTAGTCAGTGTGAGTACAGAGCGATGCAGTGCTTCATCAGTTTTGTTCTCTCTGGATGTTTCTATGATTCAATGCACGATGCCAACCAGGAACTGTGGAATTCAAGGTCTCTGGGGTCTAAGTAACTAACAAGCTTCCATTATTCCATTTCTGGCTTCTATTAATTTTGCTGCTGCTCTTTTCAGACTATCAGGCTGTGCAAGGAACTTATTTACTGGGAGCTATAATCATGCCAATCATTAGAATTGAAGCAGAATGGTGAATATTCATTTTCAAGTCATATAGGCTGATAGGTTTGGCTCTCGCTTTTCAAATTGTTTGGTGTTGAGTGAAAGATATTAATTAGGTAAGCAAAAAAGAAACAAAGAATTAAGCCAGACGATGCTGAAGAAAGTTTGTCTGGAGCACAGCAGGTCTGGAGGCTCAGTGAAGCACTGTTTGTGTGTTCAGCCACTACGTAGAGATTGGCAGTGTAGCATAACAGTGTAAAAAGGTGACAGTAACAAATTATTTTCCATAGGACAACAAGCAACAGTCTATAAACCCAAGTAGTTGTTTTGCTAAAGAAGCATGCTTTTGTTGCTGTTCATGAGGATCCCTGCCTTTCCTTCTACAGGCAGTTGTGAGCCAATGTGGGAATATTCAGGTATCGTCCTGGGATTTTTCATATCACTGAGAACAGAGTTACACATAACTGATACTTGCCAATGCTTTTAGCAGTGTGAATGCTGGGCAGGCTTCTGTTCTGTGAGCCAAGCTACAAAGCAGTACTTGTAAAGCAATCGTCAAAAACCTTGGCTGTGCTGAGGAGTCTGAGAGCTTTGTCCAGGATAGGTTCATAATTAGCATTTGGTGAGTCACAAATGTCCATCCGATGTGTCCCAGGGACAATAGTGGTGAAGTCTTGTAAAAACCACCACCAACAAAAAAGCCCACAGTGGCCAACTCAAAAAGGAAGTGTGTATTCACCATCTCAGCTGCGTTTCAACCTGTTCCTTCAGCTTAGATAATCTCAAATACAACTTCAAATTGCAAAAAGGAGAACAGATGCTTTATACCAAGAAGTAAGGTTTTTTGTACAAAATATCAGTTGAGTTTGAACTGGTTTTATTGAGGTTTGCTACTTTTGGCTGTTGTAAGCACTGAGCATTTTGCTTAGACTTACTCAAATTATTATATATGATAGAAATATATCAGTTCTGTTATTGTAGCATAGAGTAATTCACAAGATCTGACTGCAGTAAAAAAAAAAAGTGCTTTGCTGCACAGTATCAGGAAAGTAGCATTAGAAACAGTCTTAGTTTCCAGAGCTGAAAACCTCAATGAATGTTAACTGGTAGGATTATTAAGATGAAGGAAAGTGTTTTTTTTAAAAGACATGTCTAAATGTTGAAAATGTGTTATAGTGATCTGTGAGAAATATTGATCTTTTTTTAAAATTTGAGGAATAAAAAAATTATACAGAAATTTGAGTCTTCTCAATATTTGGTGAACTGTATTCTTACATTGGAGCTGCAGACAGCTGTGGAGCCAGTTGTCCCTTCTGTGGCACTTCTCAGAACTTTTGTATCAGAGTTGGTCACAGCATCACTGTGAGCCAGTCTGGCTAGTCAGACACGATCTGAGAGAGCTCATTAAGTGACTTGATTGAAGTGAGGTTGAAAGGTAACGCTCAGCTTTCGGGATGCCTGTCAGAATGCTTGTCTTTCACAGATATTTGGCATCGCATTTCCATTTCAGTAAACAGGAGGCCCTACTGCTCACAGTTGATGTAAAAAATATTATCTAAGAAGAAAGAAATGTAAAATAAGGTCTTTGTAAAAAGATATGTTTTATCTGTAGTAAAGTTCTCTGAGAACATGATTCTGATAACAGTTAAGAGACACTGATGGTTCTGTTGAAGACGGACGCGCTTTTACAGGAAGAACAATACTGCAAATACTGCAAAGCTCTTCCAGCTCAGGCAGGGTAAGCAATATATTATTGTCTCTTTGGAACTTTTCTGGTGGTTTGACATTGCTGAATTTTGTGGAAGGCTAAACAATTTTGCACATGCTGTTCTTGGAGTGACTAGATGTGATTTATCTCAGCAAAGGGGGCTCTGAATTGTTCTAATCTGCCAGGGCACCTTACATTCCCATAAATACATACATTGTGCTTTGTTATTGTAGCTTGTACGTTGGAAAAAAAAAAAAACCATGAAAAAATTTCTGAATTGACAAAGTGAGTGTGCCGTACATGAATGTTTTCAGCTCATTTTTATAATTTCCATGTTGAAAGGGTTTTCATGCAACAGCTTGCAGATCCTATTGATGTTGATGGAACAGCAACACTAGTTTTATTTTCCCATGTTATGAAACTACTTCTTAATGCCACAGGTGGTGAGGAACTGGCAGTGTAGAGAACTTGCAAGTAAAACTGTGAGATTTTGAAAATCTGCTAGTAGATGGTGTTTATGGTACAGCCTTGAAATCAATTTCACATTTCTCCCAGCAGTCTCACTTCCTCACTTCCAGAGGGTTTCTTTGGCCAGGTATCTGAAAAACCTGTGCTCTTTGCACACATGTAGGCCTACGCACGCTATGTTTAAAGATTCATCATTATTGATTTTCCTTTCCTGAGCTTCTTCTCATCTATCACATTTTAAAAGACCAACTTCAGTTTCATAAGGAGTTTATCTATGATCTCCATTCAATTAACATAGCTAGGAAACAATAGTTCCCCTGCAATAGCCTCACTATGCAGGAAGCTGCTTTTCCTGGATCCTCTGGGCCAGATTTCAGTCATGCAGTATATGACACACTTTGTGCGCTCCAATATCAAATGATTAAATATATTCTACTTGGAAATTTGCAGTGCTCTTTGCCAAAATACTGTTTTTTAATCACCAGTGGGACATATATCACAGTGGCCACTGGTACATGATCTGAACTTTTTACTTCTCCTGCAGACTAACCATAGCTTAAGCAATCATTGACAGTTAACTGATATGGATGTGGGCTTAATACATGACTGGGACTTTATAGCTGCAAAACAATGACTTGCACTTCTTGCCTGTGATATGAGGTAGCACATTTTTTAGCCTTAGAAAAAGGCTAAATATATTTATCTCTTTGCTGAGATAATTTGCAAAACCCACAGTGGAGAGGGGTAAAATACGTGAAATAATTATTTAGGGGTAGCCACTACTTCAATTCTTTTCATCTTCTTGTTTTTTTTTTTAATATATAACAAGTGGACAGAAGGGGGATCAATGTACATTTAAAAATAAAAGCCACTCTGTTTTGATGAGGCACAATATTCTAACGAAGATTAGAGGAGTTGGAGAGGCATGATATAGGACAAAAAGAATGGTAATGTTGTTGAGGGCCACAGAAACAGATGCCAAATTCTTACACTATCTTTTCCTCCTCTCTAAGGAGATACGTAACTGTCTTATACAAAAAGTAAACAATATTAACAACCTTGTTACTCATGTTTTCACTGCTTTGTCTGAACTTTGTCTGAAATGGGAAACCAGCATTAGTATGCTGTTAATTGGAAGGTAACTCTCTCTATATGTGTACTTCATACAGTCGTAGAATTGTATGGGTTGGAAGGGACCTCTAAGATCATCTCGTTCCAATCCCCCTGCTGCAGGAAGGGACACCTCCCTCCAGACCAGGCTGCTCACAGCCCCATCCAGCCTGGCCTTGAAGGCCTCCAAGGTGGGGCATGCACAGCCTCCAGGGCATCCTGTCTCAGTGCCTCACCAGCCTCACAGTAGAGAATTTCTTCCTAATAGCTGGTCTAAGCCTACACTCTTCCAGCTCAAAGTCATTTCTCCTCGTCCTGTTGCTGCCTGCCCCCGTGGAAGGTTTATAGCTTATTGCAAAAATTGCAGTATGTTGTAGCAAAAGTTAAGGCTTTATCTGCAAGGTTTTTTTCAGCGTGTGAAGAGATTTCTCTGACTTTGTCTTGGTTTTTGCTGTTTTTTTGTTTGTAAGCAGGAAATAAGCCAGCTATCAAAATATTATACTGCGTGTTACAATGCATGTTTGGGAGTGGGGTGCTAAACAGACACTCTATTTGAGGAAAAAGGTTTATAAGCAACTCAGAATATACTTCAACAAAATTACTTCATCTGACACGCCTTTAACAGAGCCTGGCTCTGTATTTTTCTTTTTGTGAGAATTTGAAGTTGTAAATCATCCTGCTCAATCTTAGTCTTCTCTTTCCCAGAAATGTATTTTACTAGGCAGAGAAGTGCTTTGTACTCCGTGGTCTCCTGGGGGTATCCACTTTAATTTTTAGTTTATTATAATTTGCTTTCTTTGACTCTATTTTATTTCATCATAACTTGGCATGTTTAGCTGCTGTTTCCCAAGGTCTGCAGCTCCCCTGCCCTGGTCATGTCACTTTTGATTAAGCAGTCGAGAAGCCCTTTACCCAGCTTCTAAAGGGTAAAAGTCAAAAATCAATAATGTGCCAGTCCTCCCCAAGTGCAGTAGCAGTCAGAGGTAAATGAATGATTAAACATGATGAATAACAGTGTAATGGAAGACGTAAAGTAGGGAAAAGTGCTCACTTTAGCCTAAACTCAGAGATTTATTGCTGAGTACTACAAATAATGGAATCATCAATCTTCCAAGGACTAAAAAAAGGCATCCGCTGCAGTCGGTTTGAGATGCAGCAAAAGAAATCTTACCTTCTCATCCTCGCCTGTTGCAGTCTGCTTACTCTGTCTCAGAACAGGTGCTATGTAAGGAAATCAACATTTAAACTTTAAATTTAAAACATTTAAACTTTGTAGTTAAATGTGGGTGTTTTTGTACATCTCCATCATACGATGCTATTTTGGTGGACAAAATGTTTTGTAGTTACAAATAAGTTTTTTTTTCTATTTTTTGCAGTAGATCATTTGCATACATAAAGTTTTAAGTTTTTCCACTTGAAATACGTTCATCTATTTGACAGCAATAAATTTGTGGTTGCTTTTTTCCCACTTGTAATAAACTCCAAGTAGGCAGCTGTTAAAATATAATGCCTAATTAATAAAATAAACATCATACATGGGAGGAAATACCAGTAATTCTGTAGAGCTCTGTCCTTTGCTCCAAGTCTCTGGATAGCGCAGTATAGTTTGGATGATGTGGGCTGTTAGGAGAACAGCATAACTCATGAGTGAAAGATGTAATAAAGAAAGGAGGAAAAAAACCTAGAAAAATCTTGCTGTGGTACTTCACTCACTTCTTTATATAACTCTGAAATATGTATTAGATTTTGATTCATATCTTGATAGCAAGTACTGGCAGACTGAAACCAGGACCATCGTCTGTCTTGGTTGCACTGCCATAAATTTCAAATTTGGCAAAATAGTTGAAAGGCTTTATGGGTGTACACAGTGTCTGAATTTGAAACAGTTTGAGACTCTTTTGAGAAGCTGGATACTCAAGTAAGATTCTGTATGTTTTGAGATCCTAAGTAACTGGATTTTGTCTTTTTCCAGTAGTTGCCAGGTAGGTGTGTAATGTAAAAAGTTGTGCAGGAGGTTTCCATTTATGTGGATAGAAATTCTAATTTACTGCTACTGCTTGTTCTAATTTAATAACGATGTGGCAAAATGTGATGTCAGTTATGTTTTTATCCTCTTTAGAGATGGTCTTTACTAACTTCTGCCAACACAGTTAGCTCAGATGCCAGTTCTGTGGACCTCACATAGCTCAGTTATGTTAGCAAAAGCTTGCTGTAGAAGTGGCTTTGTATCCTATACAAGTAACAAAATTCTGTTTTCTGTTTCTGTTTTATGAAACTACCTTACATGGTGTTCTTAACCACATTTGTCTAATATGGATATTTCTTAAACGGGGACCATTAAAAACTTCTGTTTTAACCTGTTAAGACTTGGCAGAGAGGATTGCCTTAAGCAATCCTTAAGATTTGAAGGTACAGACTTTTCAATGATAAAAGGCAAAGATGATTATTTCAAAAATTTGAGCTTGTAAGGAGTAGTAGGAATAATGTAGAAACATCAGACATTGAGCTTCTAAGTTAGTTCTTTGCTTGGCTATTTTCAAAAGAAGATTGAGCAGGGACAGAACAGATTTCTTTGCGTTGCTTACCAGAGAGGGGGAAAATACAATGAAATGCAGTGTGTGAGAAGGGTTGTTGACTGTTTGTAGCTGTAGTTTCTCAGAGCTCAATGTAGTCTGTACTGGAGAAAAAAGAGCATTTCCAAACAGTCCATCTCCTGCAGGAAGCAGTGATATGAGTTTGGGTTGAAATCCTGTAGTTCAAGAGTTTATTCATTACCAGGCTACAAATTTAAATGCCTGAGGTATCTTTGAGCCTCCCTGCATACTGGAGCAAGTCTTCATTGCAAAAAATATGTGGCCGTGATCAAGCTTAGGGAAGTACAGAAATCTTTTCCCAGGGCAGACATAATAGCAGGAAGTTCTTAAGGATTGTGAACAGCAGCTCCATGGATCTGGTGCTGCAACCACCTCTTCCTGAGAAGAAATTTTTTCTGGCAAAACTGAAGGATTTCAAAGGCTCTTCATTCAGTAGGAAAAATAGTGCAGTGAAGAAGCTATTTTTCTTCTGTTTTCTTTTTATCTTTGAATAAATTAAACTTTAATCTTTTAGTATGAGAAATCTTGGATACCTTTTAAAATACTTTGAATTCAGGAACTCAGTTAAATTTCATTACTAATTTCGCACGTGCTTACTTTCTAGATGCATACATTCTTCCTGTGCTTTCTAATGGGATGCAGCATCACTGTTGTTGGTTTCACTATCAGTCGCATCTCTTGTATGTGCCCTGTGTATCATCTCTACAGAAAGTTGTTTAACTCTGAAATCTATTCACTTCTTGTGTTTCCTGTGACCTATTAGCTCTTCAGAGAAACTTCTACTCTTTCTCTTGTACTTCCCTCACCCCCAAGGACTTCTGTGGAATTCACTCTACCTTGTACAGGTATCTTCTGCAAAATTCATGTCTTCTCTGTGGAACTTCAGAGATGCCATACATTTAAGTTAATCTAGTGGTTCTGATATTTAATTCTCTTCCACAGTGAGGTGAGGGAGGTGGTACAGTATGGCCTGCAGCCAGTTTGAATCCCTAGATTCTTCTCTCTGTGACACTTCCCAGAGGTCTAGCAGCAATCTCTTTTCATTTATTACACATACTATTAATTTGCCATGGGGTCTGGTATTGATCTTTCAGCCCTATGAAAGGCAGCTATTTTAATTCTAACCTTTTTTCTTGGAAGAATAGAACTTATATCCTGAGGTGTTTCCCAATTACTGTCAAGTAGTTAATCCACCCCTTTTTCTTTAATAATCTTAACTGAGCTACAGTGCAAGAAATACAAAGAAGCTTGCTTCTAAAGCTTGCAAAAGCACTGTCAGAAATGGTATCCTAGTGAAGAGAAGGAAGACATCGCAAACAAAGGCTGTGACTAATTTGCTTCCTAATCCTGCTGAGTAGTGTGTTATCTGTGTTCCTGGGCTGTTCATTTGTGTGATATGATCAGTCAGGCTGCTTCATTGGACTCCTAGGCCTGTTTGAATGCAAATGGTGCTGTATTAGGTTTTATTACGTGCAGTCCATTGTTTCTTGTTTTTATATCATTGTGTGTGTGATTCTTTCTCCCTTTCTGGCTTTTGCTACCTTTTGGAGCTGTTTTAGAGGAAGAGTAGTAAACATGTTGATATATCTACTCCCTATTCAGACAGTTTAGATTTATTTGATCCATCTAAATTATTTTTCTCTTATTGCCAGTTTGGAACACAGCTGGTATAAATATGTTCTGGCAGATACATTCTTGTGTCGATATTTTCTCAGTGACTGAACTCTACTGACCAGGGACACTTCTCATGTAAGATAAAAATAATCTTAGAATTTAAAACTAAATTTAGCTTCCTTATTTCAGAAACTAAGTCATGTGTATCCTGCTCCACTATATCTGATTGATTTGCCCTCATTAGTGTTGAATTTGGAGTGTTCTTTTTCTATAGGCTTGGGGACTAAGGACTATGCTGCAGCTCAGGCTGTGGAACTTTCTGCCTTCAGCAGTGAACAAATTGCTGGCTGAACTTCTCTCAAGCATTTTCTTAATTTCTCAACCCACTCTGTATTATTTATGAGCTTTTAATGCTTTTCTTCTGAGGTAGTGACTGTAATAAGGTTCATGCTCCACTCATCACTTGGAATGTCGTCTTTATACCTCACTTCAGCAGCGGAGAAGATAGGAGAGCATGGGGCTGAGTCAAAGAAGGCTCTGCACCGTTTTTGGGATCCAGTTTAGGGTAGACTCTGCCTTGCTGTGAGCTGCTGCTGAAATGCACTGTTAAGGCACAGACTAATAGTTGGACAGTTGTCACCTGAGAGCTTCATCTCCATTGTCTGGGACTTAACCTGGTACTGGGGATTATCACAGAATGAAGTTCTCCCTAAAGCACAGGTGAGTCTTGTGACTTTGGGCCTGGCAAGGACAGACCAGTGCTGCAAAGCAAATGACATCTAATTGGAAAAGGAACTCTATATCTTCCTATGTCAAGGAAAGTTTTCATAGCTTTTCTGCTCGCAGCAGTTCTCAGTGTTCTGTATTACACTGTACCTTACTGTTGCTGTCTGTAAGTGCTTGGGCTACTTGTAAAACTCTATATTGGGATATATGGCAGCAGTTTGATGTGCACTCAACAGACCTTTCCTTAGAGAGCTTAGAAACTGACTAGGCAACAAGAACGTGCCTGTCTTTCCTCTGGGCTTGCTGCATATTTAAAGCTTCAGTGAAAGGCTTCTGAGCAATTCTTTCCCTATGCAGCTGAATCATTATGAAACTAAACATATAAATAGGAAAACATCCACATTTTGGAGTGATTGTCATTTATGGAGGCTCTGGTGAATAGCATAGTACTGTGTCTGAAAATAGCCAGGGAGAATCCTGTGCATTCCACAAGGAGAGAATGTTGCTGCCCTCTTCTTCCTGAGTCTGACAGTGCCTGGCAAGGAACTCCTTAATATAGAATTGTCTTGAGCATTATGGAAGAGAAGAGTCTTATACTAATTTACATTCAGTATCTCATGATAGCTAATTGAGAATCTACTTTATAAAAAAAAAAAGTATGAAATACGATTAATGATATTTTCCTTTCCAAATTTGAGAAATTGGGAAAATAAGTGTAGAGTTTTCTTTGAAATCGCATGTTGATTCAGTACAGCTTGTCCTTTCCCCATAGACTCTGAATAACAATTGCCACATAACAGAATTAAGACAGAAGGAGAAGATGGTAAAGGACTTCCAGTCCTCTGACTCTAATTTCTGCTCTTTGGTGCTGGTATTTCTGTGCTTGTAGCATCACAGGTTGTCTTTAACCCTGTAAGTCTGACTATTTGATGGAAGGAGCTGGACAGAGCCTGTGATGCTCCACAGACATCTGTGTTCGCTGCTACCAACAGCTCCAGATTGTGGGGGCACACACCTTATTGTATAACATGGTGCACTGGAAGGTAGAGAGACTCTCTTCAACTCTATCCTGTGGCTGCCTTCACTGCTGCTTACGCATCTGAATTGAGAGGAACACAGGGAAGTACAGGGAAATATGAACTATAAAGGCAGGCAGAGCTTAAGCCTTGTAATGAAAGGCAGCTAGGTGTGTTGCTTATTCCTAATCGTGCTGAGAAACTTTGTTGTGAAATTACCATTTAAAAAAGTGGTCTGTCAATATCTAGCAGCTGTAGTAAAAAGTAGCAACAACAACAATTGAGTCCTGTTAACTTTCTCTGTCATAAATAATTGAAGATTTAGATTTAAGCATCTTAGAAATTTGAGCAGAGGCTTTCCTTGTGTTTCTTGGCAGACGTGATTACATCTCGGGAGTGAATAAGTTAACTCGCTTAACCACAGATAAGCTGTGTAGAGTATTGTAATTATCCTTACCTATTAAAGTAGGATTCAACTTTCTTTCCTTTGTGCACACAAAGAATCTTATATCATTTGTCTGAAAGCAGAAGTTGCTTCATAGCAACTTGTTCTGTCCTTAAGACAAGTTCTGTGCATGCTGGGAAATAGTTTTTACATCAGTTTGGAGAGTTTCCTGCTTATTTGGAAGGATTGGCTTCGTGAAATCTCAAACAACTTGGTAAACCATGCCAGTCATATCCTGTTCAGCTTGTTCATTTCCGTATGACTTACAGTCTCAAAACTGCTGCAAGGAAGATAATAAAATCACTCAGTAATTGGCATAGAATGCATTCTAAAAATTGCTTATGAAGTACAAAAAAGTTTGAAGAAAAGTCTCCCACTGGCGTTCCTGAAAAAAGTGTGGTCTGGAAAGTAAGTTAAAATTTGTGCTGGCATCCTTTGTGTGGGAAGACACTACTGGCTCAATTCTGGCATCGTTATAAACAGTTTAAACATCTCATTGTGTGAAATGTATTGTCATACACAAGAGAAACTTCTAAGAGAGAAAATGAGTAGAGAATTTCTTTGAACTTTGTTGATCAGTTCACCTGGCATAACACTTCTGGAACTCCTAATTGCCTAAGCTTTGTATTAATGTACTTGTCTATCAAGCATAATGAGCATGTGGTCAACTTACTCTATTCTGACTTCCTAAAAGATAACGTTACAGTTAGTGGTAATCTCATCTTACATAGAAGTCTCCATGTGTACTCTTTACAGCCTACTTCATTTTGGTTTGTTATATTCTTTAATGTTATGCATACACTGTCAGAACCAGGAAGAGTTAGTTAAGCTAACTGCCTTTTGCTGTTTAATGTCAATTGCATCTTTGCTCCAGCAGTTGTATCTCCCAGGAACTGCTTCAGAAGCTTCTGGTGTTCAGTTGACATCTTACAGTGCTGACCTCAGCTGCATTAACAACATGTTGGAACAGACATTGTTTCAGAAATCCTTAATGATGACAGCACCTTTTCACAAATGCAGCATCCATTAATCACACATCGGATGTCCTTTCAACACCAAAGGCTAGAAGATGGTTGCCATGCATCTTCACTGTTGCTGATCTGTCAGAGGCAGTTCACCAGTATCAAAGGATTTTACTCAATACACAACAGTAGGAACTGGCATCAGGAGAGGTGGAGTGTTCAGAGGGTTGTGAGTTACCCTGCTGGTTATTTTCAAAGTTAGCTTGTCAGGTCCCTTATTTTTTAAAATGGTAATAGAACTTGTTATTCTTTGAGTGTTATTTAATGATGTTCTGTTTATGTTGAGATTGTTTTATTTAATCTTCTGAAGCCTTAACTAAGAAAAATCATTTTAACATTCACCTATTGACTTTCCAGCTACTACAAAATGACTTGAAATAAATCATAAGAATATTGTGATACTTCATGTACAAAAGTGTGCCTTGATGAGGCAGGAATGAAGGAGTTGATTCAGTTTGGATAGCAGCAATATTGCTGAATATGACATGTATGTACATAAATGCAAGCCTGGCATATTATGGGCTTTAATAAATACTAATACATTTTGAGGCATTTCAAGTGAGTTTTTTAATTTTCAGGTATATTATACCTTATGGCTGTTAGAACTTTTGATGAATGTCAATGATGAATCTATGTATCAGCGAGGTCTAAAGGAGCTGTACCACAGAAAAACAAAACAAAGGTGGAAACTCTGCTCTCATTTTTCTTGATAAAAGTATGCGTGAGGCTGGAGGACTTACAATATTGGTTGAATTGCCTGATTTCTATATGGCTTTCTACATAAAACAACTTCCTAACAAGGCTTCCAGAATGTTTTCTTTCTTTTTAAATAACAAGATTCCTTGTTATAGATGTACCAGGAGAATGGGAACCCAACCAATATATAAAGTGAATTTGCTCTGTAAGTCACAGTGGGGGTAATAGTCTATCCTTTAGGGCTTCACGTTTGCCTGGTAAGGCCTGTATATATACCCTGTTATACCTGCTCACAGCAATATGGTTGATAGGACTATAAACAAATTAGTATGTTCTCTGTAAAATAACTGGCATGTTTTTACCATACAGATCCCTGGAGTACCAGATAAATATGCAGTGTCAGGCTCATTTCTTTAAAGAAACATTGGCACCTACTCTATGCTGCTTAGAAATAAAAATCTTCCTCTGTAAACTGCCTAACAAAAAATCACTCCTGAAATTTTTCTATGTCTGTGTATTTCTAAAATACGTAAACCTAACTGTTCTGTGATTTGCCCCTCTTGCTTTCTATTTATTGGTTATCTAAGAGAACAGTTTTGCTGAAGGGTTCATTTCCTCAGTGCTGGAATTTTCCAAGCTAGAGTTCCACAGAGTATCTTGCATATATATGTTGACTCATTTATTGAGCTTGTCAGGGCATATTTTCCTTCGGAAGTTCAAAACAGTCTTCCAGATGCTGTATTTTTCCCTCAGAGAGTGCAGTGTGTGATGACATTTGTTCCTGGAAAGGTTCACAGGACAAGCTGTGATTCACTTTTTTTCCCCCTCTTCTCATTTCACAAGAGGATTTCCTAACAACCTGTTTTGCATCAGTTTGGATGTGCACACTTGTAGTCACACTAAACTGCTTAGCATGTAGCAAGTGCCCTTGCAACCTGTGTGCGTGTTTGGCCACCCACCTTTCTAAGGAAACAACCTTGAGCTCCACGAGTACAAGGCTGTATTTTGTGACCAAAGTGATCACCAGTAGTAACTGAACCAGAGAGAAATGCTATAGATCCTTGGAGAGTGTGCTTCCTTGTATTACTGCAGAAAGCTCAGTATGCATGGCATCTTATCCAGCTGAGAAACATCAGTGAAGGGAGGCAGCAAAATACTGCTTGTCAAATATAATTCATTTAAAATGAATAATAGTAAAAAAAAAAAAAAAAAAAAAGTAGTTGGTCACACTGTTCAGTTAGGTTTGTCTTAGAAGTTGGGCTTGCTAAACCCTATTATGTTTAGTGCATAAATGAAAAATACATTTAATAATATTGTATTTATAATATATTATAATTCAGAATAATGTAGTCATTATTGAGTCATATAAAGGAGATTGATGCATAAATGTTAGGATGACTTCTGGTTTTAAACATCTGACATGTTTAGATGGGCAGATTCCTGGCTGCAATCAAACTTCATGCGTTGAGCTCTGCGGGGCTCAGATTAATTGTAGCCTTACTGCTTGAAATACACTGTATATTAGAAATACACTCCGTTTTCTGTTAGTGCTCTGTAGTGTCTGGAAATTAAGTGGTTGGGCCTTTTTTTTGAGTACAAGCAGTATCAAAGGCTTGAAATGTGCTTTGTTTTAAAGTAATGGAAATGAATGAGGAGGAAGTCTTGTATTCTAGGAATCAAGTTAAAGTTTTGAACTTCTAAACCTTTAAAATTAAAATGTTTTACAAGCACAACTACAAAGAAAATATTTTTATAAACAGCGAAGGTCCTTGGATGAAATGCAGTTCTTCATATTAGATGCACGAACAACTGAGAAACTGTAAGATAACGTTTCCTAGAATGCTGCAATGTGAATGAGGGTCTGATTGAAAGAGTATGTGATAATAAGATGTGATCGTACGAAGGGTATTCTGTGTGGAAGACTTTTTCTTCCTTTTTTCTAAGATGAAAGTTTATAGATTTAATACACGCAGAATACTTGCAGTGTACCAAACGTGGTGTACAGTAAAAGACGACTAGAACTGAAGAATACGAACAGAGTAAAATGTGCAAGTACCTAACTTAGCATGAATAAATGCTTGGTAAGGCATTCTGATAAGGCCTTTGCTTTGACAGGTAAAGATGAGAGCACATCAGGGGAAGTAGAATTGATATGAGATTTGTGCTGCTAACAGACCCTGCACCAATTCTGTGTATACTGTAAATTTATGTCTTGTCTAGAAATCAAGAGCAAGTGTCTTGGAAAGATGAGATCATTTGTTTTATCCCAGAATACAGTGAGCCTGGTAGCCATTGGATTTACTGATCCTAGCGAGGCACAGGTCTTGGAGTGGCTTTTTTAGATGCTGAAGTTGTTCTGTTTGTTTGATTCTTGTACTGCTGGTGTGAGTATATCAAGTCACCAAAGTAACAGTTGCCATCTTCACCCTCAGTTTGGGTAGAGGAGTGCTCACGCCATGCAATCCTTGGTTTCAGTGAATTTGTCTTTCTGTTTAAATATACACTGGATGGGTTTTTTTATTATTTAAAAAATATTTTTGATATGTTTTGTTTTTAATGGAGGTGAAGTTTGATTTTTTTTTTCCCCAGAGAAATGTTATATCAGAAAAACAAAAAGGAATGCTTTAATTGCATGTATATCATTATTTGTGTGGGTACGTGTACAGAATGAAGTGAGTAGCATTACATGCAATATTTTTACCCTGTGGAGTGCTTAATTACTCAAAGAAGAGGTCAAGTACTGCTGCTTTCTAATGTGTCCTACTGTGATTTTGAGCCTTTTACACTGGTTCCACTGATAAAATGAGAGTAAGACTGGTCACAAGAATGCTGGAATTAGATATTTTAGTTAGATATTTTACATGGCTAATAAATGGACAGAACTCTAGTTTGTGAGATTGAATTTGAAATTCTCAAACTTGAAAGCTTCAGCCCTGTCACAGCTGCACATTTTCTTGTATGTTCCAATTGCTTTGTTGGGGAGCAGATCTTTACAATTTTGAGACTCCATTGGTGGTTATTTTTCTTGTTTGCTTCTGAAGCTATTGATAAAGACACTGAATCTAATATACAGCTTCTAGACTGTAACAATGCTGCTTTAAAAACTTCGCTGATAGAAGAGCTGAATTCAGGAAGAGTGCTAACTATAAAGAGGAAAATCATGCTACTGTTTCCTCTGTGTATGAGCTGGATTTAGCTGTCACATAGCTTTCTGCAACTTCTTGAGGACAGGAAGTGTAGAGGGAGGTGCCAGTCTCTTCTCCCTGGCAACGGATGACAATGCATGGAAATGGTATGGAAGTAGATGTAAAGAGGAAATGTATGAGCTAAATGGAAGTTCCCTTTATAGTGACATCCACAAGGCTAATTTTTAAGGAAGCTTGTTGAGGGAGGTTCAAGCAGATTGGCTTTATTTTTACTTGTGGAAATCAAACATAAAACTGATGCTATTGTTATGCTTTGCAGATTTGCTCTTTGTTCTGTTACTTCCAAGAGATGAAGGTGCCTTTATCGTATACATGTATAATAACTTAAAATTATGATGAACAAACACTTTCTGCTTGAGGATGCTCACTAAAGCACCCATTCCGACTTCATCCAGTTCCTCAGAACTACTTACTTAATAATCGACTCGATCTCTGTGCTTAGATGTGGCAAGACTGTTCCCATGTGTATAACTGAGTAACAAAAGGTTAAGGGAAGCATTAATTAAATTGTAGGTATGTTGGAGAGGGCTTGCAAGGTTTTGAGGATGAATCACTTGATTTAGAGTTATTAAAATTTAGTAGATCTAAATACATGAAGTGTTGTCTAAAGCTTGAAAACCATTTCTTCACTGGAATCAAGATAGAGTGAGACTGAGTGTTTGTTATATAGCTTCAGGTGTACATTTAACATTAAGTGGTGGCATTGTCTGAGTATTATTATGTATAAAAGTACATGAAAATGTGAGCTTGAAACTATTCATGTTCTAATTGTACTTGAGGAATGTACAATAATGTATTTAATTTGTCTATTATAGTTCAGTCTCTCTAATTTAAGAACTGCTGTGAAGCTATTCAAGGAAGTCAGCATTTATTTTTAGAGCTGTAGGTCAGCAGGAGAGCTTACAGCACTCTGTTATAGCTGTGTGTGGTATAGCTTCATTGTGGCTACCAGCATCTATTTCACATGCAGCTAACGCGCCCCTAGAAATAGCCATCATTTGTGTAATCCTTAAACTTTATGCTAATGCTTCAGGATGAGAGCAAAGTATTTCAGTGATTAAAGAGTTCATCTTCATATAAATACAGGCATAGAACAACCTGTAAGAGTATTTTTAAATGGAATACATTTCGGGTTGTAATAATGCCACAGACTGGTTATATTAATCTTTTATAATGCTGCTAAACATAAACTGCAATTTCACTTCCATGGCCTGAGACAAGTGGAGTTGGACCGTTTTATGATACACTCCACTCTAGTAAAAGTGATGTGGGGAGGAAAGCACCAAGATAATAGATTGTGTAGGATCACACAGCTGTTATAGGAGAGAATAATCAGGAACCAGTACGTGTGAAAACAAAAGCACCTACATCTTACAAGGTTTAGAATCCGACTACAGTGATTAGTATCCATATCCATGCAGTGACTATTTGCAACAGCATTTGTTTCTTTCATTTCTTTCCATTAAACTGATGAAGCTACTAAGGAACTAATCTTCTAACTTACCTTTCCTCGTCTCTGCAGTCACTGGGGCAGGTCTAATGAATATTTTCACTAAATTCATTTTCTTTAGACTTAACAGTGAGAGGATAAAGAGATCAGCTTATTGCAAACTGAGGAAATACCTGCTATAAACTTGACAAGGCTTGCTGTGAGATTACTACTGCAAAAAAAGTCTGAGGAGCCTTGGCTCTGTAACACAGCCTGCTAAATTGAGTGTTTCAGTCTCATCTTTTGCCTTGCATTAAGGTCTGATAGGCAAATGCTAGCATTCTGATTCTGTAACTAATAAAGCAAGGAGAATAACATTTTCATGCATAAGATTGTGTTTATGATCAGTAAGATTAGATCTGTGCAGTACTGGATCATCTGGAAATGTAAATCTACATCTTTGTACATGATCTAGCACAGTCTCTTTGGATGAAGTTACCCTTACAACATTTTTGAACATGTCAGAACTGACAGAATGGCTTACTGGCCCTTCTGTTACGTGTTTGATCCATTCAGGCCATTGTAAAGTTTGATAAAATGTGTGTATGTATATATATATATATTTAGTAATGGTTCCCAAAGCAGAGAGTTTCCTGTCACTCTACTTGAGACTTTACTTCCTCATTTGTCAGACATGTGCTCACATCTGAGGGTATATGTGAAAAATAAGAACTTGCAGAGATTTTTGAGTAGTGTTAAAAATACAGACATAGTCTCTACTAAAGTTAGTGATAAAATTCTGCCAGAATTAAGCAACATAGGATCAGATATCACAGGGCAGCTCTGAAGCTCAGTGAAGAAAGAAAATAGGTGTTTAGAGGGACCATTTGGCTTAATTTGTTCTTTGCCAAAATGTAGTTGTAGCCAGAAAGACTGCTAGAGTGATGATGAGTTATTTATTCTTTTAATGACAAATAGACTGCTGCCTGTGCGTCTAAAGAAAATAACATGTTATTTTCCTCAAATGAAAGGAGAAATTATGATTACAAATAATAATTCAAAAGGACCGTATTGAATAGGAAAGGGATTCAGGTGGATTTTTGTAATATGCTCTACACATAAAGAAAACATAGATATAAATGACTTGAAATGGGTACTTGCGTTAAAGAAAGAAAATAAAAGGTTTCAACTAAGATAATTAGGTAGAAGACCAGGATGCTAGTCAGATTATCCTTTATCCGCTTATATAGGAAGATATGAAAGAGAAATCTAATTGCATAGAATCTGAACACAGAGAGTAGCTGAAGACTGATTTTTAGCACTTAGATATAATCAGCCTGAAATTTTTGAAACATGGAAAAAAATAATCAGGTCATATTATACGAACATGTGAATACTGTGAAAGTTGCAGAGTGCATTTAGAGCATTACTGATCAGAGAAATTCTGGTCATTGCAGATGGACCAGTGAACAGGAGCCATGCCAGCAGCTGCTCAGTGAACATCTCCCACAAAGTAACCACTGTTTCTGATGGATCAGTTCTTACCCTCTAGGAACATCTGCAAAACACCTTCAAAAGATAAGGTTCAGTATTAAAATTCATTACTCTCTTAAAAAGAGTTAATAATACTTGTTAGAGATACTGATTTTGTGCATATTATAGTTTTCTTATAGTTTTCTAAACCCTTCTGAGACCCTTTACTAATGTTAAATGTATGGAAAAGAATGAACACAGTAGGTAGATGAAGTTGAGGCTTGCTGCTTTATCCATCTTGTATCAGTTGATTTGTCATGTCTCTACTGAAACACTTTCTAATCAGAAATACACACTTTTGCTTTTTTACATACTTTAATATTTCTTTAAAGAATCTTATTGAAATAAGGACTATGACTGTTGACTTCTCCAGAAGAAGTTTTAGTAGAAGTGAATGTAAGCATTTCATTTCATATGGTGCGGTATGCTGAGGAAGGAGAGCAGTACTCATTTGTTAACTGAATACATCTTTCTGATCCTTATCCCATTGCTTCATATCCATACATTTTCAGCATTGGAGTAAGAGGCAGCTTGCACACCATACTGAAATGTTGAAAGCCTACCAAGGGAAGTGAAATCAAGATGTTTAAAACAAAACACATCTGAATTCCTTGTGAAAAGAAAAATTATTTATTAAAAAGAATATTAAATCACTGTTGGCTTGCAAACAACTGTTCTAAGGGTAATTTATGAATACAGAAAAAGGATTTTTTTTTCCCCATTTGTTGTAGGAGCTGCGTGACCAACAACAGTTCATACTTGTGTTGATATTCAGATGCATCGTTGAAGCTTATTAATAATACTGATGCTCAGTACACATTAATTTTGTATGTGCAGTTCAGAATCATTCTAATAAATGTTCGCAATGAATTTCTGTTCGCAATCATTACTGGAAGCTCTGTTTTGAGTTTGATATCCATGTAGATGAACTATCAGTGCACTGGGATGTTACTTCTGTTATTGGTACAACTTTCCAATCATCTTCACTGTTTCAATATTTCACTAAATAAGTTGCATCCACTGTCACAAGCTATGATTAAGATCATTTGATTTATCTTTACCTAGAAATTATTTTCTCTTGACTTTGTGAACTCACAGCCATAAATGAATCCTATCAGCATACTAAATCTGCATTTTCATGCTGAAGAGTGAGCAGAACAGATCCACTGCTTAGCATTTGGATCAATAGAACAAGGTGAAACTTTCCTTTCTCCTTGCTTTTGTTGGCTGTTACCCTTTTTCATTTTCATAGCACCTTAAAGCATATTAACAATTTTATTCCATAACGTGTGTGCATATGTATAGGAAACATAACTTTGAAAGATAAGAGTGGAGCAGTCACCCACAAAATCATTTTGAGCTGCGTGTGCAAAGTAAAATCTATACACTGTATGGGATGGTGATATTGAACGTTGGGTCTCATATTGTGCCTTCTTAATAGCACTCTGAATTGTTGAAGCAGTATGTGCATGTTTTATGCAACTGAAATGCTGTTGTTTAGAGAAATTATAATAACATAATATTTCTATCTGGAAAATATTTAGTTAGTATAACCCTGAAGTGATTACAGTGGTATGATACCCTGAGAAAATGAAGGTGGTGTCAGACCTGTTTTCTATGGCTGTTTTTTTCTAAGTTTTTAAAGATGGATCTGAGCATGTGTGTCTGAATTGAAAAACAGGAAAAAAGAGGAGAGATCAAAATGACCAATGATTTGAGAGGTTTACGTATGATGAATACCTACAAAAATAAAGGGTAGCAAGAAGAGTTGGAAAGCATTGAATGAAGTATGTGAAAGTGTGCAAATCAGCTGTTCTATCTCATGAAACATGAGCAGAGAGCAACATTTGAGCTCTGAAAGCACATTGTATTTGGCAACAGTGAAAAAGATGTCTCAAGCATGTTCTTTTTCTTCCATTTATGGAGTTGGTTGGTTTGGTGTTTAGTGTTGTTTGGTTTTTTTTAGATGACTGAACTCTCTCTGACTATCCTGTCATTTGAGAGTTTCTAGATGTGCTCCTCCTCCTGTTCCCAGAGCTCTGTGGTGGGGGTACAGTTGCCCATGCCTGCTTTCTCTACTCTTGGGTACAGGCCATTGTCCCTGAGCTGATGAGAAGATAACGGCGTGGATCCCCCCTGCCTGCCAGCTGGGTCAAAATGGCTCCCCTTGGTGCCCAAATCCATAGGGCAGTAAACATTCCAACGTGAGTTGTTCAACGTATTTTTCTGTGCCATGCTACTTCAAAGTAAGGCGTGCAGGGAAACTGCAGATTTAATTTTGAGAGGGATTGTTGCCTAACAATCTGGGTAGATGTGATGGTACTAAAAAAAAAAAAAAAAAGCCTGCACATTTGTTTCCTCCTAATTTCAGTAGGTATATCCAGGGATTTTACAGACTAATTATTTGTGTAATTGGCAATATTTGTTGTTTTGAGGTACAATAAAATAATCCAGTCTGTTAAATGACATGCTATGAGAGCTGAAATTTACTTGGTGATGTGCAGTGAGAAAACTGGGGGTGAAAGAAATGGTTTTCCTTCTTCATTTTAGCTCTTGGACTCCTGATTTATTCTGTGTGTGTGGCGGTCTGTATATACACAGCATTCTTTTACAGTTAGTGAATGAAGAGGATTTATTTCATTTAAAAACTATAAACCTACATCATTCCTTCCCCCTCACACCAGCAGCCTTTCAGGCCTTCTTGTTTTACCAGTAATTTCACATGATTTTGTTGCCTGAGACTTCAAATAAACCACAGTGTTTTAAATGTGCCTATATCCTTTGAATTTTTGGCACTAGGAAAATGAGCTGAAACAGCTAAACTGCTGTAACTTTGGAAACTGTTCTCCAAGAACATATCATAGTATCCATCCTGTTTGTAACAGTGCCAAAAGAAGTTATTTTGAAATGCATGAGCTGGAAACCCCATTCTCTTTAAGAGGAAGCACCTTTCGCTTTGCAGGGTTGTCACAAACCAGGGGGTATATTATCCTCTTAATGCACTTGCATAACTGCCATTAACATTAATGGAAATTACATGCACTGACTGCGAGGTGAATTTACCCTTTTGTTGAAATGAATGATCTGCTGTGACAGATTTTCCAGTGATGCTAAATCAAATTTAGATTGCTGCACTGCTGCCAGTAATGCACATTTTAGTGTCTTAGTTGATTGTAGCTTGTTGAAGAAAGTTCACAATGAAACTTTATTAGGTCATGTATAACTTATTATCAAAAATGCTTTTAAAAAGGGAGCATGTGTGCTTCCTTCTTTAGTGTAGTCTGTGGACCACTGTGGTGCAGCAAACTTTGTGCAGCATATTTCCTTCTGACTTGGTAGTTACTGTTTGCAGTCCTTCTAGAGCTAGTCTGTAGAGTCTGTGCATTGCAGGCACTGTTGGCCTGTGGTTGGGACAGAGGAATGCTGAGTTTCCTGGTTTCTGTTCGTGACCTTGCTGCTGAATGTCTTTTTGGCTCTGTATGACTCATCTGCCTTATCCAACTCAAGTTTGTGTCTAAAATATGTGGAAATGAAACACCATAGCTCACAGGTGTGTTGTAAAACTTAATTGGCTATGAATTGTTTTATCACGCAATGGAAGTCACTACTGAAAGGTCAAATGCTATCTTAGAAAGCAATATAACAATCTTATCAAAATGCCAGCAACACGTAGCCCTGTTTTCCATACACCTTCTGCATTAGTGTAACTCGCTGTTCAGGGGTGGTGTACTCGCACTAACACAGTTGTACCCTTGCAGCCCCTAGTGTGGATGCAGTTGTACTGACACAAAGTGCTCCTCTTGTGCTGCTGGTTCCTGAGCACAGCTGCCAGGTTCCCCCGCCGTGCTGCAGCTGTATGTGGGGGATCTGTGCTGCTTCAGTTGAGCTGATCCAGGGTCACGCTGAATGTAGTGAAGAATGTGGCCTAATGAAAAAGGGTCAGGACGATTAGCCTTCTCCAGCAAAGTCAGAATTAGGTCATTGGAAGCAATGTTTGTTTTTAGGCAAAAATCCAAATAAATCATAAACTAAACGAGTAAATTTTCATTTTCTCTAATATATCCTGCGTGGCTTCTCAAAATATTTACTTTTCGAACAATTATGGTTCTTCCTACACATCTGCCCTGTGCTGACTTTTTTTCTTCAAACTACAGCTGGCAATTTTCCTTAGAAGTTCTCAGGAGCTGTCGTCCTCCTATGCTGCTTTGGACTTCAAGTAGCAAAACGATGGGATCATCTTTTTCTGCTCAGTCGCTTTCTGCTCTTCTTCCACTGCTAGTTGTTCTTGCACAGAAAAGCTATCCTGTCCATTCTCAACCACGTAACCCCATTTTCACTGTAGTATCATGTAATCATAAAAATAGTGGCATTAAATTTTTTATTTTTAGATGTATACTTGGAACTTTATGGTAGAAAAGATGGAAGCTCAGAGTTAAGGAATTTGTGATCTGTGTGTAATTCCATAATGGACATAGTAGTAAAGTGTGAGTAAGCTCAGTGTGCCATTGTCACCAGTGTAAGGTTTGAAGAAAATTATGCTTTTCGTAAAGTACCACTAGTCAGTAGCTTTGAAAGCTGTTCTTAGACATTCCAAAAGAATCCACGGCGATAATCTGTATTTAGGTATTTATTTGAACATCATTACTGTTCCTTGTATGATGGATTTTGTTTCGAGTCACCGCCTCAAGGAAAGGCGAAGCCTTTCTCGGTTACTAATAAGCACGGTGTCCCTTAATTTCCCTCGCACCAGTGTAAGGGGCTGCTGTAGCAGGGCAGGGGCAGTGCTCGAGGTCGCCTTGGGCCACTTACGAGCGGACCACGACCCACGAGGGGTCATTAATTCCCTCTCCCGCCTCCCCGGAGCGTTCCGTTTGCCCGGTGGGCTCTGCGCACCCTTCCCCCGGTGGGGTCCGGCCCCGGGGCGCAGCCACAGCCCGCGGAGCTGCCGCCGGGCTCGGGGCGAGCTGCGGCCGGAGGAACAGGTTTCCTCTGCGCGCCGCCGGGGCGTTGCGTCAACGCTGGGAGGAGGATCTTCGAGGTAAATGAACTTTTTAAACGGGGAAAGGAGAAGGGAGAGGAAGAAGGACGGGGCGGGTGGAGCGGAGCTCCCGCCCGAGCGCTTCCTCCGAACGCTCGCTCGGAAGCAGGCTTCGGCCGCTGCCCGAGGATGCGCTTCTCCGCCGCGGCGCTCCGCGGGCGGCCTGGCAGAGCGGCGGCACGGCGCGGCTGAGCCCCGGCTCCGCGGTGAGAGCGCGGCGGGGGAGGGAGCGGCGGCGCCCCGCGGCTGCGGCTCCGGAGGCCGAACCGGGCGGGGAGCCGGGGCGGAGGGGCTCGTGCTGCGGGGGCTCGCGGCGCGTGGGGAGCGGCCGGGGCTGGAAGTTGTGCGGGGCGTTCGGAGAAAAAGGGCTGCGAAGGCGGACGGGGGCGACGCGGTGCGGCCGTGCCTTCGGAAGCTCCGCGCGTTGCTCCCCGCGGCGCCGCCGCCCTTCAGCCCCGGCCCGCTGCGGCGCGGAGCGGAGGGCGCTCGGTGCAGACATCGGCAGCTCAGCACGCGGCGGGCGGTGGTCGGGAGGAGAAGAGTTGGCACATAAGTGATGCTGTAGCACTTCGCTTCTCGTTTCATAAATCATCGCGTGCATCCGGGGAATGCGTGCGGCTGAACGTCTGTATGTGTTAACGGATGTATATACAGAGCGGGATTTGTTTCTATATGTAGCTGCAAAAATCTGTTTACTTGATAGAACGTTTGTGTCAGTGACTGTTCTTGCCTGCCTTTTTTATCTTAATGCTCTTGTATTCATTCCCTTCTGGTAAGTCTGTGGTTATTGTTGTACGTAGCACAAGTTAATATAATTATCTTTAAAATCAGAGTGTCTTTATGGTTTATGAAGACATGAGTAATAAATATAATAGAGGAGTAGTTCTTAGTCTCTTAGAAGTTGTTGTTGGGCTGTTATCTGCACGTAGCACAGAAAAATGTGTTTGTTAGTGTGGGTTTGGGGGATCCAATTAGCAGTGCAACCTACCTGAAGGCTTATGAATGCTGTGACTTACAGGAAACCTGTAGCAAAATATGCAAGTGGTGAATAGGAAGGATAGTATGGAGATGTGAAGAGTATATTATGTATTTTAAAACTTTTTTTTTTTTAAATGAAGTCCTAAGGAAAACTATAACTGAACTGTAATTCAGTGTTAGTTGAAAGGAAGTTGCATAATAAGGAAGAGATTCCACAATGAGTGTAGGCTTCCCTTTGATAAATATTTAGCTCTGGTATGGAGCTCACCAGCATGAGGAAAGCAATTCAGGAGAATTCATCCGCATGGTAATCCAGTGATAAGTTTGGGAGCTCTGTTCCTGATTTCTGAATAAATGTTGGTTGCTTGTGAAGGAAAATAATTGAGCCACAGTTTAGATAGGTAAATCAGCACAGCTGTCATCACTGAGAGCCACGCTTAGCTGTGCTTAAACTTCAGACTGGCTGCGGGGAAAAAAAAGAAACAAGTAAGTGCCAAAAACAGAAGAAGCCATGGCATGCTGTTAGATTATAGCATGAATGATAACTTCAGCCTTCTCCTGAGAACCTTGTTGGATTACCAACAGAAATCTTCCCAATTCACAAATCAAGCTGTTTTTATCTCTTACAAACAAAATGTAATGGTTTCAAATGATGGCTGACAGCTTCAGTGAAAATGGAATGTCATAACCAAACCTGATACGTATAGGAGCAACTCGAGAGTTAAGAGAACAGCAGTGCCGCTGAATCCATTTAACTGGCAAAGTGGTTTTAATTGGGTTGGTTGCTAGGGAATGGATCCGCCACCATGTATTTCAATGACTTTAAACAGTGGACAAATGGCACACCTAAGTGTGCTTGAATAATGCACCTGGTATTGGCTCCAGCTGGATGTGGAGCAGGTGTGTGTCGCTTGTTGCTAACCTGCTTTCCCTTACTGTGCCACTTTGTTCCACCTTGTGGCTTTCATGCTGTTACCCTGTTCTATTGGGCTGCCTTACCAATTCTGTACTTAGTGTTTTTCAGCGTACATAAAAAAAAAAAGATAAGTTAGTGTAAGCAAAACTAGAAAACAGCTTTGTAGAAAGAGTCTTAAAGCGGGATTAACCTAGATATTTGATACGTGAATTAATTTGGTGTCTTCGTGCTTTTTCTGTTAGAGTAGAAGTACTCCTGGTTATATTGACGTAACGTAATTGTTTGACTTCAGTGAAGTTGCACTAGGTTTGTGCACGGGACAGTTGTGTGGCTGGTATTAGCAAGGCTTGGAGCTGCGCTGTGTGACGGCTGCTGTCAGCTACTGGGTTGACACGCAATGATGTTACATCTGTGCCAAGCAATACTAATCAATAGCTTGATAAAAAACACCATCTGGGGATAGAACTGACATCAGTCATCCTTGTGCATCCTGCCTGTGCTGCAGTGGAACTGACGATAATTACTGAGGGCAGTATTAAAAAGAAGTTGTCTTTCCTTGGTGTAAATGTTACTTGGGAGCAGAACTTGTCTCTGTTCTTTTATAAATAGAATAAATGCATTAAAATCTTCAACTTTTATAATGTGACTTAGCATGATGTTCTGCGTTGCCACACAGGAGAACTGAGTTTGGCACTATTCTTATTCGCTGTACTAGCGGGAGTTAAGAACAAAAAAAGGCAGCTGTATCTAATTCAGGCTATGAAGGAAGTCGGGGACTTGTTAAACTTGACCGTAAACCATAGAAAATAAGAGGACCAGACTTTCTCTACTGCAGCCTGCTTGGAAGTTGTAGGCTTGATAAAACTGAGCTAGGTGACCCAGCTGCAGAGTGTTTGATGCATTTCTGATAGCACTTCCCTAAATATAAAACAGGAGTGGCCAGACTTGTCAAGTTCATATGTGTAATCTGGGAGAAAATAAGAGGCGTACCTAATTCTCATGAGAGCCACTACAGATCAAGCATCTTTAATATTGGAGGATGGCCTGCAGAGACACATAAAGCAGCGGACCATCTGTGCCACTCAGTGCAAAATGCATCATTGGAGTGGGTGCTATATTAAAAGTGAAGGCAGACTGGGGCATTGCCTGCAGACTCTCCCTGCTACTGTTGAGTCACAGTTTAGCTTGTCAATAGAAATGGGAGAAGAATATTAATACACTTTATGTCATATTTCCCTCCCTGAAGTTCGCTGAAGGCAAAGGGTTAAAAATACCCATCTATATTTGTCCACTGGCAGTCCGTGCAAGAGACTCTTCTGTTACTATTCTCAGAAGTATTTAAAGCTGGCTTTTAGGTTTTACAGCAAATATGCTGTTAGTAGTGGCATGTCTTTCTTTTATGAATACACGTTTTAAGAAATAGGTTATTTTCTAAAATTGCTTTAATTTTCTTACCTGGTTACTGGTGTGAGTTTTGCACGTAATTACATGCTTTGCGCTGGTTCCTGGCAGCACTTACCTTGATAATAACAGGAACATAACTCATCAAAATAGTTGACAATTTTCCATTGAGGAGGGGGATGAGAGAGAGATAATAGGTTTGGGGAGAAAATGCCTCTTGTACTTTACATGAAGTTCTCTCCTCCATCCCCAGCGTCCTCTCAGATAGAACTAATTCTTTTAACCATAAATGTACATGTTTGGTAAAGTGGCTGTGGAACAGCAGTTTAAGTACATCCCTGAATGTGTTAAGTATTTCACAGATAGATAAGCAACGCTCTGAGCTGGGGACAACTTCTATTTTTAAATACAATGGAATGAGTGAGGGGCAATAAACTTTGAGGAAAAGGCAGACTGAGGGGAAGGAGGTCATAAGGTTACTTCCATGCATTTGTTTAGAAGAAGCGAGAAGAACATGAAGAAGATGATCATATGCACAGCACTCTTCAATGAGTGTAGTTAAGAGCAGATACAGCAAAAAGGGACAGCCTTCCAAATGCTGCAAGGAATGACAGCAAACGCTCTTATTCAGAGAAGCGATTGGCTAACATAGAGCAGAAGAAAAAGAAAACATTAAATTTTAGACTGTCAGAAAAATAGAAATAATGGAAGCATCTATATTATTCATTTTTGTTTGCTTGTTTTTTGTTATTATAGAGTATACATGTGGAATAATCTTTGAAGATTAGAAGCCATTTCTCTACCTCTTTCCCCCAGAAAGCCGGTGTTGAGGACATATATATATATATGTATGTATGTATGTCTGCCTGCTAAAATGATGTATTTTTCTTCCCTCCTGTTTTGAAACAGATCCAGGTTTGCTTCTCAGACTGCTTTTGACTTCTCTGGACAGTAGCAACACACTGTATCTGACATGATTCTTCCCAATTCTACTGCTGCAGATGGAATTCTGACTACAAGGAATGAAAATTGATAGGACTTATCGGTGCTCATTCTGCTATAGCCTGGCAAGTCTCTGATCAGCAGCAAAGGTACTAAAAATGTATCTGTGAATTTAGGAAGTTGGGCATTTCTTTTTCCCTACCCACTGAAATAAGTGGTAAGATATGTAAAATTAATCTTTATTTTTGATGAAGAAAGTTGATCTTATCGGCTAGTGAAACTCAATAGAGAGACTACAGAGGAATAAGGATTTTTCTTTTCTTCAAAACCTATTAGCATTTTTGGAAAGCAGCCTTAGTAAATATTGCATCATACTATAGTACATATCTGTTGACTTATATGAAAATTAAATACATATTTCTTAAATAAGCATAGAATTTGAGTGTAATTTTTCAGACCAGTGGTTTTGCTATTTCATGATAACTTTCTTAATAAAAATTTATCTCAACAGACACTGAGAGAGATGAAGTAATAATGTGGCTATGAAATAATCTGCTTGGGGAAAAATTGTTTTCCCAAGTGGATATAGGAACAGAAGAGCTGATGTATTTATTTGGGTGAAATATACTTGGCTAGGTTTTTTCTACTCAGGCATTTTTGGTCTTTACAAAAAGCAGAGAGCCTCCCTTGTGTTATTATTAATTGATTTTTTTTTTTTTCACTGCATTGCAAGAGATCATTGGCAACAGTCCAGGAAGTGGTGAGCAGCAAGTAAGGAACCCATCAGAAACTGACTCATTGATCACTAGTCTGATGAAATAATTAGTACTTGATATTACTCTACAGTTTCATACCAGTATTTTGACTTCTGAAAGCAGGAGAAAATCCCCTTATAGCGGAAGAAGACTGAGTGTAACTATGATTTCAAAAATGCTTCAGCATGCTCATTCATTTTTAGGAATCTCCTTGGAGGGATGGCCAGAGTGTCTTTTCTGGCTCACTGGAAGGAGCAGTATCAGTTAGTTTTGCTCTGTTTTACAAACAAGGCAAACTGGAGGAGCTGTATTTATGATGAAGTAAAGTCTAAGGCAGTGCAAAACATTTCAGTGCATTCCCAGTCATTTGCAGTAGTAGTCTTCAATACTCAATAATATTTGAAAATCTTGGAAACCAACAGAAATGTCAAAAGAAAATCACACCATTGTCAAAGCTAGAGACTTCAGACAGTATCCTACAACAGTTTCCGGAACTGGACAGTTCTGTACTGTAATTAAGTCTGTAAGACAAAACAGTGAATAGGAAATCTTCTAATTTGATGATCCTTTGTGACTTTATAAATGTGTGGTAAACTCAATAAATTTTAATACTGCTTAAAAATATACATAGATGCGTTTTCAACATCTGCATTTTTGATGCCGTAAGCAAAAATGTCATCTCAGTACATCCCAGAACCTTAAATAAGGAGATTACTTTTTATGTGTCAAAGCAGAAGTAAGAGTTTGATGCTCTACTGAGCCCTTGAAATTGCTGCTGAATTTGAGCATGGAGTGAAAACTTAATTGCATATGTAGGTAACAGCTTATGAACTGTGAATTTTTCAAGTTTCTGCTTCCAGTTGTTATGAAAAAAAAAAAAACTTCATTGTTACTTTTTTTTTTTTTTTGGTTTATCTAAAATTATCTAACTCTTGCTTCTCACTACTTTGGAGATAACTTTGTTGTTGTTCCTTTGGGAAGGGGGTGGTGAGGGAAAATAAATACATGTTTCTCTGTCCCTTATAGGATACCGGCAAACAAAAAAGAAGTGGAAGCCATTAACGTACGTTGTTCAGAGAGAACACTAAATCAACACAATATGGCACAGCATAGTGTTGTCCTTGGATTATTCATGATGATGGTTTTGTCACTGTTGGATGGAAGTTCAGCTTTCCTGTTAAATCAGCGTCTGAAGGGAAGATTTCAAAGAGACCGTAGAAACATCCGCCCAAACATCATCCTTGTTCTTACTGATGATCAGGATGTAGAACTTGGTAAGAAACCAATGTAACATAAAGAGAATTTTAGGTAATGAGTATAGTGCTGCTTTTCCTTGAAGCTAGATGCTTGTTTTCAAAATAATTATAGAATATTGTCTGTGTGTAAGATATGGTAGAAGGAACAAGATAGCAAAAGTTGAAACTTGAAACTTAGCCTTATGTAGGTTTTCAGTTGCATGCAGTTGAAGGTAGTCTCTACTTAGAATGTCAAACTTCCTGTTTCTGTGGAAATATGAGATTCCTGTCTGTCTGTCTTCATCTACATGTCTAAACTGTGCTTCTGGCAACTGCAAGTATAGCCTGAGAAGCTACATGCCTAAGCAGTAGGTTTCAATTCAGAACTGATTATTGCACCATGTAATTACCCAAATTTTTTGTGTAATTGCTGGCATTCATTACATATACAATTTTAATTTTAATTACTTAAATCTTACCTAATATATTCATACTATTCTTAGTATTGTCCATTTAGATGTGTTCTTAATTACTGACCAAAATTGCTTAGTGTGAAAAGGTTCTGCAGTGCTATTTATGCTATTTTCTATGTAGCTATTTAATGCTATCTTAATTGTTGAAGAAAGGAGATTAAACATGCATTGCCTAGTGATATGGAAAAATTAACAGTCAGAATTTGGGTTTTCTTGTATTACCTGAGCTAGCTTATATTTACAAAACGTTGTCTGCACTTAGGAGAAGTGCTTAACACAATCCAGTTTACATTTGTAATTTCGCATTAAAAATACACTTTTATGTGGTTACAAAGCTTGAATCATCTGAAAGATGAGAGCTGCTATATGTGTGGTCTGGTGGGGCTTTTTGACAAGCTGCTAAGCCAGATTTCTGGTATCAAGCCTCAAAGAAGAAATGGAATACAAATAGTAAAGTTAATTAACTTGTATTACTTCTGTACTTCTCTAGTTGAGAGGTTAATCACATCAACATGGCAATGTTCTGATAGATGCTTCCTTTTTTCAGTATTACTGCATGTCTGTGATATTGTGGTTGGTTCTGGTGGATGTTTTTTGTTTTGTTTTCCTTTTTTGATGTTGTCACTTTTTTAAGTGGTTATTTGGATCACAAAAAGCAGTTTAAATAATGCATACCTAAAAGAACCTGCGTATTTTATCTTGCAGGCTCAGAAGGTGGTCCTAAAAAATTTATCATCTTCTATTTTATGCTAGCCTGCTTGTTTCTGATGCAATTGTCTAAGTCCTTTGGGCAGTGTATTTCTCTTCTCTGATAACCTGATGCTTTCCAATTTCAAGCATAATGGGCGCGTGTTCGCACAAATCAGGATCTAACTAAGGAAAATCCATCCAGTGAAGCTGAGATTAGTCATTTGTGACTAGTGGCTTTGTGAGACCCAGTATTTGTTTGAATTAATTTCTATTTTGGTCTATTGTCTACTGAGCCGTCCAAATTTATCAAAATTGGTGTTTGTGGGGATTGTGGTTAATGCATTTAAGAAAGATGAAAACAAGATGTGAACTACAAATAAAAAAGCTAAGGAAAACTTGCAAGCTCTGACAGCATAGCAGAGAAGGTTGTGCATAACGAAGATTTCAATTACTTGGAGTATTCTCCAACTGGTGGATGTTGTAGCTTTCATTTTTCTATTGCAGTTATGTTTGAGTCAAAAAGGAGCACAATGCAGTCTCAAGTGCTCCTAACAGCCTTTCTAAATTAAATACATTTAAGGTAGTTTTAACAGTAGCAGGCAGGGTTTGCCAGGAGATGTTGTCTTTTCAAGAAAGGAGTTCAATTTTTTTTTATTACTGCTGCTGCTAATTAAGAGTTTATTTAGGAAGCCAAAACCCAGTCTTTTATTGCAAAAAGGATGAGACTGGTGAAGCACTAATGAAAAGAGTGTAGAATCTCCACGTCAAAGGACAACAAGTACGAATTGTAATGGATACAGATGGAGGAAGGTGAATGAGAATACCAAGATCCACTGAAACACACATGCTCAGTTGACTATCATTTTAATCAAAAGAGTTGGACTGAAAAGCTGAATAGGAAGAAGAGGAATATACTGATGAGGAGAAATAATTAATTGGAACCAAATACTTTTTCCCCCATTAAGAGCCATGTAAGTCCATGTTAGTCTCCTGTCTCTCCAGTGTAATTAGGTTGCCCACCGTGTTGCTGTGGTTTAACAAATCAGCTTATTATCTCATAGCTGGAGAAGGATCTAATTATTTAGAAAATATTTCAGCCACATTACATAGATCTGAGCCAGAGGTGATACATATGTTCCTACTTGTTCCAATGTGTGAAAAAAATAAAAGAAGTATCATGGAGATAATGTTTCTTAGTTATCATACGTGGAGATAAGTGTCTTAGAGCTGTGTTAAAATTAAAGATAAAAAAAGGAAGTGAAGATGTGTGTGAAAAGGATGTCTAATGAGAATCAAATAGAAGGCTTTAGAGAAGTGTACATTCTGGGATTGTGAACTTATTTGCATATAGATGCTGCTTTTCAAATTGCCCTTCAGAGTTTACTGAGTCACTTGAGACTTGAAAGCTCTTAAACAAGTGAAATTCGCTAAAACTCGTGTAAATTATGACCTCTGACAGCAAAACATAGTTAATGAGAAAGTCAATGTTATTTCATGAACAACTGCTAAACCGATAAAGGATTTTTTTAGCTAGCCCTGATTGCAGTCTTATTGAGTAGTTAATGAAAGATACTTGTATTTGTATGTGTTTTATATGCCAGTATAGGGTTTTAATAATTCTCTTTCCAATATAACATTCATTTGGAGAACACAATAGGATTAAACACTTTGCTATATTGGATATTTTTTCTTTGTAGCATTTGTAAATGTAAATGGGTCTCCTCTATTATAGTGTTGTTGTTTTTTTTCCTAACATATTAAAAAGTGAAGTTAAATTCATATGTAGTGGTATGAGTAGGTACCTAGATAAATTTTAGTTCACGTGAGCTTAACCTCAGTGCCAAGAATCCATTAAAATGCGTACATTTTTAGTGTGCATTCTCCATTAATATTAGTCAAAATATTAGCCTAATCCTTAAAGTGAGCTGTGAAGAGACACTGAGTGTAAGGTTTTGGACACTACGCAACTTTCAAGTGTAATTCAACCTAGATTTTTCTTTGATTTAAGTGAGAAGCTTGAATGCATCAAATTGATTTAATTGGCTATTTTCACAGTCTTGTAGAACTTTTGTTTTTGGAAGATAGCATAGAAATTCCACATTTAACTACTTAATCATTTTTATTTATAATCAGTGCTTTTTGACAGATCACAGACATTTTCTGTATAATATACTGACACTTTAAAGCATGATTTCTCTCGGTGCATCAGCTAATGAAACCCCAAAAGATTTTCCAGCTCAAAAGGTGATTTGATGAGGTTCCAGCTGCTGATTAGCACATAACTAATCTTCTGCTATGGAAAGATCAACTTGTACTTTTTTTCTGCAATTCTATGGAGGCATAGATACTGGAGGCAAGCTGAAGAAAATAAGCTTTGGTTGGCTGGTTTCAGGCTGTTTAAAATATTTAAAGCTGGCCTATATAAGATTGCACAGAAGAGTATGCTGGAGTTTTACCTTCCACTGATCTGTCACTCTGTATTAGTTGTCAAGCTAGGGAAGCAGATTAGATCATAAGTTTTTTTTATTAGCGACTGTTGATATATAGGACCTTGTCATTACAGCAGTTTTATTAAAGACAGTAAGTGTCCCCAAGGGGAGTCTTAGCATGTGCTGTTATTTATGCACAGATGTCTCTGTCATTTAAAGAAGTTGTTAAATTGTATTTTAATATTGGAATGGCCATACTTGTTCTTGGGCCGGTTCATAAGATGACACAGAGGAAACATCCACAGTTTTCAGAATCACATGATGTATAACTGACTGTTAACTGTTAACTGTGTTAATGCCTTTGAAGAAATGGAGAGTTCTCCCAAAATGCATACTTTCTTGTCAAGTTATAGAGAGAAAAAAAAAAAAAAACACATTTATTTTGTTTAGAACTTTTATTTCAAAATGTGGACTTCAACAAGCCCTGAAGGGAGAGTCAGTAACTCACCTTGGTTCTTGTACCAAAGCGACGTGATAAGGATGTACTCTGATCTAAAAAATGAACAGATTTCCTTTATTATATTAATTCCAACCAAATGATCATTAGAAAATTAATGCCATGGCAATTTTAAGATGAAATGACATACATTAGCAATTAACCTCCATTCATGGTTGCAGATAGTCAGATTTCATATATGGCTTAAGACCATTTCCCCTCTAGGTTTTTACTCCTGGTTATATCAATGTTCTCTGTATCAAATTGACTTACTGTTGCAATTTCATAAGGAAAACCCTTCTTAAAGAGTTTAGAAGAAACCTAAACCCATTATTGACATACAGTTTGTGCTAGATGATTGCAGGATATATTGATTAAAGCTGAACTATGAATCCAACTCAACGTTGGGTAAGTTCACACCAACTCTGCTGCAACATAAACCCATACCTTCATCTCTGCAGTCTCTGTTGGCTTTCTCTGCTCATAATTAGAAGGGAATATTGGTGATGGAAAGGTTTACTCTCTTTTGCTGTTGTGCTGATGACAGGTATCTTAAGTTCCTTGGGAAGTTGAAATTCTTCTTCAGTCAAGCACTCTGATGTTTTAATCAAAAAGATAGTGAAATCTAAAAATCCTTTCTTTCTGATCTTTGATAATTTTATGGATAAGAAGAACCTCTGATATGGATCCAAGTTTATCTAGGTTTATAATTCTGGTAGAACTAATCCAAAGCCTTGTCTTAAATAGGTAACAGAACAGCCTTTTGCCAACAGTGTGTCTTTTAGTAACATCTGGCAAAAAGGCTTTGACTCCCGTTACCCTAATTCATCCAAGTCCCTACCAGTTAAACTTACTTGTTTGTTTTTGGTTGTTATGTGTCCCAACTATTCATCTAAAATCTGATTCTGCAAAACTAAGCCTTAGAAAATGTGGAGAATTTTAACTAACACCTTTATCAAAATGGATCAAGTGGATAGACAGAACTCAGTGAGCTGGTTATGGAAATTCTGAAGAGGGCTTTGTTCTGTTGCTACCTCTTCTGGAAATCAGTTCCTGCTAATATTTAGTTTAAGAGAAGAGTGCGTTTTATGCAGTAGAAAAGTCTAGTAGACCTGCTTGAACAGTGCGTTTGGAGTCATCCCTTACAGTGTGAACAGTTCTGTGATTACAACCCTCAGCTAAAAGTGTTCTTCTGCAGAAGCAGAAAGTTGGCATGAAAGGCAGCGCATCAGGTATCTTCAGAATCCAAGGATTAAATAATACAAACTTTGGTCAGACTTGCTGCACAAAGTTAATTTCACCCTCAGGTTGTTTTATCTCTAATTCATGTTGAGTCTTGCCTTCAGCTACTGGAACAGTACTAGTGGCTCCAGAAAGGCTGTGCAGACACTCTAGGTTACAGTTGGAAATCTTGTGCTTAGAGAGAAATTCAAAAATCTTTATGATCTATGTCAACAAGTTTGAATTCAATCTTAAGTTAGGACTTGAATATTTCACCCTTCTCAAAACTATGGGAAAACTTCCTAAGTGGGGGAGAAATAGACTGTCTTAGAATTTGGGTTCCCTCTGAAATCATAGAGCTGTTACTACCTATGGTAACCCTGATGGAACCCGTGAGCTCTTAGCTGAAACAAAAAATTGTTTCTGAGATGGTTTTCTTTTTCCAGGTTCTATGCAAGTGATGAATAAAACAAGACGGATCATGGAGCATGGAGGTGCTCATTTCATCAATGCCTTTGTGACTACACCAATGTGCTGCCCATCTCGCTCCTCCATTCTTACAGGGAAATACGTCCACAACCACAACACCTACACTAACAACGAGAACTGTTCTTCTCCATCCTGGCAGGCTCAGCATGAAATACGTACATTTGCTGTGTACCTCAACAACACAGGATATAGGACAGGTAAGATCAAGACTGACTCTACTTGAAAGTTTTCTTAGCCTTCTTAGTACAGAAGCTAACATATAATATTTTAATTTATTTTCATAATGGACTGCAGCAGTGCAGAATGCCATAGCTTTTATTGTGCATGTAGGTTGTAGTTTTAGCTTCCTTGTTCTTTTACTTGAAGAACAGTAAACAAACAAAAAAAAAAAAAAAAAAAAAAGGGAGGAAAAAAAAACAACTCAGAAAAAAGCCACTGCCAAAGGAGTAAATGTGCATGGTATGGGAACAGACTGTCTTGTTATAGGACTAAACCCTAGGCACAGCAAATGTAAAATATGCCCTGCTAAAGACAAAAGAAATACCATGGAAATAATTTAATGATTTGAATTTTGCATGGAGCAGATATATTAATCAAACTAAGAATGCAAGAGAAGGGTATTCCCCTTCTGTGCTTTGGGGCAGAGCAATCAGTTGAATTGTTTTCTCTAGGCAGTCCATTCTCAGAACAGTGTTCAAGGTAAAATATCTGAGAAACAATCAGCAAAATCATGTGTACACTTGAGAAACAAATATTCTTCCTGTACACAGTGCTCCTTAGAAAGAAAGATCCTGTAGAAAGGATTTCAGAAAATCAGAAAATATGGAGCACTCGTTTCACACTTGTTTCCTTCCTGCATTCTCTATACATGAGATTTAGGTTCTTGCCAATTACAGGGTTTCTGTTGCATTTCCTGCTAAATAAATGCTTTCTGTCATGTAAAAAAATAGCCACGTTACTTGTAGTATATCTGCTCTAGTAGTACAGTTATTACTGGTAGTGCACACTCACGCTTTGAATTTATAAATTGTGAGGCTTGATCTTGATGGTGCTTCCAGAGTATAAAATTAAAATAGTAATTGCAATAAGATCTTTTTTTGTTGTTTTTAACCATTCACGTGTGTTGTGCATGCCACTACTGTAAAGGTTTGGTCTTAAAACAAAAAGGTAATTTCCCTGTTTTGTTTTTTAAAATAAAGACTTGAATTAATGTGGAAAGAAATAAACTAGGGGAAGTGTGCGTACTTAGTTAATTGGTTGCTGTTTCCCTCCATTTATCATTCCTGGCACTAATTCTGGTGATTGTATGAATACCACACCAAGCGTTATTCTTCGTAGATCGTTTGTTTTATGTTGCTGATATTTGTTTGTTGTAGTATTTTTTTTATAGGTAGCAGCTCTATGTTGAGCACCTGCGAGGTCTGCCAACTTCTACAGCTGTTGCAGATATCCTCGTGTTTAGGTGTTGTATTTTTATATTAATGTTTACATTTAGATTCAAGGTTTATATTGAATCTCTATTATCTTTTCTTTCTTTTTCTGTGAAGTTGCAAGCTAAATGCATTGGAATATGAGAAACAGTTTTACAATTACGAAGAGATCTTAAGGTGTAAATGAGATCTCCATTCATGTAGCTCAACATGATATATAATTACAAAAATTTAAATGGATACTGCCATTCCTGAACATTGGTGTTAATTTCTAGTCTCTGAGTAAAACTTTGTGGTAACCAATATGAGGGATCAGTCAGCATTAAGGAAGTGTTTATTTTCACCTATTATTTCCAAAGATCTCAGCAGATACACCTGTTTGAGAAACAACAGAAAACTGTACTTTTGAAATACAATTTGCACAATTTCCAAAGTAGTGTGCTAAGGAGAATATCTCTGGATGTTATGATCAACTTCTGTGATATGGGGTGTCCTTGAACATGACGGCAGTAAAGGATGATCAGGAAAGCACATGAATTAATTTATAGATTTATTGATATATTTAGAGGTCCGTGGTGTTGCTGGCATAACCTGCAAATACATATTTTAGCTTCCTACTGCTTTTATTTATTTGTTTATTTTCTTGAAGAGGGAAGAACAGTCATGGTGAATATCATTTTTGCAGGTTTGTGCTTAATATGTAAGCTCACAGCTCTGAAATGGGAAAGCTGTCATTTTGGTGGAGAGGTTGTTTTTCTCTTAATTCATAGACCAAACCTCTCTGTGTTTCCCTTTTATGTTTTCTTTTTTATTTAAACATGAAAGGAAAAACTGTACTCTCCTACTGCTTTTAAGCTTCCCTTAGTGTTGTGTTGTTTTGATTATTTTTATTCCCCTTTTCTGTCACTTATTTCACATCTCCTTGCTCTTTTCTCTGTAATGCTGATCTCCCTGTGCTTTATTCTGTTGCAAAAGACAATTCTGATACTAACCAATGACTTAGCAGTATAGAGGTGAAATTAAGATGCTGAGCTTAAGGGAATTTCTGTCTCCACATGTAAGTCAGGATTTTGGCCCTCGTGTAAGACACACTGTTGATTTATGTGAATCAATTAAATATCGTGACAGTGCAATGACTGGCTTGTCCTCCTGCATTGGAAGCCTTCAAGGCAGTAGATGTTAAAGGTATGTTTTCCTCTGTATTAACCTGTCTCCCAGTGTAAAAATTACCAGTGTTGTGAACAGCAACTGAAAGGCCAAGTTCTCATTATATCTCTAATCTCAATAAACAGTCAGTCTAGAACATTGTCCCATTACATATTGTGGGGAATTGAGCAGGAAAGGCATTTTGTTGAAACAATTCATGAATTAATCTTTAGAAAAATCCCTGTAAGCAACATCTGAATTATCAGGAACTTAAACTAGTGATCACTGGTACTTCAACTTAGAGCAGCAGATGATTGAAATGGAAAAGAAAGAGATCCTGTGACAAATGTTTCTGAATGTCAGAGAATTTCTCTTCCAGAAGTTCCTGTGTAAACATTCACAGCAAAGAAAACATCCTGTTTTTGTCAATATACACATCTTTGTATGAGGCATCTTTTAAAATGCACAATACTTTGTTGTTTGCTTGATTCTAACAACAAATAGCCTTATCAGAATACACGTTTAAACTTTCCCTTAAACGTTGCTTAATATAAAAGCTTCTCTTTTCCATCTGTCTGGCTGAATGATTAGGTTCAAAGCTGTTGACTGATTCCAGAATATTTTGTCAGTCTTATCTGCAGTCAGGAAATTAAAATACATGTTTTTCTTATTAAATTCAATAAAATTAGGGATGGTGGGCCAAATTCAGCCTTGCTTTTGCTTCACTGATTCATGCAATTGCTTCATTGATTTTTCTGAAAGAATTCTATTAATATATGTTAAGGCTTAATGTGGCACATTATGCAGCAAATATAGTATATGTCTTGACTAACTTACCATCTTCATTCCTGTTGAGCAGTACCCTGTAGTACAACTAATTCTATTAAGTTGAATTAACCTATTAAAAAAGGAAAACACTACTTGTGTGGTAATATGTCAGTATCTCACTCTGACGGAAGGTTGTACTTGAATTATGCAAAGAATTAATATATGTCATCCTGCACCATTTATGTATTGTGAACTTAGAGAAAGTCATTGTTGGAGGTCCATCTTTGCCATTATAATAAATTTCTTGGGAATAAAAGTAATAATCATTCTTAGTGCTTTCACAGGGATTTACAATAATTAACTAATGAATTCATTAAAATTCAGTGACAGTCTTCCATTTCCTCCTTCCTGTATTAGGTGAAGATGACACAGTGGTTGACTGCATTCAAATAATTATTTTTCCACTTCACTGTCTGAGCCTTTAGCATTTTTAGCTGATTTTAACGTTAAATTGTAAGTTGGAGGAGAAAGGCCATTGGTAAATGTTTATTAAAGGAGGAATGAATATGAAAAATATGCAGGTTTTAATATCTTGATGCAAGTCCAGAGAAAAATACTCTGTTTATCAGTCAGCTGCTGCAGAATTCACTCTACACAATAGTTGGATTACAGAAATGCTTAAAAACTGAACTGGAGTTGATCTTCGTGTGTAATTTTTTGGTAGGGAACAGTTGGTAAACTAAGGAGTCAAACTGTTTACAGAATAACGGGTGTTTTCTGCAAGGCTCAATACATGTAAAGAGCAATATTAAGAAGGGATGCGAGTTTTGTGTTGCTTTCTGGTGTTGTAGTTACTGTGCTGTGCTGCAGTTCTCCATCATGTTATGTGCATATAAAGAAAACAGACTGAGTCAGAATGACATCCTGTATGCAGGGCAGCTACTGGAGATCTGAAGGCCATCTTTTATTATGATAATTAAGTGGCTTAGGAGTCAAACTTTATTTATAGATGTGATTTGCACAATTAGGAACTGCACTGTTAAGATATTCAAACTGGGTATCAAGTTTCTGAATTATTTTACTCGAAAGTAAATTAGTTTCCTGAGATCTTTTTCTCTCTGTATAGAAAAATTACCTTATCTAGGGCTGTCAAATTGTATCTGTTGCTTGGCTTGAGATCATTAGATTTGAAAATGACGTGAAAGAAAACTTCAGCCTACTGGATATATGCCATGATAGCAGTTATTGTAAAAGTAAACAAAGAACTTGTGCTGGAAAGGATGTAAGAAGTGTGCTGATGTTTAGCCTGAACACATGTCCATGTTTCTACTTCTGGCAGACTTGGTCCATGGCAGTGAATTATTGAGATGGAATATCTTGCAAGTATTCTGGAGAATGACCTTTTCACACAAAACATATTTCTGAATTTCCTGCTTCATGTATTTTAAAGACTTTTTTCTTCCTAGCTCTGACTTCACATCTATATCTTCAGTCGGTTTTGAATCAAGGACACATGTGTCTTTTCCCTCTGTTTCTATGAATTGAGCTCTGCGCCTTAGTAATTTCACTTTAAACGTATTATAATGTATGATAACTTGGTGTGAATGCACTAAGTTGAGTTATGTTCTGATGATTATGCAGAGATTGTAGAAATGAAACTCATCTATATAGCTGCTGTTTTATCACCTGTCTTCTGCATGTAGCTTTATGTTATTTAATGCACATTTTAACCATCCCAGAGAGAGGAATATGTGCATTTCAGTGAGTAACTCACTGAGTAAAATCCACAAAATAGCCTGCAATCAAATAAAGCCTTCCAGGAGTCTGAGATGAATGCATCCACAAGTACAGAAATAAGCCGGTGCCTGTGGCTCGCTTCTTTCCAGTCATATTTTATTTCCCTCTTGCCCTCTTTTTTATTTATTCCTCTAATCTATCTGTTTTCAACATAAAATGTTGTAGATTGTGAGAAGCTCCTCTTTTTTTTTCCCCTACTGCCCTGTACTCTGCTGATAGGATGCCAATTTGAAGTGTATTGGCTTTGTTGTATTGATTTATCATTTGAAGCAAGAAGCAATTCATAGCTTGATATTTTATCAGAAGCACAATCACCATGTCACTGCATTCAAAATAGCAAAAAAACTAAAGGGGATGTTTTCACATTTGAGGAAAAAATTTAAATCTGTTAATTTTGATCATTTAAAATGACTGCACTTTTAAGAAAAATCTATTGGCTTTATCTTCTTCTGCAGTATCTTTTTATGTTCTTTTTCTTTGCTTTTGTAAAAGCCAATTCTTTTGTTTTTATTAAATTTGACTTAATAACGTAAGTTTTTGAATATAGATTTCCTAAGCTGATCTTTGCTTTATGCCCAAAGGTGCGAGTGTTCTGTGTGGCCAGTATTGTTGTTCATTTGTGCCGTAGAGCAGCAAAACACACACCGGTAGGCAGTGGAAAAGCTTTGTGATATGTGAGTTCAAAGATAGAACAGTAAACTGCATGTCATCTTTTAATAAAGTCCATAGTTGTACGTGGGTAACTTCAAAGACTTGCCAATGCCTCCAGTGCAGTTTTTGCAGATGGGTTCTGCTTCCAGGTTCTGGAAGTGGATTTCCAATTGCTTTGAGTTGGAACATCTTCCTATCTTTTTATATGTTTTAATAGCATGAGTACTACCCTGAGACCTGTGCCTCATTGTCCAAGTTATGAATAATAGCACTTTCCATCCTTATGTATTTGTTGTGCACAGGATGGTATCTATGTGTATGAGATGGGATGCATTTTAAGTACTTTAAGAGGTGACAAGTCCTTTGGAAAAAAAAAAATAAATTGTTAGCTTTCTTTTTTTTTTGTGAAACATAAAAGGTAAATGTACAGAAAGTAAACTACGGTATAACCTAGATTTCTTCTATTTTGGTGGATATCTTGTTGAAAGGAATTCTGTGTTTATACTGAACCAGAGCTGGACTTTGAATTTGTAAGACTTCGTTGTTTTTATTTGTGAACTCTCTTATTGGTGTTCTTCCAGCTATAATGCTAAGTGAAAGAAAACAGGCTTTGTTAAAATCTAGAAAGTACTTTTTCTTTCACAGCATATCTCAGTAGCTCCCTGGAACCTTGCAATCAGTTGGCAATATGATGAGAGGAGGAAAAATCTAATGGTTAGGATTCTCTGTGACCATAATATATGGAAGAAAGGTGTGATAACTAATGGTGAGTCTTAAACAAAACGTCTCATTGTCTTCATGATTTTGGGATAGGGAAACATTTCCGAGACCTGAATGATTAGGCTTGGCCACCAAGGAGTGAGCAGACTGACTAGTGGTAGTGAGCAGCACGTGGTCAGTGCTCCCTTCTCTTGCACTGCCCAGTATAGGAAATGATGCTGTTGCAGTGCACCGAGTCATCTTGTACTGAATTATTATAAAAGACTGATGAGTTGAAGATTGTTATTTCTAGAGTTTTTCCTTCAACTTTCAGAGTGTGTGTGTGTGTGTGTGTGTGAGATAGCTGTTCAGAAAGGTATTTATGCTTTACAATTCTAGTTCTGTTTAAACTTTTTAAGCTGTGCCATAGCCATTAGTGAGAGGCAGCTTTAGCCAAGTGACTCCATTGGGAATTTGCTCACCTGAGAAAGTAGAGAGATTTGGCTCATTGTTAGCATTCTTCTATTTAATTCCTTGTTGACCATTTCAAAATATTTGGCTTAAGTGCTTTTGTTTTATTTGGCTTCATCTGGTCCCCTTCTGCCAATTCCTCTGATTCATTGAATAGATCTTGGCACTGGTCCTTGGCCATGACTGTGGAATGTACAATGCAAATTCAGGAAGAGGGACAAAGGTATCATAAAGATCATTCTGTGTTCACTTTGTCCTACTACCGTGGTAGTTCCCCAGTACAATAAGAAAACCTGTAGGATATTCTAATTGCAATGGTTACCAGTCACTGTACAATGTTGCTCTTACAGCTATTATATTTAATGAATCACAATCAGGAGTTTTGGAAGATTGGGTCAGTTATTTTGATACCACATGAGAACTGAAGTTTCCAGAAAATCTCTGTTGTGGAACCAAATTTTATACTAAATTACAGAATCTTATTTCAGAACCTTGTATTACTTCTGCTGTAAATCCACTAATTCCACTGGGTGGATTCCATTATACATTTTCAGTTTGAGTATATTTGGCCGTGATGTGAATGTAGAATTGAATTGACCTTTGGGCTTAATGCTCATTATTTGTACTTAGCCAGGGTGAGGACATTTTCAAGTTTGCCTTCCTTTGATTGTCTTTCCGAGGACAAAAAGTACTAAAAGCAATTTTTGGTAGATAAACAGCAAAAAAATAAGATCAGAAAGACCCTTTTCCCCACTCAAAACTCAGCTCAGCTGTAGCTAATTGTTCAACTCTGAGTTAGGAAAAACTAGTGTCAGATACAGAAGTAGAAGACTTTTCAGGTGTGAAAAAAAAATCCCTCTGTGTAACTGTAGGACTTGCAACTCAAAGCCTTGCTACCTGGGAAGCTGTCTGCTTAGCTGTATCAAAGGAACGATGCTTTAAATCCTCTTTGAAGTACTTAATACACAGCATTCATGTTTAAAAGTAGAGGGTCAGTAGCTTTAAACATGAATTTAACTTCACAGTTACAGTGGAAAGTGCAGTTTAATGATGTGCTACTGAGTGTGTACAGCTAAGTACTGGGAAGGATGTGAAGACTCCCAGAGGGCAGATGGATGATAGAACTTCTGAGCTTATAGATCAGGAATAACAAAAAAAATAATTTTATTTTTTCTTGGCTTGATGACTTATTGTGAGAGCAGGAATATTTACAAATACCTTCTTAAATTCTAAAATCCTAGAATCTCATCGATTTGACTGAAGGTGGACCTGTTTACTCACATAGTCTGTCACAGGATAATTTGAGTTGGAAGGGTCCTTGGGAGATCTTCTGTCCACCCACCTCCCCAGAGCCTGCATCAGGCCGTATTGCTGAGCACTTCTTTCAGCCCAGGCCTGAAAAACACCCAAAATGAAAACTGTGCTATCATTTTGAGCAACTTGCTTCAATTTCTGACTGTTCTCTAAAGCTTTTCTTTCTATCCAGACTGAACAGAAGACTAACGATGGTCAGTTAGATCTGAACAGACAAATTAAGGAAACCAAATGAAAGACTGAAATTGTGTTTCTAATTCTGATCTTCTGGCAGTTCTACAGGGCTGGATCTGTGACTTGCACTTCATTTTCATTTCTACTGTGGGAGCTGCAAAGTTCTCTTATATCCAGCTTCCAGTGTTGGGTAGTCTGTATGGCATAAAAAGGGTTGAGTGATCCCCTGCACTGTTTTATTGATGCATCTTCTTAAGAAGATGAATTATCTTAAAACTTGACAACAAATTGGAAATTATGAACATCCTTTGTAGTGGCCCTTACGTTCTATTGTGTATTTTGAAGTAAGAATTAGAAGAAGTAGCAGTGTGTTACTGTGCTTGGCTTTTTTTAAAAGAAAAGAAAGGTTGGGGAGGAGGAGGTGCGGAAACAACCTTGCAGAGTTTGGTAGATAATGGTATGTGGTAGAACTAGCCTGAATATTTCCAGTGAAGGTGACTGCTGTCTTTTGGAGCATTTTTGAAACTGAGGTGTCTGTTCTTTAGATAGGTGAGACCTGCTTTAGGCAGGGAGCTGTGTGCCTAATGTGTCTGCAGTTGTGTTACGTTCAGAGCAGACCTTTGTGTTAATTGAGAGCAAAGGGCAAATTCTTACATGTGTGATTCTTTTTTTTCTGTATAGGAAGAGGGTTTTGTTTTGTTTTTAACTAAGAAACAAAACAACAAAAAACAACAACAAAAACAGAGATCTCTTGTAAAAATTCCACTCTGTATCAAAGGATTTTCCAGGTGCTTATCATTGAAGACTGAGACCCTGAGAAAAGAGCTGGGAAAGATTAGGAACCCTGCGGAAGTGGTAATAGTGTACAAAGGACTCAATTCTTCTATATCCTGTTTTGTTTGGTCTTAGGAGAAACTATGTTCTGTAGTGTTTAAAGCAAAAGGAAATCACATTTTTGATGCATTTATTAAAAACAGTCACTTGGTTGTTTTTTAATGATCCTTTCATAGGCTGGATATGGGAACATGGCTGAGTGTATCAAAACAGCAGTCCTTGAAAATATTTGTTAAGGAAATCTTGGAGCAGCTTGGAATTGGATGTACCAAAGGCATATGTGCTCTATTGAGCAGCTGTCTCTGGTGGTGAACTAATCTGATGAGGGGAAAAATGTGTTAGAGAGAATCTTTACAATCTAAAATGAAAATCTTTCATCAGCATGAAGAGAGCTTTTTGTAACCCAATATTTTGTAGTGCAGAGAAGTGATGTTTTAACAGTTTTTGAATAACAGGCCTTTAAAAGGCTGAAAAGAAGGGAGGAGGGAAAAAAGATGTGTAATGGAACATTGGAAACAACAGAAAAAATTATTTAAAGCTCGTTGACATCCATGAAAGAGTATGAAGACATCCTGAATATACAATGTGGGGTATGCAGAAGGTGCTGGAAGGAACTTCTGCCAGACTTTCCTTTAACGCCTCTGCAGAACAACAGTGCAGTAATTCATTGCAGAATGCCTCTTTCCTAAATTCTTCAGCCATAGGTTTTAGGAACTGAGGGGTTTCATTGAGCAGAAATGCCAAATTCATCTGTTGGAATATAATTGAATTATAGTATATTGAATGGGAGACGAGAAGCTTTGGACTGCTGTGTGTTCACCTGCTACTTTGGGCAATAGTCAGTGTTTCAGACCTTATGTGTAACAAGGATGAGAAAAGAAAATGTTCACCTGCATAAATTAATTACCCATTATCACTATGAGTTGTTTTTCATTCTTTAAAAAATTGAAGTTCTTCATAAAGCAAAAACATTTGAAAAAATATATAATGTACAAAACAGTTCCTCAGTAACGTGGTAGTTTTTGTCTGCAGTGGAGCAGGTATTGCATCAAGAAGTAGGTCAGGACAGTGAAACAGATTCTTTTCTGTGGCATGTTTATCAGTCACCCAGCCCTTTTGTAAGTGGCTCACTCATACATAGCTTGCTCTGAAAGTAATGCCTTCTACTTATTTCCATAGGAATTGTAATAGATCCAAAGAGTGCAATAGCACTTTGATAGAACTAAAAGAAAAACACAGTTTTTCTTTATGGTCAGCACCATTAGCTATTCATGTGGATGAGCTGATTGAGATGCTCTTAATTTCATGGTGTGACAGCTGTGTGTGGCCATCTGGAACCTGGCTTGTCTTTCATAGCACCGTTGCCACTGCTGAAACACACTGTCCTCCGCCTTGCTGAGCTGGATCTTATGTGTATTTGGTGCACCGTACATTTGCTCCCTATAAATTGATTCCATTCTGTTCTGTCCTGTATTATGATGCTGTGAATGTTTCCCATTTTTATAGAAAAGAAAATTGCTAACAGTAATAGCATGGAGCTCTCTCATGTAGTGTTACGTATCACGATTTCTCACTAGATCTTTTGGGCAGGTTCCGCTCCTACAAATAGCCACAATTCCATTGAGTACAGTGAGGCTGGCCCTTCTTACCTCACTGTACATACGCACACTGTGCATACACTCCTTGTATGTTCAGAAGTACAAGAAGGCATGGTATCAGATGCTGTGGCTGAAAGCTTAAAAAGCACTTCAAGAATTGGGAGCTGAGAATTGTGTGCTCAAAACTCCTAGATTTTGAGATAAGCTTTATTCTAAGACTGAGATTCGTGCAAGATGCAGCAGCATTACTGCTTCTGAATTAAAAATATTTGTAATGTCAAGGAGAACAAATGTGAAGGTCTTCACGCTGGTCTTTGTGATGGTGCTAACCTGTATTGCCAGAGCAGTCAGAACTTCACGTGTGAGCTCTGACACGAACACTCAGGTGCTGAATCACATTGCAGTCTGCAGGCCAAGAGCAGAATTTTGCCTGTAAGCTTTAAAACACAAATAAAACAACCAGAAGAGCAGGGTCTAATTTGTCCTGCAGTGGCATAGCGATGATATAATGTAACATTCTTAACTGTTTTCTGGAAAATGATTTGTGTCTGTACGCTTGTGGCTCACAGAGCAAATCCAGCAAGTACATAACCTGGCAGGAGGGCTCAAGTGTCTGGATGGCATTCCGTTAGAATCCTTGCACCTAATCTGTACTTGTTCTGCAAAGCAAGGCTGCTGCTTCAGTTCTCCTATGCAGCAATTTTAATATTTGGTTGTGTTTATGGTTCTCGTGTGTCATCGTTCCTCCTATTAGTGACTTCACTGCTTCTGACATTTCTTAGGTGGAGGCCTTGAGTGGGTGTAACCACAATGAAAAACGTAGCTAAATTGGGTGATTCAGAGCAGGATGAGATAATGTGACAACCGGGGCTATTTTAAACTTTCTCTGTTTTGCTGGTAGGAGTCTCAGAATATCAGCCCCTAAAACAAACATAACTGTATTCCAGTGTGTGTCATATGTATTCAGAATGTAAATCAAAAAGAAACAAACTCATAACTTACCTTGAGGAAAATGTTCCAGTCACAAGAGAGAGAGATGAAAGAATATGACTAAACAGAGTATCTTTGAGGTGTTTCTTACTATACTTCTGCTTTCTCTACCCCTAGCTTTCTTTGGAAAGTACCTTAATGAATATAATGGTTCCTATGTGCCTCCTGGTTGGAAAGAATGGGTTGGATTACTTAAAAATTCTCGATTTTACAACTACACACTGTGTAGAAATGGAGTGAAGGAGAAACATGGATTTGACTACTCCAGGGTAGGTCTTACGGATTTATTTCAATTTCTTTAACATTTGAATGTGACTGTGAGATAGCTGCAATTTCTGGTTTCAGTCTAATTAAAGAATTCCTATCATATTTGAAAGCTGCTCTGTGTAACATGAGCTACAGCACAGTAGGCTCCATGTCTGGACTTTCTGTTATCTTCTGTTCTGTGAGGGTCATATTACTGAAAACACTGTTAACAGAAATAGAAACAAACAAAACATCCTGAGACTGCTGATGTGTATTATGAGCTGCAGATGTGAAAACGGATTTAAATGCTTCGTGACAACTATTTCTCCTCTTTGTACTTTAATTATCTTGTGCTAAATCTGATTGCCATCTATTCCCCTGGTATAGAACTGATTTCAGCAGAGTTACACAAGCATAAATGAGATAGGAATCCAGTTCCCTCCAGCTAGACCCATCTTTTTATGTTACTTTAATTTACTTGTTTCACAGCTATAATATGATGGAGAATTCATAGTATCCTGCTGCTTTTTATGGTAATTCAGACTTTGCTGTCTAAGTGAATGGAAAAATGAACTGTTAAATGTATATCACCGTGTGTTGTTACAGGTGTGTATGTTCCTAACGTCCTTTCCAGATATTATATATACCATGGCCCAACTTACTAAAATGCCTGCAAATTATTGTTACAGCTCAGTTACCTGTTTGCAGTCAGGAGTGAATCTATTTCAGCCAAAAGTGTGAACTTCCCAAAGAAACTGGCTTTGCTCAAATATAAATAAATTAATCAGTAAACTGCTGTAGTTCAAGTAGTGTATAACTTCAAAAACTAACCTAGCAGTGATACTGATTTTTAAGGTGTATTTGCTTAACAGGGATTCAGTTCACTTTCTTTTATTGAGCATAAATCCTGCCTCTGTATTTTCGTTTTATCAGTATTGTGTTCACAGTTTTTTCTATGTAAGTCTGAAGTCGATATGATTTCCTCCCTCCCGTCACCCATTTGTAGTTTTTAATTGAATCTACATTGTACTGAAAGATAAAACTTGACTGGCTTCTAGTATTTCCTTTTCTATTACCAGCTGCTAAGGGTTATAGACAATTGATAGAATTATTTGTCTTTTATTTCCCTTCGGATCTATCAAGAATCAAAGTTAATCCTTTTAGCCATGCTACCAAAAATGTTGTGGTGGAAATCAACCTTACATGAAACAATCTCAGGCAAGTGATGTCATAGGGCAATGTTCCCTTTTTGTGTAACAAAAAGTCAATGGGAAATTTTTCATTCCAAGATCCTTGGCTTGATTTTGTATATGTAACAATTTAAAATGTTTAGGTTTTCATTCTGTTCAGTTTTTCTTACTGAGTTTGTTAATTAAAAGAAAAGGTCTGATGAAAATGTAAATATTTTTATAATCTTCATATTCTTGTCTAATACACAACTATAATAAACAGTACATGGCAGTGTTGACACTGGAGTTCAAATGAACAAACGCAAGCTGAAAGACAAAATTGGTTCTCTGATCTTCCTACCATTTGTTTTGCTTGAAACCTACTTTTCCAGCAAATAACACGATAATGAGATTATATTTTGTCCCTATCTACTTGACATAATTAATGTTAATTATGTGCCAGTTGAACTGAAAAAAAATAACCATTACTGATTCTGTCCTCCAAAGCAACTGCTGAGACTTTATCCTCTGAAAACCGAATCTTTGCAAATTCTTTCAGATTCTGGAATTACTCTACTCCATTTTTTCTTTTTCATTTTCTTCCAACTTTTTAAGTTCAATTTCTAGTTTTGTTTGCATTCATAGCATTTCCCACAGTACAGCAAAGGGGGAACTGTCTGCAATGCGTATAGTTCCAGCAGGTGCCAGAAGATGTGTGCGCTTACTAGAAAATATATTGTCCATATCTTACAAAGGAAGTTTTCTAAATTATCAGTGATTAATTTGATAGAGGTGTATCTCTATCAGATTGTCACTGTGCCTGTAATATAGAATGAAATTTTCAGTCCAATCACTCTGGCATCTTCTAGGTTTAGAGACTTCTGGTTCAGAGGGAGATGAAGGAAAATTAACATATACTTGAATTTGAAGAGCATGTTTGTTGAAAATTTTAACATCAAAAAGTAAATAATTTAGCTTGTATTTTTCCTTTAATTTTTCATTTCTTTTTCTTTAAAACCTTGTCATTATGTTTAGTATTGTGATCTTCACAGTGAGAAGAAAGAGTCCTATTTGAGCTTCTTCACTGTCCTTCATTTCTGTTGTTTTTGTTTTTCTAGACAGTGAAGAAAGAATTATTTGGTGTATGTTTTAATGTCTGTAATTTACCTCCTTCTCCTTCCTTTTCTGAGCTAAGTAGCTTCCTTTTTCCTGTTTTTTATGATACCTCCCCTTCACATCACACCCCAACATGACATTATTTTTGAAATATCTCATTATACTTTTCTTCTACTTGCAGGATTATCTCACTGATCTGATAACCAATGACAGTATTACCTTCTTCAGAATATCAAAGAAGATGTATCCTCACAGGCCCGTTTTGATGGTTATAAGCCATGCTGCACCTCATGGCCCTGAAGATTCAGCCCCTCAATATTCACATCTCTTTCCTAATGCTTCACAACACATGTAAGGAAAAATAAAACCCTGATATTTCCAGGAGTATAAATTTTGGGTGATTTTATTTATTTATTTATTTATTTATTTATTTAGTAATACTCTTGGCATGACTTTGTCACAAACATATAGAAAGAGGTTTTGGAGATTTTTTGGGGAGGATCATTCATGTGGAATCCCTTGGACAGTATTTTGTAGTTATTACAAAAATCACATAGTATGCATTAATTATTACTTCTATTTTTATATCAGAAGAGAGGCTGCCTTACACTGGCAGTTTCTGAATGAGCTGGTATGTCCATAAAGGATGCTGTACAGTGTTTTGAAAACAGCTGAAGTCATCAAACCAGTACTGTCTAGTTACCAAGTTAAAGTTATAATAAGCTCCAACGCAATGTCATGGTGAGATAGTTCTTGTTTATACTACAGAGGCTTTCTGCATGTACAGCTCTGTAATTCTTCAGTACAGGATCTCCTTTCGTGCTGATAAATGAAATTATTCACCTCAATTACCTTTTAGCAAACTGTAAAAAATCAGTATTTTTCCAATTCATGTCTTTGTGTCTTCATTGATGTTCATCACTTGTAACTTTATTCCTGCATGCCTGTTTTTTTGTTTTTGTTGTTTTTTTTTCTTTTGAGGGGAATTCTGATCTGTTTTGGATTTGTGAAGGAACTGGTAACTGATTGAAATAATCAGTTGGTAGCTAAAGCTGCTCAGGACTAATCCAAAGTCCAGTGAAATCCATTTGAGCCTTTTCACTTCATTTAAAATGGAGTCGAAGAGGAAAAAAAAACCTTTCCTTATTATCTAGCTGCAGTAGAACTTAGAATTGTATTTCTTAATTCTTGCTGTGCTAACAAAGACAGTTCTGAAGCACTGGTGGGTCAATGCAAAAGAATAGAAGGAAGGCCTGCAATTAAAAATATAAACTACATCTATTCTTCTTTTGTTTATGGTGTAACTTCATTTTTAGATAAACCAGGTTTATCTTCGTGATTATAAAATAGTTACATGAATCTGTTTTTAATTGCAGGTGATTCTTCTTGCAGTGGTGACAATTATACTGAAAATATATTTCTACAAAAATGATATTTTGTTTGTAAAGAAATAAATTATCCTAAGAGATTATGGACCTTATATATATATAAAACACAAAACATAGAATTGTATATGTTTCCTGTGCAAAGAAACTGCCAATCTTATTTTAAGCACTTTTCATTTAATTATATAAAAATAATTGAAGAGATCTTTATTAGCTTGGTTTTAAGATTAAATTCAAAAGTGCAGAACATGCATCATTCCCTCACTGTATGCATAGGTCAGTTCTCTTGTTTCCATTCTTCCTTCTGTTCCCACATTCCAAAGGAATCTCAATGACAGATAATTCTGCCAGTGACAATGTACAGTTCTCACTGTTTTGTTGTCTTTTGGACCCAGCAGAGAAAGATCAGAGCACTTCGTATGAATTGCCCTAAAGCAGTAACATGAACAAAGTCATTGCCCAGCCCTGATACCAGAAGGCAATGCACCATGTAGCATGGCTTCGTACCTGTGTTTGTCAGCACCATTGAAGTCTGCATGTGGATTCTTAAGCTATAGCCACAGAGAGAAGATGCTTATGCTGGCCACACTGCACTGCTTAGCATTATTAAAATCCATGCTGCTAAATTTTTATATTAGCTTAGACTGACAATCAGCGTGTTCCTTTGCTTGAGACCAAGCATTATTTCTGTTGCTAATTTATGTTGTTGTTCTCATGCTTCTATTGTTAGATGTGCTAGCTGGCATGAATATTGTACCCTGCGCTGCAGTCACTGTCCTTTTTCTGTACAACTCCTGTTTGTGTGCATTTCTGGTCTGATGTGAAATTTAGCCTCGTCAATCAGCATTCAGCAAGCAAATCTGTAGGCTGCATGGCCAGTTCTCATTTTTTACTGCATGTACTGAGGGCTGCAGAGAATGCCACAGTTTGGCAGTTTGACAGCAATCAGAAATGTTATCTCTGTAGAGGTTACACTTTACCACCCATCTTTCCAAGGTCAAATGCAGTCAGACTTGGATTTATCATCTGAGTACACTTGAAGAGGTTATCTTAACCAACTACTAGGAGAGTTACATTCGTGTATTTTTCCTGTAAGACAGACAAATCTGTTAAGTGTAAGAGAGTTACATTTGTAGTAATCAAAGAAAATCATGGGCTTTGGTTGGATTAAACAGCGGGAGGTTTCAAATCAGCCAGGAAATCACAAAGTAAGCTGAAAAGGAGTGTGCCAAGCATTTTTGATTCATTCTGGGCATCACATAGCAACAGTTTCCATAACTGTCAGCATTTTCAAAGGAGCAATGTCATTATTTCAGCCACAATAACGTTCTGAAATTCAAGAGGCTATTAACAATACACAGAGAATAAACACCAGCCCTTTCCTCCCTATATGAAGAAGCTTCCATTTGCCATCTTTGCACATTTTTCAGATAGCATCTAACAAAGGCTTTCTGCATAGAACATTTCACTGTCAGATTATTAATTTCATATTTATGTAAAAACTTAAGATTACCTGTCATATGCAAAGATACATTAGAAACACTAACTTCAAGGAGAAGTTTCAGCTTATATTACTGTTGTTTATCTTAATAACTTACCCTGCTGCTCTGTTGCACACACAAAAATGACAGTGTAGGTATTTGCCAGGCAGGAGCTGAGTTTGTCAGGAAATTGTGTTTGGGAAGAAGAAAGTAGCTGAGTATCTGCTATTTTTTTCCTGTATTACTGTGTCACCCTCTTAGCTTGCACTTTTGCATAAAATGAGTTTATTGCTTTGATTGAAAAAGAGAGACTCAACAGATCATCTAGGAAAAGTAATTTCTAATGTTTTAGACTCTACCTGAGATGTGTGTGAACCAAGACATGAAGAACCTGACAAACGTGGTTCTGAGTCTTAAACAATAAAAAAAGCTTTTGAGGGATATTTATGGTAGATAAAAATAGTATTTGTTGTAAATATAAGCTACAAATATAACTTTGAAGTGAGCTGGTAATACAAAGAGTCAACGCCATGATAATGATGTACTAAAATAAGTCTTTTATTTAGATTGGCTAACTTAGAATGATATAATTATGAAGGGAAGAACAATTTCTGAAACTGCTAACTACGTGAGATAATGGACTATCAGTGATATTTCTCCTCATCACTTTGATGGTTACAAGGTTATGAGTGTTTGGAGGAGCCATGAGATTCCAGGAGGATATTGATTCCAGCTCTTGGGATTTTTACAAGAAGTTTAATTAATCTGGTTTTAGTTTGAACTCACTGGAATTTGAAAGTTTCTTATGATTGCAAATGAGTTAGTGGCTTGAAAGTATTGACAAAATACAGTCCTATTTCCCCTCACTCCTGCTTTTTTTGGCAGGTCTTTATAATCTGGCTATATATCCACTTCTGCTTGCCATGAGCTCACATGCAGTTTGATACCACCAGGTAGGGTGCCTCTGCTGCTCTGGGTACATGAGTGCTGAAGTATGAAAGTAGCCAGTCATGTTAAATTGAAAAAGCCTGATTAAAAAAAAAATATTAGAAGCTTCTCAACATGTTTTATAGTTATTGTTAAACAGCTTGCACTGTGCTAATGTGGGCAGGATGAAAGCAAAGTGATTAATTACATGAGTAGAAAATAACCAGTAGTACATGCTTTTTGACCTGATGATGTGTCCTAATACATCCCAGTTGTGAAGATAGACTTCTGAGGGTAGTGGCTTGGCCTTGAAGAGTATCTGTGTTAGTCTGATGACACTGCAGAAACAATGTTTACTCTTTTAATAGGTTTTATTCCCCACGGAGTTTTCTCCTATCTCTTATAGAACATAAAGAACGAAACTTTTCTGAACTCAATATTTTCTTGCGTACCTCAGAGAGTAAGTCCTGTAGTATTGATGAAATAGGAATTATTGTTATACATTATTATTTTGGGTTTTTTTGCACTGCTAAAATATTCTACTTTTCTCTTTGCTTCTCAGCACTCCTAGCTATAACTATGCTCCAAACCCAGACAAGCACTGGATAATGAGGTACACGGGTCCCATGAAGCCTATACACATGGAGTTCACTAACATGTTACAAAGAAAGCGCCTTCAAACACTCATGTCTGTGGATGACTCTATGGAGATGGTAAGATTAGCCATCACTTTTCAGGTCAATATGGGTTTGTTTCTTGAGTTAAGCTTCAAACTGTGATGCATATGCAGGTAAGAGAAAAAGGACTGTTTCAGTTTTTAATTAGCTGGGTGTTCCAAGTCAGCTAATTTGTTGCTGTAGACACATTACTGAAAACAAAATGTTAATCCTAAACTTCAAAAATATATGTTCTAATAGTGCAAAGCCATCCTACAGCCTGTTGAAGATATGTATGTGACAGTCGACCTATTCTGGTGCTGTAACACGGGGTTTTTGGGAGAACTCAAACAATTAAAAAAATTAAAAAAGGAACAATCCCATGATAAATCACACCTAGGATGTTACATGTTAAAAGTAAATAAGTATATAGGTAGATTTCTATTTTCTTTTAAAATTAAATCTGCTTTATATAACAGTGGGATCTTTGAACTGATATATCTGAATTAGCTAATAACTACTGTGAGAAAGAGTGGGTTTGTTTCCAGTTGTAAGAAGGCAGATTTAAAGGTGTTGCAATTTTCTGCTTATCTCTTGACATTCTTAATCAAAATGGTAGAGCATAAAATAAGAGTCCTGGAAGGCGAAGATGAGGTTATCTGGATGCCATTGCATGAACTTGTTAGTAATGACTTATAATTACTGATTCAGGCAAGTGTGATCTCTACTGCAGATTAATGAACCTGCTTAGATACATCAGATATCAGTATTAGAGATTATCTATTTTACTGCAAAATTGTTTGACTTTGGATTAATTTAATATGTATATTTACTGCAGGAAAAATTTGTTGGGTTGTTTCTAGCTGTAACCCCCAAATTGGTCTGATCTTTTCATCTGAATTGTATCTAACAGTCTTTCAGTATTAAAGAAAGTGAAAACAGCGGCAACAACAACAAAGTAACAAAAAAGAGTGGTTTTTTTTTCAGTGCTGTTTTGTCTTCAAATGTGTAAGACACGACATAGTGCCTCACCATTTTAGGACCTTGGCAAGTGAAAATAGTACATAAAAATTGATCTGTGGTGCTCATGTTGGTGTATTTCACATGAAGATTCTCATATAAATCGAGAGAAGCAACCACAAATAGAAAATTAAGAGAACATGCTGTGTTAGTTCTCTGGCTGTAGTGAAACTGAGTGGTGTTTATGTGGAAGAGATTTTGCAGATATTCTACATAATGAGAACTCATTTGTCTGAAGGCAAGATTGTTAAGTGTTGCTTAAAGAAGTGTGAGATGCAAAATGCTGTCATTTTATTAGAATTGCTTGCTGACGGGAAAAGATAAAGGTGGAGAGAGAATTTCAGAAACGCTCATCACCTTGAAACTCTCATCTGTGTTATCAAAATAACATCAAATGCAAAAATGTACTTAATGCTGTTTTGACAGTTCTCATGCAAAATGCTGAACCCAAGCATTTTTGAAACTATGGGATGTTAACATGTTTACCTAAAAACAGAAAATGGGAATTTGCCTTGTAATATATAGCTGCAATATTCAATGAGTACATTTTTTGTGGTTATAAATTATTTGGAATAGATCAGTGTGATAACTCAGTGACATCCGGGGTTGCTGTTGGTTGTAGATTACACACAGACTGAAAATTATCTCCAAGATCTGTATATGGTACATCTCACTGAAACAATACTGTGGTTTTTTTTGCTTTTTTTTCAGATTTACAACACACTGGTTGAAACTGGTGAACTGGACAATACATATATAATATACACAGCAGATCATGGTTATCATATTGGTCAGTTTGGGCTGGTGAAGGGGAAATCGATGCCATATGAGTTTGATATCAGAGTTCCTTTCTATGTCCGAGGGCCAAATGTGGAGGCTGGGTCCTTGTAAGTTCTTCTCTATTGTGTGTGCATGTGTACATGTAGCTACCAGAAAAATTCTTTGTTCATATCTCTGGTCATACTGACCTAGCATACAAGTGGAGGCACAAAATTCTGCACGTTCTGACTGACTTCCTGCTCATCTTTGGCAGCAAAATAAGTCTGTCTTAGCTAGCAGAATTGAGAGTACGTGCTCGTGTAACAGGATCAAGCAGTTCTTACCGTTACCTTTTTGGTTGCACAGGTGTGCAGCACACGGCTTTTATGGCTGTAGTTGAAAAAGCCACTTGGAATTGGGTCCATTGTAGAAAACATTTGTTAGTCTTCTTTTGAGGAATGCAAGTATTACACACATCTGTAACATTTTCAAGGTAAAACATGTATGGTATAATGTTCACTGCTACAGTAAATTATTGTTGCCAGACATTAATTAAATCTCTTACTGAAGTCATTTGTTTCAGCTTATGAAGAAGAATGTATGTAATAGTTTATCCACAATTATCATCCACAAACTCCCTTTGGTTCATCCTTTGAGATTACATGGTTAGGGTTGTTTGTCAGATTCACACAAGCATGCCGAATATGACTGTTAATTAAATTGGTAGCTTTGATCAGCTAAGAAATTATGTAAATACACTTTCTAAGCAATTATTTCAATAGCAAATATTTGCACTTAAGTAATGATTTTGGACAGAGTGCCATAATTTGCTGCCTTTTATTTATATAAATGTGCATGTTTTAGCATAATTAACACACACAGTCTTCCACACATCATTTTTTTCATTACAGCAGAGGAACAGTTCCAACACATCATCCAGTAGCAAATAGTTATGAATAAACCTTGTTCCATTTACTAGTTAAATTCACTGATTCAAATTATGAGTAAGGACAAAAATGTTAGATTCTGTGGATGTTGCAGTGTGTTTATGTGCTTATTTACAGTAGTTCTACATGTGAAATAAGCAGTTCTCGTAGTTAAACTGAATGTTAGGCATGATTTGATTTTTAGCACCAAGTGTTCAACTGCCGATTTCAGTTGAAGTTGTGAAGTATTGAAAATCTTTGGGGTTTTTATTATTTGTTTGGTATTGTGTTCTTCTGTTTTTTCTGTTTACACTGAACAACTTTGTGAAGCACAGAAGAATGTGAGTGAATAACGTTACTGGGGAAAGAGGAGGGAGTGCATTTTGTAGAGAAATAGGAGGTTGATCCAATGGAAGGTGACATAAGGGAGAAAGTCTGAACCCATGAGTTTGAGAGGAGGAGAGTAAAGAGGATTTAGAACAGAGAAGACTAGGAAGAGAAAAAGACACAGGCAGGGGAGCTGGAGTGTTCTGAAGCACAAAGATCTGGATGGCCAGTGAGTGCATCTGACACTTTGTAACTTCTGCCCTAAGCAGATCCAATACTCTGCCAAAAATAATGCTATAAAATTCTGTAAATTGGATAAGAAACAGGTAAGGTTGAATCTTGTGAAACTCTTGGTGTACTGGGATGACTTTCAGTAATGTTAAATGATAAGAAGAGTTGCACTGTCAAAGCTGCCTCACGGTTTCAAATTGGGTGAAGGGCTGCCTGCCCAACACACTGGATTGTAGGGCAGATGGAATTAAATATACTACTCCAGCCCTGAAGATTTGTCTGCAGCAGCAGAGACTTTCCAGAGAACTGGATTAGCCTTTTGCAAACTTACTTTATTTCCCATCAACTGCAGGTTTTGGTCTCAATAAAGCAGTAATGCTAATATGGCCAAAGTGGAATAAGCTGCAACCTGCAGTGCTTGGGGCCAGCCAGCCCTTGTCTGCACTGGTCCAAAGATCTTCATAGCTGGCCTCATAAAACCTGTAAAATCTTCCCACTGAATTTTTGTGTGATCTGTAAGGATAAAAATATATTTATTTTAGTATCTGAAGAGTTAGTCTGGCAGTCTGGCAAAACAGAGCCCATCACTATACAACAAATGGGAAGAAAAGGATAAAATACCTTGGAGGGGAAAACATATCAGATAATAAATTGATCTTCCTTTTCAGCCTGATTTTCTTCAAATGTTAGAGCCTCAATCATTCGTGTTTTCTGTGAACTTTCTTTTCACTGCAGAGTAATTGCCATGACTCCCTTTTGATACCAACAAAGATTTAATAGCATTCACTGTTGCAAGTCATTACTAAGTTCTCATTTGTATTACCAAATATGCTACACCACAATTATTAGTAATTAAAATCAAATTAGGTACATCAATTTAATTCATCATCTTGTCAGTGCCTGTTTGCTTGCTTGTTCAAAAATGCAGTAATTTTTAAATGGTGTCTCATTAATTAGTGTGAGTTTAGCAGCTTTCTTCTGTCTTGTACTTTGAGCTAAAATTTTGCACTGACATACATGTGTAGCAGTCCATCTGGTCCCAGCCCTTCTTTTGTGCCTGTGGTTCATAGCACGGTCATTCTTTATGTTCAGTGCTGTAGAAGATTGTCTCTGTAGCAATATGTTCACTTTCCCTTTTTTCCAGTTTTCAAAAATTCCCTATCAGCCTGTATTTGTTTTGAAAGAAATAGTATGCAGCTGATAAACTATGTATAGTGTTGTGAATAAGACAAGTTCTTCACAGAGATATTTGAAATAAGCTTTTAAGGTGCAACATAGACTTTGAGCACTTCAGCAGAACTTGATCTGTAGTAAAAGCAAGTTGCATGATAGAATGCTGGTCTGTGCAGCTAGATGCTTTGACCCATGAACACACTCATGTTTGGCTGTGGCACTTGAAGGGATTTGGAGATGGGAGCTGTCTGTACTGCTCTGGAATTGATGCCAATATTGGAAGTGAATTTTAAGTGAGTTTAGGTTCAAACAGTGCCCTGTTAACTGTGGTGGCTGAGAAGCATGTGCCACTGCTTTGCTAAAAAACAGGGCATGGCAAACACATTGAACTTCGGGGAGTCTGTGTTTGCAGAATAGATTCACAGGATAGCTGTGAATCTGGGGAGGCTGATACTATAAAACATCTTTAACTTAAATTTTCTCCTTTTTATGTTCTCCCCATAATTGCTTTCCCACTTTGTCACAGACACCATGGTAGCAGCAACTTTCAGTTATTTGCTGTAGTATCTGGCAATGTATTTCTCCTCACGTTCTTATCAGAACATGCTTACAGTGATACGAGCTGCAGTACGTACTTCCATGCCATTTTTTGAAACAGATAAAGCATGTGCTAGCTGCCAGATTTATTTTTTAATCAAGTAATCAGCATATTTGGCAGACACTTTGGTGCTGTAAGACAATGGTATCCAAAGCTCTCTCATGTTTTGAACAACTTTTGAACCTCTTTTGCAATAATTAACTAACTTTGCCGTATGAACAACTTTGCATTCTAGTAAATGCTGAAGTTTTAAATTTTAGTATTAGTCCCTCTTGAGGTTGCACAACTTATCTCTGTCTTGCATTTTAATTCCTTACATGAAATTTCATAGCATTTGCATCACAAAATAAGCTTTTTTAGGTCTCTGTGGAAGAGCTGTAGTTGCTTGGTGTAATTGCAGGTACTTTAAATCACGTTCCTATATGTGTTCTTACAGGAATCCTCACATTGTGTTGAATATTGATCTTGCACCTACGATTTTGGATATTGCTGGGTTGGATATTCCATCTGATATGGATGGTAAATCTATTCTAAAACTTCTGGATTCCGAGAGACCGGTGAATAGGTAAGAGAAGAAAATGTGCATGTAAAAATGTATGTTTGCACTGGAAATTAAAAGAAGTATTCATCAACGTGCAGTGTCTTTGAAGGAAAACTAATAAAACTATTATCTATGAGTACAGTATTCATAGGGAAATCTAAAGATTGTTGATGTTGCACATCTGATAGTTTTCATTTTGACAGATTTTGTCAAATTTGCTGTATGGCATATGTGGCATCTGGATGTAGTAAAAGTAAGTGTAGCAGTGAGTGGGCCACTCAATGTCTTCACTTATTTGAATCATAGATTTGAAATATCTCTGTGGCATCATTTGTAGCAGAGCCTTTCATTTTGAGTGAACTGTAGAAGAATTGAGTTGAAAAGGTTGGTTGTGTATCAGACTGTAAGGGCTGACCAGCATTCAGAATTACATATTTGAGACCTTCCAGCAGTACTTTTATTGGTAAAAGAGCAGGGAAGAGAGAATTGGATTGGATGGCTGCTAGAGAAAATCAGCAGCAGTATAAAAGAAAAGGGAAAAAAGGAGATTTGCTTTTATAAGTAGTGGGGTGGAGATGGGGGGAAGGGGGAGAAGGAGCCAGCTGCTTTAGAATAGGATACTTTGAGGGTGGTTAAGAGTCCAAACTGGATTCAGGAAATCCTGATTTAATTTGGGATCCTTTGTGATCAGGGACAATTCAGTTAATCCCCTGTGCCTTGAAAGTGCTTATATTTAAATAGGTGTACTCTGTGAATCTGTTGTGGATTTTGTCCCTGTGAGAACAAATCTGTGGTGTGTTTGTTCATGATTTGCACCGGAGAGGCTTATGTGCCTGCTTCATAAAACTGCACGTCCCCCTGAGAGGTTATTGTTGTGCTTCTTCTCTGAGCTGGGGGTGGGAGAGGAAACTGGGACATGATTTGATCACTGTTCTTTGTGGAAATAAATTGTTTCTTTCTCTCCTCATCTCCTACCAGGTTCCATTTAAAGAAAAAGATGAAAGTGTGGAGAGACTCATTCCTAGTGGAGAGAGGGTAAGGAAAGTGTTAACCACACAGCTCAATCTTTTTAAATAGAAGGATACTGAGTAGCTAGAGCCAAAGCACCACTCTACTGCAGACCTAAAGCCATTAGCTCTACCAGCAGGAACACGGCCGCAGTACACTTAATGGTAGTGATTGTGTGCTAGGAGGGGATGCATGGCCTTTGCCTACAGCCTGCATAAATATGCTATTGGAGTGGGGGGAGAGAAGGTTTAGTTGGACTGGAAGATGGGAAGGCATCTCATTTTCCTTTTTAACTGCTACCCCCCCACCCTCCTCCTTAAATCATGGAAGTAAGAATAATCTTTTGTCTCTTTGTGCTCGTCTGCTGGCCATTCCCTCTGTGCTCTGCCTTTATAAGTAACATTTGACATGAAGGTTTTGCAAAGTGCAGCCATGCAGTAGTGAGGAGGATATGATGGACTGTTGTTATTGCCCTGTCAGTCAGATGTGCAACACGCTGTCCCAGTTCTGCGTGGTTTTGTATTCTCCCTGAGGATGATATAAATTATGTGTGTGTTATGAGAGATGATGATAAGGACTAGTTTCTAGTGAGCTATTAAGTTTTGGCCACTAGCAATGCTTGGGTTCTGGCAGATAGTGTACTTCTCTGGGCCTTTTTTCAGTAAACTGTATGCATATCTTAATGCAAAAATAGACACTGTGGTTTTTGTTTGTTTTTTTTTTTTCCCTCTAGTAAACTGCTGCATAAGAGGGAAAATGAGAAGGTAGATGCCCAAGAAGAAAACTTTCTACCCAAATACCAGCGTGTGAAAGACCTTTGTCAGAGAGCTGAGTATCAAACAGCTTGTGAACAGCTTGGCCAGGTAGGACAAGTGGCTGAAACTAGGGACCTGTAGATGGGCAGAACTTAGTATCTTCAGTGTGACATTGTCATTCACCTTGCTGCCAATGTCAGTTTATAAATCACATTGTTCATTTTGTGGCCTTTGCTCAAAACCATATTGCAGCACTTATGAGATTGGCAGTCAGGAAATTGCTGATTCGAGTGCCTCTCTATTGATTCCTGACTACTGCTAAGAGAACTGTCTCAGCTGTTCTAACATTATATTCCCCAAATAGAATGTGGTTGGGATTCATTAGTGACGAGACTCTATGAGGGCTGCTCCACGAGTAATACCTCCTATTTTATTATGTTGGCATATGTCATCAGAGACAGACAGAGGTACGGCAGTAGATGTTGAAGCTTCCCACCAGTATTGTGTTGTGTTTTGTTGCTGCACGACAGATGGCAGCAGAGGGACAATCTGACAAAATGACATCTGATGGAAGTGAGTGACGCAAAGGTGTGTCATTAAAAATGGCACCCATTGGCATTCATCAATACTTGCTGAATATTGATGGAGACAGAACGTGGCTGTGAGCAGAGTGAAGCTGTGGGTGGTGCATTTCAGCAGTGGTCAGCGACAGCAGTCACCTCTGCTGGTGCAGATTTTTGTGAGCACTGCATGCAGGCTTTTGTCCATTGCTAATGATAATGCATAGCTAGTGGTGGGGTGACTGTGTTGAAAAATATAATAGTGTTTTGTAGCTGAGGATTTGCTCTACCAAATAGTGATGTTGTGCTCTTTGTATCTGTTGTAGTTTCAATGGAAATAAACAGGAGGAATTACTTTTGGAGTGACCTATGTACAATGAACCTAACAAATTGGCCTTTTCCAGAGCTCCCTTTGCTTTGAATTTTTAAATTAACTCATTTTATTAGTTGGAATTACATGTAATAACAGAAAGCTAACATTCTCTGCACTCAGTATATCCTTACTGTTAATGAAAACATATTGTGAAAGCACACATGGTGACAGTCTGTGTATATATGGGCACAAAACTGGCTGTTTGTGTAATTTATTTTACACAGCTTTTGTAGTCATACATTAAAATATGTATTTTCACTTTGCATCCTCGTTACATAAAAGAGAATTTAGGAAAAGAAGAGTAGTATCAATACACGATCTCAGTCTGGGAAGTTTTGCAGCCTCACCAGAGAGCTGCAAAGGTACAGCAGAGCTGTCTCCAGCAACTCCACTTCTGTGAAGATTCCTGCACTCTTAGGTTAATTCTCATTGTCTCGAAAACAGTGAAATCTTCTCAGTGCCATTCCCTTGTCATCCAGGTACCAGTCAGAATAGCTCCTACCAAGGACCATAGCACATCCTGCATGTGGACTTGAGGACAAAGGGGCGAGAGTAGGTGGGACAACATGTTAATAATGTGTGAGCTATTAGACTGACATTGCCTCATTTCCTTGCAGCTCAAAGGGCTGTCAGAGTAACTGTGTGGAATATTACCATTCTTGCAGACATGAGCTGAGTGTCTCAGTGAAACTGTTGTCAGCAATATGCTATTTAGGCGACACTAGTTCAGTTTCTGCTGTTGGAGGGCCAACTTTCTCCTTCTGGCTCTGCAGATCATGTAGTTCAGTGCACCAGTGTAATGAGTCCATTGTTCTTCAGGCGTTTGGATTCAATTTGTATCCACAAGCATCCAGCAGCACTCTTTCTCCTAAAGTTTCTTTGTCAGATTTAGGAGACAAGGAGATCATAATGGCCTGTTTCTGCTAAAAGTCCTGAATGTAAAGAAATGCTTTGGTAAGTAGTTTGTTGTCATCAAACATCTTGAGCTGATATTTTAGGTGGCTGAGAGCAAAGCTTTTTTTTTCTTTTTTGAATTGTCAATATTTGAGAAACTTAGGGGAGAGGTCTTTGTTTCTGCTACAGTGTCATCTCATAAGTTGTTTGGGGGAAATGCAGCTCTTCCTTTTCCATCAGTATTTTCCCTTTGAGAGATGTTTTAACTTGCTTTTGTCTTCATCTTCTCAATTATTTTGAACATTATTGTAAAAACAGAGTGGAAGAGAGACTTTCCAAGTCCATGTTGTCACTGAGACCATCTCTATGCATAAGAATTAAGCTTTCTTACTGTAATTATCACTTGTCTCAGTTGTGAAAGAAAAAAAAAATGAGAGGACTGTGTATTGTCTACACTCATTCGCAGACTTATGTTTTCTTCTATGGGTAATAAAATAACTTTGGTATCTGTAAAAAATCGCCAATACATTCAAAGTGAAGGTGTGCTAATGAGAGATGTGTGTGCTGCATCTTCATTGTCAGGAGGCAGAGAGGAGAATTGTTTTGAACAGTTCAGTCAGACATAATTGGAAGTGATAGGATGAAATTGAGCAAAAAAGATATTTAAGTTGGACATCAGGAAAAATTGCCTAACAATCAAGTCAATTAGGGTCTGGGAAGGGCTCTCAAGGGAGTCTCAATCCATCTAACCACAGAATATGTCCTAGTACTGTGTCTAGACAGCAGGAATAGCAGGAGATAAATGTGCTTATTTGAGGGTAAATTGCCCTAAATATGAGTGCACCCAAAAATTTTCAGAGTAATAAGAGTAACTTCTCAACTGACAAATGCTTGTTGTCTGTTTGCTGGTGCCTTTTACAGCTCTGCACAGTAAGTAGAGTGAGCACAAATGAGTAATATTTGGTCTTGGGCGAGTTTATGATATATAAATACAGTGGTTGTATTACAAATGTCTCCTGATCCTATAGGATACTCACTGTTATGCAATTGACAGTATCCAGAGTGTTCATGCAAGAAGATTTTCATATCCAGATGAAGAGAAGTCTGGGTCAGAATGTGGTGCGAGCTTGGTGGCATTCTTCCTCTTGACTCAAACAAGTTTTGGGGGTCTGCACAGTCTGTGCTCTGAGAATTCTGAGCAGTGCCAGAGAATCTGAAGTGCAAGTAGGAGATGAAACAAAGACTTGAGAGAGAATGAGTGGTAAGGGACAAGGACAGAGAGGTAAGGAAAGCTTTGAATGTGAGATGGAGAATTTGAAATTGGCCCTTGTGAGCATGAGAGCTTGTGAATGCAGTTCTGTCTCCCCAAAAACGCTCTTCCTTCACAAATCTCTGTGACCCTCCTTGACCTATAATCGTTTTGATAAGAGAGCAAGAGAGCACCAGGATCATGAAGATGAGGTATTCATGCTGTTTAAAACCTTGTTTCAAAGTCCATTATGGGGGATTTTTTTTTTTTCTGGCAACGCTAATATATGTAAATTCTTCTGAGTGCAATGGGAATCTGCGTGTTGCCATGTTTTCTTTTTCAGTTAGTAGAGTTTGGGCTCTGTTAGTTGTTTGCATCCAACAAAGGGTGACTGTAGGCTCAGATGAAAGAGCAGCTCAGCATTTATATTCAAGGATTTAAAAGAGATGAGTTCTTTCTTCCCACATGAAATAAAAAACATTTATCCTGGTACCTAATGGATTCCACACAAATTCTTTCTCTTCACTGCAGTTCGGCCTTTCATTCTAAACTGACTGGTAAGTGGAAGCTGACCCACTTTTATCTGGCAGCCTGCATTAATGTGCTTTGTGGAAGCCAATTACGATACCAGCATTGCTCTGCAGAGTATTCCCAGCAACTCCACAGTATCATAACAACAGCTGCACAGAATCCCTCTAAATCATGTGCTGCCTTTGTGCACGTTTGCTAAACCTGCCGTACCTGCAGCACTGCTGAGTATGAGTTTGTCCATAGCAGGATGTCATGTAGCACAGTAACAATGCTAATTTTGCTAGGAAAATCAGTTGTCTGGATTTACACTATTTCCTTTTCAAATCCTTTTTTTTTCCTTTCCAAAATTCTATTTATGTTTGTGTTTGATTAAAGAATAGGATTTTTCTTTACGTACCATTAAAAATCTTACTTTATGTGACAGTGTTCTTCAGGAGAAAATTCAAAATATGCAAACTACCACTTGGTTTCCTGCAGATATTCTGCAAATGAAAGGTCTGTGGTGCAGGCTTCCTCTGACTGCTTTGTTCTGTACCAAGATCATGAAAAAATGTTCTTTTCCTAAGTGACGTAAAGACGTCATAAGTGAAATGATGGCACTTACTCTGTTCTTTCACCCAGTTCTCTGACAAAGCATGGAATAGCAGCAGTGCAAGCTGTTACAATCAATATGTGATCAATTCCTACAGCACTTCGTAAAGTGGTGCCAAAATTATCATTAGATTACCTGTTCTCCTTGTCCTGAGGTCCCCATCGCTTGAACTTAACTTGAGTCAAAGTAGGAAACTAAGTCAGGTTTTATAAGGAATTTCTTTAAAAACTAGGAAGGTTTTTGACCTGTCTCTTGTTTCTCTCTTTTGTAGCTCGCAGGTATGTCCTGAGGTTACTAAAGAACTTCGGTTCTGTTGATAACAGTGAATCATATCAAGCCAGCTAAAATGCTGATACTTTTAATAGCTCGTTGGGTGGATCCTCAGAGTTCCTGAATTCCAGCATGAGTTGCACATGCTCAGCAACTTTCACCATCTGTTTCTTAATCTGTGATTACAACAAGAAATGGCTTGTTGATAACTTCATACATTAAAAATTTTATCAACCCTCCAACTGATAACATTAGGAGGCAACTAGCTATGAAAATGAACATCATGATTTATTAAGGGATGTTACTCAAGGATTGTATTCCTTATCATGAATTAACAAAACTGTTTTCCTCCTCTAGTTAGAAGTGGCCTATTATGATCTCCAGAGGCTGTTTTACTTACGGGTTTCTTTGCTTCATGTTGTTGTACAGGTCCTAGTGATTTGCATCTCTTGTTAACTGAGACTGTTAAAGCCCCTGTCCTTGCATTAGTGGATGTTGCAAGAAGCTTGCCAAAATCAATATTAACTTCTAATAAAAACAAACAAGATCTTCAAATATCCTGGCCAGAGTAACAGTGTAGCTCAGTTCAAAAGGCAATGAGCTGGAGTTTGGGAGAGGCTGATTTGGAGTTGTTGGGGCTCAGTGTAGGACCTCAGACAAATCAATTCCCCTTTTGGTGCTTCTGTTTGGGTTTTTTTTCTCTCCACTGCTCATCTAGTTTCTGTTTAGGCTGCACTCCTTAGATTCTTCGCTACCTAACGCTGCAGTGGGACTATTCGATACCGCAGTCCAATTACTGGAGTCAATTAATTATATAATTGTAATATTAAATTCAGCTGAATACCTAATTTTTCATTTATGTGTTGTCCCACCTGCCTCACTTCAGATACAGTTTGCAGCGTAGAAAGTCCCCCAAACTTTCTGTTGATAAACTGTTCATTCATCTTGTAGTTCTTGGATTTCGGTGATATGTAGTGTTCGAGAACTGAAGTTGAGCTGAGAGCCCAGAAGTCCGAATCTCCAAATAGTGAGCTGGTGTAAAGAAATGATGTCCAAATGGAATGAGGGCCAGGTAGTACTGAACTGGAGCGTACAGTTTTGTGCAGAAAAAAAGTATCCTGATACTCATAAATCAATTTAGGCTGGAAGTTAGAATATTTCTAGCTGTTAAAGCAGTTTGTTTCTACTTCGGCATCAAATGTGGCAACAGAGATGGGGTTCAGAAAACATCAGTATAAACTAAAGATGTGTACAGCTGAAGTGTTTTTGTGGGATTGCTGGCAGTGAGAGAGGACTTTGTTATCCTGTAGAAACCTTGAATTCTAGAGTCTGTGCGGGAGGGAGCCTTGCTGGCAGGTAACTGATCAGACGGTTTCACTTTTCACTTCTCTGTGAAAGGGAATGGAATCTCTTCCTCTTAACAAAAAGAAGAACTGATGAGACACAGCATGATGATTTAGGTCTCAGCTGTGGCAGCTGTATGTTTCTATGGGAATCTTTTCTTAGCAAGATTTGTGTGATCGGTCCTTTTCCCCAAAGAAAACAATGTCAATTGAGAGAGATTCACTGAGGGAAACGAGTGAATTGTATGAAAAATCCAACGGGGAAAGGTCATGGCTATTTATTTCTGATTGGAGCCTCAAGTAATGACTTTGAATTAACATTTGTGATTGCTATAGCAGTAAGGAGACCGTAATGCACACTAATGCAAAAACCATTTGATGATGACTGGAGCTGGGAAGGAAATAATGGATTTCTGACATACAGAAAAATGTAACGTGTCTTCTTCCACTAAGGGATCCTTTGTATGTTCAAGGTGAATAGTGTTAGCAGAGGGAAGCAGGATCTCTGCTCAGGCTGCAGCTGCTGTTAGAGTCATGTCTAGTAGGTATTGAAGTCCTAATTTGCTCTTGTTGATGCATATAGCAGATAGTTTGTGCTGGAGGAGGGAATGTGTGTATGGGCTGTCTTCTCTTTGCTTTCGCACTGTACCTTTTAACATGTTTTTTGTTCAGTAGTACTAATATCTCTGTTCTCTGATTTGCACACAAGTTGCAACCAGTAGCATGTGTTTGGGAGTTTGGGTAGGATAGGAGATGGAGTAGAAATGTTAGAACAGGCCCAGCACAGTAGGTGGCAGAAAGAGTAACACAGCAGCTAACTTAGCCTGCCTGAAGATAGTGGGAAATCTCCAGCTAGAACAGATTTAATGATTAAATTAAAGGAATGTTTTGCACAATGTGAGCTTGATGAACTTCAGTAATAAGTAGAAGCCACTTATCTGGTGGCTTGAGTAGCTGTTCTGGAAGGCACTGGAGGAAAAAAAGACAGGTTCTTCCTTTGGATTTTTGATATGAGCTGGAATAAAGGTTGTGGGGGAGCCTGGATTTTCCACTGAGTTTTAGTTTGTGTTAAAGTATGCTCCTTTTCGGATCTAGCTCTTGTGAGGTATTACATGCTATAGAACTTGGAATCAGAACACATCTTTCAATCTAATAAAGAAAAGACCTTTAAAGTTGGGGGTTGCCAACTAAGGGCGCTTTGTTTTCTTGTCTGGTTGAGTTAATCCACTGTTTATACATAATTACATTTTACTGCTGGATGGTTATCATTTTACCTGCAAGCCAACGTATCTCTGGGGCACTCCAGAGTTCCTCATATAAGAATTTAAATATTTAAGTGATTACCTCTTAAAAAAATATCTGCTTCCAGGAGTTGACACAGGTTTCTGCATGATAGTGTGCTGTGCCCTAGAAACCAATGTTAAATGCCAGAAATCACGAAGTTTAATGTTTCTTGACTGTCAAGCAGAGATTTTCACAGTTCTCTTGCAACTACAGCTCCTTTCCCTAGGCTTCAAAGTACCTTGTGGAAATGGAGGTAAGTGATACAGCTGTGATGTTGCCCAGAGCATTTGTGTTTCTGCTTACAAGCAGACTGGGATAAGTTGTAAGACCTAAACAAGTTTGCACACATGCTCGGATCTGTTTTGTAAGAAAAAATAAGAGCTCTTTTTTTCTTTTTACTTAAATTTCCTGGCTGAGCTCAGTGTTTGCTTCTAAAGCCATTTTTGTAGTTCTGCATTGCAGTTGTTCAGCAGTGGGCCTGCTAATGCATACAGCTTGCCCTTCTGGTAAAGCCCTAAGATACTTTCACTTGGCGTACAGCTGCCTTGGAGAAATTTAAGCTTCACCAAAAATAAAATGAATTCTTCCAGTTAACCCGGAGGGGAAAAATAAGCATCGCTTTCTTGACAGGAGATGAAAAAGTATAAATATTTTTGGGCTACGCATCACAGCACTTGTTTACTGTAGTTCCCATCATGGCATTTAACTTTCTTTCTGTTGAATCTTCATTTTTGTGTATCAGACACCTACAGTATAGAGCTCTACTGAGCAGAAAATGCAGTTTGTTCGTGTATTTTCAAAAATAAGATTCAGATGATGTGTAATGGGGAACAGCAACAAACATTTTAATGTTGTCATTGAAATTATTGTCTCATTCATGTCTCATTTTACATTTTTTCATTGGAAAGGAAAGTTTATCGTTATAGTAAAGTAACTTTTACTTCAAACCTCAGTCTGTACATCAATCAGTGTTAGGCTTTTATAAAACAAATGAAAAAGATTCAGCAATTTATTCTTCAGAGTCTTAGTTCTACACTCCATCTAGGTAAGTGTATCCTGCTATACAGATACAGACAGTCATGCGAAGATGTCTGATGGAGACGTCTGATCGCCAGTATCACATCAATTTCCTGTGTTTCCTTTTGCTGAAAGTTACGACAGGTTTATCTGCATCCCTGCAAGGCTTGGATCATATAGGAGTTTGGACATGATGTCTGCTGCTAAGAAGTATAGCTCAGGAGGCCTGACATCCAGTTGTCTAAGGAAATGAGTGGACACACCATAAGCCTCTGAACATTTTAAATGAGAATCTCTTTAGAATGTAGATAAATCTAGTGTAACTGGGCATTTCACTTCTGACTCCTCTTAAGTTCTCTATAATGAAAGCACAGCGAAGATACTGTTTTCTTACTTAGCTGTCATGCAAACAATGCAGTGAATTTCAATGCAAAAAGGAAGGCTTTGTTCCCCGAGCCTGGGCACACCTCTCTGTGGGAAATGAAGTGACTGAATCTCCCTCATAGAGCTGTGGGCTGCTGTAAAATGTCATCTCTCCTGGGAGCTGTTGCTGTTTTTCATTCTATTCTTTTACTTGGAAAAAATCTCAGTATTCCAGTGAGTCCTGGAGGCCAAAGCTTAGGATTTTATAATAGGAAAAAAGAGAAACACTTCTCAGGGCTCTGCAGAAAGCTGTGGTGTTTCCAAGACTCTATTTAATGCAATAATAACTGCAATGTGATTTAAAAAAAAAGGAATACATATATATCTCTCTCAAATCCTAGCTCTGTAGCTAGTAGAATGTTGATGAATAAAGGTAAAACTCTTTGCCAGATTAAAGGTGGCTAAATTCCCTTGCCCTTGGCACAACTCTGACAGCAGCACAAAGGGATCTATAACCACTTTGCTTCAGGTTTTGAGTAACAAAAGGAATCAGATTAGATTAGAGATTAGATTTTCTCCAGTTTGAGTGGAAAAGGGAGGGGATTATCACTGTAGAGACATCCAGTGCAACTCACCATTGCTGATCAAGCCCAAGGGTGTCGAATGGGGAAAGATTAGTAATATAAATGCTATAAGGAGGCTTACAGGAAAGGTTCTTTTTTTGTAGAGTAGTATGGGATGGAGCTGAATTGTACACAGGCCTGGAGCTGGTGCTGTTTTAATAGCTTGATAATGGTATAGACTCCTGCCAGCCTGTCCAACAAACTTGCAGATATCCAAGAATTCTTCTCAAACGTGTGGATAATAAGACTTGGGCTTTCTTGTTAGAGAAGCATAATGGAGGAATACGGCTTTTCAACTGACACCTCCCTGTGTTTAGCTGTAGCATCAGTTGTGTTAAGAAATTCCCATTGCTCTGTCTCCAGGAAACAAAATCAGAAACACATGTAAGTGTGTTCCAGAAAAGTTCTCTTTTTGGTTTTAAAATGTAAGATTACAAGAAATCTGTTTTGCTAATAGGGGATGAGTCTACCATACCATATAGCTGACAGGTTGCTGGAACAATTAGACAATGCAGAGTTGAGACAATCTCTTAATGAGCACATCTTCCTTCCAGAAATGGCAGTGTGTGGAAGATGCCAGTGGGAAGCTCAAATTGCACAAGTGCAAGGGAATGATGAACTTGGCAGGCAACAACAAAGGCACTTCCAATCTTTTGCCCAAGTACTACAGCAGGAATAGTGAAGACTGCAATTGTGAAGAGAATGAATACAAGCTGAGCCACACAGGACGGAGAAAGAAGCTCTTCTCCAAGAAGAGTAAGTGAACTCACTGTATTTTTTTTCTCTGCCTTACAAAACTATAACTGTTCACAAACACAATTGTCCTGATTTTCACGGACATCGATTTCTACAGATGTCATTGAAGACAAACGTATTTGCTGTGTATCTAAGTATGAAGCAGTGTGTCTTATATCAGACAATCAGATTTGAAAATATCTCGGTCTGTAGGAAGAGGAGTGTGTTTCAAAACGGTGCTGTGATTATTTCTTTCAAAAGCAGGAAATGCATTACAGAACGTGAAGTGGTGAGGAGCTCATCCTTACATAGGCGTTGAATCTTGAGCAGCAAGTACACCAATCCTCACTATATACTGCAGTGCTTGGAGCTGTTACTGCAGTAATTTATATTTAATAAGGATCTGTGTGCTTTGTTACAGAAGCTGCTTCTAACATCCCTTCCTTGTGCAGTCAGCAGAGCCAAGGCTGACTTTTAACCAGAGATCACATCCAAAGGGGATGTCTCTGATTCTAGTTTCCTTGGCACAGATCAGGCGCTTCTTCAGAAAGTCCATTCCACTGGCTCTGTTTTAAGCCTTAGTCAGACTAACATCTATATTTGAAGTACATAGTCTAATTATAGATTAAAGAGGCAAATGGCAGCACAGATTACCATTCACTTGTAATGTTTCTTTCGTCTCACTCCACAAATACAGAGCCTTAATTATTTAGCAGATTAGTCTTTCTGTATAATGACATGGCACAAGCTTCAAACAGAGAGTTTAAATTGATTTTCTTCCATTATATTTGCCTAGCAAGCTGATTAGTACCTACTAAGCTAATTTTTAGTTGAAAAAAAATTACTGGTTCCAGGATGAAATTACTCAACAACACTTGCAGTTTAAACATGTGGCACAGAAGATAATCTTTAAATAACACCAGAACTTGCCGTTCAATTAACTTTTTTTCCCTAAGACACGGAAAAGGAAGTTCAGTCAGGGAGTCAAATAACAGCAGATCGAAGATGCTTAAATGGGAAGGGGAAAACAATTTAAGTGAGGGCAACATCATGCTATCTGATAATACTTAACACTTACCTAAGTGCTTTTTATCTGCGTTGTGCTTACTAAACATTAGCTAATTTTCACAACGTTTTGGAGAGGTGGCTAAGTGTGTAATTACCTTCAGTTCATGTATTAAGGAGATTGAGGCAAAATTTGAGGGTTGCAAAGATAGCTTTAGCAGTGGGAGCAGAACACTTTTTCAGTATGTTCTGCTTAGTGCTTTTACTGTCCCATTCATCTCACTGTTCTAATTGAACCATAAGGCACGAACTTCAGCCCACATCCAGGGTGTGCCGTACAGCAGAAGACGTTAGCTTGGGCCTGTTGACACAGATTCTTGGGTTTGGTGTTGGCTGTTCTTTCACATGTGCTTAATCTAACAAATGACACTGAAAACAAATGACCACAAAGCAATACAAGTTAACATACCAACATTTTTCTGTGCTTACTTAGAAAGCTGGCTCGCTGGATTGCAAATGACAACTTGAATACTGATGGTGTGCATTTGGATTTTTATGACCTGTTTCATGAGGCTTGGGATAAAGTGCAGTGTGTGCTGGGTTCTGAGGCCATCTTTGGGGTCTGCTGTTCTGAGTTTGATGAGTGCAAGGGATTATACTGCAGTATTACCTGAATGCCAGCAAGTGCTATCTATGAAACTGAACAGTAACTAAACAGAAAAAGGAAATCTCAGACAGGAGTAGGTGGTGCCCATGCCAGTGGTTTAGTTCATAGCAGTTGTGTAGTTTTGAAAGCATCCTGATCTTTCCTATCGTGAACCTAGAGGTGAAATTGTCATGTTCTAATCTACATTGGCTGCAGAAAACTAAATTGGATGCCCAGCTTCTGGGTGCAACAAGACTGTTGCAAACTGATAACAATATAAGGATTGTTTTTTTGGAAAGATACAAACCAGCAATGTGTGGTGGATGTGTGGTCTGGAAGAATGGATTAAACTGCTGAGTGAGGGGCCAGAGCACCAAACGTTCTGATAAAATGATTTTGTAGTGTATGCATGGCCTGGATATGTTGTCCTGTGCATCGTTATGTTTAGCAGACATGGAGTTTGCTGAATGGAGTAAATTAATTGCAAAACAGGGCCATGTCATAGACATGCTGTTTGGGTCCTGGACAATTACACAGCTCACCTACAAGGCTTTGACATGTTTTGCACAGCAGTGTTGTTCTCTTGGCTGTGGTGTTATTTTTATAAAGTGATGAAATAAAGCTTTGTGATGGAAAAGAAACTGAAAGTAACAGTGAGCTCTTAATAGACAACAAATAGCCATGTATTTGTTTTTTCTTGCTGTAGATTTCACCTCCTCCTCCTGTGATGAACAAGTACATCACATTAAAGGAGAGGAAGGATGATAGGCCACGTGGATTTGTGTACAGAGTGTGTACAAAGAAGCCAGTGCATTTTTATTCCTATTTTCATGTAATTTGTTTTGTTTTGAGGTAGTCTCAATACTACAGCAAAATGACTTTCTTATAAGAAAAAGTGCCTGAGCAGCCATTACTTTTAATGCATTTGAAACATAATTTTTGTGGCAGCTTTGAGGAACTGAATGTAAGAAAGCTTTTGGAGGTTGTTTGCTTTAATTTTTGTCCCTCTTTGAAATACCCGAGAACACAGATTTCAAATAAGATTTATAGAAACCCCTAGTTAATGATCAAGTAAAACCACTGCTATGCCTTTGTCCAGATTTCTGGACACTAGAGATATATTCAGAGAATTGAGTCCAAATGCCTGATTTTACTTTGAACTTACAGAAGAAAAAAAAGTCTCTGCAGAATTCTGTGAAAACATGTAGACGTAACTGAGAAACATGAAGTAGGAATTTGTGTGCTTAGTGCAGGATTTTTTCCTCATGGCCCATTGTTTCAGTGCAGAATTCTTGCAGAATTCTCACATACTGCCTTATTCTGTTGTCACTGTGCTGGTGACAGTATGTTCATACACCAGATGCAAAACATCTACATAGAATAAATGGTAAAAGGGAAGCCCTGGCACTGTCTTCTGCTCACATTCCTGCTTTGGAGAAGGTGCCTTTTGGGAGTTACAGTTGCTCACAGTTTTCTCAACCATCCCTGAGATCATTTCCAAATGATGTCAGCATTAAATCATGAATTTGGCAGCTGCAAAATAAGTAATAAGGCTCGAGTGGTGAGGTTGTGAGGAGAGTTAAATGCAAACCTGAAGGCTGATAATACAACATTATTTATTCAGTTTATTCAGTTGAACAATAAATTCAGATACTGCCATTCGTGCTTTCACCAGATAGTGCTGAAACTTGAGATGTGACCAAGAATGAGCTGTAGAAAATCAAGGGTGCTTGGGTCCCTGGATTGTCTGGGGAATTCTGGGCCAGAACACAGCACGTCCCTTCAGGCTAGGATGAACACAGGCATGTTTGTCAAGTGACCCAGGAAGGCAGGGCAGGGCGAGCATGGCACTGAAAACAACTTCATGAGACCAAACATCAATAATTTGAAAGAGGGTCATAGACACATTGGGCCAAATATTTAACAGCCCTAGATCTACTTTCTTTGTGAGTTGTGTACACAGGTAAATGTAGGGTAAAGCATAACCATGGGGGAAGATTAAGTAGTTAGAGGTTGGTAGCTCTGCCTGCAGGGGCACAGCACAGATGAATATGGATCTTACTAAATATTTTAACTGCTTATTCTGAAAGTGATGGTGTTTGGTACCAATCACAGCATTGAGTCAGCACTGTGGCTATCGTGGTAACAAGGCAGTGGGTCTGTTAGGAGCTGTCTCACTGCAGAGCAATTTGTTCTTTGTACAGCTGGGTTAGGACTGGCTGCAGGGCAGGAGGAAGTGGCTTCCAGTTCTTCAGGGGCATGTGCAGACAACAGCTCCCTGCAGCACCTGCTAAGGGCCAACATGCTGGATTGGGTTATTAGACTTGGAAGGAAGGTAAATTGTTAGTTGGCAGAGCTTAACAAGATGAAATGAGGGAACGGCCAAAGAAATGGGAGTTTACGCTTTGTATGTAATTGTTAGGGTGTAGCTTTTTGGAACTTCCTCCTACTTCTGGAAAGATAGGAGTTACTTTCTTGTTTATTCAAGCATTTCCTGAATGGGTGCCTGGAATAGAGCTGATATTTTGGTTTTGGTGGTTATTTATTTATTTTTTCCTCCAGCTGTGACTCACCTCCCGTACTGTCAGATGTAAACTTTAACTACAGGTGGAAAATGTGCTAAACCAGGCAGTGCAGCTGGTGTTCTACTTCGTGTGTGTGGTACTAACAAGTATTCAGAGCTGGACTATAGTTGCAGGTGGAAGGAGATGGTTTTTCTTCTTTCCATGTCTACAAAATGGCCATTGAGACAATGTGATCCACTTGGATTTCATGCAAGGCATCTTGAGTGAAGTGTTGATCTGTGTTGATGCCAAAGCATTACTGATATAAATATTGCTTTTGTCAATTTTGGTTGTTCTACCTCCCATTCTTTTTTTGTCTGCTTGTTTTGCTGGGAAGTTTGTCCTTGACATAAACGTCTCTTGTATGGAGTTTGGGATTATAGGAAATGCTGCTCTTCTCACTGGGCACATTGCTTGAGTTTTCCCCTTATCAGATTGCAGAAGGAAGAGTCAGTTCTGTTCTGCTGAGGTGTGCTGTGCTCCAGCTTTGCGTAAAGGGGAGGTGACCAGAGGAACCAGGACTTGCTTCTGGTAACATTTCAGATGGTTCAAAACCATGAATACAGAGCACAGAGTCAGGCACTGGGTAGGGAGAAGACAAAAGACTCTGGTACTTTCATGGGCTTTCTTCTCAAGGAGTGAGATGATTCTGCTTAATGTAATCTAATGAGTAATGAAATGAGTGGCGTGAGGGGTCAATTGAAATGAGCAGGAAACAGAGCCAGATGGGCTGCATGAAAATACAGATGTGGATTAGACTCCATAACTAGGATATATTCATGCCACTGCAGACCAAACAAAATAGCAACTCTGGGGCATTTGGGCCAGGACAGAGAGTTTTGGAAAGCAGTAAAAGGCAGAAAGATCAGTGGGAATCTCATACTGTGCACTGTCATTTCATAGCAAATGTTTCATTTTGCCTTTGGGCTGCAAATACAGAAGCAAAGCCTGAGGGAGTGCATAGCCCAGGAGTGTGGTGTTTAGCATGGAAACTTGCTGTCTGGTCTGTACATGAGGAAAATAATCGCAAAAAAAAGAATTAGATGCTGATAAACATTCAGATATTAATCCCTCCAATGAAAATCAAGAATCTTATCTTGAAGAAAGAGCATGGAATGGAGAAAAGGCTCAGGCTGACACAGGGAATACTTCCTATTGAAACGTGGGACAACAACCTGGGAAGTGCTGCAAGAATTTTGGCACTGGAGCATTTTGCAGTAGTCAACAGAAGGCTGACCTTAGACCCAGCTCTCTGTCATGATGAGTTTTTAATGTCTTACTGCCATCTAGCGACTTCTAGGGAATGAGCAGAGTTTCTTTGAACGAGCTCACAAAGTGATGGTGAGATGCATCTTCTCTTCCCTCTGCCATCCTTGTGCATTATATCTGCCTCTCTCCTGCTTTAAGAAAACCCATCGATCCATGCAAAAGGTGATGAGGTGGCACCTCAGAGGAAAGCTGCAACAAACAGCATTTCAGCAGGTTAATTCCAATGTCACAATATGGGCAGATTTTTTTCTAAGAACCTCAGAAGACAAAATTGTACCATGCTGTTTCTTCCCCTCTTAATCCTCTTGCTTCTTTCTCCATGCAGAATACAAACCAAGCTATGCCCGGAATCGCTCTACCCGCTCTGTATCTCTTGAGCTGAACGGGGCTGTTTTTAACTTGGGTTTAGAGGATGGATACCAACCTGTCTTACCAAGAAATATCACCAAGCGACACAAGATGCAGAGGGCTGTTCTTCGTGAGGAGGAAGACAAAGACATGGCTGAGTACAGTGGCACTGGAGGCATTGCAGAGTATGCGCCCCCAAACCTAATAAAAGTGACACACAGGTGAGTGCTGTATTTCTATATGCTTTTGCTGCTTCAGTGGTTGCTTTAAACAAGTGGGTGTATTAACTTTTGATAAGCATACTGTGCCCCTTTGGGATACCTGGTCATAGTTTCCTATCATTGGTTGCTTTGTATGTCAGATACAAAATCACTCCTTAGGGTAGCAGCAACTTCTCAGAGCTTCCTGTGCCCAGTGCTAGGAAAGGAAAATCTGTATTATTGATGAAGTTGGGTGAACCATGAGCCTTGGGAAATGGAACGTTGGATAGAGCCGATGGAATTGTCTGGGTTTCAAAGACACTCTAATAGCTAACAGTCTGTTTCCCAGTTTGCAGATCTAGGGGTTGATGATGCATCTCCAACTGTGCTTAGTTGAATTACTGTTTCTGCTTCTGAATTATGAGAAAATCCATACTGATGATGTGAATTAAATTCTGTGATGACTAACTTACATAAGTCTGTGTGAGCAAGTTAGCTGTTGTTGAAATCTGTGGTTTCCATTTGACTTCAGTTTACAAAGTTTTAGAGACTTGTTGATATAAGGAAAGATGGTTGGGCTGACGTCAGCAGAGTTCTCAATTTTGACTCATGTTGAGTCAATTCTTTGCTGCCTTGCTGGGTGAATCCCAAATCCATAAAAGGGATTCCCTGGCAAGGAATGTTGTACGTAACTCCTGAGGGGTGCCCAGGAACATTTGCAGAAGAGAAGGCAGTGGGACAACACATGTGAGGTGCTTTAAAGAAAATAAAGGAATACTGAAGAAACCTGAGCTTCAGCTTAAATAAGCAATCAGGATTAAGGGCATGGTATTTGTTATTCCCTAATAAACTAACTGAGTACATCTGTCAAGCATTTTGCCTTTTTTTCCCCTTAAATCTTAAAACCTGGACTGTACTGGAAATTACTGAAATGTAAGTCCTCAACATTGTCAGATGGTATTTTGCCTTTGAAGTCAGGGAGGTTATTTGAAAAAGTTTATTCCTTTTGTAGGAAATTATTTTTTTTTCCTTTCAGTATTATAGTAAGTCTTACAAAGAAGCACTTTTTCCTTGTCCCTATCCCTGTATTGCTTAATTATGCATAGGGAAATTGCTTCTGAGTAATGCTTTCTGTACTTCCTAGTTAGTAGAGATGAGTTATGTAGACAGCCTAATGAATAAACAAGAATTCTTTGCAGCACAATTTACATATAGAAATGAAGCAGTCAACAGGTTCTACTTGATAGGAATATTTTTGATTATTCTTTTTTTCCTTCTAAAAAATTTCCATGGCAACTCCAACCCAAACTTCTTTCCTGCCTTGTAAAATATTCTCCTATTCTCTTGAATGAACGTTATCTTGAATTCTGCATGTCATTTCCAATCTGACTTCTCATCTGTCCTGGAGCTGTGTAATTAAAACCAGCTGTCTGCATTGTGCATTTATCTGCTATAGTAAACACTGTTTCTCCACGGCCAGGTGCTACATCCTGGAGAATGACACCGTTCAGTGTGACACTGATCTGTACAGGTCACTGCAAGCTTGGAAGGACCACAAACTTCATATCGACCACGAGGTCAGTGATGCTGTCAGTCACGCATTCTCAGTGTGTGATTTTAGCCTGGTCTGTGGGCTGATAGGATCGTGCTGTGTGTGTGTCTGTCTGCCTCTCGATGTCTTTGTCCCTCCCTGGGACCTTTTGAACTTACTGGCTGATTTGCGAATAGAGATGTCATAGATAATTAAGTTATTACAAGCAGGGCCTGCTGTAATCTCTTACCAAGTCACATAAATTCTCAGCAGTCCTACTTAGGAACTTGCTGGTCCCTTTCTGTGGTACATATTGACATATACTAAGGGAAATAAATACTGAAAATCTTTCTAGTTCTGCTAGAATTAGAAAAAGGCAATCTCAGTATCACCATGATCTTCCAGTTCTTTTTTAGTTTCTTAGAAAATGTAAGCTAAGGGCCCAAACATAGGTTAGAGTGCCAAAGAAAATGAGATCACTTCGGTCTGGTTGTGTTTCTGATTTAGGATCACAGGGCTGCATTCTTTGTCTGTTTTTCTTGACCTCTCTGTCATCTGTCTGTGCTTCTGCAGTCAGTTATGTACTCCCATCAGATTTATGGTCTCTGATGTCTGATGGTAGTTTTGCAGTGACTTCGTTGCTCACATTGGAGGACTTCTTTTTTCTGTTGTACAGGGAACTGAAGCAGAAGCCTGTAATACCTGTCTGAATGGAAACAGGCTGTGCTGTGTGAGAGCTGGGCGAACAAAAGCAGGAGTTTCACTTACTGAAGAATTGGGTGGTTAAAAACAAACCACGTGGGTGGCACAATTAAATTAACTGCTAGTGCACATGCTGTGTGGCCAGCCATTGCCATTGCTGTGTGAAATGACAGAGACTTGATACTTTTCCAGACTCTCTGAAGAGGGTACCTACAGCACTCCCCATCCACTGCTCAGGCTTGTAGCAGGCTGAGCTTCTAAGGGCTTCATTTGCCTTTGGGTAATCTTTCTCCTTTGCAAAGGTGCTAAAGATCTTAAGAGGGAAAATCACAGTGGATCATCTGAGGCTGTATGGCAGTCCCCTTCTCCCTTCAGTGCCACATTGTGCTTTCACCTTCTGTCTGCAGGAAAATTGTAACCAGAAAAGATTCCTCCTTGATGCAGTTTGCTTTCAGAAATGTAGATAATCTGAAAATGGGAGGTGGGCAGACGGGAGCATTTGGTGACAGAGAGTTTGAGAGGGTTAGAATAAAACTGACATGCTGTACTTTTTTTTAACCTATGTGTTCCATTTTTTAGATTGAAACTTTGCAAAATAAAATAAAAAACCTGAGAGAGGTGAGAGGACATCTGAAGAAGAAGAGACCCGAGGAATGTGACTGTAACAAGATAAGGTATTTGTTGTGTACTTCTGAGTAGTTATCTGTATTGTGCAAGTGTAGCTGATCCATGTCTTCACAGGAGGGATTAGAATCTGTTTTGCTAAGTGGTTGCCTCCCGTATTGTTGCCTAATGCTTTCTGCAGCTGTCCAGCTGTCCCTGGTACAAGGCCCACCTTCTGCCAGCAGAAATTCAGTTGCTTCTGTGCCAAGTGGTGATGATACAGAAAATCACATGAAATGCTTTTAAACCAGTTAGGTGTGCAAGCAACTGAACTTGCTTCTGTTGGATACTAGAAATTGGTATCTTAAGCTCTGCAGCCCATTTTCTGAAAACTTACTTTCCATTTTCTGTGGACGCTTACTGCAATTCAGTAGTAGGCCACCAGGTGTCACAGTGTACAAATAATGAAGGAAAAAAGGCACAGAAAATGCTTGATCCTGTCCAGCGTGACTGCTTTGTATTCACCACATATTCCTATTAATAAATTGAAGGGAGAAGTGACACTAGATTAAATCTGCTTTGATTTAAAGTGAAAGTGGAGTATGAACAGGATCGGTTCTCCTTCTGTTGTTTATCAACAATGCTTTTTTATTTTCCAGTTACCATTCAAAACATAAAAGCAAACTGAGGCACAAAGGATCTAATCTACACCCTTTCAAGTAAGTGAAGGTTTTTCTCCTTTGAAACAGAGAAAATGCAAGATAGTAACATTTGGTCTATTCAACAAGCCAAAACTGAGCAGAAGTGATATTTCATTTATTCTATGCTAAGAAGAGTACAGGTATCTGGGAAGGGAACCAAGCTCATGGTAGAATGTTTCTAAATGCACATCAGAGACTTCAGGCAAACCCGTGAAACTCCTTTGGCTACATCTTTTTTCCCAGTATCGTGGAATTGCAAGGAGTAATTTCCAGAGCCATTGGGAAGAGAAGCCATTCATTTAAGAAAACAGCAGTTCGTTCTTTCCTCAAAGCAGCTCATTTTATTAGCTGCTTCATTTTTTTTTTAGGTGTGTTCAAGTATAACAGAGTCAGCATGACCCTAATGTTTCATGTGTGCAGGAAAGCCCTACAGGAGAAAGACAGGCTGTGGCTGCTTCGAGAGCAAAGACGAAAGAAGAAACTGCGCAAACTGCTGAAGAGAATAAAAAACAATGACACATGCAGCATGCCGGGCCTGACCTGCTTCACCCATGACAACCAGCACTGGCAAACTGCGCCTCTATGGACATGTAAGGATACATCTGGGTGCAGTATACTGACTAGGATGAGTTAGGATTCTGGAAGTTACTCATATCATCAGTTAAGTAGCCAGAGGCACACAGTTTTCCTCCTACTAAATCATCTGTGTTTCGGTTTTGGCAAAGGGGAAAAACAGCAACCAAAAAACCCAGTAACTGTGTTTGAATACCTACAACTATTGCATAAATGACACAGTACATACACTGTACGGAGTGTTGTTATCTAAGCAGCTGGAATATATCTCAGCCAGTGAGGACAGGGAAAAACAACTAGCCAGAAACTGCTCAAATCAGCTGTATTCTGAAAGCTAGGTATGCATAGAACAAGATGGTGGAAGGCATTCTCTGCTTCAGAATTCAAGAATGACAGAGTAACTGCCTGTGAATAAAGCAATTCCATAAACAAAAAAGTACTAAAATAAGCAGCGCCTAAAACTGGCAACATGTAGCTTATGTCTTTGTGTTTTCATTTGCAGTGGGCCCTTTCTGTGCTTGTACCAGTGCCAACAACAACACATACTGGTGTTTGAGGACAATCAACGAGACCCACAATTTCCTGTTCTGTGAATTTGCTACTGGATTTTTGGAGTATTTTGATCTCAATACTGACCCGTATCAGGTACCTCATCCTAGTACGGCTCTGGAAATGTATGAGTATCATTCTTCACTGATGATGTACTGAAATAGAACAGTATTGGTGAAAGATAATATGTATCAACTCATGTAATATGACCTAGCTTCTTTCCTGCTGGAAACAAATGATGTATGTTCCATATATGAAAGCTACAAAACTACAAAGCAGTACCTATTCTCTAACAAGAGCCCCCATGTATTGCAGCTAATCAATGCAGTGAATACGCTAGATAGGGATGTTCTCAATCAACTGCACGTCCAGCTCATGGAACTAAGAAGCTGCAAAGGGTACAAACAGTGCAATCCAAGAACTAGGAACATAGATCTGGGTAAGTGCTTCTCCTCTTATACTCAGAGATCACCCCAGATAAATGAATCTTTTGCTTAACCGACATGAAATTTTCATAAATCAAAAGGATTTTAGAATGTATTTATGCTACTCATGTTTTGTTGAGCATGACTGCATGAACACATTTTTGTATTGTTCAATTTGTGATATGTATTGGGTCCAGAAACTCAGTGTACTTGAATACTGAACTATGCAGCTGCTGAAATGCAGGGAGAAGAGAGGAGGAAAGAACAAAACTAATGAAATGATTGAAAGAATACCTAATAGCTGCTTCCAAGTGTGCAGGCTCATGGGATAACTGGAGTTGGAAGGGATTTCTGGAGTTCAGCTAGTCCAACCTTGTGTTCACTGCAGGGTCAGCTCGGAGGTCAGACCGTGTTAAGTTGTGGCTTTATGCATTTGGATCTTGAAAACCTCCAAGGACAGAGACTGCACAATCTCTGGGCAATCAGTCTAGCCGCTGAGTTTGAGCATTCCATCTGGAGACATAATTTTTATAAATATTTATTTTAGAGACAGTACAGTTCAGGCAGCCTTGTTAATAAAGTAGCTTAGAAATAGCTTTAACCTCAGAATGGAGAAGAGTACCTAAACTAATCAGATTTCCCATGTTAGTGCAGGGTTGTAAAATAACAGCAGATCTAGGAAGGGGGGCACTGAGGAATGCATTATGCTACCAAAAGATGTGCTCTTCTAACTATGCCTTTATATTTCACAAAGAAGGAAATGAGTATTCTTTTTCTAATCTCATCATTTCTTATCCCTTAAATCTTTCCTGGGTCTACAAAGAAATTATCTGGCTTATACTCTACTTTGTTGTTGTTGTTGTTTTTTAAGTTTAGCAGCAAGACGAAAAGTGCAGTTAATTGCATTTCTGTTTTTTAAACTGCATATCTTGACTACCCCTTAGTGCAATTAAGATGACTTAAGAAATGTCATTAAAAATAAATAAATGTGCAGCCATTAGAGCTTAAACACTGTCACTCCAAAAAATACCATTACCTGCCTAAGTCCACAGAAGTTCAATGTTATTTCAGGTCTTATTTAGTACGTGTACCAGCTAGAGCTGTATGTTTGAAACAACAGGTCTTGGCATTTAAATAACCACGGCAAGACATTTACAGAAAAGTTTCAAATTTACCTATTATCTCAATTTACAACCTATTTTTCTTAGAATAAGGGATTAAATATTAAAAATAAGAGTACTAATGAACATGTTAATATTCTTATGTTTTTCTTTAAACTGAGCTTTAACCTCTATCTTATCTGTTAATAACATGTTAATTTTTCCCCATCTAGGACTTAAGGATGGAAGCTACGAGCAGTACAGGTACAGATTTTAAAATGCTATAGTTAAATGATTATTCCCACATACTACCTTCACGCTATAGAGTTAGGAATCCAGGATTGGGAACCATCTAAAATTGCATTTGCAAAGTTTTTCTATCAGAGTTAGCTTAAAACACTGAAGCTACTTCTGTTTCAGTGTTACAGCATGTTCTTCTAATATTTGCAGCCAAAATTCATGCTAAACTCTTCTCTTTCCTCATCTTTCTGACTGTAGTGCTCGTGGTTTTCTTGGTGATGGTTAACTTTTTTCTCCTTTTACTGCTTGAAAATTAGGCAGTTTCAGCGTCGAAAGTGGCCAGATGTGAAGAGACCATCATCTTCTAAGTCACTGTGAGTTGGGAGCAGTTCATGAAAAGCATGAGCTTTTACTTACCTTTCCTTCCTTTACTTTTTTTTGCCTGCAGCACCTTTTTAACACCATCTATTCTCAGGGAATGCTAAGTTGCAAGCCCTCTAAATAATACAATAAGTATTATGCTGACTACTGCTGTACAAAACCTGCTAGTGCATGTTTTATGGGAATCTAGGAACATTATGGATAAGGCAATTTCAAATTTGAGCAGAGATGGACTCTCAATTCTAATTGTTCTACAAGAATTACAGATCATTATGTTAGTTTTGTCTAACCTTAAACATGCAGCAGCTTCCTCGTGTTCTGTCATGCTAACCAGAAATAAGAGGACTGATCCAACCACAGCCTCTCTCAGAAGCTGTGAGAAAGAAAAGCAAATTAGAACAGACAGCAGTCCTACTTGTACAAAAAAAAAAAAACATCTGGAAATTTGGGGCTATTCTGACACTGACATTATATTAAAATCCAGGATTGTTTGTTGCCTATTTTTTTTGAAACTTGAAGATTAGTTCAGTACAGTACTATTAGTTCTCAACTTGCCAGACCACAAAGATAAGATATAAATTTAAAGACAAAAAAAAAATGTTTAAAGGTTTTTGCCCTGCATAGAACCATTGAAAACATATTCCAAGTACTTCTTCTCTAAAACACTATACACTAAATCAATGTTTGTTTTATTTTAAAGAGGACAACTGTGGGAAGGATGGGAGGGCTAACTGCCTCAACTGCTAAACCTCACCAAGGATATGAACTGGCCAGAACTTGAATTCGTGTACAGACTAAGCAAAAATATGTATGATTTCAGAAGAATTTTAATGTTAGCCTGGAGGACTGGATGAACTTGGAGGCCAAAATAGATAGTGTTTGCACTGGTGAGTGAATTAAATAGATGAAGTGAAATTACAGGAACCTGCTGCCAAGAATACAGGTCTCTTTCAGATCCACTCTTGTACCTGCTTTTTGCTTTGGATTATACCTCACCTGCTACACAAGGCTTTTTACTTCAAGAAGACACCACTAACTCTGTTCCAGGAATTGACGAAGAGGAAATACAGCTGCATCCCAAAGAGGATTGCCATCCCAGTGGGCAAAGTGTCCTCAAAGACAGTGGAAGTAAACTATGTTTCAGTGCAACTATACCTTTGGATGTAAGGAGACAAATTTCAAAGCCGGGTATATCATGGACACTTCCGCTTCCAATGGGGGTAAAGTTAACAGTGAAAAAAAACCTCATAAGAGATTCAGGAATTCAAGTGAGCAGCACTGAATATTCTCAATACCGTGATATCTCTCAAATTTCCTCCTCTGAGGATATGTTTTAGTTCCACGTCTACTTGTCCATCCTATTGACACCTCTAGGTAAATTAGAGAAAATCTTGACTAACAGGATGTCATATTTTTGGAGGGGTTATGTAAATATTCATCAGCATACTGTTTAAAAATAATTTCCTTCAGGTTGTGAAGAATTTTGTTAATAAAAGTGTGGAATGCCCACATACCATTTCTCAAAATGTTACTTAATGTTGCATAGCACATTTCAGAAGTCATCTGGTTTTAGAAGTACAGAAGTTTCAGTAAATGTACATCCTCCATTTTAATGAAATCAAATTTGCATCAAGTTTTTTCGTGGATAGTATTATATTGTGCATTCAAGACCAAAACAATTCATTTAAGAAAGGAACATTTGCTCAGTAGTGCAAATTTTAGACTTATTTCTTAAAAAAGGCTTCTCTCAGAAGTTCAAAATCACGACCAATAATTTATAATCTAGTTATAGTTCAGTCTACAGTAGATGTTCTCAATGAAAGTTATTGCTTAAAAGCTTATAAAAGAAAAAAAAATCCATCATTTTACTAAGGAAGCACAGTGTAGTCTATTTGAGTATCTTTGTAATGATGTTATTAAATACACTGTAGTACAGGCAGCACTAGCAGTGCTACTTTTATCATTTTTTTCCACATTAATCTGCTAACTGCTCTAGAGGCACATGCAAGAGCAAGCTCTTGATAATACTCAACCAACTGTGGCCTTGACTCTTAACAAAGAGAGGTATATTTCTGCAGAACACAAACTTGCACTTCTGGAAACAGTGTAAAGATATATCAAGGAAATGACTTTTGATACTCTTTTTGCACAGTAGTTAATTCAAGAGGAATTCCCCTATTTCACAGGGGATACACATCTCTGGCACCACACCCTTGTTCTTGAAAATATACTTGAATTTAGAAAACTCTCAACATGCGCCTGTGTAGTAAAACTTGCTTGTATGTACTATACAGTAAAAACAGGTTTGATCTTGTATATGCATCACACATGAATGAGTCAAATACGCTTTCCAAATTTTTCTTGCAAAATATGACTGTCTGTCTTAACGTAGGCATAATTCTGTCTCTAACATGCTAGAGATTTTATGGATTTTAAGGAAAAAAAGAAATGTCTGTTAAGTGATGAGAGCCCGGATCAATACAAGCAAATAAAAAATAATGACTTCAAACTTACCAATAGAAAAACATTTTTGCTGCTTCAAGGGAAAAGCATTAGCTGGCTCCCCTTGCCTGTCTGTATGCATAAAGAATACTAAATTAGTTGAAAAAAACCTTCCCCTTACCTTTCTTTGCATTCAGCCTATAATATTTGACAAGAAGATGAGACTGTCAGAATCCTGCATGGCCAGAAATACTGCTCGGGATACACATCACTCAGAAGCTTGAAGTCACCGTGTCCCTTTATGCACATGCTAAAATTGAGCAGTGGAACATCTATTGTAAGAAGTACCTGTTGTTTTCTGAAAGGCAGGTTGTTGAAAGGCTCAGGAAAGCTACTGCTTCTCCTCTCAGCTCTGCTGGGGTGCTATTTAAGTTGAAAAGGACAAATTCCACTCGGTTTGATGCAGCTTTGCTAAGCAGGCCTCACAGGCAGAGGGGCTAAGTCATTACTTACTTAGCTTTTACAGATAGCTGGGAAAAAAAAAATACATATATATTTGCTAGTCCATAACTTTCCTCAGTAACAGCTGCAGCTATTTCTTAATAGTAGCAGATTTTCTATGACCTTACCAGGATACAACTGTCAGCCTCAAAGTATTAGAAAGCTAATACACTTTGCCACCAAGTTCTGATTTTAAATAGAAACCTTTATTTACATAATTATTAACATCCAAACACAAAAATCAGAAGAGCAGTAATACCTTACAACCAACTCTTTTATAACTCAGTCCCCAAGGTTTTCTGTTTTGCAACATAGATACAGATATTTCAAGCAATACTTAACGTAAACTAAACTAAATGCAATTCTCAATACTGTATGCCTTCTCCTGAGAATTTTTAAGAATATTGCTCTCAACATAACATGGTTTTATACTTGCTGTATCATTCAATCACCTGGTAGTCTGCACATAAATTCAAAAATAAAATCTGTGCTAATTGGTACAACATTCAAATACTTCTGTTTTATAACTGAAAAGTGGTCCTGATTTCCTAAATTTAAAAGCAGAATTTTAAATCAAGATTGGATAAAGGTACTACATACGAATTTTATAAACACGTAGTTTCTGCGATCAAAAGAACAACAAAGACAAGCAGCAAAACTGTACTCAGTGTGCAGTGATCAGAGGTGGCTGTACTAGCTAACTGCCCTCGTACAGGTGAGAAATGTTACATGGTTGTTTTTGTTAAAAAAAAAAATCAAAAATCTGCTGCTGCAGAACCAAATCAGAACTGGTGGAGATATAAATGCTAACTTGTTTCAAGGTAAGTTTCATTTGCTGCAGCTGATAAGCTTTTCAAACTAGATGTATTTAGAATCAGCGTTGCCAAGAAAGATGTTATCAATTCATTATAAAAAATGTACCCTCCCCCCCAATCAAGTTTAAACTAAAAATCTTTGGATTCAGCAAAAACGTAAGTACTGTACGAGAAAGCTCCAACATTCAACATACAGATGAGAAAATGATGATCCTTTGTAACACTGGTCAAGTACCAGTTATACACAGATGTATAAACAGAATCGCTCATAAAAAAACAAAACAACAGGGCACAATGTATAAAGTAGTACACAGTCTAAGAGCTCACCTAATGAAAGCAACCAGGGTTTGTAGTTTCCATCAATATAATGAATAACTACAAAATACAAGGACTGTTCTACTGTCATTTGATACAAAAAGCAAATGCCTGTTGCCTTTCGACTTCAGTAGGCAGCACTCACTTAACAAATAGATATGTCTAAGAAATAACATGATAAAAGTTCCTCAGTTCTGCATTTAAAAAACCACATATGAATTGGACTGAAGGTTTCAAATAAATACTTCCACCAAATCTATATATTCAGGTCTAATTGCAAAGACAGAGTTGCATTAAAATAGATGGAATCTACGTTCTCTTTGGAACACAACTGGCTGTATGCTAAGGAGGAACATTCTGAAGTTTTTTTCTAGGTAAGTTATGTCTATTAAAATGGAAGATCACTGCATATTCTTAAAAATAAAACCACCTCACACTTACAGTACCAAGAAGCAATTGAGAATGCTTTTTTTTTTTTTCCTTGGGAGAAGTTAATTTTCCATTCTACAATGAACAACAGTGCAAAAGCACCATTTATCTTAAACATTTCTGGGTCGTTTCTTATGGAAGTGTATGGGTTTGACTCACTGTAACTGCCTGAGACTGGAAAAACTGCAACAGGATCTTCATTTCAAGGAACCAAAATAGGAGGGAAAAAAAAAAACAACTATCAACAAATAATACGAACAAATTTGTAACTGAACTTAAATACTGATACAAGAGAAGCCTGCTCAGAAAAATACATTCATCACCATTAGAACAATCCAATGAGGTGCAGACATTTGGTTAAAGTGTGGCTTAATATCCTTAAAGATTTCTGGATGTCACATAACAAATATTTTGCAACAGACAGACTTCTTTTGGAGAACTTGTAGAGTTCATTAAAATTGACCAAAAAAGACACAATCTGGATCCATCAGCTGTAAAGGCAAGATAATAGGGAAAGACATGTCTGTCATGACATCTTAGAATGCAGAGCCTTTTTGTCCAACTGCCATATGTAAAAATAAACGTAACAAAGTGCTCACAGGTGGAGAAAGCATTGAACAACTGGTCTTTTATAAAAAGCTACATGTCAAAGATGTAAAAATAAATGAAGTGTTGAAGACCAAAGAGGAGAAAGGTGTGGGCCAAGGTCACCCAGATTCAAAGTCATTAATTAAAAAAAAGTATTCTATTTGGACCTCAACTACGCTGAGTTTACAGAAATCAATTTAGTTAAATATTTAGCTTCACAAACTCTGCAAAAATGAGTTAGTGACCTACAAAAGTCATATATATAATACATTATCTTAAAGAACATATTTACAAAATTTATTCACAAAAAGAAAGACTGCAAAATTCTGATTCAGACTGCAGTGCCTTGCCTTGATTTTTCTGAAGTTATTTTCAAAATGATGAAAGATTATTGCTCTGATTTCCACACACAGAAAACACATTATGCAGTCTTTTCAAATAATTTTTAAGAGATTGTGTTTGAGAAGGAACATGAGTACACCCTACCTTCATATTAAGTCCTTATTAAAGATATTGCATTAATCCATTATATAGTCTTCTATAAAGTGCACTCAGCTGCACATCAATATGTAAATATTAGTCACAATTGCATTTAAATAATTTAAATTTATCATCCTCTCATTTTACCCCTTGGCATCAATTGACAGGATTTTGGAATAATACGTGCCAATTCATTTTGCACTAATAACTTTGCCTGGGAAATCCTGACTCTTGGGGGGGTAGGGGATTAAAAGCAGCATTTATATTAAGGAATTCATATAAAAGAGTCAAGGCTAGGAACTACATTCTCTGTCAGATATTCTTACTAGAGAAATCAGAAAATTCTTATCACTATGATTTCTCCAGGCACTTTTGTCTGCCTGTAGATAAAGGGCTTTGGATAGCTACAGTAAATAGACAAGGTATTTCAGGGCTGGCTCTACCCATCATACTTACTTAAATGCCATTGCCAAATTCACATTTCTAGAGGCAGAGCGCCAAAAATATTTATGACCTTTTTTGTACAACACAATATACAGTAATACAGACCGCTTCTACTAAAAAAGTTTGTTTTTTCCTCAATGAAATAACTTAGGACATCATGGTGATTAGCAGGAAAAATCACTTCCATAAGGCCAAGACTAGTTGCCATGAAGAATGCATAACTTTCCTTTCTAATACTAGTGCATCAATAATACAGCGCATTCTTGGTTGGAGACCACAGGTGCAGGTGTCAGCAGTATTTCTGTTGAAGAAAGGAAGAGAGCTTCATCAGAGAAAATTAAGACAACCTTTGCTGGAAAAGCTGGTTAATGTGTTGCATTTTGAAAAGGAAAGTACTGACTGTCAGTTTTTAAGCAGAACAGTATTATAGTTTTCCATTATTAAAATAAATTTGTAGAAAAGAAATGCTGTCCCAGAACTCTGTACACACATTCTTTGCTTATCTTCACTGATAGGACTGCTATGACGTGTTTTGAAAAATCTGACATTTCTCAGTCCTTTTCCCTTTTTTTACAAGGGTAAGTCCTCTCATACCTTGTTTGTCTTGCAGAAGTCCTCAGGTTACTTCAGCCACTTCCCCAGGTACCTCAACAAAATTTCACAAGGTACTGGTGACTTAGCTTGTCTCAATATTATATTGCCAATTCCTCAATATTTTGTGGAAAAAATTACAGCAAAAGTTTATTTTGTACTTCAGCCTTCTTTGCAATACAAGCTCACTTTTCCCTTAAATAGGTGGCCTAAATTTTCCACAGTGTCTTGCTATGCATACATAAAGCATTCTCAGGTAGTATAAGGCTGAGCATCATTACAAGCAATTTCTAGAAAATACTGTACTACCCGGAAGGGTTCTTAGTCCAACTCGTCTTCCTCAAGTTGCCTTTCACAATCCCTGTGTTCTGCTTTCTGGGGTTTCTCCAGGTCCCTTTGTTGCAGTCCTTTGTGCAGTTTAAACTTTGATCCTATTTATGATACTTCAAAGATAACAACTAAGCACTGTTGCTTAGGTTTATTATGGATTTGATTAGAATATCACACAAAATAATGTATTCCTTGAGGACGCAACTTGCAAGTCCACAGACATAAAGGCAAACAGGGAAACTGAACAGAACTGTGCCAGAGGAATGACTTCAAGTATATCATACTCAATTGGAAAAGAGTCTGTAGATCATCACTCCTCCTTACCTGGTCTGGACCCATAGGCATCCCTGACATAGGCACAGTACTAATGTTCATCTGTCCAATATGGCCACTGCTGCCATTCATGTGCATCATACTGTACGTTGCAGGATTACCTTGATGGCTGAACTGTTGCTGTGGGAAAGAACTGAAACACAAAATGACAAAATTACATTTCAAGAAGTTTATTCATTGTTATATTACACTCCCTGCACCAGCTGCCAACATGTGAAAGAACTGCTACCAACAGAAGCCGAAAATTATTGCTGTATTTACTTGTTTCAGCATGCTGTCTATTTAACGTAGAAATAAAAGTTCCCCTCCAAAAAGAAATTCTGAATTTTTAAATACATGCAGAAGTATGTGTACACATTTCCTCTTGTAACTTTTTTTTTATTTGGAGGCTTCACTTAAGGCTGTATTGTACACTCTTAACACTATTCTGTACTACCACATTTCCCTCAAGTTGTTTTGCCAGTATACAATGAATGAATGTTGTTTCCAGCTACTGCAGAGATCCAATACAAAAAATGGAGCTAGATACGTTTAGTCTGTTGATTTCATAAACCAGGGTAGGATCAAGGACAATACGGACATTAGAAATACCATTATATTTCCCTCTTCTAAATCCTCTTCATAAAACAATTGAACGTTTCTCTGTTGGGGCAAAATGAAAGATAGTTTTTGAGTAACAGCTGCACATTTCACCTGCTCCTGGCCATGCTCCCCGACGGCCAGCCCTTCATCTCAGGAGACTGGTACATGGGTGCTGTCTGAGGATGCTGCATCATAGGATTCTGGGAAGGTCCAATTCTTGATGCTATCATTGGATTGGGAGGGCTTGATACTCTGCCATATGCAGGGTCAGGCTGTTGGCTTATTCCTAATAAGACAAAAATCCCCTTCAGTTACCTAGCACTTTTAGTATATTTTCTTAAATGACCTATTTTGTAGAGTATTTTCAATTTTTCAGAATGATCAGAATTTAGCCAATTCGGATTAATAATAAAAAGGGAAGAGAACACCAGACAGATATAAAAAAAATCTGTTATTAGTACTTGTACCATAATTAGGTGGGTAGGAGAATTGCTGTGGAGGAACTTGAGCCATTGGAGGGCCAGTCAGACCACTGTCCATGCTTCCTGAGGCAGTCACATTTGGTGGTGGACTGAAGGCCTGAGGTTGTTGCTGCTGCAACATCATTGCCATCCTCTGTTGTCTAAAATGATGACTTATTAGCTCCCTGTTACGCTGAGCCACCATTTGAGCATTAAGAAAACCTTGCTGCTAATGCCCAAAGAAAAGAAAAATCACATTAGAAATGTTTTTTGCAAAACAAGTTTTCAGTCAATCACTATGCTCACACTCTGAGACGTAGTATAACCATTACCAAAACGGAAAGTTAATAAATCCACTGCTAGTAAAAAATTATCAAAATATAAGACTAAGGTACTCATTAAATTGTTATAAGTACTGAACAGGTGATGCAGTAGTCTGCTACTACACGGAAAAGACTTTAGCACACTGCACTGACAGCATGGAGCAATGAACAAACCCCTCAAGTCTCATGAATAAGAGAAGTAGAAAACTCATCTTTTTTCATCATTATAGATGGGAAGGAAAAAGAGAAAAAATAATGCTGTCATACAGGAAAAGTAAGACCCATGCTCTAAGCAGACCTGTGAAAGATGTGTCTATATAAAAATGACTGTTTCAGAAGTGGTTAGTGTAATACTTACTTACCTGTGATCCCACTTGTGGCTGCATTACTGGTCTCATCACTGAGCTATTACTACTGCCTGGATTTTCCATTTTCATCTCAAGCGCTTGACGGGTTTGATTCATAAACTTAGAAAAAAATATTTTAGCAGTGTTAGTTTGAAAGCACCAGTACCTGCTCAAAATACTGGCAAACACTTTACCCACCTCTTGATTAAAGAACAAGGGTAATTTTTCCTTGTTGGATACACATAAAGCACCAAGCTATTTATTATTAAGCTCAAAATAGACATACAAAAAAACCCCATTTGAACAGTACAGCACTTATGGGCTTTATTTTTCTCTTCAAATTAGCACTTTTTAAGAATAAATATAAAGCACACCATCTCTTTGTTCCCAATCACATTATGGGCAGAAGGTTAGTATTTTAAGCACAGCTGCTGATATGTTTCTGTCTTCTTCCATCTCCCTCACAATACTGCAAATCCATGCAGCTTGAATTAGTGTAATGGAACAGTCAAGACAGAACACACTATTTCCCAAGGACTTAACCTTGCTATTCAATGTCACACAGCATTCTCTGTTTCCTGAGTTTATTTACAAATTTTCCATTATCTAAACCTTCACCACATTCAAGTGCATTTCCCAATGGCCACAGCATTTCTTTCCATTCAGCAGTATATTCCATACTAAAATCATATTCAGGGAGTTTCAGAAGAAAAACTAAATTTTAGCATGGATATTGAGATTATCCAGATCTATGTACTACAGGATTACTGTTTTAATTAGCAAAAACTTGCTCTGCTGCCAGAACCAATTCAATCTATAGTGAGGTGAATGAAAGATAAATACATATCCTAATAAGGGTTCTTTCACATCTACAGGTATTGGGCAGACAATGTGAAAAGCACTGTTAAAATAAAAGTTCCATTCTTACAATCATCTGCTGTAATGCCAACTTCTGTATTCCTGAAGCAATACAGGTTAGTGCGCACCTCATTCTGAAACAAGACAGAAAAGTAGAAGCAGGAAAATATTACCTGCTGCCCTTGAAGCCTCTGCTGGAGCTGCATGCGGAGCTGTTTTGGTGTATTGGTCCGAGGTCTCATTGCATTTGCTCTAGGATGCATACTTTGAAGTGGAAAATTGTTTTGTTGGCTCATCTGATTCATCACAGAATTAAAGGATGGCTGCTGTCCCTGGATGTTATTAAAGCCTCCTGGCAAGGCTGTGCCCTGCCCTTGGTAGGGCTGACCATATAACGAAGGCTTTTGGTCAATCATCACTGCGGATTCCTGACTTTGAAATGAATCTTGCTTGGGTTCCAAAGTTTGCCCCTTTAAGAGATATAAAACATATATTGCTATTGAAAACACTGTCAAAGTATGAATTGCTAAAGAAACGACGTAACTAATGCATCATACAAAACCCAGTCCTTTCTTGAGTAAAAAATAGCATGAGGAGATTACTATCAAATTTGTCTCTAGACAAGTGAAATAGCACAAGTAACTATTAGTAATTTACTTGAAAATCATTTCTGATGATTAGTGCTTGCATAAGCAGATCAGTATTATTATAAAAGCCCTTCTGCTCTTTTAATCTGCAGTTTAAAACATGACAGCATGATTTTGTGTTTTCCAGTGAATTTTAAAGTACTGAACAGAATTTCTTTTTTCCTATTTGCTAGTCATGCAAATTCAAGCTGGAATTGAAAAAGATGGAAATATCCTATTCATTAACTGCCAGTAAAACATTTCAGTCCCAGCTCAGTTGACTACAGTTATATTATAGAAACTTATCTCATTCTCTGCTTACAGAATTACAATTACACTACCTGAAAAAATTAAAAAAAACTATATACCAAGGCAAATGACAATAAACATAGATAAGAAGATACCATTTTGTTTACTTATTTAATTCAAAAGAAGTTTAATCAGTACTTAAGTACTCCAATGAAAAACATTACTCAGAAGAAATGCTTCCAAACATTCAGAAAAATGAAAAAATGGACACAAGTGAAGCCATACATGTAAATGAGGAGGCTCTCTTTACTTTTTTTTTTTTTTTTTTTTCTCCCCTAGAACAAAAATAACACAGGCTTTTGGAAAAGAGAAAAGTGACCAGGATCTCTTCCTTCTTACTTGGTTTACAAGATCAGGAATTCCTAGAGCTCTGTCAATTTCTTCCAGGCTTGTGACATCCGTATTACTCAGCAATGTGTGCAGCTGATCCAAAAGAGCCCTTTCATCATTCTGTCCTTCCACACTTGGTGCTGCACTTAAGAGGTCATCCAAAGAGTTTCTGACTAATTGTCTATAAATATTTAAAAAAAAAAATGCAACCATTATGGACTGCAAAGGCATGTGCTTAGCTTTCATACAGTACATTATTTACTTGGCAATAAGAAAGTACTATAATCACCCAGAAGACTGAAGAACTTAAGGCCCAAATTTAGGTCCTGAAATGCCCAGGCAACTGTCATCTAGCCTTGAACAGACATAAATTTTGTTTTCTCCTTGCATCTAAATACTAGCTTCTGCACGTGCAAGGAAGACAATTTAAGATTTTCCCAACTCTTGTCTCCATGCCTCTCAACTCAAGGATTGACTGATTTTGTTAGGAATGCCTTTTGTGGAACTGGGTTAAACAGTAACCATCCATTCGGTGATAGAACAGAAGCAGAACTGGATAGACATTTTGACTTTCTTTATCCCTTCTGTATATGTTGCATTGATTTTTTTCCAGGTCTTAAGTGCTCTTGATAAACAGTGAACAGTCATAGTCAAACTTTTTAAAAACTTTCCTTAATTCTACCTGTTTTGTAAACCCCGTGATGCTTGCTCCATGGACAGCATGTTGTCAGGCCACGATCCTGGCTGGCTGGCTGGTCCTGGCTGTCCATAAGGATTCCCCCCCATACCAATGTTAATCTCATTTGACCCTGTAAGGTAGAACAGTTGTTTTTAAAGCAAAAGGTGTCACCTTGCTCTCAAGTGTTCACACAAAGCACTGTGGATGATCACACAAATAGTGAAGCAGATTCAAGAGCCTTCCAGTAGCATATTTCAAAGCGCATACATATATAAATTGACACTTAAGATGACTTCAGAAATAAGAGAGACCACAGATTTAAATATGAGTACTTAAATGAGTACCCGAATTTGCAAAGTAGTTTCATATGAAATTTGGACAATCCATGTGAGATGACTTTTGAAAAATCTCAAGAAAAAGCTTTAAAAAAACCAATCCTGATAGCTAACAAGTTCATAGCAAAAAAACATTTCTGTTAAAGATTATTAAACAAATTATGTACGGCAATTAATTAATTTTATCAGAATACTACTATCTTCATCTAAATCATAAAAGGCATCTAGTTCTGGGACTTTACGAGAGAAGTACTACAATAAAGAAATAAAAATAATAAGTTATCCAAAAAAGATCTGTAAAGTCAGCTTGAATAATCTCTATATGAAATAGAACACCAGAAAGTAATGCCAATATCACCAAAAAGTCATAAAATGCCCCAGTCAGGGGAGAACGGTAATTTCAACCTCAAAAAGTACAGTCTTCAGATGAGAAGCTACAAATGTACAAAAACAAAAAGATTTTGATGATGAATGTCTTGCTAAAGAAACTGAGACAGTGCGAAGTATCACAAGAAGAAGTCAAGAACTTACTCATATGCATCATTTGCTGTTGTAGCATTGGTCTTGTCCCAGGGATGCTGTTAGAACGGATGGGCAGCCCAGGCATAGAGCCACCTGCTGTGGGTCTGGAAAGGGAGGCACTGAACTCAGCTCCTTGTCTCAACATGGAAGTAGAACTTGTAGGTTCTAATCTGTTAACCTTCGAGTTTGGCAAACCCCAGTCTCCTGATTGATGTTGATTCATAGATACACTTCTGTTGGGAGTACTTGCTATAATGAAAAGTGAAAAAAATAATATTTTTTCATTCTAGAATGTACTATGTGCTTTTGTTTTATAATTAACTGGATTTTATGTTTTTTATGTTTGCTTTTTTTTGTTTGTTTTACCAGCAAGGACACCTTTCAATGACAGTGCAATTCACTTAACATCTACAAAAGCAATTAAAGCTTACCATGCCATGTTTAAAATCATCAAACATTTATATTCATCTAAATATATTTTAAAATGTTAATGACCGACTGCCATTGTGACTTAGTCTTGCTTTTACATATCAAAAGCACACATTAAATTAAAAACTCATAATAGCCCAAAATCATTTAACTAAAATCATTTACTGTTAAGTAACAGTAAAGTTACTTAATAATGATATACAGATAATAAACAGCTGTATTATTACAATTTTAACTAGAGATAATATTGAGAAGTATTTATATGCTGATTAAGAAATATTCTTTAATCTTTCTTCTTCCAGAGCTCATACTATAATCTTGTAACGTTCTTAACTTCAAAGCTTTTTCTTTTACAATACAAATTACTGTATAGTCAACAAACCCATATTTGCTCCGAAGCTTTCCTGGTTTTCAGTCATCCTTGGACTTCCACCCATCAAGTTTTGCTTTTGTAACATGGAGAATGCATTGACATTCCTCACTGAAGCACCTGAGCCTACAGGGCTGTCTAAAGACATGGCTCTGTTGAAAGGTGGGCGGGCAGTCTGCACAGACTGGGGACTCCTCATACCTGCTACAGAATTATATATTATGAACAGAAAGAACTATTAGCAACTTACATAAATTGTACCTGTTTACAAGCATGCATTTTTGACCGTAAACAAGCCAAGAATAGCTATTCTGCTTATATTCTCAGTGCCCACATCACTCTTTGAATACATACTTAAGATATTGTACAGGCAAAGCCAAATGCAACTCCTTTGGCCCTTAACATTAAAAAGTTCGTTTTAATTTACATTCCACAATGAATCACGTTTCTATCATTTTGAAATACACTAATATTACAGACACATTAATAGACATGAGTAGACTCGTCCAGCCTTTGGATAACTGACACGGAGATAGAAACAATGCAAACAGCTCCTTGTTTGAATCAGATGGAATCCAGAAGCAGTATGGTTTTGAGCACTTCATATTATGCGGGCTTATTAGTGAGATCAGTGTGCTCCACAGCCAACAGTGTCAGTGGCCCTAGATGTACTTACACTTGATTTCACATTTTTCATTATCCATGATCCATCTCCTTCAGTTACCTCAAGCAAACTACGACCCGATATAATCAAGAGATGACCAGTGTTATAAAAGGAAGTGACAACTGTAGTGATACTGGTTGCTCAGCAAGGTTAATCCACTCTATTACTCAGCTTCCTATTACAAGGGGTCATTCCTTTCAATGTCACAGAGGACTACTGATTAAGATTTGCAGGTCACAAGATGTTTTCGTATCGAGTAAATGAGAAATCAAAGGCTTGCAATCAATCCTATGTTATTTCCCTACTCATCCACAAGGAACACAAACTCTATTTCAATTTACAACTGACAAAACATTTTTCCTAATGTCTTGCCTCTGAGAAATCTGTTAGACAATCCCTGAAAAAAAAACCATAACATCAGGAACTGAAGTTATCTACAACATACACCGTGAATAAAGTTAAGTGCTGCTATTTTGCATTCTGTTTGTCCATGAAGATATAGCAGATCACAATGTATTCTCTAGGGAACTGAAGATGCATTATGCTTACATCAAGTAAGAAGAAAGCCCCAGTTTTAAAACAAAGTGATTTTAAATGAAATTCCTTACTCAGTGGAGCACTTCCTTGAAATAATGCTTGCTTTGTTCCAAAGTTACTTCCACTTGTTGACATAGCATTATTATAAAAGTCTGAACTAGTCAGATCCCCCAGAATTGCATCCAAATTATCCAGATCTCCACTCATCTGAAAAAGAAGCAGTAAAATAACAAAGGTTATTTATTATTGTACAGATATCCTTCAGCTTTTACTTAGTTCCTCACTCATCTTAAATGACTGTACAGAGACAATCTTTCAATTCACTGGCAGTACCTTAAGATTCCTCCCAATTTCCAAAGATCTTCTAATATCAATTAGCTTATTTTTTAGATTTTTTTCATTTAATTTTGACAACGAGAAAAAATTCGAAGCACAGATAAATAAAAACATTTTTGAATATAAAAATTGCAGTAAATATATTGAAACAAATACGTAGATATTTTTTAACTTATACGTATTTGAGACATTTTCTCTCATTTAAGGAAAAAAAAAGTACTAGAACAAGTGAATGAACTGAAACCAACCTATTTCTATTTTAAGCATTGCAAGCTTTTGTGTATTGTTACATTTTCAAACTGAAATTATGTAATGTCTGTTGGTTCTGCATTTTGCTATTGCATTGCCAGCTAATTGTGGAGGCAGTTAACAGCTCCATTTCCGAATAAGCCATAAAGATAAGCACACACAATGAGAAACTGGTAAAGGTTTGATTTTATGTAAGAATTTGTAAATGCATACTACCTCAATCGTACCATAACTTAAAGTTTACATTACTCCAGGACCACAGTACAGCACGTCTGGCTATATATATATCCCATAGTTCTACCTGTGCTTTCTCAGTTACAATAAAACCTGCGCATATCCTTTCCCACCATTTGCAAACACCTTTAATGGAAACGTTTACACATGCATACACTGTTCTTTTACCATTCACTGCAATGTGAAAATACTGTCGTGTTCATCACCGTCACATTACATTATACAGTACCTCTTCTGTTGGTTCTGTTTTTATTTTCATCTCCTTTTCTTGACTGGAAGTAGGAATAGTAGAACTACTGCATTGTCCCATTTTATTATCCACATTTTCCACTTTTGGCTTTAACTCTTTGGAAAGCGGATCCTTAACATCATCTTTATCTAACAGGTATCTTAGTAAAGCATTGTTTTCTTTCTTCTTTGGGCTCAGTTGTTCCTGTTTGACTGTACCTTCTCCACACGGGACTGTATTACTAGTGTCATGATATGTGTCTTTACCAGTAGCTTCAGCTGTTATTTTGGCAACCTCTGCAGGGGAATTACCATTTTGCAATAATTTATGTAAAATCCTATGCTTCTCTTGCAGGAGTGACCCATGCACATTTGAAGAGGAAGACACCCCTCCAGATGTCGATGAGGAAACTCCTGAAGGACTGGTAACACTGGTAGAAGATTCTTTACAATTGGAGTCCAAAGGTGAGTTTGATGCTGTAGAATGTCCTCTTTCATCTGAAGAGCATGTGAGTAGCTGAAGCAGCTTTTTATGCCCTTTGCTTTCAGATTGTCCCCTCTGACTTTCCGATGCATCCAGACTTCCCTCTTTACTATCTTTTTCACTAAGGACATCCCTGCTATTTGATTGGCAGATGGAACTTTCCACTTGATTTTGTTCACAATACAAGCCCGACGGGCTTTTGGAGTCCTGGTTATTTGCTTTATTTTGCTGAGCTATGCTCACATTTGGAGAACTATCCAATTTTGGACCTGGTGAAGAAAGTGTTGATAAAAGGGAAGTTCCAACCCCCTCACTAATGGCTTGAAGAGCACTAAGAGAACTGCTAGAGAAAGTGCTGTTACTGGTGTTGCTGGCAGATCCCATTGGAGAGTGCATACCTGTATCACAAGATAGAGATCAAACTTATTAGATTACAGCACTTTTTGTATTTACCTTTACGTCAGGATTAAGCATGACTGCCACACTAGGTTAAGTTCTTAAAAATAAATTTTTAACACAAAATTAGGTATACTAAATTTAAGTAATGTGTCACAGAATTGTTAAAAAGGATGACAAGTGGAATGCAGTTAGAAGTGAGAAAAGAAAGCTTTAAAAAATTATTTATAGCAAAAATAAAGTACCTGTAACTGGAGAAAATTGGTGTGAATTCATTTTTGGACTCCCTCGATTCCTAGTAGATATCATTAGATTCTGTTGGTTGGAAGTTAAACCAGGACTACCATGTGGTGGACTACTTATGTTCAATCCATAACTGTTGCTCTGATAAGCAGAGGACTGCATTCCTGGTCCAGAGTTCACTGGTCCCATATTACCAGGGCCTCCATATCGAGAGCTACTCAGCTGACCCACTGTATTGGGATCTCCCATGCCGTAGTTCCTGTTCTGCATTGGCATGCCTTGACCAGGTGACATGTTCATAAGACCAACAGAATTTGTATTTCCAGCCACTGTTGTTCTGATGTTTTGCCCAACTGCATTAGGATTTGGTCGATATCCATTTTGCTCTCTGTAAATTCAAAAACATCCCCAAAGACACCAAGAAAATGAAGTCAAATCTTATTCAGAATCAAGTGCTTCAAAGAAAGAATAACAGGATAATTTTTTTTTTTCCTATAAGACCAATGAGAATTCAAGCATCTCCACAAAAGCACAACTAGACTATGTTACTCAGTTGTTCATTACACCTTCAGGTGGATTTAGTTACAAGTGCACACAGTATCACTGCAATGCAAAAACATTCTGTTTCTACATCAGCCATTAGTTAGATTTATCAGTTAAAACAACTTTTTTTTACTCAGCCTTTCTGAGTCAACGCATGACACTATTCTTCTGTGCACACTAATGATACCCTGAAGAGTCTCAACTACTCATTTTTCAGCATCTGGAGGTATTTTAATGCCAGAAGCAGAGAAACTCCCTCCAGAGAGTGGCATTTCAGTTATTCTTGCAATCAACAAGAAAAGGTCACAGGAAGTGCTATTTAAAATACATATGAATCATCAGTAATGTATCTGATGGGGTGGGCTGTGTTTTCAACTGGTGTGTAATTAAAAAGAGCAAGATAAAGAATGTAACTAAGCATTTCTATTTCCCATGTTTAATCATTATATATGTTAACTCCCAAAAATAATGAACTCAACCACAAGTTTCACAGAGAAACAGAGAAAAAACCTCTCTTCTGACTGGGACTGTCATTCTGTCACACAGGTAAGTTCAGAGGCTGTGTGTTGAACAAAATCTTAGATTGACACATTTATTTGCAACTCTTGCTTCCCAAACATTCTTGTTCGGTTTGAGTTATAATTAAAATATTTTGGCTCAGTCTTTTTCCAGGTATCTTCAACATCAGACGTATTTTTAAAAGCTATGACATTTAGATGACAAACAGACACCAATGATTTCACCTTTGAAGAAAGTGGGTAGAGACAAATCCATGGCGGTCATTAGTTACTGGATTTCTAAACACTTTACTCTTCGTTTGTGCTGTCACTATAGTTCCATCCGCTAAGGAAAAGCGATACAGTGGTGTTTCAGCATGGCCTTGTGTATAAGCTGTAATGGGAATACACAGTATCATTCATATTTAAAAGCACAAAAATTGCTAATATGCACTCTATAGATTTTCAACAAAGTACCAGGAAAACTATCAACACAGGACACATTAGAAAAACAGAAACAGAGTAACTTCTGTCAGAATTCCTGTTTCTCAAGAAGTCATCCTTCTTCAGGTTGTACATAGGTTCACAACAAAAAGGATAACTAAAAATACAGAAAAAAAATGAAGATAGGCAGAATTTTAGACTTTTTGTTTTTCAGAAAAAAAACCCGCAGCCACTGAGAGAAGCAGTAAGGACAAACACTGCAGATTTTCACCTTCATGATAGTGGCGTTTGTTTGACCATGACTGTCCATCGTTATGGCATAAGAACCTCTGAATACACCGGCGAATTGTATCCTCAAAGCCAGGTCTCATGGAAGATCGTAATGAGTTTGTGTCGATGTTGACAAGTTTGCCTGTTACAGGAAAGAAAATAGGTGAAATCTTTATGACTATACCAGTCATTTTGTATAAAGGTTCCAACGTCACCATTTGAATTTTTCATCAGCGTAACACCAAATTTTGAGTATAAAGTTACATTTATGAATAATCTGCCATTCAAGAGTATACTGTTGCTTGTTAAAATATCAACATTCAAGGGGATTTAGATAACAATAAGAGAGGAAGTTCAAACATCTTCTGGTTAATGTCAGAGCTTCTAGAAAACATACAGCAACTTTGTCTCTGGTTACAGGCAGCCAAGGGATGCCCAGACTGTAAAATTCTCAAAAATACTAACCAGCTACATGCATAAATGAACATCTTAAACATAAACACTGAAAAAGCCTCATGTAGATGATTTAAGCACATCAGTTTAAACACCATAAACATTAGCTCACCAACTGCAGAAACATACAAACATTCTAAACAACACTCATTACTTTCAATTATGATCTTAAATATTTCTTATGTGTGAATAAAAGCATAATGAAAACACTTCATAATGCTGCCAAGTAAAGAAACAAGTAATGTTTTACACCAACTTGCCAAACAATGCCATACTAGCATATAGAAAGAAAATGTGTCCCACTTCTGTTATTGCACTCCATTGCCAACAATTGTATATTGCACAAAACAGCTAGGAATCTTGTTATGAATTCTGCTAATTACTACAGCTAAACAATTTATTTACATACTTTATTTATACAAACCAAGAGCACATCGAAAAAAAAGATACCTTAATACCTTCATCTTGAACACATTTCTCACCTGAAAGATCATGTCTGGTAATGAAGCTCTCTGGATTTGTTGAAAATACTCTTTCTGCAGTTGCGATACGACGTGCCACACAGATCATACAGGACTGTAAATCTGTATTTAAAAAGAATTTTTTTTCTTTCATTTCTCTCCTGTTTCATTCTGTCATATAATGAAATAGCTGAAGAATCTTGCATTGTTTAATAGAGGTACATAAACATAGCTTCTTGCATTATTTCTAATTCATTCAAAAAAGGGACTGCATAAACTACATATTTCATCATAACACCAAATAACAAAAAGCTCTACTCAGAGATTTCATTTCTGCACAGTAATTGCACAAAATTTCCTACCTTCCCCCTCTTCCATTATAGCTCTTGGTTGAGATAAAGCAAAGCACTGCATTGTTTCATATCTCTGGCGTGTATCCTGGTGGCTGCCTACATCTTCCAAAAGATCATGGGAAGTTTTCACCATCATCCGACAATTAAACGTATGACTCTTCTGTCTAGGTGTGTCATTGGTCCAAGCAACTCCATTAACTTGGAAGAACACAGTAAGAATGTATAATGATTTTCAGATAAAATTCATAACCAATTTGTCTTAACTTAGGTAACTTGCTGCTAGATTAGAGATGTTAAAGAATTGTAAAATGCTTTCTGAGTATACCATCAGTTCTATAACTTGGGAATAGTAGGACTGTACCTCAAGATAAATTCATTTCCTAAAATGACAATTGCAGTGTTACTTGAAGGAAGGCTGAAAAGTCATTTCTCAAAAACCCGTATTTAAAAAAAAACAGCAGTTCCTTCAGCTAGTCATGTAGTCTTATGGAACAAGTTCCTTTAGAATCCTTGTTTGAAGTTACATGTAAACAAACTGCAAAGACTAATGTACAGTGTTAATTTCCAGCACATTTATTTCTAGTGGTGTGCTTTTGTAAGAGCATACTAATACTTTCCAAGATTAATATACTTCTGAAGTCAAATTTCCTTTGAAAAAGTAGTTTGTTTTGTAAGGTCATCCATCACAAATTGGTTTGTTTTTTTTCCTCTTCTGATTGTTTGCAAAAGCTTAATAACAGGCAATATGTCAACTTTCATTACCTGAAGATTTAGGTAAGTTTTTAAGGAAGTCCTTCCGGTCTTCTTCATGCAAGATACCATAGACACTTGTATTAACCAAATCTTCCTGTTTATATTGCAAATACTGTGTGACATTTTCTGACACAAATACTATGTTCCCATCTCGATTGACAACGAACAGGAAACCGTCCAATGCCTAAATAGCAACATAGCACATGAGACTGCATAATTCTGAACATAATTTAGTTTAAAAACTTTGCGGGTGCTAAATGCCAAGTCATAATACATGCATTTATTTTCAAAAGTAAAAATGAGTTTTCACACTTTTCTGCACAGAAAATGGAATGTGTTAAGGAATGATTTCAATATTCAAAATCTGTCTGCTCAGTTGTTATTCAACTGAGATTTGTCACAGTGATAACCAGCCTTCTTGTTTTATTCCTTCTTTATCTGGAAACAAGATAATGAATTGATAACATTATTTCTATAGCTGGCAAGTTGAAATAAGAAGAAAGTTAGTAGAACAACTGATGAAAATACTGTATTTTCTCAAATGAAAGAAAATTTCAGCTTTATTTTTTAGAAGTTTCAAAAAATGCCTTTTGATGCACTTCACAGGACAGATCTGCTATGTCCTTTTTTTTTTTTTTTTCTTTTTTTTTTCTTTTTTTTTTTTTAGTTATTAGGTTAGATTACTTGATAGCAACATTGGGTGAATGTGCTCCATGCTTCAGAAATAAAAACAGCAATACACATCACAGATCCCTATTCCTCGTAAAGCTTCATTGATTTATTTAAACAGCTAACCCTCAAAGCAAAGGAAAAATATTCCTCATATTGCTAAGCACAGCTTTGGTAGTAATTTACTTTCTCTAGCAGTCATTAGTAAAGAATTAAAATATGAGAAAAAGCCAAAGGCTATTCTTTTCTTTCCTTCCACAGACTATTTCAGTGAAATTAAGAAAACACAATGGATTTTAATTCTGATCCTTTTAACCAGTTATACAAAAGTATGTCTGAAAGGGTCAGAGATAAAATTTTCTTTTATACTACAGGATTGCAGGCTCTATTATAATAGTTGAAGCTGCTTTAAGTACTTATTTTCCCTTGGGATTTACCAAGTTCTAATTTGCACTTGCCTGTAGTAAAAGAGGTCCCAAGGAGTCCTTATCAATAACTCCTTGACCTGTGGAAGACACATCAGCTTTCTGAACATCATCATCATTGGAAACTGCTTTTCCTGAAACCCAGAAGATGTATTTCAGTAAAGCAACATTTCATACAAAGCCTACATTTTAGTATTAGAAGCTAGATTCTGGGAACTATGTGAATTAAGGGCAAAAAGAGAGGCAGTAATGAGAGAGAAGATCTCATATTAGTAGCTGCTTATGACGAGATTAAAGGTCATGACTACATAATACCAAACTTTTGGGATCATCTGACTGCTGGATGATTTTTTCAATGGCCGTTAAAGACACTTTTTAGCACATCTCTTCTTGCTGGTTTTAATTTGATTATCTCATCATCACTGGTCACTGTCAACAGATGCCATCACCACTGTTCTACAAACTGCCTTATTAATGTGTATATGTATGCTTGTATATACAAATACAAAGTTACATTTTAAGAATCAAAACATCCTAAATAAATAGCATTACTGCAGGGAAAGGTGCAACAATCGTCCACATCAGGCAGTAGAATTATAGAAAAGAAACAGTACACTTTGTTCTGTGGATTGTGTACTAAAATATAACAATTATTACATTAGGTTACATTAGAAATACCTTAAAAAACAGAAGACATCTTTTCAGAATTGTCTTGTCTCTAAAGCTGGCAAATAATCACTTGATACCAAACTGTAATTTACTGCCCAAAGGAAATATGTACACATGACAACTTAGTCATTTGAAATACAGATACAGAAATATATGTAGTTATTTGAAATATATACATATTCTATTAGTATTTTATTTTTTTTTCATATACTTTTCATACTCTACAACTTAGGTTTACCCTCACTGAAAGAAATTAATGAAACTTGATGTATTGGAATTTGTTTATTTAATTGTCCCTTCACGTGAGAGGCAACTGTATTTGGTATTCTGTACCATGAGATGGCACAATACCATCAGTACTTAGTTTCACTATGGACTAGCACAAGCTTAACTAGTATTTTCAGGAAACTTGTAAGAAAGGTCGCACACAATTTTAAAGCATTGATTTCCAATAAAAAATGTAATGGCAAACAGTGGCTTACTTTTAAACAGCACATTATTGAAGGCACATTAAAGCTTTGGTTCAAGTAAAAATCTGAAATATTTTTCAATTATGTGCTATTATTAAAACAATACTGAATTTCCCATATTTCCCATGTTACTACTGCTTTGAAAAAGGAATCACAAGAAAATGAAATTATTTGTTTTGGTTTAACAGGAAATTATACCTTGCTCCTTTATCTGTCGAATCTGTCTCACGGTTTCTTTTAAAATAGCACATTTGTCTGGTTTGACATTGAAATTGTCAATGTCACTCAGATTAGCAGATATCAGTTCAGCCAGTTCTTCAATGTATTTGCTTTCCTGCTCACGTCGACGCTTCTCACCACTGCAGGTCAGACTGCAAACCAAAAACATTATACATATACTTCTATTCCATCATATACAAAAGCTACGTTCACACCATGAACTTCAAAATCTCTCTCCTAACACCTATCTATTAAACCTAACTGGTAGCCATTCTAGCAAGCGTAAATCTGAATGTTTTACACTGTTGTTTGTTTTTTGTTGTCTGGTGTTTCCTTGTGTTGTGATTTTGTTTTTTATGAATCTTAAGTACTTGTTTATCTAAAGAGGATATGAGAAGGATATTCAGCTAAAAAAATCCTCCTGTTGAGTACTCCTTTTCAGGTAACTGTAGAGAGCAATGCAGTCTCTTGTCAGCCTCCTCTTCTGCAGACTAACCAGTCCCAGCTCCCTCAGTTGCTCCTCACAATTCCTGTTAAACCAAGACTGAGCCCCAGGGAATACTGCCAGTGACTGGCTGCCAATGGACTGAACTCCATTCACCAGGCCTCTTTGAGCCTGGCCAGCCAGTTCTTCAACCAGCAAACTGTGCACCTCTCCCCAAGCCATGAGCAGCCAGCTTCTCCAGAATACTGCAGGAAACAATGTCTAACACTTTACCAAAACCCAAACATCCACAGACCTTCCCTCAGCTACTAAGCGGATCATCTTGTCATAGAAGGAGATTAGGTTGGTCATGGACGACCTGCCTTTCATAAACCCATGCAGGCCAGATCTGATCACTCAACTGTACGTGCCATGTAACGACATTCAAGATTATCTGTTCCATAACCTTCTCTGCTGCTAAGGTCAGAAGTCCTGTAATACCCTGGATCCTCTTTTCTGCCCTTAGTCACATTTGCTCACCTTCAATCAGCTGGGAAGTGGCTGACTGAAAGTGGCTTAATGAACACTTCCAACAGCTCCTTCAGCATACATGGATGAACTCCATCCAGCCCCACAGACTTACAAACGTTCAAATGATGTAAGGGAGAGGCTGCTTAAAGTTCCTCATTGGATTATAGGATCTTCATCTTGCTCCCTGCCACCATCTTGTGGGACCGGGACCCTGCAAACTGGCCTTACTAATAAAGACTGAGACAAAAAATGGCATTAAGTACCTCAGCCTTACCCTCATCTTTCATCACAACATTTTCTATCACATTCACTAAAGGATGGAGATTCTCCTTAAACCCCTTTTGTTGCTGATGTACTGATAAAAGCAGTTTTGTTTGTCCTTTACTGCACTAGTCAAACTGAGTTCCAGTTAGGCTTCAGCCCTTCCAAATATCTCTCTGCACAACTTGACAGCAGCACTGGAGTCATCCTGAATTGCCTGCTACTTCTGTTGGAGCTCATAAACTCTCATTTTCTTCTTGAGTTCCTGAAGAAGCTCTGGGACAGCCATTTTCTTACAGGATGGAGGAAATTGGCAAGGGACAGCAGCTAAGTATATACAAGGGAAAAACAGTGGCACATGTCTGGTATTTTTATGAAACTGGGGACTGTTTTAAAAGGTTTTACTGTATGGGAACAAGAATACAGAGGGCTAACAGAGAAACATTAATGTGTAGCAGAAAGAAAAAAAGTCAGAGGGAGATCGAAAACTGAGTCCTAACTGAATTTCTGACAGATTTCAAAGAGGAGAAGGAAGGCAGCATGAAATACCAAAATTCAAGATAAGACTGCAGAGAACAAGCTTGAAGAAATGCAAGTCAAAAAATCAGTGAACTTATTGCAATATTCTGTGGTGACTATAACCTCCAAAATGAGACATGCCAAGTCAATTATCAGATGTAAGATGTTGACTTTGTAATTTATGTGAAGTAACATGCTTTCCTTCTTTAGTCTTGTAATCACAGCTTCAAACAGTGAGTACTTATACAATTCACTCCATTCAGATTTATGTAAGTCTATTTAAGTGTTCATAAGCTTTGGCAGATCTGCAAATAACAGTATAGCTTGGCATTCAGCTTAAAGAATTTTTCAATTAAACAAAATATTAGTTAAAACTCATACTAAACTGCTATGAAAACTAGAAAAATATTTTTAAAAATCCATAATACAAAAAGCAGAGAAGACTGAATAAACCTACCTTGCACCTGGAGTATCACAGGGCAACGGCTTGCGTTTCCTTGACTCACTGGTCAAGCTATCCAAGGAGTTTTCTCCTAATCCACTCATCCTGACCATACATCAGCATCAGCAACTAAAAGTAATAAAATAAGAATTCATTTAATTTACTATTTCTCCAGGGTAAAAGCTCCTAAGTACAGTTAAAGCAGCAGTTACCTCGTTTGAGGTTGAGGGAAAACATACTGTTACACCACTAGGTGACAGTATATCGCCAGATAACGGCAGGAATAACATTTTCTTCAACCAAGCAGCTGGATAAGAGCTATTCATTTGAACAGTTTCAAAAACACGTTACATAAACAAACTGTGATCATGCAAAAAGCAGTTAATTATCTGAAGCTGACGCCTGACAAGAACTTATGACTCACAAGGTCTTATGCCTACAGACATCATGCTGAGGCTAAGCTCCAGAGCTGGTGACAAACACACACCCCACACTGGGGCTTCCCCCCCACCCCACAGCTGCATTCCCAGTCCCAGAATAACACTGCAGTGCTGAGAGCTATTGCGGAAAGAGAGCTCAAAATATGATAAGGCTTGAGGATGGCTCAGGAAGGGTATGGACACAGGAAATGTCAGAAGCCAAGTGTAAGAAAGAGAGATATGTTAAGTAGTTGAAAAATATGTTGAAATAAATAAAATATGTTAAGTAGTTGAAAAATTCAGCTTGGCTGGCTCAACTTTCAGCATTTCTGTGGAATGCAATTTGGTTTGCATTAAATGATTTAGAATGGGAATGCCACTTCTTGTTTAATATTTGCCTGTATTGACAGGTTTTGAACTCACAATAGAATTGAATGGAAAACAAAGTTATTACATTTTGTCTGTGGAGCATGATAAACATCACAGCAGTTCTACTGAAGAAAAGCTTTTGGTGCATATATACCAAAGAGTGTAGGAAGAAGGAAAATGTGTTAATTGATGCAGCTTCTTTTCCTTTTATTGCGCTCAGGTAGACGATGGGAGCTTTCTCCATCTTGAAGCTGCACATACCTATTTTCCCCTTTCCCTCTCCCTAAAAATCATTTTCTCTCTATAAGCACCTTTACAAGTCGAAAAGGCACATAATGTCTAGAACAACTACAACTGCTTAGCTAAGGAAATTCTAGAAGCTTATTTGCACTACATATAGATTTACAATATAAGTTGTTAACAGGCAAACCAATTTTCCTGCTGCAGGAAACCTTAGCAAAAGAAGCCATTATTGAGTAAGTTAATAATGAAATAAATTATCAGTTAAAAGGTATCAGATGTAATGTTCATCTGTTGAATATGAACCTGTAATTTCTAATGCACTAAAGAGTTTTTCCAAAAAGATATCCAACTTTTAGGGCAGTTATTTGTGGGTGGGTGGGTGGGGGGTAGGTGTTACTCAAGTTTAGAAGAAAGCTCTGAAATGCAGCATTTAAAAGTTAATGTTTTGATGCTGTTTTATCACTAAAAGCTTTTTTTTCTTTTTTTAATGAACAAATCAATATTTCTGGCCTGTACACCTGTAATGTTAGCTAGATAGCTGGTGAAAGAAAGACTCCTTTACTAGTTATGTTGCTCAGTCTGTTTGACCTAAGGAAAGTATTTTCTTTAAAAAGTTTACACAGTGAAATTTTTCTTACTTGCTTAATGAAAATAAATGTATAAGCTAGCTTAATCCGAGTCAGTTATCACATAAAACTAGGAAAATGTAAGATGTACAAATTTGGATAAGTATTAATAACCCAAAACATAGATACTATAATCTTTTATCATACAATATTACTCAAAATAACTGAAAATTAGATGTGACATAATGACTTTCATGAAAAATCTGACAACCGTTCTGCTATTCTTCTACCAAGTTGCAGGTAAAACTCAAAGTGTGGATGGTGAACCTAATACATACAAAAAATAATTAACAGTGGGACTGAATTATGAACCTGAGCTACAAGTATCAGTATGGTGTTATGTACTTTTTGATGAAATCTGTATGCAGGCTTGTGTTTAAGTTGCAATAAGTTAGCACAGATGATTATATGTGAGGAAAGAATGCTGAATATAAATTCTATCCTGTGACAACCAACTAGATTTTTCTAAAATGTATCTGTCCCTAGTTTATATAATTTATGGACAGAATTACTCAGGAATGCCTAATTTTAAAGCCAGGTATTTAATGACCAATAATTCATCTATGTATGTATGTGTATACATATATATATATATATATATAGCAGATATATATATCTGCTATTCTGAGTTACCAGAACCAGCATCTATTTATAATTTCTACAAATGCCCATCACTACACTGGAATCCTTTACTTATTTCCATGAAACATTTTGTAAAATAAAGACTACACTCTATTTAGCTAGTCAAAACAGTTGGTAATAAGCCATACTTTGTTCTGTCCAATATGAATTTTTCAAAAGACATTTGGAAACACACAGTCCTAGCTCTCACCAAATAATTTAAAAGACAGGCATTTGTACAAAATGCAATGTTAAAACTGAATGGAAGGAAACACGACCAGAACACTCTTAAGTTTACACTTAATACAAATGTGAGAAAAACCAAGATTTCATCAGCAGTTAAAAGTCTTCAAAGTGAAAGACACTAAATCCACTGCTTGTAGCAGTACTGAACTACTACATACTGATGCTCCTACATCCAACACTAAAGTGTAACCAGTGGCAGCAACATCTGGATGAGATGGTCCTCACTTCCATGATTGTTTGCAAATAATAACACTAGCAATAGTGTGCAATACTGTTAGATTTACCTTTTCAAATAAAGACTTAAATTTTCTGTAATTTTTCTCATGCAGCAAAAAGAAGAAACAAGAAAAAGAATAATAAAAGGTCTTCTTGATCATCAATAACTGTGTTTGCCTCCATCAATTTTTTGCTATAATAAATATATGCATTTATGGCATGCAGCACACTTGGAAGCTCTTATGTCTGAGCTGATTTCTTGTATGAAGAATTCACTAGGGAAAAAGCATGAATTGGCTCTTAGCATTCCCCAGAATAAGCCAGTTATGAAGAACTAAATCAAACCAGTCCTCTTCAATGAATCATGAAGATGATCTGAAATTTGTTTTAATTATATATAATTTTAAAATATTAAATATAATAATCTTAGACATAATTCAGATGACTTTTAAGACACCAATTTTAATAAAATGACTTACTAAAGGAAAACCCCAGATATTTGAATGTAATCTGTTGCAAATAAAAGTAAAGACGTTTCATTCAGCAGTTTCCTATTCTCAGTGAAAAACACATTTCTTACTTACCTGACCTTAACAAACATTCAAGCACAGGATGCTTTTCATAGGGTCCCCAGAATCAAAAAGCATTTTAAGTCACATCCTGAAAGACAAAAAAGGCTCTACATGAAAAAAAAAAAAAAAAAAAAGCTGCATTCCCATTTTTTCTTTTAATATTAACAATCTGACCAAAAACTAAACATGCACTGTTCATTTATTGTAGCATGAAAGAAATTTAAAACTCGTTTGTATTAACTGTAAATGTCACTTCTGGTATGTGCCAAACAGCTAATAGTCTGAACTCTAACATCATAGATACCACCACTAAGATAGATGTCCTTTCATATAGGAACAGAAAATGTACTTTTTCCTTTAGAGGAAATCTAAAGAAAAAGTTGATGTTTGATGTTAGTAATTTAAAAATCTAAGTACAAAAAACTGCAGCCCTAAATTAATTATTTTGTGATGATTGCCATGCAAAAAGCTCAGTGCTCAGCCATTCTGTGCCAGCTTGTGCACGCTGTACATAACTGGTACATGAGAATAACAAACTGCTTTCACAGCTATATACACTTGGCTTTCTGTTACCTTGTTTTCCTATGAAATTCTAGGACTGATTAATCCATATTGCCACGCATTTTATAGAAGGTATGATTAAGTGTACTAATTAGTGAGATTCTGGGTCTCTACAGAGAATTACGGGAACTTAGGAAAAGTTTCAAACAACAGCTGTGTGATTGAATTGATTTACTGAAAATTGCTTAAAGCGCTAAGTAAAGCAGAGGCTGTTCAAGCTAATTAGAAAAATAAATTGCTCCTGGGAAATATTTATGAGACATTCACATGTAAGCACACACCATAGGCCTATACAAGTCAAGAGTTTCAAAATGGATACTTCCAGTCAGACTACTTAACAGCTAATCACCAGTAGGCAGGTAAAGGAGTTTTATTCAAGTAGCTCATTTCTTAAGAAAGCCAGCTGAAGCTTTTCATATCCACTGGTTGCATTCACATTCATCTGCTGCTCTAACCGTCCCTCTGACAATGCTGACTGTAGCTTTGTTTGGGTGTACTAGAATTACCAATGAGAAGGCTGATTAAGAATATGGTCACATAAGAGTAAGTAAGCATCAGGAGTAAATTGTCTACTAATTAAATACTTCACCATTTCAAGCTCTATCAACCTCTGCTGATCACAGAAACCTCAACAAAATCACGCACACAAAAAACGAAAATCAAACAAAATCCTAAGATGCAGTATCAGAAACACTTGTTTGGACGTGAGAGAAAATTAAATCCCACAAAAATGCTGAGCCAGTTGTACACCACACCCAGCTACAGCTTGCCATCCAGCTTCACCGGGATGCTCTTACACCCAGCAAGGGCCACTCACATATGTTTCTAATGGACTGAGTGTATGGAAGAAGAAGGAAACCTCCATCACACTGACTGTTGAGCGTGATGTAAAGCTTTTTCTTCCTCAAATGTTTAGAACAGCTTAACAAACTGACAAATAGATCTGCGCAAGAGTGGAGACAGTTCAAAAGCACCACAAGCAACAGTCTCACCTGGAAACTGAGCTAGGGTGGAGAATCTGACAGCAGAACCACTTGGAAGCATGCAGAAGAACAAAGACCTCAAGGATTCTGTATGACTGGAAATGCAAGGGGAAAGGGGGGAACTCTGAGAAAGCAGTATGCTGAAAACTCCACAGAAATCTTAACAGTACCTGAATTCATTTTACAATATTCCCTTTCTATTCCTCTCAAGTAAAGATCCACTATATGGATGCAAATATTTGAGCTGCTTTAAAAGAAGATGGAATACAACTTCTCAAAAAGCATTGCGGTAAAGTAACTGAAGGAAGCTTCTGAAGAAGCCTACAGAAGGGCCCTGGAAGGATTTAAGGGCATCTAGAGCAGCATTTGCATGACTTTGGTCTGGTCACACACTGCAGAGGGCCATCATTTGGGAACTGTCACCTAGCAGGGCAGCTCCCAGCATTCCCAATTCTATTCTGTGGGCCAGCACTGAACTAAAGCTAGTTGAAACACAGAAAGGAAAATCTTACCTAGTAGCCCAAACAAAATTTACAACAAATTTTGCCATAGATCAAAAGTAAATCTCAGACCACAAGTTACTACCACAATAGACGAAACAGGATATTAAAATACTATGTCATTACATTATCATCTACAACATTTAAATGTAAAACTTTAAAATTTTTAAAATTTAAAAGACATCCCTCTTTTTCAACAATACATCTCCTGCTAATGAAAGCCCAAACTCTTAACATAGTGCAGCTGACCATTCAACACTTCTGTACTTTAAACCTACTGCTTTTGAGTAGAGATTACAGACAATTTTCTAACTTTTTAAGTATAAAGAACATTTTATTTCAACAGTGTTGTCTGTTCTGCTTCACCTGAACCAGCACAGCTTACTGGAAGCAGAGTAATGCAGCAGGTGAATGCCAGTCTCACAGTGTTTCTCTGCAGAGCATGGCACTGGGGCTCAGCAGAACACTTCCCCTCCAGCTCTGCCCATACCAGTACCGCTGCCAACACGTGAGTGTACCATTTCCTGTCTATGAGCTGTTCAACTAAAAAGTAAGGCTGCTCAAACAAAAACATCCTTCAGTGTATTTCAATGTCAACGAGCTCAACATGCTGACCTTTGGCTCATTTCCCCACTTGCAGGATGAACTCCAGAGATACTCAGCTTACCCCATGCAGAGATGGGGCGCACAGCACAGCACAGCTATCAAATGTGAGTGTACAAGTGGTCAATCCAATTTTTAAAACACATCACAGAAAGATCACATCAGACTTTGGAATGACTAGACAATAAGCTGTGTTACTGTACGTGGCACAGAAGTAACAATATGACATATTCAGAGCTGAATGTGCCAGATTCAGCAAATGCATTGGCTACCTTCAGAAAGAGGATTTAAAGAGGATTACGTCTTCCGCTCTCCTTAAATGTCTCAGAGATAATTCATATGCTTGTTTTAAAAGGAAATCAAACATATTATACTTGAAATTACAGTACATTAAAACAACATATTTTTAAATCTCATGGGGGGAAAATGAAGTAGACTGAAAAAATGCAGTGGAACCTTAACAACTTAGCTATGTGAATCTGACAGCACAGTAACAAACCACAGGAACAGATAACGAGACTGAAGTATGCAGAGTTAACAGAGGTTTTGCTGGTGTACTGCAACTATTTCATACTATTCACCTGTCTATTCAGACTAAAGCAGCTGTGCTTGCTTTATGAAGTAAAAAGTAAATCATGTTTTTAATTGTATTAATACATCACTGTCCCAATCTAGCACTTCCAGCAGAACAATAACCAATAATAAAATACTATTCCCAATCACATGCATTTCACAATCGTCCACTTTCCCTCTCCCCCACCTTCTCAGCTGCTATTTTTTAGATAACAAATAGCTGACTCAGACCCAGACTTAATGAACCAGTGTTGTCAGTTAAAAAAAAAATCAAAAGGTGCTACCTACAACCTGGCAATCAGTGAAGCACACTTTGCTGCAACACGTTAAATAACCTTAACTCAGCACCCATCCTTGCTACACTATATGCTCCATCTTAGGGAGTCTATAATTTTTCAGGCCTTGTCAGGTTTCATTTACCAATTTCCCTGCTGTGTTTAGTTAGCACTGTGCACTTGCTGCGCATTTTCAGACATGACAATTAACTTGGGCCATGTTCACTTTGCATATATTAAAATGACAGGGCATTTTCGGTTAAAGGATGGTCAGAGGTGGAACACCCCCCTAGTACTTCTCCTGTCCCTCTGATAAATCATGCTTGTTCTCTATTTTTGGAACTGGTTAATTTGTTTCCTATAGGTCCTTCTTTGCTTGCCACTGTAATAGTTACAAGACCCTGTTACAATTTAAATAAATAGAAGAAACGGCTCCAGTGAACTCACTATCATAAAAAAGACTAGTCTGTCTTTATGCCTCGACCAAGTGCTGCAGAATACTTGTAAAAACTTCTCACTTGTCAGCTTCTGCACAAAACACTGCAGTAAAGAGGTTAACGTGTCTCAATGCAAGTCCAAAGACACGTGAGCTATGCTCTACAGTCAGAACAAATGCTCCCCTCATAACCCAGCTGTGAGCTTGCTAGAGAACTTACTTGGCCAGCAGTGTTTGTCAGGTTACAGTTCTTGTAAGATGCAGTCACACCACCTACTTGTACAACACCAGCAACAAGAGTTGGTATGCTTCAGCAGTGGGCCAAGAGATACCAGAGGCGGCCTTAATCCTGACTGATCTCCAAACCACTGTACTGGAAGTGGTAATGTGGGCTTCTGGTATAGCTGCTGGCATCAGTCAAGATCATCATCCTAGAACATATTTAGAATGCTTTTAATATAGGTAACCAACTTGTAACTGGAAGGGATCTGGAATCTTGGAACATTTAGATCTTGTGAGACTACAGAACTAGATAATGGTCACAGCAGTAAAGAGTCAAAACAGCTTACTTCAACAGAGCTATCTGGAACTGAACCTACACAGGACAGAAAGTTCATTATTTTCCTTCATCCCCTCCAGCTTAATAGGTCAAAAATATTAAAGTCCACATTAGAGAAAGAATTTTAATGAATAATTTTTCTTTCTTTGCCCAGTTCAGAGTAAATCCTAAAGAGTTCTGAATTCGGCCACTTATTTAGTATTTCAGCTTCATATGCACGCTTATTTTGTGCTACTGTCTCATAACTGGAAACAAGATCTTAAGCTGAAAAAACCCTCGAAATTCTCAAGAGACAAAGCTGTTCAGAGCAGCCATTGGCCTCACGGGTAATGGGGGTGGGGGAACTGATGTTAATTTCAGGCTTTTGTTCTCTTTGTGCGTGTGCTCGTGTGCATGGGAGTGCACATGCATATTTTTTCTTAATATATGAACCACCTCTCTCTTATTCAAACATCTAAACAACCACATTATTTTAAAAATGCAGAACATTTTTATAATATCTTTCTCATTATTTTAATATGCAGAGATACATCCTTCTGATTACTGTATAGACTTGTAAGATGAAGCACATAAACACTGAATAATATCCTTAAAACACACCTTGGGTTTACTAGGAAAAACGTAATGCATTTGATCTCAATTTATTTCTATGCATCCAAGCACATTTGCACATCTCTCAAAACTCAATGCTAGGGACAACCTAGCAACAAAACCTAGTTTGCAAAGCCCTGTCAGTGCTTTTGCTCTTATTCTGGAAACATTTTAAGTCACACACAACAATCCAATTTCATTTATCCTAGGCAGTTATACCTAGGTACCTAGGTTACCTTTGGTAGTTATACCTAGAAACACCAAATGCTTACTATCACTGTATTAATTAAACAGCTCCTGTAAGGCAACTGGGTGACAAAGACATTTTCTTTCATGAGCTGGTAAAGACACAAGACTCCTTACCTTAATTTAACAATGATTAGGAATTAGTTTTCCCTTAAACAGAGAAACTCTATTTCACCAGAGTTAGAACTCAATCCCCAACAGTTACCATTTTCTGAGAGCTATGCCCTACTCTGACATTTCAGAAACAGAATGTACTTTTGATATTCTGGTGAAAACAGGAAATGCAATCAAGTGCATGGAGTTTGTTTCACTAAATACATGTGATTTTTTCCCAAGACATCAAGAAGTCCATTCTCTTTCTTGAAGCTCCAAAATCAGTCATCAGCAAGTCCATTCTCCTTCCTGGGACACTGGGTTCAAATATATTTTTATGTATTACATGCAAGCAATGGTTCTGTTCTGCCATTCTAATCCACAAGCATCTCAATGAAGAAAAGACTGTGTTCTGGATTTCTGGAGACAAGTTGCACACATCTAGCATTACAGTATTACAGCTAGCATTAGCACCTGACTTGTCAGTCCAACTGACCCAGTGAGATTTCGTACCGTCAGCACAGATCTCCAAAGTGAAAACTCTTACAAAGTTTCAGAAATCTTTTATTTCAGTGTCTATTAAAAAAAAAAACCAGCATTTTGCTGCTTGGTTTGCCAAGAAAGATGTTGATATTAGGAGCAGAGCTCTGCACACAGCAATGGGGAGCATAAGCCTTGCCAGGGGTGCTCCAGGTCCACAGGAGAGCAACTGAAATACAAACCACCCAAAAATGCTCACAGGAATTTCTTTTCCTCTTCCTAAACACCGAAAGCCAGTTCCACAAAACACAACACCTTGCACTACCAAGCCCCCAGCACTGGACAGAAGCACTGATTATCCTCTTAAGAAGAGGAGGTCATAAATCGTGTGGCCTGCTGTCATGAATTTCCAGCCAGCTGCAATATCCACCACCTCCAAGGGCACAGATATCCAACAACAGCATTCTGCTGTTAGCTACAACAAAAAAATGGCAAAGAGAAGCAGCTTCAGTAACTTCACCAACATGTTCATATTTAATCAGAGAATCCTATAGAACAACTAGAAATTATGATGTATTCATGGAATCTTTATTTTTTGTATGTTTTTAACTCTAAATGTAGGGCTAGACAGCGCACAAAAGCAGCCTACAAAAGTGAAGACTGTGGCAAAAGTATGTTTCAAACACAGAGCCACCTTTAAATGGAAAATCAAGTAACCAGCCATAAAGGGGAGCTGCTATAGGATAGCTCAGAGATGTAATACCAAACAAAATATTTTCCCATTTGCCTTTTGTACACATGAATGGTGTACCTGAGAACCATGAGAAAAAGGAATTTGCTTACAGAAAAGTAATTCTGAATAAACAGAAGACCAGTGCTACTGCCTGCTCAACTCAACCATCTGAGTGTATGAGTGAGCAATATGGCCCAGGAGCAAGCCCAGATTACTTTCAATTACACCTCAGGGTAAGGAGCCAAGAGGTCTAACACACATGTGGGGTTCCCAGGTGCCTCAAAGAAAGCTACACCCATTCATGGACCTTAAATTTGCTGGCCTGACAGACTGGGAATCTGGTATCAAGGATACTTAAGGAGCTTCTCTCAAAGCAGAACAAAAGTAGATATTCATTTTGAAACGAAACTACATACAATTATTTAATCAAAATTAGTTGTTGTTAATAATCTCTGTTACGTTAACAATAACAGAACACACCTCATTTTAATCTCCAGAGAGAAATCATAAACACAGGTTTAAAGCTCTTCCAATTGCACACATACTTTATACTAAAACTGTGCATTCATTTGATGACTGTGTTGATATGATAATGATCCAACAAATGATGGTATTTGTTGGATGAAATTCCTTTTGCCAGGTTTTGCCATGACTTTACTGTATATACAAATAACATACTCAGCTAAATCTTCCTCCCACTCAAGCAGAATAAAGATATTCGTGACCTAAATTTCTTTTTGTACAGCCTATGCCAATTTGCCTCAGAAAGGAATCAAAAGAGGAGCGGTCATTAGAGCTGCAAGAGAGAAAAGCGCTCAGAAGAGCACCCACATCTGTGACATCTCGGCGTGAATGGAGACAATAGGCTCCTTCTGGGGCTGTAACCTGGGGTGTGGGGGATGAAGGGCAGCAGGCCGGGTTTGTCTGTGATCTGAAGATGTGAAAAATCTATGAGAATGCATTGGGAAACATTAGATGCCAAAAATAAAATAATCTTATTTCTTGGTTGGTTTGTTTGGCTTTTTTATTTGTTTGTTTTTAACTGAATTTAGTTCTTTAAAAAAATACTTATGAAACAGACTCAAGCCCAGTGAAACAGGAAAAGAACACACCGCTTTATACAAAAAAAAGTCACCAGGTAGGTGTGATGGACACATCATATAAAAGCAACTAAACACAAGGCTTATCGATAGAACAAACAAAGTCTGGCATTTGTAAGCACTCAGAAAGATTACTGCCTGGCCATCGTAAGAACTGGACGGAACCACACAGAAATACCAAGTGAAAAAACAGCAGAAAACAAAAATAATCAAATTCTTACTAGAACTCACCAGATGTTCATAAATTAAAAGCAGAAGACTTTGTAAATTTAATTCCAGATTTGAAATAGTTTTTAGGGAATCTTTGTAGGCTCATCGAGAGCGCTCCTTAAAATTCAATTATCAGATCTGAATAGAGCTACTGTAAGTACACAAAGGCCCTTCACATTTTAAGCTTCATTTCTGTTATGACTTTTCCATGAGGCTCACCAACTGACCCACTAAAAATACTCAATATTACAATCGCTGCAAATCCCCAGCTATGTAGAATTTACAGCTTTCAGTAATGAGTGGTGCTTTGTGAATTGAACGAGGATTCGATTTTCAACACGGTGTAAAATCCCACCAGAACATTTCTTCACATTAAACAAAAGCACAGAGACCCCAGGAAACATGTATTATAAATTTCTATCATATTACAATACTGTGTTTATTTCTTCATTATATCACATCATCTGTAGCTCCAGTTCAAAGTATTAAAGCCAAATACTTTAAATAGGCCAAAGGGGGAAAAAATAAAAATAAAAAGGAAAAGGAAGTTGGCACATTAATCAGTTAATGCTCGTGGATACAAATTCTCAAAGATGGTATCATCTTCCTCTGAAATCAGTTGTGTTTAACAAACACTATGCAGCTTAGCAGCAGTGTAGAATGTTAATTTACACATCTGCGATACGTGGGGACATCACCGCACACCTCAGCCCTCAAGGTGGAAAACGATTACCCTGTCACCCTATGACTGTATTATGATGACAACAGCGAGACAGGGAGTGAGACAAAAATGATGCTGGCTCTCAAACGAATCCTGGCTAACAGCCGCTAAAGCTACACAGCTTTTGCAGCAGAGAGCAGAACAACAAAATACCCTCCCCAAATGGCTCTGTAAGAAAGTTAAGGGGGCTGCTGCAGGGGGAAGGTTAGCATTAAAAAGCGGGAAGCACGTCCACCTCAAAGGAACCAAAATGCCCGTAAAATATGGTATATGAAACGTAAACAGGAAATGCGGGGCTAAAAAAAGAACATGAAGAGGGCCTTGCACCAAACTCCAATAGTAAAAAGATGTTGAAGCACGTCAGAAGCAGGAAGTGAGCTCAGCAGACCTCTCCATGGCAAAGGCATAAAGCAGGCACCCGGGAGGGGGGGGGGTAAAGCCACAGCCCAGAGAAATCTCTGCACTGCACCCACCACTGGATGTGAGGGAGATTCCCACAGCCAGCGGTTCCTTGCAGCACCTGGCTGGAGGAGCAAAATGTTCAACACTGTAAGGAACTGGAGAGAAAGTTCTAAAGCAAACATACACACAGGGTGTTAACCAGCCAGCAGGATACCCTTCAGCTGAGAAGGGGCTCAAACGTGGATGCGCTGAGCTGCTGGACAAACTGCCCAATGTGTCAGTGCAAATCACTGCTGCACACAGGGCTAGCAGGTGACTGGTGTGACTCCTACAGCAAAAGGAATCAGCACAGATACTTCAGAGCTGTGGATCAGTGAATTTGATGCTCATCCCTTTACTGACTTCCACCCATAGTAAAAAGTTCCTGGAGAATAAAATGACTGAGCACAGCCACAAACAAAGGCAGTAGAAAAGCAGCCCACTTGGCACAAGCTCTGAAAAGGGAAGCCTTATTTTGGGAATCACTGTGAGCTGTATGATCCCCAGATTGATCTTCCTAATATTTCTTGTCATTTGGCATTTGGTAAAACTGCTGAAAAGAAAATGATTATATGTGAGTTGTTTTTGTGCAGTGGCAAAAACGTATTTTTCCAAATAGCCCATTTTACTCAGGAAAGCGGTGCAGAAGCTCCTTTGCCAGTCAGAAATGTGATTTTATGAAGAGGTTTGTTGATAGAGCTTTAGAAGCCTCTCTGGTAAAAGATTAAGCCTACAAAAACTGCTAGGACAAAGATAATGCTTCTTCCATTCTGAACATCTAATACTTTCTGAAAGTCAAAGATCCGAGCACTTATCAGCCAGAGGTCATTGAGGGAGGAGGAAAACAGTTCAGCGAAACCTTGAAATCTCCAGGTCAGTTTTCTGGTGTGCCTGCTGGTTGTGGGTTTTTTTGGTTGGGTGGGTGGCTCTTCTTGTGTTGGTTTGCTTTTAATTTCCCCTTTACAAGTATTCACAGTTCTCTCTGTGTTAAAAAAAAAAAAAAACAAAAACCAAAAACATGTGACTTCTAGACTTCAGCTCTTTGCTTTTCCATTTACTTCAGTCAAACTTTTATGTAAACTGTTGACATTTTCAAATTTCCTATTACAGTGTTGAGGGAATGGAAACCCTTTTTCCTTTAAAATGGAAAGTGCTTTGCTAGTTGTGCTGCTGTCACAGTTGGGATTTGAAGAGAAGTAACAAATGTAATAAGATTAGAACAAAAAAAAAAATGACAATACCACAGCCTGCAAACAGACATACAAATGTGAAGAAATTTAACAATTGCTTTCCTTCATATTAACTGCGACGTATTTCAGTACGGAAAATATTAAGAAATACAACATTAGCTGTAACTTTCAATCGTCAACATTTCTTTCTGGAAAAAAAAATAATTATTGTCAATTATTTGGATCATGGACAAACAAAAATAAATAAATGAAGAAGAAAAAGCGCACTTCAGAGGAACAAACAAAGGGTTTGATCATCAGTGCATCATGAGAAACTATGCACAGAAAGGATCTGTTGGACTCAAAACTACAGGCTGATTTACATGCTCAGACTTACTGGCATTATTATACAAATAAAACACCGTACCTACATTACAGCTACCTCCAGACTAAGTAATTGGACATAAAAACACCTAACATCATATGAATTACTTGGAGGAAAAGTTCAGCATGAAATCCACATTCATTACAATAACAAAGGTAACGTGGAAACATTTTGCCATTTAGGTGAACACAAACACTGCAACAACAGGCGTAACCATTCATTAGCTAGAGAAAGATGCATATATGCTGTAAGGTATTCAAAAATGACCCATATGCTGGTAAGTTCCTGCTATTGCTGGACACATTCTAAGAGATCTAATTCATATCTATGGAATATTGGAATTGGAATACTCTATAAGGTAACCAAGTAAGCCATGAGAGAATATGCTGCAAATATGGTACCTATACTGCTGTGTACTTTTAAGACTTCCACTCTATTGTACAACAAGTTTTGCACACAATCACTGCAGCAACATTCCAGCACAAAAACGGATCTCATTACAGAATACTAATTTTGCTATGCTCCCTATAATTGCTATTCAATATCAGTGAAGAGCACTGATAAAAATAAAGCTGTTCATCCATTCTTGTTACTACAAAATGCTGTCTAAAACAAAGGATCTATATGTATCTTTAGTCACTCCTATCAGTTGTAGTTTTATGTAATGATACATAAAGCTATTTCACAAGGATAATTTAAAAAAATCAAGCAACAAAATTCATAGACAGAAATATGCTTCCTTACCATCATGTGCACCTTACCATCCATTCAAGTTTGTATAGAATTAAGTATGCCAAAATCTAAGTCAGAAAGAGTCTCTCTTCTGAGACCATCACACTTTTGCAAAGCACTTAATTGCTGTTGACCACAGAACATACGTGGCACCACTAATTTAGCAGCAGCACTGCACAAAAAACCCAGATAGAGAGGAAATAGCAACTATTCAGCCCCTCAATGCTGAACAGGAGCACCACTCACTAACACTTTCTTCTTGCTTTTCTAAGGGCAGTGTCACACCAGTCTCAGTACCAAGGCACTCACAGTACCCTCCTCATTACCTCCTCCCGCAGTCCCACCTTGGCAGCTGTGAAACAAAGAACCTCTCCCAGAGAGCCAAGAAAGGACAGGCACTGACTACTGATACTGCAAAAGGAAGAGATCCTTGTGGCAAGGCATTGTCAGAGGTTTTGTTACCAATGATAACATTTAGATACACGTATCAGTCAGGAGGTTTTCTTCTATCTCAGATAGGAGTAGCGAGAAGCCAAAAAATCCAAAGCTGTCTCTATGGATGAAAAGACACAGGAAAATACGTATCTTGTCTACTGTGAAGAGAAGATTTCATGCAGTTGAAAACCAGGACAGATGCTAATGAGTCATTAATACTGGAGGAAAAAAGTCAATATCATTTGTATAAATGTCCTCAGATTTTACTTTTTTATAATGATTTCTTAGTGATTTATGAAAATGAACGAAAAGTCTATTGTTTTGAATTGTACGGTTACATTAACAGAAGAAATAACAGTGAAATCAAGAGATCACTGTAAGACTATACAGGAAACTTACAAAAAGAGAAACAGCAATATAAAAATTATAAGTATTGTTCTTAACCATAGCCAGCCATTCCAGCCTTAGGAGCCACCCACAGCTCTGAGTTACCTGGTGTCAGAGCAACACGACTCATTCAGCAATACACCGAGTTACTGAAGTAAGAGGAGTGTAAAAACAGCCCAAACTATTTAGACATGCAGAAAATTTGTTAAATATGAAAATAATTATTTCTTTCAGACAACTCTCTAAGAGGATTATTAGGCAAGAGCAATTACATGCACAGTTTTGAACATTTCAAGACAACCACGTCATTCTTTACGACATCTGAAGCAAGTAGAACAAGTTTTTTGTTATTTGGCACAACAGTGCACAAACTGTTTAAAGGTTTAAAAAGAGATCAAAATGGCTACCAAACACTTCGTTCATAACTGAACACAGAATGCATTTTTAAAGTTTCTAAAGAGAAGTTTTCCAGTCTAACGACAAATAGCATTTTAGTGTATTTAATTGCATGACTTCTAGAAAACGTGTTCTGAAATAATGCATTGTATTGGAAGTACAAATTCTCTTCTGAAGTTTATTAATGCAGCTAATAAGGACAGTGTATTTTTAAGTTTTATTTAAGCATTAACAGTTCATGTTACTGTTTTACTTTACAGTGCCAGTTGACAAAATGTTAACACTCTGACTAAATTTGATGTATGAAAAATCATTATGAGTTTATAGTCTGGATTCTCATTTTAGTGAGAGTTAACATCTTTAGAACAAAATGTTCAAAGCTGCAAGACATATGCTGAACATGTGTATACATGTAACGCTTTGAAAGCTGCTTAAAAATGTGAGAACGAGTAAAGCTCATGTTACCCCTGATAAATGTCAGCTGTCAGCCAATACAGCCCAATACACACTGTACTTTCCACAACCTAGAGCCCAGAAAAATGCAATTTTTACCTCACTCACTGGATACATTATACATTTAGCCAAGGTCAAAAGTTTAGTGTTTTCAAATTTTAACTTCCAAAGCAGTGCACTGTTACACAGGCAGTACCATCACACTGAAATTAATGGAGCACCCTGTAATATACACATCCTACCCAAGGGGACCCCATTCAGCATCAAACCTAGTCAAAAAGAATTTGAAAAAGAAAAAAGAGCTGTTCTTATTGTCATTTCCAGTTGTGCTTTTTTTTTCATATAGTCAAATTTTACAAATTACACAGAAGTGCAATAATCTTCTCTCCTGTACTGATGAGTATGAGATGGACATACAAAATCAGAGAAAATTGCTGCTAGCTATAAGTGCGTTGTTCAATACTGCATTCACAAATGTCAAAAGCAAACTAACCTTAAAAACCAAAACTTGCTGTTGTTGAATTGCTTAAAAAATCTTTCAGTGAAGGACTCATTCAGCAGCACGAACGTGAACATTTCCTGCTGTAGTAAATCACTCACTATAGAATTCTAAAAGTATCTTGCAGAATTAGTCCAGGTACAAAGAACTGAGCAGATGTGGAACACTAGCTGTATTGTATAGAGTGGGCTGGGGATCAGATTGTCAGAACTTTCCATTAAGAAATAATACTTTCTAATGTGATAAAACTAGGCCAAGCAGCTCCAGCTTGGGATAGTGCAGTCCACTTAAAAGCTGTTTGTTTGCCAGCTCCTCCATTTGAAACTAGATATAATTTATAATTTTGTATATATGAGAAGTTATTACTACACCATCATTATTAAGTCAAATAGTGAAACGTACTGTGATTACCAAGTTAACAAGCAGGTTTCTTCCTCTGCATCTGAGTCTGAAGCACTCTTACAGTCTTTAGTGAATTTTCATTACAAGCATTAGCTACCTTTCCTGAGCAAGTTAAAAGCTCAGTGCGCTGAAAGATCACAAAACACTCATGTCATGTCAATGCTCCTGCTTCTCTCTGCTGCGAAAGTATCGTGATCTATTCACATTTCATATACTTCCACTGGGATTTTTAAAAGCATTTAGCACTGGCATAAGTTCGTTTTTGTTAATTCAATCAGAATTCTACCATCAGCTTCAGTGGAATTACTAAAGCTGAAAGTAGTATTGCTTTCCAAGCTTTTATCTTCAGCAGGAGAACAAGTTCTTATTAAGCTAAAATGGAAAGAAACAGTAAATGTGTCTAAATGAGTCAAAAGATTCAGAAGACCTAACTTTTATTTACAACTGATTATTTGCCAGTCTATTTAAAAACACTGGTGTACACTGCACACCGAGCAAAGAAAACCAGACCAAGTATCTTTGTTTGCTCAACAGACAACATCTTCTACTATTATGATCTAGATTAAACTGGTGTCTTAACTGGAATAACTTCTATCTAAAATGATTGCCCAGTCTCCTTGATGTTTTCTGACACTGATAACCTAACATAATTACATCTTTCCTGCAATGTTTTAGAAAGATACAGAGAATTGTCCAGTACTTACAGTTACAGCAAGTGATCCAAATGATCTTCCACCAACCACATTCAACAACAGTGTTGCAAAAGCATTACAACTGCAGAAAATAATGGCATCTCAAGAGCTACACTTACTGTCTGTAAACAGTGTCTGCAGCAATGTAAACATGAAAGCAACATCCCTCAGCTAAGGTAATACTCATCTGAGCAAACAACGAAGTTTCAGTAAAGTACAAAACTTCAAATCTTTTACAGCAGTGAAGTATGACAAAGTCTCCTTGCACATTACTTAACATCATAGAGACATGTTTGTAAATATAACCCATATTTGCATAATGATCAAACAAAACAGCAAAGGAGAGGGTATAATGAATGACAAAAACTGTCCAATTAAGTACTACAGTGTACCTGTACTGACCAGGAAAAATATCCTGTGAAGAGGAAAGCAGTTCCTTGGGGTCACTCCCAGCTGGTCAAAGCTGAAGTGTTACAGAAGACATACAGTACTGCATTGAGAAATTCTAACAATTGTTCTTGGTCTTTAAATGATATTTTCTAATTTTCCTTTTGTCTTCACAGCTGTTAGAAAGACTGCTAGGTGATTTCATTCATTCAGTGAAATCTCTTAGTGGGACAGTTTCAGTGCTCTTAAAACCAAAGTGAAGTTTAGACTGGATGAGAGGTAAACTTCATCTGTCTGTCATGAAAGAGTTAAATTAATTCCACTATCTGTGATTAGGAAAGAGTCAGAACTCTGCAACTTTGCAATAAACACCAAACAAGTATTTTTACTGCTTTAGAAAATCCACATCTTTCCCAGCTCTAAATGTTCTTTACAATTCTAGATCTTTGCAAAACTCTGAACAACAAGCAGGGATTTCTTAGTGTCTATCTTTGGGCATATGAAGGCTCTGCCCTGCTATTACTGCATGGCCAGCAACCTGCTGACAAACTAGCCATTATTAGCCATTATCAGCCACTAAAACATCACACATCACAGCAGAGCATTTTAAACAAAATGGAACAGATCCCTTAAAACACTGCAAACTGCAGTGGTTCAACACTGACAAATAACTGTCATAAAGAACAAGCAGGGCAGAACTTCTTCAGCTCCTCATCAGAGATTGTAGGACGCTACTAAAATATTGTTTTAGTTCTGCTGGTTCATAGGACAGAAAAAAAATATCTTCAAAAGCACCTTTAAAAAAGGCTGGGCTGCACTTCAAAGACACTGAATTAAGTGTCTAAAAGCAAAGAACAGTTTTGATTTTACAGCCAAGCAAGCCAACATTTTCCTAAATTCTGAGCCAACGAATGACTTGCAGCCTTCAAAGTTTCTGAGAGGCTACCCTGAAACTTTATGAAACCTTTAAGTGAAGAACACCATGCATGCACGAATGGTAGACTACTTAACATAGTTCCATTAAACAGTATTAATCCTGCTCTGACAGACAGGAAAAGCAAGCTATGAAGAGAATTACGACTATAACATGCTATACTTTAAAAATATCAGAAATATCTTCTGTACACCTAAAGGGACATAATTAACATTTATATTATATACTTGTGAAATAACAGGAAAGGAAAAGATGAATGCTATTTCCTTCACGTTAAGACAGTGTTACAGCTCCAGTGTATTCAGAATCAGTATTTTTGATAAAAACAAACCACCTAATGAAATTCTATGCAAGAAGCTGGAAAAGGATAACGTTAACACATTTGCTATTAGTTACTTAATAGAATTAAATAAAAAAATCTAAAATTGATATTATGGGAAATGCCACTAACTATAGGAGTATTAGTATTATTATTATTTATAAACCATAGTATTATTATTATTTATATAATAATATAAATATTATTTATAAATAATATAAATTATTATTTAATAGAATAATTAAAATAAGTACAGTGACAAACACAGAGCTTGCAATTCCCCTTCCTCCTTCATTTGCATATCCAGGATAATTCACTTCTACCCTCTCAATTTAGAATTATATTAAATAGGCATTGAATAAGGAGCATAATTATTTCTTGTACTGGAAGACACAGGAAGTTCCTCCTGTAAATAAAACAAACTCATTTTTGCAATCCTCCACATTCAGTACACATGGTCCTTTCTTCCTCCCTAGGACAGGCAAAGCTTAGCGCTGGAAAAAAATTAGGTAGGAATTGCTTATTTTGCAATTCACTGTCACAGTGCAACCTTGAGTTTTATTATGAAAGAATGTTTACATTTCTCTGTTTCGCCACTGGACATGAGAATAAGTTTAAGCAGTAACATCCAAAGCAAAAAACACCCATCCACTGCCTTCAAAGCATCATCACTAAAATATGACAATAGCACGTGGAGCCAGCCAAACGACAAACCATTTTTGCTGGCTTATCATTTTTGCCCTGAATCCATTTGTTCTTCTCCGATCCCTGACTTAGCAGAACACTCCCTCTTTATGCTCTGAGAACAGAAACTGATGATTGTAAGAATTACAGTAATATTATTAAGGGTTATTGTACTGTGCTTTTAATTTACTAATTAACCTTGAAAAAATCTGTGCATTTCTATTTCTGATTGGAGAGAGTGAACAATGGGCAATGTGCAGTGAGATATCATAAAGAAATCTCAATATAACAAATCGTAAAGTTGTCCTCTTTTGTTGCCTTAGCCATCCAGATACAGACATCAATAGACTACTGGAAGAAATACCACACACCGCAAATGGGTGAACTCAACAGTAAAGGAGCACTTCAGCCAGCTGTCTGCTTTCCTTCCTTCATCTGTCCGGGATGCAGTCTATTATTTAAATTCCATTTAGTTTGAGAAACAATCAGGCAGATCATACTGATTATCATCCTAAAAGACAAGCACTGTTTGCTCAATAAACATCAGAATGAAAGTTTAGAGAAATCAGATCTAATGATGACTCAGGGTAGATAAGAGGAGCTTCCCAGGACACACAAAGGAAAGAAGAATGTGAATGACAGAGAGGATTCTGCATTAACATGTGGAATTTCTTTGAACAATCCTCTCCAGTCCAACCCCCATGCTCAAGACCCCAAGAACAGCCAACTCAGAAACCGGTTTTAAACTAGGCTGAGAATACAGCTGACTCCCCTAAGAAGACAGCAGAACAAGTATTCTAGTCTGCTCCCTCAGCAGAAATCAGTAAGCCAAAAGACTATTTACTGTCCTTGTTGTCTGAGACAACTTCACCCTACAAGAGAAGCTATTAGGGCACACCAACCCATAGACAGATAGGAGTGACAGCTGTATAGATAATGCAACCCACAGAGATTATAAAAACATAAAGCCTTTTCAACTATAGCAACTAATCTCTATACTGCATTTTTCAGGAAAGCGTGGTAGGCTACACCAGAACTCACAGCAGGAGGTCTGCTTCGCCAGTAGTGAAAAGTGGTGTGATATCTGAAAAACACCATCATTTCTGCATACGCTTCTGTAAATCAAAAGAGAAACAAGTACTTCTTAGACACTGACTCCTTAACTCTGTGCCAGGGAAACAAGATTGTGGGTGTATACACATATGCTTTAAGTAATCAATATGTCTGCAGCTTAAGTTTTTTTGTACCTCTTCGTTTTTACTGATGGCATGCAAGAGAGTATTAAAAAAAAATGATGCTGGCAGAGAAGATGAGAGAATGAATATGCTGATTTTATTTATTGCTCAAGGAGGTTGTGGGTGCCCCATCCCTGAAGGCATTCAAAGCCAGGATCTGGGCAGCCTGGTCTGGTGGTTGGTGACCCTGCACATAGCAGGTGGGTTGAAACTAGATGACCACTGTGGTCCTTTTAAACCCAGGCCATTCTACGATTCTATGATAAGAAGTTGATACTATCAATGCACTCCAAGGAGAGAGAAAAACTGGACTTGAAACTCAATTTAAAGTGCTTTGAGGACCACTAGACCTAATTACTATATATCTTAAAAAAAGGTATCTTTCCCTACGTAACACATCTCTTCCAAGAGGGACTCACATTCCAAAAACTCAAACCATTATTGTTGCAGAAGATCAAGAGTTCACTCATCACTGGAGATCTGCAGCAAGGATGCCAACAACACTGCCTACATACACTTCCTGAGGAAGAGGTAGGGAAAAAAGATGCTTATTGCATCCCATGATGCAAATCTTGAACAACAGATACTAAGTTTTACCACTAACCAAAATGGAAATACAAGCAGAGAAGACAGAGACACACCACCACTTAAAAACAAAGTTCCAAATTCCTACTCGGAAGTTCTGTTGCTTTTCAGTATAACTTGTGCCAGCATTAACAGGTCTGGGTGGAAGTGCCAAATTCCAGCACGATATCCCCAAGTCCAGCTCACCATGCCACTCCACAACCAAACCTGGGAAACTTGGGGAGATGAACAAGTGGAAATTTCAAGTCAGATGCAAAAGTATTCACATCAAGTTCTGGAATATAAAATAATTTTTCCATTTTAAGAGGTTGTGTTCTAGAATCTCTATAAATCATCTTCACTTCCTCCATTAAAACAAGACAACAGGAACCAGTTAATCTAGATAACAAAGAACAGATGAAAACACCTTGAGGTGATCTTCTCCCCAACTCTTGCATTCACAGTTTGGAAATGTTGAAAAAATTAAAAGGTAACTCCAAAGCTGTTAGAAATTCACTTCCAAGAAAACCAGAAAGATGTAATCACCCTCAAAATCTACCGTGGATAAACACACAGAACAGAACAGTATAGAACTCAGCAGTTATTTTCAGTTTGAGAGTACTCAGTTACTGCTTTCAGGTTACAAAATGCAATGACAGTACTTCCAATATCCCTCTTTCTGGCCATTCTTATTAGAAGTAAGAGTTACACAAGTGATTTGCTTACATTCAGCACTTACCTCCCACTAATAAACTTCAAAAGTCACATATCAGCCTATTAATGCTTTCCTCAGAAGAAGATACGTGGAAGTTACAGTATTCACAAATCAGGTGAGACTTCTTTCCTTAATTTGAGGTTGTGTTTTTTTTCCCTGTAGTAATGTTTTTAGAGATCTCTTGTTTCTAATGCTAAAAGGCATGTGCACCCAGCACTACCACAATACACTAATGCAACTGTTCAAGAGAAAGCTTTCAGATAGGGACACTTAAAAATGACACTTCAAAAATAGAGTTCACAAGTGTTTGTGAGCTCCTGACAGTTGTTACTCACTCATTTTTCTTTTAGAAGAGCATTTATTCCATTTTGCTGCGATACGCAATATGATTTGCAGCTTCAGTGCAGCTCCATTGTGAAGGCAGATGAACTACCATGAAACAGACAATGAGAAGCAGACAAGATGCACACAGACACAGCAAGGGCAGAACAAAGAATCACAGGGAGTGGGAGAAAATAAACCTTATAATAGCTGCTGCTTGGGAACACTAGCTGGAACAAACAGGGAGGCCACCAACTATCATTACAAGCGCATGTTTCTTTTGCTGCTGCAAGGAGAACTGCTCACAAGAGGGGGCAGGGGATCTGCTATTAATCATATTATATTCATTGTTCCCTCGCTGCTGCTGGCAGTGCTTCAGGAGACTCCCTCAATTCCCAGATAAAACCATAGCAAGAACAACAGCACTCAAGAAGCTCACACCAAACCGTACCTCTCTTGTCCTACTATGCTAATGCTGCCCTAAACTAAACACTTTTTCACCACCTAACTATTCAGTGTACTGAGTTAAAATAAATACATCCAGATCTCAGCAATAGAGGACTCCCTCCCAACCCTGATCTCTCATTAGAAGGATGAACACATGCATAAATCTAGTGATAGTATTTGCAGGAGCAAGCCATCAGAGAAGTGAAGACATCAGCCTGAAGTGGTTAGGAATCAAGTTTCTTTGTCGAGGAGGAATTCTGAATGTTATCTCTAGGTTAGGTGCCGAGTGACTCCTTGATTAAGCAGCACTCAGCATTCAGCAAGTTGAACGTTCCGGCAAGAACAGCAGGCCGGTACCTGCGCAGGGAGCGGGGGAGGGAGAAAATGGCAGCTGATGTAGGAAAGTAACCGAGTCAGCTTTTCTTTTGTCAGGGAGAAGACAGACATGTTGAAGGGGAAAGAAACGTGGATTAACTAAATCTCGTATTCATACTTCATTGCAAACATAATGCTACTCTAATTTGTCTGGTTTGGCAAAGCTACAGATGGAAGGTGAATTTATTTGACCACAGATATGTGATATTTTTTGCGACAAAATCTGCATAGCATGAAAGTGACACGCTCTAATTAGGTCCAGAACTTGTTAGTCACTCTGCCCAAATAAAAACATGCAACGCCGCTACCTTGGGCCTCTGACACGTTGGCAGTGATGCTGAGCAGGCACCGCTTGTTTCCCAGGCTGAAAAATACCCATTATTTTGTTTAAAGAAGACATAGAAGAGGAGAAAAGCAAGTATTTAGGTAAATGGGTGTTTAACACATCAACTTGTGAACTAACGAGACATTTTTACATTAGATTTCAGAAAGAAACCACTTCATTTTTAGTAAATATATTAAAAGCACGTTTATTAAGCAGCAGAACTCCCTGCAGCCAGCATGCCACCGTGCCTGGTGACTCAGCTTCCCTTCCTTCACTTCTAGCTAACTGCGATAGCATCAATTTGAAGAATTTTTTTTTCTTCCAAACCACACAAAAACTATCGTGGAAGGCGGAACGCACAGTGCAGCTTGGCCGCCGATGGGGCGCAGGAGCAGCTGGCAGCAGGAGCCCGGCTCCCCGTTCCCGGGACACGCAGGCGACTTGCTCGCGCTTGTCCTCCCCCTCCCTCGGCGAGGCTGCATGCGGCACGGCACGATCACAGAGAATAAATACAGGAAAAAGGGGGGAAAAAAAGCCCTCCGCTCTTGGCAAGGGGAAGGCGTTCCACAAGAACTGCTACAGGGTCAAAAGTTTACCGTGGTTTCAATTTCACCTTTCCGCAGCCAATGGCAGCGGCTGCTGACAGAACCGCGGGCGGCAGCGCGGCCCTCCGCTCGTTAACCCCTTACGGCCCGGAACGCCGCTCCACGTCCAAGCAGGCAACGCGCGGAGCTCCGCGGCAGCCTTCTGCGGGCTGAGCCTCTCTCTTAGTACGGAGATAAACGGGTAGAGGAGCTGTGCGGACGCGGTCTGCCAGCGAGGCAGAATTCAAGAACTGCACAAGTAGGTACCCAGCTCCCCGTTTTGTTGTACACCAGGTCGGTAATTCGAAGGTGCAAGGGTGGCACAGGGCAGCGCGAAACCGAACAAGTGACAGCAGCACGACTGTGCTGGCAAACAGGAAGATGTGACCTTGATAAAGGGGAGCGCGGAACGGCCGGGAAGCATTCCAGCCACACAGCCGAGCTCTGCGCTGCTTCGCTCCCAGCTCCGCCGCGCTCCGCACCGCCGCTCGTCCAGCGAGAAGTCGCCGCTGCCCCAGAGAGTGACTGACTTCTCTCTACAAGTCGCCGTACGGGGAGCCAGAAGAAGAGCGCACGGTGCAGGGGCGGCTCCTTCTCACATCTCCAGCCTTGCACACCAAGATGCTTACAAACACTGGAAGTAAATAAGGGAACCTTCTGCAGTTATTGTAAATCCCATTGAATGTGAACCCGAGTCCTGCTTATGTATCAGCGTTGTTCTGCTGCCCACAATAAGTTTTAGTGACTATTAAAATAAGAAGTTGTGATATGACTCAGCGTGAATATAAACTCCCGTCCTACAGCACCTACACCATTTAGATATGTCAATTCTCACTTATAAGCAAGTATCTAGAGCTCTCGTTTTAGCTGTTGAAGTTGATGAGAGTTAACTCACACCTAGTCACAGAAGTAGAAATGAATCTGAATTGTCCAGACAGGAGACATTTTATATATATTTCCTTGTTTTGGCAGGTGAAAAGACAATAAGCATCCTAGCCTCCAATCACCTTAGGATTAGGGAGCTAGAGAAGAACGTAGGGCAGCCTTTTTGTTTCACTGCCTGCACCCAATCTATGCCAATGCTTCTGAAAGTTTGTCATCTTCTAATCAGAATTTCAGGCTTCAATTTTTAATGGACGAGAGTCAGAATATCATCACTAGCAATGTAGCTTTGTCACAGGAACTACTGGCTCAGTGCAGTGGTTTGTGACGGGATATCAAAAAAATCTAATGAGATCAGTTTTAATCTCTTGGTGATTGATGAAAACATTGAAGATGGCAAATATTGAATAACATGGGAATAGCAATCTACGATTGTGTTTTGCAGTCCACTTCAACTTGGAAAGTCAGCACCAGCTACACTTAAGCAAAGAGCAACAGATGTATCACCCCTTCATCAGCCTTGCATACTATGGGAAAGGGCTAAAAGCATTCCGAAGGGAGATACAGATGAAGAGTTCTCAGTCCAGAGCATTAATAAATAGAAAATAATAAAAGCATGCAAAACATGCCATAAAATCTGTTAAGGCTGAGTAACCTAAGACTACATTCAAAAAAATCAGAAAGGGGTTATGTAGAGATCTAAGTAAATGATTGGCAACTCCGACTTGATAGCAACTAAAACGTTAAGTCAGTGGCATATGTTCGCAAGGGAGACAACGTGGAATTAAGTTATCCAAAGCAAGACGCTAACAGTAAGGCCAGAAGACACATGAGAACAAGTATGTTAGCATACTCAGATCCTCAATGCTGAAGATAGATTAACAAAATCAGAATACAATTATTTAGAGGTAAAATGAGTAAATAATCCATCAGCATACAGAAGAGGTCTATATATAAATAGCAGTTAAGACAGAACTCAGTTTTTCAAACCCTAAAATCAGATAGTAGATTGTTCAAGATAACGCTCATGACAACCCATGGGGGGGAGGAAGAAAAAATAAAAACATTAGTCAGGGGGCAGCTATTACTAATTGTCCAGAAAGCTGTAGTTTGAAAATTGGTAAATTATCTTACTCAAGAACCTTCATACTTTCACAGCATTTCATAATGACAAAGGATATTCTGGTCTCAGCCCCCTGCATAGGTTCCAAAGAAGGATAAAGGCAGAACAGACACTCCTACAAACAGTCTTCCATTTTTATACGCACAATAGTTGGGGTGTGTGAAAGAAATCGCACTCTTCAAAGCTGTGTCAGGAATACAACAGGATTTCTTGAACAGGCACAGATTCTTAATCTATGCAAATAGGCACAACAGCTCAAGGCAGCAACTGTGAGGTTGTTTGGGAGCTGCTAACAAAAGATACAGTAAGTGATTAGAATGCATCAAGTCAGAAAGTTAAATGCATCATGAGAATCTTAGCTGACTGAGATCATGCCCTACTACAAACCTTTTCTACGCTAATTCAAAAAAGACAAGAGACCAATGAAAAATAGCTATCAAATAACACTATTTTCATAGCTTATCTGGGCTAAAATACAGTTTTGCCAAGAGCAATTTAAGACTTATTACATATATAAAAAGGCATTTTCCTCTCAGTAAAAACAGGAGTATATTTTTGTTATTTTAGTTTCTTTAAGTACCAAGTATTTTAGACAAATTCATTTAAACTGAGGTATCAGAAGTAAGCTCCCTTTTTATAAGATGGCCTCATTTTTAAAGAAAATGGATGCTATAAAATTTTACATCAAGTCAGCATGTTACCAAGAAGCTTTTCTGTGTGTTCTGAATTTGATTAATACAAGCCAAGGTCACTTCCTGAAAGATGCCTACCACTGCAGCTGCAAGCAAACTAGACTACTCTGAGCTTGAGAGCTGGGGGATGGGAAGATACTAGCAATTTCTAACACAGTCTCCAAAAATACACTAATTACAAAACTTGAGTAATATTTAGAAATGTTTACTAGATCTCCACATAAGCAATCAGTTAACTAAAGCCATGTATAATCATGTTTTCAAGCAAAAAGATACAAAATGATGCACCAGCATGTCTGTAATTATGAACAATTCTGAGGACCCTTTACTAAACTTTACACATAATTCCCATTAATATCTATTTTTTTTATATTCCATACATTTCATTATACAGCTGATGAAGTTAATAAGAGAGTGCCCTTGAATTAACAGCATGTCTCAATCCTACTGAGACTCTGAGGCTCCACCCAGTCCACACTGTGTATTATTCTGACTGCATTTAGGAAAAGCACATCTGATAAAAGCATGCAAGCTTTTCCTGTAAGTCAGCAGCATATGCTTATTTCTAGTTTCTGAGGACTATACCTGCTGTTCACAAACTCAATTAGAAATTAGTTGTGTTCATCTATAATATTAAATATCTTTAAGAAGTTATTTTAAAACTATGCCACAATTGCATTATGCACAAAGCCAAACAGATATAATTTTTTCAACTTCCAGACACAAAGCAAACAGGTCATGAAAATAAGACCTGTACCAAACAAGAGTGCCTTATTTTTGCTTTTTGTGCACAAATAAGATTTTACAATCTCAGTTAACAAACAGGGTGAGGGAAAGAAAGGATTGCTGGTAAATGTTTAAAACCACACACCAACAGACATTCTCCATGAGGGCATGTAGGAAATGGGCCCCACTGACTGTATTTATGAACACACACAACATATTTCATGTTTAAAACAGTCTTGAAACATAACAATGCTTGATACACTCAGCATTGCAACTGAAGTTTCATAGTAGGCTAAAATTAGGAGGAAGTGCTGAATGGAAGCTAATTTCAACAAACTGATGTAGTAGAAAGAATGGAACATTGTTGGTTTTGGGTAGGCATCTTTGCCTGAAATAGAAAAATATACTGAAGCATATCATTACTTATGCAGACACTGTGGTTAAGGATGCCTAACATTTTCCATCACAGAAGCCTGTTCTAATTCTTCAACAACCATCTCTCACACACACACACCCCTCAAAATTACTTTTGGTGAAAGACTTGTATAAAGTTGATTCAGACATTTTAAAAGACAGGATAATTACATTGAAGAAAATATAACTTTCTATTCAGTCTGAGAAGTTGAAGGTTTTAGAAGAGAAACTGATCAAACCTCAAAACAAGCTAAACTTCATCTTGCTGCTTTGATGTTCCATCTGCACAGATGGTAAGAGCCTTCAAGTCTCTGCACATGCTCAGTTTTGTTTAAAGTCACTTGCCAAGATCCTCAAGTATTTTATCCAGGCAAGCAAGCTTTGTCACTGCACAGCTCCTCCATGCTGACAGGACAGAACACGCTTTATCACCATATAATGAAGACCAAGAGCAGCTTGCCTATAAGCCTGCCAGATATGCAGCAGCTGAAATACCTGGTAGCACAGCAGCCAGTGAATTGGGACATTTTTTCATTAATTTGCCCCACCCATATGTAGCACCCACAGAAGAGGAGGCAGCAGTCAGTTCAAGGGCTTAGCAATGGCTGCAGCCCCATTCACATTCCCAGCTGAGACAGGGGGCTGACAACTACAGGATTACTCTCCTTCCCTCTAATGGCTAGCTGATGTAGAAAGCACACAATCCAGTGGCCAAAGTGGTGTTAATAGCTCTGTGGAATTCCATATGACAACCTTGTTGGTGAACAGAGCAGAAAACTCATAATGGCAAACTCTAAAAAGTGTATGGAAAAATTACTAAAGGCATACAAAAAGTTAAGCTCAAAATATTAAGTTTCTGAGGTAATTCAGAAGACTTAAAATACTACCATCAACTCCAACTCTCAACTGTTCTTCCTTCAACCATACATAATTCAACATGTTCCTGTGCAGCTGCCTATTAGACTCTATGGGACTTTACTTATCCATTCACAGACATTTTTCTTGCTATTTTATTTGCTTATGCTTCATATCATCTCCAAGGTGCATTGCTACTTCTGCAATCACGTTTGCTTTCCCACAGTGACTGGTTATGGTCTGTAATAATGGAGAGCTTACTTCTGTCAAGGACTGTATCCTAACTTTGCCTTTGCCCAACTTGAGTACACAGGAAATTTCAATTCCATTCAAAGTATTTCTTTCCCTATGAGGAGTAAACAAGACAGATCTGCGCAGTCTTGGTTATCAGATCATAGCTTGCAATTAAGACTGCTCATTCACAGCAGATTTTAAAATGGCATTTAATCACTGATTTAACTTCTGGAAATATTTACACCAGCCAACAGGGGGGTAGCAACACATGAGTTGGAAAGAAATAAAGTCTATAAATCACACTGACTTGCCTTAGGCACATTTTGCTACTCAGCAGATGCAGAACTTATGGACATTTATTCATGCATTTGCATGGGAACTAAGCTACAGAATCAACATCAGTTAATGTATTATTTAACACTGTAAAACAACTCAATTTAGTCAAAGCTTTGGATATATTTCTCATTTTCAAATGTGAAGTACCAAATTTGTTTAAAACCAAACCAGAACAACACAAGTCTGTGGATGACAAATCCACAACCATGCAAGAAAAAAAAAAAAACCACAAAGATTTAATTCCAAAAGTATTTGGCTGCTGCGGGCAAAAGGCCAGGAGGGAAGACAGCCATCCATGAGGGGTTTCCAGGTTACATATGCATGGACTCACAAACTGGCTTCAATGGGAATGAAATGCCTGATGTGTTAGAGTGCTTTTGAGGATAAAAAGAAGAGCCACACATCACATTCCCCTTCCTTTTAATATTTGATTGTTACTGTCTAATCTCATAATAAAACGTTGTTAATGATTTTTCTTGACTTTTTGTTATAACTGAAATTTGAAGAGGTGCTACAAGACTAGAGAATGAAAACAAAGGAAGTTATGGAACAGATGAAATCAAAAAAGTTTAGTTTTCCATGCACAGCATCAGTGCTTACATATTATTTTTGCTTCGCTGTAAAGAGTGAGAAGTAGAACTACTTAATGCAAAAGTGACATTTCTAAAACAATTTGACCTTGAAACATGGAGGTATTTCTAGCTCAGTGCTGTAATTAACATCCCTGACTAAATTTGAGTGTACGCAGACACAGTACATTTGCTATGGTAGCAAGAGGCCTTCATTTAGTCCGATGTTAACACTTAGCATTCAGAATTTGAAGCGACAGTTGTGTCCATGCTATAACAAATCTGGTCATTCCATTAAAAATACTCTTCTCTCTGCTTATTTTCAGTATCTTACATTAAATATTTTCATTTTCATAGAGATCAAAGCTTCGTAGAGTACCTTCAATTGTACCACAAATTCTGAACATAATAGAATCATTCTCAAGTTAGAATAATTTGTTTCTCCACTGCATAGCCAGGTCATGTTACTGTATTTCAAATATCATCCCTCCTCCATATACCAACAACTGTAACACAAGAGCATCTGCTAAAACTTACTGCAAAACATGAAAACTTTGTTTTACGTATCACTGTTAGACTAAATGTTACACTTCAGGGATTATTTAAGAATTGAGCTGAAATGGGTGAGCATCTTTCTTTAGTACTATACAAAATGGAAAAACTGCACTCAAAGAGATGCTACAGACTCACCTCTGAGTCCTACAAAAGAAGGACAAGATGCAGGATTTGCTACCTGCAACAGTAGAAGTACCCATTTTCAAAGAGCTCAAAATTCTCAAAACAGCCTTGGCGTTGTTAGAAAGCTTTGGATTGATGCTAGCATCATCTCTACAATTATCAGTAAAACATTATCATCAGAGAATTATATACTGCAGCTCAGTGAGAAACAGATACCACTATAATGGGTTACTAGGACAAAGGGCTTTACAATTAATCTCACTTTGCTTTAATTCCAAGGATTGTTACCACATTCTTTTTGCTATTGCTTTAATCACAGGATGTTTTTAGTAATCTTCTCAATCTTTAGATTTTGCCTAAATCCATTAATATTCTCATCACACAAAGGACATATCCCTAATAACTTCTACTCTATTTATGAACAACTCCATTGCATAAAAAGATCCTGATTCTATTTTTTTCCCCAATATTCTGCCAAAAATATTTAAGAAGATATTTTAAAATAAGTCTCTTATTACCCTCTCAAGGATTCCTACAGCAAGTATTTTTGCAATAGTTCCTTACCAAACAAAAAAATCAGTTATGTTCCTTATTGTTTATACAAATGGTACTTTTCAAACACTGATGTTTACCTGCAGCATTCTCCAAAATGACACTTCATCATTAGCACACAAATTCCAAGTAATTTTAGGAAGATCTGCAGCCATTGTGGAAGTTAATACAAGAGGTCAGTGACTGCCAAAAACGGAAGAACAGATCACATCCTTCCCCCTTAAGTGCCAAAAACATTTGCAATGCTTTGTTACAGATCCACTTGCTTCCTTCTTTGTAGATAAATGGCTAAATAGTTGTGTAGTTTCGCAACATTAGGAAGCAATTTTATGTATTTTTATATAGTGCACTAGAATAAAGACCAGGACAGAGCTGTTTCTTAAATGCACTGCATCTTTAGTTCCCACACCAGACCAATGCAATCATATTTTACATTCAATAAAACCTTGACACCTTGCTTGAACATCTGTCTGCTAATAGGACATCTAAGATGTATCCACCATAATTTAAACACATGTTCTCTTCTAGCAAGTTTTCAGGTGTTTTGCAGACAATCCAAAGCTTAATTTGATGCTAAGCTTTAAAACTAGTATTCTGACACACCCACATTCAGGGAGGTTTTTATTAGTGTCTGCTAAGCATAACAACAGCTAAGTGATTAGCATCAGTCATACATTTATGCCATAAAACTGGAGTACATCACCTATCAAGTGCAGTTGATAATGTTTTTTTGTCACTAAACACTACACTGACTGCATTTCTATTACAGTACAGCATGCTGACACACAACTCAAAAGAAAGGAATTGTTTATGTACAGTCAGAATTTTGTATCCCCAGGCCTCATAAGAAAATAGATTTTAACAGAAAAGCCACTATTACTACCTCTAGGCATGGTATACCTTTAATATTTTCTATTTAAAAACAGTTAAATGTTTTTGGCATACAAAAACATACATTAAAAAATTCAAAAATCTACCAAACCTTACCAAGACTTTGGCTTCCACCACATTCTGACATAGGTGAAGGTTATAACTGACAGCACGCATACAATAACAGGATAAACAGAGTATAGCATGGAGGGAACAGAAGGACATACAAAACTTAAATCTGATGTCAGTGATTCTGTCTGAATATAAATACCATAATTCAGGCTTTTTCACTGTAGGTAGATTTATGTCAGACAACACGCTTAGACGTGTCTCCATCCAGGCAAGAGCAAAAGTTATCTATCCCTTCTCTCCATCACATACAATTTACCTCAGTGTGGCATTTGTCTGTAAATCATTATTTAAGAACATTTTAACAAGTGCAGCTACCTGAAACAGAACAGTTTTCTCTGTGCTTAGAAGAGAACATTCTCCAAAAGGTTTTCCTTTTACTGTCTCCTTTCATTTTCTTCATTTTGCTCTGACTTTCCCTTACTGTAACCAAGTCAAGGTCACTGAATATTATCAGAGGGCACCCTGCTAAACTGCAGAGAGAAGAGGCTGAACTTATTACAAGATACTGCTATGAAGAAGGTGCTTCCTTTCGCAAGGAGCAAAATTTCACTGAATATCAGATATCAACACATGCTATCAGTTTCCCTAATCAACAGCAACAAGTACAAACTTAACACTAATCTCCTGGAGTATTGAAGGCTAACTGGGTTAACACTCAAAGCTATGACCAAAAAACCAAAACCACACTCTGACAATATGCAACATAACAGTCTGGGCCCAAACAGTTTGAGATACAAATTTCATTTCATCACCACTGTTTCAGAATAACTGTTCTGAGAAAAGAATTTACATCACTGTCTATTTAAGAAGAAAACTCTGGCATCGGTGATATGAAATTAAGAACTAAAAGCAAATATATACACAGAAGGATGATAGCACTTCATCCCACTACAACATTCTTTAAAATGCAACAACATTCTTTCATGGCCCAGATATCCCCACGAAGCACGCTGGCCTTAGATACTACTGAACATATACACAACATCATACCACACATTTCCTCAAGTTTAGTTTAGAGGAGGTGCAAGAGAGCACACTATACAGATTGCTAATAAAAAAACAAAATCCATAAGTCTTATTTTTCTAAGAGAATTGTAATTGTCTTCCCTCCTCCAAATTCCCTAAACAGTGTTTTCTCTTGGTCACTTCTCACAAATCAAAGTAGCCCAGAGAATCAAGTCAAACACAAGACTTACCTAGCAGTCTTCTCTCTCCAACAGAAGCTGGTAGGAATGCCTAAAAAGAACAAGGTAAGCATGTCACTGTTTGTGCATACTCTCAAACTTCCCCAGTTTAGGAATTCCCTGGTTCTGAAGGATTGAGTTTCCCAGAAGCTGGATTTCTCCTTTATGAGCAAATGAATTTCTTTTTGAACCCATGAGAATCAATACAACATTCAGTGGCAGCAAGTTTTGCAGTTAAGCTCTACACTAACTGAAAATCCCTTTTATTTTCAACTTTACCACCAGATAATGAAGAGAAAAAAATGAAATGACTGAAGAGCAAAACACTTTTTTCTTATTGCTCTTCCATTATACACAGGGTTATATTATATAGGTGTCTTGTAATCTTAACCAAAAAAAAGAAAAAGACAGCTGAAGTGCTGATGAGTAATTTTTAATTCAGAAATTGTTCCATAGAGTTGATCTTAATCTTTGTACTTCCAAGTCCACTATACTTTTTTTTATATGGCAAATCTTTATGCAATAGTCTTTGCAAAGTTGTTTTAGAGCAGCATATCTATAAATTAATTAATAAATTGGCAGTTAAATCAGTAAATGAATTTGTACGATGCAAAATAAAGATACATGCAAAACCAAGCTCAAACACAGAAACAACTTTAAGACCCTACTAACAAACACCTTACAGTGAAAAATCTGATCTACCACACTACTTTTATCCAGTGCACAAGTAAACAAAACATAGTTGTTTTAGACTTTCATAATAAAGACATTTCAGTTGTCTTGTCTTCAACAATGTATTCTGCCTTTAAAAATCAATTCTTAATACAACTTAGAAATCCCGTGTCCAAGCTTGAACTTGACATCAGATGTATAAAGAAGCATTTAGATAAAGTATTCAGAATGTAAACAAAGCAATGGCAGAGGCTTTATTTCATAATACACTGTTTATTTCAATACTTTCGATCATGGAGAAACCAACAATACACAATCCACAGTACAATCCTTGTAAAAGCTGGAAAAGATATTAAGGTTCACATTAAGTTCAATGTGCTCTATTTTTAACTTTAGTCAAGTCCTTGCTCATTAGCAGTAACTTAATAAATAAGTTGCTATAGCAAGTCAGCTTCCTAGCTGCAGCTAGGAATTTATGTGCTTACAAAACACATTTTTTAGCTCAACAAATAAAACAGTTAGTTAGACCCAGAGAGCTAAATCTCCCACTGCCACAGTATATCAAATAAAAGGTTATTAATCGCTTAACGAAGCAGTACTTAATTGCTTGATATTTTTCATAATCACTGTGTGCTTAAGTTTCATTACAAAACTTTAAAACAAGGAAAGAACTCTGTAGCTCACAGAGAAAGGTAGCCTTACATACACATAGTCTGACAGTAAAGGAACAATCCCACTTAGCGTAATTTTGTAACAGTGAAGTCTCGCACACTGCAGTAGGACTTGCCGTAGGACCTGCTGTAGGACCTGCTGTAGGACCTGCTGTAGATACTTTTTAAAAGCATTTCACAAGGCCAAGCCAACTCAGACAATCTCATGATTGATTTATTAGGAAAAAATAACATTTACGTAACAATCTGAAAGGAAGACAACACCTTCGAGAACAACATCCTAAGACACACCTGCACTTCAAATACACTAAGAAATAGGGAAAAAGCATGAGAATCTGCTCATCTCTAAAAGGCAAACAAACTGGTTTTGTGCACTCCTGCACATGGAAGTACCTGATTCACACCATATATTAACCTTGTCTGGAGGCCAAAACTCATTCAAGAATTGACACAAGTGGCAAGAAAAAACATTGGATCTCAAAAGAACACTAACAAAACCCAGCATCTTTTTAGCTGCTAAGAGAAAACTGAAGTGCTCAAAATGAGGTGTCAAACTCAGACAGGACTTGTAACAATGACAATTAAAAACAAACCAAATTTGGCAAGTGATTACAACACTAAGAACCTGTTTCTCAGCTATTGTTTTCTGAGTCAGATCTACCATCACATTTAGGATCATCTTCCAGCACCACTTCTACAAACTAAAAATGATTTCTGGAATTACTTCTACATCCATTTCTATCTTCACATCTAAAATCATCACATAGAATCAACATGCTCCTAGGATTTTGTGGGCAGACTTCCAGGATCCTTTCTAGATTAATATCTAACATGCCAATAACCACACCTATAAGTTTTTCTAGAACAGTCTCTGAACTCCCTCACAGGACCGATTCCCACAGCCTGAGCCCACCAGTGATATCACTTCTCGGAGCAGTGCCAGGAATGCCCCCAGGAACTCCTGCTTCAGCCACGTCTGGAAGGTACACTGGGACCAATTCTAGATTCGTTCCTAAAGTTGAATGCAGAAGCACATTTAGAGTCAAAGCCAGACTCTGGCTAATAGCGGTGGTAAAAACTTGCGATGTGCTCGCTTTAGTCCTTAATCACTTCCATGACAGTGTACTTACAGTGCTGCCTATATTTTGCTTTAGCTAGTTCTGTAAATCAGTTTTCTTTTTTTTTCTGTAGATGTGCTATAGAGGATGTCTGACCTAAAATTCTGGTTTACGAGATACCTGTTTTTCTTAGAGACACAGTGAGCACTAGTAGAAATCGCTCCACGTTAATACATTTATGTCAGATACAGAAGGCTTCTGCTAGCAATTGCTGATCTCCTGTATATTTAGTAAGCAGTAACTTTTCTCTGAGGGGGTTAAACGGACTTCTGCTCTGGAACAGTAAGCATTGATATTGAACTTTACATTTCTAGCAGGGCAACAGTAACTTCATAGACAGAGCAACTGAAAAGTGTGGCAGTTAATTTTTGCATGGAGCAACTTCAGTCACATCTGGAAGTGAGGGAGCAAGAAGAGAATATACAAATTATCCCAAATGGAAGAAAAAGAAAATATCTTAAATCCAAACAAGAAAAAAATACAGCTTCTAAAGGTATTTAAGCACTTCTGTGCAAAGCACACGATCTGTGCTTTGGCCTTCTACTTCTCTAGCCCTTCGGCAGGTAGAGATGCATTCTATGACTGAAAGCATTAACCACATGGAGCCCCATATTAGGTGACATTCTAGCAGACTTTCCACTGAGTTTCTCTTACAGTCAGAATAAGAAAAAGCCTGCTAGGTTGGAGACAATTAAATTGATTAGGAAAAAAAGGAAAGGAGCCATTTGTACAATTTTTTTCCTTACAATTTTACAAAGTATTTTTGCTAAGCCCAATTGGTGAATAGTCTTATAAGAGCTGAATGTGTTACATTACATTCTACACAATTTATGTAATCAGTCTTAGTACAAATTCTTTCACCTATGAAATACTAGTTAAAACTGTTTGTGCATAGAATTCTATTAGGAATGTAAGTAATTACCTAAATCTAGTCCAAGGCCCCTCAGATTCTTGAATATAATGCTGAAACGTATGAGGACCTTCTATGCACACATACAGAGAAAAGCTAAAGAAGTTTGTAGAATCTGCTCTAGAGGTGAAGTCTTTGATTTACAATGAATATGCTAGAAATGCACTAACACATAAAACAAGTTAGAACAAACCATTTTTAAGTTGTGTTCATTCTTTTTGGTACTGCTCTATAGAGGGAAGGTTTACTTTTTCTATTTGGTTTCCTATCTATACCTTTGTTTCAGCTGACTTTGCCAGGATCTCCACAGGGCTTTCAGTTACTTATATTACTCTGTCGACAACGCTATGAAGCCAGAGTAACTAAAGGGAAATACTCCATTTCACCTACACTAATAAAATGGCAGTGAGTTTGGTTTTTTTCATCCGTAGTGTTTTGGGGGTTTTGTTTGATGGAGTGAGTTTCCTTTTAAAAACAAAACAAAAAAACCCAGTATATTGGAGTCTGTTCTAAATGAATCAGTTTTTGTATGCAATGCTAGAGAAATACTTCACTTTATTTGGTGAGGAAGAAAAGCCTGGAAGATTTGCAAGTTTTTTATTATTTAAGAAAAAAAGTCTAGACTGAATTGGAACTATTAAATAGCAAAGGTCCATAACAAGTAACTTTCAGAGGAATGAGTGTAACTACAGGAAAGCATCCAAGGTTTTGTTTAAAGTATAATTTAGAAAGTTGAAACAGCTTTGCTACTGCAAAGAAAAGTTTTCAGTGGCTGAAGCAATTAGCATAGCTAAACTTGAGTCTATTTTGCCTAATGCGAGTGCATACACTTGAACAAAACATTGTCACTATCTGCCATCTTAGCTCATCTAATCTTGTTCAATGATAAGAACTACTTGCATTCTCAAAAAATCTCTAACAGCTGCAGAGGCTGCTTCTCTGTGAACTCCTGGAGAGTTTTCCTGTATATTTAGTTAAACAGGAGCAATATACTGTAACAAAACATGAAGAAAAAACAGAGGAGTAAAGCTGACTCAACTCCAGCCCATTCACTTTCAGGAAACCCTCACGTTAAGTGAAATACAAATTTGACTTTCTCCTCTTAAGCAGATTAAGATATGCATTCTATGATGGTTTCTTGTACTGAAATTTGCCTGAATACATCTAAGGCAGCTTTGGAGTTACCTTCTACCAGCCAAGATGTTGCATTCAGCAATAATCTAGTTCAAAAATCTGGACAGATTTACCCTGGAACTCAGCATAGGTAACAAAGCAGAGCAACAAGAGACCCATGCTGTGGTGGCTCAGCTACAGGACTGTACTGAGAGCTTTGGGGTGATAAGTCTGAAGCTCATATAGTCCTGGTAATTAGTAATGCAAACACCACCCCCAATCTCACAGTAAATACTTCTCTACATGTAATTTCTCAGTTGTCAACAAGGACTGCTTATTCTGTAGTCAAGGAACTAAGTGCTTATATACGCCACTACTTTGTATCATGTAGAAAAGACTTTTCTATCACATTCTGGAAGCTTCTATTACATGGCATAAGTGAAAACAGTTCATTTCTTGCTATCACCTCACATTATAATGATACACTAGTATTTTCATGATATAACGTGCTAAAATTGCATGCTTTGGAGAAGAAGATGCAGACACTTAGGAAAATACCTTTTACAGACTAACTTTAATAGTAGAGATTTCTTAAAACTTTTACCAATAATTTGTACATACCCGCACCCTATCCACCCCCTATTGGAGTTTAGGCTTGTTTTACTGAAGGTGGACAGCAACTGCTTGGACTACTGTTATCTTCAGCTCTTGTATTTTTATTCCCTCCTTATACGTATGCACACCCTGCTAACCCCGGCTTTTCTGAGTAGCATTAGCAGTACTCCAAGGACACTGAATCTAATGGCTTTGTTTTCATGGACTAAAGTAGTAGGATGGCAGCAAACGGTGCAAGAAGAAAGAAGAAATCCAAGTTCAAATCAAAAAAGGACAGGGAAGAAAGCACAAAGAAAAAACAGAATACTGTTACATTTATTCATCACATGACCATCCAAAGACAAGGAAACAGAACTTTTTCATTCAAATGAAATGTTAGCTTACTTGATTCAATTTTTTGTAGGTGCATGATGTCTTGTAACTTCAGACACAGGATCAAGTTCACAATCAACTCCTCCTTAATTCTGAATTGCTCTGCATTAGACCGAAAATACTCCTAGGGTATTTTAAATTCTTAAATTATATCGAGCAGGACTTAGATGCAAGAATGAATATGAATGTCCTGCAGCAGAAGCCCTTAAACATAAGCAGCTCTGAATTCTCAACTCAGCGTAAGAGTTTTCATCACCTCGGCTACATTTCCAGCAGTGTAGGCAGTTGTTTTGGCACCACAAGCTTCAGGGTTGGTCACCAACTTCCATCCACGTTTTTCAGTTTCTATCAATTCCATGTTATTTACTACTGCATTTGTTTTGCATTCAAGTAAGACAATTTTTACATGTAATTGATGTCAACAGCTTACATTTCAACTACGCTCTGCTTATTCTTTGAGTCTCAAAATATCTGATGGATTAAAACACGGAATAAAGAGAACCTCAAACCCAAAATAAAATACTGCTTTGCATCACCACTGCTGCTTTTGCAAAGCACTGATCATTTCCTGAATTACACTTGGTGTAGATGTCTTACTTAAGCAGCAAGCACTCCAGGCTACAACTGCTGAGTGACCTTGAGACAGCTCATAGAGGTAGTTGCCATAGTAACACCACCAAAGCCTCCATCCTCAGCTGACACCAGGCAGGCACATCTATCCTGCACTGCGCTCTCAAAATTGAAGGAGGAAGTTAGACTTTTTATCTTAAGAGTTTTTTCAAAAAAGATAAAACCAAACTGTGCTGTGGAAGACGTTGTGTACTCCATACTAATACAATTAACTGGGGCTATACAAGTCCACACAGTGCAAGAGTTGAAATACGCTAACATAACACAGTACTGAAAATTGGTTCTACTCTGTTAATCCAAAGAACAGTCCTGAGTTTGGCAAATGAGCAAAGAAGGTCTGCAATACCACAACTTGTTAATTTTTTTGATTTTATGGATAAATAAAATAAATTTTATGGAGCCTGGCTGTGTCCAACTTGGAACAAAAGGGAAGTAAAATAGATATTTTGCACACTTGGAATATACCCAGTTTCACCTGTGCAACCCCATCAACTTGAAGCAAGTTTGAAACGAACCTGGAATTAGTTTAGTGTTGCCCAAAAGAGTTTTTCTCCACCTCCTCAGGGAGGTCTGGCAGAGTCAGGTGATGTCTTGGATGTAAATAAATACAAAATAGACAGAACTGAAGAGTGCTAGTTAATGGAAATATTCAGTAGAATCACTCCAGTTTAAAGATAAATGATTAATTAACATTAAATGATTAATGAGCATCTTTAAGTAGTTAGTTACAGAAATCTAGCAGTCAGACATAAAAGTTTACTTTAAAACTAAGCTGCACTTGCAAGACCCATCTTTTCCCCTATACTCCAGCAGAAGGGGCCGATCAGATAAGTTTCACAGATTGCTGAGATAGAATCCAAGAGATTCTAGCATAGGCAAAACATTCCTGTATTCTAATTAGAAACAAGAGTTAGGAGTGTTCTGCCTCAGAGAAAGTCAGCCAACTTCATGGGTTTGCACTTACCATAAAGGAAAACATTTGTGCAGTCTCCATACCAGTGGAATCGCTACCAGTGAGGACATAAACTTTAAAATAGGCTTTTGAACACTGTTCTCAAGAGACTGGTTCATACTTAATTCAGTCAAGCATCTGCCCTGAAACCTGGATGAGCTCCTCTGTCCCTAAACTGTAACCTAAAGGAGTTAACCTACAGACCCTGCTAAGCTTTCTTAACTCTCTAGATCTTTGCTCAGGAGAAAGAGGACAAAGGTGAAAAAAGACCTCCATGAAGACTGCAATACTATATATACTCTACAAGAGACAACACTTTATAGGTTGTGTTCTTCATTAAAGTGTTAGCGGCGTAAAAGGACTTTTTTTTAAGACAGCTTAAAGAAAGTAGTAAGAATTTGAAAAAAAAAAAGTAATGTTTTCCACTGTAATTTCAATGGAGGAAGAATACAAAATTTCATCCACATGTCAGAACTCCATTCAAACAACACACTTTACTAATTGTGAAGTTCATGATGTAGCTTGTATTCTGGCAAATTTACAGGGGAAATTCAAAAGAAACATCTTCTACACAGTATACACTATTGTAGGGCCTTTGAGTTTAAGGAAGTCTGAATAGAGAATGCTTTGGAAGCACAGAAAGTGAGAAATTACAAGCTGTTTCTGAGCACGCTCCTTTGCTGAAAAGCTTACCTAAAACATACCTAAATCTAATTCACAGCCACTCAGTAAGACTTCTCATACTTATCTGTCCAGTCAGTACTCCACCCAAACTCACGCAGATCTCATTTTATTACCTAAAAAAATGATGAGTTATCACACAATTAGTATTAAATATCTTTTTTTTTTTTTTTTTGGCCTGTTCAAAACAAGCTATTTTTAAAAAGAAAGCTGTGGAAAGAATAAAAGCACACTGTCCCCTGCCATAAGAGCTGCATACCATTTAATTTTGAACTACCTAGAAATACCTGCATCTCCCTTTCACATATTCTCTCACTTTCAGAGATCTTAACACCTTTAGAATTTGTATCTTCAGATATTGTGTGTTTTGTGGTGTGTTCGTTTTTTTACATAGGCAGTGAAATACAGAAGTCACATGCCCGATTGAAACTTTTCATATAGCTTGGAGATCACAGCATCTTCCAGCGCTACAGACAATAAGGTACAAGCTCACACTACAGCATCTGTTAGATACCCATTTACAGGAGCTCCCTTCTATCTGGCCATGTATTTTTAAGAAATTGCATCACTGTGTTTTGGTTTGCTGAACTCAATACCTGATGTTTCTAATCACTGAAATTTGAGCAGTGTTGCCCACTGTGGTAAAAGCAGACAATGCAATCACCCGAGAGGAGAACAGAGCTAATAGTGGAATTAAGATACAAGAGGTTTGGTTTTACTCTGAAGTTACATGAGCAGTAGTTTTTAAACTCCCTGGAAGGAAATAACATCTGTTATGTATATGCAAATATAACTCAAAGAAAGTACAAAAAAGAGGACTTCAATATTACTCTGCTCCTGCACAAGTTAATTACTTTATCAGGAAGGATCACACATACTACTGCTTTATTACTGTAGTATCACAAGCTAACAAAAATACAGCAAAAGCTAGAGAACCACATATTTCACCCTCAAAAGAGCTGATAAAAGTTAACATGCAACTAAAAAAGAAAAAAAAAGGATAGAACACAGGAAGAAAGTTCCCAGACAATATTAATACAACATTCCACAATGCCCTAAACCCAAAGGAACACCAGCTATTTTGGTGACAGGGTGTTATAGTGCAGTTAACAACAAAAGCCTCAGCTAAGTTTCTTTTGGTGGCCTGGAAACACTGCTACCCTGGCTCAGAGAAGTATTATTTGAGATTGATCATCTTATGAATTCTTGTTAACGTGTCACCAAGATGGCTATAGTCTAAAATGGACCTGTGTCCTATCAATGTGCATACAAGCATAGACAGATTCATTTAGAAAAGGGCTCATATGAACACTGGGTATGTATCTATTTAACAATAACTTCTTAGCATAAACATATTGTAACAGTGTTCAGCTTTGCACAGTTATTTACTGTGACCTAGCTGCACAGGTTAACTTTGGACGCAGCCTAAACCTAGACATGAAAAGCACTCCTGGTATAAAGTAAGATAAACCCATACATAAAATTTGTTCTGTACTGTCTTGTTGACCTCCTTTCCCATTTTGTCCCACCTCCACAAAACAAATTTTCAGACTTAAAGCACAATTTTAATTTTATGGAAGTGAAAGCTACATCTGAAGTGACAGTTCAACAAGAGATTAAGTTCTGATGCTGCAATTCATTTAAAACAAGCATCACCAACTATGAGAGATATTTACAGTTCTTAGACTTCTATATTGAGGTTAAAGACAAGAAATCCTTACCACCTACAAAGAATTGGTCAACTTCAACAGCATAGGAAACAAACAAGAGAGCTTTTCACAACAAGTAGTAACATAATATATTCTAATCCTACTGACCTGTTAAGCCTTTCAACACTAGGCTCTATGAGATGGAGATACTCATTTTCTGAATCTCTACAGAAGTGATCTGATAGATTAGTTCTACCTCAAAAGAGCATTATAGCAGTACTTACCCTTTCAGTAGATCAATAATTCAGTAATATCTATACACACTACACTGGCAACAAATCCATATCAAGTGTTTGCAAGTTTCTCAACATCAGCTTCCAGAACAACACTGAATATATCTACTGAATGCCTCCTGACTTGAATGAAATTAATTTTCCAATGCTAATACAACAGATCAATAACTGTCAGTAATAATGTGTAATTATTAAAACTACCAACTCTTCCTGGTAAAAGTCCCAAGACAGATGAATGGTGTTGAACTTCTACCGCCAGGTATCACTTGAATCTCTCCTTTCTATAACACAGTTGTTTCAGGAATAGCACCTTACAGGAACTTCATTTGGTTTAAACTTTACTAGACTGTGGCTACTGCAGTCTCACCCCCTCTATTCCCTTGCACTGGAAATGATATCTGTGAACTGGAGGATAAACGGAAAGCCCCAAAGTACCTGGGTGGGTTTTGCTGAGTTCAGGGACTTGGGGAGCATTTTTCTTTTCCTTTTTTTTTTTTTAAAAAAAAAATTCCTTAAGAGGGACAGTAACAGCAATCTTCAGAAATCTGATTCAATGGAATCAGTTTGCTGACTACAAAAGCACCAGCCTTAGAGCAAGAGGACAGGTATGAGAAAGGAGTCACAGTAGCCCTGATTTGGTGCTGTGGAAGTGCAGTGCACAGCGTCAGGAAGATAGCATTGCACAGGAATGCATTTAAAGGCTTCTGGTTTTATATTTCCAATTAATATCGTAAAGAAGTCAGTTTGTTGTGATGTTACTTGCTCTTTCCACAATACACCACCTTAGCTCTCACTGCACTATTTAAGCACAGCACAAAAAAAAAACCAAAAAACATAATATAGAGGATTCTTTACGCCCTAACACAAAAGAACACAAGTCAACAATGTGTATCTGCTGCGACAGAAAGACAAGGCGCATTCAATGTACAGAGTTGCCTAGTTCTTGCAGAAAGGTCAGGAAGCCTTTTTGTAAACAAGAATTTAACTGAGAAGAGCTTCAAGGTAGAAAAAAGAGACTGAAATTGTAAAGCCCTTAGTTTCACTTCCACCAATGCATATGAAGCTACAGTAATTTTATAAATAGCCAGTAAACAGGTTTAAAAGTTAGCTGTTTTAAAGTAGAATGTGACCAGAGCTGGGTATTTTTCTTAGCACCTTGGTTCTTTTGGTAGATTAAAGATAATGACAATTAAGATCTCTAGTAACAGGCAGTCCTTATTCAAATTAAAATGGAAGCAAGAAACACCTGGCAGTGATCAGCTAGTAATAGAAACAGTTACACTGTAAAACAAGAAATTGAAGGCAAGATTAACGTAATCAATCACTGGCATCCAGCATGTGTTTGGGTTACACACATTCTTACACATCAGAATTTTATTTTTTTCATGAAAATACATTTGCAGGGAGCATTCACTCAAGAAGCAGCTTGAAGTTTCAGTCAGAATGAAACTCCTAACTGAAATTCCAGCAACATAAGCATGCCTGCATGTTATTAAAGGAAATAGTGGAAAATTTCACAGGCTGACATCCAAAATGTCTGCGGTTCCTGTTCATATTTCTCTCTACTTGCAAAGCAGCTATTAGACCAGAGTTGTGTGTGTGCATGTGTGTGTGCGTGCTCGTCCTGGAAATTTCCACAGCTTTGAAAGACCTTTAAAAAGCTTTCTTAACCATACAGCTAAAACAATGCTAAGATTTCTGCCTAGACTAAAACCTTAAAATAAGTGCAAGTTTCATTGACATAAAGCACTGCTAAAAAATGAAAAACTTCTCATACGCCAACAGCATTGCTTGGCCAATCTGTAATATCATACTACATATTCATCTCTTTACAGAGGTCATTTGAGGTCCAGCTACAGACAGGCAAGGGAAGATGAAGCAGTTCACAATAATGCAACAGTGGATGACATCACAAGTTGCCCTGTCCCTAACCAACGACAGCTCTCTTTGAATTTTCTCAAATCTCCACTCACTTACACCTCACAGGATCCAACTCTTTCCCTCTACTGCCTTTGTACGATCTCTAATATGGCCAATATCAATCTGCCAAGTTAGCTTCCGCTGGTTTTATATCTCACCTCCACAAGTCTTAATTAAGAGCTACAAATATGCATCATCAGAAGATAAAGAGCTTCAAGAGAAAACCCACAGGTGTAATACTGTCTTTAAAAGCTACTCCAGCCTGTGTAGATGCTTTCTTTTGTCAGATCAAACGAGCCTTCCTCTTAAGGGGGAGGGGTGAAATGGACATCCTAGTTTTAAGAGGCACTGCTGTAATGAAGAGGACAATTTGCAGATAAAGTACTCTTTTGTTGCATTTAGAGCTCTTATTAAATATATACTTTAAATGTTGATTAAGATGAGATTCTATCAGCTGCTACTTAATAATGTTACTTCCCATACTGGTATTTTAATAGGAAAAAAATATTTCAAATGAGCAAAACTAAGTTATTTACCACTGCTTGCCATCAAACATCTGTTTGATGTATCTGTTTAGGTATCATTCTGTAAGAAACAGAATACCTTGAAAATATCATGAATTCATTTGCCTTTTTTCTTTTTAAATTTGAAATACTACAGTACAGCTATGTTCTAATGAAATTACAGCAAAATGAGAGCGCAAATATTTTTAAGCATCCTTAAGTAGTTAAAACAGATTCTCTCCCGTACCACTTCATAGTTGTAACTAAGCCAAAGAACTGGTATAAATACTGGCTAAAAGGATCTATAAATACCTAACAGCATTACCTAAAATGTGGTCCTCTAGTAGGCCATGTGCACAGGCCTGTCTATTGAGTCGAACTTCCCCACTGTGAGCATAAGGAAAGCTTCCACAGAAGATGAAGAAAGCAGAAGACAGAAGAGAGAGTATTAGAGCAGAATATGCTGCCATCTCTGCTTTAGCACAAATGGTAAGAGCATGAAAGGAGTGGAACAAGAGCCACAATTCTCTGCTTTTGTTCAACCAACTTTTTACATAAAATTACTGCATGGACAGACAAGGTCTTTGGCACTGGTAAAAAAACAACTTTTTGTTTTAGATCTTTCCTTTAGGATGGAGCTGATAAGAATGCTAAGAATGGATAGCCATTTTAAAGCCACCATCATGAATAAGAGGAAGAAATGACTTTAAACTTTCATTTCCTCTTCTATAAGCTTCCAAGAAACAAGAAACAGTGTTTCCATGTGCTAATTGTGTGCACCCATACACACTCAACAGTTGTCCACAAGGAAGTTTCAGAAAAATTAATCCAAGTAGTCTGCATTAGCTGATACCCACACACACAGGGTTCAAAGCAGCCCTTAAGTGCCCCTGTTCCAGGACTTGCTAGCCTGGAGCAAATGTGGTGAAAGCAACTCAGACATTTGACAAAAACAGAATGTTAAGTAGTTGATACATTTCATAGGACAATCAGAAAATGCTAGAATTACAAGTGCAGAAGCAAAAACAGCACTCTTTGTTTTAGGTTTTAGTTCTTTCAAGTGATGCAGAATAACAAAAAAAAAGTTAAAACTCATCGACAGACTATTCTGAACAAGTACGTTTCCTCAAAATACTGGAGTAGAGTATATGCATCACAAGAAACAAACAAAGGTTGGTTTTTTTGGCACGCAAATAGTTTACTTCTGCATTCTGCTTAACTTCTCTGTGATTAGATACAGCAGCAAACCCTCCCTCCCCCTCTGCTGTATTGCCTCCCTGGTTCAATCACTCTGGGATGTTTCAGGGAGACAGTGCTGTTATTAGATGTAAGGTAGCCATAGAGAAAATGTAGAGCAACACTGTCTAATTGTTATATTTTGAATTCTTAAGTGTGCATGGTTTCTATCACTTACAGCAAATTCTAACTGGCTTATTAGGTGCTTCCCAGAAGAGCAGCTTCCTCAGATTCATGCAAACTCAGAAAGCATTTGAAAACTTTGACTGCACATCACTCATTCAGAAGTTAAACAGAAGTTGGTTGGAGTACACTGATCAAGTTCTACATGTAATTGACTCAACTCATCAGTATTTGACTAAAAATACATTAAAAATCTATGCAGTATTCGGGTCCTCTCTACTTTTATTAAAAAACTAATTAAAAAACCACTGAGGTCTAATAACCAAAGTGAGCCATTGCTCACACAGGTCACAAAGGAAGACAATCTATACATCAGAGAAATTTTGTCCTCACATACAATTTCTCAAGTTACAATTCACTCATGCAGCACATTAAGTAAACAGTAAATGAGAATCCTTAGAGCTTACCACTCATTTGCAAATGTAAAGTAGGAATAGCTGATTTGTCTCATTATGCTCCAACATTTCATCTCTCATGCTCTAGCTAAAGCTCAGAGCAGTGACAGACCTGATAACAAGAATTTAGAGGGGAAAAAGTTGAAAAAAAACAACCAAATCTACGTTTCTACCGTAAGCTTCCACTGCTTAGTCATTCTCAGTCAGTGTAGCTTCAGAAACCAACTATTTCTTGCATTTCTTCCCAAGATTATTTCCTCGTTCTAAGCCTTCACTAAAAATGAGACTCCAAAAACATCTCCAAATAAGACTGCAACAGTAGTCTTGCAGTGGTTGGTGCTAATGAGTCACCATTTGTGTTGTCCTTGCATAATAAGTACAAGTATTTACCTACCCACATGTGCAGCTCAGAAAAGCATGCAGTAAAGAGATAGTTTGATTTTACCATGGAACCATTGGTACTAAGTTTCAGCACTGAGCCATCTGGTAGTCTTCTTTAAGGAAGACAGTCCAGAACATTACCTGCAAGTTATATCTTTAAAATACATATACAGACACTAATTTTCAAGTTTGTTACAACAGTTTAAAAAGTTCAGGTTTCTAGAAAAACAAGACAGTTTAAGTCTTCACAGTGATACATAATTCAAAATAATGGACTTAACAAGCTAACTTTTAACAGCACTAACTATCAGCAGAGGACATTCCACACTTCATACTCACTGCCTTTACCCTTTCTACATGTGCACCACCCAAAGTGATTCTCAGAGTTACTCAAAACTATGAACTCTGTTAGGGGAGAAAAACCTTAGAGCTTGATCAAGCAACTGATTTTCAAAAATAACAAAAGCAAAAGTTGAGTTGCCTAAGATCTCCTTACTGAGACAAACTCTTTAACCTACAGAACGTTTTTGGAAGGCTGGAAATCAGCTCATGTTCTCCATTTTACATCTCCATGAGTTTCCTCTAACCTGCAGACGGAGGTAGAAATTACATGGTGTTTTTTGCCTAATCAAGAGAAAAAAGCTAAAACAGAAGAGCTATATGATAAACAAGTAGTAGGTAATAGTTAATAATTTAGTATTTACAGAACAATAAAAATACCAGTTTTATGTAGGATCCAACAAACCAACAGCATAATATTTGCATATTTCTCCATTTTGTAAAGAAGATCTGCAAGACTAAGTCCTTAATTTATTCCCAGGAAAATGAAAAGCTTTCCTAAAGTAGCTCATGATTACATCTTACATCAGCCTTTAAACCATACACTTTCAAAACACAATATTAGCAAAGAGATTATCCAATAATCTATCCCATGTGTTTTTTTCAACTGGCATGCAAAAAGAAGCTTTCAAATATCAAAGCCAACAGTTCCATGATACAGCAAAGAGCAGGAAGCTCTTATTCTACAGGAGCAATAGTTTGACGTTACCATACCTTCTAAGCTTTCACCATAATAGAAAGTAGTTTGATGAGAGCCCAAGCAGGATTTCCTCTGACCAAATTTCTAGCTATTCGGGCACAACAACATCAGAAACAGAGAATCTGCACAGCCTACATTAACCCAACTAAATGCTCTTGATAGAGGGCACTGAGATTTAGTTTTCCCAGCCCTGGCTAGAAAGTCTCAACAATCCCGTAGCTCAGAGAGAAAACTACAGTAAAATCATGGGCTGAAGAAAAAAATAAAAGGAATTTCCACTGGGAAAAAAAATAATTGTATTTGTTGAATGGAACACAGTCCATTCTTAGTACTTGGATATCTGTTTGTCATTGAGAAATATTCCTATGGCCTGTTGAATAAAATCAGGCCATAAAAGAAATATCACTTGTATCATCTATTTTGCTAAGAGAAAGCTAACAGGGACTACAAAAAAACACTGTATCACATTCTGTTCCACCTCACCAAAAAGCTCACAAAGAAGAGCACATATGCAATTCTATGGAGACACTACCAAAACAAAGCAAATCTCCATCAGCCAGTCTCTTCCATAGGCAAAAGAGCCCTACAGTTTGAGAACAGGAGAAAAAGTACTTCTGCCTTCTCTTTCTACCCTATCCCGCTCAATTCCTCTACTATCACTAGCAATGAAAAGAAACAGCACTTGTAACTACCTGAGAGACAGGGGAAATGGACTGTGTTAACATTTTTAGCCATGCAACCTTGCTTGCAACCAATTGCAACCAATGCTTATTTCTTAGAAGTAGATGACTTTTTCCTCATTTCCAGGCAACAAAGAAGGAAGAAAAAAGTCCTCATAATTCAGAATAATCCATACAATTGTATATATACATATATAGATAGATAGATATAGATATAAACTTACCATGAAAGTAAGTCTCTAAAACACCATCTGGGTGTACCTGTTGTACCGAATTATCTCACTCCATGGTTCTGACACATCCCAACATGCATGGAAGTGTAGAAACAGTACAGAGTATAGGCTTCGTGACAAAATCTCATGCTCAGCTGAGGCCAATGCTGGTGCTAGTCATTATGGCTAGCAGTATAAGAGTTATATTGTTCCTCTCCTCCCTCCTCCCCCACTTTCAGGTGCAACTGATAAATCAGGGCAGAACTGTTAGGTAATTTAGCCACATATGTAACAACTTTGACAAAAAAAATTGCTTGCCCTGACCTAACAATTATGACATTTTCTGGAAAATTTTCACTGTTTCAGGTTTCTAGAATATTCTTGGTCATAAAATGCAATTATAGTGGTGTTAGGCTTGAAGTCATGACACTATCCATGCCCGCAGCCTTTAAAAAAAAAAAAACAACCCATAACTTGATGGTTAGTAAGTCTTTAAAGTTTCCAACAGGGCAATGATCCATAACCTAGCAAAGAACATTCAGCAAACAGCTGAAGCATACCTGACAAGAACTTACATTTAACAGAGAAGGTGACAAAGGTGGAAAAAAATAAACAAACCCCACAACGTGCACACAAAGTCAGCGAACAAAAAGATTTAAAGGTAGAGAGATACCCACAAAGCTGACCTTACCACCTCCATCCTAAGCTGTCAGCACTAACAAGCCTGAGTCCCCAGCGTAAGAAAAATGGGCAACAGAATCTCTGGTGGTCCTTTTTATTTAAGTAGAATGCTGCACTAAGCAACTGCCTTTTTCTTAACTCCACACAATGTCAGAAATGGAGGTGGCTGTAGACCACAAAAAAAAAAAATCTGTATCTACATCTTAAAAGCATAGAATCTCACCAACAGTAATTTCACATACTTCATGCAAAAAACTGAAATTCCCTTGTGAGATTGAGTTTGGAGGCAAGTTAATTTTGTTCCGATTCAAGGACAATCAGCTTACTGATAACTGCCAGCTAAAAATAAAATTCACCAATTAAATTAAAAGCATTAAAGTAACAGAGTATATCTTCAATTTTCATGGGGTGAAAAAGAATTTGATGTACCTTCTCCTAACTAAATGTAACATTAAAACTACTACAGAACGTTTGTCCTGTGATTTTAATCAGTAACAGCTAAATTTTTTCTCAACTGACTCTTCCTACACTACATTTAGAAATGTCAATAGATCTACCTACAGAAAAAAGCACACAGACATACTGCCACTTAAATTTAGGTATTCTTCACCATCCTCCCATATCCTCGGCAATTCTTCCCCTCCTCCTGTCTTTCAGTATTAAAAAGGAAAACAATATTTAAGATACTCCAAACAGTCATCACTGCAAAGCTTCCATGAACACAATGCAGAATATCCTGTATCATACAGTTATTCAAGATCACATCTTCAAGGGAGGCTCATTTAAATGCAGGAGTTGAAGCAACCTCCAGTGTCAGACTTAAGCATCCAAGATCATTTTACATGCTATCAATGGCTTGATTTCACAGACAAATATAACCGAGATGCCCTTTCTTTATCAGAGGTAGGGTTCTTCTGTTTATTTCAGCTTTTCTGTTTGTTTCTTTTGTTGTTTTAAATAAAACAAACCTCTTCTATGCAGCTTTAACACAGAAATTAATCATGAAGGTATTGACTAGGATTTCTTGTCTGGTATTTGTGGGAAAAACAAACCACAGTCAGAAGACAGCATTGTATTGTAGAATGCATTTTTATCTCAGCTATACATTAGTCTGAATGATACTGTGAAAAAAAAAAAAAAGGAGATAATGCAAACTTCTAAATTAGTAAATCCAAAACCAGAATGAACTAGGGTTTCAAAAGAATTAAAGAAATCCTATAACTCAGATGCCCACATAAAAGCAGATTGGAAACAGTACGCTGTCATCAGGGAAGGCACTTAAAGCAAGGCAGAATACTGGGTTTATTCTGCCTGCCATTACTTTCCTTAGTTATCATCTCCCAACCTTTAGCATGACAGCAGCAAATCCACTGTTGTGAAATTAAAAGGCATACTAGTAATAACAACAGAGTTGCATGAAATTCTGCAAGTGTCAGAAAAGAAAAAGCCTGTTACAACAACTGCTAACAGCAAATAAAATGACTACACATTATGCACTAACTAGATATAGTTATATAAAAAAAGCAATTTGGTCAGTTTCCTTTAAATTCAGGCTCTTATGCTAGGACTTTCAAGCAAATATTGCTTGTGACTATGAAGCTAATCTTGTATTTTTATTTACAACATACACATCTTCACCTCCTGTACAGCAACTCACTACTATACATATATATATATATTTTTCTTTAAACAGCGATGACCAGTTTTTTAAGTTAAAATTTTAACTAGTTTATAGAGATTCTATAGATAGACAGTACTCTCACACTTCCAAACGTGCTTCAGTTTTGTCTCATTATTCCAGATAAAAATAAAACACATCTTTTATCTGTAAGTCAAGAGGAAATATTAAAGGCTGAAAAAGATATTTTTTCTCCCCTAACAGGTAAAGAAGGAAGGAGACACTGTCTGAATAAAAGAGCTGGAGTTGAAGCTGCTCACTAGATGAGCTGACAAAGTGAGCAGCTTCTCTTTTAAAAGAAAACCTCAGACCATGCAGAAAACTGGGAGCAGAAACCACAAACGGAACCAACTTTAGAACCAAAGAGGACTCTGGGAGCTATGTCAACCTCAGAGAACATCCCCACCCATATTCACCCCATTTATGCCACAGAATCACCAACACCTCGTTCAGACAGCAGTCTGTGATATCACATAAATAAAAAAAAAAAAGTTTTCTCATCTCCATTCATCAACATCAGTTTTCATTGCAGCTGCAGAGACCATAGAAATCAACCTTTCATTTCCAGTATTTCTCATCCTTTTCCTTATTACTTGAGACGAGAGAAGTCACCTCCGAAACTCACCCAGGCTACAGGACGACCAGAAGCAGAACGCAGATAACGAGGTCTCTGGAACCGCCTGTGTGTCAGACAAACCCAGCCGAATGGCAGCCGGGCCGTTCCAACCCAGGTACTGCGCCCCTCACACCTCCTGCCCAGACTGAGGAGCGCAGGGTCACACGCTTCTCAGCATAAGTCTCGGGAACCCGAAGCGATCCCGAGTCTCTCAGCGTTACGCGAGGAACCTCCGCCCAAACTCACCTCACTCCGATCCGCATCGCACAGCGCTACGGGAAGGCTCCAGCCCAGCACAGCAGCCTCCGACCGCTGCCTCAGGAACGCCTCCGAACTACGCGCAGCGCCGAAGTTACAATGGTTGCGAAGAGGTAAAGGCATTCGCGCGCCGCCTCGGGAATCCTCTCAGCCCCGGCGCGGGGATCGCTCCCTCGCACAGCCCGGCTGCGCGCCCCGTCCTCCTCCCCTCAGGGAGGCACCTCCATGCCGGGAGGGGGGAGAGGGAGGAGAGCCGCCCCTCAGGGCCAGCCCCGAGCCGCTCCTTCCCCGGCGAGGGGCAGCCCGCCTTCCGCAGCCCGGTCCCACCCCGGCGCTGGGAGCAGAAGAACGAGAAGCAGAACTCTCCTCCCTCCGCTCGGCCGTCCCTCCCTCCAAACCCCGCTCACCTGGGAAAGGAGCCAAGGCGCAGCTCCGTGCCCGTCTCCCGCGCGCTCAACCTCTCGCCGCCATTTTCCTCGCTGCCTGGATTTAAATAGGAACCAGCCTCCCCGAGCGGAGCCGCCGGGCGGCGCGGAGCACTGTGGGATCTGTAGTGCCCACGGAGCCCGCCCCTCCGCGCGCTGCATCCCGGTTCTCGTAGTGCTGCTGCGTGCCGGCGGCTGGGCGGGAGCCGCCTCTCAGCGCCGGCCCCGGGAGGCCCCCGTGCCGCAGTGGGCCCGGCCCTGCCGCGCCTTGCCCTCGGTGTGTGAGGCGCTGCGGCTGTGAGCGGGCGATGGGAAGTCGCACCGAGGCAGGATTTAATGGAAGCACTGTATACGTGTGAAGGATAAAACGCGATAAGGTGCAGCGCTCGATCACAGCTATGGAATGTTTGTGGAGGACTTGCGATACCAAGCACAATCTGCTCGGCTTCAGCAGGGAAAAAAACAACGTCTGTTGAAGCAAATGTTCAGTGTAATGCAAACAGATTGGAATGAAGTTAAAACGAACATAAATAGCATCGGTTTTTACTTCAGCTATGTGGAGGCACGGTTCACAAGTTAAATGACAGCAGCGTTCGCTGGGCGCCTGTAAGGCAGAAGGCAAGGAGGTGGGACAGGGACCTACACAGCATCACCTCCGACCTGACTGCAGGAGTCTTACATTCAATGCTTTTTTTAGAACCGGGATTTAAAACATTCCAGAAATGAGCTGTGTGGAGAACACGGTATACATAAGCAGCTATATGAAAAGGCCCCTATCATGTTGAAATTTATAGCGTGAAATAATGGAACTGGCTTAAGTCCTGCCATCTCCTCATACAGAGTTCGTTACAGGACCATAAGCACAACTGGTATTCAAGATGGAAAAACAAATAAAGCAATTAAGTATGCCTTCCCATAATTCCTAAATAAATACTTTAAACTAGCATTGGCCACCTAAGAGTAAGTTGCTATTACAGTGTGATACTTCAGCTATCTCTAGAACAAATAGTAGAAAGCCAAGCAAATCTAGAGATGAAACAAATCAAAATATGGTCAAATTCTGAAGGAAAAAAAAAAACCACCAACCAAATTTGACCTTAGATTTTACCTTGTCATTAAACTACACAAGAACTTCAAAATTATAAAGTGTGTCCTTCTAATTGGGAATTCAATTTTAACCAACTGGTAGAGATTCCTTATCACGATATCAGCAAGAGGAAATAATTCATGTTAGGGTACCTTAAATGAAATGAGGTCCTGTTGCATCTCCTGAAAGCACAAGATCTGCTGCTTAACGATTCTATTTCTTTCAAGTAATGTTTCCTGCAGGATGTTCTCTCCTTCCACTGTGAATTACACGGAGCATTCATCAGGGCAAGAACAAGAAGTGAGCAGGGTGTGATAGGTTAATGGTAGTATGCAATAATGCTGGAATTTACTTCTGCTGGTTTTTCATTTGGGCAGACTGCATATTCTTCATATTTCTTATATATAGATCATAAGGTCTTTGAATTACACTTACACTGCATTTGACATCTTAGACTCAGCACTAATCAGAACTTCACGTGTCAACACAGTACAAATACTGTGGGTTTTTCACCCCCCTTTTAATTTTCAATTTCTGTTGTTCCAATTATAAACAGAACTTCAAAGGTAGCTCTCACTTTATATAATGGATATAGTGATAAAATGCCTTCACTTTTCATTAAAATGTGATGCTCTACAAAAATTAATAAACCCCTTGAAATTCTTGCACTTATCTTAAAAGATCATCTTAATAAATGTAGCTGTCAAACTGTAGCAGAACATTTTTATCTATTTGCTCCACCTGCTGGTGCATTTTCTTTTTAAAGCAGATTTGGAAGCCTAAATGTATTAAACATTTGGCCAAAAATATACTTATATGCATTAAGGTTAATTTATGTAATTTAATAATTTAATTAAACCCAATTCCAATAATTTCTCAGTTAAAAAAAGCCAAATGGATGTACACACTTAGAGAAATATTCAGGGCTTACATTTTAGACATTGCCATAACTCACTTGGTCATCATTTTCCATCATCTATTATTCTCCAAAAAATGTTCTCTCTTTCACATGGGCATCACTCTACAAAACTGATTTGTCTCCTGTTTCTGTTTAGAAAATCAATTGTGCTGGAGAAACAGGACATTTTCCTCACATTTAATTGTTCTCTCCTGAGAGACAAAAATAAAAAACACTGATTAACAAGACCTCTTTATAAGAAGGGCTACATCAACTTAGATTTCTTTCCATTCCATCCATTAATAGGATTTATTACTATTATTTTTAAGTGTTTTGCAAGGAAACAATAAGAACATCCCTATTAAAAATATCCTTCATGAGCTACAACATTTTCCAAGGCTACTCCAGGTCAGAAGTAGCCTTCCATCCCTTCCTCCTTACCAAATAACTAGGAACAGCATAAAAAGAAGAGAAAAAACCCTTCCAAACAAAACTTGAATTTTATATTTTATATTTATATTTATGAATATGCATATATTCATAAAAAGTTGTATTTTAGGGTTCTCTGACCTAATCAGATTAAGCAGAATCTTTTTTGTTTGTCCCATTACAACCAGGTTTTCTGGGGACAAACTGGCACTTTTTGATGAATGTAAGATTTTAACTCACTTTAATTGCTGAAATTTTTGATATGTTTTCCATACATTAATGGTTTGTAGCCTGCTTGACTAAAGCTGGAGAGACTACCTTGTGTATTCTAAACTCTAAAATTACCACAGATTGAAGAGAAAAGTTATTCTGGCATTAAGTTAGAATAAAAGAAAACCAACACTGATAGGAAACGTTTAAAAATGTTGAAGAACGGGAGAATAAGAGTGGGATGGTTAAAAATAAACAAACAGCAACTCCAGACTACATACATACCCTCTTCCTAGACTACCAATTCATTTTGCATGACTAATCTGCTTAACTGACCAGACTACTAAGAATAACTGATTTAGCATAATAAAATAAAAAGATGATTCAATGGCAACAAAGTTAAACAAAATTACAAAGTACCAGTAATACATCAGAGAATAATCTTTTTTTTTTTAATAAAATGGAAGCAGTCTTCTTCATCAGTGTCTTGTTCAGTGAATAATCAGAAGCTTACATAAGTAGAAAACAGCTCATGCTATTGATTTCATGTTAAAAAGACAAAAAAAATCTTATCTGAAACATACATTGTAGTGCTTCAGCAAACTGATTGTACTTCCTAAGCAAATTTTCAATAAAGCATAATTTTAGCTCATACAACAACTGATGGAGTCATGTTTTCATAATTTCTTAAAAATGCATTTTAACACTCCAATTTTAACAAGAAAAAGAACAGACAAATCAACTGAAATGAAAACAGCAGTTTAATAGGAATTAAAACCCAGTATATTTGTTGCAATCAGCTACTCAAACATTAATCAAAATGAACTGGTTTCAAGGTGGAGTGACTCTGCACGCTGGGGATAATTGTACTAAAAGAAAAAGTTATAACAACACTGTTTGTAAACATTACTCTCTTATTCCGGTCAGTAAATTCATGATGTGTGTTCCAGCTAGTAAGGCTTAGATCTAAACAGCTAAAATTTTCTTCTTGACAATATCAGTGCTCTTTCACCCATTTCTCTTACTGTTAGAACCTTTTGTGGTGAAAGTCAACATTCAGGTAGCACAAGAAAGGCAGAAAGTCTGTGCTTTCAATTTAAGTAGATGTAGCAGCCCATTCTAATAATAAGGAACAAGTACAGATGAAATATTGCTTTCTTCACCCCAACTTATTTGCCTAAAACATAATGAAATTAATTACTTACATAATTACACAGCTTTCCACCATACTGAGTGTTTAGAAATTGCTGCGAACTCCGGCTCTTAAACAACATTTTGTATTTTTAGAACTTACTCTGAATACTTCCAGTGGACTTACCATGCTATATGGATTCCAGACATACCTCTTGCTCCATTTAAATGAATGCAAAAAAAAAAAAAAAAACCCTCTCAGGGAGGTGCAGGGGTAACAAACAGACATTGTAGGAACTTTCTGTTGCAGAATATCAATTTTGTAAAAACATATAAACAAGCAGCTTAGACTCTGACAGCATACTGAAGTGGCTGCAATACAGATATTACAGAAATGTAACACATTTCTGACCACAGAGAAGTTAAAATTATTTTCTTGCCCATTTTCATTGTTAAACTTAAGTGAAATTTGAACATGACTACTGGGTTAATCTAAATCAAAGAGGATCCTATAACAAATTTAGGGTTATTAACAACAATATTTTTAAAATACAAACTGATGGCAACCACCTAAATAATTAAAAAAAAATCAAAATAATAGCTTTGCAGGGTCAATTTTCATAACAGTCTTCTGTCAAATGTTTTTTGATACTAGCTTTTATCTCATACTGGTTTTGATTTTCTTATTCAAAGTTATGTTCTATTTTATAATTTTGCTGCTCCACTGACAATGATAGCTGTAATTATAAATAAAGAAAATTAAAATGCAGGAAGCAGAAATATAATTCAGCTTCCCATGAAAAAAATCACAGAAATTAGACCAAAGGAAAACAATAAATAAAATAAAAGCCTAAGTATTTCCTTCAGCTGAAACTTGCTTAAAGTTAGTTATCTAAAATGTTTAAGAACTTCGACTGTACAAAGTTCATTAGAAGCAACTTTTTGTTTGATTCTTGTTCTTAAGTCTACTCTCCTTTCTCCAGCAGTGTCGGGTAGCAGATGATTAATGAGGAATATCAAAACTGTAGCAAACAAAAAGAAGTCCTACCAACATAAATTCTCTCAGGTTCCAGGAAAACCTCTGGAACTTCCTGAGGTCTAAGTTGCATTTAGACCTTTATTAGCCACTCACAGACTGAACCCTCAGGAATTAGATCTCTTAAGCTATACTTTCACAAACTTGTGGAAATGACTTCTAGAAATTCTCTGCATTTTATATTTTTTTGTTTGTTTTAAGCATGAAAAGAATCTGTAGCGGGACAGATGGAACAACAGTGTATAAACAAGTTACAGTACACTTAACTTCTCCTAGTCCACTTTTTGCCAATTAAATCTGAAATTGTGTTTGACTATCAGCTACATAAGTCTCCATTCTTAACGACCTGAAGTCTATATTCTTTTCCTATATTGTTATGAACCTAAGCACATCATACCTAACCACTCAGGTACATTAACTGCACATGAATATGGATTCTCATCTTAAAAAAGTTAGGGGGACAAAAGGAATCTATTCATCCTCAAGCAGGCTAGAAAAATAACTTATGGCTAAAGCCCACAGCTGAACTAGAGGTTTAGTGGAACCCAAGCACTCCTTTAAAGCCTTTTCACAGCTGGGAGAACTTCTGCATTTAAAAATAAGTGATTAACATGCGGAACATCTTCCCACCTCTGCAATGAGAGCCATGTGCTATTCTTTATTCTGCTCAGCTGAAGCAAAATCAAACTGCAGTATCATATCTGCCATTCCAGACTATAATACTCTTGGAAACTTAAGAACTGTACTGATTTCTATACTATAATGCAGAAAAAACAATGAAATTATTCACTGGAAGAAAACAGCTTCCAAGTCTAAAGGATAAAAACAAAAGCATCTGCAGAAAGGCTGCTCTGTAATGGATAAGGAAAAACAATGTTACAGCCTAAAATCTTCCACTTGATTTCATATAGTGCTGACTCAGCTGGTAATCCAATCACGAAGAAATTTAACCTTTCTTGGTAGAAACTAACACATACAGATTAATTTCAAAAAGGTATAATAGCCATATGTATAAATATTGAATACAGTGTCAGCATGTGTGTGTGCGTGTGCTAACAGAAATATGAAATTTTATAGAACTTTCATAACTCCCAAGTGATAAAATACTGGGATTTGAAAGTCATATACTATCATTTATTAAAAATACTTTTTCCACTAATTGTCCTTTAACAGTAACTGAGATGATCCTTCAGAGTTCTTTTTCAATAAAACTGACATTCTTTATATAACATGTCTTTATTGAGAAGAAGAAGCAAACAAACTGAACTGTTACAGTCTGAAACATACTAGGAACAGAATAGATGAGATATTGAAGGGAATTCAGATGACAGTCTTCTCATGAAGAGAAATCAAACAGTTTTGAGGCATTATAAAAGACAGATTTCAAACAGAAAAAAAAAAAAAGAAAACATTAAATCAGTTCCATGAAATATTTCTCACATTTAGATAAATACAGAGCTCAGTGACAACACTAATCCCAAGGATCACCCAAAGGTAACACTAAATATGGTTAGTTCTGTGTGCCACCCTGTTAGCAAGTAAAGAAGAACATGTCATAATTTTGAAGAAGCTATTACGTTGCAAATATTCTCTACATATCATTGAATGGCTCGGGTTGGAAGCCTAAACATACATAAGAGTAATATCAGAAGACAGATATGTTTTTGTGCTTTCACAGAAAGACAAGACATTTTATATGAAAACATTTAGACTAGAAAGAACTTAAAAACATATAATTTCAGTAAATATTTACTATGTCACCAACTTCTGTTCACTTCCCTTTTTGTTGGCTTATTCTTAATTATTTTTTCCTTTCTTAATATGCTATCTCCATTTCTTCAGCTGAAAATGTATAGGTTTCCACATCATCCAGGTCTGTGTTGGGCAAACAGCACCCAGACAAGTAATCCTAATGAGATTTAAGATTGCATAGATAGTAACATAAAAGTTTCAGTTATTCATTAGTGGACTGCAAATCTGTACCTACATTTTTCCCATAGATCTGTTATTAAAACAATTTAAATCTTCATACCACAGGAAACAGATGCAACAGAAAGCTTTACCCAAGGCAAAGGCACACAATAAATGAATAGGAATTGTATGCAAGCATACCAATAAGTCATGCTTATCAAGGAGTCTTGACCGTAGCTTTCAACAGCTGATAGGAAATCGTGCAACTAAAGTCCCTTCTGCCAAGCAGCCTATGAATGAAAAGTCACATAGATTCAAAATCCCTCACACATACAGGCAGTGAGTATTAAGGGTGAGTGTTAACTGATGAGCTCATGATGAAAAAGTAATAAGATTTCTAGCTGCTTTCAAACATTATCTTAAAATTAATCAGTCTTGTGCTAGAAGATGAGTTCTCAAGTTTTCATTGCCTTCATCTGAATTACTGTTTAGTTTTCAGGTTAAATTCTTCTATATTTGCCAGATAGCATATTGGCTTCATGTACTGCCAGAACAATACTTCCAGAAGGTCCAAAAGGTATGAAGTGAAGCTGTCCATACACTTAATTAAATATATATATTCTTTTCAAATTGTTCATATTAATATTTTTGTTTATATTTTATCAGTGAACAAGCAATTGCATATCAAATGCTATTCCTGCCTGCACTACTTCTCAAGAGAGATACTCACTAGTAACATATTTGCAAGTCAAAACCTCAGAAGTTTCTAGTCCAAAACTCTACCAAACCTTCTTTTAATACTAAAGGAAGCTATACCCTGATTACAGCATTTGTATGCAGCCATATACAAAACCAAACCCTATGAAGATGTCACACCAGAAACAAGTTGGTGTCTACAAATGGATTTTACATTTGTCACTGCTACAGGAGATTTTTACCTGACGTTGCTCCAAAATTGGTAAGATATTTGTACTATAAAAGTGAAGTTTGGAGAAGGGGAAAAAAGGTAACTTTCACATAGTTAAGCTTTCCTATTACACAAAAGCAGAATAGATTTTACTGAATCTCACCAATAGCACAGGTGACACTGTACTGCACAGTAATAAAGATGACAACGTTCTTTGCTGTGGCCTGAAAATTTGAAAAGAAACAAGAAAAAGGTATCAGATTCTTCAAACAAACAAGACAATTATGCCATCAATAGATGTCCTCCCTTTGATAGTCTACATCAAAGCGGTCCCAAAACTGTTATTCATCTCTAACAAATGTGGAGGTTCACCTTGTTGCAATTCCTTTAACACTTGCTACATAGGGTCAGGATTTGAATTATGTCCTTTTAGCTAAGGATCAAATTACTCATTGTTCTACTAAACAACATTTTAAAGTGTTTAGAAGTGTCAGTGGGTTTTATTTATTTCAAAAGTTATGAGACTGCATTAATTCAGATGAAAAGTTTCACCTTGCAAGACAGCCAGTGCATCACTTTTTTGGCTAAGTGTCCATATAAACAAATTGAATATTCAGACTATCATCATAGAACTCGCTCATGAATTTTTATCTGGTAAATCAAGCAAGAAAAATCAACTACTTTCTAAGATATAAAGTAACCAATCTAAAGTAACTAACAGCACACCTTTACATTATTTTTCTTCAGTGGCAAAACTAGTTTAAAAAAAAAAAAACCAACACAAAATACTCATCACTTTCAGCCATCCCCACATTCCTGACAATTTCTGCCCATTCCCATACTGCAGCATACCTAGCCCTTAGCTGTGGCAGTAGAACTGTTAACAATCTGGACTACTGTATGACCCTACAGCTGAATGATAAGAGGTAAATATGTTTGCTTAGTTTAACTGAAAATACTTAATTATCCAACTTGCACAACTTGAAGAACAAACACTTGTGCTGATCTAACTGATAAAGTAGTAAACTATAACACAGGTACATCACAGAATCACAGGTTGGAAAAGACCTTAAAGATCATCGAGTCCATCCACAACCTAACCACACTACCCTAACAGCCCTCCACTAAATCACATCCCTAAGTACCACATCCAAACAGTTTTTAAACACATCCAGGGATGGTGACTTCCCTGAGGAGCCTATTCCCGTGCTTAACAACCCTTTCTGTAAAGAAGTTTTTCCTGATATCCAACCTAAACTTACCCTGGCACAACTTAAGGCCATTTCCCCTCATCTTGTCACCAGTGAGAAGAGACCAACCCTGCTCTCGCTGCAAGCACTTTTCAGATATTGAAAGAGAGCAATAAGGTCTCCCCTCAGCCTCCTTTCTGTCAGACTGAACAGCCCCAGTTCCTTCAATCTCTCCTCATAGGCCATATTCTCCAAGCCCTTCACAAGCCTCGTTGCCCTTCTTTGGACCTGCTCCAGCATCTCAATGTGCTTTCTATACTGAGGTGCCCAAAACTGAACACAGTACTCAAGGTGGGGCCTCACCAGTATTGAGTACAGGGCAGGATGACTTCCCTGGTCCTGCTCATCACACCATTCCTGTTACAAGCCAGGATGCTGTTGGCCTTCTTGGCCACCCAGGCACACTGCTGGCTCATATTCAGCCCACTGTCCATCAGTACACCAAGGTCCCTTTCTGTCTGGCAGCTTTCCAGCAACTCTTCCCCAAACCTGTAGGGTTGCCTGGGATTGTGGTGACCAAAATACTGGGCCCTATTGAAACTCATACAGTTAACACTGGCCCATCAAGCCAGTCTATCCAGGTCCCTCTGCAGTGCCTTTCTCCCCTCAGGCAGATCAACATTCCTTCCCAACTTGGTGTCATCTGCAAACTTACTGAGGGTGCATTCAATCCCCTCATCAACATCATTAATAAAGATGTTAAGCATAAAGTACATAAGTAAAAGAGGAAAACAAGCAACTTGCTCTTTTGCTGCAAAGAATGTAATATGAAATTATATCTCACACTGCCAATAGCAAATGCATTCATTACATTTGCAAGTCGTTATCTAGGTTATAAATCAGAGGACAACAGGAATCATCTGAAAACTGTTGTAAGGAAAGGGAATATGTTATAGTATTTTTTACATTTTCACTTAAGCAGATCTTCATAGATGAGTTAAATAAGTATAAACAACAAAAAAGCTATTTTCATCAGGTGTTACATAACCTAGTTTCTCAAAGTGTAATGAAAAACATTCAGGAGTATACAAAACAAGCATTCATTTAACCAACTACTAAGCAAATGAGTGGCACAACAATGCAAAAAGTCCTCTGTGGCAAAGATTGAGGTGGCATATCACTTCAGCACACTGGGAATGCACCCATGAAATTAAGAAGGAATCATAATCCTTAAGAGTGCTTTGAAAATTAATTCTCATGAAGGAAAAAAAGTGTATACACTCCTCTTTCTGGCATACAAAAATCAGTGCAGTGTAAGCCAGCAACACCATCAAAAGCAGCAATCCTGCCTCTATTTACTGCCAGATGCCTCTTGTCAGCATATCTCACTTGCAAAAGTAGCTGCGTGGTGAATTGGACAGGGAAATTATACAAGGCAAAACTGACCCAGTCAAATGGGGGAGGAAAAAACATATTAACTACAACAGATGAATTTCCTAACACGCTGTGCTGCTCAGCTATACGAGTAGTTTCACTTGTTTGATGGTAAGAATAGCCAGTGCATCAATGCCAACTTATAGTGTCCACAGAATGAGAGTATGAAAAACTCACTGCCAACTATCTTCGTTGAACAAGGGCATTCTGACAGCACTGTGTAACTCCTTAATTTGGAAGCATGCCTCTTCCCCATCATCGTCTATGCCAAAAGGACAACACTGAAGTGGTCAGTAGTTCTGACTTCACTGTGCTGCCTTCTATGACTGGGGATGACTGCAGGCTGATACAGAATCTGGAGCTGTTTCTATTCTCTTTGCAGTTTGAGCTATCTATAAACAGATGTACGGTTACAACTCTTAACTGTGAAGCTTGTACTTCATATTTAACAAAGTACATAAAATACCTTCTGCATAATGCTTAATTACCAGAATTCTTGTTACTCCCACATGTTCACTGCAACCTCATTTCATTCAAAAATGGGACAAATCATATGCTTCCTTTGGTGGAATCCACTCAAATATAATAACATTCTGAAGGAATGCTTAGAAGTTAGCTTTCCTATGAATAAGCTGTTTTTAATGCTCTTTAGGAGAAGATGGCAATAAGCATCTTTGCTAGAAGCCAGCAGGTTAGCGTTTCTGTTTGTCTACAAAGTATAGGACACAATGCAACAAACGTTCCACCCTGGTGCACATGTGGGAGCCCACTTAAGTGGTATTCTGTGGCAGGATAGCCAAGGGTACAAGGACAATGTAAATTTCTCTAGGAGGAGGAAAGAAATCATATAAAACCCTCTATGGAATGGCACCAAAGGCTTAAAAGAAACATTTATTCAGAAGACAAGCATCACTGTTGTCAAAAAGGAGCAGAGTTGGGCACACAAAGAATTACAACATTTCTTAGAGGGAAAAAAAGAAAAATTTAATATGTTAACTTCTGATTTATAACTGCCTCTTTTCCGTTCTCTATAATCAGTGAATCCTCTTACACACATCAACAGCCCTTATAATATTCAGCAGCACTGATGCAAGACAGATAAACAGCCTTGTGTTTAAGAGTTTCCCTTAAAGAAATTCTTATAATTCCACTTACAGCATTATGGTGGTCATTTCTAACTTCAACACACTTACAGCTTTTTCATATGGCCTCGGGAATAGGAACAAACGAAAGCCACCCTGAAAGAAAACCCTGCATTTAACATAGCACTGAGCACGAACAGATCACTTAATAGTGAAAAGTTTCGGTCACACTTTCTTTAGCTTACTAGCATACAACGCCTGCAGTGCCGCATTTGGAAGCCTGTCGTTTTCTCTCAGAACGTGACGCTACTTTTATTTCCGAACGACTGCTAACCGCACTCAACTAACGGGGCGCGCCGCGCGGTACCTCGAACACGAGCCCCAACGGGAGGCCCAGCGCCGGGCCGGACACGGCGTCCGCATGGTTCTGGATAACGAACTCGTAGCTTAGAACGGCCGAGCTGCTATTTTTTCTGAGGAGACCCGAGCCGCCCGCTAAAAGAAACGGCACCTCTTCCCGCCTCCCCAGCCAGCTTCATCTTGCACGCTGTAAACATAACCAGCCCAACTCTCGCCCCTTTTCGAGCTTTAACCAATCAAGCTGAAGAACAAAATGATTGACAGCACCGGGAGCGAATCGTTAGGCGGACTGGAAGAGCGGGCTCGGAGGGGGTGGGTGTTTCACAGGCAGTTGGGCAGGCGGGGCTGGAGGCGGGTTTGCGGTAAGTGATGCGGGGTCTCCCAGCCGCGGTGGGTGGGGCTCGCTCTGAAACCCGCCGCTGAGCGCCGTTAGCGAGCGCGGGCTGTGCGTGAGGCGCGGTGAGTGCTGAGGCGGCTTCGTGCTGTGGAGGCCGCGCTTGAGGCGGTTCTGGTCTTGGGAAGTGTGCGAGGCGTGCTGGGCCGTCAGCTCTCCTCGCGAGTTCTAGAATCAGTAGGATTTTTTATAGAGAGTGGGTTTGGAGCGCTCTGAGGTCTTACGAGCACGGAGATGGGTCACCTGCGGGAATATGGCAGGAGAAAATAGATCATTTTATCTATAAGAAAAAGGTATGCTGCTCACTAAAACTTGAGTAGCCTTCCGTTGCTGTTTGCTGTACTGCAATTGACAAGTGGCCGCGGTTCCCAGCAGCGCTTTTCTCCTGCCATGCCCTCAAGAGAGGGGCAGGGAACGCTCATAGACCTGAGAGCCCCAAACCACATTCTTGCACCCTGCTTTCGTAGCCCAGGATACAATAAACTGATACCTTCTTAAGCATTCGTTTTGCTCTGCCTCAGAGCAAGCTAATTCGAATGCTTTTCTTACATAGGGATAGGGGTTTTTTTCCTAAGGATCCTTACGTGTAGGGCTCTAAAAGCTCTTATTTCATACAGCTTTGACACAAGTAGATTTTAGGTAGTTTTATTGCATAAATTTCAGCTCTTACACTTGCAGAAGCTCCAAACAAGCAATATTGTTTGTATTTTTATTTTGAAGCAAAGCTAAAGCAATTTAGGAGCAGATAACATCAATTACTTAATCTCTTACATAGAGGCATGTTTTCCTTTAGGAGAAGGTAAGATTTTTAATTTTTTTTTAATATGTTAATCAAATTTAAAATTGGTAATTAATCTAGTAATTACATTATTTTAGCACAGTGAACTTTAATGCAGATTTAGACCATGAGTCTTAACGAGGCGATCAGATACAATAATTTACAGTCATATTGAACTAGTAGTTGTGCCTCAAGAGCTGTCTGGTGACTTCTGTACATATTAGCTTAAAGTTTTTTTTTACATAGACATATGCTGTATGCTTAAGAGGAGCTCGTTGTTGTCTAAAATAATTATTTCAATTGACAAAAACCTTGAACCTATTTTTTTTTTTTCTGTAAAACATTGTGTTGGGGGCCGGAAGAATAAAGACATGATGCAGACCTCTGTTTTACTTCTTAAGAACCCTTTGGCACAGCTTTCTTTTTCTTCTCTGGTATTTGATGACAGGGTCATGTTAAAATAGTGAGGTGATCAATTCAGTCTATTATAACATTTTCAGCACTTTTGATATTGATTGAACTCTGACAAATGAGTAAACCCTATTTCTTAAAGCACTGTACATATGTTTAAGAAAGGTAAGCAAAACCCCGTGTTTCTGACAGTTGGTTTTCTGAGGTATCTTCTCAGAAGTTATGTTACTTAATATTTGGAAAGTGAGATAACTGGATGGGTCTGCATAAGGACAGTATATTTATTTTTCTGGCTACTAACTTCTCTGCTTGGTTTATAGTTATGTGTTTTTATTATTTAAGTTCTGAGTCCTGGGTTTAATGACCCAAGTTCTCTTAACCTCTTTGATTCCGCATCTTCTGTATTATACGTGGACACATACAACTTACATCTCACATGGTCATTTTAATTGTCCTATCCTTTGAATAAATGAGCTTAGCAAACATAGGTACTCTTATTGGAAAAAAAAAAAAAACAACAAATATCTAAATAATATATATTATATAATAATATATAATAATAGACATATATAATAGACATATAATAATAATCAATAATAAATGAATAAACAAACAAAAAACTTAGCCTCCTTCTAAGAAATCATTATTGTGCTAACCTTTCCACTTTTCTGTCGCTATATCCCTTTTTTTTTATATAGTAAAGGAATAAAACTGAAAATTAAGTTTAGCCAGCAAAGTTGAGAACAACTGCATAATGCTTAATACTTATTCAACTCTTTGGTTTTGTTAATTTGTTCTTCTAGTATCTAGAAAGCAAAGTGAAATCAGTATCTTTTGCAGAACTATAGAAATCAACCTGAAATCTGCTTACCTACTTGGAAGTAACTGAGAATGACTCCTTTATTTTATGCTTCAGTTAAACAAGATGGATTAATTCAGAGTTTGAGTAAATCTGGTGAAGAAAAAACTCATTGTCATGGGGTAAGTAAACCCAGTTTGAAAATCATGATCATTTATTAGTAGTCATATCTGTTTACCTTTGGGAGACTGAGGGCCTGAAAGCTTGCAGGGCTTTTAACAGAACAAAAACATGTGTTACTTGCTATTAAGACCTAAATAGAAATTTTGGAAGTAAAATCTGTCATGTATCTAAGATAAGCACCATCCAACTTGGCTTGTGAATCTTTGTTAGAAGATTTGTTATGTTGATTGTTAGGTTTGTAGAACAATTTTGGCTTTATTTCCAAATAAGCCTTTTTCCAGTCTTTATGCAATTTGATTTTTATGTGTACAGAATGTATGCCTGTACGCTCTCGTGCTAATAGCACTGCAAAAACAGCATATCTCACTTGCTTACAGAGCTGTCCTTAAAACTGAAACCTTACTTTTGTTCCAGATCCTGCTCAAGCCCATTGACTTCTGATACTCAGTGTTATCTAAGTTTGTTATTTTGGCCTGAATGTAGCATACAGTTTAAATAAGGAGTGAAGAGGCTTGTGTTTTTTAAAGTCTTTTTCATGCATCTTGTGATTCATAAGGAAGCATAAAAAGAATTTCAGTATGCTTTTGGGTGTTTATGCTCAAAAGGAAGAGAGAATGCCCATGCTTTTTTTGAAGCTTTTCTTCTCTTTTATATTCCAAATAGATCACTCAAGTCTGAGTAACACTAAGTTTACCTTGTCATTTACAAGGGGAAAGTATTTTATTCTCCCTTCCATGTCTTTAGCATTTATTAAATGGACAGAGTAAAAAGGTATTGAGGATTGCAAAATAGTAACAGTAATACAAGAAAACAGACTGATCAAAACCAAATATGAAACTGTTGATTGGAAAAACACTTCTGGTTCCCTGTAGTATTTCTGTCAACTTAACATTTCTATTAATTGTTACTGTTCACTACTTACTCAATAGACACAAAAAGGGCTTAGATACATTAATAATTTTTAATTTGCTTAGAACAGATTTTATTGTCCTTGAAAGACTGTAATTTCCATGCATTATAAAAACAGATGAATGTTCTGGGTGAAACTGTGGCATCGCCAGAGATAATAGGACCTGGATTTCACCCTAGGGTTTTATGTAATAAGCTATTAAACTGACATTTCAATAGATGACCCTACAATGCAAAGACTAATATTTCATTAATACATTGATAAGTTAAGTAGTCTGTCAAGGAAAAACTAATGACTAGAAATAATTGAAATTTAAATTAAACCCTTTTTTTCAGTCAGATTTTTTTTTGTCTGGTTGGAAAAGCAGTTTTATTTTTTCTAGATTTCTAAAGATTGTTCTCACCAAATTGATGTTTATAAAAATGTTTATTTTCTTGCAAATCTGCTGAGCTAATGTCTGTGAAGTAGTGTGTCAACATCTTACATTGGTATTGCTTAGATGTGGAATCACCTAGCAGCAAGTGTCCTAAAATAGGTTAAAAATAAAGATTTAATCCATTGTTGATCCTTTTCACTTCTGAAGTGCAATAAACCTCAAAGTTTTGAAGAAAATTTAGGGATTTAAGTATTAAATTAAAACCCTGAATTAGGATGTAGAAACTACATGGAATTAATGTTCTTGTAAATAAAGTTTGTATAACCCAAACTGCAAAAGAAACAGGAAAGAAAAAAAAAACGCTTTATGTTCTTCACATTTTGTCCAAAACCAATTATCTTGCCACTGTCACTGTGTCAGAGAGCAAAACTGAGCAGTATAATCTTAACTTTCTTATTTAAGTGCTGTTGATTTATTTTTTCCCCATAAAAATTATGAAATTGGCTTATCCCAGCTTAATTATTTGCTCTGCTCTGTACAACAGCCAGGGAGACATTAATGCTGGGAAGAAATATTTCTAATGAAATCAAAGAGGCATCAATAAGGATTTGTTTACATAGGACTGGAAATTTAACTGTAGCTTACATGGCAAAAACGTGTATGGAATGAGATTTAGCCATGATTTCAAATACTTGATGTGGCCAGCAGAAGAGTATGCCCTAGAGTAGTGAGATGTATGCAAGTTCTTGTCTTCCATCACAGTGCAGGACAGATTGTTCTATGCTTACCTCACTAAGAAACAACTGAACATAGCTACCAGGTTTGTTTTGGAGGCTCAGAGCAGCCACTGCTGATGGAAGAATCAGGCAAGTCAGTGTAGGATGAGTCTGCCTTGGTCTTGGTTTTGTTACCATGATGGGTTTTAACGTGCTCTACTTCACTTCATGCTGCTTCAGAACAATTGGTATCTCTGTTGCATGAGGAAACTTTACCCACAGACTTTCTGTGATTATTAGGAAAACCAATGAAGTATTTTTGCCAAAATCTTGAACTAAATACTGAGTGCTATTACAAAAAATATTTTGAATTGCATTTTCTACATTTGTGATTATTTGAACGTACTTTTTTTTTTTTTTTTCCAGTGAAATAAATGAACACTAGGGGATGCTGCATTTCTACCAAAGTTAGAAAACAATGTAGGAAAAAATGCCAAATATCTGAAATTTTACCATTTCCTTTGACATAAAAGGTGAGGGGAAATAATTTTGGTCGATTGATATAGTAGCAGTATTTTATTGCTGCATATCAAGTAAGTTGAAATAGATCATTTTTTTAACCATTTACAGAAAGTTTGGGGCAGATGTCATTTTAATTTACGCATAAAGAGGTTTATTTTAAAGTATTTTTCTTACAGAAATATCCAGATCAGCTTCTGGATCCATTTCAATAGGTTACATACAAAAGTAGGTGAAGTACTTAGCGTGTCTGAAATACTCAAAACTATAGAGATATTGAATCCAGAACTCTTTATTTTAGAAACTATCCTTAGGCAACAAATACAGCACAGCATGCAGGTTTGAGATTTAGGTTGTTTCAAGAGTAGCCTGGTTGTTTTGTACAAGGATTTGTGCAAAAAGAAGAGAACCAAGGAGTCAGTCTCGGTGATCTTCATTGACCCCTTCCAACTTGGGTGTTCTGTGATCCTATGCCAGGTACTGAAAGGCATTTTACTTACAGGAACACAAAGAACAGTGCACACAGAACTGTAGATGAATGGCAGGTGCTGCACGGGGAGATTTCTAACACTGAGGAGTCAAAGCACAGAAAGTCCAAATTTGTCAAATATTTGTGTGTAATTTTCTGTTTATAGCCGTGTCTTTGGGGAATAAAGAGGGCAGTACAGACAATGTGATTTAACAACCCCTCGCCATTGAAAGGGGCACACTCTCTCTCTCTCTCTCCCTCCCTCCCTCTGCTGTTTGTTGCTGCTGAGTCTAACCCTGCTGTTGCATGCAGTTTAGTAGAGTTTAGTAGAACTGGCTCACTGAAGTTCTAGGCAAATAATAAATCTACTGCAATGGAAGGAGTGGGAATATGTGTGTAGGAATGGGGTTGGGAACTGCAGAACCCTTTCAATGGCAATAAGCTCTTAAAAATTTAATGATCCTGTTTACTTACATTCTAAGACATCACTTGAGAGCTGAGCCCCAGGCATGTATACTGATAATATCTATGGTTTGATACAACTGTAGTTTAGAAAACATATTATTCTTTGTGAATTAGTTTTTTCCTTCTAGATAAGGCTTACAAGTATGGAACTACCAGAGCAATCAAGGAACAGATAATGTATTCCTTTAGATTGTTTTGGTGGGCTAGTTTCAAACACTTCTTTTGTCAGTCTTTAGATCATGTGATTTGATTTGTACCTTAGACTTAAAATTGCTGGTGGAGGTTTTCCTTACGTATTTTAAATGTTTTTCTACCATCACACGAAGAAGAACACAAATGCAATGAAAATTAGAATTTAATTATAACAACTAGCAATTTTTTTTCCCTAGGTAATGTTCTTCTGTCGTGTTACAGTGTTTGCACTGTGCTAATGTCCAGAACCGGTTGTTTTTCCAAAACATTCTAGTTACCTTTGAAAGGAGAATCAGAATGCACAGAAGACATCAAAAACCTGTCAGAGACAAGACTGCAATCTGAGGTGCTTTTAAGCTGAGATGGAGAGGGCAGTAAAACAAGGGGCACAATACTAATTTTGTCCTCCACCAGCCTGTGAACAGACTTTGTATAATGTTGCTTAAGAACATTTTTAGAATTCCCTTTTTCTTCCACTGAAATGTTTTGGTATTTCCTGAATGAGTAGTGACACTGAAATGTATCATCACATCTTGTAGTGCGGGAATGTTATGTTCCAGCAAATCTTTAAAAGCCAGGATTAAGCATGACTATAATACAAGAGGTCAGAATACTGCTTCACAAAGGGGTGAACTGACATTTTTCGTGAGTTCTTGGACCTGTGGTAAGTTACTCATAGAAATACATTTATTCCCTATATACTTTTGGTTGCATACAATCTCAATTTTGAATTCCTGACTTTTCCACTCATAATATAAGGATGCTGTGGCTTTATAGTAATGAAGTGTAGCAAAGTTCATTTAATAAATAAATAAATTGCAGAGCAGTCTTGCTGTGTTTACCTAATTTATGAGGGCTGCTCCAAAAGTAATGCATCCTATTTTATGATGTTGGCCCACAACATAATGTGATGTTGGTGGTATGGCAGTAGAGGCTGAACCTTTCTACCAGTATTCCATTACATTTTGTTGCTGTGTGACAGATGGCAGCAGAGAGTCTGACAAAATGACATCTGGCATGGAAGTGTGTATAAAACAGGGGTGTGGAACTGAATTCCTCCCTGTTGAAAAAATGGCACTCATTGACATTCAACGAGATGCTTGCTGAATGTTCGTGGAGACCAAATAGTGTGAGCAATGAGGTGGTGGGTGGTGCGTTTCAGCAGTGATGGCAATAACATGAAAGACAGGCCATGTTCTAAATGGCTGTGCATTTTTTTATGAGCACAGCATGCAGGCTCTTGTTCATGGCTGGTGAAAATGCACAGCTAATTGTAGTGACTGTGTTGAAAAAGAGCATTTTGTAGCTTAGAATTTACTCTATCAAATAGCGTTATTGTGTTCTTTGTAGCTGCTGTAGTTTCCATGGAAATAAATAGAAGCATTATTTCCAGAGCGACCTATGTACATACTTGTATCTCATTGTGTTGTTGGCAAGGTGGTTTAATGCATGATTTCTTCTGCTCTTTCAGCAGTATGTTATTTGATGTGATATAGATTTCTCTACAGTAAACCTCCTTTTTTGAAACAATTTTACAGTGGCATGGTTTCAGTCAAGTTCTTATTCCTGTCTCCTTATAAGGAAGGCTCATTGAATGTTGTCTGCAAGTCTAACACTGCATGAAAAATAATAATTTGTAAAGGTGCCAAAATGAATTCAACTAATTATGGAGATGTTAGATAATGTGAGTGAAATGCCTGCTGATCGTGGCTGAGTCTTTTACATGGCTTCACAGACAGTGCAACAACTGTAAAATGTGTTTCTTCTCTTCAGAGATATGGTTATATTTTAAAGATTTTTTTCTTCATGCCCTTTCACCAGGCTAGGGAGATGAGTACAGATCTATAGTGTCATTTAGGTGTGAACATAACATTGTTAATGAGGTAAATCCTGTAAAAATGTCGATCCAGTGCTAGGGCATGTAGTTCCACAAAATTTTCTTCTAGGTATAGTGATCCCTTAGATTATCATGGGCTGCCCTTTTCTGCCCCGTTATCCGTGCCACTACAAGTGTTGCTGCAGCAGTGTTGTGACCTATTGTGACTGGGTGCTTTTCCTGGGTTAAAGTTAGTATTCAGTTCACTGATCCTGTTCTCTGTGGAACTCTACAGACAGGTCTGCAAGAAGTGTGATTCAGCTGACTGCTATGGCTGGAAGGAATGGGAAATGCTGGTGAAACTGGGTTAAGCCTTTGTGAAAGTGATTTTATTGTATGTTTGTGGTGGGGAAAAAAAAAACTCTTTACTGCTTAAAAGCAAACTGGAAAAATGAGATTAATCTAGCAATTGGAAAAGCAGGTAGGAATGGGAAAGGTGTGTGAGGATGCAGAGTCTTAAAGCTGAATTCAGTGGATGGAGTAGCAGGATAGATGTAGAGAGTGATACAGTTTAGATCTGCAGTGAGGTGTGGTGAAACGTAAGTCTAGCTGAGAGAAAAATCACTGTACTAACTATGTAATTCCATCATTTTAAATATTTAGTGTGAGCTTTAGCAGATGGACTCTGTGGAATAATCAGCTTTTATGTAAAACAAACAACAAACCATCAACATCAACAACATCCAAAACAACAAGTAAATCCTTCTATCTCATGATAGAAGGAAAAAAAGGTCAGTCTTAATGATTTAAAATATTAACCAACTGATTCCTGAATGTGACAAAAAAAAAAAAAAAAGAAAAGAAAAATGGAAACCACAGTAATGGGACTACAATTTAGCATTATCTAGACTACTACCGTACTAAATACTTACTCCCTAACAGCTGTGACTTTATCTTGTTAGGAAGGATGTGATGTCAGACTAAATGCTGTGTGTGGGATGTCCAGCACTTGAGCAATAGAATTCCTGGTGAAACACAGACTTATTTCAGAATTTAGTACCTAATTCTTTTTACATCCCCATACTCAAAAACCTGCATGTGCAGTGAGTGCATTGGACTCGTTACCATGTTAGAACAGAGTAAGAACAATAAGTCTGCTTGCTGCTCAGGAGCAATTCAGTTGGTGGGTATTCTTCAGATCTGATATACAGTGTATCTGCATGTGTCCCACAGCTGCTTTCCTGCTAACTGAAGAAAGTACGCAGCTTCAGATCAAATAGAAAATAAATTATATGTTAGGATTTCTTACAGAACACTTAATTTAAATATATGGTGACAAAAATCCTGTTTTATACAGGATATCCAGCAGCCATGCTTCCAGCTGTGAAGTCTTTGAGAGTATTTCAAACTCTAGAGGTGAAAGAGATGAAATATATGAGCTTATGCCTTAAGATAACATGGGCTGTAGCACCTCTTGAAAAGCTACAGCTGCTATAAAGCAAAGGGCTCAAGGTGGGTTTTTTTGCCTTTTTTTTTTTTTTTTTTAGATTTTTTTTGGCAGATAATTAAACATGAATAAAGATTTCCTTTGGAAGGAAATGTACGTGAGGCAGTTCAGTTTCATAGCATACTAAAAAAGGCTGTGAAGAGAAACTTTCATAATGCATCAGATATTCAGTGTGCATTAGAAACAAAATCAGATTTTTATCTATAGACAGTAAGTGATCAGTGTGATCCAGAACCAGGAACCTAAAATGAAAGTGTACAAATGTGTTGTTCTTCAGGATAAGTTCATGCATGTGGCCACAAAGCCCTTTGAGCTTACAGACATGTCAGCTACCTGCTTGGCATAAATGCATTCTGCAGTAGTTGCTGATAGTTCACAGATTACTGGCCTTACTGGCAGGTAGTAAATCTAGCATCCAACAGGTTTCTAAAAATTCAGGAAGATATTTCCTAGGTATTTGTTGTTGGGTTCTGTCAGATGGAGATCTTGTCCTCCCATCTTTAAGAAGTTACTGATACTTTGGTAAATTTAAAGTAAAGATAGATAGGAAAAACAAACAGAAAAAGAACGCAAAACCCCCATGTCTTTAAGGGAAAGATATGGAATTACAGTGTTTCTTGTTTCTAACCTTGAAATTAGCATTTGCAATCAAGGACTTGGAAATGCAGAACCGAGCTGTGAGACGTTAAATGCAACTTCTAACTCCTGTGGCTCGTTTATCCTTGGAGAATATATTTCCCATTTCCTTCTGTGTATCAGTTCCAAACGTTATTTTTAAAGCTCCATCTTTTGTTCTACTGTTCTCTCTCTGCCGCTGATATTTTCACCCCACGGTACTAAATTTTTGAGGACTGTGAATAATCTGCTGCTTCCTAAATAAGTGCATGTGTCTCAAAACCCTTGCTTCTGTCACACAGACAAATCTCTTCCTTAGTGGCATTTATTTATATTTTGAGGCTTTCCGGTATGTATTGAATTTTATAATTCCTTACAGCACTGTTTTCTGCTTGTCTTTCTTGGCAGTGGTACTTCCTGGAGAGAATATTCTACACAGTGGGCACAGTTCTATGCAAAGAACCCATTAAGTATAGTAGGTTGCACTTGTAACATTGTTGTCTTTTAGTTTCCTTTTGACTGTATTCCTACTTCCTGTCTTTTCCTTTTTTTTTTTTTTTTTCCTTTTTTCTCTTCTATTTTGACTTTTTTTCTTTCCTGTATCATAGTCCTATTTCCTATTTCTATTAACATCTTTAAGGCACTGAAAAGGACAAATACTAGCTAATTTAATTTCTGCGCCCTCTTTTCTGCTTTAACAAAGCTTCTAGCTTCCTCTGTCTCTATCCTTTGTTTTCTTTTCCTTTCCTTCCCATCCCCCTCCAAAAAATTCATCACTCCTCTGTAAAAGAATTGGTCGAGCTGCATCAAGACATGGGTTCATCATGATTTGACAGAATCTTCGGAGTTCTCAAGATGTACCTGTGTGGCAATTACTGGGCCTGTATGTCTGGTTATAAAGGATATGGATGGACAAGAAAATGAAGAGCAAGAAGCTTTCCCTTTTGATTTCTGAGAGAATTATGACGGTTATTTTAGCAGTGTGCCTGATGGCTGAATGCAGTGGCCTGATACATTTTCTACATTTTTATCCACATACTTGCTAATGACTGAAGAATTGTAAATTTTGCTTTTGGCCACCATTTTCCTGAGTCAAGAGAATAGGACCTTAGGCCTTTTCTAAGGCTGTTCTGCTTCCGTCTCCTGCATGCCGATTCTCTGATCAGTCCATGTGTGTCACTTTGGCAGTGTTCCCAGTCACCATCAGCACTACTGCGTTCCCAGATCATGTCTTGGGTAGCACAAACCTTTGACAAGTTCAGTGTGTTTAGTTTTATTTCCTTGCTGAACTTCACTGGCATTGTTATTATTTTAATAGATATAATATTGGAATAGAGCAGTCAGTAAGCATAAATATAAATGGCTGATAATCCTTTCTTAGAATTACTGCATGGATCAAAATGTGGGTATTTATGTATTTGCAGTTGGTGACTCTGTGTGGCATTGAGCTTTAAGTATGCATTCAAAAAGAAACCAATCTGGAGTGGTCTGAACTGTTAAAACTGATGTAAGTGTTCACTTGAATATCACGCATTTCCAGTGCGTTCTTGCTGCTGCAGTGGGCTGTACGATTCCCTTTATAGCAGCACTGTCATTTCTGCTACATTCCTTACACAGAACCAACTGCCAGTGTAATCCATGAGTCTTCCTGTTCCTTGCCCTGAAAAATGCTGCCAAAGCTAAAAAGGGAAAACGCTTCCAGCAGGGACTCCAGAATTACTTATGAGATGAGAATTTAGACTGTGGGCTGTTAATCCTCTATTGCAGCCTAAAGCACGGGAACGCAAAGAATGTAAGCACGGTGATAGGATGGTGGTTTTCCTTTGACAGTGATATCTCAAGAAATAATCTGAATTCAATACAGAGTAACACAGAGTAGTAGTATTAATCTTACTGAGTAGCATAGTTATGAGTCATGTCAGCTCTCAAGTGTAGAGATTTGAGTGGTAATGTAGCTGTACCATGAGAGAAGCTGATCGAGGCTGGCTGGGGGGAAGGAAAGAGGGGGGTAAGAGCTATCTTTATTCATGATCATTGTTTCTGGGGTAATCAGCACTGGGGTTAAGTTAGTGAAGTGTATGTTCTGCTTGCAGTTAACCTTGATTAATGGCAGAGGGTTTTCTATAATTTTTCACAATCCTGAATCTTGTGTTGGAAGAACCTTTATTTTGCTTTGGTTGTTTTAGCTCAGTATTTGTTAATTACTGTTTTAATACTGAATTTGTCCCTCTGTAACTCCCTTAGTGTTTGTTTATGCAGAAGTAACCCTCTGATAATATGCAGTATGCTTCAGAATCACCTTCTCATCTATGATTTCCTTTGTAATTTGTCGATGGCAGCAGAATGTTAAAGCCTAGCTACCCAATACAGACACACAATCCTGAACAAAAGCGCGAAGCCTTGCTGCAGCATTTCTAAAGAGATGACCTTTGAAATACTAATCTGCATTTGACACTTCCTTCCTCGCTGGCACGGTGATAAATCCTCCCTCTTTTGCTGTATTAGGAAAGAGAGTCAAACTGCAGAATTTTAGGGAAAGGACTTAAAGCATTTTTGAATACACTGTTTGGGCATTGGCCACATGGGCCGCTTCTGTGCTCTTTTCTCATTTTGTTACACACAAGATAAAAGGCAAAGAAAGCAAAAACAAATCCAGCAAGCTGCATTAATCCATTTTTGTGGAAGCAGACTGATAATTTGCCACGTGGAGGTTCTGCTGCTTTTCAGGGCCTGCCTGGTTGCCTTAAAAAGCACCAAGTGCGACAGGGTTAATGGCCAGGAAGCGGCGGCTGCGGCCGGTAGTACAGCAGCCTGCAGCAGGGCAGCCCTGCAGGCCGCGGGGTGGGGGCCGGGGTGGCCAGGCTGCGGGTGTGCATCGCTGCCATCCCTGTCAGCCCCATAGTTTGGGTCATTCTCTGCAGCATTTTTATAGTCAGGAAAGGCATGCACTGAATGCCAGCAGCCCTCTTTGATAATGTAATTTCAGTTGTGTATAACTCGCTGCAGAAATCAGCCATCAGGCTTCTCCCATGTAGGGTTTGGCTCATATTGTCTGAAAAAAAAAAAAATCCCACTGTCAGTGTATGGTTGCTGTGGTCAGTGTTGATGCATTTACATTCTGGAATTGGAGGATTCTGTCTGAATTTTCAGTTTTTAATGTCCGTCTCTCCCATGCATGTGCACTTTCAGTTTATTTTGTTCCCTTTCTGTACCTTTGCTTTCACTGTGTGAAACACAGTGGAGAACGCTGGAAGAGTGAATTTAGCTTTTTGTTTGTAAAGAATCAGTTTTGTGACCTGGGTGAACTCGTCCTTCTTCAGGTTTAAAATAGCCAAATGCCTTCAGCAGGGACACGTTGAGACACGTTTGCTCAGGCAGGCAGTTTGTGATCGCTTTCCTCTGCTTGAAAATCTACGTATTTCATACGGGAAGTCGGCTTTTGGGAGTTCTTTTCGAGTTTTTTTGCTGAAACGGGCCTAGCTTAGCCTGTCTTCTCTGTGCACAGGATGGCTCCTGCTTGCCAGAGCTGCACAAAGATAATCGCTCAGGAAGTGTTTCAGCCAATCCCCTGAAGCTTTACATTCAGATTTACCAAAGTAGCCAATCCTGGATTAGCTTTTATTAGGAAGACAGATCATCAAGCTGAAGTGCCAAGCCCTTTCTGTCTGAGTACTGAGAGCCTGTCCTCCATGTTTTATAAGTATTGACATAACACTGTGTTAACAATGCATCCACAGAGGTAAGCCTTACTTTTTACATTTTTTTTTCTCTAAGACCTATGAGTTGTGGGTTGAGAGTGTGATTCTCTGTGATTTGTTGTGCAAAACTCACACCACAGCACTTTATTAAGTTGAAACTGTTTAAATTTGCTTTCTTGGGTCACATGGTTAGTAGCCATTAGCCACAGCTTTATTTTGCAGACTGGCAAAACCTTGGCATACCTACTTCTTCACAGGAGGCTGGTGTTTTTAGAATTTAACAAGATCCTGGTATTCCAAAGAAGCTTTCTGTCTCTGAGCAGTTTGCCAGCACTATTGTCTGTTGTGTCACATGCCTGCTGAAGAGAAAATGGAAGCTAGGGAGCAGATGCATTTAACTGCCCTACAGGGAGTCAAGCAGGGATAATGGCAGACAGAAGAACAGGCAAGTTTACCTTTCTAAACAGTGAATGGAATAGCTAAGATAAGTTATCTCTGAAAAAATATGGGATTTAAAAAAAACCTAGACATCAGCAAAAACTGCTAATGGCTGATTGTAGATATTGGGCCTAGGTGGTGGTGTGCTGTTGCATCATGTTTTTTATGCAGCTTATCTTAGCTTAAAATGATTATTGAACTCTTTTTCTTGCAGGGATAATTAATACAATGTGTTTCTCTTTCCGAGGGACACTGTATGGTTAATATTTTGTTCCTTTAAAAGGGAGTTTTTATGCTGCAGATTTTGGAAATGGGTTGCTGCTCAATAAAATGCAGCAGTACATCAGTTTGCAAATCTGATTCTTTATGGAAAATGTTTTTTAACTGTTAGCTTTCTTCTTTTACATATTTTGATAAACTAATGTACCTTTTATCTGTGCCTTTTTGTTTTACACTGTATCAGCCACAGTTCTGTGTTGTGGAGTCCAGAGGATATAAAATCATCTGTGGTTCATGACAGTAGTACATGTTGTTCGTTCTTGTTTTTTGTCTTTTTTTTTTAACTTTTGGTTTAATGCTACGTAATTATTTGAAGAAATTCCTTTTTGATCAATTCCCAAATCTGCCAGCCTGTTGTATCTTCTTAACTGGAAAAATGAGATGGGTGCTTGAACAGTTGGTAAGTAAGCAGCATGCTACTCTAAACATTTTTAATAGTTTTCCAAACATTTTGTTTTTACTGGGTCAGTTAGTGCAGCAGATGAGGTGATTTTAGAGGTTAGCCATGTAAAAAATCCGATTTGTTTAGCATCCATTTTAAGGGACTTGTACGTGTAAACTGTTCCAGTTTGAATGCACTGCTTTTTTTTTTTTTTTTTTTTTTTTGGTAATTTGCTCCTAAAGTTTGAAACTTATACTTGTTGTTTTCCTCAGACCAGTGACAAATATTCTGCTTGCTGTTTGTTCGTAGCTCCTTAATTACCACACTCGTAAGGGTAAAGCGCAGTTTGGTTGTTAGGTTTGTAAGTGTGATGAGAGTGCTAGTACTCAGCTATGAAGTGACCTTACAAAGTAAAGTAAATAGTACTTAATGAGCATATGTTTTTGAAAGTATACAAAGTATAATATCAGATAATGTTGCTCAATTTGTGACAGATTTAGAGCGTTTTCTGCTCTTTATTAAGATTTCAATTGTAACCTTTGCGTGCTTGGTTTAACAAGCTGTTTTTCAGTGACCACCAATATCATTACAGAAGCAGTGGAAAGATGCTCTTTTGAGCTTCAGTATCATTTTTTGTCCTGCTTTTAGCAGTTCACACACTTTCATGATTTTAGGAAGCTTTGAGCTCGGGTAGCTTTAAAAATGGCAGCACCTAGGTACACTTGCATGTTAAATTCTGTTGCCAAATTAGCATTCTGTAACACAGCCATTTTCTTGTGGTTACTTGTTTCTCTATGTGAGTATCTTATTGTAAGTACCTAGCTTTGCTTAACTTCCCCCCCTCCCCCCGAAAAAAATTACATTGTAAGTGTCTATAGTTCAATTTGCAACCTGAAACACTGCTGTGCTGTACCACTGAGTTTCATGTAATAGCAGTTTTGTGTGCAACTGGAATGCATTTTTCAGGCATACGCAAAGGTGCTAACGCAGCTAAGATGTTACTTTGTTTTTTTATTCTTCGATTGCTAAAAACAGAAATTACATTGGGAGATAATTTTCCTAACAGTAGGTTGTACACATTAGCAGTTTACTCTCAGTCTCAGGAATTGCACAACATAATATTTGTTTAATATGAGGAAGCAGGAGTAAGTGATCTGCAATCAAAAAGCTTGTATTAAAATGGCTCCCACAGGTTTTGTTAAACTAGAATCTGTTTCAAATCTGCACCTCCAGACGTGTTGCTGACAGTGAGGCATATTTGTATAAGCTGTCCTTGTGTGTAGAATGAAACATAGCATCATGAGTCTGCTGAAGTTCCCTATTTTTAATCACTCAAATATAATTCTTTTATAGTTCACAAAAAAATAAATGTCTGCATTGCAGCAAGATGTCTGAGGCAAGGTAGAGACAGCAGTGTTGTTTTACAGATCAGCCCAATCACGCTGCTCCATGGAGTGCTTGAGCCAATAGAAGCAGAGGGTAGGTTAAAGATTGACAATTGCAGTGGCAAGGCTGAGAAAGGCCTTCTGGAAATTTCTACCATCTTTGTTCCATCTAAGTTAAGCAATTTCAGCCAAGCTGAAGAATTTCATGTATTTTTGGTGCTTTATCAAGGTATGATGTTATCACTCACTTTCATAGATTGCATAATAAGAAGCACTCTGCAGTTTTTCTGCTGTTCAGGACAGACGGAATACGGGGTTTTGTTAACGTGGTCGTCACGGGGAGTGTGGGGGGGAAGCACATATTCTTTCTGCCCAAGATTTTACAGGACTAGATCTTGTTAATATCACAATTAGACAGAACATACATGAAGCAATTTAGCTGAGTTTTATTCAGCTTGCACTAAATAGCCACTATTCTAATGTAACTAGCAGTTAATCTTATAATTGCACTTTAAACTTTCAGGCTACTAACGAGTAGTTTGAATTGCCCAGGACGAACACGATTAGCCATTATTATTTTGTGCCAACATCCTGTTACTTTTATAATTAGCTGGACAAAGAATGCAGTGGGAGAAAAACAAAAGAGTGATCTGGACTATAAACTATGATGAAAACAGTAGCTTTTTAAAAGCTCCATGCTTCTTTCATTCTTCCCAGGCAAACTGTTTTAGTTGGAAGCTAAATAGCGCTAGGGAAAAATGAATGATTTCTTTAAACAAATGACGCTGCTTAACAGTGAGAATGAAAAAAAGAGCAGATATAAACCACTCTGAGTGTGATGTTTTCCCTTCTCTTCAGGCAGGAGTTTTGAAATGTAGGGGAAAACCTACAATTATACTGAGGGAGCATGTACTGAAAGGGACTTCAAGCTCAAAAATTAGAAACAGGCCAACTGAATTAGAAATTTAGCTCTTGATATCAGTGTTCGTGAACTTCAATTGGCTGTACTTCCTGACCTGTCTTCCATTTTGTGATATCACTTCTGCTTTGTTGTTGCTGTTTGGCTTTTTTTTCTTCTTCTTCTTTTTTTGCTTTGTTTCCAAGTGTATTGGTCATGTGGATCCAATAGCTGAAAAGTGATTGGCGATAATCAATTTCGCATAGTAATGGTGCCAGTTCAGCACTACTGGTTTAAGGGTTATAAATCTTAGTAAAAGTTCCCCTCTTCTTTGTCTGGAATTCAGGATATGAACTTGAATCACCGAAATATTGTGAAAGTTAATCATAACAATTTCCCATAAATGTATGAATCCCTTTGTAGTGAATTTAAACCAAATAGAACAGGACTGATTTACTTAATTGCTGTTTGCAACCCCCTTGGAAGTAGTACACTGGCTGTGAGGGGTCTGCAGACCACAAACTGAAAGCCATTGTAGTAGGCCTTTGAAATTGTGTTTAGAAAGTATTTTTTTAAATGTGTTTTTCAACAAACGTGTCTTGTATTCATGGGTTAATGTCTAATTTAAAATGGCTGCACAGAAATTGAATTTTATTTATTTGATGCTTATTTGCCATTTTCAGGTTAACCCTTTAGGTGTTGTGGCATCTGTGATTTATACTGACGAATAGGATGTTGTAGCAGTATGTTAACATTCATAATATAGCTACTATAAATATTTATTTTCAAATTTGATTCTTGAATTATGCCTTCAGCTTCTGAAATCTGTAGCTATTCTTGTTGCCATGCTTGGGCCTGCTTCAGCTCAGCTATAGTGTTTATGGTCTTCAGAGGACTGCATGACACCAAGGGTCTCCCTCCCACCCCTGATTTTCTCTTTTGTGGCACTGTTTTGAATATACACTGAACAGCAGTAAGATTCTGAAAAGAATGTAAATGTTCTTGAAATATCTATGTTTTGGCTTTGCACGATAGCTGAGGTAACTGGCTTAAACTGCTGACTGTAGATAGCTGAGAAAACATTTTGTGTATTTTAATTGTACAGTAGAAATGTAGCATTTTGCAGGAGATTCTGCAGGAGGATACATAAAATATGAGAGGCTCAAACTGGAGAGCGAATCTAAAATGGAGTGATTTCCTTAGTAACCTGTGACTTCACAAAACCCCGTCTTGTGCCTTTTTAGTTAAACATTTGGATGTCAGGTGTCCTTCTGTCATATTTTACCATTTCAGATCTTTAGATGCTTGCTTCGAATGTAGCACTGCTGTTTAAACAAGAGATACTGTTATTACTGTTTATTGAATAAACTGCTACCATTTTAACTACAGTACAGGAATGAGGCAGTGCAGTGCTGTCAGACGCCATTTTAAGAATCCTGCATAAATAGCATAGCTACCGATGAGTAAGAGACTGTTATAGGTGAGTGCTTATACAAAGCTGCTATTTATTCAGCAATGGCATGCAAATATTTTTTTCTCAAATTTTTATTGAATGCAGTTTTTTGAAATCATTATTTAGGTATGCTGCTCACAGATGTGATATGGGAGAGACAGGAATTACCTTAAGGATGAAATTCAGTTTTAGTGCTTACAGTCTTAAATTAGTGTGATCTTTTTTTTGGTTGGTTTTCTATTGATTAAAAGGGAAAATGAATTCCATAAGTATATAATTCTTGAATTAATGTGTTTATTCCCTAATGTAGATCTAGACTGTGTATGTGGGCATTGGCTGTTCTGAGTGGTTTTCCATATCTGTCAGTTTTTCTTGGTTAAATGTCAAGGTGCAGTAGTTCATCTGCAACTTTTAATTGCTCTTGGTACTTTATATAGATTAGAGCAGCTTGAAAAATTTTTGTATATGTACTTCTTTTTTCCAAATAAGTACTACTGCTAGAGGAATCATTTTCCTAAACAGAAAAGTCAGTATTTTATTTGTTTGTCTGAAATTTGAAAAACTGGATTTAATTTAGATTTGAAAAAAACAACAAAACCTTATCAGGTTAATATAGAATATTTAAAGATGGTGCAGCTAAGTTCTTTTTGTGTTTTTACTGAACTATCACTAAATACTGTGTATTTGCAACCTTTATTTTTTTTTCTTTCTGTCCTCAGCTATCCCCGAAGGAATAACCTCCGCCCCTTTCCCCCTCTCAGACATGTTAACATAATTTGCATGTAACAAATTAGCTTAACATTTTAGGAGTTTTTTTTTTTTTTTTAGAATAAGTTTTGTCAGTACAAGTGGGGAAGCTTTAAATGATTAATTGCTGTTCTGGTCAATTGACAGTGAAACTGGCAAAGCTTAAATTTCAATTGTGTTCTTAAAATACGCTCCTCTGTGTTCGTTCGGTGTTCACTCATCTTAATAAGAAGCAAGAGTAGCTTCCAGAAGAATACAAGGTATTTATTGTATTCACCTAGTTACTTAATTGTATACACATAAGTATCATTTCTGATCCGCAACCTGAGGCTGTCACATCCCTAGTATACATACATGATAGCAAGGCATGCTGGCTGAAAGAATAGCCTGCAAAAATGAAATCTCTTCAAAATATAGCTCTGTAGGGTGGTCTGCTTCATCACACAGTTATTGTTTACATAGGAGTAGATGCTTGTTTTTACTTATTTTGATACTGCTTTTAATTTTCATTTTATTTTCACTATGGGTAATAAAATACCTTTTTCACGAGTTACTGCATTTGAACTCTTTGGCTGATGTAGTTTCTGTGTCTGAAAGTACTGCTTACAGCATTTTCAGCATAATTCTGATGTTAATGGCAGGTGCAAAGGTGAAAAGATCTGTCAGCTTTAGAAAAGTTACTGTAAACTTTCTGTGAATTCTTAGCATGTATTTACAAACTTATGTTTTAAAGATTACCATTTCAGCCATCACTACCCCCTTTCAATGTCACATTGGGCAAGTTATAAAAATGGCATCAAGTCAAACAATGGGATGTGCTGCTGAAGAGCTGAGTTTGGGTATCTTTTATAGCTATGTGTAGCACATTTATTTAAATCCTCTTCTCTAACATTCAGTTTTTTTCAAAATAACCTCAGTAATTTTCTGATGCTCTTAAACAAGAGAGTGACTGAATGTAATAGAGAAAAAGGACGTACGGTCTGTTTCTCTAACAATCAGTTTTTGTACTATAGTCTACATGAGACCTGCTCTGAAAGTAATGCCTCTTGTTTTATGATGGTAGAGGTCAAACCTTCCCATCAATATTCCATTGCATTTTGTTGCTGCGTGACAGATGGCAGCAGAGAAACAGTCTGACAAAATGACATCTGGCATGGAAGTGGGTATGAAACGGGTGTGGAAGTGGATTCCTCTGTGTGGAAAAAGTTTGCTGATCCTTGGACACCAAGCAGTGGATATGAGCATGGAGAGGTGGTGGGTGGTGCGTTTCAGCAGTGGTGACAATGAAGTGGAAGGCAAGCCATGTTCTGGATGACCATGAAGATTATAATGAGCGTGGCATGCAGGCTCTTGTTGGTGGCTGGTGAAAATGACTAGTACTGGTGACTGTTGAGAAATAGTGTTTTGTAGCTGAGAGTTTGCTCTATCAAATGGTGTTATTGTGCTCTTTGTAGTTGTTGTAGCTCTCATGGAAATAAATTGGAGGCATTACTTTTGGAGCAACATACATATTTGCTGAATTTTATTTTAGTTCTGTTTGAAGGACAGTGGATGCTGGTGTGTGGGTAGGATATCTTCACCTCCACTGCTGAAACAAATGTGTAACTTCTGTGTCAAGTGGTGAGCGCATTTCTGACTGTACTTTTACATTTCAAACCTTTGGAGAAGCTTCAGACCCATTTTTTATAGGACAAACCAGAGATGTATCAAGTCAAGGCTCTTGGTTCATATTGGGACTGCTTAAGGAGAATGTTTTTCCTGTTCTTTAGATCTACTGAAAGAATGCTTTAAAAGGTGATCTGGCTGAATTTTCTAAAATATTTTCATGGAAAGAGACAGATTTCAAGCTGAAGAAATCTTAGGAGTCCTGATCTATAACACCCTGCCATGGTATGAAGTTAATCACGTGACACTGCAGTACTGGTTTGGGGCCTACAGGAGTAAAGAGTGTTCAGTCAGCTGCAACTTCCCAAGCTGCTTTGGTCAGGGACGTAGGGGCAGTTCCTGCTACTGTGCTGATCTGCCACGCTCATTTCTCATTTATGCACAACTCTGGGGTTTTTCATACTGACTTGTAGCAACTATTTTGTTACTCTTGTTGTATTGTGTTCCCTTGAGGTTGTGTGATATGAACAAAACACACTTGATATGTTCAGATGAGTCTGGAATGTCTGGGCTGTTTTAACGTAATGTAAATGTGAGTTACTGCTAAAAGGGTGTGTCACTTTTCACTCCTTCCCCACATGCCATTCACTCTCATTTCCTCTTTCCTGCACACCCACCTGTGCAGTGAGCTAGATTGTAGAACTGATTCAGTTAAAATTAATGTGGTTTCTGTAATCACAAGTCAGGTGTTGTTGAGACCTTCCCTTTTAGTAGCCACTAGTGTAAGATGGTCTTTAAGACCTAAAGCTGAGTCGTTACATGACTGTATGTCTGATGTGCTGAAACTGGATCTGTATTTTAAGAACAGGTAATGCATGCTGCCTACCTGCTTCACTTTTCACGGAATTAGTGTGTACTATTACCTATTTACAAGCTGATTTTTTAAAAAGTGTTCTTTTATTACAGTTTGGTGATATGAAAATAAGATTTTATAAAGGGGGAAGGGAAGAAAATAGAGTGCAACATGGGAAGAGAACAGTGAACTCATCCTGTAAACCCATCCCTTCCCATTGCTTAGGAAAGAGAATGGGCAGAGGCAAGTGGTGCATGAAATGTTTTGGTGTCTGCAACTCACTGCCAGCTCGTCTTTGCTGGAGGCCCTCTGGGAAAGGGTGTAACAAATGCACAGTATAATTGATCTGCCCATGCATAGTAAATTGGTGAGCATTGTATTATGGTCAACTATGCTATGCATTTAATCTGTCCGTGCAAAATAAATCTGAGAAGCATTGTGCTGTGGTCAACTGTGCTATACATTTAACATAATTCTGGTCACATGTCTCCCTTTCTGTGCTGCTGGAATTAACAGCAAGTTAATAGAACTTGTGAATTATTGCTATATATGATATATGAACTACAAATATACAATAATGTTTTCTGGAATTGATGGATCTTCTCAGGTTTGGGTCTTCCATACACTGAGCTCTGTTCATTTGTGTTTAAAATTTTTGCTGACACAATCATACTGTTTACGAGTGTGGAAGGAATTCCAGCCCAACTCTCTGGTAGTTGATTAAAAGTGGTTTTGACAAATGCCAGACTAAAAAGTCCTGCTGGTACGTTTTGCTTTTTTTTTGGAAACTGCTTCAACTCAGACTAGTAACAAAACTCCTGTTAATATAACTGTTTGTTAGCCTGAAGAATTTTTCTGCTATAAATATAACCCAAGTTCTCCACGTAGTTTCAGAGCACTGTTTAGCTGCCTTAGGCAGATTTAGCCATAGTGGCTAAAACAAAGATCTCTAGTTGTCCTTCTGGCCTCTATGGCAGGAATAGATTTCCCTTAGCTAGGATAGCTGGGTAGAATGCTCTGTATCAGCAGTAGTTCACAGTCTGCCATATCTGTGTAAACTGGTATCTGCAGCAGCTTATACTAACATGCTAGACAGTGAGTTATTACTGCAGAGGAAAAGATTTACGCTGTGCTTGGCTGTTGTGCTTTGGTTGTGTTAGTGGACAGCTGTGATACCTGCTTCAGGCACCATAACTGTATTTGTCAATGATTTTCAATTTGGGCTTGCTTCAGTCAATGTCATATTTTTCTCTTTCATTCATCTGTAGTAGTCAGATTTCCTAAACTGGTGTGTAACTCCAACACTCCTTTATTGTCCCTTCCACTTTGCTTCCTCAGATGGCTTTAATTAGCAAGATCTATTGAGCTATTTTCCTGCATTATATCAATATAAGAAAGTAGAATATCAGCAAGTCATATGTTTTTTTGTCATCTAATTAATCATTTAATCCTACCTGGAGTAAATGAGAAGTGTCTGTATATAAGGATGTGTGGTTGAATGATGGTAACAACTCGGTTTTGCTTACTCTGTATTATAGATAATAATTCATGAAGCTCTATTGCCAATAGTTTATAAATAGTTTTCTTTTATAGAGACTCACTTAAAAACTTAAATGATTTCAAGGATTTTTAAAATTGTGCATTACTTTTCTAATTTTGCAAACTTTTTTGTGTCGGTAAATTAGTTACTTCAGCTAATCTGTTCACTTATGCAGGCAAGCATTTAAACATCAGCAGGAGTCTGTTCACACAGCTTACAGAGGCCTTAGGTTAGGAACTTCAAGGAACAGAATTCCTATTTGTCTGTCATGTACAGTCTGTATAGAAAGTGGCATCATCTTCAGTACTTGTTACTAGATTGTAATTAGTGTGGAAGTGTTACCTTTGTAACAGGTAACGTGCAGCATGCATGTGTATCAGGATTGTTTCTCTCCATGTTATAGTCCATGTATGCTCTGGCAAATAGCACACTTTAAATTTTGTCAGAAATATTAATGTAGTTCTGTTTGACAGAGTCATGCTGAATTTCTGTATTTCAAGTCAGATATGAGAATAAGGCAGTCTAAAACTATTCTGATTCACTTTTTTGATTCCTGCAGTTTGGCTGAAGAGGAAATAAAGGCAGAGCAGGAGGTGGTGGAGGGGATGGATATCTCCACTCGATCCAAAGGTGAGTGAGAAGGAATATTTCACATGTTCCATAACAGAGAAAAATATTTGTAAACCAGGACAGTGAAAACTGTACCATCTACTGTGAAACTGCACTTGAGAGAAGACTTGCTCTGTTTTTTTACAGTGACTATTGGATCTTGGAATGTGTTTTAGTTTTTGCTTAGTTTTCATTGTATGTCATACCCACCCCCCACACTCCATTGTTATTTCTGATTTATGCACAAGTAGATTTAGGTCCCTGGAAAGAACATCAGCCTTCTGTATCATCTTACTTGCCATGGCTTCCCTTGAAGATTTGCAATATAGGAGAAACTAATAATATGAAGGTAGTATTTCATACAGTGACCAATCCTAATTTTCCTAAGAATGAAGAACACTAACATTTCTGTTTCCATAAAAATTGGTCCACTGAACAGTGTGTTTTAAAAATGTTCATGTCTGCATTCCGTTATCCTCATCTGAAGTAAATTTGGTAGTACTGGGGAATTTCTGTCCCTCTGGTTTTTACGTTTTTTCTATGAATGAATTACTACAGGCAAATGCTGTTGTCTCTCAGTATAAAGAAACTCAAAGATGTAAACATCTCTATTGGTTTAAATAATGCCACCATTACTTGGACTGGAGCAACAAAAGTGCCCTGCAATGAAATACTTGCACATGATTGCTTGCTGCAGTTCAGTGTAGTTGAATGCCAGCTGCCTGTCCACACTCCTTTTGTACTTGCAACAGACTTGGCTTTCAGGTAAACCAAGCAATTTATGTTGCTTTTATGCATTGCATTTCTGTCGTCTTTGTCCTTTCAGATAGTAATTTTCTTTCAGTTCTCTGGTAGGATTAGATGAGGTAGTATATATCATCTCTGTCATCTGTCTGACAGCTCACAAGAGATTTGCTTACTCCTTTTATCTACCTTTTGCCTCCTTCTCTGCTCATTGTCTTGCACTTCAGCCTCCATCCTTGGACCGTTTTTGATGTTTACTTCTGTATTTCAGTGGACTAAGCTAGCAGAAAGTCAACTACTTTTTTTTGCTTTAATGACTGGAGAAAGAAGATATCTCCTTGTCCTCCTTACTCCCAGCTTTGTGGTCCCACCACTTTATTCCTTTGTGGGGCTTGTCAGATCCCAGCTGATATAAGAGGCAAGGGGAGTTATTAGATGCATTTGGCTGCCCATGACATAATTCACCTTCAGTTCACCTTAGGAAGACTTTGATAATAATACAAATTTCACACACATCAAGTGAGCTAAATTGTTTCTTTTGTCACTCTGAAATTCAGTATCTGAAAGACTTTTATGAGTTTAATAATATTTATGTAGATGTCTGCATTTTCATGCTGTTGCTTTACTTAGCACAGAAACAGATGTATGGTCTAAACAACAGGTTTCAGTTCTCTTACCTTAATTGGAGTGCTGATCTGACCTAAAGGTGTACTGATTTAATGAATTAAGCCCATGAGGAACCTTTTGCTTTCCTTGTAGGGTTAAAATGAATTTTTCCAAGACATTAAGCTGATTAAATAACTCATGATTATTGAAAGGGATGGACTTTCATCTTCCAATCTCATCTTTCATTCCCGTGATCTTGCAGCTCCCATTGCTTCGGCTTGGGTCAATTCAAAATAAAAAAAAGAAGACTTGTGTTTTGTACCGAGTTTGCTATTGGTGCAACTCCCTGAACAAGCTCATGGGTGAGCTCCTGTAGTGATTGAAGGCAGAGTAGTTTGTAAAACGAGGACAGGATTACCATAATGCTATTTTAGATTGGCCCAACCTGTCACTGTGGCCAGAAGTCGCTGTTCTGTATACAGAAGGACTCTTAAATATCAGTGAGATTGATCTGAAAGGCCTTTGTTGGTCAAGCATCACCATAGGAAAGATAAAACTTGACAGAAGTTGAATTAATTGAATAATAGTAATGGATGTGATATTTATTTAACTAATCACTCCTTTCGCTTAGTTGGTTTGTTAAATTTGGACTGTATGTTGGGCAAAAGCCATGTCAATGCTATTTTAAAGGGAAAAATAGCCACTGCCCACCCCTGTCCCTTTCAGCTGTTTTGTCAGTGAAGAAGTGATGTGGAATGTAAAGAAATCTTAAGATTTGTCTGTAAGCCATCTTGCTTTATTGTATTTCCACTTAATTTATAAATTGGTGGTAGAACTATATAATAGTTGAATTTGTAAGTTTGCATAGAAAATACAAGGGAGTGGATTGTAAGTGTCATCTGCTTCGTGCAAAAGTTGGCTATGTTTCAAGCCTGCTGAAGTGAATCTTTCTTGGCTTCTGTTGTATGGATTGAAACAAGATCCTCTTAGTTTAGTGCAGTGTTTCTGCAAAGGAAAAGTCAGAAAGCAGAATAAAAAAAACTGCTTTTATATTCTGTGTAGGGTAGAAAAATTGCAGCAAGGTTTAAAAGTGTGATAGGGTAACAGTGTTTCTGTAATCTTGTTCAGAATTTTGCTTTGTGTGTTTTTGAGAGGATGTATATGAGGAAATTGATCTTGGATGGATAAGCCCTTAAGGGAAGCATGGAGCCCTGCTTTATTTATTTATTATTATGCTCTGAGAAGCAGGAGTTGAATCCCAGGTGTTCTATAACTTCACTACTGTCCTGAAGAAGCTGTTATGCTGCAAGTTTGTAGCTTAACTTGCTCTGCTACCGTGTGTTTGTATAGCTGATGTGAGGCCATGTGTAGGGATAGTTGTGCTAAACTTAATTAAATTGCTTAAATTAATTAAAAAGCTAGCTCAATGTAGACCTCATCATAAACATACTTTAGAATAAACAGTTCAATTTTACTTGTTATAAATGAATTCTAGTTCAGCTTAAGCTAAACTGAAACCAGAGGGTGTCAACATAGCCTTTTGAATTGGTTTAAGTCAGGTGGTGATTTCAAGGCAGGCTAAGCTTGGCAGACTGCTCAGTGCTGCAGTTTTACCCGCTTGCTTCAATAGTTAAGCTGGCAGGAAACTAACTGAACCATAAAGCATGCTTAGCTTTTTACTAGCTTAGTATGCTGCAGTAGCTTGGTAGGCTGCCAGAACTGATATAAGAGAGAGGACAAGAATATACCAGTTGGGTGCAGGAAGTGTAGAGCTTGGCAGCCAGCCTTTAGATAGGCTTACGCTCTAAGAAAACTGGAGCTTAAAATCATAGCTGAGACTTCTTATGCTTAAGAATGTGATACATAAAGGTGAGTCTCTAGCAGTAGTCAGAGCTATGCATTCTGACACTCCAGCTGCATTTTTCTACCCCTCTCCTTAGGCTAGCACTGGTGCTTATGCTATTGCATAGTGAGCAGTGTCAAGAAGTTTTATACTGTATTTTTTTGCTCTAATCATGAACAGATTGATCTAATGATTGCACACAAGTGCCTCTCTGCAGGAAGGTGTAGAGGCAGACCTCTGGTGGAGTTGAGAAGGGAATGGGAGTGGAGTAGTTCTACAGTTCTAATTTAGGTCTGCTTATAAGCTGTGGATGGGCAGCTCCAGTGAAGATGGGATTTTAAAATACACTGTTGTCTTTATCAGAACAAGTATGTGTAAGACATCAGAGAATGGAAATGGAAAATGATGGCTTCAAGAGAATAAAAGAAGTCTTAAATAAAAAAACCAGAACAAATGCAGAAGCAGATTGCTATTTAGCAAAGGAAAAAGGCCATGGAATAGATTATTGTAATATTTTGTCCTCTGCATATCATGCATGAACATTTTTGACAGAAACATCTTGTTGTATTTCTGTTCCAGCGCTACGGACTACTTTTTAACTTTGTATATTAAATATTTCAAGATAGAGCTTTCAAGGCTTTCTGGAGGATTTCCTGAGTGTTTCCAGGTTGTGTTCCCAGAGCAGCATAACCAGCTTAATTATTGTCTGATGCAGTTCTGTCTTTCCATGTACTTGTTCTCTCTAGACAACAGTAGGCTCTTCATTGGGCTTTTTTCTACTATTAACTTGAAGACTTTTCTTTTTAATTTCAGGCTGAGGTTATTTTTTTGCCTGTTTATTTGCTTACCTCCCAGTAGATGTTAGCTGTGGTGGCACGTGGACTTCCATAAAGGTTTCATGTATTTCAGCTCGTGCTCTTGTTTGCTTGCATAGTGACTAGTAAATAGGAGCTCCTTAACTTTCTCCTTCCCATCATCAGTCGTGTTCCTTATGTTCCTGTTGTGTCTGTACTGGCACTTAGCCAATTCGATTCTAAGTCCGTTAAGGATTTGGATGTGGAAGTAATTTTCTACCTGCTTATCTCCCTGAACCAGATTACAAAGGAGTTGAATAACGTCATTGCTAGGATCAGATGTGCCTGTCAATGATAGCTCATCATTAGATGTTCTGAGCTGTATAATAAAATCATATACTGAAACACTACTACACTTAGTGGTAAGAATTCTGACTTGGACAACTTTTGTAATGTGGCAGGTTTGTATTTAAGGCTTGTCTTTTAAGGACATCTCACAGTGGTAAAGATATTGTTCAGATATTTTAAGTAGAAATACAAAATGACTAGTAAAACCAAATTTCTAGAAAACTTCTATCTTTTGTGATAGTTTCATAATAGTATAACGTTTCAAATTTTGGCACAGTGACACCAAGTATGAAGTTCTTGCCTCAATGTGAAATGTAATTTGAAACTGCTGCAGTGAAAAATAGTACAGCCTGAGGCTTTTTTCTCTAGTACTGAGGGTCTTCAGGAGCGCCTCGAGGCAGCAAGTCCCCCTGCAGCCAGGCTGTAGCTCATAAGCTGCTTACCTCCCTTACGTTGCCAGAGGTAGCCATGTATTTCTTGCTCTCTGTCTTCCAAAGCTCTAAATTGAAGAAACATGTAACAGTCTCTTTTTGTACTTGCAATTGTAATGTAGGAGTTCATCAGGATTTACACAACCATGGGTAACCTCTGTTATTTATTACATTAAGCAACTGAATTGAGTTAATTGCACCAGTTGAAGTTCCTGGAATGTAAACAGGGCTTTAGTGGTTGATTGCAACTGCATCATATTTCAAAACCCTGGCATAAGATTAAAATGTCTCAGAGTTTGCATATAAGTCCGAAAAGAGTTATCCATCATTTTGTTAAGTGTTTTGTAAATAATTGAGCTTGATATAGGATAATAGTGGATTTGAACAATCATAAATCTGTTAGCAACAGTTCAGGATAATAAAAAAAATGTATAAATGAAAGTCTTCATACTTGTGGAAACCATATTAAGCAGTAATTGAGCCTTCTACCAAATCAGCCTGTAAGGATGATGACTTGGAGTGATGTTGCTCCTTTTTTTCTCAGAATACTTGATTGATTTACCTCAACACCATTTAAAATACATGAATTCAGAGCTTTTGAAGAGGAGGAAGGAAGGGAGAAGTGATGGAGTAGTTAGAAGTCCAGTCTTTTCCTGGCAGCAGTAATTACTCATCCTGTAGTTGCATGATGGCATAGTCAAACAAGTATTTTTAAACCCTAGGTGAAGCTCAGGTTAGCTTGTTATTCTGTGATGGGTGTTTTGCAAGAACATTCATAATTATTTACGTTAATATTGGTAACATAGAAAAATTAATTATAATCTAGTAATGAACAGGTAGCTTTTAATTAGAATTTAAAGGGTTATTTCAGGTATCCATTTTCTCACTTGCACTAGCAATGATATTTAAGTAATATAAAGGCAAAATTACATAATCAAAAATCAATAAGTAGAATAAGACTGCTTGGCAAATTAATTCAATAGAACAATTAAATTTATCATAATTTTAATGAAATGTAAATTTATTATTTTTCTGTAATGCCCTTCATTTAATATATGGAGCATTTCTTTTTTTTCTGAGTCCTGAGTTACTGCCATCTGATCCTTGCATTTTCAAGTAGAAAAGATGGGTGCACAATTGATGCTCATTGATGATAAGTTTGGTTTGAGTTGATGTGCTCAGTATGTGACAGGAGTTTCCTGGAAGAACCAAGGAGATGACAGAGATATGTACTGGTTGGCAATGAACTGGCATGGTGAGATGCACTCCAAAGTGAGACCGTTCTTGCAAAAATACAACATAGGCATTCTTTATAGTTTTCAGTTCTAGTTAAAATAACTCTGTTTAAGTAGATACTGACATTCCTATTTTATCTAAGCTGAATTAAAAACTGTTCATAGTATTAGTTCCCTTGCAGATTGGTAGATTTGCAGCAGTGACAGCTAAAGGCCTTGGATTCTTCCACCAGCATAACTAAACCTGAAAGAAAACACCTTTGCATTGCTGTTTTCTTGTCTATTCCTTTTTTTTTTTCTTTTTTTCTTTTTCCCCCTCAGTTACATTGCCTTCAGAAAATCTCTGGCCATTTCAATACTTTGTCGGTTAAAAAAAGTCAAATATGTAATTCAGGTCAGTTTTTGTGTGTGATATCTGAGTTCTCACTCATGTATGTGCAAATCCCTGACATTCTCAGGCTTGAGCCACACTGGTTTAATGTAAGTAGTTTTCAGAATCAGTTAACCAAACATATGTTTCTGTGGGATCATGTTTAGTTTGGTTTAATCGGTATTGAATCAGTACCTCTTTCCAGTTAAAGTGTGGTTTGGATTTATAACTGAAATGCAGTTCAGTTCTCATTTAGTATACAGCAGTTTAACTCTTCCTGGCCCAAATGAAGCAGCTCAAGATGAAACATCATTTAAAAGTAAGAAATCATCACTTGATGGAAGCAGGCCAGTAACTTAAACTTTGCACTCAATTTTCCTTTTGCATTCCAGAGCTCACGTACCATTTTCAGTGTCACTGGGATCTTTGTAATCATCAAATAGGCCAAATTGCTAAAAGCAAACTGGTGTGCTCCTCTGGTGGCAGTTTTGTGCCTGAAAGTAAGAAATAGAAGCCAAAGGGCAGAAAGCTGTACTCTTCTGTTACTCTCCTGGTTTCAGCAGTGCCTGTGTATATACACTGGAAATAAACGCTGAAGACTGTTCAGTGAGTTATGCTGAGGAAACTCAAGCTAATAGGTCCTTGCAAGTACTTTAAGGATGTTGGTTGCAGTAGGGAGAGAGAATTCTACAGATGTCTGCATTGGAAAAACAAGGGTTAAGGTATAGTCAGCACTTCCCAGTGAGAGTAGTTTAGTTATGACTTCTTTCAGGAATGTGTGAAAAAGGGTCTTGTTGAGAAATGGAAATTATAGAAGAGAAACAAAGATGTTGTGCAAGCTGTCTGAGCTGTGTGGTGATAGCAAGATGAGAAGAGAGATGGCACGTTGCAGTTTTTGCTGCTCACTCTGAGTGCAAACAGTTCCCGTGCTAAGCAAGCTCTATTTCATGTAAATGAAAAGTTAGAATTCAGAACTTTTTGTATTAGCTTTGATTGCTTTGGTTAAACTGTGGGATTTGGTTTAGCTGACACTGCTGCAGTTTTTCTTCCATGATAGCTCTACTGGCTCAGCTCTCATGGGATAGATGAAGCATATGCCAGCCAAAGGAGTTCTTCTGCTACCTTCTGTGCATGATTAGCTAAACTGAAAAAAACTCCCACTAGTCTGTCAGCATAACTGTACCTGTATTATTATACCTGTAGTATTTAGAGAAATGTGCCTAGGTTGTTAACCTTATCTTATTTGTGCAAATCATTATTGCAGACAGTTTTATTTCTCTTTATTGGCTGTTTGACCTCCACGTTTGCAGAAAATACAGAAATCATCTGGAAGTCTAATTCAGTTCTTCATTGTGTTATTGACCTTCTAAGATTTGTGCTATGTAACAAACTATATCACCTTTTGAATGTGATTCAGCCTAACATCAATTGCATGGGGCATTATTTTGAGTAGAGTTTTAAACAAAACTTTGTTTTCTTGGCTATCTTTTAAGAATGTCTGATGAGAAAGTGTCAGCAGCCCATATTATTTGTGATACCTACAGCTTTGTTGTAGGAAGGAATTGCATTTGACAGTCGACTGTAAACTCTCTTAAAAATCCTAGATATGTATTCAGTCCATATAACTTCAGTTTGCTGATTGAAGCACCTTAAGTCAGCAGCATGCATGACCTTACCTGCCTGTACTGTAAGAGGGAAGTCAACTGTGTTGTTTTCTGGAGATTTGAATCAATCTCTATATGCATTTTTTCTACTGTACAGACAGAGTAGCATGTGATCAAACTTGGGTACCTCTGTAAAGATGCCTGAATGCACTCAGGATTAGTACAGGCAATGGAAAGAAGATGTACTACCTGAGGCAGGAAACTGGAAGGAGCTTGGATTCTTGACTAGCCTGTCCTGCTAAGTGAGAGTCTTTACAGACATGTGGCAGTGGATTAAAATCAGATGTGATGTTACCTCGTCAAGCCATCTGCCAGCTCCTCTGGTGAGCTTTGTTGCTTCTAGTAGAGACATGAGTCACTTCTGAATGAACATCTGAAGTACCCGTTTTCAGCCCAATTAGTATGATTGGCTGAAAATTAGAGCAGGTCCAGGACGTGTGCCACAGGCAGGGTAGATGACTGACAGTGATAACTGCCTGAAATAGAATGGCTAAGCTGACATAAGTGTTATCCAGTCTTTAGTCTGTGAACACCTTTGTGCATCTCTCTCACACAAGAATAAGTGGATGAGGTTAATATCATCTTTCATTTTGGGAAAGGAGATATGAAGTATTATGCATGTAAAGTATTATTTAAATATGTTAGTTTTCATAAGAGATTTCAGGTGAGGTCTTCCAGTGAGTTCTGGTGGCTTGGCAACCCAATACAACTCAGCCCATCACTCAGTGAGACCTGGAAGGAAAGATGACATTCAGGAAGGAAGGGATTATTTCCCAGCAGTTAGATTTGACTTTCTGTTGGGAGCTGTGAAAAACACAAACACGCTTTAAGGTGGCATTAATGATAAAGCAGCATTACTTTTTTCCTTCCATTGTTCCTGTCCAGTATAACTGCTTTGCTGAAGGTGAAGCACTTGTCTGGCTGTGCAGCAAGTGGGGCTACAGAAAGAAACTACTCAGCAAAAAGGTTTTTTTTTTTTTTTTTAACAGGTTTTATTCCTCAACAGTTTTGTGTGTAGCTACAAAAAAAAGTTTGTGCTAGCATGAGTGAGTAGGGAATTGACTGCACGGGAATGACTTTGTGGAGGTTTCAGTTGTTTCTCTGTGATAGTGATGACTTGTGGCCCCTAGGATTGTGTCTAACATCTTGTTTTGTTAAACATGTTAAAAGCTTAAGGAAAAAAAAAAACAAAACATGTTAAACAGAATCTATCGAATTTTCATTTGTATTTTATCAGGATTGTTTGCTGATCAGTGATTGTCCATTGCATCTGATGGTATTTTTTTACATCAGTACTTTGTAATTGAGCTAAGCTTTCCATATCTATTAGGAATGCTCTTTTTTTTTACCTGGGATATTTCTGATGAGCTTGTCAGTGCTTGTTGTTTTATTTTTATAAAGTGTGTTAACAAAATGTAGCATCACTGTGAGAGTGAAACAGACTTGAGGATCAACAGCAGATTGGTAAAACTGGCTCTCAGTTTCTTCTCTGTCTCTTTTTAAGAATGTTTGCAGCTCATAGCACTCACCAGGACTGCTTAAGTTTGCTGCTGTGTTGGTTTAAGCTGCTTGATGAGCTTACACTAAGATACCAAATGATGATTTAAAGCAGTTGAGACATGGGCATGTGTTTCCTTCTGCCATCTTTGTTGCCTGGAGTGAAAAATTTGAGTCTAGAGTGATGCTGTGACTTAATTAACTGCTCTAGTCTTTTGCTTGGTGAATGTGAGAGCTCTCCCTGTAAGAGGCACTGAAAAGTTATGTCATCTTCTCTTTTTATTCTATTTAGCTGACAAATGTTAAGAAATGAGTGAGTGTCTTGTCTTTTTTTCTATTTTTTTTTTTTAATTTCAATAGATACATTTAAATATGGGAAATAGGAAGAAAGTCTGACCTCATCTTTTGCCATGTTTATGCTTCTGTTGCTTATCTTCCTAAATTACATCAGTGAAATCATACTTGTTTTTCTTTTTGAGAGGAATTGAGGAAATAAGTATGGAAATAAATATGGATTTCTGCTGAACTACAGAATGTAATTGTTATTACACTTCAAATAAGAAAAATATTTAGAATGAGATGAGTGACCAGAATTCCAGGGGAAAAGAAACAAATGTTTAATGTAACCTAAAATAACATATATTGAAATTTCATTTGACAGTGGCATTGTTTGTGTTTCCAGTTTTGTATGTGATTGCATAATGGGCAATTGAGAAACTGTTCACTGAGGGAATGTGTATGATAAAGCACAACGCTGGTTGAACATTTTTCACTGATATGTACTCTCTAACAGGTTTGTTTGTATCTGACGTAGATCCTGGCTCTGCCGAACGCACTGCACAAAAAAGGAAGTTTCCCAGCCCTCCACATTCCTCTAATGGCCACTCACCCCAAGATGCATCAACAAGTCCCATAAAAAAGAAAAAGAAACCTGGTCTATTGAACAGTAATAATAAAGAACAGGTAAGAGAAGTCCTGGTCTTGTTATACTAGACCAATGAAAGATGGATGTAGAGACAGCTGAACAGGAACCCTCTCCTCTCTAGGAAGCTTAATTTTTGTACTAGAAAGTAGATATTCACTGAGGGTGCAGTGGGAGTAGGAGTTGGCATTTTAAGGTAGTTTTGAATGCTTAGAATTTTTTTTAAAGATTTATATTTTTAGTATGAGAGCATGCTTTTTGTTGTTAAAACTATCAAGACAATAATAAAATTAAAAGGAAATATAGAGGGATGTGATGTCCTAGGTTAAGAAAGATACCATAATATCACAGGGATGCCCAGACTGGGAATCTGTCATCTGTTCCCAGTCTTCCTGCCAATTGCTAACAAAAGTCCTGCTACTCCCATGGTACTTCACAGATTCTCTCCCCTTCCTTTAAACTGATGAGCAGTAAATATTGCTACCAAAGTTGATGAATCAAAGGATTATACTGGCAGTGTTTTTCAGTCTTCATGTTTGAAATGTCATTTTCAGTGACTCCTGAATACTGAATTTATAGCATTTGTTGTAGCTCGTGAGAGAACTTGACTCCAGAAGACTGACAATTTCAGAGTCTTTGTATGATGCAAATGAAGAAGTTGTATGAATTACATTGAATACCAAATGCCTTAAAGCAGCCCTATCATCCTGAAGGAGGTTACATGAAAGCAATCTTTAGCTCCACTGAAATGATTTCTCATCTAGTTTGCAGATGAAGTCCTACGTTCTGTTCAGTGTGCTTTTGTGTGTTAATGTGTCTTACCACTATCTTATAAACACAGGATTAAGTTGTGTGGCTTTGAAGCTTTTTTTCCCCTCATGTAATAGCACCTGCATTAAACATCATCCTGGTACAATTATACTGGTTTAGAAAGAAAATGAAATTCTTAATCACTGCAGTTTATTCTGGAACAGAGACCTTGAATAAATAAGGCCAAAGAATGGTCTTTCAGTGCTAAATGTATTTTATTTAGAGTACTGGGGAGGTCTAGTAACAACATGCATAGGCATTGCTGATGTAGTTTAATGTTGTCAGTTTGGCTTTTTCTGAGTTCACTGTGGGCTCTTAGAATTCCTACACATCTCGGACATTTGCAAGGGAGGTGATGTTGTTGTGCTGCAGTTTGGGTTTCTAGCTGCGCTGTAGAGATAATGGTATGGACAGTGAGGCTGAATCTTAGAGGATTCCTTTCCGCTGTTCATTCATGCATTTAAAAATACACTGTGAAAAAATAATTGTAGTTGTTGAACTCAATACATCCGTTCCCCTCAGTAAATCATTTTCTGTTTTCCAGGTATTTCAAACCTGAGATACTACAGGATAGAAAAGTTGTGTATCTAAACAAGAAAAGCAAACTAGGCATATTGCTTAGCTATACTTGTTATAAGTTAGCAAAGAAGTATCATTTGTTTTGGATTTTTGTTTGTTTGTTTTGTTTTGTTTGTTTGTTTTTTGCTTTTGTAAGTTGCTCTTAATTTAATACTGTCCTTCTTGCCAAATTTGAAATGGACGTACCTGAAGGTGATTGTTTCTACAACGTGTACCAAACTGCTCTATATAATAGCAGTTAATGTTAAAGATCCTTTAACTGCTGAAGAGATGTAAGCTAAGCACACAGTTATTTGTTTTGCTCCTAGTTTAGATTTCAAGTATAATGTAGCTGAGAGCTGTGATTCTGCTTGGCTGATAAATCCATTTTGAGGTCTGACAACATCAATGGAGCCTCCAGATTAATATTCTTTACCGCTGAGTGTTTGGTAGTGCTGGTGTGTATCAAGATACCATCACTAAAGCTATCATTGCACAATGCTTTGTACTAAGATGCTACGGATGTGCAGAATGGTGCCAACAGGTATTCAAAGTATTGAAATACAACAAATTATGGAGATGTAGAGTATAGCTAAAAGAGGTTAAAAAAAAAAAAAATAGGAACGTACAACACTTGGTCAGCTATGATATATTTGAAGTAGCAGCTTTTTTCCTACCTAGCTTCAAATTTAAGCTGGCTAGAAACAGTAACCTTTTTCTTGCCTAAAAAGCACTACAAATACTGTTGTTTTTCCTTCAGTTTTATACATGTCTTACTAACATTACTGAAACTGTAAGAGCAAGCTGCCACTTGAGCTTGAACTGACTTTTGAAACTGTTTGGAGAACAAAGCTTTTCTTTCACGACTGTTAACATTTAAACTCTTAAAACATGTTGCTCTGATTAGAACAAGTGAAAGGCTCCTTTGATGTTGCTCAGGGGTTTGTTTTCCGTCATTTAGTTCTGTTGTTTGGGTCTTTTTTGAATCTCATTTCTAACTTCTTTGTTTCCTGGCCCTCAGTCTTAGCTCAGACAAAACAAGGTGATATGTATCTGAAAGATAAGAACATCCTCAGTCAGAGAATTAATTCCTTCCATGTTCTAGCAAAAAAGGACTATTTTATTTAGATACAATAAGCTCATTTCTCTGTAATTGTTTACAGATTTAAAAATTTTTTTTAAACAGGAAGTCAGTGTGGATGCGCTGCCCATAGCTGCATCTCCAACTACCAAGACTTCAGTTTCAGAATCTCTGAGTATTGAGATTTTGGTCTTAAGCTGTGGTGCATGTAACCACAAACAAAACACACTTCTGCTGTCAATTGTAACTTTCTCTTTTTCGCTCTGGGTTTACATGTGCACTTCTATCCTGACTTGAATGATTGGCATAGTAATACATTTGAAATGTAGGTAAAGCCTTTCCCTGCCCCTCTTATTCCCCAAGAGCGCATAGAACCTTCCTTGTGGAGGTCTGGTTGTATTATATGTTTAAATGTATATACAGAGAAAGTACAGAAAATAATGCTCGGTCCCTTTCTGTACTATCTTTTTAGTAGCTGCAATGTGTGTAGAAGAGGAAATGAAAACTGCTAAAATAGACAGAAATTCAAGTGGAACTTTAGGTAGCAGAATGCTTTTGAAATTGAAATTTTATGGATAATATTCTTTCTTTGCATGAAATATTATACAATAATTGATTATTAGAGGTAATGTATCTTCCGGTGTATCTTTTGAGGTATTATATCTCCAGCTGGATTGTCATAGAATACTTCTTCTGCATCACCTAACTTTGTCACTGAAGGCCTTCTATTCATGAGGATAATTAGACCTTGTCCTTTGTTACTTTATAAATCTAGAAAGATCACATTCTGAGCTGATGGTGGTTTGTGGTTTGTAATGTATGTCCTATGTGACCAGTTTTGTACAGGGTGCCGCAGAGGTACCCAGCTTTTGCATATTGTTCCACTGCTTTAGCAATCAGGCAGGCATGTGACAGCTCAAGGGCCTAAGAACTTGTGAAGCTCTGTATGATGTAGGAAGTGCACACAATTACCTGAGAACCAAGGTGGTTCTGCAAACTATAAGCAACTGGTTGAGTAGTCGCAAACAAATAGCTTTATATCAAACAAGAAGTCACAGCGAATAAACAGCATAAAATTTGTGATTATTTATCTTCATCCCCTCCTCCTTTAATTAGTACCAAACAGAAAACTTAAGTTTCCTTATTATTAATAAATATAACTCAGTTTTCCAATAATTATTTGCTTCTCTTCATATCCAGTCCAGGAAACATTGGGTATCTGTTGTCCAATTTTGGCTCTCCCAGACTCTCTGTTCCCATGTTTTGGTGTCATCTGTGTCAACTTTAAGCAGTTTGAGGCACAAGTGAAAGAGCAGTCCATGCAGTTTATGAAGTTAACGTTATTTTCTAGTGCAGACAAACCAGTGGGGATTGTGTCTTAAATTCTGATATGTGTGTGAATGGTGGATTAAATTTTTTTCCAGGCTCATGCTCCTGGGGTCACCTTGTTAAAATTGTAAATCTGCTTCTGTGCCATCCTACTTTTTTTTGGTTTATCAGTTAAAATCAGCATGAATTCTGGTTCTGAAAACTTGTGACTTACTGTAATTTAGGACAGGTTTGTGTGGTGCTCAGATACTTGTTTCAGGACTGATTAATTTCTTCAGTTGTGCCAGTTTAGCCACCACTACATCCCCAATGGGATTCTGAGTTTGAGGATGTTGGATTGCACGACTTGCATTTGATGTCCTCATTTGCCACAAAAATTTATTTTGAGTGCTGAGTATAATATGCATCATTTGGCATCTGAATATGAAATGAATCTCTTCATGAATGGTTTTGTGCAATAAATAAGATATTGTGCTTACATAAATGTTAATCAAACTCTGTAGATTGCTGTTTGATTTATATATAATGATATTTATTGCTATGAATGTTATTTTTTATGAAATGCAAATTTGTTTTGAAACCAAACCTGTTTTTCTTGCCTACATTTCAGTCAGAACTAAGACATGGTCCGTTTTACTATATGAAGCAGCCACTCACCACAGACCCTGTTGATGTTGTACCACAGGATGGACGGAATGATTTCTATTGCTGGGTTTGTCATCGGGAAGGCCAAGTCCTCTGCTGTGAACTCTGCCCTCGGGTTTATCATGCTAAGTGTCTGAAACTGACAGCGGAACCAGAGGGGGATTGGTTTTGCCCAGAATGTGAGGTTAGTTTGATACAAGGAGTGGATTTCTTCCGCATATGAGTGATACAAGCAGCTTTTTTTACATTCCAGGGTGTTTCTGTTCTATTCTTATATTGCCTCTTGGTACCAGAAAAAGTTGTGTGAAAAGGGAGCATCTCTTGCTGCTTCCTTACTTTTTCTCTGTGCGTTCACCTGGACTCTGTTGGCCATCTTACCATGACTCTTCAACTTCTTACCATCTCTAGGAAAGGCCAATCCATTTTGAAGAGCGATCCCTACATCTTACCTTTAACTCTGAAAACATTTCACAGTTTTGTCTAGTTTACTTCATGGTGCTGCTTGTGGGCTGATCAGCTCTGCAGAGTGCTCAGAACATATGCACTCTAGGGTCTACATAAACAAGAGGATATTATTAGTACTATATTTTTCTGCAGATCTGAGGAAGAATTTAGCTATTCCTCTCCAACAATTTCTGGAGAGAGAATAATTAGCATCATATTATCTACAATGAAAGTAAATTGGTTTATCAGATGGCTTTTTTTTTGGCCATGTATTGCATTATTTAGAGCCCAGGTGACTTATTTTCTCATTCATGTTGCTGTGAATTTGCATTGTATTGGGAATTGTATATATTCCAACATTGTCTTATTTGAATGATCTAAAAGATGAATGTAGTTTCTAGACTTTTCCCTTTTTATATATTCATTTACTTATGTAGGCTAACATATCCAGAATTTAACAAAACAAGTATCTGAAGTATTTATGCTGCTTCATCAAAAATATTTTGTTTCTTAGGAAGTAGTTGTTATCTTCTGTTCAAATGCTGGGATTTTTTACTGGAGAAGAATTCACCTAGAAATGTTTGCTGACAATATTTTTTTCATCCTGATTTTTAGAAAATCACAGTTGCAGAATGCATAGAAACACAGAGTAAAGCTATGACAATGCTCACCACTGAACAACTATCATATTTGCTCAAGTTTGCACTACAGAAAATGAAACAGCCAGGGGTAAGGAAGATTTTTTTTTTAGTGCTTGTTTTGTATGTTTGTCATAATATTGGGTTTTGCTTCCTTTTGTTGAGCTGAGTCTAGCTTATTTTATCAGATTTTCTGCTGTCTACCACCTGTGTATTACAAACAGCGTAGTTCAGAGTGTGTATGCTGTTCTGGAATGCATACAAAACAACAAAACACAGTTCCTTGATGGAACTTCTGGAGATAGTTTCAGTAGATGTAGTGAAGATACAGCACAGCTTTCCAATAGGAATTTGTTTTCTCACTCACTGAAAGTGAACAATGCTGTGCCTTATCTGAGGTGCAAGATAAATGACAAGGTGTGGTTTCTTACCAACCCAGGTATGTGGGCAAGGCTCTAGGTACAGGTAATGTTAAGTAGTTGATTATAACCCTTAAAAACCTCTCTTTCTTCTGTTAGTAGGAATTGTTCTCGCCACAAAAATTAGTTGTATCGAATACTTGTAAAACACTGAATTTCTTCTCAGTGTAGTGACAACCTGGGCCATCAACTTGCATACTGTAGGAATCTGCCATCCTATGAACTTTTATCATGGAGGGAAAATGTTGTTTCCTCCATATGTCTGTCTTAGACTTAACTCTCAAAATCATCATTGCCTCCTGGAAGTTTCGCACTTCCAGTCCCTCATTCTTTCTTCTAAATTTCTGGTTGCTCTTTTTTCACTATGCAAGCTTTGACTAGTTTTCACGTGTGGGAAGAAAAAAAGTGTAGTAAGATGTTTTAATGGATTGCCATGGCTTATCTGAACTCCTGTTGCTATCTTGTCCCTGTAAATAAATTAAAGGAATCTCTGTGCTTGCAAACATACAGTAAAATATATTGGAAAAAACAGATGTATGGAAGGAATCATGGGTTCTTTACAGCTCTGGTGTCTTCATGATAAATATTTTAGCAGAAAAATAGTGACAGTTTCTGGGAAGGTTACTCTTTAGTATTGGTAAACTTCAGCTCTTGGAATATTTTAACTCTGGAGTGGTAAATAGTCTCCTTTTAGAAGGAGTCATTAGAAGCTTTAAATGCTGCTTTTCTGAAGCAAAGTATCAGTGTTTGTTTATATTGAGTTGACAACATGTTTTGAACATGCAGCTAGAAACACAGTGTTTAACGAACATTATGGGGATATTTTGCCCTTTAGACACTTACCTGCTGCTGTTGTGTCTGATAACTTTAAGGGAACTGCAGCCCTTCCACAACAGCAGATAAAGTGCAGAGTCCCACTGATGGAAGTTTGAATTTTTCTGCAAGTCACCATTGCTTTGAAAGTTCCAAGACTGATAAAATCATTTCTAATTCTAGATGATGGGTGTATTTGTTCTCCTAAAAACTATTTGCTGAGCCTCAGCTAATACTCTGCTCGAAGAACTGCTGTAAATAAGAATGGTCCATTTTACAAAACCCCAAAGGCTTGTAATTCATTACTTCCAACATATGGAAAATCAGTTATGTGAGGGCATTTATTTCCTCATTTTGCCAGTACTGCATTACTTCACAAATTTTTGCTATTACTTTTAAATAATTTTCTCTGATACCACAGTTGAAGGTAGTATTAGAAAAAGAGTGACTATTGAGATGTTGATGAGACTGTTCAGTATTAAGAAACAGTGTGATTTGTTTTCTCCTAACAGACAGAGCCATTTCAAAAGCCAGTTTCACTGGATCAACACCCAGATTATGCAGAGTATATCTTTCATCCAATGGACCTTTGTACATTAGAGAAGGTTTGTATGAGGCAAAGGTCCTTTGAGTTTGATTGCTGTGGTTAAGCTTTCTGGGTTGTTTGATGGGAGGGAGAGAGATTGCTTGAAATTATTTAAGTGTTTTGATTACAGTTTTGTTATTGTAAAGACAACTGAAAGTGCCACTGAATGTGTCTGTTATGTAGTCTGAGCTAATAGCAAATGCTCAGGAAAAGCAGTATAAAAAAGACAAGTTTACCCTGATGAGTTCCTTCTGTGTAAATCCATATAATTCAGGGAATCATCCTGTGGGGAGATTTCATTAGTAAGATTTTACATTTGATCACCATGTTTGTTAGCTATTAATGAATTGCTGGTACACTGATTTACCTTGGGACTATCTGAGTGTATGACCAGAGGTCGTTCCAGGCTTATCTGCTGATCAAATATTAGAACGTACAGAAATAGCAAATACGAGAACATCCACTGCACCTGAGATGTGGGAGAAGAAGAAAATAGTAAAGAAGTGGATTACAGGAGTTTGATTGTCAGTTCAGTAATAACTTAAATGTTTCAAATTACAAAGTTCTTCATTCTCTGTTGCTTTAATAATAGTGTAGCAGTGCAGAGCTTTGTTGTGGTAATGCCTGGTGAGGAGTCCTTATCCTCTGGGCTCTGGGAGCAGAGGTCAATGTCTTTGTGGCATAAAAGTATAACAAATCCATGTCACTGATTTGATCTAACTGAATTACTTCACCAGGTGGTAGGCTGGAATATCAAAAACTGGCTTATAGGGTATAGTAAAAATTTTTTTTTAAATGCCATGGAGTGATAATATGCCAGTGGGCAAAATCAAGGACTCAGTTTTCTGTAGGGACCTCAAGTGGAATTACTGCCTCAGGATTGACGAGGTGGTTGCTGGTGCTCCTCTGCAGCCCTTTGGAATTATTGAAGATGCTGATCTAAATAGTTCATTGTTGAGAATTGATTTAGACATTTCATAAATATTTAGGGCAATCAAAAAACACCTTGAACTTGGAAGATGCTGAAGTATTTAGAATTAGTTGTAATGTAAGGTTTTTGTTTTAATAATTGTGTGACAACAGACAGCAGTGTTTAGGAAGATGTTTTTGCTCATATCTCCTTCCTGATTTTTAAATGTTTTTTTCCAGAATGTTAAAAAGAAAATGTACGGTTGCACTGAAGCATTTTTGGCTGATGCCAAATGGATTTTGCACAACTGCATTATTTACAATGGGGGTAAGCACAGACATATACTTCTTTGAATATGAAGCTTCAGATTAGATTAAGCGATCCCATTAAAAAAATTTGTATGCTGCTGCTTGACAAATGGTGAAAGTATCTTCCTGCTAAATGCTGTAGTTCTAAACATGACTGATTTAAAAAAAAAGCAAAAACAAAACCTACATTTACACTTAGGACCAAATACTGCCTATGCTGTCTCTTGCTCAGTAGGAGACCTACCTGAGGAAGTGTCCGTTACTGAATGGTGTGTCAGTGGTGGGCAGGCTGCAACAGACACAAAAAGGGAGCTCATGAAGATCTTTTACTGCGCTATGTTTGCTGGGAAGAGCCTGCCTACTGCTTCTGTTTAATATATAGCTCTTTTGCATTGTCTTTTCAGATGTTCTATGTTGTCTTCAACATAAACTTTTTATTACTAAAACCTGTTGATTTTTATCATCATTTTATACTAACAGTTTTCTTGGTTAGAGCATTTTTTTTATTGTCTTTTCAGGAAATCACAAATTGACACAAACAGCAAAAGTCATCATCAAAATCTGTGAGCATGAGGTATGTGTGCCCCAGTTAATTTGATTGTTCTATCTGTATATTTGAAATATTCCATCGTTTGTATTTGTGATTGAAATAATGTTTTCTAATGTGTGCATTACAAACTGTAATTTGTGTAGGCTTTCTTATATTTGGGGATGCATATTCATGGCTTACAGAAGGATTTTGACAAGGGCATTGCTAATAATATTCTCATTAGGATATTCACTATATGCGATTAAGATTTCAGTGATGGGAGAGAAGATATATGGGATCTGCACAAGGACACCTGTCTTCTAAATGAATGCTTGGCGGTGGAAAAAGAAACATGTTCTGATTTGTAGACGTATTTTGAGGTGGTTTGTTTGATGTCACAGTATGAAAGCCCTGTGAATAAATGCAAGAATGACTGCCTGCATTTTAGTTGATTGTTTGAACTGATTTTATTTCACTGAGAATTCATAATACTAATATTACAAAAATTTATTCTAAATGCGGTGTTTTTGAACAGTATTTCATTGATATAAATTATCTGATAATCTGACACTTTATATTTATGTAGAGTGCTTTTCCCACTCCTCTGCTGATGCAGCAATATCCATAATTCTAGTAAGTTTTGAGAATGTATCCATTGTTTAGGGAAAGAAAATTGTGTATGACCTGATTCTGACTTCCTAATTGGCGTATATAATCTGAAAAAAAGAGAACAAAATATTTTCTTTTTTGTTCTCCCTAAATTATTTTGGAATTAAGTGTTCAGCTAAGGTTAATTTTTTGCCTCAGAAACAAATGATAGTCAGTAATTCTCTATCACTGTAATAAATGCAACACTAGAGGCAGAATGTATTTTCATGACATGATCAGTGTATGATCTGAAGAGGGCCTTAAAAATGTGTGTTGTTTAACTGGAAAGCATAATTCACAGGGGTAGAAAATAAAGTTTTCTTTCAAAGCAGTGTTGAATTCGTGGCAATAAAAGGTTGATTTATGACCACAGATTTGTGGGAAATATGATGTTATTAAATTATATTACAGTATTTACTAATCCTACCATGAACTGTGATAAGTTATTGAATAATTGTTTTCCTTTTCTTTTCAGATGAATGAAATTGAAGTATGTCCGGAATGTTACTTAGCTGCTTGCCAAAAACGAGAGAATTGGTTTTGTGAGCCTTGTGTAAGTTAAGGATGATGGTAGTCTAGCTAGTGCAGTAAAGGCTCTCATTTGTCTCCTCTTGTCCTCCTATTGTTTTCTACATGTGGTAGTTACTGAGAGGCTAGCAAATTAAGGAGAACTGCTATAGTTTAACAGAGTGACTTGTAGTTATGTGTCATGCTCATCGTGCTCTTTGTGGAATCAGAAGACCATCTCAAGGTGTTAGCTGTCAGACTGCATGTTTTTGGTGAGAAGTGACTGTAAATTGTGTCAGCAACCAGTTTGCAGTCTCTGCCCTCAAATAAAAGGTGCCTGCTGATGGGTCATTTGTGGTACTTTGCACTAAGAGTAAAATTTCTGAAATGTGAATGTTTGAAAATTTAGTTCTGAGATTTCAGTATTAAGACTTGACTTTCATTACCTGTTAATAGGTTGTCTGACTTCTGCTTTTGTTTAATATTGCACCAAACCCTGAAAGACTTATTGAAGTTCTTAAGTAGAACTGTAGAATCTGTCAGGTTCTCTCTTGAGCTTAAGTGGAAATTAGAGAATTTCAGAGGTCAACTATAGTTTAGGATGCGCTGCATATTGGGAGAGATCAAGAAAAAATTTTAAAAAATAACAAATGCAATTAAGATTTGTTCAAATAAGGTAATATTTTTTATTTTTTTTAACTTTTACTTTTTTCCTCCTGTGATAAATTAGGTATCAAATATATAGTGAAATGGAATCTTGTACTTGTCCAGGGTCTTGCAAGTTATTTAATCTAGGAAATAAATATAATTTTAAAAACTTAATGCTTGTATCAGATTTTGAAGGTAATACTGCTTGTGTTTTCTTACTGTATGTTCTACCATCTCTCTCTAGAGCAATCCTCACCCTTTGGTCTGGGCTAAACTCAAAGGCTTTCCGTTCTGGCCTGCTAAAGCACTGAGGGATAAAGACGGGCAAGTTGATGCCCGTTTCTTTGGCCAACATGACAGGTGGGAATTTAACCAGAGGTTATTTCTGGTTGTAGTTAAAAAAGAAACCAAAAACAAAACAAAACCTTATTGTTATTTTGTGTTCTCCAAGTTTTGGGATCCTATTTTTTGAATATTGATCTGAATAAGCTATAATAATATTGTAGTATATACATTTTTAATTTCTTACATGATACCTGTGGAATGTAAGCCATGCATTTGCAAGACTTACACCTATATAACCTCACTGATCATGCAAGTTAATTCATGTGGCAATGAGTTCGTATTGAAAAAAAATAGTGGAAGGGGCAGTACTGTTGTTTGTGTTGTCTAAATACAGGGGAGTGAACACAAAATTGTAGGATGTTTTTTGGAACTCTGTTTTTCTCACTTGCATTTTCATATTTCTCTGCTATGACCAATGGAAAGATTGTTTTGTAATGATCATCTTACAGTTCTACGGACTAGTTTGGCTAAGTATATTTTGTCATATTCATCAGTCTTTAATCTTCTTTTATGTGTTGCTGGAGAAGAGTAAAATCAGCTAGAAATATCCTAATAGAAGCAATTTACTTATTTACCAAAGCCTGAGCACTGACCTTTTAAAAGAAGGTGAAGATCCTCTGAAATGATCGGAGGTGCACATATCTTTATGATGGAATAAAATCAGAGTTTAGAAAAAAAAATTGTTTAAAATTTTACTGTGTCAATTAACAGTGTAAAATGTCTTATCTCTGTCTTTCTGTTTGACTTATAGGGCCTGGGTTCCAATAAATAATTGCTACCTCATGTCTAAAGAAATTCCTTTTTCTGTGAAAAAGACGAAAAGCATCTTCAATAGTGCAATGCAAGAAATGGAGGTTTATGTTGATAACATTCGTAGAAAGTTTGGAGTATTTAATTACGCACCTTTCCGGACACCGTATACTCCCAATAATCAATACCAAATGTTACTAGATCCTACAAACCCAACTGCCGGAACTGCAAAGACAGACAAGCAAGAGAAAATCAAATTGAACTTTGATATGACAGCATCACCGAAGATTCTCATGAGCAAACCTATGCTGAGCAGCAGCACAGGTCGTAGGATTTCGCTGACAGATATGCCGCGGTCACCAATGAGTACAAACTCATCGGTCCACACTGGATCTGACGTTGAGCAGGATGCAGAGAAAAAGGCAACTTCCAGCCATTTTAGTGCAAGTGAAGAATCCATGGATTTTATTGAGAAAAATACAGGTAAAAAGGGGGGTAAGACTACTTCTGCATATGGTTAATTCACTAGTTAGAACTGTTGTGATTAGGAGACATTTCATTTAAAATTAGATAGCTCTTTTTCAAGGCTTTGCCTTTATTTATTTGCTTTTGATAAGACTTAAAATTTATTGGATATAAGCTTTTACTAGTCCTGCCTAGTTAGGTGGAGGTGGTGCTGCACAAAAGAAATGTGGTATCACTTTTTCACCTTCTGTGGAACAGCGCGGGTAACGCACACGTTTCTTAATCATGTGAATTAGTGGTGAGCACATTTGGAAGAGAGTGTCAGAACCAGCAGAAGTGACTTTGAGATTTACTTAAATTTTGCTTATCAGATCAGTATTGCAGCTGGAGAAATTGATGCTAAATAACCACCCTCCCCTCTGCCACCACATCTGTTTGAAGAAGCTTAATGTAAAAAAACAACCAACCAACAAGAGTCGTGTGTTACACTTATGCCTTTGTTCTGCAGTGTTTGTGCAGCCCAACAGTTTCTCCAAAACAGGCAGGCAGGCATACATGTCAAGTGGTCAGTAGATGTGATGGGCATTTGGGAATCTTACTCCTCTTAAAAGCTGAGCTGTGAAACCACCTTTGGCTCCAAATTGTCTCATGGCAGGATTCTGTACCTCTCGGGGAAATTGTGATAAAGTAACTGTATCAGTCTTAAATGTTGAGAACACTATTTCAGTAGAGAATAGCATGTCAAAAGGAATAATTCATTTTATACATCAAGTATGTATGTGTGTGCAGTTTTCCTACACAAGGTGTAGCTTACAGATACTGTTTTCTGTCTTAGAATTTAGAGATTTTATTATACGTTATTATTTCTTTATAGTAGTAGACATAGTTACCAAAATCACATTAAAGCTGTTCTGTTAGAGAAAGGTAATAGGAGATGACAAATATTATCCTATTATTCTGCATTCTTACCATCATAGCAATTCTGGGGAATTTTCACTTTCCTCGCACCTTCCTGATCCTGTCTTAGTGCATAGAAATGCCAATTTGACTTAACAGCAGGCAATTGGAATTGATGGAGGTCCCTTCCAAATGAGCTCCTTCACATGCAGGCTGGATGTGGCTCTGGGCAGCCTGATCTGGTGGTTGGCAACCCTGCACTTAGCACGGGGGTTGAAATTAGATCATTGTGTCCTTTTCAACCCAGGTCATTCTATGATTCAATGTTTCTCTATTTTTTATATTCTAAACTCATATGTTCCAATTTGCCACCTGGCATTTCTACCTGTATATTGTCACAAATGCTATTTTTTTTTTTTTTAATTTAGCTGTCCTGTTAATGGAATGTGTGATGTGATTAAAATGGGGATGAAATTACTTTGTTTACTGTAAAAGAAAATTCCAGGTAGGATGACTGCACTGTCTTTAGACAGGAATGCTTTTATTCAGATGAAATGGATGGTTCTCTTCTCGTTTGGAGCGATATGAAGGAAATAACTTGGAAATAACTTGCAGTCTTGTCCTGGGATGTAACAAATGAATTGTAGCTGTCAGACGTAGTGTTCAGCTGTGACTTCAGGGTAACTTGTCAGAACATTAAACAGAAGTTTAACGCACATTGCTTGCTGTCAGAAATCAGAGGTTTTCTTCAGGTTATGGCACACAAAAGCTTCCTTTTGTAGACTGACTGGGAGTTTCCTGAAGTTCATGTTTGAAATGTGACTTTGTGGATGTTTTGAAGAATCAGAGCACAGACTTTTGCTTAAACTGTGTAAAATTGGAATATCCTATTGCCTTATCTGAGGGATTTTGTCACTGATCTCCAGCTGCACTGACTGAGCTTAATAAGATTTCTTTTAATTTTCTATTAACATCTTTAGAAAATGGCTAGATTTTTTTGTTAATGTTTACCTGCATACATGCAATAAAATAATAGCAATTCAGAGTCTAGAGTTGGTTTAGATTTAAAATAACCAAATCTCAAAAGCTAGAATCTTGAAAACAGAGAGGTTTTGAGGGTAAACGTATATTTGGTGTAATTAAATTAATCATGGTAGTGTGATTTTCCTTACAATTTCTTCTTTTAATAAACTAAAATCTAAGGGATATTTGAAAGTTAACAGTGGAGGTATAGAATAATATTTAAATGATTAAACAAAAACCTTTTCTCTGCTTTTTTAAGTTGAAAAGCTGTTTTGGCCCAGCAAATTTGGCTGGCTTTACTGTGATTATTTTTAAATTCATCCTTATTAATTTTGTACTTTTTTCAGCTTCTCCTGCACCAACAAGAACAGGTCAAGCAGGGAGCTTGTCAGGCAGTCCCAAACCCTTCTCTCCTCAAGCGTCAACACCAATTTCTGCTAAGCAAGAAAGAACTGCCACTCCAGGGAGCATTCTGAATCTGAATCTTGGTTAGTGTTGACTTTCAAAAGTCCAAGTATGTTATAGCAGAATAAACTATGGGGGTGCCAAAATAATGTGAACAAACTTAGTTCTACGTAGATATAAATGAACGAAGAAATGTGGCTTTGTGTAATTGTTGTTTCATCAAATAAGATGTTTCATGTTTTGTGAGTGGAATTGAAAGTTCCTGTTGCTTTTTCTTTTGATCAAAGTAAGTAGTTAATGGATGATTTCTTAGCTGAATTGTACAAATAAATGTTTCTAAACAGTAGGTAAGTTTCTAAAGCTTGTAATTACATGAACTGCTGATGAAGTTTTCACATGTCTTATGGTCTTCCAAACTTCATGTCCCTTCTTCACTGACCATCTGTATCAAGGGAGATACTGAGATTAAGAGATGAATTAGGAAAGTACTGCTGTGATAAAGTAGTTCTGAAAGCCAAACAGATGTGAATCAATTTCCTCAATCATGTTTTGCTTCTATGAATATTCTGATTCAGTTCTGGCCACATTTTCTATCCACTTGATGTTACATGGAGTGACAGAATTTTTCCTGGCCTTCACCAAATACTTCAGGAAGGCTTGAGACCAAGTTCTGCATTCTTTTAGATATACCGTACTTTTCAGTGTTAGTCTATGCTTGTGCACATAACCATGGAATTACTTTTGCTGCACCACAGCTGTTTGTCTTTCTTATCAAAAGTAACAATGCATTAAAAAAAAAAAAAAACCAAAAAACAAAAAAACCCACAGAAACATCATACAGGAATTGTTTGAGCCATGGATGGGGAGGCATTAGCTTGAACACAGAAAATTTTGAATAAATAGGGTTGAACTGAAAAACCAATGTTATGGCCCACGAGCAATACTGTAAAAGAACAGCTTCTGTGCTTTCTGGTAGAATATCAATTATTTATTCAACTTTAGGGGAATTTTCTTTCCTAAATATGCTGTTTGATGCTAGGAATGAAAGTGGCAGTCCTTCATTCAATAGTGTCAGCTGCACTAAACATGATTCCATCTACAAAAACTGTGGATTTCAGATATGACTCATGATGTCTTATTTTCAAGCACAGTGTGAAAAGGGATTCCCCTAAAAAACAAAAGTGAAAATATACAAACAAAAATTTGTACCTTAAGCAGAGTACTAGAAAGGCTCTGTGATCCTCCTCCAATACAGCAAGGAGGAAGGGAAAATAGTGAAAAGGAGCCATCAGTTGTTGCTGGTAGACTGACTAAGGTGAAAAGTGGAAGTGTGAATGACCAAGCTACACGCAGATTGCTTGGAAAAATACATATAGTACAGGACCTGTCCTTGTGAAATAGAGACAGAAAAGATAGAAAACTTTAATGCAGTAAGGAGTGAAATTCTTAAGATGGATGATAAGAAACAGTAAAGGCTTTAGAGATGAGAATTTGAAGATTTCTCCTCAGGGGGTTTGCCTGCCCTCTGGCTCTGTTTTCTTTCTGCAACGTTTACAAGGCAAATTGGAAACTCAGATCTTCTCAGTGAGACCCCCCTTGTGGGCTAGACAGATAAATTTGGATTGTGAGACTACTTCCATGTTAAGATGCAGGATGCCCTGGGGAGGTATTATAGTATCTCTTGCCTCCATTTTTCACATTTCAGATTGTCTGCACTGTTACTCAGTAACGCTTGTCTCGCATGGACAGTGACCGTTCTTCTTTTTGTAAAACATTTTTTAAATTCCTTTTTCTAGATCGAAGCAAAGCTGAGATGGATCTGAAAGAGTTGAGTGAGTCAGTCCAACAGCAGTCCACTCCTGTGCCACTCATTTCACCAAAACGACAGATACGTAGTAGGTTCCAGCTTAATCTTGACAAGACAATAGAGAGTTGTAAAGCACAACTTGGTGAGTATCCCAAGAATACAGTGGAAACCTGGAGCACACATTTGAGAAAATGTTGAGTTGGAGTTTAAAAAAAAAATAATAATAATATTGAAACTTTAATTTTTTTCATTAAAACAGGAGTAGATGCTATTTGAGCTCTTAGAGGCAAATAAAACTGAACGCATCTAACTTAAACTACAGCAAAACCTGACATTTCTGATTTTTGCCAAAAAGCTTTCGTCTTTTGATCTGTTTTTGCACCATTCTGATGTAGATGGTTTGACAGAACTATAATCTTACTTTTTGCTTTGTACACTGAAAAACCAAATCTGTGCCTAACTTATGTTTGCTGCACAGATCTGTATATCCAGTCACGAGGGCACTCCCTACTGTTAAAAAGCATTAACACGCTAGCAATTAATTGAAGATTAAAAAATTACAGATTCTCCTTACAAAAGTTATGCAGTCTGAAAATGATTCTTCAAACATGCATAGAAGTAACTGTGGTCAGTTGAATAGTGTTACTAATTTTAAGGTAGTTACTAATCATTCCTGTTAATATTTGCCAGTGTTGGCCCATTGAACAGAGCTAGAGCTTGCAGGTAGTGAAAAAGTAGTGTGAAAGAAGGGCTGTTGAATCAAATAAAAATAAGAATTAGAATGTACGGAAGGTAATTCTCACTCCTGATACTGAGATAGGGCTGTAAGGGAGATGCTTATAGCTTAAGGATTGACAGTTAAGGTAGTGGTACCTATATATTTTGTTCTACTGGGGGCTGGGTTTGGGGGTTTTGTTTTTTTTCTTTTTCCTTTGGTAATACCAGTCAGTCTGATATTAGTATGGAATGTACTTTCCTTCCCACATTTAGGAATAAATGAAATTTCTGAAGCTGTTTATACTGCAGTAGAACACAGTGACTCTGAAGATTCTGAAAAATCTGACACCAGTGACAGTGAATATAGTGATGAGGATCAGAAATCTAAGAATGATCAAGAAGATGGAGAGGATAAGGAAGGTACAAGAAGTGACAAAGAATCATTAACCTTGAAAAAAAAACCTAAGCCCCCAGCACAGAATGAAGATAAGGAGGAACTTAAAAGCACAAGTCCAGAAGTGGAGAAAATAGATGACCCATTAAAAGAAAAGGCAATTACAGACACTGAAAAAGAATTTTCTGAAAAGGGAAAAAGTTTGCAACATCCTGCAAAAGAAAAACTGAAAGGTAAAGATGAAACAGACTCTCCAACAGTGCACCTAGGACTGGACTCTGATTCTGAGAGCGAACTTGTCATCGATCTGGGAGATGATCATTGTGGGCGTGAAGGACGGAAAAACAAGAAAGAATCAAAAGAACCTCCTCCTAAACAAGATGGTAGGATAAAATTCTTATTATTTTTTCTTTATCATTGCACTGTTGTACAAGCCAGAGTTGTAAGCTCTATTTTTGCATTAAGATGGTAAAATATTTGTACTAGAACGATTTTTATGAATGACTTTCATTCTTGATGAGTGATATTTTCAGTTCCTATTATAATTTCTGGATTAAGTTAAAAAAAAAAAAAATAAACTATTTCATTGAAATTACTTTCAGCAGCATAGAACTATGAATACATATTTGTTCTGTCACAAATTTAGAAATTTGGTTCTGCTTCAGCCACCAGTCAAACATAAATATATTTCCATAGATGTCCCAAAACCATAGCTGTATAAACACTATAATTTTTCAGAGATATAAATTGCATGAGTTCCAATTATGTGCTTTAAGGAAGATGGAATCTTTTTTGCTTTTGCAAGAGGGAGAAAGAGCTCTAAACCTTAAGGGAAGGGGGATTATCACCCCAGTGAAGACAGTTATTTGATCAGTGCTAATGTTTCACTGTCAGGCTGTATAACAAGAGAATGGGATATATGGAACAGTCATCTATAAGCTCTGGGATGACAGGTGTAAGTGGTAATCTAGAAACATCTTAACAAATGACAACCTCTTGTTCTTCCAGAGAGGTCTTTGTTTACAAGCAGCCAGGATGGGTTATGAAAGGCTTGATTAACATGGTTTATGTCTGTGACATGATGACTGCTTTGTGACTGAGGGAAGGGCTGCGGATGTTGTTCACGTGGGTTTTATAAAGTGTTTGACATTGCCTCCCCCAGTACTGTCCCAGAGAAGCTGGCTGCTTGTGTCCTGAGGAGGTGCAGTTTGCTGGGTGAAGAGCTGGCTGGCTGGGTTCGAAGAGGCCTGGTGGGGGAACTCAGTCCAGCTGGTGATCAATCACCAGTAAGTTTGTGGACCGTACCACATTAGGTGGGTCTGCTTGGGAGTGGGAAGGCTCTCCAGAAGGATCCTGATGGGCTGGACTGATGGGCCCATCCCATGACATTCAACAAGTCTAAATGTCAAGTGCAGCACTTGGGTTACAGCAGCCCCACACGGTGGTACAGGCATGGGGAGGAATGCTTGGAAAGGTGCCAGGCAGAAAAGGACCCGACGATGTTGGCTTGGCAGCTGGCTGCACGTGAGCCAGCAGCGTGCCCAGGTGATACTGGTGAGGGCCAGTGGCATCCTGGGCTGCATCAGAACTCGTATGGCCAGCAGGGCAAGGGACTTAGTGGTCCCCTTGTATTGATGAGACCATGCCCTGAACGCTGTGTTTGGCTTTGGGCCTCCCACTATGAGGAGGATTTTGAGTTGCTCGAATGTGTGCAGAGAAGAACAACAGCACTGCTAAGGTGAAACAACACAGAAAACAGGAGTTATGAGGAGTGGCTGAGGGAACTGGGATTGTTTAGTCTAGGAAAGAGGAGGTGGCTCTCTGTGATTACCTGAAAGGAAGCTGCAGTGAGGAAGGTGTCAGTTTCTTTTCTCAGGCCATAGGATCCAAGGAAACTGTCTCGTTTTCACCAGTGGAGATTCAGATTGGATGTAAGAAAGAATTTAATCGTGGGTGGGGGAATGGTCAGGTATTGAAATGGGAAGTGGTGGAGTCCTAATCCCGGTGTGGTATTTAAGAGATGTACAGTTGTGACGCCTAAGGGACTTGGCTGGTGATGGAACACGGTAGGTTGGGTTGGCAGTCAGACTTGGTGATCATGAACTTAGATGAATCTATGATTCTATTCTAATTCCATTAGAATTTCTATTCTGGAAGGTGCACGTGACTCTTCAAAATTTGATGTGAAATTATGGATCAGATGTGGTGGTGAAAAGTTGACATTAAATTTTGTTTAGTTGTAGGTAAAACTCCACCTTCTTCCAGTACAAGCACGCAGCCCCTACCAGAAACTCCAGTTCTCACCCGCTCAGCATCCCAGACTCCACCAGCTGGTGTGACTGCAACTACTAGTGCTACTTCTACTGTTAGTGCTCCATCTGCAGCCACTGGAAGCCCTGTGAAAAAGCAGCGGCCTCTGCTGCCTAAGGAAACGGCCCCTGCTGTGCAGCGAGTAGTGTGGAATTCTTCAAATAAATTTCAGACATCTTCTCAGAAATGGCACATGCAGAAGGTGCAGAGACAGCAGCAACAGCAGCAGAACCAGCAGTCTCAGTCACAGCAACCTCAATCCTCTCAAGGGACAAGATATCAGACAAGACAAGCAGTTAAAGGTATACACTTTCTAACTCAATGTGCCCATGATGCCATAATCCCCCAGTAGTGATGTCAGTGCTCACAGGCTGCCTAACCAGGAATTCTTCCATATAAACAAAAGCTTAAAGTGTGGTTCTTCTTTGATAAATGACTATGAAATACAGCAACTTACTCACCATACCTGCTCTTTCTGGTGTGTATTTAGAGTCATGTCTCCTTATTTGAATGACAAACCATTTGTGTGTGTATCTGTAAAATATCTTTGCCATTCTTAGCCATCAGTTTTGAAAGACTAAACTGAATTATTTTCTGATTTACATGATGAAATCATTAATTCTGTTTCAGTTGCATGATTACCATTGTTACCTCAACATCTACAATCTAGATCCAGTTTTATCTGCCAAGAAGCTGATTTGTACAGGCTTTTTTTTTTCCCCCCACAGGGTTAAATTAACGTTTTTAGTATTGAGTGCATTGTAGCTACGTTCTGTCATATGATATGCTAGAAATATCAGATGAAAGCACTCTAGAATATACAGATTTTCTTCTATACTGAATTGACGTTAAATAGTACATAGTTAAATTTAAGAACTATTTTATTTCAGTAATATGCCTTTAAGATACCATCAACTGAGATCTTTATAAAGTGAATTGTTAAAAATAAATTGAGAACTAAGGCAGGTGGTAAGTCATTAGGGATGTAAAGGTGAAGCTCTTCATGTTTTGATTTGTACTCTTTTCTTTGAATTACCAACTGTTTTAAGACTATTTGGAATATTGAGCAAGTGTGACAAAGCCTTCCTGTTTACTGACTTTCATCCCACTTGAGTTAACTCTATAAATAAATTCTTTGCTTTAATGAGTTAACCTTGTTACATTCCTTGCTCTCCAACCAGAGGCTAAGTTTGGGCTGGATGTATTACATTAAACATGTCACAGCACAAAACTAACAATAATTAGTAGCACTAATAACAAACGAATGCAAATAACATCAGGAAGTACAACTGAAATTCTTACTAATGCTCTCTTCAGAAGTAGCTCACCAAGTCTTGTTTCTGAAGAAACAAAGTCAGTAATGTACTTTCAAATGGTGGCAAATGAAAATGTTCAAGACAGGCTTATGCTCATACCTATGGTGCTATTTGGGAGCTCTCCAAGTTAAGAGGTTAGGAGATGGGATGGGAAAGTCCCAGAATGGGAAGAACAAAGATCAGAGGGAGACTTTTGCACTGACCAGTCTAAACTTGTAAGTTTTGAAGATCTTTGCTATATTGTCTTTAAGCTGTATAATTATATATGAGTTCAGTGGCTGGTCACTGTAAAATCAATTTGATAAACAGCACAATTGTATAAATAAGAAAAATCTTGAAATTATTTAGGTGCATACATTTAATGAACATTGAAGTTAGAAGCTACCTATTCATTTTCATAATTATTTGTGATTAATGATGTGCTGTATGTTCTTTCCATAGCTGTGCAGCAAAAAGAGATCACCCAGAGCACTTCCACATCAACTATAACTTTGGTTACAAGTACTCAACCTATTTCTATGGTTACAAGTTCTGGATCTGCAAATACACTTTCTTCCTCAGTTAATACAGACTTGCCAATCGCAACAGCTTCAGCTGATGTGGCTGCAGACATTGCTAAATACACTAGCAAAGTAAGTTCTTGAACAAGATATTCTTAAACTTACTTTTGTAATGAATTTTAAAGTTTTTTAAAATTTCAAATTCTGAAATAAAAAATGTTATTTAGAAACTAACAAGCAGTAGGTAGAAGCAGTTAGACTTTGATGGGAGTCTAAGCTATTGTTGTAGAAGCAGCTGAATGCTGTCATTCTAAGCCAGAGGCTAAGCATGACATGCTCTAGGCTGCCCAGGCACTTCAGACTTTTTCTCGCTCATATTTCCCCATCACTTCTTTGGGTTACATTGCATTGCATGTTGGACAATTTTTGATATCTCCTCACCATCATATTTACAGTAAGCACTAATAATTCATCATGTGCATTCAGTAAAACGCACTCAGATGTAACTGTTTTAAAACACTGCAAAGCTTCATCAGATTGTAACTTGTCCTAAGTGTGCACTCAAGTATTAAAACTGAAGCTTAGTTGTTAAACAGATGATGTAGTACTTGTAATGTTATAATGGTGATGGTGGAATGAGGGAGATCAGCTTTTGGTATATTCTCTTGGGTCTTTGGATTAAAACAAACAAAAAAGAGAATACTAGATAAGATTATAAATAAGTATGCAGACATTAAAAGCACTTGAAAACAACAGAATCCTGATAGAAAATGCTTTCTTCTACCTTCTAAAACAGTACTTCAAAAGGAAATTCAGATAAATATATATATATGCATATTGGTATATATATATATGCATATAGGTACTAATAGTAATACAGGTTCACATTAGAGTGGTTGAAATGAAGTTAAAGTGGTCATCTATTAAAAAACTATATCTAAAACTTTTATTTGTCTTTCAGATGATGGATGCCATCAAAGGAACGATGACTGAAATATATAACGATCTTTCAAAAAATACCACTGGAAGTACAATAGCTGAGGTTAGTGTAAGACTGGAAAGAAGTCTGTTTAACCTTTAGAAGTTGTAAAAAAGTATTTTATGCATAAAAATACCATGTAGTCACATACTACCATAAGAGTTATATGATTGTGACCATAGATATAATTCTTTTTAAGTTTGCTGGCCATATTATCATTGTTTTTACTACATAGCACTAATAAAAGTGTATTCCTGCTAAATGTTGCATTAATTGTCTCCAAAGGTAGTACTTGGTATCTTTAAAGTGTTTTCTTTAAAGCTGGCAAAACCAGATTAAACAAAGTGAACTATGAATGAATATGAAACATGAACAAGAAGCTCAGAGTTAAATGTGTAATATTTTGTTTGTTTGTATTAAACAAGACAAGGAAGTTGCAGTTTAGAACATTCGTAATGAATGAAAAACTCACTTTCCTAAGTCTGGGTGCACTGAAATAAAGGAATCAATCAAATGGCACACAAACAAATACAAGCAAAACTGAGAAACAGATTTTTGATTGTGGTTAGAGAAATTGGAGACCTAACTAATTCTAGATATGAGACCAAGTTTAATTGAAGTGGGTTTTGTTTTCAAACAATCTTGCACTTTTTATGATAGGAAAACCTTCCATGAAAATAGAATACCTATTGCACATATTATTAAAAAGAAGCCTTAATGTAAGTGATGATCAAGCTCTTTCTTATAGCCTTGGGTTTTTTTTGTATAATAGTTGTGCTATATACTGTACTCTGTCATCACTACTAAATATTAACATTTTACTTTTTATTTGTAATATTCAGATTCGACGTTTGAGGATTGAGATAGAAAAGCTTCAGTGGTTACATCAGCAGGAACTCTCAGAAATGAAGCATAATCTGGGTATGAAAATGGCAAATACAAAATCTAAATGCTTGTAGCATACATTGTCTTCATGTTAGATACTACAGATTGTCCATGTGAAGGGTAGAACACCTTGTAGAATGTGCTGTCAATATTAGTGGATATCATTTCAATCCATACACAGATTACTTTTATCTGTGCATAGTAAGCAACAGGTTTCAGCCCTGTGACAGAAATCCAGGCTACAGAGATTTCTGATTGAATGTAACTGTTTTGTTTTTTTTATTTTTTAATGCACCACTGGATAATCTCTTTAGGAGATATTTTATGCTGATTACTTCATACAGTTGAAGTATGTAGCTGGCAAATGTTGCTCCAATTTTCAAGAAGGGTAAAAAAGAAGACCCTGGTAATTACAAGCCTGTTGGTGTTACTTCATTTCCTATGTAAAGTTACATAGGAGGTTATTCTTGGAGTCGCTGAAAAACACTTTGAAAGGCAATGCAGTTATTGGTTGTCACCAACATGTGTTCACACAATGGGAAAATCCTGCTTAAATTAATTTTGTTTTATGACAAGGTTACCCACAATTGACCAAAGGAAGTTAGTAGGTAGATACTCACAGAATCCAAAGGCAGGAACTGGGAGAATGTAGGACATTATCCAGATTTGAGACCTTCTAAAATACCTGATGGTGCACAAACTAGGGGACCTGGTGAGGTGCTTCTGGAGGTACTGAGGAAACTAGTAAATGAAGTTGCTAAGCCTCTATCTGTATCATAGAGAAACTGTGGCAGTGAAGTTCTGACAGACTGCGAAATGGAAAACACAATTCCCATTTTTTTTAAAGGGAAAAAGGAAGAGCTGGAGAGCTGCAGGCCACTCATTTTCACCTCTGTGCCCAGCATCATGGAGTGTAGTAATAAGCATCCTCTTTAAACTTAGAGAGGATGGAAGACTTTCATTTGCAGAGTGGATATGGAGCAGATATACCTAAGTTTAGGGAATATTTTATTAACTTTCATTTCATGGAGAAGCAAAATTTATTTATCTTTGTATTTTGAGTAGAACTGACAATGGCTGAAATGCGTCAGAGTCTAGAACAAGAACGAGATCGTTTGATTGCTGAAGTGAAGAAGCAACTGGAAATGGAAAAGCAGCAAGCAGTGGATGAAACTAAAAAGAAGCAGTGGTGTGCCAACTGCAAGAAAGAGGCCATTTTTTATTGCTGTTGGAACACTAGCTACTGTGACTATCCCTGCCAACAAGCTCACTGGCCAGAGCATATGAAATCTTGTACACAGTCAGGTAATCTTGCTCTGGGTTGCATGTTTCAGGGGAGAGGTGTAATACACAGTGATTCAGTGTTCTTCATTTGCATATATGTAGACATGCCTGTTAAGATTGATTGAGGACTGGTGCACAACAGTAGCGGCTATTCTTTCTTCTTTTTCTTTAGCTACTGCAACACAGCAAGAAACCGATACTGAAATTAACACAGAAACATTAAATAAATCATCCCAGCCCAGTTCAAGTGTGCAGCCTACACCCACAGAAACAGCCAGCACCCCCAAGGAAAAGGACGTTTCAACTGATAAAAGCAAAGAAAGCGTTACAGTGAGTATTGCTGTGGTCACTTCAAACAAAAATAGAGTCCTCTGAAACCTACCCCTAAAGGCCTCCCTGGATCAGCTGGGGATTTATGGCCGTTTGCATATTTCAAAATGTGTGATTTGGGGGATAAGAGAGTTGTGGTGTTTTGTTTATTTTTTTTCCCCGTCATCTTGGGAAAAATCTCCTTCTGTCCTCTGGGAATACCCTTTCCCCTGCACTCATTCCCAATAAGACCTTGTGTTGGCTTGACTCATCCTTCCAGCCAAGGGGGACTGGACCTCTTTCTTTCTCTCTCTCCAGGACCCATCAGTGTAGCTTCTGGTCTGGATCTTTCGATACAAGTTGCCTTCTGATAAGCAATACTGACTGCAGCACTTCCAAGCCCTTCTTGCCTGGGGGTTCAGAGGCCAAGCTCAAGACCTGCATTCAAATCAACTTACTTTATCACAACAGACTGCCACTAGGGTACCACAATGTTCCATAACACTGATACAGCAATCCACCTGGATCTACAGTTAACGAAGCAATGTACAATTATGAAATCCTCCATAGCATCTACTCTGATAGTATTCAGTAGGCAAGGATGAGCAAACACTCCAATAAAAGGGACTTAACATTGCATATATAGCAAATGTTTATAGAGAAGATTCTGCTTTATAGGTAGGGCTTGACTATTAGCAATTTCAGCACCGTTTTTCTTCTGCCCTTGCAAGATTTGTTAAATGAAAAATTTTATGGGGGGGCTTATCCTTCAAACCCTTTACACTCGATCCTCTACATCAGTAGGAGCTTTGTTGTATTTTAAAATATTAAAAGCAAACTAATTTTGTAGTATTGTGATTCCAGCATGATGTCTCATTGAGATAGTTCTTCTAGAATTGGGAAGCATAGTATAATAGAGAGCTGTGTTCATTTCTTGACACTTTTGCTACTGTCTGGTGTTAGATCTCTGGGCTTGACATGTCATCTAAGGGAGTAACTTGGGAAACAGATTAAAAGAAGGGATAAAGGATGTGCTGTCCCACCTGAATTTTGGGGGGAAGTTCTTTGAACTTCTTTGGCTCAGTTGAAGCTCATATGTATTGTCTGTGGCAGTGTGACCTTTGTACTACTGGGAGAAAAGGGGATCAGAGAAAATCAGTTGCCTAAAACTTTGGCCAGGGAATATTCCAGTTATACTAATCTGGAATTGCTTTCACATAGGTATTCTACCTGAAACATCATGCTGTATACATTGATCATGTTCATAATTTGAATTTTGTTTTATAAACAAAGAATTAACCTGTGAATTCATTAAGATACAAATTTTTTAGCACAAAGAAAACATCCAACATAAATTTCATATAGTAATAATAATGACTAGGTGGAATTCATGTAAAAGCTGAGACTTTTACTGAGGTTGCCTGTGCTGTCTCTGCAGATAGCAACAGGTGTGACAAGCAACCAGCCTATAAAACTGGTCCAGGTACCGCAGACCACCACCTATATCCAACTACTCAACCCTCAATTGTAAGTACTATGTCATCATTTAAAGTCTGCAGTAGTACTGTTCCTGGCATTAAAATTGCACAGTATTTTTGGGGGGTTGTCTCCATTTGCTGTTCTATTAAGATATGAATTCACTGGTGTAGTTTCAATTTGCAGTGCAAAATGTCCTATTTTGCTGTGCAACATTCCACCCTTCCATTTCATCACTGATTATTACAAGGATTCAGAAGCTCTCCTGAAGAACAGCTGAGGCACTGAGGATAGTCAGACTTCCATTTTACATTATTGTGTTAGTTATTTGTCCGTTTCATGTATATACTTGAACACAACATCAATGTAAATATATAGAATTCATTTAAAATATCTTTTAAATATCTTTTTTGTCTATGGTATCCTAAAGAGATTTAACGAATTCTGAGCTATGCTTGATATTTCCATGACATCTCAGTAACTATGAAAGAAAAATATGCATTCATCAAAAGTCTATCTCCCATGCAGTCTTGCACATTAGTGTTGTGAAATTGAGAAATAGCATTGAATTCAGACCTGTTTCTTTCCATTGAAAACTTAACCAAGGACACTTGAATACCCTTTTATCAATCACTGGAGATGGGACAGCAGTGAGGTTTGTTTTCTATATTTTGCATACCATAGTATCACATTCTTTCAATGTGATATTCGTTCATGTTCTGCAGTGTTCACTTCACTGTCAGCGTGGCATCTGAGCTGACCTCTTACCAAAAAGAAAAATGCTGATACTGCACTGGTAACTGAACTGCATGCCTTGTCTCGAGCAGTGGGCTCAGCTAAGCAGCCCATGTTTAGGTAACTTCAGTTAATTTTCTGACTGAAGTTAGGTAATAGAAGTTCAATTTTGATATTGTGACTGTGAGGCCCAATTAGCTAAGTCACTGTCTTTCTTTTGCTTTGTTTACACACACAGACATGCATGCACCCCCACTAGCTGCAACGTTCACACACCTGTGTGTAGGAATACATGCATCTCCACACGTACAATGCAGTGTTTCATAGCCATCACATTCGACAGAAAAAATTATTGCTCATAGTGGATATCATCAAGTGGATGACTTGTCACATTCCTAAGCATTTATACTCAACTCGTTTGTCTCAACTGAGAGCACAGTGCACCTTTGCAGGATTGGCCCTAAGTTGTTTGAACTGAATTGCCGTAACAAGGCTTTGTGTGTTTGCAATTAAATAGCAAGCTTCAAAGAAGTTAGGTGCTCTTGTGAATAATTGAGAGGTTCTAAGATCGTAAGGTGGTTTCATGTAAGATTCAGAAAAATGGCAGTAACCTTCATCAGTTTTCTGTAATACAAAATGTTGAGTAATGTGAAGCGTAAGTGGAACGTCTGAAGGTTTCAACCTTTATTTGTGCATGTTTGAAACGTTGTACACATTTGCATTAGCCTTGCACAGCTACAGACACCTCTGTACTCTAATGATTGCACGTGCAATTTAAATAATTTTAAACCTTAATGCATGTTTAATATGTATGCAAAATGTACAAATGTGAAAAGCTGGCAGAGGTGGAAAATTTACCTCTCAGGGAATGATCCTAACACATTTAAGGAGTCTTGCACATTCCATATCCCGCTCACTCTAATAACTAAAACTTAATTTTTTCATTTGTGTAAGTGTGTATATGTAAAAGACAGCTGTGGCAACCTGAATTTTCCTACCTGTAGTGCTAACAGTGATGTACATAATGGCTTCTTTAGAGTTCAATTTGCACTTTGTTTCCCACTAGGCATTTCCTCCCTCTGAACAACTTTCAGCGTATCTTCTGGGTGCCGTTTCCACTGAACCCTTTACATCTCTAAAATCCATTATCAAATGACATTAACCTTGAATTTATTCAGAGAACTGATTTCACATTTGGTTTTCATTCTTTTTGCAGTTAAAATGTTGTAGACATTTAAATTCATCATCTTTGCATTCCAGGGAATGGAGTGAGTAGGCTTCAGAAAGGCACAGATTTTGTCACAAAGGAGCTGATCAACACTAGGCTGTAATCCATCTCAGTAGGGATATTCTCAGTCTTTTCTGAATACCATCAAGACACTAATGTGGTTTCTTAAATTTATGGGGGGAAACACAGGGCTTCAGTGAAGTTGTGTGTTGTTCTTCCATGTTTGCTCTGGAAGCTTACACTAACCTTAAGGGGACGTCCTGGGAGTCCCTTTCAGATTTCTCAAATTCTCACTCCTTGTTTCTTCCACAAAACGTTGTGAACTGAAATGGATGCATTTGTTTGATCACCAGTTGTCCATCGCTGGCATTGTATCAAAACATACTTGCAGTTTGTGTGGCATAAACGTTTCTAAGCTTTCTCACGTTTTTGTAGGAAGGTTAAGATACAGATTTAAGATTCAATAAATCCTTTTCCAGATGTTCTAGAGTGATGTGACATTGACCAGATTGTTTAACATTCTTGTGCCTTTGTCTCTGCATCCGTAGAATCCATTTCTACCCATAGAGATGTCCTGAAACTTCATTTGTTAAGATTTATAGGTCATAATCTGTATGATGGAAGTGAAAAGTTTATTCTATATTAGTATTTTTACAGGGAGTGTAAGACAATTCCCAGTAATGCTGATGTTTTTGTTATCAATTTGTGCAAAAGTTTAAGTACTTTTCTGTTTAAATGGATGTTCTTTGTTCTCTTCTTGTGTAGACTGAACGCATGGGGGAATTCCTTTGGGGATTTGAGGGGGGGAGGGGAAGATGTAAGGGATATACTTATAAACAAGGGTATTTTTGTACTCCAGGTTGATTTGTTGGAACTTTTTTCAAATGACAAAGGATTTTCTTAGCCCTTTTTCCTCTTCCTGTGAATTTATTTGGGGAAAATACATAACTGGATGTAGAAGCTTTGAAAACCTAGTTCTCCAAGCATAGGTAGAGCGTGTACATTACCTACAGGAACAGCTGGTCCCAGTAATTATAAAGTAACAATTATACAGAAAAAAAAAACCCTCTTGGCTACAGGAAAGTAATATACTACTTTCTGCCTTGGTAATATTGTGGTAATTAAGGTATTAATCCTTGCACAAAATTGGAGCTTGTTCTGGATTTTCCCTGGACAATAAATCTCTATTTCTGTGGTCATGTTTATATGACCTTTAACATAACAATATGTTTCTCTTGGTTTCAATCCACAGACCATTCCTGTAGTGGTAAGTCCTTCTGCTGGGACAGTGGCAATGAGAACTGGAGTTCAGTATGTTCAGACCACAATGCCAGTCCAAGTACGAAGAGTCTAACTGCTAACGAGAAGTCCATACAATTGTTGGAATATATAAATCTAATAGAAATGTGAAAAATAAACACAGTTCTTTGGATTAACCTCAAAGGTTCAGACTTAAGCTTTGTATAAATGTACAAAGCATTAACTACACTACATTAATGTAAAGCATTAGCGCTGGCTTAGAAAAGCTGAGGACAGGTAAGATCCGTGTTAAATCTCTGCCTCTTTTGTAAATAATGTACAATTTGTGGATGTCATTAAAGTTAGAGCACCATCTCCTTTTTATATTTGTATTGACTTTAACTTATAAAGAGTGTTTGAAGTTGGAAAAGAAAGGTTTAAAGCAGCCTTATCACAAGCTAACACTGAAAACTGGTCTGGGAAAATGGCAGTTATGCATCAAATAATATAACCTGAAGAATCTGAACAACTCGATTTGCTTTTGGATGAGAACAATTTCTGCACTTTGAAACTCTTGTAGAATTTCAACCAAACGATGAAGGCTATATTTCTTTCTGTTAATTGCATTAGGCCAATTATGACATTTCCCATCTGCGGACCTGAGATATGTAAAGATTTACATTACATTGTTTTTTACAGTGACCAGACTGTTAAAATTGTTTACAAGAAACAAGTTAAAATTTTATTCAGATTGATATCTGAAAAGTTGCAAAGTGTAACACCAGCTTGTTGGGTAGGGCAGCATCGTTTCTTATTGTTGATACCACAGATGAGAGGGGTTTTTTTCCTATTCTTCACAGTTCAATTTTTTTTTTTTTTTTTTTTTTTTTTAATTTTAATCCTCTAAAAAGGACTATGAAAAGCTTTTCACGTGGAACAAGAGCTAGGGTGTGGAGAAAAGCATGGATCAGGAAACATGGGCAAAGGACTTCTGATGCTGGGCCAGAGCATGTATTATTTATATGATGGAATTTATGTTTTTATGTAAGCATGAAACAGTACAGTATGAGAGAAAGTAACCCATGAAAATGCTGTCTGTTACACTTATACTGTAGTATCATTTTGTATGTTGTGTAAAACGAAAGCATTGAACAAAGCAAAGGTGATGTATGTATATGAGAAAATTAATGTATGATATCATTCCAGTACATTCTGTTGTACATTTTAGTCATGTTGATTTTTCCCATTGTTTATAAAAGAATGCGGTCTGTACAGTCTCCAGCTAGAACCCATATTAGAGGGGAAAAAGTATTAGAAGAAAAAGGCGAGAACAATATTCGTGAATTGCAGTTGTGTCAAAAATAGCCTAGCTGGCCTTATTTGTGAAGCATAATTGCTTTTAGCATATGGAAGTATTTTTTCACATTTTCTTTGTATAAAATTTGTATTAAACTTAAATATCTTTTTTGAAAATTGTGTTTCTTTGTGACTAAGAGAGGTGACACATGGTATGCTTTGGGTTTCTCCGGTGTTTCAAGAAACTTCACAGCTTTTTATTAAACAGTTTTAGAAAAGTGTTTTGTGTTCCTGGATTTCCAGTTGCATTCAGTCTGGAGTTTTGTACGTATGATTTTTATTAGTAGAAGAGGCTTGTTGTGTAACCCTGACTTGCCTTTGCATTGGGGCTGGATGGAAAGGATGGATGTGCGGAGTCTTGTTCAGTGTATCTGTGAGTTGAGATGGGGGCTTCCACGGTGAGCAGCGTTGTAGTCCTATAATAGGGCATGAACTGGGGCAAGACTCCTGTGTGTCTTAGTGATCTGGTAGAAGAAACAGAGGGAACTAATGAAATGTTCCTTATAAAATCATACTGTGACTGCTCTCTTCAAGTTCCTACTCCTGTGGTTATTTTGTTACATGCATTTATAAAACAGATGAAGTTAATGCTCCCAGTGCTACTGTTTAAAGAGAAGCACAAATATTGGAAGCTTGAAACAGTGTTTTGAAATGTAGTTGGAATGTTGGGTTAATAACCTTGTGACCTCTATCACTGAAGTGCGTTCCTGTGTTTGGAAGAAAAAGACGGGAGATGAACAATTCAGAAAGAGTGATAGGAAATGGCAGTGCTTTCTGGAGCCTCTGTGTCAGTGATTTTTTTTTTTTTTTTTTTTAAGTTTTAATAAGTATTGTTTTTTTCTTTCACGTGGAGTAATGGGTGACCAGATCCCAGTGAAGAGTTGTTATCAGGCCAAGATCAAGGTGTCTCAGATACTTTGGTGACTGCATTTTTTCCCATTTTAGCTGGTTATGGTGTTTTTTTGTTTTGTTTTGTTTTTGTGGGCTTTTGTTTGTTTATTTATTTTATTTTTTTCCCCTGAAGATTTTAACTAAAAGTGAAGGAAGAACATATCCCTGGCTTGGACATACAGGGGGGAATGACACTGATGTGATACGAATGTAAAGGATAGGCTCCTGCTTTATTGTCAGTTGAATTACCATGACCATCTCACTTGTATATAGAATAACCTCTATCCTGTGGAGTGCATCTCTTTCACTTGGGAGCTGAGTTTGGGAACAATTAGTGGGCTGGGTCTGGAATGTTACTTTGTTCTGATTGCAGACTTCCTGATTTTCTGCTCAGTCCTGGACTGAAGACAGACTCCAGCCTGGAGGGGCTTTGTTTGGATTGTGGTGACTGCAGGGGGTGATGCTGATCCTTAGGTCTTCAGCTGCTGGGGGCAGGCTGCAGTGTGACTAATGAGAAGCCTCTGGGGTCATATGTTATCTTGGGAAAACTTCACCCATCAGCTGCAGGCAATGGATAAGCCTCAGGTTTTCTATCTTCTGTTATAACCTAAGAGGCACGTGGATGCATTACTGCTGGTTTCTCTGGTTTGGGGGACAACGTTATCTTTTCTTGGAGCTTGAGCTTAGAAATTTCTCTACTATGATCCTCCATTCTTATTTGAGCCTTCACTTAGATAGGAAGAGGGGAGATTGATGCTGGTGTTCTTTATCAGTGCCAGTTGAATCCAAAACTTTACCAAGCGGTGGCAATATTTTTCTAGCTTTAATGCAGCTTCAGAAATCCTCCACTGTTCAGGATGTCCTAATGTAGCATTCAGGATGCTCTGAGGTTTTGTTTTAGTCCCCAAATGGTCTGGATGGAGCTTACCATAGCAGTCCTTCCAGAGTCCAAGGCTTTCATTCTCCTTGGCACTGGTAGGTCAGTTCATAAGGTGTGGTCAGTCTAGGCTAATTCACGTCCTGCTAAATGTGCTTTTTTTATTGTCCTTTACTCAGAGATGTGGAGACATGCCACCAAAGTCCTTCTGAATGATTACTCTTGCTTTGTGTAAATGATAGAAGATGTTAAAAGCAATTGTACAGCTGCACCTCCACTGAAGGCATTTTAGAAACAATGAGATTTCTGTTCTCCTTCCTTTTGTAAAAGTTACTGTTATACTACCTCTGTGCTTGCTCAGTGTCCAGTCTGTCAGCTTCACTATGCTTGCTTCATCTGTCCAGTTGTATCTCCTACAGGAAAATAGTGAAATGCTAAGAATTGTTTAGCTCACACCAGGTAAGATGGCAGTGACTCCAGGGTTTTGAGATGGACTGCACCAAACCAGGGTTCGTTGCTCAGCTGCGTAGAGGAGGCTTATGGTGAAGCCCAGCTGCCCTCTTGTGGTTAAACGTGAGAACTTGCAAGGAAAAAATTCAGTATGGGAAACTGGTAAAATAATTACAACGTGCTCTTCCATCCCCAGCAATGAAGTACGTTTTTGCAACAATTTTCTTGGCAGTTCTGTGGTTATGTGACAAAATTCTATTCTGTTATTTCAGATCTGGTTAATGATGTGATGTGACTGAGCAAGGATTTCATGCTGTGACATTGTGTGCAAACAGGTGAAAATGCTAAGCGAAGTGTGTACGTGTTCTCTTGGGCCTTGTGTATGTTTGTGAGTAAAAAGCTGTTACGGATGCATTCACAGGAAGGAAAAAATGCTGAGCAAAGCCTGTGTGTGTGTCTGTGTGTGTCTGTGTGTGTGTGTGTGTGTGTGTGTGTTTTCCATGTGTGTTCACGTGTAAAAAAGCTGTTACAGATACCTTCCTGCCATCAGATTCTCTGGAACAGTGAACCTTGATCCTGCTGTTCTAGTGAGAAACCAACACCTGCAACTGTGACTGGAAGGGAGTGGCATGCACAGCCTGACAAACAGGCACTCCTAATGCTGGCACGCAGGACCCTGATCAGCTGTTAACTGTGGGTAAGTGAAAATCATTAGCTGGGAAAATATGGAGAACTCAGTTACAGTAACGGTAAGTGGAGCACCAGCAGGCACTAAGAGCAAAATCCTGCCAAGAAGTATGGAGGTAGAAACAAGAGCGCTTGGCTTGAGAATCTCTAAGTACATTCAGAAAGCAAAATCTATGAAGCCTCAGGGGGAAAAATCAGTACTCTTGACTCAAATAAGGCAGATGTTAGATTTGGAATATCAAGCAAGAGCAATTAGCTGATTGACAGGGTGCTAAAAGCTGATGTCTTGCTTTCTTACAAGTCTGCCATTGCTGGCATTTGTTTCAGAGGCTTTATTTGTAGGTGTGCTTGTCTTGCCAGCATCTGTCAGTTCTCCATTGACTTTGATTCCTTTGACTTGAGATAAAACTTCCTACCTGGAACATTCACGCAGCTGGAAAAGCTCAAGGGAGAAATTCTGCTGGATTTCCCTCTTGGCAGGCACTGAGACAATCAACAGCTTTGCTAGAGAAATTACACTGTAATTTGTTTTGTGTTGTACTCAGCCTGAAGAGCAGTTTTTTGCAAATGCCTCCACAGCATGCGCTTACAGGATGGTTTTGTTTGTGCCTGTTGTTGACAAGCATGGCTAATGTATTTTAAAGGTGCTTCATAGCTGCTAATTTTTGAGCCAAATTCTGAGATGAGATTCTCTCTCTTAGTCCTGTGGAAAATCCCCTCTCAGATCTAGCAATCAATCTGTTTCTTGAGGTAATGTTTGTAGAACTTAGGAGTCTTGACTCAGACTTGTGTAGCACTCATCTAAGACTCTTAACTGGTATGATGCTTGTGCGTTTGATCTTGATTCACATGACAGATATGGAGATTATATTACTTTTGCTTCTCTCCCTCTAACATCTTGCCCCAATAAGGCTGTGATCCTTCTGAGGTTATTTGGTGCAAGCAAGAGAGAGTAGTTTTGAAAGTGAATCGGAGTCCTAACCAAACCCAAAGAATTGAAATATTTTGACAGCAGGAATTAACTGTGCAGTTCAGCAGAAGTCCTAAAGCTGAAGCTTGCTTGTAGATATTTATTTACATAAAAATAAATACGCACACCTGCAATATTTGTTTACGCTGTATCCTTTGCAAGACAAGGTGGTTCTGAATGTCTGTGTTCTCTCCCAGAGGACACAGCCACTTTCTGCCCCACCAACAAACAGGACGGGATAGGCTGTGTTCAGAGCACTTCTAGTCCAACTCTGCTTTGAGATAGGGAGTGTGTTCTCCATGTACCACTAGATGTGGTGGAGAGAAGTGGCTGGAGAGAAGAGAAGGCAGGTAATCTAGTCCCCCAAATATAAACTTTTTTTTTTATTTAATGCCTTTCACTCATCACAGGGTACTTTTTTCTCACCCAAACTGAGATGGCAGCATAAGGCACCATGTAGACACATGCACAATCCACAGACCATCCATGTAAGATTTAAAAACGCAGCTATGGTTCTTACCAACAGTCCCATGTGTCCTTATTATAAATGTACACAATGTGATTTTCTCCAGATATCGTCCTGGAAGAATGAATTCTTAATTTAGAATGGCAGGACTTTCCCCACCCACCCACCCCAAAAAGCCAGATTAAAAACACAGGTACAGAGCTTAATACCAGAGTAATGAGATTAGTTCATAAATTAAAAAAAAAAAAATACAAACAAAACAAAAAATCAACAGTTTCACTCTTATTTGCAGAAGGTCCGACGTGGTATGATGTATTATGCACAGAGTATGCTCACAGTCTTTAATGTTTCCTCTTCCCTTTTCAAAAGCAAGAAAACTGACAAGCAGATCCAAGGCTTCTGGGGGTTCTCGCTGATGGCCAAAGGGCAGTTACAGCTCTATGCACCCAGCTTAAACATGTAACTGCAGGATCCCCAGAGTAATCTGAAGACTTTTCCTCTGTTCAAAGGAAGGACTTGATAGAATGTTCTTTGGCTGCAAGTTCTTAGAGGCTTCCACTGAAAGGGTTCTCCTTCAAAAAAAGAAAAACTGCAGTTGCTGTGGGATTTTTTTAATAAGAAAATGCTGAGGAATAGGTGGAATCGATGAAACAGTTTGAGTGAAGCCCTCACAGTGCTAAGATGTTGGGGTCTGCTACAAATATTCAAGTTCCAAGGCGTGCCGAAGAGCTTCCAGGTCAGCATGACAAGAGATTCTCCAGAATGGCATGTTGTGCTAGAGTGAAACCAAAAGAGGTTTTTTTTGTTTGTTTCCTGTTTTGTTTAATTCTGAGATGAAAAGAAATTTCTTAGTTTGAGTTTGCACCCTCAGGAAGACAGCTTTGTACTTGGGCCACCAGGCTGTCATGGTGTTACAGGCAAGGAGACTCAGAGAGTAGGGAAGGGAGTAGGAAGTTTCTGTTGCTGATACATTTCTACTACGCAGGAAGGAAAGAGATCTGCCACAAACTGGGAGATGATGCAGGTGTGAGCAGACCATTAAATTTACCCTCCTTTTTCTTTCTGTTTCTAGAATTTCAGTACTCCCAGAAACAATTTTCTTGCCACTTAGTGAGGTTTGCCTACAGTATCAAACTATACAATAATCTTTGTCTCTCCAGAAAGCATCACAATCCTGTCCTATTTGCCACCAGTGAAAGCTGTTGCCAGTGCTTCGCAGTCAAGTGAAGTAAAATCAAGTTATTAAGACTTACAGAAATGCACGCAAAAATATAATAACATAGTGTCAAAGTGTTTTCTAACAATTAATTCTTTTTCCAAATTAACTGGAACAATAGATCATGCTGCTTTTCCTAGAAAGTTAGGGACTGCTCAGATCACTTGTGCATTTAGTGCATTGGGAAAAGATGCAGTAGGCTTATATGGAAATCTGTCCTCGAGGGTCTTTCAATTCCCATTTTTAAAGACTACCATTTCTACTTCTGCCTCTCTGTTTTACAGTTCATATTAACGGTGATGAATATAAAGTCATTTATACAAATTTCCAAGGTCTACTCAGTGCCACTTGACACCCTAGCATCTGGACAAAACGTGGAAACTGTGACCCGCTGTATCTTCATTGTAATGTCTTGATTCATCTGTTGAAAACTTTGAATATGCTCTAGGAAAACAAAGCTTGCATCATAAGCATTGTGAAACGAGGATCTAAGATGAAAACTGTAAGCTGGTAAAGTCCCAGTACTACTCTGAAACTGTAGTTCAGGCAGCAATGTTCTGTAATCATTACCAACACAATCCCCGAGAACCTCAAAACAATTAGAACTTGCTTTTAAATGTTAAATTCAATTTTTCTAGATCAGCCTATGGTTTGAGGTATTTTGATTCTTATCCAAAACAGTTTGAGCATTTTTACTTTACTTTAGATCAAAAGCACACAGCTCATACTTGCCCTTGGATTTTATAACAATGTTGTGATCTTCATAGCTTCCCAAAACACCATTATCTGTACAGTCAGTAATAACTATGCAGTAGCAAAGGTACACAAAGCCTTAACTGACAAAACTTGTTATCTTCTCAGTGTGGGAATAGCTTCTGAGTTTATCACTGTAATCGTACTACTTCTGAATAGAAAACTTTGAAGAAGCTTTAGAGAACACGTCCTTCCTAGATAGGTGATTCTGATGATGAGAGAAAATCCTTTTCCAAGTGTACCTACCTATGTAAAAAAAAAAAAACAAAAAACAAAAAACAAAAAAAAAAAACCACTCCAGTGTTCCCAGATGTTTATTTTACAGCATGTCTGTTGACGCTCCCCTGATGTTTAAATACAACTCAAATTTCCCTCTGGTATGTTGCCTGTGAGTAAACCAATGTTTCCTTCAAGCTATTCATCAGTGTGGGTAGAGACAGCGAGCAAACACAGACATCTGGAGTGACTGAAATCTACTGATCTGCAATTTCACTCTAAGAGGAAGAATTATTTCCTTCTCCTTTTTCTTCTTATGGTTGTTATTAAACCTCATCCATTAAATTATCTATTTTTTGTTGTTTAAAGAGAAGAAAACCTGGGTCTCTTGGCCAATCCTGTTGTTCAGTGTTTACAGATTTATCACTCATCAGACAGGTGAGGAAAAATGACTCACTAAAGAGATATTATCAGTGCTGTCGGCAAAACAGTCAAAGACTCTGCATGCCCTCCTCCTGCCTCCCTTTCTTTCTTTTTTTTTTTTTTTGATAAAGCTCAGGTGTGTAGAAGCCTTAGCTAATGATTGTCATCAATCACAGCAGGTGACAGCCCAGCAAAGAATGTGCTCTGCAAATGGGAGAGCTGCTTAGACCAGGAGACACAAGCAAGAAGGTCCTTGAAATCCTGCCTATACCAGACTGCTGAACCTTCCTGCGTCTTCATATTACTGGAGAGCCCAGCAGCCTTTGATGCAGTCATGTTCACTGACCCACTACCTTTTAAAGTGTGGCACTGAGCTGTCAAAAGCAGCAGGCTATTATTACTTCATTCCCAGCCATGCGTTTTGGACTCATTTCTGAGGATTCCTTAACCCTTCATGAACTAGAGAATTCTCTGCAGATTTCGCTAGTTTTCAAAGGGGCTGGGATTTGTTGTTATTATTGGCAAATTAGCCAGTTTGCTGCATATGGGTTCAAGCAGTCAGTTCCTGCTTCTCAATTCAAATGCAGTGTTCTTGAAGATAATCACATTTCTGCAGTCACAACAGGCGCACAAGACAATATGCACCAAGACATCTTGCAATTGATGCTTGCCACGAACAAACTGTAAAGCCTCTCCCTGTAAAGCCAAACAGGGATTCCAGGAAGACCTTGGTGACTGTAATTTCTTCTAAGCTCTGGGTTCCCAGCTTCTTCTATTACAGTCTATTCAAAACAAAGAAGCTCCAACTGGTCCCCCAAAACTCTGGTGCCTGTTTCACAATGAGTGAACTGTGGACGCTAATTACTGAAGGACTCAATTGGATTAGTCCATTTGATTTTTTTCTACAGTTATCTATATAAGGTATTTCTATGTGGGCCACATCCATGATATGTTACTGAACTGTGGGCTTGTTATTCCTGACCATACTGCTTTCAGAGTTTCTGTTCTATTTTGAATTCAGTAAACATTCCCAATTTCATTTTTCATATGAAGTTAATCATATTGGTCCATAAGTCATAAATAAAGGTAGTAGCTCAGTGCTAGTCCCTTTGGTGTTTACTGTAATGGCCTATGACTTCACTGAGTCATAAATATAAATATAGGTATGCATACATGCTTGTTCCAATAAATCATTCAGAAATAATTCAAAGAATTTGGAATTAAAAAAAAAAACAAAACCCAAACCATCTATAGATCAAAAATTAAACCTACTTACTTGTCTGAGACCACATACTGGGGTTTTCCTTTTCATGTGTTTCAAAGTGATCTTTATTAAGTAAGAATGATTCCTGGGACATGTGACAGAGCAACTATCTGAAAAATTTCACTGACTGCCAAGATGAGGGAATTTACAGTAAGAAATTGCTCATAAGATTAAGTATTTTGCATATTAAGAATTGAGACCAATTCTAAACTGTTTCAAGTGGAAGGAGCTTCATTAAATGCGTAAGCAAAGAAATAGTGATTGAAATGTAAGCTTGGAAGAATCCAAGATGGTATCCACAGACTGTACCTTTTTTGCTCCCTGTTCCTCTTCAACGCCATCTCCTATTACAATGTACACAGCTTTTCTTCCAAACCTTTGCATTATTCTTTCAAAACAGCTCTCTTTTCCTGAGCAACAGAAGACAAGATATATATTTTATCTGGATGCATAAAGTAATTGGGGCTGATATTTGCATATTGGAACTGATGTCGTAAACTAACTACTTGCTACATTCCCCACTTTTTTTAAAGATCTCAACTGGATCTTCATCTGAGATGGATCCTCTCTTGAGAGCCATGAGCCCTTTAACAGTTGGAGAATTCCAGGTGCTGCCAATTTTCCATAAGCTTTGTGACTTTGCACAGCTTAGACTGGCAGTTGGTAGAGTGATGTAACACTCATTGTATCGAATTGCCCTATTCTATTCATTCTGGTTGCAGTAGTGAACATGAAAATACAAACCTCAAAGATTCAAATAAAATCATACCAGAAGGAACAGAAAACAAAAGCCCCAAGCCAACTCTGTCAATATTTATTCCTCTCACAGCTTTTCTAAAACTCACTCAGCACACTTGACTCTGCAAGTAACAGGATCCAAACCGTGTTTCTGTAAGAGGTTCAACCACACTGTCCCCCTCCTAGCTTGATGCAGCTGCACACTTGAAATGCTGCTCCATAGGGTGGGTATTTTTCAGGCTTACTTTCTCAGAGACAATGGCTTTTTTTTGTGGTCTGTACTAGCTTAAATGTGAGTTGTTAACATGCAAATCACAGATGTGATGTAAACATGAATCTTAAGCTAAAGTTCATACATTATTTGTTGCAGTTGGGTTGAGTGGATGTGTCTGAATTAGGGACAAAAGTTCAATCTGCCTTTTGGCAAAGCCTAAGTTACTTTGTTCTTACCTGTTTTTGTTGCACTGTAAATGTTTTCAATTGGGAAGACAGTGCCTAGTCCATAGAGAAGCACTTTTGCTAGAGCTGGTATCAGCTGAGTTGTGGTTACCAACACATTTACACAGTTAGGCCTAGGAAACAAAGGTCAGTAGAGGTGGCAATCTATTTTTCTCTCTTACCTTAAACTTAACAATGGCAAAAAGAACACACTTCTCACAACTGGAAGTTCCCAAGCCACTGGGGGATTAAGCAGCTAGAGGCTAGTGACCTGAGTACTGATAACATTTTCTTATAAACTTAGTAAAATAAAAAACAAACAAACATAATCCAGCAGTAGTGATGCAGTCTTACTGTACACATGACAGGATCTATTTTGCAGGAACATCAATACCATGTAGGCAATGTCCATGCTTTGCTAGAGTGAACATCTTCAGGGATTGAAGGGCCCTTTCCTACTCTCTTGCATGTGAAAAGTGTATTGCAGATAAGGTAGGCAAGGAAAGATAAGAAAAAAGTGTGGTTGCTTTTTTTTTTCATCTCAGTTCATCATCTCAAGTGACCCCCAACCCTTAATAATACAAGTCTGAGACAGGCCTCCCACAGGTTTGGCCAGCAAAGTCCTATAAATGTGTCTCGATTTGTTTAGAGGAAGGGGAAAATGGAAAGTAAAGGAGATCCTGGATCAAGCCTGTAGGCAGTTGTTAGCTGCTCTTACCGGGAATGTATCAAATTCAGCGCCTTCAGAGCATGTGTGAGCCAGAGATCAGTCAGCGCTTCGAGTTCTGCTCTTAACTGCAGCCAGGTTTCCCTCTTAGGAGCTCCTATTAAACCTGTAAGCAGGGAAAGCATCTTTGCAGAAGCACAGAAAGGGAGCTGCGTGCTTTTGTATGTAAGTATGCCAAAGAGCCCCTCACTGTGTTCTGAATCCTGCCCCTTCCAGTGCCCTTCTCTTGTCACTGGTGCAGGTTGCTTTCCTTTGCCTCAAGGTATATAAGCCCTGACTGCAACACACTCCTATGCAACTAGAACTCAGCTTCCTTCCTCTCCAAAGGAATGGTATCAGTCACCTGCACTCTGCAGGCCAATGTTAAAACATCCGTCTTGGAGTTAGCACAAAGCTCATATGGGAAACAGGCAAGAGGACAAAAGTGTTCTGTGCAGAGGTTGGTGGCCTGAGCTAAGAGAAGCCTGGAGCCAAGAAGGTCTTTTTTCTTCCTGAAAAGCTGTGCACTATTTCCAGTATATGTGGGTAGGGCATTTCTCCAACAGTGAAACAGGTCTGTGGTGATTATTCTTAGATTTACTTCTTTCTCTTTCTACTCAGGGACCTGCCACTGCTGTTCTAAAGTAGAAGCAAAGTAATCTCTTGGAAGAATTGCCTGGAACGAGCTGAGATGAAAAACCTGAGGGTATCATGATATCTTCTGATATTGTTTTAGGGGAATAGTAGTAGGCATTCAAGAATGCCTTCAGATAAAACTCAGCCATATGTTCTTCTGTGGAAGAAAACAATCTACTGAGTTTTGAACTGTTTGCTTGCTTACTAGGCATTTTGGAAGATTTGAAAAGGTTGTTCTCTGGCCAAACAAGTAACAAAATAAAGTTCCATATTCAGATTTGAGTCCTCCATCTACTAAACCAAGTATTTCAGCATAGCTCTTGCAAATCCCATACAGAATCCTTATTTCAGAATGACTGCTGAAACACTTGTTCAGCTCGGTGTTTAAGTATTGTTATCATTATGCTCTCTGCAGCATATTCCAGCAGGCTCAGAAGTGTTTGAGAGGATGAAAAGGCACACTTACTACCTGGCAGCAGATACTTACCCCCAACATTGTTTTTGTAGGTGTTGTACATCTCTTTCACCCGACGGTAGCGGAACGCTAATTTTCTCATCCAGTCAACTCCCCCATGAACGCCTGAGCCCAGACATAGATTTGCACTGGCAGCTGAACTGTGAAAGCCATCTGCAGAGAAGTTATACGTGCTAGAAGAAGGAAGAAGGGAAGGGGAGAGGCCATTATAATTACAGTCTATGCTGCACCAGCAATGAGTGGAAACAATTGGAAAGAAATGTGGAGACAAGTGGCAGCACAGATGTACAGGGGACAAACTGTACAATGGAATTCATCATTGCTGTCTGCTATCACTCAAGCCCCAGAAATGTGTGTGCCACCCTGCCTAATGCTACACTGCAATGTGTAATTCTTGTGTCTGCAACTAGGATACCCAAAAGATCTAAAAGGGCATTTGTGGCCTGTTATTTTTATTTTATTTGAATGATTTATTTCCAGACTAAAGAATCAAGCAGACTGCCAGACCTATGATCCCATTCAGACATTAACGTCTGAAAACAGGACTACTAGCACAGATTTAAAAAACAAAAAAATTCTTACTGTAAACACAGCATAAGTTTAGTGCTTCTTGCCAGTCCTGAGGTTCCCTACACTACAAAACATCTGACTGTCCTCAGGTCACTGAAAACCCTCAGCTGCCTCTTATCCAGGCAACTAAGGTAACTGCAGAAACATTAAAATCTTAAGGGAACAAAATTCTGATGCTACCTTGCTGACTGCTTGGCTATATTGCTCTGAAAACTTAATCAAGGAATAAAAATATTAAGAAATTGCCTGACTCTTAAATGCCTGCAATGTATAATGCTTTTTAAACAAATTTAAAAAAAAATACTTCACAGCAACTCATGAGTAATTGTAATGGGGACCAGTGACAGTTCCACAACCACTCTAAATATCTTGGAATGCAGTAATCCTCTGATTTATGACAAGGCACTTGTTCCTGTCTTGAGTCTTCCTTGACGTGCCTTTCTTTGAATCAGTGTAGGTGTTTCTTCAGCACTGAGGTGAATCAGTTGAATCAATTCCCTGAGAATAGGGCTGGGGGACACGGAAAGAGGCAGTACCAGCTCTCGTTATTTTAAAATGTTTGCATTAAGCCTTGTATGAGTTCTGCATATCTTATTTTTGCACCAATGACAATTATTCTGCAAGCAACGTTAAGGTAAATGTCACTGTACGGAAATAGTTTTTATGGAGATGATTAACTAACTTAAACAGGTAACAATAATATTTGGTACAGTTTTGGTACGTGTTTACAACTGACAAGGTTCTGGCCTACCGAGGTCCTCAGTCTTTACTAGTAAGTTCATTCATTCCAGTGGGGCAGTAGGAAACCTTTCAAACTGGTTTTGAAATGATTTGCAAACACCTGTGCCAGCTGGCTGGCTAAACCATAACAGAAACAGGTGCAGTTAGACTGAAGTTCAATCTGATTTTAAACATTCTCTAGAATGATTCAAAGCTCAGCAAGGTCAGAGCTTTACAGTAGGTACAGGCATATAAATGTGTGAACAAGAACTCTGTGCTCTTCCTGTGTTTAATAATTGCAGATAGTGTGCAGCCAGGCAGCAGAGAAGGTGCATAGCCAAGAAAGATTTCACTATATCACTGTCCAGCCTCCCGCTATTTTCAAACAGTTGAGGACTACCTGACCTGCAGCTTCCAGCCTGGAGATCCCATACCTTAGATCTTGTCCATTATCATCTGATGATACATCATCTATGTGGATCTGGTCACAGTCCTGAGGAGTATATGAAAAAAATATATATATCAGTAAGTAAATGTTTTGGGAAAAAAATAAGATGTTTCATATGACGAAAAAATACTTTAAGGATAACGTTAAGATAAAATCTTCCATGTTGCCAGTACTGTCTAACATAGTGTATTCAGTTAATTGCTACAAGTGCTACACTTGTGTAAAAACTTACTGTGTGTGTGGTGTATGAGGCCAGCTTTTATCTAAACACATAGCAGTTCTTGTGTAGTATAGCAAGTGAACTCCTTCTAAGCAGATAGAAGGGAGAGAGGATGCTTGTGCTTTAGCCAGGAGAACTGTATTCCATAAACTCTGTACACAGGATAAGTACAGATGTGTCAGCCTCTCCCCTTGTGAAAATATTGCTTTGGACAGGAGGCGTATGCTCACTTAATTACAGGGAGAGAAGATCTGTCTCTCAGAAGTTTCCAGATACGTCTGTCCTGTTGATGTTTTTCCAGTGCACACTGAGAGAGTTCAGCTTCCTTTGGTGCACAGGGAAGTTGTGCTTAAGCACTGAAGAAGGCACTCTTTCATAGCTCCATGCCACAGACACAGTAAAGGAACAATGTGTCAATAAGAAGAAAATCAATGCCCAGGAAATATAACCAGAATATGTACTTGGAGCTCAGCCTGCATGAAATATGTATTCTGTATCTTCCAAAATTCTTCATTGTTTGAATTGTGCCTCAAAAACTTGTTATTTCTGTGATTTCTTTCCTAGTGTTAGCATCATCATTAGAGAGAAATCAGTAAGCTCCCTCCTGCCACCTTAATCCAATTTCTCTGTAATCCTTGTTGGTAAGGACAAAGCAGAAAACCTTCAAGCTGACAAACACTATGCTTTGTTCTGGTTGACTCAACCAGAAAAAGCAAAAGCACAGTTGATAAAAGGAATCTTCTTCAGAGTCAGAAAAATTGCAGGTAGAGTTATCCTTTCCAATGTCAGTATTTTGTAACATCTGTGTGTAAAGCACACAGTTTGTACTGTATTATCTTCCTACACAATTATGGGCTTTATGAATTATTTTAAACTAGCCCTTTCAAAAAAGACAAAATCCCCCAGACAAGTAACCAGCATTGATTTCAGTGGTGAAATGTCACGGATGGCTCTTGTCCATAATAATAAGAGCATTTTTTCTAGGTAATTCTCCAAAAGCCATCCACTTTTATCTTGTTCTGGTCTCTTTAATTCCCTTCATCAATGTATTGCTGAGGTGTGTGCTTTGTGTAACTGGAGCCAAGCAGCTGAATCGCAGATTTCTGCTGGCACCTCTCTCTCCTTCACCCACTGTCATTTTTTAACCTCCCCCTCCCTATAACTGTTGTGAGCCATGCTGGGATAATATTGATGCAGCCCACTCTGGTTCACTTGTGTGATACAGGGCATTAAGTCAGGGGAAAGGTATGTGTGGAGGGATCTGTTTTTCTCATTTGTGAATGAATTGTTCTGTACTCTGAAGTGTGACAACAGTAGCTATCACATTTCTGACTTCATAAAATACCATGACACTTGGTGAGACGCTACCTCATAGTCCACTGGCTGAGCCTATCAAGTTACTGGGTAAAACCCGGGGAAGCTGGTTAAAGCAAGAATGTGGACCATGTTTTACTACTCGGTTACAAGACTAATTTTTCATTCTTGCAGAATTTCCTTGAGATCTTAGTGAGTGGGGAACCAGGGCAGGATATCTGGGCTGCTGAAAAGAAGGTCCAGATTGTCTAAATGAAGTCTGCAATGGAAACTGAAAATCCCAGTTTCCACATCTGCTGGCTTTTAAAAATAATATTCTAGGATCTCAGAGGTACGTGATCTGTGGCATGTGCAGCTTGTAACTGAGTCAAATGTGTGAGACCTCAGCCAATCCTCCTAGCTTCTGGAATTGAACTGTTTTTACTGCTGTGACATCTCTAGGCCAGCCTGTGATACATGACCTGTCTCCAGGTGGGATGAAAACCTTGAATGTGGGCTAACACAGCTCTGAAATTGTACCACAGGCTCGGAGAAAGCCTCTGCTGCCTCCTTGTGAAATACAAGCTGTTCCTGAGAATGCAAGTTACCACTTATGAATGTTCTCAAGGTATGTCTCTCAACACAGACGTTGTCCATCTGTGTATCAAAACTGTGTTAGATAATCTTTAAAAAACAGCTAGTGGATTCATCTAGTGGATCAGTTAAGCTTGCATCCCTTGTTAAGATTGGGGGTGAGAGTTAACAGTTCCCAGAACACGAAACCTACAGGGACGGCTCTGAAAGGCAGTAATCTGTAAACATGCTAACCCCCTTGTTAGTTCCTCATCCCTTTGTTGTCCACCTTGTTTTTCACACCTGTTTTTTCACAGAGTTAGGCAATAATATCTCCAGAGGGATTGAAAGTGAAATGTACTATTTTTTAGCTAGTACTGCACTCTGAGCAAAAGGAGTCTGGGGGAAAAAATATAATGCTGAATATCCATATTTTAGCTTCTCTCTGATCTGTAATCTTGGGCAATTCCTATTCTCCACGATTTCCCAAAAGTGGAACAAAGAATGAGAATACTTCCTTCCAAATGAGTAATTGCCCATCTATTCTGCAGTGTGATCAGAACCCTTTGTAGGCATCACTTTGCATGGTCTGTTTGAAGACCATAGGCATCTGTATGTCTGTACTGTTGCAACTGCAAGCAGAGGTGATGTGGCCAATAAGCATCTAAGTGCTATGTGAGTAGGTGAATTAGTGGAGGAAAAACTCACATTTACAATTTGAAAGCGTGGCTCAGCAAACACAGGTCCTTGCTTGTCTGCATTGTGCTGCTAACAGACTCCAGAATGGGACAATGCTTGTGTCATAGCATGCCTTAAGCACCCTTGTCACAGTTTGGTGCCTTGATTCTCTGTTAAAAGCAGCCACACCAACAAACTGTGCTTCAACAAGTATCAACCTTCCCCCACCATCCTGAAACAGCTTGAAAGAAGTCCAGCTTCTAAATTCTGCTATTTGAGAGTTAGCTCATTAACAATCTTTCTAGAAGAAGACCAGAAGTGTTCAGTAGGAGTCTAGATCTAGGGCTTCTCCATTCACCCACCTGCCCTGAAGATGGATGATCAGCCTGCTATTCAGCTAGCCTGAGGCCTGGAGTGAATCCCATAGGAAACTGGTGCCTCTGCTAGACCGCAGCAACAAGACAGGGTGAGTTTAGCAGTTCATTTGAAAGGATCTGCTGGTTCATCAAGATTCCTGTTGTCTGGCATAGCAGGCAAAATGTTCCTAGGCGAAGCATCCAGGAAACAGTTGCCTGAATCCTCTCTAGGAAAACCCTGAAAGCACATAAACTCCTGACAGACAACAGAGTGCCAGGTAGTAGGGTGGCACTGAGTGTGGATCATGTTCATGGCAAGGGTGACAACAGGGCAGAGGGGCAGACTAAAAGTGGCCTGATTTCTTGCACCTAATTGGCATGGTTTTAAAGAAGTAAGCTCTGAAAAAGCCTTCTATTTACTTTCTGTCATCTGCTGAGTAGACAGTCTGCATCAGTGGGAATAACTCATCCTCTTGATTTTGTTTGTTTTTAAGGCAAGAACAGCAAAACTAAGGGCAGCTTAGTATTTTGGACAAGATGATGGTGTGGTACCATAGAAGAAAACTGCTCCCTCCAGGCTTGCTGAGCCCTCACAGAATGCCTGAACTAGGCTATGGATTTATGTCAGAGAAATGTTTTCCTGTGGTTAACATTTCCTGACGAGAGTAATCTTGTTTTATGCTTGAACAGTGTAACTATCCTACCACTTTATCAGTTACAGCTCCTTGTACCCTGATCCAACCCAGAATACAGCCAGAAACAGTCTCAGCCCTCTATGGCTGTAGCTTATTTTGTATTGCACAGCTCAGTGTTATACCACATGATGGTGCTAATGTATATGGTAAGCCCTGTGGGTCTAGAACTCAATCAGCTTCTCTGCGTGTTTTTTTGTCATTGTTTTTTTGTTGTTGTTGTTTGTTTTTTTTAAAGTATCATTCACTATGTCTTTCTCAAACCCAACACTTGTTAATGTACAGTCCTTAAATACCACTTTGTGAATACTCAAGCTTGACTTTCATTTACCATCCAACACTGAAAGAATTGGATGGCTAATGAACAGGGAGGGATGTCTGTTGCAAATTCTTCCAAACTTAAATGGCTCAATTTATTGGAAAGTATGATACGTAAATAACATTCACTTCTCTTGAATCCTCCCTCATCCCCCATGTTCATTACTGAAAACATTCAGCTAAAACCAAAACACCTTGATCTGGTTTTGGTTTGAAAAAATCTTTGGTTTGTTTCATGCATGCTGAAGAAAAAACTGTCTCACAATGCTCTCTTCTCTCTTTGCTTGTTTCTGCTCTGGCTAACTGGAACACTACTTGTTTTTGAAATTTCTAAAGTTTTTCATGGCTCTGAGCCATCCAAATCCAGCTGCCAACTTTGTGTTTCTCATTTTTTTTTTTTTTTTTTAATAAAAGAAGGTAAGATGATAAGATAGCCCAGAAAATCAGTAAGATTTCTTCTTTTAATGTAGCAACCAAATAGCACTAGGAAAATAAATGTTTTTATTTAGCACGGAGAAGCCCAACCTACTTAGAGGCAATCGTTCTTAATATTTTGCAGAACAGGTATGTCTTGCAGCATCTATCTCTCTTCCTATGTTGGAGATGAAGCCCAGATATTTTGTAGAAGGCTGACTTCTACTTGGAGAAGCCATGCTAAACTTCAGCTTTTTACCAGACTAGTTCTTTCTCAGTTATGTGGTCCTGCTGCAATGACAGAGTTCCATCTTTGAGTGATTTTTGTTTAGCTTTGGCTTCCTTAATATCTAGGAATTACAAAAGAAAAAAAAAAAAAGACTTCTTTTAAATTAAAAACTTAGCTCTACTGTAGTGGTTGAAGAACTTTAGAGGCCGTGGGAGACAAATCTGACCTAAGGAAGCTGCTTCTAGCAGTCAAAGCTATTACAGACTGATGAAAGTGCAGAATTTAACTGAGGCTGAACAACTTGCTAGTTTGTTTCATGTTTTAGAGTGGTACATTAAACAAGGGGAAAAGTTGTCAAAAAGTTTTGCCAAGAGGGCAAAACTCTAGATGGACAGAGGGTTTCTATGTGGCTTTCTGCAAGATAAAGAGCTTTGTTGCACCATACGTTGAGATCTCATGGGTGAAAAATACTGGTTTTGATTGGAACAGGCTTCCCAGGGCAGTGGTCAAGCAACAAACTGCCAGGGTTGACAAAGCATTTGGACAATGCTCTCAGAAACAAGGATTGATTTTTAAGAGGCCTATGTGGATCTGGAAGTTCGACCCTTTGATCCTTGTGAAATCCATCCAACTTGGGATATTCTATGATTCTATTAAATATTATTGCTGCCTAAACAGAACCTTTGACTTCCAAACAGCATTTCTCTATTCTTTTATCCTTGGAGACAGACTTCATTTTCCACTTTCTGCACCCTCTTCACAAACTGCTCTTTTTAAAAAAAGAGCTGAAAGAGGAAAAATCTGTCAATTCAGATAATTCTCAATAAATGAAATCCCGGTCATAATAAAGTGGGTGCCAGGAAAGGATCTCCCATAACATGCCAAGCACACAGTGCTGTTAGGCAGAGTAGAAATCAGAAGTCCCCACTGAACACACCAGGTACAGGAAAAGTTCTCCCATTTTATCCACTGCAGGAAAAAAAAAAAAAATCTTCGTTTTTGAAGTAAAGACCACAGGAGCCTCCCAAGGGATGCAGATCTTTCTCCTCAGACTCCAAGGTACCTGGAGCTCAAACCCACCCTACACATTTTGTAGATGACTCATTCAGACCATTTCTACTGGTTCTACTGATTCCAAATGCAAACAGCTTTTCATCAGCACTATACAGCTGTTTCTCAGCTGGTGACAGAATTTTGCTTGCATGACTCTGGTTGGATTTTACTGAACATTCAAAAGGATTTTCACTTTACATAAGACTTTATATTTGTATAAGACATACTTAGTCAGATTTAACCATACTGCAGACAGGGAAGAATTTTCCCTTTTGGTCTTTCATGTAGAAACTCATCTCATATAATTTCATCCTGCAATATTCCTGTGCTTGAGCAGACCTCCTGCTCCATCTGTGTGTGCAGAACAGAGAACACGTTTAAAACCTCTGCAGTGGTTTGCAGCTAACTGCTAACTGCTCCATAGGATCTATGCTAATTTAGCTTAATAAAATTATTAGATAGCAAATTTCTAGAGAAGCAGCAGTAATGTCCTCATTATTAGATTTAGTAAAACTGCCAAAAGCCATCATTGTTAGTATGTATTTAGAAAAAAAATCCTTAACAGAATGAAGATGTCAAAGGGACATAGTATAGTATGCTTTCAATATAAGCCATCTAAGGGCCATTTCTTAGGGGTCAATATTGATAGTTTCTTGGCCAGAAAAGCAAGTTTGTAGACCAGATGCAAATGATTAGAAAGATAGATGCTAAATAAAATAAGCAGCTACATACCTCCAGGTCATTAAAGAACAGATGTGTATCTGCAAGGTTGAAGATCATTTCTTCCATCATAAGACCTATCCGCACAGACGCTGTCGTGTCCTGTTGGAGGAGAATCAGGTTTTTGTTTTTCATTTACATCTATTTCTTTTCTGGGAGGTGGGACATCTCAGACAAACACGAGATCTACACATTCCTGTTTCTGAAGATATGTTCATTATAATGTATCCTAGCATGATTTTCCCGCCCTTTCTTTTGCTCTCCTATGTAATCAGACTCTGTTCTTTCAAGGATGTATATGGTTCACCTCACACATTTCAGCCTGCACATTCAGATGAGTTTAACAAGGACATTTAAACATCCGAGGCTGTTTAAGAACTGTTTCAGTAGGTTAGACCAAGAATTGGTTTCCAATAGCATCAGTACTGAGTGGCAAGGGGATAGTTATGAGCAACAGAGCCTGCAAAAGGTGCCCCTTTCTTGACTCTGTCCCTCAAGCCATCCATAAGAGGCCAGTATTTTTCTTGACACATGAACACAGACTTCTAACGTCAAGCAGCACCATGGTGAGCAGAATCTGAAATCAAAACTCAGGAGTTCAAACCTTAAGTCTTTTTCTCTAAAAGGTGCAATCAGACCAAGTCAACTGGACTGACTCTGTTTGGCCAGTAAAGCTCTTGGTCCTGTCCCCTCCTGGATGGGGACAGCAGCCACAGGGCTCCTACAGCTCTCGACTTACTGCTTCAAAGATGCTCAGTGGGCACTGGATACAGCCCTGGAGACTTGTCACTCTGAAATACAATCAGGTGATCTGCTGTACCCAGCCTGGTGTACTACAGTATTGCATGAGTCTCAGTCACTTTTCCACCTCTCTCCCCTGAACAACTGATCTTCTTCCTAAACTCATAGCAAAAGCATAGAAAAGTTCTGAGGCACTTCAAAAATGCAACCAAAAATAGTTCATGGCTAAACACTCAGCTAAAAAGCATTATGTCTGTTCAAACTAAACAACAAACAACTTGAAAAAACAGCATTCCCACAACAGGCTTTTATTTGTAATTCATCTTCATTAGGACAGGGATCTCTCATCTTTATGTTTATGAGGGTAGTTTTCTCCCATTGATGTTACAAGCCATGTTAAAACAGGGCAGATTTATATGTAGTCTTTGCTCTAATTTTCTGCAGATTTCTGTGGAGTAGTGCTATTGTAGGACAGGATAGTAATTAATTAGTTGAGGAGCTCTAGAGGCAGCAGAGTGTTTGGAGGATGAGTACATTTCAATCAACCTTTGTGGCAGATGCTGTTGACATGGATGGTGTATTACATGCTAACCTAATTATTACGCATTCCTGGTGTAGTTCTCTTTAATTAGAGCAGAGTGGCTGTGGTTTGAGCCACGGGTATGACTCACAAGCACTGTGCCCATCTAAAGAAAAGCCCAGTCACTCATGTTTAAACATGTTTCTTGCTGCCTTTGAAAGAAGGGCACTCTTCCCTCTGGGCAAAAAGTAAACTACAACAGCCTTGCCTTGAACATGCCTAATTTTAAGCCCCAAACCTGCTCCTCTGACGAGGCACAGGGACAAGGCACAATTAGGGCATCTAACCCTATGTGGGTCCATGCGAACAGCACTGAATCAAATTTTACTACCCAGATGTAGTTACACAGGGGAACTGTTCTGAAGAAAATATGCTGCTAAGAAGAAATGATTTTGTAAAATAGTTTTTAATGAAGCAATTTATTTTTGTACATTTCAGGGATCATTAGCCTTTAAACCTTTTTTAGGAAGTCCCATTTGTTGGTATCTGTCATTTATTCTTTATGTTTTGTCTTTAGATTTGTTGGTATTAATCACTATCAGAGAATAGGAAACATTTCTACAGTGTATGAAGTTACTTTCTCTTAAACTAAACAATATGGAAATTTAAGCGTAGATGAGAGGGGAAATATATATATCTTTCTCTTGAGATAGAGAATATAATGGAATGAAAATAAAACAGAAAAATGTACTTTACCACCCAGAGGGGAAGTCGTTTGGGGAAATTATTTGGCATCAGTGCTCTCACAGTATGGATATTTCCTCTATAACAAGGCATACTTCCAAGTCTCAGGCTGATAAAGTTAAAAGGCAAATCAGCACTCCAAGTAAGACATAGGTGTCTAGAGGCACCAGACTAGAGTTCCACTAGCAGTTACTCACTTGCATTACTGTTGCATCTAGAAGCAGTAGTTCCAGCTCTGAACCCCACTGTGCTTGAGTTTGTACCCACACAGAGGAAAGGCACAGTCCCTTCCTTCAGCTTGCCATTTAAATGTGAATAAACAGGAGAATCAGATTGATGAGCAAGCACAAAAATGACAAAGATGTATCAATCAATGTGTTGTCAAAATTCTCTGTATGCTGTATAAAGATTTGAAAAGAGAATTATGATTATTTCTTTTCTGAAGATGTTAATGAAGAACTCTTCCTGAGCATAGAAACCCTGCAAGACTAACAAACGTTTCTATACTGCAGGGAGTGCACTTCTAGACTGCTAATGCTGGTGTTAGAGCAGTGTGAGTTTAGCAGAGCAATGTAAAATTGCTGCATCCTTATCGATGGCCACTGCTAACAAGTCCTGCCATAGGAAAAATGTACCCTGGAGCCCTGGGAACAAACTTTCTCAATAACAGATGTAGCCAATGTTTTCTGAGGCATGAGAAGCCCAAGGACAAAAGCACTGCAGACAGCTTGAAATCAAATTTCCTCCAGGAACCACTTTTTACAGTGAAAACAGATTCATTTAAAAACTCAGCCCAGAGTACTTGGTCAATAATGTTTCAAGAGCAAGGTCCTACCCCTTTGCTCATCTACGAGTCCTGCTTTCACAAACAAGGACAATGAGAGGCCAGGACAGAAAACAGGCAACAGACTCCTTTTGTAAATAAAACCTCCAGTAGCACAGTGTATTTCTGTGTGTGTCACCTCTGCAGTGCATGTTGCTGGAACTTCCTTCAGTACTGAAAATAAACAGCCCTACAGATTACATTTGGTGCTTCCTTCTGGTGCTCAGACATGACAAACCAGGCACCCCAGCAGAGCTCAGCTCCTGGCCTGACAACACACAGCCTTAACAGACTTCTTCCCACCAGCTGGCTGAAATAAGCATCACAGCAGCAGTACTCATTTCAAAGTATTTGTTCCCAAAGACCTTGGGATTTCTCTCCTCAACACATCATTCACTTCCACTTTTAATGAACAAGGGTAGCAGTCTCACAGCTGCACATTTCTGCTCATCGTGAGGAAGATGACAGGTAAAATCCCCTGCCACCCTTTCATAAAGTATCAAAATGTACAAAGAAGATGACATGCTTTTTTTTTTAACCTTTTTGATCATGTACGGTTGCCAAAAAGAGCATCCTTGGACGTGTCTCCCTGTTTTGTCTGTCACAGATGTGACAGAGAGACTGGAGTGCTATTGTCTACTGCTGATAACACTGTGAACAAGATAACTTCTACTGAAAGTGAGGCACAGCTAAAACCCAGCCCTGTATCTGCTTGCCTAGGAGCAGTTTTGCTGCCTTTTCAACAGCTAGCCTTGCTAGAGGAAAACATGGAAAACAGACTGTGATACACTCCACAGGGGAAGGCAAAAATGTCTATTCATGTTTTCACAGGATTGTTGGGGTTGGAAGGGACCTCTGGAGATCATTTGACCAATCTCTCCACTGTTTTCTTTCAATAGCATGAGCTGCTGATTTTTTTCTGAATATCACTTTTAAGGTGGCTAGTTGCATGCACTGTTCCTCTCTGAACTAGTTCTTGTTGATCTGCATTACATGTTAAAATTGCAGTTTTACTTCACATATGTCCTACACACTAATCTCATCCTAAAGTTTATTTACTCATTTTGAGTAACAATATGACACAGAAGGTGGCTGAAGGACAGCCTTCAGTCTGTCCTTGCCTAAAGATGACTTCCACAAAGACTGGAGGTGAGCATGGAACAAGCAGAGGATTGAAGTTGGAAGAAAGGACTGCTCGTGCCATGTGAAACTCAGACTACCCTGTACTGCAGCAAAACAAAGGGAACACAGGATGTCTAGACCCATTCAAATTAGCTTTCATCTACCTAATGAGAGTACAAATAGCTGTGAACCTTTTGCAGCATGCACTGTGTAGAGCCCTGGACACTTCTTACTCAAGGGCTAAAGTACACAGAAGCCTGTGTTACCATATTTTCAATACTACAGGTAGCATTACCTACAAAAAGTCCATTAGCTACACTTCAGACTGCACTGTCAGCATCCTCCCATATGGCTTGGTTTCAAGGCTTTCTTACCACTGCTCCTGAAACACCGAGCTGAATTTTTCATAAACTACTTATGCTTGCCCTAAAGTATGCATTAAAAAGACATGTATTTGTTAACACCTGCAGCTAGTACTAATCCAGTTGGCTGTATGTCTACAGCCAGCTCTCCCCTCATGTACAGCGTAATTTTGAGAGGAAGCGAGACGCAGAATTATCTCTGGCAATCTCTCAACTGCAGGTCACTCTCACCCCCAATCCTGGCTCCAAATCAGGCATTTCCAAGCCTCTGCCTTACAGGTACCTTGTTCAAACTTGCAGGCCATTAACAAAGGGGCAAAGCTCGTTCCTATGAGACAGATAACAAATCAGCTTGTTGTCTGAATCTGCTTCTATCTAGTAATGTGCCAATTAAGCCGACATTAAAAATGCTAGGACAAAGTCATCCTGAACGTAGATCTTGAATTCAGACCTCCCTTTCCCCACCCTAAAAAAAAAAAAAACACCCAACAAAATAAAGCCTTTCTATTTAAAACCAATCAGTCTCTTTAAATCCCTGCCAAATACCTGTTTATACCATGAGCAAATAATTACTTTTCTACAAGGAAGAAAGTATTAATTAAGAGTATTCATCAGACTCCTATTCTGTAGGGTTTATCTGCCACAGGTGTCAGCCAGAGGTTAGAGACGGATTAGTATACAATCAAGGGCTTTTCTAAGTTAAATCTCATCCTTGTGGTTAGCTGTTAATAATGAAGTTGTCACCAAAAGAAAGAATTTAATAGTTTTAATTGAGTTTAATTACTTGGAAACTCCTGAAAAATGGACCAGCATGGTTGTATAAAAATAATAACAATAAAAAAAAGCAAAGAAACAAGTGCCTGGGCCACATGTTTGAACAAAGAGAGCCTGTAAGAATAATCATTCTTTGGCTGTAACATTTTATACCTTGATCACAATTTGAGACGTGAACCAGGCTTTCCCATAAAACAGGAATATTAAGCTTGTGCATCAGTTCTAGTTTAAGTCTATGGCTCTTTGGATGAGAACACATTTAGCTCTTTTACTAAACTTAACTAGCTTAGTTTTGTTTATCTTTTATTTAATAAAAGCAGATTACTGCTGAACTCAGCTTTTCAGAGTTTTTCAAGTGAAAGAGTGGGTATTTGTGAGAACGGTTGTTTTAAGTACCCAAGTAGCTACTTCTGGAAGGGACAACACTTCCAACTTTTTGACAAAGGATTGTTCTTACCACCCAGTTTTCTAATTTTCAAGCTTTAAAATTTTTGGCCCCCAAAATGAAGACATATCCTATGACCTAAACTTTCCATATCTAGGTTTATTGGACAATCTACTGAATGTACAGGAAAATAGTCTTTAGTCATCACAGTGCAATCCTGTGACAGATCCATGCTAGACAGAAAGCAAAAGTCAATTAGACTCCTTTCTTCAGATATTTTTGCATATTCACCACTGCTGTGATTTCGGGAACACTTTCACAGAATCACAGAATCACAGAATGGCCAGGGTTGGTAGGGACCTCAAGGATCACGAATCTCCAATCCCCCTGCCACATGCAGGGCCACCAACCTCCCCATTTAATGCTAGACCAGGCTGCCCAGGGCCCCATCAATCTGGCCTTGAACACCTCCAGGGACGGGACATCCACAGCCTCTCTGGGCAGCTGTTCCAGTACCTCACCACTCTCATAGTAAAGAACTTCCCCCTGACATCTAACCTAAATCTTCCCTCCCTCAACTTAAAACCATTTCCCCTCGTCCTGCAGTTATCAACCCTTTCAAAGAGTTGATTCCCCTCCCTTCTGTAGGCTCCCTTTAGGTACTGGAAGGCTGCAATGAGGTCACCCCGCAGCCTTCTTTTCTCCAGGCTGAACAAGCCCAGCTCCCTCAGCCTGTCTTCATAGGGGAGGTGCTCCAGTCCCCTTACTTTTGAGGTACTGCTTACTATTTACTAAAGGATTGTGCTTCTGCTGGCATATATCTGTTCTGAAATGGTCTATTGCTTGGAAACTACTACAATAAGCAAATGTGAATGTCAGTAATTAAATCCTTACATTCAAGAAGCACAAGGAGGTTGAAAAGTTCTTGAAATGAACTATGCTTAGGGACAAGCAGCAATAACTACTCTAATTTATTCGGCATCTGAACCAATGAGTTCTGAAATTGAGTCCAGCCCTGTGGGAATGCAGTACTTAAATACATTTTAAAACCTGGGTCATAATGCTTGAAAACAAATGGAAACTATTTTTATTTAGTAATTGTACTGTTTGGGATGGAGTTAACTAGCAGCTGTTAAGGAAGGGGAGTGAGAATGTTGATGTATGGTACTTAGCTGTCCGTCAGTGTTAAAGCACAGCAGTTATAGGGAACGTTCACAAACAGAAGTCCACAAGTAATTTCTTTTTATCAGGTAGGGCATGAATGCCAAAAAAGGGGTGGAATTTACATCAAACACGTCTTCACTGCCTTGCTCTACTCACAGGAAAATCACTGTATTTCTATGTAAACTCTTGATAGCTCTATGAAAAATTCAAAACTCCTTGAAAGCATGGTGCAAACATATCATGGTGTGTAATCCTCACGTGCAACTTTCTAATCCAAATTATGTCCCTTTGTGTTTGTTTTTTTTTTTAATATTCTTCCCTTTAAGATCGAAAGCCTGATTCAGTGATACTGGAAAGGGAAAGCAAGTTCCCTTTACTCATGCTTGCTTGACAATCTAACATTGTTTCTGCCATAGATTTTATGTCAGAAATAATCCTTTAATACTTCCAAATGCTGCACATGCATTTTGCTTAGGAAGCCCTCGGTTCATCTAAGCTCTAGTACAAGAGGTTACATCTACATGAGCTCAGAGCATCTCTCATGCCCAGCATCTAAGCTGTCCTAGGTCTGGTTTTGCCATTTCTGCTGCTGCATGAACCAGTACAGATGATAAACACAGATGTTTGCTCCTGAAATACACATTTGAAATAATCAAATGACTGGAATTATTTACTCCCTTCTCTCCAATAATGAAATAATAATTGATATAGCAGCATGTCTAAAGTATCAGACCTTTTTATTACCTGCAGTGATTGAACGCTTTTTTAATTTAACTTAAAAAGGCATTAAATACAAGGTTTAGCCTCCAGTGGGTAAAAAAATCTCCAACTTCCTCAGAAAATCCTTTCCAAATTGTATTCATCTTGACTTAATCCATGATCTACTGGGTGAATTAGGCTCTGTTTGTTTTGAAAATCTATTTTATGGAGTTCCAAGGACTGTGTTTTCCTTAGGAAGGGTTTGTTCTGCCTTTCTGACCAGGATGCCTGCTAGCAGCCCTCCACACAGGCCTCTGCAGGTTTTTAACATCCCAAGGTGCCCCACACACATGACTAACAAAATGTAAATAAACACAGCTGAGCCAGTAAGAAATTGGAAGGTTTTCTCATTAAAGAAATAAAATAAACAGATGTCCTTAAGCACTTTGGCTCATGTTTGTCAAAGGAATGGAAAACTCTCAGATGTTTGAACAGCAATAGTGATATAAGGCCACATCTCAAGTGAGAGAAGAAGAAAAAAAGCAACACCATGGCACTTTGAATTAACTAATAGTTCTCAAGGGAGGGTGCTTTTGATTTGAACCTTAGCAACTTCTACAAATAGTTTTTAACGGCCGAGCAATAAAATGTAGTTTTATTCCTTCTCAGTTTGTAAAGTAGTAAAGGACAGATTTGGCCATTAGAAGCATGAATCACCATCAGATTTGATTAAATCCCTATGGTGTTTCAATCAGGTTCTGCCTTTATGGTCCTGTGAGAGAACAATGCAGGGAAAAGTACAAGCTACTTGAAGCAATCAGTGAAAGTGGGTAGAAAAGGAACAAATAAATAAATCAACTCTGTTTTTTAAAGTGCCTCAACTAGAGCCAAGCAATAACTTCTCAATGATTTTTTTTTTCTTTACATTGGTAATGATAATTCACTTAAAGGAAAACTTTTTGTAAGAACAAGTAACTGCCAGTGAAACTTTTGAAGGTTAAGGTTTCTTAAATCTACATCACATCTGTTCGTAAGGTTTCTTAAATCTATATTATCTCATGTTGAGAATGAGGCAGTCCAGTTCAGAGCACCGCAGACATGACATTCATTGAAATGGAAGAAAACTGTTTTTAGGTCCTGTTCTCAGCTGGGCCAAGCAGCAACTTTTGTTACTCTGCCCAGGTCTTGAGGCCCAACTACTGCTGGAGGACTCTTTCTTAGTCCTTAGCATACTCATACCACTGCATATCCCTCATCAGACAGGCAGAGGCTGTGTTTGTATGGCTGGAAACATCTACGTGTGCCCTGTCTCTACCACACTGAAACACCTCTACCACACTTTTCCACCTGGCTGCTTAGAACTTGGAAAAATCTATGGTTGCCACTTCTGCAATGCAAATTAATGCTTAGACAAATGGCCTTTGCATCAATTAAGTGTACAGCAACTCCAAGGCAAACAGCAGCTACTCTAGGCAAAGCAACCACACAGCCTAGTTTCACAGGGACACGGTATAATACAGCCAGTCCAAACACCTTCACTTAACTGAAATCTTGAACATGACTTTGCATTATTCTGAACTAAAATTCGGACATAATGTGCTCTATTATTTTTTGTAGCATGTTTTTCTTAATATGAGCCAATTCAATAATGAATAATCTCAAAAACTGTTATGTATCTTACAGGGAATTTTATGAATCTTAACTCTCGAGTGCTAGCAGACATAGTCAAAATCCTGGTAAAGATCCAACAATTCAGCTATTTAGTCCTTCATATTTGTTCCATTTAGTTCCAGGATTTCAGGGTAACTATTGCATGAAAAGATGAATTTTAACTCTAGACTTGACTTTAATTGCATTTTGACACTAAAATCCTGGTGAGGTAATTTATCAAGGAGCATACCATCTCAAAACAAAAAAGGCACATCCTGGGATCAGTACGAAATACTGAAACTACTAGCCTCACACATACCCCTCAGCTAGGAAAAACGAAGCACCTCGTGCCTCTTTTCTTCTTCATACAAGTCCTCTGAAAAGCATGAGAATTAATCTGCAATATCATATTTAAATTTCTTTGAAAGAGATGCAAACATTTTTTAATGCTTTGTCAACACTGATTATAAAACAACCTTGCAAAGATCTTAGTCAAGGAAAAGGGAATATACTCATGCTTTATTTATTTAGTTACTTACTTGGCACAGGTATGCTTGCGATATCTTTTTATTGTGTCTGAATTAATTGTACCAAAAGAGTCCTTCTGTACTGTGTCTAGCTGCCCCAAACAAGTGATCAAAGCCCTTTGACATTTACCCAACTCATGCGAAATCTCAGCAGCACTGTAACAGATTTTGATCCATTTTTTCCCACTGTATTTCATTAGTGATATGTCAGGCAGATCTTTGCAGACACAGTAAAGACTGCAGCCACCTTCCTGCTGAATGGGAACTCTATACGTGTCTGGGGGCTGAAAGGGCTCGGTAGATGGCACATTAAGGCATAATGATGGTTTATGTCTGTTGTGGTCTCCAGGCACTTGGTAAATATTCTGTACCCATACAATGATCAGAAGCCGGCAGAACAGGTTTCTAAACCTTCCTGAACATAATATCCAGGGTTAATTGGCTATGGAAGTTTTTTTTCCCCTTTTTCTTTCTCAGATGGCCTCCTGCTAAGAAATGAAGGGGTGGAGAGATTTCCTCTGGTCTGACAGCCTGGCTGCCCCAATCAGTTAGACAGTGACTCCATATGTTTGTGCAGGTATGCACCATGGGCAAGAAGGCAAAGGGAGATGAATTTGTAGGCCACTCTGACTACCACAATAAAGGCTATAGTGCAGTGCCCATATGGGAAAGACATTGAGACCAAATGTCTGATGACTTATCCATAGGATGGAGCAAAGGGTTTTGACAGAGGGCACTAAGAGGAGCAAAACAGGCTGGGCCATTCATTCATGCTTCAACCTTGAGAATCTTTTTTTTGTGCCTTAACCTCTGTTTATACAGTTTGCAAAGTATTTTCTAAACACCTGAGACCAACTGTTCATGCTCTGAAGGGCCTTTTCTATGGCATGGACCACAGAGATTTCACTAGCTGAGTTTTATACCAGACATAAAGAGAATTTTCACATGAAATTAAGTCAGAAAACTTGTAGTGGAACATGAATAATTCTTTTATGAAATCTTCCCCTCATTTCCTTTTTATTCTTTTTTCTCAGAATCTTTTTTTTTGACAGCTCCCTACTGTCGCCACCAACGAAGGAAGAACACGCAGAAGCATCCTGATTTTGTAGCTAAATAACACAGGAATTTAGTCCCAGATCTCTGCCTCTAAGTTGATATTTCTCCTTCCATTTCTGTCCTCTCCCTGGAAAAATCACCCCAGAGTGAGGTATTATTTTTCAACTTTAAAACATTGTAGTCCAATTTTTGTAATGGCTGAACAGCAGCTATACCAGCACAACCAAAAGGATGATACTAAGACATTAGTGTTGGGCAGGGGGATGGTGAATATCATAGAAGCTGGCATATTTGCTTGAGGAAGGCCATCAGGTGGGAGATTAAATTCAAAGCATGTGCATGTCTAACCACAGGCATTTGAATCTTTGATGATCAATTATAGGTAAACATGGCAATTTTAGGCACTGATACTTTATTTTGAGATTAACATTTCCTACATTATTCATGTACAAGCTTCTGAAACACCAGTAACTCCTGGCTCAGTGCTTCACTTATACTTCACAGTTCAACTCACTTCAACATTTCTGAATTGTGATGCTATTTAATGATTCCCAGGACAGCCTGTCTGAGCATGCGCTATTTCCCATTTGGTTTAAGGTCTGTTCCAAAGCCCACTGAAGTCTCTATTTGTCTTTGGATCAAAACCATTAGCCTATAATACTTTTATAACAGAACCATTATCTTATAGAAAAGCTCTGTGGAATCTAATACTGATGAAACAAATGAAGAACTATGAAAAAATCCTACTGTAGGCTTGTTGTGGCTTAATAGAAAAGGTGATTCACTCATTAAAAAAAAAAGAAAGAAAAAAAGAAAAATCTGTGTGTACCTTTCTTTACATTTGTATAAAGGCAACAGCTAACAGAGTTTTGTTGTTTTGTGGCCAAAGAGGCCTTTCTGAACAGAAAATCCCAATTTTCCATTTTCTTGTGTTTTTCTCTCCCAATTCTGTGTTGTAGGCTGTTGCCCAAAAGTGCCCTGCCTTTGCCTAATGTACTCTCATGGCCAGTGGGAACATCTCACACAATGCTAAGTGCTTTTGATAAATCTTTTCTGGCTCCACTCCCTGACCCCACTTCATCTTCAAATTGTGTGCTACAGAAATGAGCAAGAGCTCACAGGCACTGTGGTGGTAGGCTTCTCACCTCTGCAAGTCTGCCACATCCCTCGGTCCATCATCTACTCCCATGCAGAAGAAACCAACCCCACGTTCCCTAAGTTAGAGCAGGAGGCAGTTGATGAAGAGAACTGCTTCAGAGGTTTTATGCTAGGACTAAACATATTCCTACAGTTAAGGAATTCTCCGTACGCTTTTTGCAGCCCTTACTCAATCCTAAGTATGACCACATAGCAGGTCGACACCACGTAAGTTTATATTTCCTGATCCTGCCTAATTCTTTCTATTTTTTGCAGGCAGTAGGTTTGAGCTTGCACATGTATACCTCAGACAGCCTCATTCATTACGTTCCCTGGGAAAAGTAACCGCTTCAATTACCTTGTACAACATGGGTCTGAATAAATCCCTGCTTGGAAACACATACTTGGTTTTCAGAGGGTGCTGCTAGAAGTGTTAGCAGCATTCCAAGTGCTGCAGTAGACTTCCACACCACAAACACCATTTTATATCCTTTACAACTGTGCACATCTAACAGCGAACAATAAATCTATCTTGCTAATTACACATTCAGCTTGTTATAACTGTCATAAAACAAGTACAGCTGGTAAAGCTATGAAATGATGTCAAATCATATTTCTGCTTTCTAGAGAGAAGCAGGGTTATTTTCCAGTCTCCTGATGAAGTCGACTGTTCAAAGCCATGTGTGGAAACAGCTGCCAACTAGGTCATCCACCTTTAATTAGGTAATGATATTGTCTTTTTTCCTGCCCATTTAAAAGTGTTTGACATTCTGTAATTCCAAGTGACTTAAGTGTTTATCATAAAGAGCTGCCCTAGGAAGAAATTGAAGCACATGGTACTAAATTAAACACCGAGCATTTTCTTCTGAGCAGCCAAATTCAGTCTGTTCATACACAGAATGTTGCCTCAACAAATGTAATCGCCAGTATTTCAAAGGGGGTATCTGAAGTTAGTATAGTTAATCATATTGTTCCTAAAATCTCTTAAAAATATGTGCTTCAGAAGCCGTGCAGGAAGAGGAGCCAGTGTTCTCCATAGCAACCTAAACTGACTAACACAAGATCTTTCTTAAAAACAATTATCTGAGATTCAAAAGAAAACACCGGTCTAACAGAAAACATTACCCCATTCAGGCCAGTGACTACCCTGTACCAGCTAGATAGGCTCTTCCTTGCAGAAGAAAGACAGTCAAAGCACATCCTGATTTGAACAGCCAAACAGTACAAGCTTTTAAAAACAAGGAGCTACTTAAAACATAAAAGGAAGGTAAATTAAATATTCCTGTTAGAAGGAAATACCACAGGACCTATTTATACAAATGTGTCTGAATAAAATCAGCAGCATTTGTTTGAAAATCTGTCTTATTAACGGCTACCACAGATCCTGATGCAATCTGGCTAGACAAGAAGTAATGTTAAAAAAATTAGGTTTTACCTTCCCATATCTGGATGCAAAGGTTCCCGTGAGTAAGGAGTGAAAAATAATTATCGTCTCATCCAAATCCCACACAAATACACGCTGTGATGACAGATAGGGTGGAAAAGAGAAATACAGTTACACATTATGCAATTGCAAGAATTTGTTCAGTCAGGAAATATGTCCAAGTGGACTAGAACTTTTTAAGATCTCACGCCCATGTAGCACATTGATTGCAGATGCTTTGTGAAAGCAGGCAAAACAGCAGATCAAGAAATTTGAAACTATGTTCCTGCTGATCACCCTGAGAGTTTGCTTTCCTAACAACTACAGAAATTCTTCATTGCATGTCAAGATGGGTAAATGACATGCAATTTTTTGTAAGCAGGTTTACAAAAAACACAAGTTTTTTGCATATGCACATACAAAGAAGAATTGGAAATGCTAATAATATAGAATTTGAGCAATTATTTTGATTACCCATAATAAAAGGCTCCAATTATATTGCTAATGCTATTCTGGCTCTTATAGTTCACTAGTTTGCTGGTGGGATTTGCTGATAGACGCAACTGTTTCTCTTGCAGGATTTACTAAGGGAATGTAAGTTAATTTTATTACCTCAATCTCACTGTCAGCAGTGGGGGAAGGATCGTTGCTTCTTTTTGACCGGGCTCGTACCTTGCCATCCGACCCTCTGTGATGTCTGTCTGTTTCTATATCTTTTGCTGGTGTTGTTCCATATTCTCCTATCGGGAGGAAAAGAATTAAATATAAATTTAAAATTAATTTTTGCACTGTCTCATTATAACTAAAGCAGGAAACCGCTTAGTGGAGAGCACCAGAATTGGTATGAAAATACTATCAGAAAATCTTAATTTTTTTCATGTCAAAAGCTTACAAAGTTAGAAAAATAATTTAAAACTTCTAAGATTTGTTGCAACAATTTCAGAAAACACTAAGAGTGTATACAGAAAAAAAAGTAGATGTGGCAGTTCAGAAACATAATCACATTTTTCATTAAAAAAACAAAACTTTTTAAAATTTATTCCCCTCTCCTCCCTTTGCTTGAGAAAAATTAGAAATGCAGTAGAAAAGTAAATTAAACTTATGCAAAAATATCTTTTTTTTAATTTGATAAATGCTCAAGATTGAAAAGATACTTTCAATATCACCTTTTATTTACAAAATATATGTATAGTCTGTTTAGCCATATTCCATTTCACCAGTTTAGAAATAACTGAGAAGAGGCAGTCAAAGGTGAACTTCCCTGTATAACGTTTTTGTTTTGGATGGCTTGAGTTTCATAAACCTGCCCAGATTTCACTTACCTTACATTACAAATCCTTTTCAAACATATTTTTCTTTTCACCTTGCTAAGCTGTGGCCTCTCCAGCTTCCTTGAATAACCATATTCTTCTTCAGAGAAGCTTGGATTGTGCCTAACAAGCCTTTTATGAAATCACTTTCTCAAAAAGGCTGAGATAAGATCTAAGGAACAGAAAATCCTCCAACTGCTTTTAGAGCAATCTGTGACTGCTTCTTTTTAACAACCATTATTAGTTTATTTTTCTTTCAGAGCAACCACAGATGTTCAGATTTGTTCCATAAGTCAGCAGACCTACAATGGGCGTTTACTGTGATCATCCTCAAATTATGTGGCGTTCTATATAACTGTTATTGCATGCCAATGAAAACTTTAGTAGGGAAGTGATATTTGAAGATTTTTCTTGAACAGTACATTGGAGGATGATAATTGGTCAATAATTCCACAAACCATTTAAGCCATGAGACTTTAAGAATTAAGTGCTCAAAGAGAGGCCACAAATTCTTAAGTCTTTCTATATGGACTTTGTCTTGAACTTTTAACTTAGACAAACAGTTTGTGTTGGTTTTTTTTAAGAGAAACTTTTTCTTTATGTACTTATTTATGAATGAATATATTACAGATTGTTAGAAGTGAACAGAAACTTTGACAGAGATGTGGGGTACTGAGGAAAATGGGGCTTTTTCAGAGCATGGCCACTTGTTTTGAACTTCTACACATATTAACACTAAGGATTGATCTGGCTTTTGCATGTAATTATTTTATCTTTTTATACTACTTTTAGAAGGAGATCAAACCATGTGTACTCATGAAAACGACACAGGATAGTCTTACAGAGGCTGTGTTTTCTCATCTCTTCCCAAAACTGTTGTGAGCAGAACTGTTACATGCTAGGAAATTTGATTTCTCGGTGTAAATATAAGTACTAAAAAAACCATCCAACAATTAGGATACAGCACTTATGTCTACAGAGGGCAGGCACTGCAAACCGAAAAAAAAAGAAATGCACTCACCAGACAGCGATTCTGTGCTCTGACTGGTGATGTTGTGAGAAGACTCCTGCAGAGAATAAGTGGAGGTTGGGATGGCTGAAGGACTGATGCTGTTTGTGGACATGTAGGGAGAGTTGTAGGAGGAGCTGTAATACTGTGAGTACTGGCTTTGAGGAAAGCTCGGATATGATGAATATTCCTTTGAGGAAAAAAGAAACATGTAATTTCTGTGTATCACCAGTTTTATCTTATAAATAAATGAGTAAGGCATCACAAACACAGCAAAGCAATGTTATCTGCACGTGCGGCAAGTCCTGGCTCAGGAATATTTTTGCTAAAGAAATATGTTTTGTTCACTTATGAAATTACATTTATCCTCCTCCTAGATATGACCTCAACATGAGGTCAGATATCAGGCAATTTCTGCTTTTTCTAGAGGATTTCATTAAGCAGTGCTGACACATCTTGCATCACAGGACTTAACAATTCTATACGGAAATAAAGTAGGTTGCATTTTCCTGTTATCAGCAGCATTTTCTGATCAGCTTTTAGAATGGGATATAAAAAAGGGAAAAAAAATGAATCTAACAATTGCTTTGCAGAATGCTCACACATGTCCTACTGCCTCTGCAAGAACTAAATGCCAGAATGATATTCTGTCTGTAGAAAACTGTACTGAAATCACAAGGTGCAAGTGAACTTGGAAAGCTGGGGTATGATGATACTCTTTGTCCTGATGTTAAGGATCCCAAATAAATTTGTAATGCTCTGTCCGTGTGTTCTTCTTTGTGGGAAGCAAGACATAGAAATAGATTAGAAAACTTATATCTGGTTAATTAAAACATAAAAAATTTCATTTGTTTCTTCTGTTCATCAGAACTCCTGCTCTTGTTCACTTATTTGCTTTGTCAGGCATAGAACTGTATTTGTGCTCCGGGGATTGTCCTTCAACAAAAGGTTTTTATTTCCCCAGAAATAGTAATTAGTATCTGGTCCTAAATAAAATTAAATAATAAATAGTATTTAGAAAGACTAAAAGTCCTTTCCTTTTTAACTGCTTACATTTTTGTCTGTGGCACAGCTATTTCATTAGCTCTCAGTCACCAGGGAGCTCTCAAGAATAGAAATGACTCAAGTTGTTAAAATAAATATTAAACTGAAAAAGAAGTGAGAAATTCCATTGTTTTCTCTTTAAGAATATCACAAAATGATGAAAACAACACACTTATTTCTCCTTTTTGCAGGTAAGCTCTATACTTCAATCAAGTGTGCTTATTTCAGCATTTATTGACAATGTTTTTAGCCAAAACTGAAGTAAAAATGAAATTGCCCACTGTTGCCATTTGAAATATGAGACATAACAACCATCTTGTTGACAAGTAATTGAAATTATTACTCCATGGCTAACTGAAAACATTTTTGGGGATAGCGTACTCATATGTTCAGTCCAATCAAGAAAAAGTCATCTATTACTGCAAAAACATGTCTTGTGCATATATGCATGCTGTTTATTTATACACACACATTTCTCAAGGTATCTGAAGCATGAAGCCTACAGACAGGTGTACTCTCAAAGAAGGAAGCATAGAGACAGCTCAGATGGCTCAGTATTCAGTGCCTGCCAACACCTCTTTCAATATGTTCCTATTTATTACACAGTGCCAAGATAGCAGAGGGTAAGATCCTAAAAGGGAAGTGTTCTGCTCTGGAAAACATATCTGAAAGTTGCAAGATGGCTGAGGAGTGATGAAACTCTCACTGTGCATCACCACAGCAGAGACTGCCAGGAGTCCTTCAAGGACTGCATTCTCTGTATTTTGATACACACATTTTAAAGCTAATGAAGATACCTAGAAGTTCAACAAATGGCCATACCACTCAGGTAGACCAAAATGGTGCTAGGCAAAACACACATATAACTTTTCTTAATTATATGTAAACACCAGGATAATCTCTCTGATCTACCAGTATTCTAGGTGTTCAGTTGACAAGATTGCCAATAATAAATGCTGAGATATACCTGATGCACAGCACTGAATCCAGCAGAATTTGTCAGGCCATTGGCTCCTTGGTAAATCCCTGTTGTGCCTAAGGGAAAGAATATCACACTCATAACACACAATAGTAATCAAAACAATAGAATATTGCTAAATGAAGATTTTCTAATCAAGTACCTAGAAAAAAAAGCATATCACAAACTATGACTGACACGTTAAGACTGGAGTCTGCTTACTGAAAGACATTCAAAGACAACAATTAAATATACTGAAACAAACATTTATGGAGTTGGGAAACAAAGCTGGAAAACAAGGATTCAACTCAAGTTTAAAATTCAGTCGGGTTTCTATGCCACCACAGAGAGCAAAAACATTGCTTCATCCTGGGATACTAGTAAAAGAAAGGATGGACAGGCAATTTTTTTTTTTACATAGTTACTTCCCAATGAAGTAGCTAATGTCCAGCCAAGATTACTTAGCTGGGTGAAGCATTACTGCAAGAATTTTATGGGTGGGGAAGTAAAGGTTCAGAAAGGTTCTATACGGACAGTCCTGCTTTGCCAGATTACTGAGATCTAACCCACTGGATCTCATTCCTCCAGCAAGTCCTAGCCCTGTTTTAACTCCAGTCTAGGCTATTTTCTATTTTAAAATTTCCCTCTTCTCATGAGTGGAAAACTTCCTTTTGAGATCAAGTGGGGCTCTGACAATCTATACCAAAAGTCTTCTTCTGGTGTCTACAGTGCTGTTTGCACCAGAGGACAAACTATTCATGTACAAGAGGCAAAAGCTGGACAACGCTGTACTCCATACTAATGCAAGGTCCTGGATTTCAAAGGGTATTCAGATCCACTGCTTCCACAGTTACCTAAATTCAGTAAAAGAGGTATGATTTTGTTGCTGTATGGCCACAATGAAGTCTTGTCTAGGCTTCATTTTGTCACTTTGAGGCAACATCAGAAAAAGCCCCAATCGGGTACTGAGCCTTTTTTTCTTCTTGGGTTTCTTACCCTAAAAATGATTTTGAGCAGTGCTGTGTTAGCCACACGTATCCCTCCACATCTTCATGTGGCATCCTTTCCCTAGAGATCCACTTGCTTGTTTTTATTTTAAGACACCAGATTAGCTAGGGAATGGACAGCTGAACAAACTCCACTCTGCCAAGTGCAACTACAAAGCACATGCAGTAAGAAATAAATCTCACACCAAAAAGAAACAGGAGAGAAGACTGCCTTCCAAAACTAATTTGCTGCCACATGTAACCGAGAAGGAGAAAGAGGGTGCAGGTGACTGCTGGGTCCCTAAGGCCTCCTCTGCATGCTGGCTGGGGAGAGCTGAGCCGTGCAGGTGGGTTTGGGGCATACCATCCCTTGGCATTCAACCCTCAGAGGCAGCTCTGGGAGGAAAGCCAACACAGTGCCCAATCCTCCTCCTCCGCACAGCCCATATGCGGAGAACACCCAGAGCGGCATCCTGACAATGGGAACACATCCAGCTATTGGCATTTCCCCACCTCCACCCATGCTAGGCTTTGCTTTTCTGTATTTTGTCAAAAAGCAACGACTACACAGCAGGATGAATATATTCCTGTGGTAGCTATGCATTTCTCGCCACTGTGAAGGGGAGTAATAGAGCCCCAGTGCTTACAGGCAGAAACTACTTTCATAGAACACAAACAGCTCTTGTACATCAGTGCTTAAAACAAAGCAGGGGGGAATTTTTGATCTTTCTAAACTGTCATTTAATAACAATCCATCATCCTTTATTAAAGCTGTCAAGAGAGGAAAGAGTTACCTCAAGGGACTCACGCTTTATGTGTAAATTGTGATGAGAACATGTTTATTGCTGTGCTACCTGCACATGATACCACAGCTTCCTGGATTCCAAATGATTAGAGGGAATTATAAAAAGGAGGAGACCTGCACTGTTGGAATGAACTTACTTTGAGCTTCCAGCAATGCAACTCAAGTGTGTCTGTGCACACAAAGGGGTGTGAGCAAGAAGAAAAGGGAAAAAACACAGAGGTGAGAGGATGGAGATTGACTCATGCTCCACAGCTTCTCACAGTGCACAGTGACTAGATCCTACATAGTGGATTTTGCACTCTGGTTTTGTAGAATGCTTTTGAAAGTGTTTAAGCCTGACATTTTCCCAAAACCTTAACTTCAGCTGACCTGGGAACAGGCTTTAGCAAATCAGGTTTTTCACTTCTGTCCCCTGACATATCCTCACCAATCAGGAGTATCCATTCACTATCATTTGTCTAAACTGAGATCAAACAGTCCTATTTTCTCCTCCTCCACTGCATTAGGAGAAGGCAATGTCCTCCTCTAATCTAACACCCCAGGAATACTCTGAGAGAGGCTAAGCTCAGTATTTCTTTGCAGCTCAGCCCTGTTATAGCAGAATAGGTACAGATAAATAACCTTGGGAAACCAGGAAAACAAAGCTGGTAAAAATTCAGAAGTTCTTCTCAGCTAAATAAGGATGAAAATTTAATGGAAAAAATCAATTGTCAGCACGGAGAACTGTTCTTGAAATTTCAGGTTCAAAAATATTTCATTTTAACTGCACTCAACACCAACACTTATAAGGACTAGAATCATTTGATAGGAATAATAGCTAAGTCTCTGACTTTACAAGCTAGACATTCTGGAGAGACCACATTTTCAATGATGAAAAATCCATTCAGGTGGAAAGAAAACAAACAAGCACCACAGGCAATGAAGATAAGGATAAAACCTCCTTTATCATCTAACAAAAGGCAGAGAATGAGGCCTGCCATTTAGTTACTGTGAAAAGCTTCACAAAGTTGAGCCATACATAACATACATACATCAAAACTGGCTCCAAGCTTTTGCTTTTTCCTCCCTAAATCGTTGATAAGAAATAAAAATTCCAGTAATAAAATGAGTCTGCTGCATGCAATTTCAGTTTTGCATCCGTAAATTTTACACTCAAGTAGCACTAGAAAATTATCAACAAACGTTGCATCCTGGTGTTAGCTAATATCCCTATTCCCCATTTAGCCATTTTTTTAAAGTGCTAAAGACAGAATCTTTAGCAGGGTCTGTTGTCATAGGACAAGGGGAAATGCTTTCAAAATAAAAGAGGGGAGATTTAGATTGAACATAAGGAAGAGGTTTTTTACAATTAGGGGTGTGAGGCACTGGCACAAGTTTCCCAGAGATCTGGTGAATGACCTGGAGACATTCAAAGTCAGGCTGGACCAGGCTTTGAGCAACTGATCTAGCTGTAGATGTCCCACTGTTCATTGCAGAGGGGTTGGACTGGATGATCTTAAACTAAACCCTTCCAACTCAAATGATTCTATGGTAATAGCACTTGTAATGTTCAGAGAAGTGCAGGAAGAGCATTAGAAAAATGTGGTTATCTGCAGTGGGGGCACTTCTAGGAAGCCACTAAGTAAGCAATGTAATAAATGCCTCACCCCATCCCATTTCCGAATGCTTACTTTCCATTATCACAGGACTTTCACTTTCAAATATATTGGTATTATATGTATATATATGGCATATATATTGGTATATATTTTCCTGACCTCTGAATAAAGCATACAGTTTCAAACTGCAGCTGATTTTACACTTGCAATACTATAGATGTGCAATCAAGCAACTTGTTTTTATCTATCTTGGTAGCTCAATATCAAGTAATTGCATTTAAATTCCTGCTTGCAAATCGGAAACAAGCCTACAATCTCTCCTTTTGGATCTTCTCCATATGGAATATGGTTCACATCTGCATTCAATCACACCAGTTGCTAAATGTCACAATGCCCTCATTCACAGGTAGCTTAAAGAACATTTAGCTGGTAATAAAACAATCTGGATTCTGGAGGAGAATAGCTCTTCAGATGTATGGTACTGAAAATGTTCCCTTTAAAGTATGGGTATCACAAACACACTTGCATGAAAAAACACCACATAAAAGCCATGCATATGCTGTACATATTCAATGCCATGGCTTCTCCTTGATAAGTAGATGTGGCCCTTCTCTATATGAGTGTCCAAGGGCAATATTTATAGAGAAACTCTTTGTGAGCTGACTGATGTTATATATTCATACACATGGATTTCATTTGCTATGTCTCCCTCCTTCCTATTTTAATTCAAGTATTTTAAAGTCCATAACATGGTCAAGGGTAATTCAGTGATGTGTGCATTGTTCCTGCAACAATATTCACACCAGCTTCTCTACTCAGTCTCTCCGTTTTGCTCTTTCCACTGCTGCAGTTACAAGATGCATTTCTTTTTTCTCTCCCTTTCACGCAAGTGTATGTAAAGAAAACAAGGGGATATTCAGTTATTTTTAGTATCTTCAGAACTATAGCTCTTACATTGCTAAAAAATGTTTTATTCCAGCTTATGAATACACAGTACAACACAAGAATATCCGTGTCTTAGGAAGTTGTGATTACAGAGATAGAGTGGATCTGTGGTATAGGTCAGATCAATACCATGGCCAACTTTGAAAATTAGGTTTGTGTTCTTGCATTACACAGGTCAGAAGGCCCTGTCATCAGAAGGGTGAAATAGAACAACAACGTTTAAATTGAAGTGCTTCCTCTAACTCAAAGATTTTCAGACTTAGTGGTTTTAGGTAGCTCTCTCAAAGGATTATTTGATTATGGAGAACTAATAATATGAATGCTTACGGGGTTCAGTTGATTTGCATGATATTTCACAAGCCGGCCTATAATTGCTTGTATATTCTTAGGTTAGCAAGCTGTTTTCCTACAGGAAACAGTGTTGACTACAAATGATACAAGGAAAGGCCTTAGACTAACTCCCAGAGGAGCATGCATTACTCTATGCTATGAAACACATCTGGATGAAGATTTGCATGGTCATTCAAAAAGATTCTTTGCAGTACTTTACCTCTTTTGACAAGCTAATGTTTCCTGCAGTAAATACTGCATTCTCCAAGCTGCTACTTTTTTAGCCAGAGGTTAAGCACTCCTCAAAATTACCTCCCACCAGCTATACTCCAGTGCCTTGTAATGTTCCAAATCCAACAACATCTGCCTGCATTTATTGGGCAAGAAAGCTCATAAAATGTTGCATGGCTGTCAGCTGTGGAGGTATTTCAAGACTATCTGACCTGTTAAAAGAGAATAAAAACTCAACCCACATGTACTTTGCAGCATACTGCTCAACTGTTTGCCATTAGGCATAATGAACCAAAAACGGTCTTGTATTTCTGTCTGAAAGGGCTCAGACAGCATAGGGAAGAGCATGCTGTATGAACCATGAAGGCATGGTTCTACCACATTATAGCACTTGACATCAGCAGTGTCTATTAAAGGATATTGCTCCCAGAAGCATACAAACACCTTCTGCAGATATTACCCCCTGACATGCAACCCATTTAAAATACGTCCATTTGTCTCCCACTACAATCCCATTCACTCCTGCTAGTCTGACCAGGTGTTCATGGACACTTTGAGTGGTGATACAAAACATACTTCACGGTACAGTTTTTCTGAGCTCTTTACCCGCTGCCTGCTTCTGGCAGTGTTCAACCCACAGAGCCTCAAAGAACTTTAACAAGTGATAACCAGGCCAGTTGTACAGACCTGGCTTTTACCATACTTTTGAGCCTGGTCACCTGTTGAGATCAATCCAGCTCAACAACAGTGTTGAAAGTGCTGGGATGGTTTATACTCACTCTCAGGATTTGAGGCCTGGGAAAGCAACTCAATTTTATTATTTTTTGAAGAAAGTGTTCCTTTCAACCACTCTAATCAAATGATGATACAGCTACGGAAGGAAATCACACTGGATTGTCTTCAAAAGCAAATCACAGGGAAACATCTTGGGATAAAAAAAAATTACAATGAACATCCTTGAAACAATGATACAGATTGTTTCTGAAAAATCCCTTGTTTAAAAAAAAAAAACACCAAAACAACCAAGAAGACTGACTTTATCCCAGGGACTTCAGGACCACCAAAGATTAAAGCTTCTTTTTGATGCAGTCTGATCCAGGGCATGACACTGCTTCAAACTGACAGATAACTGGGCAAGATGAAAAAGGAAAGTCCTGCATGTCACAGTATTGTAGAACAGAAGCTTCAGTATTTGAACTCTGCCAGTATAAATAGAAAATTTATCCAAAATGCATATTAAAAAAAAAAGCACAAAAACATGCAAGAGGGTTATTTGAAGCCAGCACAGCAGCTAAGAAACTCCTAATTTGCAAAGCCTGTGCTAACTGAAGCAGAGTCAGACTTATTTGTCCACAAACGTCATCGTGCTCTTTGATTTTATGACTGCATTCTACTTTTTCATCTGGAGCATTATCTTACACAGTGTTTGGAAATGAGATACATCAAAAATCAGTACAATTGCTGCACAAGTACCACGAATCACATCTTTCCCAACTTTCAAGTGTTTGACTATGCAAGTATGATGTTTCTTGATGTAAATTTTTGTGTGTAATTTTATAGCTCTTCTATTGCCTTTTAGATATTTTCAAGAAAACATCATTAGGTTATTACCAGATCAATTATTCAGTGAAGCTTCTATAACACTTTAGCATATTCTATGCCAACTGCACCATAAATGAATAATCAAGGCCAAGTTTGTAATTTCCCAAGCTGTTACCATCTTACAAATTTTCTTTTAACCTACAGGAATGAACAAAATACAATCCATAAACAGAAGTCTTCACAACATCCAAGAATCTCTTTAATGTGACTACTTTCTATGTTGATGTTGCATCTATATGAAAGAGAACGATAGAATTCTGAAATTATAGAATTATTTTAAATTTAAAATGTTCACTGTAAATGTATGCCTCTACATTGTGAAAAAATGTTCCCTTCTTCTCATCTGCTATTATCCATATAGTTCTATCACTCAAGATGTCAAACTGTGATTTAAAATCTCATTATTGCAAAGATTGTTTCCTTTAAAATATATGTATCTATCTGGTTTATCAATGAAGTCTCAACAGAAATCTTAGCATCATCTCATGTAAAGTATTTCAGTGTATTGTTTGGCTATTGTGTTATTGTGATTCTATGATTCTATGATTCTGTGATTAACCAGTTTGAGTATTTGAAGTTACCTCCACAAATGCTGCCAAAATAGTAAAAAAAAAAAAAGGTTAGAAAAACATAACTCATTCCTTTATTTTCTATTGATTCCCAGTTCCTCATCATCATAAGCTGTACTTTCTTCATCCAGTCCCATCATTACTCTCCTCTACCTTATTTATTCCTCTCCTAAAAAAACAAACAGAACTCTCAGGATTTCCTCTCACACTGCTCTTCACATTGAGAAAAAAGTTATTCCTAAATATTTTCAAAGCTGGTATTTCAAAATACTCATTTTCTGTTATTCCTCTGAAACTCCCACATCCCCTTTCCAAGTTCTTCCTTAATAAGGACCTATGAATATATTTTAATATCAGTGACAGTAAGGTTTCCAAATAGAAGCACCAAAAAAGCAGGAAATGAGAAAAGCTAAAGCAGGGTTCTCTCCTTGAATAGCAGTAGCACAGATCCTTGCAGCTTGTAGTGCATCACTGTCAACACCTTTGCTTCTCCCTATGAGTTCCCTCTCCTGTATGATAGTTGGTTTTAAAACAAAGTAAATGTAGCATGGTCAGCCTTTCGTGTTTAGAAATCTTTGAAAGGGTGACTGTGCTGTTATTCTGGGAAAACTTGTATTTACACTGTAAAAAGTGAGGTCTGACCTCTCCTGAAGAGAGGCCTCTCCCTGCTGAACTCACCATGGAGTGGAGGACAGCTTTTCTGCCACAGTTTTAGACTGCAACTAATGCAAACCATCTGTGAAGCAGAAGCTTTTGAAAGAGGCCACTCATTTTCTACTGAGGTTTTAATTTTATGAAACTAAGACATCTGAGTTACAGTTCGCTGAGAACATTCTCTCCCTGTCCTTTATTTTCTGTGACTTCAGATGGATTCACTATCTGTGTAACAAAGCATGGTCCATATTTCTGAAGTATAAGTTGAAATTTGCCTTTCTCATACCAAATACTTGCCCTTCTCATCACCAAATACTAAAAGAATCAGGTTTAAAATAAAACATGCCACTTCCTTTGCAAAATTCATGCATGTAGAGCTAACTATTCATGCCAAATAGATATTTTATGGGCTAATATTTAAATATGTAACAAACTGGCACACAATTGCAAGAAATTCAGGCACCCCTTTGAAAACATTATCCAGATACCAACAAGAGCCAAAATGTTTTCAGCATAATGTAACATTTCAATCAATTAAATAGCCAGATTTTACTTTGTCTCAAGCATAAGCAATTCATTCCACAAACATAAGAAACATATATAGTTACTCATTTCAAATCAGTATTGCACAAAGATATGACACTTTCTATTCATTCATAATTTGACAGCTGATGAGAATGGACTCTACAAGGAAAACAAATGCTCAGCAGTAGCAAGGAATTTCACTGCGTAGGTCCTTGGCCCCAAATTTATGTCTGCACCGAACTCAATACTGCTTTGCAATTCCTTGGCAAAGGAAAGTTATCCCAGTTACGTAACTGAATTTTCCTTTGTAATGTAAAAAGTATTTTGTGGGTAGATGAATTTGGCTATTAAAAAAATGGTCAGATCTTTTCCTGCCCAACAACAGTATCTGCATAGTTTTAACTGTTGTGCAATTTCATAGTTTCATTCCAGCTGTCATTTCAGCAATAATAACTGAAGAGCAAGGCATTGTCTAGGAATTAATGACAAGCTGAGAAGAGATGGCCTGATGTGCAATAAGGGGGTAACACAAGCTCATGTGACTGCAGGAAATACGCTATAAGCCGGCTGCCATTGCTCTCTCTACATAGCTTATGGTTTTCTATGTTAGCTAATGTGCCAGCACAGTTTTCTCTTAGTATTTCACATAGCTGATTAAATGATGTTTATTACATTCCACAGATTTACTTATACATTTGACAGTGCATTTGCTCCTACACTGGATCAGATTCCATTCTGTTCTACTAATGTGAAGTCCAAAGTATTTTTCCAAGTGAACAGAAGGTCATCAGTGCTAACATTCACAGGACTATAACTAGTTTTCTCTTCATTCACAATCCAGGGGACAGGAAGATCAACACATCAGAAGAGAAGCAGCAAGGAGGGGGATGGGGGATGATTCTAATTACCAGCAGGAATGGAAGTAGCATCTACTGCCTGCACAAATCCAAAGCAACTGTTTGGAGTATCAAGAAACTCCTCCAGTAACTAAGCAAAATAGAAAAAGTGTTGCAAAACTAGGTAAAGTCATATGTAAAATGCACAGGAAAATATGATCTGATGTCTGGAGTGTGAATAGATAAACAATACCTCTGAAGTTGTAAAAAGAAACAACAAAAACACTCCAAAAGAAAACAAACAAGCTTTTTCCTCCCAAACCAACATATTTTAATTGAAACATTCATTTAATGCTCTGACTGCCTATTTGGATGGATGAAAATTTTAATATTTATTAATTATCATGAAATGTAGATGGTTTTAATAATCTTCATGAACTCTAATAGGTGTGATATCGCAGACAAAGAGAAACACAGCAGAGATTCAATCCGAAAACGCTCGGGTTGAAGACGACCTACTCTCTTCTTTGAGGAATGGAATCATTTGGGTATGACTACGCTTGGCAGAATACAAGAGTAATTGCTTGTCTTGCTGCAACTCAAGTCTTGTAGAGAAGCCAGAAAACAGGGCAGTTTCACTAGCTTCTGAAGATCTTTCCACAACAAGAAGCAGTTTCCTCAATCGCCAGTTTAGATGGTAAGCTCCTGGGGCAGAGGTCGAATACAACCTTTGTATCTCGTGTGCTATTTTTATTACTGAGTAATAATTTTACCAAAACTCTGAACAGCTCACTAATCTGCTAAATTATAAGAACATGTGAATGTTGAAAAATATATGTTATGAAGCAAATATATTTCTGATACGTAGACTATGGTGTTCTTTGGGGAGTCAGTACTGCAGTTGCATACTTGTATAAGAATCCATTAGGAAACAGCACAGATCTGAAGCTGCTTTTTTTAACGCACAGTATTTCAATTTTTTTACATCAAAGTAATACATGCTGTTACCTTCTCTTCCAATTCACAGCTCTAAAAATGAGTTGCCTCCCTGAACTGGTCACATGCATATATCAAATACTGTAGCTTCATTACAACAAATTAATTTTGTAAATACAGTAATGACTGTATACAGCACTGATTAAAAACAAGAGAATAAAGTCAGTCCTTCAGGATAAGCAATACTACATGTCAGTCTATTTGAATGTTACTCAGTCTGCCAAAATACTATCATATCCACTGTGTTACATGGAAATTAAAATCATTATTTCAATCTATAGTACCTTTGTGTTATAGTTTCATGTCTTTTCTGGCAGATATGGAACTTGCCAACCTCATCTTTTATATTATATATGTGTGTGACATACTGCATTAGCTATTTGGCTTATAAGCTCTTCCACATTTAATTTATTTTCATGCTAGGAAAGCATGAAAATAGATTTCCCCTTCTGGCTGTCTGTAAAATAGTTTTGCTTTTTTTTTTTTTCCTTACCACTTAGTAACTGAAAGAATGTTTTATCCTCGTTATTGCTTTTCATTGGATTCTGTTCTTGCTCAAGATCCAGAATACAATTGGTAACTGCAGTTAAAAATGAAAAGCTGAACACTACCCCACTGCATCTGCATCATCTGTGTTTGTGGATAAAATCAACAGACTTGAGGAAATCTGGCTTCAGAAGTGCCAAAAGAGCCATCAGGGAGGTGAGGCTTCAACCTAACACTTATATCCAGCCAAAGCTTGTGTTGGTTCCAAAGAAATATGAGAGCAAACCAAACAGCTCCAACTACCTGGGCACGTACTGAAGGAGAACATTTGTCCTAGAGCCTTATGAGACAAAATATTTGTCATCCAAAAGGTCATTATTCCTTGGTGATTGGCATAACACACCTATTTCCTGGCCATGTAATTCATAAGCTAGGGGACTGTGAGGATTTGCACAGTCTGCACAAGCTGCTCCAGATTCATGGCCTGACCACCCACGCCTGCCTGCAGTCAACTTCACTATGTTGCTTTGGGAACTGATATTCAAGAGAAGCCAACAGTAGTCAAAAGTTATTTCAGTTAGGTACTTGAGGTATTACCAACTTACAACACTCACAGAGCTAGCTTGAAAAAAGCATTTTTTCCTCTCACACTAAAATGCAAAACTAAGCAGCAGAAACTCATGGAGATGTCCTTCCTTGTTGATCCATAGCACTTGTCAGACTCTTCAAGATCTCTTCTCTATTTTGTGTAATAAGCATTTTATCCTTGCAATGAGGGTTAAGAGCTTGACTCTTAAAGTCCCCCTGAAATTTGATTTCATAAAAGTATTTAAATAAAAATTTGCACCTTCAGCTGTTTAATCTCATCAGCCAAAGTCCCTGCCTGGGGTCACTAATGGGGTAGCCAACAAGGCTGATGTGAACCTGACAGAAGTCCCAACAGTCCTGGAGCTTGGGTGGCAGGGAGAGTTGCTCGATTGGATTAAGGAGATGGAAGAATTGCCTCCCTGCCCCCAGGTGCTGCAGCGTGGGAAAGCACAGAGTGCACATTCCTCAGTAGCACTCAGCACAGGAAGGCTCCCAGCTTCTCACTCAAACCTTTCACCAGCACTCAACAGGGTAAATAAACTGCATGGTCAGGGAGCTTCAGACTGTTCCCTTCATAAGCAAGGAGAAGAGTAGAAATATTTGTTTACAACAGGAAGACACATTTAGTTCTGCTCCTTTTGCCTTGGAGTAAGCACCTGCCACATGCAGAAACAGTTTTCCTTTTGTGTTGATAGCTTAGTGAGCTGGCTGAAATGATCTGTCTGGCATAAAAATCTGAATGAAAAGAAGCAAATTTATCTAACACAGTAGTATCACCTTAGAAAACATTACCTGAAAGCACGTTGGGCACATTCATGCTCATGCTCACTTCTGCATAAAGTTTTTTCCGGCCTGTTTTGGTACAACATTCTCGATTGTCAGTATTCTTTACAAGTGTAACATTTTCAAGTGCTAATTAAACAAAACTTGTTTGTCTAAACCTCTTAATTGAACAAAGGGGCCATCTTAAAAACTTCAGTCCCAAATGAGTCAAGAGTTTGCCTTCCCAAATATCTCAGATTCTTCTAAGCTAACACAAAGCACATGTGGGAGCTGCATTCTGGGAAAACGCAAAGCAATAGAAACATAGATGAGAATACACTGATCTTCCATGGCAGGAAAAGAAAATGCCTATGCTGAGTCAACAGTGTTGCAAAAATCATTAGCATCTAATCACACCGTGGTTACTGAGGATGCAGAACAGAACAGGAGGGTGCATACACAATACTTCAGCCCACTGACAAAGCAGCAAACAAGCCATCAAACTCCAGCATCCACCATTGCTGGTGATGCAAGCCAGTTTTACCAACGAGAGAGGACTTCCACTGCTGACAATGAAAGACAATCTCCAGAGAAGACTGAGACGTTCGAGGAGTAAAACAGAAAGCAAAAAACAAAGTCCTATTTGAGGTAGGATGGATGAAGTCTGTAGAAGTCAAAATGTAGAAAATCATAGCTCTGTGGGGTTTTTTTTGTGGCTCAGCCTTTCAGAGAGATCACACTGCTGCCAGCAGAGCTGCTGCAGTTGTATGCAAGCTGCTCCTTAACTAGTGAGTCTGCATACATTTAGCCACAGCAGTAAAGGGCACGGCGTAGCCTGTGTGATTGACCCTTCCCACTCAACAGAACCTAAGATGGACAATATTTAACTTTCTAGAACATACTTTCCTCCGAAGATACTCATTCATTTTGTGTATAAAATGATTGATAAAGCTGAAATGGTTATCCTATGGTTCATCCCATCTGCTATCACTGCATTAGAGTTGGTCATCACTGCTTGAAGAATTTCCTGGACAGGTATTTTTATGTTCAGATTAACAGAGTATATACAAATTTTAACACTGCCCCTCCAATTCACTTGACCAATGACTCAGCAAGTTCCAGAAAAATAAATAAATAAACAAACAAATAAATAAACATAATTCATGAAGATCAGGAACAAGGCATGCTGGAGAAAATAGCATGTTATAACACTTAAGAAAACAAAAACCTCTCTTTGTGACAAGCAACATTAAAGTACTTAAAGAAATTTAATTCCATGCTAAAAAATGGGTTAAAAGGAATCACAAGTGAACTTCCAACATTTTAATTTACTTCCCAGTTTTCTTTTTTTCAGCTTTAAAACCTTCCATGATTTCCCTGGAGTTGGCAAATCAACACTGAGTATCATGGAATCTGGTGTTTTGTACAGCTTCTGAAATTGAATGACTGAAAATAAGTTTTACTTTTAGGAATGAAGTGTATTTTGACCTTTTTGGTTGTAGAACAAAACAAAGTGTTACAAAGCTCCACGCAGAAGGCAGTGTCACTGAAGACATAAGGAAATCCAGTTCACTATTACATAATCAATTAATATTTTGACAATAGTAAAACAGTTATTCTAAACTTTTTAATTCTTTACTCAGGAACCTTAGGGAAAAAGCAGCTGCTTTCAGCTCTATTTTTCAGAATTTTACTTCAGCTGGTAGCCTGTTGTTCAGTGGTATTGGTACTTCATAAGTTAAAAAAGCTGGATGTATTAAACACAACAGTTTCTGCAGAAAGGCAAAGCTTAAGTTGGTCATACACAGAGTTTTGCTAGGGTGCCTCAGTGCTAAATCCAGTACTTTTGCCAGAAATTAATTCCTTGATAAGCACAACAGAACGCTAAAATCTTACTTTTTCCCCTACCCTGTCTGTCTATTACTAATCTTATTATTGTAATTGCAAAAGAAGAACTGATCTAATAAGAAGTATGTTATTCTGACCTCTCACAATACATCCAGCAAAACAGCAAGCTGTACTTACCATGCATTTGGTAGGTATATGGTGCTTGTCCAGCAGTTGGGGTACTGAAACTGGATCCATAACTAAGAAACCCACTCTGTCCTGGGGAATGGCTCAAGCTGTCCTCTGTTTTGATGCCTTTGGAGAAGCACAATGCAGGAACCAAGAGCAGTATGTGTATTTTGTCACGTAAAGTTATAAAAAAGAAAGATTAGGAATTCACAATACTTCAGCTAGATTTTAACCTACACTTTACAATTTTTTTTAAATTATCCTCAAAGAGCTCTCAAGTAATACAAGTCAAATGCATTCATCACAAATAGTATTTGAGTGAGCCACATTCTGTATTCACACCTGAATGAACTTAAGATACAGAAGCAAACACAAATAACAATTGTTTTCAAAAACTATTTATGGAAAAACAGTTTTGTTTTGGTGTTAAACAAACTCACTGACTCAAGACTTTTCTGAACAGTTATCGGGTGCAAGCAATGATAAACAAAGAAACAGGACCTGCAGCAAATGAATCTCAAGACTTCTGTTCTCAGTAGACATATCTTTTACTTCCATTATATTTTCAGGTTTGGTAATTAAGTATTTATTAGCAGGTCATACAGGAGGGTTATCATTTATTCACTAAGATATAACTTCCAGTTCAGGAACAGTAGATATAAGTCCTGAAGCCACAAAATATTTTCATTACTAAAATCAGGCAATTAAACTGACAGTTTAGCAGCAGCACTTGCTGATTCAAGCTTTGATGAAACCTTTGCTGATAGTAAAAGGGGCTGATATTTTATTCAGAGATGCTGCCAAGATTCTACAGCTGTATTGTTAATATAAACAGCTGAAAGGTGCGTCTTATTATGAACCCTTCGGTGTTATTCTGCTCCTTCTTTGCATACCTATTTGCACAAAACAAAAAATAGCCATGGACACATCCTGAGTACTAGAGCACTAGAGCTAAACAAAGACCCTGTTGACATTCTGGCCTTGGATTTATACACTTCCCAGGCTGCTGTTGTCTGTTAGCACTTACAAACAAACTTGCCAAGATGAATTCATGTGCCTTTCACCAAGCATGCTGTTTTCTAGCTTAATGACTCTTAGAAGCAATAAGTCTGCGTTTGCTCAGGTTGGGAATAGTTTCCCCCAGATAATATCTTCTCTAATAAAACTACTTCTTTAAGCTTTAGGTGAGAATAGCTGCAATATAATCTGTGTACAAGTTAGCATCAATATGACAATGCTGTATTGTGAAATGCAGGAAGTTTGTTTGGACAGTGAGTGAACATGTGTTAGTGCAGGCGTCCGGGTCCATTACTGCTAGGGAAGTAAAGGGATTTGTGAGTGTGTGCAGAGAAGCCTCTTTTCATAACATCCCATGATTTTCAATTACATCAGCACTCTGCATGCAAACACTCCATCTACCCTAGCTACAATTAATCTTCAGCGAATGGGCCTTTTTGGAAGTCTAAAATTGTTGTCAGACAGTGAAATAACTTAGCACCAAATTAATTTCCACACAATGTTCTGTTTTGTCTAGAAACTGGCTGAGTTTTATTTTTGAGCCTAAAAACAATACTGCTTCATTGTTCTTGGTTGTCAGCCAGGTGGAGTTTTTCATATGCTGTGCTGAGTATCTTAGAGAGGGTATATGGGTTGGGGGAGGGAAATCACTGCTCAAGGATGCTAAGAGGTCATCCACAGGATTTATAAGCAGCATATGGGCCTGACACATGTATGCCCCAAAGACTCAAGGCAGTAGCAAATGGCTCTACTTTCACCTGCTCTAACAGGACAACTGTTCAGAGTTTGTCTTGGAAATCAGCCAGCTGATGCAAACACACAAGTAGCTCCAGGAAAGGGTCTCAAAACATTTCTCTCATCATCCTGGTAGACCTTCATCTCTGCCAAGACCATTTCCCTGACCTTCCAGACTATTGCACTGAATTTCCCTTCAGGAAAAGTGTTATCAAAGGCTGTATAAAATCTTGTTGGGAAAGGATACTGTGTTTGCCAAGCAAATGAAGGTGTTTAAGAGTGTGAGAGAAACCAGCAGCAGAAACAGAGCTATGAAGCTGCAATACTCAGCACTCATGAGATCAGCTCGGAATAAGGAGCCTCAAAACTTTCTGTTAAAGAACTGTGCCTAAGCAAGAGCAGTATCCCTTTGGTCTTCAGGAGTGGAAAGAACTTCCCAATTGCCTCAACAGCATGCTATTTCCATGTATAGCTTGAAGACATTTAACACTTGGTTTACCAGGCTTTCCACCATTAGGAGTGCTGGTTTTTAGTTAGTTCTCTGCCTCAATCTTCCAGCTGCACCCAGCACAGCACCATCTCTCCACAGCTGCTTGTGAGGCTGGTGTAGGGAACAGAAGTTGACCAGGGTTTGAAATTCCTATGGCACTTATTGCTAACAATCATTCATTTAAACACAAACAGTCTTCCAAAACCAAAGTACTCTGTAGCTTTTCAATAATGCCCTTCTTTGTTTTGTGTCCCAGATCTTCTGTAATAGCATACAGAATTTTTTTCCTAAAGTAGCTTCTATTATTGAAACGCAGGAGAAATCAAAGAAGGCAAAACTAATTTTACCTAAATACCATATTCATTGCATTGTAGTGAGTCATGTCAACAGTTCCTGCTCGCTCATAAGTGGAACATCCTACTGAACCTGAGTTTTTCATACTGTTTCCTATCCTATTACTCACTATCTTCAACCTTAAGTAGTTTGTAAGACCATATCCCAGGATATAAAGAGCTGACAGCTCAGAGTAATCCTACCATTTTTAACAAAGTCAGCTTTTCCTTTAACACTAAGAAGTGAACACTCCCAATATAGAAATAACTTTTCATTCTAAACCTTAAGTCTTCAAATAAGTTTTTCTAGGAGCAAAAGGAAGAAGATACACTCAAAGATAACATGACATCAGGGTACTCACTGTAGGAAGGTATGGCATAGGGCTGCGCTGGAGGAGGGTAGGAAGTGTATGCAGCAGCCTGTTGGATTCCTGCACTGTACTGAGTCTGTCCATATGTTGCCATTGTTGGAAAAGACTGGACTGTCACTATATGGGGATAATGTCTATTGAGAACAAGAAAACAGAAGGTCTAAGGAAATAGTTACTGCACAATCTTCTAGAGCACATGGAAAACATTTCTAGATATTTTGATAAAGCACAATCCAACTATGATGGTGAATATTTTGGGAGCTCAGAATTTACTAGACTGGGGCAAAAGTTTCTTTTAGTGTACAGCTCCTGATTTAAATTATTAAGATCCATAGGAAATTTAGGGCTGTGCAAAATACGTGCAAGTTTAAAAAAAACTCAATACTCTGATTGTTGTGTTTCACTTTGAGTTTGCCAAACAACACATCATGAGAAACCTCTGACATTTTTATGTATTCCTCTGTGGTCACTAATAAACAAACCAACATTCAAAGTGATAATGTTTGGATTCCCAAGGGTACAAATGTACAGCACATGGTACCTCAAAACTTTTTTCATTCCATATTTAGCAAGATTAGGCATTATTTCTTCAGTGGGCCTGAGACATACAGAGGAACAGGTGGATAGGCGTAAGACAAATGCTTTTTAAGGTTACAGAAGTCCACACAAAATGTCTGTTTAGCAAAATATGTTTTTTAAATGACAGCACTTGGCAGGAACACTCACTTTGTTGAGTACAGATGGAGAGGACACTGTGGTGCTGCTTTGCTGTTGCCTGGAAAACAAAATTAAAGGGTCTTAGAGTTTCATCATGTTCATTTCTACAGCCAAGATGATACCACTGTTTTTACAATTGCTGGTTTGAGAAAAACACATAGTAATTAGGAGATACTGTTTTGGAGTGAATCTCCAAAGAGATGAAGCAGATAAAGCTATTATCTACTTAACAAGAAATAAATACAATTTTATTTAGCTGATGGTACTACTGATACATTGAGTTACTATTTTCTTCTTATCATATGACTGATCTGAATCATGAAGTTGGGCTTTGGTAGGATGAATCATACATTAAACGCAATAAAGGCAACTACAGTGATAACTAAATTGATTTGACTTTTTTTGACACTGCCCTAAATCGTGACTCACTTTCTTTAAAATAATAAAATGCTAAAACATTCAAAGACAAAGAAAATATAAGAAGTTTATCGCTTTTAATTATCAGTCCTGATTTTTTGCATTAACTATAACCTATCTTACTGACTTGGCAATAATCAAAAAGTAAATGAAACCAGTAGAAAGTACATCAAACAAGTAAGATGTGCAAGATGCTTGCCAATGTATCAAACAGTTGTGTCTTGCAACACCAGCAAAGAAAAAAGTGCCCCCATTTTTATCTGGAGACATATTTACGCTTAATTTCATTAAAATAATCTAAATTAAAACCTGTAAGTTGCCTGCAAATTGTACTGAAAATACTGTATTTAAATGCCACCATAAATATTATACAGATTGCCGTCATTATGCCATTCAATTTGTGATTCTCTGACCCTGGTTGGAGTCAGTGTTATTATAGCAGTATAAATGCCAACACACCTTCACAATTATTAATAATGGTATTAGGCACTACACCTCCAGCCTCTCTATCTGCTGTCTGTATCAATCAGCACATCAGACTAATTGCACGCAGTTTCTCCAGGGAGAAGAACATAACCCATCACGTTCTCTGCTGACTGCAGCACCACCACCCTCCACATTAGCTGCTGGCATTTATCATGCAATTTGTTACATGCAATAGGAAATGATACCCAACGTTAGGCAGATCTCTCCACCATAGGAGCACAGGCTGAGTGGAAAGGTAGAGTCCTGCAGAGTCCCCAGTGCTGCACATTGCCATCACCAGGCAGGAAACATCCACAGTGCTGTCCCATGCATTGTCATGGCCATACCTACCATGCTACAGATGCGTTATCCTCAGTTCAAAGTTTTCAAAACAGAATCACTTCATTTGTTCAGCAGTTTGTAAGTTGCCAAATTAAACATTTAAAGTGTGGTTTATTTAATGAAATATGCAAATATACATAAGGTCTAAATAAATGCAAATAATCCTATGGGTTTGAGTAACTTGTTATGCCATAAATCTGCAGAGAATTTTCAAAATGATTTGACGTGCTTGAATATGAAATATTCATTCTTCCCAGTTTAACACTCTTTTATAAATGTTCTTTCTTCAACAACTCTGTTTTCATAATATTTTACATGGCTTTATCATAACACAACAATACCACTAATATATTTTTTAAGAGAGGTATTCAATCTGATATATCTTTTTAAAAAGTAAATTGTATTAAAAGTCTGTTTTCATTCTTGCTGACTTTTGGGAGCAAATAAATGGAAAAACCCCAATGGAGGTACATGAGTCTTAACAGCAGCAACAACAAATGAATTACAATATATTAATTTTTTTTAGAATGTTAATTTGTATAATGTCTCCTATATCTAATAATAATAGTGAAAAAAGAGCTGCATTTTGTAAGAAACAATTGTATTTCCTTAAAACATTAAAATACCTAGAACACACACTTCCTTCAAAAAGGAGAGCCTTTTTTCACGAACCTAGCCATCTTCAGAGATCATTAACAAAATTTAAGAAATATCCATGTATTCCTTTTTCTCTTTTCTGGGATAACTGTAGTGTTTAATAACTACACTTTAGGTTAGAACAGATCAGAAATGTTACTGCAGCATTGAGTTACTTTAGGAAAAATGGCTTTGGCAATAAAGGCACTGATGACCAGGGGAATACATTTCAGAGTGAGCTGGGAATGACTACACACTGCTGCTGCTAAGGGAAAAACGTAACTTGAGTACATCTATCTGTGCTGCAAACAGACCTCATGTGCTCACAAGCCTATATGCAGAACTGTAATTTCTTTCCTAGCACCATGCTGGATGCCTGCTTCACCCTCTTCTACTTGATGGGTATTAAAAACAAAAACTCATCCCAATACAACCACAGTGATAAAATACACTTTTATCACCCACTCTTGTCTCTCACTTCCCCGAAGTACTATTCTGTGCCGTACCCTTCTTATTGTACCCATCTGCACAACAAATTCAAGCCTGACTTTTCTGATCCCACTTCTCCCAAGCTGTTCCCCAGTTTCTGCAAGAGCTCTCCCTTAGGTTGATTACATCCCCAAAACCCTACAGAATGATAAAGATCATATTTACAGTCCCCTTGGGTCTTCTTCCAGGGCCGTCTGCACTACCTGCTCTGCACACCAATCCATTCACAGAGGAAGCTCAGGCAGGAGGACAGCACATCAGCTGCAAAGGCAAGAACTGTGAACCCTATCACCCAACCCCACTCTGTGGACACTGACTGGAACAAAACCATTAAGACCAAAACCATTCAGTACAAAAAAGACAGGGATCTCTTGGAAAGAGTCCAGCAGAGGGCCACAAAGCTAGTGAAGAGCCTGGAGCATCTCCCCTATGAAGAAAGGCTGAGTGAACTGGGTCTGTTTAGCCTTGAGAAAAGAAGACTGAGAGGGGACCTGATCCAGGTCTATAAATATCTAAGGTGTGGGGGGCAGAGTGGCGAGGCCAGACTGTTTTCAGCAGTGTGTGGAGACAGGACAAGGGGAAACGGCCAGAAACTTCAGCATAGGAAGTTCCGCACAAATGTGCACAAGAACTTCGTTATGGTGAGGGTGATGGAGAGCTGGAACAGGCTGCCCAGGGAGGTTGTGGAGTCTCCTTCTCTGGAGATATTCAAAATCAGCCTGGACACCTACTTGTGCGACCTGGTGTAGGGAACCTGCTTTGGCAGGGGGTTGGACTGGATGATCTCTGGAGGTCCCTTCCAACCGCTATGATTCCGTGATTCTGTTATTCTGTGAATTCTCTATGCTCTTACATTCCAGAAAAACCTGACAAAACTAAAACCCTGCAGCACCCCTGCCCTTGTTCCTCTAGAATGTGGCTAATACAAACCTATTTCCACAGCAAGAGGCAGAGATATTTTATTTAAAAAAAAATATATATATATATATATCAAAGTAAAGCAGAGTAAAGGACTGTTATATAAATGCACATATAACTGCATATACATACACATATACAGGTATAAGAACAGCAGGTATAGAAAAAAAGACTGCTTTTAAACCCAAAGACAAGCTTACCTGACTCACCTTGATACTCGCAATGAAAAGATTGTTTTGACTTACCTGAAAGAAAATCGTTTAGGCAATTAGACTTTTAGGTTGTTAAAACAAAAATTATACAATTTCTACCAATCTGTCCCTTACTACTCAATAGAATTGTATTAGAAAAGTACATATATGTATTAACATTTTAATTCATTTCATTCATAATGCCTTCCATATTTGAAAAACAGCAGAATGGGCAGTTTGAGCACAAGTTTAATGGCTTTTCTATTTGAAAAATACTATATTTCATTTTTTCTTTTAGTTTTGAAACTGGTAAATACAGAGTAAATAGCAAACAGGATCCACTGTGTATGAGTATGCAGTATGCTACACTCTCATTGTGAAAAGTACAGGTTAAAACTATTTGTTCCTACCCAAATGTGTAGAGCTACAGGCAGAATATGTATTTGAAAATTATACTGATATAGTTGCAGATTTCATGATAAGAACCCTTGACACGATGAAGTAGGCATCTAATACTGCAACTAGAGTTGCTAAAATTAGAACTATGTGTAATATGGAGCACACATTCATCTGCATTCATTGCACTAAAAGCTCAGGCAGTATAGGTTGACAAAAATGCAAGTATTTTCCTGTTCACCAAATTAACAAGAAGTATTTTCAATTAAAGGAACATAATTATGGTATAACAAGGGATCAACCTGTAAAAAAAAAATAATCAAAGGTAATATTTCTGTAAGAAACTTATTAACAAGAGCTGTCACTGGCATATTGGTGTTTTGTGGTACAGGTGCTCTGTTGGCTCATATTTATATTGCGTAGTAACCAACAGTTCCTGCACCAAGGTGTTTACAAAATGATGTATTTTAAAATCATTTCTAGTACTAATCTTTTCTGCAAACACATAAGTTTAAAAGGATGTTTCCTTTAGATTTTTATCCCTTTGATTGCTCCTGTAAATAGGCAATTCTGATGTTTGTGTTTTAATCACGCAATTTCTAATGCCTTAGCATACACTCAAGCAAAACTTCTCCTTGGCTTTTAAGAGTCTATAAATGAAGGGTTAAACATACTACCACTACATAATAGTCAGTGCCTTTTGCTAACTCCCTCCAACAGGAAGGCTGACAGATTCTGACCGCAGCAAACAATAGCTGGGATTGTACTAGCAAGAACTAGTTCAGCTGCATCACTTGCCAATAATTTTTTTAGCAGATTTAACATTCTTCTGTTTCCTTCACTTGAACAGTTTGATGGGGAAAAAGAAGAGGAGGAAGAGGAGGAGAAGAACAGAGAGATTTCCATCAGAGCCTCAACCATTGAAAGAATTTATCCTTGGTACCTGCCAAATGTGAAACTTCAGACCAGACATCAGCAGGACAAACCATTTGGAGATGATAGCAATGATCTCAGAGTGATATAAACTGGGGCACAGGGCTGCTTTGGCAAAATAATTTTTGGCTACACAGTGTGCTGTTGGGCCTGGGAGCCCCTGTGAGCCACGCTCCACCAGCAGCAGCATAGCCACCCCTGGGGCTGGAGCTCTAGTAGGGTCTAAACCAAAAATACCAGCCCTACACAAAGCACGTTTTATACTTGCACTTATTCCAGTGAACAGATATACACGTGTGTGCATATACAATACACAGATCTCTGTTTATGCAAAACATTTCAACTCTGTTTGCATTCAAATTATTTTTGAAGGGTTCAGTCACAACTGGAGTGACTACAAATATTCTCAAACAAAAACCCCAATTACTCACTATGCAATAGAACTAACCGTTAGAAGCAGAAGCCCCATGTGTGTCCACCGTATTTTATATACATATACATTATGCCAAAGCAAATAAGCAATAAACAAAGGAAGTAGCCTACCTTCTATGTCATCTGGAGCCGTGGCATAAATGTTAGCAAGGTTAAGCTTCAGTCTGTCAGGGCACTCTCTATTTACAGTCAGGCTGGGTGATATCACTAGATCTAGCATTTCCTTATACCTGAAGGAAAACAAAGGAAAAATATAATTTATTCATTAATTATGCATGCTTACTAATGATTCGGGTTTTTTTTCCCTAAGAGTATAAATATTAAAGTTGGTTACCTAAACCCAGGCTTCATATAAATTCCACATAATAACATTCACTAAAGTTTTCATCAAAGGTAAATGCTGAATTGAAATGAGGTACTTGTTTCCTTGGAGATTACACCCCTCTGATTAATGCTTTCCCTTTCTTCCTGGATTTTGTCACCCAAAAATTAAATTTCCTTATCTCTTCCATGCTACCAGCACAAGGATTTACACACCAGTGTCCAATGAGCCTCCAGCACAGACTACTAAGAGCTGAAAACGAAGCTGAGGGCAGTAAGCAGCACTGTGTATTCTTACAAAATAGTAAGAAGGTTTGTACTGCTGACAGGAGAGGTTCAAGTGTTTGGGCTAATCCTGGTACCTACTGGATATGTCCTGGAGAACCAATCCCAGCTACAAAGTCTGGACCATTAGATGGAAGTGATACAAGGCAGTCCCTTTCACATAAATAACCACAACTTACTGAACTGAAAATTTCGAGTGACCAGCCTGTGTCATATAGGATTTGAGTCACCAGAGGAAAACATTATTTGTGTTTACAATGAAGGCCTACAAACTACACATCACACAAACAGTTCAAAAAAAAGAGTGAATAAATTATTATTTCAGATCTTACACACAACATGAATATGCCTATTCGTACAAATACCTCAACTTTCAGTATACGTGCCCAACTCCACCTGCGTGGCTTTTCAGAAAGGGGCTTCAAAGGAACCTGCTTAAAATAGAGCTGCTTGCTTCCCTTTAAGTTTTTAATGTTTTAGATGGGCACCAAAACAAGTCATTAAGATGTGTATGCATATGTTTGCAAGATTGGGTAAAGACATCTACATGAGCACAGTAAGGAAACTGTGAGCTCTGTCAGAAACCTGAAGACAGTGTTTAAGCAAGGCAGCATTCCTAAGCATATTTACTCCCACACTGTTCTGCCCCTGTTCCCTAAGCAGCCAGTGGCTGCAGCTAAAACTATAAAGAATCACCAACCAAAGAAAATCTAAAGCTAAGGTTGCCAGTTTTCTTTCTTTTTTCTAAAAAACAAACAAAAGCAAACAACTCCACATACTATGCCATAGAAATTTATCTGAATTTTCTAAGACTACACCAGAATACCAGCACAGCTTTTTGGTCAAGTCCTAAAAAAATGACGAAAAAAAAAAGGTCTCAAAAGTGCAATGTTCTTTTCACATTTCAGAGCCGCATCAAACAGGTCCCCAGAAGCAGAACTGTGCTATTGGAGTAGGGGGGGTAAATGGGAGAAAGGGGATATGGAGGTGAGCAAATGTGAGATGCCTGGCAGCAGCCTGCATGGGTTGCCCTTTCTGTCAGTGCTGGACATGCCACCGGCACAAGGAGCTGCACACCCTGTCCTCGGGCAGGGACATCACTGAGCTGGTCCCTAAAGGCAGCAAGAGGCACAGCAACAGCCCAGAAGCAGCGCACAGCATGTACTGCACAGCACACCTAAGGTGTCATTGCATTAAGGACATCAGCATAGAAATCTGAATTCCTGACAGGCTTCCGCAGTACTGATCTAGGCAGCTCTGTGAGAAGCAAGGACATTTGTCTTGATTTTTCTGTTTAAATACCCATGTATGACTACCAGCTTTGAGAAACAGAGAACAAATTGCATAATTTTATTTGAATTTCTCCAGTCACTTTTTAAAAGACTACAGGTTTCTGTGAGAAAGGGTAAGTATTGTTATTAATAGGCGCAAATCAGGTGAAATGTTTCATCTGTAATTGAACAGCAAGGACCAAAGCTGAATTCATTTTCACTTTTCCACTTAATAGCTGGGAAGACAATGCCTGGGAAAACACGCATCCATCTTTCGGGAATTTGTAGAATTGCCAGAAAAGGAGTATACAGTGGCATAGCCATGAACAATATGCACAGCCCCATTCCTCCTTTCTCCAAACAGAGTCTGGACTCTCTCTGTCTACCTCCCTTAGAAACCCATGTGGGCATATGCATTTTTGCCATTGATGCAGCATCAAATCCAGAGGTTGTTCAGGACTGCCTGATTACATGCCATGAAGGAGATCTGAAGTCAGTGGTGAATGAAGCTGGGTAGGAATGCAGTACTCAAGATCTCTACTCCCTAATTGCTGTCCTGTATAGATTTGCTAAAAAAAAACTAAAATTAGCTTAAAAACAGTGGTGCTTTATAGCTGGATCTTTGTTGCTAGAGGACTTCAAAGTGCTTCACCTTCAGATATGTCCTGTAAGTTCGGCAGACACAGACACTAAGATTAAGCAAGACAGAAGTATGAATGCAGGTGCAAAGGGGACACCTGCAACCACTGTCCATGTTACCAAATGTATGAAAATGCAATGAGGCTTTAGATTTGTACAAGGACACAATAATAGTCCCCAGCTTTAAAAATACCATCCTAAGAGACAGCCTAATAGCAGAGCTAAAGCAGGAATTCAGGATTCCCTTCACCTAATCCTAAACAAAACACAGCCCATCAGAAATTTTACTCAGTCCTAACAGCAGTGGAACAAGTGCAGGCAGGGACTTCACCGAGGCACACGTGAGTCTGCTTTGCAGGCAGCCTCAAGCCAGGCTGTCAGGCAATAAGAAATGGCTGCAGCCCTTCTGCACGCTTTGCCTATGCCAGAGGAAAAGGAGATTTTCTCCTAAAATGGCTAATCTCTCTCTTTTGACTGCACAGCCAGGCTGCAAGAGAGAAAGGAGTCAGGAAGGATGTGGTGGTCCTCATTTCTCTAGAGGCAGGAATGAGGTCTCTCCTCCAAGCAGCTACGGTTCCTAAAACTCCGTTTTCACAGGGAAATTACTTTCTTCAAATCCTTTGGCACCAAAATTAAATTTTTGCTTGCACTGCTCAAAAAGCAGGGTTACATTTTATACTGGGTTTTCTTTTCCACTGTAAACAGTGTCTGATTTTTTCTTTATTTCCTTAACACTGTTACCTGACAGGAGGAAAAGCACTGCCATCCCAGATCCTGTCAAGCTAGGGATGTTCTACATTGTTTCTCAGATAACACGTGCCCTTCAGCACAATCTCAAACCCCATCACTCATGACACTGACCAGACTGTTGCCAAGTGAATGGAAGCAGATGTTTAAAGGGAAATGATATTTTATAATGATTAATGCACTTTAATTACATCATTGTTCAGAGATTTCATTAGCTACTCTCTTGGTTTTGTTCTGTTCACTTTTGAATGCAAAGGCTCATTTGTTTTTTGAACATTTTCCTTTTCTTTCTTTCTTTCTTTTTTCCCCCTCCCCTCTCAGCTTCCATTTTTCGTTAGAGCACGCATTAGCTGCATGTACAAACGGGTAGCTCTCCACAAAAAATCCTGTCTGGCTGTGCATGTCATGTACGTGTTTGCTCTGTTAGTGGCTCTGCCTGTTTTGCATGCACCATTTACCGATTTGTTGATATGTATTTCTTGCTTACGTACTTCTACACAGGAGTTCCCGAAATTCCGGTTTTAATGATGGCAATCAACTGAAAATCTTGAGTAAAATAATGGATCCTGGATAGGATTTAGCGTAATAAATGACATGCTGGAGCACAACTGATGAAAATATCAGGTCTTTGTTTGCTTTTTAGAGCAAAAACGTTTTCTGGCTTAAGTAATATACAGTAAATCAGTAGTAAATTTGCTGAATATGAGCTTTTATTAAAACCAGTGATGGCAGCATCTAGCAAGCTGGGCTGACAGACATCTGGAAGAGCTTTTGGCTTCTATAATTAAGAAGAACCTTGTGTGAATTTGATGCTCAGCTTTTCCATTAGAATCCCCTACTCAAAAAGCAGCATTTTGCCCTCAGAGTTGGCTCACAAACCTCTGCCAAGAACAGAGACTTTTCTCTTTAGTGATGTTTATGAATAAAAAAGAAAACCATTTTCCATCATTCTGAAGATAGGAATGCCAAATTAAACATTTCAAAGTTTCAATTTTTTGGTGAAAGTGTCGGGATAATTTATAAATCACACTTTCTTTTACAATGAAGTTCTGAAGGCAGTGATGCCAGGCCCCAACTCAAGACCATCAAACATGAGCTGAAGATCAATACAGTGAGCAATCCCATGATTTTCCTGCACAGCACTCAAAGATAGGAGTAAATGCAACACCAAAGCAGAACCAGCATGAACACTGAGTCAGCAAGGCACTCTGGGTGCTGATCGTGATGAGAACCAGATAGCAGCCTGATGGATTATCTTTTGAAAGGATGAAACAGGGAACCACCGTGGTATTGTGGGAACATGCAACCACTCCACCACCCTGCTCAGCACAGCTCAAAGGCCAGAGGGTACCTGCAGGAAACTCAAAATTTGGAAGGAGACTGCTCCCAAAGCTTGGGCCTTTGCTGCTCAGGCATAATTTAAAGCATCTCTCAGTCTGCTCTAAATGGTTTTATAACCTCCTCCCCTCAACACACTAAACACATCATCTCAGGAACCTGGCATTTCCTTCTGTACTGTGAAGGCAATGGACTTGGTTGTGGGAGTCTTCCTGACGAGCTTTCAGTGGGATTGCATGCAAGGAAGAGCAGAGCACTTGCCCCATAACAGCAGCAGGCTATAGGAGGTCTATCTGAACAATAGGAAACTCATGGTACAGTTCAGGAAGAGCACACCAGAAGGAAGACAGCATGGGAAAGAGTCTGACGTGAGAACAGTCTCTGCATCTGGCATTAGCAGATAAACTGATAAGCACTGCAGAATGAAGCAGGTAGGAAACAAAAGATGGGACTACTGCCCTTACAAAAAATTTCTCTGATCCTGGGAAAGATATTTTAAAGCTTTTTCACAAGGAGAGAAGCAAATCTAGAAATGATTCTCCCTGAAACAGCCCCATGTGATGATCTCAATTTTTACTGATCTGGGTAGCGGCCAAATACAAGCTCAAACCACTAGATCTTCCCAGACATATGTATGTGCCAGCACAGAGCCCAAGGCAGGACTGGTACAAGCCAAGTCCTCAGCTTTAGCTTTGTTGGAAAGAGAAGGACTAGAGACACACTTCAGCCTAATTACAAGAGTTGCGTTTTTGTCTTGCTTCCATGACTTTATTTGGTTTTCATTATTTGAACAACTGCTTTCACCTTTATTCTTAAAAAAAAAAAAGTGCAGATGACTAAGCAGAAAGCTTTAACTTTACAACCCCAGAGCTTCTCATCATAAAAAAGTCTGATTTTCCACTTTTTTTCAGAGTGAATTACCAAAATGTAACTGCAAAACAGTGAGATGTCATCTTTCTCATTTCCTCTGATCCAGAGAAACAAACAAACAAACAAACAAAAAGTTTGTCTTTTATTGATAAGAAGTACTACAAGATTCGTTGTGGATGGTTCCTTTTTCCTTGGGTCAAATTTTCAAAAGCACCTGCTATGCTCCATTAATTTTCTCTGGGAATTAAGATTAAGATTTACACTCTGAAGAATTGAGCATTCCCTGTTTCATCCTGCTCTCACACACAAAAAAACCCAAATTATTCATAAGCAGGGAAAACATTATTATCTCGCTGTCACCTTCCAGGTAGTACAACAAAGGGAGTCTCCCACACTAAGATTTTGGCTACATCTACCCTTGTATTTCAGGGGAGGTATTTTTATTTCTTCTGTCAGTACATTCCTTCTCACACTGTTTGGAGCCTTCCCTCTATCTATAATAGATCCTTTGTTCCTCACACTTCAAGAACTCAAAAATGCTTCAACACACGAAAACCACTACGCTCTTTTCCCTTTCATAATGAATCTTAGCTCATTCACGAGTATAGCTGGTGGATGTATGCAGGAAAGGCTGAACAGACAAAAAGTTAAACCAGAGTTGGCATTAATGCTTATGTACAAGACTGACAGTACAGTCATGATGACAAGATATCCTTTCAAGGTGACCTGCAGGGCAGTGTGCCTCGGGCTGTTTATATTCCTGAGAGATACCTTTTGCTGCTATAATCAGACAATAAAAGCAGTAGTGGATGTCTGGATTTACCATTGCCCAGACCATTCCAGACACAAAAAATAAGATGATTTGCAGTAGAACAGCATCTGTGGGTGGGGATGCATAAGTAGATTATTCACTAGCACTGAATATCTCAGGGTATGAATTAAAGCAAAAGGAACAGCAGAAAAGCTTTTTGATAAGAAAGGCAATGGACAAAACACATCTGAAATGAGAAATGAAGTGCAATGCTCTCCAGCTATGCTTGCTCACATCACTCACCACTGCTCTTCTGTACATACATCACTCCACCTCAAAATCTCACTGTTGGCCTTCTGAAATGTATCTTTTCTTTAACCCAGCACTGGAATAGCTGGCCACTTTCATAAAAGCTGAACTTCAATAAAGTAGAAGAGATAAGCATGTATTGCTTCAGTTTAAGTAAGCAAACAAAAAAAACAACTTTGAAATAAGAGCCCAAGCACCCAAGTCCTGGATAACTATTCGGTTTGTTAATTCAGTAATGAAATTTAAAAAAAAAAGAGAGAAGCAGTCCTCTCACAAACAGCCCTTTTCCACAATAATTCCATGCATATCTAAAATTATTCACCTAAGAAAAAAATTGGTTTGGATTAAAATTAAAATTTCCAAATTCCTTTTTTTACTATGTTAATTCTAAACAGTTTTAATAGCTGAGAAAAGAGATCACAAAGGAGACCATTTTTGTCACAATTCTGAAATCACTGTTGTTTAAACATAACAAAGTATTCCAACAGCTCTAAAATCTTTCTCTACTTTTATATTTTTTATTTTTTAAGGCAACAATTCTTTCTGAGTAAAATTTCACTTTCATTGGAAGTCTCTGGTCTTGCTCCAACTCAGTGAGTAAAAAACTGATGAAAAATCCTATCAAGTGAATTTTGAGTCAACTTAATCTGTTTTCGAAGGGATGCCTGCCTTATGGTTTCTGAGTGCTTGAAACTGGCAAAAATAATTGCATGTCTCATTTCCCTAAATGTCCTGAATTTCAGGAAATGTTGGCTTGCTTCACCAGGCTTCCTCACCTGCCATTGTAGAGTGCTTTTCTATTACTACCTTTTTTTTTTTTTTAAAAAAAGACATGCTGTTTCTTGTCTCAGACCTGTTGATTTAAACAAAGCATGCTGTCTTCATATCAATATATGTTCTTCCTACTCCCAGTCAGGCTTCTGTACTACTCCCTTCTGTGGGTGCTTTTTCTCCAGCCCCCAGGCTGCAGCCACACAGCAGTGCTGAGAAGAAAGGGAGCAGGCAGGGCTGTGATCCCCCTGCACTTCCTGCAATTAACCCGGGAAGAGATTGAAAGAAGATAAACCAGGGGAAGCATCAGCATTTTCTGGTTGATCAGTCCAAGGTAAATGTGGCTAGAAGCACGTGAAAGGGATTCAGAACACATACAAACAGACAAGGCTAGCTACCTTCGCCACTGTTTCTTATGAAGGCACAGCCTGAAAAATGGCTTGAAAATTCGAAGTGATGGGGTTTGCACCACAGACTTTCAATTTGGCAGCCTAATCAGGAAATACATTATATAATTGCTGTGAGTCATTGTTTTTTTTGTTTGTTTTTGTTTTTTGTTTTTTTAATTTCAATAGCAGTATTTCACTCTGAATAAGTCAAAATGAGAAAGTGTAATTTTTCAGAATGCCTTTCTTGCCTAGAGAACCTGTTTGCTCAATGGAGTAACATTTACAAAAAACCTTAGTCTGCCAAAAAAGAACTGCTCCACTTTCTCACTGCAGACAATTAAATACCAAATATAAAAGCTAAGCAGGTGAACACTTCAAGATTATAACATGGAGTCACTTGAAAATTAAATTTGCTTGCATGTATATGTGTACAGATATATGTAAATACACATAAACACAAGTGCATAAAATCTCTCCCAATTTCTACATTTCTCTTTGACTTTCAGAATTACAAAGCAGCTCTTCCTACTCAGATACCACTGGCCACTTGTGCTGCTCATAGCTGCAGAAATCTATGCAGTCTGCTCCAGCTGCACACCCAAGACCCATAACACAAAAGGACTGCTTCATGGCTCCACAAACAGGGTGCAGCAGGGGCCTGGCTTGTTAGACTTATTTGTTACAACATAGGCATCTCTTTTCACTCCAAAGAACTATGCCTCTTATCACTTCTCTTCAGAATCTTAAGGGCTAAGAACGTACTTAAAACTAAATGATAAAAATACGATTTAGAGAAAAACAAGAGATTTGGAATGAAATAACCACTGGTAACTTTGATATTCATGCTGAAACACGCTGCCTTCTGTTACAGGAGTGTGCAAGAATGTTTTTTGCTTTGGAGTCCTCCTGTTACTTTTATCCCTTATTCTTGTTACTTATGCTATCTTATCCTACCTGAGACACCCAGAGTGAACACACCTGGATCCCAGTGGCCAAATAACAGCACAGTCTAGGAGAAAGTATTGCCAGATAACACTTTGTATGAAAAAAGTGAATCAGTGAATCAGGATGAGACAAAACAAAATAAAATAAAAATCACAAGTCATAGAGGGCTCAGGAGAGAATGAACCGTGCAAACAGCACACAAAAGCAGTAGCCAAACAGGCCTGAAATAGCAGAGAGCTGCTACGGCTGCTGGCTGAATACATCCGTGAGTTACAGAGCAATATTTTCATTTGTACAGGCTTCTTACTGCAAACAACCCATTTTGAGCCATGTGCCCCACTCAGACCCTTCCACCCTATCTTGATGGGAACTGAACTTCAGTAGAAACCTCACTTTTTCTTCTGCTGCTTAAGGAAGGGAAGAGGGGAGCTGACAGCAGCTCCTGCACACAGCAGCACAGTGAAGCATGAGGGTGCACAATGACACATGGTTGGCTCTGACACCCACTAGGGAGAGATGTGCAGTTGTTGAAGGAGGATCTAGCACTAACAGCTTGGACAAGTTGCTCAGGACTGTACCACGGTTTCTGTAAAAGTGGGAAAGTTTTCAATTATGCCCTTTTAAGGCACTGAAAAGCGCTTTAAAATTTTCAGGTAAAACTTGTTACAGCACTGCAGTACCAGTATCCGTGCTGATGACTATCCTGAATACAAGACAGCCAAGAAAGAGGTGAGGCACGAGAGCAGTCCTTCAGGGCATGTTCTCTCACTCATTTTTGATCCAAAAACTCTCCATTCCCAGACTATGAGAATTTCTTCACCCTTTTGATTTATTCTTTAAATCTGTCAGAGTTCTGCACTGACTCCAACAACTCAGTAAGAAAGGTAAGGCTGCCCCTTTATAACAGGCTTGTGTCATCACCTCCATTGTCAGCCTATAAAGGAGCGACATTCAGGGAATAATAATTCAAAAAAAGCTATGGGAAAAAGAACTATGAAATGTACGTTAGCAAAGGGACCTTGGATGTGAGGAAAAACTCTAGCATAACAATACAGGTGAGGCTGGAGTGAGAATGACGTACCTTCTCCTTGATTAAATCCCCCAGGTCAACATCGCTCAGAAGCAGAGACCAGAGAAGACATGAAGAGAAATGTCTGTTGTACATGCAAAAGGCTGAAAGCTCTTTCTCTGGGACTTTCTTACTCCTGGTTGGGGAAGAGAAGACTATCTTGTCTATCTGCACATCATTCTCAAGGACTTACAAGCAAAAAATGCTTATGTGTACAAAAGATTCAAGATATATTTCTTGCATTTCTCAAGTAATCTTGATGAGGGAAAACACAAATGCCAGCCTCATTATCCCAAATGTAACTGATGTTCTACATACCAAAATAAAATGCAGCAAAGTGTGTGGACTCTCTAAAACTCAGGACACTCTCTTCAGAAACTGGAAGTAGTACGTAATTTAGCAATGTGCCTGAAAACTTTGTACTCTTTTGGCTTGGTCTCAAAGTCTGGAATCTAAGCAGCCTCTCTTGGCTCACTGTACTTAAAAATTTGAAAAAATCGTTGTGGTAGCCCATTATTATGCATATGAAATAATGAAAATTAACACCTCACCCTGGTTTCTCCAGTTGCTTCTCTCTGCCTGATAGATATCTGATTTAGGGTTTATGCAGGGGGAAGGGAAATTTTTTTTATATGTTTTAGGGTTTTCTTGTTGTGGTCCTCTCTAAAGTATCAATAAATCAGAGTTTTAAGTTCAGTAATTGCTGATTTAATATATCTGTGGTGGCAATGGGATGCAAGCTCTGTTAATTGGTCTAAGCACATTTTGCCTTCCAGGGCAACAAATTCCCAAAGCTCAACATGGCATGATTGGTAAGGACTCTTGTGTCCCAATTCTGCAAAATTGGGACTGAACATTAAATAATGAAGTCAAGAGGCCTGTGCATTCTCACCAAAAAAAAGTACCTTTCAAACTCCTGCTCTCCCTGTTGATGCAATGTGAATTATGGCAATGTGAATTATGGTCATGGTGCAAGAGAAAGATAGTCTTCTTCCCCAGCCTGATTCTGGAAGGTTGAGCCTTCAGCTTAGTCAGCATTGCAACACAGCAGTTAATTGAAGGTTTGTCCAGGTTCCAGGGAATCCAAAAAGATCACCTCTTTCCTATCCCAAAAGACAATGTACATTACTTTACCCACTGAGGGCTCTGAATTCACGTCTCCACTATACGGACTGCCGTTTTGATTCCAGCTCATAGTGGCGTCACTATGGCTCATCACGAGTAATGCTGCAATTCAGGAAACTGTCATTGTCAGCCTTGTGTTGGCTCAGTAGGTCCTGACAAACTTGCACGTGGTGTTATTCTTGCTCCTATGCGAGCATTCATGTGACCCACCTGGCGCAAACTTTGCAACATTCCAACACTGTTTCCAATACACTGAAGCCAATACTCAGCTCCACACCCAGTTCCATGGTTGTAATCCATCGATATGCATGGATGAGCTGATTGAGATGCTCTTCATTTTGTGGTGTGACAACTGTGCAAGGCTGCCCAGAACATGGCTTGTCTTTCACATTGCTGTCACCAGTGCTGAAATGCACTACCCACCAGCTCACTGTGCTCACACCCACTGTTTGGTCTCCATAGACATTCAACAAGCATTGATGAATGCCAACGGGTGCCATTTTTTTCACATGGAGGAATCCAGTGACACACCTTTGCTTCATACATACTTCCAAGTCAGACACCATTTTGTCAGACTGCCACTCTGCCCCATCTGTCACACAGCAACAAATTGTAATATTGGTGGGAAGGCTCAACCTCTACAGCCATACCGCTATCATCGGCTTCTGACACCGTGGGTCAATGTAAAATAGGAGGTATTCCTTTTGAGTAGTCCTTGTAAGTGGTTATCCAGTACCACTTGACGCCGAAGCTGCAAGGCTTTAATTGCTCTTGAATTATGAAATCTACCTCTATTGGGATATACTTTACTTGTTCAGACTTGGAGCAAGTCTCATTACTGATCTGGATTTAGGAAATATTGTGTTGAAATAAATGTATAAACTTACAACTTTCACTTAGTCACAATCCTACATCTTTGTTTAGAAAGAGCAGAGGGTGGTCTTGGAAGACAGAGTATCACCCCACTAAATTTTAAGAAAGGTTTATGCAGTCATTATTGGCAACTATATTTGCATATCAGATACACATCTTTATAGCACTGAGCTCTTATGTGTTTAAAAACACAAGAAAATATTATTGTTTATATTAAGTTCTTCAGGATTCTGTGTGAAATGTGTAGAAGTTTCTTTGCTGGTAAGCACTTTTCTTGTAGTGGAAGTAGGTTACTTCATCAGTAAAACATGACAAAAAATAAACAAATTGTAAATTTTGTATCTATATCACTAACTGGAATGTTCAAAAAGACTTTTTTGAATTGGAAGACTGATGACAGTTTACAGATAAAAACCAAGAAACTTATTTTAAAGAGCCACAGTACAACAGTAGTGAGCAAAGTAATGCAAGCTAACAGTTGCATACCTTGGGCACGTTAGAAAAAAAGGCTCATAAAAAGCAACACTGGACTAAAAAACTTCACTTAAGTTTGTCACTCACACTCATTATGTTTCGCATGATGGTGCAAAAACAGCTAAGCAGAGAAGAAACTTACTTGGAGTGCATGTTCACACAGTGTTTTCTTTAATATTCATTCAATTAATAATCTGCTTCTGTGGGTATTTGTGAGTCAGACTAAAATAATAGCATAGAAATGGGAGGTCTGATTTCACAAGTTCTGGTGTGACAATACATTAAAGTGAAAGCTAAGGTAGGCTCAAGGTCAGAAAGCTGTTAGCACCAGGTTTATTTTCAAGGTGAGACAGGTTTTTACAGGGATGACCACAGGTGATTAACAGACAAGAAAGGGCTAAGGAGCACCTTTGCAGTGATCCTGCCATTCAGTAACTGACGGACTGCAGGGCAGTATAGAAGTGAAAACACCAAATGATAAGTGCATCATTTGCCATTCACACAAACATCCTTGTTTTAATTTGCAGAGTCTGATCTGATAAAGAAAAGCACTTCCTGAAAGTGCCATTATATGATGCTAAGCAGGCTTCAAATGACTTGCCAAAGTACAGAGGGACACTGACATTTGAACTGCAGGAGTTTTGTTTTCCTCTTTGTTTTTCCCCCAGTGACAATTGCATTTGAATAACTGGAATTTTTAAAAATCCCTATTCCTCCTTTCACCATGATGTAATCCAACTGTTGAAGAAGCCTAACAATGTTGAACAGCTGTGACTAGAGCCAAGTCTGGCACCAGGAGAGACAAGAGTTGGCACCAAACACCATGATCTTTAAAATAAACCCGGCGGACACTGAAAAGGTTTGCCTTTGCTGCCATAAACAGCATACAGAGCAGTAAATGGAAAAGTGATGAAAAAGACCACAGTTTCATTGCTGGAACAAAGATGCCAATCAGCTAACCACTTGATCTAGCACCTACTAAAGGTTTTTACAATGGCATGTCAAAATTAAGAGCAATAGCAGGAGCCAAAGGTAATATAACAATGCCTTTCATATGTCCATCACACCAAACTGAGTCCACAAAACCCATCAGGTTCTATAGAGGAGCACCTCTGCATACAACTGAAGTTACACTGAATAATTCAAAGAAAAATGCATTTTCCATACAAGAACACATCTGTCTCAACACACTTCTCTTTCCAGTACTTCTCAGTTACACTTTCCTAAGAAGGAATTTGCTCCCAATTGGTGAAGCTGGAGCAGTGTTCTGGAAAGAGATGTGCATGCATTTTTTTCTTTGTTCTTTTTTTTTTTTTTTAATGCAGATTGAATGGAGAAGAGAAAAGAAAGTTTCTTCTCCACTCCCTCTCCCACTCCCAGCTTGAACTGAAAGAGCATGGGCTGATTTCCTGTGCTCTGTATAAGGGTCCGATGAATTGTGATGTGGACATCTGTCTGCCTGCAACTGAACAGATGCCACCATCTTATTTCACACAGGTGAAGAATAGACAGCCATGTAACAGCAGCATTTTTTCAACTTCTACTAGCTAAGTTTTTAAACTCATCCCTTTTAGCACATTAAATTCTCCCAAATTTTAAAACTCTACAAGCACCCTGTTCTCAAATGGCAAATTACTTGCTCCAGGCAGATAATCTCTAGTTAGAAGTCAGAACTGTGTGTGATGTATTACGAGTTTTTGACAGTCTGGCTAGTACTAAAACCTAAAAGAACATTCGAAGCAGACAATAGACTTCAAGCTATTTATCTAATCCTCAGTAGTAACAATGCAATTTTCATAAATAATACATACAAGCATTCCTAATGGGATATCCAACGTAGTGTTTTTACGGGGAGGTACATAAAAGTTACAGCCTTGTGTTGCAACTCACTTGGCACACATGAAAGGAAAGACTCGGTTTAAGGGTGAAAACTTGACCTTTCCCTTTTTTTTCTTCCCCTTCAAAAAACAAACTGAAAAAAAAAAAAAATTAAAAATGAGGATCTAATTGCTATTACCCAACCTTTTCCCAGGCGGCTGCAAGTTCTCCAAACAGAACTGTCAAATCTGAAATCTGAGGACAACATTAAATGACCACAAATCATGGTATCTTTTACCGGAAGATATTTACAGCTTCAGTGACAAAACTAGCACCTTAAAGTCCACTTTGCTTCAGTGAAAAGCAGTTTTCTTCCTACCATGTCACACACCACTCAACTCAGGATCACCACAGTCCAGCTCTTAAAGGAGCCGCTCTGGAGGTCAGCACCTCCAAAGCTGCTTCAGCACCAGGCCAAAACAGGGGACTGCCACAAACACAAGAGTGTCAGGATGATGGCTTCATTTTCAGGACTGCAAAGCAGCTCAGGAAAATTTCTTGCAGGTAGAGAAAATGGCAACTACCTTGAGTTCATGCAAATAATCTCAGAAAATATTGTCATTACAGATTAGGAAATCCAGCTGCAATCAAAAGTCAACTTTTGCTTCTTGGATATTTGAGAAGACGCTTACGTATGACATTAAGAAGGTGACTGCCTTAGGCCTAAAACTCAGACTTGATCTGCAATATCCTTAGCTAGAAGGCAATATTCTCCCACACACACAAGACTTCAAAGGCCCTTGCCCTTTCACAGCCCAGAAGAGCAACTCGACAACCTGGTTCAATGCTGATGCATTTCCTGACACTGGATTAGCTTCAGCTCATCGCCTGTGGCACAGTTTCTCTCTGACACTTTTATGGAATAATTTCTACAACCAACAAAAATTTCTTTCTTTGGGCTACTATGGTATAACACAGATAAAACCAATTGACTCATAAGCAATGTGCTGAGATATAGTTGCTGACCCTCATTGTTTGCAATGGCTACTGCAACATGAGCTCCCAAAAATCAACAGCTGTGCAAAATATTCGTATGCAGTGCTTGGTTTTCCAAAAGAAATACAGTTGCCATCTCTCTTCCTTCTTCCCAGAATAGCAGTCCTGTTAATTCCAGTGAAATGCAAGGAAAAAGTAAATGTCTGATTTCAGGTTTTTTAATTTAATTTCTGCAAAACAAAAATTGGAGTAAAAGACTGTTTTTTCTTCTTTATCCCTCAAATGGCTTTGTCAGAAATGACCAATTTGATGCCATGACCCCATGGTTAGAGCTCTCATTAGGAAGACCTGCATTCAGCTTCAGTCAGTCACAGGTTTCCTGTTAGGAGAGTACTTTACAGAGACAGTTTGTATCTAATCTGCCTCTATTTACTTTTGTATAGGAGAGAATATTGCATTTTTCCACTTCTGAGCAAGCTGAGCTCAAAGTCATGAAGATAACTGGCTACACTGTTAAATCAGCACAAAGGGGTAAAAGAGAAAGCTATATAGAAATCAAAGACAGAAGATCAATTGTACACCTACTAAAATGCCATGAAAGCAGCGTATTTTTTACTTGTCCTGACTACTTGACAGCCTTTCTCCACTCTTCTAATAGAGAGCGCAGACACTGCCTGCGGTTGTCAGTACAGAACAGGAGCTTAAGTCTCACATTCCTATTTTCTCCTAGACCACATAGCATCTCTTTCCCACACCCAACTTTTGCATGCCTAAATTCTCGCTTTAATTCACATTTGGCCTAAATTCTCTCTTTCATTCACATTTGGCTGCGTAACTCTTCTCTCCCAGTCGTTTTACTCCAGTTGGTCTGTTTTAACCCTCAAGCAATAGGTGCTAGGTATGTTGTGCTCTTCTGTTAGCACATGTCTTGCCATGGTTCACTTTAAGCATAACCAATCTGCTAACCCCTGTACAGCTGCTGGTTTTACAGGCTGTCATCACAAAGACTGCTTGTGTGCTTCCTTGCTGGATTTTAAGTTTTTAGGAGCCCAGAAACTGAATTTACTCAGTTTAGCTGCAATTTTAAGCACGGAATTTAAATCCCACAATTAGAGAAGCAGCTTCCCTTCATTTGGCTTCTCTTCACAAAGTAGCATTGGGGTTCATCTAATGTCTTAAAATCCTGCATCTCTCACTTCTAACATGGTTCCTGAAGATCAATACGGTGCATTTTCAGCAACAGGTATTGTAGAGGAAACGGACCAGCGAAGATCCAAAACTGCAAGCTTTCAACAGAGAAGACAGCTTGTACCAGAACTTCCCTTCTAAAACTGGTCTAGGAACTACTTTCTTTATACATGTGGGTGAGTCAGGGCAGTGGAAGCTTAGAGACACAAAATGCGTGAGAAAACAGAAAAACAGAAGAATCTGAGAAAAAAGTCAAAAAAACCCTGAAACACGGGCATGAAAAAAACGTACTGAAATGTTAAGGAACACTAACTGAAAAATACAATCTCTATTCCTTTCTGTGAACTGGAGAAAACAAAAATAAACAAACAAAAACCACACAAACAAAAAGTGCTTCTGAAAGAATTACATTCCATCTATTTCCCTCTATCATGGGACTATCCAGAAGAACTCAAATTTCTGGCTCATCAGAGAAACAGTTAATAAAACCTAATCAAAAAAGCCAGCTATTTTCTAGTCTTGTCACATACCATTTTGCCAATAAATACATGGAACAAATATCTTGAAAAGCATGCACACGTGCCTTAATCAAAAAATTAAGTTTTTAGAGGAAGAGCCTGACCCTGAGAGCTCTAAGAGTTAAGGTTTTTCTCAAAAGCTGAGTATACATTTTTCCATACAAGCAGCTAAATCATGGATATTTTGAAAAGTAGTTTATAATTCAGCTCTATATAATGTGTCCAGTGCCATACAAAGCATTAAAAAGCATTTTAAATTGAAAGTTGCTGGCATCTACTGCCATAGCACAAGAACTTAGCAGACCAGTTTCACAGCTGGTTTGAAACACAGAAAGTTTACACAGTCAGTTTAGTCGTTAATGTCAGTTACCTGTCTTATGCTGCAATACCAAAACATAGTGGTGGTCTGTGGACTAATGCAATGTATGGCAAGGTCTGAAATACCCTCCTGTCTCCTGGCTGCTGAAGTTAGCTGCAATGCTTCCTTGTGTATTCCAAGGAAAAAGCCAAATAAAGGCTATGCATAAACCAGATATCGAATATCCAGCTGGTTCCGTTGGTCTTTTTGTACTGCTATAGCACTAAATTTGCAGGTAACAGCCAGTGATTAAAAATTGACAGGATTCAATAGCACTTGTTTGTGTTTGTTTTAACACGTGGTTTATGTTTGTTTATTTTTTTAAAGAGGAAAGATTACATCCGAGAAACAGTGGTATAAACATGATCCTTTGCTGTATGGCAACTTTTACCCAAGTATGTATTTTAGAGTATAATTCATGGGAAAAGCAACCAAGTGAATTTGAATTTAGAATTCAAAACTGAAGTTCAGTGAATTCACAGGGAAAACAATGAACACTGGGTGTCTCTAAGAATAACTGAGTGTACAGATTAAATTCTAAACAGGCTCGCAAAATTACCTTCAGTTATACCAAAACTTTTGGTTTTTTTTACCAAGAAAAGCACTATGGTTTTAGTTAAGAGTACTCAAGTAGGCAGAACTTCAGGTTTAGATCTCACTCCATAATGAGATTTTCCTTTGGTCCATAAAAAAATTGCAACTCCTAGCATCCCTGTTCTTCCTTATATGAAAGCAGTCTGGTGGGTGTTCGTACTTCTAGGCTGGGCCACAGTAGAGATGTTATAGACTTGGAAGGCAAATGAGTAAACTTTTGTGGATGCTCCCTGTCAAAACCAGAAATCAATTCTCCATCATATTCTGCCTACAGCATAAGTCAATCTCCTAGACAAGATCTTTGCTGTTATTTTGTTTAAATATTTTTAAAGACTGCTATCAGGGATAACACTGAGGTAATATGAAAGCTGTGCTTTGGCTTCTCCTCCCCACATTTCATCCCCCAGGTCCCACTTTCTGCAGTTTATTTGGCAGAAGGCATTGCGTGGCTTCTCATCCAATGCTGCTATGGGAGTGTTCCTAAATATGATTAATTTGCTAATGATACAAATCTCCAAACAGCATGTTAGTAATGTTGATGATTTATGAAATGCCAGAGATGCTTCTTTCACCAGTGATAAGCTCTTGCAAGCCAGTGGTTTTGTAGGAAATCTCTTGCAATTGCTAAGAACATTTTCATCTCTGCATCTTTCCCAGATGGTGCAGAGGCAGAGAGCTGTAGCAAGGATATCTTTAATAAATTGCAGGTTATGTATGCACACAAATAATATAGTGCCAGATTATGAATCTTGCATATGTTCATATGCAAAAAGCCCAGAGTTTGCTTTGGAACGGAAACAAGCCTCGGTGGTCAAACACCCTGCTAAGTCTTCTTTCCTCCCAGGATTCAAGTGTGCACTAGAAACTGCAAAAACTAGGGAACATATTTCCTTTTCTCAACTGCTCACAATATTGCCCTTGGCACCCCAACGGCCCAAGACACATTAATAGAGATTCTAAAAATAGTCTCAGAAATATTAGTGTTTTTTCACATTTCCTATGCAGATATTCCCTACGTCGCACAATGTACCTGAGACCAACATACGACCACCATGCACTACCCTATCTAGTCCTAGCATCCTCTTGACCAGAAAACAGTGTTAATACTAAATTTCCCTCAGCTGTGATTAGATGACTTTGATCAATGACACACAGGGTATGGTTTTCTTCTTCAAGCAACATTTGCAGTCAGCTTGTGGTTTCCCTGTGTTTGTTCAAGTTTATGCAGACTACGAGTTATTTTTACCTATGTGGAATAATCACAGATAGCTGAAAATATTTGAGATGTGAGATCTTCACTGCAACCAGCCAAGTTGTTTTTTCTGTTCTGACAAGTTAGCCCTCACTTAACAAAAGTATTTCAGAACTGGAATAGCACACAATAGGACAGTTTTGGAACTTTTCCTGAAACATTTGGAGTGACGTTATCTAGCAATTCCTATAAAACTAGGCTACTGCACCATACCTTTGCTGAGTGCCATTTGAGCTTGTTTTTCAGTTACTACCTTTCCATAAGCACAATGGTTTCTGAAATGTTTGGTCAGTTCTCTCCCTAATGTATTCACTTGTCTCTGACATGGGTGGCTGAGACACAGCTGGAGTTCTGTCCAATTTCATTGTCTATAAAATAAACCATTAATTTGTAAGCATTTATAAGCACACCATCTATCAGGGAGTGCATACTCATGGTGACTTGGGGGGACTCTCCACCAGCAGTGCCTCTGAAGTCAGACATTTGTCCCACTTTTGCAAGAGCAATATCTTTATGGCACTTCAGATTGCAACACTGCACTGAGCCAATCTTGAATCACCTTTAAGTTACTATTCCAAACCAATAAGAAGTGCAAAAACTGAATTTAGAACATGAATACAAAGAGAAGCAACAGACAGGAGGACACAAGACTTAGGACTTAGTAAAAAATTTATTTTGTAACTAAAACTGACAATTCAGTATTGAATTGCATATATTTTGCTTACTTTAGCACAGCTGATTAATGTGTGCAATTTAACTCTTACATACTATCAGTTATAATAGCTGAATGTTTGACAGAACAAGTGCTATAGACATGCAGTTTGTTTTGTAAATCAATACTATTATAGTTGCATTTAAAAGGCAAAGGAACAGAGTGCCTCACATATGCTTTTTTATATGTACTTCTGTGCTCGAACAACCCTCAGAGTTTTACTCATGGCAATTCTACAGTTTTGTCTAAAAGCTGGTAAAGCCATTATTGCCAAAGAAATCTTGAAGAAGTAATTAAACAAATAATACCCAAACCTATCTTCAACTTGCAAACACAGTCTTACTGAAAAATATGCATGCAAATAAGCCACAATCATCTCTTAATACAAACAGCAACCTATGATACCACAGACTGTCTTCAAGTTAGACAGGGCATTAGGCTTTTAAAACCATTAAACATTTCTTTTAACTCCAAATGGGCTCCACCTTGGTGCTTTGCTTCCAGACTGAAATGATTTGTAACTATTCAGAAAAGTAAGGCTCTAGGACCATTGCTGCACTCCTGGAAACAGAAATGTTTGAGCAAAGGTGAGGAGGTCAGACAAGGGCAAAGTCCAAAGTAATTTTAAGTGGTTCAGCTAAGTAGGGAAAGCTAATGGGAAACCATTTTAATTTATTACAGTCATCCCTTGTGAATAAAAGGACAACGTTTTTCTTCAGGAGCTTGATTACATAGCAGTAAATCCCTCTGTGTATATAAAAGACCTATGGACAGTATAGATCAAATGTCAGAAATAGGTTTGCACTTTATGTTAGATGTGGGAGAAAATATTAGAGTTGGGAATAGTTTTAGATACTCATTCTTTTTAAAAAATATTTCCAATGTATATGAAAAGATGTGTATTTTATTCTGCCATGCCCATCTACAAAGACATAAAGGAACGCTGTCTTTGCAACACACTTTTTTGGACCTTCCCTTTCCAAAAAAACCTAAGCCAGAAACATGTTTTTGAATATAAAATCATGTTCACATTCTCTTCTCTCCCCAACACTTTCTGCTTCTTTTGCTAGTAATAAATGCTGCTTTAAATATTGGCTCTAATCTCTGCTTCATAGAATCCAGACAGCAGTAAACAAGCAAACAAAGCACAGTTCAAGGTGACAATAATGTTAGGAAAAGGCATCTTAAAGTAAGACTAACACCAGAAAAGGATTTTCTCTAATAGCATACAGGGCTTTTTTCAGCATTTCAAATTGTTTTTTTTTTTCCCTAAATAATTGCTAGTTCTGACGGATATATGTGCCTAAGTGCAACTAATAATTATTTCGTTGTACTAGTATGAGATGGAACTGAAAAAACATTTATGATGGTGAAAGTTGCAGCCACTCAGCCCGAGATTCTTACTGAAAAAAAAAATTTGTTTAATCAGAAGCAGGATTTCTAGGTTTTGGAGTAGAATGTTTCAGCAGTGAGGAATTACTGAGCTGCCTCAAAGCAGGCAAAAAACAAATATTTGGCTTACTTAGTAACACAATCAATACCTGTCCATGGCAATTTTGTATCCTGTGCATACCCTGTTTTTCCACACACTTTCCTCAAGCCATGAGAAATAAATACTTTGAGGCAGGCAGTGCTTCAGTTCCACATAGTATGGGGGTGGGTCCTTCTCTGCTGCTGCAGTACAACAGCCACCAAATACTGCCTGAAGCATGAAACACCTTTCAAAGTAGCTTCAGTAAAGTTTGGTTTTGTCCCCCCTAATTTTCAAAAACCTTGTCCTGAGTTTTGATGCCATCCTATAACACTGCCATCAGCCATCCTACAACACTGGAAACTATTGGGAGATTAATCCTGACAGTGCTAGGGACTACATCATGTTACACATCTCAGCACATGCCTGCAATAGGACAAGAGGCCTTTACAGAGGTCTGGGAACAAAATTAACTTTACCAAAAGCTCTGTTATATGGCACTAATGTTTCTGTGAGCATTATTCATTTTCCTAAAGGCAAAATGCAACCACTGTAGGCACCTTTACTACGTAATGCATACTGCTTCATCAGACTCTCATATCAATACCTCTTGACTCCAGTGTCTTGAGCTAATGCTACTATTTGAACTCTTAACCATTTTTGGTAAAGACCAGCATTGCCTTCAACAAACTTTCCCATACAGTAGCAAACAGATACTGCTGCAGGTATAGTGTAACACATTGAATTTTTAACTTTTAATGCCTTTACCATCACTTAAGAACTTTACAGCAGTTTAAACAGGTAGATATCGACTCCTGGCCAAAGCAGGCTCTAATGTTTGTGCTCTGTCTGCCCACAACACTTCCTGTCATTTCTATTGGTTAAAATATTCCTTTCTGTGGTTTTGCAAAGTGCCCTTCCCTGCTGTGGACTATATGACAATGGTTGAGTATATGGCTTTTTTGAGCTCATGGGGAGCAAAGGGAGAGGAAGAACAACAAGGGATGGGACCTAAAGCTAAACAAATCAATGCTTCTTTGATCCTTTTGGTATCAAGATGCTGTAAAAACACATGATTATTAGAACTGTGAATTTATTGGTAAGGAATTGGTTACTGGCACTGTACTTCAGCATGAACTTACATTATGATTGTAAGTACAAAGTGTTCATTCTGTTTGTGGCTATGAGAATTAATCTTTTCCATGTGCAGAGAGGCTGTGCGATAATTTAACTGAGATTCCTGTTGGTAGTTTGGGCAAGCACTCATCAGCTGCAGGGCTTTCAACAATACATGAGCAGCAGCTCCAAGAGAAAATGATGTAATTAATGCATCCGAGAGCTACCAAGCAGGACTAGAGTGGTCTGCTCATTTCAGGGTTTTCATCCAAGTAGGTTGTCAAAATCTTGAAACTAAAAGGTGAGTTTCTCCCAAAACACTTCAAATACTTAATTTTGGACAGGATTCAATAACTAATGGATTCTGAATGAAATTGTATGCTTCTAATAGCTTACATTTGCCTCAATAATAAGAAAAGGTCTGATCCTCATTATTAAAAATGAAAAAATAATTTGGAATGTTTATGTGGATGGCAGCTTTATATGCAGGATAGAAGTGCTCCAACTGCATTTTCAATCCAGCTGGAACTGAGTTTTCCTTTTTCTTTTTTTCATGAAATTTCATTTAATATGAGTACTATGTCTTAGTAAGGCAGCTGTTGGCAGCAAGCTGTGAAATTAAAGTTGAGCTGGTTATTATTAAGAGCCAAGACATAATATGCTTTTGTCAGAGAGAAGTTTTTCTTGTAGATATGTAACCTACATTCACTAATTAAAATAGCTAGTCAGTCAACCTCACTTGGTGGGAAAATTAATCCTAATTTAAAATATAATTTCCAAGTTGTATAAATTGCAACCAAAAATGAGATTGTTATAGCTCATTTCAGTGAGGTTTTTAAGCATCCAAAGCACGAATGATTTCAGAAACACAGGAATTAAGGACTCCTAATTTTCACTGCTGTTCTACTAAGATGTGTGGGACTTTGAGGAAGGCACTTCTGATAAGATCCCAAACTGGAATGTAATCAGGATCCTTCTATTTACTATTATTCACTGAAAATTTTTCTCTTAGCCTGTGCCTGGAGGGAATCATACCTGTCTTCTTCCCACTGCAGCAAGTGCTTTTATAATTTCAACATGTAAACATGACCTTCCTCCAGCTTCTCTTTAAAGAAAGCAGTGGTAACCTTCACATCTTGCTCAGAATCTCCTCTGGGATATGCCAAGATGCACATTTCAAAAACATCTGCCTGAAGGTGTCCTCAGGAAAAAGTAGCAGAATAGGACTTCACACATTGGAAATCCAAGCCAGGTAAGTGATGTAATTTTATATTAACATATTATTACATCATTATCTATATCTCTATATCTATATAAATTATCTATATCTATAGATAATATTGTTATTATTATATATAATAGATAATATTATTATTATAGATTATATTATTATACATTATTTATATCTATATAAAAAAGCATCAAGCTGATTAATCCTCATCAGTTAAGCTGACTACACTCTGTAAATTCATTTATTTCCCAAACTGTTGCCTTGAAATTCAGTTATCAAGGGTAGCAGCAAAATTGTACTATCATCCATCTCAGCATCTGACCAGCTTCAAATGACTAAAAATCAAACACCTCGCATCTGACCAAAGATACAGCCCTACTTTCTCCTTTCTTCAGACACAAGCTCTTGCAGACTTCTGCAGCCGCATGAATCCATTGTCAGCCAGAGGAGCAGCTGGCTTTTTTCCTGGTTTTCTTTTCAGCTAGATCAGCGAGCTGATGACTCGCAGCATGATCGGTACACCAGCACAGGGAAGGAGAAACAAACACAGCAAGGCTGAGAAGGTCACCCCTTTTGATGTCAATGCAGCTCTCAACTTAATCCAGTCTTGATACCATACCTGCAGTCTACCAGCACAACTGCTAATAGAGACAGCCTCACTGCTCACAAGGTGACCATTCTAATGCCAAGTAGGACATTGTAACCAAATCACTTCTCTACTTAGGTGATAGCTACTTCTACTTCCCTAGAAACATGCAGACTTTGAGTCAGCAATTCTTGACATCTATGTTGGGTATGTGTACACACTGTCCTTTCTGCAGGGGTACACTACACAACTGCTTTGCAGGTTTACTTCAGGTCATGCATTTACCTTAGCAATCAACTACTGCACTCAGAGAGAGCCAAAAAGCTCTACTGGATATCCAGAAAATGAAACAGTGTTTAGGAATTAGTGGGGATTGCTCGCAGGTGTTTAGTATCAGTGAACATAGAGGCTGGCTACAGGGTACTTGTAAGCATCTCATCTTAGATGCTGCCAACAGCTAGACTTCCATCAGCTCAGCTGCTCCATAGAACGGTGGAGAAAAAAATTTCCTCATCAGGCAAGTGACCATTGTCATCTTTTGTCATCTTTATTTTAAAGAAGAAATCTTGGCAGGTTTTTCACCACATAGTTCTTTAACTGTAGAGCTTTTAATGGATAAGAATAGGGTTTTCCTCTTGTGAGATTACATGCATTGTTAAAGACAACTGGATCACATCTCTTCTGTATTAAAAAAAAAAAAAACTTACTTGTCGATATCTAGAGCTAAAATCCTCAGATCAAAAATATACTTAGTATGTCCATGAAAGCTGAGAGCCATCATTCTACAAGTATTACCTTGAAATACAAACTCATAGCAATATAAAAACACAAGGCTGGCATGAAATTGGAATGAGAATAAAAAAATACATGAATCACACACACAACTAATTAAACATGAAAACTGACTTTACAGCCACTTACCTTCACCATTATACATTAACACTGAACAGAACAAATTTGAGCAGCATATTTTGGACATTTACAATCTGGAAGAAATATTTCTTTTAAACTCATGTCAGTATAATACAGTTTCTTTTCCAAGGTCTCATGATTTCAGGCCTTCCTAACAGAAGTGAAAAGTGCTTAGGACTGAACACAAGGCTTGGTTGACAGCACTTAAATGAGCCTGGAAATCTTCAAATTTACGTTGTCAGGGATATCTGAGTAACTTTTAGGCTAAGATCTCAGTGCAAAGCTTACCTATATTCAGTAAACTTGCAAGTTAAAGCAGTCAAATTTTGGCTTTTTCATATGCAATAATCCAACCTCTAAGAGCTTCACCAATCACTGTCAGGGACCATCTGAAAAATGCCTCCAAAAGTCACATCCCTGCTATTTCTTCTTTACTAATATTTGATTTGTGGATTATAATACAAGCTGTACCTCCAGAGGTCATTAGAGTGTATAAACCATTTGAGGCACTACAAAAAAAAAAAAAAAAAAGTACAACTTAAGGCCTGATTTTCAGTAACTCTGAAAAAAGCCCAGTATGCATTAACCTTTAGGAGTATATGTGCCAAGAAAAATCTCAGAAGTTCATGTTCCAGTGACCACAAGATTGCGAATTCCATACTGCTTCTTCTGGTAACGGTATTTGCACCAACACAGAAAGCATCCATTTGAGGAAGGACAGAGAGCATCGTGTTGGCACAACAAAACCCTTTCATTAAGGAGACATCTGTGGCCCTTAATAGCATGTCTGCCATGGGAGGCAGCACCTCGCTAGATTGGATTTCAAACCAAGTTCTGCTTGAGGTGTTGAGCAAAAAAGAATTGGCTGCAAGAAGAATAACACAGGCCTGGCAGGTTTTGTTTACCATAGAATTAAAGGACCACTGCCCAATTAACAAAAGACAACCAGTCTGTCTGTGGAATGGCAGACAATATTTTGGGCAAGAGTTTGGCTTGCCAGAATAAGTGTAAGAATGCTTACTTAAAGCTCTCTCCTGAACCCACTGCCATTCAAACAACTTTTCTAACTTACTTCCCAGGATGAAAGCGAAAATGTAAGGCTGTCTCTGAGAAAAAGAGAGAAGACTCCAAAAATGTTAGTTTGCCAACACAGCGACTGTGTCTCTTAATACCTGCTGACACACTAACACCACTTGGTCATCTTCACACGCGAGGCTAAGCTTTCAGCAAGATCCCTCTCAACCCTCTTCCATTGCAAAGGATCCTTGCCCTTCTCATTCACCTGGAAAAAAGCACCCCCAGTAGAAACAGTCACTTAAAAGATCCAGTCCCTACAGATCAGGAAAGCACAGGTCCAATTTTCTGTGCAGGATCGCTCGTGCCCACAGGATGCTTGGCATTAGCTCAGAGACTTCTGAGAAGGTGGGACCTAATTTTAGGTTCCATCGCCTCTTACCTCAGGTGGGGCTCAGGAGAAGCAGAACAGCCTCCTTTGTCAGCCTTCTCTTTCTCTCCCTGCCGCCACCTCAAACCAGCAGCAACCCCCGCAGGACGGGAGAAAAAGGGCGGGAAGCAGCGCTGTGGTGCGCGCGGGAGGAGAACGGCGCGGCGCTCCTGACAGGAGTCACCGCCCATGGACAGGGCCAGCGCCCACCCTGCACAAAGAAACGTTTCTTGGTCATCCGTTCCTTACCTCCTCGTGATCTGACTGAAGAAACATAGCAAAATCAATAATTTCTTTCCAATAATCTGCTTCTGACAAAATACAAGGTCTTCCATTTCTCCAAATAGTTGCAGAACAGCTACTATTAAAGCCCAATCTCCAGCAAGAAGCAGAGAACCGTGTGAACACGGCCTGGGAGCTGCAGGACAGCAGGGCTTCCATTGCTGCTTGAACACTATTACCACAGAGTGGTCATGAATGTTGCTTCTCACACGTATGCCTCCTGGCGCAGCATCCACCACTGCTTCCTACACCTAAGCTGCTGAAGTCCTGACACTGAATTGCTGCTTCTGTCATAGACAATTGCCAAGCACAGAGCCAGCCCACAGCTCCCTGAGTGAGCTGTTCGTTTGGATTAAAAAGCAAGGGAAGAATAAAACAGAAAGCCCTAGAGAAGCAGAGCTGCTGCAGCATATGAGAGCATCCAGCCCTGTAGTGGAAACCAGACCCGTTATGCAACACTTGCACAGGTAAAACACACACAGCAGAGCTCACTGGCACAGCTCCACACTTTGCTACCACAGCCAATTGCCTATGTCCTGTTTCTAAAGCTGATTGTAAGTAGATGTCTTCTATCCAGCTTTCTCATTCTTGTTTTACGGTGTCTGTTTTAATACGACATAAACACAGAGGGATTGAGACCCGTCCTGTCTGGCTGCTCACAGTCTCCCCTCCTTACAGTTAGGCTGTCATGAAACCACAGTTCTGGAAGGATGGGAACTAAACCAAAGATTTGTTATTGCAGCTGAGGGATGACACCAGACATGCAAGTTTCTGGACACCAGAATTGTTCTCTGCTGGCAAAAGGGACTTGTTGAGACTGATGTAACAGAGGTGCTTAGTCATTGGGTTTGAGCTGTCAGTAGATGCAGATATTCTCTAGCAGTATTCTTTTAAACTGTGCTACATCTTGGGTGCAAGTCATCGAACACTGTGATGAAGTATAAAAGACACCAGTAAGCAGTGTCTTAAAAAAAACAAACTGAACAACACCATAATACAGTTCCTCCTCAGACAGAATGCAGTACTTGCACTTTGGGGAGAACTGAACGTCAGTCAGGTATTACTTCTTGCAAAGTCTCCTCCTCTGGAGCCATATCGAGTGACTTTCCCCCTTGAACATGTCCTAATGAATACCTCTGAAGCCTGCAGGTAAAATCCTTCCCAATCGTTTTGCCCTGATTGATGGCTTTAGAGCCTTCCTTCACACAGCTTCAGCTGCTTTCCAGACCTTTATTTTTCTCCTTTTTCTAAGTGTCTGCTACAGGAAGTTGCACTCGGCTCTTTTACCGTATGTTTCTCTCAAAACTGACATCTTTGCGTTGTAATGAAGGAACCCCTGAGTATTAGTGACAAATTAGTCACCAGCTAAAGACTACTTTCTTTTTATTTCTATACCAGGTGGAAGATATTAAAATCTCAAGATGAATTTCTCCTACTGTGTTACAATAAATCATCCCCCATTTTTAAAGTGATTTAATTTTGCTAGCCTTAAAACTCAAAAATAAAAATCCCCAAACTCTGTTAATAAAGAAGTAAAATAGTGTTGCAAACTTCATCAAGGAGATGCCATGTTAAAGTATCATAAGGAACATATTTTATTTCCTATATTTATATTAAAAATGAATATATCTTTTAAAGATGAAGCTCCTTCCCAAGAACAAAATATCCTATTTGATAGTTAGAAGCATCACGTTAAAAAGTTAGCAAAAATCTTTTCCCTTTGTTGTTTAATTATCTAACTTAATACAGAACAATACTTTCAATGTCTACGGAAGGTACTGTACAGTCTGTAAGGAAATGTGAAATGGTGACTGTTCTTTGTTGAGGAACTTGTAAAGAAGCAGCAAAAAAAATAACCTTAGGTCACAGTTTGCTGATGTCACAGCAACACAACAATAAATAAATAGTGAAAAACTACTGGAGACAGAAATTTGCCATTTTTCTTTTTTTTTTCTACAAAGAGCTCACAGTAGTATTTTAATAGTGATGCGCTTATTAAAAAGGTGATACTCAAAATATTAATTTCATAACTGCAGATTGACACTATTTTACAACACAGATAAACTTCTATGGTTTATAAATAGTATTATACATGACTGGCTTACTCAGAATTTGTAATTCAATGGCTTCACAGTTATATGCTCTTAATCATCAGTAGCCTATTAAATAACCCAGGTAGTGAAAGAGTTCCTTTTACAACTGAAAGCAACACCAAGACCAAGATGTAAAATCAGCCCTGCCCCACCAGCAAGAGACAGGGAGGAGCATCTATTAATAAATACAGAACACCAAGTCTACATGCAATTGTCTTTTCCTCCATTTGCCAAAGCAAAAAAAAAAAAGAGGAGTGGAAGATCAATTAAAAAGCAGAAATACAAAACCAGCGCATTAAAGACGACGAGATATTTAAGATCCCACAGTGCTTCTAACAAGTGCGGTGCATCACTCCCTCACTGCCCCCCAGGGAGTTCCAGCTCTGATAATTACTTTCTGCCTGCTCACAAAGTTCAAGTTCAAAATAATATTCGTTTTCCACTTCCTATCCTAAACCAGAGCACGATGCTTCTGTGCGCTGTTAAGCAACCATCCCACTCTGCAAACAGCTAAACTGCTGTTGTGATTGAATAATCCTGATTTGTGGCAGCAGGATGGGGGGAAGAAGCAGTATTAGTATGTAGGAATGAAAACACCCAATTCTAACATCAATGCATCCTATTTCCAGCAGTAGCATCCTTTATTACTTTCTATTCTAAATCAACCATCATCTCCACTCCTAACCCCCAACCTTGCAGGGGGCATAAGTGTTGTCTCAAAACTAATCTAGCCCATAAGTTCTACAAGATCTCAAATATTTTATAGAAGACTCAGTTTGCTTCCCTAGTCTCTCATCCCAGTCATTTATCTTTCTCAAATTATCTTAATCTACTGCAGCAAACAGGAGGGATTGTTGCCAAACAAACAAGATTAAATCATATGTTCAAGGTAAACATGGATTTTTTCAAATTACCACCTAAAATTTTCAGGTGCAGAAGCACTGAAGAGGGCAAAGTCATTTTAAGGAGAGACAGCAAATGTCTGTCAAAGTTTTCAAGCAGAAGAGCCTTACATTGCCTTGTACACAAATTTGTAGCACTGCTGAAGGATGGTGCGTTTTAGGTCAGAAACCTAAGTTTGATTTTTATTCAAAGAGTACTGAATTTTATTACAAACTAGATTCCTCTAAAGTAGACATTTACACAACAGTCTACAAACATTAAACAGAATTAGGATCTTGCTTATTTTATAACAGTAAATAAAAAAAAAACTGGTGCCTGCCTTATTTTGCTGCTAAAGAGATAGCTCCACCAACACACCCAAGAGCATTGGGTCATAGAAGATGCTGGATGGAATCAAGTCACTGCAAAGGTCTCTCTGTGCAGGAGGTTCCATTTGCTGTTACGGCGAGGGCTGCGGCACCTCCTGCCTAGGGAGCTGTACGGCTTCCACTGGATCTGGATTTCTTCCCTTTTGCTAACTGCTGCAGAAGACCTTTGCCAAGTTGCTAATAAGGCCTATGAGTGCAGATAGCACGGAGACATGGCAATTCCTGCTCCTGTTTTGCAAGGCTTGGACACTAGAGAAGTCAGTCTGACTTGCACTGACAGCCTTTACAATTGGAAACTTTTTTTAAAAATACACTTATGCAACAGATACAGAAGATTTAAAACTGTTCCCTCTCAATAGGGGACGTTCCTTATTTAAATGAGATGACTGAAAACTAGGGAGATCAGGACCAGATCTAGCATATATTTGCCCACAGTGAAGCACAGTGAAAGAGATGATTTATTTTGCTACAAGCATTAATGTTAACTTACTCCTAATTCTACATCTCAGTGGGGAGGTATAATATCAATACGGCACTTAAGAAGAAAGTTTAATAAATTTTTTAAAAAAAGTTTTATAAAACCAAATAGTACATATTTTTTAAAAAAGTAAAATTTGGACACAGTCAATAAAATGTTCAAAGGCTTTACTTACAAAAGTATTACATTTCATCAAAAAAACCTGTGCTTTTTAGTTTGATAAAGGATGGTTAAACAAGATCTCTTTTCAAATAACAACTATTGCTCAATTCTAAAAAAAAAATAAAATATTTGAGTTGTTTCAGCCACAAAAATTGAAAGAAACATGCATTTGCATAGCAGTACTTCAGCTGAAGTTAACACAATCAATATTTACTGGAAGTGAAGCATTTTGTAAGTACATCTGGACTTTAATTAAAATCTTAAATAATTGTTAGGGAGTTACAATTAAACTCTAATGATGGTAATCCAGTACAGAAGCACAGTCGCAAGGGGAATCAGAACTGGTGATACAGATCTACATTCAAAACTGATCAAAGTTATTTCAAAGCAGTTGTAGGACAATGAAACAGCAAAAAACTGAATCAAGCATTTCATCAAAAGATACAAATTGCAATAGATGCGAAACTTGCCTTTAAGGCAGCTGATGAGGATCTCTGCGTGGTGCATGGACTAAGTTGTAAATAACAGGGGCCCTGAGAACACTTTGCTTACTCAACCTATTTAAAAAACAAGAAATTTCAGATGCTTTGCTTCACTTTCCCCTCACTGTTTCTTGTGGATGCTTGAGTAATCCTAGAAGCATTTCCACTTTTTAAGGCATTTGCTGAGTTTAAGAAATTTTCCCCACGTCCTCTTGCCTTTGTTTAGAAATACAACTCTTCCCTACTCCGGTCGAGTTGGTCTCTGAAATCGCTCTCTTCAGCACAGAGCGAAGCATTAGATCTCTGTGGGTTAACTAATTACCATCTGGGCTGACTAGCCCCAAACTGTTCTTCTTATTTAGGATTTTTATTTATTTGTTTAGCTGGATGGTTTTCCTTCTGAAAAGCAAGGGTGGCAAATGAGGATTTCTGTACCATAAGACCAAACGTCTGGAGTTAGGCTTCTAAGAGTATAAAAATACCAGTTTTCTTAAAACTGTCACTGCAGCTTAGGAGGTAAAATTAAATTTGAGCCTTCTTTAATTACTGCAGCCCAAAAAAGTAGGAGCCCACTGCCAGGAAGAGCCAGCAGAGAGGAACCATTTCTGCAGAGTGACTTGGCTCTGACCAGGTTTGCAGTCCGTAGTGCCGGTTAATTTAAAAACAACCCCGTAGAATTTTTTTGTTGTTGAAATAATGGAAGGCTTCAGTTTTGCTGAATTATTAGTTCGTGTCACAGCAATGGCAAGTTGAGGTTCTACTATGCATCAATTTCCTCTCAAAAAAGCAGAGAGGAGATGAATGACACCAGTATTTCATGCAGCACTCACACAAAGACATGGACACGAAAAGATCTTAGGTTTGTAATCAAATACCTTAAACTTTCATTTCCTTAAGAGAAAACACTTGGGAATAAGTTAGAAATGGACTATCATCAAGGAAGTTTCTAACATCTGAAAAACAAACTTTTATAAATTCCTACCAGTCTCTGTCCATCAATAACAACCCTTCACCTGCTTTTCAAATTGCTGAGGCCCAAAGCCTCTCCCTGCCTCAATCCTGTTTTCGCTCTTTCTATTCAAATCTGGCAGCAACAACAACAAAAAAAAACACAGCACAACAGCAGTCTTTCAAACAACAAAATCCCACACCCCAGTGAAACACGCAATCTGCTTCTACAAAAAATGTCAGTCAACAAATAGGCACAAATTTCACAATGGCTGAGGTCATTCCCTTTAAGTCATTAGGGTTTGTGGGTGAGTTTTCCTGGTGGTTTTAACATTGGTTTCTGTGATTGCAGTTATGCTTATTTATGCATTTAGAGTGTATGATCTAATACACTTAGGTTTAACTACTTCATTCTTTTGACATTCTTTCCAAATTATAAAAAGGATTCTTGGTGTTTTCACTGCCTTGGTAAAGAAACAAAATTGCTGTCCACATAATTTCTTAAAAATACAGAACAGAGTAAGTACTTGTTGAATATAATTCAAGGAAAAATCCCTACACCAGACATTCCCCTTCTCAACATAGCAGTTATTTTTGTTTTCTCTCTAGCCCTTTGAGAGCACCTACTATTCTTTAGAAATAGATGTTTTGGCTGGCTTTAAACAAAAACAAAAACAACAATATCCAGACCCTTGATGTATTTCAGTTACAACTTACAATCAACACTGAAGTTCAGTTTATTTTTTTAATCTATTTTTACTGTTCTGCTTTTGAAAAAACTGCACATTTGCAGTAAGCTTCATTCATATTGCATCTTCTACAGCCACTTGGATCTACATATGAACTATATGATTATTTTATTTGATGCTTTTTCATTATGATCTAAGGGTCCTTGTCTGATAAAAAATCATAGAATTCAATTTTCTGTTTTTCTAGCTGAGATTAAATGTACCATTTTTTCCTCCAAAGCAAAAAAAAAAAAAAAAAAAAAAAAAAAAAAAAAATCCCAAGCAACCCCCATTCCATTTTTTATGAGAAATTCACCAGCTAGTCAGAAATACTCAGAAACATTTTCAAAAAGCTCCAGTAAAAAATGCACGTGTACATCTCTCCCCCAGAATACTGCGTGTAGCGCATGGCTGCTAGCATCTATACATAAGTAGCATTAAAGCAATTGAAATAACCTTTTCAAACATGAAGCCGTGGCTGTTCCTATACAAGGTATTTCCAGTGTCTCCAGTACTGTTCTGCATTTCCAACAGCAGAAGTCTGTTAAGAGAAGCAGGAGCAGACAGCACCCAGCAAGTTTCAGAGGAGACAGAAAGGGCCCAGTCCTGCTCCGTCCCTGCAGCCGGAGGCACCAGCTCACCTGTTGGTTCTCAGCTCAGCATCATCACCAGCTACAGCCATCTCCAGTCCGGCTGACCAACCACAGCAACAGTGACAAAAAGTAATTCAACAGCACACAAAACATTTTGAATTTTTTAAGACACCAAACCCCCATTTCCCTGTTTCTGTAAAATACAATTCATGGCTATGCTGCTTTTTGCCCCTACAACAACATTCCAGGCTCCCCTCTCCCTTACGACTCTTTTCTTTCTAGTGTTTTTCTTAATTCAACTCCATCTAAGTCAATCCTCCACAAATTACAACAAATCTTCCTTTAAATTCCCCATGAGCCTTACCACCACCTTGCAGCATACTTCTGGCTTTCTATGGAGCCTCTGCACTTAAACACAGGGAAAACGCCTTAACACAACTGCCCTAATGAAGCATTTCCCGGAGACAGCAGAGGTGACAAACAGAATGAGAGCAAAGCCAAGATGCCATCTCGACTTCAGTCAAACAACCTCTTCTGACCTCTGGCAGCTCCCACACTCTATTAAACAAAACGTATTCTCTCCATGTTAATGAACCATGTACAATCTAACAGATAACACTGATGCTAAATAAACATGTTTATAGGTGACTTCTAATGCTAGGACTTAAGCAGCTGCAGACAAACAATTTTAAATGGGAAGGATTATGTCCATGTAATCTTTTTCTTCTCATTTTAGGTACTTTTGAAGTAATTTAAATACAATTAAAGTCCTACCAGGAAGAGCGACTGAAAATAACTTTAATTAATTTAAATTAAATATTCATTCTGTGACACATCCACTGGAACTGTCGATGTGGTGACAGTCACTGTTTTGGATCCAATTTTCCTCTCCTAATATTTTCAGCAGTAAATCAACTTCTTGCCAAAGAAGGAAACAGGATCTGGTTTTGTACACTGTGATAAAAAATATTTTACAAGGTGACTGCACAGTTCTACATCCTTATTCCTGTTTTCTCATCTCTCCTGATTCAACACTTTGGCGGCACCAAATCTACCAGCAAATGGCAACACCTCCAGGCCCCAAAAACAAAACCAAGGTACACAACTATTTGCGTCCTAATTGAGGGGCTTATCCTCACCTGATTAAAGTGGGGTGTTTGTTAAACATCTTACTTGAGTTAAGATCTGTAAATAAGGATGAAGAATTGTTTTAAGAATTGGGCTGCCATGAACAATTGTTTTTTGATGAGACCTTGTAAAAACAGCCCCAGTCAAGATGGTCTTTCTGGCTTTTCGTTAGAAAAGTGAAGGAAAGTTTTGCTCACTTCTACCTTTTCCTGTTTGGTGTAACTATTTTCTGTCCTGTGTAGTGCAACGTGGAATGTAATGAAAAGAACTCGATTGTTAGTACAGCAATATCACTGTTGCTGCGAATAATACATGTGCTTGCAGTAGCGATTCATCAGAAAGGGCCGTACAAATTTTCCCACTTAATCTAGAAAATGAGCCCTCAACTTATGGGATATATTTAAATTCATCATGGTAAAACTGCAGAGTTCCATGGTTTATGAAAAGGATTTGAATTTGCAACTTAAGAGATCATCCCTAATAAAAGTTACTACAACGAGGCAAAGTTAACTCAAAAACATTTTCCTGGCATTGTAAGAACTTTTTTTTAGGAACAAAATTTTAAAAGCATTTTTCACTGCACAAGTAATCTTAACAATCATTTCCACAGATTAAGTCTAACAACCTGTGAATTTATTACAGAAGAAATTTACTGCAAGGAATAATTAGTCTTCAGCACTGTTCTTGCTTGCTTTCCAGCTGAAGACACCTTAAAGCCATCTGGTTACTGCAAAGTTTGGCACAGAAGAAACAAATCTTACTGACGAGAATTATAGCTGAATTCAGAATAGCTGCTTTACTACTACACATCATAAATAACACTCGGGAAGACAGCAGAAAATTACTGACTTCTTTAATTGTTTTCTTTCTCAGCAGCGTGTACCTACACACACCGACATACAAACGCAGCCACAGTGACTTCAAGCAGGGCACCTTACTAGCTTGAGCCTTAACATACCACCAACATTTGCAGGATTCACAGTTAAACTATTTTCATTTTCAGAAAAAAACCATCACATTGGCCATCTATGGAAGAACAACAGCAGAGAAACACACAAGATTCTCAAAACGGTATTCTGAGGTCAAGGTCTTCGAATGAATACGTGAGTCAAATCCTTTTGTACAATCGAGCTACGTCTGTACAGAGAACACTGAATGTGGGACTTACTGATGAAGGGGGAATTACCAACAATATATTTATTTCTCCCTAATGAAGCTTTTCTAATGAAATTTAATACTGCCAAGGTTGTGAGATATTTGAAACAGGAGCCCGTTTCAAACCTTTCAGCCAAATGCTGGTGATACCATTAGCAAGGCGTGGGAATCGAGTCTGTACGTAGTGCTGGACAAAAAGTGAGCTGAGGGGAGCAGGCTGAACAAAGCAAAGCAAAATAGAATTGTGGCCTCAAACCAAAGGAGTACACATTTGTTATTAGGCCAAATGTTTTGACCTGCTGGTTGGGGACGTAAAAGTGACAGAGGTATGAGAATTGCCTGGATGATTTGACTCAAAAACTTAATTTAATTTTGCATCGCACAGGAAGTTATTTTCTTTTTTTTTCCTTTTTTTTTTTTTTTTGTAAGATGCAAATTAGAGTAATTAAATCAAGTTATTTGCTGTAGCATCATTGGAAGTGAATTTTCAACATACATTTTAAAAGGTTTTGGAATGTTTCCAAAGCTGCAAGCGCTAATTATTTTCAGGGCATTTGTACAGTAAGCTTTTCCTTCTATGTAATATTTGAGACTTACACTTCAAGACAGAATTAAGAATTCAGGTTCATATAAGAGAAGAAATGGTTTATTCAAAGCAAAACGACAAGTAGAAAAATTACCTCGTATGTAGCAACACGTAACACAAACCACAATGCAACGTGGGATGCATGAAAGGAGCTACAAAACATCAGCTTATACATAGAAGCTGTAGTTTAGACACATCCCAGCTTTTAGGGACCAGATGCCCCTGATGCACGCAGAGTGGGCAGAAAGCATTTTGTCGTGCTTTCCTAATGTTTTCGGGGAAAACCTCCCGGAGAGAGCAGCGCAGACAGAGGAGGCTCTCAGTAAATCCCCAAGTCCACAAGAAGGATTAAACAATGCGATACTCCTGCAACTGCCCCGAACAAAGTCAAGGGATGCGTGAATTTGATACCGTACTGAACAAAATTCCCGTTAATAAATTTGATTAAATGTTTATTGGTTAACCACACGCATTTAACAACTAAAATTTCACCCTGCAAAACATAGCACCGGTCGAAACTTCCGAAAACAGGAGTTGTGTCCCGTCGCTAATTTCCGTTAGAGGCTGTTCGCTGCGCTCGGGCACAACTTAACGCTCCAAAAAGTGTACTTCAAGCGCATCAATCACCCGAGAAATTTTCCTCACAGGAGCAATTGCAAAAAAGGAGCATAACTAACTTTATTTAAACGCACATTTCAGTTTGCAATAGAATAGCTAACCGAAGCTGGTTTAAGGTAAGCCGGACGGTCCGCAGCGCATCAAATAACCAATTAACCCCGCCGCAGCCGCGCCCGTAGGACCCCGAGGCGATGCCGCGTTTCGCCCCGCAGCGCGCCCGCGGGAAGCGGCGGTGCCGGGACAGGCGCTGCGCTCCGCTCCGGGTCCCGCTCCGCTTCGCGCCGGCCGGGAACGCGGGATCTCCGCGGGCAGCCGCGCACGGGACCCCGCCGCCTCCAGCAGCGGGGTCTGAACGGCAGCAGACTGTCGTTCCCCCGCCCGTACTCACCGGAGCCGCAGCGCTGCGGAGTGTGCGCGCCCGCCGCGGGCGCAGTGAGCATGTGCGAGGCAGGCGCGCATGCCCGCGGATAGGAGCGGAGCGGAGCGGGGCGGCGGCTCCGCACCCCGCGCAGCGCCCACCCCTCCCCACCGCGCTTCCCCGCGGTGCGTGACCTTGCGAGGGTCCGTCCCCAGCGAGTCCGACCTGTTGCTTCCCCGCAGCGAGCCCGCCCCAGGGCAGCCCCGCACCGCGCCGTCGGCCCCGCACGGCCGCGCACAGCCCCGCACAGCCCCACAGGCGGCCGTCCCGCCCCGCACCTACCGCACGCGTGGGGCCCCGCCGCCTCGCAGCGTGCGCCCTCGGAGCTGTCCCGCCGCTCGCTACAGCCCGGCCCGGCGGAGGAGGAGCTTCCAGCGGCTCCCGCACGCCGCGGGGCCCGGCCGGAGCGCGGGGCAGCCTCTCGCTGCGGTCACCAACGCGTCCCCCTGAGCGAGCCCGTTGCTCTGCCTGCTGTGCTCGGCGCTCCCCCGCGCTTTCTAACTTGCCGGGCTGCGCCGGGCCGTGCTTTCATTTAGTAGCAGGTACTCCCTCAACGTGCTTTCTGCTTTCAGCTTTATCTGGATTGATGCTCTCAACCTACGTTTAGCTGTATGTTTTTAAGAGGGATTCTTGGTTTAAAACATGGGCGTTTGAACACAACCTTATCTCCTGTGTCAATTTTTAAATGTCAATTTTAAAAGAATATTTGGGAGAAGTTTATTTCTTTTACTACCGCAAGACTTGCAGAGCTACAGGAGCAGCCTCACTCACACAAGGCATCCCTCTGCTCTCACCGACTCGGATGTTGCACAGCTCCTGGTCCCCAGGGCTGAACCCCCCCAGCACATGCCATCCTGCTTTTCCCTCCAACATCCCCACGGGAGCCGGGCTGCATCCATGGCCATATGGAGGCAGAAAAGCCAAAGAGCACAAAAGGTGTCTGTGCTTCGCCTCATCCCAGTACACAGGTAGCACACATCCACCCCTGCCCACCAGCGTACCTGCTCGCTGGGGAAGCAGCCTAGCCACAGCGGCATCGGGATGTTTTGCTTCTGCGCCCTGCTCTTCCTCTTTCCTCCCCCCTTTCCAGCAGTTTGGGGCAGGCTGCAGCTCTCCTGTTCTGACTCTGCAGTGGACGAGAGCCTCCAGTCCTTGCCCTGACAGCTTTTATTACACCTAGCCCTTTCCTCAGGAAGGGGAGATCCCAGGAACCGTGGTGGAAAAGCCAAAGGAACACAAAGGGTGTTGAGTTCAGGGTTTGAACAAGCTGCAGCCCACTCATGGATTTAACTCAAAATTTTGACAATGGAACAAAAACATCATTGCAACGAGACAGCTGTTTTTACTATCAAAATCTCTCAGATCAGTTTGACTGCAAAGTGTGTTCCTGCAGTCCTGAGGAGACAAAGCTCCCAGCATCAGTGTGGAGCTGGCAAGCTTCCTAGCATGAACTACCTCCTGCCGGCCTAGGAAAACCAAAGCTCTTTCAGTTGTTATTCCCCATCAGTTCTCAGCTCTAACCCTGTGATTTCCCCATCTGCAGCACTGAGCTTACACCGCTCTCACATTAAAATCTCAGGGACCAGTGGACTCCTTGCTTCCCTTTTTGTAATCTTGGTGCTGGTGAGGAGTCTCTGAGGCACAAGTAAGCATTTGGGACTCTCAGGATCTGTCTTGAAAAAAAATCTCTTCCTTTTCCTCCAGCCCTGCCCAAAAAACTGATTGCCACATTAGCTTCTTTTGTAGCTGGTCTTAACAAGTAAGTTCCTATATACTAATCATTTAAAAATGCCTTGCATGCAAAATTCACTCAACCTCTGATTTCACAATACATTTAAATATATGCTTAGTCTTATGCATGTCCTGTAACAATCAATACAATTATTTACTTAAGTGCTTAAAGCCAGGCAGGTATTTAAGAATTAGTATTGTTTGTGGTAATGCCACAGAAAGGCAGAGACCAGGACCTCATTGTTTGTACAGCACCCTGCACACAGAAAGACACTCCTTGTCCCTTTCAGCGTAAGTAATTTTTGCAACTTGTGAATTAATGCCAGAAACACCTTTTCTGAGCCTGTGGGCAAACATTATTTGTCTACTCTAAAATCCTTTCTGTTTACCAAAAACATTGTATGCAATATTTAGAAAAGCAGATAAGGGTGCAGTGGGAAAAGGGTGCGAAGAGGAAGATAAAGGATATAATTTCAATTAGGAATTTTAAGTATTTTCATCATTGCTGGTAACCAGCAAAATGCCTGTAGATCTTAAAGGTGATATAGAAAGGCAGGGAAACAAGCTTTTTCTGCCCCATGGATGGGATTATGGGTTGGAGTCCCCCCTGTGCTTCTTCCCATGTGCCATATAATGAATGAATGAACAGAAACTGGAGAAAGGTCAGGTATTCACCAAATGAAAATGCTGCCAGTCAGCGGGCTGGTACTGTACACAGTGTGTTCCTTGAGGAAGTAATTCCACTTTTTGCTGTCCACCTCATAGTAGGAATGAACATGGTTACACCAGCACAAATCAAAAGCGGGTCAGCGTTTTGGCCTACAGCAGGCTGTCTGGCAGTTGAGATCTCATGCCACTCTCTGACACAAACCTAGGTGAGGAGCCCTCAAAAAGGTATAAAGGGTTTATTGGGTACTGAATATTATTAACCTCCAGCATAGAAACACCCCAAGTCAGACCTGGAGCATCACAAAGTTCTTTTACCAAGTGTAAGATTTTAGAAGCAATGCATTCTGAGTTCTTGTTAATTGTTCTCTGGTCCATGGGTTCATGTTTTCAATTTATCTTTGCAACCACAGTGCTGAGTAACTTACTTGTCTTCTCAAACTGAGAATCTTGCATCAAAACACGATACCAGAGCTCAGGCTTTCTGAAGAGGAACTCTTGCGCTTAAGAAGACTTTCAACGAAATTGCAAAAGTTGGCAACCCCATTTCCTAACACATTACTTTGTGGACTGCAGGGAATTTTCATTCTCAGGGCTAATGGTTGCTTCCTTTCTGGTAAAGGCCCAGGACTTCTGCCACTGTTATTGTTAGAACATCATTAATTTATGCAGTGCTTTAAAAACAGAGAGGTACCCTGTCCTCGCTTAAACAAGAGTGTAAATGACACAGGCTGGAGACTATTTTGAATCTTCTCTGTACAGATAAACAGAATTACTTTTAAAGAGCTATTTCATGTATTAACGTCAAAACCCTGCAGGGTACTAATGGTCTGACTCTGGAAAGACTTGAATCATAATTTTAATACAGCTGGACTGAGCTCAGTATGATAAAGTGCTTAAATGGGGACTGGCTGCTTATCAGGAGTGTTATGTGAGGAGGGGTAACAGTGCTCTGCTTGGTTGTGCTGGTGATGCCAAAAGGTTCTGCACCTAGAAGGGTGGGTTCTTCTGGGGATGACACGAGCTGCATGAAGGATCCAGTGCTAACATTTTGTATTCTGTGCTGTGAGCCAGTGTAACATTTTTTCTGTTTTTTTTTTTTTTTTTTTCCCTAAGAAATATTTATTTGCAAAGTCATAGGCCGCAATGTTAAACAAATTGCTAGTTGGGTCTTTAGTACTGATGATGAACCAATATGTGTTGTCTAACCTGCTTTATCAAAATTCAGAACATTTGTAAGCAATAAACAAAGTGCAAGTTAGCTATTACAGCTCAAAATTAGGCAGGCAATAAAAAGTAATCCGAGAGGAGGACTGCAGCTACTGATACTATTGAAGCTGGTCTAAAACATATGGTTTCCAATCATTGACACAATGCACAAAAATATAACTCTGCTACTGAGGAGTGCCTGATCTTTTCACCGCTATATGATCAAATGTTTGTTTTCCAGTTTTATGTCCCCTTCCTCTTTCTGGTTTTTAAAAGTGGAAGCTTTCGTGAGCCAAAGATTTGCCCCTTTGTACCACCTACAGATGGGCTTTATTAATCAATTTCCATTACTGGCCTGAAATTAAAAAAAAAAAAAAAAAAACCCACCAGATTTTTAAACTTTTTTTTAAACCATCCCACTATTTTGCTTGGAATTTCTCCTGTAGAAACAAAAGTTCTCTGCACTCTATCCTTCCTGTTTCGTCCCTATTTTAGCAGAAAAAAGATTAGTATTCTGAAGACAATGAACTGTTACAAAAAGCACGCCCACTAAAAACCATATGATTTATTGCAGAGTGGGGTGCAGCCATTCCTTGCAGCGGACAGTCATCCCTGAGAACAGAAATAAAAACAGTATCATCTGTGATAACATGGAAAGGTATTAAAATCGAACATTTTGGTGAACATTTTGGTCTTTTTCTCCACAAGCTCTTTAAATAGCAATGGGAGAGAAAATGTCAGAGTTGGGCTTCCTTATGAGCTGGGATTGGAGCATTATATGCAAGAACCATTCGCTTCCTGCTGACTCACTGCAGCACATGCTGCTATGAACCCTGTTCTGACTGTGGGAAAAGGCCATGGCTGTGCTGGCAGGAGTTATGGTCTGCAGCAGAAATCTGAAAACCTGACCTGGGACAGAGGTAGAGAAATATTTTTAAGATTTGATATGTTATTTCAATTACCAGTAATAAAAAATCACTAGGAGTTTAGACATTGATCCGCTGGGAGAGGAGGTATACCAGCATATTTTTTGGTGCTAAAGCAGAGCTGGAAAATGGCCAGTTTTCAACTATAATCAATACATGCATTGTAAGTCAGATTAAGAGAAGTTGTATTACTCTTTAACAAAAGAATGCTCCCTTTGAAAAATAGGAAGAAGCACGGCTGATTGCCCTTTGATTGAAAATGGAAGGTATTTCTGCAGTTTTCTCAGAGGCTGCTAACTTTTCTTTTTTTTTAACATTTCAAAAGAAGTATTTTGTTGATATCAGCTTCCTCCTCAGGGAGGACTTGTGAATTCCATGGGCTGGCAAACCTACTCATAAATTTTTGTCTGTTTCTATATGATTAGAGCAGCACGCATGAGGCAAAATGTAATACTGGGACATCACCAGAATTACTTCTGACCCATATAATATTTCATCTACTTCCAGGTAGATGATATTAAGACAAAAAATCAATATTGAGAGGGCACCAGGTTAGGCAATGGTTAACTTCTGATGCAAAAGCATCCAAGTCCCTCCCTGTGACAGCAGCACCACTGGTACAGAGGGACTGACCAGTCTTCCACTTAATGCTTTCTCTAGAATTGCCAAATATTTTGGATTTTTGTTGACTCATGAACCAAAAACCATCCTGCTTCCAACTTTGCATCTGATTCTGACTACAAGGAGGAGTTTGATTTTAGTAATCTGAATGTAAGCGCTCTGTGCCTGTCTCTGCTTGGAATCAGACCTTATTATTATGCACACTAAAATTGACAGTCAAAGACAAATACTTCAATGTTTTATTTTAAACTTGGAGAAAGTTTACTTAAATTCAATCTACTTCTGTTCAAGAAGCTAACTTTTAAGTCACATTATACTTGATGGAAAAGCTAGGGACAAATTCAGTTGTACTTTCAATGTAATTTAACTACACCATAGAAACAGGCTTTCAGACCTTTCATCGAACTGATTTACGAGCGGAACTAGGGCTTGCTTAGTACAACATTTTCACAGTAAGAGTTACATTCCCACCAAAGGGAATGCTGTCAGGTAGAATGACCATGAGTCAATTCTGCCAAACTAATTGCTCTTGTTCAGATCTGCCAATCTGCCTGCCTCAAAACTTTCTAATTGAAATAATTAATGTTCCAAAATTTGACTTAAATATTTTAAACTGAGAATAGGTGCAGAAGAGTTTTTGCTGCTTTCCCCACCAATAGCATTGATTAGAGTTCTAGATTTGTTTAACAAACTAATGATGCATGCTGAAGAACTGGAAAGTACGAAAGGAAATATGCTTCTAACATACCACCTTACTATATTTACTGAATGCGCATGATTGCAGACTGTAAAGATCCACCCCAAGTTGAAAGAACAAATGCTCTTTCCTAACTGTCACGTAAATACACTGAAATATAAGAATTCACATCTGGTCTGATAGTGCTAGGAAATCACCAACAGTCTATTCTCACGTTGTTTTTTTGGTCAAGAAGGAACACAGTAGTTCACTTGCTGATCATGACTGAGATAATTTGCATCTTGCCAGTCCATGCTAAAGGCATGAATAAGCCACATCCTCAGTCAGTGAGACTGAGGGCTCCATGCTCCCTTTCAATAACTCATTGGTCACCCTTTGGAAGTGTAAAGCAAATAAATCAATATGATTTATAGTTTTGGGAGCAATTCTCTGCAGATCAATTTACCTAGAATAATTCTTTTAAAAACTGACTCTGTTAAAATGTTTCCTATTCATTTTGTGCTCAAGAAGATAATTAGACTAAAGTGTTCCCTTATGCTCAAAAAATGTGACCTTTTATGATCTAGCTTTTACTTTCAGTCTGCGTGCACCTTTTTCTCACTATTGTGCAGTTGTGCAGTGAATGCTCAGGCAGGAGGTTGCCCTTTATGCCCATAGGTAGAGGACAGACAAGTGCTTGCTGTCTATGGCACAGCCCAGCATTCACCTAGGAGGTCTGCTCATCTGCTGTGTAATAAGCAAAATAACTTGGGGCTTTCATGAAGCTATTCCAAACTGTGGGAAGTAGTATGGTAAGATCTTCATCTGGCTCGTGGCAATTTGAGTACATCTACTGCCTTGTTTACACCACTTGAAAAATATAATGAATACAGTATGCTGTCTCCAAAATAATATTGCATATAAGGCCAGTAAATTTAGAATAAGAGGCTTCACAAAAGAGTTTAGCACATCACCTCTCTGTAAATTTTAAATAAGTGTTCCTTGTCATCCTTTGCTGAGATTCTATTACATCCAACAATCAGATGGAGAAATGCAAGCAGCAGGGATGCCAAAGCAGCAGCAGAGATTCAATCTAGTGGTGGTTCAATCCAGTTGTCATACTTTCTCCTATTCAGTTGTATTTTGTTGATGGTTTTCCACTTACCCCCAAATTGTCCTTATGGCCCATTTATTTCAGGGATCAGCAAATGCCAACAGCTTCCTAAGGACAGAAAATCCAGGAACCAAGTGTTACCCAGCACATTCAGTGACAGGTACTAGTAGTGGAGCCCATTGAGTGTCCCAGACACAAGGGATGAGGAACCAGTTCCAGGGACCCTCCAGGGAGCCCTATCAGGAGCAAAATCAGAAGGGATCAGGGAGAAGACTGGAAATGATCTATATCTATACCTACCCAAGAGACAGGCTGGATAGGCATCCACAGTCTAGGAATTAGATGGGGTTCCTGAAGCCGAGCTGGGCCAGGTTGCTCAGGGCAATTAAGGCTACTTGGTAAATTCAGGTCTGTACCAATAGTTGGAAAAATGTGACTTGTAACTTTTTCAGTTTGTTTGTTTGAGTTTGGTACAGGGCATGAGCAAACAATTCAGGTCAAATGGGGAGCTCACTGACAACTTAGGTGTGAGTCCAACTCCTCAGAAGGGTTTTCACAACTGCAGCTTCTGAGCACAGAACTGGGGATCAGGTGTGCAGCAGCTGGAGGCTGGCTTTGTGCAAACCAGACACCCTGCAGGAACCTGTGCCATTGCCCACATCAGGTACCTGGTGTCTTGTCACCAGCATTTTATTGTGGTTCACTGAATACTGTAGTCTGGGTGAATCTACAGACTCTTGACATTAAGCAAACCAGCTCTAAGGGTCATACTTATAGCTGAGACTTTACCTGAAAAGGGCAGAAATATAGAGTAGTTCCTTTGAAGGGGATCTACAAAGATAGTCAAGTCCACATGAGAAGGTCCATATGGAAAAACTTGTTATATTAGGCTTCCAAGGCTCCCTGTGAGCCTTTGTGAAGAACTGGCACTTCTCCACAAGTAGAGATCCTTTTTACAGCAAGTTCTCATAATGAGCAAGGTGGATCATTTGCTGGTTTGTGTGATATCCGTACTGCTCTCCTATTTATCTAAATATCTATTTATATGTATTTCCACTCACTTATTTTTTGCCTGTATGAACTGATAGAAAATAATGCCTCTGTTTGGGTGAAAATGATTTTGCCATCAGAATTCATGGGCCTTTCCTCATTCATTTCAAGGGCTGCCAGTTTTAACATCAGCTTGCAGAGGTCCTGTATGCCCTGTACAATACAGACCAGAAATACTGAGTACATTACAAGTAGCAGGTTACACTTCAAAACACTTGGTTCACAGTGTTCAAGGCTATTAATCATTTTTATTACACTAAAGGACTGAAAGGGCTTAGAAACTTTGCCTAGGAAACAGTATAGATTCTGAACAGCTGCACTATGACTCCTGCTCACATTAGATTTTGGACAGACCACTGATTTTCAGTAAATGTTCTTGGCGGCCAGGAAGTGCTGAAACTGGCAAACTTTCTTTGCTTCTGAAATGAAAAACATGCTGGTTATTCTGATTTAGATCATCAGTATGGCCCAGATTTACCACTACATCACACCATCATAAAACTGGAGTATCAGGGGAATTTACTTCCAGACCAGACACAGTCAAATTAATTGCAGGCAGTGTATTTAATCTTTTTCTGTTGTTTTGTTTTCGAGGCTTTGTATAAACTGGCATTGTATAAATAAACCTTTTGTTTTGTTTTGTTGTGATGACAATTGTTAGTAAGGAAGATAGTCGGTAGAATTTGTATGTGAATTAGATTTTCAGAATTGCAAAACATTGCACTCCTCTGACAAACAAAAGGATTGGTGTCACCTATGCAACTGTAGGTATGTTAAAATAACACAATGTCTATATGTGTTTTTGCATAATGAGACAAACACATCAAAAACTAAACTGTAGTTTGGACTTCTGAATGTGGGAATTGCATGCATAGGAATATTTCAATTGTATAAAAAGAGAAGAATCCTTACCCCCAAATGGCATTCAAATAAGATATTTTCAACAAAGACAGGGGGAAGATAAATACCATTCACATTCTCTATATAAAGCAATTTTATTATTAACATTTGTTTTGTAATTTGACTTTTCATTAAAAAAAGTTCTTACAAAGACAATTCAGTAGCGTTTGAGGAAATGTAAGTTTCCTCAAAAAGAATAACACTGAAAAGTGCTTTATTGCAAAAAAGTACGACAGGCTGTTTGTGAAGTGCTGCAGTCAGAGAAATAGAAACATTTTCTGTATTTGGCATTTGCACTTCTATGGAGATCTTTACGTAGCAAATGCATGGGGAAAAGTAAATTCAAATGGAGCATTTGATGTGATTTTTCAAATATTCAATATAAAAAGAGGCCCATTTCCTAGCTCTGTAAAAATAAATTTACTGTTTGTGGGTTTCTTTTTTGTTTCAGAAGAGAGGCTATTACACAAAAATCCATTCTCTTTCTTTCCCTTTTCCTCCTTTTTTTTCAATGGTAGGGTAACTTTCCAGTTTTACTGCTTTTATAGCTCAGAACCCATGCGTACTGAGTAGAATTCTCAAATCTCTCAACATTTATAACTTGAAAAATCTCATCATTATTAAATTAATGTCACTGTTTTGCAATGAAGCAGAGGCCTACACTCTTATGATTTATTGCACAGGCAGTTGACACAGCTGCAGGAGGGTATCAGACAGTAAGCCACTCTGTCTTATTCATAGAGACTCACATCTATGGTTGTTGTTTCTTTTTCAGTAGCGTTTGAGATCTCATTCTCCTGTACACTCACGTGAAAAAATAGTGCCTTCCCAAAGAGCTGAGATTTTAACAGACAAAAGTGGTGAGAGGGAAGAGAAGAGCTTCCCTGTTCTCTGCTCAGTTCCCAACAGTAAGATTCACATGCATGATGCCGAGTCCTGCTGATTTCAAACTCCTTTCAGACAGCAGTACTTCAAGATAGTACACAAAAATAATTCAATCCACAGTGCCACATTGAAAGTAAGCTTGAGTCCTGACAATTTTCCACCAGAGCATGTCCAGCTTCCCAAACTGCTTTCTTTTGTTGATTTTGGGATGAACTTGACTTTCATCACAGAGAGCCCTCTCCTTTGTTTTCTAAGGCTTTTTCTGCCAAGCAAAGTAAGTGTATTTCTCAAGCACAGCCCTCTGAAGGCACTGAAGCATGCTGAATACAGAAGAGTAATTTGTTCCCTCAGGCTGTATATGTCTTGCTCTAAAAGTTACAAGATGGGAATCTACGGCAGTGCTGAGAGCACACACTGGATTTGTTGTATGGTGAGAAGAAAACAGGTTATGGCTTATCTTGTTCATTCACTGCAGATAAGAGAGGCACTGCCCTTTTCACTCTTTTGTTTCTTTGGGTTGGGATCAAATCCCCATCTGTCCATCAATGTGAACAATTGTGTCTGAGTCAAGAGCACTTTGATTTAAAATGATATGGTTGGAAACACCCTCTTTGCTAAGATGAAATGAACAAGGAAATGGCCCTCATGTAAGCTTCTGGGGAGAGACTGTCTGCTCAGCTCACAGGCCAGTCAAAATATGCTTTCTGGCAGGGAGAGTAATTAATAGAGCAGCTTCAATAGATGGAGATTCAAGGGCAAGAGACTAGTGTTGTTCTACAATTCTTTTGGGTTGAAACTTAAATCCAATTTTAATGAGGTCATAGTAGAAAATTAATTTATTTTCTATCTTCCAAACAATATCTTCTTTGTTAAACAAGAAGATTGGAGAGTTGTGTGGTTTTGGGTTTTTTTTTTTTATTTAAATAATTATTGGTATATGCTTGAAAACGTGGAAAACTGGCCCCTTTCATTTCCTGAAGACAATCATGTGATAATCTTAAGTGGACCACATAAACATATTAATCTCATAACCCTGTGCGCTATGGAGAATTGAGAAACCTCCATACTTCGGATTTCCTCTGGGTGAGATGTCAAGAATGATACGAAAGGAGTGGTTCTGTAGTGAAAATACAAAACTGCTGAGTAACAGCAGCAGGGGTACACAGGAACCTGTTGTGGAGTGGTCTCCAGTGGATGTGGTGGAAACTCCACTGCTCAAAACATCAAAAAGTTATGAGTGCTGAGAGTCTCATAGCACCCAGTGTTCTTCATAATCTCCAGCTTCTGGAACTGATGAACTGATTAGCATTTCCACATACCTCACATAAGCAAGCACGCTGGGAGTAACCAGCTATCCCTGTGCAGAAAACCTTAGATGTGAGATTCTAAAAGATTCAAATATTAAGAAATATAAAGAAACAACAGTTCTGAGTTTAGCAGATCTGGCAGCTATAAAATTTGAACCTGCAAGTTTGCCAGTTCTGCAAATAAAAGCACTGGCCAGTGTGTCTGCAGTGAGGAAATGTCAGCTATGAGTGGTGGTGTGGGTGTCCTGGGATACTGACATCCTGTAAACATCCCCCGCTCCCCATCTGCCTGCATTCTTTGGCAGTGCCCAGGTATTTGGTGTATGTTTTTACAGATCCTGTGAGGCAGTGAGAGGTGCTGTGTGGGTGCCCAGAGAGTACCGAACTGCCCAGGGATCCCCATCTGGTCTTGGCTTTGCGTCTGTCACAGCTGGGATATGAATATCACCATCATTCTTAATTACCGTTTTTCAGAGTGCTTTGTGTGTTCTATTTCTCACATGAAGTGTGAGTCCTTCCCATCAAAACGAGTGCTTATTAAACTACAATGGACTTGGCAAATGCCTGGATGGAGCAGACAGCTCTTGGAGGGGCAGGCACAGCTGGCCCAGAGGAAGAGCAGATATGTTACTAAGGAACATGGTTTAGTGGGCAGCATTAGTGGTAGGTGGATGGTTGGACTAGATGATCTTAGAGGTCTTTTCCAACCTTACTGATTCTGTGCTTCTATGAACCGATGGGAATGGAAGCCCTTGAAGCAGCCCATGTCTGATGGCTTCTCACTGTGCACAGGCAGGTAACACTTTATCACGTACATGGGTCTCATACGGATTTTGGAAGGAAATGAAATAAGGGGAAGGCAGATATTTGGATTAAGAGTGACATGATGGAAGTGCTAGAGTAACAACAATGCATTAAATTATTCTACTGTGGTCAGGAAACAGTCTCTGTATTCAGCAGTTTCAGATAAATCTCAGTGTGTGTCATTGCTTCAGACCCTATAGTGACTGATAATTTCCAGGAAAGGAAGAAACGCGTTCTGCAGCTCTGTTACTACGAGTGCTTTTCAAGTTGCTGCAGAGATGCCTGGAGTTCATTTACACACACCCTTCTACAAAATCCATGCAGGACCTTGTGCCAACAACCTCACGGCCAGGGCACCATTAACTCCCTAATGCTTGTGCAAATTGCTGCTATTGCACTGACAGCAAAGGGTGCATCCTCCTGGAGCACTTCATGCAAATAAAAATGCACTTATAAGTAGACTGCTAAAATTTGATTTCCCAAAGGACTGAGGCAGTCCTGCTGGGTTATGAAGCTGACCAGGTTTCAAACCCGCTGTTTAGTTACTTAAGTCATCACATGGCAGTTGATGCCTGCACTAAATGGAAAAGTGTATTCTTTACATGCACATGCAGTTTAATGTCTTTGCCAAACTTTTTTCACCTCCTCTGCTACTCTAAGCCATCACCTGCTAGTGCTTGTGGCGTGCAAATTGGAGAGTTTTCTTTATGAGTTGCACATAAAATCCACACCTCTGGTCATGCATGAGAAACCGCTGAAACAGCCCGATACAGTCCTGAAACTTGTTCCATGTTTTATGGACAAGACCTTAAGGTTGTTTGCTTTTCAGAAATGCACCATGTGTCATGCCTGACCCTGCTGGCACTCACAGATACTAAATGACACACTCTTGGCAAGGAACCCAGCTGGCTAATTATGCATGCAGTTTACCTACATACTGGCTTTAAAAGGAGCTCAATTAAATGATCCAAGGGGTCAGCAGGAAAATGAAGGCATTACTAGAGCAATGAAACCTTTTCTGCCTACCCAGGCAAAGCCAACTATAGTCACAGTGTTCAGGAAAAAATAAAAGAGCAGATGTTTTTCCTTTAAAAAGAAGCATACTTTGCTCATTATTGGCATTGAACGTTATCAATCTTGACATTCATTTTTATTATTGCTGAAGAGATTTTCATATTATTTGGGTATTATTTTACTGCTTATACTTTTCTCATTCATTAGCTGTCAGTTTCCAGGGGGCCATTTTTAGAGAAGTGCTAGTTTAGTTGAGAAAAAATAACAGAATCTCTCTCTTCTCTGCGTTTATAGTTGATAGTTTTTCTAGTTGGACTGGTATAACATTAGCATTATTTGTGGAATACAACGGGCTTTTCAAATAAACCTGTCTCTTAATTAAACAGATATATCCAAATGAAAGCTATTTGTCTAACAGAAGAACATAAAACTAAGAATACTTATTACAACTTTTGTCAACTATGGGGGATCTTACGGAGTTTCTGGAAGGCTCAGCAAGGGGCTTTGCCTGGGCTGCTGCCAGACAGGTGATACTGAAAGAAGAACTGGTGACCCACTGCAGTGCCCCATGCTTTGTAAATGCCCAAGCGTGGGCTGTGGTCTTGTCCCTGCAGGCCAGAAGCCACCAGGCAGTCCAGAAGCAAGGAGTGTGGGGACATTTCCAGCATTAAAGCATTTGGCATCTCAGTTTTGCTCCACAGCAGTGATGACTTTTCTCTGGAGGTTTGCCCGACCCTATTGGGGAATATACCTCTTGCAAAAGAGGGCATGAACTTGAATTTCTCTGGTTAAATCTTGTGGCATGCAGGCTTTGAGAGCTACCCAGCAAATGCCTCCTGCATTTGGCAATGGGAGCTCAAAGACAGATCATGCTGCTGCTGTCTATTTGAAGAATTTTTGCTTCTGGTGACTATAAAATAACAGGGGGGGAAGATTTTTAAAGTGAGATGAATTCCCAAAGTCCTTACGCTTGGTTAGTGTCTTTCGCAACACTGCTAAGTTCTAGGTAATGGTATGCATAACCCTGAAAAGCAGAAACAGAAAGACAGGAAATTATGGCTGAACTTGTGTTTTTCTTAGGGTGTGTGTGCTCACTGTTGGAGCAGTCACTGCCAAGTATTGTGAAACACAGTGAGAAGCCCCTTTGCAGCTAAGTTTCTGTTTAAAACTCAGCCAGATTGTAGCGAGATATGGAAATCTCCAGAAGAGGCATCCTGTAAGGGCAGGCAGCAGCCTTGAGAAGTGCCACTTGCACCTCTGGGAGTCTCATTTACGCCCCAGCTGCAGCTCCAGCATTGTAAGGAGGATCCTTGTGTATAAGAAAACGTGAGCTGCTGTCTGAAGCAGTACTGATGTGTTCTTTCAGCCTTTAAGGGTTTAGATCATCCTCCTGTCATTTTCAGTATACTTGTATTTCAAATTAGATCATATCTCATTGTCTACTGACATGATATTAGAAGTGTTTCTTTAAGGAGAACTTCAGATGTCACAATACTTGGGCAAAAACACTGCATATTCCAGCAGATAGTTGGTCTCAGCCCTATCTGTCTTATGAATCTCTCTTTAAAAGTGGTTCATGTGCATGAAAGCTCACAGAAGTGTGAGTCCAACTGACAGACCTTGTTCCCACAAGAATGCATCCACGCTGTTCCAGGACACGCAGAAGGTCTGATGCCCCTGGCTCACACTGATAGCTGATGTGCTCTTGTAAAGGAGGTTGTGATCCTGAGCTTCTCCTCATGCATTCTGAAGTGGCCTGAAATCAGGCTATGTCACCTTCCATTAGTTATCTGTGGGAGATAAAGCACAGTGAGGTGATATTTGCTGAAAGCCGTGTTAGGTACAAGATGGATGAGCTGCTGGTCTTCCTCTCTCTCTCAGTCTCAGCACCCTCTGTGTCCTTTCCTCTTCCTGGTATCTCCATGCGGCCGCTCCCTGCCTCAAATATGGCTGTCTGGGGGACTGGTCAGCCAACCCCTGCTTTCTATAGATTATTCAGGGCAGGGAAACAGCTCTTGCTTTGGATAGCAAGGATAGGGGAAGTAGCAGCAGCGGACTTCCAGCCCTTAAGCCTTCACAAAGGGTGAAAAAAGAAAAGCAGTTGTTGGGCAGCCACGTGAAAGGGTTAGATGAAAAGACAGTAAATTGCTCTGAAGTACACACTGACAAATATAAGCTCTATCCACTCTCAATTAGATGTAACTTCTTCCAAATTCCGGCAGAGAAATGGTGGAGCCTTACCATACCATTTGGCTCCAATTGTTTTGTAAGATCCTAATGTAGCAGCCAGATCTTTTTATTACAAAACAGATGAGTCCTGAGTGGCCTCAGGAGCTGTGCACGAATACCTGACATAAAGTTTAGTGAGCACCATAAGGAACAGATCAAGCCTTGCTCACGCGTGTTGTTCATTTACACCTTGCATCACAAGCAGCCCCACGTCTTCATCTCAGCTTTGTATTAAATCTAGACAATGAGCTTAATTCACCACCACATTCCTTTATTTTTACCTCAGGATAATTCCATTTAAATCAGAGTATGGACTGGACTAACACAGTGTTTTTTGTGCCAAAGAAATCAATGCTACAAGCCTTTGAGCTTCCTGACCTGCTGTTTTGCTTTAGCCTTCACTTTGGGTTTTTTTTAAACCTACTTGGGGATCTTGATGGGTTCATATTTGTCAGAGGCTTCTCTGCTGTCCCAGGAGAGCCACTTAGGTGCTAGAATTAAATACCAAATGACAGATTTTTCATAGCATGGGAAGAGCAAAACAAAACAGCTGTCTGCTTAAACCTGAAGGAGCAGGAACTGGGCTGCCCTTTAAAAATAAACCTGGCATTGGAGATGGTGACTGAGATAAAGTCATAGCCAAAAATGCTGAATATTTAGGATGCTCAAAAATATTCTTATGTTAGTGGTTTGCAAATGTGGAAACAATATATTCAAGCTTTATTTTCTTTAGCATGTTCTTTGGCTGTAAGTGAAGTTCAACATTCAAAATGACCATGTAATAATGGAACTCTTTTAGTCAATCCACTGTTTTCCTGTATTCGGTCAGATCTACTGCCTCTCGTGCCAAAAATAAGTTTTTACTGAGTTTTACTTCTGTTAGCCTGAACAAGTCAAAACAATGGAGAATGAACAAACTGAAGATTCAGTTATACTTATCCAAGGTCACTAAATTCACCTGCTTAAACTTGTTAAGAGAGTGGGGTATTACGAATATTGATAAGATTCGACTTAAACCTACAGAATAATGTGAGATGAAGATTCAGGTCTGAAATAACTCACACACAAAACACAACAAACTTTAAAGTTACTAACAGGACTCTAATTAAACTGTATTTACATGTAACATGCATATATTTTGATATATGAAGGGATTCTAAGAGAGACTAAATACTCCAGGAAGGCCTTATCCCAAATCAGACTGACAGTCTTTATGCAGACAGTTTTGATTTCTGGTGCACTGTGGTGTTAATTCCATATTGGAGATGATTTGAGAAAGACACCATTTACCGTTCTGGTATTTCATTTCTCAAGATCTTCTAAGAGTGTTTTCCAATTCTTGTGTGAGAAGGTGTCTACTCTGATTATCACTCAGCTGCAGAGTACAACAAGGCCCAAATCCATAGGTTAAGCTTGGCTTAAGTTGTCATAATCAAATCATTGTGTGTCTAAACTGTCTGTTCCAGCCTTTGCTCAGTTGTGCAACACAAGAATGGACCATAGGTACACAAATCTTTCTGCAGGGTGATGCTTGGATTGGAGGCCATGACAGAACGTGAAACCAGATTAGTTTCGTACACTATCAAGTTTTCCTGCATGCATTTTATATGAGTGCATTTACCAGGGAAGCTGAATAAAAGTGGAGAGCTGTTCAATGTGAATTCTGAAGCAGAGCTGAGACCTAAAGATGTTTCTCAAAACCACCGCTGATGCAAGAAAAGGATGCATGTTTTTCCCTGCATTTCACATGTACCTCCACTTTCTCTGATGTGTTCTAATGTAGCTTTGATAAAAGTTTTAGGATAACAGATATTATCTAGTAATATGTGCATGCACGTTCATTTAAGTTATTAAAGTATGCACAAAACTTAATTTACACTTCACAAATTATGTTGAAATAATTAAAGATGAAGAACTCAGAAAACGCAACAGTGGAGAATTACGGTTGTAAGTTTAATACAATCCTCTTTTTTTTTATTTACTTGATTCACTTAAATCATAATTGTATTATACTGTAATGCCTCATGCACTGGATGCTCACCAGCTATTCAGGATTGTTATATCCCTTTTTAATATGAGGTCCCAGATGTTTTGTACTGCACATTATTCAAATGCTGCTGGAATATAAACTTAATTTACTTGTGTACATTTCCGCAGTGGCATCACCATCATATCTGAATGCTTCCTAAAGTCAATTACATCATCTTTGCATCAATGCTGCAATAGTCAATCATGTTATTAGCTTCCTTTTACAACTAAATAGAGAAGATAGCTGCTCAGCTTCCTCAAGTCTCCAGTGACTATTTGCAGACTAGCACTATTGAATTTCATGAGATAGAGCTAGGCAAAATATAGAGCTAGGCAAAAGACCCAGACAGCACTGAGCTTCATTTTCTTACTAAGAAAGGGATGGGGCAAGAACTTCTCAGTGAAAGATGTGTGAGATTGCTATCTCCACAATATTCCTAAGCTTCAGAGACATCATCTATGTTGGTGAGGATGTCAGGATCTAAGTGGCTTTTCGATCTGCCTAATGCAATGAAAAACTTTCACAGACCATAGTCCTGTGACCAGAAGAGCTCAATTGCCTCTTGAACCTGTACTGAATGAGCAGGTGGAATTTATTCCAATATGTCTTCTTCTCCAAACATAAAAGCAAACATTGGAGGATTCTCCAGCTGGTATTACTGTAGATGATGCCCCATTTTTTCCTGTTGTCAATGAAAATATGCAGATCAGTGCTTTCTGCAGATCTAGGGAGGAGGCACTCTGGCTTTCTTGATTAAAACTATTTTCACTGCTTTTTTTTTTTTTTTTTTTTTCACAAGCAGAGTGTATTGCTTCTTGGGTAGCAGCCAGTTATGCAGCACATCTGCAAAATCTGGGGGATGCGTTGTTTGAGGCAGTGTCACTGCTATATCACATCCAAACTATTTGTGAATGGGAGCTGACGGTGGTACTTTCAAGGAAGAAGTACTTTCTCTGAAGCTGCACACTATAGCTAGACTTGTAGATGTACAGAGGCTATTTAAGATTTTCAGTGTATATGTGACTTCATATAACGTAGAATCGGAATGGCTTGGATTGGAAGGGATCTCAAAGATCATCTAGTTTAAACCTCTTAACAAAAGAGATTTCTGACTTTTTTAGTAATAGTAGTGTTATTCTATAGCATGCAAGTTGCATATAGATTAGCTATTATGACTTATAAAAATATTAAGAAGCCTGTTAGATTGTATTTGGTTCTCAGTATCTAATTGTCTCAAATCATGCTTTCCCTGATGTGATGGCTTACTTCTACCCATGATTAGTATTAGTATCCTAATCAAGCATTAACATTAATCAAAGAAATATCCAGTCCTACTCTGAACATGTCTAGATGACAGAGTAGCCAAGCTGCTGACATATATATACCTTATTTGTAAAGGCATCTTTGTTAGTAAATCTTACACCAATCACAGCGATGAGGGAGGGATTTTAGGAAAATAAGTTTAAAATAAACAAAGTTCAGTAGGCCTGAGCAAAATGGACTGACAGCCATCAGACAGAGATGAATACGCTCCATTATGAAGTTGAGCTTCTGCTTTTGGTCAACTCAGATCACTGGTTTATTTTAAGATTGTATTAGGTATCTATTTTCCCCTCTTTTGCCTCTGTGCCCCTTCATGGCTGATACAAATTTTGAGACACACTTAAGATTTGCTGACACTGTGATACTGAAGGCGCAAGCTGTATTTTATCAGCAAAGCCTACAAAGTGCCCTCCCAGGTTTCTCAAGCACCTATAGCTTGGCTGATAGAAAAGGGAATATGTTATTTTTAACTGAACTGCCATGAATATAATAAAGTCTGCAATAAATTAAATGAGAAGGAAGGACACCTGTGCTACCCCCATGTTTGCTACAGGGCAGTGTTGGGATGTGAGAGCAGGCATGGGGGAACATTCACGGTGCAGGAACAAAGACTCTGCTGACCCCTGACATCATTTAAAGCTACTCGATGCCAAGGACTTCCTCACTTTGTACGGATATTGAAACAAATAAGTCATGGAAATGATGACTGACCCCGGCCATATGGGAACAGAGAGATTAGCTGCTAATATGGAAAGTTACCTGGCCAGCACTGAGATCAGTCCCGAGGGAAGGGGGAAGATCACAGGACGGGCTGCCGAAGCCGTGAGGTAATGTGGCCTCTGGTGAAGAGGAGCTGGAGCTTGAGGCAGCCGAAAGACAAGAGGCAAAGGGTTTGCTCTGCTGCAGCCAACAGTGTACGTAATGATGTGGCTGAATGACAGAGCTGCATTCTCTAAGATGAGCTTGATACTGTGGGAACAGCAAGCATGAGTTGTTACTGAAGTAAGACTGTGAAGTGCATGAGAGAAAAAGCAATGAAATCAAGAACCAGCACAAGGCTGGAAAGTCAGTCCTTAGTGAAACAGAAGCAAAAGGCTTCCAGGAGAGCTGGAGCAAGAGGCAGCTCTGAGCAGCATGGTGCAGGGATGCGTCTGCTGCTCTTCAGATACACCCAGCGGAGACCAGAGCAAAGAAAAACATTGATCCAATTAAAAACTGAAAATAAATACAGCCACTTGATTGTATGGATTAAACAGGTGGTTCCACTCTTTTCAAACACATATCCCACAGAAACCCAACAGGCAAACTTCACAATGTTCTCTCTGATGTAAGGAGTCACAGCATGCAGGGAGTTGATTTGGTCTCACTGGAGTCTATTTTGGTCTAGGATCTCAAGTTTCCTTGAGAATGAGATTCAAACCCTCTAAATGCTGAAATTGATCACGTATCTGATATATGAAGAACTATTACTATGATTAACCTACAAAGAGAGGACAGGTTTTAAACCAGATTATAGATATTTTCTTGTAAGATAGTTGGCCAGACAATATCTGAAATATGTAGATTTTAAATTTAGCAAACGATTATTGGTATGAATCACCTTGAAAAATAGTAAAATACAGTTGCAAGGAGGATCAAAGCATTAGAGATCTATAATACTGGAAAAGTGATGAAAGCTTGTGAGAAAGAGAAAATAAAAAGCAAATCTAAAGTCAGTTCTCTACCTCTCACACTTGGTATAGTCATGATGTAACCCCACTAAAGATTCAACAAGTTTTCTGCTGACAAGGAATGAATGAAATGTGTGCACGCTGGTGAAGGGTGGTGGCACACAAACCCAAATCCAGGAAGTGAGAAATAGCATGGAGCCAGTCATGTGAACGATCAGAAAACACGTTGTGTGGAAGAATATGCTGCAAGGGATTATTCCTACTCTTGATATGAATTATTTTAAGACATAAAGAGACTACGTCTATGTTTCTATCTGTCTCTCTACACAGTGGGACTTCTGGTGAAACAAAAGTCAGCTGCTATATTCTTTTAGATAGTAAGTTTAGATGGACCCATAATTTCTTCTCAAAAACAGAATGGAAATTATTGTTTTTGGTAAATGAATCTTTGCCTTAGGGATGCTTCAAAGCCATTGTGTAGATCACTGGGCAGCAAACTAGCCAGATCTGTAAAGCAGATCCGCAGAGCAAAATTGTAAAGAACAGAAGTACTACTAAGACCCTTCGCCTCTGCTGTTTTTCTTGTGTGTTTGCTATTCAATTTTGATGATTCACGATTTTTTTCAATTATTTTCTTTCCGAGCACCGATTTCCACAACACATTCTTTGTGCATTATGTTAGCTTAAGTTTTTGGTAATTACAGAAATCTGTCACATTCAGAATTGCATTCTGCTTCTATTCTTGTCTGTGACTTTGATGGCTGAATTTTTTTTTTCAATGTCATAAAATTTAGGGTTGTAAAATTCATATTGTAACTTTAATAGCCACATCTGTTTTAAACATTTTTGTTTTAAGAACTCAATGTGAATTTAATGACAAGGCAATAAAAGTAAAAGTTGAAGGAAATTATCACAGATTTGTAAAGCCATAAGATATGTTTCTGTACTTCTGTGAGACTTTGAGCTACAAAGAAATAACCCAAGTGCTTTTATTGTAGCAGTTCTGCTCTTAAACCATTTCACAGCTTAATCTCTTAACAAGAATTAATGTTTCATTTACATTAGTATTAATAATGACAATTATACCCAGATGAAGGTTATTGTCATTAGCATACAGACACCCATAGCATGCTTAGAATGAAAATACTTCTCTATCGTGCTGACACTGTGTTTAACTGTTAGTAACAACTGATAATTTATCAACCTATTTTCAGTACCATCACACAGATCTGGAGACTCAAAAACGCAACAAAAAACACTTCTATCTTCTGCCTTCAGTATCTTGCTACAATCCATCCTTTCAGATGGAGTAAGTCAAACTCACATGGGTACTTGCTGCTGCTGAGACCCCAACTGTATGACAGAATCATGAGATTGTGAGGTTGAAAGGGATTTCTGGGGATTGTCCAGCTCAGACTCTGCTCAGAGTGGGACTGCCCAAAGGCAAGTTGCGTTTTGAGCATCTCCAAGAATGGAAGACTCACAGTTCTGTCTGGAAGACCTGGGTCAGTGTCTGGCCAACCCTCACTGTAAAAATTTTCTTATGTTTAAATTGACGCGGGTTTTTTCGGTATTTATTTCAACTTGTGCCCATTGCCTTTTGTTCTGTCACAGGATATCACTGATCTGTTTGTTTGTCTACTTCCTCTTAGGCATTTGTACACACCACTGAAGTCCCCCAGGAGTCTTCTTTTCACCATGACAAGCAGCCCCAGCTCTCAGCCTCTTTTAATAAGTCCCTCAATCATATTTGTTGCTCTTTGCCAGACTTGTTCCAGTTTTCCCATGTCTGTTGTACGGGGAAGCAGAGAAACCTTCAAGAACAGCCTATCAGAAATTATAAACTTGATCTGATGTTCAGTACTTCTGACCATGGATCTCCTGGTCCTTCACTGCCTCTCCTTCTGGGCTTCTGTCTGATCTCTGACTGCTGATAAATGACGAGCAAATGGAGATCTGTAAAAATCTTTCCTGTGAATCCTTTTGCATTTCATGTAATGTTTATCAAAGTGGAGTCGTATAAACTCTTATGTAAATCAATTAGGAGCAAGGAGGCAGCATTCAGGATTGCTTTTGATATCACTTTCATATCTAAAACATTTCTAGGCTGACCTGGTTAACACAGTCAATAAATTAGAAGCTGTTTCAGTGCTATCTTTTATGATTATTTGCAAAACTCATTGTGGCAGAGGAAGCAAAGGGGCTTTAGAGGAGAAATGCAATGCCTAGAAGCATTGCAGCAACCCATGATGTCAGACAGAATTGCATCAGTGGCCTGGCACCAAACGTCTGTTTGTGGCCGGTCAGTTTGGAGGACTCTCCGTTTTCTATGGTATTTAATAAAGCCATTATAAAGACCACTTTCTTAGATAAGATTTTGCAGAGAAACACGGCCTCTAACTCACTGACAGCTATTTCAGATAAAGTGATTTACTAGGTATTTACTAGCGAGTTGTTGCTCCTGCTTTTCAGAGCTCACCACCAGTTCAATAGCTAAATTTTTTTGAAACTAAGCTTGCTCAGGACAGATTTTAAATTACTTTATACCGTAGATCAAAGATAAGAAAATCAGTAGCAGTGCAGGTTTGAAGTGTATTATTGGGAATATAATCACCATTTTTAGTCTTTATTTTATACAAAATCGCAGGTCAAAACTTGCCCAATAGCAAGTCACAAACTGTGGGAAAAAAATAGGACAATCAACTAAATTTGTGCAAGATAGTAGAGTTACTCCAGCTCCCAAGAAAGGTGTTCTGAGCTCACTGTAAAAACAGCCACTGTTGTATAATTTTGTCATTCCTAATGCAGCAGTGTCACACTTAATGAAACAGAGAACTTATTTCAGATTAATATATTCTCATTCAGTAATTATAACATGAACAAAATAAGTGACATACAGAAAGATTTCCTTTTTTTCCCATTATTTTTAATGCTATTTTCTATCCTTAGAATGTCTGGGATAATGCCTGCTGTATTTTAGGGGTCAGAAAGTGAAAATATGAATCATGATGAAGTCAGGGCATTCAAAATAATTATTTTTTGTTTATTTCATTGTTAAAGGAATACCCCAACAGCTACTCTTTCTGTTGCTGGCACTTGTATTTATCTCCTGAATTCAGCAGGTTCTATTACAGTTTGAAACCAAGAAAAAATTTATTTTAATTGAAAAAAAAAAGTCAGAAAATTGCAGAAAGAAAAGAAAAACTCTGCGACACGTGTTCAGTTTTTAGCAGTGGCAGTAGGATTCATGCAGTATTAATGAGAAAAGAATTTGGATCTAAAAATATAATTTGGTTTCTTATTTCTCTCTTCTGTCACTACCACTGAAGAATCAGGCTTACGGCGCGTCTTTGCTTAATGCTATTGCTGATTGCCCAGCTGGGACTCTGAGAGACCATTAAGTGTCTATTGATTGTAATCAGCTTGCCTATGACAGATGAAGTTGGCTCTAGTAAGTTTTCCTCTTTTTTTAACCCTTTCTAGTGCCACAAACCAGGGTCTTCCTGCTCTTATCTACAGAATTAACACCGATCAGTCCAGTTTGGTTCTTAGCTAAACGTCAGTTTGAAACTGTTCAGCATTTCCTGTTCATGTTTTTCCTGGAAAAATACGTTGCCTTCTCCTCACCCCTGGGGAAGGGTACAAGGTCTGCTCAGATGGAAACCTAACTAAGTCTTTGAGCAATATTAACTACATTCTCCAACAGCTAAAGAAATAGCTGTGTTACAATAAAAATAGAACTGAGAAATAGAAGCATAAAGAATAGAAAAGAATAGAAGAAAAGAAGAATAGAAAATAGAGAAGAATTAACTTCAAATAAGTTAAAATGGAGAAAATTTTCCTCTGAAGATGACAAACCCATCTGTGAAGAAGGAAGTCAGAAGTGACAAAATGAGTAAAAATAGGTGTGCTGGCAGGCTGTTTGGGAACAGAGCCTTTGAGAGGGGGCTTTGTCTGGAGGAAGGCAAGGATGGGGGCTCAGTAGCACACATGAAGACATGTGGTCTGCAGTGTGACACCTGCAGTAGATGGGAAATCTCCACAACCAGCAAATGTGTTCTGCTATCATTGTGCTCTGACCACTTGATCAAGGAACCAGCACCGTGTTTGTTGCTGCTCCCCATTCACAACTGTTACTTTTTGGTCTTTTCCAAATGGTCTTTTCACATAATAGCTTGATGATGCCAAACACATCCTGTGTAAACCTCATCCTTTTCTGGCTATTTCCTCAGGAGAGACGACTGCTTGCCCTGAAGCCCCTTGTTTTCAATGCAGTTGAAAAATTGTTGTAACACATTGAGCTGTGAGATCAGATTTCGTTCCAGCTCAGGGACTGCACGGGCTCTCATGAGATGCCTTATTGATTCAAAGCACTTACAGTGACCTGCCGGACTGTGTGTAATGTAAGGTCTGTCTGTGTCAAGGAAATGTTCCATCTGTGTGTGCAGCCCTGGAAACATCTCGATTGTGTCAAGGTCAATGGCAGTGGCTCAGCCTGCAAAGCTATCACTCATGGGTGTTCATGTCACTTTGTAGGATGGTCCTGGAGATGTGTGTGGAGTGGGCACAACCAGCAGCTGAGTGACAACGGAATTTGGAGAGGAACCTGAATCTTTATAGCCGTGATTCACACTTTGCTCTCAAGGACCATCCTTATCTTCATGGTGGCAGTAACTTACAGCTGAATCTGATCTGAGATGCTCAGCATAGCCCAAGCGTTGCACTGGAAATACGGTACGTAAAAATAATGGCCAGTGCTCAGTGTGTACCTGACTGACCTGTGGGAGTATTTGTGCATCAGTCAGTTCTGAGCCACAGGCATTCTGACTCCTGAAGGAGGACATCTTTTCCAGAGCAAAGTGCAATAGGTCCCATTGGCTGCTCAGGTGTGTAGGGCAGGGCATGAGGCTCTGCCTCCTTCAGTGAGCTGCCCTGCTGGCCCCTCTCCTGAAGGGTTTCCCAGGATCAGGTATGAACAGTAACACCGTGTTCTGCTCCTCCTCATCCACGCCAAGCCCTCACAATACCCCGAAGGGAAGGAGCGCATCAGCCATCTGCCCAGCACAAGTGTGGGTCCCCATGTCAGCACCCCACACAACCTGGCACCTCACACACTGTCCTAATTGTTCTTCAGGCAGCCCCACTGCAATGCACAGCTGTGGGACCGTGGCCATCTGCACGAGGAGGAGTGGCTGTGCATGCCATGGGCAGACCTCAGGCTTAAGTAGCAGCCATTCAAAAGCTGACACGAACTAATTTATGAGAAATTGCTTTTAGCAGGTGCTAACCTGTCTCGACCACGGATAATAGGGTGGTTGCTAGTGGGAATTAAACCAAAGAGCCATAAAAGCTTAATATTGTGCAGTTTGCCAGGCAGAACAGCTGTTGCACTGTCTTTATTTCTGTCCATCGAAGACACAGCAATTCCTGATGAACTCCAGCCAGCCAAATGCCAGGAATTAGAGCCATGCAATTGCAGAATAGCACTTGCCGCTTCAATATTATTCGATTATGTGTGTGTGTGTGCTTGTCTGGCTACTGCATTGCTGCATGCTCCTGACACCCACTGCAAATCTGTCCCATGATTACCTATTTACTTCTATTTCTTTGCTAGAGCTAAAACAAGAAGTGAGCATTTTTCCCCTTCAATCTCACTATATATGTCAGTAATAAGACTTTTCAAAACTTTGTCAGCCACCTTCTATAACAGCCTGAGGAATACTGTAGGGACATCTCTAGTAGCTGGATACAGGATATTGTATTTCTTAGTTTGTCCAGTTGAGTAATTGCTTGCAGTAGCATTGTGGGCTTGTGCAACAGTTACTTGGAAGGAAGAGAAAAGCCAGTTGGGGAATCTAAATATTTCTAGGGTGACTTACAGAAGAATCAGGTTAAAATCAACAGGTCAGGGTTTGATTGAACATCATAAATTAGGTCCTTGGAGGGAATTTCTTGGGAGGAGCAATGTTCAGCATTTTGAGTTCATTTCCACAAACGCTGAATATTGATGCACTGTTTTTCACTATTAAAATCAAACACTGCTCCTGCTTTTTGCATTTCTTACATTCTACCTGCAAGATACTGATGAAGAAAAGGTTGAGAATCAAAACTATGAAGCCCTCCCCTGGTTTTCTCAGTTATTCTAGAGAAGGCATATCTGGAGGTGATACACTTCAACAGCCTTGTAGTGTTAGATCTGTGAGCTCAATTTTCAGCCTGGAAATCATCTGTCTGCGTGAAGGAGCAGCAGAGAGCTGAGCCTGAGAGAAGTTTGCTTGGGCAGAAGTGAGTGCTGTGCTCTGCTCGTCAATCTGGTATCTTTCACTAACACCAAATTTGCTATAAGGGTAAAAAAATGAAGCTCGAATGTGGCTGAGAGCGAACATATGTTGGAAGTTCAGCTTAGGTAATGCAGTAAGCTCTTCTAGAGAGTGTTCTCGTTCTTCTCAATGTAAATAAATACCCATCATAGCCCCAGACATATTCATTTTCTTGTTATTCTCCCCCTTCCTTATCAGAGGTGGAGTCCTGTGTATTATTGACACGAGCTTGTTTGTAAGATTGTTCTTGTGTCCATATGAGCAAATCACTTAATAAGATTAGAAGCAATGTGTAAAATAACAAGAATGTTGATGTAAAGTTCTCAAGTGGCCAGCACTGGGATTAATAGTTAATGGCCTATTGACACAGAATATTTATTGATGAGCAACATAAGAATGCCAGTATGGGGTTGTTTAGGAAGGCTGCACGCCTTTTTCTAAAAAGAACAAAGAACAAAAAAGAAAAAAAGAAAAAGAAAAAAAATCATTGTTTGTTTGGAAAAATGCATATTATTGTGTCTGCTACAAAATCTCTTTCTATGGGTTTGGGGAAGTGTTCGCTTTGAAGGAAACAATCTGAACTAACGAAAGACCTTCTATAATCACAGCAGATTTTTGAAAGTCTTGATGAGATCGTTACAGCTAATAACTCCTTTAGAATTGCTTGATGAGATCATTACAAGGAAAATCAAATTTTGTGCTCTGGGGTATAAATTGTTCAACAAAAAATGTTTCCCATGCACAGCTGTCTAGTTAAGTATTCAAAATGCAAATACATGAGCATGGGAATTAGTGTGATTTCCCTGTCCATGGAAGCACTGGTAGCAGCTAGCAGGAGCAGCAGAATGGACCAATGCCAACCCTGTGTGGTGTCAACAGAGACAGGGGCACCTGGACCCAGAAAGTGGAGCAGCACCAGGCTGGGCTAAAGCTGTGCTGGCTGCCCAGAGGAGGCATAGGGATCCCTTGTGCCCAGGTGCCTCCTGCTCAGACTGAATTTGGTCACTGGGAACATGCAGTGATCCAGTGCATGTCCTGTGGGTCTTGATTTCTTTCTTGGAATAGCTGGAAAGTGACTCAAAGTCAGAATTTGACTCTTGTGAAATGAAATCAGCACAGGGCTTCTCCACTGTCTTATTTCTTTGTCCCCAAACTAGCTACTGTGAGAGCATAATTTTCAACAGAAGAAGCAGCTGGAGAATATCTGCCCTAAGTTGTAGGAGACCTTAAAATGGGATAAATCTGTGGTACTTCTGCATGCCTAAATTGAGGTATGGACTACAGATTGTTTTGCTCAGGAAATGAAAATGAAAAACTCTTTACCTCTACAACATGACATCTGCTCTGCTGTGGCTGGTGGCATCCCACTGGTGTGTGATCCCTGGCCCTGCAGCTCTCCTGGGCACCAACATCACCATCACCGAGGACATCATGTGAGTTAGCAACGATTGAGCATTATCTGCACTCCCAAAATGGAGATTAAACTAACTGTGTTTCTGTGGTGACTGAGAAAATTTGCCCCAGCCGTGATGAAATGAGCTGGAGCAAATGGGTGAAGTTTTAGAGTAACTCTTCCAAACTCAGCAGTTCCTTTGGGAAACCATTCTCTAGACTGGCTTTTTAAAGCAGTACACTTTACAAAAGGCTTTATGGCAAAATGCTCCCAGTACAGGTAGTCAACAGAGCCGCTGATTCCAAAAACTGCATCCAGGTGAGTAAGAGGGCAGGTCAAAAACAAAGGCTTAGTGCTCTGTAGGCGGCAGAGGGCTGATAGTGGCTAAGATTGGGAAATGCAGTGAAAAGTCAGCTCCCCTTTCTCAGATTACTCTGGGAAGGCTGGTCAGGACTGCAGCAATGTGTACTTGGTAGTACTCTCTTCATCACTTACATAGATACAAATTAATTATCTTTAAAGCATACGTACATATTTCCTGACCAATTCCTACAGGTCATATGGACTACTGTTTTAAGCAAAAAAAGAAAAGGACTATGAGAAAAGACTGACTCCTTTACTGCAGTTAGAAGGGCGTGCTGGCACACTGAGGTAGGCAGGAATTAAGTGGCTGCATGGAGGTAAAAACACCTGATAGGTACAGCTACATAAACGCTAACAGAAACACACCTATACAGATTTTACAAATGTACAAATATCTAAACACACCTATGTGCCCATCTGTATTAAAAAAGTGATATATGCATATTCTTGCTTACAGACATGTACTCAGGCCTAGCACGTGTGCACAAACACATACGCAGATGCCATGTGTAATTTTAGAACACCCAGCATATGCACACACACATCTGTTGGTGAGCTCTGAGCAAAGCAGGTATCAGCAAGCTGACCCCCGAGGCTGGGCAACTGTGCCGAAACCCAGCAAGGCTGGGGCTTTTAGTGAAGTGAGTCAGAAATGAAAAAAAAAGAAAGCTTGAAAGTGCCTGGTGCTGTGATACATAATTGATGAGACTCCAAGCAGGGCTTTGGTGTCTAATAAATTATTAAACACTGACTCATTAGGGAAAGATTTCATTATAGGATAATTTAATTAAACGATAGGCAAAGAGAGGAAAGAGCTTTCAGGGACTTAAAGTCCTTCTGTTTTCCACCGTGACATCGATGATTTAAAGAGAGAGGAAGCGAGAAATGATTTTGGAGGTGGGGAAGTATTTACTGTGATTGTGAGCACAAGAGGTCTGATCCTCAGCTTCCTCAACATTTCCATTTTTATTCATGGGATGTGAATGTGGGTTTTTCTTGCTCTGGTTTAAAGGCATTTTACAGACACTTCCTGGTGCAAAGGACTGGGCTCACGGTAGGGCAGCAAGCACTGACTGCAGCAATGTTGTCCCTGATAGGGACAGAAATGAATAAGTCAAGTCCTTAATATCACTGTCAAGTACATCTGGAAGGCAGTGTGCAAGACAAGGACTATATGTGGTGTTGCTCAGATTGTGTCACACAGAGAGAATAGCAGAAGGAGCAGGCAGGTCTGCATTGCTCAGGTGTGTTTGCATCCAGTGGACTTTTGTGTCTCTCACAACTTAAGAAGAATGAAGGTAGCCTCTAAATCTCTGCAGGCAGACTGAAGGGACAGTGAGCCCTCCACTGAACGATGGGCATTTACCCTCACTGGGTTCTTTTCTTTCTTCTTATTTAAATAAGGTCTGAAACAAACACATTTCCAAACCTGTTGTGTTATTTCATTGCTTCACTCCGGACTGTGAGTGGGACAGTTGCCCAGCTGCTCTCCCCACACAAGAAGGTTTTAATGATGGAACAGACAAGGTCAGGTGCACCCAAACTGATAAATAAAACAAGAACTTCCAATATGACAAGCATAGCAGAAGCAGAAAATTCTCATTTCCAAGCAGCTACATTCAGTATCTGTTTTACTTTGGATGGATGCACACAGCTGTCCAACATTTGCTCAAGCTCTCAATTTTGGGCCTCACTTCAATTCCATCAGGCTTTCCTAGAACCAGTATGTCTGCAAAGCAGGCTAAACCAAAAATTAAAATTTTGCAAAAAGCTGTTAGGTTACTGAAAAACCGTATTAGCCTTATTTACTTCTTTTTGGTGCAACACAAAATAAAGAAGACATGAGAATATTTTTGATTGAAGGAATTCGTTCATTTATTCACAGAGAGAACATGATGAGAGAAGGAAAGATGAATACAGAAGTGATGGGGCTGCATTAATAAAATGGCAGCTGCCAAGTTGCAGAAAGTGATTATTTTGCTCTGCTCCATGCCTCCTGACTCTCCAGCTCAAACTGCTGGAGTGCACATTGTAAAGGACCCCCAAGGTGGGCAGTAAGCTAGAGCAAGCAGCTTGGGGAGAGCTGTGTAAGGCTAGTGGGCATCTTCATTGCTTCCAATGGCCAAGCTCCTCAAAGGATCTGGAACAGGCAAATTTAGCTTTCCAAGGATATTTCTGGCAATCAGGCTGTAATAAAGTGCTCAGTTAGATGTAGTTCTTGAGTGTATGCTAAGTGAGAAATATACCTTTGTTCTTTTATCATAAGAAGAGATAAATATAAGCTTATACTTAACTGCATTCATTCTCAAGCAGACTACCCACAGCTCTTCCCTAGAAATGCTGATCTTTTGGGGGTATTTGTTTGCTAGTTGTGGCAGAAAAACAGGAAATGGCTGGGATTTAGTGCTGGAATGTGACCCTGCGGTGAGCGTGGTCAGAAATTTGGGAAGTCACATAGAAATACCAACTTTTGATTATTATTCAGAAAAGAGAAAGCCAAGGGGAAAAAAAAAGCCTGTCAGACAAAGGAGAAATCTGACAACATCTGTCTCTTTAAAATCACCTATAATTGCCTGAGAGAAAGGAAACCAGTCCAAAAAGCACTTACGTGCACTGTGAGAAGAGATTATTCTGTCTGAGACTGACTGTGTCAGCTTTGGTTCAGAGTCTCATTAGATCCTGGCACAAAGCTGAGAATACATATGAAAGAAAAAAGATTTAGAAAGGGTCTTTTCTGCAGAGAAAGTCAAAACCAGGTTATTTCATCTTAAAAAAATGCAAGAGATGATAGAAAGTATGAGCTGTTGGCTGTCTGGCAGAGCCTGCACAGGTTAGTATGGAAGCTGCTGCTGCTCTGCAGGGTCGGGAGGCTCTGCGATGCTTGCGGTGGCCAGGAAGGCTGTTCGATGTGAAAAATGGGATTCTGCAATCATACCCAAACCTGTCTTAATGATAGTTCAAAATTAAGGAACCTACTCACAACCCCAGAAAGTCCCTCTAACTAGAAGCATGGGAAATGAAGATGGGATGCTTCAGTTCAACAAGCCAGTAAGAAACAATTAAACAAAAAGAAGGTGAACAGATAAAGCATATCACAAAATTGAATCAGTGTGTTCCAGATTGTATTTTTGAACTGTCTTGTAGCAGCCTTACGGGTACATGTTCCTTCTGTTACTTGTGAGTGCAGTGGTGAACAGGTGAGGTGGCTGAGCTTGGCACTCGGTGCTTTGCACAGGAACTTTCACATCATATTTTCTTCACAGACTCTCCCTGAATGAATTCAAAATTCTCTTTCTTCAAAGGTTCCTTGTGGGATATTTCCCCTCGAGCGTTTCTTGCCACTGTGTACAAAATACCTGCGATAGGAATGTGGGTAGGTGCTATGGGCCACAACTTCCTCTTGAAAACAATAAGCATCAACCTCTTAATTTCAGAAAGGAGGTCAGATGCTCACCTCCCAGCTGATGTCAGAAGAACTGCTTTTCTGAATACTTTTACTAACTCTCAACAATAGTTTTGAAAGAAGACAGTCAATGAAGCTCAAGAAAACTGCCTTAATAATGCAAATTGGTATTTTTGCATGGCTGCCCAAGTGCAGCATTTGCTCACTCTAGGAATTCAGTTACAGAGCTAAAAAGAGCTCCTTGAATCCCCCAGTTCTATGCTGTGATTTTTAAACTGCCAAAGAGGTAGTGACTCAGTCTACATAGATGCTTGGAAGAAGATGCTCTCTTTGGACTGCAGAGGGAGCAGAAAAATTTCTGAGGAAAATGTTTCTGAGAAGAGTTTGAATTGGCACATGGATTTCATCTAGTGGGGATGAAGAAGAAAAAAGAGGTCTTTTAAGGTTAAGGAGGGGAGAGGTGGAAACTGCCCCTGCTGCTCATCAGGCTTTGCAAACACTTAGACTGCATGTGCACAAGATAAAGCTTTTTCTCTCATTTACCTCAGAATAAATCCAGAGTGACTGTGGAAGTGTTCACAGTGAACTCCTTGCCTCCAAACCTCTTTGATATATTTTTTTTTATCTTCTCATCAGCTCCATCCTCACAGAGCTCATCTAGGCCTAACTACAACTTCTGGCTACAGAAGAGAGAACATTCATTCTGGCACTCTTTTCTAGGGCTCATCACTGCAGTAATGTTGGCATTACATCTTACAGACCACATTTTTCCTGGCAATCTTGATGACAGGGGATTACACAGCTCTGAGATGGACAGGAGTGCTGTGGTGGCACCTGGTCCTGGCATGGGACAACCCCACAACCGCTCCTGCTCTGTCACTGAAGGCTGTTTGGCATCTCTGCTCCTTGATAAGCAGGGTTCAAATGGCTTTTTCTACCTTCTGGAGTATTAGGATATTCCTCAGACCTTAATGGAAAAGGATTAGGAGGGACATTTAGCTGATAGAAGAAGTCATTTGAAGAGGTTTGGTTAGCTAAGCCTCGTTCTTGGCACTCCCTCAGTTCCACTGAGTGAACTTTAGAAAGCATATCACCACTTCCTGCCTCAGTTTCTCCAAATTTAAGATAGAGAAGTCTCTCAGACACGCTGTGAAGTTCTGAATTCTGATTTAGACTGATTGTCTAAAACTTGCCTGGAAATGGGAATTCTGCCCTTTGCCTCATGCTCCAGCCGGGGAGGCCTCACAGTGCGTGCATCCCACCACAGTGATCACACCATGTTGGGGGGTGTTAGTGATGTTCCCCCCGGAGCTGAGCTCTAATAAACTCCACAAAGCCTTGAGAAAATTTCTGGGTGGAAGTCACGGTGGCAGAGTAGTCTTTAACGTTATTATTCTTCATTGCCATAATGATTGTTTTGAAAGATTGGGCTTGTTGTTTTTCGAAGAGATTTTCTCTCCGATATGCAGCCAGCCCGAGGGGGAGGAAGAGCCCTCCTGGTGACAGGGACAACCCTGCTTTTATTTTGCCAGCCTACCTGCTATGTGGGCTGATGGCTCAGAGGGATTTAAAACCTCCCTGTCTCTCCATTTCAGAGGTGAAATGTTGGGCTTTTTCTCTCACTGTGACCTCCAGGAAGCTTGGCACATTCCTTAAGTAAAATTGACCCCAAGTTCCTTTTTCTGCTGTTTTTGGATTAAGCCAGACTTGGCACTCACGTGGGCTGCGATACAGTCAGCATTCCCCAGCTGCAGCACTTTGTCATGGGTCAGCACAAGCGAAAGTCTGTTCAGCAGAAGGTCGTGATGCTTCAGCAGATTAATGCTGAAATGTGTCAAAGAAAGAGAGGGGAGGCTGAAACCCTGTGGGTTCTGTGACACTTAAACACACCCTGAAGTACATTAAGCGCTGGTTTACGAACACGGTACCCCATGAGTATTTCTGGCACCTTCACAGCCTGCACAGCCCCTCTGCTGCCTCATGCTGCATTGAGTGGAGCATCTCTGTGACACAGATGGAGCTTCCAAAGGTGCTGAGCCCAGCTGCACACCTGCTATTAATCACCTCACTTCTCACCTTGTTAGCTGTGGCTTAATTTCTGCCTGAATTCAGACAAGGAAAGCTGTAAGTGTAGGAATAAGTGCAGCCAGGAGTACAGCAGGAGGCACTGCTGTCTTGCTGTGGGATGAGCAGAGGTGGAGGATCTCATCCCCAAACTGGTAAGCTAGGTGTGAGGTCACAAGACCTCCCAAGGAACACTATAGGTAGATAGTAACTATAGATCTGTGGATCTTAAATCTTCCTTGAATAGCGTTTGATTCTGCTTAGATGAATGTATGTCGTAGCACTGGTACATTCATAGCATTTTGCACTCCTGCTGACAAGGACTGACTTCTACAGGTTATAAAGCCAGCTCAATGGCTGGTTTTATTTTATTTATTTATTTATTTTTCTATCCCTTTTTACTGTTGATTATGAAGCTCTAAGAATTTTAGGGGTTTAATTTGTTTTCTGTCTGTTGTTATTTCTAAATTAAGCAACACAAAACAGTGATGTGAACAATCCTTTGTGGCTCAATAGTTTTGTAAAGAGATTTTTATTACATATCTATATATATAAAACTTATAGAGCTTGAAGTCCTTACATCTTATTTGAGCAGTGGGAATTGCTGGATCTCTTTCTTCATTCACCAGTGGAATTGCTGCCATTTTGAGTTTGGAAATTCTGGGTAAGAGTCTCATTTATGATATAGTTTCACTCTCCTTTTGTAGCCTCTTTCTGCATTCTTCCAGCATCTCCCATCCTGAAAGCACCTCAGAAGCAGATGTATGTATATTGGTGACTACAGAGCTATGCTGACCTGCTGTGATCAGCGCTTTATGCAAAAGGGGAAGCACTTCTGGACCAGTTAGTGCTTCAAGTGTAACTGCCAATACTAGAAAATATGGAGTCTCATACACATACAGCACCCTAATCTCATTTCAAAGCAAAATTGAGAGCTCCGAACAGCAACTAAGGAGTTGAGAACTGAGTTTATTTTGCTATAGGCTCCCTGTGGCCAAGGCAGCTGTGCAAGAAAGCACAGGTTCCGTATGGGATGGCTGGAAGGGTCTGTGACACTGAGACAGAATCTTTCTGTCATCTGCAGAGACAGTTTGGGCAAAGGGCTGTCAGCACCAGGTATGGCGACTCTGAAACAGTTTGGGTGAGGAAGGGCCTGCTGGAAGAGGTGGAACAAAAAAATGAGTTCAGATGCCTGTGAGCTGAGGGCTGGATATCTGTAAATGCAGCAATACAAAAACATGCAAAACGCAGCATGCAGAGAAACTTAATCACTCAATTGCTGTGACCAGAGCTAGGGTTAGCTCCCTCTGGGTGACCCTGCCATCCCAGAAGCCCTTCCTTTGCAGGCAGTGGGTTGGCATCCTCAGGAGCTCTCTTGCTGGGACCCACTCTGGCTCAACTGTTGCAAAGTGCCTTTTGTAACTTCTGATTGTTGTAAAATAATTTTTAATATGAAAGAAACAGAGCAAAAGGAGTGGAATCAGTGGAATAGATTGGGAAGAGAACTCTAGAACTCCAGGGATTTTTCAGTTATTTTTAACTGTCTTAAAAGGCACAAGAAATAACTGTCAAAAGCCCAGTTTTTCAGCCCTCACTAAGTATTCCAGTCCAGCTGTATTTACTGATGGTGATTCTGCAGCTGAGTAAAATTTCACTGTTTGGATCTCTTGGGTAGGTCAGTGAAAGAATAAATGCAAAGTTAAGGCTGGTAGACAGCGCGGCCCATAGCCAAGAAAGCTGCATTTCTGGCTCCAAATAACATTTTCCAACCCCTTCCACAGTCAGAGACTTGCCAGATCCCCATTTAGCTTCTTAAATTATTGTGTGCAACACCTGAAATCAAACGTAGACATGACTTTGTCTTTAAGCAGGGAGTCAGATTTAAAATTATGGCACCTGGGAGCCAAGGGAAATTTTCTAGGTGCTAAGTTTGGCTCCAGAGCTGCTATTTCCCAGCACAGCAGAATAGCTCGCCCCAATCCAGGAGGTCACAGTGAAGTATGAATGAAGGTGTTAATGTAAAACCCCAAATCCACAGACTTCTTGATTTATGGAGCTGACTTTGCTTTCTAGGAACTAAGAACGAGATTTGTTAGAGATGAGGGTGGAAGAATAGCTTTCATGTTTTTCATGCCACAGAGCTTAGATGTGACACTTGTTGCTGCCACTGGTGGCTCTGGACCCTGCAGGTGAGATGTTCAGTGATGCTTCATGGAGACTCCCTACGCTGTGGCCCAAGCAGGGCTGGAGGGTCTCTGCTGGGCACAGAGCAAGGAGAAAGAAGGAATAACAAGACTGTGAATGTGTATGCACACATGGATCAAGGCCTGAATTTCATAGAATCATAGAATCACAAGGTTTGAAACGACCTGCAACATCATCTAGTTCAACTGCCTTCCCATTCCTATTAGTACCACAAGCTACTAAACCATATCTCGTAGATCTTCATTTGAATGATGGGAGAGCAGGTAAATAGGATGCTGAAGCATGCTTGCTATGGCACAGGGATGGGCCCCTCTGCATGGGTCTCCCCAGATGGAACCGTGATGCTGAAGTCTCCTGAGCTTCTGACATCAGCAACAACAGGAAAAAAAGCCTCCAAAAAGAGTTTTTCTTCTATAGATTCTCCTTTGCCCTTGGTATCTTTAAACTATGGTGGCTGACCGCAGTGTGAAGGTAAACCTTGCATTGACATGGAGAGTGATGAATAGTTCCCATCCTGAAATGCAATCTCTGAAATTGATTGCACCATCACAGTAAATCCATTACTGGAGCAACCCATTTTACCATACCACATTTCAATAATTTATTTCAGAATAAAAGGCTTTTTAAAGTATCAGATGAAATTAAGACCAGTTCTTTGATATCTGTAAATACTGGAAGCCCTGCTTCAGATGGAGGTGTCATAGATACTTCCTGAAAGTAAAATTATATTTAATATGGCCAACAGAGGCTAGAAGAGGTCGTCTTGGTGAAAGGGGAGGAATTTCATTAAATGGGGAGGTCTAGATTGGATATTAGAAAAAAAAAAAAAATCTCTGAAATAGCAGTGATGCAATGGCACAGCTGCCCACAGAGGTGGGGGAGTCACTGTCCCTGGAGGTGTTCAAGAACCACGGGGATGTGGCACTGAGGAACATGGGTTAGTGGTATATGGAGAAGGGTTGATAGATGGACTAGGTGATCTTAGTGGGCTTTCCAGCCTTAATGGTTCTATAATTCTATGAAATGTTAGCAAGGGTAACTGGGATTTGTATGAGCTTCCTGATTCACCTTGTTAAAATTTTTAGTTTGTAACTATCTGTAGAACTGTTTACTTAACTCACATGTAATCTGTGGATAGCCCTTTGGAGTCTTATGTATTTCTCAAAAAAGTGCTGTCTACAGATACACTAGATTTGCACAATCCAAACGTTGCTTTCTGATCCTGCATATGTGTGTGTTTGTTGGCCTGGGTGGAGAAACATATCTGCCTCAGTTTTGAACAGCATTGGTGAGCCCACAGATCAGAGGCAAAAAGGCAGGGCATCCATCCTCACTGTGGGTAGAGAATGTGCTGTCCTCCAGGGCTTTGTGCTTAGATGAATACTCCCTGTTAGATGATAAAACAACGATTTGTAGGGCTATACATCTTTTCCTGTAAGATTTACTTTGAGATAACAAAGCAATCTGAAAGGAGCTGCAGCACCTCACCTATGCGCAAGCTTCCTCTCTGCAAACACTGTTACAACCAAATTTGCACTCTGCTGAGACACTCCTACTTCCGCTGAGCCTGTCCTTTTGGCACAGTTTGTCCCTGGTTACACGTTGACCTAAGGCTGTGTTGATAACTGTGGCCATTCCCTGTGCTATGATAGAGTTCCTCCAGGTAGAGCAGCACTGACCTGTTGTACTGAACTAAGTCACTGTGTGATGCTTTGCAACTGTCAGGATACTGAGTAATCGGATCTGGGTGTAGGAAGTTGCAAGAAGGGAGAATGCAAAATGAGGTATGTATTCTCATATATAATAAACACGTATTTTATCCTCAACCTTCTGCCTGTTTACAAATGAAACGAGCCCTTGGTGTGACATTCCTTGCATTTTTACATCAGCTTAACCCTGGAAAAGCTTAATCCTGGTTTAATGGTCTTTTAATAGAAGTGGTCAGTAGTTCAGTAAATGTTTAAGTGACAGCTTGACAGACATGGAGCTGACACGTTAATCCTGGCTGCAGGCCAGGCGCTACCAAGCAGGTTCACCTCAGAGCTGAGCGGGGCGAATGTTTCCGGCTCAGCCTCAGCTGGGAGGAGGTGGTTGAGGCAGAAGGGTTTGCTCTGAGTGCTTACAGGTGGAAAACGGCTCTTGTCCCGGGCTGCCAAGAGGTACCTTTGGGTAGTGTGAGGCATTTCTATCCCCAGCCTTTGACAGACAATTTCCTTTTCCTCTGCAGAGTGTAATAACATTATTACAGGCAGTTTTGAGCTCTCTGTAGAGATTGTCTTTCTCTTGAACCCTACAGACTTTCTCTGTAGGTGATTGCTATAACATCAAGCAGAGCACTACATGGAAATCGCTTCGAAGGATCAGGAACTTAAGATGTCATGCAGAACAGCATCTCCACCCGCTGAGCATCCTGAACACAATCAAAACCAAGCATGCATTTAGAACAGTGCCTTTTGGCAAAGCCTGAGCTGCACAGCCCTTGTCACCCCGCCAGGCTCCTGTCCCAACATTACCCCTCTGCATTCATGTCCCCATTTCCCCAGCCGGCTCCTGCCCCATTCCCACACATTCCTCCTCACCAAGTTCTGCCAGCAGCGCACGGCACAGCTCAGACAGCAGAGAACCAAAGTGAGGTGAGTTATGTGAGACTGGTGCCCCAGCTGCCTTCACACTCAGTACAGTTCTCTGCAGAGCCATCAAGCCTTTTCCCTTCTGCCCCACTACCTCGGTGCCCATGGGAATGCTGCAGCAGACCTGTAACCCCTGGCACGCTGTCACTTGATTTAATGCAGTTCTTGTGTCGGTAGTGCTCAGAGAAGGACTGAAATAATTTCTTTTATGCTTCAGACCATATTTTTTTAGGTCGACCTGTTTAATGGTAAGTTGTAATTTTATGGGAACAGTCTCTGCTTTTGGGGGGAAGAGGTTCAATAGATCCATTACTTGCTACCGGCTTACGTGGGAAGCAGACAGCTTGAGTATATTTCAACTGCTAGAAGAAACTTTATATTTTTTAAATTTACACACCATATTTTTTAGCGATGCTTTATTTTCCCCTTCATTTTGGAATTTACACTGCTGTGATTTTTGTTATATGTTCAGCATATGTGTGCGTGCTTTAATATATGTGTGTATATAAAGTATATGCAGCTTGGAATGACCTACTCGCAGAGGGACAGCTCTGAAAAAAGTTTCTGCTGGTGATTGACAGTTGCACTCAGACCGTGGGGATTATGGGGGATCAATGAGGATTATCTCATTTACTTTCATTAACCCTTGAGTTTACTTTGCCGGGTTTCCTCCACATGCCACTCACTGAATGTTAACGGTTTCTTTCAGCAGTTGACTCTGCTGCCAAATCTGAAGGGTCTTTTTTAAAGAGTTCTAAAGAGCGTCTAAAGTGGTTACAGATAAAGAGATGTTTAATGTTAAATGCCAGTAAACATTGATGTGCTGCACTGCTGTTAAGAACTTTCAGAATGTATCCATTTTACCTAATTAAGGCAACAGAATTTTAACTCCTATAAGTTTGGGTTTTTTTTCCTCCCTAACAGTCCATACTGTCTTTCTAGGAACTTTTGCTATAAAATTGAACTGAAAACGTGATTTTCCAACCCTGCAGCGAACAGTTTGACATTTGCCTGTTTAAATTTGGTACTTTCATTCTAAAAAATTCCCGTTGTTGTTCAAACTATGCATCCAATTTCTACTGGTGAGCACTGAGAGGAAAAAGCCAAGCAGAGGGGATGGTCCTCAGAGGACCCATGTCCCATCCTTGTGAGGTTGTTGGTGAGAGCCAGGTGTACCCACAGGGTAGCTTTGTTTGTGTTGATATCTATCCAGCATCAACAGTGAAAGAACCCTCCGTAGTATCACCACTGCCAAAGCCAAATCCACTTTTGGCAGCGTGGAACCAGAGGCCTAGGGAAGGAGCTGGTTCTGCACTTGGGGTCCCATTGGCAAGAGATACTCCTCCACACTGGTTTGAAGGATGAAGACTTAGCAAAATGTTCTGATTCCAATTGTATGGCGTTCAAATAACTTCCCACTTCTTTTCCATCCTTTCTCTCCCAAGAACAAAATCAAGGCAATACACGAAATGTGAAACTTTCTGGTGTCTTGGAAGAAATGAATTGCTTTGCTGAAGATTCTGCAGCACAGTTGCACATGTGACTGCATATTACATATATATAATACTAATAACAAAACACTGAGAGAAAGCTTCTTAATCCCACTTCTGCTCCCATGTGACACTGCTGGGGGAACATCCAGTTTTGGAGTAAGTGGAACTAAATGCAGAATGGATATGTATATCCACAGAGCTGAGCTCAGCCCAGAATCCCCTGGATTAAAGGCTGGATATAATTTTCGTTGTTCATGCTCTGCACAACCGTCTACTGTATTTTAAATCCTGTGTTATTCACTTGTGGATGCTGAGTGAAAGATACGGCTGGATGTGTCTGGACAGATGCTGCACTGTACAGTGCTCCACCAAGAAAATGGCTCTGCACTACAAAAACCATTTGTATGCAAGTCAGCAGGAGCTTAGATTTTGGTGTGCAAAATAGTTCCAAAATGCTCTTATGAAGTACAAACAATGTGTACATATTAAAATTCGTGTTGGTATGTTATTTGATAAAGTTATTACGTATGGTAATCTAAAATGATAAGGAATATGGACAGGCTTTTTTTTTTTTAATTTTCAGAATTTAATTAACTTTCAGGAATGTCTTTCACAGAACGTCTTTTTATGCACTAAGTGGCATGGTAACTCCTGAGGACAATGAGATGTCTTTGAAGTGAAGTGATGTTGAGTAATGTGTGCAGAATCACAGCATTAACAGCTGTCCTGGTAAAACAGAGGAGATCCTTCCAGGCATATAGTTGCTTTGTAATATTGCATAGGACTGTTTCTAAAGCATGAGCCTGTCAAATATGCCTAAAAATGATGTCACTGGAAAATCCTGGTTAGTTACCTTGTGTATCATCAGCCTGTGTGGAGCTGTGCAGGCAGGCATGGAATTTCCAGGCTGCAGGAATTCAGGTGCACCAGATGAATCTTGCTTTCCAAATCAACTTTCTATTTCCAAACTCATCTCCAGTCTTCTGATTTTATTTTTTTAATATATATATATTTTTAATTTGAAAGCAGTTGCTTTTTTTGGTGCTCTTTGGTGTTTCAAGTGCTTCCAGCTGGAATTTGCAGCTACCTTTATCTAAGAACCTAGTTGCCATCTGCTAGGGCATGTCCTCTGGTTAAACAAATAAACCCAGGGATGTTTGTGAGTGAAGGAACACCGGCTGTCAGAGGCAGCTCCATGCTCCAGAGGAACTTTCAATGCAGTGCTTGGAAAAGGACGGTGCCTGGCTGATGAGTGCAGGTGTCTGCAGTGCCTCTGCGGTTAGGAAATTGAGAAACGCAACAAAGCCGAACCATTTTCTGCCTTAGCAACTCATCCCAAGTGCAAGAAGTAGAGATTTCCTTCAGGTTACACAGTTACTTACTCTCCAGTCAACCAATTAGCGCCAGACAAGGCAGTGACATCTGGAGTTGGTTAGCAGAGCATTAGCTGTTCATTGGGATGTTTTGACTGGACTCTTCAATGGGATTTATTGTACTTTATAGTTGTTTATTTTCCAATCAGAGTCAGCCTTTAAGTCAAGATTGCTGCTTCAGCCCCTTCTGAGCAAAAAGAAACACAAAGAAAGAGTCTCCTCTGACTCTTAGGTAGAGAAGGTTCCTCAGCAATTTATACATAGACTTAAAACACCACAGTGCAGACAAATTAAACTGAGCGTACTTGCTGTGTGCTGATTAGCAAAGCGGGGGGATTGGGAGGGTGAGGCACGGTCACAGCCGGGCAGGTATGTCTGAAAATACATCTGGCACTTCTTGCTTCAAAACAAAGGTTATTCATCTGAAGCTGGAAAAAATAAATACAAGAAATACTCTGAGTTCAGGAGCAGCAGCAGCAAGCACAGTGTGCTCACACCTCTCTGCCCTGCAAGCCCCACGTGAGGGATAGTGTCTGCAAACTGCCCGGCTCTCCTCTGCACAGTGGCTGCCAGGGAGGCGTGCTGTGCTGGAGAGATGGTGCTTCCATGGTGGGGTCACCTTCTTTGAGACTGCAGTGAATTCTGAGGAGGCTTTTTGCTGGTTGAGGCTAGCGAGCAAGCAGCACCTGCAACGACCGCATACCCAGTGACCGTGCGCTGACTGCACACTGACCACATTCACCCAGCCTGTCGCTGGCATTTATTTTGATCACTCAACCCACAGCCAAAAGCATGCAGTCCCAGATTCACCATAGCTACCTATAATCCACCTGGCTCTCAACTTGTTTATGACTCAACTCCACGTATTCTGTCATTTTTTTCATATTATCTGGACCAAAGTCCATCAAAATTGCATGTTTCTCTGCTGACCTCATTTCAGTTTCTAATCCTTGTGGTATAGAAAACCTTATCCTGACTTCTTTTTTCTTTTCCTTTATCCATGTTTCCTTTGGGTTTGTGTTGAGTTAGTTTGGTGATATCCAGACAAGATTAAATATTTTGCACTTAACATTATTTCTTCTGCATCTTTTCCTATTGGACTCAAACTGTACTTTAACAGTACTTCAACAGCTTCACTGTCCTCTTTCTGCATCCACTCTGAAATGAAAGTTACTGTAGTGTCACAGAGGGCGAAGCCCAACCGCATCTGAGTGCAGGTACTAAGACTTGACACATTACCAAATACATTAAAAAAAAACCCTGAAGACTGAGAGTCCTGAGGGCATCGCGCTGGTACTCTAAATTGGGTAATAGATAGGGCGTTTGTTGTTCACTCACCGCTGTGCTGGTAATTGTTGGTTTTATACCACAAATTTGATCGTGCGGAGCACACAGGGTTTGACCTCTCCCTTTCCTTGCTTCCAACCACTTGCACATGCTGCTCCAGTGTGCTGGCACTGAGGGCTGATGTTAAGAGAGACCACATGGAGTGTTTTGGATTATAGGCAGCAGAGGTGATCCTAATTCGTTCTGATGTGCTTGTGCTTTCTATGTGTGTCTGCAATGTCATCAAGAGCTTCTGAGGGAAACTGCTAACCTTGCAACCTGTCATTTTTAATGGAGGGAATAACGAGTAAAATCACCTAATTTGCTATGAATGTGAAGTGGCAAATTAAAAAAGCCTGTGTCATCACATTTGTCTGGAGGTATTTCCTGACCAAGTAAAGACCCAAATAAAGAAGTGTATTCCAGATTTTTCCTAAATAATGTGGGTTGTTACATAATAAAGTCTCACTGCTTCTGGCCCCATTAGACACTACTGGGAAACCTCTGGAGCTCAACTGTTTGGAATAGCAGAAAGTACCTGGGTCTGTTAGGCCACCATGCAGTGGAGGGACTCTATACATGGTGTAAATTTTATGGATTTGTCTTGGCCAGGTTTATGCAGTGGCTTTGTCTTGCACATGGCTGCCAAGGGTTGGAAATCAGTGCAGTGCATGCTACGAGGAAAAATTTTGTCCCCCTTAGATTCCTCCCCTCCATCCATATAGAAGCTGAAAGTCCTTATATGTGAAATATCTAAATGCTCTGTTATTCAGACGGATGAGAACATGATCCTGGGCCTGAGCTGTGGAATTAATGTCAATACACTGGAATATTTCAACTGACCTAATGTGTGTTCATTGGGATTATGCCAATTGTCAGGTATGTTTGCACATGCGAGAAAATTCTTTGCTTTCACCAGAATGGCTTGGAAATCTGCTGTTAAGACTACTGAAAGCTTTAGCTCTGAGCCTCTGGTGGAGGGGGAAGACTTAGTTGGTGTTCAGCTGCACTTTGAAGATGCATTGGATATCCTTTGTCATATCTTCCACGCTATTGATTATCAAAACATTGTAAAAACAAGTTGTAAAAACATTACCCCAAAATAATTTGTGCTATTTGGTTATTTTTGCTTCTTATTTTCATTTCTGGACAGCACCATCAACAATTAGCTTCTATTGATATATTTAAGAAATGAAAGTATCAGAAAACCCTAATGTGCCCACATTTACTTTGGATGAAAAAACGTATGTATCAGCTTGAGGTTTCTGACATCTGCACTCAGAGCTTACATGAAGAATGAAGAGAGAAGCTGAAGCCATGAAAATAAGGTGCATGGAGTTGTTGGCTGGTGGGCCCTTCTACTGAGGTACAGCGGGGTTGGTAACCCTGTAAAGATCCCAAGGAGAAAAGGGTGTTAAGTAATCAGCACTTTGGTGCATGGTGATGGGAACATGTGGAAAACATTGCAACTCATCAAGTGTTTTGAAGCCTTGGTATGGAAGGAGGTTTCTCATGTAGAGCCTGGTGATCAGAACTCTCTGTGCTCTGTCAGGGTAACAACACTGACTTGAGCAGTGATGACTGCCGAGTGGCTGTGTGCAAATGGAGGCTTGAAAGGAAGATCAAGAGGTTGTAAAGAATAACATAAGGAAAAGAAGGGAAGAGAAAGAAAGGGAAGAGAAAATGAAGAGAAGAAAAGAAGAAGAGAAGAGAAGAGAAGAGAAGAGAAGAGAAGAGAAGAGAAGAGAAGAGAAGAGAAGAGAAGAGAAGAGAAGAGAAGAGAAGAGAAGAGAAGAGATGGTAAAAAATTGTAAAATACACAGAAGTTCTCACTGAAATTATCTGTGTCACAGGGGACTCTGGACTACAGGGAAGTTCATTCCAGGGCGCACTGCACAGTGTGAGAGCTATTGCTAACGGCAGCTTCACAACCACTGGAGTTTATCCATTGCCATCTGTCTTTCTTTTGTACATCGTACTCGGAGAGATGCCACAAATCAAGCTGACCCGGTGCGTCATTCATTCTGCTCCTCCCGCAGCCCGCGGGCTGTGAGGCTGGCAGCACCCAGCGAGCCGCACAGCTGGGAACTGGGCTTCCTGAGTGGGATGGAGCCATGTTGTTGGCTCCACGTCAGCTCCGTGGCTCTAAAGGTTACAGTGGATTGAGAATAGGAGCCCTGGTGAGTCAAGATGTTTAGACAGAATAGCTGGCTGCTTGTGACTTTTTCTGACTTCTTTTTTTTCTTTTTTTTTTTTTTTTTCTGTGGTCTGGCAATGGGTTCCCAACTGTGAACTTCAGAACTTCAGCTGCAGGTGTGCTGTCACACCTCCTATGAGCAGCTGGCAATGAGTCTGGCTGAAAAAGCTCTATTTCAAATGAGGGATCTCTGATGGCTGAGGGAATGTGGCATACATTTTTCCCTTTGAAAAATCGCTTTTGTACATGAAGTTGCCAGTGTAAATCCTCTTAGTCAGCACTTCTCCTGCTAAACATTAACTTTACTCTTCGAGAGCATTGCTTTTCTTAAGATAACAAAATCAAAATGTTAAAAAATAGAAAGAAAAGCAGAATAAGATGGGGTGGAGATTGTACCTGGAACAAGCAGATACAGTAGTAAAGAAATGGAATGCAGTCTGCTCTGAATTGTTTGCTTGACAGATGTTTGCAGATTTAAGGCAAATGATTTTGGGGGTTTCCCTGCAGCCACATTTCAGTAGTTTTATTATGTTTATTCTATTATAATTTCAGTGTACCTTTCCAATCTAGGCAAAGGTCACAAAGGTTTTCAGAGTCAGGAGGACTGACTGATGGGGTTGAGCTTGAACCTCAGCTGGGAAATGCTAAGGAAGATGTTATTGATAATGAAACCTTAGCTTTGAAGCCAGCTGATGTGCACATATCTACACAGCCAGCAGCTATACAGTCTCTTAAGGGATCTCTGTTCACTAGCAGTGGTTTGTCTTTTCTCTCAAGCATTAATTTTGTGAAACATAACTTGGGGAACAAACCCAGTTGCTACATGCCAGTCCTTTTCTCCATCACAAAATGACAAAAAGACCTCCCAAAACTTGGAAGAATTCTTGTTCTGCTTCCTGGTTTCCTCTCCTATGGGCTGTGGGGTGGGGAAAAAGTGCTTTTTCTTGTGTTGAAAACAGCACATAAAGAACGATCTGCAGCCAGGTCCCAACAGGGAAGAGGGAACATGATGTTACTCTCCTGGCTACAGCAAAATGGCAAATTTGCAAATTCCAGGACTGAAGCTGGGGGTGCCAGGCCAGACTGGGGAAAAGGCTGACCTGCAAACAATCTGCGACCGCAGCCCGCAAGCACCCAGGCCTCCAACTGCACAGAATGTTCTGCTGGTGGGGAAGAGGCAGGGTGCAGCAAGGCAGCTCCAGAGTGAGCCATGGGGCCGCCTGCACAGCTCTGGGTGAGGAGTGGTGCATGCTCTCCTTGGTGCCTATCTTAACACATAGGAAATTAAGACATAAAGCAATTGTTTTTAGCAAACCTGGAAATGTGAGCAGCTTAATAAATATCTCTCTTGCTTCCCTCCCAGATGTCTACTAAGCTTTTTAAAACGGTTTCCTGAGTAGCCTGGATAATAATTAAGGAATTCAACATTATCACAAAGCTGACAATTGCTGGCTTGAGTTCCATTTTTTTCTTTTTTTTCTTGAGTCTTCTCGCCTTCTTTTGTCCTGAGAGATCTGAGTGCAGGCATGTCTGGGATTGCTGGGGGAAGAGGGGCAGAGAGAGAGACTTCTTGCTGTCTGAATCACCCCTGCTGTCCCCGGTTTGCAAATGTTCTGCCTTCACTATTATTTCTAATACTGAATACAAACTGAAGCCTCTCAGACTAAGAACTTAGGAGAGTTTGTTGCCTACATGGGAAAAAAAATATCCCTTCTGTCTTTTCAGTTGATGTTGCTCCCATTGAACAGTGCTCACAGCAGATGAGCAGCAGCCACCCTCCAGAAAGAGGATCCCATGCAGCACTGGAGGAGCCTGCTGACCTTCATCTCTTCCTTTATATCCTATGGCTCTTTTTCCCCTTACTCTTAAATTTTACATTGTTAGCAAAAAAAAAAAAAAAAAAACCACTTCTAAACCAGGCTTCCAAATACTTGATTTACAAGAAGTGAAAGCCTCAGCAAACTTCCTGAAGATGGGAGGAGCACTGATTGGTTGATATGTGCAGACACATGCATTGACACAAAGCAGAGAGAAAAATAAAAAGTACGTAATGGCTGAGCCACATCTTCTGCTCTTTCTGAAGACTGTGTTCAGATGGAGAAGAGCATCCAGCGCTGGTGTATGAGAGCATGGTGTATGAGAGAATGGAGAATTCTTCCCCAAAGTCAGTTTGTCAGCCTGGATTAGTCAGCACTGAAGTCAAAAAGCTCCTAAATGTTCTTAGACAGGGAATAATACAGCAGTGCCAGCCAAAGAGCCTCCAGTTTGGTCTGCTGCCATTCAAACATTATGAAAATAGAGCCGGCTCAAAATAATATTTCTAGCCCAGATTTAATTGTGCTGATCTGAAAACCACACGGGTCCCTCCTGGCTCTGCTGTCCCTGTGTCCTGCAGCTGTGTGGCACCAAGCAGGACCACACTGACCAACCTTCCTCTGGTTCTTGCACACAGAGGCTTTGCTGCAGGGGCTGTCCAGTTGCCTGCCCCAAAGACACACTGCAGCACCCACGTTTGTACAGCCAGGAGCCAGGACAAGCAATGATTGGGAAATCAAGAGTCAGAAAAAAAATGAAGAATATCTGTAGGCCAGAGGAATATTTTCCTTCCGAAAACTTGCCTTTCCCTAGCTGAACAGCAGGAACCTTTTCCACCTGGATCAGTAAGGCAAGAGACCTTGCAGAGGAGTTCCTAAAGGTTTTCTCTCCCTACCTCTGGTTGCAGCACCCTGGGGACACCACCTGGCCCTCTGTGGCACTAACCATGAGCTCTGGAAGCTCTGCTCCTGAATCTCAGTCAGGGAAGCTGAGTGCTCGAGTCAACACCTCAAATTTATTGAAGTCTTGCACAAATATTTATGGGGCCATTTACTCCCCCAGTGGCAGGCAGAGAGACAGCAAGCCTGCTAATTTATGATATGACATTTATTGATAGAAATGTATAATTGTTTTACCTTTTTAAGGAAAATTGTGGGTGCTGTGGCATGGGGAAGGGATGTCCATGCTGGGAGCTTGGTGAGAGAGGGGAGGAGAGGGGGGTCCCGCAGTCCTATGTTCTGCACTGTCCCTCCCCAGCAAGCAGCGCTGGAATGGGGAGCAGGGGCTGGATTTGCCCTTTATACTCCAGAAATGCAAATCCCATTAGATCTATGCCGGAACAGTGCTAGCCCAGCGTCAAGATATGGGTAGAATGGTGCCAGGGTGACCAAATTCCATGTCTCCCTGATGTTGGCATGGCCCAGCCAAAGTGCTGCCTTCTTGCATGTGTCCAACCACAGGCAGAAAACAGTCACTGAAATGATGTGCTATAATTCTATTACACAAATGCAATAAAGTGAAAGTGTCCTTACAATGCCCCGGTTGAAGTGGATTCTTAACCAGCGTTGTTGCTGGCATGTAAAAAGTAAAATAAAAAAGCACAAGCATTAATTTGAAGCTGAAATAATATTACAGTAACTCTGCGTAGAACGAAAGTTTCAATTTTAATTTTAGTTCGTTATCTTTTCCCTTATTAAGAAAAGGTAAATCTGTTTTGCATTTTCATTATTTCATTAGCTCAAGGAACCTCATCAGTAACCATGAAATCTGCCAGCATCAATAGTGCAATTTTCATATGTGAGAAGGACTAATTTGTTTAACCACCTATTCAACAGAGGCTGGAGCTAACAATTAAAGAGAGCAGCACGGCTCAAAAAGAAGTTACAATTGATTGTGTTTCAGTGGAAATGAAGTTTGGAATGCGCTAATTGGATTTCACATCCACACTGGAGCCACAGTGAGCTGATGTGAGACGTGGGGCACCTCCCAAAAGAAGACTCTTCTTAGGAAATGTACAAAAATGGTTTAATGCAATATCTGAAACACAATTAAAGCAACATGCTAATGACACCCTCACTTCTCAGAAGTGACTGCTGACATCTTCTGCTAAGATTTACTCCAAGGTGGAAAACTGAAGTACTCTGCAGGAGATGTTGTGTGCCCTGAAAGAGCTTATGAACAGATTTTCTTCACAATGAGTGATTTAGAGCACTCATAATTTTGGTACCTTTTTGGCCCTGATGTCCTATTCCAACAACATGGGTTAGGCATTCTCCGTCCCTGCCCTGTCCCCAGCAGGTGTGAGCCGTCACGGGCCGGCAGCTCTCCTGCTCCACAAGCTGTCATCCGTTTGCTTTTTTAGGCTTTTACAAAATATCTCTCATTATATTCTCTTTAACGTGTAATTATGGTCAGAAAAATGATACAGCACAGCCAGCTCCTGGGCCTGCAGGTGATCAGTGCGCTGGGGGTTGGCCAGAGGTGATCTATTTGGGCTGTTATGCTGCTGGGCTCCTCAGGGGATTGGCAGAGCTTCAGCACCAAACTCTTTGTTATCCTTTGCACTACGTAGTGGCATAAAGATGTCCTTACTGCAAAACAGCAGAGCTTACTGCATAACACAGGCAGCCAACCACAAGATACCAGCATCTAGCTCTTGCAGCACAGAGCTCAGTGCAGTAATTTATCCTTGGCTGCAATTTCCACCCTATGGCTGCATTTTGCTGCTCCCCTCAACCCTGTGAGCAGCACTGTCCTGTGGCCGCAGGTCTCTCCTTGTCCCAGCCTTGTCACTTAACAGCTCCCAGATAGATGCTGAGAAGTGGCTCATCCTGAGCCTCGTTTTTGTCTCTTCTCTTTCTCCAAAATTCTGAATCAATCTTAATGCACACATACATCACGACTCATCCCAACAGCCTGTTAGCATACATGGTCCTTAGTTCATGGGGCTGCTGCTGACTGCAGAATGGGTAACACCTGGGAGAGGCTCTCAGCTTGTAGGTTGGGGAGTAAAGTCCAGTTTCCCTGCAGCTATGGGGAAGACATTGAGGGTACATTGGTTACCCTCATTTTGGATCCATGTCTCCATTTATGCAAATGGAAACCTGGTTTAAAATGTTCCCATCATTCCTCAGAGCCTTTTTCCTATCCTCATCCTTCACGTTCCTCCCCACCGCAGTGTGCATCATGCAGCTCTTCCTTGGGCTGTGCTATTTGTCAGAAGAGTGATGTGGTTCAGGTTAAAATGAAACTGAGAAGTTCAGGGTGAAATTTTCAGACCTTTTTGGAAGAAAGCATAGGCTGACGAGGCTCTGCTTTGTGTCTGTGCTCAGCGCTGGTGTGACAGGCAGGCCACGTCCATCCTGCTCTGCACATGTGTCCACAGGGCAAAGGAAAAGTCTTTCAGGTGCCTTCTCAATCCTGTCCTGTCCTGCTCTGGTTTAGCTTCACCTGGAAAACTTAAAGTGATGTGAAAGCAGATGACGAGGTTGTTTTTTTTCATTGCTTTATGCTAATAAAAAGCCACAAGTAGCTGCCTTTGGAGTGAAGATGCTGTTGGGCTCATTGGACTGCACAGGGAATCTATAATCCATGGGCACAAATCCTGTGTGCATTAACTCTTTTTCGTAGGCAGAGGACTCTGAGACCAAGGCAAGGAGGTGTTTGTAGCTAATAGCTGTATGTGAAGCATGGAAACCCATCTGCTACCCAGAGGACCACCCACAGATCATTGTTTTGGACATTTAAACTGCAATTTTCTTTTATAGATGTCCTACGGTACAGACTCCACCAGGATTCTGGTCTCTGGCACATACATATGTATTGAGCAGACTGACAGAAACCTAATGACTTACATGGCTCAGCTATTAAGAAAATATTTCAGAGGTTTTTAAAGGAGAAGTCCTGAATTGTTGGTGGAAACCTCCCTGGATCTCCTCTTCCAGGAATGCATTATTTATTGTGCTGGTACCACGAGGGGGAGGGAGGGCACACGCCCTGAGGAGGAGTCTGAGCTCCCGTTGTGCTCGCTGCCCTACAAAGCACAAGGGCCTGGTTCTGATCTTATTCGTGTCCATGTAAATCATGGCCAGTATGGGCTGTGGACACGTGTCCTCTTCTTGCTTGAGCAGTGCTGGTACTAAAGGACACGAGTCTTCTCTGGGCAGGTAGTGGCTTTCACTGGCATCCCCAGAGATGAAGTGTTGGCAGCACACTGCCCAGACACACGTTTTGTTCGTGTGGGTTTGGATCATCCACAGGCAGGTTCGTGCCCAGAGTTTGGACCTCAATGGCTCTGTGCTGGCAGTCGGAACATGGGGCCATGCACGAGTTGGTGCTGCTCTTACCAACAGCCCTCTGGGGGCCAGAAACCAAGCTCCAGCCTCACAAGCACTTCGAGGCTATGAACTGTCTGCTTTCTTCTCCTCACTGCTTTCTGGCTGCCTGGCTTATAAATCCAATGCAGAAATAATGGCAATTGGACTGTAAGGTACTTCAGTCGAGGGCTCAGCTCACTTCTCCTGTCTTGCTGACCCAGGGACGGAGTGTCAGCAGGAGAGACAAACACTCGTAGTGCAGTTTATGGGGTGAACGTGAATTTGTAGGAAATCTTGACATCCTTCCACCATATGCATTCATTGGCATTGTGCAGATGTTGGGATTGGAAAGGTGACCACCTAATGCCCATCATCACATGGCGTGCTTTTCCAGTTGCCTAACTCAGCAGAAAGCTGAGGATCTAGTGTCTATGACACTACAGAGTCGTGGAGACTAAAGAGATTTGACTTTGTTGGTTTTTTTCTCATGGCATTTTGTTTTTAAAATGTCACTGCTAACTCCTTGAGGGCCCTGTTTTGTCACTACATTATTTCTTTTCTCTGCCAGTGTCACCTCGTTGGATTCTGGATGTCAGGCCGGAGGGTTCAGTGCAGCATGGAAACTCTGAGGTTGGCTTTGAAATGAAATCTGGGATTCAGCTCATTTGTCGTCTTGGGGAGTTTCCAGGCTGTGGTCACTCTGTGTGTGTTCGCGTATTCAGGGAATGAAAATTCTGCCAGTTGGAGGTTTCTTCCTGGACCAATGACAAATATCACTGCCGAGCCAAGGCCCCGTGGCTCATCTCATGTCAGGTGCCTTCAGCTTTAGCCAGGCCAGATGTGGGTTTGTTAGGAAAAATGACTGCTTGCATTGATATTACTTCCAAAATTCTGTTTTTCTCCTCACTGTTTTGTGAAAAAGAACCATTTCTGGCACCTTCTGCAGAAAACACAAAAATAAGGAAAATGGGTTTGAAATTATGGCTTTGGTTCTGATTTTGGTTGTTTTTGTCTCTTTTGTTTCTGCTATCTTTCTCCTCTCCTTTCCTCTCTCTTGTGCGCTGAAGAAGTGGGGAGAGGGAAAGGGAAGGGCTGAGTACTTGCTGCACAGGGTAAAAACAGTACATTTTAACTTTGAAACAACCTTACTTTTTCTTAAAAAAATAAAAAATATTAGGAAAATGGCTTTCTCAGAAAGAAAAATTGAGAAAATTTCCAGACTGCTTAGCTGAAAATAGATGCTTGGAATACTGAACTCGCAGCATCATCAGGGTATGTTGCACTGTTCTTTCCAAATTACTGTCAGTGCTGTGTAAAGAACCACGCACCCCGGGATGAGGAGGTCCCTCCTGTGGGGCTGCCTGGGTGGGAGGGGACCTTTGGCTTCCACCAACTCAAGGGAGAAGGACATGTTCTGCCTGGGAACTGCACTGTACTTCCACTGCAAATGCCGAGTAGTCTCCTGGTTAACCCCAATGGGCCGTGCTGCGGTCTGAATGTCTTATGGCTCGGTACTGGGGACACCGGGATACTGGTAGCTCCCAGGAAAGGACCAGTAAAGAGGAAAGGAAAATAAACTTCTTAGTTTCAAACACATTTCTGAGCATGATCCACATGCGTGCCATATGTCTGTGCACGTTTGTGTGTAACCCATGTGCTTGAATTCAGTTGGTATTAGCGAGCAGTTGTGTACAGGGTGTGAATGTGCAGGCGTTGTGCACGTGCTTTGGGCTGTGCTGCAGCTTGGGGCTTGAGCTGTGTGCTCTGGAAGCCCTTAGTGTGAGTTCATGGCTGTCTCTGTGGCTGCGGTGAACAGATGGGAGTAAATGGATGGATGGGAGTGTGTGGATGGGACGGGGGCAAAGCCTTGCTCTGGCTTCATCCTCTGAGTTTCATTGGGAGGTTATTCTTTACGACGTGCAAAGAAGGAAAAGAGGCAGCAGCTAATCCACGTATCCCTGCAGTTCTTTTACCTGTTGTGCAAGAATTGTCTTGTTGGGGAAAGTTTCCACCCCCGGTAGGTGAAACATGTGCTGCTGTCTGAAGTTCACTAAGCCGAAGATGAAAGATAAAGGCTCTGAATTCAATTCAAAGTGTCGATATGTAACTTCGTAACAAATGAAACATTTTTCAATTAGTGGTAATATGAAACAAAAGAGTGGGAAATAGAAATGGCAATCTTTTTAGGTGACCTGAAGGCCATTTCCAAGAGGCACTGTGCATTAACAAAGCAGTGAACATTTTTACATCACTATTTTCCCCTGTGCCCATAATAGCATAAAATAAAAAGATTTTAGATAAGATTTCATTCAGTGAATCAATTGTGAAACCACACAGAGCCTTAGTGGGCATTCAGTCCTCAATCTAATGGAAATTTTTACGAGGATGTCGATGCTAAGTTGATTCCTATAGCGGAAAGCACATACAAAGGATCCGATTACAGCTGGAAACCTTTTGCTTTCTAAGAGACGTTATTAACCCCTCAAGCACTGAATATGCAAAGGGTTAGTGAAAAGTTTGCTGATGAACTGGATGCTGGCTTATATTTCATCGCTTCCCCCCTGCCCCTGTAAGCTCATTTTTCCTCTTTCCTTCTGTGAATAGAAAATAATACCTGACACTTGTGGTAATTAACAGTCATTGCGAAGCATGCAGCAAGCATATTGGATCCTAGAGGGAAGCCAGAAGTTCCATTAACTGTAGGAAGTGTCTACCTATATGTTTATAACCTTAAAAGGGTACTGTGAAAATGGTCAGCAAAGATAAAGTACTTGTTAGGTCTTATGCAAGGGAGTCCTCAATGTCTGGAGAGTTTGTAAGGTAGAAATAGAACCAGAAACAGCAAAAATTCAGAGAGAGAAGGAAGGATCATAGCATCACTTCTTGGAGCCTGTGCCAAAGCACCACTGGGCACACTGGGTTCCTGAGGTCTGGCCTTGCAGTCACATTCTGGGGCAGTTACTGCCAGCTCAGGGGTGTCCCCTGCTTACGGCTCTCCCCTCTGTTGTGTGAGCAGCAGCAAACTTCACCGTGGGTTTTAAAGCAATATGCTTGGAGCCTGGATGTGCAGGTTTCGAGTTCTACTGTTACAAGCCCATAGGCAGCTTCTCCTATTTGATATTAAAATGTTCATTACTTCACTGACAGTACAGAAGCAGCCTGCCTGCTGAAGTCTCAGACGTGTGCCTTCTGCTGTGAGTGACAAGCACAGCTCAGGAGCTGATCTCCAGCAAAGGGCTCACAAGAGAGACGACTGTGAGGTGTTTGTCCCAGGTCTGCACACACCATGTACATAGATATGAGCCACTGTCCCTACACGTGTGTCTTACCCGGAAATGAAAAAGTAAAAACGCGTGGCTGGTTCTATGAGCAAACTCAGTGCTATTCCCACCAGTGGTCAGGTCTAACTTGGTGTCTTAGCATTACATCTGATTCATGGCAGGGAGTGACCATGGCAGAAGTGTTTATGAACTTATCTCCTAACTGAGACACAAGACATGGAAGACCAGCCACAAGCTTCAGATCTGCATCTGGATTTCGAATGCTCCAAAGTTCAGGGAACATTTCTTTCTGAAAGCGTGGTGATGCAGAGGCACAGCTGCCCAGGGAAGTGGTGGGATCACCCTGGAGGTGTTCAAGAACCGTGGGGATGTGGCACTTGGGGACGTGATTGGTGGACATGGGATGGATTGAGATCGGACTTGGTGATTCTAGAAGTCTTTTCCAACCTTAATGATTCTATGAAGAATTTCCTACGAACAATACATGCCTGGCCAAACACAGCCCTATGACTGGCTTTATCCTCATCACCCATGGTGCTGAAGAGGAGGGAGGCTGGCATGTGAACTCATTTTTTTCCATGGGGACTTGTTGATCTCTTATTTCCCACCCCTGCATTTCTTTGCCTTGTCTGAGTCAAGCGTTTTGGGTCCACTTATGCTTCTGTCACTGAAATGTAAAACAATCTTCAGTGTAGCATGTACCTATGAACCTCATTTTTCTGTTCAAAATGGCTTGCTGAGATTTTATGTCAAGCCACTCTTTCAGCTTAATTTGGGCCAGCTTACATGGCCCAGCGTTGCTGTTTTAAGCTTTAACAGTGCTGTCCTTACTTGGGCGCACCAGCAGCATCAAAGTCTCTGTCAACACTCAATAAATAAGATAGCACACAGGCTGTAACTTTTAACGATAAATACTGCCCGTGTCCTGTGATATGCTTTCTGGGGGGAGCGATGAAGCATTTTGCCATGGTATCCAAGGTGTGACTATCCTGCAACTAAGAGCTGCTATATTTAGGAGGCAGACAACTGCAGCAGCGATGGGGAGTGCTGAGGTGGCTGTAACTGATACCCCAAGATGGAGGTCAGTAATTTGACCTTTCTGCTCGGCAGCCAAACAGCTGAGCCTTGTTGTCTTCTTAGACTAATTACAAGAGCAGAAGAGCTGATGCCTGCTTAGAAATGCTCTAATCAAATTGCTATAAATTACTTGTTTTAAGGAAAAAGTATTTTTTGATAACAAAATTGCTAAGTTCCTCATGTGTGAGATAGTGCTTCTGCTGAGGGCTCATGCATGGCTGTTAATTTCTTCATGTTTTTACTGTGGGGAGATGCTAAAAATGGAGATTTCCAAGCAAATATTATCTTTCAGATATTCTTTGAATATTCTCAGTAACACCATGAAACAATCTACTTGAATGGGAATGTGTTTTATGAAGTCAAACGGCTTTGATTTTTCTGCCCAGTTTTAGATTGAGACACATTTGTTAGAATTTGGATTTTTCAAGCGAAACATCAAAAGTAGTTCTGGTAATAATAATGATAAATAATAGGAAAATATCTTTCTGACATTGCCCAGTCCCAAAACTTCTCCAAGTGGTTGGAAGGGTGTTTGGGATCACAACAGACATAAGAAGCAGTTAAACATCCATAACAAGCTCCTAATGAGGATGGTCTGCAGCTGTGCAACCCTGGGGCTGCAGCTTATGACAGCAGAGGCAAAATGGGAGAACAGCTTGCTCGTTGTTTAGGTGGTCTTGTCACTCCTTTGGTGTCCTTGAAAGAGATGGTGGGGATATTTCTCAATATTTTGCTTTTATATGCATCTGAATGAATCCACTGCTGAAGTTTTCATCACTTAATTTCAGTAGGGTTCTAGATACAATTTTAGAACAAGAGAATGTCATACTTAGCTACTCCACCCTGCACCATCCTCAGCCTTGAGCATGATTCAGGGGCATGGACACAAGTAAGCGGAAATCACTGCTTATCCAAACAGCAAAACCCAAGGGTGATAGGAGTGCAAGGATCACACATGCGATTTCAGAAGAAGTATCTGCTCTGCTTCCATCACATGTGTGGTACATTGACTTTTCACATTGCTGTATTTCTTACTGGACTTGTCTGTCCTGTGCTTTGAACAAACTTTGGCTCTAATGCTGTACAGTGCACCTTGTGCTGCAGCTTCACTGTCATTAATTGTCCTGCGTGAGCGTTGCTTTGTTGAGCTGCCAAGGTATGTAGAATATAACACACTGAGCTTGTTTTCTTTTCCTACTCTCCTGGCCCTGAGCCAAAGAAATGCCTTCACCTCATCACCTGCAGCCCTCCCTTCCAATATCTCTCATTTTAAATTAACCCTCACATTTTCTCTCTCAGGCACGGCAGGAATTTTACAGCTCTAGCACTTCAGAGATGGGTTGTCAGTGCTAGGCAAAGACTTGTCCCTCCACATGTCAGTGGTCTCTTAGCTTCCTTTCTGCTGCATGTGCTTAGATGAAAAGCTGATTGCCAATGGGTTTTACAGCGACAAATATTGGGCTAGGAGAAACTACACAGAATAGCAGCCCAAGTGATGTCTAGGTGCAGGGGTGAGGAGAGTCATGCATCTGCTATACAATTACAACGTGTCTTCAGCATGATCTGACAAACGCTATTTAAAGAGAACTGCATTAAAGGGTGGAACCTGTCCTATCCATTTAGGGCCAAGACACTGCCGTGGGACAGCTGAGCAAAGCTCACAAGGACTGCCTTCTCTTGTCAGACTCAGGTTGCATAGAGGTGGTATCAGAGATACGCAGACCAAAAGTGACACAACCCACAACTCGTGGATAACAGACACAATCAAGGATTTAATCTCAGCAGCAGCACGTTCTGTTGGTGCCTGGATTCCTGTCCCATACAGTGAATTAGATGCTAAGAGCTGGGCTTCAGCAGGGATACTGCTAGCAGAGACCGTGCTCTGCCCCATCCTTGGGGTATTTCCCTCTGGTTCCGGGATTGTTGTGAGCCTGGGGTGGGCACAGATGGAGCCAGTGCTCAATGTATCTCCTGTGTATACACACTAGCACTTCATCTTTCTACTTCATAATCCTGGCAAAAGTCTTGAGTGAATGGAGAGTGTACTACTGGTAGCTATGCTGCGTTAGAATTTTAATGCAGGCATCCAGGGCTGGCTGGATTGAACATGGGTTTGGAAAGTTTTTCTGTACCATGCTGGGCAGATATATGTTTGGATTCTCTTCTTGTTTATGTATTTTTCTTGGCCCCTGCAATCGCGTCTGCATTGTGATTAAAAAGTATTTAATTAACATACAAAAATAAAATTAAAAAGTGTAATAGTTATTGTAAAAATAAAACTGTACCAAACCACTCAGGCAAACAGCGCCCTGGGGAGTTGGTAAGCTTGGAAAAGCTGGAAAAATACAACTACAACTGTAACAAGTTCTCCTGAGAGGGGTACAACAGGCTAGAAAAATACAACCCACCATCTACTGCAGCCAACAGCCACAGCAAGGGCACAGCAGCAGGGAAAATGAACCACACACCCAGTGCTAAAGCAAGAGAAGTGCCTTCCCCCTGTATGCCACCAAGCCTACGAGCACAACCAGCCAGCAAAGCCAATGTGGGGCCATGATGGCAGGGGATGTGGCCTTTCTGCTCTTTTTCTTTCTCACCCAGGTGCCAGAACAGCACAGTAGTCCCAGGATGCAGACCACAGTTCTTACATTCCAGTAGCTCTTCACTGCATTCTTGTATTCTTTAGCTTTTTTTATTATTATTATTTTTTATTATTTTTAAACACAAATAGTAGAAGTTCTTCCTTTTCTGTCCTGGCAGAAAGTGGGATTAAAATGCTTTGAACAGAATTAGTAAGTGAGTATGAGAAATAGAGAAGGGCTTAGAGCAGGAAGCCCAGTTCAGGCAGATGGGCTTTGCAATTAGTCCTGCATGCTGTGAGGCTGGGCCTTGTCATTATCTCTCAAAGACCACAGTCTTATCTTGAGCTCTTTGAAAGCCCATCCCGGGAGGAGCTGGGCCATGAGGTGGGGGCTGGGCATGGGTCAGGGACCCCTTCTGAGGGCAGAAAAATCATAGAGGTTGGAAAAGATCTTTAAGATCATCTAGCCCAACTGTCCACTTACTCCCAGTACTGCCCACTGACCTTGTCCCTGAGTACCACATCACAGAACTCTGCTGTGCCCAGAAATGCTTCTGCCATGTGATGTCTTCTGGCCCTTCGTGGTGCCTCCAGGTTCACTCATGCGCCAGCATATCTTTCTCAATGGAGTGATTTAAACCTCTCTAAGTCCTGAATACATAAACTCTTCTAAATTGCTATAGTCACATTTTTACTCCCCTTAAAAAGCAAGTGTAAATTCCTCGTGGCCAGCCACTTTTTATGGATCCCTTCAGTGCTTTTCTGAGTTGCGAGGTCCTTGGGCCCCAGCCATGAATATCAGGTTTGCAGCAACTGAATTATTTTCATGATTAAAGATAGTAAAGGGTTTACAGGCTCTTTTTCATAGAATTCTCTCTTGGTTGCAGTTGTCTTGAGCTCTGTTGTATTTCACAGAAAATGAGATGGGAGTTCATGCCAAAGCTAAAGGTTCATTTCAAAACCACAGTAGAATTGTGAATATTATGATATAAATTAGGCTTTGTTTTCTGCTGGTAGCTCTGGTAGCAGAGTGCCTCTCCCACACCTGGGAGCAGGCTGTAATACGAACATTTCGTCTTCCAGAAGAACTAAATTTAATGCATCTTTTCTCTTCAAAAAGAGACATCACTTATCCATGCCCACTCGTCCCCACCATGTGCACTGGAGATTGTTATATTTTGCATGTTTTTTCACAAAAGTCCTCAGACATTAGCTTATTTTACAAACTTCTTCAGGCTGGGATGCTGCTGCTGGAAGGAGACTCAAGGAGCATCTCCTTGGTGGCTGAGTACAGAAATAAGAATGGATGAATCAGTTGTTTGTTGTGACAGAAACTCTTGGTGGTTAATGTTGTCCCTGAGAGTATTTATTCCTGCAGTGCTGGGTGTTTGCTGGTTCTGTTCCAGTCTGGAAGCTGGTCCAACAGATACTTGAGAGGAAATAGCCAAAGCCCTGTCGTCCTGTGGGGTTTCCCCCTTGGCTTCGCTCTTATGGGCACTGAGCTAGTTATAGAAGCCCTGGAAAATCATCCTTCAGACGGAGCTGCATCCTCTCCAGACAGGTGCTATATTTGGCCTTCCTACTCCATGCTACTAGAAAGCAGAGATTTATGAGCCAACTCAGTGATATATGGCATTTGGTTCTGGTCCTGACGGCTTGCAGAATCCTGGACCTTAGATTGTTTCTGATCCTTTGGCCTAGCAATGGTGCGCTGGCATGGCTCCAGGGCAGAATTTAGCAAGTTCTGCAGCTCAGGTCAGTAGAACTTTTTAACTACTGACAAATGTGATCTTCCTCTGCTCCTTACCCTTGAGCTGTCTCCATTTATTTTCCTGCTGCTTGAAATCCATCATTACTCCTGGTTCAAGCTGTTCACAAACCTTGCTGAATTTCTGCAGCCATTTCTTTTCTTCAGGCTGAAACTTTGGTCTGGCCTTATAATTATAGCATTATTAATGTATTTTTATCATTGTTAATTATTTTTACATGCTGAAATTGATTCAATATGCCTGGAGCTGCCATGCTAGAGCATGCCTTGATTCTCTTCCAAGCTGGAGCCCTTGCACACCGAAAGTGGAGAGTTCCAATGGCTTTAAATCATTCCAAACCTCACCAAGTGATTTAAGTTATTGGAGTGCATTCAAGTTTTTATAAGCCCTCGAATGTGAACCCTGCTTGGATTCTGGGTATGTACAGTGCAGCGGGATCTAAAATGATTTGAGTGCCTGACATATTTTCTAAGCCCTGTATGGCTGGGGAATAATCAAACTTGTTGGGCAGTGCACTGTGCAGGGACCTCGTATGATGGTAACTCACATTTTAAAGATGCTTCTAATTCTTTTAAATTCAAACATTCCTACTTTATTTAAGGGACTTTGATTAGAGCACACTGTGTGGCTTGGAGGATCAGCAGTACAATGCATTTCACCCCTGGGCTGATGAATTGACTCCTGCTGAATGTGGACATCAAGGCAAGCCATCATCAGCAAGTCTGTGGTCACAGGCCAGCAGTTGTGCCAGGAGCCAGGGTGCTGGGCAGTGGGCTGAACCCTCTTGAATCTCCAGATGAGGTCTTAAACCTAAATCAGATGGTGTCCATCTTGCTCCTCCTGCAATCTCACAGAATTGTTAAGATTGGAAAAGACCTCTAAGATCCCCATGTCCAAACCCAGCCCACCCCACCATGCCCTCTAGCCACATCCTTCCTTGCTACATCTCCATGTTCTTGAACACCTCCAGGGGCAGCGACCCCACCACCTCCCTGGGCAGCTGTGCCAGTGCCTGACCACTCTCTGAGAGAAGAAAATTTTCCTAATGTTCAACCTGAACCTCTCCTTGTGCAACTTTAAGCCATCATGTCTTATCCTTTCGCTGTTACGTGGTAGAAGAGACTGACCTCCACCTTGCCACAGCCTCTCTTCAGGTCATTGTAGCAAACAATAAGGTCTCCCCTGAGCCTCCTCTTCTCCATGCTGAACCATCCCAATTCCCTCAGCCACTCCTCATAAGACCCACAAGGGTTTGTGTTTCAGACCCCTCACAGCTCCGTTGCCCTTCTCTGGACACACTCAAGAACCTCAGCATCTTTCTTGCAGTGAGGGGCCCAATGCACCATGTCCGTGCATCAGACCAAGCAGCCTTTGGGGGATATCTGAGCAGGAGAACTGCAGGGACAGCAGAGACCAACAACTGGGCATACCGAACCTTCAGATTATTTTTATTTTAAAATTTCCTGGGTCAGAAAGAAGGCGTAAGAAAATAGGAAAGAGACCAACATAGGTCTCTAAGACAAACAAATGCTGCTGGAGTAGAGGAATCACTGCAGGGTAGTTTGGGCTGCAGTGCCAAGATGCTGACTGCAAGGCTGGGTAACAGCAGAACACAGAGTCCTGCAAAATATTTACTCTTTTCGGATTTTGGTTTTTATGGACAACTGCAAAGCATCCCCACTATGATTCCTTCACCTTGCAATCAAATAGAAAACTTTTTATACTCGCAAAGGCAGCTGTTGTGCACATTGCTGTAGATTGGACCTTGCCTTGATGAATTGTTTCATTTAGTTTGATATCATTAGGTGCACAGCATCTATATATGAACCTGGGCAGTAAAACATCTAAGGTTTGTACCCCTAAGACTAATTTCTGCTGCTCTTACTCAGTAAATGACAGCCTTGAGACCTGTGAGTGCTGAGGACCTTAGAAAATTCAGATGCTTTCAGTTATGTGCCTATGCAAGGCTTTAATGATCTCATTTTATTTAAAAGGTAGTTTTTAATCCTAATGGACTCAAATCTGCCCTGATAAAATAAATGCAAACCCAAAATAACTTTGAATAAAACAAAAAATCTGAGTTTAGCCACCTATCAAGGAGGGCAGAATTTGGCCTGTTACCCTGCCCAAGTCCCATTTCAGCAGCAGGACACAATGTTATCCGTCATCTTAACACTGACAGTGCAAAACACTGACCGCTGTACATTCAAGGAGCAGGTTCTTATATTTTAAACAACACGTAATTCTCCTTAAAACCTTCTTTTATTAAAAAGTTTTAAGAATAATATTAAATACATAAACAGCCATGTTAATTAGATTATATAGTTAATGTACATTGGAACTATGACTTATTGCAGAGTTACTGACCATGAAAGCACATTTTGATCATTCCAGTCTGTAATCCCCACTTAATCCATCCCCGGCCTGTCAATCAGTGCAATACAATCAGGATATTTATGATCGCATCAGACCAGAGATCTGGAAGAATTTAGCAACTTTGCAGAGCTGAATCCAGAAAAGAAGAAGGGGGAAAAAATGTTTCCACTGGCAAAATGAACCGTTGCCAGGAAAAACATTATTGTTGACTTGGCCCATGTAATTGAATTTTCTACTCAGAAGTAACTTACAAACCAGCAACTAGGAGAAATTATCAATACTGGGAACTCTCATAATAACAAAGCAGAGAGTTTTACCTGGCACAGCACTTTTTTATATCACGTTTTTCTTTTTTTCTTTTTTTTTTTTTTAATGTAGTGCTGTGGTTTTTCCTTTCTTAGCTTTTGCCATCATGAAATAATTCAAATCATTGGAGCAGAAGGAAAAAGTATCCCTTTCACAGGCCCCCTGCCTCACTCCATCCACCACAGCCCCCGTTTCAGTGACTGAGCATCTCCCAGCATGAGCTGTGTCCCTGGGCACAGGGAAGATTTCTGGGTGTCACTGGGGCATCCAGTTCCCTGCCCAGGATGGGGAAACCTTCAGGATCCATATTGCTTTTAAACAGCTGATTCATGTCTCAATATTTCTGAAAGAGATTTGAAACACAACAGCAAAGATACACGGCAGTAGGGATAGCATAGTATAGGTCTGCAATAGAGGCTTAAGGATGGTCTCATTTCAGGGACTGGAATGGCTATCTGTGTGTTATTTCATAGAACCATTACAAGCATCTTAGGAAAAGACCTTAACAACACCAAACCCAACCCCAACACACCCCACCATGCCCACTGCCCACATCCCTCAGTACCACATCCCCATGGTTCCTGAACACCTCCAGGGATGGTGAACCCACCACCCCCTGGGCAGCTGTGCCACTGCATCACCACGCTTTCAGAGAAGTTTTTCCTAATATTCAATCTGAACCTCCCCTGGCACAACTCAAGGTCACCACCTCTCATCCTGTCACTTGCTACATGGGAGAAGAGACCAACATTTGGACATACCCCAGGGCATTGCCATGTTGCTTTGGACATGTCCTTCCTTCCTTCCTTCCTTCCTTCCTTCCTTCCTTCCTTCCTTCCTTCCTTCCTTCCTTCCTTCCTTCCTTCCTTCCTTCCTTCCTTCCTTCCTTCCTTCCTTCCTTCCTTCCTTCCTTCCTTCCTTCCTTCCTTCCTTCCTTCCTTCCTTCCTTCCTTCCTTCTTTCCCTTCAATGGAATAAAATGAAGAAGCAGAAAATTTTGGAAAAAAAGATGTAAGATAAGTGAGAAAGCAGCTGCCTAGGCACCTGCACTATTCAGTTTCGGGTGCAGGAAGATCAAAGGAGCTTTAGAAACAGTCTAGAAATGTGCTCTCTCCATTAAAGAATAATGCTTGCATATCAGCCTATGATCCCGCCTCTCACTGATGGGATGCAATAAATTATCTTTGTAATGGACATGTTATTCTCCTACATTCAAACAGTGGCAGAAACAGAGGCAGGAAGATGAGCTGTCCTCCTCCTCATGCCTGTACATGGGGTATGTCTTCTTCTGTTCAGACATACAAATCTGGGATTTGGTTGCTCAGAACAGCCTACAACAACTTGATTCTGCACTGAGAAGCAACAATGTTGTAAAGGCTTTTCTCTCCTCTCTGATGAGCATACGCTGTGATCAAGGTCAATTAGTGCCTTTTTCCTCCAAGGCTGAACGAATACAGGCATGTTTCACACTTGTCCTTTGGTCACGATTTGGTCTCTTGCCTGGATGGCAAACGGCTGGATTCGTAAAAATGTTTCTTCTGCACACACCGATGATGGGAGGTGTGCTGAGCTTGGGCAGGCAATCCTATCCTGAAGTTTCCAAGTTCCCACTGGCTTTTTAACAAACTCCCCATCTTCATGCTCAGGGCCATTGGAGCCTGTGCTCAAAGAATGGGCTTGCTGGGCTCTTGACGTTGACTCCTCCAAGGCACGTTTCTCTCAGTTGCTACTTCATCGCCTGTCACTTAGAACAATCTCAGGAACATTCTCAATGTGAGAAATGGGCACAAATTTCTTAAGTTCTTTAACTGTTAAAGAAAAACACAAAATAGAAAACAGCAGGATAAGCAATAATCCCTATGGTTCACCAGGATCCATCTGATAAAGAGATCCAGACAACACCCTTTCCCTGCTCTGATAGCGACAAAGCCCTTGAAATGGAGCGTTGTCACGGGATGAGTCTTCAGCCTGTAAAAGAAATGCCTTAGCAGCTAGCAGCATGATGCCATCATCCTGCTGACAGTGCTCTGTGTCACTGATACTCTCTGACACAGCTTCTGTTCGGCCATGGTTTGTTTTCATTAAGCTGTTATCCAAACTACCCCTTTCTAGGATGTTTTCCTCTGTTTCTTTACAGGTGCCTGGGCACCTCTTTAACTGTATAAGTCAAAACTGCATGGAGGGTCTTCAATTTTAATCAAGCATTAAAAAGAAGAAAATCAGTTACCACCAGCTCTGAACTCTGTGCTGCCCATAGTCCAACATGGCTGCTGCCTTTAGAACACAAAACATGTCAGTTGTAGTTTGTTTCTATCACAGTAATGTAGTTGTATATATGCCACTTTCCCAGGAATGCAAATGCTTCGTTAGTTCTGTCCCTGTCCTGAAAAATCTAATATGGCACAAATAAAGTGCGGTAAATGGCTTCATGGAAAGCAGATGTGAGTGGAAGCCTAGACTCCTACCAAGGCTTTAGGGGACTTCAAAGACTGAAAGAAAGAGCTGAACAAAATATTCAACTGTGCCAAATTTTCACTGTTCTTGATGAAAGAGCAAAAGTGAGGAGGGGGAAAAAAAAAAGAATCTGGCTCCTTGTTTTAATTTTCTAGTAGCCTAAGGCAAGACTTTTTGAAGGAATAAATTACAAGCAAGCAGGGAGAGAGACTGAATGGAGCAACTGACTGCTAGCGCTGAACAAAGGGCATTCTTGGAAGGATCTGGCTTTAGAGAACCTAGAAGTTGTCAGCTCAGTTATCAGGAGGCAGTCCCCCTCCCTGCTGCTTTTGAGCAATGCCACATCTCCATGTGAGCCGACTGCATGCAAATCCCGTCCCTGCGCGGCGGTCCTGAATGCTTGGAAAGTGTCCTCTGCTGAAGTGTTTTGTAGGGCAGCCAAGGGGAGAATGCTTTGAAAGCTTGGCACCAGATGGGAACACGACATAAATGATTGCGAGCTTAAAAGTTGCTTTCCAGAGCAAGGCATTTGGGCTGGACTTGCAAATGGTGTAGAATATGGCATTCAAAAGGCTAAAACATGCCAACTCTTAAGAAGGAAAAAAAAAGATAATTCATTCCTGTTGTTTTGGGTGTCATGTAGTATATAAGGATGAAAAAAACACGCACAAAACAATCAGATTCTTTCTTTTTCAGATTCTGTATGGGAGCAAAGGTTGTGGCTTAACAAAAGCTGGTAAGAAAATGGAGGGAAATATAATAGAAATGGAGCTACATTGCTTGTGTCCATTTTTTTGTGTTGCAGTCTTCAAAGCCTTGCTTCACTGAAGATCTCTTCTACCTCTAAACCCTTCCAAACTGTCCCTGTAGGTTCCGTCCGTGGTGAAGATATGACTGGCACAGCTTCATAGTACGTGCTGTCTGAAAAGTGAATCTGTTACAGTGGTTTCTGGTGTTCAGCACCCAACATCTGGAGGATGTGGCTCAGTGGTACCAGTGGTCTCCTTGCCCCTGTGCAGGACCGGAGCTTGATCATAAATGCCAGACCATTCTGGTATGGGCACACCAGTCTCAGTGGTCCCTGCACTGGGAACACCTTTACCATGGCTGCTCCTTAGGCACCGGGCTGCCTTTCACCTTCCAGACCCAGCATCCTACCTGGAAGGATCTGATCATTTCTTCTGTAGTCCCAAACACAGGGAAACCCTTTCTGGGAAGGAGATGCCAGGCAGTGCCAGACTTCGGTTCCCAAAATCACAACATTTCTGTACTACCTGTGACAAACACTGTCCTCCCCACTCCTGCTTCCTCATTCTTCCCTCTCCACCTCCTAAAGGCAGATAATTTTTAACCCCCTCTTAGTTGCACGATACAAAGCGTAATTCATGCAGATGCTTATTGTGACTGTATATGACAATGAGCTAATGGTTTGCAGAAACCCTTCTGCGGGTGGACGCGCGGTTGTAAATTAGCTGCAGGACCTCAAGGCAGATTTACCAAACACAATTGTGCTGCCGCGTCTGAAAATAATTATGTTTGCTTGAGTTTGGGCCAGGCTGCCTAAAGATCCCCCGCAGTGCAATGAGCTGTTGGTGACTTGACCTGTGCTTTTAGGTGCAATTCTGGATTTTTTTTAAACGTCGATGGCATTTTTCACTGTGGCTATGTAGCACGGTGAGGGGGGAACAGAAAAGAAAACAGGGCAGCAGAAATGAGCAGAGGTAAAGAAGGAAAACCCGGTAGGTGCCAACAGCGTCGCTGATTTCCCACTCGTTTTCCTGCAGTAGCCCAAATACCAGGCTGTATTTGTTCGCTGCTGAAGCCTGCGACCTCAGCCTGCCCTTCTCTCCCCAGAGCTGACAGTAAGTGAAGAAATGCTGAATTCATTCATCTGCCCGAGATGCCTTTGAAGTCCACCACTAAAAGCTCTATTGTTTTATTAGCTGTTAATGCGGCACGGGGGAATTGCGCTGCGCGCAGCGGAGCTGGGGTGCGGGGGGAGCCTTTCCTGGTAATTTGTCACTCTTCAGAAGTGTGACACGCTCTGCTCTGCAGGCACGTCGGGAAGCTGAGCGCGGGGCTGAGGCTGGAGCTGCTCCGTGCAGAGCTCCACTGCAGCCAGTGGGATCTCTGAGCCTGAGGAACTGGGACAGCTGAGGGCTCACCTCCACAGCCTCTGTTGGACCCCGTGCTGGCCAAGGCCACTGGATTACTGGATCATGGATTATGGACAAGGCTGGTGCAGGCTGTGAGGTTGATTCTCAGTGGGGAAATGGGAGCAGAAATGGGAGAGGTGGCAGCTGGAGCCCAAGAGGGGCTGCAGATGGTGGGGTCAGGGGTACATTGCCTCTTCTTACATTAAGGTGGTTTGCTAATGAGTGCTTGAAGGCAGACCATCTAAATCCCTCGTCTGCTCTTTCCCCATTGTGCTGCTCCTGTTAGGGGCTGCACAGTGAGCAGAGCTGCGGCGTGCTGCTGCCTTCTGCAGGCTCCTGAGCACCTTCAGCGCTTGTCATGGGCTAGGGAGATAAGCTGCAGGCTTCGAGAGGTGCTGCAATGCCTCTGCTCGTTAGCACAGCTTCCCAACCAAGTTCAAGCATGTGCTGGGAATGCTGCTGAGCTGCAAGGTAAGGCCATTCCCACACATTCACCTTGTGCAGCAAAATGGTCAGCGATCAACAGTAATTGAAGAACCATTGCCTTCTCCTCTTGGCTTTCATCTCTTTGCATCTCACCTCTCACCTGGGCTGAGGGAGCTGTGCAGGCACACTTTGCAGCTACAGGCTGGCTCATTACTGCAGTCATAAGGTGAATACTGAGACCCTTACCAGTGTTTGAGTGACTGCCTAACTATGCTGCAAGGTGTTGTTTTTGCTGTGAGGCTCATGAGGCAGACGTTAAGATAATTTCTTTCTGTGATTTAAAGCTGCTGTTGTTTGTTGGAAATGAGTCTCCCAGCATTTTCCCATGGCACAGAGGGGAAGGGTCATGAGGAGCTTGTTCACTAACATCCATAGCATGGTGTGTGCAATCGATTTGGTCTGCTGTGCCCCCACCTCTGGGCTTAGGCAGAGGCAGGCAGGGTGGTGGTGGAGCAGAAGGGGACAAGAGCTTATCAGTAAAGAGGTCAGAATTCATTTTTAGGAGGGTCACATAAAACTCAGTGCTTTACAGAGCAACCATGCAGCAGTAGAAAATAGCTCCCACTTCAAAGTCCAGATCCAGCAAGGTTTGTGTGTGTTGCTCATTAAGCATACGCCTCGCTGAACTGGGTTTGAAGTGTGTATCTGCATTGAAGCATTTCAAGGTTTATTGTTGCTGGTCTCAGTTTGGCTGACAGGTATCCTTGTGAGGTGGGAGCTACAGAACTGAACCCAGTACATAGCACAGATTGAGCTGATCCTGAATGGTTTAAAAGTTTGTAGGTTTTCCCCTAGAGGGACTTTGGCGTTCTTATCAATGTCTTTGAACAAATCTGGTCCAAGTAAATATTTGTAAATAGCTAAATAAATAAATACATAAATAATGAAAAAATGTATGGCCCAATGTTTACATGGGAATATGGGGGTCAACATGTTCCTATACTCCCCATTTGCCCAACTGGGAAGATACTCTTCTATGTGGAACAAACCCCTGCAGGCAGCACTCATACACAATTCAGATGGCCCTGGGGGGTTTCAGGCTCATTATCAGGGCAAGCCCAGGTCTCTCCTCCCTATCAGTGGGGGATTTGCTCCCCAGCAGCCTCAGCTCAGAGCCATGAACTGGAGCCTCTCCACAGCAGCTCAATATATTGCTTCCTCACCACTTGTTGTCCAGAAGTTTGAGAGACATTTGAACCCGATCCCAAATTTCCCTGCTATAATGCTTGGAAAATGCATTTAAAGGAGGCATTTACTCAAAATGCTACTCTACAGAAATGGTTCTTTCATCATGTTCCCATTAACCTTAGATTGCTTTTAAGCACTTTCTCTTCCGTGGGAATGAAGCTGAGGAATATTTCCAGCTACTCCAAAAATTTTATTTCAGCTCATGGGAATTAGTCAAACCCAGGCTATCAAATAGAATCCAAACCTGGCTGGCTCTTTGTCTTCCGAAAACGCTCTCAGCCCCATTGTTATGTCTCTGAATTCAAAGCCCTATAGCTGAGCATAAAGTAAGGATTTGGGGAACCTCATCAGCACTTCTTGGGCCAGCAGAGAGCCTGCTCCTGGGGTGCTGCACTGTGAGTGCTGTGTTGTCCCCCCTGCAGGACAAGGCCCTAAAGCTGGAGAAGGAGGGGATGATTTTGGATCCATGCCCCCATGGGGGCATTCATGAAGGACACGTGCTGCATATTGCATCTCCCTCCTGGGCAGGGGGAGCTCACTCCTAAACCCCTGTCTGATAGCAGCACGGTTCTTCCAGCTCCAATGGGAATTGTCACAAGTTGAAGCCAAGCAGGGACTTTTCCATCTCCAGATCTTCGCAAACGCCTGAAGCTGTCACAGTCAGCCGTGGATCCAGATGGGTAAAATTCCAGGGGTCGATGATGGATTTGATGCATCTCAGATGATGACAGCGGAGGTGCTGACTCCCCCTTTAATTCCTTCCCTTAACAGACAAGGTCCCTGAACCTGACCCACACCGCCGACATGTGCAGTGCTTGTTTCTCTTTGCAGCCTGTCTGCTTGGCTCTGCTTCCTCCCCCTGCTCCCAGCTCCCAGCTTCTTTCCTGCGGGAAAGATTAGGAAGGATAGGAAGTCATCTGTGCAAAAAGCACCCCTGGCCAAAGTAAATACAGGTCACAAGATTAGGCTTCATCAGAACTTTAAGCCTGGCCCAAGCTAAACAAATGAGCTGTCATGGTCTGCTAAAAGATCCAGTATGAGCAAACTGGCATGACTGTGAAAATGGTAAAGCAGCTAATAGGTTTTGCAATATGGAAGTTTTAAGTTTTGTTTTTAATGCCACATTCCTGAGAGTCAAGTCTTGCACCAAGTTTCAAATGCCAGTAATCCTGTGTGCTGGCCCCACTTGCTACCAGGAAAACACCTCCCAAAGCACAGCGACAGCCACAGAATGGCCTCGTGAGGCTGCTCCCTCCCACAGACCCTTCTAGCAGAAGGGTGAGTGGGATGGAGAAAAGCACCCATCTGAGCTCCAGCTCTTTGCTGTTGTTGCTGTGAGCCTGAAGCACTCCATGAATTACAGGTCTGTCTGGGGGAAAAAAGCAAACAAAGTGAAACCAACAGCTCTCAACCCATTCAGACATCTAACTCTTTGATGCCTGCGTATCTACACAAAAACCACCAGTGCTGTGATGGCAATGGGCACTGCAGGGGTCAAAAAAAAAAAAAAAAGGTAACTTAAATGGGCAATGTTGCAATCTGCATTTGCACTAATAGAAATACTTTCTCTTACAGTGAGTAGAACCCGTGCACATATGCCTCAGTCATTGCTCTGCAGTGCAGCCCTGGGCATGTGAACTCCTCCTGGAGCTTTTTTGGCCCTGACTCCTGCATGGCAGGGCCACTTGTAGAGGGAGCTGGTGCTGTAACATGTACTGAGCTGCAGAAATCTGCTGCACTGAGCTACGTTCAGTACTCACTGGTCATAACCATTGCAAGAAAAAAAGCAACAAGCATTAAATGTCTTGATGGAACAAAAGCCAGGCTTTTAATTTTGTTTTAATGTACTTGACAAAGCTTCAGCATAGAGCCAAGCCAATCTCCTGTAAGTGTGCAAGGGCTGAGACAATTTAAAAACCAAAATATTTATCCCAATAGAGACCTTGCAGCTTATCAGGTAACTGCAGGCCGTGTTTAGGCCATTTTTAACTGGGCATTAAAAGTCTTTTTGACACATGCTTTATTCCCCTACAATAGACCCTAACAGCCCCTCCGAGGCCTTCTACAGCCTTATGTGTAAAATGTAATGGGGATTGGTTTAAAGAGTGGAATTTGACCCGAGAGAGAGGTGAGTATTTGGGGACTACTTAGTCCTCAGTAGTACTTGGGGACTCTTTAGTTTGTGGGGCACTTTATTACTCATTAGTGCTTGGGGATGCTGTGTTGTACTCGTTAGCATGCAGCACGGGCTGTCTGGTGGCTTTCTCCATTTAAAAATCTCTGTGGTGTGGCACAGCTTGTAGACCTTCCTCCTCCTCCAGGAAGGAGCTGCAGGACCAGAGGCTGCTCGGGGCAGTCAGGGCATCCACAGAGGTGTTGGCAGCAGAAAAGAACAAGTCCTGTTGGACACCAACGAGATGCTGTGATGCATGGGAGACTCTGTGTTTGCACAACTGAGTACACACAGGCAGGAGAGTGAAGCATGCTTGCAGGGGAACCACTCATGCTGGGGGATGATTATGTCACTCCAGGTACTGGTGTGGACTGGGAAGTCTTTCCTTCAGCCCTGGCCTTCTGCAGAGGGCAGTGCCATGCTGCTGGCAGACCATCTGTGATTTGCAGCATCTGGACAAAGAAATCACCAAAAATCTTAGAATAGTGGAACCATTAGGGTTGGAAAAGACCTCTAAGACCACCAGGTCCAGCCAACAGCCCATCACCAGCATTGCCCACTGAACCATGTGCCCAAGTGTCGCCTCTACATATTTGTTGACAACTCCCTTTCCAGGCAGCCTGTGCCAATGCATCACCAGACTGAGAAGAAATGTTTCCTGGTATCCAACCTGAACCTCCCGTGGTACAGCGTGAGGCCATCACCTCTCATCCTATCACTGTTACCTGGGAGCAGGGTCTAACCCCCACCTCACCACAACTCCTTTTGGTGCATTGTAGGAAGCAAACAGGGTGGCTCAGGCCGGTGGCAGTTTTTCTCACTTCTACTTTTCCCATTAGCTTAAATGATTCCCAGACTTGTGAACTCAGCAAACAGGGATCGAGTTTTCTCCAGCAGGCAAGGTTTACTCCAGGTCTGGAATAGTGCCCGAGCTTCCCAGTGGTCAGGAAAAAGCTTGTGGGGAACAGATGAGCGACTCCTTTCGTATTTTCCATCCATTGGGAAAAGCTGCATCTGAAAAAATAATAGCTGAACTGGAAAATAAAATTAGACAAGTCTGAAAGAATATGGAAACCATCTCTGACCTGGTATTGGAAAAGAGTCTCAAGTATTAGAAAGGAGAGAAGCCGAGAGAGGGAATGGACAAGTTTTGGCCTCTGTTGGGAATATGGAAGGAATTATTTCATTCTTTTTCCCCATCTATTTGTTCCCTCTATGGCACTCTGTGTGGCTTACCCTCTGTCTTTGTCATAAATATGTGGCAGAGACAAGTTTTTCAGCGGTCCCCACCAAGCCATCTGTTTTGCATCTGTGGTTATGCATATGTAAATATTATTATTATTAGTAGCAGAAGCAATCATAATGACAGCAGGAATAGAAACACTATTAATAGTGTGAGCGCTGACGCTGGTGTTTGTGCTGCTGCTGGCGGCCGTGCTGTGTGCCGGGACGGCTCTGCGTCTGGGGAGGACCAGGAGGAGGATGCTGCCATATGGAGCCATCGGTGGGCACAGCCACAGCTGTGTCACGATGGGGCTGTGCTGCCCAAGCACCATGATTCCTGCAGACCCTCACCAAGGAACTTCCTGAGGGGAAATGGCTCCTGACCATCGCCAGCTCCGAGCTGTTCCTGCTCCTATAATGAGGGGAGAAGGATTCACAGTAGTGTGAGCACATCCCAGCAGCTCCGGAGTACCTGGACACAGCTGGAAGAGCTGCATGGAAAAGGTAATTGCATCATTCCTGCTTATTCAGGGGCTGATTAGGTCCCATTCAGATTGGGGCATAGAGCTGGTTTCTGCACAGCCCAGTGCTGTGCCCCGGGACTAACTCCCAGCCCAAGGAAACTCATCCCTGTGAGGACTATGGGATTTCGGGGTGTGCAGCCTGTGCTGGGAGAGGCACAAGCCAATGAACCACAGCTCGGCACACCGTTTTCCTTCCAGATTCTCCCTGGATTGAGGCAGTATCTTTGTTCTAATGGGAGGAACATTATTTTGTTCAGCTCGGGTTGTTTTGCTGAATCTGTAGCGCATTACACAGCCCAACTTCTGGTTTGTATTTTTTCCAGTTATCGTGTTTCATGCATTCTGGCCCCTCTCGTCCAGCCCTGCATGCCCCCAAGCAGACGGAGCAGGATGCAGGCCCTGAGCTCACTGCCCTCAGGTGCAGTGAGGGATGCTGCCCTGCATTCCCTGCTCAGACACCCACATCCCATTACTACAGCCAGAGGTTGGGCTTTGGGGCTGTGCTGCTGCCCCTCACACTTCACATTAACAAGTTTCTGAAGTCCGGATGGAACCCACCATTTTTGGAATGGGAACAATCCATTTTTGGCCATGGCAGATCGCAGAAGAACAGACAAGGATGGGTGCAGCTGCCATTGCTTTTGTAGAAGCCCACTCTTTGGCAGAGCACCCTAGCTTCTCCCAAACCTCCTGCAGCAGTGTTGTGCTGAATGCCCCTGTGCCCATCTGCCTGCAGGAGCTGGGGCAGATGGAGTCCTCCCCTCTCTTGGATATCTTCATCCACAGGCTTTTAAAACACAAGAAAACCACCTGTGAACTTCAGGAATGCATTCCCCCACTTACTCTATCTGCCTTCCTGCAACGACAACAACTTCCCAGGGTACAAAGACACTTTTGGGTAAATTCAGGATTTACTTCTGGCTGTATCCCAGATGCCTTCAGCTGCTCAGCAGTGTCATTCCCCTTATGTTGGCCAGTTCTGAGAGTGGCTTCCACGTGAGCAGGTTGACTCATGAGGTGCACAGCTCTGAGTCCTCTTTCACAATCTCACACAGGTCAGTGGAATCACCAATCCTCACCCATACACTGTGTTTATTTGAGGTTTGCTCTGCTCAGCAGCACAGCCCTGCCCTCATTGCCCACAGAGCAGTGGGTGCCCCATTCCTGGGGGTGTGCAAAGCCAGGCTGCACGGAGCCCTGGGCAGCTTGAGCCTGCAGGGTGCAGCCAACCCACAGCAGGGGGATGGAGCTCCATGATCTTTAAGGTCCCTTCCAACCCAATCACTCTGTGATTCTCTGACTTTGAGGAGCAAGTGGTGTCTGTGGGTGGGCTGGCAGATCAGCACTATTCCTCAGCAGCTCCTCCAAGGGCAGGGAAGCCCCTTTCCCATCCGTCCTCACACTGGATGGGCGCCTGCATCATTTCAGCACAGCTTGGTGCTCACGCAATGCGCCCACCTCACAAAAGAGGCACCTCATGGCACAGGCATCTGTCACTGAAACCTGTCTGCAAGAACGGCCGTCTGCACCACCAGGGGGAAAGAAAGGCATGACAGCACAATTAGTGAGAGCAAATGAAAGGTCGTTTGAAGAGGAGGAGGGAGGAAAGGGGAGAGCTGCATAAATCCCTGGTGGGGTTTTGGGCTTGACATCAAAACCCCTTAACAGTGTATTACTTCAGCCCCCAATGTGGACAGATGTTGAGCTGTGGCTCAAAGGAAGTCAGAAATCTTTCCTTAGAAAAAATTTGGCTAGGAAACTAAAGAAAATATTGTGAAAGAAAAGGAAATAAAAGCTCACTAAAAGAGATTTATCACTGCCCCAAGCATTTCTGTATCCTTCAGTCTTATGAGGTCTCTGCCTCAGGGGAGGGAAGAGGAGAAGGTGGGCTGCTGCTGCTCTAATGGGCCGCTCATTTACAGCAGGCACATTTTTATCCAGTTTAGTGATGGAGGAGGCTCACTCAGCTCAGAGGCTCCTCCAGCCCACCCTTAGCTCTCACCCAGCAGCCTCTGCACCAGCCTGCAGCCCTCCCTGGCACATCCATCTCACATGGCCCTGCCCCTCTGGCACTGCCCTGGCTCTCGCTGGGTGTAGGTGACACTACACGTGGTGGTGATGCCTCCCAGGTCTCTTCCTGAACTGCAACCACCATCCCGAGGTCTGCACCAGGTGTGCAAGGTTTGGATGCTGCCACATGTTTGTGTTTGTCTACACTTCAAGCTCCTCAACCACATTTTTTGCCCACTCAATTTTGCCACGTTCTTCTGGTAAAACATTTCCCAAAAGAGATTGGTATCACCCACAAACCTGGAGGTTTTGATGTCTATTCCCCTTCCAGTGCCACAAATGAAGACGTCGAACAAAACCAGACCCAACAGAGATACTTTGGGAAACTCCACTGCTGAAAAGGAAGCCCTCATTTGTCCTCAAAAAATGTCCATTAAACCCAGCACTTTGGGCCTGCAGTACAGGAACAGCTCTCACCAATGTTTTGATCCACGGGTATGAGGATCTCCCACTCACCCCAGCACTGAAAACCCCCACAAAGTGCCTGAGTTCCTCATCCTGCCCTGTCCTCCTCCTGCATTTACCTTTGCCATTAAATGATCTTCCCATTCAGCTTCTTGGCTTTGTTTAATGTATTCCCTGCACTGAGATCCTCATTCCCTTTTTTAGCTCTTTTAATTTTCTGTCTACACTTTACTTGCTGTGTTTGATGGTTTTTCCTGTTCTCCTCATGTGGGAAACCTTTCCACTTTTTAAACGCTGACCTTCTCCCCGTGAAACCTCCTTAACCTTCCCAGTGAGGCGGGCAGCATGTTTTTTAGGACCTCTTAGTTCTCTTTGAGCCGTGGCACATGTTTTACTTGGGCTTTAATAGAGTATTTTTTAATCGCCGCCAGACTGCTCGCAGGCTCCTTGCTCTCTGTCTGCTCTTTCAAGCTCTGTTGTTGCTATTGACTTATCACCTTATTTTTTCATAGTTCCTTTTCTTAAAATTGCAGAGCCGCTCGCTGGGTTTATTTGCTGTGCTCCCTCCCGCTCCAGCACTAAATCGGCAGTGCTGTGGTTACCAGCAGGGAGCAGCCCTCCCACGAACACCTTGTGAACAGGTTCTGTGCAAAGCCCCTGCCCAGACCCAGAGAACAGCTTCCAGCACTGCTGGATCCCAGAGCCTCATTACTGTATCCACGAGTACTTTTCCCAATAGATCCCTGAGCAAACCCGTGTGCAGATAGCTGGAATTTCCCACTATTACCACCTGACCTGAATTTCAGCTCTTTAATCTCATTTCATGTTTTCTGCTCATCGCACTTATCCCAGTCAGGGGCAGTAACACAGGCCTTGCTCTATCTACACTGTTGGAACGTGGGATCTATCAGCTCAAGAGCTCTGTACTGACACCCACTGACTATTCAGTGGGCAGCTCATAGAATCATGGAATCATTCAGGTTGGAAAGGACCCTTAGAGGTCATCTGGTCCAGCTCCCCTGCAACGAACAGGGACATCTACAGCTCGATCAGGGTGCTCAGATCACCACCATCCCTGTTATACTGCAGCAATTAGAAAACCTGCTGTCATTTTATTCTGGGATAGAGTTGGAAACGCTTCTCAGTTTTACCTTCGCTCTGAATTGTGGCTGAATTGTGCTCCGCGGGTCTGCCGGCAGCACCTGTGACTGTCTCACCTTTTTTACTGCAGATGCCCCACAGATTTCCCTGCTGGTCTCACTGTGCATTGGCCGCATCCTCTGGAATGGTGCAGGCCTGAATTTCTGCACCCTCTGACTTCCCTCCCGCGTCTCATTCGAGCACTCCCGTGTGCTTTTTGCCGCTTTCAGTGCTGCCAGCACTGCGACCGAGCGGGCAGCTTCGGGTCCGCTTCCCAGCTGCGAGCATCCCCGCATCCCGAGGCTCCGGCAGCAGCCGGCGGTGCAGGCAGTGCCGCCCGGCCCGGCTCGTTCCGCGGGTTCGGGATGGCCCCTGGCGGCGGCGGGCCGCGCTGCAGCAGTGGGAGCCCGGAGCAGCCGGCACGGCCCGCTGCAGCTCCTAGGGCAGCGTTGCCTCTGGCTCCCGATAAACCAGGGTCATCGCTGATAGAGCTCGGTATTCGTGGGGTTTTGAATGCAGTAAGGGGAAGAGAACGTGTGTTTTATGTTTTGCAGGTATCGCTGTGTGCCTTGCGGTGACAGCATACGCCATGCACAGGGACTTCAGAAGCATCAAGGACACTGCATGATGTCCCACCGAGCCCCTGTGGCCGGCTGCAGAGGCCAAGAACTGAATTACAGCTGAGGACAGAGGGTCATCTTCCAGTGCCTCGGTGAGTTCTTTTTGAGGGAGGGATTTAGGTGATACAACCACGTGGCACTGGACAGCCTAAGACACATCCTGTGTGTCACCATTGTGCCAACTGCCCAGCACAGTGTCACTGGTCCCTGAGGAGATACATTTTCAGGGGAGCATGCTAAGCTTTGGGATGTGGTTCCCAAGAGGTTTGGAAGAGGCAGAGCTGGCTGGTCAGCAGGATGGAGGCACCTGGTCAACAAGGTACCACTTCTCTCACAAGCTTTTGGGAGTGAGTGGGGTAATGCATATATGTCAGGTGGAGAGGTGACAGGGCTTACAAGATGTATCAAAGAATGTACAATTGTAGGAGATAGAAAAATTGTAGAAGGTATCAGAATATTCCAGTATTTTTGTACATGCAATCCTTGGTTGTGAGTGGAGAGCATTCTCTGTGCACAGAAGAAAGCATCTTAATATCCACAATGTGCTTCTACGTGTCTGTGGGCAGGGACGATGTGAGATGAGGTGGGTGAACTGCTGGGGCTGTGGGGTGTTTAGCTGCATCAGCCCCCTCTCAGAGTGCAGGCTTCTGCATAGACATCATAAAGGGTGGTGGCATGAATGCATGCTGCTGAGTGCCTGATGCATTTCCCCTGCAATCCTCTGAAAGCACCACGTATTTCAAAGCAGTGGAATATAATATATCTTGCTCGGAAATGAACGGCATGGGTGGAAAGTGGTGTCAGCAAAAGTTGTGTTTTATTCCTCCATACAAAACTATTCATCTCTTAAATGATAACAGACACAAACCGTGAACAATAAAAGATGCCAGAGGAAGGACACGCTCCCTGCGTGGGACCAGCGACTCTCCAAGGACACAAGGGACAGCCGTAAGCATGTCCCAGGATGTAAGGCACTGCAGGAAGAGCCATCTCTGCAAGGAGCAATACCCCAAGGTCAGTTCCCCTCTGCAGGACGACACTGCAGTCCCACTGTCAGGCACTGTTGGCACGCTCCACTCTCCGGTACTGCCCATGTGCACAACTCGCTCCTCTCGCACGCCTCTGCTTGCAGCTGCTTCCTTCCCGCAGCCTGGGGGCAATGCTGGGGGTCAGCTGGGGGTGCAGCTGCTCACACCAGGCTGAGACAGGCCTGGACTCAGAGCCACTCCTCCCAGCCACCTCCTGCCCATCCTTACCACGGTTGCACAACCTCCCTCCATGGTCTGTGTTACACTGAGAGATGTCTCTTCCCCATAGGAGAAAGAGGGGTCCAGGATCCCAGAGGAAAGGACCAGAGCTTGTTCCCTCCTGCAGTCTGGCCCTGCCCCGATACCATGCTCTGTCCTGCTCTCCCCTGGCCCACAAGCCCTGCTTTCAGCCCTTTTCTTCCCAGCACCACCAGCAGCCTCCAGCAGCACAGCACTGCTCCCACAGCCCAGCTGTGCCTCTGTGGTGTTCTCACTGATCAGGTTTGGGCTGCCCGGTGCCATGGACTTTGGGTACTGCTGGTGAGAAACACCCAAAGACAGCACTCAGGTTGGCACAACAGCATACATACCATTTCCTGGAGAACTGCTGGTCTATCTCCTCTAAGGACTGTCCTTTTGTTTCCGGAACAAAAAAATAAATGAATATAACAGCCATCACTCCCATCAGCCCATAGAGAAGAAACATCCATGAGAAACCAATGGCATCTGCAGAAAGGTTCAAATGAAGGGTCTGTCAAAGGGAAGCCATATGCTGGGATAAGAATGAAGCTGGTGGCTTACTGTGGGGTGGTCACTGTCAAGAGCCCTTCCAAGGGCAGAGAAAGCCCCTTGTCTGCTAGGAGAAAGAAGTGGTGAGCAGTGAGGAAGGACTCACAGCCACCTTTCCAGCAGCACCACAGAAGGAAAGTGAAGGCTGAGCTTCAGCATCCAGCAGTGCCAACTGAATGCTTCAACTGACAGCTCTGCCAGCAGGAAACATTGCAAAGCTACTGGTGTGAAAGCTGCAAACTCATGGTTTCCTGACAGCCCAGTGTTGTGGTATAGCCCTGTGCACAAAGGATGGTTTTTACAAAACAGGTGATGGAAGGGCCCAGAAAGGTGTAAATGGTGCCTGTTTGCTCTCAGAGGCAGCAGGGTCACAGTCAGGACCCCAGGTTTCGAAGCACCACTTACTCTCCCATCAGCTCGTGGCAGCCACCTGCACTAACCCGCCTGTTGGACATGGAGGGACAGGGATGGACACTTACCAATGAGGTCCAGGAAGGAGAGGCTGATCAGTAAATTGGCTGCCCAGTTAAAGCTGTTGCAGAAGGCAAAGGCTCTTCCTCGTATTCTAGCTGGGTAGATCTCACTGAGGACCAGCCAGGTCACTGCACAGATTAGAGGACAGAAAAAAAGTTGTATGGTTTAAGAAATGTATTTGGGAAATGGGAAAGGAAGATTTCAGCAAGGTTTTTGACACTCTGGCTTCACCCAGCACCCACTGCTGTTGGTCATCGATCTCAGAGCCAGGTCACCCCAGAGCATTCTGAAGCTCCCATGGTCAGCACCGTGTGGAAGATGAGATAGCAATGGGCAGGTCCAGCAGAAAGAAGAGTGGGTAATTGGCAACTGAGCAAACGGGGGGAAAATGACATATCTGCCATCAGGACGTGCTCCTTGTAAAGAATGGAGAAAGAGGTAGAGAGATTGTTGCATTTGGGCGAAAATCAGAGCTGAAAGCAGTATGTAACTTAGAGCAATCTCTCCTATCCTAGGGTTATTTTGCTTGAAATGATTTATGGAATCACTGCCAAACTCGTGGGACTTGCTGTGCACTGATGTTTTTCCTTTGGTTAGATACTGTTTTCTCCCATCAAAACATTTAAAACAGTAAGTGCCGGAAAACACTGGAACTCACGTGGAAGCAAGAACTAATCTCTGTTCTCATTTGATGCAAAATGATTTCAGAAAAAGTCCAACTGATACCAAGAAACTTTCTAGGAGATTCCACTTCCAGCTCTGTGCTCTTTCTGAAGCCCCTCTGTGTTCCTCCTCACCAGGGTGCTGTGAGCATTAGGCAGTGCTTGTGGGATGCTCTGATTTTGCAATGAGCAGGAAAAAGAGAACATTACAAGGGTAGTGATAGCATGGAAGAGAAGGTGATTATGATGCTGTCCCAGCCACACAGCAGACAGAGCTGCAAGACCAGGAAATGATTCAGTAGGCTGACGGGGATAAATTTCCAGTTTCCAGACACTCAGCTGCCTGGTAAAGCCGATGCATAATGAATGTTTCAAGCAGACTATAAAGATCAGCCCCAGTTTTATTCTCTGGGTTAGTGCAAGGATATATAAACACCATACTTACTTGGTCCAAATCCAATTGAGAATGCGCTCACAAAAGCCATCATGCTCAGCAGCGTAATCCAATTTAAAACCATATGTTCTGTCAGGGGAGCACTGCCGAAAGGAAGGTCTGTGCTCTCCACTGTCTTCTTTTCGGACTGCCCTGCCAAGCCCATTTTTTGAGTGTGGGAAGAACGAGTAACAACCTCACTGCTCTGAGCACTGGCAAGAGCTTTTGTAAGGCTTTTGGTGGCAGCAGAACCGAGGCCTGCTTGCCCGTTGCCTTCTCCTAAGCCTGGTGGGATGTGTGAGGATGGGAGTACCAGGGGATGCTGGGGGAGGCTGTGGGACACGTTGGGGTCTGCAGCGGCTGTGCAGTCCCTGGCCATGGCCAGTGGGACGATGCAGCTGGTGAGGCCGATGGCGGTGACGGAGATGGCCATCACCACACCACCAGCCAGGAGCAGTGCTCTGCGGCCAGCTTTGTCCGCAAAGGCCATCGCCACCAGTGTGGCCACCACCTTGATTGCCCCCAGCCCCACGGAGGCCAGGATGGCAGAGGAGTTGCTCTGGAATCCCACCGAGTGGAAGATTTTGGAGGCATAGCCCAGCACGTTGGGCTGCCCAGTGAACTGCTGGAAGAGCACCAGGCCCAGCCCCACCAGGGTTCGTCTCCTCATGTTGTCTCTGGTCCTGAAAAGATCGAGAAATGAGTAGTGCTTCTCCTTATAGGGCTCCCGCTTTGCTGCCTCTCTGTCCTCAGCAGTCTGCAATTGAATGAGACCCTTCTGGCAGTCCGAGTCCCACGAGTTTAGTTTAACAGGGTTCACTGGGAGAAAGAGGATGCTGAGGAACTGCATGACTGCTGGGGCCATGGCCAGCCCAAACATGTACCTCCATCCCTCCTGCGTATCTGCAAAGGTGTAATTCAGTGCGTAGGACAACAGGATGCCTACAGTGATGCCCGCTTCGTACAGAGACACCAGCAGCCCTCGCTGATGCGCAGCCACCATTTCCGAGACATAGATGCAGCAGGCCATGGATGAGACAGAGATGGCAAAGCCCACTGTCATGCGCCCAATGAGCAGCCCAATAAACGACCTGGTCAGTGTGAGAATAAGGCTGCCAAATAACAGGACCACATTGCTGACCAGAATCGCCCTCCTCCGTCCATGGCGGTCAATGAGGATTCCTCCGACCAGGGAGGCAAGGAGGGCTCCAACCAGGAGGGAGCTCACAAGAGCCTCCTGCTTGAAGCAACCAAGGCTGAAGTCTGCCTGCAGCTGCAGCAGTGCTCCAGAGATGATCCCCAGCTCGTATCCAAAAATCAGCCCTCCCAGAAGAGAGACTGTTGCAGACAACAGGAGGACCAGCAGTGCACGACCTGGAAAACAAGTAAGCAAAGTGAGGTTCAGTTTTCTGGCTCTAGCAGAAAGCTATCAGCACACACAATCTGCAAAAAGCTTCTCCAGGACAGCCAAAGTTTTCTATCTACAAAGCTACAATAAGGAATTTCCCCCCCATTCATAGGTCATGTGCAAAGGCACGTGCACACACTCTCACCACCCACCAGCCCTGCACACGTTGCCATGGACTGCAGTGACACTTATTTGGGTTCAGAACTGTGAAAATAGGGCTGTGTTAACAGCTTTGCTGTTAAGAGTTGTATTTAAGTCACGGACAGTGGTTTGCTTCTCTGGTGTTACACATGCGACCCTCTGAGGTCTCTATTTCTTGGTTCTAGTTACAAGAACTGTTCAGGGCAGGGAATGCAGTTTCTACTTGCTGGGTTTTAATTTGCTCTGCATTACCATTATAAAGTTTCAGTCCATGATTTACAGCTTAGAACATCTGTAGGAAAAGAAGCATCCCTTACCAGTGGGGAATTCCACAGGTCAGCACTGGGACAGAACTGCCCTGGCCTAGTCCCATTCTTATTGCTCATTCTTACTTATCCTCCAGTTTCATATCTAATTCATCCTTCAAGCTCTGCACAATTCTTGTTTCTGAACAATACAGGTGCCACTGCCCAGTGCCCTTCATGCAATGCATTTTCCCCCAAAGCTCATCCAAGAAAGCCCTGCTCTTTGCCAAGCAGTCCCTGGACATCCTACATTCACCCACAGAAGCTGTTGCTTCTGAACTTTACTTTTATTGTCATTAAGCATTTATCACAGAAATACAAAGTTACTGAGCAACCTGAGGATCCATATGGGATGGCATATGGATCCTCATCTTCTTTTCCATCAGCCATCTTCTTTTCCATTCTCCTACCTGAGCCCAGGCAAAGACAGAAATGCTTGGCCAAGTTGGTAAGTTGTGAACAACACTTCATCTCTTTTCCTTCCTCTGTGTCTTTTAGATAATTTATGAATGGCAGCAACCAAGGCAGAAGTTTTCCCTTTAACATCTCCTCATCAGTGAAGCAGTATTCTAAAGGTAGGGCTCTATTTATTATGTGATTATGTGGCCAGAAGAACTACCCCAGTGTATAGATTCCCTCAGAACTGCAGCCCGATAACAACTCCAGGCTCTAATATCTCACTAAAAAGAAAATCTTCAGACTTCAGGACTGCAAGGTAAAGAGCAGGAATGCAAAGCCTGCAGTGAGAGCTGATGAATGCCACGTGCACTTCAACCTAAGTTGGAAATTTAAGGAAATTAAAAAAAAAAAAAAAGAATTTTTGGTAAAGAAAATAGCAGCATTAACTATGTCACTGCTTGGCAGTTTAGTGGGAGGTTGATGGCTGCTCTTCACAGCACAGGGAGGAACAAATGCTGGAATGAGGCAGAGGGAGGTAGGGACTCTTTGTCAAACTTTGCTAAGGTGGTGATGGGGATTTAAATTATATTTCTTGTTGTGTAAGAGGGAAACAACAGAGAGAAAGCCTTCTGCTGCCAGGAACACAACCTTCAGCTCTGCCTGGCCCCTAAGTGCTGTGTCTGCCCTGAGTATGAGTGAGTGAATTTGGGCAGCTTCGGTGGAGTCAAGAGAAACCTAAAGACTAAGGAAAAAAATGATTTGTAGGAAATAAATAAGGGTGAATGAATAATGTAGATGACAGTGCTGCTCACAAGAGTTTTTCTCCTATCTAATCTTGCACTCCTGGCATTATTTTGTGGCATGGCCCTGATTTCTTTACCTCTCCTTCTCCAGGGCTTGGTGCCCATGATCCCCAACCAGTCAAACTTTCTCAGGCTGATCCAGGTCTGCAGGATGTCTTCACGACCTGAAAAGCACCCTGTGGTCTGCCCCAAACACAAGGAACGATTCTTTGACCTTGCCTTTCTCATACAGCTGAGCATGCAACTTTCCTAAGTACTTCAGCTTACTTAAAATAAGAAAAAACAGCAGCACAAGCAAACCAAACCAAACCCAAAGCGACCAACCCGCCCCAAACAACCCTACAAAAACAAGGTGCTTGCTGCACACACATCTCACCCTGCAGAGAGGATGAAAGAGCAAACATGTGCGAGCCATGAGTCACATTGCTCAGCATGGCAGGGGGGAGCGCACACAGAGCCCCTGCTGCCATGGGATCCTGGGGCAAAAGCAGTGACAGTGACCTCTTTCTCCTAGCCCAGTTCTGAAGGCACAGGTAGGGTACATTGACGTGCAAGTTTGTGCTGTTACACACTGGTTTCCAGCATGTAATACTATCTGTATTCACACATTGGCTTTGTTTAATTAGAAATATTCACTGCTTCAGCAAACCGTGTGTGGAAAGAATGTGGACATATCCACCAGACCATGGAAAACTTCCCTCACTATTGCCTACGGGCTTTCTCTCCTCACCCCACAAGCTGTGTTTAATAGGAAGTGTCTCTATTCAGCACACAGTCACAGCCAATGATAAAGGTTATTTCTCCGGGATGGCCATGTTTGTATTGGTATTTGGTCCATATGCCTCCGTTTCCTTTGTGCTCCTTATGCCCCTGCAGCCCCATGCCAGTCCCTCCCGCTATGCTGTGTGACTACCTGCCCTGTTTGCATTGCTCCCTGTACACATATCACACAGATAACCAGAAAAAATATTTGCTCAGTGAGAACAGAAGTCTTTACATGAAGTGGGCAAGCCACTCGTTCCAAGCCACCAGCTTGCTTAGATCCATTCAGCCCTGCTGTAAAATACCAGCGCTGATTCAACCAGACGCCGCTGCTAACTTAGTGGGCAGGCCACGAACGCTGGTCGGGATCCAACTTTGTACGATCTGCTCTGAAGCCGTCGAGGTACCCGGGACTCAGAGCTCGTTAGGACAGAAAGTTCGGCGGGTGCCGCACGGGGCCGGGCCCGGCGATGCCCTGCGCTGCAGGACGGGGCGGTGCGCGGTGCGGGCTGAGCCCAGCTGCCCCCGGAGCGCCGCGGTCACAGCGGTGCGGTGCCGGCCCGGCCGCACTGCGATCGATGCCCGTGGACGCGCTCCGTCGCCCCGCCGCCGCACGGCCCCCTCCTCCCCGCCCGCGCTCCCGGCACGGCTTTAGGGGCCGTGTCACAGGAAACCGGGGCTGGAAGTGCTAAAAAAGAGACGGGAAACTTGGGCGGGAGAGAGAGAGAGGGAGAGAGGGAGGGAGATGCAGCCCGAGCCTTTGGGAAAAGTCGCAAAGCTGAAAACTTCCCCTCCTCCCGGGGCACGGCCGCCGCTCGCCGCGGGGCTCTCCGCCCGCCGCCCGCTCCCCAGCGCGGCCCCGGACCACTCACCCATGGCGCGGCGGCCGAGCCCCGGGCGCTCCGCGGCGGCGGCGGGCGCGGAGCGGGGCGGAGCGGAGCGGGGTCCGGCGGCCGGAGCGGGGCCGAGCAGCGCCACGTCGCTCCCGCCCTGCCCCCGGCCGGGCCTTGGGGAGGACCGGGGGGTCCCGGCGCGGCCGTTAGGCTCCTTCTCCCTGGTCGGTGCGGCTGGGGATCTTTTACCGAAGCGAGCTGCGCGCGGGTGTTGCTGAGCGGTCTAAAACCGGGACGCGGCGCTGGCAGCCGCAATGACAGCGCTGTCCCGGTCCCGCTGCCCCGGTCTCGGTCGCGGCAGGAGCAGGAATCTCATCTCCCCACTCTGCCGTTCAGAGCTTTGCTCCTCCGCGCTAGAAGGCCTTTAGACAGCCCTCGGGAGATGAGGAGTTTGATGGAGTTTTTAGGTTTCTGGGTTGGAAAGTCAGAGAAAGGCTGCTAGGAAAGGATGGGCCATTTCGAAGCAAAAATGAGCAGCACGGCTGACTTTGAACTCTTACCTTTCTCTTCTGTTGAAAAGAAAGGCTGCGTTTCCTGAGCTTGTCTCCTTCCAGCAGCATGGTGGTCCATTAGGCAAAGTGTTCTGGTGTTCAACTTTCCTTGCAATTAATGTCCTCTTTCTGCTCAGTGGAACAGAATCCTTCCTGCTGCATGCAAGGCACTGGGACTTGTGCTTGGAGGCAGGGTTTCTTTTCTGAATCTGAGGCTAAATCCATATAATACAAATTGCAGTTTGTAAAATGAGGACTTTACAAAGCTTTATACGCCTAGAAGAGTGAAGCTCTATAACGCAATGGAAACATTCTCCCTTGGTGCTGTTCACACAAACCATAGTCACTGGGCGTGTTGTGATGTGGTGAAGTATGTGTGTGTGCTGTGATGTGCATGCAACGCTCATAAGCCTGCTGTCACCTAATGAGCGTGGGGAGCAGAGCAGGGCAATGTGCTGTCAGGACTCTGAGACCTCACGGAGTCACGCAGCAGCGACTGTGCTGGAGGATGAGTGGGAATGGCCACAAGCCTGCGTTGTGAGCTGGTTTGTGACCGCAGGGAACGATTTGTTTCGTCACACGGTTCTAATGCCACTGGCACGCTCTGAGCCAAACCTTCTTGCACAGTACCAGCTCAGCTGCATGAGCCATCGCTGCACCTGTAGATGCAGTGCAGGCACAGCCCTCTGACACAGTCAGAAGCAAACAGGTCAGGTAACGACACGTGATGTCGTTAAAAGAGCTTTACAGTGGTCATTCCACATACTAACTTCATGAGGAATTTAGAAAAACATTTCAGGAATCTCTGTTCTACGTTGTAGAGGGAATGCATGCCATTCTGGCCTGGCATGTCTCTGGCCTGGAAACCCACCGTACTCTTTTTTTTCTCCCACTTCATGGTTTTGAGATGCGTGAGATGGGCCGTACTGGATCATGTCATCCTTTCACCCCGGTCTGTCAGTATGGGCAGCAGTTGATCAAAGACTCGGCTCTTGTTTCTTCTCAAAGCCATTGTGAATATTAAAAGTGTTTCAAATCATCTGCCTGATTTATAAAGAAATGCTTCCCATTCATATACTCTAATTGCAGTGGGAATACAGCATGCAGAAATACCTCATCTGCAATGGTGTGTCTCGTGCAGTCTGACAGCTGCACGGGGATCATACGCTCGGTGAAGAATGGCTTCAAACACAAACACCAGCCTTCAGAAACTAGCGGTGTTCACAGAAGGGACTCCACAATGAGATTTGCAATTCCTATTAAAGTAGCTTATATAGCTCTGAAATCATGGCCAGCTCTCATGACACTCAAATGGAGACCTGCAGTTTTCTCTCTTCCCCCAGACCCTGCGGTCCTCCGCATCCCTGGTTAACACATCCATGATCTACAACCTGCCTGAACAACTCCTGCATGTTTAACTACAACTCCTCCAATGAACTCAGCGTGAGAAGGAAGAAATTACATTTTCTCCTTGGTCACTCAGCATTTGTTTATCCGCCAGTATAAAGCCACCCCTGACATTTTCTGGAGGCTTCCTGTTCTCTGGCAGGGCAATAAACATTATTAGCAAAGGCAGCAGGGAGGTGAGGTCCTGGGGAGCACAGCAGAGCTTTATGGTATGTTTGCAAAAGGCGGCCAAAAAGATTACATCAGTATGTGCAGAAATCCAGCTGCAGCATCAGGACTGTGCGTGGCTGTGGCTTATGGTGCTCTGAAACCCACCATGAAAAACTGCTGTGATGTATAGCGAGGGTAACTTTGGAAAAAATCTTTCCTGGTGGGTTTTAAAATACCGTACTTCTCATTGTAACGTTTGGAGTTCGTGGGCATTGAGGGCCTGCTGAGGGCTGCTGGTTTGGTTCTGCAGCTGTGTGTGAGAGGGGCTGGGAGGGGTTGGATCCAGGGGGCTCAGCATGCCCTTAGCCACACAGCAGCTCCTGCCTCATGTTTCCAGCTTTGCTCTCTGCTGAGATGCTCTCCTCCTCATCTGGAGGCTGTGTGCCTTGGCAGTGCCATTTCTCCATCTGATCCTTATCAGGCTGCTGGATGTCAGGGCAGCGAGGGTGCATTCTTGCTTTGCAGCTGAATAACAAAACACCCGGCCTGAGTCACAAGTGTGTGCTGCCTGATGTGCCTGGTGCTGCTGACATTGGGTGCCACAGCCGGGTGTCTGCAGCCAGCTTTGCATGGCTCTGATCGCTGGAACTGCTCCCTGTGCCTGAGGGCAGGAGCAGCTGAGAAGGCCCTCACGATCACAGGTGCAAGAGGAGAATCCTGACCTGGTGCAGAACCTCTCCTTAACCCCAGCATGGGAGAAGGCTGGTGAGATTGCCAACATGATGAATGGAGTGTACGTGTCTGTTGGGGCTGTGCGGGAGCTATTGGCTAAAATGTGCCCACAGTGCCAAGAAAACCTCTTGTTTCTTTGGCCGTTTGTGGCATTGGCCAACTGTAAACATGGAGTGCAGTAACACATCTGCTTCTTTGGCCAGCAGGCGGATCCTGCAGGGCAGGGCAGCAGCAGGATGGCTCGCCCGCATCAGGGACAGCTCGGGAATGTTGTTTCGGAACGGGCTGAAGCAGTGTCAATATTTGCTAGGCACGATCCCACCGTGTGAGCAACAGGCACGGAATGTGGTAATAAAAGATAAATATTCTGAAGAAGAAACAAGTGTTGTGGAGGAGAAAACAAGGACAAAATGGACTCGTGGCACCGCCAAGGGTGCCACAGCAATCGGTATTTTATTAACACGGGCTCCTGGAGCATAAGTCGCGTTATCTGCAAAGCAGGGGGTTTTCACTGCGCCACGAAGCGCTGCTCCAGGCAGTAGGGCTGGCCGTCCTTCACCCACGTGGAGCTGTGGGTGTGGGGACACCCGAGGCAGAGACGCACGCACGGTTCCGGCAGGCGACCCGAGCCGGAGCTCCGCCGTTGCCCGGCGGGAGCCGCGGGGCTGCGCCGTCCCCTGTGGGATTTCCTGCTGGGGGCGGGGGAGCCCGCCGAGCTCGACGCTTTCCGGCGGCGGCCGCCGAGGATTGCCGAAGCAGCGAGCGACGCGCATGCGCGGTGTTGCGGTGGGCCCGGTGATGGCGGCGGCGGCGGGCGGCGCGGGCACGGCCGGGGCGGAGGACGGGGCCGCGGGCCCGGGGCGGGACGGGGCCGAGACGGGCGCGCCGGGCCCTGGCGGGGCCGAGGCGGCGCCGCCGCCGCTACCCGGGCTGCAGCTGGTGCAGCAGGGCGCCGAGGCGCGCGTCTACCGGGGCAGTTTCCTGGGGCGGGCGGCCGTGGCCAAGCTCCGCTTGCCCAAGCGCTACCGGCACCCGGCGCTGGAGGAGCGGCTCGGCCGGCGGCGCACGGCGCAGGAGGCGCGATCCCTGCTGCGCTGCCGGCGGGCAGGTGGGCGCTGCCGGGGCGGGCGTCGCCGTGCCGGGGGGCGCGCGGAGCCGGGAGCTCCCGCCCGCCTGCGGCTGGCGTTCCATTCGTTGTGTTGTGTTGTTCTGAAACAGGGATCCCGGCTCCCGTGGTCTACTTCGTGGATTATGCGTCCAACTGCATCTACCTGGAAGATATCGTTGGCGCGATCGCTGTTCAGGATCACATCTACTCCGTGCAGCGGAGCGGCAGCGATGCCGGCAGCCTGCTCGGCTTGGCAGAGAAGATGGGCCAGCTGCTGGCCAGGATGCACGACGAGGACCTCATCCACGGGGACCTCACGACGTCCAACGTGCTGCTGCGGCCGCCCGCGGAGCAGCTGGACTTGGTGCTGATCGACTTTGGGCTCAGCTTTGTTTCGGCTCTTCCTGAGGATAAGGGAGTCGATCTGTATGTGCTGGAAAAAGCCTTCCTTAGTACCCATCCCGATACAGAAACTGTGTTCCAGGCTCTGCTGCAGAGCTATGCGGCCGCATCTAAGAAATCCGGCCCAGTGATCAAACGTCTGGATGAGGTGCGGCTCAGGGGGAGGAAGAGGTCCATGATTGGGTGACAGCAGGCAGTGATGGGGAAATACTCCTGCTTGGTTCTGCCTGGGAGGTTATTTATACTTCCAGCTACTTTTATTGCACAGATTACTATTTTGATAATAGTGTCTCATATGAAATAAATTGGATTGGATTTCTAACCGTTGTAAAGTTACCCAAATAATGGTGAGATGTGAGTACTGGAGGTCACTTCTGACCTCAGCGTTAGATGTTGCTGTTGAAAAGCAGCTCCACTCCACGGGCCCTGTTCTCTGTGCAGGTACAACAGCTGGTAATCTTTTCAGCCCAGGGACTGCGGGTTCTTGGGAGGTGAGGGGGCCTGGGGGTACCTACAGAGCATCAAGAAAAGGTCATTAAGGAAAACAGACAACTGTTTTTCTCAGACTACAAAGTGTTTCAATCCGTGACCATGGCCTCTGCACGTCTTAAAACATTTCAAGACTCTGAATTCCAGGATATGAGCAATGGCTGAAATAGAACACTAAACACAGGTTCGGTTCTTTCTTCTTTTCAATAGCAATTTTGAGTTAATTTTCAGTTGATATTCTGTTGTTAAGTATATGCAACAGTTGTTAACAAAGAGCAGTTTTCTGCTGAGAAACATCAATTGAAGCAAGAAGTCTGCTGCAGATTTCTGGTTTTGTATGTTTATATGGTGATCTGCTTGCACTGTGATGTCCTGCCTACCTGCGGGAGGTATTGGTGGGTGTTGGTAACTTTTGCTTATACTAATGATTCATGATTGAATGGTGTGAATGTAACACGTCCCAGAGGAAGTTTATAAACCCCGTGTTACAGGGCGACCAGTCCTGTGCATTAAGTGCTCTGTGAGTTTTGACGCCTTCAGAAATGACTTGAGGTTCTGTGCCCCTTAGGAGAAGGGAACGCTGTTCCCTCTTGCTGCTGTGACGGAGCCGCACGGACTTTGAGAATCGGATGAACGGAGGGGCGAACCCCCCAGCCCCGCGCCGTGCCGTGCCGTGCTGCGTGCGGCGCTGCGCTGGGGGCGGTGAGGCAGGGAAAAAGGCTGCGAGCGGCAGCTGGGGAGCTTTCGGCGGTGGCGCAGCGGCGACGTCGCCGCCCCGCAACTTCGAGTTTCGCGGTTCGCGGCCCGCGCGGTGCAAGTGTCCTAGCGCTGCGGGCTGCCCGTGCCCGGCGCGCATTCCCTTCCTTGCCAGACGAGGCACTGGGCGAGTGCTCGGCTCCAGCGTGGGGCGCGGGTTCCACCGACTCAGATACAGCTTTGCCCCGAGGCCACGATTCGTGCTGCTTTCTTTTGTTTTGTTTTTCAAGCTATAAGGGATGCCGCAAAGGCTTGCTAACCTGTGCAGCCCCAGAGTTGCCCCGCGCACAGCCCTGCAGCAGTTCCCCGTAGCCCGGCATGCTGGGCTGCACAGAGAGCGAATGCAGCAGCACGCAGCCGCTGAGGCTCCTGCAGGGTGCTGGACCCGGGCCCTGCAACGCAGTGGGAGCAGGTGGATGTGAGCTAATGAGACTCCGATCAGAGCCCCCCACACCCCCAGCACGCCGCTCTCCCTGCCCACCGCCCCATCTGTACAAACACTGCTCTGCCTGCCTCCCGGTGATGCCAGGGCCGTGTTATGTTTGCAGAGCCCTTTGAAGCAGTCTGTTTCTAACTATGAGTATGTTTATTAAAATGCAGTCCTCTCTGCGGGAGCGTGGAGTAGAAACAAAGCTGATGGACTGCAAGTTTTTATGGCCGGGATGCTGTAATGAGTGCTGAGCTATCTGAGAGTGGAAAATCCCAGCAGGTGCGTATCGTGGTGGTGTGCTCCCCCCATACACACTGCTTCCCCCAGCTCCCTCCCTCATGCCTTGCACAGGAGGACTGTGAGCAACAGCACTCATAGCACTTGGGCTAAGACAGATTCATGGCCACAGACCTGTCTCAAACTGGGGGGCAGTTCAACAGCAGAGAGCCGGTTGGCATGTGGCTAAAAAACAACATATGACCATGAATCCATCATCTGACCCCATAAATAGTGAGTGGCCCAAGAGTCCCTGAGCTCTCCTGCATGGCAGAATGACAGGATCTGCCCTGGAGCGGGGATGCCCTGGAGGTTATGCCTGCACAGATCCTTTACACGTTGGTGCCACGATGCCTTGCCAACACAGATCCTCAGTAAGTGATCAACAGTTTGCTTTAAGCTTTGTTAGCTTTGCTAAGATCGTATCTTTGTGCCTGTATAATCCCCTTAGACATAAACTACTGACCAAGTGTGGCACTAGGAGTGGATCCAGCTCCTTACCTCTGTGGTTCAAGCAGTTTAGATAGAAAAGGGGTCCGCTCTCAACTGCGTGACTCAATGGGAGGAGCTCCTATGTGTGTGGCTTTTCCCTGCCCTTCATCAGTAAGCAATCCAGTGTATCCAGCCATCTTGAATCTTGTTGTGTACTTATTTACAATCAAGCTCTGTTAAGCACTGTATCATATCTATATTATATCAATAAATAATTCTAGTTTCTCTCTTATTAGTGTAGTGTCACTGTTTCCATCTGTGATGTATCCACAAAGAGGAGGCTTCAGACCTGCAGGAAATACCCACCTGCACCTCCCTGCAGCCCCGCCTGTGTCACTGCTATAGTACCTTGGAGCTGATCCTTGGGTCACAGCTATGTGTGACACCAGGAGAACCAGTGATTTTCTGCCCCAGCTTACCCAGGTGAGCTGTCTGCACCAACCCTAGGGGTATGCTGGCCTTCACAAACCCCAAAAAGGTCCTTTTTGCCACCTGAGAGGACATGGAATGGTGGGATTGTGCAGGGTGACGGCTTGCATTGCACACAGCCACTGGGTGTCTCCCTGCCATCATCACCAGCACTGAAAAAAAAAGTCTGCATTTGGGGGAAAAAAGGTCTTTCAACAGCAAATATTTGTAGCTGTGTGCTGGATGGGCAGCTGGTCGGTCTGCTGCTTTCTACAGCTGAAATGTTGCAGGAGACCAAGGGCAGACTGCCACAAACAGCTTCATTTCCAGTGTTTCATTCCCACTGCTTTGGGAGCAGTCTGCTCTTGGCTTCTCCCAAAGTGGAAGGAATATGGGGGGTGTGAAGACAAGCTGGTAAAGAGGAAAAAAGGAAAGAGGGAATGGCAAAGGGAACGGAAGTAGTAGAGTTTCATAGGAAGAATTTGGAGTGTTAAGGGTTTGAATGGAACTGCTGGTTATTGATGAGATTGTATTTCTGGTGTTTGATTGCTGTTGGTGATTTCTCTTATGGAAAAGGGCAGCCAGCCACCCTGCTCGGGTTCACCAGCCTGGAAGTACTTTTTCAATAATAACAATGTACTCTGCTTTGCCCACTAATGGCATAAGTACAGACCTAAAATAATGGGATTTTTGGAGACCTGTGGGTTGTAGACCTGTAAGCCCTCTAAGAAGAAAAACAGTTGTGGGAGAAAATGCATACGAGTATGGATAGAAATAGGGATGAGAACACAGTTGCATAACCTGGGTATGCTGTTACATGACTTTTGAACAGTACCTCTTCTGTGTGGGCAGTTGCTGTGTGCATATGTAAGCTGTGCATGTAGGTGATACAGTGTGGGTTTTTTTAGTCTGAGCCTTGATGTCTGCAGGAAATTGATATTTCCCAGTTTTGCAAGATGCAAAACACTGATAACCTTTTGCAACCCATCATTGCTGATAGGAAACCAAGTCAGTGCCATAAAAGCATAAAAGCTCATTTGTAGCCCAGAGTTCAGTGTGTGAGGGTCACCACAGGGAGATAAAGCCTCTCCCTGGCCCAGGCACAAGCTGTATCCCACCACCTTTCTTCCCATACGAGGAGCTGGGGGGCCTGCAGTGTTCTCAGCTGGGAAATGGATGGAGAAAGGGCCATCTGAGCAGGGATGTGACTCGTGGCTCAGAGGGGAGATGTGCTCCTGCTCCCCTCTCCTGCTGCACTGGCAGAAATCTGTACCATTGTGAGAGTATGAGCAGGCTGTGGCACTGATGGCTTATTGCTCTTTTGAAGCTTTTTTTCACTTAGAAGTTGATTTTGAGAGGTCCAGCATATGGCACGCACTCACACACAGGCTCCCAAGCTGGCTGATGGGCTGGTGAGTGAGCTGGGCTTGTTTTAAGCTGTCACACCATTCTGATGGCCTGAATTTTGCTTTCAGCTCCTCAGTCATCTACCTGCCCACCCCGTCCATCCTGCACCACTCTGCCAGTGATGACAATATTGTGACAGCACTGAGACAGCACAGGAACCTCCTTTTCATTTTCTTATCCCGATACATTTTTATTCCTAGTGTTATGCAGAGAAAGGCCAGAGAAAAGTCCCCACAGCTTTCCCTTGGTCAGTTCTGTGCTTTCTCTGGGTCCCAAAAGGAGTGTTTGCCAGTGGGGCTGTAGGGCTGCAGGGCCGGAGCCAGGCGGATGTTGGATCCTCACTGTGCCAGCAGCCCCAGCAGTGCCCAGCCAACCTTTTGAGTCTGTTCAGCTCCAAAAGCAGCCACAGTATCAATGCTTCAGCTCCTGCCTGGGGTGGGTGTGGGGATGGGCTGCTTTGTTACCATTGTGCAAAGTTGTCCATGTTCTGTTAAGGAAGTGGAGGAGAACACTTGGAGCATGGCTGTGCTGGGGGAGCCGCCCGGCTCTGTGCTGTACCGCCACGCTCTGCCTCTTAACTTCTCGTTCCCTCTGTGCCAGTGGTTCAGGCCTTCTGTAAGACAAGAGCTTTCCCCAGTGGCCTGTCTGCCTTTTCATCTGATTCACTGGCCTCTAACACCTTTGATGCGGTAGGAGTGATGGGTATGGAGGCAGTAACTCTGCAGAGAGCTGATTATTTGCAGGAAAGGATGGGTCTCCATGCTGAGCAAGGTTTCTACACATCCCCCATGTATCCGGGCCCAACTCTCACAGGTTCTGAATGCTTTTAAAACACTCAGAGGATGCTGCTGGAGCACTAAGGCAGAGGGTTATATTGCCTTCCCTTCTCTCTTTAGCTTCCTTAACCTTGATGCAAAAAGCAGAGAATGCTCAGCTCCTCTGGCTTTGATCCATTTGTCAGAGCTTCAGCCCTCAGTCCTATGGTGTGTGCCCCTCACTCGGCCCTGTGCACAGCGGTGCAGGAGGGGTCCTGCCCCGGGCTGCAGCTCCTCTATTTCCTTTTCGGCTCAGACCGAAGCATCCTCTCCCGTCAGGCTGTACCAGGACCGGCCGGGCTGCAGTCATATGCTCCTCACTTGATTCCCGAGCCTTACCCTGGCGGCGGCCAAGACTTTGCCTTTCCGGTGTTTCCATGGTCCCGTCCCGCTCCGCACCGCTGCGCTTTTGTTCAGCGTCCATTTATTTTTAACAAGAAAAACGCTTCACGCGGCACCGCGAAACAAATCGTCGAACATCCGAGCCCCCGCTTAGGCCGAATAACAGAATCACGCAACCGCAGCGGAGCCGCCGTCGGACAGAGACCCGAGTCCGGCGCGGGGCGGGCCGGGATGCGGGCGCTCCTCCCGGCGGGCGGGGCGGCCTCGCTCCCCCCTCCCTCATCCATCCCGCCCCGGGATAAAGCTGCGGAGCGGCGCGGGACGCGGGATGCGGGATGGCGGCGCTGGGGGCGGTGGTGAAGAAGGCGTGGAGCGTGCGGCGTGCCGTCGTGCTGCTGGGAGCGCCGCTGGCGCTGCTGCCCGTGCTGCTCAGCCTGCCCGCAAAGGTACCGCGTGGGCACCGCGCTGCTGCCGGGGCTGTCAGACAGAGCGGGGCGCGGAGCGGGGGGCGCGGAGCCGAGGTGCGCGGCGCCGAGGTGTGCAGTTGGTGCGTGGAGGGGCGTCGAGATTTTAAGGGGTGGGCTGAGCGAACTGTGCTTATGTAGGCTTATGTCGGCGGGTTGTGTGGAACCGATGGTGCTGTATTCTGAAAGGTTTCGTGAGATATTCGTGTTCTGTAGGTGCGGGATAAAATCGCTTTGGGAAGGTTTGGGCTTTGGGATGTGAATGAGGCTGAAGGGTTTTGCAGCTGTCCCTCGCGCACCGGGAGCATCCTCGGATGGAAGCACGCGGGGCTGTGAGGTCGCAGGAAAACTTGTGCCGCTGATCTCAGTGTGTGGGGTTTTGCCTGATGTTCTGACTCAGATCCATCTGAGAATGACTTGGGTTGTATCAGAGGATTGGTGATGTTTGGTGCGCAGCGATGACGGAATGATTCAGATGCAGCGAGGACACGCAGGTGGCATTTGTTGAGTGCGTTTCTCTGGGCAGCCTGATCTCGTGCGTGGTCTGGTGGTTGGCAACCCTAACCGTGGCATGGGGGTGGAAGCAGATGGTCTCTGAAGTCCATTCCAACCCAACTCTTCTGGGATCTACTTCTGCCTGTGTAGTGCTTGTCAATGAAACCTCTACACGCAAGACAGCAAAATGACTCTCTGGAATTAAAATAATTAATACTAATATTACCATTGCTTTACCAGATGCTCATGGAAGAGTGTGCTGACACCCAGGTTGCAAAGATTTGAGTGTCTGAGGAAGGAATGGAATAAAAAATCTCTGCTTATGTTCAGGGGGCTGCAATTCCTCTGTGCTATCCTCATGGAATTGCCCCTTGCTGTTCAGCACAGAGGGAATGTTGCTGTTGCGTCAACACAGGATTAGGCACAGCCACCCGGAGCCAAGCTGCAGAGCTGTAGGAAGCAAAAGGAAGGGCTCGAACTTCTTGCAGCAGTGTGAGGGCTGGGGGAAGGGGGAGTAAGAACAACGGAAGGCATGGGAACTGCCTCCAGCATTCAGCAAGCTTCATACAGTGGGAAATCAGCTTACTGATGTGCTGCTGGTGTCACTGGAATGCTTCTCCAGATAGGCACCCACAGCAAGGCTGGGGAGAAGGAGCTGCTGAGCAAGGTGCAACTATTGGAGCAAATTTTGTGCTACCGAGTTCTTGCACATCGGGAGCATGGGAGTTGGGTGGACTGGAGAGCCACATGTTCCCATTGAGTGGTCGTTGTGCTGTGTGGTGAGAGAAACCCACAGGGTATGAGAAGCATTGGGGTGCAGCCTTGGGATGAGGCTTTCGTCATGTGGGTGTCTATTCAGAGGTGTCTCTGTGGCACTCTCCTGCTCTGGAGATACTGAAGTCTCTTCTCATGTCCAGTGAGAATTTACCTTCTCCCCACTGAGATGCTCAGCAACTCTCATCTCCCAGTAGACCACAGAAACATGGAATATACCAAGCTGGAAGGCACCCATAAGGACCAGAGCCGTAGGGAGCCACCTGAGATCTGGCTTCAAGGGCAGCATCTCACTTGGATCTGGAGACTGAGATATCATAACCTAAAGTTGATAGAACAGAGAACCACAAGTAGGATGTGATTTCTTGGATCCATATGTGCTCTTGGGTAAAACCTCGTGCTCTACGTGCAATGGGTTTCCCAGTGAAACCTGCACCTCAGTGACCCCTGCCTGGAGCTGAAACCTTTTGAGGAAGAGGACATCTCAGGTCTGGCCTTGCTTATTGCTGCTGAGCTCCAGAATCCATAGCTACAATGCTACATATCAGCTGTCACCTGTGCTGGGGGTTCTCCAGGCTGCTGTGCCTATCCTTGCAGAGGCACAGTGTCAGGGCTGCACTGGTGCTGACGTTTTACTGATACTCTTTGTTTTCATAGGATCATAGAATGGTTGGGTTGGAAGGGACTATCAATCATCAATCTCTAACCCTGGCCATGGGCTGGCTGCCCCCCAGCAGATCAGGCTGGCGAATTTGATGTAGACTGAAGCCCTGAAGGAGGAGACTCTATGAAGTGATTTCCTCTGCAATCTCCTTTCTCTTCAATAGAGAAATGAAATTTCTGCTTTGTCAGCAGGTTACCTAAACCCCCAGATGTGCTCTCCAAACTGCATTTGGAACAGTGAGAAATGAGTTGTGCCTGTAACACATAACCCAGCCCAGGGCATGCTCCATGCTCCCCACTGAGCACAAGGGTCTGTGTCAGCTCCAGCTCCGGTGGCTGCTGAAATGGCAGAATGTTTGTCCCGGGTGCGGAAGTGCCCACGACCCCCCGGCTCACGGAGTGGTGAATGATTGCCAGGAGCTCTGTGGGGCGGGGGGGGCTGGATGAACTGCTGTGCTGGAAGGGGCATGGGGGGCACTTTTAATGAGCTGTGCAAAGAGCTTGTTCCAACAGCTTCTAATGAACTCAATGTCTACGGCCTCTTGGCTTGGTAACAGCTGAGGCAGCCAAATCTGCTAAAAGGAGCTCTGAGCAGGCAAATGGGTCCCAATGCCTTCAGAAAACAGGCTTGACTTCCTCAGTGGACATAGAGCAATTTAAAATCGACTTGGATGTAATGAGTCCTCCTGATGAGAACAAGGAGACTTTAAGAACTTCCAGAAGAAAAATGACTTTGCTTGCACTCAAAAGCAAGGAACATGGGGCATCTCCAATGAAAGGCATTGTGAGGGAATTGGTGATGCAAATGTAGGCGACATGATGAGCTGGGGGCACAGTGTGCAAGGGGTAGGGGTCTGAATCTTGGGCTGGAGATGTGCCCGCTGAGCTGTAGGAACACGAGTGGCTGCTGGTGGGAGAGCAGCCTGGCAGGGAACTGGTGGTGGTAGCCCTGTTATGTGTTGTGCACAAAGTCCACCCCTGAGTTATGTATGAGCCTGGTGATTTAGAAAAGCCAATTTCACAAAACTGAATGCAAAGATAAGCTCTTCTTTTAATCTCTTTTAACTTCAATGAAGAAAGAAGAGTAATAACTGGAAGCTGTGTGACTACGTGCACTGCAAGCTTTGGTCAAGGCAAGCCTGGCTCAAAGCAAGCTGGCACAAAGAAGGTGAGATCAGTGATGCTCAGGGCAGGGAAAGGGAAGCTGGCAAGAATTAATGTTAATTGGAAGCTAAGGACCATGGAAGACATGAAAAGAGATGAGGAAGAAATTCCTCATCAGGGTGTTGAGGATAATGAGCAATATTTCAGGATGTGTGGCACAAAAGGAATCTGATAGGCTGTTGGGATTGCCAGGAATGCTGACCACAAGCTGTGCTGAGCTGCAGTCCCCTTGGGAATCAGATTCCCCAAAAAGGGCTTGCGAGATGGCACCCTGTAGTCAGTTGAACATGGCTAGCAGACTGGATACCCGTAGCCAAGAGGCTCAGCGTGGTATTTGGATGTACAACGTGAAAGTTGAGCATGGGCAATGAGAGCCCACAGGATGCTGTTTGCTGAGGTGGTGGCTTTTAGCAGAATGCTCTTGCAGCCTTGTTTTCGTAGTTCAAAGATGGCTTTGGCAAGCTGGACAAGAGAATATGCCACAGTGGTGAAAGACTTCATGAGCTTGGCCTGTTTCTTTCAAAGCACAAGGAGTTGTGAGGGCACATCCATCATAACCAGAGTTCAGAGAAGCCCTGATGGTGCATAAAATAAGATGCAGAGGATGGAAGCTTTCAGATCACAGGAACATGACGCTAAGGCTGAGCCTCATGGCTCGCCATCATGGAAAATGTTGGGTTTTTTTTTTTTCTGTTTTAAAATGTGGTGGATCTCTCCTAAAAACAATGCAGGAATGGAGCTGACTTCAGGCGGGAAGCACTGCTACCCTTACATGGTGTCAATCTGCCACTGGGTTGTTCCAGCTCTGCAGTCCATCTGAAGCTGCAGGAGCTATTGCTGCCCCCAGGGGTGTGTGTGAGGCTCAGACCTGCGAGGCAGGGCCGGTTCTCTGGAAGATGCCCATCTTTGTCATTATTTCCCTACGTGATTGTGGTCAGTTTGTCCACTTTTCCTGAGCCTCAACTGTCACATTTGTAAAGCAGAGAAAATGATTCTGTTTTTCTGCCAATTGCTTATACTTTTTGAAGTGTTTTGTGTTTCATAAGCTTTGTGTCTTTAGGGTAACTCCAGAGGAAAAGTATCTTCATCAGTGTTCACTGCAGCTCTAGCAGCTCGTGCCCCTATGTTTAGGGCCCCTTTCCAGCCACTCCGCAAATACCCAGAGCAAAAGAACTCCGCTGGCAGGAATGCTGGTAAACAGGGCTTGTTTTATGTCCAGATTACATAATGTTTGCAGGAGCTGTGTTGGTAGAAATGGGATTCAAATACCCATCCTATTGGACAGCAGGCAGTGTGACGGGGGGCCTGTGACACCATCAGAGCTGAGAACTGGGGACAGTTTGTGAACGAGATGCTGACAGCTGCTGGTACTGTTAGCACTAAGGAGCTCTGAGTGTCATGGATAGGAAGTTCCTTTGTAATGGCAGTGGGATAATGAATCTTGAAAAGCTCCAGCTCTGGCCAAAGTATCTCCGGTATTGGGATTGAGGTTCTGGAAGAACCCTTATGTTCCTCATTTGCTTGGTCATAGCATGGGTGCTGGGGAGAGCCAATGAGAGGTGGTGAGGCTGTGTTGGCCATGGAACATGCAGAGGTTGGTGGAGAAAACCCAAAGCCTGGCTGTGCCTTTAGGCAGAGCTCTTTTAAGCACCAGGTCTACTAGGAGCTTGCTGGGCCTGTAGGGTCTAGATCCAGCTGAAGCTCCTGTTGTGTCCTCCAGCTTGGCAGTGGGCATGAGCTCATCCTCATGCCTTGGTGCTGTGCCTGGGTGAACTGTTCTCCTGATTTGACCCCCATTCCCTGCCAGCACCTCAACCCCATCTCCCTCCCAGCCTGCCCATGGAAGCCGTGGGGCTCTGCTTCCTGGGCTGCAGGTCTTGGTGTGGAAAATCCCCGGTGCCTTCAGTGCAGCCAAGGCAGCATCTGCCTCAGGGTGGGCAGAGGTCACTCCCAAGTGTCTTGTGCAACAGCAGGGAGAGCTGCTGCAGTCCACAGCCATCAAGCACTTCCCTGGAAATCATTAAATGGTTATAAAATTAACCCAATCACAAGACCCATTTAAAAGCCCCTATTTGCTACCATTTTCCCCTCTGAACTTTGATAGGCTTATTCTGCAAAAAAATACAAAATGAAGCTGCATGGAGGTGAGAGAGGAGTAGAAGGGAGTCTGGTGGTCATCCAGCATGAGGGCTGAAGGATGAGAAGTGTGGGGGTGACAGTGCTCCACACACCAGGGCTGCACTGGGAGCAGCTGGGACTGTCCTTGTCCTTCTGCAGCTTTCTTTTTGGTGTCATTTGCTGTCAGTTCATGTGGGTTTCATCATTTGAGCAAAGCCCTTCATACAGTAGGTTTTTTTATTTTACCCTATTCAGTTTTACCCCTTGGCGTTTGATCTTGCAGTGAACATTATGTATTAGATTCATGCTGTATTTCATTGTAATGTTTGCCAGAATGCTTTGCGCACATCTTCGTGCACCAGAAAAGAACTCTTCCCTAATTCATAATTAACTTTCTAAATCAGACTTCGTCTCTTCAATGAAGCCAAGTGCAATCCGCTGACCACTGATGGCTGCTCCTATACCCAGGTGTTCAACACTTGCAGTTGCTCTTCCTATGTAAGAGGCAAAACATGTTTGTTTTGAAGTCCAGTGGTGCAACCTTCCAGAAAACTGAAGACCACTTTTCTGCTGGGAGACAAACTCATTTATAAGGCCTTTAGAGAATGAATGGAAAATGACTAAATGAGAGTAGAACTATTTCTCTGGAATACAGAAGGAGGCAGAGCCAAGAGGCATTACCAGTTGCCATGGGGATGAAATCACTCATCTGCTATGTGAACGTTTTAAACGTGATTCCTTACTTTTGCAGAGTTTAGTACTGTTGGGTTTGTGGTCCTGGTCCCATTGGAGCAGATAAAGTAAAGCCATGGAGATCTCCTGGGGACTGCTGGGTGCCACGTCTGAGCTCTGCTCTGGGAACACAAGGTTTTATTTCACTGTATCTCACATGCCATTTCCCCGTAGTCTAAATTTAAGACTATGAATGTTCTTTGAATCCAGAACTTAAGAACCTGATATGAAATGGTGGCTTCCTTGTGATTCGTATACTCAATAATAAAAGCAAATAGTTCTCAGTTCTTTAGTATTCACTTTTCTACGTGCATGGAGCACTTGAGTTTTATTAGGAAAGTTGCTTGTAAAATGCAAAACTGGAATGCCTAAGGCAGATAACCAGTTCTGTCACTCTGGCCAATTTTTAGATGCACGCCGCAGGTGGATTGAATGATAAATCACTGTTATTTCTCATGGTGAACTAGCAGCTCTAGTGCCTTGTTGCAGGCTCAGCACATCCACCAGGCTGAGCTCTGTCCAAAAGGCCATTCACACACGGTGCTGCCCCAGAACCTGGCCGAGCCCTGAGCCTCCTGGGGGGCCCTGGCAGCCCCAGCCCTGGGGCAGGGAATGGAGGTCCAAGAGGAGGTACAGAGGGGCCTTTGAGAAACAATCCAACCTGTTCGACAAGCTGGAAAAGAGTGGGGAAATAAATAGCTCTGGGGCTTCCAAAGGGCTCTCAGTGGTTATTTATAGCTCTGTGGGCACCCTGCCTCTGCTTGCTGCCAGTGACCCCTTCAGCCCCCCGTGGCTTTGTGCTGGGCTCCCAGTTTCCTCCCAGGCTCCACTCCTCTGCTCGGGGCTGTTGTCCCAGCTCCTTTCCCTGGCTTTCCAGGACAAGCAGCTTTGCTCTCGCTGTGCCTCCCAGTTCAGTGAATGAATGGGCACTGGGAGCACTGGGTTTCCGCCAGCCATGGGCAGCACTGCACTTGGGCAGGCTCCTCAGGAAGTGGCACTTCCTGATCAGAGTGCTTGATTTACTGATTTCTGCAGGGACAGGGTGCCTTGGAAAGGGTTCTCAGAGATCTCTCAGGAGGCTCTGAGCCAGCAAAAGAAACCTTTCTGTGTGCCTCCTGTTGCTAATGGAAGGGGGCTCGGTGCATCCATCTCTCAAAGCTGTTTTCTTGTAGCCATACAGAGTTGGAGGGGAAGCACAGATGAATTGTTGTAGCAGCTGTCGGATAGTTGGACAAGTAAGGGCATTAACAGCGGTGCATCCTGAGCATTGGCACCCTACTTCACATGGAAGGGCAGCTCCTTCCCTCCAGAGCCTCCTGGATTGAAGACTCTGTGCACTGCTATCCTCCAGCACAGAGGCTCAGGAAACTGGGAAGGATTTGGGATTTTATTATGCTTTCAGAGGATCAGTCCTGAGCCCCCTGTGCGATCTGGCGGGGGGAAGATGTTGCTCTTGATGAAAATGATTTGAGGGGAAATAGGCTATCCTTGGAAGAATAACTGATGCATATTGCTTGTCTTTGTACCTCCAAATGAAAAGACTTCTCAGGCACCACTGATGTTGTTTTCCCTCTCTGTTTTGTCTTGCAGGAAGGAAGATGCCTCTACGTGATCCTACTGATGGCACTGTATTGGTGCACAGAGGCACTGCCCCTGGCTGTGACAGCTCTGCTGCCCATCGTCCTCTTTCCCTTCCTGGGCATTCTCCCATCTAACAAAGTTTGCCCACAGTATTTTTTAGACACCAATTTCCTCTTTCTCAGTGGTTTGATCATGGCATCGGCCATCGAGGAGTGGAATTTACACCGCAGGATCGCACTCAGGGTGCTGATGTGTGTGGGAGTGCAGCCAGCCAGGTGACTGCTGGGCAGGGGGTGTGCATGGGGGGCATGGGCTGCAGGCAGCTGAGATGCAGCTCTGCACACAAGCTGCTCTTTCATTTAATTTTAAAATATCCCTGCACATGAGCTTTTCTTCCCGTAGCTAGAATGTGTTAGAATCTGTGTCAAACTTCAATTCAGTTTTTTCTTTTTTTCTCTCTTTCAGACTAATTTTAGGGATGATGTTGACGACGTCTTTCCTGTCTATGTGGTTAAGTAACACTGCCTCCACTGCTATGATGCTTCCAATTGCAAATGCAATTTTGAAAAGCCTCTTTGGGGAGAAAGACACATCTAAGGATATGAGCAGGGAAAATGAAGAAACACAAGGTAATTGAGACAGGGCAGAAGTGTGAGCCAGCTGAGGTCTGCGCTTCTGCCATCAAACTTGCCCTGGTGCTGGTCCCAGTTTAATATGTTCTTTGTTACTGTGGTGGAAGGGTATTGACATACCTTGCCATACCCCTCCCTCTCATCCTTCTCCTTCCTCATGTCACACTAACAAGTTGGAAATATGTGGAAACACCACAAAGCAGTGATCCCCACTGCTCCCTAAACCCAGCACTGGCACAAGCAGAAGGCCAGCTCTGCACGCCCACTAGGATGCAGTGTGCTGATATCTATAGGGTGCCACATGCTTGTACACAGCTTCTTCTATTTCTCCCCTCATAAAATGGGGGACTGAGAGAGAAGGGACAGATGAAGGGCAAGACAGCTGGCTGTATGCCTAGTTAAAAGTGCTTTGTGATTTCTCCTGATCCAGCCCTATGTTGCTGCTTGGTGTTGGCAGTAAGCAGGTAGGTGGTGGATGGGCTTTGGCAGGGTTATGCGGTCAGAGAAAGCTTTACTCCAGCCCTGCTTTCACAGGTCATTCCCTGAGAGCTTAGGATTCTGGCAGGCAGGGGTGAAAGACAGAAGTGAAGCAGTGAAGTCCCCTTTGTAGCTCCTACTGGTAACTGGAGCAACAGCTGTGCTCTTTTTAGCACTAATTAGCTGTTCTCCTTTCTCTGCAATTTAAAGACAATAGTGTTTTGGTTTCCGCTGAGTCCTATGGCAGGTTAATGAGTTCTGAGAACTGAAGTATGCATGCTCTAATAAAGATATAACTAATAATTCATCCTTAATGTCTAGCAATTGTGAGATGTTTGCACTACAGGTTGCTCTGTCACATTTGCTTTATGAATTTTTGACCATACACATCTATTATAATCAACCCCACTGACCTTCTTGCTGTGATTTCTCCTTCTGCAGAACGTTGTTTTACATGAACCTTTTCTTAACTTTCTTGACTCCATCCTCTAACATGATTTGAGTGTGCAGCTGGGACAGTAGAGTTTGAGAACATGCAAAATCCAGAGCTCTGTTGTCCTAGACATTGGCAAGCACAAAGTTAATGACTGTGAGAGAAACCAGCAAGGGGAGGGGCTGCAAGCAGACGAATGAATAAAATGACACTTTGCAACTATCTTGTAACTGTGTGATGATGTATTTTTCTTTTGAGGTAGAAACTTACAGAAATAATAAATACAAGGGAAGGAGCAGTGATCTGTAAAATGTCCATCATCAAAAGGCAGATATTCTTGTAGACTTTTTATTTGAACTGCAGTATCTCAGGATAGGCTCATCCTTTTCTGTAATCGTTCTGAATGGATGAGAAAAACAGTGCCTTGAAGATGCCCTGAGCCTGAAGCCAGTCAAAACCAAGGAGTCTGCTGTATAGCTGGGAGAGGGGAGGTGAAGGTGAGCTTTGTGCAAGGCTTTCCTGTCCATCAGGTGTTGCCTGCAGTTAGGACTGGCTGCACCTCTTGGATGGGTCGTTGCACTTTGTTTTTTGTAGATCTGACCTGCTTCAATGTAAGAAGATGATATATTTATTTAGAAATCAGCTTGATTTTTATGATCTAAAAGAACTGTCATCTGAGGGCTGACACAGACAAGAAAGCTTTTTTTGCAGTGTAGACTGTGTGTGGAAGTGAACTGTTACGATTATGTATGATAGCATTGGTCTGCATATTGGCTTGAATATGTTTTAATAACAAAGACGTGGTATGCAGGGGGCTAAAAAAGAAAATAAAGATATATAGGAAAGAAACATAGTAAAGAATGTATTCATCACAATGCCCATAAAGGCATTTGGTTCTTTGAAGGAATGTCAAGTATATGAATCAGCATAGTTGGTGCATTGCTTTGCTGACATGTCCCACTTGGTTTCTGATCAATTGATTGTATTTCTGTGCTCAAGGTTGCAGTCAGCTGTGTCTGTGCTCAACCACGTGGGCAAAATTTTGCATGCATGAGCTGTCGAGAGCCAAAGCTTGGAGTCTTCTTTTATGATTTTTACACAACTTGATAGAAGAAATCAGTTGGATGACTTGGTGTGTCTGAAATTCTGAGTTAAAAATTCCGTACAGCTCTGTCTGACACCTCCATTCCTAATCCCAAACCATGTGCTGGTTGTGTGCCAAACTGAAAACTGCTGTCACTGTGAGCCTGACCGCCTCTCCTGCTCTCTGCCCACTAACCCATCATTGCCAATATTTCATTTCTCTAAGCAAATTAAGTATTTCCAGATGAAAATAGCGATTATTTTAATTATCTGTATTTTTTTAAATAATCTTCTCTCCTGCATAGATGAGTCTGAATCTTCTGCAGATTCAGGATGAACTGCAGTCAGTGTTTGTGATGTTTCCTGAAGTTACAGACCTGAAAACGATGTCTCTATAGGGGCAGGTGGGAAATGTGCACTATTGGTCATTGCTGCCACGGCTGTGTGGGCAGGATGTGGTCCCAGCACTGCCACCTGCACCCCTCAGAGGGTCACAGTACTCTTCCTCGGCCCTTTTCAGTCTTTTAGGAGCTGTAGAAACATAATTAAGGCCAAAGTTCTCCAGGACAAGGTATGTAAGGCATTTGGGTGAATTGGCCACTGAATCTTTTGTACTGCTCTGTGCGAGGTGTGTACAGCCAGGTCCCAGCTCAATGTTTTTTACTTCTTCTGGCATACAGACCTGTAGAAATATTCAGCCCCTTTTTCCAAGCTTCACAGGAGAAGATTACCTTGCAGCAAGTCTGCCTTGCCTTTGGCAGACCTTCCTTGAGAAGTAACTTACAGGTGTTCCTAGTGAGATGGGGTGGAGTTGGGGCTTAGCGGGAAAAAAAATGGAAAAATGTGAAGAGGTGGAATGAAATACGTATCTTTGCAGAGCCAGCACTAGGCATCGATGGTAAGAGACCAGCTAAATCCAGTGGGAGACCAACAGTCAGCCACAGGTTAATGTTCTGCTAATTACATCCCTCCACCGCAGTACCCTTGAGATGAAAGCTCAGCATGTGTGCATCCAAGCCAATTAACTCAATTTCGGTAAATTAGCCACGTGTAAAACACGAGAGTGCAAGCTGCCTGGCTCACTGAGCTGGAACAAGCGGCTTGTCATTGGTGAGCAAGTCCAGAGACTTTGACCACTGGCTCCTTCCATACACTGCTTTCGGCCTCTGGTGCACAGGCAGAGCAAAGAGGGTTGAGTTGAGGCCTGAGGAAGTTTGGGGGCTGCTGGGGTGACCGTGGTGGGAGGGGGTTGTGGGCCTCAGGTCAGACACGGCAGTGCCTGAGGGAAAGTGGCAGAGGCTGTGGTGACCTGGGCTGAAAGTGGTTAAAGGTCATCAAATCATTGAATATCCTGAGTTGGAAGGAACCTACAAGGACCATCGAGTCCAAGCCCTGGCTCCACACAGCTCCAGTCCTGCAGAGGGATTTTAGCAGCACATCCCTGCTCCGCCCTCAGGAGATCAAGCCACAATGAATGCTGCAAACCTTAGTATGAGATATGGTTTAAGAAAACCCACGATTGTATTTCCTACAATCTCCGTTATGTATGTCCTACAATCTCTGATACCTGGTGCATATGCCCATAGATGTACAGTAGCATGGTGTGCAGCTCCCAGTTCACTGCCAAAGAGAGACGGGTCATTCTGATCCAAACAGATCCTTTCCCTGAGTCCTGCTCATCTTCACTGGGTGGGTGACAAGCACACTGAGGCAAACCTGCGTGAAATATGCAGGAGGGTCCCTGAGAACTGGGTATGCAAGCACGTCCCCCAGGTGGCCCAAACTTGTGTTGAGGTCCAGGCTTTGAGGAGTGTGCCTTGGGGATACAGCAGGCCCAGTAATTCTTGTTCCTAACTCCCCCAAAGCACCAAACCAACAGCAGAGAAGTGACATCCTCAAGCTTCCATCAGAGTATCCAGAGTCTGAAGCAGTAACAGGAGGAGTGCCTGTGGGGGCTGGAGAAGCTGGGTGCTGTGTTGTCACCAGGCTTGTTCGTCCTCTCTGACCCCGTCACAGTGGTGTGAGCTTTCCCTTTCTTTGCACTGTCCTTTCTCTGTAAAGGGCAATTTGCCCTTCTTTTTGTGAGTAGTTCTGCTGTTCGTTTCAAGGAGAATTTTCTAGATGCTTTGAACTGTTTTAAAGTCCTCATCTTTCTTTTTCAGCACCTTTACAACAGAATAAACTTTACACTGTACCAACTGAGATGCAGTTTCTGGCAAGTACTGAGGAGTAAGTTAACCATAAAGTTTGTATTACAGCACTGAGACACAGAATTATCCCCTGAGCCGACCAAGTTTTAGGGATTTGAAATTCAGTCACTGAACTGTTTGATTACACCACAGCTCCCAATTGCTAGCAGACTGACCGTGGAGCTGAACCCCTTCTCTGTGTGTCTGGCATTATTCTGCACATCCAAACCATTGCAGGGACCCTCCAGTCTCTCTGGAGCAGTAACCACAGGTGTCTCCTGCTGAGAAATTGTCCCTTGGCTTTCCCAGGAGCATGGAAAGTGGTGTAAGAACCACCAGGATTTACACAGCATTGGTGGGCCTGCTTTGATAACAACAGTGGGAATTAAACAGCTTTTCAGGAATAGGATTTTCTTTCCTCTTGGTGCTATCAATTTTTTTTTTCTGGCTGGTCGGTCCTATGGACTCTATGCTGATTTTTGCAAGTCACTGAAGGGCTGAGCGAGGCATGTGCACCTCCGGCCTGTGAGCGGGCACTTGGCTGAGTCCTGCAGAGCAGCATTAGCTTGGCTTTCTAAAATCTGGGAATGTTCCTTCTGTCAAGGCTCTGAATTGCTTGCGCTGTATTTAAACCAGGGCTTTCACCGGATTCTCTTTTGGACTGTTTTAAAGCAAAGATCTAGCGGACGAGAAGGAAATTACCAGTGACACTCTCTCAGACTTAAAGAAGGAGGAAGAGTACAAAACAAATATATGGAAAGGCTTCCTCATCTCCATCCCGTATGCAGCCAGCATTGGGGGAACAGCAACGCTGACGGGAACCGCACCAAACCTCATCCTTCTGGGACAGCTGAAGAGGTACGGGAGGCTCTCCTGGAGAGCCCTGCCTGTCTGCCAGGGTAAACCCTGCACAGCCAAGAGGTATTCCCCAACCCTGTGGGAAATTCCTTTCTGTGCCAAGAGCTAACTTGGAAAATTCATGCCCTTCCAGCATCTTTTGGGAAACTTTGGGAGCGGATGAAGGCTGAGAGCAGTTGTATCCCCAGCCTGATGATGGGGAGCAGGTTCCCAGCATAGCCAGCAGGCTGCCAGCCAGCCCACTGCGTGTGTGCTTCAGCCTAGTTCTGCTCTTAGCCCTGCTGACTGTAATGGAACCCGACCACATGCTTAAAACTAGCCTTGTAACTCCTGTGATGAAACAGGCTGGGTAGTGTTCTGTGGCCAAGTGTATGTAAGGCTGTATGGTAGCAAAGGAAAATAAGGAATCTGCTTCTTTTCTTGGCATAAAAAAATACCTCCTATGTGCATAGGAGTATGGCCTTCTGCCATCCTAAGTGCCTCCAGGTATTCCTTAACATTGACCTCCATAAGCAGCATGTTAAGCCTCTCCCAGCTGCTAGTACAGAGGGGATTGTTGCTAAGTGCACAACTGGTGACTTTGTGGGGTATTTTGCTACTGGTTTCGGATGTTTGCTTGCCCTTAAATTGGAGGGTGGTTTTCCCTTCTTGCATTAACTTGATTTTTTCCCATTTGCTTAGTTATTTTCCAGAATGTGATGTGGTGAACTTTGGTTCTTGGTTTATGTTTGCATTTCCTTTAATGCTGATTTTTCTTCTCATGGGATGGCTATGGATCTCCATCTTGTACGGAGGAATTAATCTGAGGTATGTTTTTATTCACTATATGCTCATTACCACAGCATTGTGAATACACCTTCATCACAATGCTCATACTAAGTCTACAGATAACACCCAAAATCTTGACGGGGAGGGTTTCATAGCTGACTTCAGAATGTTCATCCTCTGTTTCTAAGCAGCTGCCTGTGTGTCATCTTCAGCTCAAGCCCCCAGTCATGTAAATGTTTTCTGAACGTTGCTCCCACGATTGTCTTTTATCTTTCCTACTAAGAGCATCTGCTTTCTGCTTCCACCCTGCTCATTGCTGATAGCTGGCTGCTGCAGGAAGGGCTTGAGCTGATGGGGGCTGTGCTGAAAGGGGCCAGGGATGATTCAGGCTGGTAAGGGATTAAAGGAGGAGAAAACAGTGAAGAAGCAAAAAACTTCAATAATAATAATAATAATAATAATAATAATAATAATAATTTGATCACTACTGTATTAACATCTCATACCAAAACCCCTTTTTGGAAATGTCTGTGCCCAAAGTTTGTGCCACAGGCATGGATAACCCCACAGGCACAGTCCACGTGTGGACATTGCCACATCACACCAAAACAGCTGTGTGATACAGAGTGACCCAGGATCAGCCCCCAGAGATCCGGCATTCAGGCAGATGCTTGCTATTAAAGGAGGCTTCCATGGATACATCAAAGTTAAGGCTGAATATTCCCTAAAAAGTCCCCATACTTTTCTTTCTAGTTCCAAGCAGCTTTGAGCCTTTGGCTGCATGCAGTAAGCAGTTGCAGATACGCACCAGGGGAATTTTAAAGAATTCTCAGAGTTGCATACACTTTTCCTGACTGAAATACACACATGCAGGGAATGTGTTAGCACATTAATTCTGTGAAACATGATTTTTGTATGTTGTTTTACTGCCTGAGCTGCGCTGGGAAAAGTCAGTGGCAGAACTGCATTGGTAAAAGGGAAAGCAGGGCCAGACTTTGAAGGTCAGCATGAAATCTTGGTTGCCCTGGAATCAGTAGCAGAAATCTCCTGGAACACAACTGCTGAGATTTGCTCCTAAGGCTGAAACTTGGATTGGAAGAGAATGCTTCATAGCAGGGCTTCGTTTTATAGCAACATGTTAATCTATAATTGAGAGTAATGTGTTTTACTGGTAAACCTTTGCTGGATACATACAGTCCTCAGTACATGCTGCTTAGAACAATGGTAGCAGTGCCACACTAGTTAATTTGGAGCCTTTTCCCTCCTGTAGACTCTCATATGTGATAGAAACAAACTCACAGCAATGCTTCCCATAGGGACAATGCAGAATTTCTAATATTTAGAATAGCCTTTAATTGTTATTTTGAGTTTAAAAAGCAGGGAGAAAAAAAGAAAAAGAAAAAAGAGAGAGAGAGAGAGAGAGAGAGAGAAAGAGAACAGGTGTCCAAATATTTACATTTTCTCAGCAACCGGAAAAAAAAAAATCAATGGGAAAGTTACAACCCAGAAAATGTCAAAGGCTGCTCCTTAAATCGCAGGCATGGGCTGGGGGATGCTCTGCCCTGTAGTCATGAGCCCAGAGCTTGCACCATGCCGTGCCCCAATTCCTGTGTCCTGTGTGTAGGGCTGTGGCATGGCCCTGGTGCCTGCTCAGCAGGTGAGGTAGGAGGGAGTTCTGCTTGCCAAACCCCCCAGCAAAATGTCACACTGATACTTGGAGGACGTGATGCTTTTTGTTTGGTTTGGCTCATTTCTGTCCGTGTGAAGCCCGGCTTTATTGGGATAGCTGCAGTTTTATTCCCCAGTGGCAAAGTGCCTCGGATGGGACAATGCAGAGCTGCACAAGCACAGCCGTGTTTCTGCAGGAGTTTCCTTGGCTGCTCTGGGCAGGGAAGCACAGACAGATGGACGCCTTGCCAAAAACAGGCTGGCACTGCTCGATTCTGAAATCTGTAGGCTGACTGAGTGAAGATGAAGCTGCCATTCGTAACACCCCAAAACTCAAAGGACCAGGTACATCTCTTTGAGATGCAGGATTTTCCGAATAGCCAACCATTTGCCTGTACAGAAGACACAGCCAGGATTTCCCTTTGAAACAGACTGAATGAAGGGATCTGGTGGATGTACCTGAGGTAGAGCCTTGCATGTTGTAGGTTTAATCAAGGTCATAGGCAGAACATGATGGCAGAGAAGGCGTGAGGTGTGAATATGTTGTTTGTGTGTGCATACTACAAAGGACCAAACAGCATGTCCTCCCAGTTGAGCACTCTGAGTTAAGAGGCTTAGCCAGGAGCACATTAACATTCCTGGCCATGCAGAAATTCTGTGCATTTGTTGATTCTTGACAGCATCCTGAGATTTCCCAGGAAATTGCAAGTGCCTTGAGAAGGGAAGGGACAGGTTCTTTTTGCACATCACCCACTTCCCAGTGTTTCACCCGAGTAATTATCTGTCAGAGATGAAACCCTGCAACGTTGGGGTTTTCTCTTGGCAATCACAGCCCATGCTGGAAGTGGTTTAGAATATAAATGAGGGAAAACTTCTGCCCTCTGTGGGGCCTTCTTTGTGTGAGAGCAGAGAGAAAGTGGATCTAAAACGGGGCCTTGCTACCCTTCGGGACCAGACTGTAACCATGGGTGTTACCATACCCAGGGCTTTTCCATGGTATTCAGTGCCATGCTCCTTCCTCCTGGGTTAAGACATTTAAAAGTGTAACTGTGTTTCTTGACAGGGGCTGGAGAACAAAAAAGTCAAATCTAAGAGTGGATGCAGAAGCCCGAGCCAGAGAAGTGATAAAGGAGGACTACCAGAAACTGGGCCCAACAAAGTGAGTCGTAAAGTTGGGACTGAGATGAAAAAGAAATCAAGTGGGGTGGAAATGTCCTGTCCTGAGAGTGGTGGGCTGAGTTAAATATTTTTGGAAGAAAACGAAATAATGTTTCCACTCAATATTTGTGACCTGCTGAAGTTTGCTTTTTTGCATGCTCCAGCCTCTTCATCTTTGCTTGCAGGAGTAACAGCAAATAGCAGCTTGCCCTCAGCTCTTACCAAGAACAAAGTTCATATTACAGTGTGGATTCGTGCCAGGCTGCTTAATTACTGTTTGTAAATTTCTGCTCCAGGAACCAAAGCTTTACGTGTGCTTTATGTAACTGACACAGGCCAGATTTTGGAGATTTCTGCAGATCTGTAGCTGTTCTGCAAAGCAGAAAGTGCTCACTGAGCAGACTGATGAATCATATGGATTGTGGATGCACATTGAGAAATCTTAAGAGGTGCTGAAAGAAAATATATAGGAAGAAGTTAAATTCATTTTGTGGAATAGATAATTTGTTTTAATAATTCCCTTCAACTTAATTAATAACGTGAAGAAAGAACACAACACTTTTAGTTGAAGTTTCTCAAAGGTTTTGTCTTTTGGAAGAGGCGTGCAAATTGAGAGGGATCATATATTGGAGAAAGAAATGTGAGAAACATATGAGAAGTTCCAAAGTAGAGAGAAAAAGGAAAAGTTGAGTATCTACAAGAATCAAACCCAAGGTTTGTTCAACCCGCCCCTGGCAACCAGGGCTAGTTGAGATTTTTGAAAGTGTAGGTCTTAACCTCAAAATGTCTGTGGTTCTCCATCTTTAAAATAATATTCTTATATTCACAGTGGTGCTGTGAAGGTTCAATGTCTGTGTTGTGCTATTGACATTGTAATTATTGCTCTTGTGTGGAAAATGGAGTGGTTCTTCAAAGACAGTCGCCTGAGCCTGTGCTGTAAATGAAAGAAATTGGTTTAGCTGTTCCATCCAGAGCATTATGAAGCAGCCTGTAAAATGTCTCTGGAAGAATCAAAGTCTCTTTTTGAGGTCTAGGAGCGAGAAAGTCCATTAAGCCACACTCAACCAATTTGATTAGCAACCCTGTAACTTAAAATGAATGCAAGTGGTTTCTTCCCAACCCTTCCCTGTGCTCTGAGAGGTTTCAAACAGTGTTTTGAGGCATTGCCTTGGTTAAATCTTGACCCCACTAGGATCAAGACTAATACTTGGTGTATGATGCTCCTGTTCAAAGAACCCTCTGCTATTTGTCAGGGATACTGCTTAGGTTGTGATTTTGAAGATCATTCCTGCTGTTCTCATATATAATTTGAATCTTAACTTCCTTTTATGTTGCTTAAAATGGAGTGAAACCATTCTTAACTGGTCAGTATTAGACCAGTCTGTGCCTTAAGGACATCCCAGGGGACAGTGATGAGAGAAATGGCCGTGAGCAGCTCCTGGCCTTTCTCTGCCTCATCCAGACAGTCAGTTTCGCATACATGTGTTGTGTCATCTGCCCTGGGCCTTCATGGTGCCCATCTGGCCTGTCCTTCATGTCCTGCACTAAGATCCTTGCTTGATCTTAGATCTTAAGATCTTCCACTCGATCATTGCTCCCAAATATCAGTATCTGCTCATAGATGTGCAACTTATTCCAGTGATTCACTGTAGTTGATTGGTTTAGCACAACATCATTTTAACTGCATTTCCTTTCATTTTAGGTTTGCGGAACAGGCAATTTTCTTCCTCTTCTGCATGTTTGCTATCATGCTTTTCTCCAGGGATCCCAAATTCATTCCAGGCTGGGCCAGCTTGTTTGCACCAGGGTGAGATTTTATTTTCATTCCATTCTCACATTTTTCAATGGCATTTCAAAGTCTTTGAAATTCCTGGGTTTCTGATTGTGTTGCTGAACGTTGTTACTCAGGTTTCCTGGAATAAATTAAGCTTCAACTCCTAGAGTTTTATTGTTTCTGTGTTCCAAAGGATGTGCATGAAGCTCAGTGGGAATTGCACTGCAGATTCTTATGTATGCCTATCACAGGCCATCCCTGGAGTGCTGACTGTACATATGTAGTGCATTTACAGTGACATGCTGAATTTCAGTAGAGGTTCAGAGAGTAAAGAGAGGTGGTAGGAGCTGGCCTGCTGTGCTGTTCTGTCTGTTTTGCAAGTTTATCTCCCCTGTGACACCCATTCATACCTTGGGAAGACAAACGGAGCAGTTGGGGAATGCTGAATCTCAGAGAGAATATTTCTAAACAGAAATCAAATCATACTTGATTTTTGGTTTGTTTTAGAGCACTAGCTTAATGAATGATTCCTTAATAGAACAATATAGTTATGAACCTTTTCCTCATCAGTTAACGATGATCAGTTAATTGATTCTTACAATCAAATATAAAGTCTGCCTGTCACTGTACACTCTGAGCACTTTGCAGAGATCTCACGTGGGCTCTGCTCCTCCTGTTCCCTGCAAAGAGCTGGGGAAGTCTGTCCCCACAGCGCTCGTGGACTGAGCACAGTTCTGCAGGCAGAACATTGGAGCATCACTGTTGAGGGGGAATTCATTTGTGCTTTTTACATTTGCAGGGCGTTTTTTGGGCAGTTTTTATAGGGGGTTCACAGCTTGATAGGAATTAAAAAGAACTGAGAACAACCACTGTTGTTCAAACCTGGTGGAAACTTGTAATCTTCTTTGGTAAATCCCTGTTCTCATAAACTTTGTACAGGCTCATGCTTCTTACTGGTGTTTTTGCTGCTTTTGGGCAGGTTTATCTCCGACGCAGTTACAGGAATCACCATCGTGATCATACTGTTCTTCTTCCCCTCACAAAAGCCTTCCCTCAGGTGGTGGTTTGACTTCAAAGGTGAGTAGTTGACCCCCCAAGGCCTCTTCCTCAGTGCCCAGAATAAATTAGAAGTTAAACTCCTAAAGCCCAGGCTCTCCAGCAGTTTTGGTGCCAGAAAGTCTTTTGAGGTCCTGGCCTTGTCCCTTTGAGTAGCAGTGAGATAAAAACTTCAATTCCTCACCACTTCTGATGAGAGATGGCCTTCATGTGGAGATGCAGCTGGTGAGACCCCTGGGACTGGCTTGCCACATCTCTGGGAGGATGGAGGAGCACCCACTGAGCTCTGTCACACGTGTTGGTTGTGCTGTCCAGACTCTTCTGGATAAAATGTGTGCCCTGGTTCAACAGCAAATTGCAGACCCATTAGTGCATCTTTTCATACGGCAGAAATCATTTTGCCATGTGTTGAGGGATGGGTTGTAGGGGGGATGTACTTTTTTTGCTATAAAACTTTAATGCTGTAGTGGAAAATTACTAACATCTTCACAGTTCAGATGGTAGAAAACTTTCTCCTACCATGGACTCCCATCTATTGAGAACAATGTTCACATCTGTTACAGAGAGGGATTTAACTTGATGTTGGAAGTTTCCTCAAGGAAGCCTCAAAAAAAGCCTTGACTACTAAAGTTTCTTTTCTTTTCATTGTGTTAAGACTCCATTTCTTATATTAAGTGAAATGATCTTGTAATTGTCTAGCTTGAGGGAATCCGTGTGTGTATTTTAATCATCAGCAACTCATGGTTGGTGAGCTTCAGCACTGACATCAGGCTGATAATGTCATTCTGTCAGATGATGATGGATGTGCTCCTCTTTGGGTGGGTGCTTGATATGGGGATTTTCTCTTTTTCTAGCACCAAACACTGAGACACAGCCTTTGCTGACGTGGAGGAAGGCCCAGGAAACGGTGCCCTGGAACATCATCCTGCTGCTCGGAGGGGGCTTCGCCATGGCAAAGGGCTGTGAGGTGTGACCCAGTAGAGCTGTGATGTTTGGGGTTCTTGTTTGGCTCTGGAAATGTGCATCTGCAGGGTCACAGCACTAACAAGGCATGTTTCTCTACTGAAGACGTTTCACAACTCCTCCTGAGACAGCAAGACACAGCAGATAATTAAGGAGAAGTTTTAATATATCTTGCAACTCCTCTCAAACTGCTTGCTGATGATGATGCCCTGATGGCACTGCACATAGGTGGTTGTGTGGGTGGGTGAAGGTCGTATGCAGTTTGCAGATCTGTGACAGGATCAGCTCTTGTGCAGATGTGCAGGAGCCCCACTCTCCAGCTTATTTGCTCTTCCTTCCGCAGGAGTCTGGTCTGTCTGTCTGGATAGGAGGCCGCCTGCACCCCCTGGAGGGCGTACCCCCACCCGTGGCTGTCATCCTCATCACAATTGTCATCGCATTATTCACAGAGTTTGCCAGCAATACGGCCACTATTATCATCTTCCTGCCTGTCCTGGCGGAGCTGGTAAGCAGCCCAGTGCTCAGAGCTGCTCTGTGCAGGCAGGTGTGTAGTGCTAGATCTGAAGCTGGCACCATTCAGTTCTCCCGCTCCTGGATCAGGGCTGTAGGCACTTTGAAATCCTTGGGAGCCATAAAGCAAGTGCCTGTAGCATAAAGTGAGTACTGATGAATAATATTCCTTTGAACACTTGTTGGTGAGATGCATGATTATCTGTCAGAGAGTGTGGGATATGGCTCTGCACAGTTCACTGTCTGTATCCATCAATATATCTGTCTTTCCCTCCTAATCCCCAACATACAGTTTCTGTTCCTTTCTGTTTTTCAAGGCCATTCGTCTGAAAGTCAATCCACTCTATTTAATGATACCAGGAACGATAGGATGCTCCTACGCATTCATGCTGCCAGTCTCAACGCCTCCTAACTCAATCGCATTTTCTTCTGGACACTTGATGGTCAAGGATATGGTAAGTTGCTTTGGATATACAATATGCTGAAAGCAATCAACTTTTGTAAGGCACTGCTGGAAGGCACAGGGATATGGGAGAAGCCTGTATAACATCTGACTCTGTGAAATTTGGAGCTGCTGTGGCTCCAAGTGATGATAAAAATGGTCTTAATTGTGCTCAGCATCTCTCAGATCCTGCTTCTGTTCCAGCCAGTGTCAGCAGCTCAACCTTCAGAGGTTTCTGGGTGAAGGAAATGTTCCGCAGCTCAGTGAAATAAAGCTTATGAGCAAAATTAGCCTCAGTCCCAGTTTCTGCTCACATTCCTGAGGCTAAACAGGCAGTAATGTTTTTGATGGATCAAAGCTTGGCAAAGCATTTGCAGAATCGTCTTGGTGGCTTAAGAAAGCCCTCTTAGAAAATTGCTAGTATTAATGGCAATTAAACCTTCCATTTTATAACATTTGTGTTCAAATAACTTCATGCTGTAGATGTCCAAGCTAAACTCAACAGTTGTCTTTGTGTTTCTTTTGTAGGTGAGAACTGGGTTGCTCATGAATCTTATGGGAGTTCTACTTCTTAGCTTGGCTATGAACACGTGGGCCAAGAGTATCTTCCAGCTGGGGACCTTTCCTGCATGGGCCAACATCCATGCAGAAAATACCACATCGCTCTTGCCAGCTGTAGAAAATGTCACTTTAAGTGCACTAAATAAAATATGAACAAAGCTACCCCAGGGGAAGGACTCACTCACTTAGGACTCGGGCACTGGAATCATCAGCATATGCGCAGGAAGAAAGCCACATGGCTGCCCACACCGTATGAGACCCTTGGGTTTAATTTTATTTTTAGAAATACTGGTCAGTGTTGCAACATCTATTGGTTATTTTCTCCGAAGATCCTTTCCCTGCCTTCCACAGGTACCTATCAGATACTCCCAGAGAATTTCATCTGTCCATCATAGATGGTTGTTACCTGGACAACCCCATAAGCTTCGAGCATCTTTGGGGAGATGCCTCTCCCCACATGAAAGCTAGTGAGCTTTCCTACTCCAGCTTCTGATACCCTTCCTCATTTTGGAGAGCAGCTCAGGATGGATTTATGTGCAACCCAACGTGAGTGAGTGTATCAGAATCTGGCCCAGGGAGAAGGCAGAATGGGCTTCTGGCAGGACCGTGGAGGCTGGGGGCTCTTTGTGGTCTCATGAGTAATTCTCTCATGTAGGACCAAGACTATTTCTTCAGGCTTGTGCATGAAAGGATGATTCAGGAGATGTGTCAATAGGATTCGGTGTGTTCCTCCATGCTTTGGAAACAGGAAGGCAACCATTTGTTTCCAAACATGTCCAATGGTTTGAAAACCTGGTTTTCAGCTGCTGTCTGGTTCTTGGCACTGAGTGCACAGATGGAGGTTTGGGGCCAAATTTGTTTCTGACGTAACCGTGTGGACATCAGTGGTGTTTCAACTTTGGTGAATGTGGCCAGTCTTAGGTTTGTGAGACTGACCCACTTGTGAGAGCCTGCTGAGGTCAGCGGGCAAGCTGCACTGCGGTATCATTGACATTGCTGAAAAGTAGGCTTTGATTCTTAACATCTTTTTATTTCTGATTGCTTGGATACTTTCAATGAAAGCATTGCAAATTGACTGTGATTTTAATCACCATTTTATCCTTTTTAAAAAAAAAAATTCTCTAAGAATCTAAAAGTATTTAAAGATCTGTCATTGACATAGATGGATGGAAAGATAAAGGATCTGATTCCTGATTTGGGGCAGGTTGGTGACTGGATGGATACTGGGCTCTGCTGGGTCCCTTTGATGTTGTGATCTTGTGGAGCTGGCACAGTGGGACCCAGTCCACCCCGCCTGCTCCTGTGCTGCTCGTAAAGCCTGGGGCCAGCTGGGGTCTTAAGGCTGCACTTAGGCAGGGTCTTGGAACTGAACAGAAACCACCCAAACCAACTGAATGTGGAACTTTGATCAGTCATGTTCCGGAAAAAAAAAATCCTTAATGTTCAACAAAATCCTTACATCTAACAAAATCCTTAATGATCGTGGAAAATGTACAATAAAGCACATTTGTTAGCACATCTCTTCGTCCTGTTTGCTCTGTAGAGCTGAGCCTTCTTCTCCCCTGCTAAACCCCACGGCTTTGGATTTGTCCCCTGGAGGAGCAGCAGAGCTCCCTGCCAGCCTCCATGACTCGGGCACTCTGCATCGCTGGCCCATTGCTATACTAAACTTCACTGAAAGAAGTTTTCTATTTTTACGGTAAGTCAACCTGGTTGTTGTTGAGGGTTCTGTGATAAGACCAGAGATATGAAAAATCCCAGGAGAGAGCATTTCTAATGCTATATCAACCTTCTGTAACTTAAGCCCTGTTGTTTCAGAGGGCCTTTGCCTGCACACCATTTCTGTAAGAATGTCAACATTCAACAGCCGCCACCAAAGCCGTTCACATTAGCAGCCTGCCTGTGAATTTTAATTAAACAGGAAATGCCTCACTTGTGCATTGAAATTCAACATCCAGAATATCTCTGCTTCGCTCCTTTGATGTTCCCCATCCGATCCGGGATGAACATCCACATGTTCTCCTGAGACACTCGGAGGAAACTCGTTCTGGTTTATTTACAGTAGGGAAGTGTTATGTAGTGTCTTTTATCCCAGAAGCATTTGAGTTGCTTTGTGAACTGTTCACACAGAGGTCCTCCTCAGGGCCCCGCAGCGGTGAGGGGGCCATGCAGAGCCAGCTGCCATCATAGAATTGCAGCATCTCTAAGGCTGGAAAACACCTCTAAGATCACCTAGCCCAACCACCCACCTACTACCGATAGTGCCCACTGACTGTGTCCCTCAGTGCTACACGTCCCTTTCCTTAACACCCCCAGGGATGGTGACTCCCCCACTCCCCAGGCAGCCTGTGCCAATGCATCACCACTCTTTCAGAGAAGAAATTCCAACGTGATGCACGATTTTCACGACTGAAAACATCCCATTTCTCCTCCACTTTCTCTGTTTTCCAAAAAAAGTCACCCATCTGCAGACATCCATCGTTTATGAGCTCAGATGCACGCCGACAAAAGCACCGGAGCAGTCTGACCGCCAGGTGTCACAGTTGCTTCGCAGAGACGCTGGATCCTGCCTTGTCCTGCGCCCAGCCTGTGGGTAAACGCACGTACTTCCTCACTTGCATATATCTTTATTTTATTTGTTCGGTTGGTTTTGTTTTTATACAAAGCAAGCCCGTTCACTGTGTCCTGAGAAACATCAGGCAATGAAAATGGCTCGCTGACAAACTGTCAGCACAGGGGATGTATCTTTTTACCCCCACCCATATAGTCCAGCATATAGGGAACGTTGTGGAGACCTGGGAGGCGTTCCAGCCAGGTTTGGCCGTACTTACAACTACTCGGAGCTGCCCAGAACCACCGCTCAAATGCAGCATCCCCACAGACCCCAGCTCCCCTCTGCAGCAGACTCAGAGAACACACTGCTCTGCTCCTTATGCTTGTTAATTATTAGTGTATGTACTTGTTTTCTTAATGGTCTGTGATTTCTTTTTCGGTTCTTAATGGTCTATTGATATTTTCTTCCCACCCCAGAAAGCTACCTGCTCACCCTGGATGGGGTCCCAAGTGCTATAATCAGCCAGCTCTGGGGTACAGTGAGAAAGATGAGTCTTAGGACAGCCACTATGAACTGATGAGTTTTGCCTTTTGGCACATTCCTTTATAAACTACAAAGTGATATCACCACCTAAATCATGGCCAGTGCAAGCAATTGCTGTTGGTGCTCCAAACTAAAGCACTTTTCCCAGTGCCTGCCTCTTGATAAGACAAAGGGAACTGGTTTCAAACTACAAGAGGAGAGATTTAGATTAGATGTAAGAAAAAGCTCTTCACAATAAGAGCAATGATGCACTGGTACAGGTTGCCCAGAGAGGTGGTGGATGCCGTGGAGACATCCAAGGTCAGGTTGAATAGGGCTCTGAGCTCCTGATGGAGCTGTGAGTGTCCCTGTGCATTGCAGGGGGGGTTGACCAGATGGCCTTTGAGGGTCTCTTCCAGCTCAAACCATTCTATGCTTCTCTTGAAGGCTGGAGCCACTCAGAGTACCTCACTCAGCTCTCTGTACAGGTCCCTGGGCACTGTGAACACCTCCACTGTGCCATGCAGGAAGAGATGAAGGAACAGACAGAGATAGGCTCACACTCAGCTTTGCTCATCCTCCAATGGCCACACCACTGTGGGGACAGGCCACATCCCGGGGGAAGGAGCTGTGTCCCAGCTGAGCCCCAGCCCTTCGCCCTCTCTCGCTGTAGGGAGCATGGGAACTGGCTGGGAGCCCCATGTTCCCACCGGCAGGAGGGCTGGAGGCAGCAGCATCACTTGGGGAGGCCCCAGTGCAGGTTTGGTGGAGCCAGGGAAGGCTACTTGACCTTCTCTGTGCTCTGTGAGTGGAGGAGGGCAGGATTTGTGCATAGTTCTTGTAGACAGTATCTTGGTTTTTCTGGCAGGAGGAGGGAGACGCATCTTCCCCCCTCTTATCTGGAAACATGTCTTGGAGCAGCCATCGTGTCTGGTCCTTACCTGAGGTTCGGAGGCTGGAGTTTCAGGAATCCCAGCCTGCTGCTGGATTCTTTATGGTGGATTTGTTGGCCATAGGGAACTGGGAAAAGTGCAGGTCTTCCTTTGCAAGAACCACAAGATACCCAGATCCAGTTGTGCATGGCCATGGCTCCAGACGATGCTCATTTACAGCTCCAACATGAGGCTGCTGGTCTCAGCAAAAAACTCAAGTCAAGCTTCCTAAATGCAAACCTCTTTGAGTTACGTAGAATGAAGCAGCCCAGATTCCACCTAGGAAGGGGTAGAGAAGGGAGAGTTGTTGGGCAGTCGCCCTTTAAGCACTGTGAGTCCAGGACGTGAGTTCACAGTTTCAGCAGAGAAATGCAGCCTGCCAGAACTGATCAACAATGACCAGAGCATCTGTTGGAGCCTTCCAGGCCCAGAAGTGCCTTTGGGCCATGACTGATGCCTGCCAGAGGAAAGCCCCCTTCTCTCATCATACTGCTGGGATGAGACAGCTGATTTCCCAATTCAGGACAGTGACACCCCATCTCCCATGTGATTCTTCTTCCCCCCAGTCTTTCCATATAGTACTGACTCATTCCATATGGAGCTGACTCATTTCTCTCAGCAGCGTGTCATCGCACCAAGCCTCTGCACCTTCAGCAAGATCCAAGGGAGTCTGACAGCAGGGTTGCTCCTGGGCTCCACATACCAGCTTTGTCCACTCACAACAGGAATCTACAGCATCTGTTGACCCAAATTGCCTTATGAAGCCCATTTTTTGAGTCCTGGCTGCCTGGTGCTGACAGCTTTGGGGTCTTCCTGTGGGTGTCCCAGCAGCTGCCTCCAGCATCCACAGTGGGAGTAACAGGGTACCAGAACATGGGGAGCCTACAGACGGGACTGGGACACATCTCGTCATCCAGGTATGTAACACCTGCTTCAGTCCTTTTGTCCCAATAGCTTTGAACTGCCTATCCACTGGCAAACCTCTGGTAAATGGATTAGCCGGGCACAATTCCCACTCTGGGGTTACTGCTGCTGCTGCCAGGCTAGGACAGATGGGCTCTCCTGGCTGGTCTCATTCCGGGGACAAGACTGAAATCTGCATTGGGATAATCCTTCTCCCTGCCAGGTTTTCTGCTCTCTGGAGAGTCATTCCACATCAGAGGCCTGAGAAATAGTACTTCTTCCCAAACATTTGTTTCCATTAGGCATTTAAATAGCTCCCTGGGACATTTCATCCTGCCTGCAGTAGCCAAATTCTTAACCTTGGAGATTTCCTCTGGCACTACAGCATCTGTGTGAAACAGTGTTTTCTCTGATCAGTTCTGTATTTGTCACCCATAGATTTGCTGAGTCTCCTATTTGGATTTTGGTCTCCTATTAAGAAGCAGGGAGGCAAAAGCTCATGCTCCAGCTCCTATGTTCCATTCAGCACCTTAATTATTGAGCTAACAAACAATTTCCAGAGCAGCTGGGAGTCCTTTCTTCCCTTCTCCTCTTCTAAGTAGCCACCAAACCTACTCTTAAACACAGCTAAAGAGTTCTCTGAATGACTTGTTTTTTACAGAGTAATATAATGCTTTTCTCTACTGATATTAGAGGAGGAGGAGTTGCTTAGAACTGGTGTTTGATCTTTCATAGAATCATGGAATCATTGAGGTTGGAAAAGACCTCAGATCCCCAAGACCAACCCCAGCCCACCCCACCATGCCCACTAGCTATGTCCTTCAGTGCCACATCTCCACATTTCTTGAACACCTCCTGGGACAGTGACCCCATCACCCCCTGGGCAGCTGTGCCAGTGCATCAACACTCTTTCAGAGAATAAGTGTTTCCTGATATTGAACCTGAACCTCCCCTCATGCAGCTTAGAGCCACCGCCTCTCATCCTGTTGCTATTACTGGGGAGCAGAGGCTGACCCTCACCTGGCCACAACCTCCTTCTAGGGAGTTGTAGACAATGATTTCAACAAATGCTATGAACTTATCTGGCCTGCATGGTTGCAGGGAAGACCCCAGTGCCAGCAACTCAGGTATCAGAGAGGCAAAGAGCGAGACCAGAGAGGGATGTTACAAATTCCCCAAACTAATGCATTTCTGTTTTTCCCTTACTAACACTTCGGTGCTTATTCTTTGCACAGATTGCGTGACAATGCCTGTTGTGAAGACTCCCTGTTCCCAAAGTTGCAGAGGATCATGACAGAGCAATGGTGCATATACTCCAAACCAGTCCCAGCAGGCAGCCGGGAGCTGTGGGCCCTATTTCTGCAGTGCTCCTGCATCACCGTGCTGCTTGGAGGCCTCTTCTACAACTGGCTCCTTGCGTCCCTGGAGTACCCCCAGCACGTCTCCATCGCGATGGCCGTCACCTTCAGCCTGCTCCTCCTCCTTGCCCTGTTCTTGCTGCACCCTGTGCGCTGTGCCTTCAGCATCACCATGCCGACGCTGGGCACCAAGCAGGGCCGGAAGCTCCTCTTGTCAGCCTGCATCATGATAGCAGTGGTTAACATCACCCCCAACATCATCAGCAACATCAAGACCTTGCTGCAGGTCATCCTGTGCATCTCCAAGAATTCCTCTGAGAGCCTTTTGAACTCCACTGATCTGCTGGAGAATGCTTCCTGGAAGCTGGGGGATGAAATCCAAAATTACGCTATTTTGAAGCCCATGGATGGACATTTTCAGTTCTCACTGGTGAAGAACAACTCCTGGATTAACCAGGTGCACCTCGCTGGTGAGAAAGCCAGGAAGGATTTTTTGGCTGTCGAGGTGCTGGTCAAAGATTGTGTGCGAGCAGGCAACAAACTGGTCGCTGCCTTCTCCGTTCTCTACCTCTGCTTTGAGTCCGTCTGGTACTTGAAGAATTACCTCACCAACCTCCGCTTCGACAATATTTACCTCACCAAGAAGCTGCAGCGTTTGGCTGAGGACGGAGGAGCTTCCCACTTGTTGGTGGGCTCAGCCCAACGCCTCATCCGCCCCACGGGCCTCAGGCTGTCCCGCGAGGAGCTGACGCTGTGCCTGGCGCAGGCGCTGCGCCTGTCGGTGGCCCTGCTGCTGGTGCTGGTGGTGGTGGCCTTGGAGCACCTCATCTTTGGCGTAGCGGACGTGGCAGTGAGGAGGATGGCTCAGCTGTCCACAGTGCCCGTCACGCTCAGCATCAAATACCAGGTGAGTGCTGCTTGGGGCACACAGATGGGTTGGCTTCTCTAATGCAGTGCCCTGGGCTGAGATGCTGCTCAGTGTGCAGGAGATCCTTGGGGAAAGCCCTGCCTGCTGCCTTTGTGTCACCCAGTATCCTGCTTCACAAAACTCCCCAGTTTCAATCTGTTTTAATATTCTCTTAAATCCAGCTGGTAACCAGTCATGAGTGGGGTTCCACAGGGGCTGGGATTGGAGCCCTGTTTAATATCTCTACTGATAATCTGGATGAGAGAATTGAGTGTACCTTCAGTAAAGAGGTGCAGGTGGCAACGAGGTGGGAGGAAATGGGACCTGAAGGCCCCACAGAGGGACCTGGGCAGGCTGATCCCTGGGCTGAGGCCAACGGGATGAAGTTCAACAAGACCAAGTGTTGGGTCCTGCATTTTGGTCACAACAGCCCCACACATTGCTACAGGCTTGGGGCAGGAAAACTGTGTGGAAGAAATGGACCTGGGGTGTTGGTCAACACTCGGCTGAACGTGAGCCAGCAATGTGCCCAGGTGGCCAAGGAGACCAACAGCACCCTGGTGCGTGTCAGCACAGCGCAGCCAGCAGGACAGGAGGTGATCATCCCTGTGCTCAGCTCTGGTGGGGCCGCACCTCGAGTGCTGTGCTCAGCTGTGGGCCCCTCACTGCCACACAGACATCGGGGCCTGGAGCGTGTCCAGAGAGGGGCAGTGGGGCTGCGAGGGGTCTGAGCACAGTGGGGACTTATGGGGAGCAGCTGAGGGAACTGGGATGGTTCAGTCTGGAGAAGAGGAGGCTCAGGGGGACGTTATTGATGTCTGCAGCTCCCTGAAGGAGGTTGTGTGAGGTGGGGGTCAGCCTCTGCTCCCCAGTAACTGTGATAGAACGAGAGGCGATGGCTTTAAGTTGTGCAAGGAGAGGTTGGAAATAAGGAAGAATTTATTCTCAGAAAGAGAGGCAATGCAGTGGCACAGAGCGCACAGGGAAGTGGTGGGGTCACCATGCCTGGGGTGTTCAAGAGCCACGACACCTGCCTGAAGTATATTTGTGCTTCAGTATCCTCATCTCAGCACACCCAACCAAGCTGTACCAGCAATCACACACCTCCAGGCTCATACCTCATTTAACCTCTTACTCTCTTTATTTCAGGCTGGAATAGACTTCCTGAAAATCTCACTTCCCGTGAAGGACGTTGATAGGAGCTACCACCACTCCCTGACCTTCAGCTCTGCCAGCTGCAGGATCAGCCCCCCAGTACCTCCCAACCCCTCCGTGCTGCTGGTTGTGGGACTGCTCTTCTGCATCATCTATGCCACCGTGTTTCTGGAAACCTACGCACGCCGCCTGTGCAGGAAAATTGCTGCGTCCTTCTTTGAGAGCCGGGAGGACGAGCGGGCACATTACCTCTATGGCAAGCTGTCCCGGCAGCACAGGCAGACAACACGGCTGAGAAATTAAGGATAATTTTGGACATGCAGGGAATGACAAAGAGCTTGTGGCAATAACTGGATATGCAAAGGAATCACAGAATTCACTCTCCAGAGTCAGAGAAGTGGTTGGAGTCTGGGAGCACTATTTGCCAAATAAAGAGAGAAAAAGGCCAGAAGTGATATTTTGCACTAATCTGAGAAAAAAATGAGCTACCTTCACTTTCTTTTCTTAATTCAATCTAGAACTCATCCAGGAATGCTGGAAAAAGGAACCCAAGATAGCTCCTGGGTTCTGAGGGTGGTGGCAGCATTATGCAAGGCTAAGTGTGCGTGGGAGATGGGTGGAGGAAGTGCTCCTTCACTTCCTCCATCACTGCTGGAGGAAGTCACTGCTTCGTTGATTCATATAATCTTTAGGTTGGAAGGAAAAGACCTATGAGATCATCTCATCCAACCACTTCCTTTCTCCTTGAAGTGATCCCTACAGGAAGCAAGCAAAAAAACCAAAGCATTAGAGTTGATTAAAAATCAATTATAGAATCACAGAATCATTAAGGTTGGAAAGACCACAACGACCGTCCAGTCCAACCATCAGCCCATGCCTATGACTGCCCTAGACCATATCACTCAGTGCCATATCTACACTTCTCTTGAAAATCTCCAGGAGCATTAATTAATTTATTATTATTTACTTATTATTTAGAATATGTATCATTTATGATATAAAGTGTTGTTTTAACCTGCTGAAATAAATTAAAGACTGTATGACCACGAGAAGCACCTCTTGGGCATGGGAGGGAGTAGGAATCAGTGTGTGAGGACTTGCTGAAATCTCTTCACTGGGGCTCTCCAGAGTAACAGATAGAGCAGCTGGAGGACTACAGAAGAGGAGGAGGGCAGCCAAGAAAAGGTCAGCTCAGGCCAATATCCAGGAGGATATAGAAGTGGTGGAGTGAAATCTGACATTGGAGCCAGAGCTCTGCAGGGGGCAGAACGGGGCAGGACGTGGAAGGGTGGGCTTTGCTAAAGCAATAGCTAGTTTTATGTGTTGGGTTACTTCAAACTCAGAAATGGTGATATTGTAACTAATATGCAAAAATCCATCATTGAAGCATATCTTTCGAAAGAGACAGATCAGAACCTGGATAAGGACAAGAGCCAGGAGGAGAGGGAGCTAAACCAGTGCCAGCTTCAAAACAAAGCAACTTTGCAGCTTCATTTCTTCAAAGCACATCTATTATTTCCCTCTCTTTTTCCATTAGAGTCTTCATTAAGATAATTATTTGGTATAATGCACCTCAAAGAGATTAAATTACAAAAGTGAAGTGGCAGCTGCAGATGTACAAAGATCTATCAGCTTCTGAGAAGCTTGAAACAAAGTAGATCTGGATTATTTTTTGAGCATCAATCTAACAAAACCCCGGTACATTTATCTCCCCAGGTTTCTTAATTCCCTGCTGTTAAAGTGATTAATACTAGCACCTTTCCTCCTCTGTAGCAGCAAGGCTGCTTTGCCATAGAATTATAGAATTGTTGAGGTTGGAAAGACCTCTAATGTCACCAAGTCCAACCCCAACCCATCCCACCATGCCCACTGACCACGGTGCCACATCCCCACGGTTCTTGAACACCTCCAGGGATGGTGACCTCACCTCCTCCCTGGGCAGCTGTGCCATATCATGTGGTTTCTGCAGCTAATATTCTGTGATGTTCTGTAGGGGAAAGCAAAAAGATTCCCATTTGCCAATTGAGAAGCCAAAATTACCCGGGGTCAGGGGTTAAGGAGCTGTGAGGAGAGCAGGAAAACCCTACAGCCACAAACCATTCCAGAAGCACAGTGCCTTCCAATGAGCACATCTAAAGCAGCTTTCCTTGAAAGACTCGTCTCCTTGGCAAGAGATGTGTAGCAATCTTTTAATGCCCTTTAAGAAACTGTTAAAATGTTGGCCAGTAGCATTTTGGGAATCCAGTGTCCAGGGCCTGTCCCACCTGTCAATCCATGGAGCAGTGAGGAGCCCTGCTGGGCATGCAGAAGGTGATACAGGGAGATATCGGGTATGGGGGGAGATGAGGCTGGGATAGTCAGGGCAGTGTTGGGTCATCCCCATGGCTTTGCTCAGGGATGGGTCCCCCAGGTTCAGAGGAGTCGGAGCAGAGAAGACCACAGATCTGGACTAAGAGGACTGAGCCCCACTGCATCCTTCACACTGGCAGTGCCCCACTCCCAAGGTATTTGGGGAGATGGGAGGAGCTTCTGAGACATCCATTTTCAACCTGAAAATTCCTCTTTGCTAGGACAAGCTAACCTCAGTCCAGAGTGATTCTCTTTTCCAGTTTCCTTCAGCTCCTCCTAAATTTTAACTACTAAAGATTGATTCTGGAAAGTTTTAAACACCAAAGTTCAGCATCAAAGAAGCCTTGATTAGGGTAATTGCATCAGCTTGAAAGGATAATGATCAGTGTCAGGTACTGCCATTCTGCTTATGCCTCCAGCATCACAGCTGTCATAAACCTGTGCCTGAAGCAGTGTGCTGCCATTGCCATTTTGCAGGTGGGTCTTCAGGGATGAAAAAGAGATTTGTGTGAATTTTTTGCACACATGACACCAGTTTCTGTGCATTCAGTGATGAGAGAAAGGGAAGAGTTTGGGCTCCGTAGAAACATTGGAGAGTAGGTGATCAGCGAGTTCTGGCAATGCTGGGATTGGTTCATGAGGGAAGAAGCAATAAATGTGACGTTACACCATGGAGAGTCATGAATTGTCATCACATTGGTGTTGGAAGGGTTTTTATTGAATGTAGGAAGGAAAGTCATGATGATACCTGTTATCTATCATTCACTGCTGCAGGTGAAGGAGAGCCTTAATTACCTTGAGGAAGGGTCATGCATTTTCAACTCCCCCATCACTCGTTAATGCCAATACCAGCCCAGGTCCTTGCTGATGCCAGACTAGGATATGTTCCTTTGTTTTCTCCCTTGCACTTGTGGAGGTTTGGAATTTCTTTCTAACCTACATAAAAGTGTTAATTACACATAGAAAGGCCCATGGATTGCTCTTTCCTCCACCAGCTCAGTTGCAGCAGGGGGTTGGGAGGTCCTCAGACATGGGACAGGGTTTGCCCTGAAGCCCCTGGTTACCCTTGGGTTTTGTGGTGAATTTTTGTGGATTTTTCACCCTGCACAAGTGCAAGTAAGTAAAATACATGCTACATTTCTGCTTATGGCTGGCTCTCCAGGAGGATGAATGGCCTTAATATGCTGAGGAGCAAATGTAAACTGTTCAATCAAGGCAGTATACTGGGAAAGATTTCACTCAGAGCCACCAATCTACATCCACCAGAGCAGAGAGTCATTCAACCATTTCCTGATTTTTAATCAAGCTCCGTTTATATCCTATCTACAGCATTTGTGCAGTAAATGAACTGAAGAAGTAATGGTTATATACCCCAAGATTTAGAAAAGGGAACGTGAATAAACATAAAGGCAAATGAAATCTATTCCATGGACAGCCATGGAAAGCCTTGTGTTCTGGCTCTGCTCCCTCTCTCACCCTGCACAGGGTGGTCCTCGACTACCAGGACCAGTAGCCAATGACCAGGCACCTGGTTGCTCCTGCAGTGATCCCAGCTGCTGTCTGTGAGTAACAGTCAGATGCACAGTGAATTGGGAAATTTCAGAAAACCATTCTTTTGGGCAAGAGCCTTTAGAGATTTTTTTTTTTTTTTCCTGAGGAGGAACCAAAATGTACTGAAATGAGCTGAAGATATGAGACAGCTGCAGAGATTCCACAAGTGATTTGCAGTGCACAACAGTTTTCCTTATTTTGGTTCTTTCTCACTGAAGACTATGTGACGTTTCACTCTGACTCAGTGCTTCATATTTCACAACTGTGAATTTCCATATTAGTGCTTCATAACAAGCCTTCAGCCCACAGAAACAGAAGAAAAGGAGGAAAAAGCAGTGGCAGTCATGCCAGACAAATGCTCACAGCCATGATGGCCCAGGGGTTGCTCACACTCTTTGTAGGTTTCTTTGCAGATAACCAACAGAGGAAATGAAGTCACTGCCAGGGATGATTTCAGTGTGCAAATGGAGTGTGGAAAAAGTATCACATTTGCATATGTTTTCTAGTTATAGGCTGCTCCAATCTTCAATTATTCCCCCCAGTTGGAATAGGTGGCAAGGTGCACTTCTGTGTCCACGGAAGCCCCACAGTCCTGCAAATGGTGCTGGGAGTAAAACTAACTTCCCTGCTGTCATCTAGGGAAACACTGCTGCCATGTGACCACAATGCACAGAGTTGGGGTCAGTGTTGTGCGTGGTGACGCTGCTGCAATGGTTTGGGTTTATGGCCATGGATTGGGTTCGGGCCACGGATTTGATTTGGGGCCACGGATTGGGCTTTGAAGACCTCTGCAGCCTAAAATTCCATAATCCAGCCTCAAACTCTTCCATTTGTGACCTTTTTATGCTGCATCTTTTCTACTTTCACATCACTGAGTGCTGGTACAGCCTCAGTGGCCCAGCTGTAATAGTAGAAGTTTTATGGGTGTAATACATACAGATTGTGAAGCCCCAGAGAACTGAGAGGTGTTTTTCACAAAGGTGGCTGAGAGGATCATTTTTTTCCCAGCAATGTCTACAAAATATGCTAAATCTCAAAGGTCTCTCTGTGTATAGAACCAGATGAGCCCACAGCAGCCAAAGGAAAAGCGTGAGATTCACAATTGTAGAAAGGCCAAGGTAGGTGGAAGCCACAGCGGGGTCAGGGAGCAACTTCAGAGAGGGATAATGTATGCCAGCTCTGCTAAAAACACCGCACGGAGCAACCAGGATGATGCAGTCAGAGCAGCCAGGCTGTGTTCCTGACAGAGGAGGACAATGTTGACTGATGAGTGTGGCAGTACCTTTTGTCTGACAGCTCCCAGGCATCACAGGAAGGTGTGTGATGGACACCATCAGATTGGCTGCAGCAGTGAGTGGTATCTGTGGGTGAAGAGCTGCTGCATGAGCTGCATCCTGCCTTTCTGTACACCTCATACCAGCTCAGTAGGGGAATGCAGCATAAACGGTGTCATGAAACAGTACCATGAAATAGTGAACCTATTAAAAAAGTGAGGAAAGGTAGAACAAAGTGCATCCCGATGGCAAGGACCTGCCACTGCATCCCCAGCCCAGGGCTGATCCAGAGAGCAAAGTCCTGGGGCAGGATGCAATGAGTCCAAAGGGAAGAAAAGGAAAGGGAAGAAGAGGGTATTTGCCCTTCACAACTGAGCCAAAGCTGAACAAAACGTCACAAAAGGGAGTGAAAAACTACAGTGACTGCACCCTGTAAAGCCAACTGGGGGCATACCCAGAGAAAAGGGGGAAAGTCTTATTTGTCACAGCAAGGCAGAGCCTGGGGACAGGATGCTGCTTAGGCAGAAGAGCATGGGGCTGGGCAGGAGTTTTTTTATCCACACTGGGACTGTAGCACCCATGCTTGGAAATGTGCCTTTGAAGCCCCAGACTGGAATCTCTCAGCATTGGAAATCCTTCACATTTTGGAGACGGGTGTCTGTGCCTGGGATTAATGGAGTGGCTCTGCTTCTAATTGCAATGTAATCTAATTGAAAAGTGAGCTTTTCTCCTCGCCCTTTCCTCCACTCCACAGGTTGTGTATGATGAGCACTCTGTCTTAGCAATCACAGTTGCTCTTTCCATCTGAAAATACATTTTCTGAGAGGCTGCAGAGACATCAGGAGCGAGCACAGAGCTGACAGCAGAGTCAGGCTGCTGCTGCATTAACCTGACTGGTGGAAAACACATCTCACAGCCTGGGATAGATACAGACAGCCCAGCCTGGCCAGCAGAGCTCCCAGCACGGGGTGGGTAAGACTTTCCCCAGTGGAGTGACACCACTGTTCCTTTGAGATGGGGTGACCGTGGGACAGCTGATGGGAGGAGGTTTAATACCCCCAGGGAAAGCACTGCTCTGCCCCAGCCCAAAGGAAATGGGGAAGGCATCACCCTGGTCCCATCCTCCTGAGATGAGGAAGGAAGACAGGACCCCAGCTGGGCTCCTTCCTCTACCTCCTCCTGTTCCTCCTCCTCCTCTCTTTGGCTCAGCAATGCACCAGGACCCAACAAGTGTAGGTGGGAAGCAGGTGCGTGAGGGGGTTTGGGGGGATTCTGGGGGGTCCCCAGGGTGGAAAGGAGGTTGCAGGGGTTGGGGTTTTCTGAATGCTCCCTGCCCCTCCTAGCAGTGGTTCAGCAGGGGAGGGGGGGAGCGGCAGGGATGGAGGGGAGTTACAGGAGAGGTGGGTGGAGAAGAAAGGGGAGGGGGAAATGGTTGGGAAGGAGGGGAGCTCACCAATGCTTGCAGAATCTGTGCAGCACCCATGGAGAACGGTTCAGCCAGCCCAGGAGCTGCACTGGGCAACCAAACATTGGGCAGGATGCCCCGACAGCCCCTGGAGCTCCAGGTGGTCACCATCCTGCTGGTCCTGCTCGTCTGTGGGGTGGGCATAGCAGGCAATGCCATGGTGGTGCTGGTGGTACTGCGCACCAAACACATGGTGACCCCCACCAACTGCTACCTGGTGAGCCTGGCTGTGGCCGACCTGCTGGTACTGCTTGTGGCTGGGCTGCCCAACATCTCTGAAGTGGTGTCTTCCTGGGTGTATGGCTACGCCGGCTGCCTCTGCATCACCTACCTGCAGTACCTGGGCATCAACATCTCCGCCTGGTCCATCACTGCCTTCACAGTGGAGCGCTACATCGCAATCTGCCATGCCATCAAGGCACAGCTTCTGTGCACCGTGGCCCGCGCCAAGCGCATCATCTTCTCGCTGTGGATCTTCACCTCCCTCTATTGCCTCGTGTGGTTCTTCTTAGTGGACACGTCCCAGGTCACGTTTTCAGATGGAGAACAGGTCAGCTGCGGCTACCGTGTCTCCAGAAGCCTTTACATGCCCATTTATTTCTTGGATTTTGCTGTCTTCTACGTCATCCCGTTGGGACTTGCAGCCATCCTCTACGGCCTCATTGCCCGCATTCTATACATGAGCCCCCTGCCCGCCGCCCCGCAGCATGCCCTGGGCTCAGCACATCGGGGCGGCTCCCTCCAGCAATCCTGCCTGGGCAGCAGGGGGACCCTGAGCTCCCGCAAGCAGGTATGGGGCCCTGGTGGGCTGCAGGCTCTGTGCACAGGGGATTGGTGCTTTGGGTGGGGGCAGTGCTCCAATAGCTTGCTTCTTTTTGTGGAGGAGCCAGGAGGGTCGCTTTGCTGGAAAAATGGGCTCTCTCTGCCTTGGCTGAGCTCTGCAGAGCTGCCTGTGTCACTGGGAGTGGCTGAAGTGCAGGGGTTTGGGTGGATAATTAACACTCGTTGCCTGCTAGGTTCTGGGATGAGTCAGTACCTGGGCATGGGTCTTTGCATGAAGGCTGTCCCATTTGTGTTCCAAGCTCTGAGACATGGTCTGTATCAAAGTTAAGGGTTGGAGCTTGGAAACTAGCTGGAGACTCTGAAATCACCACTCCTCTTACCTTTGAGCAAGAAAGATGTTATTTCCAGCCAGCTTGCAATAGGTTTCAGCCCCTCTTAAAGTCCTTATTTCCTCAACTTGTTGCTTGACTTGCACAGGGTCTTTTACTGACCAGAAGAAATGATTCAGAGTCACAGAAGGTGAATGAGCATTTCAGGAGTGCATATTTCTTTAAGAACTTATGGGCTGGATGATGGCATTCCAATCCCTGGAAGCATTCTGTACTCTTTGACAGTTTTCTTGAGATCTCCATTACCTTCTGCAGTATCTCAGCAGGCAAAACCTCCCCTGGCTGGCTCACATCTCAGAGCTGGGATCACAGGAGTAAAGATGCCATTGTGTTTAATGATATCATAATCAATATTCTTATTGTATAGGGAGCTATGTGATGATTTGTGCCATTGCCAAGAAATAGCCCAAACAAAAGCTCAGCTGAAGCCTCTGAAAAGCTGTTATGAGTCAGCTGCTCATCCAGGAGGGAAAGCTCTGTCACAGCCACGCTGTAAATCTGTTTGATCCCCGACTCCTGCCTTGCAGACAGAGATAAGGGCTGTCCATATGTTTGACTGTAGCTATCATAATATTTGGGAGCAATTTGCTTCTGACTCACTGGACTTTGGAAGATTTGGAGAGGTGTTGAACTCCTCATTGTGAAATGAGGACCCAGCTTGAATCAGTTAGTGAGCATGATAGTGATGGACTGGAGATTGGACTAGATGGCTGTAGAGCTCTTTTCCATCCTTAATGATTCTATGAGTCTATGAATTGATCCATTGCTGAGGGACTGATCTACAGGAGAAACAAGTTACCTATGCCCCACAGCCAAATAAAACCACACAGGTACATTAACCAGGTTTTGGGGCAGAATGAGCAGCAGTGCAAAGCCGTGTCCTACAGAGCATCTTCCTTGGCTCTGCCTGAGATCGGCAGCTCACAGTGCGATGGGTGGAGGTGCTGGAGCTGCAGTGAGTCGTGGTTCTGCGTAAGGCTGCGGGGAGAAAAACAACGCCCTGAAGTCAGAGAGCCCCGCAGGGTCAGTGCCGAAGTCGTGAGGCCGCACAGTGACATTTCCAGGAGAAACTGCAGTGGTGGGAAGGCACAGGGGGTCGGAGGGGCAGAGCAGCACTGGGCAGAATTCCGACGTCGGGGATTCGGTCTGAGGCAGGAGCAGCAAACCCTGCCCGACTGCGGCAGAGCTGTTCTGATGAGCAGCTCCTAACTGGTTTTCTTGGCTCGTTAATTACCCGCGGCCGTGGTGGGAGGAAAGAGGCGGCGTGCCGGGTGATGGCACCTGTCTGTCACACTGCGGGGAAGTGCTGACAGCCCTTGAAAATGTCACCAGGAGCTGAAGGGTCCTGTCCTGAGCATCCGAAGTGAGGACACAGCGTCGGAAACGGCTCTAATAGGAAACGCTCCAAACCGCGAGGGTGTGAAGGAGGATCTGCCGGCCGGGGGGGGGGGCGGGGGGTGTCCATCCCCTCCTGGAGCAAAGCATGGGCCGAGCTGCAGCCGCCTCCGTGCTCCGGACCGCTAGAGGGATTCCTAACAACCGTGCAGGCATTTAGACACAGCGGCTGTAATGCAGATGAATGATCGGTTCTGCACAGCGCTACACTGTGTTCAGTCTCAGAAAGGACTCTCGACTCGAGGATGTGCTGTGTGCTCCCTGTGGCTTTGTCACTGCTGCGCAGAGCTCAGCTCACGCTTCACACTTTCCTCGTGTTCCTAAACAAGGAGAGAGACAGCAGCCAAAAAGCCAGAGCTGTCTCAGCCTCAAAAGGAGCTCTCTGCACGGGATGGGCAAAGATCAGAGCCTGCCCTGTCTCCCAGGAGGAGCACTGAACTGCTTGGTGTAGGGGGATTACATCCTAAACGAAATTGCTCTTAGCATCACCTAACCAGAGGAGCTGCTTGCATTTTGCTGCAGAGTTCAGCTTTTATCACATTTTTGTTCAAATCAACTTCGCTCTCTAGATATAAATCTCAGACAGAAATATGACCAACCAACCCATAAGCTCTGAGGCCAGCTTCTGGCACATCTTGTACCAACCTCTATGTTCCCCAAAGGCAGAGAGCACGCTGCAGTGTAAGCAACAGCCCGAGCACTCATGGTATCGCTGTGAGATCTCACTCTGGGAAGCATCCTCAAATCCCCATTAAACCACATGCAGCAAAACACCTCTATTTTGGCCTCAGCTTGAGAATAGCTCCTTTCTTGTAGGGAAAATTCTGTTACCACCACGCACAATTTCTACTCAAAGCCTTACAGGAAGGCAACGCTGTTTGTAACTAAGTAAAAAAAAAAAAAAAAACAGAACAGTCCAAGAAAAGCAGAAAGACTGAGTGTGATCCAAGTGCTCATTTCCTTATAGAGGGCTGGAGTCATTGCACAACGCCTTTTTGACATTTGAAACACCACTGCCTCAATATGCGTGCAGCATTGATGTTTACTCATACTTTCCTCCTTGGGGATGCACGTATTCTGAGTGCTTACTGGAAGATGATTGCCACTTACCAAAAAGAGCTGTCGAACTTATTAAGATCATTGGAGCTTCAGTAGAGGAAAAAACAAAACATTTTCTTCAGCAATTTGAGTCAAGCTGAAGGTGATTACTGCTCCATTCTGAATTCTCAATATCTTCTTGTTCCTAATACACTGATGGAGTGCTTCCCCATTGTTCTGTAAATTAAATTTACCCACCCACACTGATGAGCTGAGCAACTCCCATATCAGCCAAGTCAGGAATTCATGCAGGACTCCAGGCAGTCTCACCTGCTCCCAGTGCTGTACCAGGAGCCCTGTCCCTCAGAGGGCACAGCAAACCAGTATGCACCAGCAGGTGAGATTTACCTTGGCACCCCCAAAACTAAGCATCACACTTTTGCACAGCTTCAATTCCTCATTGATTTATTGCTATTTTCACTTTTTTTTTTCCTTCCCTGCCACAGAAATTCACATGATTATTTCTAACTCATTTCCAGACTGATGGCTGCTGGTTCTGAGGAAGCACAGAATCATTAAGATTGGAAAGGCCACTAAGGTCACCAAGCCCAACCCCAGCCTACCCAACCATGCTCACTAACCATGTTCCTTAGTGTCACATCTCGATGTTTCTTGAGCATCTCCAGGGACAGTGATTCCCCCGCCTCCCAGGGCAGCCTGTGCCAGTGCCTTGGATGGAAGGCCTTTGAATGGTGGGTGAAAACCTATCAGTTGAAGGTTTTCCTTATGCAGGACTGCATCACGAACAAAACAGATTCAGAGAGGAGTAGAGAGTTCCATGGGTTGTGATTCTGTTTGAAAGTGATATGAGCGATATTATGAGTTACCTGTCTGCAGTTTCTCCAGGAAGGCTCTGCTGGAGCTTTAGCTTCACCTGGCTCTTTCTCCTCTCCATCTCCCCGCTCACCAGGTAACCAAGATGCTGGCTGTCGTGGTGGTCCTCTTTGCCCTTCTGTGGCTGCCGTACCGCACACTGGTGGTGGTGAACTCCTTTGTGGATCCCCCATACCTCAACATCTGGTTCCTCCTCTTCTGCCGGATGTGCATCTACCTGAACAGTGCCATCAACCCCATCATCTACAGCCTGATGTCGCAGAGATTCAGAGCTGCCTTCAGGAAGCTCTGCAGGTGCGGATGGAAGAGCACAGAGGTGCCCATACCACGCAGCATCCCGGTGCTCTATAGCAGAGCGAAGGATGGCTCTCAGGGCAGCTTTGAGCATGGCACTCACCTGGATGACCTGAACTGTCCCCCTGCACCTGCAAGGAGAAGCAGGGCTGCCACACAGACACCAGGACCCTGACACAATGCAGGCAGCGGGAGCTGTATGACTGCGTGCAACACGCTGGGAAAGTGCCAACAGAAATTGCTTGGGCACTGCGGCAAGCTTAACTTAATACTTCTCCAGGGCATTTAACAGAACGGATTCTTAGAGACAAATTAATTTGCTTTTCCTTAATGCTAATTTATTCTTGTGTGTTGAAGCGTTAGGCGCAGGTCAATGTTCAGCATCTGCAAAGAATCTGTAGTTAAATATAGCAGTGCAACGCCATTCTGTGTTATGTGCAAGTGCAGCTGCTTGTTGAGTCAGGCCAGAGCATGGGAAGGAAATGCAGGAAGAGAAGGGCAGTCAAGGAAAATCTGCTGCCAGAGCAGATTTCCTAGAGGGTGAGCTTCCCCTACCCAAATGCAGGAGGCATCCAGGGGTCCATTGGAGTTAGTGGGACAATGTGGCACTTTGGCACTTTCTCCTTTCATTCCAGGAAGAGATGAACACATTCCTCTAGTGTGTTATTTCCTTCCACCAACACCAAAGGGACCAGTCTGCCTCTCCGATGGAGACTCATGCATTACACATGGCTGAAGCTGGGTATCATGAACCTCACCCCTTGCTGCTGGAAACACTGCTGTGCCAACCAGCCCAAGGACACTTGCCCCAGACTCACAAGCGACTCTCTGGACTGGGAGTAAAATGTAAGAGATTACACACAAGGCAGATGCCAAGGCTCCTGCCAAGTAAAACAAGAGGCAGCCACCAGTAACCCTGAAGTGACTGCACACCATTCTTCGAGCAGCCAGTTCAGTCTCAGTATCCACCACTGCTTCACAGCAAACCAGAGCATTTAATCAGATCCTTATCTCTGCTTTGGAAAAGGTCTGTGTGACATTTCAAAGTGGCCACAATTTTAAAAAAACCTTTTTTTGTCTATGGAAAATAACTACCCTGGGCAAACAGACCTCACTTCATGCAGGGAAGGATTCAGGGTCTATTTTGTTTCCGTGTGGGGTGGCTTTGCATGTGTGATTATTATATTGTGAATCATTAAATCATCTATCTTGGTCCAAAATAACTGTAGGATGAGGAAAGAGAGCACTGGTTTTGCAGATATTTAGGAAATGGTGTTTATGTGGAAGTGGACTTTGGTTTATTTCTGAATATTGGATCTCCAGGAGTGAAGTTCCTCATTATCCATAAGGAAGCTCTGCACAGAAATTTCAGAGCTGCTTCATGAAGAGAAGGGAAATCCCTTTGCTGCAGTGCAAGAAAAACATGACCCCTAGCACAAGGAACGAGAAGTGAGCAATTTGCTGCTAATGGTCTTTTCCATCACAGTGATGTCTTTTCCCCTTAGTGCTGTAAATTGCTACCAGCTTAAAAGCACCATGGGGTCAAAGAGGAGAAATGGGGTTGTGTGCTCTGTGCAAAGAAGCAGGAAAGCCAGCCTTGTCCTGCAGCCACACGGGGCAAGAATTCAGTGCCTGAGCTGCAGAGCTGAGCCAGGCACTGCTCGGCATGGGGCATTGGCAGCCCAGACTTCTGCCAGCACAGCCCAGCACCGAAACATCTCTGCAAACTCATTTCTGTCTCCACCTTACCTTTCCAGGCTCTGAAATTTTTGTTCAGCAGACTTGAGATTCAAGTAAAACCCACTTCTCTTTTCTCCTTTCTGCCCTTATCTGCCCATGTACTGCATGACGCTTTGCTATTTCTTGAGAAGTAATTGGCAGAAATTCCTCTCGCACCACGAGACGTCTAGTAAATGCACCAGAGCGTTAAGCTGCAGATGAGCTAAGAGCTCCTGATCCTTCTCTTGCACATATGCTGACACACTGGGACAGTCTGAGAGTATCTTAGGTGGAACAGTGTTCCATGTTTTAGGTGAAGAACAGCGTTCAGCTTGCCAAGAAGATGCTACTGGAGAGGACGGGTAGCTGAACACTGCCAGGAAATAAATCATCAGTTGGGAAGGAATGACAAGAAATACCTCTGATGCTGGAGGCTCCAGCTGATGGCACCTGGGGGGGGCTTTCGCTGGATGGAGGTTGAAGCCTCATCCTGGCCCTCCTCATACAGGGCTGAAGGCCAGGAGGAGATGCTCCTGCTCCCTGCATAGACAGATGGTGGAGTAGGACTGTGCTGCCCCCGGGCTGGACAGGTCACTCTCAAAGGACAGCGGGACTCAGATTGCACCTTTTACCTCCCACCAGTGCTGCCCTTTGGTCACAGGATCAGTGCCTCTGTCCCTGTTCTCATATGTTGGGCTCCTCTCTCTTCTCACTCAGCTGGGAGCAGTGCAGGGGACATTACCCCAAAAGCAGCAGCCCCTGAGGCAAAGCCCCAAGCACTGTTCCCTCCACCCTGGGGAAGGGGCACACTCATCCTTTTGCTACTAATATTTTTGAAGCAATACATCATCGTTCCAGCAGGAGACCCACCTCCCTGATGCCTCCACACATGGCCAAAGATCTGCTCCATTCATCAGCCTGAGATTTATGAGGTGCAAAGGGCTCTGGTTACCTTGCTGCCCCCTCCCTTCTCCCCATGGCTGGGTGAATGAGTTGCTGCTGGCTCCTCTGATATCAGAAGCAAAGAAAGCCCAGGGGAGAACAAAGCTCTCATTCCACCAAACTCATCTCCCTAAGTCCTTACCAGAGCAAAGATCCTTCATTATGAGACCCCTTGCACCCTAAAGAAGCAAGAGGGAGACCCTATTGCCTGCAGAGGCTGACCCTGCATCTCACCAGCCCCTCTGCACAGCTTTGCTCATGTGAGACACTCCAGAAATAGAAAAGGGATTGAAGGTTTTAGCTATTCTGCATTCCTCCAGCCCCAGTGGCTCTGCCTGGCACTGGGCTCTGTTCTGCCATCCTTCCCCTAAATCACTCTTCCCCTTGCTACCATTTCCCTGTCCCTCATGTCTGGCTTTCCCGTTACTTTGTCCATTCACTACAAAATTCTGGGGGCTAGTGTGGATGTAGGAGGCCACAACTTCAGATTTACTAGGAGTAAGTGAGTTTTTGCACCAGCAGGGCAGATTGCTGACAGGCATTGGCATCCATCCATTTATGGGCTAATGGGGCTGATGCTGCACAGTGTCCCAGGGTCCTCCTGTGATTGCCTCCTCTCTGTGCACTCAGCCACAGTGCAACACTGCTCTTCTCCCCTATTTGTGTCCTGAGCACATCCACAAGCCTTTAAATCAGTGCAGGGGAACTGAGGGTGGCAGGTTAGCAAGAAAGAATTACCCCTCTCCAAGCACAGAAGCATGGCGCAGGGGAAGCAGGCAGCAATGCACGGTCTGGACGAAGTTTGGCAGCAGCCCCGGAGGATGGCAGGCAGCGCAGGGACCTGTAGAGGGCATACCGATGGAGCTCTGATTGCTGCATGGACACAGCCCAGGCGGCTTGGCGCTGACACATGGCTCCCAGCGCATCGATGGGTTTGGTATGAGGCTTTAACGGCAGCACAACAGCACTGTCTGCAATCGGTTTCCTGCACAGTTCAAGAGAAGAAATGTGAGCTGAATGGCTGGGGAGGTTTGGGGGAGGAAAAGACAGACGGGGCTGTCCTCCTCTTGGACCACAATGAGACCTAGTAACAGATTGTGGCATTCCATTTGTGAGAAAAACAGGGAAGAAAACACCTCTAGTGCTGCAGTGTCCCATTTCAGTATTTTCTGAAGACAGGAAAGGAGTTATAAGGACCTGGGGAAACACCATACAGAAGGGAGACCCCACAGCTGGCACACAGACTCTGCAAACCAGGTTCTGGTTGGTGATGTTCAGTTTTCTCCCCTTGCTGGTAGTCCCGGGGGGCCTCAGCACCACCAGCACTGTGTGCTTGCTGCAGAGTCCAGGGCAGCCCTGCGTTCCCAGAGAGCCCAGATCCTGTGGTCACCAACAGAGCGAGGCATCTCAGACAGGAGCCTGGCTCACCTCCTCCTCCATGTCTGGGCTCTGATGGATCAGCCTTCCCCTCTGAGCTGAGCCATCCTCTAGAGAAAACACAGCCAACAGGTTATTTACGAGACAAGGTCTGAATTAGCATGTGCCTGCATCCAGGCACTCACAAAGATAAACATCGATACAGTGAGCAGATAACTGTTTATTATTGCACATAATCCAGCAGAATAACCGACAGAAAACTCTGGACAGCAGTACACGAATTGTAGTACACAGCTTGCAAAATCTGTGACGAAGGTATTTTTGTGTGAAGAGTGAAACATATCTGCATCTTCGTAAGACCTGAAAAGTATAACACAATATCCTATTCAGTTTTGAAAGCACGCAAATTGAGGTAAATCTGTTATTTTGCATCTAAGAAAACGAAATCCCTAAGGGGCTATATATCTATGTATATATATATCCATATCTCAGTGCAATACGGATATATTTGTACGTCACATAAAAGCAAATCTACCTACTGTTCTCAGAATGTTAATAGGAGGAAAGCACATTACTGTGTGCACATCACATGCATAAAAAATTGGGGCAGGAGCGGGGGGGTAATCTTAACATTGTTGAAAAAGGACCCTTTGTGCTTAGTGATAAATAAAAGCCCCTCAGGTCTCTCAACGGAAATTGTCTTGGTAGCTAATAAAAGCAGCTGACGTATTGAGAGGATGAACAAGGATAAAATGCCAAAGGCAGCAGAGCCTGGGGTTTGCAATACATTTATATTTCAGAAAAGAAAAAAGAAAGAAAGAAAGAAGCAAATTGCTACTAAACTATGCTCTGTGGAAGTGTTGATGGTGCTGCACAGCTTTCTCAGGACTGGTACAGCCACATAGCTTTTAGGAAGGGATCACATTCACTTCTCCCACAGTGAACACCATGTACTTGCTACTGTGGCAACGTTCCTGAGCTGAATAAGGTTAAAAAATAAACTTGGTTCACAAAGAAAAGTACTGAATTATTCTCACTCTCTTATCTCATAATTAGAGTACATAAATCAGGCAGGTTTTGCCCTGTGTCTCCAGTCAGTGTAAACTCCTGCCTGTCTGCCATTTGCCTCTGAAATCCTTTCAGACTGACCTTTGGAGCAGACTGGCCATCTGTTTTTTCCCTCAACCATCATTTTCACGTTCTTTCCAGTCCCTCAGGTTTTCCCACCCAGTCCTACGCTGTGAGACTTCAGAATACACAGAGGTGCACAACTGAGTATAAATAACATTTCCGATTAACTTAAAAATAGATACAAAATACATATTGCTCTTAAAAGAAGGAAGAAACATGTCCAAGCACTCAGCCTCACACTAAACTGTAACTTCATCTGTGCCGACTTTCTAAGCTCGCACTGCTAAGGATCAGAGCAGATCACAGTGGCAACATCTCCTTCCAAAGGTCACTCTCTATTGCAGCTTTGGGAAGAATTGGTGCAAACTGTCTGGCCTCTAAGCCTGGCACACAAGAACAGCTTTATTGCCTCTCTGTGCTCTACCATTGCTGAAAGGCTGGCTGCTGCATAGTTTTGAGCCCAATACCGAAACATACTGGAGTCACTGGGGTCTCTGCACCTTTCTCATTTCAGGAATAACTTCACCTTTCCCACGACAGCCACCCTGCATGCTCTGCTAGGAAAGGCTGCCCGCTCTATTTCGGTTAAAAAGCAGCACTGGAGCCCCCTCACAGCTCAACGCTACGAGGAGGAGGAACCTGTGGGTATACAGGGGTATTGTTCAGTAAGTACCACCCTTTAATTGTAACTCGCACCATTTTCATAGGGGAAAGAAAAGGGTAAAAGGGCAAATTCTGCACATTGATTTCCTTTCCCATTACAGTGGGAAGTCACCCGCTGCAAGACACTTTCAAGAGCATTGCTGGTGGCAGGAGAGAGCTCGGATGGTGCCCAGTCCAGAAATGGGCACCGTCTGCACCCGCAGCACCCCTGGGCACACCAGCAGCCTCGCCCCAGCCAGCCCCTCACACCCCACCCCGCAGCCCCAACCGTGGCTCATTGGCAGGCATGGGCAGGTCACACTTCACCAAGCCCAATGTCAACATGCTCCCCCTCTCAGTCCTCCATACATGGAAAACACCTCCAGATGATGGGGAAAGGAAAGACTTTTTGCTTGTCCCTTTGGATGACACACAAGCATGGGGGGAGATGCTGTCCAGCCCTAGCCGTGGCACGGCTCTCAGGTGTCATTTTGGTTGTTGCACATTGTTGCATTTTCAGGCTGTGGATGATATTCTTTGGGAAATCTTCAACATCAAGTCAACCAAGAGAATTAAAAAACACATCACAGTGTGTGGATGAGACCTTCTCACTCATTTTCCTACAGCTAAAGATAAATTCCTCATCCCTGGCACGACAGGGCAGTTGATGGCTTTGGTGAGAATAATTTAAGGCAACTGCTACTTTATACAAAGAAGAGAAGGAGGTTAAGTTGTAGAAATCCTGACTTTTTCTTGGTAGATTGCAGAGGCCAGTCACAGCCTGGGAGCAGGGAGACTGAACGGAGGATCTTCAGGTACTTTTACTTAAGGTTCATGTTTGCAGTGCAACCTTGGGATCTCAAGTCCTCCTCATAGGTGTTTCCAGGTGACTGAGATTTAATCCCCACCAAGGTCCATGGTCTCAGTGAGCAGCAATGCCTGTCCCAGACACAGATGAATGGGAGAGTTAAGGGGGAGCAAAACATGCAATCGACACATAACCATTGCTGTTTGTATAGCTTTCATCTCTGCAGGCTGAGTGGCAACTAACACACCAATGAAAGCAGTACCCAGCAGTTTCAGCCCCGAAGAAGAAAGCCTACACTGAAGTGTGGGAGGAGCACCTTGCATTTTGTACATGTGAGGCCCAAGGGTCAGGCTCAGCCCTGATGGCTTAATTTAGGAATAGTTGAGCCCAACGTGACAAAAATCTTGTGCAAACTTACATCACACTCCTGTGTCTGGAAACCCCATAGCCACAAGAAACCTCACAAGATTCAAACGCAAGCCCACATCCTAACTCAGGTGGAAGACTTGAGCAAGCTCTAGCTTAACTTTAGTTAGATACACACTGCAGTTCACACTGATCTTAAGTAATTCAAGTATGTAACAACAGTGGTGGAACTAGCACTGTTGCAAATAGATCTGAAAACTCCAGTTTCACATTTTCTTTGTGCTTCTGCCTCTTGCTGGGCTGAGTGCATTCTCGCACTGGAATTCTCATTCTTTGAACTACACCCTTCCAAGAGGGAAGCCAAAACTACACTGCGATACTGCATTCAATAAAAATAGCTCAATTTTGAGGAAATCAATAAATATCCACTGAAATTACTGCACAGATCACTTTTGGAATAAACAAGAGATAACTGAGAATCTCAACATCTATTGAATAAATGCTCATATATTTCTACCACCAGTGCACTTATCAATGAACAACTTGTGTTGGCAGTAAAGTTGGTCAACTATAAAATGTCCACAGCGAGGTCTACAAATTGAGGACAAAATCTCATCGCCTTTCTTACCTCGTCCGAGGGGGACCTCATGTCAAAAAATGTACAAATAGGATGGCTAGACCAATGTTCAGTAAGATGACCATGCAGATCACAATTGTGTTAGGTCCCTGAAAGAAAAAATAATGACAGAGTATTATACACCATAGTTCTAAGTGAAGAGACTTGATAGAGCTGCCTTGATTCTGCTGTTCAAATATATGAGAATCACCCATTCCCAATGAACATGCATCCGGCCTGAAATTCAAACTAGTTGAATATCTACCACTGTCTATCTATCACTACCCTACTCCTATTTCTCCCCTGCAAATATCTTAAGGGAGACCCTGGCCGTAGGCACAGAAAAAGCCAAGCCCATTTCAACTTGTTCCTCTGAACTCCTCTCTCCTTACAAACACATTATCTGTGTTTGTGAAGCTGCCACTTTCAGGATGAACAAATCCATTTGTATGCTCTTATCTCAGACTAAAATATTTCCAAGCTTTTTCTAAAGTCACACTGGAATTGTTCGTGTCAAAAGGACTGTGAGAAGAAGCAGGCTAACAAAATGCAAGGCGTTACAGCTGTATTTGCTCACAGCAAAACAAATATCAGGGAATACTCTTTAAATCCAAGAAATCAGTTGGTGATTTGATGACATGGATCAGCTCGTAAGGTGCACCTAATGGATAAAATAATACACCCTTCATGTTCCTCCAAACTTTCCAAATTCACGCAAAAGGGTGGGAAAACAGGAAGAATGTAGGAAAAAAAATAATCATAAAATTTCTGTTTCCCTCAAATTTTGAAATTCCAGGCTTACTTCTCTGGACCAACCATGGAAGCCCTCACGGCAGGGGACACAGGAAGGACAGGAGGAAATGACCTTCTGTGCCCCCACAGATCTCGAGGGGCCCTCTGGACTGAGCAGTGTGGGAAAAGTTTCCAAAGGTATTTGTGAGGTCGCCCAGGCCCAGGGCTGATCCCCAGCATTTTGATCTGCATGAAGCTTGGGCTTGGAGAGAGGCTTCCAAACCAAATGCTGGTCCCAAATCATGTTTAAACCCATCCTAAGCCAAACCTGGCAGGCGAAAATGGGGAATCTCCTCCAAAAGGCTGCGGGGGCCCAAAAAGGGCCCCTATATGCCTGTCTGTGCCTACTGCAGCCCTGAGACTCCAGGCCCTTTGGGGAGAGAATCCACAGGGGAAAAACAAGGCTGAAGGAAAAGCAGTTCCTACAGCGGAAAAGGAACAGAGCTGCTGCTGCAAAGCTGTCCCAAGAGCCGCCCCTCCACGTCGCGCCTGGTCCCAGCCCACCACCACACCTCACCTCGTCACCCTCCTCCGCATCCTGCGCTGCTGCCACCGCCACCACCGGGGCTGGGCTCCGCTTGGCCCCCGCCTTGTGCTCCGTCCGTCCCGGCGCCCGGCCCTCAGTCTTTCTGTCAGCAGCGGGCTCGCTCCTGCTCGCTGCCTTGCGCTCGGGGCTGGGCCGCCGCCTGGGCTGCTTGAGCTCCTCGGGCTGTGGCGGCTCCGCCTTGGCCTCCACCTGGGGCGCGTGCCTCTCTGCGGGCTCCTGTGCCTGCACCGGGGTGCCCCCGCGCCTCCGAGGCTCTCCCTGGGGCTCCGGGGATGGCGGCCCACGCTCAGAGAGCGGCTCCTCCTCATAGTCCGCAGCGGGGGAGACCGGGGAGGTCCTGACGGGGTAGCTGTGGTAGCCCTTGTAGTGCTCGACCTCGGGCTCGCGCGCCATGCGCTGCAGCGGCCTGATCTCCATCTGCTCGGCCGGCCGTGCTGCTCCACGTGAGGCCGGACGGCCTTCGCCATCCGAGGCCCCGCCGCCGCCCGGCCCGGCCCAGCTGCCAGGCCGCGGGGCTCCGTCCTGCTGGGCCTTGGCCCGCTTGGCCTCCGGAGGGGTGGCGGCGGGACTGGGGGCCGGGCTGCGGCGGCGGGGGGCCTCGTCCTGCTCGTGCAGCTGGGGGCTCTCGGGGGGCGTGGGGGGCGGCGGGGCGCCCTTGGGCTGAGGGGGTGCCGCTTCCTCCATGTTGACGGCGTGCTCTGCGTTCTCCATGATCTCCTGCAGCAGCCTCCGCTTCTGGTACTCGGGGCCTGCAGAGAGAGGGGCGGTGGGAGAGGGCTGGGGAGGCAGCAGGGCTAGGGCAGGGGCTCAGCAAGGGCCTGGCTCCCTGCTCCACGTGCCAGCACCCCATCAGAGAACAAAGCACACCAGCCCAAATCCAGGGCTCCCAGCACCTTGCTGTCACCTTTCCCTGAGAAACAACCCTGGCTGTCTCAGGACATGTTTTTTTAGCTGCAAACTCACCCTGTGCTTTTCTCCTTTTAGGCTAGAACAAGTTCCCGAGAGAATGGAGTGAGGCTGCATTTTCCACTGCCTGCCCCAAAGCAGAGCATGTTTCCAGAAGGGATTTCCTACAGATGCAGATCCCCGCCTCGCACTGCCCTGCAGGGAGGAGCAGGCCAGGAGCTCCACATGAAACTCAGAAGAAGTGAAAATCTGCACCCCAGCTTTTTGTGGTTTGGAGTCACACACAAAGATTATCTTGAGCCTAAAGGGATCAAGCTCTCATCCAAGTTTTTTCTTTTTCTTTTTTTTTTTTTTTTTCCTGGCTGGAAAACTCTTCACTGTGGCTTCTTTGCTGTCTAACAGAGTGGAAACAAACATTACATGGGGAGGCGCCCTGCCTCCTCAAAAAAGGAAGGTATCCGCAGGTGATCCATCTTCCATTGCGCTATATGAGAAAAACATGTTTCTTATGCACAGACTGGGGCTGGCAGTGAGGGCCAGCCCTCCTCTCTGCACTGACACAGACACCAGCAAAATCAGCTGGCACCATCACACAAGGTGACTCGGGGCTTCGGGTTTCGTTCTGGCCACATCTCCAATGCTGACTTGTCAGCTCTTAGCAACGTTGCTGTCACTTCAGTTATCATTAAATCTTTACTTCTTGTTAACCCTGGGCCAGGTCTGCAAAGCAAATCACTGAGGAATTCAAGCAGAGCCTGACACTGAGGGCAGTCCTTCATTCTGTGGTGCTGGCAGAACAAAATCCACCAGGGAATGACCAGAAAAGTCTGAGAAACAACTGCACACAGTGCTCTACGTAATGGGATCTTGCAGGGGTCCTTGCATGTCCCTGCAGTGCCCATAGCAAAGAGAACATGAGTGTACTCCTTACAGGCATCATGGGGTTGCAAATCAGCAAGTCCAAAAGAAAGCACCTGCTTTTGGAAATGGTGTTGGTCTCATTCTGCTGAATCCTAGTAATGCTGAGAAGTGCAGACATACAGAGCTTGGCACGTGCTCTTGAACAGCACAGACCGTGGAGCCACACTGTCCCCAGCTGCTTCATGGTTCCTCCCCTCCTCTCCTCCACCCCAAGGACTAACGCAGACTTGACCCTACTCTGGAAATTGGAGATTGGTGCTTCATTCCCTCTAATAAATCACGGGTGTGATTTGCACACTGCTAACTCCTGCCCACTCAGGGCAATGTTTCTGCTCTGAGAAGGTGGTGGGGAGAGAGGGCACTGATTTTAGCTGCTCTGCCTTGCCTACACGCTCCTGTCAATCAGCAGGCAACCCATTCAGGGCAATTTATTTCTGGCTGCAAATGGATTATTTGGAAGCCTTTTCAACAGTTGTTCAGACTCCTCAAAATAGGCTGCCTGCAGTTCTGTGCTCCTTGCTATCTCTTGGTGTCTTTTCTCCTCCTAAATAATTCACACCAAAACTCCCAGCTGCCAGGAGGGGACTGCACAGCCCAATCCTCCTCCCTTCCCCAGCATCCGCCTCACTTCCTTCACCTCCCAGAACATTTTAGCAAGAACTCTGAATTTCATCACTCCAGGTCTTCAGGGCTAACATCCTAAAGGAAACCCAGAGCTAAATACTTATTAAAGATGTGAGGCTCACTGAATAGGACTGTCCTGTCCCTAACACAGAGATAGCAGACGGAAATGCAGCTGCCCAACACTGCCAGGCTCTCCTGGATGTGTGACCAGATATCACAAGTCCTAACAAAATCCAAGGGTGGATTTCTGCCTTTTTGTTCTTGGAAGGTGCAGCCTTGCAAGAAGATATACCTCTCCTTGTTATATTCTGATCACTTAGTGAATGTAGAGATTAAAAAGAATTATAGAAGAAAAACACACACAGTCTCACACATGGCCAGGAGACCCACTGTGCAGAGACCATTTCGTTTGTCTCATTCAGTCGCTACAGGTGGAAGAGGTGATCCAGCTAGATGTCAAAAACCTTCCAGCAGGAATTTCAGTGTCTGTTACTTCTGCACTATAAATACCACAGTGTGCAAAGGGTGGATGTGGAGCTGTGAGTGGCAGCTGAGAGGCTTATGCCAGGATCAAGTGATGTTTAGCTATTGTTAAATGAAGTGTCACATGCTGGCTCATGCCTGTGCCCAGCCACTGTGGTGGTTCCCAGCACAAAGGCAGCTCCGAGACCCTGCAGTGCAGCAGGAGGAAGGGGCAGCACTCCACTGCTCTGTCTCCCTAGCTAGTAAGTGCAGGACTAGCTGGACATGCAGGGAATTTCAGCAAATCTGTCAATGTATCTGTCTGGCCGAGCACCAGGTGTGTGCTGTTCCTTCTACCTGTCCTGAGCTGAGGTACTGCCACAACGTGGAGGCACTGCAATCAGAGCAGCAGGTTCTGCTGAGTAGCAGGCAGTGTTTGGCTTCTATCCCCAGTTTTGATGCTGTGATGGATGCTGGACATTTGATCCAGGTAACAAAATCAGATAATATGGAAGATAGGTTATGAAACACAGGCGTTTGGATCTGTTTTTTTGCTCTGCTGTTACCTCCCTTCTATGAAAATGAAAACTTCTCAGAAAGAACATAGGTCTATCTAGCCTGTTCTAGGGAAAGGTAATGGCATTGACAATGCTGCTTCTAACATTACACTTCCTATCTACTAATCTCCAGCGCTTGCTCTCAGAGAAGGAACCTCTCCAGTGTTTTCTCAGCCATATAATTAACGGTGATGCAAACAAATATATAGGAAATTAAGAAAATAATATTTTGCATTATCAACTTTCATACAGGATATTACAGCTCCTAATTAGCTAAACCTAACTGTACCCTTGGTGTGGTTTGTGGCCTCACAGGATATGGGCTATGAGTCAACGTGCAAAGCTGTTCCAAGAAAAAGCCACTGCAGCTCAAGGGGTGCTGCAAACAGCTCCCAGCTCTCTGCTGGCCCCGGAAGACACTGGGAGGGCTTTATAATGGGGAGAAAGAGGCAGGGAGCTTGGAGGGCTGCAGATTTCCTCCAGTCTATAGTAACACCTTGTAACAGGTAAAACAGCAGTGTAAGGTCAGCAAATCACCCACGTGCAGGGGGCTGGCTGAACTTGGGCAAAAGTGGATCTGAGATAGATGGAAGGGCAGCTTCCTGAGTTATTAAGTGGGAGAAGCATTGGAACAGATTCCCAAGGAAACTGCAAAATACCTTAGAAGAAGCCTCTTGTCTTACCTGGCTGGTAGAAGTCTGGGGAAAGCTCCCTGGCCATCATCCTGGCTATGCCCGACTCGTTGTTAGCTGCCTGAGCTGCCTGCTCAGAGCCTTCAGCCTTGGCTTTGGCATGAGTAGTCCTGCAGAGGGAAGAGGGGACAACAGTGAGTGCTATCCGAGCTGACATCAGTCCAGAATTTCAGCAAGGGGCACGAAGTTTTTAAGGCTGAGGTGTGACCAGCAAATGGAACAGATATATTTGCAAACATGAGCATGTTCACGTGTTGCAGGGAGGCAGCAGATGGTGCAAAATGGACTTGCTGCCATGCTGCAACTCACAAAGATGCCCACTCTGAGGAATGTCTGAAGGACCTTTGCAGACTTCACAGAGGGACAGCAAGGTGATGGCTGGGCACCAGTGCATTGTCACCACCCCTGAGTGAGCTGCTGCACCTCACCAGCAGCAGCATGCCTCTTGTCAGTACAGCTGACACGTTTCACCCCAAATTACACTCCTGGAGCTCTCCAGCAACAAACTCTGGCTTGTCCAAGGGAATTCTGTGCTTGTAGCAGCCCAGGGGCTGCTCTCAGCAGGCACAAGTGCATGGAAAGGCAGAGCCATTGCTTCCCTCACAGTCTCACTTTGTGAGCCTTCTCTGCTCCTTCCCAGCACGCCTCCTGCTTGCTCTCTAGGGCCATCAGAGCTATTCTGCCCACCGGCTGTTGTATTCCTCACATACCTCACACTCAAGGCCCTATGATCTTTATGCTAAAAGCAGGGCAAGCTTTGCAGCCCAGCTGCTCACAGTCTGGGAGGGAACTGACTTCAAACAGTAGGATCACACCTTAAAAATTAGGGAGGGTGAAGCACCATATGCTCAGCTGCTCTGCTCCACCTGTGGCTCATGGAGGCTTTCCCCATGCCCTAATGCTTCCCAGGGCTCCTGCTGTCTCCCATGCTGCATGCAGCAGAGCATGCACAGGCAGCACCAGTGCAAAACCACTTATTTTTGAGCAGATGTGCAGTTAGCAGCCCTTCAACTCCAATTTATTACAAGTTTAATGAGGTCATATAATGTCTGTCAAGCTATTTAAACGATACCCAGACTTTTCAAACTCAGGTTGGAATTTCACTGGTCCTTTCCCATTAAACTCAGATGCAGCATGCAGACAAGATTAGCTTTACTCTGAAAACTTGACAGTTGCAATGAAAAGGTGATAGAAATGCTGTTCTGAGACCCTTGGTAAGTAGAAGATTATATATACATGCATACACACACAAGTCATTTTGGATAGCTGTAGGGAAGGAATTAAAGGCAGGGCACTAATCCCAACTGATACAGGCACCGGTGTGACTTGACAGGGAGCCGAAAATGCTGCTCAGTGCCCTGAGATAGAGCAGAGGATGTGGAGCTGCTATGCCCGGGACGGCGTCTCTCTGGGACGTCATCTCACTGCCGCAGACGTGGCTCACCCCTGCCTGCACCCACACCTTATCTCCTGCTTTCTCTGCAGGCTGAGCTGCCTGGGATTGCTGTCATTCTTGGTCTTTTTATCCAAAATTCTTAAACCCAGAGAAGCTACGTGATGAGGGAGAAGACGGCAGTTTTAAGCCACTGCTCACAAGCAGGGGGTCTGAGGCAGCTCGGAACAGTGAAATCACCTCCTTTTTTGGTAGCATGTAATCAGTGTGATTAATTCCACTGAGGTCTGGCAGGGGCTGAGGGGGTGGCTCTATGCTCTCCATGTCCAGGGATCAGAGTGGGCTCAGCAAATCCCAGGGAGCACAAGCCTGCATGATGCCAGCCCCACAAACAAGCTCACCAAACAGGGAGACCAGCTCTTCACCCCACAGGATGTGTTCCAGCCCCTGCCTTCATCCTGTTGCTCTGGGATGGGATTCACCACACAAGGATAAAACTTTCCTTTTCAGCCACTTGGTAAGCAGAGGCTCTCCTGGCCACTTTTCAGACCCTGCAGGAAAGGGGCAGCACCTGGAAGCAAGGGTTCCTAGAGATAAGTTCCAAAGAAGTAGCCTAGCAGTGGACTGGATGCAGGGTCTGCTCCCTCTGCTAGTAGGGGCAGAGCTGCACTTGTGCTGATGTGGTACCAAAAGGGTGCAGATGGATCCTGGCATGCCTGGTGACAACACATGGTGCTAGAGGTAACAACACAGCTCTGGAGTACACTCTGCTCCATTGGAACACCGTGACAATGCACAGCTTGTAAGGAATGGCCCAGCCATAACAATAACAACAAGCTCTCATAGAGTATTTCTGAATGTATTATTTATCCTGGCAGTGCCGGGGAGGGGAGCTCAATGCAGAATAAAACGTGGCCACAGTGGCAGAGCAGCAGACAAATAGCAGGCACCCAGGGAGAGCCCAGGGCACAACTAGCAGCAGCATTCATAAGCCCATCTTCAAAGCAGTGCTGGCAAATAAGCTGTGAGCATTACATGGACCCAACCAGGGGCCAAGAACACAAAGAGGAGCCTTCAGAAACCAGTGCTGGTGCTCCCCAGCCCAAGAAAGGATGCACGGAGTGGGGACAAGCACTCCCTATTCCCAACCAGAGCAATCTCAGGGATTGCAGTGACTGCTGCAGGACACTGGGAGCAGGGAGTTAAATGCTTCACTTCTCCCTGGCACGGCTCTAATGCTCTAATCGTTTTTGTATTAGCGTACAGACAGAGCTCCACTCCCATCCTCCCTGGCCCTGTCCCAGCAGCACTGCCTGCTTCATTCCTGACTGCTGCTGAAATCCCCCTGCGGACACATGAGCCACAGCTGAGTGCTGTGCTAACAGGTGAGGCCCAGAGCCACGCCGGCAGAGCCGTCTCTTCAGACAGTTTATGTGGTTTTGCACATCCACATTGGCTTAGCCTGTAAATGAAGCTGGAATTAGCAGAGAATGCTGCAAATACCAGGAGGGCTGGGGCACCTGCAGGTGCGGCAATGACCTTGCGGCCAGGAGCAGGGGGAGAGCTGAGCCCTGTGCCCCAGCTACTGCACATCCATGTACTCAGAGAAACACAAACCCATCCAGCACTGTCCTTCCCTCTCCAGGGACTCCTTGTCCCATCAGTACAGCAAACTGCCCTCTGCTGGATTCAGGTCCTGCGGGGACAAGTGTGCAAATTGGGCTAAATGCCATGCTGTCAGCATGGCTGTACGGAGCACAGGGAACACAGGCAAGTTCAGCACGCTTCCATGGTCATGCTGGTGGCATTTTGTCCTTCTGAAGAACCTTCAGATAACAGTTTGTCTTGGCAGGGATGCTTGCAGCACTCAAGAGATAGAGGGAAAGCCGCAGAAGTGCTTTTGCTGATGGCAGTGTGGTCCCTTCCATGCTTCACATTGCGAGGGAAGAGGACAAACAAAGCACAACAGGACAGACGCTTTCTGGCTTCTCCATTTTCCACACCACCTTTGGCACTGAGGCCATCCTTTTCTTCTGCTTACCTCCATTCCATCTCCTTTGTGTCTCTATCTCTGCCTCCACACACACACAGATGCCAACACACCTCTGTTACCCACTATCCCCACTTGCCTGTATCCATCCCATGGAACTGGAACCCCCTTTTTGTTTCATCTCTTGTGCCACATTCTGTGTCCCAGTGTCACCCATCTGTGTACCCCACCCAGGGGCATCCTGCTCCAGCAGCCAGGCATACATTTTGTTGTCCTATCGCTCTGCTTATTTTATCATTTGTGTGCACATAGCTACTCAGTTTAGACTCTGATACTCCCAGACCTGAGACTGTGCTGGTTTATATCATGGTCTCTGTGCCTGCAGGGTGTGATCTGTGCATAAAGCAACACAAACTGCCTCCTATGGGAAACATCCACATCACTGTAAAGGAAATCCCCAAAGAGGAACCACCCTGGCCTGCAGAACAATCCTGACAGCCATCTCATGAGATACCCTGGGATTTTTGCTGGCTGTACCAGCTGCTATACTGAAGCAGTGGCACTGTGAACTCTGCTTTGCTTTTTGAACCTCTCCTCATTGCATAAGGAGCACAAACAGTCCATTCTGTCTGGAGAGAAGCATCCTTCACCGTGCTTTGCTTCAGGAGCACCTGGCAGAGCTCACTGCAACCTAACGAGCTCAGCAAGCATTAGCCTTTATGATTACTTGGTAAATTTTTAAAATACCGAAATGTTATCCTCAGCTCTAAATAGCTCAAAGCTACTTGCATCTTTCACCAAGGGATACTTCCCCTCAGAACAGTTAAAGTGACATTAATCTCACAGCAGACAGAATTGCAGCTGTCTGCAAGACGACAACCTACAGACCCTGGTCCTGCAGCAAGAGCACTGCAGGGATGTCTGGGGGGAAAAAGCAGAATTGCTGCTGCTGACCAACCCCGCAGGTGTTTAGGGCCATCCTGCCTAGGCAGAGCAGGGCATGGATCCGGCCACATCACAGTGGGTTGGCCCAGTGAAGCAGGAGGGCTGCAGCACTCACTTGCTTCAAGAGAACTCAGCCTGACCCAAGAGCTCTGCCATATAGGCAGCATTGCAACCTGAGTGAGCTTTACCTGAGTGCCAGCACTGGATCGGGTCAGCAGGTGGGCATTCTCTCTGTGGCACTACTGGCTTCTTCAATTGGAAGTTTGAACAACTTCCAATTCAAATTTTCTTTTCAGGTTTTAGTAATCTAAATCCAGAGAGTGAGGAAACACAGGCTACGTTTTGGCATTTCTTTTTCCCAGTCAAGAAAGGAATAACAGGAATTTATTATTATAATAATAATTATTATTATTATTATTTTTTGTAAGGAAATGAAAGCAGGCATATTTCTCAAAATATTGTATTTGGTCAGAAGCCCAGTGATTCATCAGAGTCTAAGGCAGGAGCATTTTTCTACCAGCCTCTTTGTCTCTCAAGTTGATATTCACAGGTCTGAACCCAGAAGAACAAAGAGATAAGGCCATGAGCTAGGATAGCTTCTGCACGCCTGCACCAGGGCTGCGGGGCACACGAGGGGATGGGGACATCTCAGCAGGCCCCAAAGGGCCAAAGCTACAAAATCTGGAGCCCAGACAACCGAAGGGCTCTCTCACCAGCTTAAGCTATCCAAATGCGCCAGGAGGAGAGAGGGACTCTGTATCTCAGGCTCTGTACTTGAATCAGACATTTTACTCCCATATTTTTTATTGCTCAATATCAGTCTCTATCACGTACCACAGATGTGATGACAACTCTTGAGCAAAGCCTGGTTGAAGCCAACCATTTTCAGGCCCAGCTCCCAACCTTTTGGAGGGGACTCAGATCCCTCCTGCTTGGATCAGTCCAGCATGAAGCAGCCATTTTCCAGCCATTTTCCAGATTGAAGTCTCACTTCATTTTTCCCTCTGCATGTTTGCAAGCTGTTGAGATAAGGATTTCCCACTGGGTCAGGCCAGGCAGTCCATGAATCCCGCTGGCTGGGCCGTACCCACTGGTGTCCAACCCTACTCTCTCATGGGATCCCAGTAGGGTCCCAAAGGCCCTGGAAGACCCAAGAAAGCACTCTGCCACCAACATCTGCGTTCTCCTCAGAGCTGTTGGAAGTGCATGGCCCCTGTTACCCTACTAGAGCATGAACAAGCCTCAGAAAATCCACGTGAGGTGGAGGCGAGCAAGACAAAGCCACACACACTCTGAGCTGAAATCAAAGCGTGTTTCAGCCCAATAGCCAGACCTGGCCAAAAATGTGTCTGTCAGAGCTCATGGCTGCAGCCAGCCCGGCTGGAGAGGAGGCCGCTGCGGGGAGGGATGAAGGAGAGGTGAAGGTGCAGCAATTCGGGATGCTCTGCTGCTCTCCCAGGCAAGCGGTGCCCAGCAGAGCACTTCACGGTGCGACATGCGGCCGAGCTGGGGCTGCTGCTGGCCATGGCTCCCAGCTGTCGCGCCCGGCAGTGCTGATAAACCTCTGCTATGCACTCCCTTATTTAGTCAGGACGCTGTGCTGACTGCAGCGATTCCCGGACGTCATTTGCACCTTCCACGAGCTCGAGTGCTGAGGCTTGGGAAGGCTGGGAGCAGTGGGACGGCTGGCAGGGTGGCTTTGGGAAGAGATATGGGGCCATGGATGTGAGTTGAGGGCTTATATATCCAAGTTGCAGGGTTGCAGGGCAGCTGTACATTCAAAAAATGTTCAGAATGTGATAATTCCTAGTTATATCCTCCAGTCAAAGAACATCCAGCTGCTCGGACATCAGGGCCAGCATTTATAGATAACAGGTGAAGCACACCAGCATCCTTTGTCCTTTATACCTCAGTTTCCCATTGGTCTACAACTTCCGACAGACATATTTTAGTGCTGTTAGCAGGACATGTACCCGTCAAACTAGCTAGAGCCTGGCCAGGCCCACGCCATGCAGGACGCATGGCAAAGTCCCTTAGTTGAATTTAGTCCAAGTCAGTGGGAAGCACAATGGCATGCAGAGGAGATCACGGCAGGCACTGCTACACTGGGACAGAGACACTGATTTTGTCCCCCAGAAGCCCCAACGAGATGAAAATACATGCTCCTGTGAGCTGTGCAGCCACTGAGTGCACAGCTTCAGAAATCAAACTTCAAAATGCAGCCAGCCCTGCCCCTCCTCTTGCATTCTATTCTACCCTATCCCATTCCATTCCAGCCACCAAATCAATGCCAGTTCCATCCTCAGCCCCTTGCACAGGTGGAAAGCAGATGAATTTCCAACCAGAGGGCTCAGGATGGAGCCAGGCAGGGTAGGACAGCAGTGGAATGGGCAGGAGCCACCCAGAGTGCTCAAGCCCAGCAGGCATTGGGACCAGAGCTGCCTGCAGCCCTCCCACTGCACTCACACACCAGCACACCTCGTTCCCTGGCTCTGCTCAGCACAAGTGCTGCCTGCCTGTGCATCCCAGCGTGGCCACGTGCCTGAGATTCCTACGGCACAACCAACAGAGGCAGTCTCTGCACTCGGGCTTGTTTTCCTCTGAATTTCTAAGTCTTAAAGAGCCTTTTATGGTGTAAAAGAGTGAATTCTCCTCTACATTCCCCAGCAGCTGGATTGCATGTTAGCTCAGCTCCGTGAGGGGCTCCCTCAAGTGCCAGAAGCAAATGGAACCCAAATACCACACACAATGACAGGGGCACATGGAGGCAGCCAGGTATGGTACAGACCGGCTGCTCAGTCCCAGCAATTAGTTCTAGCAGTAATTGCATGGAGACATCGTGTCTTCCCCAAACAGCAATTCATGTGGCCTCAGAGACATTTCTCATGTAAGGCACATGGTGCCCCGCAAGGATTAATATAAACACTCAATCTAGGGAACTCCACCTCGTAGTTATGGGCTGGGGAGACATTAACAATAGCACAGCCCTTTATAAGCCGTAATAATTTATTTTCACAGCCCGCATGCAATTATTCTCTGCTGTGGGTGTAGAAACTGAGGCAAAGTTCAAAGCCAAAAGAAAGTTGGTGACAGAGCTGGGATTTCTTCCTAGGACCCTTTCTAGGCAAAATTATTTATATTTATACTTGATCCCAGGGCTGAGTGGAACAGGAGGGAGAAGGAACGCAGCATGAGGCGGGTGTTTACAAGGCAGCAGCAGAGCCAGAGCAGCACACACCAGGAGTGAAGGCGGATAGGAAGGGTGAGCTGCAGCCCGCAGCCAGGAGAAGACAAGTGTTGGCTTTGGGGTGGGTTGACGACCCTGGAACTGCAAGGGAAAGCTGCCCTGCACAGCACTGTGCTTCCATGAGCTCTAAGAAGGGAGGGCGTCCCACAGCAGTGCAGTGCAGTGCAGTGCAACTTCTGATTTCCTCCAGCTCTGAGGTTTCCTTAATAGGAAATTATCTCCCAGCCATGCCGGGAGGGATGCGGTCCCCTGCGAGGGCAGCAGCTGCATTCCAGCCCCTGATGGAAAGCGCTGCACAGCCGCTTTTGATCCAACGTGTAAATAGTGTATAATAAAAAGAGGCTTATATAAACTGACTGGCTTCTCACGGAGCAGCTTTTGCAGCTCCAGCCTCCTTATTTCAGGGTACGAGCGCTGCTGCCATGCTCTACTGCTGGGCATGGTGGGGTCAGCGTTGTTGGAGCCTCCCCAGCAGGACAGGGTCTGTGACACTGCTGTCCTTGAGTGACTTCTGAAATCTGGATGGTTTCTCTCTGCTGGTTGTTCAGGCAACGGGGCTTGGAGAAAAAACAATCATATTCCCTGCAAAACTTTGGAGCCAGGAACACAGAGGCGTCTCTGGGCTGAGAAGGCGGGCAGAGACGGGGTTTGAAAATAAAGAGCCCTCCCCAGGGCAATTATTTCCTATGACTGCATGGTAATTAAGCAACTTTGATAACTAAACCCTAAAATGGCAGAAAGCTGCTCAGCACTGCAGCTACAGTCACCTCCCCGCAGCCCAGGTACAATGCAAGTGCCACAGTGTGGCCCCAAAACCACGGCGGCAGAGAAGGAGGGGGTCACCATCTGTGTGCCATGAGCCCCATGGGGTCCCTGTCACTGGGCAATGACAACCCCAACCACAGAGACACAGTGCCACTGATCAGACACACGCAGGGATGAGGCACATGAGCAGGACTTTCTCCTGCCACCCCCAGAGCTGCTCCGTCTCATCCTGGCATGGACACAAGGGGCCATCAGCACTTTCCTCTGCAGCTAGTTGTTAACGCAGCTAATCCTGAGCACTACCCACCTGTCTGGTCTCAAAGCATCTCTGCTGGTCCAACGAAAACTGAGGGGTGGCCATGAGCTGTTGCACACAACATGCACGCTGCTCCTGCCCGTCAGACCTGCCCTGGCTCCACAGCCCCAGTTCAGAGACCAACAGGCTGAAATGCCTTGCCAACATGGAGCAGCCTGGGAACTGCCCATCCTGCCATAGCATGGGCTCCAGGGCAGAGCCACGCTTTGCTGCACTGTTCCTTTGGGACACTTGCTGCTTATGAGCCTCTTGGAGTTACCACATTCAGCATCCCCATTAACATCACCATGGCCACTCCGGTAGCTTGGTGAGGCACCAGATGAACCCATCTCACAGATTCCCACCATCTCACCACGTACCCCCATCTCACCAGCCCCTTGTTCCCACCAGTTCCCACCGGTCATGGGGACAGCCAAGGGGAGTTGGGGATGGGACGGGGCAGGGTGAGAAAAAGTAAAGAGTTTAGTTGGAGCCTGGTTTCACTGTGTGGGTGTTTGCCACAAGGACTCTTCAGAGGCTGAAAAAGCACGAGTCATGCTGAAAAAGGAGATGGAGACAGCAGAAAGCTAGAAGCTCTTCCCCATTCCACAGCAGGTCCTGAACACCCACCACTGGACTGCCATAAGGGCAGTAAAATGAATTAGAAATTGCAGAGAGCCACGTTTGACCACATTGCTATGGTCCAGAGGGACACGTGGGACAGTGACCACCACCCCCAGGACCCCACGCACCCACCTGGATGCCGCGATCTCCGACTTCTGCCGGGCGATGGCTGCTGCCCTCTGGGCCCCCTCCACACTCCGATCCACCTTCTGCCGGATCTTGGCACTCTTCAGAGGTATGACGCGCTTCTTCATGCCCTTGACGAGGACGTTGTGGCGGTATTTGCCCTCCTCCTTCTTGCCGTCGGGCAGCGTGGTGCAGCCGTAGCCGTGCCGCAGGTTGTCCAGCCACTCACCCTCATACTTCAGCCCGCTGGAGCGCTCGCTGACTCCATAACCCGAGCGCTTGTCGTTCTTCCACTCGCCCATGTAGGTCTCGGTGGTGGTGGCATCGATGTCGGACTCAAAGGGGGGGTACTCCTCTCCCTCCGCCCCCTCGCCCAGGCTGGCGGTGGAGGTGGCATCGCTGGCGGCCGAGCTGATCCCGCTCTCGCTCTTGAGGAAGCTGACGCGGCTCTTCTGGCTGGCCAACGACGACTTGGACTCGGACTTCTTCAGCTTCCCCAGCAAGGAGCCCCTGCGGAACAGCCCCTTCTTCACCTTGCCGGCCTCGGCGTCGGCGTAGAGGCTGAGGGCGAAGCCGCCGCGGGTGATGGTGGGCGAGGCGGGCAGGCTCTCGGGGTGGGCGGCGGGGGAGTCCTGCTGCGGCAGCGTGCCATTGCTGTGCTCGCTGCGCAGGGAGGACAGGGAGGTGCGCAGCGGGGAGCGCACCACCGAAGCCATGCCGTAGGGCACGCTCTGCCGCACGCCGTAGCCGTGCCGCATGCCGTTGGTGAACTGGCCCTGGTATGTTCCTGTGGGAGAGAAGAGGCAGGCGGTGAAGCAGCCACACGAGGGCAAGGCGCTGCGGTTTGGTGCCCGCCGTGGGACAGGAGCGCTCGCTCTGCCCTCCTCGAGTCCAACATCCGGCAGCATTCACCGACCTGCAAAAGCAGCCACGAGGGAGCAGGGAGGACACGAGGTGGTGCTGGCAGGGGACAGACCTCCCTCAGCATCTGCTTTGCCCCAGCGCAGCTTGCCTGTGGTCTTGTGACCAGACTCACACAAACAGCAAAGCAGGGAGTAGAGGAGTATCTTTGTGAAGGGCTCATCCAGCTCTGCTCCCTTCTCTGGACCCAGCTCAGGGCAGCACATGGCATACAATGAGGAACAAAGAGGAGATTGTGATCGCCTCAGCTGGGGCTACACCTCAAGTTTGGGACTCTGCTGAGACCTAGCAGGAACTGGGCACCTCGGGGGAATGGGAGCAGTACACTGTTCTCTGGTCTTTTTCCTCTCTGCATCTTTGCAGGCTCCAGAACGGTAAATTGGAGACAGCAGATCTGATTTTCTCACCAGGATGCCAAGAGACTTAAATTAGCAGAACAGCTCTTAGGAAGAGCAGGAGAACCAGCACCAACACAGCCACCCTGCCAAGCACGCTGCGAGCCCCGTGGCACCATTCAGGACGGGACATAGGAAGGCTCCCCAGCCATGAGCCCTCCCAGCCCCACTGCTCTCCTCACTCCATAGATACAGTTGCCTCAGAAACCAGCAAAACCACCCAAAACAAAAGCAGTATTCAGCTCTGCTCTCATCCATCAGCCGGCATCTGGAAGAGGCCATCTGGCCCCAAAACACTGTGGGTGGAGGGCTCTGGGGAGGGCACAAACACCCTAGGAAAAGGCCCCCCCTGCTCTTTGCCCTCCCAGGCCTGGCTCCATGCATGGGCAGGGGACACGTTCACTATTTGTGTCCAAAAACGTCTGCTTTTCATTAAGCAGCAACAGAGAGCTGCCAGGAGGCACCAGCATTTGGGGAGTGAGCCCTTTCTGCCAGCTCAGAAGGAGGGCTGACCTGGCTTGAAGGCATTCATTCCCACATTCAGACGCTGTTACTGAGACCAGGGATGACCCTGGTCCCCAGGGAGCAAATGCAGCTCCTTCTTTGGTGATGGTGGGAGTGCATATTTTACGCTCTCCCAGGCCACTTCTGCAGCATAATCTCTACTCCCAAGCTTCAGGTTTCGTTGAAATCCTCTCTGGACCCGCCTGTGGGGTGTTAACTTACAGCTTCGGGGGCCAGGAAAGGCAAGCAGTGCCCAGGCAGGCAGCAGCTGCTGCCCCCGGCTGCCACCCTCACTCCCTGCCGGGGGTATGGAGGATTCTGGCTGCTGCAGCACTGCATCTCCCCACATACCTAAGTGAGGGCTCACACACTGCAGAGCACCTGCACCAGCCGCAGAAGCAGCTTTCCAGAGCAAGGTGCCTTTGCCAAGAGAAGCTGTGGGTGCCTCATCCCTGGAGGTGCTCAAGGCCACGTTGGATGGAGCCATGGGCAACCTGATCTGGTGGGTGGCAACCAGCCCACAGCAGCGGGTTGGAAATAGTTGGACTCTAAGGTCCCTTCCAACCCCACGTTTTGCTCTGTAAAATGGTAATGAATCTTCCTAACACGGAGCTGCCACGTGCTGCCCTGCTCTTGTCCCCATGAGGAGCCCCTGAACTCAGCACCCCATCCCCGCCTGCGTGGCAGCGAGCAGGGCTGACACTCGATAGGGCTGACACTGGAGACCTCCTTGGAGGACAGGCCAACGTTGCACATAGCAGGCTGCATCTGATATCGCCGCTGAATTAACCACCTGGAAGAGGAATTCTGGAAAAGTCTCATGGACTTAAGAGGCTCAGCCCTCCAACAATCCCAGCTCCATCCTTTCTCCTGAGCAGCACCTCCTGGCTGGGTAGGAGCTTGAGCAGAGGGCTCACTGGCACGTCCATGTTGCACTGTGATTTATGGTGTCTGACTGAGGCTTCGTGCCCGGGCACAGCCATCAGCCTGGAGCACAGCCAGGAGGTCCGGGAGCAGCTCGATGTGCTGGGACAGGTCACAGCCTCCTCGTGCGGGTACTATGGCCAATGGGGACACAGTTGGGATGGGTATGGGGAGGTACCAGGCACCACTATCCCTCCCTATGCCCATACCAGTGACATCTGAGCACGGACTCACAGTCAATGGAGCTTCAGCAACTTGAAGTTGGCAGCACAGTGGAAAAGCACTGCACTGGAGAGTCCATATTCCTGGGTTCCCGCTCCACTGTTGCCATCAAATCACAAGCAGCCTTGGCCAATACATTTCATGTTTTCCTGACTCAGTTTCCCTCTGTGGGAAGAAATACCTTCTTTTCTCACCAGCAGCACAGACATGGGGCTACTGAAGCACAGGAAAAATCATCACCAGGATTTCTTTATAGCATAAAGCATCCTGAGGGCAGACTGCTTTGAAATCACATAGTTGCTATCAAAGCGGTGTGGCCACAGCATGCCATGGCACCGGGGGACATGCAGGCACCACCATGCTGCTCACAAGGAGCTGAGATTCTGTAAAATAATAATTAAAAAAAGAGCAGCGAATGGGAATAGAAACTGTTTCAGGTATAAATGGAACAGAGCTGTAACTCTCTGTTGCAGCAACCTGCCCGATCAGTTCTGGAAAGGGGGGCAGGCAGTGGGCTGCTGGGGGATGCCCATGGGATGGGGATGCAATAACTGTGCATGTGTGAAAGAAAGCAGAACAGGGGCAGCACTCCAATTCAAACAAGCCTTGTTGCCTGAATTTTCTCTTGCTGGAATGATAAAATGCTGCTTCCTCTGCAACGCCCAGGTACAAGGAGCACTGCCTTTGTCTGAGTGAAGCAGAGAGCAGCCGTGCCTCCATTCACAAGGTGGGAAGGACTGAGCTGTGGCACTGATGGGGATTTCACTCCCCAAGCACACCCATTCCCTATGGATGCCTGGAACACATGGCAGCAGGATGGGATGGTCCAGCTGAAAGCTTCAGCCTCTGCTGCCATCAGCACTGCATCTCACCTGCCCAGCCTGCCTGAGGTGCTGGGATAACCAGCAGTGAATGTAAGTGACACACACAGGCAGGTAAATAATGCAGACAGCTCCAATGGTATCGCTGCCTTCCAGTCATCTGCTGCTACCCAGATACGGTGATGACAGACATGTTAGAACGTGATGCAAAAGGCCAGGAGCATTGCGGGGCCACGTGCAAGACAGAGCAGCAAAAACTGAGTGCTTCCCTTGGGTGCCAACATCAGCAGGGGAAGGACTCAGTGCTACCTCATGGTTTCTGTTGGAAAGGAAAAGCAGAGAGAAACGGAGAGGGATAGAAAGACACAGCATTAACTCATGGGTCGCATTCAGATCTGTAGCAAAGTATTCGGATGGATACTGAAAGATGAATTATTTTGCAGCAGAGGCAGTCAATGGGAATCAGCGTGCTGGACCTGGAAACAGGGACTTGAGTCCCCGCTTCCTTTCTGATGCCCCATGACCTTTGATGAGCTACTTTATCAGCCACATGGAGGGAATGCAGCGTTGTGTTTGCAGACCTGCAGTGAAGAGGTGCTGCTGCTATGGGGCACGTGGGCCATGTGCGTATAGATACACATTGAAACAGTTATTGTACAGCAGAGCTCTGAGCAGGACTCCCCTATATTAGCAGTAAGACTCCGCATTAGCAGCGACACTTCTCACTGCAGCAAGTTTTGACAGAGTTGACCAGTCAGAGCCAAAGCACGTACCCAGAAACGAGGGCTTCCTTACAGGGGGAACAAAACTTCAAGGCAGAAGTCAAACAGCCAAGTGTTTGCTCATAACTTGTGTTACAAAACCATCGAACCATGGAATCCTTAAGGTTGGAAAGATCACTAAGTCTTAGCTGGACAACTAAGTCCAACCATCAGCCCATCAAAACGATGAGTTCCTTCATGTTCTGCCTTGCACAGCCCAATTCACTGCCAGCTTATCTGTCCTACCCTGCCCCTGCAAAGGACCCCAAGCTCTTTCCTGCTAACAGAAGCAAGCACACACGTGCTTTGAGCTGGGACACTCAAGGAAATGTCCTGTAGAGATCCTCCGTCTGACCATACACACTAGGAGCTCTGAACCACAGGGCTGACTTCAATCAGAATTACAGGAGAGCCCTTTAGGTCATCAGCCTCGCACAGGTGTTTGGTAGAGAAGAAGAAAGCAGCCTGGCAGCTCTGAGCTCAGCTATATCGGGAGCTCATTTCTTACCAGACATCAAAAACCAATATGGGATTTCAATAAGCTTTGCTCCAGATTTGAGCTTAATGCAGCCACCAGCCTCAGGCAGCCACGAGATACACAGGCATTTTAAAGTGCATTTTAAAGCATAAAGTTTGTAATTTTATAAATGTATATATTTGAGGTTTACGTTTCATGTCATCTAAAGCACCAGCATCAGCTGCACCTCCCTGCAGCCCTCACACAGCTGTGAAGCTCCCAAGGAGCTGCCAAGCACTGCATGTGCACGAGCACTCCCAGGGCCCTGCTGTCCTTCCGTGGCTGCACCCAGGGCTCACAAAGCTCAGCTGCAGGGCTGGCAGCTCCCAGAGGTGTCCGGATGTTGGCCAGGGCAATCTCAGCTCAGACAGGAGTGAGTCCCATCAGCAGCATGGCCTCAGCTGGGCCATGCAGATGTGCTGCTATGTGCATGGGTGAGGAGACCACACAGGAGCAGCTCCTGCAGGTCATGGAGTCATAGAATGCCCTGGACTGGAAGTGACTCCAACCCCAGTCACATCCATCCACCTCTGTGCAGCAGACGTGCAGGCTGGCACCAACAGGCTGGCTTTGCCTGCAGCCTCGTGTTCACCTTTCTTCTGCCCCAAGCTTTCAAAATAAGACCTAATTCAAACTCCTACAGAAAGCTTGAATTCCATTCAAACTCCTCTGGCACTTCTTTACATTGCCCTCTGTGACACGAACTCAAAATGCAGCAGCCCTGCACCCCCAGGGAAGGAAGGTTTTAGTGAGCAGTGAGGAATCTGTGATACTTTGAGATCTTCATGCAGTTGCTGAGCCAAGATATTCCATGCTGCTTACAGCTACCTGATGGCTGTACAACACCGTAGTGACCAGTGCTAACAGCAACCTGCAGCAATCTGCACCACCACAGCCATGCCCTCAATTGGTCCCTTTTCCTAAGGGCTATAAATCCAATGCTCTTCATTCTAAAGATCTGCACCATTACTGTTATTTTTCTTTACAAAGTAGCTCCATTGCATGGCCTGGATAAATATAGATGTAATTCTGATACATATTTTGCAGCGTATTTCTTCCAAATCACCCTCTCTATTTAGCTATCCTAAATATGGCAGCGTGGAACACTATAGTACTGAAGAGCTACAGAATTACTTGCACAGAGATTCTTGTGATGTTTCTAACCCCAAAATTGCTACTAAAGCAAAATCACAATTAGACTGAGCCCAAAGAGAGCAGAGCACACATCCGCACCGTGGGGCAATGAGAGTTCCAAAGGAACCAAAAGGGTTTATTTCAGGGAAAGACATGTGGCTACGTATTTTAAATGGCTTTGATAACTCAACCACGTTTCAGCAAAGCAGATGTCCAGGCACTCAGCTGGAGGTGTGTGAGCAGCACTTAATGCATAGACAAAGTGCACTACGATGCTGGAGGTGGCTTCTATCCAATGCACAAACACTCCCAGCTCGCCACCCAATGAGGAGGGGACGGGCCGGCCGCAGGCGCGAACCTGTGGAGTTGGTGCCGGGGTTCAGCCATGAACGGGTACGATCGGTCACTGGGAAGAGGAGCCAAAGGCCACGCAATGCAAGGTCTGCTGCTGGGATGCCAGGGGCAGCCGGCACTGCGATGCCCAGCCCTCGCCCATGGGGAGGAGCAGAGCTCACCCCACAGCCACGGCCGCCCGCTCGCCCCACACAGTCCCCTCACCTCCATCCGCATACGTCTCGGTGCCGTAACCATCCTGCAGGCCGTTGTTCCAGGTACCCTCATACTTGGCTCCGCTGTTCATGCTTTGCCGCGCGCCGTACCGTCCCTTAAAGCCGTGGGTCCACTCGCCCCTGTACACCCACCGTCCTTTGGTCTCGATCCCCAGGCCGTGCCGCTTGCCCTGGGACCAGTAGCCCTCGTACGTGTTGCCGCTGGGCCACGTGTAGATGCCCACCACCTCGAAGCCATAGTTCCAGGAGCCCGAGTACTCGCCCTGCCCCTTGGGGCCGGTGCAGATGCCGTGCCCGTGGGCTTTGCCCCCTTCCCATCCACCGCAGTAGGCACCTCCATCATCGAAATCGAACCTGCCCCCGCTCATGGTCCCCCCGCTCCCGGGCTGCTCCCTTCAGCCGGGCAGCAGCAGCAGGTGGGGGCACGGCTGCCCCATGGCAGAAGGCTCTGGGTGCTCCTCACCCGCACGAGGGGACTGCAACGGGAGGAAGGAGAAACTGGAAGGAGGGGAGAGAAGAAGGGAGGGCAGGGGGTGGTGGAGGGCCCCGGGGAGCCGAGCGTGGCCAGAGGAAGGGGAGGGATGGGACAGGACGGGGGGGCGTCCCGAGGCAGCCCCCGCCCCGCTGCTCTCCTCCCCGCCCGCAGAGAGGTCAGCGCTGCCCTAACAAGGCCATCGGATCCCAGGAGCTGCTCCCAAAAATAACCCCGTGGCCCGGCCCCCGCTTCGGGGCCCTTTTATGAAGGAGGAGGGAGATTCAGCCCCCCCCCGCTCCGGCCTCCCCACCTCCGGGCAGGCGGCCAGCAGAGGCTGGGAAAGTAAATGCCTGCCGAAAATAGCGGCTGGGAAGGGGCGCCTGGCTCCTCACGTCATCCCATGGAGATGGCAGAGGGAGGACAAGGAATGGAAGCCCAGGGCACTGGGCTCATCCAAGCCCTCTCCCAGTCACACCTGTCCTACCTGGGAGACAGGCAAGACCACGAGCAGATGGCATTCCCCTTATGGCCCACAAAGCCCCAAGCAGCTGCAGGAGCACAGGATGGCAATGTGCTGCCACAGGTTCTGCTCACTCCTTTGGGTGGGCTCCCAGGCACTGTGTCTGCCTCTGGGCAAAGCTGTCCCAGCCCTCAGCTGGGACATACAGGCTGCATACTCACATCGTACAGCTCCACACTTTGGACAACCTCCCAAACTGTCCTTCTCAGAAGATGCATTAAAAAACAAACAAACATATGGCTTTTCTTGCACTTATACGTGTAAAAACAGCATGTAAGCTGCAAAATATCTGTCCATGTTTTTGCTTTGTGGCTCCTGGGTAGACCAAAACAACTCGTAGTAACAGCACTGGAAGTGTTAAGGCAGCAGTAGCAGCTGCCCATGGCCTTCTATTTTGTAGCGTTCTGGGATTTGCCAGCCCAACTATGTTGTAACTGCCCTAAGAAGATGCCAAGTTCAGGAGCACGTAATTATTTACTTAGCAACTCTTCCTAATTGCATAGCACACTTGTGAACCGATAGACCACTGTGTAAATAACTTACGCACACGTTGGCATTTAGAGCCTACACTGAGCGCTAAATTAGCCATACAATCCAACTTCAGACAACGCTCAAATCTTGTGTGTGATCAGGCACCACCCAGATCTTGCCTGACTTCTTCATCTTGGCAGAAAAATCAGCGTTTTCCTGCAAAGGCTGGTGAGGATTCAGCTGCACCCAGCCCGGAGGAACGGGGGACCTCTAGTGGCACAGCTGCGCTCGCTTCCTGCCCCAGTCAGCACCGGCTCAAGTCTTCATTCCCTACAGCTCCTCCTGGGTTTCAATCCACTTTCTACAAAGTGATATTGAGCACCTGATATTGTAATCCTAAATCCTGCAAGCGCAAGTCTGCAGTGATTGTCTAAGAAATGGGAAAAAGCAGTACCGGATTGGAAATAGTTCTCATCCTTTGCCTTGAATTCAAACTCACAGCTGCAGAAATACAGCTACCTGAGCAAGGGGAATTGAAGAGAAATGCAAACAGTATGCAAGGGATAGATGTCAGAACTTCTGATGACAACAAACAACCCAAAAGTACACCCAAGAAACGCTTGCCTGTTTCCTCTCCAGATCTTGCAGGCAGGAAAAGTTCGGGTACAGCAAAGAAAGACAAACTTAATGCAGCTCATCTCTCCTTCACCAAACAGTATCTAATAGGACACTCGTCTGCCATACACACACTGGCATATCAGAGACTGTACTGACTCATGAAGTATAGCAAACTGTTATTTCTGAAGTACATTTCAGGAAGAACACAAGGCTCCACCAGTAGTTTGGACTTGGACAGAGCATCTGAAGTGACAGTGGTTTAGTAAAGGTTGGAGGAGAAAGAAAATACAGTGCTCAAGTCTTCCCCAACTGTGCAGTTGACAACTGTTTGCTCCATGGGTCTTTATGGCTGGGTAGTTACATCTGGTGTTGTACAGCAGGTTGTACAAAGCTGAAAAAACACTGTGTAGGTTAGGATCACTGAAGTCAACAAGCACTGTTATGGCCTTCCTGAAAACACACTGACCAGAGTCCTCCAGTTTAACAGGGTAACAATAAAGTGAAGCAACACCCCTGAAGAAAGCAGGTACTTCTGCTGCTGCAGATAAACCTCCAAGGTCTGCAGGACATTCAATAAGAGCTACACTTGCTTTACATTTTCCACTAAACTACGCTCCACAGATCAGGACAAACTCTTGAAACAGTCTTCCCTTGTTAACCTAGGGATTAACTCAATATCAGACAGGTGAAGGAGAATGCCTGTTTAGGTGGTCAGAAGTAAAGCCTCTCTTCAGGCACAAAGAAATAAGAATGCCTTCTCCCATGAAAAGCAGATTCTGCCTCTTGGATTTGCCATGCATACAAACTGTATCAAGGAGAAGACAGGAGATGGTCACGATCCTTTACGAAATAAAACCAGGGGCAGAAACATCCAGAAACAGAAACCTAGAAATTACAATCTGGGGTCAAAGCAATTTCAAAGAAGCTGAATTACACCAAGTTCTCCAACAGCTCTAACCACTAAGGCACCTAGACACTTCCCTTCCAACAAACAGAAGGATTTTGAAAACTAAGTAGAATTTCCCATGTTAGGTCTCAAGCACAGACACATAGATACTCTCTAAACACACTGTCTATATTTACTTCACTATCTATTCCAAGTTTAAGCTAGCATTTGTCCAGCTGAAATAACGAACATCAGCTAAGATGCGAAGAAAGGATTTTATTGCAAGCACAGTGAGCAACGATCAGGTTCCATCTCACATGACTGTGACTAAGGACATGTACAAACCACCCACCCTTCTGTTTTTAGCAGTCCTTGTTTTCAGGTGTACATCATTTCTGCCATGTGAGACATTTTCTTTGGAATATATAAGTAATATTCCATGTATCCTGAAAGGTCTTCGATAGTCACATCATCCACAAAGGCTCTGGCTTGCTCAGAGCAAGAGCGTGGGGAACTCGATGGAGTTCTCGATGGCAAAGACTGGGAGTGATCCTCAGCAACTGTTCTTCTATCAGATGCCAACGTGAAAGTGTTCTGCAAGCCAGAGAATTTATACACCTCCATTTCTTGCCATCGTTTACACTGACAGGCTTTATCTACACAGGCACATGGCTTATTCTTGTTCAGCTTGGACACAGATCGGAAGTCAGAGAGCTCTGCAGTCTTTAGGCTTGCTTCAGATACTAAAGAAATGGCAGTGGGAGAATTTTCTTGTGTGTTCACTGATGTGGACTCTGCAACAGAGGCTCCGGAACAACCAACACCATCTCTTTTCTGGCCAACGTCTGAGGCAATACTGCATTGTTCGTGTGCACAAGCTTCCTTTGGGACTAATATTCCAAATGCACTGCCATCAGCTGGGGAATCAATCTGGCCTTTGTGTACCAGTTGGTTGCACGTGGATTGTGATTTTGTGCTGCAGTGAATAAATTTTGGAGGATGAAGAATTGGGGACTTGGAACGCCTGCGACGCTGAGTTCTCACAGCTCCTCTTGAAGGTTTCTTCACAGATCTAACAGAGAAAGGTACAAAAAGTGAGTGAAGTTTCACTAAACGACTCACTGTTGGACTAAGGATAACACTGAGCAAAATATCTAGTGTTGCACACAAGAATTTTAAGCTCAGAGTATTTGCTCAGAGTATTCTACTGTCTTGGAATTTGACACTGTTCTAGTCAGGCATCTGTAAAATGTATAAAAGGAACACCTGAGAAGTGAATCCTGAACTGTGTGCTTTTAGGGTTAAAAAGGATGAGTAAAGCATGTAAGATAACCTCTGAGAGAAGGACAGAGCACAAGAAGATAGCACAAATCAACAAGAACGTCTTTGTTACAATCAAAGATGCGTGAAGTTCTGCATACACAATCAAGAATTGTTTTTAATTTAGCATCTATAGCACACTGATGTTTAACAGCTAATGTTTAACAGCTAATGAAAGAGATGCATTCATGACCGTCTATTTGAAAAACAGTAGTCCACAGTTTTACTAAAATCATCTATAATGTTTAGCTGACCAGCATTTCCTTTTACTTCATGTAATTGTAAATAAGACAAGGAAAAAAAAAAAACACTGCAGAGTATTTTAAACAACCTCTTTAATAAAATAAATGTAAACCTCTTACTTAGAGGCCCAGTTACTGGAAGAACTGGCTATTTAAAATTCATTTTCATCATAATCACATTTGAAGTAGCCTGACAATCCCAGACTTCTCTTACCCATGCCAGGTATCCTTAGAAGTACAAGCATTCTTAGGTTTGGTTTCATCTGCTGCTGCTCTAACTAGTGCTCTTGTCCCTTCACCAATAGAAAGAGAAGCAGTAGAGCTGTGAAAAAATGAACAATTAATAGCAAAGATTAGCTAGCATTATGAGCATGGAAATGCTTGTGACCTTTCTTCTCCCGAGAAGATTACCCAAATCGTTTCTGCCTCAAAAGAGCTGCCCACAAAGACAACACAGATCTTCAGACAATGTTATGCAGTTCTGTGCAGAAAATTGTATAACAAACTTCCCCCAAAGTTGATGCCATACAGCAGTGAGATTGCACACCCAAACTCCACACCTCAGTGTGGAAGCACACAGAACAGCTAAACCTCAGTTTCCCCAGGAGAGGGGAAAAAACATCACTGAAGAGATGTGCCTCTTTTTCCAGAGACAAATAAACCATTCTTTCTTAAAAATAAATGTTCTTTGGACATAAATAGACTTTATCTGAAGAACACTTACGCCTTTGTCTAGGACAATGTAAGCTGAAACTCTTCATACTACTGAAAGTTCACCCACTTGAGCAACAGAACTGTGACAAATTTCCAACTTTTATTCAAGTCAGACAAAACAGAAAATTTAGTCCTTTCTCTACTGCTATCAATCCACCCCAAACTGAGATTTCCAATGATCCGTGACAATAGCACAAACCATTTTTCAAGCTGTGACTTCACATACTGGTCTGGAATTGATAAGGATCGAGTAATCTTCCATTAAATTGTTTTTTAAGCAGGACTGACTTCCCAAGAAATGGAAATAAATCTTCACGTGCCACTGAAGGACAGCATTAACTGGTATTTAAGAGACTAACCTACTCTTCAAGCACCTGCTGTTTTCCATTTTAAAACTATGAACACAGGTAGTAAATTGAAGGTCAAGAGTAAAAACCACCACTATTAACCAGACTAAGTATGTCTGACCTGGCTTCCGGACTAGAGACACTAAAGCAATGAAAGGCACTTGGGTGGTGACAGATTTCTAACAAGCTTAATTACTTAAATGAAAGATAATATTAGAAGCCTCTCTACTTGCCACCTAGCTTCTAAGGGAATTCCAACTACCAACTTGATATTTACATTCTGCCTTACAGCTGCACTTCAGTGAGCAGCATAACTGCATTACAGCCTGCAACCTACTGACATTCAATGCTATATATGTAATAATACACATTCATCAGCAGCAAAAGAATTATATAGAAACCATCTGTTTATTCTTGATAAAAAAAAGATTTTTGCTAACAGAAGACACATACTGTTTGTCTTCTTCTGCCCAGGACAGCAAGGGTTAAGTACCACACATCAGGTCTCCCATGAAGAAAGACAAAAAAAAGCATTCTTTTCCAGTTAGCATTTTTAGCTATAAGCAGAAAGTCTGAAAGTGACATCAATGAAAACAGTTTGTGTGGGAATCACACACTGAATCTAATGCTCCTTCACTTATATGGAAGAAATATTTCTCTTTTGGGAAAAACAGTTCATCTCAAGACATCCTGTACAGCAGTGATCATATGTTGACTTCCAGAGCTACAGACACAACCTGGGACAGCCAGAATCCTGCCAAAATTCATCTCAAGCAAGTTGTCAACTGCTGCTTGTCATTAGGTCTGTTGCTGAGATGATTTAACAAATCATGACTCCTTGAGAAACACAGCCTACGGTTAGTGAATTTATTTCAACCTAACTACAATGAAGGCTTTCAGTGCCTGACCTTTTGAAATTACTTCACTCGTTCAGATGTAACAGTAAGGGTGTTCCCCTCTCACTCCATTTGTAAGGTTAACTCTCTACCTCCCCATGCTGTTACTTACCCAGCTGCATCAACTCTCAGCTTTTTGAATGCCGTCTGCAGGCTTTCCTCCTCTCCATCCTTAGCTTCTGTTTTCATCATTAAGATGGTCAGAAGCTGTCGGTTACCATATACTGCTAAAAACAGAAAAGAAACATGAAATTGAGAATGAATGCCATGTTAAAAACATTAGTTGCCCAGCAGCACCGTGATACATGAAAATAAACTCAAAATAGCAAACTGAGTGCACACAGCTGAGGTCATTCTAGCAGAATGTTTTTCAAAGTCAATTCAGAACAAGCTTTATGATACCCAGGAATGGAACAAACAGTCTCTTCTTGTACACTTGCATTGGAGAAATAGCAATTTAAAGTAAAATCTGGTCAACAGCATCTTGCACATCTATTGAAGTTTAGACAGCCTCTTCCATTTGTCTCAGAAACGCTACCAGGATACCTCCAGAAAAGGTAAGAAGAAACAATCTTATTAGAAACAGACAGCTTTCTACAGCTATTTCCAGCAGTGAGGCTTGCTATTATACATTCATAGAGTAATACCTAAAAAAACCCACAAAAATAAACAGACTTCTCTGAAGACAAGACTGTTAAGCTATGCATTTGTAGGTATTTGGTTAAATTCTCCTCCATTACAAGTGGATGAAGCAGTGCAGTGACTCATGTTAGACCTACAGCTTTTGGATGTGCTCTGTGACCTGCTGCAGCTACTGCCACCATGGAGGACTAAAGGAAAAAGAACAGAAGAACAGACTGCTTTTAAAATGCATTAGCTTTTTATTTAAGCTGTTCAGATTTAGACTATCTATACTTCATTTTAATTACATCCATACTATCCCAGAACACTCTAAGAGAGTTAAACTGCAGCTGTTTTTGATTATACAGCCTGAACTGCTGGAAGAAGAAATAGGAAAGCAAGACTCAAAAGTGATTACTCCACATGCACTCAGTCTTTACAGGATCTTTTGTTTTAACTTAACTACTTAAAATAACAAACAAAAAAACCAACAAAGCCCCACACTAACAAACCCAGCCAACCCACTCAACACATTTTCTGGTTCACCCTGCCTTTGCTTTCAGTTTACAAGATGTGAATCCACAATTTTGAGTTAAGTAAATCAGAGGCAGTAAACTCACAAGAACAGGTCAAAATTGCTTAAGCCATCCAAAAAAACTTTCATAACCACGCTGGTAGCCAAGACTACTGGTTCATTTCATGCTACAAACAAAAAAGCCTTTTCATCAACGTAGCCTCCACTGCCACATGTTAAATTCTTTACACACAGGTGTTTTGCTACCCCAGTCTCTGCAAAGCTACCTTATAACAGGATACGAGTCCCAGTGATTGACTCGAGTACTTCCAGAAATAAGGGCTGTTTGGTGGCTGCCACACTGCACGGATTTATGTGGGTTGTGACCAGATCATAATCGCAGGCCTTCTGGTTTATTTATTTATTTTAAATTTGCAAGAGGAAATCATACTTGACCAACTTCTTCCATGAAGAAATAACTGGCTTGGCAGACAAGAGGAAAGCAGTAGATATTTTAACTCTGACTTCAGCAAGGCTTTTAAGCACCTCCTCCCATTAAGACCCTGACAGAGAAATTGATGAGGCATGGGCTGGATGAGCCAAGCAGTTAGAGGCAAACAGCTGTGCAAGGTCAGGCTGGAAGCCAGTAACAAGTAATGTACCCCAGGAATCAACAGTGGGTCCACTCCTGCTTAACATCATCATTATGAATCCAAATGATGGCATATACTGCACCCTCAGTATGATTGCTGATGTTATGGACAGGAGGGGTAGATACACTCAAGGGTTTTGCTGCCATCCAGAAAGACTCTGACAGGCTGGAAAAAAATGGGCTGACAGCAACCTCACTGCAGCTCAGCCATGGGAGCTGTGAAGTCCTGCTCTTGGGAAGGACCTCCAGGCACCCAGCTTGGCAGAAAAGGCCCAAGGACTCCTGGTGGACACCAAAAGAAAAATGAGCCCACAATATGCCCCTGCTGTGAAGAAGGCTCATGATATTCTGGGCTACATTAGGCAAAGTGTTGGCAGCACACCGAGGGAGGTGATTCTTCCCCTCTGCTCAGCACTGACCAGCTCACCCAGCCCTATTTTGGGCTTCCCAGTACAAGAGAGACGTGGAGCTACTACAAAGAGTCCACCAAGGAGCACCAAGATGGTCAATGAAGCACTTCTCTTATGAGAAAAGCTGGGGAGCTGGGGCTGCTCAGCCTGGAAGAGGCTCAGGGAGAATCTCATCAAGGTCTCTAAGTACCTGAACAGAGGGTACAAACAGCACAGTCAGGCTCTGTTCTGCAGCACCCAGTGCCAGAACCAAAGGTGATGGGCATCAACTGGAAAATCAGTTGTCTGAAAAATCAGGAAAAACTCCACTTTTTCTGAAGCATAGAAAATAAGAAACATAGGTAAGGAAAGAGAAGCAATTGGCATCTTGATGGTACAGTTGCTTAAGCTGATATGAGTTGGCAACTTCTGCTCCTGCAGTCTCACTCCAGTTGGAGACAGCTCCCCATGCTCGCTCTGCTCACATTCCAGCTGGACAGGCCTTGCTGCAGGCAGCCATTATGACACACGCAGCAGGATGACGTACCACAATAACACTGAGGCACACGCTGTCCTGTGAGTCATACAGCAAACAAACACCAGAGAACGAGGCTGGGACAGAGCCTGACTGTGTGCTGTTCATCCGAGCACGGCATTATTCAGACACTCACATTGCTGAGAGCCCTGACTGTGGTAAAGCATACAGTTCCAGCTTCACAAACCTTTTTTCCTGGCCTAAGCAGCAACTTCTACACAACTAAAACATTAATCTCTAATTTCTGCCTATGAAACACACACAGTATTGCATAGCACAGAGAATAAGGAAGGGACGCGCCAGGACCATCGAGCCCGACCCCAGGCTCCACTCAGACGCCCCAGCTCAGACCTCCGTCCGAGATCCTCGTCCCGATGCCTCTCCGGCTCGCACGCCTCAGTGCTGCGACCGCCGCCCCGGGCGGTCCGTCCCACGCCCGCCGCCCCGCAGCGAAGAACCCTTCGCCGATACCCGACCGGAGCCCCTCCTTCGCTTCGGAAAGAAAACGGCGGCAGGAGCGGCTCCCCAACCGCGGGACGTTCACCAAAGCGCGCCGCGAGGTTCGCCTGACGGAGCGGCGCCCACAGCACCAGGCCGCGCCTCGAGGCGCAGCGCCGTCCCGCCCGACCCCTCGCGGACCGCCGCGCGCCCGCACCGAACCCGCAGCGCCCGCCGACGCCGACGCGGACGGAGCCCGACGGACGCTCACGGCTCTCCGACTCTCCAGCTCTCCGCGCTCACCGCTCTTCGCCGCTTCGCCTCTTCGCCTCTCCGCGGCCCGGCGCCGCCCGGATGCGGGCCCTCAGCCGGAAGCGGCCCCGGCCCGGCGCCGCGCATGCGCGCTCCTCCAGCGCGGCGCTCGCCCCGCTTCCCGCCGTGCGCGGCGACCATTGGCTGCGGGCGGCAACTCCCCGAGCCCCGGGCGGCGCGGCCGGCGGGGCTCCGCGGGGCTCGGGGCCGTGCGGGGCCGGCCGTGCGGGGACGGAAAGCGCCGGGCCCCGCGCCGCGCGATCGCCGCTAACGGCCGTCCCCGCTCGCCGCGTCGCGGCCGGCGGCGCGTGGCACCGCGCCGAGCGTCCGCCCGTGGAGCCGGCGGCGGAGGAGGAGCGGCGGCGCGGCGAGGAGGAGCGGGACGAGGCCGAGGACGACGCCGAGCGGAGCCTGCGGACGGCCTTCAAGAAGCTGCGGGTGGACGCGGCGCGCGGCTGTCGGTACGCGCTCGCGTCCCGTTCCTTGCAGCCTCGGGACGAACGGCGGCGGGCGGAAAGGCGCCTTTCTCTGAGCGCCGCTTCCCGAGCGCCGTCCCGCAGGCGCTTCAGCTCTCGTGCCGCTCACAAACGCTGCCCGCCGAACGGATCCGGCGGCACGCCGACCCCGCGGCCGCTCCCGCTGCTCCGCAGCGCGTTTCCCTTTGCTCCTGTGCGTGAGGGCGTTGCGCCGAACGGGACGAAGTGCCCGATCGGAGAGGAACGAGGAGTCGCGCCTGCTGGACGGCCCGCTTTCCTCGCCTCGCCCACGACGGGCTGCGTGCAGCTCCGGCCGTTCCCCGTGGTTTCCCGTCAGACACCTGCTTTCAGCAGCCGAGCGGGCGAACGGCCGGCTCCTTAAGAGCAGCCTCGGGCAGCGCGCTTGGGCTCTTGTGCTGGAAACGCGGGCACCTTGCTTCCCAGCCCCTGGCAGGTGGCCCGAAGTCGCAGGAAGCAGGGCTGGCAAAACACGGGCTCACGTTCTGTTCCGCGCCCCAGTCGCTGCTTGCGCTTCCGTACCGGACAAGGCATGGAGCACGTGCTCCAGGAGGCGCGGGACGGAAGGAATGCTCGTCGGCTGCACTTCAGGGCCAGAAGGGGCTTTTGGCCATTCCGTCTGGGAAACGGAGCCAGAAATCAGTCAGCAATCTCTCGTCTGCAGCTGAACCTCCCCCCCTTCCCCACTGATCGCCCCTCAGCTTGCTGCTCCGAGTTCCTCCCTGTGCGTTTCACGCGGGCGGGCAGGAGCCCACCTTCACCGACTGCTGTCCGACAGAAGCAAGAGGAACGGCAGCGAACATCCCCTTCACGGGTCCTTTTGTTGCAAATAGGCGGCAGGAGCAGCAGCAGCAGCAGGACGACGAGGAGGAGGAGGAGGAAGAGGAGCAGAGCCTGCGGACGGCCTTCAAGAAGCTGCGGGTGGACGCGGCGCGGTGAGTGGCTGTCGGTCCCGCGGTCAGCAGAGACAGAGCGGTCTGACAGATCGCTGTCAGGTCCCGTTTCTCGCCGCCGAGTGCAGAGGAGCTCGGGGCCGCACACGGAACCGACGCAGCCCAGCACCTGAAGCCGTGGGGCCGAATCGGGATGCTGACACCCGGGGGCGCCGAGGCACCGCTGTAACGCGGCACTCTCTCTTTTAGCAGATGGATCGCGGCTCAGCCTGCGGGCGACGGGACGGCTCTCACGGCGCCGAGGAGAAGAGCTGCAGATGGAGCCCGGCAACCGTCCGTCTGCTGCCAGGAAGCACGCAATGGGTAAAGCACACCGTCAGCTGCACCCCACCTTTATTCTGCTCTCGGCCACTTGCAACTTGCTCGCTGTTGCCAGCGAGAGTTCTCACGCAAGGGGTTCAGATACAGTTTCCCCGCCCCTCTATGGCAGACCTTCTCTCTTTAAGTCTCACACCTTTGCACCCTCCCCTTCCCACCTTCTCGGGTGGTGCTGCGAGGTACCTGGATATTTGGGGCCGTGCTGCCACTAGCTCTGATATCTACGCTGTGCGCTGCAGTTCCGTATGGAATGACGGTGGTCAAGACAAAGCACCTTCAGTAAAGTACAATTGATTAAGAACCAAAAATCTGGGGGGAAGTACCTTTAAAACAGCAGTGTTTGCACGAATCTCTCTTTGGGGAGAGCCCCGTTTTCTTCAGACTCTTCCTCCGTTCCTGTCACAGACTGTACACCAGCAGTTGTCTCGTGCTTTGAAAAACAAGCCAAAAAGCACATGAGATATCATTAGCTATGCTGTAGAGCTCTGTGAGCAATGGCACAGATTCCATACTGACCTACCTGTTCACCTCTTCCGACCCTGCAGGTGTGAGAGGACCTCCGGAGGATCGGCCGGTCTCTCACGGCAGAGACGTTCCAGGTCTCCTGTCCTGTATCCTCCCAAGTTTATACACTGCAGCACAAAACACAAAGCCCAGTCAGACACAAAGACTCCCGTTGGTTCCAGCGTTTGTGCTACAGCAGAGCACGGCACAGAGCACAGATAGAATTCTCACTTGGAAGCCAGCGATGACAGAAGAGCCACAGCTGAAGCTCTGCAAGCTTCCATTGCTGAAGGGCCGTTGGGGAAGTCACGGGAGAACTGCCTCGCTCTGCCCTCAACACTTCACTCTAACTCACACACCAGCCAAACCTCAGATTTCCTTTCCTTATCCAAGCCTAACAGATCCCTGTGTGCAACAGCCTCCTCACATTCGCCTGTTTTGTACTCTGAGGAGGCACACACATGTGTAGATGACACAAATGTAGAAGACATAACAGGATACCTGGAGCATTATTTATATATTCCAAAGAAAATGTCTCCTATGGCTGAAATGATGTATTCCTAACTGAAAGCCATAGAGAGTCACATAGTCATACAGTTCCGTTTTTTATTAAAAAGAAAATCTGTATATAGTTTTATACAATCACACAATGGTTTGGTGTGTTTTGGAAGGGACCTCTAAGATCATCTTGTTCCAACCCCCTGCTGCAGGAAGGAACACCTCCCTCTAGACCAGGCTGCTCACATCCCCATCCAGCCTGGCCTTGATGGCAGCCTCCAATGTGGGGCATTCACAGCCTCCCAGGGCAACCTGTCCCAGTGCCTCACCAGCCTCACAGTAGAGAATTTCTTCCTAATAGGTGGCTAAACCACACACTCTTCCAGTTCAAAGCCATTTCCCCTAGTCACTACCTGCCCTTATAACAAGTTCCACCCTAGCTTTCTTGTAGACCCCCTTCTGTTCTGGAATGCTGCAATAAGGTCACCTCAGGGCCTTCTCTCCCCCAAGCTGAAGAGCCCCAGCTCCCTCACCCTGTCCTCATAGGGGAGGTGCTCCTGCCCTCTGATCATCTTCGAGGCCCTCCTGTAGACTTGCTCCAACAGCTTCATGTCCTTGTGTCAGTTGCCCCACTCAGCTTGGTATCGACTGCAAATGTCATGAGGGTGCACAGGATCCCACTGTCCATGTTGCCTATAAGGATGTTAAATGGCACCGATTCTAGCATGAGTCCCGAGATGGACGCTAGATGGAGCTTTCCGGACACAGATTCACGGGAAGAAACTGCTGCTGATTCAATGTCAGCATTCCTCCTTCCTATCGCAGAGGTGCTCCTTTCCAGCGAAAGGAACCCAAAAACCATTGTCTGGCGCTGGGGCCAGCTCTGTCCCACTCACCGAACTGCTTTGCACCAGTGAGTGCCACCAGCGTGGTTTTGCAGCCCTGGAGCATCACCCTTTCCCCATGGGCATCCCCAAGACCATTGAACACAGCACATTTTTCCACACTGGTGCAGTCGGAGATGTGGCGGCTGCTGTGCAGGGGTGTGCAAACCTGTGCTGGAGCACTGCAGTGCTCAGATGGCAAAGCTGCAGGCAGCGCAGCTCTCCAGGTGCGTACACGTGTCCCCGCACCCTGACCTTCTGAAAATAACCCAGGACCAATTCTGCTTTGGTGCAGTATGGGGCTCCAGCCTCAGCGCACAGCACCCACCAGGCAGGAACCAACCTGCCCCCTCCCCAGATCACTGCGTGTCTCTGAAGAACCACTGCTGCTTTTCCCGTGCGGTGTTATAAGGCAGCAGGACACCCTCTGGACGTTTTAAAGCCAGCATCCATTGATGCAGATCTTCATTACCCATCTACCATATCAAAAGCAGCACAAAACCTGAATGCTTTCTGCAAAATAACTCAGGCCAGGGCTGCCCGGGATCGCTGGGCAGGCAGTGGGAGCAGCATCCTCCTACGGCAGCGATGCCACGAGCATGCCCGCTCCCCAGGGAGCCACGCCAGGAGCCGTGGGGCCGCGCTCCCCCTTCCCAGCCCCGCGCCCGCTGCCCAGCCCCAGCACAGTGAGATGGAGCTGCCCCGGGAGTGATGCTGCTCGCCGAGCCCATGTGATGCTGGGCTAGCGCGGCTCCTCCATCGTCCCCCTCCGCACGCAGGCTGTCATGGCGACTCCCAATAACGTTACTCCCACCAACTGCAGCTGGTGGCCCATCTCGGCGCTGGAGAACGACGCGGGGAAATCCAAGGAGGGAGAGGAAAATCAGGATCCGACGGACCCCGCTCTCAGATCTCAGGACAGGCTGGTTTTGTACCACTGGACCCAGTCCTTCAGCTCCCAAAAGGTAATGGCTCGGCCGGCTTCCCGGGAGGAATCACCTCTCCGGGCAGGGCATACCCTTGGCTCGGGAGGACGGCTCCGCTCGCAGCTGTTTCCCAGGGTGGGCGAGGGGAGCAGCACGCACCCGGTTGGCCCTTTTGTACCCGTATTTCTTTTTTTTATCGGCATCTCTCCAGGGAGGGGGGGGCTCAGACAAACCCTGCTTTTGCTTTCAGCCCGGCGTTTGCAGCGGGAGACGCCTCTGCTTTGTGCTGGCTCGCAGCTGAACGCAGGCAAAGCGCAGACAAAGGCTGAGCCGGGGACCACCCTGCAGCTGTGGGGACCCCGCGCAGCCAGCACAGGGAGCGACCCCGCGACACAGCCCCATGGCAGGAGCAATTTGGCCCAGCACTGCAGGAGGGCCCTGGAAATCCCACTCCAGAGGTGCTCCAGCTCCGAGCAAAGCGAGAGCCAGGCAGTCCCCAAATCACTTTTTCCAGGTGATCCCCAATGCTCATTTCGCAGCATGGCAGCAGTGCCATAAAGCCCACCGTCTGCCGGGCCTTCTGCCACTCCCGTGCCATCAATGTAGGTGGGCAGTGAGCTGCCAGGGGGGCCCTGGGGAGCACAAAGCCATCCCAACACGAGGCCCCTGGAGCCCCACAGCGAGCAGGGATGTCCCCGTCTGCTCTGCGCACAAAGGACCCGCAGGCGCCCGATGCAGCAGGGCCACCGCGCCGATCCCATCCGCCCGTGCTCCCGGGGCTGCCACGGGGATCATTTCATTTTTGTGCTGCTCACAGCCCCAGGACCCTCATTGGGGCACCCCGGGAGCCCTCAGCCCCTGCCACCCACTCCAAGGTACTGGTGGTGAAAAGGATTGGGGGTCGGGGGGAGCCCTTGTTGGGCTCTGCTCCCAGCATCCTCCAGCCCTCCGAGGGACAATCTCCACAGACAGAACCTGCCTTTTCCTTGTTTGACTTTATTTTTTTAATATTTTGTCAGCTATTAAATAAGTAATGCCTAATTCCCCTGGAACTCGGATGTACTCATAGAAATGCTCATATTTGTTAAGGTGCATTTTTAGCTGCCATCAGCTGGAGGAAAACAGGCAATTTTCCTTCATTCAGCACTTCTTAAGACACGGCTCTCCAACGAGCCCTCGAGGATTTTTTTGCCTGCTTGACACACTTGGGTCACAATGGTCACATTTTCTTAATAACCCGGAAGCCTGAAGTGAGATTCCTGTGTGCACATTCACAGTGAGCACAGAGAAGAGCAGGAAAAGGAGGATGCTGGGCTGCACGTGATGCCCCAAGGTGCCTGGGTCTGGAGTCAGCATTCCCACCTGTACACCGGGCTAGTGCCAGCCTAGAGCCCCGTAGAATCATTAAGGTTGGGAAAGACCTCTAAGCAGAAAGGAGGGGGAAACCAGGCACTGGGGCACCAAGGGGTTACAGAGGGCTGTGTGATTTCCCTGGCTGACTGCTGTATGGGGAAATGCATGGGGATAAAGGGGCAATGCAGGGCTCCATCAGGGAAAAGGGGAACAAAGTACCCCCATAGAACTCTGCTTGCTGCCAGCACTCCCCGGAGCACAGCAAGTGCCTGAAATCCTCCCCATAGCAAAGCCTTTCTCCTGCTCCAGACGAGCCCAGAAAAGCCAGAGCCCACCCCCAAGAGAAGGACATACCTGAGTTATGGTGTGGGCTTCCTCCAGCCAAGCTGCAGCACCCACTGCAAGCAAGGGGCAGCATCACTTCAGCCTCCTCTTCCTCTTCCTTGGGTCTGTGCTGCTGCTCAGCCCAGCTGGGACTCCCAGCCCCATCACTGATCACCCACACCTGGGGGCTGAGGGCTGGCATTCAGCCCTCCCAGAGCCCTCACCCCAGCTGCTGTCCCAGCGCCGTGGGCCAGAGGTGACCCTGAAAGTTCGGACGGCTGTGGGTCTCCTTTGTGACGTTCCCTCTATTGCCAGGAACGGAGATCCTCACTCGGCTGCCTGCCTGGATTTTGCAGTGGGCTCAGGGCACTTGTGGGGCTGAGCTGTGCCTCTGTGCCCCGCTGCAGGTGCGCTTGGTCATCGCTGAGAAGGGGCTGCCCTGCGAGGAGCGCGATGTCAGCATGCCGCTGCTGGAGCACAAGGAGCCCTGGTTCATGCGGCTCAACCTGGGCGAGGAGGTGCCTGTCATCATCCACCGGGACAACATCATCAGTGACTACAACCAGATCATCGACTACATGGAGAGGAACTTCACAGGAGGTAACGGGGGGCACAGCTGTGTGCCAGGCTTCATCTCAGCAGAAACGTATGGCAGATTTGAATGTTGGTGGCCAAATGCACCCATTTCCTCCCAGAAAGTTTTGGCTCGCTCACGTCCAATTTTCACGCTTTCCTATCAAAATGAAGAATTTCCTGCAGAAATCCTCAGAGATCCCTTGGAAATGCTGCAAGGGGGATTTGGGAGAGCTGCATCTGGGTTTGCCCTTCTGTCTTAGAGTCCCAAACTGATCCATTCCTCCCATTTCCATGGCTTGGGGAGCCCATGGTGTGTGGTGGCATCTCACCAGGGTCTGCACACTGGGGACAATGTGACAGCTATCCAGAGGAAGGGATGGCTGAGAGGGAACTCCTGTGTCCCCCTGGAGCAGGGCTGCAGCTGGGACGCTGAGCTCCGGGGCTGCCCCTCACGCAGCTGCTTTGGCAAGAAGCATCTCCAGCGCCTTAGTCCACGTCTTCCCAAATCTGCAGGCTGCCACGCTGGGATGCTCCACTAGGGAGACTTCAAAGCCCAGCACGGAGCTTTGGCTGTGGCATCACGATGCTCGCCCCACCATCCATCAGCCTTGCGGCAGAGGCATCAAAAACATCTCAAAATAGATCCCCAAGCACAGGCACCATGCCAGCTCAGCTGCTGTCCTCTCCCGCCCAGCCGCCATCGTGCTCAGCAGAGGCATGGCACTTCCTCGATACTGGGATGGCAGACAGACAGACAGACAGCAGAGCCCCACGGAGGAGCCCTTACAGCAGCAGCCCCGCATCCTTGGGGCACAGTGCTGCATAGGGCTGCAGTCCTCACACTGCTCCGTGCTGTTGCCCGGTCCCTACGGAGAGCAGCTGACCTGGCATATGTTGGCAGCACGCTGTCCCCAGCAGGGGATGTGGGCTGACGTGGCGGCAGGGAACAGCTCTGAGCACAGTGGGGATTTATGGCTCTACCTGGAGACACTGCGCTCTGTTTTGGGGGGAACAATCAGCAGTGTACCCTGCACTTGTGGCTGGAAGCCAGCAGAGCTACCGGCTCAATTTCTCCTGCCTCTTCCCTTGCCCTCCAAAACATTGGAAGTATTTCTCTTCAAGAGTTGGCAACAAAATCTTTCCGCTGTCACTTGTGTTTTGTTGCCACAGCAGAACACTGTGCTCCCTCCCCAGTGCTCTGGAAAAACTACTGCCCTTGAGGTTTTGGAGCCAGGTGCACGGCCTCACCTTTCTGCTGAGAAGTGCCATGTGGGAAGACCTGGGAAGAGGGAGGATGCTCCCTTCTGCACCTGTTCTGTTCTAGAGCCTTCATCCACCCACATTAGGTGGGAAGGGCATCCTCAGGGTGTCCCTGCATTGGTGCAAGGAGGTAGCGCTCACCTTGTAGCAATGCAGAGAGCTTGGAAATGACTGTGTAAGGAAGTATGCTCACGCAGCTTTGCTTCCAGGACTGGAAGCACTGACCAGCCAGTGACTGGTGACACTGAGGTCAGCCAACAGCAAAGGATGACTCTGCTGGGCCAGTCTTGCAGTGGTGTCAGAGCCATCATTTCAGTTCCTTAATTAAGCAGCAGCATTGGCCACATCTGCAAAAGTCCATCTGCTGTTGTGCCCTTTGCTAGCCCCAGCTGCTGGCTCGTGGAGAGCCCTGTGCTGCAGACAGCCCAGCTCGGAATCCCAGCAGTAAATTCACTCACTCCCTGTTAACTATCCACAAAAGTCATAAACATTTATGATCCCGTAAAGAAATGCTCCTGATGTTCTTGGAGGAGACAAGAGCAATGTTTCCCTCCTCGTGCCATCCACTGTGTATTTCGAGCTGTAAATGTAATAAAAAAGAGCACAGTACAAACTGCCACCCCACCAAGGTGAATAAAACCCAACAAACCGAGGTGCAGAGCCCTGGGGAGAAGGTGGTCCTGGCACTGAGGGAAGATATGTTCAGCTCCTTGTTTTGTCATCCACTCCTTTGTTACCCATATGGAATGGTCTCCACTGTGCGACCATGAGCACCTGTCCCCAAAAGTTCCAGCACCTCTAACACATTTTCCATTTGCTCCTCCCAGAGAACGTCCCCCAGCTGATCCCTGAGCCCGGGACCCTGCTGCACTCACGGGTGTTGCAGTACCGGGAGCTGCTGGACTCGCTGCCCATGGATGCCTACACACATGGCTGCATCCTGCACCCCGAGCTCACCACCGACTCCATGATCCCAAAGTACGCGACCGCTGAGATCCGCAGTAAGTCACCTCTGGGGCAGGGAGCCAGCAGGACTCCTGCCCTGCACCTCCCGTCTGGTAGGCTTCATCTGCAGGCAGCTCCCATAATAAACACCGGCTCCCCTGTGAATTACCAGCGAAGGACAGGTGGCAGAGAGGCTCAGAGTACCTCTGTGGGAACACAGAACCCAACAGCCACTGCAGGCTCCTGGTGGAAAACAGAATTTCACGATTTTGTGGCAGTGTAGAGCCCACTGTTGGCTGCACCTTGGCATCTCCCATACCCACACTGGCAGAGCCAAGCTGTCATTGGAAGGAACAAGGATGGAGACAGGTGGTGCCTGGCAGGAGGAGGTTAGCCCAGCTTCAGACAATTTATCCAGCCCTAAACTGTTACTCTGCATTTTGTATCCTCTTCTGCCATTTACCCTGCTCCCTTCCTTCCATTAGCTCCCTTGCACAAGGTCTTTTCCTACCTTCTGATGTCCTGATGGAGCCAAAGCAATGAAATGCTGAATTTCCCTGCTGGTAATGCTGGCAGCACAGATATGATTTGCAAAGACAGCAAACACACCCAATACAAACCCAAACCTGCCAGCACAGCTGCTGCTCCGCTCCTGGCCCAGGCACAGCCACCCTCCTGGCCAGCCCTGCTCCTGCTCTGCAGCCCCAGGAGCTGTACCTGGGCAGGTGGATGAGCACAGCTGAGCCCAGGGATCTCCTTCATCGGAGTGGGGATGCACATGGTGATAGCACAGCTCTGACCTCCAAGGCTGCAAACAACATTAAAGCAGCCAGTTTGGCTCCCCAGAACCTCTGCATGCAGCCAGAGCCTGAACCTGGGATTTTTGGGGTTAAAATGACACAGGGCAGGCCAGGACCCTGACTCAGGCACAGGGGTGCCCATGGCCCTGCATTCTTGGCCTTCAGGCTCCTGTGCTGTGGGTTCCCTCCCAGACCCCTTCCATGGGGCTCACCAGTGGGCTGCCAGTGGGGCTGCACCCTGCACATGGATGTGGCTCCCTCTGGCTGTGCCACAGAGACAGGAGAAGGCAGGCCCTGATTTGCAGACCAGCTCTGCGACTTGCTGATGTTGTAATAATTTCCAGGAAAAAAATCAGAGTAAGAGGTGCAGGACAGGGAAAGAGCAGCTTGGTGTAGGCAGGCAGAGGCAAATCCTCAAGACTACAATGGGCACAGAGCAGAAGTCCTGGAAGACTCCCATCCATGGAGATTGGATGATTACCTTTTCCTCTCCCTCATATCTTTTCTTACCAAATCCCTCCATCTGTGCAGTGCACAGATGGGAAGAGGCTGCCCTGTGCAAGGGGCTCTTGCAGCAGTCAGTCTGTTGTTCTGGACTTGTGTGAACACGCTTGCTGGTTTTTAGCAATTAGCAGCTGTTGCAATAAACCAAAACCCAATCTCTGCTGCACACTCTAAACCTCAGCAGCCCAGGTTGCGCCAGGGGAACTAAAATCTGAATTTTACTCTGTCTGGCCCCGAGCCTCGCTGTTGGGAAAGGCCTGGCAGACATCGAGGCTGAACCAAACACCAGCTACACTGTGTAAATCTGACCCCATCCTTGGTTTTGTTGTCATCTCTCCCATCAGCACTTTGGGGCAGACACCCATTTTCTTCCTGGTTTTGCATCACAGAGCCCACCCAGTGGGGCTGATCTGTGCTTCTCCCAACAGAGATGGGAAAAGCAGCTCCAGAGGAAGCTGAGCAACACAGTCTATTCTTTTTTCCTTTTTAACACAGAGGAACAGCACTTCAAAGCTATTTAATGCATCAAAAAGTCTCATTTTCAAACAAAACAGCAGGATTGTGCCTGCAAATCCCTCTTAATTAAGCTCTCTGAAGGGAGCTCGGCTGCTTCCCAGGCTAACCTGTGGGATGGGAGAACTCCAAAGCTGCACTTCCAGCCTGCTGAGCCCACCGAACAAACCATTTTCCTGCTGTAAAAGTTGGCAAGACTGCAGCTCACCAGGGAACACTCCAGGAGGCTCAGCTCCTGCCTGCCCTCAGCTCATCCCTGCCCTCACACACAGCCAGCAGCTCCGGGTGGGAGGACGGACCCTGCAGCCCCTCTGTCTGTCTCTCCCCAGGGCATTTGGCTAATGCCAGCACGGAACTGATGAAGCTGGACCACGAGGAGGAGCCGCCACTGACAGAGCCATACCTCTCCAAGCAGAAGAAGCTCATGGTGAGTCGGCCAGAGCCGCATGAGGCTCTTCGGTGGTGGGGCATGACTGTGGGGATGTGTAGCCATCTGTCCATCCATCTGTGTCACCACTGCTCTCCACCAGGCCAAGATTCTGGAGCATGACAACGTGAATTACTTGAAGAAAATCCTTGGGGAGCTGGGAATGGTGCTGGATCAGATCGAGGCTGAGCTGGAGAAGAGGAAGCTGGAGTACCAAGGTAGGTGCTGGGTGGTGTTCAGACAAAGTGCTGCTCTGGGGATGGCCAACGGCTCTGCACACTGTGAAAGCCCACACTGTGCTCCATGGGGTTTGTGCTGACAGTAGAGGGACTGCTGCAGACCATTTGGGGCTCTCCCATTTAGGGCACGCAGCTGTCATTGCCTTGCTGATATTCAGGTAGCCCCCACACCTCGCAGGACCCCTGGCTGCTTTGCAGGAGCTCTGCAGTCACTGCAGCATGGTGACAAGTCCCACGTTCCCCAACGACCCACCAACCGGCCGCTAACCCTGTGGTCCAGTTCTGTGCCCATTGCCTTATGGGGGGAGGAGGATTCGGCATCATGCCACCACAGATGTGTGTCACCTGCAAGTCTTCTCTGCCTGCCCACCTCCCCGGGCACCCAGCTCTCAGCACCGGGCCACGGCACACAGCGGGGAGCCTGGTGGCACTGAGGGAGCCCAGTGAGGCGGCAGCTTGTGCGTCAGTCAGCAGCAGGAGGGCTGGAGCGGCTGCGGCCTGCCCTGACCTCAAACAAACACTGCCGAGCACCCGCCGAGAGCCGCCCCACAGCCCTGGCAGCACAGGCACGGCCGCGCATCGCTTGTCCCACCATCACCTCAGCATCCCTCTGGAGCAGGGCTCCTAACCCCGGGACAGCGCTGGTGATGCCAGGGATGGAGCACAGCCCAGAGGTGTTAATGAGGGGCAGCCCCACAGCCGGCCCTATGTGGGGAGCCGTGCGTCATGGGGCCCACGAGCACAGCACAGGGCTGCAGCGTGCCCTGAGGTCTCAGTGCGGCACCACGCAGCGGCCTAATTGCATCCAGCAGACACCCCCACTAACTGACCCGAGGGCTGGGGGGGTTCAGCAGGATTCAGCCTCATTAGGTGCTCTCTGCAGAGCTGCTCCAGCCAGGTGCGGTGCCCCCCACTTCCAGGTCCTGCACCTGCCAGCCCCAGGGCCACACAGCCCCCAGCAGGCTCCAGCTGCAGCACCCCCACAATTTATTAGCCACTGAAAATATTTATTGACTAATTAGGCCCAGGCAATCTGTCCACCCGGGCTGTGCCTCTGGCAGGATTAGGCGGGCTGCCAGGCTGGTACAAACGAGGCCTGCTAATTACCAATAACTCTTGGCCTGGCCCCGCAGGCAGCTCAGCTTCAGTTGTGCCTGAGCACAGGGCTGCCTCTCACTGTCCCCTGGTTTAACAGCCACCAGCACCAGCCTTCCACCCCATCTGTTAAGCAGAGCCTCACACAGCAATACTAACTGCACAGGGCAGTGGAGGAGCTCCAAAATCAAGCATTTGGTGCAAAGCATTCCAGGTTTTAAGGTGGGTGTGGAGCACAGATCCCTATCCCTATGGCCAGCAGCAGATCCCACCTTCCCTTCCCAGCACATCAGCATTTTGGGGTCGCCTTTTCATTTAGATCCAGCAAGGGAGGATAATGTTTCTCAGCAGTCCGGAGAGAGCAGGAACTGGATTTCTTACCACCTACCATGCTTAACTTCTGCTTTTGAGATTTGCTGGGCAGGTGCTGAGCCACATCCCAGCTCCACTGCTTGCTTGCAAAGCATGACAAGCAGGGATATCCAGGGCACAGCTCTATGCAGTGGACATCCAGCTTTTGTGACCCTTCTGTAGTTTTTTCCTTTCCTCTACCTCCCTTTATTTCCTGCTTGTTAGCATCAAAAGAGCATTGGGAGAAGATTTAACACTACTTTGACCTGAGTCAGCTTCTTCCAGCATGCTTTTTCATGAACATATCCTGGGTGAGGTTATTTCCAGGATCACAACCACCAGGGACTATTAATGCTGTGATACCTTCTCTCGTGCCCAGCACTCACACTGAGCTCTGCCTGTACCCAAAACCTGGCTCTTGGCACAGAAGCAATTTGGTGTCCCAGTGCTAGAGAGGGGATAGAGTCAGAACCTCCCCAACAGCATGCAGGGAGAGCAGCCAGGCTGGTCCAGCAAATAGTTTTGATTCCCAAGGATTTCTCACATCCCTAAAATCGGATGTGTTACCGTGCCACCTCTCAAACAGCTCGCATCGCCCAGTGGCAGCCAAGGACAAATGTTGTTGCTCTCTCTGAGCATTAATGCAGCAATAGTGGTCACTGAGCCACAGCACAGCTATTTTGAAGACATTGATTTGTGTCTCCATGCGGGTTATAAATGCCCGTTGCGTGTTCCCAGCTTTGTAGCACCACGTGGCCTCCTGACAGATAAGGACTGGTCTTCTGGGACATCACAGTGCTCAGAAAAGGATTTGGAGTCTAATCCAAAACCTCCTGCCTTTGTGGAGCTTTTGAGCAAGCCTTTAAGCAGCCATCCAAGGATCTATTCTCATCCTTCCTCTTCTGTCACTTGTTTCTCCAGGGCAGAAGTGCGAACTTTGGCTCTGCGGATGTGTCTTTACCTTGGCCGATATCTTGTTAGGAGCTACCCTGCATCGCCTCAAGTTTCTTGGACTCTCTAAGAAATACTGGGAAGATGGCAGCAGACCTAACCTACAGTCCTTCTTCGACAGGATACAAAAACGCTTTGCCTTCAGGAAAGTCTTGGGAGACATACACACCACGCTGCTCTCCGCGGTGGTACCCAATGCCTTCAGGCTGGTCAAGCGGAAACCTCCCTCCTTCTTCGGAGCCTCCTTCCTGATGGGATCTCTGGGGGGAATGGGATATTTTGCTTATTGGTACTTAAAGAAAAAATACATCTAATGCTGGCAGCTTGGTGTTTAGATTGGTGTCTCTGTGCTGTGTGAAATTATGATGAAGCCTCAGTAACTGTAATGAAATTTGAGGCAAGGTATGAATAATAATATTGTTTAATGTAACATTCCATAGTCTAGAAGTAGAAAAGTATACTGCAAGGAAATAACAACAACAAAAATGCATCAACTTGTAAATGCCTTTTTAGGTTTAAGTATTCCACTCCAGTGGGAGGCTTGGGGGCTGGCCTGGCTCCCCGTGCCCACTGGGAAGCACTGCCAGTGCAATTCCAGGGGGAGATGGGCACCCTGAGGAGCTCCCAACACCCAGGTTAGCAGTGGGACTTGGATACTCAGCCCTGTTTGTGTTTCCAGAGTGTTTACCGGCCACATTTCACACATACTAGTGGGGACTTTCTTCTTCTAGAAGCCAGTGTTGTGCTCGAAGGCTTTTCTGGGGCAGGGTGCAGTAGCTGGTTACGGTGAAGATGGATTTGCATTCTTCAATTATCCTTTTTTTTTTTTTTTTTTTTAAATTATTTTCATCAAAAAGAATATTTTTATGGAGCTGCTCTTAGCATACATCCACTTTCTACGTCTGGTTTTGGTGGGCTTTTTTTAAAAAAGAATTTGATGCCCGTCTTTAACTGCCACGTTTTTCTCCTGACATAAATGATTTCGACTTCCACCCTGAGCTTTGGCACATGAAGGGGATCCTTGTTTTATCCTTTTGCCTCCATCTTGAGTTTCCTTTCATGGATTCGCAAAGCATCTTTCACCACCTGAGCATATCTGGACTCTGACAAAGGACCACCATTTCCAGAACTGTCAGCACTTTTCTGAAGACGCTTTGGCTTTCCCTTCTGCTGGGGGCTCCTTTCTGTCATTTCCTCGCTGTGTGTTTTCTTAGAGACACTTTGCACAGAATCACATTTATGACTTTTTTGTGCCTTTTGCATGTTGGAAAGAATAATGGGCCTCACTGCTACTCATGCTTTGAAAACTGAGATCTTCAATAAACGATATGGGAGGAGTAACTGCTTCACATTGCTAAATGCGTTCAACAAACTTCCAGTCTTAATTTCAGAGCATGCCCACGTGCAGCAGGATGTGCAGGTGGTTTGTGCTTTTCCTTTTGTGTTGTACTGGTATAAAATTTGCATGGAAACAAAGCTTATTCCTCTGACAAGGCACTCATTTCAGTAAGCACTCCTCTGGCTGGTTTTCAGAGCATTCTGGTGATCCCTCGAGTAACGCTGCATTTGTAGGCTTGGGGACGTATGCCAAGTGTGGCTGAAGCAATACGTGTGGCAATGCCTCCAACTCAGAAGTGATCTTTCTGTCTCGGAAAGCTGCAGCATTTCCTAGGAGCTCTGGTTCTTGATATGAGCTGGCAGTGATGGAATTGTGAATGCTGAGCGGGAGTTATGGGAGCTGAGCATGCGGGGAGGGATCAGCCAAAAGCAAAATGCACAAATTTGAACTGTTTGTCATGATTGTATGGGCTGGTCTGACGTACTTCTAGAACACAATCTGTGCAGCTGCAAAAGCACTGTGTTACACGTTACCTCAGTGACATTATTGGTGTGTGAGAACCCAAATCCACCACCTGTGCAGGCACCTATAGCTAAGGCTATTGAATGAAACATCAGACATGTTCCCTCAAATATTGTTACCAATTTGCTCCATGGCATCAGTGACTTCAGGGAAAAAATAGGTTTTTTGCTTCTTTTTGAAGAGGGAAACAGGGGGTTCCATGAGGCCATCTCTTTTGTTAATCTGAAAGGTGTAAGAACATAATGATGTCCATGACACTACATTCCCCAAAATACATTGCATACACCAAAACAAAACCCTTCACTCCTTTCCCTTTGTAAGCTGCTCTGCAGACACATTCCCTGGTGATCTCCAAGAGCCAATTAAATATACACACCAAATATAGAAAGGAATTGTAATTGGGCTAAAAAGCTACAAAACTCAGAAAGAACAAGAACAAATACTCCCACAGAGCAAATAAAAACACTGGACAAAATAGGTGCTTGTTTTGTTGCGGAGCACTCTGTTATAACTCAGCTGTTATAAGAATGCCAGGCAAAGCCAATATCTCCAGCAATGCACAGGTCAGCTCAGACCAAAACGTGACAGCTGTCTGTTACATTGCTTCACGCTTTGCTGGAAAGCCACAGATGCTGTGCTGATGAGTTTTGTACAGGCTGATCAGTACTGCTCACAAACAAGCCTTTGTTTTGGACCAAATAAAAGAAAAATCAGTGAAGGCAGTGCAACTCTCTCTTGCTGAGCCTTGTTTCCCTACCTTGGTAATGAAAAAATACCACAAGTTTCCTCCAGGGAAAAGCAATCTCCAAGAGCGATAAAAGGCAATTACAGTGACAGCAGAGGCTGGACTGATGTTAAGGACCGTGCTGAAATGAACCAGGAGATGAATGTCACCACCCCAATCGATCCAGATTAGTGACTTACTATGAAGTAGCCCTGTGGTGATTACAGGCTGTCATAATAAAAGGTTGCTTTCTCTCTAGCTGATCTAAGCCTCATCAATTCTTCTCCTTTCCATTAGTTTCATTTAAAATTGGAGAACCATTCTATACCCCCATAAGCCTGGCGCTGGCCCAGTGGTCCCTGCCTGAGGCAATTTCTATACAGAGAAACACGGAAATGATAGCAGAAATCCATTTTCTTACTCCAGAACTTTATGCTCTGCTCTCAGCAAGGGGTGGGCAGCAGCACCCATGGGGTAAGGCTGGGAGCTGAGGCACCCTGAGATACAGGGTTTATTTGCAGCAAACACCTGCCGTTGGATACCTTACAATTTGCAGCCTGCTATCACTGATGCACTGCCATCGCTGCATGAGACAGAACGAACGACTTGTGCTGTATCATCCTGCACCACATTCCTGCACATCTGATCCAGCCCTGTTCACAGCCCTCCTTCCCTTTCATGCACTAAGTCCCAGCCTAGCACTGAGGAACCTCTTCATCCTGTATGTGAAGATGTTTCTGGTCTTCAAAATCTCTTAGTTTTAGAAGCAATCATGCTTTAGGCTCCTAAAGGCTGTAAAAACCTTAACATGTGCTAAAATGCTAAGCTTGTAATCACAAGAGGGGAGAAGATAAGTCACTATTTGTCAAATCCAAACCCTTCTGAGCACCTCAGATGGAGCTCCATGGCAGTGAGTGAGCTGTGGGTACCCAGCACACAGTGTCACTTCTTCTCTCCCAGGCCTCCTTTTCAATAGTCTCTCAGTGGTCATGTTTGTAAAATTATGGTTTCTGAAATCTTTTTGCTCCTACAGGTTTTGCTCAAAAGAATCAATTAATAAAATTAAAATGTCTGAGGTCAGTACTACGCCTGGCTGACAGCCCTCCCCTCTGCTTGTCAAGGCATGGGGAAGACCTCTTCATGCAGAATCAGTTTTCAAAACAAAGCTTGTCAGAGAACAAAGAACAGAGCACACAGCCTAAGCCTGCCTGTCACAAGTTGCCAAAGAAACCGAGATCAGGGACTAAGATTACCTAGTGACCGGCTTGTGGCCCTGTAGGAGATTAATTACTGAGTCTTGCTGTGTTTCTGGATGAAAAAGTATCCTTACCACCCAACTGGAGGCTAGGAGCTTTCATCTCCCAGCTAAAGAGAACAGAGGTTGGTGTAAGAGCTGCTCCTTCAAGCAAGAGGAAGGTATTTCTGCTGTTACAATAAATTAAGGACTTCTGCACTTGAGAATGGCAAAGAGAAAACAGCAGTTTGTGACAACACTGATATATTCACTGTCATGGAGATCAAAACCAAATCCATTCATTGTGGTCCCATAACATCCTTAAACTATTTCTTAAAGCAAGGCCTCACTGATTAAATCCTAGTGGTTTCAGACAAAAGCCATTCCAACACTGGCTCTGAGGTTTTACGCAGTTGCAAAAAGCCCTGAACTTGTATTCCCAAATAAAGCACACTCATGAGAAACAAATTTCCTTTTCTCCCTCCTCATGCTGATTTCTTAATGTGCCCAAATGACATTTACTACCATTATCTTTTATTCTCCATTTTACACGCTTTCCTCTGAAGGATTAAACAGAGAAAACAGTCTGCTTTAAATGCCTTAGCGAAACAAAGAATACCACATATGCCATAAATAATTCAGACGAACAATTGCTCTGTCAGAACACAGATGTCTATCACTGCAGCAAAGGCACGCAGCAGGAATGGGGCAAAGCAGGGGCTGCGGATACACGAGTGCTGCAGGCAGAGCTGTATGTGCAGAGGGCCTTTGCCACTGCCTAAGCGAATTATTTCCATTTGGCTGCAGTGCTGAACAGTATTGATGAGTAATGCACCAACCTCCCCTCACTGCTTACAATGCTGTTTTTCTCGTCTTCTTCCTATGCACAATGACCTACTTTAAGTTCTCCTCATCTCTGCTCCTCTCCACCATTCTACTCCTTCACTTTCTTCTGGATGCCCCATTTCCCTGGCACTGAGCTGAGGATACACGAGCACTTCCACAGGGACAGTTCTGTCATCAGGAGCCCATGGGCTGTGGAACTGCACCAGCAGACAAAGCACTTCCATTTCCACCTTCTGAGAAAGAGCAGCAGAGGAACAGAGAAGAAAGTCTTGCTAAAAAACTAACAGCACAGATCAACTGACAACTCTGAAAGCTTTTTGATAAAAATAACACTGTCCATCCCCCTGCTTTCACTGCCTGCTCTCTCAGCCCTTTCCTGACAGTATCTTACCTCTCCTGCGACCCAAATCCTTTTTAGCTGCAGTGGTTATCCAAATAAAGCTATTTTGCAATTAGAACGGAGTGTAACTGGGTTTGAGGGCGTGTATGAGTTCTGCAGGCACTTCACATAGTGTGAGCACTTTACATAGTTCAGAGCTGCTTCACGGATACTCTTTACATCCCAAAGTAACGTCACTCCACTGCACGCCTCCTAGAACAGTCTTCTATTTTTACTTACCGAAAGCAATTTCCTTCCACTCCCTGACCTAAGAGCCAACCACTACAGAAGGGCAAAACAGAGGATTTTTGGACTCGAAGAAAACTAAAAGAAAGCTGAAGGAATGGTGCAGCACTGAGAAAAGCTGTGATCTAAAATAACACCCAACCACTGAGCCTACCAAGCATATTTTAAATCACTCCTTATTTCCATCATCTGCAAAAATGGCATCCTGAGTGACACTCAGAACCAGCACAATCCTGCTGGGTTTGAATGCAACAATTCACACATTTGGACAGAAACCTAACAGGCTTTGTGGCATTTGTATCTTCTTTATTTTCAATTAATTTTGCATGCTTGCTTTCTGCCACAGGCAACTATTTTGAGCCGCAACCTATTTAGCTGACTTTTCTCCAGCACTGACTCACGATCCCATCAGCCCGTCACTGATACAGCCGCATTGTGCGCAACCTCTCGGCGCTGCAGCCCTCCCTGGTCCTCACACAACGCAGGACGTCTTACAGAACAGGATTGAGGAAGAGATTTCAGAAGAGAGGTGACATTTACAATAAGGATATGTCTATTTATTGCTCTGACATCAACAGCATTTCCCACTGATTAAATGCATTAAATTGCATCACAGAAAGAACGTGACCTAAAACTGCAAAATGGACATTGACTGAACAAAGAAAAATGCTTCAGAAATAAGAAAAAAGTCATTTGTATTTACTTTTATTCCAGGCTTTTCCTCATTCAGCCTTACAATACTAGGAAGACGTGCACTACAACTGCAGACCTTCTTCAGGAAATGCATGACTGAGAAAGGGCGTTTTTATGACTACTTCTTTCCCTTAATAGTCAGCTCTCCTGAAAGGCTCTTCATCTTAATCACTGTGCCATATTATAGCTCCAAAGCTTTACAGAAAAGTTGTTCAGGTTGTTGCAAGGCACATGATATTGCTTATGTTTTGTGACAGCCAGAGGATAAACTGAGAGATCTTTCAGATCAAATGTTACAACACAGTTACCTGAAATTTCAGGGACTGCAATCCATTCTGATGGTCGTTTGCAATTCTGGTTTTCCAACTTGTAATCTCTGTATTCTCACTGTATACCTAAAGCACTAAGGTGCTTTATTTCCTTCCATGAGCTCAAACACATCAGGCAGTCCTGCTTCAATAAGTGAGGCATATTCTCTTTCCCAGGTAAACTCCATTACAGTGATTGACCAACTCCTTTTAACAATGGTTTACTATGAGTTGGGAACCACAGCAGCCTATTTCACCTTAAGCTTTGGCAGAACAGTTAAAGGAGGAGAAGACAAAAAAAGAGAAAGCGTGCTTTTAAGCAGAGGTCAAGAGCTATTACTAATTCTGCAGTCCAGGAGGGGAGATGAAGCTATGAAAAGCCAAAACTCTAGGAAATGGGTTTGAGTGAACAGAGATAAGCAAGGAGTTGGAAAAGGCTGAGAAGCTGCAGGGATTTGAGCTCCAGAGGAGTGTTATTGGGCACTATTTTCCTGAGAAAAGTGACCACAAATTTGTATTCAGAACTGCAGGTTTTCCAAGACATTTAATATATCACAGCATCCCCTACAGTTTTTCAATTAAAGTGCACCATAGGGTATAACTGGGTGTTTCTCACATTGCCATAAATTGCCATGCATCAAAACAGAAAATGAGATTCTATTATTTCAGCTGCTCCGCGACCAGTGAAGCATTCACAGAGCAAATCTGCGCTGAGCAAAAACTCTCATGAAGAATCCAAACATCAGTTTCAGGTATGTTCGAAGTCTGAACATTCCAATGGATCTTACAGAACAGCTTTCACATCTGCATGACTTTGCCTCCTGTGACACAAACATGTAATGGGGCCCAGGAGCAAAACGAATCCTTAAACTTTCCATTGCATTCTAGATGAAACTCCCCTCTTTATCAGCCCTACCAGAGGAGAATGTCTAAGGCACCAAGAGCAGGAAGTGCCTCACACACATCAGTCAGGCCAAATGCCAGTTACACTTTAATGTATATTTGCTAATTTTTCATTGTGTGTACTGAAGTGCTATGTCAGTAATATGGTGGAGAGAAAAATCCCCTCAATAACTGTATAGGTATGGAAGACAGCTCTGCAGAAGAAGGGAAGCAGTATCTGGAATTAACTATAATGCAGAAAAGGAAAAAAAAAAAGGAAAACAAACACCTGACCAAAACCAACCAACACCTGTGTTTGACATGACTACAGTTGCTTACATTTAGAATCCACTACAGAACTCATTTACCTTTAAAATGTTATACTTGCTTCTAAATACAATTTAACAGTAACTGTTGGCAGCTGAAATAAAGGATCTGCCAGTTTGATAGGAAGCACCAAATCCAGCTATTCCTACTGTTTCTCTTTTGCTACAAGTCTGTGATGGAGAGGCCACATTTTTAATTTAATGATAGAGGTTTATTTGGGGGTGGGAGGGAGGTCAGGTAAAGGTGATGGGAAACGCATGAGCAGAAAATTGGCAACTTTGGTTTCCAGTTAACTGAAAGCTAAAAGACACCAAGAGGAGGCCTGGAGCACAAGGAAACCTTGTAAGCTAACAGCTGGCACGTGGTCTCTGAGAAACACGTTGTACAGGATTTCCAAACTCATAAGGAGTATTACTGCATGGGAACTTTTCCATCTATTTCAGTGGATTAGGCTTTCACTTTGCTACAAAGAGCAACTGTTCACGTCTATGTAATCAACTGCATGGCACACGTCAGGAATCCTGTCAGGTGTTTTTGTTGTTTTTAAACCCTTTATTTTTGAGAATTTGTGCCATGTTAATCTATTCAAATGCTGTGTGCTCAGACTGTCACTGATAATTCTGTATCTCAGTAAAAAAATCTCGGAGGATCATTCAGGGAAGTGAAGAACAACAGAAGTACCTTTGCAGACTCCAGAAACACCCACAAAGACACAAACACTGGAATTTTAACTGTTTTTCTATCATTATTTAAATACAGTTTGAGAATAGTCATGGCCCACATATTTCCATAATAAACAGTTTGTATGACACTAATCTGAAGCACAGAGAAACACTGATGCAGTGATTGCACAAAACATCTGTGGAACTGAAGATAACATCAGCAAGCCTGTTGGTTTAAATAAACTGCATTTTCTGGTAGCAGGCCTAGTCTATGTAGCAAAGTTACATAAAGATAACCTAAAATAGAAACTTAAATCTAATGAAATGAATCAGAAAACCTTCTGGGTATATAATCCTTTTTCACGATGAAAGTAGCTTGCAGCCTAGCTTAACTCAAGAGGGAGCAGGCTTACAGTACATCAAAAGAAGGACTGCAAATGAATCTGCATTGTTCAAATATATATTTTAGTTAAACCCAGTATGAGTTGATCAGTGCAAATTTCCTAAAGAGTCAGCTTAAAGGCAATTTACTGCAAAGACAAAAGGAGGAACTTATAGAAAATACTTCAACTCCTGGAAAAGCTTTTCTGCACGGTGACCTGTACTTCCTGAGGCTGCAAAACAACTCAGGTTTGGCACTGAACAGAGTGGGAAGTCAAAGGAATTCAGCTTTCCTCAGAGGCAAGCCACAAACATGGAATTAACGTCGCTATAACTACTGCAAATACTTCCACTCATTTGCTGAAAAAGAATTGTAGAGATGGTAAAAAAAACAACAAACCCACAACAAAAATGTGCCAAGTTTGACTATGCTGCATCATATTCTGGTCAACAAAACAATCAACTTGGAGCCAAATGCTGCAGACAGATTGTCCCCTCTCACACTACAGCTGTGCCTACAAACCTCTTCTAATGTCTCTTTCAACACTGCAACCATCACACAAGTTTTATGCAACTGCAACTTGAGCAAGCCTTTATAAAACCTAATAAAAAGCTTTGCAAGATAAAAACTATGCTAAATGTTTGATACAATGAGTAAACCCATCCAATTTCATACCCATTCATTATACAATGAATTATATTAGTGTTATATTCAGTAGTGGGTTTCCAGATGCATCAGAAGCAGCCACAACTATATGTGCAATCAAAATTAAGTAGCTTATTGACATTCATTGATAAACAAAACCAATAATGCTTCAAGCAAACTGCTTTGCAGCTCTTAGGATAAACAATAAGTTTCATTCAACACCAAGCAGGCTACTGAGCAAGTTAAGCTAACATGTTCATAACGCTGGAATTTCACTGTTCTGGAAGAAACATACCAGAAAGTACTCATAGTTTTATGGTGCTAAATGTGTAAGATTAAAAAATAAAAATAAACACCCAACTCTCTCAATAGACTTGGGATTTTTTTGTGTCTAGAATAGAGTTACAAAACATGATTACAGCTACTTCATGCAAGGAGAAAGATAAGACTTGTTACTGAAGAGCTCCCTTTCCAAAGACAGGTATCAATTTCAAGTCACAGACTGCTTAAGCTATTATATCTCAGATCCATTCTCTTTGCTGCAGAACACGCGTACACCAACCTGCCACAAGCCCTTGTTAGGTGTATTTAATGCCTGATAACAGGAGATGTTAGCATTTTGCAATCGAGCTTCACACAGCTTTACCAAATGAACACTGATGGCTAATCTCTTCTGCAATAGTTAGCAGCAGTCATTAGGAGAGACTTCTTTAAGAAAGAACAAGTAGGAGTATTAAAAAAAAAAAAAAAAAGACATTTGTACCATCGTGGTATTCTGATAAAAATAGATAGAAAGAGGGAGAATTAACTTAAGGTCAGTTAAGGTCTTAAAGTGCAAAGGCCTCTGTCAGTTTTGGAAGACCTGTTCTTCTATTTATTAATACAAGAAACAAATCCAACTTTGTATTTCTTTGCCAGTAACTCCTAGCCGAGAGCAGACCTTTTCCAGTATCAATTTTTTCTTCTCATGAGAACAAAGTTTATTATCACCTCCCAGCCATCAGGTAAAGGCTGCTTTCTCCAGCACATTACCTTGTTCCTTACAGTGGAAAGCCTGTAACCATGCCTATACTGAACTACTCTGGCACTGAAAGAAAAATCCAAAATTAAAAAAAATTATCGGCTGTAACTGTATTTCTTTGAACTCAAAGGTATATTTGGGAGAGGTAGTCCAGGAGAAAAAGGTTTCAAGTACCAAACTCTGTATGTTGCATACCAAGCTGCCAAACCTATCAGTGCACCAAGAAGTTTTTGAATGAAATCGTGGAAATACACGGTAGTGCATAGAAACATGAACACCCAGATCATGGTGAGAAAACACAAGGACACAAACAGGCCGTTGATAACAGCACGCAGTCTTGAGTTCCGGTCTACGGACAAGCCTTCCAGCACAGCCATTTCCTCCACAATCATGAGAGCACAATATGAGAGCAGAAAGCAGTGCCCCGAGATATCAAAACCATCCCAGATCCCGTTGTTCCGATGGCACTCCTGCTTGGTGGCATAGAGCTGGTGAGGCTCACTGAGTTTAGTCGAGGTAGAGCACGTGCCGGTGAGATTCTCGATATACACGAAGAGTTCAGTGCAGACATACCAGACAGCAGTGCCCACCAGCAGCGTGCTGAGACGCCGCAGAGCTGTCAGAATGCTCTTTGTGGGGCCGTAGAGGAACTTGCTCTTGGCAAACAGGTAGGTGGTGACTCCGATGAAAGGCAGCAGAAGCCAGAACGTCCATGCCCAAGCCACCTTGACAAAATATCTGCCAGAGAAAAGCCAAGAGAGAAACATGTACATGTGAAATTTCATAGGAGCCTGGAGGAGGGAGCTGGGGGCATGTGGCAGTGCTTGAACCAGCAGCCTTTCAAGGTCACTACTGAGAGTTGCCTAAATTAGGCCTATGATTCCTGCCCTCAAAGTCAACCATAGCTAAAATCTTAACCCTCTTCCCATTGTTTCTCTTGGGTCTCAAACCTGAATAATTCCTTCACTAGGCACTTCAACTGTTTGCCAAGCAGCATTCCCTCAGACTTATTCAGACTCTCAGCTGACTCACAGTACAGTTCTTGCAATTGCCTTTACCCTACAAACCCACTCAACTTTGCCTTACTCAAAGAGCAGCTGCAAATAAAATATTCTCGGCTTGCCACCCTGACCCTTGGTCTTCCCCTCCTCCTCCTCCATTCTCAAATAAAGGTTGCTTTACAACCTTTCACAACCTTACCCTCTTCATACTAAGTAAGATACCCCAGAAAAAGGATGAAACTTCTCTCTAATCAGCTTAAGATTCTTTTCCTCCATTATCGCCTCATAAAATCAATGAAGTAGCATAACTTCATAGTAGCATCCACTCCTTCGCTGTCTCTTCAGCCCTCCTTTGGCTTACACAAATTCCCACGCCTCAAAATGCGCTCTCTGCCTTGACAATTTTTGTTGTGACGTCTATAAAATGTTGGAAACAAGCCGACGATGTGCAGCTACCCTATTTACCAAGACATTGCCTAATTAGTTCTGCCAGTATTGCCCAACTAAGAGAAATCTTTTCAGATCTTACAACACAGCAGATACAAATGAGCAAAGAGACCAAAGCCTCCAACCTTCTGTCTCCCACCAGCGCCTTCCAGCGCAGCCTGCTTCCTACCAACTGAAGGTAAAGAGGAACTGTGCAGCCCCTCCTCCACACCCTTCTGATTTCTTGAAAAATAAACTCAGTCTGTGCCCAAGTTTCAGACACAGTTTTCACTTACTACCTCTGCATCTAAGGCAAGAACAAGCACTAACAAAGCCCTGCATTTTCATTAGGCTCCCAACAAAAGCCACCATGGCCTTGCTCAGAGCTCTGGGGAGTGCCACCCTCAATTTACAAGCGAAAAGGCAGCAGCAATTACAGCTGCCAGCATGGAATAGCAACAGATAACAAAGTTCTTGTTTGGCTGAGAAACTCAAAAGCCAAAAAGGTTTCTAACAGGGCTGCTGTCAGCAAACCAGCAGCAAGACGTCTGGGGGGAAACTGCTTCAGAACCCATCAGTGCTGACAAACGTCCCCTATTGAAAGGCAAATGACACCGCAGCGCGTTGTACCTCACCGTCTATTCCGCTCAATCCGCGTTCCTCCAATTGTTCTTTCCAATCACACCCAGAGGCTGCCACACGTCACCGAGCGACAAATTCAAACCAAAGCAGGGCAAAGCGACGAAGGAGCAGCCGGCAGCTCCGTGCTGCTGTGCCCGCTGAGCGCCGTGCCAGGCGAACAGCCACAGCGTGACACAGCACGCAGCGGCACCGCGCTGCTTTACAGGAAGCCCCACCACGTCCTGTCTCCTCCTTCCTTCTGGACCACCTCAATAACCGCCAGTTCGCCCAAACCCCAAGGAGGCAGGTTACGCGCTGCCCTACCCGCCCAGCGCACCCAGGAGCACAGAGCCGGGCTCCCCCGCCCAGGACAGCGGCTGACCGCACGGCCCCGGCCCCGCTCACACGTTCAGCACGTTGCGTTTGTTCTGCATGGGCGTCTCCGGCACCAGGTCGCCGTCCTTCAGGGCGGACCCGAGGAAGACGAGGCCGAGCAGCAACCAAGGCAGCCGGCGGCGCGCGGCCGCGCTCACCAGCCAGGCCCGCAGGCAGCGGGCGCACCGCTCCAAGCGCTCCATCGCGGCCGCCGCTCCTCCCGTCCCGCCGCTCCTCCCGGCCCCTCCCGGCCGCCGTACGCGTCACGCGGAGCCCCGCCCACGGCACGAGCGCCCCCGCGCGGCGCCCGCCGGGCCCTGAGCCTGAGGGAGCGGGAAACAGCGGCTGTGCGCATGCGCGGGTGGATGAGTGCGTGCCGGCGCCCCCTGCCGGAGCGCCGCTATAAAGGAGCGGGAGCGCGGAGTCATCGAGATCAGAAGAGAGCTCGCAGGTCGCGGGGCGCAGCGGGGGAGTCGCGCTGAGCGAACCACGGCCCTCAGTGCCGTTATTCAACGCTTCCAGGCACAGTGACTCCACCACCCCCCTGCGCGCTTTGTGCCACTGCATCGCCTCTCTTTCTGAGAATAAATTCTTCCTTATTTCCAACCTCTCCTTGCACAACTTAAAGCCATCACCTCTCATTCTATCACAGTTACTGGGGAGCAGAGGCCAACCCCCACCTCACACAACCTCCTTCAGGGAGCTGCAGACAGCAATAAGGTCTCCCCTGAGCCTCCTCTTGTCCAGACTGAACCATCCCAGTTCCCTCAGCTGCTCCCCATAAGTCCCCACTGTGCTCAGACCCCTCGCAGCCCCGCTGCCCTCTCTGGACACGCTCCAGGCCCCGATGTCTGCGTGGCAGTGAGGGGCCCACAGCTGAGCACAGCACTGAGCTCAGCAGCTGCGCAGAGCCTCACAGCCACACGCAGGAGGTGGGCTGCCCTCACTGCTCCACTTCTGAACCTTTTTCTGGGCCCTAAAGCAGACACAGAGGGTATTCCTGGAGCTCTCACTTCTGTGCCACCCACGTTCGCAGCTGAGAGCAGTGGTGCCCAGGCAGTTCTGCTGTCATTACAGTGTCTGAGACTTACTTTGTCTATTGAACTGCTGCTGCTGCTGTCATTTCAACTTTAAATACGAAAAATAAAAAATCAGCAGAGAAATTGCTAAATGAGCAAGGCCCTTTTATTCATCTGAATGGTCTCAGTAATAAAAATGTTCTGGGGGGAAACCAGACCCCATCTGAGACAGGACTGGAAAGTTTTTCTTGCCAGAGAGCATTTGAAAGTTCTGCGTTTTGTTTGTTGTTTTTTTTGCAGTCATCATCAGCAAATCTATGACAACATCTGGGCTGAAAGAGCAAAAGGATCATCAAAGTCAACTGGTGCACAAGCAACTTTAGTGGGTACAGATAGTTTCAGCTAAGAGGGTTGTCCAGGGTAAATGGCATTTGGCGATTTATTATATGTTGTTTTTAATAGGACTGCCGTGACCATGCCTAGCACTTCTAGCCACAGCATTGTAACCCTGAATTAGAGACGACAGGCAGCTGCGTTCACTCAAATGAGTGAGTATAACAGGGTCTGAGAGCAGGTTTTACAGAGTCCAGCATTGTCTGCCTAAATCCCCTCCTGGGGGAGTCCAGCTGCCTTTGAAACTTTTCCTTCTTTGCTTCCCAGGTTTGAGTCTCTGATCTCCAGATTGTTTTCAATGCCTGTGAGCTAGAGATGGCAAGTTGCTTGGTTGGTTGCTAATGAAGCATACCGTGGTGTCTACCACATTGCAGGAAGATTTTGTAAGCTTGGCACCTGTTCCAGATGAAGGGAATTGATGGCATGGGCTGGAAATTTGTCTGTCTTCGGCTCAGCTTGAAATGTCTGAGGATTATCTCTATAAATCATGTATTCCAGCAAACACAGTGAGCAAAGCTCAACTGGGTTCCAGGTGTCCTGCAGATTTAGAGTGAATCTCTAGTTTCATGCCATGTATTTGCTGCCACATGCACCAGCCAAGGCCAACAGTCCTTTTGAGCAGCCGATTTGTGGCTCCCTTATTAAAAACACAGAGAAGTAGGATTTTAAAACTGTACAAAATGCTTTTACACATAACTGGGGAAGAGGATTTATTCTAGAGGGGTTGTAGAAGGTTCCCAAAGAGTCCTCACAGACAACAGGTCAATTTGTGTCAGGTGTAAACAATACTAAATGGAGTTGTTTAGGTACAGCAGATCTGGCTTAACTTCCTTCATACCTTTTTCCTTACCAAGCACCAGACTCAAGCTGAAATCCTCCAGCCCATTCAATGAAGATTAAATGGTGGGTTTTTTTTGTTATTGTTGTTGTTATTTTCTAGTTGAACAAGAAGTTTGTTTTGAACCAAGGCTCCAAACAATTTCTTTTTCACTGAAAAATTACGTTTTGCTTTAGAGTGGTTGATAAGCATTGTCCCTGCATGCCCAGTCACCCAAAGCTTAGGGCTTACTTGGACATGTAACAGAGACATCACAGCGACCTGAGCAGAGGTTTGAAGTGAATTTCAAAATGCCTTGGAAGAACACCTTCACTCCTGAGCTGTGGAAACTCTGGGAAGGAATCTCTCCTGGTCATAAAGTTCCATGATTTATCCAGTGTTTCAGTATTCATCGGAGCAAGAACACAAAACTGTTCTCTTACCAGTTTAAACAATTTATTACTTAAAAAATTCATCTAATTCCAGCAATTCTGGTAATCATCTATTTCACTTGACTGCAAAGAAATCTGGCTTGCTGATGCAAGACTACAGCATGGGTACCTTGTGCAGAGTTGAGAACTCTCATCTGGAAACGCACCCTAATCTCAGAAAGCAGTCAGTGGAAAGAGATTGTAATCTATAGCAGCTCTTTGCCAGGAGCCTAAGGCACATATATGCCTAATTCAGGCACTTAAAATAAGATGTGGAGAAATTCAGACCTTCTTGCAAGTCAGTGACATTTTCCTCAGACTCTTGCTTTAGCATTGTAATCTGTCACCTAGATGCTGAGTAAATGGATCTCAATATGCCACAGTAGTATTACAGCCTCACAGACACGTGCATGAGGCCCCATTCACAAGCATTTCTTTCTCACATTAGGTTTGCATGTCACAAGAAGGCAAGGTTGTTACTGAAAGGTTATTACGCCTTCAAGCCAACCACAGAGCAAGTTAATGGGGTTTAGTCTTCCAGCCATTTGATAAAGCCCAATGGCAGCTTCAGCTGTCACAAGTGTCCTAGTGGTTCCAACTGAGCTGTTCGACTAAGGAATAAACTCTTAAAGGTTCGGCAGTTTGATGTGGAGAAATACCAAAAAGTTTGAACAACAACTCAATCAGTTTAAGTCTCTTGAATTTGATAAATAGGACCTCTAGGCATCTTTCTATTGCAGCGACTCTTTAGCAACAATTAAAAAGTTGCCTAGAGGAGAAGGAAAAAAAGGTTATGCCTCAAAAAAAAAAAAAACCAGATAAGGTTGATTTGGCTAATGTAATTCAGGGAGGTTGTGCTCCAAGGAGCACTCACCGGGCATCTGGACCAGGGATCATGCTGGTGCTCACCACAACAACTCACCCGTGTACATGGCTGAGTCTCTTCACCATGGATGCAGCAGCACGTGGGTAGGATCTGCAGGTCCTCCTCACTTGGAGTCTGGAGGAGATGAGGGCAGCAGGTGCCCCTCAGAGCACACTGCCAGTGCTCACACACTTGATGGGTCTGAGTTACCCCACTAGCGATCCCTCATTTGGACCTGGGAAACCTCTCTTTCCAGCTTGCCCTCCTGTCTCAGTGCAATATCTACAACACAGTAGCATCTGCCACCATCCCCACACCACTTTGTGTGCACACAAATGCAAACCATTGGGAAGCCATGTGCTTTCAGTGGCTGTGCCACTCATTCTTTCCAAGCCCTGCTTGCTCTGTTTTCCTTGGTGAACACTGCTCACATCTCCATGATTGATTGTGTTTGAATTTGATTGTTAAGTGTGCTGGGATGTTTGCATGAGAGGTGCTACATAAGCATAATTTGTGCTGTATTTTCTTTGCCTAATAGAAGATTAAGCTTGAAGTTGAAGATAGTTTTGGCCCTTCGCTGAGACACCATCCTTCAACTTCAGTGCTTTGAACTCTTCAGCCTCCTCTATTCACTGTCAGCTTAAAAAAGTATGCTTTGTTCCCTTGTGTGTCAGTGATGCCTTTGAAAGACAGCCAGGACAGAGCTGCAGCAGCCTTCCCATCACAATGGCCTGGATCCTGCCTGCCTCTGGTGGCGAGGGATGCTCTTCATATGAGAGCATCTCATCATTGTTCTTCAGAACCAAGGGCTTCTCACCTGTGAGCAGGTGCTGCATTATTTGCTGCAGAAAAGTTAAATCAAGAAAAAGTTGAATCAAGAGACAGAAGAGAGAAAATGCTAATTCACAACCTGTGTGGCTGCTCAAATAAATGGGAAAGGTCTTCCCCAGTCTTTAAACCCCAGACATTTTGGAAAAAGTTATGGAAATCAGCCCCAGGTAATTTCCATACAGACTTCACTACCTCCAGACCCACCATTAAAGCTTCCACGGGTCACACATCTCCCTTCAAACTCTGTTCAGATGAATAGAAAGGGAATGATCTTAGCTGAAGGGAATTTTCAGCATAGTTGGTGGTTATATCCAAAGATCAAAATATTTGGGGATACGGGGCAAAATGTAATAAAGAACCAATTCAGTTTTCAGTGGCACAAACTCGACTAGTGCTACAAATTAATACCTACTGCTAAAAATATTTATATTTCTTTCTCTGCACAGACAGATTTCAACAGAGCAGACTAATGACAGGTTTGAATTTATGGAAGAGAATGGTCTGATGACCATGGCCCTGAGCATGGATTCAGAGAATCTGTTTTTAATTTGTGGCTCTGACAACCTCCCTCCACAGCCATGGGCAAGTTCCTTAACCTCTATATTTCCATATCCTGTGTAGGAAATGGAAGCAGATATGTTTTCCTGCTTCCTGAATTTCTTTCAGAGATGTTACAGAAAGGGACAATAACCGTCTGAAGAGCTTAAAAATAAGCAGGGTTGACAAAGTTGAAGTATTCTTTCTACAGTGATAATTAAACAGCCCATTCATAGACAAAATGGGGGTGAGATTGCACCTAAAAATGTACGATGTGTGTGATTAACTATACGTGCATTTGTGCATAAAGTGCTCTTTGTCATTCTTATCTTACCTGACCTCATGGTGCAGTGGTGATATTTGACCCAGGCTGCATTCCCCTTTTTGCAGAGCACATGATGCTCGCCTTTTGTGTTTGCCAAAGAAAATCCTTGCTCCCAGACACCTGCATACATGAGTTAATTTGGTTCTCACTGTGTCAGCTTTTGGTGGTAGATGCTGTGCTTCTTTTTTTTTTTTTTTTACCCCGGCACATTTGGTGGATGGCACTCAAAGAAACTGGTTACTGGTAAGCAACTCCTGTCCAGTCAGGTTAATATTTCTGGTTGTCACATGCGAGAAGTATTATTTATTGTTTCCATATATTTGCTTTCTGTAATTATCAATCACAGATTAAACATCATGAAAAACTCACAGACTTTTCTTGAAGTCCTTTGAGGGTGGCCCCTGAGCTACTGAGCGAGGCCAGCTGCATTTTATTATTGCTTTTTAAAGGAAGAAGCTACAGTTTACTGGAACTGGTCAAATACAGGAAGAAAATAGCCTATACTTATTCAAATTCACAAATATGAACTTTTCAAACTTCACTAGTGCGTTTTTAGCTCATATGTTTACATTCAGATGTAAAATTTAGACCTGACTTTGTGTTGATTAACTGCAGGGACCACAGTTCCCAGTTCCACTTTCTTGACTGGATAACTGGCACAACAAACCACATAACATGAGCTGTGGCTATTTTAGTCAGCTATATAAAGCTAAAACATATACATACATAATATTTAATCTGTGCTTTACCGGTTTGGTTAATTACATAAGTGTCAGCTGGAAACGTGCCCTGAAAATTTCAATTTACCCTGAAAATAATCCCTACAGTAGCATTCTATGGATAAAAATAATAATTAGAAAAAAAATCAAAGCATATATTGACAAGTCAGTGGACTGAGGATTGTCATAATCTCAGTTAAGATGTTTACATTAATATGTATACATATAGCAAATTATTTGTTTGGTTCCTTACCTATTCCCTGTGCTTAGCAAACTGAGCACCTCCTGCTCATCTCATCCGTGCTCTTCCACAGAGGGCTGTCCCACATCCCAGCCTTCATCAGAAAGGGAATTGAGTTTGCCCAAAGCTGCAGGGTTTGTGTGACAGTCAGCCACGGATGCTGTCCAAAAGACAAGAGCAGAAGGACAGTAAGCATTAGCATGAAGCACTGAGTAATCCTTGGGATCGGGACAGTAGTGACATCACGCAGAATGCACTTGCCTGATGGAGAAGCCAGAGCCGTACCAGTATCCGACTCCAAGTTCTGATTGACCACTGGTTTTCCCAAACAGGGCTCTTCCCTTCAGCATCTGCTGGAATTTTCAAGTACTTGCCTGTCTGTGGTGTGCAGCTCAGCCTGCCTTGCTGCGCAGAGGTTGGTGTGATCCTTGCAGCTTCCCTAATGCATCTGATGGCATCCTACTATCAGGCATGAGATGTTAGCAGAGCAATTGCTGACTCACTCTGGCTTCCTGATACGAGTGACAGAAAGTGGCTGCTCTCACTGAAGATGCCCATCCACCAAACACAGAGCATCTCCCAGAACGCTGGGGCCCAGTCTGTTCCTCACAAGGGTGGGGTGAAGGTGTGGAAGGTGCTCAGTCCCACTGAGAGATGCCTCCTGCATGCAGGGAGACAGCTGCTGAGTCTCAGCTTGTTCTCAGAATAAACAGCTTTCCAGCATGTTTTTCCTCCTAACTTTAATATCTGTAAAAAATAAGATTAAAGCCATATCCTGGTACTTTAAATCCAAACATTTACCAACTTCACTTAAAGCAGTAGGATTCTTTTCAGAACTGTTTGTTTGTACAGTTCAAAGAAGCAACACTTCTTAAACACAAACCCAGCACAGAAGTGCAACTCAACCTAATCTCTATTGACAATTCAGAACTAGGAATAAACGCACAAGTGCATCCTGCTTTAAAAACCCGTCTATGGGCCATTTCTTTAACACAGGTTCCAAAGAACTGGTGTAACCATTCTCACCCTGGCGTTGAAAAGAAAGCAGGACCCAAGCAGAGGATGCACTGTGCCGGGTGCCATGAGCAGCGTGGGTCCTGTCCTGCAGCAGCATTCCCTTATGCCCATCTCCAGGGACATCAACATCACTGCAGCTTTGAGTTCTGCTTCAAAGCTGCGGCTGGAGCCAGGCTTCTGTAAACTTAGGAAAACAGGTAAATATTTGTCAGAGGCAATTAAGGTTCCTCATCACCTCAACAGTCATCTGTGTGGGACGGCCAGAGCAGCCAGCGGGCACGGAGCCTCGGTGGTTTGCTGAACCACTTCAGGAGGCAGGCAGACACAAAGCACCACGGCTAGGAGGCTTTGCCCTCTGCACACACTAAATTCACACAGACATCTCCTTCAGCTGCTTGATCAGGCAGAGAGAGGTCCTGTCCTTGAGCAGAGAAGAAGAGTAGCTCTGCTCCTAGTGCTGTTTGTAGCCTCTTAGCCTGGTTACTCCAGATTAGCATCAGCTGCTCCTCACAGAGGCTGAGAGCACATCATGTCTCCCACCTGTCACTGCAAGTTTTGATGGTGGGCTCTGCAAGCCCTTGGTGTTATAAGACAGAAAATCACGTAAAATTTGCATGAATTGGTAAAGTTCTACTTTCTGATGTCTTGAGGTGTCTGGTTTGGAAATGGGGCTCTGCTGTGAGCTCCCAAACTTCCCCTCTTTGATCAGTATAGCACTAAAATGCCAGCTTAAATAAGAACAAAGAGAAAGGGAGAACAAAAATGAGAGGAGTGGCAAATAACAAAGCTGCAGAGGTATGCAGTGAGGCTCCTTCCTGCAGCCCAAACCCAGCTGCTGGTGACTGTGCCCCATGCTCTGCCACAGGCCTGGGGCAGTGCCACACTTCTGTCCTTTAGTCACGTGAAGACAAGCTGGAGACAAGCAGAGGCTGCAGGCAAACAGAAGAGGAAGCTCTGGGGCTGTAATGGAGACAAGGTGGGAGCCCCAGGGTGCCTTTCCCTTGGCTCCATTCCCAGTGGCACTGTATTTGTATTTGTCCTGGGTTGCACAGAAGCACAAACTCCTGCATGAGGACACGTTTGGCTCTGAGCTCTGTGCCCTGATATGACAAAGAGCCAGCTCAGCAGTACCACTTTGGCAGCAGAGCTGGCAGTGCCATGGTCACTTGCATGTGGTTTTGTTCAAGAGGGAGGACGAAGTTGCATAGAGTCCAGGACCCAGCAGCCTCCCCAGCTCCTGGCACAGACAAGGCCACACAGCACAGATGCGTTGGCATTAGGCACAGACCTTTGTTCCACAGCCCAAGTGACACCCAGAGCAGCTGATGAACTGCAGGAATCTGCCCATGTGCAGCCTTTTGTACTTCAAAGCCTGACACTGGGAGTGGGAGCTTAACGCAGCTGCCAATGCCCAGGGCATCCCATGCAAGGTATTTATCCTCAGTACCGGGGTTTTCTGGGGTTTCCATGTCCATGCGTCCCTGATCAAAGGAGAAGAGACCCCAAGGAGGATAGATCCGTGCTGGGAGAGACATGGAACGTATCCTTCCCATTTTGGATGTGTTTAGTTAAAGCTCATGTCACTTAGTGCTCCTGTCTCCGCATCTCCCCACAAATGCTTTGGATAAGAGCTCTGATTTCCATTCCTGTATACCTCACGTATGTGCTTGGCTCAGCCTTGGGTTATTACACAGCAATCCAAAAAGCAGGAGGTTGCTTTCTGGCCAGCCAAGTGCACACTAGCCCCCAGCGTGCACATTTTGTTAATAAACTAAAGACCAAGAGAGAGGAGGAGCAGCTGATGCCTGGGCTGCCCCATCACTGCCATCACAGTCCTGGCTGCCAGGGCAGAAGCTGCCCAAGCTGTATTTGCAGGGCAACATGGCAGCATCAGGTGTGAGGACTAAGGAAATAAAGCAGAAAGGATCATTTCCTCCTTCATTTTCTGCTTTCCCAACCGTTGTCCTGCTTTGAGCAAAATGGTCCTTACGAACATCTATGCCTCTGCAGCTGAACCTGAGAAATCTCTTGTCTAGGCAGGCAGAAATCTGATGGCTCAGCTCCAACCATCTGGACGTGGGAAAGCTTGGAAGCTCCATGAGAAAAGGGAGATTTCTTGGCAAAGATTCACAGTCAATCTTTATGGGAGAGTGGAGGGCTGGCAATAGCAGGTGGCCGTCAGGCTGCACCCATCCTGCTGGCACAAGCCAGGTGCTCAGGTACAGTAAAAGTGAACAAAAATAGCTGGGAGGGGGTTCATCTTCAGTGCCAGAAGCAGGCAGGTATCACAGCAATCCCACTGCCCTGGGAGCAGCTTGGTCTCAACATGTGGGCAGGGGTGGTGGGTGCAAGGGCCACCAGGGCACAGGGACAACACAGCAGAGGAGCAACAGGAACAGGATCTCCCTGTGCAGTCCCAAGACTGTGAGCCAGTGCCAGGTGCTCCATTTCTGTCTTAATTTTGGTCTTGGAAAGAAAAAATTGCACAAGCTGAGTACACAGGGGCTTCAATCAAGCTGTGGCATACACCTGTCCAAGCAAGAAAATTACACAGTGAGGCTGCCAGGGTGTCCTGAATTCACTGGGTGTGGGCCTTGGGGGCTGTGTTGCTGTAGCCCCCAACAGCAGCACTGCTGGCACTAGGAGCTGCTGCTCAACCCATACTTCCATGCCCAGCATTGGTGCAGCAGCTGCAGGCAGTGGGCCTGGGGGATGCACACCATGCTGTGGCATGGCCACTAGGAACTGGGAGGAAAACAGCAGAAAATGGTCATGCTGTGGAGGTCTGATAGTGGCAGGGGATGGGGAACTCCCACCAGGACTCTTGCACCAGTATCATGGGACAGAGGCTGAATACTGTGGCTGCACAAAAGGACCGATGTGTTTCCTGCCACTGAGCCCAACAGCTGAGCATGCAGACACCAAGCAACAAGCGCAGTGAAACTGCACAGAAATACCCCTTGTTGTGTTTGCAAGACTGATGGCATCCACAGCAAATTAACTATCTTTTGAGTGGTGCTGAGAGCAGCGTCCGCATGGTCTGGTAAGTGGATTTCTAAACTTAGCCCAGTTACTGTAAACTACACCTTTGCAAGAAACTACCGTCCGCAGTGTTCAACTTCAGAGACATTTATTTCTAGAGCCTGCGGAAACATTTCTCACCTTTCAAAGGCCCCAATTATTCCCTGGGGCTGGCAGAGCTCCCCAGCTCCATCCTCGTGGCGTGGGGGGACCTTGGCTCCAGGCACACTGGGAGAGGTGGTTTCTGTAACCTCCCTATTTAGGGAAGAGATCACTTCAGATCCTGTTAGCCTAAGGGTGTGCGCTTTGATGGAGGGCACTGGGACACCACTGCCTCAATGCCCCAAAGAAGTGGTTTGCACTTTACTCCACAAAGGCTCCTGAGCCGTTAATACATCACCCCACAAGCTCTGGTAAATGCACATGGGCTGTCTTGCTTCAAGCTTTCTCTGGTTCCTGTAAATGGCATTGCAAGGGGTGGTGCAGCTGTCCCAGCTGCAGTGGGACGGTTTGCTCTGTGCTCTGTGCTCTGTGCAATCCGAGATAACAGGCAGTGGGATTCAGTACCTCTCAAACTTTATATCTGATGGAGAATCATAAAATCACAGAATCATTATGGCTGGAAAAGACCTCCATGATCTAGTCCAGCAGTTCACCTACCACCAATATGCCCACTAACCATGTCATCCATGCCAATCTACCCTTTTCTTAAATACCTCCAGTCATGGTGACTCCACCACCTCCCAGCAGCTGTGCCACTGCATCACCATTCCCCAGGAGAATTCTGTGGGAAACAGTATCAAAAATCAAAAAAACTATCTGAAGTCTAGATAGACTATGTGAACAGCCTTTCTCTCACCTGCCAAGTAGAAGCCCATCCCAATGTGATGTGCCTGTGTTCTGGCCATGAAGGGCAGCTGGGAATTCACTCCACAGCTGGATTGTTGCCTTCTGCACCCCTCCTTCAGGGTTCAGCCCAGTTCAAAAGGACCCAACATTTCAAGGAGATGCTCCTAATTAACCATAAGGACAGTTTTGAAGTCCTAAAACTTTGGGCTCTATCTCTGTCTTGGATAGGACGCACGCTGACCAATTCAGTGTGAAATCTTGGCTTCGTGAAAGCCTGGAGGAGCTAAGTAGCATGATCTGGGCATTACCAGGATGCTGACATCTCCCTGTCAAAGGAAATGACAATAGGGATGCTTTGGAGGAGTCATTTTTAAAATGCCAGTCCTGAAGAAAACACTTAGGTGGCAGTTTAGCTGTGTGTTCCCTTCTAAAGTTCACAAATAAAAGTGTGAGAGACCAGCTTGTGTTTTCTTATCATGTAAAATATGGAGATCAAATCTTCTGACCTCTAAGTCAGAAGGAAAACTCCCTTCCTGAGGAGGAAGCTGGCTTCCAATGTGTCTGACCACTGCATGGCTATGGAAATGTAAGAAGCTGTCAAAGTCCTCCTTCCTGTCCTGCCAGGGTCAGCACCAGGGCAGCCTTGATTTGCTGAAGGGCAGAGCCATTTCCCTGCATTGCCCTCCTCTGAGCCCAGGGGTGCCAGGCAGATCTCAGCCTCGCCCCACTCCATCCTGCATGGAGATGCCCCACTGCTACCTCTACATGTGGCTGCTGGAGAATTCCCAGAGCCACAGCACTGGGACACATGGCTGTGCCTGAGGAGCCCTGCTATGTGCATCAGCCCTAAAATCACCGGTGCGCATCCTTGCCGAGACAGCAAACCCAGTGATTTATCTCTTTTCTTTCCCTTGATGCACATTAAAATGAGTTTGCCGGCACTGCTGCTGCCTCCAGCTGAATGCGTGTGCTTCTTGGCTCCCCACACACTGCTCTCCACAGATGCCGTGTGCTTTGGCAGCCAGGCCAGTCTGGGCTGCAGGATATTACGCCTGGCAGGGACACAAACCCCTCCAGTTCCTGGAATTCGGATTGTCTCGCAGAGTGCTGATTAAGCAGCACTTTTTCTCTGTGCTCAGGGCAAACCCCCTGTTGTCCCCAAGCAGGGCTGCTTGCAGTTCAGCTCCTGCACAACAGCAGGAGTACAGCAGGTCCACCTCCCCAGGCCATCACACCAATGCACATCAAATCAGGGAAACAAGAGCTATTTCCTCAAATGCACAACTTTGCAGCCCATGGCACTGGATGAGCATTCACTATGCAGGGCTCTGTTTTTTATGAAGTAATAAATCATTGAGAAAGCCTCCTCTTAAAGCAGCCTGATGCCCTTCCTAGGCTAGCTGCTGTCAGATGCAGAGGTTGGCTCCACAGGGTGCAGGTTGGAACATCCCTCCAGCACATATCTCCCACCACCCTTAAGAGCCGCTCTACAGGAGAGCGAATTCCACGAAAGCTTGAGCATGGGCAAAAATGTGCACAGGAGAATATTCCAGCAGAGCCCCAGAGCAAGGAGAGGCTGCACTGCTATGCACACCTCTGTGCTGGGTGCTATTCCTGCTCCACATGTGGGTGTGGTGCTCCTCGAGCCCCTGTGTCCCTAGGGACACAGTGTGGTTTGCTGGGGATGCTCAGTCTGTGCCAGGCTTCTTGCCTTCCTGCTCTGCCATTGTGGTTATGAGCGGTGTGCATCTGTGTTGGAAAGGCTTAGAGCATCCCCCATTGCAGGGATCCAGTGTTGCTGTGAACAAACACAGCAGCCACCAAACCATGGTCCCTGCAAGCATCTTTTTCTTACCCATTTCTCCTGCCTGAGCAGCAGCTTCCCCCCAGTACACAGGGGTCTCAGTGCTGCCAATAGCTGCAGCAGCCCCAGGGTCGCTCCCACCCAGCACTGGGGTGAGGAGTCACTTTGGCAGCCAGTAATCACTCTGCCAGCCTTTGGGAACAATGCTCAGGATGCTATAGGAAAACACACCTGCTGCTGCAGGATGGTCCATGCAGGACAGCTGCCAGCAGGGACACATGCACCCCAGCGACAGGGTGAGCAGCATCCCGCCGCAGGAAGGCACACTTCTGCCATCAGCCCTCACAACACCAGGGTCCCCCCTGGTCCCCTCGTTGCTCTGCTGGGACAAAACCCCTCTGTGCCTGCGGGGTTTCCTGTCCATCGCTCCCCATCCAGACCCAATGGGGGATGTGAGCAGGGGGGCACATCACACGAAATCTTTCCTTGTAGATATCTCATAACAAACAACAACCACCACCACTACTGAAACAAGCAGCTTTCCTGCCTGCCGGAGCACCACGCAGAGCTGTGCTGGCTTCTCCCTCCAGCAGCGCGTGGGGCTCAGCAGCGGCTGCGTGTGCAAGAGGCGTGCACCGAGAGCCGGCTATAAACCGCCCGGCAGAGCTCTCCCCAAACCTCAGCACGTTCCCGGGGGGACGAGTTAGGATGCAGTTTCTGCGTCACGCTGCCGTGGGCTGCCCGCCTCGCCTGGGTTAAATCTCTGGCACACGTGTCCAGCGCAGGTTGTTTGCAAAGGTTGGCCCCGCGCGGTGCCGGGCTCGGCTGCGCTCGGCTCATTGCTTCAGGTACGTGGGGTGAGAGCGGGAGCGCTCGGGGATGCGATGGCTGAAGGATGAGCAGATTCCAGCGTTTCCCTTTTTATTTTTTATCCTGGTTTTGTGGTGGTTTATTTTTCTTTCCCCCAACAGTGGGACTCAATAGGATTTCTTGCTGTTTTAAAACTTGCTGTTTGTTCTTTTTTTATTATTTATTTCTTCTTATTATTATTTTGTATCTGTGCTTTCCGTTTTGTTCTGGGGGTTTTCTCACCATACAGATGTTGCGGGGGGATGAGGCAGGCTCTCACTGTGCCCCCCAGGAGCCCTGTGCAGCAGGTAGGTGGGACAGATGAAAACTGGGATAGATCCTGCACTGATGTCTCTTAAAAGGAACAAGAGAAGGAATTCCACAGACATCTCCCTGCTGCTCAGTGTTACTGTGCCAAGCCAGCGGGAGCTGCAGGTCATCAGAGCTTCATTTAAAACACTTATTTTGAAAAGGACAAAGGAAGCTATAGGAATTGGGCTTGACGATCCTTCTGGGTCCCTTCCAACTTGGAATATTCTACGATTCTATGAGTTCCTTCTTATCTGGAGCAATGGGATTTGCACGAGCAAAGCGAAGTGGTGCAGGTCATGTTTTCTCTTCCAGCACCACGCTCCTGGAGCAGGGACGGGAGATCCACGCTGCAATGCCGCTGCTGCACTTGCACCTCTGCTTCACCAGCATGCTCTGCTGGCTGACCCACGAGTCCAGCTCCTTGGTGCTGCCCAACGCCACCGAGCTCCTGTCTCCTCCTAGCAGCACAAGGACGGGTCCAGCTCCAGGTGCAGGGATGCCCCGGAGCCGCCGCCGTCGGTACCTGTCCCCCCGTGACATGAATGCCATCCTGGACTACCACAACCAGGTGCGGGCACAGGTGTCCCCCCCCGCTGCCAACATGGAGTACATGGTGAGTGTGCATCGCCCGTGCCCATTGTGTTGTGTCTCAGTGCCTGTCCTGGGGATATTATGCATCCCAGGTGTGGGGCAGAGCACTGCATGGCCAGAGCTTTCCCCCAGGAGAGAGGTGGGAGTGGATGCTGGGTGTGACCGCCGCATGCCATTTTAAAGCTGGGGCAAATGTGGGTCCCTTATCTCCCTGCCCCAGGGCTGGAAGCGGGGTTTTCCCACTGTCCCAGCAGTGCAGGGAGCTACCGGCCTCACTCGTGTCTGCAGGTGTCCTGGGAGGCCCTGCAGCAGAGAGCAGAGCTGCTGGCATCACTGCAGTGCCCTTGGGCACGTGGGTGGGTCTGGACCAGCTCCTAGCAGCCTGAAGCACCCCAGCATGCCCACCCTTCCTCTGGCATGGGCCATGAGGGGTCAGGAATTCCTGAGATCTCCTGGAGCTTCCATGCCGCCAGGATGTGCTTCAGGTGCCCCTGACCTGCAGAGCTGGCACAGCTGCTGGTCCAGGGACACATCACTTCAGTGACAGGGTCACCAGCATCCCACTCCAGGAAGGGACACCTCCACCATCAGCTTGTCCTCCTTCATCTTCTCACTGTGCTGCTGGGGCAAAACCCTTCTGTGCCTTAAGGATTTGCTGCCCACAGCTTAACATCCAGACCTTTTGAGAGATATGAGCAGGACACATCCCTGTTAATCTTTCCTTGTAGCATCTCATTAAAAAACCAAAACAAACAAACAAACAACAACAACAAAAAAAACAACCAGCAGCCACAGCTCCTTGGTGCTGCCCAGAGAGGCATTTCTGCCTGCAGCCTCTGTGCCAGACACCCAGAGCATCCTACATGCCTGCCTGCCAAATAACTCTCCCGGGCATGGCTGAGGCTCATTCCCCACGTATTTCAGGATGGGTGAGGAAGCTTTAAATAATGCATGAAGGAAGCAGCTGTCCCAGCAGCAGAACAGGAGCAGCTCCTCTGTGTCCCTCTGAACACAAGGAGCGGATTTCTCCTCTTGCCTCCCCCCGGCAGGCCAAACCTCCCCCGCCCTTCCCCTTTCCCCTGCCAGGTGTGGGATGAGCGGCTGGCCAGGGCGGCAGAGGCGTGGGCTGCACGGTGCGTGTGGGAGCACGGCCCCCCCCAGCTGATGAAATATGTGGGGCAGAACCTCTCCATCCACTCGGGCAGGTAAGAGAGGGTGGGGAGCTGGGTCCCCCCACGCTCAGCTTTTAGACTCTGGCGCAGTGTTCATGCAATGAGGTGCTTGGTGACACCACAGCCTTCCCATGGCAGGTACCGCTCCGTGGTGGACATGGTGAGGTCGTGGCACCACGAGCAGCAGCACTACTCCTTCCCGCATCCCCGCGAGTGCAACCCCCGCTGTCCCTCCAAGTGCAGCGGCTCCGTCTGCAGCCACTACACTCAGGTGAGAGCCCTGGCTCCTCGCTAAGCAGGGGGTCTGAGTCCCTGGTTAGAGTGGGTGGGTATCTGCACTGCAGTCCTGTGGAAGTGGATGGGATTCCCCAGGGCAAACACACCCTGGGGACCTCGTGGCACTTGGGGCTGCAGCTCTGCTCCCTGCACTCACTCAGGACTGGGATCTTGCTTCCCTCTGGATCGATCCCAGCAGATTGGTCCAAGAGCATTTTTCCCTCTGTTTCTCCTCATTATCCCACTAACACCTCAGAGGCTGTGAAGAGAAAAAAAACAAACAGCCCCTTCCCGCCTTGGCTGGTCATGAATCACCTCCTGCACGACAGAGTGGCTTTTTAGCACTACCCAGCCCCATGAATGCCCCCCTTCATCCCACAGCACCTCCAGCCAGAGCTGGAAGCCTCCCGCTGCCCCCCTGCCTCGGGCCGACCCCTCTGGTGTTTGCACGAGTGTCTGGAGCACAGCTGTGCCTGGGGCTGTCTGGGCCACAAATGTGCAAAATGCATGTTTATAGGGAGAAACTCAGCCTCCAGCGGCTTTAGGAGGGGCCTTTCTCCTTCGGGTCTCCTCGGGAGGGGTTTCACCTCCCTGTGTCCAGGCTGGCAGCGCTTCAGGGACAGCTCTGGGGATGCAATTGGGTGAGCTGGAGACATGACCCAGACTCGGCTGCTCCTTTAACTCAGGCAGTGCATCACAGCACGCTGCGGGCACAGAAGAGGGACATGGAGAAGCGGGTGTTTGAGCAGCGCTGGGGTGGGCACGGCACCGCACCTGGGCAGTTTGGGCCTGGTTGAATTTGCCTCCCGGACCCAGCGGGGCTGACCGTGCTGTGTCCCACGCAGATGGTGTGGGCCTCCTCCAACAGGCTGGGCTGCGCCCTGCAGGCCTGCAGCAACGTGCATGTTTGGGGCAGCACGTGGCGCCGCGCCGTCCTGCTCGTCTGCAACTACGCCATCAAGTAAGTGGGCGCGGGCAGCTGGCCGTGCTTGGTGCTGTGCAAGGGGTGATGCCCCTTCTCCTCTCCTCTCTTCCCAGGGGCAATTGGATCGGAGAAGCACCGTACAAGATAGGGAGGCCATGCTCAGCCTGCCCACCCACCTACGGGGGGGTCTGCTCCAACAACATGTGCTTCACGGGACTCAAATCCAACCAAGTGAGCTGGTTTTAGGACGGTGGCAGCGCTCCACGTCCTCCTCCTGCACCCCATGGGGACAGGGGCAGCAGGATTATTTATGGCACCACGATGCTTTCGTCCCCCCCAGCCCAGCCCTCCCTATGCTGCTTTAGGCTTTAGGCAGGACACAGAGCCTGCTTTGGCCCCAGTGCTGCCACTCTGGGGTTCTTTTTGGACACCCCCTGGGACTGCTGCCACCTGCAGCTGCTTCACACCTGGGGGGCACTGGGGATGTTGGGAGCACAAGGGGCTGGTGAGGCCCTGCTGCGCAGGGCTGGGTGGGAGCCGTGCTGTGACCAAACTGTCCCTTTGGGTCAAGCGACTGGAACCCAGTGTGCCACCCCTGCACGTGCCCCCCCCCCCCCCCAGATCTGCTCCCCCCAATAAAGCGGTCTGGAGACCCAAGTGCTCGTGTCTGTCTTTCCTTGCTAAGCCTTTGTGACATGGAGCCATGTTCTGTGTCTTGGGGTAACCCCAAATAGCAGAAACGTGCAGGAGCCCTCAGCAGGGTTGCGAGCATGTGAGATGCTGAGCACTTTGCTCCATCGTGTGGGAGAAGCCAGCAATGCTGGGACACCGGGCACTGCAGGACACTGGTGCTAAAATGCCAGAGGGTTATGGCTGAGGACTGTGCCCTATCCACAGTGCTGGGGCTGGCAAGAGATGGGGCAGGCAGGGATCCCCGAGGTGCCACCACCTATCCCCATCTGCCAGAGGCTTGGATTTCTTCCAGACTTGCCTTTCCCACACCGCTGTGAAGGGCTTTAGCGTGGCCTAGAGGAAACAATGGGGCTCAGACACAGCCTGGGCTGCTGAAGGGCAGAGCAATGCCTCCAGACTGGCAGGGACATCTCAGGGTGGGCACGCTGGTGAGCTCAGACAGCCCTGCTCCTGCAGTGTGCATCTCAGGAGGAAAGACACCAAGCAGTGTGCTCCCCCATGGAAGCCCCTCAAACCTCTCTGCAGGGCTCTGCCCCAATTTGAGGTCTGCATCTACACACCTGGTAAGCAGGAGGTCATCAGGCATCCTCCTCGTTGTGCAAGTCCAGCAGGGAACACAGATGTCCATGGGTCACCGCAGGCCATTGCAGGTCCCCCCACAAACCCCACAAATGCAGCCAGCTTGCCCCGCTGCTCCCTGAGCACAAACAGATTATCATCCAAAGACACCACCAGAAACAGAGGGTGCAGGGGGAAGAATTCAGAGAGTAGAGATGGGGAGGGAGCTGCAAATGTCCCATGTCAACCTTGTGCTTGAGTACGATCCTGCATCTCACTGCTACCCATCCCTAAGCGACCCCCTGGCTTTGCACTGAGAGGACAAGCCCCGAGCCCAGTCCCTTGGCTGGGCTGTACCCCAGCACACACCAGACCAGCTCAGCTCATCCCCAGCCTGGCACCACGTGGTTTCACCCTTGCCTGCCCTTCTTCTCCATTGCATTCAGTGACCACAAACCTCTCGGTGTCCAGGCACAGCAATGCCACAGCTCATCCCGTCCTCCCCGCAGCAAACCCCAGCCTCCGCTGCCCCAGTCTTGGCACTGGCTGGAAGCAGGAGCCCCGAAAGAGTACAGTAAAAGCCATGTTTGAGTTTCTAGCTTGGCAGCAGTTACTATAGCTACAGCGACAGCACCTTGCAGATTGGTTTCCATAAGAGCTTGGTTACTATTTAACATCTCCACCCACATTAGCCCTGATTAAGCGAATCAATAAGATAACAAGAGAGGCAGGTTTTCTCGCCCTGCCTCTCCGCACTCTCTCCTGCCTTCACCTAGTTCCTTAGAAATACATTTTCATTTATTTATTTTACTTTTTTTTTTTTTTTTTTTTTTTTTTATTCCTACACTTTGCTTTTCGCCCCAAGTCCCCATAGCGGTACCCGGCGAGACATGGTCAATGTAAGCACCCAGCTAAGCGCTAAGATGGAGGCTCCATATGGTGAGTACAGCGATCCCACCGCCCGCGCTGCCGCCCGGCTGCTCACGGGGAGCGGGGCTGCCAGGGGACGGCGGCACCCGGCCCCACTGCCCCACCACCCACTGCTCCGACACGTGCAAAGTCTGAGACGGAGGCAGAAAAAGGGTCCTTTTTTCTTGTTTGTATGTATAGATAGAGATATATATATATTTTCTTTCACTCTGCTGGGCTTGAAGAAGAAGGAAGGAGCTGGAGGGAGTGGAGTGAGGCTGGCTTGCTTGCAGAGGGGCTGCTTGCCCTGGATAGGGAGAGGGTTCTGGTACAAGTCATGCAGTCTGCAAGCAGTTGGTGTGCTGCCCCAGGTCACAAAGCCAGCCTGGAGGCACAGGCTGTGTTCTGCAGTGTGCACTGGCTGTGGGAGCAGGGACGGTGCCCACCAGTGCTACTGGCCAGTGCAAGGGGATGGGATGGGGTGATGCTGAGGAGGGATCCCAGAGGAGATTTTAGTGCCTGAGCAAATGGCAGCCTCGAGGCTCTGTGGTGCAAGGCACCAGGCAGCACGCTCTGCCCCGGGTGCCAGGGCAGCCCCAGGCTGCTGCTCTCAATTGCTGGGCTGGATGCCAACTGCCAACAAATGCACGTGGACACCAGAGGAGAGAACCCCCTGCCAAAGTTGTCATCACCCTGCTGTTACCCACTGCATTCAAAGGCACCTGTGCTGCAGCTTCTCTGGGAACTCAGGGGCCAGGGCTGGTACAGACCTGCGTGACCTGGGAATCCCAGACCCCAGGGTGCAGAGCAAGGGCCCAGCACATGAGGTCTCATAGTTACAGTGCTCTCTGTCACATCTACAGTGTTCTCTTATCACATCTCTGTGGCTCTCTTAGCACTTCTCTACCACATCCCCGCAGCTTTCCATCACATCTCTATGCCTCTCCATTGCACCACCTTGCCTCTCCTTGCTCTAATTTGGCATTCTGCTCCTTTTCTCCCTTGCCCCATGCCCTTCCCAAACACACAGCCTGTGCTCCAGCTGCCTGATGTGCTGCAGCAGAAGCCTCAAAAGGCCTTGCAGTTCTCCCAGGCCACCTGTCCGTGAGTTGGTCATGGCCGTGTTTTGGGTGCTGGTATCTCTAGTTCCAGGCCTGAGAATGCTTAGCCTTGCTCCCTGCATCTCCAAAGGGAAAACTGGGGATATCCCTGCTCCAGGGACAGCACTAACTCAGTCCCATCCTGGAGCCCATGCAGGGGGCAGGGGGGGGACATGTTTCATTCAGGACTTTCCAGACTTCTTTGTTTTTTGGCTCAGAATGCTCCCATCTTGACACACAGCTCCACGGTGGCAAATTGCTCATCAGCAGTTCAGTGGTCCATGGCCCATTTCAATGGAATTGCACAGGATATGCAATAGCATTCCTGGGTTGAACTGGGCTGAGCATGGTGTGGAGAGCTACAGAGAACAGGAGAAATGTAACAGCTGTGAAGCCCTTTGCTTTACTCATTTTTGCCATGTTGCTCATTTCTTTGTAAATCCTCGGCACTCAGAGCTCTAGGGCTGCTGTCATCCTACAGGAGCGAGCAGTAGGCTGGGAGCTTTCATACAAAAGCAGGCTCAGAAGAATGCTCAGCTTTATGTCTGGTTGGTGCAGCTGGTGCTGATGTGTCCAGCTGGTGCTGCTTTGGCAGTGTGCAAGGAGACATCCAATGAAGGCTGTGAGTGGGAGAAAAAAAGGCCGGGTGCCCGTGGGAGAGGAAGGGGCTCTGCCCCTGGGGTCACAGTGGAATGGGATGCTGATGCTCATTTCAGCAGAAGGGGAGACACAAAGGACATGGATGTCACAGCCATGGGATGTGACAGCACAGTGTGAGGTGGCAGGTCTGAGTGTCCCCAAACTGGATTGTCACCTGCCTTGCAGAACAGAGCCATCCACATTTCTGCAGCGAGAGATGGCCCCTGCAGACTGCTGATCCTCAAAGAGCTGAACAAGCTGTTGGATCACTTACAATTAAGTTGTGACATCCGTTTGCTTCTGGCTCTGGGTGAGCAGCTGTTTGCCAGCCCTGGTGCATCGGTGATCTCAAGCATGGGCATGTACACATTGCCAGTGTGAATTGTGCTGGGGACCGGACTGAGGGATGGCCATGGGGTGAGCCGGGTGCTGCAGGGCAGCTTGGGAAGGATGGCTGCACATCCCACCTGCACCTCTCCCCATGAGTTTCGGTGCACAAACAAAGGCGCTCTCCATGCAGGCACAGCTCACACGTCTGTCCTGGGGCCGGGCTGCCGAGCTGGGGCCTCGCGAGGGGGAGATAGAAAAATAATAATAAAAGAGAAAGACAGGCCTCCCAGGCTGCAGCAAGAGGAGACTCAGACTGTTGGCAGAAGGAGGGGAGTCCTCATAAACTAAACGGGTGAAAAAGTTATCCAAATAGAGGTGGAGGAAGGGCTGGCGGGGCTGGGGCATGTTCAGCATCCTCACTAGCACCCGCCAGGGGCTGCAGGACAGAGAGAGGGGTGTGGGTGTGCTCAGGATGCAGCTAGTCTTCTCTCTGCTTTTATCCTTCTGTTGAGACTGCAGCAACCAGGGCAATTGCCCTGAACCCCAGCACGGCCAGCACCTCTCGAATGGAGCTGCTGGCAGCACCAGGGATGCCTTGCCCTGGTGGTTTCAGCAGGCAGCAGCGCATAATTGGGGCGAGTTCAGCAAAGCAGCTTTGGAAACCAGCTGAAAAATGCGAGACGTCAGAGCTGCTCAGGCATTTCGGTCAGATGTGGTGAATAATTTCTGCTGAAGAACAGAAAAGCAGGCAGAATTTCTAAATACTTCTGCTTTTCCCTGTGAAGTAACTACTTTTCATTGCAAAATGGATTTCATTTTTCATAAGCTTCCATTAGATACAACCCAAACTGAGCATTTTTCCCCTTGAATTCACATCAGCTACTTCTTAATACCTCTGTTTATTCCTTGTCCATTGCATGAGGGCTGCAGGGTCTGCTGGGCGCTGGGACTGCTTTTGGCTTGTGGTGGCCATCATGTCAGTGCTGAGGGGGCATTTACAGGGACCAGAAGCAGCTGAGCAGGCTCTCGCATCAAGCACTGGGAGGAAGCAAAAGGGATGATCAATTAGCTGCCCTGGTTGGATCTGGAGAGCTGTTTGTTGGAGCCTGGTGGAGGTTTCTCTGGGCACGGCAGAGCTGGGGATGCTCCCAGCACACCAAGAAGTGCCACTTCCTCTGCTCCAGGGCAGCAGCACACCTTGTCCTCAGCTTTGCTTGAGAACATGACAGTATTTTCTATGAGGCAAAGAACAGAAGCGCTACTGTACGGTGCTATTTGCAGCAGGAACAGGGCCAGAAGTGCTGGGGTAGTTCATAGGGCAGAGAGGGTTTGTGGAGCACAGTGAGCGTCTGGAAGTGTCAGGCTTAGAACACGGCAAAATGCTGCAAAAAAACCATCGACAACTGTGTTTGGGCTCCTTCCCTGTTTGCTTTCCTCAAATATTCAAGCAAACAAGTTTCCTGGCAGAAATATTTGTGGAAATAACAAATGTTGCAGGATGTTCATAGAAGGCAAACTTCAAGGCAGTGGCTGTATTGTGAACCCAGATCTGATGGCTCAGCTCACTGGTATCAGGCAGAGGCACCACATTCCCTCTGGGGCTCCCGAGCTCAGCCAGGAGCAATCACTGCCAGGAATGGCACATGTCCAGCTCCAGCCTGAGCATCAACAGAAATCACCCAGGAAATCCCCGCAGGATAAGTAAGCCTGAAAATAATAATGATGTGTTCGAGAAGATGCTCCAAAGCTTCACAAGAAGCAGCTTCCTGCAGAGCTGTGTCTATGGAAAGGCACCAGCTGAGGAGTGGAAACTCCAAAAAGCCATGAGTTCGGCAGCCCAGAGTTCCCATCCCAAAATGCTGCAGCCACTAGAGGGACTCCAGCTGCATCCTGTGGGGCCAGCAGCCCCAGTACCAGGGTGGATGGTGACCATTGCCATGGACCCTCCGAGTACCCAGCACACAGCATGGGCACAGCCAGTGCTGGCATCTCCCGTGGGATGAGAAGCAGAGGTGGGGAATGTGTGAAAGCACAGGTCACCATGCATAGGACATCTCCATGACAGTGGTCCAGGAGCTCCGACTTCCTCCAGACATCCAAGCTGTTTTTCGTACCAGTTGTCATCACAGCCCTGTGAGGTCTCTCCCCTCACCTTGCTCATCCCATCCCAGCTGGCCAGGACGCAGCTCTCCCAGCACCTTCCTCACAGCTTTGACCACATATATGCCAAAACTCACCTGTATGCTGCGTGGCTCAGCACCCAGCACTGAGCACAGGCACCCAAACCCCCCAGCACAAGACAAGTGGGTACCTTTCACCTGGCTCTGCACAGCAAAGCTGTCCCAGCATGGGTGTGTGCGAGATTTTATAGGTGATAACCCCTGGGAAAGTGGGAAATGCGGGGAGAGCTGTACACTCAGCTTCCTGGCATGGCTCAACGTTCTGCTTAAGAGAGCCAATGTCAACAGATAGCCCTGAAGGAAGGAGCAAAACCAAATACATGGGCACTTCTCAGAACAAGAGCTGTAAAACCTGCGCAAACCTGAACAAGTGGCACGACGCTCTTTTTATGTGGTCAGAATCAATAGTCGAGCCCACTCAACATGTTTGCTGACACACACAGCAGCATTTATGGCCCAGCGCCGTAACAGAGCCTGCGGGGCTCAGCTCCATGTGCCACGCTCAGCCATCTCTTTCCCTTTTGCTCTGATGGGATGCTTGGAATTCTGCTGCACGGCAGAAGCTCAGTGCCCCGTGGCAGAACCCGCGTCCCAGCTGTGCTCAGGGGGTGGTGGGGTTGAGGCTTTGCCACACAAGGACATCCTGGTGGAAGCTGAGGTGGGTGCTGCCGCAGGTGTGTGCCGGCGTCTGCCACCGGTTGGGAGAAACCTCTGTGTACCCGGGTGTGTCCCTGTTCCAGGCGTGGAAACCGATGGGTGAAGGGAGGTGTCACAGGGTTACGGGCAGTTCAGCCCCAGCCCTGCCTCCAGGCAGTGTCTGTGGCTGCTCTGGGCCCACGTCTGTCACTATGGAGCAGGTACCTGCTGGGCTGGGGTCATAGAATCGTAGAGGTTGGAAAAGACCATTAAGATCCCCAAGTCCAAGCTCAATCCAGCCTACCATGCCCTCTAACCCATGTCCATCAGTGCCACATCTTCATGGTTCCTAAACATCTCCAGGGACAATGACTCCTGCACCTCCCTGGGCAGCTGTGCCACTGCATCACTGCTCTTTCTGAAAATAAATTTACCTAAGTCTCCAACCTCACTGCTCCCCTGGAGGAGCTCTGGCCGCCCCTCCCGGTCCCGCGCCTCCTATCAAGTGCACTCCTGAAACCTCAAAGCCAAACTGAATCTGCCTCCCATCTCCAGGCAGTGCCTTCTGTTTGAAGCAAAGCGTCACTCCTGGTCCACAATTCACCAGGAGCCTTCTGGCAGCTCCCAGCAGCTGTGCATGATCCCAATGAACTCAGATGAGCCCCAAGCAACCCTGGATGGGAGCAGAGACTCGCAGAGGTGGGACAGGGACAATCTAGTAAGGATTTTTTGCCAACTTGGACTTGTACCTTTGAGATGGCACTGAGAGGGGTTAGGGATTAGGTTTTTATGTCTTTTGGCGGTTGGAAAATCCCTTCTTTCCTGGTGGGCTCAGCCATGGTGCAAGGCACAAGCAGGGATCTCGCTCGCTGAAAGCTCAGGTTGTCTGGGACATGCAGTCTCTCCTTCCCATCAAGGGGAACCAATCTGCAGAGCTTCTCACCAAACCTCAGCCCCGAGAGCTTTCCAGGTTCCAGTTCTTTAGGAGAGGACTGGGGCACCACAGGGCAGCAGAGCTCCTGCAGTGCTGACACCAGGGGTAGTTTGAATCCTAGGATTCAATGCCCTGCAAGCACAAAGCTGAAGGCTGCCCAGAGATGGGGCATCCCACGTGCAGCGCCCACCTGCCGGCCCGTGTAACGCTGTGCCTGCGTGGCTGGGAGCTGACACAGAGGCTGTTTCTCAAGGATATCGGGTTATGGGTATTTATATAGAAACATTTTAAAGTGAAAGCTCCCAGCCTCTCCCCACAAGGCCAGACCCGCTCCTGTTGTTAAACGCGCCCAGGCACATTTTCAATCCAGCCTCCAAAGCTGCACGCAGGATCAGGCAGCCCTGCACACAGAGACGCTGCAGCAGGCCAGAGCCCAGGGCGAGGGCAGCTCTGCAAGGTGGCCTGGGGAGCCCCGAGTGCTGCTGTGGGCACCAGGAGCAGGGCACAGACCCAGAGCCACCTTATAATTCCCCTCCGGGCAGCGGCCAGAACCCTTTAAAACCTGCAGCTCTGCGGCACAAACTCCTGCTCCCCATCAAATCTCATTGTGACCAGCATTAAGGGATTAGCCGATCCCACACCAGCTCCCACTCGGGCATGGCTCTCTCCCCGCAGCCCGCCGGGGGGTCTCCAGCTTCACGGCCCTGCGCAAGGCTGAGACTCTCTAGCTCTGCCCATGGAGCTGAGCGGTGGAAGATGAATGGCAGCAGATGCCACCCACTCCGGGCAACACCAGGTACCCACCCGCACACTGGCCTTGTGCTTTGTGCCCCACCATCCAGGGGGACATCGGTGCTGAGCAGTGGGGGGAGAGCAGAGGTGGCTAGCGGGCTGCCTGCAGCTTATTCTGGGGTGCTGTAATTTGGGCAATTCTTGCAAGCAGGGTTTGTGCTCATAACAGCTGCACGTTCTGAGCTACTGTGCCATGAGATGGGCTCCCCGTGCCGGGGGAGGCACGCGGTGGGAGCTGCTCCCAGCACATACCTGCACCCTGCATCAGCTGGTGATTGATTTAGAAAAGCTTATGGCTTTGGTATCCATGATACGTTTACTAGAAATGGTTCATTTCCTCAAACGATGTCGTTTATGGTCATAATATATTTTAATTTCTTTATGGCTGAAGAGGCCAATGGCACTGAGCCATGCAGGAGTGCTAAGGGACAAATAATAACGTTATTCTCTCTTGGAGACATAGGTCAAATACTTAAAGCGGAATTAGCAGTTTGTCGTGCTGCTCATTAGCAGTGGGTGCTGCAGTGTCCTGGCAGAGTGGCTTTGGGAACTGTTGAGATGAGCGGTCCCCTCCCCTGGGCTGCCCAGGGCGTACACAACTTGCACGCAGAGCATTCAGACACAGGCACACCTTGTGAGCTGCTGCAGCCTTTCATTTCCGTGGCAGTAAGCAGGAGTGCTGCAGAAGTGACTGCCGTGGTGTCCATGGGCTGCAGGTGCCACCAGTGAGCTCCTGCTGTTGGCTCCTCCTGTTTGCTCCTCTGGCCGTTGTTCTGTCAGAAGATTGAGGACATCAGGGACAGCCCAGGTTATTCAGTCACACTCCTGTAGAGAGAAAAGTGTTTTGCACCAGCTCCCACCTCTGGCAGCCCTCGTCCTTCCAGCACTGCCTCCCTTCACACACATGTGGCCCTTTCCTCACATGTTCCCCTAGAAGGAGGGCAGCTCAAGCACTCTGGTCCATCGGGTTCAGCACGATGCTTCTCACCCTGAGGAGCTCTGAGCTGGGGTGCCCGTCCTCTGAGGACGCGGGGTCAGAGCTCTCCTGCACTGCCCTGCTGCTGCCTGCAGCTCTCCCATCAGTCCCAAAGCAGCTCTGCAGCTGTTTGCCCTAATTCCATGGGCTAAAAAGGGCCAATCCTGTGAGCCCCAGCAGTGCCTGGAGGTCACCAGCAGGTGCTGATGAAATTCACCTTTCCAAAAAGATAAAAAAATTCCAAAAAACAGAAGAGAAAAGAAAGGTAAAACTTGCTGTGTAACCTTTGTTGATTTTGGCTGTTCTCCTCAGCCTATTTCTCCACCAGCTGTAATGACCCCAAGCTGTTACACGTGTATAAAGAACATCAGGTATCAAGTCAATGAAACAGAGGGCCATGGCTGCTCATTGCTCCCTGCAGAGCACAGAGCCCTGCAGGAAACCTAGCAGCAAGCTTGCTCTCCAGCACCACTGCTTCTTCCCCATGCTTTCTGTTCCTCTACAAATTGGGGCTGAAACTGCCAGATTTGAGCTGAGCACCTGCTGACACACAGCAAATCCAAATCACCACAGAGCAGCTCCACTCTGGAGCTTCTCTTGACTTCCTCTGATGGACAGCAGCCTCCTGGGAAAGCTTCTGGGTTTCCGTTCGGTTGTGTTTGGGATTCAGTGCAGTGCTACCAGCTGACAGGGCTTCAGGTGGGGCAGCAGGGACCAGAGGTGGAAGCTGAGCTGCAGTCTGCAGTGTGATGGCACAGGATGAATGCAATGGTCCCTCTTACTTGCTTGTTCTCATGGTGCGATTTTGCATAAAAACACAGCAGCCAGATTTTCAGAGTACACACCTGTGGCTCCCAGCACGCCAATACTGTTCTCAAGGGCTGCAATGCAGCCAGAGCGACTGCAAATACAAACCAGCTAGGCAAATGCTCCGACGTTTCTGAGAGCAGCTGCCATCCTGAGGGCAGCTCAAACTTTCTTTGTTTCTACCGTCCTTGCAGAACAACAGCTCCCAGGAGTAACAACAATTACTTCCTCAAGTTCAGACCTTTGTTAGTCAGCACAATAAATCCTTTTCTGCTCCTGATGAAAGGCACGCACAGTGTTATCTCTGAAGCAGTGTATGCTGAAATGCTCTGTCTGTCCCCATGTTCATAGCAGCTATTTATTTCAGCTTCATTAATGGCCTCCAGCTCCAACATCCATCCCAGCTTCAGCTGAAGCACATACCACTTTGGGAGAGGATGAGTGGAGCCATCTACCTCCTTTGACATGTTTGTTACACATGTCCAAATGATGTCTTGATTCACTGTGAGATGATCATAGAATCATAGAATAGCTTGGGTTGGAAGGGACCTCACGGATCATCAAGTTGCAATCCCCTGCCCCCGGTGATTTTATGGCCTGGGCTGTTCTGGTTTGTTTGGGCGCTTCCAATTTTGGCATTGGTGAGGAATGTCCTGAGGTTTTCTCCATCTATATCCATCAGTGCAGTGCTGATCTTCACCCAGCATCCGCCCCAGCCACAGCCACCGCAGCTTCAGCGCTGGGAAAAATAAAGCACCACGAGTCATGTGCTGTAGAGCAGGGAGATAAAGTGGTGCAGCCCCCTCCGTGCAGCACCAACACTGCTCCGTGAGTCACAACGCTCCGAGGCAGAAAGCAAAGGGGTTTGACAGTGTGGCCTAAGTAGCCCTGTTTACAGAAAGTCTGACAAAACACGAGCCCTTGGCTTTATCTTTTCCATTTGGAAATAGCCACAGAGCAAATATACCTAAGGCATGAAAGGAGGGGGATTCATATTGACTTTAGAAAAAGCTGTTCTTTAAAAACAGGAACAAACTCTCATCCCCAAGGTGTGTGCATGGGTGCTGGATCCAAAAGTGCTGTGCAGGGTTACAGCCTGCCCGCTAATCTGTGCCACCTCTGTGTGAACAAGTCATGCAGTTAACTGCTCTCTGTTAATTTTTTAATGCAGAATAAACAGGTCAAGAAATGATTAGCATGAGAATAAGTTGAGCTTAATCAGGAGAATCAGAAAAGATGAGAGGGAAGAGGCAAACCGGAGTTATCAGTTAACCATATGGAGAGGTTCTGCCTCCAAGAGCGTCCTCCTTCTGAAGCTGCCTACCTTTCCCTTCTCTAATTTAAATGATGAGCTAAAATTGCTGATATAAGCACAATGGAAGCCCTTGTTTCACCTTCTTGTTTTCTATGGCTGCCCAAATGGATTGCAGGTGATAAGGCTCCTACCTGGTCGCTACAGATGGCCGTTCCCATTCTGTCTTCAGGAAGGAAGCTGCGAAGTGAGGGCTGAAAGGCACAAAATCCACGTTCAGCACATTGGAGTGCTCTGCTCTGGTGCAAAAGTGGTGGTGTGATCCTGGCAGAGCAGAGACACGCGTGGGCAAGGGGAAAGGCAGCCCTCGGGACTGCTTGGAGTGGAGTTTGGTCAGTGGTTGGAGATCTATATTCTCAGATAGGCAGGACTTTGTCCACAAACTGGAATTTGAAATTTCAAAGGGGAGTTTAAAAAAAAAAAAAGCAGAAGGGACCTTTGCATGTGTGGGGAAGACTGTGCCGTGACGTTCCCCTGGGATTGTCATTTCTTGTCTGCTTCCTCAGTTCTCTGCTTCCCCACCTGCTTGCTTGGTGGAACAGCAGTGGCCTCAAAGGGCTGCCTGAAAAACCCTGGCCTTGTTCACAGCTCTCCTGCACTAGGGATGCTCAAGATCCAATGATGTTCTTAGCCCATGATGCTCTCAGCAGGCCCCGTGTGGTACGTGGGTAGAGACTCCTGAGGTCCTCTTCAACCTGAATTGTCCTTCAGTCCCACAACACTCCGCTGTGGAGGAGCCCTGTGAGAGGCTCACCCACCTGAGACCAGGAGCTAGCAAGCATGGTATACCCAATGGAATCACCATAAACACTCCATTAAATAATCTATTTCTGATCCTCATCTACTGATAAGCACAGATCTTATTTTCAGGGAATCCCCTTTTGCTTTGGATTAATTTGCCAAAGATATAAAGTGGAATTGGTGTCATGAGGTGCTATAGTGGAAAAAGACAGAAGGATTTATTGCTCAGCTGATAAAAATCAAATATTCACTTAGCACAGAAGGCTGCACGTCCTGGGGATGTAGTGGCTCCTCTGCAGCCATCTCCTGGCATAGGGTACAAAAAACATGTCCATCCCAAAGCAGCTGCGGCACATCGTGGTCCTATTAACTACTACAGGACATGGTGACATTGGCAAGCTGTCCCCAAAAGCTACCCCAAAAGTGTGGGGATGTGGGATAGAGACCAGGGCTCCCAGCATCCCAGTTTGTAGGAGGGTCTCTGTGCCATGAGCCCATCCCTGGGGCAAAGGAAGTGCGCAGTGTCCTTCACCCCTGTGCTGAGACAAGGGTTTTGTGAGGGGGCACCAGTAGCAAGAAAATGACAGCCCACACAAACATGCAGATGGAAAACTCTGCATCCCTGCCTCGTGAGCCACCTAATGCTCCCCAAACTTCCCTGCTCCTTATCTGCCTCTCCTGCACACAGTGCCTCTCCGTCTTCTGTACCTGGCCCTCTTAATCCTTCCTGCCCTAGGAGCAAATGGCCTTATTTTGTCAGCAGGCTATTGAAGCAAAAGGGTTGTTTTGCTGAATGGAGCAAAACGGGCCATGCTTTTATGGTATTTTACTAGACACTGTGGCAAATCCTGCACATATTTGACCAAGTGTCTGTAGCATTTATCTAATCAAAGGGATCACCGTGGCCTGAGCAGGGCTGGGACGGAGGTCCCTGGGATGAGGCCACCGTGGGGCTGTGCTCTGCCTCACCACCTCCACCCTGGTGCACATCATTACCACAATTTTGGCTGAGGGCTATAGCTGCCAAAGGGAAGAACCACTGACCACGCAAGTGCAGAGAGGCTATTTTCCCTGCAGAAAAGGATCACTTACTGTCAGCCCCAAATAAGAAATCAGGAGCTTTCTCTTGCTCTCTGCTTCACTCCTGCAGATCTGTAGCCTTAAGATAAAAGTACCCCTTGGTATGCGATGTTTTTGGGAGGCAAGGACTGCTTGAACAATTCTCAGTGCTCCTAAATGTGATCTGCAAATCATTGCACCAATGGCACGTATTGCTGCGGGGCCAGGGACCTCAGGGCCACACTGCGGCTAGGAGGGCTCGGGAAGAGAGGGCTGTGCTGGTACACTGAGAAGCACAAACACAAGTTTGGAGCCCAAATTGGCCTCGGTCACCTGGTGCTGATTGTGAAACAAGGGGAGGTTTTCAATGCAGAGCACGCTGATGCTGAATCATTAATTGCTTGTTTTCCTGTGCCATCCAGATGACGCCGTTGGGTAATCAATTAAATCTTGCATTGTCATGTGGTGCAAATTGCACTGAAACTTGTCAGCCCTGCAGAGGTTAAGCAGAGGGCGCAGAGAGCTCCTGGGCAGGCAGGAGGGAAGCAGGAGCTCTGCTGCTTGCTGCTGCTCAGTGGGTTCTGACACAAGGCCCTGGTGATGCCAGCAGGCGTGATGCAGTGGAGAGCTTCGCTTGGCTGAATTCATAGAAGGAAAAATCATGCTGCAGAGTCAAGCCCTGCTGTGCCATAAAACACCCAATGAAACTTTTAAGAGGCCAAAGCCATGCCAGGGTGTGCCCAACAGCGGGCAGCCCATTGCCAGGACAGCGCAGCCCGGCTGTGCCCAGTGCACCCTGCCAGCCCCGCTCGTCCCTTCACTGTCCCTCCATTGCGTGCCTGGCACTCAGGCAAACCCTCACCCCAAAGGTTGTTTAGGCACAGCTCAGGAGCGGGACCTGTTTATAAGGCATTCAGCCCCTGTAAAACTGGGTTTATAGGGAAGTAAAATGAGTCCTACGTTGTTACTTTGCATAGCAACGTGTAAATCGCAGTGCGGGCGCTGACCTTCCCTGGGAGGGAAAGGGAGAGGAAGGGAAACGCTTTGGGAGGGAGGGAGTGAGAGAAGGAGGGATCGGGAGTGAAGGCAAAGAGGGGAACACAGAGGTAGGAGTGGGGCACAGACTTGTTACCCAGGCAGGGATTTTTCCAGCCTTCCCTCCACTGGCACAGCCCAGCACCAAGGTCAACAGCCCCGCAAAGGTGTTCCCTGAGTGGTGAGTGCTTCTCCCCGTGTGATCCTGGGAGCTGGGATCAGCACAGTGCCTCGAGATGCAATCATAAACAGTCAACAAGAATCACTGCTGCTCCACCAAAAAAAAAAAAAAAAAAACAGCCAACAGCCATGCAGCGTTAGCAGTGGGTGAGATGATTAAAGATTAACCCCTGCCTCCACCCCTCTGAGGAGTATAGGCCTTGAGGCTCAGCAAATCCTTTCAGAGAAATATTTGAAATAAAAGACAACAGATAGGGGACGCAGCGAAGGCAGAGAGAGGCAGTGGGGCCAATAGCCTCGGACAAGGGAATCGGCACGATCTGGCCCGTGTTTGCCGATGATAATGCGCCTTTCCAAAGCCCTGATAGACATGGAGATGGCCGATTATAGCGCGGCACTGGACCCGGCGTACACCACCCTGGAGTTTGAGAACATGCAGGTGCTGGCCATGGGCAGCGGTAAGTCCCCTCCGGCGGTGATGGGACGAGTCGGGCTGCAGGGGGACATGTCCCCAGGGCAGTCACTGAATGGTTTGGGGAGGGCGGGGGGCATGGCGCAGGTCCTGATGCCCCCAGAGGGAAGCGAGGTGGCTGAGAGGTGCCCTGGATCCTCGGGGATGGGATTTGTGGTCCTCAGCAGCCTTCAGCCTGAGCTGAGGGCAGAGGGGTTTTGCCACTCCCAGGCTCCCACGGAAAGGAAAAAAAGAACCAAAAAGTGCCAACAAAATGCTACCTGTGGCTCAGCAGAAAGCCTGCTCTGAGGCAGAAAGCCAGCCCTGTCCATGTAGGAGCAGCTGTAGCTGGATCTTCCCAACAGCAGAAAGCTGCTTGCTGCCTGGCCAGGGTGCAAATCATCCCAAAATGCCACCCAAGGGCTGCCCCAGGGCTGCTGTGAGGCCACAGCCCCACAGTGCTGCTGTGCAAGGGGAGCATGGGGCTGCAGTGCTGCAGGGCCACGGGGTGGCCCAAGCTGGAAGGGAGACAGCAGCCCTAGCTAGGGGGGAGATGGGTCCCCTCAGCAAGGTGGGATCACACTGAAGCCACTAGGATTTGCAACAGTGGCCCATCCATTTGGGAACCAAGGATTCTGCTTGATCAGATGCCCAGCGATAACAGGAGATTCCTCTCCAAGTCCCCCTAAAGTCTCTCTAAATACACAGTTAATGACTAAACTAAGCATGCTGCAGAAAGTGATCCCCAGGCCCTTTTTCCCCCTCTCTCCATGTCACCCCTTTCCCACAGGGCAGTACCAGCAGCACAGCTTTCCCCGGGATGAAACTCCGCTCCCCACAGAGCTGAAGCTGCACATTCCCCTGCCCAGGCCTGGCCCTACCCACCCCAAAGCCACCCCTTAACCCCACCAGCGAGCAGCAGGACCTTTGGGACGAGGCACATCTCTGCTCCCAGCAGGGAGAAGCCAGGGGAGCTGCCCTGCACAGGGGCTGTGAGCTGGGCTCCGCTAGGTCCAGGGATTCTACAGGACTAGCTCAGGCACAGTGCCACATCCCACAGCCTGTGGGCAGATGAGCCAGCTGGGTTATGGGGCACTGACTCTGCTCCGCATGTGCCCAGCGCCTGGCAGGGGGCAGGTCTCACACAAATTAACTATAATTCCAAATGAATGACCATTAAACAAACTTCACCGCAGCAGCCAGGAGCCCACGTTTCTGGCATTATAAAAGTAAGCTTAATTGGAAAGTTATCCATTAGGAAATAATTCCATTTTTGGTCAGATCTTAGACCAAGAGGGTGTGATTTCTTTGGTAACTTCTTTACCTATTTGCAGCATGAAACACAAGCTGCTAGGAGGGATTTATGTGAACTGTCACAGACAGATGAGCAGAGTGACCGGATAAGTATTGGCTCTGTTTTCCTCTCTGTTGCAAAGTTCTATGTCTAGATGGAACTGAAAACCTAACTTTCTTCCCGGAAGAAGCATCATCCAGCTGAGCCCTCTGGATGCAGTCAGAGGAAGGATCTGGAGGAAAGCTGCTCGCTCTGCCCTGAAGGAGTGAGGGACACATGGGCCCGGCACTGAGAAACAGAGGAATGAGCCTCCTGAGCTGGCACAGGAACACAGCTCCTCAGCCTGCTGTACAGCAGGGTGTGCCAGGCCCAGAGAGAACAAATTGTGACTCAGGAGAGCAATAGAGGAGGGATGTGAGGAATTAGAACGAAAACAGACAGGGAAATGAGAGCTGCCACCAGAGCTGGAGGAGATGCCCTGCATAAGCTCACTGCTAGGATCACAGCATGCACTTCAGGTCACTAGTACCCACACATCTGCATCAAGGGAGAGCATGAGAAGGCTGCGTACCTCCTGCTGCAGAGCCCACTGCAACCTGTTTCCTGCTAAGCAGAAACTAAAGTTGAAGCCCTTAGCCCTCTCCAACACACAGACCTCAACCAGCAAAGGCAACCCCCCCAACCTGGGACCAGCCCTCTCAGAGCATTTATCTTTCTGTGGCCCCTCTCTGATGGGAGCCAGGTGGGAGCAGCTGCAGCCCTCCTGGGTAAGCATTAACTGCATCCCTGCCAAGCCCAATGCGGATGTGGGGAGGAAGAAGGTGAGAGGGGAGATGAGGAGCACTGAGCTATTCCCCATAGCCCTGGGGAGGTCAGTGCTCACCTCTCAAAGTGGCTGCCAGGTCCTCAGAAGCGCAAGGTGAATGTTCTCTGGGAGCCCATTGGTTGTGCAGTGCCCACCTCTGTGCTATGGGATGCAGGCTGGTTAACCAGCAGTGCCTGAGAGGTCCTCTTCGTGATTCTGTCATGCTCAGGCCAGCCTCTGCTGGCCTCCTGATCTCCACTACTGTCCTTTGAGGCAGCTGTTGGGATCGATGTACTCCAGTATTAAAGACTCAGAAGGTTTCTATGGCTTTGTAGATCCTAGGTATCATTTGCAAATGGGATTTCCTCTGAGTCCCATGCTGATACAAGAAAATGTGCTTGGGAGGGAACAATTAGATCAACTGAATAACGAGCTGATCCCTTCAGCCTTGAGGTTTGTTTGATTTGCTGAAGGGATTTTAGTGTAGGGCTTGTATGGTTTTGAGCCTTTCAGGTGTCCTCTCCTACACAGGCTGCTGCAATTCCCCACCCTCCCAAAAACACTACACATACCAGTCCCCTTACAGCTTGTAAGGACTGCAGGGTGCATCTCATCTTCCATACTCTGGAAGATACCCAGCATAGAGCCTTCTCCATGTTATAGTGCTGTCCTTTCTTTCTGGATTGGCTCAATCAGTCCTTCTTTGCATGGTTAGTATTTGCCCACGAGTTCTCCACTTGAAGCCATATGCAATTATTGTGTACTGATAGCCTCTTTCACTTGAAGCCTCTTTCAGGGCCGTTAACACCATCACCTCGCTATCAAACCAGCAGCTCATCCCAAGCTGTAAAACCTCAGCTCTAACTGCACCAACTGATTCTCTGGCCAAGCTGCAGAGGCCCAAAGCATCTGCAAATCCCCCAGGAATTTTGGCTGTGCTTTGTGACAGATGCAAATGGGTTTCTGTGTAGCCTGAAGGCATTACTGGAGTCAAGCCTTTGGGAAGAGCTGCTTGCCCTGGCACACCAGCAGCATTAGCACATTCTAGATGCAATGACTTAGGATACCCAGAGTACCCACCACTGCTTTTGAACTGCTGCAGCTTCCCAGTTCTTCAGAAAATCACTGGAAAAGGAGTTAGGAGATGTTAGCTATCTGTCTCACTGTGTTCTTGCTGTGTCTTTTCCCAAGCAGACACATCTCCATCAGAAGCAGCCAACCTCAACACCTCCAACAGCATTGGGGTGAGCGCACTGTGTGCCATCTGCGGGGACCGCGCCACAGGGAAGCACTACGGGGCTTCCAGCTGCGATGGCTGCAAAGGCTTCTTCAGGAGGAGTGTGCGGAAGAACCACATGTACTCCTGCAGGTAAGGACAGATGGGGACAAAACAGCCCCCAGCAGCTGTGCAGCAAAGCTGAGTTCTGCAGCACGGCCCTTCATTCTCTCTGTATCCTCCAGTGTCTTCCCTGACCTCATGCTCTGGTTGGAAAGAGTCAGATGCACAGAACAGCTCTTGCTCTGACACTTCTCTGGCAACATGCTGGTAATGCAGCATGCCCATCTCTGCGTGTCCCATGACAGGATAGGACAAGCATATTGCTTGTACCACTCACACACTCTACCTTGTGCTGCTAGCACAAGACCCTTGGCTCTGCTGGGACATGCTACTTGCTGTTCTGAGCAGCTGAGACTGAGAGGTTTGCAGTGGAAATCAAGAATCCTCAGCTCAGAGTGTCAGAATCACTCTGACTTTTTGTGTGATCCACTCCTGACAGCCACTTGGTGAGTGTGAGCAGCAAGATCACTGTAAAAATCTGAGCGATAAGCTCCAGACTTAGCAATGTACGTGAAGCACATGGTTGCTTGCAACCCAGGGCTGTTTAGGATGTCTGCCCAGAAAGCCCCCTTCCCACAGCTCCAGTGGGAAAAGCCAATGCTCCCAGTTCTCCTGACACCGGATCTTTTATGACAGTGCTTAAAGATCTGCTTTCTGGCATCCATTTGAGCAAATCTTAGCTTAGGGCTTTCAAAAGTGTGTTACAAACAAGCCTTTTCAGAGCTACAGAACTCTGCATGGCTGGAAGCCCTTCCATAGATCTGTATGCCTTTGTCTTTGCAAGCTTGATCAATCAGCAGCAAATTAGAGCATATTTGCAAGTGAAATTCATGCTGCAAATGGCTACCAGGCTTATGCTGCATACAGGAGATCAGTGTAATGCACCGTCATCTGCAATCGATGTGGTGATACAAGTGGGTAGGGAAGGAGCTGGGTGCTTGCCATCTCCTCTCTGAAGCACGGGCAGCTCAGAGCTGTTTGTGTGCCAGTGATGCCGTCCAGAGGTCAGCAGGAACCTCCTGGAGCCAACACTGCCTTGGAGAGATGTGGGGACTTCAGCCCACTTCTGCCCCTCTCTCCTCTCCTCTCCTCTCCTCTCCTCTCCTCTCCTCTCCTCTCCTCTCCTCTCCTCTCCTCTCCTCTCCTCTCCTCTCCTCTCCTCTCCTCTCCTCTCCTCTCCTCTCCTCTCCTCTCCTCTCCTCTCCTCTCCTCTCCTCTCCTCTCCTCTCCTCTCCTCTCCTCTCCTCTCCTCTCTCCTCTTCACAGGCTCAGTCTCACTGCTCCTCACACCTCTGTTTCTCCCCAGGTTTAACAGGCAGTGTGTGGTAGACAAAGACAAAAGAAACCAGTGCCGATACTGCAGGCTTAAGAAGTGCTTCCGAGCAGGGATGAAGAAGGAAGGTGGGTGCCTTCCCCTCCCTGCCCTCAGCACAGACCAGCCCTCCCTCATGGCAGGGCAGGGAGATATTGGCTGTTGCCATGAGCTCTGTGCAGGCCCAGCTGCCCACTTCAAGCCATACAGAGCCCTTGCATTTGGTTAAGGTTCCCAGCAAAGCATGCAGGCCTTGTGCGCTCTCAAAGTCAGTTCCAGGAGGCCTATTCAGATGCCAGTGAAGACAAAGCCAGGAGAGAGTCACAGGGCCATGCCTATGTACCAGAACTGTCTCCTCTTGTACCCACAAGTCACATCCACAGCTTTCAGCTTGCTCACACTGAGACGCGTGAAGCTCAGAAGAGGTCTGAGTCATTCAGAAGCACTTTGGGAAAACTGCTATGTCACCTACAAATCCATGTCTGGACAAGTGACTCCAGAGAAGCATGCAGTAACTCTTTTGCCCCTCAGTTTGCTCACGTGGATGTAGGTTCTTGTGGGCCCTATGCAGAGAGCCGAGATGTATCTGAGACATCAGCCACTACAGAAAAGACCCAGGGCAAGGTGGAGCATTTCAGTTATAACTCTACCTGGGTTTGTATGGCCCAGGTGACCCCACTAACCTCCCTGCATCTCTGCCTCTGCAGACTTCCAGGTCCCCACAACCCAGACACAGTGGAGATAAATTCAGTCCCTGTTCAGTTCGCAGCAGCACTCAGCATAGCGGGAACCACTGGGGCTGCCACTGTCAGCAGCCGTGCTGGTGGCCCCACTGGTGGCCCTGCTGGAAGAGAGACAAAAGCCCTGCCCCAAGGATGCCGGCCTGTGGGAAGGCCTCTGAGCAGGAACACTTCTCCCCTGTTACAGTAGATGAGGTGTTGCAAGGAACTGGGCTTGACTTTCCTGTAGAACACAGGAATCCTCCTCTCCCCGCAAAGCCCGCTCATCCCATGCCCAGAGCTTTGCTGCTGTCTGTTAATATTCAATAGAAGTTACATTAGGTGCATGACCAGCTAATACTGAGCAAACATTTGGAAAACATCATGGCGTGACTGAACTCGGGGGCCTGCTACTGATAACAAGCAGCATAACCTTGAGAGCTCCTATTTACAGCCGCTGACTGCAGGGCTTTGCTTCTGGCCCAGCCTCATTATTGCTTTTTATCAGGCAGATTTATACATTGAGAACGTATCAATCCAGAGAGCCGCCGGCTAAGGAAGAGACTGTTCTGTTTCCCCTGCCATCGATCAATACCTTGTTTGAGCAGATGGCTTTGGGTGACTGCCTTGGCCGTGGTGAGTTACGGCCAGCCTACAGCCCCGTGGCACAGAGAGGCAAATTCTGCACTTCAGCATTGCTGCTGCTTCAGACTCATGGCCCAGGCCCTTCTCTAGAGCACACCAAGCAGGAAGGCATGCTGGGCTCTCTACATTAGTAGTCCCTGCCTGGGACTCTCTACATTAAGGTATAAGGGCACTCTGTGGCTCTGCATAGACACATAGGAGCTATTCTGTATTTCCTTCCTTATTGAAACTGAGAGAGAAGTTTGCAAACTGCACCTACGCAGCACAAGAGCTACTCAAATGCAGCTCACCGATGTTGCACAGACAGACAAAATAGCCAGGCAGATAACTGGCCACTTGATTTCACACATAAGCTTTGGGCTGCCTGTGTGAGCATGGCCACACTCTCAGGCATTGCCCTAAAAAAAAGATCCTATACCTTGAAATCAAAATACTGAGAAACTGATTCCTTGAGATGAAAATCTCCCACTGAACTTTGAAGGTTTGGAGCCAAGTGCTGGGGTTCTGAAACACCCCGGTCCCCACAAAGCCAAGTATAGATAATGTGAAAAAGAATGACCAAATGTAGTCGGCTCCTGCAGGCATCACGTCACAAACCAGACACAGCTGCACCTTTGCCTTGGCAGGCAGGGAAGCTGGGAAACTGCAGCTCAGGAAGTGGTCCAAAGCCTTGTGAAAGAGAACGCTATAAGGCTCTGATAGCTTTTGCTGTGTGTTTCCATGAACAACCTGCATCTGTGCCAAAATCCTCTCTTGCAGCTGTACAAAATGAACGGGACCGAATCAGCACCCGGAGATCAAGTTATGAAGACAGCAGCTTGCCCTCCATCAACGTCTTACTGCAGGCAGAAGTCCTGGCACAACAGGTACCTCTTCTTTCCTCTTTGGCCGATACAAAGCATCAGGCACTGGGGCTGCTGAGTAGTTAACAGCTGAGTCTTCAAATTACCACCTCCTTTCTAAGCAATTTATCTGCCAACTCAACACTGGTTTTTCAAAGGCATTTGTTACCTGAAACCAGCCCTTCATTGCTCCTGGAACTGTGCTCCAATAATAGCCAATGGTCTGTTCTGCGCTGGGGAGTCTGCTGGAAGAGAACTGGGCAGTGATTGCAATCCAAGGAGCTGTGACCTTGCACAGGCAGTCTCCCTTCCCCAATGCCTGTCAAGAACTCCTGGTTTTTGGTTGCCTGCACAGTTCCACAAGCAATCGGTTTCATGCTTCTTTTTTTTTTAATGTAGATATTCTTTCCAGCATTTGCTTAAAATTCCTGATTTCCACAAACATACTGCCAAAGCTTACTTCCTGGAGCATTCACTGAATGGAAAACAACTATTTAAAAATCCATCCCCTTTTCTCATGAAAACAAAGATGGAGTGGTGGTCCATGTTCACATGGCCCTACAGATGGCCCCCAGGACAGGGCTCCATTCTAGGGATGGCTGGAAGGACTCCCCCTTCAAAGGGGGATATGCCAGAAGGGCTCCAGGCCAAGCCTCTACAGCAGTGGCACATCCAAGCTCATCCCGTGTCTCACTTCAGCCTACACAGGTCCTAATGTATTTACATGCCCTCTGAAAATAATATTGGTGCTGCTCCCAGAGAGGTGAGATCATGGGGTCTTGAGACCTACAAGGGACGGGCATTCCTGGGGCCCTGAGTCCCGTAGTGAACACGAGATGGAGGGTTCGAGTGGGGTCTGCTGATAAAACTGCAGCTATTGACAAATGTAGGGGAGCTGTCACTCTCCCACAGAGCACAGACACATTCATTAAACAAAGCAGACTCCAGCACACTAACTGGTAACTTTTATGTGCCTGGCTAATTAGAAAGAGATACTGCTGAGGAGCTGTTTTCTCCAAGATCTTGGGTCACTCACTCAGGGTTTTATTTGCTAAGCCTTCCGGGGCTCTCTGATTAGGGTAATACATGGTGAGATTTTTACAATCTTATTTATTCAATAATAGCTCTAGAGCTGGAGAGCTTCCAGGTAATGCAACCTGAAAAAAACCTCGGGTGGCACTTGGACTCCATTTCCTTAGGGAGGTGGCAGGGTCTGAGCTGGCAGGAACAGGACAGGAAGAGCTGATGTTGTACATGAGCAGAGAGGGCAGGCAGAGGGCAGTGACGGGGTTGAGTTAATTGCTTACAGAAGCATGAGGATAAAGTGGTGACGAAGGGCAAATTGTCAGATGAGCTGGGTGACCAGCTATGCATGGGAATGGGGCAGGAACCTGGTGCTTAGGTTTGAGATGTTCTTCCTTGGAGTGATGGTACTTGCAGAGCTCTTAGGTTTGTCCTCAGTATGTGAAATGTCCCCGTCTGCCTCTGCAACCACAAATAATTCTCAGTGCAAAAACACAGTAATCTCACTGCTGGGGCCTGCTATACACAGAACCCCTACCTTCCCAGGCCTGGGATTTGTCTGTGCTCCTGCTGAGGGGTCCTTTCTCTCTTCCCAGATATCATCCCCAGTCCTCGTGATGAACGGAGACATCCGAGGGAAGAAGATCGCCAACATTGCCGACGTATGCGAGTCCATGAAGCAGCAGCTGCTGGTGCTGGTGGAGTGGGCCAAGTACATCCCTGCGTTCTCTGAGCTGCCCCTGGACGACCAGGTGAGCCCTGTCCCCCCGCCTCACTCTGCCCCGGCAATGGCATCGGGAAGCAAAACGAGGGCTGAGACCTTCAAAGAAAATGAGCATTGTTTGCTCCTGTGTTGTGACCGCCGGGCTGATTGGGAGCAGCATCCATACAATGCCACCGCAGGGCATCTGATGTGCGATAATCAGCCGATGAGCACAGTGGTGATAACAGCGAGCTCAAGTTAGGTACACAATCAGGTGTGCATTTTGTATGTATCTGCCAGTCAGTTGTTTATTAATTATGGCTTGTGCAGAGCTTTGAAAACCTAAAGCGCTATACAAAATGATTAGGGTAGTCAGACTTAGCAGGAATTCTCGTCTAAGGTCTGCTCAACACTTAAAATCAAACTACTTGTCTATCATTCTTTCTGTTTCTTGCCAGGGGATATGTTTCTACCCATTCTCCTACTGTGGAATTATTGAAACTAAACACTATTTTGCTCCCAAGGCAATGAGAAAATCTCTCTTCTGAGTTAAAAAGCAGGAATATATCTGCATTTAACATGAATGATAAATTGACATTGGCTAGTTTCCTAACCAGGGCAGCACCGTGGGTTTGAATTCCTCTGTAAAGTAACTCTACCTGAGGCAGCCTCAAAGAGATACAGGGAAGTTTTTGCTGCTAAACCCAACTGTCAGAGGTCTGCAGCGGATTTTACAGGACATGGCTGTGCCCCGGTGTTTGAGGAGGATGGGCAGGAACATCACTTCTGGAGGCAGCCAGCATGGTTTGTGTCCCACATAGGAAGGGATTCAGGGATTCCCATTTAGCCACTGTGCAGTCAAAAAATCAGCCTGGATCAATCTCCAGTCCTGTTACAGAAAGTGAGAGGATCCAGCTGGTCACAAAACCCCAGGCTGAGATCTTCAGTAATCACCCAGCAGCTCTGGGGAATTCAATGACTTTTTACATCACTTGCTTCCTTTTTTTCTTTTTTTTTTTCCTCCATTCTGTGAAAGTGTGACATTATTCAAAGCAACAGCTAGTCCACTGAACTCCTATGGCAAATGCAACTCAAAAATTATGAAAAACAAAATGGAGCCCAATGGCAAGTGACATTTGCACAGCAAAGAGGCTGCAGCTCACAGAGACCTGGGGCAGCACTGCATAACCTCCTGCATCCTTCTGCCATTTGGAACAGAGGCAGTAAAGCCAGTTAACAGCTCTGCAAACGACAGCAATTTCCACATGAGCTCATTTTACAATTGTGGGACTGTCAGACTTTTCAACAGAAGAAAAGTTTGGCAGCCCCGCCATTGTAAAATCAAAACCTAGGGAGGCCATCCGAGCCCTTCCCACAGGGGAGGAGGCGCTTCAAACTGAAGGTCTTCTGCTGTGATTATCCTGAGCTGTTCTCCTACAGCAGGCAGTTCCCAAAGGGCTTTGGAGGGAAGACGTGCTGCATCAAAAGGAATTAATGACATCCATGCTTTCGAGGGACACAGTGTGAGAACAGAGACCGCAAATACTCGGGAATGCAGGGAGGACAGAAATGCCGGGGAGCAGGAGTGAACAAAAACACACAAGCCCGGCACCCAAGGGGCACGAGAGCTGGTCAAGACATGTCCGATGGAAACGCTGAATGTTGGGAAACGCTGGTACATTGCCATTGAAATACTGCCTGAGAATGAATCATCTCTGCCAGCACTTACATACAAAAGGTCACACCCAACTCATTTTTCCTCTGCACCAAAATGTCAAAGCGCTGGGCTTGGTGGGGCAAAGCCATTTCATTTCAAAGTTAAAGTTCTACTTTGTTGTGTTACAACTTTTATATTTATCGTTAAAGTTCTACTTTGATGTGTTACAACTTCTATGTTTACCCTGGCTGAGAACGGGCCGATGTACCTCAGGCTGATCACCAAAAGAACAAATATCACTTAAGAGGGTTTTGCCACATTGAAGTAAATTACGTGAACTCTGCTCAAAAAAAAAAAAAAAAAAAAAAAAAAATTATGCAAACAAAGCAGCGTTTCTGTTTCCTGAACTTTTCTTGAATTTGTAACAGGCAGGAGAGCTCTCTGTGAGGCTCCATTCCCCATTGGGAAGTTCAGTCTTTTCAACCTTCTCAAATTTTTGGCAGATGGGGAAGCTCAGTTTTGTGCAGCTCTGCTAATTACGAGCAGCTCAGCGAACACATCCACCCATGTTTGAACAGCGATAGAGAGAAGCTAGATTTTGGCATACAGATAAAGGCTCCCCAGCATCGTGCATGCATAGTCTTTTTGCAAGGACCTTCACTCTGTTTATTTTGCATAACTCTTTTACACCCTCTGAAAAAAAACAAGCCCTCTCTCAGACATCAGCATCTTTTCTAATCAGTGCTTTCTTCCCCAGGTGACACATGCTCCGGACATTTCGGGCAGGGTAGGGCTCTGCTTGACTTTGTCGGATGCTGAGAGATAACGCACTGAGGAAGGGAACCATTCCCAACAGGACACACTTTTCAGAATCTATCCTTTAATGTTTAATGATTGTTTTCTTCAGCAGAGGATCCTGGCTGGACATTAAGAGGCCTCTGTGTCACGCTGTCCAATTGTTAACTTCTGTTTCTGTCTAAATCTCTGAAATTTTTAACTGAAGGAGAGCAAAAGATTCAGAACATTCTCAGGAGCCAATGGAGGGTATAAAATGAAACACTTCAATCATTAACACCAGGGCAGAAAAACATCCCCTAGGCTTCCCTTGCCCAAATGCCCATTGCTGCAGAAGGAGCAAGCTGACCAGAGGGTGACCCCAGCAGCCAGCAGACATGGGTCTCCACGAGTGAGATTTCAGCAGGACGTGGGCACTGCTCAGAGATAAAGCTCAAGCAAAACATCACCTCCCCTCACTCAGGCACTTGTGGAAGAATCATTCCTGGCCCTTTGATCCTGGGCCACTGAACATAGCTCAGCCTTGTGTCTGTCTCTGCAGCACACAAATAATGCATTCCTACTCTTACAGGTGGCACTGCTGCGGGCACATGCAGGTGAACATCTGTTACTGGGAGTTGCCAAGAGGTCCATGGTGTTCAAGGATGTCTTGCTGCTAGGTAAAGAGTGCACTTCTGCTCCCCACCAACTGCTTCTGCTAAGCTTCCCTGCCAGGCTAATGGGGTGGGTGGCTCAGTGTCTGCGGGCATCCTTTCTGCAGGGTGGTGGATTGAGCCCTTCTCTGTTTTAGGGAGTCAAGCACAAGCTTTACGTGTAGCTAGGCCTGGCTCACACTCACATCAATGACACGCTGCTGTGGCAAACATGGGGGACAGTGAACACCCACATCGCTCCTTCGGGTCAGCATGAGCAGGCAGTGGTATGGCTGAGAAAACAGCTCTTGCTCCTCAGGCAGCTTCTTCTTGCTTGAGTGATTCCCAGTAGGTTGCTCTGGCAACTCAGATCATCATTTCCGATGGGCCATGATAGGGATGGGGCAGAAACAGAAACTTCTTAAAGCTTCCATTGAAAAATTATCTCAACATTAGTCCCCTGGATTTTGAACTCCTTGCTACCCTTATGAAGGCTTGGGCAATGCCAAGGTAATGGTCTTTGTGCTGCTTGTCCAAAGGGAATGACCACATCGTCCCGCGGAACTGCCCTGAGCTGGTAGAGGTGAGCCGTGTGGCCATCCGCATCCTAGATGAGCTGGTCCTCCCCTTCCAAGAGCTGCAGATAGACGACAATGAATACGCCTGCTTGAAAGCCATCATCTTCTTCGACCCAGGTATGAGCCAGCTTGCACAGGCAAGGGTTGCCAGCACGGGGAACAGTCTGTTATGCCCACTAATACCAGCTGGAAGTTGTGGAAATGCTGCCTGATCTCCTCTCAGGCCCAAACTTTTCTTAAAGGGAGGGGTGAAGCCAGCCCAAGAGGAAAAACACCAGCTGCTATTGACAGTAGAGTATCAGACAGCTCACCTCAGCCTGTGTCCAGAGCTCATGCTATCGCTAAAGGACAGTTAATAGGGGAGCAGCCTGGATGGCTTTGTTCTGTGTGTTGTTTCAGATGCCAAAGGACTGAGCGATCCCTCCAAGATCAAGCGGATGCGGTACCAGGTGCAGGTCAGCCTGGAGGACTACATCAATGACAGGCAATACGACTCGCGGGGCCGCTTTGGGGAGCTGCTGCTGCTGCTGCCCGTGCTGCAGAGCATCACATGGCAGATGATAGAGCAGATCCAGTTTGTCAAGCTCTTTGGCATGGCTAAGATCGACAACCTGCTGCAGGAGATGCTGTTGGGAGGTGAGTATGTGAGGGTCCTGCAAGAGGACTCTCGGTGCTCCCCAATCACCATCCCATTGGGAACCACATATCCATTGTTCTCCACCTGAAAAAGGTGGAGACTTGGCCTGTAAGCAGGTCAGCACCTTGATTTGCGTGAAAATATCTCCCCTGTCAATTGCTGTGATAACACAGACTACTCCATTTCTATTCCCCTGAAGAGCTGCTTTACTTTGCAACCCCCAAACTCCTGCCAGCCAACTGTTTCTCTAGTCCTCCTCTGTCAGAAGGGAGCCAGCAAAACTAAAGGGTCTGAAAGATCAGCTTGACAGTGTGTCCCTGCCCTCTTGAGCTGTTTCTGTCTGCCACTGTGGCAACAAAAGTGATATGCACATTTTTAGGTTCATCAAGTGAAACGCCACATGCTCACCACCCCTTGCATCCTCATCTGATCCAGGAGAACTTGGGAACAAACGTCATTGTGGCCAACACAATGCCTCCTCAGATGCACAATGGGCAGATGTGTGAGTATCACCAGGGAGATGGGAGTTTTCCAGTGTGTGTGGAGGTAGCTTCTACCTTGCAAGAAATTTCAATGCAAGATAGAGCCTCTGATTAAGTGTGTGAGAAATTCCTATGCAGAAAGGAGGGAAAGACAAACAGAGAAGTGGGTAGATTAGATTAGATTAGACTAGATTAACTGATTCAACAAGATGTTCCGTGTCAGACTACAACTTTTACATAGCCCTTAAGTTCAGGGATGAATGATCCCATGCAGTGCCTAATGAAATCAAAGGAAAGGCTCCCCTTCCCCTGAATGCCTCAAACACCCACTACTTCCTCTGCAAAAACACAGGAGAATCTGATTCACCACTTAGGGTTACCACATGGGAATTTGGACTGAGATGAGCTCAGCTGACCAAAAAGTGTGGCCAGCACAGATTAAAAGGCAGCAGCTCTCTCCATCCACTGCTCATTATTATGGCTCTTCCAGGACACCGACTTGGGTCTGCATGTCAGGCCTGCCATGCAGCCAACACGCAAGCCATTAGGAGCTAGGGTTTAGCTACAGAGCCTCTTTCTTGCTTACACCTGAACCTCACACAGACAAGACAAATTCCAGTGCCATCAGGTCTATGTGACCCTCTTCTAATTTTGCTTTTCTCTCTGTAGCTACTCCAGAAACACCTCAGCCATCTCCGCCTGCGGGTTCAGGGCCAGAGCAGTACAAGCTGCTGCCCGGAGCCATTGCAACTGTGGCAAAACAGCCCACTTCAATCCCACAGCCTGCCATCACAAAGCAGGAGGTCATCTAGCAGCCTGCAGAGCAGCTGGCCGCATTTAGAAGACCGTGTGGGAGAAAAGCCTGAGCAGACTCCGTCACTGTGAAAAAAGCCATCCCGAGGTCCTCGGGCACGAGCACACGGACTTGCTTATCGGACTAGCCCACCACTACCAAAAGCTGTCTTCCTGCAGCTACAGACAGCACATGCCACGGAGAGCCTCGAGTCACAGAACTAAGACTGAAGCCTTACTGAAACCCACGTTCCTTGTAAGAAGGGCCAGACTGCTGCCTTTCCCCCTCGGGAGGCTGCAGTGCCTGGCTGGGGACACTGCAGCTAGCTGTTCCGCATTGCTACCTCTCAGCATCCATTCAGTGTATACCAGACCCTGTGAACAAGTGATCCTCCAAACCAGGAGGCTGTGCTGGGTGAAAGGAAAGGCTTCATTCCCACAGCTGTGCCAGTTCCCCAGGCAGCCCCTGGTGCAGCTAAGCTTCGCTGAGGTGGGAGCTGCCCCAGGAGCACCGCTGCATCAAAGCATGCTGGGGTTTGCCCGGCAGCACTGTCAGAACTGCTCCTCAGCCACAGCCCATCCCTGATCTTTTCTTGGTCACTCTCCAGCAAACCAAGCCCTCGGCCAGGTCTAACAAATCTTTCCAGCTGATGCAGGCGCAAAGTCTGTCCCACCAAGATTCTCCACTGTTTGGACCCTTCTGCTTCTGGATAGGTTTTGCTGTTTCATCACCTGGGGCTGCCCACCCCAGGCCTCAGAGGCAGCCACTGCCAAGCCCTTCACACTGCTGCCTTCTCACCACCCATATAGGGCAGCTGCAGCCTGTGGGATTCAGGAAATGTCACCTAGTGGGATGGGGCCAGCCCTGCACAGGTTGGCTGTGGGCAGCACTGCTCAAAATACCAGCAGGCCCAGTGCTGCTTCTGAGCAGCCAGAGAACCGTGTGGTGCTGTTTCAGAAGAAGCAAGGGCAGGACATGTGAAAGGGAGAGAGCCTCACACATGGGCTGCCCCATGCCAGGGGATTTGTGATCCAGTAGTTCAGTTCAGAGCCAGCTTAATTCTGAGGTATGTGTCCAGTTCAGTGCCACTCCCTTTGCATAGAGTGAGTGGCTGATAACAGATTTATAGGGCTTGTAACAGGATAAGAATTCTTTATGGCTCCTCCAGATCTCAGAGGGTTTGGGAACAGTCACCTCATAGCACAACACTTCAAGTCCTGCTGTGAGGATTGGCAGAGATCAGGGCCGGATCCCTGCAGCCTGCAGCAGCAGCACTGCCCTGGCCGTGTCCTGGTCTCCTGTCTGCCCAGTGCTTTAGTCTAAGGCCTGCCAGGGCTGCAGCAACACCGATACGACCTTTGGTTTACAGCCAGAATCAGGCCAGCAGCCTTCCTGGAGCTCACACAGCAACTTCAGGCTTCCCTTCTCACTCATTGCTGGCAGCACCGAGGCAGAGGTGCCAAGAAAACCTGGAACGAGTGCTTTTCATCAGAAGAGACTCGGCAGCAGATGCACAGCATCTGTGCTCTGGAAAATCCAGCATGGAAGAAAACAATCCTGGTTATGCGCTGGGGCAGCAGCAGATCTAACCATCCGCAGACCGTGTTCCTGATGGTCCATGCCCCGTGGTGGGAACCCACAGCTGCCAGGGGGCCCAGAGAGGTCCCTGGGATGGATCTGAGCTGAGCCAGGGAGCTGCAGATCCCTCCCTCGATCACCAATGCAAAAAGGAACCGCCTCGCCTTGCGCTGGTGGCATCCCGAGTATTGTATCGTCTCTCAGAGCTGGTGGCATTATACCCAGTAATTTATTGCAATGATGAAGCCAATCATTTTCTGTAAATTATTTTGTAAATCACATTGATTATTTATAATTGGGAAATTAAATGCAAAAAAACTTCACAACCAGGCTGTCTTTTCCAACCTCAGCAACCCCACTTCCTGTAAGCAAAGATACTCTGTGGGGATCCCTTGTGGTCCATTTGCACCACGCATTCCTCGATGCTGTACATCCATCTGTGCTGCTTACTGCCTTCCAATGGAAACAGAGGAATATTTCTTCACTAGAGTTGTATTCATTAAAAAAAAAAAAAAGAAGAAAAAAAAAAGACAAAATATTTTCTAACTTCTCCCAGACAGATGGATTTCTTTCTTCTGGGAGGATTTATTTTAAATCATGGCACTCACCTCCCTGCTGGTACAAGCACAAAGTGTGTGCATTGAGGAAAAAGCCCAAACAAGTGTTTGATGCTGCTTCCAGCTGCCACTGCTCCATGGCAATCTTAATGTTAGCTGGTGGCTGAGGCCTTGAGGCCATGTGTGCTGGAACCATAAGACTGAATGGCAAACTCAGTTTTCATTAAAAAAAAAAACCAACAAACACATGAAGAATAAATATTTACCTTCCATGATTCCAGAGAGCTTAAAAAATTAACCACACTCTGAGTGCCAAGCAATGGAAGCCAAAATATGTTATTAGCATTCTGAACCCATGCATTTTGAAGTCCTCATTGTATTTTAAAGGCCATTTTGGAGCAGTCTGGGTGATGATTCTGCTTTGGCTCACACACAGCCAACTACTGCAGGCAGCAGGTGCAGCCAAAGACAGACTGAGCCTACAGGGCACAATGAGACAATAAAGTGAAAGTCAGCTTGTCACCAGCCATAAAGGTGAAGAAATACTGACAATGCTGAGAATTAGAGAAGGCTCTTAATGACCTGCTCTCCTGATCACAGGAGCCTGTTCTCAGCTGCAGTATGCCTAGGAAGGTAACTGGAAGAGAGGAGAGAGGACCAGAGTGCTGCACAGATTAGGTCGGGGGCAGGACCACCATCCAGCTCTGACCTCCAGTATATGCCCTGCACATCCCCCACCTGCTCCCCCAATGCAAAATGAGGGCAGTCCTGCCCTGGGGGGAGCTGCAGCCTGCACCATGCACTGACCTTCGGTGACAGCTGTGTCAGTGAATGCTGCCAGCAGGTATGAGATGCAAAGCTATGCTTGAGGACCGCGTGGAGACAACGCTTCATGTACACCTCCACTCTGAGGGCCCAGAGTAGGGCAGACCTTGAATAACACTCCCTCAATATGTGTATTCCCTTCCCTGGCTGAGCAGCAGAGCTCCAGTGCCATGGCTGAACACGTGGCATTGCAGCAAACACAGTGATTGAGTGGCTGGGCCAGGCAGAAGAAGGAAGAGATGTTAGTTCCTCACCATGAATGTGAAATTAAACCCAGGGCTCCCCTGCCTGCCACAGGAGCCCTGTGAACCACAGTTGGGTATATGCCCTAATAACACCATATAAGCAATATCAAATCTTTGAAGCAATAAATTCTCCTGGATCCCTTCTTGTGAACTACTCTATCAAGGTTGCCCTTTACCTGGTTAATCTTAAATCAGTGCAGTCCCTACAGAAGGTTTCTCATTGCTGGTTTCAACTCACTTGAAAATAAACCCACAGTGTGCCCCAGAGACAACCTTGTCCTTACGTGGCATCCTCAGCCAGAGCCCTCACCCCACCTGTCACTCCAGCCCAAAATCACAACATGGCACTGGCCTTGCCACGCATGGGCTGTGTTTATCCCCCGCAAAGGCAATGTCCCATGTCACAGGAGATGGCCTCCATAAGGACTGTTGCACTGGCCTTTAAGACAACTATTTGACATTGCTTTTGGGGAGGAGGACTTTTTACTGTCCTCTATCAGCACTGCTATGTGAACTAAGGACATTATCCTAGGGATCAGAATCTCCAGCTGCAAGATATTTTCATGATGTCCAAGCAAAGATCTGCAGAAGTGGTATTTTTAGGTACCCTGGCCACTAAGAAATGCATTCTTTTCATATTCCTTATATAACCCTCATCTGAAACAGCCAACAGGCTTTGGAGCCTTTTCCGCAGCTTTTGTATCTCGGTGGAAAGAAACAAACAACAGAATAAATAAATAAATAAGGCAAATGAGTTTTATCTCTGACAAAAGCAACTATTGCTGCTATTAAACCTGCAAGTGCACACACAGACACAGATAGCCATGAAAAACAAGAGGCAGGAGGGACAGCTCAGCAACGTGGCACTGCTGAGCCAGGCAATTCCGTGTGCCAGGCTGTGCTTCCTTCAAGGCTGAGCACAACAAACAACAACCAGTTTGGGGATGCGGGCCAGGCACTGCACAACCCCCTTCCACACCAAGAGGCCGGAGAAGGAAGGGTGAGCTGTGGGTACGTTTAAAATCCCTCTCCCCATTCCTGATTAAGGTGTGACCCTGACAGCCATAAACACACCTAGCACCTGAAAAATTGCCAGCCAGGCCAATAAACACAGCAATATAGTGTCAGCTTCGTTTCGTGTGGAACGAGCAGCACAGCTCAGCACAAACAAGACTGAAGTCACTTCCTTCAGCTCCCTGTGTAAGGGGCTGCTGGGGTGAATGGTGTGCTCTGTACTGAAGAGGTGAAAAGCTCTGGATCTAAGCTGTGTCTTGGGAAGAAGGGCAGTTTGGGAATTGTATTTCTGATGTTAGATATTAGGGAAAATTTCTTCTCCAAAAGAATGGTGATGCAGTAGCACAGCTGCCCAGGGAGTGCTGGGGTCACCATCCCTGGAGGTGGTCAGGAACCGTGGGGATGTGGCACTGGGGGACAAGGCTAGGGGGCACGGTGGGGCGGGAGGGGGTTGGACTTGGTGGTCTTACTTGTCTTTTCCAATGATTCTATGATGGCAAGGCCTCCTCTGGCTTTGGACTTAGAGCAATCCAGGTATGCTGTGCTGCTGTCAGCTCTGAGGATGGAGACCAGCTGTGCTGCAGGACATCAGCTGTGGGAGAAGACACAGGTACACAAACTGCCTTCCCGCTGATGTAAGGGCTTGTGATGGCTACCTGGCTGAAAATCCCAACAGCAAAGCAATGGTCCAATCCAGTGAGAAGCAGTGCTTCCTTCATCTGGCCTCCACCGTTTCCAGACTGGATTTTGCAGGATGAAACCCACATGCTCCTGCTGCTCTCACCTGTGCAGCACAGGTCCTTGAGCAGCACTCACAGCCCCACAAGCACCAATCCTGCCAGGCACACATCCTCATGCAGAGACAGCTGCCGTCCTTCCGGCATGCAAAGGCACTGGGAAACACAACAGAAGATCAGTCAAATGCTGTCTCAGTTCAGAATAAAATTAAACTACAGAAATCCCACAATATTTAAAACACCCAGAGGCCCCACCAAGCACATTCCTCACCAAGGCTTTGCAAAACCATTGCTAGTCTCAAAGCTAGTAAAGCCAAGGAGGAAAGCAGCCTTCTCAAACCTCGGGTAGGGCTGCGTGCCTGTGTCACACTGTGTGTCTGACCACCACGTGTTCCCATGACTTCTGGGTGCGAGATGTCTGCCCGCACACAGCTGCTCCCAAGGCAGATGTGACAGATTTGCATGCATTTGCATAATGCAGCCTGTTTCCATTGCTTTGCACGCACCTCTGGCCTGCCGCACGCGTGGGCAGAGCACGTGCAGAGCAGGGGCAGAGCTCTGCAGAGGTGCTGCTGCAATAGCAGGAATGCCTGCAGCCCAGGGACCAAAGCCCCTCTTGGCCCGAACTGCTCGCAGATTATCTTTATTACTGGACTGTTATGTTTGCTCAGTTTAGAGATTTAATATCAGTTTAAAGCCTTCTCTGCTAGCAATGCTGTTTGAAGTAATGCTCACTTTTGGATCTCAGCTTGCCAAGACTGTAAAATGTTTATTGCTAATGGTGGAAAAGCTTAAAGAAGCCAAGATAACTTTCCCAGGCTGGGCATTAAGACTGTTTGGATAAGTAAATGAGTGAAGAGTACTACGCGGACTTCATTAAATATCAACCAACACCAACAGCCACCCATTTATAACACAACGGCAGGGCAGGAGCATCCAGCAGCAGCAGAGCTGAGAAAAGCACCACCCGGGTGATAGGAGAGAGGAAGGCCGGGTTCCCCACAGGCCCAAGCATGGCTCCAAGGCCAGGCAGTGCTAAACTACTGGTCGAAGCTCCTGCAAAGTGTGGCAGAATCGGAGCTGATGAGGCAGGAGCTAAGTGCAGCCCCTGCCAGCTGGGGAGGTGTGCATGCACACAGTGCAGAGCATCCTGCCTCCTGCAGCCACAGGTAAGGACAGGACTCCCCAACTAGAGGAGGGCTGCCTGCATGCCTGCTTTCATTTTTTAGCTCTCATTTCCTTATAGACGTGTTTTGCATTCACTAGTTTCTAATCACAGGACACCACAGCACTCAGAGTAAATTACAGAAACTCTCACCACCACTCCTGTGGTATCACAGCCAGTATCTTCAGAACTCCCCCAAGACTTGGCTTCGGGCTCAGATCCTCCCTTCCTCCCATTCACTACCCACTGCTCTCTTGGAGTTCAATGCTCTCTGTGTGAGGAGAGCTCAGACAAGAGCTGCTGTGTTTGACCCCAAATTACGTTCCATCTCCAGTCCTTCACTACACAGTGCTCTCATTTCTGCTTTCCTTTCTTATTCTCTTTGTCTTATACCAGCCCATCCCAATCCATCCCGTCAGCCACCCACACCTACTGCCTGCTACAGCAGCAATTAACCAGCTCCATTCGGACCGACCGATCTCCTTCTTTCTTTGTGACGCAAGTTCCACCCCACTCTCTGCACCCTACAAACCCCAGCTCGCAGCTCCAGCATTCCCCACTTGGTGTTTTTAAGCGAATCCTCAGCCCAGCCCGACCTGCTGCTGATCACAGCACGGAGCCGGGATCCAACACAGCTGAGGACATCCCTCATCCCGCTGCCTACAGGAAGGCGCACAAAGCACCGACACGCGGCCCTAACTGGCAGCACCCCGCGCTCCTTTCTCTTTAAGTAAGAATTAAAAAAATAAAATAAAAAATAAAACAGAGCGCGACCTCAGGCGCTGCAGAGGCACAACGGCTCCGGCTCCGCTCCCGGGCTCCCTCTCCCGGCTGAACGGGAAGCGGGCAGCGCCGGCAGCGACCTTCGTGCTACGGGAGCGATGGATCGGGGAGAGCCCGAAGGAGAGCTGGGGAAGGGGCTGAGCGCCCTGGGCGCGCTCGGCGCAGAGCAGGGGAGGCGGAGGCGCGGCCTCGTGGCGGCTGCAGCTCCTCGCTGACAGCTCCGCTCTCCGGGCACAGCGGCGCGGAGTCGTGCCGGGGGGATCAGGGGAACGTTCTGCTCCGGAGGGCGGCGGGCGCGACCCCGAGCTGCCGGAGCTCAGCACGCGGCTCCCACCCTCGGGCTCCGAGCCGGGACACCGCACAGCGCCGGTGTGCGCGCCGTGTGCGCGGCGCAGCGCGGCGGGGCGGGGCGGGGCGGGGCGGCGCTTCCTGGCGGCCGCTGTGGTTCCGGGGCGCCGCTGCCTGGAGACGGCGCTGCCGCGCGGGGCCGCTCCGGTACGGCCGGGACTGGGGCCGGGGCGATGCCGCTGGGCGGGGGCTGCGGGTCGGAGCGGGGCGGGGGGGCGGGAGCGGGGCCGGGCGGGCCGCAGAGCGCCTGGATGCGGCCCCGAGCCGGCAGTGAGCGCTCCGGAGGCCTGTGCCCGCCGCTCCGACGGGTGCCGGCCCTGAGCGAACGGCGCTCGGGGATGGAGCTGCCTCGTTCCCCTCCCAGCCCGGGCTGGGACTTTTCTCATCTCGCCCCCCTTCCCTCGTTGCTGGGTTTAGGAGCGTCCCTCAGCGGGATGCGCTCGTTTGGCTGTAGTTTCCAGTTGGACGCTGTCGGAAATACGTGTTAAGACAAGCCGTACCGTGCAGCAAAGCCGCGCAATTCTCGTGCAACTCGTATTCTTGTATAACTCCTCTGTTCGGCTGGGTGGCACCCGGGGCGCTCCGTAGCTGCTGTGCGGGATAAGCAGAGCAGCCGGTGCACTTCCTACTGCCGGAACAGAATGGCAGTGCCCGAACTGCGCCGGGCTGTAGGGCCGGTTCCTCAGCAGGAACACGGCGCATCCCAAATGCATGCGTGACAAAGGTGTCCTCCACCTCAAACGGTTCTTTATGCAGTAGCGGTCTGTCAGATTGCTCGTCACTTGTGGGCTTGGTTTTTCACAGCTTGCTGCCACGTGATGTCAGGGGACAGCGACTGCACGAGGACGAGTCCATCCGCGGGGTCTCCGTCAGACGCCGAGTTGCCGCCGGATCGGCCGAAGTATGTCTGCTCGCTGTCTCCCGATCTCGTTACCAAAGCCCGGGAGGAGCTCCAAGAGAAACCCGAATGGCGGCTCCGAGACGTGCAGGCGCTCCGAGACATGGTGTGCAAAGACTACCCCTCCCTGGGGACCTGCCTGGACGATGCCTTTTTGCTCAGGTTCCTCAGAGCCAGGAAATTCGATTACGACCGAGCGCTGCAGCTCCTGGTGAATTACCACAGCTGTCGGAGGAGCTGGCCTGAGGTCTTCAACAACTTGAAGCCTTCTGCAATAAAGCCTGTCCTGGAGTCTGGTTTTGTCACTGTGCTGCCCCGCCTGGACCCGGAGGGACGCCACGTTGTCTGCATCCGTCCAGGTACTGACATGCATGAGTAGCTTCTCTAACCCCGAGGCATTTCTGGGCCCAGAAGCTGTGTCCTGCTCTCCTGTGAACGCAGGCAGTGTGTGGGTGCTCTCTGAAATTGGAACAGCCAGCTTGTGCAGGGACTTTTGCCATTAGCCAACGTTATACCGGTTCCTTTTCCTGTCTCAGCAATAACTGCAGTTGAGTAAAAACCAAAATTCAGTGCGGTGGGCTGATGAAACGTTAGGTGATGCCAGAAGAATTACTGGCTAGTAACTCAGAATAAGACAGGGCTGCTGGCTTACACAGGAGCCTGTGACTTTGACTCCAGTGTAAACAATCAGAGGTTTCAATGTGCTTTTGGCACTGCCAGGCTTGCTGTAAGTTTGACTTCATTCATTCCCCTCTTTTCCATTTACCTGCTTTCTTTCTGAGCTGAAGCTGCTTCAATCAGCTGTGCTGGGTGGAGATCGGGGTTCCTAAAACCACTGCTTTGCTCCTTGCAGTAAACACGAGTTGCCATTGATCTCTTGCTTAAGAAAAGCTGTTCTGAACTAGAACTGTGGCTATTAAAGACTTTTAAAGTCCAGAAAAATAGAAGATCAGTTTTTGGAATGTGTATTGTTAGCTTATATTTACTTTTCGACTTACCATCCATGTCTTGTAACCTCAGACAGATGGACACCCAGTAATTATCCGATTACTGAGAACATTCGTGCCATATACTTAACGTTAGAAAAACTCATTCAGTCCGAAGAGACCCAGGTGAATGGAATTGTAATCCTGGCAGACTACAAAGGAGTCAGCTTATCTAAGGCGTCTCATTTTGGTCCTTTTGTAGCCAAAAAAGTGATTGGAATTCTTCAGGTAAGACCTGAACCGGTGGGAAAATAAGTTCGTTCATTGTAAATGAATGCTTCTGTGTCTAAAAGAGTTCTTGACTGTATTACCAGAAACTTAAGCACCTCGGATTTTACTGGGAGAGTTAAGACATGTCCCTGCCCAAGCAGTTTCTCAGACCCTTTCCAGCTTCCCTTCCTGTTTTGACTTCTGCATCCCTAAAACTAAATTTGCATTAGAGTTGGAATAGAAGAGGGCAGCGCTGCAAGCTAGCAATGAGGAACAGAGCCACTTGGTTTGGCCTAGCAGAAGACAGCCTTTTGCCCAAATGCTGAGCAGCTGTTGGTGTGCAGGTGGTTTGTGCTTAAAGATGGCTCTTCCAGCCACACTGGAGCATGTGTCACTCAGTGCTGGGTGAGTGCATGCCCAAAAACTGCTGCAGAGGGGATTTTTGACAGAGCATGATTTGAGGAGGATTTCCATCCAGTCCCTGGCAGAAGAAAGGCTTCTTCAGCACAGGGGGTGGCAAGAGAGACTGCAAGACAAAGATCTCAAACTGCATGTTTGGAAGGAAAACAACAAAGAGCAATTTAGAGCAAGAGCATGAGCACAGGCAGTTGTACCAAATAGGAAGGTGAAAGCATCAAAGTGGTAGGAAGTTCTGGTGAGTTTTGTTCACATTTAACTCTGCTAGCTGAAGGATTGAGATGAGAAAAACTTGGGTCCTCATTGCTTTTATTCTGGTCTGAGCCGGTTCTATTCTTTGCTGAGTCTATGGGGAAATAAGGGAGAACGGGGAAATGGGAGTTTATGGAGATGAAACTAGTGAGGCTTTGCATGTCGTTATAAGAAGTCACGTAGTCCTTTAACTTAGGATCTAAGTTACCATTAAACTGAGCTCACATTTAACTTGCACAGATACAGTGATGGGTGTCCCCTTCTTTTAGAGGAAGCTATGAACAGAGCAAAGGCAAAGGCCAGAAGCTATGGCCTGAATAAATCAGCCTTGCTGCGCAGCATCTCCTGAAGGAGCCAATTCACGGCGTGCTCCCTCCTGAGAAGTTGGGATCCTTGCTCTGTAACTGCATCCTCAGCAGGGCTGGGAACAGCCCAAGGACAGTGACTGCCCAGGCATATTTTCCAGGGGAGATGAACAACGTAGGGAATGAAGATTTACTGGCAGCAATACATTTCCCAGTGCAAGGGCACTGTGTGCAGTTTTCTCATCAGTTGGCTTCATGCCCACAGCTCTCATACTGCTCCCTATGCAAAGGTGCATTTCTGTTTCCACAATAGTTTATGTTTCTATCTCAGATGGAAGTTTGAAACCAGGGGGTTGTGCTGGCAGGCAGTCTCAGGACATTTAAAAAAAGAGGAAAATAACAAATGTTTTTTAAACTGCACTATAAAAATCTTCTTTACCCTTCAGGATGGATTTCCCATTCGAATAAAAGCCGTTAACATAATAAATGAACCTCGTATATTCAAAGGCATTTTTGCCATCATCAAGCCTTTTCTGAAGGAAAAGATTGCAAACCGGGTAAGGATTTGTGTCATTTTAACATTAATGCTAATGTTTGTAAGGTCCTTGCTCAGCCCCCACAAGTAAAACCTGTTGAAGAATGTTGGTGCCATTTACTTGATTGAACTGGCTTTGAAGAATTTAATATTGGTATAACAGTAACGATGCTTTGTGTATCTCCTGCATGTTCAGGACATTGACTTCATCCCTGGGGTTGCATTATCCTGGAGAGTAATGCTGTGTGTTTATAAGGTGGTGTCACAGGGAGGTGCTGTCCTCTCCTTGCTTTTCTCCCTTACCCAAGCGTCCAGCACAGCCCTGGGTGGGTGCTGCACGACTGGATGTAGCTACAGAGGATGATGCCCTTTTCCATGAAGGAAAATTACTGTCATTACCACAAATGAATTTGAGGATAAGTTGAACCTAGAATGCCTGCAGAGACTGACACATCTCAAGCCTTTCTTGCTGGGCTTTACGCAGCACTGACTTGGTTCATCTCAAGCCTTCTCACAAGTGTGTCTGACAGCACCTGCCCACTGCTGTATGCTGACACTTGCACATAAAGCCACCCCTTCTAAAATTTGCTCTTTAATTCAAAGCGAGCTCCTTAACTGACTAGTAATATGCCACAAAGTATTTGATATGCATTAATAAAATTATTTTTGGCTTTCTTCTTTAGTTTTTTCTTCATGGCTCTGACCTGAATTCTCTTCATCAAAACATTCCTCCAGTGATTCTCCCTGAAGAATATGGGGGTACTGCAGGGAAGCTGGACATCTCAGCATGGAATGAGCTGCTGCTGGCCTCTGAAGAGGATTTCCTGCATGATTTCTCACAGCTGGTTCTCCCATGTGACAGCTCTCCCCATGACATGCTAGTGAGTGGGGATGCTGATGAAAAGCAATGTGATGATTCCTTGCGAGGCATGAAACCTCAGCTCTATTACTGCTACTAACAGGTGAAGGGAAGCTTTATAGCAGTGAAGACCTCTTCTGTTCTCATAGGTGATGTTGTGAACTCTGCCTTACTCCTAAACCTGTAGTTTAGGAACACACTGCTGAGGCACTTTACACTGTAGAACCAAAGGAAGCTGAAGAGGGCAAAGTAGGGGCAGGGCAGAGTTTGCAGAGGATAATGGGAAAGAGCATACAGTTACCAAGTTATGTAGAATACCTGCAGCTAGTCAGCCTCTGGGGAAGATGCAAACTTGCTAATTCCTTCTAATTATCAGAACAGAAATACAGGATGGTAAGTTTGATAGTTTCTTCTCCCCACTCCAGTTAAAAGTGGCAAATTACTAGCTCTGTGGCTGCCCATTCCCTTCTTCTTCTGAAAACACCCATAATCCAAGAAAAACAACTGTCAGTTGCTTCTGAAGCCTGTGAAATGTAGTTCTGTCAGTGGAGATTACTTAAAACCATAAACGTTTAACTTGGCCTGTCCCCTATCACTGGGTTCAGACCGTGAGTTGGCATTTCTGGAATATCTGAATGAATATTTGGCTCAAATTAACACAGAAAGCTTTCTTATCTATGAATACCAGTATGGAAATTCTCTGAAACTTTCTCACAGAAAGAAGTTAACTGTTAAAACAGCAATATCAAGGCTTAGTATAAACAGAAGCAATCTTCATTTTCAGAAGACAGTGAATTTCTCAGATCAGGTAATGAGACTTGATTAAATACAAGTTCAGATACTGAGGTTTGGGAACCAAATGCGAAAAACTGTCACCCACCTTTCCACGTTATCAGTTGTTCTTTTCTTCAGCTGGTTGCAATGAGAAAGTTGGTAAGTAACTCACACGCAGAATTTGTAAGGCAGCTTCATAGCAGCTGGCATGATGTATAGGAGGCAATACTTCACGTAGGAAAGCAAGGTGCTTCTTAAGTTTGCTATGTTGGACAGAATTTGAATTTAAGTCTTTGTGAAACCAAATGCAGACAGGCTATTGGAAAGCACATTCTTAAATTTTCTGGTATTGTAGCTTTTTTTATTATTATTTTTTTCTTACTGTGCTTGTCTGCACTTTTGAGAAATGTTACAACTCTGGTTTCTGCTTTGTTGATCTCTTTTGTCTTTGGTTGTCATGTTCTTGTATGAAAATAGACTTGAATCTCATCTCTGTAATATTTACCCATAACTTGTATGCCTGTGCTTAGAGGTCTTTGTCTAGAAACAGAACTAAGACTCCAGTGTCACATCAGGGTAAAGTATCCTTCGTTTTAATCACCTGTTCCCACTCCCTAAGTTCCATCTGTTTAAGTGGTCTAGAATTAGAGCTTAACTGTCAGCACACTCTTTGCACATGTTCTTCTGCACTGAAGTAGTGTAGAGATGGGTAACCTCACTAGAAACAAGAAAGCACACCCAATTATTTCAAGGTGGAATATATCACTGCTTGGTGAAAAAGAACATCCCTTCTACCAGGGGACCTATCTCTAGAGCACTTCCTCTGGCTGAAATCCTTATTTAGTGCCAAGTGTGACCTAAGCACCAACTATGTTTCTGTAAATGTAAGAAAAACAACCTGGTATCTTGAGAATTTCAGACATTTGTTTTTCAAAGTGCCAAATTCTGTCTTGAATGTCTTTTTCCCTCTCAGACCCCCTACAGCATGACTGCACTGCCAGAAACCTCTGCCACCACAGTAATTGTTTGCTGACCTGGCAGCAGATGTCATCCAGAATCTTGGGGGTGCCAAATGCCAGACCTCTCATCTAAGCACTGTAAAAGCAGATCAGGTTTTGAGAAGGGGTGGCCATGAGGCTTATTCCTGACTGGCAGAATTTCAGTGAGACTAAGAAACTCATCACTTGACCTGCTTTAGAACAAAGATATAAAGAAATTAATTTCCCTCATTTGTAGCATTTTTTCCCTACCTTTATCAGTCTTACTCCTCTTTGACATTGTGACCTTAAGCATAGGCTTAAAAAACCCAAATACTTCCTGCTACATAAAATAAAGTAAAAAAAAAAAATACTGCTAGGAACTTTCTCTTCATTTTTGACCAAACTAAGGTGCATGTTTTGCAGAGATTTGATTTCTTTGTGCCGCGGAGCAAGACATTAGTATGCAGGCCAATTACTTAAAAAGGTAAGTGGCTGCCCACACTGTTTACCTGACAGAACATGGAGGTTGGTCTGGTCTTTATAGCCTTTGAATGCCTCTTAATTCCAGCCACAATATACCTTTAAAAAAAACCTTTAAAAAAAAAACAACTGTTTTGACAGCTCTGTTAGAAAAGCTATTTTGATCCATTTATTTAAATACTGGAGAAAGAAGGTGAATATTCAGAATTCAGTGTAATATCCACCACGTGAAAAAAGGGGCAGTCAGCAGAAGGCTGCAACTGAGGAACCTTTAAAGGAACCAATCCCTTTTTCAGGTTCATATATTCTCTTGCATGGTAAGTAAAACAAATCCATCTCACCGACCGACCCCTTTTCTCCTGTGCTTAGAGAAAAACTAAATCTTTTTTTTAATCTTTAACATAATAGAAAATGTTACATTATCCAAGCTGAAAACAGCTTGTGTTACACCTCCAAAACTTCTTAAAGCTGTATTCTTTATGTCATGATACATCACTTAAACCACACTTATCTGTACCAAACCTTTAACCATTACTTCTAGATTTGTTCTTCTTTGGCTTTAGAACTCACTTAAGCTGTCTCTCTAACCCTTTCTAGGTTTGAAGTGCTCAGGGAGCACAGCTGTTTTATGTGCACCTGACTACAAAGCTGAGAGCATTCTTTGAGCTTTAGCACTTGCCAGCAAAGAAAAAAAAATCTGTTCTCAAAATTTATCATGTCAGATTTGGAAAATAACCACTTGCTTTGACTGTATAGTATCCTTATCTGCAGGTTAAGAGAATAGCTAGGAAAAACCGTTCCATTTAGGGGGTTTGATTCCTCTTCCCCCTGCCCACTTCTTCACAGCACTGGAACTGATCTGATATTTTATTCTACTTGACAGAACTTTGTTTTCAGAGGTTATATGCCTCTGGAAGGCCATCCCTGCTAAGTCCAACACATGACAAGGAACTGTACTCAAACGATATGGGGTAGCAATGGCTTTCAGCATGACATGGGACAAGAGTTAGCTGCATACTGTACATAAAGATACTTGAATTTATACTCTTGCAATGGGTATTATAAACCCTGAGGTATTTTCAGGATATGGGTTGATGTTTTGGTTGTTATTGTTTTTTGTTAAATGTCATTTTGGCATGAATTAATCATGGTGTTATTCAAACTAATAATTTTGCCTTTTGTTGTATGTGGGCCTAGAGGTGTTGGATGGTTAAGTGTACATGTTATTTTGACAAAATCTTATTTTTATATTGCATTTTATAAAAATGGAGTGGTCAAAATATGTAGTTTTATGATGCATGACTGGGTGATTAAATACATTACTGTAAGAGCTGCTAATTTTGTACTTTCCATACAGTTGCCTTGTGTCATCTTGGGGTATTTTACTGCAAAAGGGAATGGCAGTGTACACTTAACTCCACACTAAAACATGGCTGCAACCAAGCATAGCTGCCAGAGTATTATACTGCAAGAGGAGTTGCTTTTTACTGCAGAACTAAATTTGTACTTGAATGATAACTGAGCAATTTCAAGGAATAGGATGTGACATTCAGAAAAGTTTCAGAGAAGATGCAGGTTGTTTCAAAAGAAATACATTGTGATTTACTATTTACATGGAGAAAGTGGCCGGTCTCATCCACATGGTGACTGCAGCAGCTGAACAGCCAATTAACATTATATACAATATATCATTGTATATAATACTCCGCCTTAGAGAATAACTGCCTCAATCCTTAACACTTCTCAACAGAGCTGGGAGAGTTCCAGTAGTTAGTCCATTTTATTCAAATGAGTTTACAGTGCAAATACCGTAGTGCCAATAATAATCATTTCATATACACTTTTAAAAGCATATTAGACAAGTGAAAATTAATTAGAAGCTCTATTTTTCCACCATAATCATAAAGTTGTTTAAGCTAGTCTTACACTTACTGCTTAATATTTGGCAAACGTACTACCAAAGAAGTTATCACAGAAATTGCCTCTTAAAAGGGGCAAGCTTGTGCTTAAGGGAATTAGAGTTAACAGCTTTTCAGCCTTAAAGGTTGGTTGTTTTGGTGGGGAATGAGGGGGTTTTGCCACACTGTAGGAAGGTAAGTATCATTTACATAAACTGCTTTAAATAAACTTGTGTAGCGGAATGTAGAAATTAAACAGTGTGGTTTACACTTCAAGGAATAAGTGTTAGCAGCAGTGCACTATTCTGAACATAGTTTGTTCTTTAACATATATTACTTCATATTTAGATAAATTTTATTTTGTTTAATACTAAGGTTGGGGCTACTGGACATAAATTTTCTTTTGTGCTTTGACAGCACAGCAGTAGTGAGTTTTATAAATGCAGTAATAAGATAACCATGACTTAAGGTTAAAATAGAAAGGTAACTGAGAATTTTGATCCTGCAGCAAGCACTGTGCAATACTTAACTGTGCATCCACCCGCATGTTAATATTGACATAAGAAAAGACAGTATTTGCCTTAATAACTAAAGCAATACATAAACATTTTGGCTTTAAGCAAAGAATTCCCCACTTCTGTAGGCTCAGACAGATGCAGCTATTTAACTGAAGTCCCTGTTAGTAAGGACAAGGGGAGCCACCAGGGTCCAAAGGTAGAGAACGAGACAAACCCAGCTGGAGGTTATCTTCACCCACACAGCTGGCCACTTACTTGTCATTGTTTTAAAATCCGCATCAGGGCTGAAAAGCAAAGAAATAAGTTATTAGATTTAGAAGATGCTTTCCTCTATTCCTTTTACTTCTCAAATCAACTTGAAATTCAGAGAACTCCTGGACTTTCCAATAGTAGGGCCTTTGTGCCAGTCTGGTGGCTCCTTGGGCCTTCTGCTCTCTATTCCATTTTCAAACTAGATCAGCTCGCATACATTGATGTGCTGCTCTTGAATGAAGTCTTCCAGTGAGCTGTGCAATAGACTCTTGCTAGCTGCTGCTCCACAAGCATATTTGTTAATTTACACAATGTTGCAGTTGTGGGAAAAGCTATTGTAAGCTGCAAAAGCTAAGGGTATGTCCAAGCATTCCCAGCAGATCTGCGGAAAAATCTCTTTAAGCAACATGTCCCTGCATAGCTTTTCCAGGCTGACAGAGCCAGTAGGTTTGGCTTCTGGCTGGACTGAGACAGGCATCCCAGGAGACCACTTTTCTTATGTGTAGATTACCTTATATGTATCCTTCCTGCTGCTTGCATCACAGAGTTTAGTAAGCACACTTAACACCTTTGCAGAAGAGGCACTCCACTAGGAGTACACTGATTTTTTGTCTTTTTATGCAAGTTTTTTTTACATCCTTAATTCAGCAACTCAAAGATGACAAGCCACAGCTAATGCAACTGGCAGAGGGACAGCACCTTAAACAGCTTGTCAGGAGTAGCCTGAGCAGGAGCTTCCCATCCTCCTAGAAATGCTGGCAAGGGCATGCAACTTATCAATTTCTGTCTTGCTCTTACCTGTACCAGTTTGTGAGTGTCATCATGATGTAAAGAGAGGCAAGAAAGAGCATGAAGTGAAAGAAGGCATAGTTGTACTGAACACCATCTTTCTCATTATCCACGACACGGCGCACTTCTCCTTCCTCTGCAGCCCCGCTGCCTGTTCCCCCAGCCTCCTCCAGAATGGCACTGTCACTTGCAGACAGAGTCAGTTTGTTCACTTGGCTGTTACTTGAAGAGCGAATGCTGCAGCGTAACCCAAAGAAAAACATGGTCAAGAATTCCCTTTTCAAGAAGCTATGTTTGCTAATAAAACAAGAAGTGGATCAACAGTGGAAGTCAGAACTGCAAGTAACACTGGTGAAGTCCATCTAAAAACCACAAAGATGCTCCTTACACCTGAGTTTTTGTTAACAACAACAAAAAAAAAAAACAGCAATTCTCATCCACGCCTTGTACTACATTTTGCTGTGTTACTGGAGTTGGGCTAACAAAGCTTATGGTCATCTACAAAACAGAATGCAGTTCTATTAGTTGTATTTGGCCTGAGACCACAGCATATGAACAAAAGCAGGTATATTGACTTTTACTGGGCCATAGTCAAATGAGAAAGACAAAAATCCCAATTGTTTACTATTTGATAGCAGTGCAGATCCTACCTGGAATACAGGAGGCAGAAGACAAATATAACCAATCCAACAATACTCTGGGCATCCCACCACTGCAGGGACTTGGGTGGAGCTGGAGTAGCAGGTATGACAGTGGTATTTGCTGGAGCAATTGTAGGTGTAGCTATCTGAGTAATGATGTTCAGCAAACTTGGGTTACAGTTCCGTTCTGAAAGGAATTTTGAGGCAAATTAAGACTAGATGAGCTTCAACAGCTTCAGTTAAGGCAGAAGTTTATAATTTACCATTCCTTTCAACTGCTCATCTCTGATTCCCTATAGGTAACAACAGCATGCAGTGTTTTTCTTTCTTGTGAGTTAGGCAATGTATTATTATTTAAGGAAATAAATCAGATATTCTGATTTATTTATTTTCTCTTCACAAAAACACCAGTTTAGATCTAGAAAGAGGCAAACTGACATTTTCATGGTTAAGATAGCTTTACTTTTTCATTAGATTTTATCTAGACAGAAGATGAGCAGTCCTCATGCAATGATCTGTACTGAGTCACACCAATGATTTCACACCAATATATGTTTCTCAGAACAAATCTGCTGCTTACCAGGCTCGTTGGACATGGCTGACCAAGTGAGATACATGGTGTAAAGAGTAATAATAGAGGACTGAAGAAGGCCAGATCGAGGCTGATATTCCTGTTGAAAGAGACAAGTCAACATGAAGAGGGCAGCTTCTACCTATAGTTAAATGAAAGCCTATGAATTTCAGTTTTCAGAAATGCATTGGGCTTCAAACTGCTTAAAAAACAGGAGTAATAAAACTTAGAGTAATACAATTTACACAGCAAGCAACTCAAACACAGCAGGACTAAAGAAACCAAATCCAGATCTTCTGTGCTCAAGACTCAGTTACAGATTTTTCCTGAGTTAACCCCAACTTGCTTAAAGTTTTGTGGATATGAATCTAGCATGCGATTTGGAGCACTACCAGTTTAGAATCAAGTAACATGAAAGCTTCCTGCTGATATTAAACTCTTACATGATTATGAAGCCAGAGTATTACAGTAATAAATTCCATTCCTATATTACTTTTTCCCTTCCGGTTCTTTGTTCTGCCAGAACCTTCACCACCAAAACCATGCCAGCAGTGACGCCCACGGAAACTTAACTTCAAAACAATGTCAGCAAAAGGAAAAAAAAAAAGCCTATCTTCAGGAAATGCATCACTACAGAATGCATTGGTCTCAGAGTGTTTTTTTGGTGGTTTTTTTTTTTTAAACAATTACTCTTTATTCCTTAAATATTCCCAGCTAGCACTGTTACGATAGCAAGCATTAGAATTCTGCCTGGCTGCATTGGTATGACACCCTTCTTACATTCTTGCTTTGTATACCAGAATAAAATAACAAAGAAAAACAGTACCTGAACTTTCGGAATGATGGAAACAACAGATACAGCAAAGCACAAGATCATATTAAAGCTTATGAAGAACTTGTTTTCAGTGCAATCCTCAGGTGTTGTATAGAAAACATAAAAGAGCACAACAAAAACCACTGACAAGCCATAGAACAAGCTTGTACAGGACAGCAGAGCTGGAGGGGGGAAAAATAACTATTAGAATAAGGACATAAAGCTTTAACAGTACACCTAGGGTGATTTAAAGGTTAACTATCAGTGTAAATGGACCATCCCCCTTCCTCACTTCCAAACCTGGTTAAGAAAGCTAGAGTAGCAGAAGGCGTTTTTATTAAATGTGGCCAATGTGGCCAGATGCCTGCTTTGGTTCTCTAGGCAGTGTGGCTCAGAGAAAAGCCAATGCTTTCATCAGGGGAACAAGATCTGTTTTCTGGATGCAATTCAGCTAGTCAAAAGCCAGAGCATCAAGAAGGACAGCACTTTCTGCACACTTCCCATGGGCTGAAGGCCACTGTTTACATTTTCATTCTTGTATGTTCTTGATATGAAGCTAGAGAATGCTGTTACAGCATTGACATCTATGAACAAAGAACCACAACTATTAGCATTAATTTCAGTAGAGAAGTTAGCGACGTGCCAAGGCACGCTGCTGTACTGCAGCCACTATCACTGGCATAACTGACCTTCTGAGGGCGTCAGTCAACAAGGTGATAAAACAAAGTTAGAACTGAAGAGAACCAGGCTGCTAGTTCTGCACTCACACTGCAGACTGGACAAGTTAAGCATTGTTTATTATGACTGTCAGACCTGCTAGTCACAAGCCTTGAATATTTTGCATTTTATTTAATGAGAAAAAGGCAACTCTGGTTATTAACTCCAAATGTTTACAGTAGTGACTCATGAAGACTGTATAGCATAACACTAGGATATGTTTGCAAAGTAGTACATGATATTCTGCAGACTCCTGGCCAGCCAAAACAAATCCCCGCCAGTTTAAGATTCCTACCTGCATACCAACACTTAGAATTTCCCTCCTCCATTCTCCCAACCCAGCTCTCATTCCAGGAGTGAGCAAAGTCCACAAGAAACACCAACTGGATAAGAATGAAACAGAAGGCTCCACAAACACCAATAGCAAACCAGGCTAGAAAAAGGAGTAACAAAACAAGCTTTATTGTCATCATTTACATGCTAGCCCAGGAAAAAGGATAAAAGCTACTTCTACTCCAGACAATTAACAAAAAACCCCAAAACTATATACATAACTGTTATTCACTTTGGCCTCTGTCCTGCAGAAGCATGCAAGGAGACTGCTATTTCAAGCATGACTGCAGTAGCTGATGAGCATGGAAATGTTTAGCCCAAGGTGTTGAATGAATTTAAGATCTAACACGAGACATGTTTGTGTACACTGTAATGCCACATTTATCTGAGGCTCAACAACTCTCGAGGTTCCTGTAATGTGGCCAGACAGTAAAAATATCTTACAGAAATTTTTCAGACTCTAGGGCATTATTTTGCATTAATCACAGTCAGCATTCTGAGATGCCTCCAATCAAAACAGCATCAGAAGTCTCTTCCAAGAAGCTGACATAACAGAGTATTGAATTAGTAATGCATAGCACCTATGCACTTGGAAGAGATTGTTTATTGCCATTAATTCAGTTGATCACCATTAACATTATTAGGAAGTCAGACAGAATCTGTGTTTTCTACAAGGTAACCTCCACTATCATAACCAGAGCCCAGGAAGTCTGTGATAAAGTTTGGGTTTACTGAACAGAATTTTATGATTTTGATTTAACTGTACCTCTTGTGAAAGGCCCTTCAGGAATGTAAAATGCTCCGACCATGATGCCCACAATGGCAGCTATTTTGAAGAACCAGAACCTTTAGAAGAAGAAAGTTGAAAGCATGGCATTACTCTGCATACAATATTCAAGTTTTACAAGATCTGCAAACAGGCCACTGTGCACAGATGAATGCCTAAGAAATAAAGCAAAAAGTTTTGTGTAGTGAGATTAGAAGTAAAGAAGTTCACTAAATTGGGGAAAAAAAGGGTAAATGCAACATTGCACGTAGGGCAACAGGAAGGGCTGGGAGCCACAGGCTAAAGGAATCTGGAACAGGAGCTCCTGCTCCAACCAAACAGACATGAGTCAGCAGCACATCCTCACAGGGAGGAAAGCTAACTGTGCACCATTCAGTCTGGAGAAGGGAAAAGCAAGATCTAATTATTGTGTTCAATGGTCTAAAGAAAGGTGTTAAGGCTTTGCACTGCATGCAGACTCTTCTGACTGAGTCAGACTGACCCAGAGAATGACCCAACAAATGCCAGACAGGACAAGGGGATACATAATAAATAGCATCCAGCATCTTTGCTGAAACACAGAAGATAATCAGAGCACCTCCTTTTTGTGTTAGCAGTGATGCTTAGCTTCCCATTACACTGATTACGTTACACAAACAGGAAGCCTTTTAAAAGACTTAAGTATTACTCTTTATTCAGCTCCAAGGAAACTTCAAACCCAACGCATACTCAAACAATTTCTTTGTTGAACACAGTGGCAAACTTGAGAAGAGAAATAGAGGAAAGAAGTTAGAAGACCAGATGGCCAGCTTACAGACATACCCATTGTGCACTGCAGCTCTTGGATCATTACTTGTTTTCACAGCTATCATGAGCAGAGAGAAGACAAAGAAAAACACTGCCATGGCAAAGCTGATTCGGTAGACAGCTCTGTATCCAACAAACACATCACAGCTGACAAAGCCATTCAGATGTGGGATCCGAGTATGAAGCCCCTCATCACAGAATCCAGGCACCTGAGTAAATGAGTAAAGACAAATTTAGCTGTGAACTCACTTCTGTATTTGCAATTACATTCTTTAAGCATTCTAACAGCTATGGTTCCCAGTCAGCACTCCTCTGGAAAATCTGTTAACAAAATACCTTCTGCTCAGCCAGCCTGCACAGACCTCATGGCCATTTTTCTTTCTCCAGGTCACCACTACAAGCATTCAAAGCATTCAGAAAAATTAAGGTAGAAAGCTGCAGATGTTGGCAGTAATGCCTGAGAAGCATCAGGCCTGGCTGAGTTCCACTTTCATAAATTAAGGGACTCTCCCACAACAGGAAGCACCTTTGGGTGCTGTGCCTCCTTTGTGCTCCATTCCAAGTAAACCAATCAACAGCCATTTGCACAAGCTCCGGATACACAAACAGTAAACGAGATTTTCTCCTCCATACCTTTTTCAGCTGTTCCTCCATCCCCGGTGCCAGCATAATGCAGGCAACAGCCGTGCTAAGGAGGAGGAGGAGGGCATAGATGAGGCGCGTCACGGTGGAGTTCTTGCTGTTGGGACAGCATCGGCACAGCAGGCAGGAGGCACCGCCGCACAGACAGGGAATCTGAAGAAACACAAACGCTAAGAGCGCTGCCTGGGGGCTGGGGTCGGCTGCAACCACACCGGGACGGGAACAGCCCGGCGGCAGGCTCCGAACTGCTCTCAGACAGCTCCACTCGCAATGAGGTCACGCTCGGTCCGCGGTTCTGAGCGACCCCGTGTCTGGCGCGGCCCCACACGACACGACCCGGGCTTCTCTGCCTCACAGCCCTGCGGTTCGCTACCTCCCGGCGTCCGCTCCACCCCAGGGAGCAAAACCCGGGCCGCGGACCCTGACAAGGCCGGACCTCCGCCCACCAGACCCGCCCCGCAAGCCCTCTTCACCTCGAGGCCCCCGCCGCCATAGCGTGCAGGGGAGGGGAGGAAAACTGATCGGAATGGAGCGGGGTTGAGCAGCCCCGCCGCCACTCACCCAGCTGGCCAAGGAGCAAACCCCCAGCACCGCCCCCATGGCGCCGCCGCCACCACCGGACCCGCCGGCCGTTTCCTGCTTCCGCCCTCAGCCCGGGCGTCAGATGACCGCTCCCTGCGCCTCCGCCGCCGCTCATTGGCTACGCCTCCATGCCGCCCGCCAATACGAAGGCAGGATGGAGCCCCGCGCGGGCGGGAGGAACGGAACGGCCAGCCAAGGACGAAAGGGGGAGGAAGGGAGGTGAGGGGGTATTTGAACTGTTCGTTCTTGAGATGTTATAAGAAGCAAGGCGCTGATTGGTTGAAAAGCTTAGGTAGTGAGTGGTTCTATTAGCAAAATAACCAATGAGAGAGACTGATCGCCGTGAGGGCGGTGATTGGCATTTCTCGTAGCCATTCAGTACCTCTCTCTCCCTGAGGCCACAGGGGGCGCTCGGGCTCGCCGTGGTTGCCATGGCAACCGCCATGGCGGCGGGCCTGCCGCTGGGCCCCCCTTGTGGGCGGGGGGTCTGGGCTGGGTCTGGGTCTTTGGGGAGGAGCAGCTCGGTGTGGGAGCAGACCGCATGGCTGAGAGGTGGCTGTGAGGGCGTAACAGCGGGAGGGTGACAAAAGTTTCCTCTCAAGCTTAGGAGAGCGCTCAGGAAGTCCTTAATTAGCGTCAGCGTTGCGAAATGGCGGAGGTCGGGGTTGGGAGCGAGCAGCCGGGCTGCAGGATGTGTGTGAGCTCAGCTGCTGCACGTCGCTAAGCCTGCTTCCATCTCCGTGACAAGGAGTTGGGATGACAGCTTTATTGCCGCCCGAAATGCCAAGGCAGAGAGCAGGCAGTGAAACTGACGCTTGTTTTCCACAGCGGCTGTAGGACTTGGAGCTATGAGTTGTGTTAGCGGCACCATCCCTCCTGTCAGCATCGCCCATGAAGGCTTCTTTCAGAAAGAGATCCCGCCGTAAATCACCGAAATTGTGCTTCCTTCAGATCACACTGAGCCTTACTGTTCACACATCGTCCCCTTCCCGGTGCAGCTGGATGTGTAAGAAGGCTTTTACCACATGCCTGATATTTCACTGTGCACAATGAATGTATGCATAATAAAGGCAGAGTCCAAAATTCTGTGTTCCCAGCAATCTTGGATAGATCATAAGTGCATTACCAGCACAGGGATGAAGCTTGGCTAAATGCTGAGGCTTAGACTGTTTTCTTTACAGGAAATACCTGTCCAGTAGAGTTGTTAAGTGCTGGGAGATCTTCCACTGGATTGTGCAAAGAAAACACAAAGAGTACAGATAGAAGGCTTTCTCCTTCGGCTGTCAGTGTAACAAGGTTTCCAACTGCTCCTTTTGCTTCCCCACATAAATACCCCTCTGATTCTGTGTAACATCATCTCAAAGCACACACTTTTAACAGGAGATAAGGATGAAGTCAGCCTGGTTGCTGTCAGCTATGGGAACGAGACAGGATATGGCAGGAGGTTATCCTCGTTTTACAAAAATACTCTGCTGCATTAATCACTTCTGACAGCAGAATAAAGAATAAGAATTAGAATTCCTTACATATGTTATATCTCATCAATACCTATATGTTTGTTGTTTGAAGTACCTAGATTTTTTTTTTCCCTCCAAATTAGGTGGTATTTAAAAGTACTGTGTCAGATAGAATCATTTGAAAGCACTTCTCTGCAGTTCTTTGTGCAGCTGAGCTAATAGGAGAATGTCACTCAAGCTTGTGCGTTAGTGCTATTCTTGTTAATCTCAAGGGTCTCCCTTTCATGATAACAAAAATTCCGAACTTTCCCTGGTGCTCCTTGGAGTATTCAAGGGTTCCTGTTCTGCACGGGATGTGTTTTTGCAAGCAACAGATCCAGGTTATAATTAAATGATCCTTTGGCTGACCAGAATATTTCAGGCGGTGTTTAACTAAGTGAACTGAAATTAGAATGTCTGGGTCAAATCATCTGTAAGATTTTAAAAGAGATGTATGTAAACTGTGTTTTTGCAGTAGCGCTGCTTTGACCTGTATAGAGGTTTAAATGTCTTCCTGCACACTGCATAAACTTTGGAGTTTTGAGATATTGGTGTCAGCTTTCTAATAAAACCCACCTAATTATTGCACTTCTGTGAAATGTTTAGCTTTAAGCAGTGCTTTTAACTGTGATTTAACTGTGATTGGATCTCCAGTGAAGGGTTTCAGATTTTTTTTTTATTATTATTTTTTTATTTTTTTTGGTGGGGAACTGTTTTTGCAGCTCTTTAGTTCAGACTTTGGGTTGAGCTATATTCCACAGCACAGATCTTAAATTGCACTTTCAGAGTAGCCGTCAAAGTCCCCCATCTCTGAGGAAGTCACTGATTAGATAACAGTGCAGCACTGTCATGGCTGAAACCACTTGCAGTTTAGTCTTTGCTTGGATAGAGTTAATAGTTCTACAAAGTCATTACATTCTAGCAGGTAGAAAGTCCTCCCAAGTATAAATATCATTAAGTTTATAGAGCTCTGAGACCACTTTTGATGGGGCGTGTTCTTATCACACACCACTGATGCAGGTACGTATTCATCACTAACACAAAAGGGCCATCAAGTGTTACTTGCTGCAGTTGCCCCTGCAGTGAGAGACCAGCAAAGTCAACCTAGTCCACACTGTTGAGCTTTCAAATATACAGGCTTCTTTTCTCCTCAGTCATTTGCTCACGATTTTATAGTTTTCATCTTCTCTTGACTGAATGCATTGTGACTGCATTAACACCTGCCTCTGCTCTTCTTAGACTATTTTCCTATCATGTCATGGACACATGAGTCATCTTATTTGTGATCCGCTGAGCTGAGTGAGAGTCATAGTAACGCTGTGTGCTTCAAGGCCATTAGTAACGCTGCTAAAACTTGCATAACATATTCTTCTGTGTCTAAATCCCTAAGAGATTGAATAACTGTTTTCTTTTTCACCCCAAGTGACTATGCGACTGTATGAGTCACTCCTGTTACGATAGAGGAATTGTAATCTTTGTGCCTTTCCAGTTTTCTTTGGCCAGAAATTTATTTTATAGGACACCTCTGTTCAATCTCTCTGTTCCAAGTCCTTATATGTCCCCAGAAATATTTTCACTGACTTCGGTTCTCTTCAGATCATGTGCTTTGGAAACCGCTTTAAGTTATTGGTAAAACAGATGGAGAAATGCTCATCTTTATCCAGTGATATTACTGAGCTATTTCATTACTTATGGAAGCATTAGTGAAACTTAAATATACTGAGAAGCATTTAAATGACAGCAACAATAAAAAAAAGAAAGGTTAGAGTAATTATTAAATATATATATATATGCTGGAGGGAATATTTTGTACAAAAGATCTGCAGCGACAGCTGTGAATGAACCATGAGAAGGACTAGCAACAGATGGCTGGTAAAAAGGAGGACGGAGTGAAAGGTGTCCTTTTGTAATAAATGAACATGATATCCCTGCAAGCAGCACGGGATGTTGCCCTTTGGGGAACAGGATCTTGCACAGAAGGGCCATCACAGCTCTTGCAAGCCTGCTGGGGCAGCTATGGCCCTGCTCTGATACTGCTGCTAGCAGCTGTCCCAGGAGGAGCCTTGCAGCAGAGAGCAGCTGCTGGAGCTGGGCACGTGTCCCATCCCTGCAAGTGAGACTGTGTTAGCACAGAGCCAGGTGTCAGCTCCCTGCTTCTAGCAGGGCTGAGCTGGGCTTCGTTTTGCTAGTAGAGCACCTCGAGCTGTGCAGGGCATCAAAGGTCCTGCTTTTAAGTAGCCACTTCAAAAGAGGATGGACACAAAACAAGTTGATCTCCTATTTGAGCACTGCACACACAGGCTTACCAACATTGTCTGATTTATCGCTTCAAATATTTTTTTTTATTTTTCCTCTCCTGATATATATTTTTCATTAAACCAAGGCTTCTCTCTCTCTGTGTCCCCATCTCCTGCATGAAGCCCACACTGAAGTCCAGCTGGGCAGCCCTATTGGGTCAGCGATCACCATGGCACAACATCCAGCAGAAACTCCAGGGGCAGGAAAAGTCAGGAATTTCTGGGTTTAATCCTGCCTATAGCAGCGATTAGCTCTGCAGCTCCAGGTGAGCCACAGGACCACGTGAGTCAGTATGTGAGAAAGAGGCAAATCCCAGCACCAGGCCTGCTCGTTTTCCTAGGGAGGGAATGCAGAGGCCAGATGAGCGGCTGCTGCTGGGACATTAGTTGGGGCACAGCCTCATAGTGTGAGCAGCTGTGCAGTGGGGCTGGGAGCCAGCAGCATGCAGAAGCACACAGCATAACCAGGGCTGTCCTCAGCACGTTCTGAACTGACTTAACCACCCGAGTGTTGCCTTTAAAGACGGATGAGTGCCTGACTCAGTCTCTTCTCACAATAAAGAGCAGTGTGAGATCATGCTGGCCACAGACATTTCTTTTAGCTGGTGTCTGCCTTCCTTTTCCACTGTTTCCCACACCGGTGCTTCTGCTTCTCAAGATGAGGTTCTGAAACTGGTGAGATATTGCTTTATCATCAGTCTTTGACATCATGTGAATCCTCCCAGAATACCAGCTGACATTTCAGAGGTTGCATTTTTGCACATGAGCCAGGACGCAGTTAGCATGTAACAGTGGCTTCTTATGTTGTTGTTGTATTTTCAATTTTTTTTTTTTTTTAAGAAGAGAAAAAGGTTCCTTCCTCTTGAGTCTCCAGCAGAGACTGTTTCTCCTTGGGGAAGGAGTTCACATGATGATATAGATGCATCAGATAAAATCCCTTCCCACGTTTGATATTTGCTAAGTTGAATGATTGTTATTCCAAGCCAATAGCTGGAATGGCTGTGATTTAACATCCAAAGCTTTTTTTTTTTTTCCTTTGGTTCACAAGCATTAAAGAAATGAAGTGCAAAAATGAAATCCTCCAGCTTGGACTCATTAACCAAACACCACGCTATCTACGCAAATATTTCTCCCTGTTTGTTTGTTTAAAGCCTGCCAAGAGTCAGGCTGTGAGTTCCAGAAATACTTTCAAGATAACAGAAATGGGCATCCGAATGTAAAAGGAATTCTGTATTTAGAAATTCTGGAATACTACAATGAGGGTGGCTGTGCTGTTAACTATTTTCTAGTTGCTCTGAATCTCCATGGCTTTGGAAAGTGAGTCATGACATTCTTCTTTATATAAATGTTTTTCCCATCGTAGATGATTTTAAAAAATATATACCCTAGGGAATCTAATAATACAATACCCATCTCTAATCTCTACTCACATTTTTGCTTTCAACAGGGCTTTGCTTGACGGAGGCTAAATCAAGCCATTTCCCACGGGCAGCGCTGGGCAAGAGCTGTCAAGACTCAGCACTCACAGAACCCACGTGCACTCGGTGCAGAAGCAGCACCCAGCCTAATGCTTGGGACAGCAGGAACCCAGTGGTGTGTGTTGGTTTGTCAGGGCAGCCCACAGACTGGCCTCCTGCTGCAGAGCATGCGTGGGAACACCAGGCCTTCGCTAGAAGTTCACATGAATTCAAGCTTACAGGGTGAGTTACTGCAGCATTCAGTGGGCACAGAAAGCAAGAGCAAGGCACCTTGCAGGTCTTGGCTTCCACTGGCCTTTCAGTGTCAGAATGGTGTTCCTCTAATATAATAGTAGCTCAGTTCCAAATTTACTGTTCTTGAGAGGTAATGGGAGAAGATTTTTTTTTTGTCAGACTCTAATGAATTGCTTAAAATGCTTGTTAATACAACTCTATTTATTACCATGTTTTTAGGGACTTGTGCAAAGCCCCGTGCCTTGACAGCCAGTTCCCACAGCTGTTTGTCCAAAGATGTATTTGGAATTGGTTTAATTCTTAACTTCATGCAACAGCCATCAAAGCGAAACGGAAGTGGATGTGCTGCTGTCAGTGTGGATGTGGAGTTCTCTGTGGTTGTGGTGAACTCTGCTCATTATCTGCAGGGACTGAAATTTGGTTTGTTTTTTAAGCTTAGGAGACAGAGAAAGCTAAGATATTGCTTAACTAAAGAGCCATTGTTTACTGTTAATAAAATTGACACGTTCCGTATGGCACAGACATGCTATCACATCTTGGCATCAGTAACAGGAGGAATTATTCTGCCTGGCTTGCAGTCTTTTCTTCATTGTAAAAAGACAGTAATTAGCCAACTTGGAACTAAATGAACCCAACTGAAAAAGCTGATTGATGAGAAGTGATTCCTGACTGCTTCCCAAACATATCTGGTTTGGATGCCATCACTGACAGCGCTGATGCCAGCACCAGGTCGTGGCTCCTGCTGGCAGCATCCATAGCCATAGTCAGTGTTCAATGGTTTGGTCTCTGGTGGAGTCCCAGCTTGAAGGAGTGAAACAAAACAGCGATAAGCACACTGTAAACCCTGCCAAAATGACCCATTTACATGACAAAGTTGGTATGTTGCAAATTATGATAAATCTAGAGCACACAAGCAACTCCACATTGATTCTTGGGGTAAAGATCGTGCAGTAGCTTACTTCAGATTAGGAATTACTTTGCATGAGGTTCCTCCATACAGTGTGGCTATCAGTCAGTGTGTGATAACTCCCTTTACAGCCCCAATACACCAAATTCTCCACATATGCATATCTTTGGCCAGGCTATCATCATGCAGCAAGCTGTTGTTCCCAGGGCCAGAAAGATCACATGTAGCTCCCTCCAGCTTTTCCATATCAAGTTCATGAAGTCTCTAATTTTGTATTTTAAATTTATCTAGTAAACTGCAAATTGTTGGTTCTGTTGTTTTGTTGCTGTTGTTTTGTCCCACAGAATGGCCAGGGTTGGTAGGGACCTCAAGGATCACGAATCTCCAACCCCCCTGCCACATGCAGGGCCACCAACCTCCACATTTAATGCTAGACCAGGCTGCCCAGGGCCCTATCCAATCTGGCCTTGAACACTTCCAGGGACGGGACATCCACAACCTCTCTGGGCAGCCTGTTCCAGCACCTCACCACTCTCTCTGTAAAGAATTTCCCCCTGACATCCGACCTAAATCTCCCCTCCCTCCATGTAAAACCATTTCCCCTTGTCCTGCTGTTATCTATCCTTTCAAAGAGTTGATTCCCCTCCCCTCTGTAGGCTCCCTTTAGGTATTGAAATGTTGCAATGATGTCACCCCACAGCCTTCTTTTCTCCAGGCTGAACAAGACCAGCTCCCTCAGCTCAGGGGAGGTGCTCCAGTCCCCTGATCATCTTTGTGGCCCTCCTCTGGACCCTCTCCAACAGCTCCCTGTCTTTTTTGCACTGGGGGCTCCAGACTTGGACACAGTATTCCAAATGGGGCCTCACAAGAGCAGAGTAGAGGGGAACAATCACTTCCCTGTCCCTGCTGGCCACCCCTCTTTTGATGGAGCCCAGGATAGCATTTGCCTTCCGAGCCACAAGGGCACACTGCTGGCTCATGTTAAGTTTTTCATCTATCAGGACCCCCAGGTCCTTCTCCACAGGGCTGCTCTCAAGGACCGCTCCTTCCAGTCTGTATGGATGCCTGGGATTCCTCCGGCCCAAGTGCAAAACTCTGCACTTTGCCGTGTTGAAGTGCAACACGGCTCACCCGGGCCCACCTTTCCAGCCTCTCGAGGTCCCTCTGAATGGCATCCCTTCCTTCAACCATGTCGACCGCACCACTCAGCTTGGTGTTGTCAGCAAACTTGCTGAGGGTGCACTCGATTCCATCATCGATGTCATTGATAAAGATGTTAAAGAGCACCAGTCCCAAGACAGACTCCTGGGGGACGCTGCTCGTTACCGGCCTCCACCTGGACATGGAGCCATTGATGACCACCCTCTGTCTGCGGCCTTTCAACCAGTTTCTTATCCATCGAGTGGTCCACCCATCAAATCCACATCCCTCCAATTTGGAGATAAGGATGTGGTGGGGGACCATGTCAAAGGCCTCACTCAAGTCCAGGTAAATGACATCGGTCGCCTTTCCCTTGTTCACCGATGCCGTCACTCCATCATAAAAGGCCACCAGATTGGTCAAGCATGACCTTCCTCTGGTGGAGCCGTGCTGGCTGTCACGGATCACACGCCCTTTCCTCATGTGATCAAGCATGTCATCCAGGATGATCTGTTCCATGATCTTCCCAGGCACAGAGGTGAGACTCACTGGCCTGTAGTTCCCGGGGTCCTCCTTGCTCCCTTTCTTGTAAATGGCAGTGATGTGACCCTTCCTCCAGTCATCCGGGACCTCATTTGACAGCCATGACTTTTCAAATATGATGGAGTCCCTTTCTGCAAAAGAAGCATGGGATCTGTTATTCCATTCATCCTTTTTCTCAGCACTGCACAATTTTTCATTAGCCAGCGATGGAACAGTTTGCAAACTTGCTTGTGGCCTTCTGCATCCAGATCAGGAGCAGTGCGTGCAGAGCTGCTGCAGAGCTGAGGATGAACTTCCCCTGGTTATGAAGAGGCACGAAGGAATGTTTCTGAGTGCCCAGCTGCCTGCATTCTTGTTCAGCTCATTCCTTAAAGACTGCTGAGATGTGATTGTATTAGTAATGATATGTTACAGTGCCTTGAGACCTGGATAAATAACTAATGAGGCATCTTAGTCAAAATAAAAAAGATTTTCCCTCCTGGTTCCTCTGTTTGAACACTCATTTCTGCAGGAAGGCATGCAGTGCCACTGGAAAGCACACACCTTCTGTCCAAACACCACGATGTCTGCAGGTTGCCATAGCAATGAGGAGAGCTGAGGCCATTTGGGGCTGTAATTCTGCAATGCACGCAGCAGTGAGGTGCCACATCCCCGTGCTCAGGCTCCAGCAGCCACATCCAGCCTGGGAAGGGTGTTTCACAGATACTGAGCCTGTTGTGCAGGTTGCATCCTTGAACGTGCCTTCACAGCATGGCCAAATAGTTCCCAGATAACACCATGGCTGTCACACCTGTGGGTTGTAAGATACCTGGCCAGTCACACATGGAGATGTGGTTTGAGTGTATGGCTTGAGAAAGTTGATGTGTATTTAAACATCATTGCTAGACTATACTTGCAATGGACAGTCTAAATAAAGATACTCAATGTTTTATCAGGCCAAGTTTTACAAAGCAGAAAACTGCTACTTGAGAGTTGGCATGAAAGGAAATGATTTAATCCCCAGAAGCGAGTGACAGCTGGGAACTGCATGAAAACAGCAAATGCTGTGCCCAGAAAGCTGTAGTCCTGCATAAAAGTGAAAACTTCACCCCACTGGGAAAAAAAAAAAAACAAACAGCCCAACTCTGGGAGTGGGAAAGGATCTGAAACAGATACAGCAAATGTACCCAGCGCTGATGGTAAGGAACTTGAAGATGCATTTTCTCCTAAAAGTGCAGCATCCTTGTAAGACTAGAGGAAATACCTGTGTATCATACTTAGCTACAACATTAAGACAATAACAATGTTTAGAATTTTTCCTATCTCTCTTCATACCACATGTTTAAAAGATGATATAGCACAGACAGAATATTTTGTTCCCTGTCCAGAACATGGAGCCCTCTTGGAGCAAATCGCAGGGACACTGCGCCTCCTGCTCTCAGCCCTGGCGGCCTCCAAAGGAGCTAATCCCACCCTGCCTGAGGGCAGGGGATGCTCAGGACATGGGAATGGCTTTGCTGAGCTCACTCTGCCAGCTGCATCAGCTACTGCTCAACAAGAAGGCATCCAGCCCCTGCACCCCTTCTCCATTCGACACAGAAAGCAGGGAGGGCAGGCTGAAGCTTTTCCTGCCCTGAGGTGCAGTGTGGGTGCACAGGGCAAAGCCTGAGGTCTGCAGCCCTTTGCCTCACAACGGGACCAGCCAGCATCCCGTTCTGAGCCCTGCAACAAAACTACGTGAAAGCACAAGTAAGGATCAAAACATTTACAGGCCTTCTGCACATCTGCAGCAGGAATCCTCGTCTGGCTGTCAAACACCGCGAAATGATGTGATGGTTGGCTGCCTTTAACAAATCTTGTTCAGAGCTGGCAGAGATGACTTCTCACCTATTAGCACAACCCTTTGCTCTCCAGAAGCTAGAAGTACAGGTGTCAACCCAGCCTGCTGCCCGTGCTCATCCAGCTGTCCCATGCAGCAGGAACAGAGGGACAAAAGGAAGGAACGCCTCTGAGGGACACCTGCTTCCCATGCAGTAACACCTGGGCAGTCATACCTGCTCATCCCATCAGTTGTTTTTAGCCCTTTCTGTGTATCCACACTCTCTGGGCAAGCAGAATGAGCCCTATCTAATACTTGCATGTTTCCCTCTCCTTTCACTGCTAACCACTCCAATCACAAACAAGAAGGCTTTGGCCAGGGGGATGACTTTCTGGTGAAGCATGTGCTGGATGCATGACCTTTGTGGGTTTATACTGAAGAAGGTTCTGGATTCTTTTAGACAAACAAATCCCTTAGCAAGCAGGATTTATGCTTGTTTTGTAGTCTGCTACAGCTGCCATGGTTTCTCCTGCTAGCAGCAGGTAAAGTGCTTCTTCTATAGAGTGTATGGGGGAGATTGCAATGGGCTGGGGGACCTTGTGGGTAAAACGTGGTATGGGATGGTGCTATCATTGCATGGTCTGACTTTGAGACCTGCTTGTATTTGTTGCTGCTGCAAAGAGGTTACCATCCAGTGACTTATTGTGCAAGAGCCTTTGGTTGGAAGGAATTCTGCAGAAATGAGTGGTTCAAGGCTCCCGGCCAACATTTGCTTTCTGCAGAGGCTTTTAAACAAACTTTGGAGACCGGGAAAAAAAAGGAAAAAAAAAGAAAAAGAAAAAAAAAAGTTTTTTTTTTTTTTTACTTTCCAAACAGAATGCATTCCCTAGGGGGAAAAAAAAAGTAATCTGGGGCTGTGGGTCCAATCTGTGATCTCAGTGGGGTGAGGCCTCGGAGGAGCCTGGCTCAGCAGGCAGATAACGTTCTGCAGTGGCTGGGAAGGGCTGAGAGCAGCTCATGAAGTGAAATTGCCCAGAAGCACTGCACAGCCTCTCACTTTGCACTGCAAAGCTTTATCATCTCTGCACAGATTACTGGAGCCAAAAATAGCTGCAGCTCAAAGAAAACAGTTTTTGAGCACGCTTTGCCCTGCTGGCACGGCAGCCCCCCGTCCAGCCACGCTGCCCAGCACCAGCCTGGGCTCCAGGTCCTGGAGGAGCTGCGCTAATGAGCTTGGCCTCGTTAAAGCTTTTCTGAGTTCCACTTCTTGATGGCGAACCTTTCTGGGTTAACAACTTGTGTAACAACAAAATTGGTCTGAACGTGGATAACTCATTGAGACACAGCAACACCCAGTCGCCTTAATCTACTGCAAAGTGTCCTTCCTGTGGCAGCGAAAAGAGAGCTTGGCACTGATTCTGCTTTACCTGCCGGTGTCTCTTCTTCTCATGACTCTAAGTGCAAGATGTCACTGGATGGCTTGAAACATCTGTACTTGCCTGAGGGAGCCCAGCAGACCGTTGGAATATGCCTTGCATTTTTCAGTCCAATGTTTATTTAAAGCATTTGTTTTGGGGATGGAAGTTTTGAAAAAATCAGTGCACATTTTTTCCATGTCTACCTCGTGCCATTCCACATTTCCTGGCGATCTCGATGACATCAAGTAACACGGACAGCTCAGCACCTGGGAAACACCATGGAAAGCTGTGCTTGCACAAGGAGGCTCAGCCATGCAAGAGGAGGGCTGCAGCAGCACTGCCTTAGGAGGGACATGAGGCTCAGGCTGCAAAATGGTCAGGTGAGAAGCAGGTCAGAGCCTCTTGTAATGACAGCTTGGTGCTTGGGTTTGGAGCTCCCTGGGCAGACCTTTGTGTTGATGGCTTTCCTCACTGGGACATGCAGAGCGTGACCAGCACCACATTGCTGTACTGGAGATTGTTTTTTTTTCTACGTAAGAATCCTCAGGGATACTCTCCGTTCATCCTGGGACCTGCCCTATGGGATTTCTCTTTGTCCCACTCCTGAGAGCTGTCCCATGGACAATTGCTTGCTCCTCACTGCAGAGCAGTGGATGGGTACCCATATGGCAGCACAGTCCCATCCCTTCTTAGTGCCATCTCCATCCCACCCCAATGCAGAGCCTCAAAGAGCCAAAAATATAAAATTACTGCAATCCTGTGCAAACCAGCGGCATCAGTACAACAGAGCAAAGCTAAACACCCTCCGTGCAGAGTCAATGCCATTAATGCCAGCCCAGGACCATGCAGAGCAGCACAGCATAGAGCAGCTGGATGCAAGAGGCAGCAAGAAGCTCAGCCAAGATGAGCAGGCAAATCAGCTGGAGTAAAAACCATAGGCAAGTACAGAAAGCCACAAAAGGCTGGTTGAGCCTTTTGGTGGGTCTGCTCAACCCTATAGTACAGTCTGCCATCCAGAGCGGGCCATGCCAGGCACCTCTGACTGCAGTGAGCATTCCCAGGGTGTCTGATGCCAAAGCCTCTGGTGTCTTGTACAAAGGACAAGAGATGGGAATCCTTCAGTCAGGAGCTGGAGTAGATTTCCAGATAAAAATGACAACTCTCATTTAAAAAGAGCCAGAAGGAATACATTAAAAAAAATGTATTTTTATCCTAATACGTTAAGATTTCAGGCAAACTGCAAAATTGTTGGCATCTCATGGTGTATTTTTCCCCTATGGAAAAAAAAAAAAAAAGATATGCTCTGTAGAAGACACAGTTTAATCCCCAAATGCATTTTTCTGCTTCCAGTGGAAAACATTCAAAAACATTCAAAACATTCAGTCCTTGTGGGGGTGGTCCCAGAGGAGAAGCCAGGCAGTGAGGGGAGGTAGGGGAAGGGGTTCCTGATGAGTGCTCTGAGGTTATCCCCAGGGCCAGGCACAGGGCTGGGAGGTTTGAATATGACAACTAGTAGATATCTCATCTATAAAGTCCACATGCTGCTCTCCTGAATTTCCAAAGTGCTTTGCTGTTAGCTGCATACTGCATGCGTGGCAATGCAATCACCAAGAAAAGGCAGCCTGCACCATTGCTGGTGTGGTGGCATTTGTATTTCACAAGATCTGGCCTCTAGACCCTGTGGTCCAAGCGTCATCCTTCTGGATCACATTCAGGTATGAGCTGGAGGGAGCACAGAACTCGTCAGCTCCTCTGAGGCAGCTGAGCTGTCCCTGAGGCTGCAGCCACCCCATCTCTTGTGTCCAGAGAGGACCAGCAGCAAGATCCCAGCCATCACCATCGAGTGAGTAATAATGCATGACCCAAAGGGGCTGCAGAGAGATTAGTTTCCGTCAAATGATACTCCTCTGGAAATCAAACTGGCTTCCTGTGCTGACTGTGAAATAAAATAGAGCAGAATCGAGAGGTGGAGCTATAAGTCAGCGCGGCTGCACGGACTGCGAGGGGATTTTGCTTCGTTGAGGTCCTTTCCCTTTCGTCAGTGCCTCCTTGGAGCCGTCAGGGCGTTTCCTGCACTGCTGACTGCTTTTGTTGGTATTTTTATCTCTTCCTGCACGCGATGGCAGGGTGTGGGTATCTGCCACCAGCGGCAGCTTGCAGGCACATGGCACCGGGCCAAGAGGAGAGGGCTGATGGCAGACAGCAGCAGAAGGGCTCCTGAAGGACCTGGCTGGTGCTCTGCAAGGTGTCAGGCTGTGTGCTCAGCCTACGGTCAGACCTCCCCTGGCTCCAGCCAAGTTTATGCATACTTCTTCTCCCATTTACAAGGCTCATAGCATCCTTACAGCAGAAAAAGACACATCCTTCATTCTGCTGGCAAAACAATTAGTCCTAATGAGCTCTGGTTCCAGGTTGGGCCAGCAAAGCAGGAGGAAGCATCTGCCCCGCTTGGGTGCTTGCAGCTGTCCACTATCAGGAGGGCTGTGCTGGAAGAGGACAGGGGATACAGCACTGCCATCAGCTGTGCCTAACTCTGTCACTTGCTGCCATCTCCCAGGCAGTTGGGACACAGAGAGGTGACACCACTCAAGGAGACACTCCTGGACAGAACTTCCTCTCCCCCTTGCTGAGAGCCCTGCCAGCAGGGTGGGCATAGATGCAGTTGCTTGGCACGTCGGGCTGCCCTGCCTCAAACGCCTTCCCTTACATTAAGGTACTCTCACCAGCTCTGAATTTCACTCAGCACGGGGCATGCTTTTCCAGTGCAAAAAGCACAGCAGAAAGACGCGTGCACAGCTCCCTGCGAGACGGTTCGCGTGCGATGGAGCCCACGGCCCCGACAGACGGCTCAGGGCGGCGGGGCGGTGCGGGGCGGTGCGGGGCGGGCCGGCACTGCCGGACAGCTGGGGCACGGCGAGGAAGCGCCCGGCAGCCGGAGCCGGGCACCGAAGGAAGGATGTTGGGGCGCACGCAGCTGCCGGGAGATGAGGTTACAATGCGCAGCTAAACAAAGATCCCCGCGAGGAGGAAACGGATCCCTCCCGCCTCCTGTAAGGTAGGAGCCGAGCGGCGGCCGCTTGACATCATCGGGCCGAGCATTGGATTACAGCAGGCAGGGACTCACCCGGCGGGGAGCAGAACACGCCCCTCGGCCCCACAAGTGCAACTTCATTTAGCGGCTCTCGGCGCGAGGAAGCCGTGAGCGTGGAGCTGCCCGCAGCCATCCCTGCCGCCCGCAGCGCCGCTTCCAGCCCCGCTCCTCCGGAGGCAGCGGGACCCCGTAAGTGCGGCGCCGGGTGCGGGGTGCGAGGGCAGGCGCTCGGCCGGGGGATGCCGGTGGGTGGTTTCTGCGGTCGTAACTTGCGCTGCCCGCGGCGGGGCTTTGCTTTGCTCCGTGCGAGCCGTGGGCTGAGCGGCGGGGCTGCGTTTCCTTTGGAAGTCGCCTCGCTCCTCGTTTGCTGCGGAGGGGCCGCGGGGAGAGCGGCTTTCGCGATCACAAAGGACTGCTCGGCGACTCAGCGACCCCAAGGGGACTTCCAGCATCCTTTCTGCCCTTCGCCCGTTTATTTTAAGAAACCGGCCAGACGGGATCTCTTACGACACAGGGGCTCGCTGTGTCCGTCCGGGAGCCGCTGGGCTCTGTGCCCGTGGCCACTCGGGGCTGCCCCGAGCCCTGGCACGGCCGAGAGCCTCACAAACGCGATGTATGCAGGCGTGGGGACTCGCTGGCATCCAGCTTCCCTAGCAAGTGTTTTAAGAGCGGGATAAAAAAAGAACTGCTGTGTGGTGGTATTCTCAGGAGGCTCTGAAAATTCCTCCGGCTCGGAGCTGCGCGTCGCTCTCCTCTCTCCGGTTTCCCGCAGGCAGCTGGGAGGGAGCGCAACGCCTCGCTCACGGAGGGACGGCTGGGAAATGTTCCCGTTGTGTCAGAGGGGGCAAACGCACACATAGAACGAGAGCCACGTACGGTTGAGCTCTTTGGGGGAATGCCCGTGGTGGCTGGGATGAGGGAACAAGCAGGGAGGCGATGTGCCAGTGTCAGGTGGGGCTCTGGGACAGACACAGAAGCAGAAAGGATGGCTTCAAGGGAGCACGTAGCCTCTCAGGCTCTGGGTGTGCTTGCCCCCAGTCAGCACGGCCCTTGGGGTGGCTACAAGTGTGCTTTGGCTGTTGAGGCTTTTAGGTGGTCCCCTGCGAGCAAGGTGGGCCCTTCCAGCTGTCTGAGAAGTTGTTATATGCCTGCTGTAATGAGGAACAGTGTTTGGGGAAGGAGGATGCACCAGGGATCCTCAACAGCTGAATTTATTTGTAGCACAGATACAGACTAAATGGCCACTTACAAACGTGGCTCTGCCAGTAAAGCTTAAAGCATTTCAAACACAGGACAGGGCCCTGGGCTCCAAGTCCTCCACTGCATGGACACTTTCCAGAGGGTGAGAGCTCTGATCCCTCAAAGAACAGGAGTTCATTGCTGTAAAGCACATAGGCTGGCAGCAGCATAGCAGAAACACTAAAACCCAAAGACATTCATAGACCTGCATCTTCCAACAACTTATTTCTGTACGCACAGTGGCTGATTCTGAAGGCTAAAAGGAGCTAGCAAGCTCTGTTTTGCTTCCCCTTTGCCTTACTCTCCCCAGCCAAAGAAAAGCTGATGCACTTTTGAGCCTCCTTGAAGGTACACACGCGCACACACACAAGCCTGCCCTCCAAAGGACAGCTGTGAAAAACATTTTCCAGGTTACCATTTTCTGGGACTCCCATCTTTCAGGACCAATTATCACAGCACTGATCCCTCCAACCAAACGCTAAGTGTTACCCCTCTCTTACAAGGGCCAGCCACAAATGAAGTGGCTGTGTTCTCCTGGGTTCGTGCAAGTCTGTAGCAGAACCAGGGGATCAATCTGCAAGGTGATAAGAAACAGCAGAAGCTATACCACAGCTTTTTATTTGCCCTTTCTGTGCCACTCTGTTTTGATCTTCAGTTTCACATTCAAAGCCTGAACGCAGTTGTTGGTCCACACTGCTTAAGGTGTTCTTCAAGTCAAAGCCATACACACAGACCAATCCAGACAACAAGTTTTCCAGCACAGTATCCATTCCTTAAAGAGGATGAGAGAAGGAAATAACAACCAATGCGCTTCCAGCCAACTCATAAAGGGAGGTGCTCCCCCAGGCTTACCAGTGCCAGCCGGTGCAATGGGGAGGGTCGGCTGCTGCTCGCACTTTGTCCCCAGCTCCTCCCAACGGCAGTGACAGAGAGGCACAGACATCACTGCAGGGCTCAGCCCAGGACCCGAGCAAGAAGAGCAGTGTTGGACTATGAACCATTTATTCCCCCATTTCAAAACGTGCACTCCCTTTGAAGCCTTTGCACCGCTCATTCCTGGTTTGCTCTGCATGTTCCCGAATGCCTTCCTTCCCAGCACAGCCCTGAGAGTTGCAGTGCTCTGCTCGGCTCCTGCATGCCTGCACATTGCTGGCCACAACCTGCTGCCATAGGAGCAGGCCAGCACTGAAATGCCAACAGTTGTTGATGTTTGCAGTGATGTAATAAGCCAAACATCCCCACTGGAGAGTCATCAGCTTTACTGCGATTACTCTTTCCACAAAGTGTAATTAGTCTGTGGTGCTCATTGCCTTTAGATATCACTGGCAGTAGGAGTTCAGAAGGCATTTTATTGGATAACAGGTCATTATGTAGCTAGCTAAACTACTCTGCTTGTAATTATGAGGATATTGCATTTTAAGAATTATACAACCTCCTGGTTTAGGGCAATTAGTAACTAATGAAAAATATTTCATCATAATTACGAGTTTTCTTGCACCTCTGAGCCAAGGATACCAGCTGTATTTGGAGACAGGATACCAAATGAGATGGTCTTTCAGTCTGCCCAGGGAGGGGCCCCCAGGCTAATCAGTGATGCATTTGGATTGATGTTTACCTGTGAGTCAAGGTAACAATCTTCTGTCTGCTGCCATCACCTTGGGCAAAATCAAAAAGGATTTCCTCTCTGGATCAAAAGCAGCACCATAACATCTGCTGAAAAGAACACCGAATTCTGCCAAAAGCACTCCGAGCTTCTTGGAGCACGTATTCATTTTGAAGCAATGTGGTGAGAACTGCATTTGTTTTGTGTGCATATACATATTCCTTTGGTGTAACAGCTGAAAAAAGGCAGAGGCAATCTGGATCTCAAACTCTGTGCACCATGCTGACGGCAGCGCCCTTGCAATTCACTCCTGAAGAGCAGCTATCCATTGGACATTTCCACATAGGTCCCTATAATCCATAGTGCCTAATCTGGTCCTATAATGCATCAAAGAAGCATGAATCATTCTTGACAAGTTACACCCACCCCACTTTAGTCCCACTGCAGCAGCTAGCCTCAGCATCATCCTTAAGCCCCCACACTCTCTGCTTAAGGGAATCTGCCCACGCTGGGTCCTTGCAGCTCTGCCCATCACCCAGGGCTGGGTGGATGGAATATGGAGCAGAAGATGAGCGGGGCATTCCACTTCCAAAATCCTCAACTAGGGCTGTGAGGCCCTACATGGAGGTGAGGCTGGGGCTGCAGGGGTGGAGAAGAGTAGCTGCGAAAGGGTTCCTCTCTCCAAAATCAGCTCTTTTGAGAGAATAGGGGGCTTCCCCAACAGCCCATTGGGAACAGGATTGCTTAGTGATGGTTCTAGTTCAGAGCATCCTCATTCCGATTTGCTTTAAGCATCTCCCAGCACAGGCCTGTGGATTTTGAGATGTTTTGCAACTCATCTGGAGTGCTGGAGCTTTAAGTGTTTGGGCTGTGTGACACAGGAGCCAGAGTGAGACAGGAAGACAAAGGAGGGAAACAAAGGATCAAGGATTTCCAAAGCTGGCTTTCCTCCTTCCTGCTTTTGTTTTTCCTGGTTGGTACCCCAAAAGGGCAATGCATATTCCCAGAGTTGTGGGAGTGCTGTTGGAAATGCTGGACAGGAAAAGAAACAAGCACTTCCCCATGAGTGGAGTAAACAATAACAAAAGCATGTTGTCAAATCCTTGTGTGTTTGATTGGATACTGTCATGATCATCATTAGGATTTTCCACTTCTGTAAGCCCGTCATCTGCAGATTTCAAAGCCTTACAGATATGTGGAACATCCAGCGAGGAAGGCGAGTATTAATAGTTCCACTTAACAGATGGGCAAAGTGACATATAAAAGCAGCAAGTGCCCTGTCCTTGAAGCAGGGATGGAGCCAGTGAGCAATGCTTGGCTCCAACTATGAGTAAGTTTTAGAAGTGGGCCAAAGAATAGAGAAGAAGGCTGTAGATCTGACCTGGTTTGGAAAGTGATGAATTATTGCAGCCACAGTGATCCGCAGCTCAGAGTAGGCAGAACTGCTGAACGAGCTACTGCATTCTTAAATGGTTAATTTCTTGCTTTTTCATCTGCTAATATTTGTCCCTGGGAGCAAAAAATAAAAAACAACCAGCAGTCCGTGATGTTCCAAAATGTCCTAAAGCTGAAACAGCTGCTAAAATAAGCAAGTGTCTTGTTGGCTGGGCCCTGCAGGTCAGGAGATTGCAAGTCACCCACAGATGTTAAGGCCACAGAGGAAATGTCTGAGAGGGGCCTGGGGACCAAGGGAGAAGGCACAGCTGTGCACAGAACAACACAAGGCAAACCAAAGCAGCTGCCAGCACCAGGCAAGCTTCCCCTTCTGCCTCAAAGCAGTTGACGTGGAAGTTTCACTTCTTTAAATGACAGCAGGTCTTGCAAATGAACATTTGTTTGTACTCCTGCTGCCAGCACTGAACCCCTTAACCTTCCTGCGGTGCCAGTCAGGTGCTTGTGTGCCCCAGTGCACCCACATCAACGTGTTGGAAGGAGAAGTAAAACCAAAAGGGAACTCTCCGTGAGGCCAGGCCACAGGGCAGGTTTTGATCTTAGACCCAGCAGAGCAAATCACTTAGTGCAACCCCTGAAAGCCCTTCACTGCTCCTCTTGATGCTCGCTACCCCCAGATCCCTCCCCTGTTAGAGTCACAGGCGGTGGGAAGAGCCACTGAGCTTTATGCATCCTAACACCAGCACAGACACTGTTTTCTTATGTTTGTTTTCCTTCCCCAGAAGCCGCTGCCCTGCTGTGTATGGAGCCTGTCTGAAATCATGCCCAGAAGGAAAGTCAACTAAACCAGGTAGGGATTCTACTACAGATTGATAACGTCTTCCTTCACAGAAAAGTTTTAATAAGAAGGAAAAGGGGATTTTCTCCTTCCTGTTTTGCAAAAAGTCATTTGATCACCTCTGTATTCTGCACTATTAGTTCTAGAAAGTTGCTAAGAGGGAACAAACACCTGTGGTTCTGCTGTAATGACTTTCCTGCTGTGTCTTCCATACCTCCCAGCCATGCACAAGCTGTGTCACAGCACCAGCTCTGGTCCACCCTGGCTGGGGACAGCCCAGCATCCTGCTCTCTTTGCTGCCTGCTCTGCACAGAAGGTCAACCCATCAAAATGCAGGACTCCCAAAGCTGAGCTTCTTTGTTACACTGGTGTTTAGGGTGACCTGCCAGCTCAGACAGTCTGTCTATGCTCTCACCTCTGTGCTGCTCAGAGCCTCTCAGTCACCTTGCTGCTTTCTTGTTACTCACACTCTGGCTGCACTGAGCTGGTGTTTGCAGGTCTGGCAGTGACAGATCTCTGGACTCACTGCTGCACAGATGTTCACCCTGCAGGTCTCAGAGCAGCTCACCTCCTGCATCCAGCATCTTCCCACGCATGCTGCAGACCTCCCATGTCTGTCCATGCCCAGACAGCATTTCAGTGGGCCATAAGACACTTGGCAATCTGTTTAACTACAAACTTAACATTCTGCAAGCATCTCTTTGTACCTCCTCCACTATTTCAGAGACATCAGGCTCGTGCCTGAGATCCCACATCCCTCATGAGCAGCAAGCAGGGGATTTGGCCTGCTCACAGCAGGGCTCAGCAGCTGCTCCCATCTAATGCAGTGCCCCAACATCTTCCCCCCACCACAGCAACGCTGTGAGGTGTGTGCACAAGGACAGGTGGAGCTCTGTTCAGGTGGGAGCTAAGCAAGGCAGCACAGCACCAGGACTGCTGCTTTGGGTGAGGGGAGATGTGGAACCGTGTGGAAGGGCTCAGCTCTCCCTGCAAGCTCGTTTGGAACTCCTGCACATCCCATTTGAACTGTCAGCAAGCAGTATGCCAACCCTGTGAGTTACACAAGTGATTTTCCTCCATGCAGCAGCACAAATAACAGGTCAAACACACCCCGGGGAGCAGAGCTGAGCCCATTTTTCTAAATAGCCCACCTCATTCCAGTATAAGGCTTCTAAGAACTGCCCTGGTTTATTGCTAGGGAAGCAGACAGGGCCCTGTCCCCAAGGAGGCTGTAGGGCCTGTCATAGTGGCTCACGGAGGGCATGAGGCCCAGCATGAGCATCCTGTGGGCTGCACGGGTGGATGAGGCAGGGCCAGGGCAGAGCCAGGCTTGAGCCTCCCTGCCAGCACCATCGTATCATAAAAACCACCAGCCCTACATACCTCTGTGTTTGTAGAAAGTCCCTTCTCCACCCAGCAGCAACGACCTTTCTCCAAAACAGAGCTATCTCACCAGCAGCTGCTTGCTCTTCACCTCCCTTTATACACAAGGGCAGCCCTGCAGGGAGGCAGGCTCCAGCTGCATCTCATCTCTCCCAGGCTCACCAGTATTTTCTCACCTGGGCAGCCCGCAGGGTGCTGGGCACATCCCACACACAGCCTGGGGAGGTCGTGGTGCCTAGTGAAGAGCTGTGGGACTGTTGGGTACTTTCCAGCCTTTGCTGGAAAGGTGAAGTGAAAGCAGGGGCTTTTCTTTCCTGGGGAGAGGAGACTGTGGGGATCCAAATGGCCCAGCCGTGCTGGAGGGGGCAGAGGGGGGTTTCTGTGCCCATCACAGGTGGAACAATGCCCAGGTTTTTCTAGATGTGGCTACAACAGCAGCTGTGAGACTGCTGCAGCTGAAGAGTTTCAAGTGCCTGCTATTACTCTGTTTTGAAATTTCACTCCTTAGCAGATCTTCCACACAGCCGTGGTTTTGCTCCCGTAAAAGCAAATTCACATACAAAGGCTGTTAGATAAGAGGTTGGGAGAAAGTAAAAATAAAAATAGTGGTGGGGTGGAGCTAGCACTTTGCAGCACTGAAGGGGTCTCTGTGGGGCACCAAGGGTAAAAGTGCATGGGTGGGCACTGGGCTGCTCTATGCAGAGCCATGTCCTCCCACATCAGGATGAGCTTTGGGAGGGGAGAATGGGAGAGAAAGGCACCAGCTCACATGGCCTAGGACAGGCCTGCCCCAAATCTGGCTCAGCTCCCTTTGCTGGAAAGGCACTTTTAGGGTACCCCAGCTCTGCCCCAAAAGAGATGCTGGAAGTCACTAACCCTGCACATTTGGGGATGTCCTGGCTCTGTCTGCCTGCACCCTGTGGCTGCCCACCATGGGGACACCGTGAAGCTGTGGGATGTGGAAAACAAGCTCGACCTGGGAACCAAACACAAATACAATCGCTGTCACGGCAACTGTCTCCAGATGCACGGAGAAACCAATTATTTCCATTAATCAACATGGTGAGAAGCTGCAGAAGAGGCTTATAATGCAGATGAGGTTTGGATGCTGAGGGGAGGGAGGAGCCCTGGAAAAGCTCAGTTGTCAAGGAACTCTGTGATGTTTCCCATGGTGGAGGATAACAACTGGTATCCTTGTGCAGCCAACGTGAGGCTGGAGCGTGAGCCAGGCCAGCGCTGAGTGATGCTAATGATGCGGTGTCAGCGTGTGCTGGGGGGAGCTGAGTAATGTTCCCTGCTCCCCTGGGACTGCTGCAGCATGTCAGCCTGCCCTGGGTCCTAGGGGTTGTCTGACACCGTGAAACCCTGCCAGGGCATCTCCTGTGTCTGCTGGGAGCCAGGTGATGACCAGGGGGGCTGGAGCTGCAGAGGTGCTGTGGGACAGCAGAGACAGGGCTGTGGGTCCCTGTGAGCAGGACGTGCTGAAGGGCAGAAAGGAGGGAAAAGCTAAACACAAGGTGTGTCAGGTCCTAACCCCTACAGGAGCCCGAGCCAAACATTAAGTCATAGGCTATGTAGTGAGTTACCAGTGCTCAAATGATCTTCATACTGCAAAATAAGGCCAAAGCAAACGATAGGATCTGCTTTACACATGAAGCCTCCATCTCCCTGCTGTAAATCCTCCCCTGCTATGTGAATGACGTTTTTCCACCGAGTTCTGGAGAACCCTAAAAGTTCTGTTCTTGAAGAATCCTTGCAGTGTATGGAGATGCTGTGATGTCAAACAGCATCACTCGGTTTCTGGCACTGACTTAAGCTCAAGTGCATGGGAGGGTCTTGGGCCATGGAGAGGTCTCGCAGGCACTGGCACAGGTCTAAAAATACTCCCTAATCCTGATAACCCAGCCATGGAGCCCTCCTGCTTTGATGTGCAACCTCTCATGCATGTTCCCAGACCAGAGCCCATGGAAAATTCGCTGAAATTCCATCTGGAAGCTGTCAGACAGTTGGTGGAAACCCCCCGACCTCAAGTGCTGACTTCTGCCCTGTGGGATTTTTTCCCTCTCGGCTGGATGAAGATCTCACAGCGGGGAACCTCGCAGCAGACCGCAGGGAGCACAGAGATCCTGGTGCTGCTGCCTCTGTGCTCTACCAGGCTCCCTCTACAGCGAACTGTCTTACGCCATAAATATTTTACAAGCCCAGCAGGGATACTGGGTGTGTTTTGCTGTTGTTATGGATCTGTCCCCAGCAGGACTGGGCTAATAATAGCCCAGGTACCCAGGAATGAAAGGGGGGGAGAGACAGCATGGAGAGCTTGAAGGCACCGAAATGCTCTGTGCCCTTGTCCATGCAGGTCTGCAGTACAGGAAGACACAGAATGTGATGCTTAAACAGAAGAAAAGGGTCAAACCCCCCTTCCCCTGCTGATCTTTGATAAAAGGTGGAAAAATCAACCCAGAAACACAGCCAGGTTTAGATTGGCTTTGGGGGCTTTATGCTTCCCAGGGGCAAAAGGCAGCAGTTTGATCCTTGGCTGGGACACCAAGAGAGCAGGAGCTGGCCTTGTGGATCAGAGATCTTGTTCCAGCCAGAACCCTGCCATGGGCACAGAGCTGTTGGCCCCAACGGCCACTTGCAACGGGCAGCAGCAGCAGCAGCAGCAGCAGGGATGTAAGTGTGGGGCTCCAGTCCCTTGGGACTTGGGCTTAACATCCCACTGCCAGTCCTTGCTGGCTGTGGTCAGTGGGATGATCTTTGGGTGCCACAGGAATGGGGACATCTTTGTGTGGCTCCAGAATCAGTGATAGGCAGAGGCTGCTCCGTGCTGCCCATCACTTGGGTGTTTAAGAAGAAAGATACGGCTCCATTCCCCACTCTGTAAAGGGAAACAAGGTGGGCTCAGGTGGTTCTTGGGGCCAAGCGATGCTGAGAAGCCACTGCTGTGTTGAACCTTCCCACCTCCTCCCTTACAGCCCCTGCTGTGCTGTGCTGGCTGCCCTAGGGGGTGAGGATATCCAAGCAGGACTTGAAGGCACCCTTTACCATGTCATGCCACCTGTGCCACAGAGAGCTGAACAGAATTTCCTCTGACACAAAAGTCTTCTGCAGTTTGTGCAAAGCCAGGTTAGAAACAGAGCAAAATTCTGAGGAAAGTCTGAGGTAAGAGGAAACAGCTTCCAGTTTAACCTAAGCAAGGGGCGGATACTGCGTCATGTGAAGGGCTTCCTTGAAACTGGAGTCCAGGGCTGGGTGTGCCTGCAGAGTCCATCCGAGCCCTCTGACTCAGATGTGGGCCACATTTCCTCCATGGGTGCACGGTCCTGTGTTGAGTTTAACCCTCCCATGGTAATTCCAGGCCATTGTCCACTTGAAAGAGGCATTGAGTCATCTCAAAAGTGTCCTTCTTTCACGTATCCTGGGGATGGACTCTGAGTGCAGCCCAGGGCTGGCAGCAGAACCTCATCCTTGTGCCACACCTGTGCCTGCGGAACTCACACTGCTGCAGCCCCATATGCCCTGCTTCATTCCCATCCTCACAAGATATTATGGAAAAATAAGCTGAGGCCAAAGAGCAGGTTTGGCAGAAAGAGCTTATCTCAGCAAGGCAACTGAGCTTGAAACTGTGGGGTCTGGTGTGGGGAGCTGCCGCTCAGTGATATCCACAGTGACACTGCTCCAAATGCAGCTGCACAGGCAGGGATCCCCTCTTGTCAGTGGCAGATGCTAACAGTTCCCCCAGTTAAACCCTACCGATATGTTTTGCATCTTCCTGGAACCGTGAAAACGCTCCTTGAAAAAATCAGGTTTCCCCCTGAAAATGGTGGCGACGGTTCCATCACCCCTCCGGGCAGCAGCAGAGCGGGGGGAACCGAAAGGCAGCGCCCGGAGAGCCGCGCACCGGGAGCCGGCGGGGCCGCCCCGTGAGCACCGGGCACTGCCGCGGAGCTCCGGCGCCATCTCCCGGTGGCTTCTGCGGGAGCACTCGGTCCGTGTGTCGTTCAGTGCTTTCCGTCGGCTTCCCCGGTAGGGAGATCGATGTTGAGCAGCGTTTGTGCAGGAGCTGAACAAATGTCTCAGTGGGACATCAGCGCCGTGACACAAAAGCAAGTGGATGCAGGATGTTACGCTTTTTTCATTAGCCAGCGGTGTTTCTGAGCAGCTCCTCCTCCAAGTATTGACAACAGCAGCAGGGCAGTGGGCAAAACAAGTGGGCCGCTGATCTCCTACTTCCACACAGCAAAGCAAGCCGGGTGCCAGGCTGAGTGAACAGGAGAAGGAGGCAGGAGCACCGGATTCCCAGCACGGAGGCAGCACGTGACCCGCTGGTACCCAGGCACTGGGATGCTTGCAGTGTGTTCCCAAAGCTGCCCAGCTCCCCACACCGCATGCTGCCAAGCCAAACCCTCAGCTAAATGAAGCCCTGGACACCCGTCAGGCTGTACCAGGAGCTGGCTGGTGCTCGTGCTCATTGTGAGCCTTTCTTTGCACTCTGCGCTTGGCACAGGAGGGAGCAAAGGGATCCAAAACCCTTGCAGTAAGGTTGATTTTCACAGGGTGAAGCGCTGCTTCTCTCAAAGCTGTCTCACTTGACACATGAATGTGACAAACACGGCAGCACTGATGCAACCCCAGTGTCTGCAAAGCTCACGAGCTCCTGGACAGTTTGGGTGAGTGCCTCCTAGAGTCCTATTCCTGATTACAAATTCTGGTCAGTTCACCCCTTCCCACTGCAGAGCCAAATTCAGCCTCCATTCAAAGCTCCCAGGGCAATTTGAGGAGGAAGGAGGGCTTAGGCCAAGCTGACATTGAGCTGAAATGCAGAGCTTTGAATCCAAGGCAGCCCCCGTTCCCCAGAGCAGCAGGCACATGGTGACAAAGCCGATGACAGCAGAGCCAGCAGCAGCTCGTTACCTGAGAGTTCAGAAGCTGCTCCGACAGGGAGCGGAGTTACAGGGACTATTTTTTCATGCTGTAATTTAACTCCATGCAGTAACCTAACCCAGATAGAGCCATTGCTCAAGGCTGGCCGAGCACCCTCGAGCTCAAAGCTGTTTTCTCTGCAGGATTTTGAAGGAGTATAGAGATGCGATGGAGGTAGAGTCCAGCACGTACACAGACTTCATTTCCTGCGACAGGGCTGGCCGGAGGAATGCTGTCCATGACATCCAGCGGGATGCAAACACCATCAGCATGCGCAAGCTGACCAAGGACATCGGCGAGCTCGGCGTCGAAGGGGCAGGTGAGGGGCTGCAGGCACTGGGGATGGCTCAGGACACCCCGCCTGGGTGGGTGCAGCCTGAAACTACAGCAAAGTTTCACCACATCTGGGAGCCAGGTGTGGTGGGGGACACTGGGAGGATCTTTTGCAACAAGCGCGGTGGTCCCAGAGCACGACCACCAAGTCCTGGGCCTGTCTTTGGTTGGTTTGTAGGGTACTGGTGTTCTAACAAGAGCAAGCACTGAGAAACAGCCTTCTCAGGGCCAAGTACACGTTAGATGCACGTTTGGCTTCATAAAAATCAAGTGTGTATGCGAGTGAGTGTGCTGTAACCCCAGCTGTAACTCCTAAAACAGGTCCGTAACAGCACACGTCTGGGCATCTGTCTACAATAAACACTAACTGGAGCTCAGCTGGCAGCAAGCAAGCTGGGTACCTGCCAGGCTGCCCATGTGCAGCTTGCCCTTACAGGTTAGACACAGAGAGCACACTCCTGCTTTGAAAGGGACTCTTGGTTTAGAGCTGTTCTATTGATGCACCCTGAAATGAAGTCCTGGCACTTTCCTCTGAGCACTGAGGTGCCCTCTCAGCATCACCAAATACTCTGTTTTGAGAAGGGCTTGTGCTCTGAGAGCATGATGAGATAACCCAATACATTTAAGCTGAATATCTGGCTTCAGGTGGGCTGCAGCAGGGCTTCAGCTGGCAAGCTGAATAAAACCAAACGTTGATGCCTGATCACTTGTGTGCTCAGCAGAGTGTAACTGTGCTTTCCTCCCACTCCTCCCTTCTGCAGAGAGTGAAGAAGCCAGCACCTCTTCTGAGAGAGACCCTGCAGCAAGACCAAAGGAGCAAGAAAGCAAATCCTCCCCATGAGAGTGCACAGGGGGTGGGATGGGGCAGCAGGAGGGGCTTGCTGTGAACGTTAAGCAAGAATTTGTCAATGAATCTGTGGACAAACGCCAACCAGGACCAGCAAGATGTCTGTCACATGCCTCTGCTGCAACCGTTTTGTTTCAAGAACTGCAAGATACTGCACAAGGACTGGCACCTCCAAAAGACTTCTGCTCCCATCCCTGATGACTTAGAGCAACACTGCAGTGTTTGTAGTGATATGAGCCATTCTCAAGATGCCTTAGCTGCAATTTTCCCCTATGGGAAAAAACTATTTCAGTAATAATATACACTTTCCTGTCCGAGGTACCTTCCCCCTTTGCAAATTTAGACTATTATTTATTCTGTTTCTGTAGGTTAGAGGTTTAGATGATTGTTTTCTCCACACACTGCCCTCATCCTGCATCTCACCCCTGAGCTGGCCTCTGGACCAGGGCGGGCAGCAGCAGGGACCAGCCAGCCCTGCACCTATGGCCAGACCCATGCAGCCCCGGGGAAGGACCAAAGCACAGCCCCACGTGGATGAGCTCCACTGACAGACCCAGCAGCATCAGCCACAGGCATCTTTTCCTTTGGGTTTTAGCATTTTAAGGTATTGTTGGGGGGGGGGGGGGGGGGGGAGAAACATTTTGCTGTTTTGACTGTTGAAATTCAGGCTTATCTTTGCAAGCTGTTAGCTGAGATTATCTCTGGTAGGATCTCACACCATTCTTTTAGGAGACATGTTTTGTGTTAAAGACGGTTTGATAAAACTATATAAGCTGTTGGAATAAACAACACAGCCTTTAAGTACTGAAGCTGTTCTTCTGCCTGGATGTTTCTTCTTCCTTGGTTTTGCCGTGTAACAGATCAGGCTGCAGGAGGTAACACCAGCCCCTAATGGGCAGATTGGAATCCGTATTACAAGCAAGGACATGCAGTGCCCACATTTCCCCACCCAGGAGCCTGGCAGAGCACTGGAACAGCTCCAGCCCCATGGGCATTGCTGGGTCCTGAGCAGGGCAGGGGCTGATGTGAGAAAAGCTCCAGCAGTGACACAGGAACAAGCATCTCCTCCACAACCTTGGAAAAAACTGACCACCACATTTGGGGTTTGTCAGAGCAAACAACCCCATAAATAAGCAGAGAAGTTGCTGCCAGACAGAGGGCAAACTGTCCCCTGGTCTCCAAGAAGCAATGGCCACAGGGTCAGGACAGAAATGGATGAGACAGTGACCTACACAGGAACAAGGACTTGGCAGCCAGGTGGAGGCTTCATCTGCTTCCTTGGCATCAAGGAAGCTGCCAGGATACTATTACAGCTCTGTTGCCAGGTGGTGCCAAGATCCTACCCTCTGCTACCCCTGGGGCAAACCAGCAGCTAGCTCCTGTCCTGGCTGACGGTTTAGTTTGGGCTTTAAGCTCCATTTATAGCTCTCCTTGCTTCCACCGAGCAGTATTTTTGTTCAGATATGCACATGAAGCAAGTGAAGGGCGGTGCAGAAGGACTGCACACCACACATGACCCCCAGAAATCAAGCATGAGCTAATCTTGGGTCTCCCTGATCAGAAGATAGCTGTTGCTGTTATATTTAGCCAGGTCACTAGTGACCCCTCAACTCACCCTCTGTGCCTCAGCGCACAGGCATCAGGTTCCCCTGCCACTCATCTGCCTGCACTGAGACCATAGACACAGCATGAATCCAGCAACATCGTGACTTGCAAAACTGCTGAGCACACAGAGATGCTCTGGCCCTTTGATTTCAGATGGAAATTCAGCATGCAGTACCTCCCAGAACTCTAAACATGTACTAAAGGATGGGGGAGTCAATGACAAAACACCTGATAAAGCAGTCCAACAGATCACAGTCCAGGCTGCACCACTTGAGTCAGCATCAAACAGCTGCGCAAAACTCAGGAACCAGAGAGAAAACATAAACCATTATTGATACGCATCAGAAAAAGTGAGAGCACACAGTGACAATCTGCTGCTTCAAAGGGTAAGAGAGGCATTTCGTGATCACTAAAGAGACACGTGAGGTCAGAACAACATGCATCAACAAATCCAGCTTGCAAGTCTAACAAGAGGGGTACTTTTCCCTCTTCCCTGCCCTGCATTAAAGCTTTCAGAGCAAAGTAGTAACAGGAGGAGGCAGGCTGCCAAAGCACCACACACCGACCCACTAACCCAAACAGGGGTATGACAGCTCGCACCAAAGAGCATGGAGGGGGGCTCCTGCCAACTCCCTTGAGCAGAAAGGCAAGAGCATTTGTTTTCATATAAATTTGCTAATTTATTAAACAGGATTCACAATCAACTGTCCAGAATCCAAACAAACAATTTCTCAGCAACATTTTTTTGAGAAAAATTACCCAAAAAAGCTTGGCTCTAACAGCAACATTCTTAAATGTAATGATTTATCATTCTCTTTATAAAAGTAAGAAATTCACTCTCTCCTATCTATGTGTAGATATGCACCATGTATTTCAGAGATGAGTACTTCACTGAGAAGACAAATATGAAAGCCTAGAAAGAATGGAAACGTTCCCAGCACTCAGGTGCTGCTGGCTGAGAGCGAGGCAGATGCTACACACGACCACCACAGCCCTCTGCCAAAGGCAACTTTTTGGTGTAGTATCTTTGGAGCACACATCTTTGCAGCCACCTAAATCGTGCCACACATCACACTCCCTCCTCAGGTGCACCAAGATGCTCTCTGACTGTTGGAAAATTACGGTCTCTCCTCTGGATGCATGGCTCTATTGCATATTAGAAAAGAATACTGTAATGTAATGTAAAATGGCTTAAGAATTTTGGTGAATTTCCTCGTAAATTCTCCACCAAAATGAAGATCTGACTTTAGCCAGTGCTGTGGTTAAGTGAGAGAAGCAATTCAGATAGAACCTGAGACAGTAGTTGATATTGGGCCCAAGCTTATTCATTTACTCACTGGGTTTTAACAGTGCCTAAAGATTACGTCAAGTCAGAAAGAGCACAGAATGACTAAAGCAGGCAATCAAGCACAACTTTTCTAGGGTTCTAAACAAGGTACAGGAATAGCAAAATGTAGTTCACAGGAATTCCCCAGGGTGAATACAAAACTGGGAAGAATCCCAGAAGGCAGATTTTGGCCCAAAATGGGAAAAGTGTTCCAACTTCCTATGCAAGTATGAGCACAGCTAGAGCACAAGCTGTGTGCTTCTGTGGCAGTGGCACTGTAAGGCCTGAGACACAGAACTCCTTGGCTGAGGGAGGATGCCAGAAAGGCTTTCTTAAAACAACAACAAAACCAAACAGAAAACCTTCAGGCTTGTGCACCAGTTCCCAGCTTGTTCTTGTCCTAGTCTTGTTAGCACAAGCCTAACCACAGGTAAACCTCGCTGTAGCCAAACCTCCCTATCTGCATGAATGGGAAGAAATCCTCTGCTTCCAAAGCGCTCGCATGCTTCCTCTGTGGCACAGCTTTTCCCAAGACAGGCAAAGATTAATCCTGGCCACAGTCACAGGCAGGAGTGGTTATTCCTGTAATGCAGAAAAGGGTTAAGGCATGGCAGGGGACCTCCTTCTGCTCTCACTTATTGGGCAGAAGCAGCAGATGAAGGGAGGAGTTGAGTCTGCTTGCTCAACAGCAAGAGGAAGCTGGATGTCCATTTGGGAGACAGTTCATGGAGGTGACGTGGGTGTGTTTGATAGGAACCTGATTGTGCTTAGTGCTGTAAGGGTTAACACTGGGTGCCAATAATGGTGACCCCTGGCACCTCCTCCTGCTGCTCCCCAGCAGAGCAGAGCCAAGCACACACGAGGAAGGGGCCAGTGCTCCACGCTGGCTCTCAGGATGCATCACGAGGTGGCAGGCATCATCCCATAGGCTTCATACAGCGTGTTAAGAAGCTCCTGCTTTTCTTTCTCAGGTAAGAAGCTGGACTGAGCTGCATTGATGTTCTGGGAAGGCAGATGGAGAACAGAAGGGAGATGTTAAGACACACCAGAGATGTGGTTGTACGTATCCTAATATCTCCGACCAGCCTGAGGAAAGGTGAAGTTTCTACTCCAAGATACACTTCCACAGACTCATTTCCCAGGGCAGCTGCTCTGTCTCTCCCACTAGCAGCAATCCCAAGAGGAATGCAGCAGGCACAAGGAGGGGGTCTTTAAATACTCTGGAGTTGGTAGGAATGGGTCTAAAGAGCGTATCCTACACTACGGCTTCTCTTTGTGCCAGCACAGCTGGTGGTGGCAGCTTGATGCATGCTGTGTGACAGCCTGGTTGCACAATGTCACCTGCTGGCCGGCCTCATGCAGGGATGTTTCTTTTGTTTGGCTTCTGCAAGGGCAGGAAAGGACAGCTGGCATCCAGGGACCTCAGCTCCAAGCTGCCCTTCAGTGCACTCTGGATTTCCTGCTTCCAAGCAAATATCCTTGCAGACAAGGTGGTAGGAGTCACGAGCATAGCTCCCTTTGATGTGCGGATAAGCCAGACTCCCAACACCTGCCTGTCTTTCCACCTTGGGTCAGTAATGGGAAAAATCAATGAAAAAAGCCAGTTTTCTGGTTATAAGACACAAGGGACTGCACACCAAACCAGGAGTCATTTTGTTTTCAGTTTAGTTTGCAAGTGCAAAAACTGCAAACACTTTTGTAGATGCTGAATCTTAGTAACTTTTGGGGCAGGCTTCGAAATAACCTCCCTATAATTCCAAACTGATGTAAAAAAGCAAAAGGTTCCTTCCTTCCTACTGCTCAGACCTGCTTTGTAGACCTTCCTAGACTATTTCCACCAAACACAGCCCCAGGCATCACCCATGCAATGCCTCCAGCTTCCATGCTGCACGAAGCCCTGCAGGATTTTATTTCCATTGAAAACTCTTGGTTTCTGAAGAAAAAAAAAAAAGCTGATGTCTCTGGGCTTCACCAGGACTCCTGCAAAGCATCAGCCGAGGTCAACTCACCACTCTCTTGAAATCCTCCTCAGTGAAGTCCATGTACTCCTTCACTATGCTGTAATCCTTGTCAATGGTGGAATTGAAGATGAGGGGGTCATCGGTGTTGATAGAATAATTAGCTTGATCCTTCTTAAACCTGTTAGGAATCGGTTCAGAACAGCGGGTAAGAGCCTTGCTGCAGTACAGCAGCTCGAAGCAGTCACAACTGGGTGGGGACTTTTAAGATTACACATTATTTGTAAGCCTTACTGTACTACTGGGTGTTTCCTGAAGTCCGGAAGACATGCTCCAGTCAGATAGCTGGACCAGGGGCAGACCTGGTTGTGGGAGTTAAGCACAGTAAAACAGGATCAGCCATGCAGACCTGAACCACAACTGCACGGGCAGATAGCTGCGTGCAGGCAAAGCAGCCCAGGGCCTTGCCCAGGCACTCCCACCTCCCACTCTGCAGTGCTGAGGCCTCACCTCAAAGTGCATTTTGTTTCTCAGCAGCTCCCTGTACAGCTCGGGGTCCTCCAGCACGTGGTAGCCGTGGCCGATGCGCTCAGCCTTCAGGATGTACACGGCCTGGGGAGCAGGGAGAGCAGCTGCAGCCCGCGAGCACGGCAATGCCAACATGGAAACCACTTGGGCTTCCTATGGGGCCAGCCATGGGGCTTCCACCCCGCACCCCTCGTACCTCCTTGACCATGGCAGCCGGCCCGGCCTCACCAGCATGGACGGTGCGATGGATGCCGCATCGCTCTGCTTCCTGCAAGGCGAGGGAGGCAACGCTTGGGTCTGACCCTGAGGAAAGGTCCCATTCGCACAGCCCCCAGCCCGCAAAGGACGAGGCTGGTAACCACGGGCTCACAGAATGTCAGTGCTAACACCACCAGCAGCAGGATTTCCCTGCCCATAGGCACTTAAAGCTTCGGGGCAGGGACAGGCAGTGATGGCAGCCCAGCTGTTTCACTGAGCTCCAGCCCCACGTCTGCTGTGAACCACTGGGATATAAATATGGGAACAGTGTCACTATTCAACAAAATATTTTTAACAGCTGCAATTAATTTTTAAGCTCTCCCAGTTGTTTGTGGTCTGAATAAAGTGCTGCATGTCCCCTAGACAGGAATAACCCTGTGGGCGTTTTCTTATCGTTGTTTTAAAGAAGTTTATTCAACAAACCTCGTAAGCCTTCTGATGATCAGAAGAAGCCTTCAGCATCTCATCCCCAGCCAGGTCTATGGCCACCACGGAGTTGTTTTGATACTTCTTGCACAGCTCCACCACCTCTGGAGACCAACCTGGAAAAGACAGTACCAGTATTCAGGAGAAAGATTTTGTATGAATCACACCTTGAGCGCTTTCTAACCATGGGACATGTGGTGTCATGGGATAGTTGAGGTTGGGGTGCACCTCTGCACAGCAGCAATCCCGCCCCGCTGCACAGCATCACCAGCTCCTCCAGACATGGTGATGGAAAGCAGCTGCAAAGCCTCCTGGCAAACCAACCTTTGGCAGTTTTATCTTTTGGTATCAGTGGGAAACAGAGCAACAAATGGCCAACATGTACTCGAGAGTTATCTCTGACCAGGACACAGTATAATCTCTTGAAAAGGAAATGCATCTATTAGCTGATACTGCACCTACCCTTAACAAGAGGGACAAGAAACAAGAGAGAAACTCCAGTGTTAATAATTAACAGGTACCTGCTGTGCACCTACAGTCCTGAAGTCATATGAACACATAAGAAAATTGGTGCAAATTCATCATCTTTTATCACTACTTTCAAACTCATCAGGTTTCAGCTGTTATTTTATTAACAACTTCAATATGCACTATCTCTGGCTGACATTTCTGCCTCTCCCAACAATTCCTAAGTTCCAAGGTGGCTTCAAAGGAAAAACTTTGTGCCCTGACACCACCTTTTCAGGTAGCACATGCACTAAAATGCAGACTCAGTTGTTTCCAAGAGGAACTCTTGCTGTTATGCAAACGCATGATGCACGTATTGCCCACACCCTGCAGTACTGCAGCTGCAGACACCTTGGACACAGCTTACAGCTTCCTGTTTCAGCAGCCTTTCTTCCTAGAAATCAGAAGCCCAACGGTGAAGGTTTCAAATTTTTGCTTTGGGTTCATTGAGCAAATAGAAAAAAAGTCACCCTCAAATCTTCCCTTTTCCTGGAATTTAATTTTTCATATTTTCAGGCACAAATTGGCCATATTTTTGTTAGCAAAAATGTTCATCTTATTAAACCTGATGAAAAATGTTGTGAGGATCTGAAGACATTCACAGCAAAGTTTCAGTGTCAGACAGCTAAGGCCATGCAACTTGCTCCAGCTGCACTTCTCCTGAGGTGAAGACGTTCATGGAACTCAGCAGCCCAACAGAACTGCTACTGAATAAGGTTAGAACTGCCAATTTTGGGAAATACCCTCAGTATTTGGAGCTTAAGTCTGTTCTATGTATCGTTCCATTTAAAACCAGCAGCAAGTTAGCGGCCAGCAGGTCCCCTGCTGTTGGCTTTGGCTGTGCTGCCCTAGGAGAGCTCTGGTCCTTGGGCAGGGTGCAGGGTACAGGAATCACAGCTCCCCCAGGAGATTTCAGCTAGCTCTCCTGATCTGCTCCATCTTCACAACCAGCAGAGCCTTTATAGGAGCAGAGGGCCCTGACAGAGGGAAAAAAGCTCAATCTCAGCATGTGTAGTCCCACATCACACCTAGGGCCACATCTCTGCAGGGACCTGAACCCAGGGGATGTCTGCCGCGCCACGCATCAGGGAAGGGGAGCAGAGCAGCGGGTGAGCTGCAATACATTACTTGGCATATGGCGCATGCAGCATAGAATAGACCTGGCTTTGATGCGGAAATCCCTTTCTCCATCCTGCAGTCCCTGATTTACGAGGTTAACAACTTCCTCCGGAGTGAGGTCCCCCCTGTGGGGAAGAAGAGATGGTGAGAGGCTGGGCAGTGCTGCGGGTGGGCAGGAGCTGCAGGGACCCACAGTGAGCAGAGATCCCACGAAGGCAAGGCTTCCCAGATCCTGCTCGTAGCAACATCCCCAAGAGCACAAACCAGATCCCCCAAGCAAACAAGCACATTTACACCCACACCGTGCCCTTCTTTACAAGATGTCAGACACAAAACCATGAAGGGACGTCTAGTACAATTTAGCAAAGTGACAAGGAACAGGACTGCAAATCCCACTGGGGTACTTTTGCAGCAGTAGGTGCCCTAATACCCCTGTACAACAGGCCTGTGGGGTTCCTCCTACCCAGCTGAGACATATTTTGGCCAGTGATCTGTACAAGGGTAAAGCCAGACTTCAGTCAGCACCTGTCCCAGCAAAAGCCACTGCAACATGTTCCACAAGGGGCCACCAAGCCCTGGTTTCATTAGACATGTATTAGAGCACAGGTGACATTGAGTCAAGGGACCAGGAGATCACCAGCCCCCCCAATGCTGACTGCTGCCTCTCCCAGCTCCAATTTCCACTTTGCAGGCAGGCAGACCCTACGTGAGCCCTGCTTCCCCTCACGTGGAGAACAGCTTCAGCCAAAAGCTCAAGCACAGCTGCTTCACACATGCAGAACTAAGTGCCTGCAGCAAGGCACACTCAAACATGACAGCACGCTGAGGTATGAGAAGAGGAAAAACACCATGAATGGGGCTAGGAGAAGGAGGAGTGCCAGAGCCGGTTGCACTGGAGGAACTGGAGGACGTGGGTGACAGATACACTGCCCAACCTGCATGGGTGCTGGCTCCTGGTGCTGGGAGCTGAGCTGTGCCAGCCAGGGAGCACAGTGGGAGCATTTACAATTAAAAATGCAATTACATTAAAAGTCATGATGAAATCTTACTAATTAACTCGCTGCAGCAGGTTATGAAAAAAAAAAAAAAAAAACAACCAAAAAACATTAGTCTTCACATCCCCCTGAGTTGCAACACTTTGCCTAAGGACGATGGGGTAGGCAAGGTGAGCTGTCTGCAGCCAAACATCCCTGTCTGGGCTCCAGCCCCGTGGGATGGGATGGGATGGGATGGGATGGGATGGGATGGGATGGGATGGGATGGGATGGGATGGGATGGGATGGGATGGGATGGGATGGGATGGGGTGGGATGGAGGAGTCACTCACTCAGCCTGTCCCCAGGGGATGGGCTCCACGCGGCAGTTGGCCAGCAGGTGAGGGCTGTACCGCACCTCCACGTAGACGACGCCTTCCTTTGCCTTCGTCTCCACCAGCTCATATGCGATCCTCCGCACTGCCTCGCGGTCCCCCCTGCAGGGACAGCAATGGGATCCATCACCCCTGCCACCACGAGGGAACCCAGAGGGATCCCACCAAGGTGGGTACTCACGCAATGGCGGGCATGTAGTAATTAAATTTCTCTAGAAATAGTTTGAGCGATAGCGGTACTTCATAGCTGACGTGCTTCATGAGGTCATCAACGGTGCTGCCGGGGAGAGGAACCCCTCTTTTCCTGGAAATGAAGCCACATTTTACTGATGGGGAGGGTTATCACATTTTCAATCAGTTTATTCTGTACAGCAAGCATGTCTCGAGCTGGCAGAGCCGGCCGCTGTTTCTTCCCAGAAGAGATACAGCACACGCTGTCCTTCCAGAGCAGATGTGGCCCTAGAACTCTGAAGGGAGCATGGCAACCCACGGCATGAGAAAACACAGGCGCTTGGAGTTACAAGCCCACAGCAACCCTGCGGAAGCAGAGCCAGGGCACAGCGCAGGCTTTAGCGTGAGCTCAACTGAAGGAGCTTGGGATTATTTTTTGGCACCTCCCAGTCCCAGAAGCAGAACTGCCAAACTTCCTTAGAAAAGTCATTTCTCACAGAGGCTCCAGAGCCTGAGCAATCAGGGAGGATGACAGGCTTGGGACCACACCAAACGCACAGGCTCTGCTGTGAGTGAGCCCATTCCCCAGCCCCATATTACAGCCCCCATTAGCATGCCAAGAACTGGGGACACCGCACGCCTCCAGGCAGGCTTCCCCATCCACGCACCGTCACCTACCCACAAACGCCAGCCTAAGTCAGGAATAATAACCAGACATTTGTATTTAATCCTCTTTCCTTCCCAGCGCTGTCAGGATGAATTACAGCCGACTGACGGACGTTTCTCTGCTAATAGAGACAAGGCAGCGGTGACAGCTCTAGCGGCCCGCTGCCAGCAGCCACCCCACAGGAAAGCAGCCCCATCAGCACCGCTGCAGGGCCGAGCACACGCTGCTCACTTCCCCACTGAGGCAGGCAGGAAACCAGCCTCACGCTCAGCCTTCAGATGCAATCGGCACAGATTAAGTTGCTGGCACTCGGCGGGAACGGGACGCTCATCGCTGCCAAGGCATCGGCTTTCCTCCCCGCAGTGCCCTTTCCACACTGCTGTCAGCTCTGGCTCAGCTCTTCCCTGCCTGCCCTGGGAGCACTCCTGCACTGAGCGTGAGCAAAGCTGTCCCACTCCAGCGATGGCACCTGGGGACACTCCATAGCACAAGGCTGCTGGCGCCGGCCCTCTGGCTTTGGAACCGATGTTAAGCCAAATTTCCGAAAACTGACTTCCTCCCCAAATTAATGGAGCTGTGCTTAAGAGCTGCTTCCTGAAATCTTTCAGCTTGCCACATCCTTGATCTGTGATTATCTGCTCATGTTTGTTCACGTTGTCAACGATCATAGCTGGAGGAAGTCTTCAGCTCCTTCTGCCTACAGCTGCAGAGCCAGGTCCTCACCCCAATTATTCAAAGCCCACCAGCTTCCCAAGGCCAAACCATCACCTGGAGCCTTCCTCCCCCACATACTCACTTGCCGAAGTATAAGATTGTTTCTGGCCGAATGGCTCCATCCAGATGGATGTGAAGTTCCACCTGCAGTAACACAAAGAGACATAGAGAGGTACTCCTGGAGCTGCAGCAAAGCCTTAAGATGGGCATGCAGTGCTTACATGGGTATAAATGCTGCTAATACAGCATTTACAAAAACCAAATGCAAAACCATTTGAAGAACATCATTGTTAAGAAGTTCAGTTTTGATAGCCGAAGTATTGTCCAAGTATTTTCTTATTCCTGATGCACATCCAGATATAATAGATTTGGCACTCATCAACTTTAGATTAAGCAACAACTCTTCAGAAACTTGTTGTGTTTTTCAGTAACGTAAAGTGTTTTTTCATGAACTGCCTTATCCGTACTTAGCTTGTGTGGCTTGGAAGGTTGAAAAAACAACCCTCAAACAAGCATCAGTCAACTTGATAAAAGAGTCATAACCCAAGAACTTGGACTCTGCTTCCAGGAATCTGCTCCAGATACAATCTTAATGATTTGGCATTATCAAAGCACGTAGGCTTTGTAAAGCTACACATGGAGTCCCAAAGCAGAAGGTGCTGTGCACAGAAGTACGAGAGCTGCCCCATAGCGCTCGCAAGCTGACTTCAAAATAAGATGATTCATTTAGACTCAAGAGAAATGGGACGGTAACTCAGGTCCCTGTGAAATCCTGTTTTGGAAGAAGAGTCACAGAGAAGGGAAAATGAGCTTTTCCAATTAGGCAGCTGGAGCTTTGGAGGAACACAACAAATGCAATTTGGAAGTTGAGCTGGGAGGGAAAATTTTAGCTGTAAGATGGTTCAGCTAGATCATGGTGTTTCTAGAACTGTTTGTTTTTAAGCAACAGAATAGCCATATAATAAATATTTGTGTACCAAAGGAAGACTCTGAAGCACAAAGCAGCTGTTGGGAAGGAAAGCCTCCAGACCAGCTTTGCTCGCTCCAGGTCTTTCCAATGTGGATGAAGAGAGACACCCGTATACCAAAACACCCAGGGAGAGACTGTCTCACCTCTGCCAGCCAGGTGTGGGCCACAAACATCTGGCAAACATCTGCTTAACCAGTGGGGGTGATCCTGCACTGCAGCCAGCCAGGGGTCACAGCCCCACCAACAAAGATATGGCTGTTACCTCTCCTACCCTACAGACATGACCTGAGCCCTACGGAGATGGAGATTTCCAAAGGGCACAATCTGATCTTTCCCCCTGCCCTGAGTTTCGCAATGCTGTTTGCAAGGACTAATCCTGGAAAGCAGCAGATAAAGGAACACATGATGGACATGATCTCCATCACCAGATGTGGACAGCTGGCACGTTTTCCACTCCTGAGCTCTGACTGCAATTTCAACACCTCGTGAGCTCCATTCCTTGAGGTTTTCAATAGCCCCTGTGACCTCCTGGTGGAGTTGCAGCCTGGGACTCGCTCACCCAGACAGGAAAACCCAAAGCTGAACCTACCCCACACATCCCTCAGATGCTCCCTGCCATCCCAACACCACGCTTCCATTCATGTGAAACACACTCAGCACTGTGCATGCAATCCACCTCCTGCTGCTGATGTAGGCAGCTCAGACAGCAGCAGTGCTCCTCTGCAGCACCAGCACGAGGCTTCTCACACCATGCATCTCAGCTGCCTTCTTCACCAACCCTGCAGTTTCCAGATCTGTAGGAGGCTGCAGAGCTCCACTGCAGATCCTTACTTCTGTGTTTGTTTTGGGCAAACAAAGCCTAAGACTTTCCCAGCTAGAAGTGGGTAACGTGACCTTGCTTTAAGTCAAGGAAAGTACACAGATAAAGATGAAAGAGTTTGCATGAGGTTGCAGGAGACGCTGCCCGAGCAAGCAGCAGCCCTGACACAGAGGCACACATGTATGGATCCCATCTCATAGTGAATCCTAGCTTTGTTTGGAAGGACCTGGGCTTACAGACCAACCATGCTCAGCCCAGGACTATGGCAACTCAGTAATCCCCAAGTTTGGCAACAGAGTGACCCAAAGCCCAGATAAGCTCCAAAAACATGAGATGCCCCGATCCACGGGTGCCCTCAGAATAGAGGCTGTCAGAGCACTGTTTGCTGTTTCTATGCAAAAATAAGAAAAAATTAGATCAACAATAGCACGTAATGTGCTAGAGCAGAGGGCAGCAAGATGGTTCAGCTTTAAGCTAAACAAAGAGAAATGTTAAGAGCTCTGGCTTGGCCTCTCCCTTTGAAAACACTGCAGTATTTTCTTTGAAACTTGGTAAGATTCAAAAATAACCTCCAATGCAAACTGCAAACAAATCTGTTCCAAGTCTGATTATTTTCACTTTAGTGATGTAAGGAGGAAGAGGCTCCTGAGACACTCAGTGCTTTTGGCTGCAGACACACAGCAGTGCCTAGCAGGCCGTGACAGATCTGCTGGCTGCTCTGCACGGCTGCTGTGTGGCATAAAGGCACTGTCCACACGAGTGCACTTGAGGGAGCTTTCATATGAGGTGCCCATTATTTCCTTATGATGACTGTTACTGATCCAACAAGCAGTCAGCAGCAGCAACTCAGTGCTGGAGCTGCACAGCTCTGAGGCTACAGTAGAAGAACCACAAACCTTACCTTTCCTTTGACCATTTCTAGCAGACATTTATAGATTATCTAAGCACAAGCTGCAACATTTTAAAACCTCAACAGTGACTGCCCGGGGTTATTTATCAACACATTAAAAGGTGATAATCTGAAGCCAGCTTTATTGATTTCAATAACTGCATAAGCATAACCACAATTGGTCAAAGCCTAAGGCAGAAAAATGTTGAGATCATCAATCCTCAGGAGATAAGGTGAATGCCAACCTCTGCAAAAAGAACAGGCCGTGCTTCCCCAGCACTGGATTTATGACAGCGCGCTGCCATGAGCTGAGCCATGCATGTCACTATGTGGCCACGCAGCTCCTGCCAGGAGCACCAGCTGAGGCTGCTCCAGGGGATGTGAGGCAGCAGGGATGCAGCTTTGTCCTCACACCCCATGAAACCCACAGGTGCTGTCGGCAGACAGATCTGCCACCACCTTACGATGTCGGTTTGAATCTCTAAATGAGAAACGCGGTGACTTAGACCCAGGTGACAGGCTGCAAGAAATACCCATGCTTCCCATTCCATGCAAGCCTTTACGGCTCTTTATGGCCCACAGTAAGCACGGGGCAAAGCTCAGCCCCACAGCGGCCAGCAGTCAGCACAGCCCTGAGAAGCACGTGGCCTGGCTCAAAGCTGCTCTGGGTGCCAGAAACGTCCCTAAAGCACAAAAGTGACAGTTCCCAGTGGCATAGGGTCCTGAGGGATGAATAGAGGTGAGCAGGGCCCATTGACTGCCTTTAGACCTCGCGTGAGCAGGTTGGCGGGGCTGAAAGAGACTGCCTGACTCATGAAATCCCACTGACAGCCACACAACAAAGCTGATTCGCGTGCACACATGGCACAGGGCCTCCCTGCTCCCTCTCTTCTGCATCCCATTGCCCGCATGGAGCAAGCAGGGAGAAACACAACTGATAGAAGAACTTAACTTGCTTCTTTCAGCCAAAACTGTGAAACCACTGGGGTGAACTAATAGCTTTTGCCCGTAGTGGAGCTGATGAAACGCCAACACCTCCTAGAACTGGAGCAGCCTTAACCAGGCTTTAGCCACTACCAGCTGTCAGCATTCCTGACAGCCCATGAGCGAGTTCTCTGCAGAGAAAGCACCGGGGAGGTGGTTACTGCTGAGCACACCTGCCTTATCTTCTTCCCTCTCACCTCCAACAGGTATGTTACTCAATGAGCCTATCTGCAATGCATTTACCCAGCAAACGGGGAGAACAAAACAGCGGAGCAGCCTTCGATCCCAGTCACTAAGACACGATCTCAAATAAAAAATCATATTTAAGAGAGAAAAGAAGGAAATACAAGCAGAGATCCTGCAGAGGCCTCCCACCTCCCGGGCCGTACCCGCACCGGGCTGCCCGGAGGAGCGGCTCTGCAGGGGAACCGCGGGGCAGCCGCAGGTCGCGCCTCGAGGTGCTCGGGGTCGGCTGACCCCGCACGGCACAGCGCCCGTCTCCCAGCGCAACGCACGGCGCACAAACCCAGCGGACACGCGGCACAGCCCGGCTCGCAGCCCGGCACCGCCTCACCTTGGGCTCCCCGAAGACTCGCACACCCCGCTCCATTCCGCTCCTGCAGCCCCTACCGTTCCTGCAACCGTCGCTCGGCTCCACGCCGCTCCGCCCCGCCGTCCCGCCCCGCCCCGCCGGCAGGGAGGGTGCAGCCGGGGGCTGCTTCGTTACTTTCAGCCACAATTCGCGTTTTGCCTCCTGCCTTCCCCTCCCCGAGGTGATGCACGTGGCACTCGAGGCACACGGAGGAGAAATCCCCGCTCCCCCCCGTCCAGCACCGCAGGGACGTACGGTAGAATGGTTTGGGTTGGGAGGCCGAGCTGGCAGCCACCGCAGCACCCCTTAGCACTGAGCCAACAACGCATCTGCGAGGCGGCACCGCTCCCTGCTGTGATGTGCCCTGGTCCCAGTGCAGCCATGGTGATGCCAGATCTCCTAAATCAAGTGCTACGGAGTCACTCTGCACAATTGCAATCCCCCCCCCAGGTGTCCCCAGACCCCAAGGCTGTTGGTAAGATTTTTGTCTTACCAACAAAAATCACTCAATCAGTGTAAAACACCCCTATTGCCTGCACTGGTGTGTAAGCAGAGAGAGCGCATGGGGCTGCAGGTGTAAGTGCTACCGCAAGCAGATAGAAACGGAGTTCTCTCTTGTTGCCCAACTGTGTTTGCACCAGGGTCAGTGTTTGGGGGAAGGCATAGAGCTCAGCACTGCTCTGACTGCCTGCAACAGCCTGATCCAGGTGGAAGCCTGCAGACACAGCTCAGGGACGTGCAAGCTGGCAGCAGGGGTGAAACAGCACTGTCCTGCTGAGCTCCCATGGACAACTTCACCTCTGTACTACTGTTGGTTTTTTTTGTTTGTTTTGTGTTTTTAAATATCTATCTGGAAACATCTAGTTCGTTTTGAGCATGCAATGTTCAGAGGTCTGACTTCTGTTCCAAAAGCATCTGTAGCACAGATGGTCCCCAAGCAAAGCACAGTGCTCTCTCATGGTCTCCTGAAGGCACAACCTCAGTCACTGTCGCCACAGCCTCTGCTGAGGTTAGGAGAAATTACAAGGCAGAAGAGGCCAGGAGAAAAGCTATTAGCCAAGGTCAAGGAGGTGAACAGAACTGAAGCAAGGAGTGCCGCAGGAGGTGTGGGTTTCATCCTGCTGACTAATGCCTGCCTCTGCTGACTCAGCTCTTTCCAGGAGAGCCACCAGCAGCTGCTGTCAGCAGCACCCAGCTGTGTTACAGCCCTCCAAATGAGGTGTGAGCTGAGTGACTGACCTCACCCTGACCCCCTTTATCCATCCTCACTGCTGCTCAGCCAGGCAAATCTGTATAGTTGATACGAAATAAATGTTTCCCTACTGATGTCCTCATAGCAGTTTCCCACCTGGGAAATAGGAGGGACACAGACAGAGACCTGTTAGATCCCCAGCAATGACTGCTCAGAGCCTCAGGCCTCATTGGCTCTGACATACTGCAACTTACTCTGGTGCTGGGCTTAGATTTTCCAAAACAAAACAACAACAACAACAAAAACCACATTTTCACACCTGTGTGAATAAGCATCACACTGCAGCCCATTGCAAGCAGCCAAAGGAGGAAAAGTGTTTAAGTTGTATCAACAAAGGACTACCAATGCTGATTCAGAAAATCCTCTGCCCCAGGGTGAGCCCACCCCAGCCCCCGTGCTGGAATCCCTTCTTTGTTTCCCAATAGCTGCTCTGGGGTGCAGATGATACTGTCCTGGGGCAGGTTGCAGACAGGGGACACCCAATGCATGCCTAGCTGAGTGACAGCAAGGCCAGCGCAGCACAGGGCACACAGTCATGTCCTGGGCTGCAGCTGCCTGCAGAGCCGCGTGGGCTGCTGCAAGCTCATCCCCTAATGGGATTAGGGACGGTAAAACCAAGCCAGCTTGTACTGAGCATCAGGCCACCCCGAGGTACTGTGACCTGCTCTGGGCATCTGGAGCAGAAAGGCCACACCAGGATGGCAGTAATGCAAAGAAAAGGTAGAGAAGCAGAGCCAGTGCTTTGTGCTGGGGAGGAGAGCAACAGTTTGGGACTGGCAGTGCTTCAACCCTAGAAACGCCTTCAGGACCCCGTCAGCACTGAGCCCCTGGCAGAGCAGAGCCCCTTCCCACCCGCAGCTTTGGGATGACGAGAGGTCACCGTGCACCAGGGCCAGAAATCTCGTGTGGGTGCTGTGCTGCCTCTCCTCCACGTGGAGCAGAACCCCCGGTAGTGCTTCGCACCAGGAGGAGCCCGATTGAGACACACACCGCTCCCTCCCTGGCCCGACTGTCACAAGGGAAGCAGGACGCGGCCAGAATCGCGCACACAGCCGGCACCGCCCGCAGCACAGCTCTGCTCGGGCCGGAAGGGACCCGCACGTGTCGCTCCGAGCTGCCCTCCGGGCCCCGGTAATTGGATTGCAGCGCTCGGCCGGACGCTGCCCCGGGCCGCCGGTGGGCAGAATTAACCCGAGCACAGCTCCTCTCGGGAAGGCTGCAAGGTCAGCGTAGCGCATCTCCGTCCTCGCTGCAACAGCCAAAACGGATTAAAAAAAAAAACCCACAAACAAACAAACAAAAAAACACGAAGAAAAAATCCCACTTTTGGTGAATGCAACTTTCCCAAAGCCGCTTTGCCTGGGACTGAGCGGAGCACAGCGTCCGAACATTGCCCTCCTCCGACGCTCCTCAGTACCGCAGCTCAGCAGGACGCAGTCCCAAAGCAGCCCTGACCCGCAGGCTGCCGCTGCCCTTCCAACTCCTCCCCAGGTGCCCAGGGAGAGTTTTCTGGGAGCTGACCCAACCCCCCTCCCCACACACGCACCCAGGTCAGCTTTGGGCTTTTGCACGGACTGTAACTGAGCTCTCAGTCCTACATCGCAGCGTTATTTGGGACTGGGCTGATGCCTCCTGCCCTGCCAGGCACTGCCTCGAGGGTCCTGCAGCACTAGAAGGGGTGAGCACCGTTGTACCTGAACCACACCACATCGGGGATAGTGCTGCCTTATCCCATTAGTGCAGGCTCCGACCCAGCCCTCTGCCTTCAGCACCAGTAGTACCAGAGTTGAAAGGGCTCCCAGTTCCTCCCAGCACACCTTTGGACCAGCACTGCCCTATACCTCAATCTCAGTTCACACAGCTGCCTCCATGCCCCAACCCAGAGATGGCAGCTGGATCCAAGCAAGATCATAAGGCTGTACTGCTGTATAGGTCCCTCTTTGCACCAGGAGCTCAGCCTGCAGGGTCATAGTGAGGGGCAGGATGGTACCATATCTGGAAGGCAGCTAACAGGGTCTGGCTCAAGGTCCCCCTGGCCAGGTATGGCCTAGCTGGAGTCCTGCACTCCCCAGTGCAGCCCAAAAAGTGTCTAAGCCTCTGGGCTGTGCTTAAATAGAGCTCCTGGGCCAGGTGTGTGGGCACACAGGTGGGGCAGGTAATTAGTGTCCTCTGAGCTCTGACACTTGCAGCACTGCATCCTTCTGAGCAAACCTGGGCTTGCACTGACTCCTCCACCACCCTGATGCAGTGCCCCGGTGCTGTCAGCCCCAGCAGCTGCTGGGTTGGACATCCATGGGGCTGGGGGTCCTCAGCCAATGTGCTCTGCTGTGCCAGGAGCTTCCCAGAAGACATTGGAGATGTGGAGATCATCTCTTCTACCCTAGGGACTATTGCACAGTGAAGGTGAAATAGCAGGAATGGAGAGAAAGGCAGAAGGGCAAAGGAGAGAAGCAGGAGTGAAGCAGCCAGGTGCTCCCATCACCCCATGCCAGCTCAAGATGGGAACAGTGCTGGGGGGCACTGGGGGCTGCCTGGCTGCTGCCGCACACAGACAGGCACGGCCTCCTGCCGCAGCAAGGAATGTCTGAGAGAAACCAATCCTTGCTGTGTGGAGCTGGAAACTGCTGGAGACGCTTTAATCCGCCTAATCCAGGGCTCTGGCCCAATTAATATTCTATAGGATCTCCTGGAGCTCTTGTTTTGTTCTGTTCTTGGCTTGAAGGGCTGCCCAAGAAATTGAAAACAGATTATTGGGACGAAAACAGCTTCAATTTGTAGACAGCTGTCTCTACCAAAACTGGCTTCGATTCCAGCCATTCCCCAGGCGTGATGCAAGCCTGGCTAGAAGAAATTTCTCCCCAGTGGCAGCAGAAGGGCTTTTCTTAGGAGCCCGGCAGCGTGCTGGGCGAGCGGGGCAAGCGGAGGAGGCGCTGCGGCTGCAGCTCGGGGCAGAGCGCTGCGTCCCCGCGTGTCCCGGCCCCGAACCCCCCGGCGCTGCGCTGCGTCCCCGGGCCCGGCGCTGCCGCCAGGGGGAGGCAGAGGCCGCGCGGTGCGGGGTCACCGCTGCGATCTGAGGGGTCCCGGGTCGGGCTGCGGTCGTGCGGAGGTTGGGGCTGAGGCTCCTCCAGAAGTTAGCACCGTGGGAGGGTGCAGGTCGGCACCAGACGGGACAGGATCCTGTTCCTCCGGGGACTCGGGGCTTGAGCAGACCCCCAAGTATGGCCAGAGCCCACCGTGAGACCCCAGGAAAGCATCCTCTGGGGGAAGGATGCTTGGGAAGCTGCTTGGTGGAGGACAGCTGGCAAAACCACACTGTGCCAGGTTAAAGTGTAGGTCTGCAGGAGAACTGGCTCTGCGACACAAAAGTGGCCCAGACTGTGACTCATAATAGCCCAGTGGTATTTTAAACACTGTATTTCCAGCTGACTCAGGGCTCTGGGAAGAACAACGTGAGGTCAGACCGGTGGGCTGTCACTGTATGGCAATGCCAGCCTTTGCAGTACGGCAGTTTCAGGGTCTGCCATATGGTGATGTCAGCTTCTGCTGTATGGTGATGTTGACCTCTGCTTTATGGCAATGCCAACCTCTGCCAGCACAGTGCCAGCAATGCTCCCACCCATTGCCCATCTGCCTCACGCCCACCCCAGTGACATTTGGGAAAGGAGTGAGGAGGGCAGAGGAATGCACACAGGGCTGACACACTCATTCATCCCCCGCTCCCGGCTGCGGTGCATTCCAGGCAGCCCTCCTACAACACCACATTTTCTTCACCACAGTCTACCCCTGCACATGCTCACTTATCCTTTGCCAGGATGGCCTCTCCCAAGGCACCTGGAGCAGCACCTGCCATAAATCAGGCAGAGCTTCCGCACACCTCGTTCTGCCATGCTGAAAAATGAGCACACAGCTTCTCATCTCAGCACCTGCAGCAGCAGGAGCTGGCTCTCAGGGTGTCCCAGCGCAGCCCAAGTGAGCTCAGATCCATTGGGCTGTGTGCATTTGGTGGTGCTGAACGTGGCCGCCTGCTTTGCCTTTGCATGCTGCTGAGATTATCTCTGCTGGGTTTATTTTCACACAGCTCCTCAGAACACAGAAAGTGAGAGCTCAAAGCAAACAGGAAAAAGGCAGGTTCTCTGGGCGGCTATTTTTAACCACTGCAAACAGCATCAGTGTCATTATATTTAGAAAAAAAATGCAGAGCGTTTCCTGCCTCCCCTCTCAATACCTTCAGCTATTTCCTTGCAGATGTTGCCAGGAGCAGCATGCAGACGGGCCGTGCTCTGGGACAGGAGGGCTGAAACTGGGGAATGCGGCTCAGAGCAGGTGCCTCTGGCTCTTGAGGATGAGTGGGCAGTGAGGGCTCGGCCAGGTCCAAGTGCCACCACGTGAGCTGCAGCACCTCAAGGGTGCCCCAAGGGTGAGGATGATGAAGACGCAACATCACAGTCAGCTCCTCCTGCCACGTGATGGGGACGGCAGATGACACCAGGAGGTCTCAGCTCTGGGTGGACAAGGGCAGGTGGCTCAGGGTCTGCGCTTGCTGCTCGGAGAAGCTTCCCTTTGGCTTTGGCTGTGCTCGGTTCCTCACATTGTGCTCAAGGACTGCGGTCGGTGAAGAGTTTGTGTTTCATTCCCAGCATTTGTGTTTCGCTCTGGGTGGCAGCAGCGTGGCAGACCGCAGCTCAGCGGGGCCACGTGCAGCATCGCTGGGAAAGAGGCTCTCCTAACTCCAACCACACTGTGCTGGTTGTGCTTTCCAGCAAAACCCCAGCACGGGGAGAACGGGATTTCTCCAAGTGAATAGGGAAGCTCTGTGCCCGAGGGAGGCGACAGAGAAACTGTTGGAAATGTGGTACAGATGGCACGAGCTGCAGTCAAAATCTGCTTAAACAGCCTGCAGCCAGGTGGTGGGCGATGGCAAGAGTACACAACACTGCTCTCGGTGGTATCCGTGGGAGATGTCCCTCCCTGGACTCAGCAAGAGCAGCTGTGTGCCCCTACTGTGTTGGGCTGTGCTTCTCTTCTTCAACCCTGGCTCCCAAGAACTGCCTTCTAAGATGCTTCTCCGGGGCTCTGGTTGCTCAAAACAGAAGCAGAAGCCCTGACCAGGAGCAGGGTGTGCAGAGCTGTGGGTATGGCTGCTGTCACCAACTCTGCATGACACATGCAGACCAAACACTCCCTTTCTGCACACCCCTCCCCAGAGACCCTCTCTCCCAGGACTCCATGCCCAGCTGTGCCGGGTGCCCACCCAAACCCCATCCTACAGGGGCTGCCGTGGCTCTCGTGCTGTGATCAGAGCATGCGTTCCATCCAGCCCAGCTGCTGCGTGCTCTTAATGAACACTGAGACCCGTATGGGATGACCTCCTCTCCTACCTCACAGGGGATGCTCACTGGGGGCTGTGGGTTTGCAGCCTCCCCAGCAGGTCCCTGCCCCACAGGCAGCCTGACAGCAGCAGCCTGGAGCCAAACATCTTTTACAAATCACGGCGCATAGCTCACATTCTCGGCTGGTTTATGAGTGTTTCATCTCCTCGTATTGATCAGGGCTGGAGCCGAAGTAATTACGTTCATCAGAAATAATTTCCCCTGATTTTGAGTCATATTTGAGCGGGTGCCCACCTCCCCCGCTCACCCCTTTCGGCACAGCAGCTCTCTGCTCCCTGGTACATACTTTCCGGGCGACATCGCTGCTTTCATAACCATGGTGAGACCTGAAGGCTTGTTTTTCTCAGCTGGATCCCACACACACACTAAAGGTTTCAGCTGTGCCGTTAGGACTTGGCTGGGGACGTGGTCAGGAGGAGCTGGTTGATGGGAAGTGCACGCCTGGGAAGTCCAGCACTGGGAAGAGGGAGCTGGGAGCTGGGACCCTCTGCAGCACACCCCACCTAGACAAGGACTGGAGAACAAAATTTATTTCAGCCTTAAACCACAAGAAAAACAGGGATAGACAAAAAGAATGAGCAATGTGATCAGGAAACACGAGTTAGCCCCATGGAAAATACCAAGGGTCTGGACCCATGAGGTCAGGGTCTGGGTTTATATCTTGTCTGGGAGACAACCAGTGAGATTGTAAAAGAAGCTCGTGTTTGGAGATGCTTTGTACCAAAAATAATCTCTCCGAGGCTCACAACACTCGATACGTGATGATTCCTGACACTGTTTTCCAAATAATAATGGGAAGATTCATCTGCCTGAGGCTTCCAAGCTTCATCTTACAAAATTCTTATTCTTTGGGTTATCTGAATGTTTAACTTATGGGGACAGTTATGGATGGCTCTCGTCTGGGCTTCAGCAGAGAGTCACTCTGAATTGCTGCCCAGGTTTTGCGATACCTATTAAGAAGCAGCGCTGGCCCTTCACAGCACAGCTGGATGTTGTAGTGATAAGCCCCTCGAGTCTGAATTATGACATCCTCCATGATTTTGGCTAACAGAGCCCTTTCTCGGTCGCCACAGCCCATCGACTCCCCAGTGCAACCTCAGCTCCTTCCTCTCTGCAGGCACAGGGGCTGTGAATGGGACGGCCACCACCGCAGAGCCCCACTCGTGGGGTCCTTTGCACTCAGCCCCGGCCCCCCATGGCAGCCCACAGGGGTCAGCGGTCCCAGCTGGAGCCGAGGGTTTCTGGTGCCGCTGCCTGACTGTCAGGAGCTGGACGGCAGCCCGGAATTCTTTTCTCACAAGTCACTTGGATGGTCACCAGATGGTAAATACTTTTCGTCTCTCCTCGCCTGGGCTTGGGGTGGATGTGGTGATCTCAAGGTAGAGAACTGCATGGCTGCCCCTCACCGTGGCTGGTGGTCCTCCAAGGGATGGAAGTGGCCACAGAGAATGGAAGCAGACATAAGCAGCCCTTTTAACTTCAGGGCTCCTGGCTGTCCTGAGCTGTCAGTAAGGAAAGGAAGAGGCTCAAGCAAAGGGAAGGGATGGAGGGAGAGCAAGGTGTGCAGCCATTGCAGAGGGATGTGAGTACAGATGAATGGAGCAAAAAATTAGAGATTGGCAGGGCTGCTCACCATGGCCTGTTCAATGGCACAGCACAAAGAAACACGGCTGTCTCAAAAAGTCAGTTTGCTGAGTGGGTTCCTTCATTTCTATAGAAACAGCAGAGCTTCCCAGGAGATGTATTTAGATCCTTGCAACAACTGACCACAAAAAAGAAAAAAAAACCTGACAGTAATGCCACAGGAACCACAGAGCACAACTGTGGGATGAATCCCCAGCCATGAAATGACACGTATGGTACAAAACACAGATTGGGTACTTGCTCCAGAGGGGAAGGGTTGTAACAGTATTTACATGATGAGCTGCTCAAGCACTGCTCCGTGCTCCTGCAGAAGGCAGAACCTGTGTGATGTGGTGAGTCCAAATCCACACCACGTGCATCCAACCCCGTGTGCTGTCCCACGGGGGGCTGCACATCGCTTTCCTCTTGCTGTGCCATAGGAGCCAAGTTAAAAGAGCACTTTCAGCACCTGCAGAGCTTGCCTGGCCGTTCCTGCACACTGTGAATCCCACACAGCAGAGGGGCAGCATTCTGCCCTCAACTTTGGGATTCTATGCAGTGTGGGTGACATATCCCTTTCCCATAGCTGTGCCCTGGGGCAGAGTTAAATACAGGGGCTGGGTTCCCAGCTCTGCTCAGTCTTGGCACCATCCCAGGCTGGATGTCAGGGAACGGCCACCCCTGCACATTCACAGTCCAGCAGAGGTGCTGGCTCTGTCTGGCAGCCCATGCTCAGCAGCCCCCTCTGCCATGCCCATGCCATTGGGGACATGTCCCTTGTCCCTTCCCTTCTCTTGCTCTCCCAGCAGACAGCACGCTCTCACCTTGAAGGGAGTGGAAATGTCAGCTGGAATGTGGGCTGGAAAAAAAAGAAAGCAAATCTTGAGGCTCGTCCAAACCTACTCCTGTTTATATTGGAGCCTGGGAGTGACATCAGAGCAGGGAGAGTATAAACACCAGCAGGACCCACTTGGGGCTTTAAAGCCTGCAAACATGAGGCTCCGGCTGGAGAAGCAGCTCCTCATCCTCTCCTTGCTCTGCATCCTCTCCAAGGTAAGGAGTGGGGGTGTGGGATCTCTTCAGGCTCACTCAGGGCAGCACCAGGATTCCCAGTATGGGACTGCAGGGAGGCTGCAGTGCTGCTGTAGCCTTGACAGCTGGCAGACAGCTGTATGTCTGCAGAGCTCTGCCTGGGAGAGAATTCCAATGAAGCAGCATAGTCTTAACTCTCATGGACCAAATGCCTCTGTGTTGCAGCAATGTTCTCTGTTTGCTCACCTGCCCCTGCAGCCATCCCACAGCTCCTGCAGGCTCTGTGCAGTGAGCACCAGCCCCAGTGCTACTCAGCTCTCCCCCATTCCAGGACGCTCATGCAAACCATCCAATAGATTGGGGTTGTTCCAGGGATTTGATTTTTTTTTCTCTTGGATTCTGCATGACACAGCTCCCTGTGCAGAGTTTTGAAAAATGTTGGGGTATGTCAGTTCCAAATTCTTGTAATTGCTGCTTGAATCCCAAGCCAGACTGCAAGCAGGGACACAGAACAGCCTCGTGCCTGTTTGACTGCTTTCCTGGGCACTTAAGATCTCCAACAGGAGCCACATTGCCATCTAATGACAAGTTAATTGCAGGGAGCATGGGGAAATGGATTAATAGAGCTGGATGGGCAAATCCTTCTAAAACATCAATCTGTAATAGAAACCTGAAAGATGAAAAATGCACTTGGCTCCTGGGTGAGCTATGACTGATGAGCAGCTCCTGGCCAGGAGAGCTCAGTGAGCTCTGGAGAGCCACCAGCTGTCCTCTGCCCCCAACCTAAACATGGCCAACGCCACCAGTGCCCTGGTCCTTCATGGTCCCCCTGCCTTCTGCTACAGCAGCAGTGCTGCTCATTGAGAGGACCAGAACAAGGCAGAGACTGCCCGGCCCATTTTGGATAGATTTCACCTTTCACGTCCTGGCAGGGCTGCATTGTGCAGGGCAGCACAGAACTGCAAATCCAAAACGTTTGGCTTCAGACCCAAAATGCAGCAGCCCCAGCAGCCACCCCTGTCAGATGTGCCAGGGTAATGGCGTGTGCAGAACAGCCACAGACTCACTGCTGCCCTCCTGGGGGAACTCCTGCAGGCACAGAGCAGGCACACTGCCTTAGGGCACAGGTTGGCAGGGGCTGCTGCAGGCAGGGCAGGGGAGGAGGCAGCCGTAGCACAGAGAACAGCAGTGAGCTTAATCAGGCTTCAGTTCTCCCCTGCAAATGTGTTGTCCCATTTCTTGGCACAAATGAGAGATGTGCTCACAGTGAGGGGTTGGGGAGGAGCAGTGCTCTCACCGTATGCACGCAGCTCCTGGGAAGCTGCATCCCCGACTGTGCACCAGCTGCCATGTGGGGCTGCTAGCGCCACCTGATGAACCTCAGTGTGTGGATGCTCACTTCCCCAGCCCTACCTCCTCCTGCACTCACAGCAGTGGTGCATGTCAGCCCCCATCCCGCAGGACATCCCTGATTCTCCTGGTTTCCATGGGAGCCCATCGTGCTGTGCAGTCGCTCCCTAAGAAGACGGCAGCTTTCCCAGCAGCACTGCCATGTTCCCATGGATGGGCAGAGCCAACGATCTATCTCCACCCAACCAAGGTTGACTTTCAGAGGCCGTCCCAGTGCAACTGCAGCCACCAGCTGTGTCAAACCCGTGATGCTTTGTACCCCCAGGTGTGCTCCCAGCTGTGCCGACGGCCGTGCTACTGCTCCCACGTGCTGCCCCGCTGCCCACGCGGGTCCCCCCTGGTCCTGGATGGCTGTGGCTGCTGCAGGATCTGCGCTCGGCGCCTGGGAGAGCCCTGCGACTTCCTGCATGTCTGCGACCGCAGCCAGGGGCTCATCTGTGACTACAGCTCGGGAACAGGAGGCACCTGCAACTGTGAGCACCACGGCTGGACGTGGCTCTGAGAGCTGCTCCGCCAAGGAAGATGCACACAGATGGCTGCAGGGCTGTGTTGCTGCTCCTGCCAATTCTAACGCCAGTCACTGGCCAGGTTTTTGGGGATGGTTTGAGTGGGATGGGCATAGCAGTTCCAGAGACGTTGCTGGGGATGGAGAACTGCAGAGAAATAACAGAGGGATATTTTCAAGTCTGAAAGCCCTGAGAAGTATGGACAGGGTTGGAGAGCAGTGGGTTTCTCACCACCTTGTGATGTAGGAGGCAGGGAAGGGGAGGTCAGGCGATTCATCACCTCATGCCTCCCTATGCCCTTGTGACCATCCAGTTCCCCCTCTTCCTGGCAGCCCCCAGCCACCACCAGCTATCCCCTCTGCCACCCCCACTCTCTGTCTCCTTGCCCCAATGGCTTCCCACTGTCGTTACAGTTGAAGACGACGAGGAGGGCTGTGAGGTGAATGGGCGGCTGTACCGTGACGGGGAGGTGTTCCAGCCCAGCTGCAAGCTGCAGTGCCGCTGCCTGGATGGGGGCTTCACCTGCGTCCCACTCTGCCAGGAGGACGTCCGCCTGCCCACCCCAGACTGCCCCTACCCACGGCGCGTGGACATCCCAGGGAAGTGCTGCCCTGAGTGGGTCTGCGAGGCCAGAGAGTGGCAGAGCACTGGGGCAGGTAGGAGGTGGGATGAGGCGATGAGCTCCAGCGGGAGACCCCTCACTGCCCCTCTCTCCGTGGCACACGGCAGGTAAGGCAGCGCTGGGCTCCAATCCCATTTCCCCTCTGTTTGCATCCAGCCCCCGCAGTGCCGTACCTCTGCCAGCCGTGGGGCACAGAGTGGAGCGCCTGCTCGGCCACCTGCGGCGTGGGCTTCTCCACTCGCATCTCCAACCAGAACCGCTACTGTCGGCTGGAGACACAGCGGCAGCTCTGCATGCTCAGGCCCTGCCCGGCTCTGCCGGCGGCACCCCTTGTGGTAAGCGATGGTGATGCCGACACCTCCAGGCAGCAGCTTGGAGTGGGAATGGGACATCCCAGCCAACACCCCGTGCGCGCCCCATCAGCCCCCCAGCCATGAGTCCTCCAGCATCCACTGTCCCCACATCGCTCCGCTTTGCCTTTCCAGAGGGGATGAGGAGGGTGTTTGCAGCCGTGCCCACCCTGGTTGTGTCCCGGAGCCAATGTCCCGGCACAGAGGCTGGCACACATCTGTGACACCGTGGTTTTGGAGGAGATGGAAGACACGTCCCTTGGGAATCTGGGGGAGAACCGATGGACTTCAGCTGCAGAGGAGGGTGGAAATAGAGAACAAGATCCCTACAACACGCCTGTGTACTCTGCTGCCCCGGGTAGGGTTGCTGGGCAGCAGCGCCCAGTTGTATGAGATGGGAAAATCCTGCCCCAAGCACAAACCCACCTGAGAAAAGGGGACGTTGTCCTTTCCCGGATTGGAGAGGCTTTTGGAAAGGGCTGAGCGATGCTGCTGTGCCAAGCACCGCACACAGCTCTGCTCTGCAGAATTAGACCACTAGCGGGACGCCCCGTGTCCCCGCGCTGGGGATGGGGGCTCGCTGTCCCACCACACCCGGGCACCGGCAGAGGTGTTTTCCTGGCGGCAGCTCCCATTCACCTTCCCCACATCTCTCCAGGACAAACAGCTCCCTGCTCCGCCTGGCCGCCTGCTCTTCAAAGCCCGGCGGTTTGGCAGGGCTCTGGCAGGCGTGCAGCTCAGACGGAGGAGGCACCAGACATACCACCCCGCATCCAAGCGCATACCCCAAAAACTAAGGCCAGCAGAAAGGCAGGAGACGGGAAAACAAACAGCAGCGATGAGCCCAACGGGTTGGAGCTGCTCCAGCGTGCAGAGCTGCACAGGAGAGCGGAGCGGCAGTGAACCTTTAGGGGCTGCTCAGAAACGAAACCCAAATGCCCTCTAACGGCCTCGCAGCGACGTGCAGAGCAGGGCGAGAAGGGCGGCGAGCAGGGCAGGCGGGACCGCGCATCTTGGCTGTGCACCCCTGCAATCAAAGCACTGTGAACGTGATTGCAGCGTGTTACCCTGGGTTGAGCGTGCCCCTCGGCCAGCAGCAGAGCCCAGCAGCTCCAGCAAGCGCTGGAAATAAATCAGTGTGAAGGGTGTTGTCACCTCTTTGGGGGAAAAAATAAAGGAGAAAAAAGAAAAGAAAAAAAAAAAAAAGAGCTTTGCTGCTCATGCAGTAATACACTGTTTACAAAGAGAATTATTTACTGACACCATTCATTTAGTGGGATGGAGGGGATGCAGGAGCCCCCAGCAGGCAGCACACAGCACGAGGGACCCGGCACCATCGGTTTTCTGCCTCTGCGGTGGCTGTGCCAAAAACAACAGTGGTGTGAAGCTCACCGAGACTTTAAAACCCGCAATGTTCCTCTGTTGACACGGGTAAGGCACGACCAGCGTACCAAACATCCTGGGTTCAAGGCAGTTCGGTTTTCTGTGTGCTGAGATGTGCCCCCCCCGCTGGCTCAGCCCATCCCAGCCACCCCACGCTGGTGGTGAAATCCTAACGGCCACTTTTTAAGCAGCAACCTGCAATCTGTATCTCAAACAGAAATGACTCAACGCACCTCTTGTTTTTTTTTGGGAGGGAGGGGAAGCTGTGATTCACTCAGCAGAAAACACCTAAATAACGAATTAATGACTTCAAACAAATCAGAGTTACTTTCCCCTAAAGAACAGAGGGAAACTGACCCTCACAATTCAGGGGTGAGTCGCACGGCGTTTGCTGCCCCCTCTAAGCTGTGCTACCGGGGCAGTCAGTGCTTCTGCAGCCCCAGCCCCGGGCTCTGAGGGGTGCTGGGAGGTGTCAGATAAGCACTGCACACCCACAGACGGTTACAGGAAGCCCTGTAGCTCAGAGCCACAGCGGCACATGAGAGTGGCAGACTACGGTTTGTTTCTCGGCAAGCATGTGCCACAATCAACAGACTGTAACAAAACAGACTTCTTTTGCAGCTGTTGAACAGAATCTCTATTGCTAATCGGAGCCAACACATCTGCAATAAGCAGACACTCCCGTGGCTCGGGCTTCTCTACGGCAGCACAGGAGGGCAGGGCCGTACCCCTGCCATGGAAAACGGCGTTCCTTCTGCCCGTTGGTCTGTTTGCTCTGGTGCCCGGAGATAACGTTATTTCTGGCGTTGTTTGTGCTGCAGCAGCTGCTCAGCAGTGAAGGGTGATCGCACTCTTTGGGTTCGGTTTTAACTCTCGCATAAGCTTCACCAGCTGCGAGTGCCCGCTGCGTTACACCCCCAGCGCCTGCGGGCAGTAGGGGGAAGGCACAGCGCTTCTTGTGTTCCCACCTCTTAAAACCGCTCAAGGGAGGGGAGGAAGCGTTTGTGGGTTTTTTTTTTTTTTTAATTTGTGGAAGGGATATCGAGCAGGATGTTGTTGCTGCGCGCTACCCGGGAGGTGCGCTGGGGCCAGGCAGCTTCGCGCATCCGTGGTGCTGGCACCGCCCCTGGCACGCGATGCGCTGGACCGGGGCCATCTGCACTTTGCGGGCGGATCTCTGCCCTGCTCTCGCTCCTAACGCCGGGTGTCTGTGGGTTGTGCACGGACCTGCAGGTCGGAGCTGGATGCGGGGTGCAAGAGCGGCGTTCCCTGGGGACGGGACGCAGCGAGCAGAGCGGCAGCAAACTGTGAGCTCTCCCACCCACGCGGCGCAGAGCCGCCCCATGCATGCCTTCCTCCCGCCCCTCCCGGCACCGCCAGAAATAGCTCGAGCCTTGGTGCCCGGCTCGCAGTACCTCCAGGAGGCTGGCAGCTCCTCCAGGAGCCCCACGCTCCGTATCCCCGGCCCTGGGGCTGGATCCTGACCTCACGAGCACCTCCCCGAGCGCCGCACCGCCTGCCCATCTCCTGCAGCGCCCGATGGCCAACAGCACTCCGCTGTGGGACAACAGCAGCCAGGCTCTGTGTCCCGTGGATGCCGCCTTCGCGCAGCGCTTCCTGCCCGGCGTGTACCTTGTGGTGACCCCGCTGGGGCTGGTGGGGAACGTGCTGGGGCTGTGCTATCTGCGCTCTGGTCCCCGCAGCCCGCTCAGCCCGCTGGTGGGCCACCTGGGCCTGGCCGACCTGCTGTACGTCTGCACGCTGCCCTTCCTCATCAGCTACTACCTGCACGGCCGCACCTGGGCCTTCGGCCGGGGCTGGTGCCGCCTCACCCGCGGGCTCTTCCACCTCAACCTCTACGCCAGCATCGGTTTCCTCACCTGCATCAGCGTGCACCGCTACCTGGGCATCGTGCACCCGCTGCGGGCGCGGGGCCGCTGCCAGGCTGCCGTGTCGCCGGGCCGGCTCAGCGCGGCCGTGTGGCTGTGGGTCATCGCGCAGGTGGGCCCTGACTTCGCCTTCAGCAAGATGGACCCCGCGGGGATGCATTGCCATGACACGACAGGGGATGAAAGCCTGGGTGCCTACATGCCCTACACCGCCGCCGTCACCGTGACGGGGTTCATCATCCCCTTCCTCATCATCGTCGGGTGCTACTGCCACGTGGTGGTGGTGCTCTGCAGGAGCGACACGGTGGAGCCCGGCCTCAGGAGGAGCAGCATCAGGCTGGTGGTGCTCGTCATGATCCTCTTCTCCGTCTGCTTCCTGCCCTACCACATCTTCAGGAACCTCAACTTGCTGTCCCGAGCCTGGCAGCGGCAGGGGTCCTGCACACAGGCCATGAAGGATATCTACGTCTCCTACCAGGTGACCAGGGGCCTGGCCAGCTTCAACAGCGCACTCAACCCTCTGCTCTACGTCATGACCAGCAAAGACTGCATGTCACGCATGAGGAATATCTACCAAAGGACCAAGGAGACCCTGGGATCCCTCTTCACATGGGAATCCTCTAACCAAACCCATGAGACGAGGAGCAGCATCGTCTTTGAGGAGCAGGAGGCTTCTGAGCAGCTCTGAACAGTGAGCATCTCCCCAACAGCTGTGCACATCAGCTTCAGCTTTCCCCCACCTGAAGCACGCTTTGTGGTGAGATGAGACTGCAGTCCTCGGCTCCAGCATGGTGCCTGGGACAGATGGGACTGAGGGGAGAAGGGAGTAGGCTGGGTTGGGCTTTAGAACACAGCAACCAGCCCTGAGTGGGGTAGAGAGCTGCTGCATTGCAGGATGATGGAAAGGGGGAGTTTTGCAGGGTGAAGTGCTGTAGAAACGGAAACATTCACTAACATATCTTGATTTAAACATGACTAAACTGTGCCAGCAATGGTGGTGGTTGTTTGTGGAAGCAGATCTGCTTCAGGATCTGGCTTATCTTCTGCTGCACGCCTCCGTCACAGCAGAAAAATGTACTTTAGAATTATTCACTCTCTTCTGGAAGAGTGCATAACAAACAAACCAGCATCTTAAAGTTTCTCAAGGCTTTTTTTTTTTTTTTTTTTTAATTTGCAAGGCAAATGACCGCAGTGGCCTGAACCATGTGCTCAGCAGGCAGTGTCCCAGAGAGCTCTGAGCCACTTGGGTGGGGGCTGCAGCTCTCCGGCATTCGGCCTCACAACAGTATTAACATGAGCTATTGTCTCCTGTAAATCTGATGTGCAAATCTCACCTGCAGAGAGGCAGCACCAGCTGAAGTTGTGCAGAGGTACAGTGAGCTGCCAGGGCAGGACGTGCATCAGCTTCTGTGGATGTGGGGGCATTTCTGCTGCAGGGGGAGCAGCAGCTCCTGAGCAGCACTTCGCTTTTTGCTTTCGGTTCTCCACAACACGAGCAGCTGCAACGCATGACTGGAGCAGCAAGACTTGAAGCAGCAGATTTCAGAAGGGGCACATGAGTTAGAACTGCTTCGTACCTGGAGAGCACGGCCCCATGCAGGGCTGAAGTCAGAGCAAAGCCTGACCTGTGCCAGCCAGCTGCTGATCACATGGCCCGACCTCACCACCCCGCAGAGGACACAGTGGCAATCACATAGGGCTAATGCATCTGAGGTGCAAATAAACTCTTATTAACATGTTCGCTTGTGCTCCTCTGGCTTCTTCTAGAGCTTGGTGGCAGCACACAGCCAGCTGGCCTGGGGAACGGAGCAGGGGCACACACCAGCTCTGCTCCCCTCTGTGCGCCCAGCTCTCATCCACTGCCCCCACATTGTTGTTAAGGGTGAGTTAAAGATCTGTATCCCATGAACCAGCCCTGAGCCCAGGATCTGTAGCATCTCGTGGTTCCATGTCCCATGTCAGTCAAACCAGCAGAAGCCATTGGGGTCTGCACACTGTAACAATGGCTCCAGGGCTTCACAGCCCTCCTGATCCTCAGGCAGCACCGCTCTCCACGCAAGCTGAAAAGAAGAAGGAAAAAGAAAAGAAAAAAAAAACCCTCCCCCCAAACCCAGCCAAGTTCCTTCCCTTAATTAGCTGCGTGTGTAATTAAGGACAACCACTGGCACATGGGCCTGCCTGGCTCTCACAGCTGTGTAATGGAGCAGCAAAGCAGCCCGCTCCTGCTGCTTTTGCTCTGGGCTCCTCCCTGTGCAAAGAGCAGCTGCTGCCCCACAGGGGACAAATGTGACAGACAGAGAGGTACAGATGTATGACCATTTCACTTCCCCAGAATGCAAAACTGTTCTGCTTGGCATCCAGAATGCTACACAAGAACATACTGCTGTCAGCAGCAGCTAAACCAGAGGCCCCCAGCAGAGTGAGGAGTGCAGAGCAGGGGGGGCATTGGGAGCATCTCCTGTGGCGTGGTGGGAGCTGCAGTGTGAGCAGAAAGGGCTGAGTCCAGCAGGTCACTAATGAAAGGTCACAGCATCTCTGAATGCAGCATTTATTTCTGCAGCAGAGCAGTTTCACTGTCCCAGTACCTCTGGGTATAGAGAGAGCAGACCTGACAGCTCATCTGATTTACCAAGGACAACGGCTGGGCTGGGAAAGCAATGGTAATGCAGTTAACTCTGGGTGATCCAGGCAAAAATGGTCAATATGTGTGGGATCGGGTGCTGCCAGTGAATGTTTCTTTAAAATGAAATTCGGAGTCTTTGTGCAGAGTGCTTTGGCATCTGGGAGACCAACAGTTTATTAAGGAGAGCACACCGTATAAATAGAACAACATTCAGCGTGGCTGCGTGAGGCTGTCGGTCTCATATTGTTCCTATTGTTCCTCTGTGTGTGTGGTTATAAATAGGGGACACTGCACGGCGTGGGACCTCCATGGGGCAGGAGGTGCCCTGGGGTAACCCAGAGCTTCACCTGCACAGCTCTGTACCTCAGCCCCTGCCCAGAGACACTCAAATGGAGCATATTGAAGCGAGCCTCCTTGTCCCACTGCAGCCCCAGGCTGATCTTCCTGCTCCAAGCAGGCTCTTTGCCCGGCTCCCCAAAGCCCAGCGTTAATTTCATTCCCATCACTGACTCAGAGATCCGCAGAGCAGCTGTGGCCGTGGCGCTGCTGTGTGCTCTGCCCCGGGGACGTGGCTCAGCCACTGCACGTCGGCCAGGAGCCACAGGGGCATCTCTGTGTGCCGCTATGGGAGCAGCCATCCCATCGCCCAGATTCATCCACCCTGAGAGGAGCAGCTGGAAAACTTCAGTGCACGAACGATTTGGTAAAAAGTCGCGACTTCGAGGTGGAGAACAAAACGTGTCTGCAGCGCAGTGCTCTCACTGCACCACAAAGCAAATAGTGTCAGTTTAGTTTATTTGTTCCCCACTCCTGGTCCTGCAGCCCCCGGCCCCACAGCCCAGTCACAGCACTGGGTGGGGGCAATGAGAGCAGCAGGATGGCAGCATTCCCCTTCCCAGCCACACTGCAGGATGAGGGTGAAGCTGTCATCCAGGCATCCTCAGGAAAATCCTTGCATATTTGCAATGCATTCCCAGAACCTCTGCCCCTCCCCTGCCTGCAGCAGAGAACTCATTTATAGCACTGCCCACCGTGGGAGCGGAGCAGGTCCTGCTCTGCATTTCGCCAAGCACTGCTGTGGCCGTGTTTGTGTGCTGATCCCAGTGCCACTGCCCTCAGCCCCGACTGTGCTGGGATGCCTGCATCCCAACTGGTTGTCTGCTCTGCTTCTCAGCAAACAATCCCAGCAGTGATTAAGTAGGGACATTATTGTTTTAGCTTGTTTTTGTGATTAAAGCCAAGGTGCTCCAGACAAATAAATGCACCAATGAAATCGGTTGAGATCAAAGCAGTACCTCTCCCAGCTGGGTGCGGGCCAGGCGTTTTATGGCAGGTGCTGTGTGCCTGGCTGGCGCTCAACTGACAGCTTTCCAAGCACATAAAAACTTAATAGGCTGAAAATAGAGTTTGTGGTCACAGACTGACAGCAGCAGCGCTGGCAGCTTGAGGCTGCTCAATGCATGAGCTCCAGGGGAGCGGGGCTGGGGAATTCAGGCAGGGCATCAGGCAGGATCCACAGTGGGATGCTGGTGCCAGGGCTCCCAGATTGCAGGGCCAGGAGGGAGGCAGTGGGATACCCCAGAGCCTGGGGAAAGCCATGCAGCCGACTCCGTTTGCAGCCCCCAGGATACAAACACCCCAAGCACTGGAGCTCCTGCTTTATGCACAGAGCTCCGCTGTCCATCTGCCTCCCCGTGCAATAAAAAGGAGACGTCATCTCATAATGCAACTTCTTGCTGGAAATCAATGCTGAAGTGCGTTATGTTGCCTGCTCCCATCCTGCAGCTCCCACGTGCCCTTGTTCAAGTGCAATGACAGCAGCAAGAAGACAAAGGCTGAGCTGAGCAGCGTGGGGCTTCTCTTTGAGCAGGAGGGATGTGTGTGTGCTGTGACACAGCTCTGGTACACTTGCTGTGTGTGGGTAAAGAAATGTATGAGCATGGGGCTGCTGTGCAGCATTGCCTTTATGTGACAGCAGCCAAACACACTGCTGTGCACACTGCCTGTGCAGCCCTGTGTTGGTTAGCACTGTTTGTCACCGGGCAGCTTTACTACAGAACTGCTCCTGCCTCTGTTGTGTAGAGGTGGATCTTGTCCCGCAGGGCCTGAGACCACAGCAAAGCCCCGGAGCTGCCATCGCTGTCCTGCAGCTGCACACGATGGGGGCTGTGCGTGCAGTTTGCCCCCATCTGCAGAACAAACGCATCGGTGCGTCTGGACCTGCACGGGGTAATGGGCTGCAGCACCTACCGGCTGCTCCGGAGAGGAGCTGGGAGCTCAGACCGGACCCGCAGGGCCCCAGCAGCTCTCCCGGCAGCGTCGCTGCTCCCAGCCGAGATAGGCAGAGTTTATTTTTGAAGGAGATGTTATCTCCCGCAACGCGCAACTCGGGAGAAGCATCTTTCTATTTTTAAAAAGCGAAACATAAGGCTTACATAAACTACTGGGGAAGCGGAGCCGAGCCTCCGGGCCCGCGCTTCGAGGGCTCCATCTCCTAACACGGCCGATTCCGCGCGCCCCGGGGCGGCGCGGGGCACCCACCGCATCCATCCAGCCCTGCAGCGCTGCCGCCGTCGGGTGGCGGTGCGAGAGGAACGAACCCGAACGGCCCGGCTGGGAAGCGAGGGAAGGAGCGGGGCAGGGCGGAGCGGAGCGGGCACAGCCGTGACCCCGCAGCGCGGTGCGGGCGGAGGGAGGCGGGGAGCGGGCGGGGAGCGGGCGGCTGCGGGGCGCGCGGGGAGCGCTGCGCGTGTGCGCGGGGGGCGCGCGAGGGGCGGCGCGCGGGCGCTGCGCGGGGCCCGCGGGGGGCGGCGGGGCCATGCGGAGCCCGGGCTGAGGGGCCGCGCCTCGCCATGAAGCGGCAGAACCTGCGCACGGCAGCGCTCATCCTCTGCATCTTCTCCTACCTGCTGGTGGGCGCCGCCGTCTTCGATGCTCTGGAGTCGGAGGCGGAGAGCGGCCGCAAGCGGCTGCTGGAGCAGAAGCGCGGGGAGCTGCGCAGGAAGTACCGCTTCTCCGCCGACGATTACCGGGAGCTGGAGCGGCTGGTGCTGCAGGCCGAGCCGCACCGCGCCGGGCGCCAGTGGAAGTTCGCCGGCTCCTTCTACTTCGCCATCACCGTCATCACCACCATCGGTGAGTGCTGGAGCCCGGCACGCCTCCGTCCCCGCGCCGCAGCGCGGCTCCCCCGGCCGAGCCGGGACGGCTCCGCAGCCCCGAGCTGCCCCTCCGAGCGCGGTGCCGGGACCCCGCGGTGGGAGAAGTGAGCCGCGGGCACGGCCGCCACGCTCACGGCGTCCCGGCGACGCGCGGCCGGAGCTGCAGAAGTCGGCGGGGTGCGGGGCGGGGAGCGGCGCTCCTCATCGCTGCTGCCGTAGCCGCACGCCGGGCGGCACAGCTGCGCGGGAGGCTCCGGCCCCTTCGCCGGCTCCAAACTCCGCGTTCGGCCGTCCCAGCAGCCGGCACGGCCGCCGAATCCCGCTCTGCGCCCACGGGTGCCCGCAAGGAAAGTGGGGCGAGTGAGGTCGGGGGGTGGCGGCACCCCAGGTGTACGCGCTCACCGGAGCTCAGCCTTGCTCTGCCTGCTGTTTCACGATAGAGTCACAATTGAACGGGGAATGCCTTAATTCTGAGATTAGCCACGTAGGTGATCAGCATCATTAAATTAATCCGCTTGCGTGAATCCATGCACCCCGAGCGTCCCAGGAGGGCGGGCGGCCATGGGGTCCCGTGCTCGCGTCGCTCCCCGCGCTGGGATCCTGACTAGCAGCAGCGCTTCGGCGGCGGAGCCCTGAGGCCAATTCCTGCCGTTCCGCGGCCGAGGCTCTCAGCCTCACGGGGCAGCTCGGCACGGGCAGCACGCGCCTGGCGGCTGCATTCATTGTGTCTGGCACGGGCACACGAGGAGATGTGGGACCAGGAGATGAGGCTGCTGAGCAGGATGAATGGCTGCAATGAAAACCCCCATCATCCCGTGACAGCTTATAGCTTCATTTACATTATTTCTCCGTCGGCTGTGACAAACAATTGCCACGCTTATCACACACCCCCTGCCATAAATAATCCCAGCCCAGGTGCCGTGCTTCTCAAACGCCAGCCCTCCTTATGTCACGCTGTGCTATGAATCTCAGCTTTAACATTAATGTAGCTGTGTGGTTTTCTAATGCAGCTTTGTCATTTTGAAAGCATCAGTCATATGCTCTTTCAGGAACCTCTCAGGCTACAACAGCTCTTCTGGATCATTTTATTTATGTCCTCATTGCTCTCATTGTGCTTAGGACCTGATAATTGCACTCAGTTATTGGGCTTGGATCTGATTTTTTTTTTTTTTTTTTTTTTTTTTTGCCATTGCAGTCTATTTTCTGCTCTGTATTCTATGAGATGTGCCACGCAGGAATTAAGTTTATTGGGTTTGCTTGCACGGGTTTATAAACAGACGCAGCAATTAGGGATGGGCTGCTCCCCCCTCACATTGGCAGCTCAGAGCACAGTGGGGCTGGGGATAAGGCTCTCACATGGGCACCTCCAGCCCTAGCAGGTTATCACAGAAACCCAAAGGAAAGGTTGGACGCCTCCTCTGCCTCCTCACAGCAATGCTGCATGACTCCTTGCAGCCTGACACTTACTCACCCCGTTAGGTCAGAGGCCACTGGTTTCAGTTCAGTTTATGTAACTGAGGTGGGCGCAGGATCAGCCAGGTCCAGAGGATGGTGATGAGTACCTCATTATCCCTCATGGTATAATTGTGTGTGTTCTTGAGTCATAGTGCTGAGACTTGGAGAGAGGTGGGGAAATTAAATCTCTGAGAGGCATTTGAGGAGAGTGGGAGGTTCCGCTCCACAACTTACATATGTGGCTGCACGTGGGACCCCCTGTGCTCAGCTCTGCTGGGGCTGTACCTCGAGTGCTGTGCTCAGCTGTGGGCCCCTCACTGCCACGCAGACATCGGGGCCTGGAGCCGTGTTCAGAAAGGGCAGCGGGGCTGTGAGGGGTCTGAGCACAGTGGGGACTTATGGGGAGCAGCTGGGGAAACTGGGATGGTTCAGTCTGGAGAAGAGGAGGCTCAGGGGAGACCTTATTGCTGTCTGCAGCTCCCTGAAGGAGGTTGTGTGAGGTGGGGGTCAGTCTCTGCTCCCAGGTAACAGCAATAGAAGGAGAGGTGATGGCTTTAAGTTGTGCCAGGGGAGGCTGAGGTTGGGAATTAGGAAGAACTTATTCTCAGAGTGTTGATGCAGTGGCACAGACTGCCCAGGGAGGTGGTGGAGTCACCATCCCTGGAGGTGTTCAAGAAATGTGGAAATGTGGCACTGATGGATGTGGTCAGTGGGCAGTATTGGTGGTAGGAGGATGACTGGACTTGATGGTCTTAGAGCTCTTTTCCAACCTTAATGGTTCTATGATTCTCCCCCTCCCCCACGCAGGCTATGGGCACGCTGCCCCAGGCACAGATGCTGGCAAGGTGTTCTGCATGTTCTACGCCATCCTGGGCATCCCCCTGACGCTGGTCATGTTCCAGAGCCTGGGTGAGCGCATGAACACCGTCGTGCGGCTCCTGCTCAAGAAGATCAAGAAGTGTCTGGGCATGAGAACAACCAACGTCTCCATGGAGAACATGGTCTTGGTGGGCTTTCTGTCCTGCATGGGAACCCTGTGCATCGGGGCTGCGGCCTTCTCTTATTTTGAGGGCTGGACTTTCTTCCATGCCTACTACTACTGCTTCATCACCTTGACCACCATCGGCTTCGGAGACTTTGTGGCCCTGCAGAAGAACGAGGCACTGCAGAAGAAGCCACCCTACGTGGCGTTCAGCTTCATGTACATCCTGGTGGGGCTGACGGTCATCGGCGCCTTCCTCAACCTGGTGGTGCTGCGCTTCCTCACCATGAACTCGGAAGACGAGCGGCGCGACGCCGAGGAGAGAGCTTCGCTCAGGAGGGCCCGCAACGCCATCCACCTCACAGCCAAGGAGGACGGGTGCAGCAACAAGGCCATCTTTCTGCCGGCAGAGGACAGGACGAGCCAGATGAACCTGATCCCACTGGTGCAGGAGGACGCGGAGCGGCAGCGGCGGCAGTCGGCCAACGGGGAGGGCAAAGTGCCGGCCTTCTGCACCTGCCTGTGCTACCGGGCCCCGCTGTGCGGCAGCCCCGCACCCTCTCACCCCGAAACCTTGAGCTGCCACACCAACCCCGTCTACTACAACTCCATTTCCTACAAAATTGACGAGGTGTCGCTGAGCACACGAGGACAGACTGGCTCGTCCCCGGCCAGCACGTTGTCATCCGGCAGTGTTCGGTGCCCACGGCACCCGCGGCCACGCAGGAAATCCATCTAGGAGCCTCGTTGTGCTGATGAACAATTAACTGAGAAACTCTGACCTCTCATTTCTTCTGTTCCTCCCTCCCAGCTGGCAACCAGCCCTATACGGGGGACCTTGGGCCTGGAGACGGCATCGCTCCTCCAACAGGATGCCGGCCTCAATTACGCACTGTTTGGTTTTCCTTCTTCCCAAGCAGGCTCAAGAATTTGGGTCTGGAAGAGGCCCCATCAGCAGGATGTAGGTTTGCTTTCCCACCTGCCTGCTCTCAAAATGAAGGCGTTGCTGCCTTGGCCATTGAGCTGCGGTCACTGTCTCTTGCCACACAGGCTGTCACATCTGCCAAGAGCACCACAATGGCCAACACACGTTAGCAAGTCCTGCAAGGCTGAAGACATCGCACAGACTGTTCCCTGGGCACAGGTGAGGCAGTGCCATTCAAGGACAGAACCAGGGGTGGGCTGCAGCTCTCTGGCTGACAGCAGTATGGCTGGGGAAGGGATTTAGAAGCCCTGGAGCTGAGCTCCATGCACCCACCTGCCAACAGGTCCTCCAGCATCACGCTCACACAGTCTGCTTGGTGGGAAGGACTGCAGCCAAACCTGTGAGCCCAGGCTGTGCTGAGGGCTCAGCCCCAGAGAGCTCCTCCTTGAACCATGCAGCCACCTGCACAGGGTCAGGTCCAGATCAGGACATCAGCAAAGAGCCCCAGCGAGGAGGCTGCTTCCAGCTGATGCTCCATGCCCTGTCCCACCCTGCAGGAGAGCACGGCTGGGCTCTGGCAGTGGGAGCAGCTCTGCTTCACTTTTTTGTTTTCCCCCAATAAACAGATGTTTTCACTCAGTTCTATCTAAAAACCCCCTTGTGTGGTTTTTGCCTCTCCATTTGCCTCCGGTGGGGAAGGCATGCAGAGTACCCACATCGGGATGGCTTCAGAACAGGCTTTGCTTTCTCTTTTCGTTCTGAGGTTTAATAAAAGGTGAACCCAGCTGCTGGTGGACAAGTGTTTGTCACAGGAAAGGAGCAGATATGCCTGAGCCCAAAGCCCAGCGCCCTGCCAGGCTCCCCGTGCCCTGCCATGGATGGGCTGTGGATGTCCATGTGCAGGGACGTCCCTGGGGGAGATCACTGGTTGCTAAGTGACTGTCTGAGCCCATCCTGTTTCTGGGAGCTGGTAACGGTCTGAGGGTGGGAGGTGCCATTCATCACTCCCTGTGTCACACAGGACCAGGGCTCCATTGGGGCTGGAGCTGCAACAGGAGGGTGGTGGGGAGCTGCCCTGCCAGTCCACACAGGGGTTGGGATGAGAAAACCTTCAAGAAACTCTCAGGGGAGTGGCACTCTGCAATCCCTCCTGCACCAGGACTGCAGTCCCAGCAATACCCCCAGGGATGCTCTTCCCCACAGATGCCCATGCTCCCCTGAATTCCCACCATCCTGGGGCACAGCACTGTTTTTCTGCCAGCAACACTTTATGTTCCAGGGTTTCCAAATCGATTTACTGTGGCCAGTGTGACCATGAAGGGTCCCCACAGAAGACAACAGCAAGAGCAGAAGGCTTCTGCCTGGAGTAAAAACAGGAGAGAGCTCAGCTGTGAGCCTGGAGATGCCCACAGACAAATAATGTCTGGATATGGCAGAGAGGAATGCAGGATTGAAATTAGAGTGAGTTCTGAGAGAACCCATCTGCTGAGAGCATCAGGAAGGAGTCCGGGCACCGCTGCGATGCAGCAGGCTGAGCTCACAGCATTTCCTTCAGGCACGGAGAGAAAGGATGAGCCAGCTGCATTTTAGATTAAAATAATCCAACACACCATAGGAAAAAAAAAAGGTTTTTATTGTCACCATTATCAACGTTTTCATTAGCTTAACACTGAATTGTAAATCACTCGATCATCACATATCGTCTGAATAAAACCTACAGACAGGAAAAAAGTACAGCAGAACCCTCCTTTGCCCACGGCCGCAGCACACTGCTGTCGGTGTCCCACGTTCCACCCAAGGCAGCCCTGCACCTTAAAGCCCCCAGGCAGGAGCAAGGCCAACACTGCCCATCCTGGTGTCCCCTCCAGCTCTGTGGGATCAGAGCTCAGCGGGCAGCATTAAAAACCTCCAAATGCTTTGGAGAGGCCCCCACTCCTACAGGAAGGTGAGAGAAGTAGCAGCTGCATGGTGCAACTGCGTGGTGCCAAGCTATTGTTTGTTGTTTTCTGGAGCAACTGATGATGTAAAAAGTTTGGACCCAATGGAAGCAGCTTTCCCTGGGGGCACACAGAGGCAGCAGCCTGCTGCAGGGTGACAGCTGGGAGGGCAGCCCTGTCCCCACACAGAGACCAGCTCTGCGGGTGCCCAACAGCGTGGGATGGACGCTGCAGAGCAAAGAGGGGCTGCAGGCAGCCTCGGGCCTGCGGGCTGGAATAAGGCCTCGTGTCAAGAGGGAAGGGAGAATGTACATAGGGAGCTGCAGAAAGCAAAAGCCAGGAGAGAGAGCTCCTCTGTCCCTGCTTTCTCCTGGCTGGCTGTACTGTATGGCATGGGCTGCAAGGAGCCTACAAAGACCCCCAGCTCCAAGCAGACTTGGCATGGAGCTACGCTGCGCTCTGAGCTCAGCACTGCCACAATACGTGGCTGGGACACTTGCCCCAGGGTGGGTGATAGGGCCACAGTAATACTATGCTGGGACCTTGGGGTCCCATTGCCACCCAAACCAGAGAACAGCCTGCAGCTCCCAGCACCATGTGGCTGAGGGCACACACCACAGATCTGCTCCAAATAAGGCTCAAAGCAGCTTTAGGTCCAGGAGACGGAATCACCAAAATAGAGACCAAGGAGCAGCACTGGGTAAGGAACAACAGCCCCAAGGAAAGAATGCTGAAGTTGTAAAGACTGTGTTCAGTGGGATCTGGAGCCCTATGGGCAGCTATCTGAATCCATGGTGCCCAGGCATCTAAAAACCAAGCCCTGGATTAGCACACAACAGGCTCCAGCAGCAGGCGTGCCCTGAGTCCTACCTTGGAGTGCTCCTGCCAACATCCCTCCCACACGCTGTGTGTCCATGCATCCTTCCTCAGGACAAAGCCCTCTCCTCTTTGAGCTGGGGGCCGCACGATTCCCGACGTGCTGCATCAACACAAAGCTGCCCATTGGCCCAGCTCAGCAGGGCACACACGGCACTAGCTGCCATCTCAGCTCCTGGGAAGGCATGAAGGGAAAAGCATTAGGTCTCAGCCTCTGTTTGCTGGTGCTCCATAAAGGGCTGGTGCTGGCTCCTCCTCATGTTTGGTTGCTAAAGTGCAAAGAACCAAATGCTACAAGAAATTCTCCCATTCCTCTCTTCCACTAGGACAAGAGCAGCTACCAAAGGGAAGGGAGGGCGGAAGGTATCCACGCTGTGGGAAATGCCTGAGACTCCTGAGGACAGAGCCTGATGTTGCTGCTGTGGGCGAGTGGCTGGGGCTGGGGCTGCAGGAAGGTCCTGCCATGGCGGGCGCCCCAGGTGACCCGCAGGCGGGGGCACTGTGGCTGCACACACACACATGGACACCAATTACAATATGTGTGTTTCCCTGGACTGCTCTGCTGATGGCACTTTGCATTCACGTGGCTCTTTATCCTCCAAGCATTTCACAATCAGCTGTGAATTATTTCTCTCATTACCCATCTGGGCTTCCAGCACCACCAAGCCGGTGGCCCACCAGCTGCACGGCTGGCAGGTGGCAACCTTGAGAACAGCGCAAAGATGGGCCACAGGCAACCGAGCGGGATGCTGTTCTGAAGCTGTTTTAAGTACCACAACAATGATAAAGCTGACTTAAAATCCAGAATCCTGATCCTACCACCACAGAAAAGTCTTTCGCTGAGCTCAGCATCACTCAGCTTTCTGAAGGACAGCCCAGAACAGCCCGCTCCCATTCACACATCAGTCCCCTGTGATCCTCTGTGAAGGTGCAATCTCGCTGCCTTGGGTGGAATTTTCTAACAAAATGGACAAATGCCATCTATGAAATTGACAAAACAACCCACAAAGCCTTTAAATGAGAGCAGTTCAATCTGCTGCTCTGAAATAAACTCCCTTTAGCTTGCCCCTGCTGCCTCGAGGCAAACAGGCAGCTATGGGCAGAACTCACACAGCCCAGAGTGCAAAGGCTTTTTTGCTTTATCAGGGCTACAGTGGCAGTGGGAACCGTTCTCATTGAGTTACAAATACTAAATAGCCTAAGAAAAACAGGGTGCTTGAAACAGTCATTAAGTTTATATTGAAACTATTTTTAAAGTCTGTAGTATGAAGTCACCTACAGCTGTTTCATTCTTCACCTAAGAGATTTCATGTCAATGGGCACATATACTCACAGAGAAGTCTACACGATGAATATTTCTTACAAGGCAACAGCCCAATCTTCAGTTTCACAATCAAAGTTAATACAGACCTGTTTCAAAAGTGATGTCATTAAGATTGAAGACAATTATAAACTGTATCAACAATATGTACTACAGCCTGCAAGTCACAATCTGTGCACACCAAATGGAATATATTATTGCTTGTTAGCCTATTAGACTTTCTTTATAAAAAGATTTTTATACAGAGTACAGGATTATGACAAAACTAGCTAAGTCGTTTTCATCTTGAAAATACAACATCAATTATTTCTTTCAACAAAGGCTCGAATAGTAGCTGAGAGTTAATGAACAATGACAAATATTTACTAATAATTTTATGGTCGGTTTGAACAGAATTTCCTACAGGACTCTTTTCCGGTGGTTATTTACATACGTCTCTTTTCTTTTGGAAAAAGGGTGATAAAATATAACGAGGAACACAGAAATCAAAAGAATGAGTAAACTCCATACCGAGGACGTTAAACATTTTTGAAAATGCTAAATTATGCTATCTGTTAAAAAACATACATCATCTCGTCTTTAAAGAAAAATATTTTTCCTGTTTTAAAATATTACTAACAGCATGTAATAAACTAACTTAAAATGAGTCTCATAAAAAAGTTGTCTTGCTGTCTAAACATTACTAAACATGCTTAGGTTGAGATTCTGTTAACTGCCTCAACGTCTTAAAAACAGCCCCTGTACAGGAGCCCTGATATTCTGACTCCAGAAGACCTGCCAATTTAGAACAGTACAGCGATATAGGATCCAGTAGCTAGAAACATGAAATGCACATCGTCATCCAAAGCTAATAATTCTGCAGTAATCTGAGAAGCAATCCACACCAGGAAGCGGGGATGTGCTTGGCTGACTGAGAGTCACTGGGCCCTTACTCTGCCCGCCCACATGGATGTGGGCACACAATGAGGACCCGTGCACTGAACTGCAGAACGAGGATCTCGCGTTGTCTCTATGGCATCCCAGCTGTGCTGGGGCAAAGGGAAAGCAACACCAGGAGACTGGGAGAATTCGCATTGCTGCCTGAAGAAACGTGGCCATGTTCTGCTCAGCCCGAGGAGCAAGAGCCGTGTGTGGGGCTCTGGTGTGCTGGGGTACATGGGGAGAGATGGCTGCCTCAGCACCACGAGTCCCTTTGTTTCCTGCAGTAACAGTAATGGAGGTAACAGGGATCGGCTCTCCAGTTCTTTCCTGCAAGCAGCCTTCCTGTTACTACTAGAATGGAGCATCTAATGCACAAGGAAGGAGCAGGGAACCAGCCCTGTGTGGGGCAGATACTCACCTCTCCCCAGTCTCATCCCTCATCAGCACTCGCAGACCAAAAACACTATGATGGCTTTTTTTTGCTTTTGTTAAAAGTCTCCTGCTCTTTCCCTCTCCCTGATTATAACTAACCGCTCAGCTCAGACACAGGAAAAAAGCTCCATCAGGACTAAAGGGGACCAAAGTTTAGCTTTCAGCCACTCACCACCTTGGCAAACTGCTCCAGCACACCAGTAATCACAACCAGACATCACACCACCTTAGACAGAAACTGGCAGGTCAAATTCAAAGGGAAATAAGGGGATAGGTTTTATAAAAAGAATCCATTCCAAGCCCAAGATTTGCCACGAAGGCTACACTGGGAGTCTTAACATTGACGGAAAACTAGATTTCATTGTTAACTGCAATGTGCCATAGTCAGTGCAGGAATCATGGGCATGAGAGCAGCAAGAATTGAGACCGGACAGTGCTGTGCAATGTGACAGCCTGACCTGACACTCTGTGCCCTGAGGGCACTCTTGGAAGGGCTCCTGTGAGTCCATCTGCCTTACAAAGGAGTACCACCAGGACTGCATCACCCTGCCATGCCAGAGACCTTGCAACCTTCACTCGCTGCAGAGAAACAGGACTTGGAAGTGACTCCAAACACACAAAAGGGAGAGTCGGGCTACCACCAACCAGGGAACAAGGCAGAAGAAAACAGCTCAAAGCAGACTGTTAAAATGACCTCAAAATTCAGAATTTGGAATGCTAATAAAAACAACATGAACGAAGTGCCTTTTTTGTGGGTTTTTTTGTTTGTTTGTTTGTTGTTTTTTTTTTTTTTACCCTGACAACAAAATTTTAGAATGACCACAAACAAATGGAAGACATTCCTCAGCATTGAGGAGTCCTGTTTTAACTACACCGGTCATCTTTGAGCTTGCTGCACTTTTAGAGGGATGGGATTTAGAGACATGTTGCATTTGCCAGGCATAGAGGAACAGAGCTTTCCAAAGGACAGTCATTAAATAACGTTTCAGAGGGAATTTTTTGGGAGATAAAAGACTGCAATGTTGCATTCATCTTACTGACAGAGAACAAAGATGACCAACTGGCTGTTACCAGGAGATAACGTCACACAATCTCCAATAGGATGTGTTCAGCACTACTTAGAACAGAAGCCCTGTTTCTCAGTTACCAGGCTTGGAACGTACCCGGAGTTCCCCACAGTCCTTTTAAAGACATAGTTATTAAAAGATCCGGTGCTACAAACCACTAAATCTACCTAATCTATTCTAGTTCATACACGTATTGTACAATATTGCCTAGTACTCACTACATACCAAGAGGAAAGGATGCTGACTTGAATTACAGTAAATGTGCTTCTTTAAAAAATGAGCGCCACAACATAGTTTGACCAGCATGCAACAAACTTTCTTCAGCTAATATATAGAAATTGTCTAATACGATTAGAAAAAATAATTAGTGAGAGGCCAGAGACATATTTCATCAAGGAAATTAAGAGATTTATCTGAAATGCTGAGGCTTTTGCCACTTAAAAACTCATTCACTCATTCTTCTGCGCCTTCCCTTTTCCTTATATCATATAATTTTTACAGACATTATTGTAAGGCCTATTTGTTTTGTATCTATTCTGTAATTTATCTCAAAATGATTTAAAACGCCACAGACAAGCTTGGATCAAAAGCAACTGCTCTCATCATCCACTCTACAGTCATGCTTTTACTCTAACAAAGCTGAGGTCCGCATGCAGAAATAAATGCTCTGTGTGCCTCAGTGAGAGGCTGAGGATCTGCTCGCTCCTAAACACAATATGGACCTTCACTTTTAAATCACAAAGTAAAACATCTCCAAAGCTTATTTTGAAAGCGTGATCACCAAATCCTCATTAAGAATTATGAAAAAAAATCTAGCCATTAGCAGGAAATCTTTGGAGATTCTCTATTGTTTTTTATAGCAAGTGTTTTCAAAGAAGAGATTTTAATTGTGTGAAGGATCTAGCTTGCCTTTCTCTAGCACGTGACTCTGCTGACAGAGAATGTGCTTCACAGGTTCACCTACAATGCTCCCTTCCAGTTTCGTTGCACTTAAATGAAATATACATGCTGTGACCACTGTGCCTTCAGCTTCCTCACCCATTACTGCTCCATACTCTGGGGACAGCATCTCTTCTTTCAGGACATTTGACAATGCTTGCGTATTACTGAGAGTGCCTAAAGCAACCTTCTTTCCACGAGGAAGGTTATGTGCTCTCAGCACCTTCCTGTCAGATGACAGACTCAAATTTCTTTCTTCTGCATCCCTACAAATCTCACTCTCCTGTGGCAGAATAAAACAGCCCCGTTTCAGGTCAGTCAATAGCACGACAGGAAGGGCAGCATCTCCAGCAGATATGTACCGGTACAAAGGAGATGAAAGAAGAGCAGGAGATAGAAGAAGTGACTGAAGGATGCAGAGTAACAAGTGAGGGTATAAAGGTATAAAGCATATCTCAAGCTGCAAGTCTGATGCTCAGCTCCCACCTCTAGAGGTTTGGTGGGTTTTTTTCTGAGCAAAATTGCAGATAATTAGACTGCTAAACTCAAACTCTGTTCAAACTGCCTGGTCTAAGCAGGCGCTTATTCTCCCACCAAGTATGCTTCATCAGCAGTGTTACACAAGTAATGCAGGAAAGACACTTGCTGGTAATTTGGCACAGTTTGAAAACGCAGCAGTGACAGTTCTACAGGTAACGTGATTCAGTGATGTGGAATTGATACTAAAGAAAGAATTACAGGTTTCTTTCTTTTTTCTTCGTTTAATAAGATCTTATGAAAAACTCATGTTTCCTCTGAAACTTTCTGCTCTTGCTCTTTCTAGGTCAGACATTGGCCTCTGCATTTTTCAGGTACTTTAAGAAAGAATCTGCCTAAGAAATTTTGAAGATGCACAGTTAAGAAAAATACCTTCCTTACTCCCCCCAGAATTTTCAAATGCTGCAACTTTCCAGAATTAATGCTGATCTGAAACAAGGGTCCAAGAATGACAGTGAGAGAAGCGAAACAAGAGGTGTATGTCTAATTTGACAACTAGGACTCATGCCCCACGGCACCTCCTCTGACAGAGAGGGTACAGCACCCTCCCCCTTGTCTTCTGTCTAAGGTCACTGGTTTATCCTCCTCTTCCAGCTCCACAAGAACTGATTGAACATGCATTGCGCTTGAGGTCAGAGTTCCAGCAAACAAAACCTTGACAGCATGTTTAAAAAACAAAAGCAGTTCCCCCTTCCTTACTCACTAAGACCTGTCACAGCAGGGTCCCACTGTGCTCTCCAGGGAAAGCTGCGAGGACTGGCGCAGGAGCGGGCCTGTAGTGGGATCCACCATTGAGGAGGTTGGGAAGAGCTTGTACCAGCCAATTGCTAAAGTTGACAAATCCAGTTCTTCCAGGAGGACCCTTGCGACTCCCATGAAGTGCTTGCGCTCCATGCGGCCGTAGTTTCCCCAGACTATCACCTTAGAAACAAGAGGGGGAGCACAGTTAATCCACAAACTTGCATGCTTGCTTGGGAAGCAGCAGTCTGACCAATCTCTCTATTCGTCCTATGTATCCAGCCTCCCTGGGCTTTACTAGAATCTAAGAAGGGTGTAAGTAGTGTTTACACTAAACAGGCATAACACAGGGATGCTCTAGGCTGCTGCTGATGTGAAGTTCTGGATGATCCTTTTACCTGTATTTTTAGCGCAGTTTTACTAATCTGAATGTTAACAGATTTTTTTTTTCCCCATACAAAAGAAGTGAACGTATGTGTAGATGAAACACTCTTCTTCAGTAGGACGACTTCTGTAGGCCAAGCACATACACAACATATCCCTGCAGCTGCAGCTCCAACACCCACAATACAAGCCAGTCCTGGCACAACAACTGGTCTTGAACGCAGCAAAAGTAAACAACTTAACTTCTGCACTCAGCCTTGTAATGCACAGCAGATGGCAAGGAGACATGGTTACTCACCTGGAGAAAGGGCAGGAGCTGAGCACTGGCAAGCGAGACTGGTGATGCAAGGGGTACACTTGAAGTGGCATGCAGGGGAAACAACAGACTGCCGAGAAAAGCTTGGAGACGCAGAGGAAGGTGTAATGAAAGAGCTGGCAGTTGAGCAGGGAAAGCTGAATCACACTTACGACACGATGGAGACCGGTGGGTGGAACAACAGATGCAGTGAGGGTCATGGGCTTAGACATGCTGGAGATCTGCACGTGACCAAATGGCCCTATGTGGCTCAACACAAAGGTGACGACTGACTCCATAGCAAGTCCGAGTTCTGAAGAGGAGAGGATGAGTATGATGGGTTATGATGGTGACTGCTGAACTCTGGCTAATCCTTCCTTCCCCTAGGCTCTGAATAACCAGAACATTGCATTTTTAAGTAAAACGAAGCAGGAGAGACAATGAATGTCAATGAAAAGCCAAAAATTATCATTCTAGGTCAGCATGGGATGGAGCAAGATATTGCAGAAAGTTGGTCTGGTGGCACAGCAGCTGAGTCAAGCTCCTAATTTTATTCTCTTTGAGTAAGTTCCAGTGAGACACTGCAAGCTGCAATGAGACACTGAAACTGGTCCTGAAGACAAACTGAATGACACAAATGGAGCAGGGCATGGGACAGAAGAACTGCAATAAGGCAGACACAGTTCCAACCCTCTTGTAGCAGGCCTGCCTTCTGCACCAGGGATGCTGCCAAGGCAAAGACACAGCTAGGGGACCAGGTGAGAGGTCCACAGAGGACCACATACTGACATTTAGCACAGCTGCTTGTTACTCGGTTTCTGCTGTACCACAGCCCATGGGAAGGCAGCACTATTTCTCATTAAGTGCCAAAGCAGTGTGGTAGAATTTCTCATTGTTCTATGACCAAGACCTATTCATAAAGGTAAGGTCAAGGCAAAGACTCATGAGAACCCTCAGCCACAGCTGAGTGCTGGATGATGAAGTGGTGCCCCAGGACAGACAGTACTGGATAACCCATGAAACCTTTTCTAGAGACAGCTGTGCTCTGCCAGCTCACCTTGGGCACTCTTTGGGAGACCCTACCTGGAAAATGCTGCTCACATCTCTGAAATAGAGACAAATATTACGTTTCATACTGAGCTCTCCATCCCTGCTGGGGATAAAATCCACAGCTCTTAACACCTTCAACATCTTTCATGAGCTAATTTTTAGGTACCTCAGCCTTGCTTCCGTCTTCTTTGTGCCAGCACAGCACAAAGACCACGGCTGTGGTCCACAGAGAAGTCAAGGTGAAGATCCACTCAACAGCACAGCTGCAGATAAGGAAACCCAGATCAAGCCAGAACCCATATTTCAGTCGGAAAAGTTCACTATAGCTTCAATAGGGAAAAGTGCTTCCAAACAAGATAAATGGAGAAGAGTTCACTAAGAAGGATCCAGTAAATCAGCTGGTAATTCATATGTGAGTGAAGGTAAGCAAAAGAAACTCACAGATTAATTACATCAGTATTTCCAGTGGATTTTAGCTAGGATTTATGGCATGAAAATGACTTAAGTATGGATTAATAATAGAATTCACACTCTACCCTGGAAACACAGGTACAGAACTGAAAACGAGCATATGGCAGGAAATGTATGGCAGTATAAGAAAAAGGTAGAAACAGGTAGGGTATGTGATTGGGTGAAGGCCAAAGCAGAGTGCTCTGAATAAACACAGAAAAAACTCTGTTGCAAGGCTGTTTACTATCTATAGATATTACTCATTTCCTGACTGGAAACAAAACTAAAATCTTCTCCTGGTAAGCGTTCATGTTACCTGGCATGGTATCAAATAATAAAGTTTGAGTATAAAACAAAGCTTTTCCTTTTCATTCGTTATGTTCAGATCGAGTGCATCCAGTTCAATGAAAGCATCAGCTTTTTCTCCTCTATGTTACTTATCTATATTCTTGCCAGACACAGTATATTCCACAACAGATGAAAGAGGGAGATTGGCAGACCTGAGACTCAATCTTACCTGTAATACTTTGCCCTGGGGGCTCTCAGGAAACAGTAACACCTGATTGTACAAAGGGTCTAATGATTTGCGAGCCACTTTTGTCTTCTTTTTTGCAATGCACACGCCATTCTCTAACAGGTAAGCTTTGATGTAAGCAGCTGGAAAAAAACAAATACAGTCAAATACGAACAAACCTTAATGCTCAATTTTGAAAAGACAGAGTGCTGTGTCTCCTATTTCTAAAGAAGGCATTTGCAGCAGTGCGCAGTTTTACTCAACCACCTTTATTTTCAATATGACAAACAGACTGCTCATTCTCACAGAAGCCAAGCAGAATCAACAATAACCCTTTCTGCAAGCATCGCAGGAAGCTGGGGCTCAGTGGAGTATTTGAGGAGGTCAAAGCACACTACCTGGCAGTGTTTTGGAGCCGGGTTTTGGTGTGAGTCCTCGAGCCTGAATGATATCCACTTCTAGCTGCCCATTTCGCTCTTGCAAGCCAATTTCCACATCTCCTAAACCAAAATGTCAAAACAGACAGAACACTTTCAAAACAATCCATCTGCGGGCTAATGAAATGTTAAAAAAACAACCCCTGTGTCACGCCTGCTATGAGCTGTGTCAAATTGTAGGCCCTAAGTGCCTGATCTCCTCCTGTGTTACTCTGGAGCAGCTCTGCAGTGACTCAAACCCCATTTTCAAAAACAGTCTCTAATTCCAGCCTCCTAACACAGCTTTGGTGACTCAGTCTCACACTCTTTGGCGGCAGCTAGCCTCCAATTTCTACCAGACTAGAATATCTAGAGCTGCAGGCTGCTTCAGAAAATGCAGTTATAGTGTGCCATAAGAACATCTTTACAGAGCACTGGGCTCTGTATCTAGGCTAAAAAAATGCATAGGATGCATTTTCAGAATTTTCGCTGCATAATACTTAGTCTGTGCCTTTCAGATCTGACAGGAAAGTATGAAGCCGGTGCTCCCCTGCTAATGCCATAGTAGCAGCAATCAGCAAAACCTTGCAGCCGAGCTGACTTGATTTCACACAGAAATGGAGCGGAGGAGTGGTGGAACAGCAGATGCTGGACACATTATTAGGTGGCTCGTAGGAGTGGTCTGTTCAATATTAAATTTAAGCCATCTAAGATCTTGGTGTTCCTTACCCATCGAGGTGGTGGCCAAGGTCTGACGCCCAACAAACTGTGCAGGACCCATGCTGCCCAGGAAGTCACTGAACTGCCCAGCAGATGCCAGATGGACTCCACTGAAATTCAAGCTGCAAAAGAAAGTGTTTTTGGCAAGTGGTTAATCTGCATTTTAAAGCAACTTGGTGTAACTAAAGAGCCTGATTTAGTACATCTTTAGCATGAATAACGTTTACAAAGGGCTTTTCTCTTGCAAAACTCAGTGATTTCAAAGGCAGTTTAGTTAGGTGGGATGCATTTAAAATCTCTTTCCTTGTATTAAAAAAAGCACACACAGTACGGTTGCAGTCAGCAGTTGGTTAATCCATGCTTGTCTACAAGAAAATCGCTACCATCTCAGGCTCACGTGCAGCCTGTCACCTCTCCCAGGTAGCACTGTCATCTAAGCAGCTTCTTGCTGCAGTTCATAGGAACTCTCTTGGTAGCTATCCTTTTCCAGCCTTCATTTCTGGGAATTAATTAACACATCTAGAGCTGTGTTCAAACGTGAGCTCAAGGCTGCTGACATCAATCCCCTTGGGAGTGAATTCCCTATTGAGTTCTCTCAGGCAGAGCAACGCACTTCCTCCTTGACAAGAGGACCTCACTCCTTACCACGCAGCACCACAATCACCCACCACACTCACTCTATGGTTTTCCCACCTGCTTCCCTCACCACCTTCGAAGCAATCATGAAAACCCAAACCCTGGTTCAAGACTAAAAGCACAGCAACCTCAAACGCCAGCAATACCTCTACAGAAACAGCAGCAGAGCAGAAGCTGTGAGAGGACACAGCCCTCAGCTCTATTCATCAGGCATCATTTTGAGGCATGACTTCAGGACACAGATGAGGCAATGCAGAAGGGTCAGACCCTGTGGCACGCTGATTTACGCAGCTGTATTATGGGCTGTTGGAAAACCTGCTGCCCCACTTGGTGCTAATGGCAAGGAGAAAGCCAGAAGCCCTCATTAAACACCCACGCTTGTCCTGCTGGCATCTGCCAAGCCATGACACAGCTGCACGTCTGCCTGTGCCAGGGATACCCACACCACTGTGCCACACTCACACGCTGCATCCCAGGAAGCTGCTGTATGTGGAAGTGATGCAAACTGCAGCCCTGCACTCTGCCAAGTGCCCTCAGAGGGGACAACTGCCCACATGCTGATCCAGCTCATCGCTCCCTGGAATTCATTTCTCAGAAAGGAAAATTGAGGAGAGCCATGTGTTCCTTCCAACCTACCCCAGCAATGGAATTCAGGAGCAGCCCCGCCTTTGGGGCAGGCTGAGCACTGCAGGCTGCACACAGCCACAAAGATCCATTCATTCCCCACTGCGAGCCACTTCCATTTAAAAGACATTCAAAACATTATTTTAAACCCCATTCATCCAGAAGAGTGGTAATTTCAGGTTGAGATTTCAGCTCTCATTAGCTATGCGCAGACCCAGGCTCAACCTGCTGGGAATATTTATTTATTCATGTGATGAAGGAGGAAGTCAGGCACAAACCTCAGCATCATGCTGCACGTGTGACAGGAGGGACGTGTCAGCAGTGGGACACGCTGACAGCTTCATGGGGTGGCTCATAGCCTTGTGCTAACAGCCAGAATTTTCCTAGGCACAGGGCACAGCCCAGAGCTGCTGGACCTGGTGAGGACTGCACACAGACACACAGCCCCAGCACTGCTGCATCTGTACGCACAGGGAAATGCAATGGGGAGCACAGAGCAGCCTGCAGCCACGAGGCTGTAAGACTGTGATTTGCCTGTACAGAATGGAGGCCAGTGAGGCTCCAAAAGTGCTGGCCCAGGCATCTTGAGCTGTCCATAGAGGGTCAAGAAAGGGTGAAAAGTTGTGCTCAGAGAGAACCCAGAATAATTCAGGAAAAAATTGACAGAGAAAGACATAAGATTCAGACAGAGATGAATGTACTATCAGCCAGAAGGTAAATGTTTTCTTTATCCTCTTCAATTCATGGAAGATAAATGGACAGACCTTAGGTCTTACTCCTACCCCAGGGAATACATGACCTGAGCAAGCACGTAAATAACAAGCTGGCAAGAGAATGCACTGCACTCAGGAAAATGCTCACTGTCATGCTCCTAACAGCTGCTCGTCTCATTAACAAGATGCCTGGGATGAGGAGAATGGAGAACAAATACAGGACTGAGAGAGAAGCCCAGAGCTGCAGAAGCCCAAGGTACAGGTCTCTCTCTGTAAGTTCCCTGACCTCAAGGCAGGGCTGTGGAGTGAAGCCTGGCCAGTGACTGCTGTGGGGACTCAGGAGGGAGAAGTGCACTCATCGAAACACCATTTTCCATTTGCTGCTCAAGCAAAAGAGCACCAGGATGGGTGAGGATGCTGCTGTGTCCCAGCATGGGGACAAACCTTGGAGGGATGGAAAAGGCCCATTTAAGAACAGAGGCCAAGGTAAAGACTCCGGCGTTTTGGCTAACAGTCACAGTTAATGGCTTTATTAGCACTGCATGAAACTCAATTTTACATCAGACAGTTAATGTTCCCTTATGTTGTTATATCTGGATTGAAAAGAAAGATGCAGGAAATTCTTTAATGGATCACACCATTATGTGGTGGGACTGCACGGTATGCTGCATTGAGGCTGAGCTTTTGCAGTGCTGCTTTATTAGACATCCAAAGCAGCAGCTTTAAATCAGGCTCCTTGGCTCTAAGCAATTCCAGGACGTATATCTGGTTATTGTCAGTAACCCTGGAATGGAAACAATTTCTGTCTGGAAAAATCATAAACCACCTCCAAAAAAGCTATTGCTGCTCCCTGGAGAGGAGAGAGAAAAAACAAAACTGCAGAAACGTAGCATGTGTGTGAAGAAAAAGCAGCAGGAATCATTAAGCTGCATCAGCTGAATTTAGGATGCTCAAATGCAGCTCAGTGAGCTCTGTCTGTCAATGCTCAGTGAGAAGCTGGGATGGTGGGTGGGGGGACCAGGCCTGATGCAGTCAGAGGTCTGTGCAATGCCTTCCCTATTCACTCACCTGCTTTTTTGGAGGGAGGAAAAAAGCTCTAGGCATCTTCAGGACTTCTTTGAGGTGCTTGAGCCCTGGTGCTCCCCCGAGCCCTCCCTGCTGCTGCATCTCACGTTCTGTTCCACTGTCCAGAACTCAGACCATGGGATTCTTCTGGTCCCATCACTAAAAGCACTCTCCCCCCCACCTCACTCTTCCTTCCCCCAAAAACACTCCACCTGAAGGGGTGGAAAATGCTGCAACCTGGATATCACCAAGATTGGATGCCTTAATTTATTTATCTCAACGTAAAAAGAACTGCTAAAAACAGCTGCAGGAACAAAAAGACAGCATTCTGCAGCTGACCTGCAGGTAGCAACTGTCATACCCAGCACTGGGGACAGGGCTGCTGCTCCAGACCCCTCAGCATCACACCAAGAAGATTAACAGGTGACACCTGTCAGCCTTTTGTCTAAAGGGCACAAATCCTCCGCCCAGCAAGCACAGCACAGCCTTTTGAACAGGGAAGAAATTAATTATCGCTCCTCCAGCCCTCTGCTTTCACTAATCGTGATTCATGGGCTCTGCTTTGTCACAGCTGACTGGCAATGATTTTAATGAAGTTAAAGATAAGGGGTTTGGCCAATTTGGTGGAATTGGTTTTAAGTAAATGTGACTCTGGTTATTGACCTGGAGGTGCGGGCAGGACAGGGTGACCTGCTGGGTGTCAGGGACAAGCAGAGGGCAGTGTGCTGGAGGACTTGAACAAGCCCTTGGCTGCAGGCAAGGGGGCCAAGCAAGGAGTGCAGCACTCAGAGAGTGATGGAAGCTGGGGTCTCCGGGCCCATCAGTGCTGAGCAGCACCAGCAGAACATGCAAAAACGTTAATTCCGCTCGCAGCTCGAGGCTGATTTTGCCCAGGCTGCAAAATCCGCTCCAGATGCATAGATGGCCATTTCTAAGAGCACGCCACGAACCGTGCTGCAAACATCGCAGCACCGGCAGCAGACCGAGCTGGGACACAGCGATAGGAGCTGCTCTGCAGCCGCTCGGACAGCCACGAGAGGGAGCCAGGAGCCAACGCCAGCACGGGCTGTGCCTGCGGCGCTGCGAGCTACCAGCCCAGCGCATCGCTCACCGCCCTGCCTGCCTGACAAAGGTACCCGCAAACACCACCGGTTCTGCTGGGAGACGTTTGTGTGTGTTCAGACTGGGGCCGAGGTTGCCCAGATGTCGGTTTTTCCTTTTTGTTGGTTTAGTTGTTAAATGCAACATCATAATCCTGATTATTTAGGAAATCCACGCAGCGGTTTCTGAAGACCGTGCTCCTGTGTTAGGTCAGGGCATGTGAAATCTGTCCTCTTCAGAGTAATTTAAGAGTGGCTTACAGGCTCTCTGCCAGCTGCTGCTCTTTTAAGGTAGCAGCCATTCCTGGCACAACAAACCATTGTGCAGTCAGATCCTCCACAGCAAGCTGCTCTTCTTCACGTGGACTCAGATGGAGAATGAGTTACGTGAAATTTGCTTGTAAACTGCTCAGGATCTGAACACCTTCATGGACAACACTGATCTCAAAGAAAGAGCAGAAGGAAAATTCAGAATACCTGTGCTCATCCCTTCCTACTGCAACTGTGGCTCCACTGCTGCTCACCCCACCACTGTTGGTTGCACATCAGCATGCAGAGCACACAGCGTACAGACATGTCTAAGGAAAATGTATCATTAATTTCTCTTTGTCCACGTGGAGTTTGTCTGACCTCTTTTCTACATCTATTTTTAAATTGCTTCTGGGATTCTGTATGCCAGGTACTACCACTGTGCTGCTGCAGATGGCTGCAGAACCTGCTTGTCAAGACCATGCAAAACTTGTATGGAATAGGATAGGGAAGCACCTCCACAGGTCAGCAGGTCCTCACCCAGCCCTAAGGCCAGAGCATCATTTATGTACATCCTTATGACAGCCACTCACCCACCCTGCTCTGAAAACCTCTCTCCCTAGGCAGCTTGTCCCTGCACTTTCCTTTGCTTTTTCCTTTCCAACCACTTTCCTATCAGCCCTCAACGTCATTTCTGAGTTATCAATGTGAAGCACAAGACAGTCTATTTCCTTTCCTTAGCTCTTGACAGAATTTTTTTTTTTCTTTTTTTTTTTTTTTTAACTCTCACTTCCAAGCCATCAGGACTGGTCTCACTTGCACCAACCTGTGCTGGCTGCATAGCAGCTGCTACAGCTGTGCAAAGAAATGCAGAGCAAGGAACTGACCTCTCAGATGGGTGCAAGGCCCTGTTGTCAGGGAGCTCTCACGAGAGAACAAGGGTATTCTGAGATGATGCTGTGCCCTCTCCCTTGGACCAAATCCTCATAACCCTTTCCATCAGTTGTACACTGACTCCTTGGCACTGCACTGCTCCAGTTCAGCCAGGTGGGGACTCGTGAAGCCAGAAGCTCCTTTCAAAAGACAACACTCTGTCTTGTGCTGTTCACCACTTATTCACACAATCGCCTATATTTGCTGTCAGCCCAAACCTATAGAAGTTACTTTTAAAGAAAAGCTCCATCCTCTGTGCTGAGTACTGACATGGAGTTTGGTTGGGCCCTGGGCATTACTGGGCTTCAGAAAACATAATTCTCACAAGTATTTTCTAAAACATTTTTTTTCCTCCTTTTAGTGCACAAAGTGGCAATCAATAAACATGTTGCCTAGACACAGCCACACAACTGAGTATGCAGCTGTGGCTTAACCTGCACGGCTGGATGAACAGATTCACTACACATCCAATATCCCCTGCACGAGGATGGCCCTCAGCTGTGTCTTTAAAAAACTGGGACACCAAGACATGCTTCACCCAGAAGAAATTGAGAAACAGACTCTTCTGAGAATGATGATATATTCAACAGTTATTTTATCTGAGCAGAAAGAAAAAGGCATCAGAACTCCAATTTTAGGAAGCAGGAACGTTCTGTCTAACAATCACAATCATCCACACTGCACATTAAGCTCTTCTAAATTACATCTATCACACACAAAAGCCATGTTGCTATTTGCCAGACAAGAAAGAAGGCAGAACTGGTTAATTTAGCATCCCCTGCCTTTAAAACATGTTCAGTACACATCAGGAATTATTAATGCAACGCACATCTGAGTGCCACAGGCCCGGGCACACAGCCCCGTATGCTGTCAAAATTGATGTGAGTGCTGCAGGAGCCTTTGCTTTGGCTGTGAAAGGCTTGTGAGAGCACCTCTCCCCGCAGTACCTGACGTGGAGCTCACAGCACCAACCACACAGCTCCGCTCAGCCTGACAGCCCCGTCTCTGCCTCCCAACAAGCTCTGCTCTCTCCTAGCCACTCCACTTGCTGTAACATTTTTAGCACTGTGACGTACTGTCTTATGTGCAGTAACACGCTGTACTCCGTTTGTGTGTGCTTCCGTCTGCTGCATGAATTCTGCCACTTAAACTGTGCTATAAAAATGAGGCAGGGAACAGTGTACCAAGGCCTCCCCCACTCCTTCCCCTCCTCGCCAGGCAAGCTCCAGTTCCACAGCTTGTCTCAGCCATACTCAATAAAAGACACCCACTGCCGCCTGTCCTCTGGTCACTGCGAGTGGGATTCCATTCATTCAGCCCTGTGACAATAGGGGCACATCCACTCTGTGCCATGCTGGTCAAGATGAACTGCACAAGGATCCGTTGCTGATGAACAGGCTCACTCACTTATTGGGATGCTACACAAACAATTCTCCTTGCCTTCCCCGATTTCCAGCTTAAGACCTTGGGGTCTTGGTTTCCCACAGCCTGAAATGTATTAACAACACATTTCTTTTAAAAGACTCAGATAAAAGAAGAGCCCTAAAGGTAATTTGTCATAAAAGAGACTAGAAGTCCCTTGGCTATGAACACCAAGAAAGAGGATATCAGTGAATAGCTACAACATGAATAATTCAGGTGGTGCTTTTAGGGATCAAGCATTCCTCTGATTTTGGAGTAACAATGGTACCAACGCTGATCTCCGGGTGAAGGACAGCAAACCTGAAGGGGGACAGGCAGTGACAAGGCACATCAGTGCTGTCTCCAGCTTCCTTCTGGTTCCTGCTTCATAGTAAAGCAGACAAAGGCAGGCAGCTCAGAAACTAGTTCTCATCGGGATTGCTCCCTCATAGGCAATCATGGGAGAAACAGAACAAGCTGTGGCAGAACACAAGAGAGAGGCACAGAATGTCCACATCCAGCACAGACTGCCTTCAGCCCAACACCGCAGCAGCTGCAGGGGGAGCAGGTAAGGTGATCTTGTGATGGGAAAAAGGGCAATGATGTGGCTAACAAGAAGCTTCTTTGCTGGACAGGCAGGCTCATCTCAGCAATTACAAGAACATACCTCAACGTTTTTGTTCCTCATCACCCGCTGGGCCTTTCTAAGGTAAATGTCACCTCAGCTCTCTGTAAGTTAATCATCTCTACAGTAGCCAGAAAGAACAAAAAACCTGACAAGTAGCACGTATTAGGGACCACAGCAGCTAGCAGCCTTTTGTTCCAGGCCCATTTTTGTCTTTCTGCCTCATTTTCAGAAAGAAAAGTGGTTGGCAGGAGTAAGTTACACAAAAGTCCAGAATCTGAATTTCTTGTGCAGCTTGTTGCTTTCTGAATGGCTTGTGCAGCTGCAATAAAACTCAGCCAAAACAAGATGTAGGTTGTGCAAGAACTAGGACAGAGCTGCTGAATCCCAAAGGTATATTTGAGAGTTACTCTTCTCTGCTGGATTCTTTCCCTGTGGTGATATTGGTGCTGCCATGGGACTGCCTGGTAGGCACATGCTACATGGGGAGCAGCCCTCTCATGCAGGTTGCTAAATATGTACTTAGAAAACACAGCTGCAGAAATCTGTACCCAGTACAAGGAATGGTTTGAATGAATTCTGAATGGACATATCTGTGTGAGATCTGTGGAGGATGAAGAAAGATTCTGAGTTGAAAGATCACACCACAATAAGATGCAAGTCCTAGAAAGTGTAAGAAAGCCATCCAAGAAACAGTCTGTTGGAAAGAACAACTCAGAAGCCACAGTAAGGGCGAGACAGATGGTGTTCCTGGTCCCTGCAGCACGCAACCCAGGCTGGCAGAGCACAGCAATACATGAAGCTTGGCGCCTGCACATTGAGCCAGGGGGAGAAATCTAGAAGCCTGAATGACTGAAAATAGGTGTCTCTGAAAAAAATACCTTCCCCTTCTATAAGGTCTCACATTGAGTTTTATTATATTAATTTCCTATACTCGTGCACAACTACTGTGCAGGACAAAAGCTGAATAATGTAGTTGGGGAAGGTTTTTTTTTTTAACTGAAAAAAAAAAATCAATGGAGCAGTGCATGGACATCATCAGCACTCTCTTGCATGCTGTATGAGCTCACATTCCAGCTCCCATCCTGCAGATCAGCTAACCTTCCACATACTTCAGCCTTTGGGTCACACCCTGAGATGAGTATTTTCTTGAAGGAGGACCTACCATATCTGAGAAGTATATCCCTATATGAGGTCTTTCCATAAAATGACCTAGATTTCACACATTATGGCAATCACACTGCAAGCAGTGCTGCTCAAAATCATGCAGTGTCTGAAATTCTTTGACTGTGATTCTCTGCTCTGCAGTAGAGCAGCTGAAGCTAGCTGCAGCCAGCCCACAGCAAACATGACAGAACTCAGTCTTGTCTTTTAAGAGCATGGTTGGTTGACTGAGAGCAGGTAGCAAAGTTTTAGTGAAATGTTTATCACTTCGGTGTATCAACTTTGGGAGTTACCATTTAGTCTTTAAATTGAAAAGGATCAGGAAAACAATGAACTCTGGAAACAAGCTCTTCTGGAAAATAGTGTTTTGAATCCATCTTCTTCCCTCTGTGCACATACCGAAGAGGTAGATAGGTAGGAAGAACCAGGGTAACCTCATGTGCTGAAGATCAGGTTTCTAACAGTCATCAGCAAAAACTTTCTGGCCTTGAACTATCTATAAGAGTCAAAAACCAGCAGTGAAAAGAAAATAAACTTGCCACAGTTAACAGTCATATGAATCTTCATTATACTTCCCTGGGAAGGCATCTACAGCAAACAGGAGAAGCCAAGAGAAGTCTGATTCAGCAGAATAAATTTTTGCCCCTTAAGCTATTCCCCAAACACTTCCTTTCTTTGCCACGGGGAAAAAAAAAGCAAAGAAAATCCCCTCCCACCATGTTCCAAGAAAATAGGGTCCTCTCAGTTCTTTGTACTCACAGGCCCTTTGTTATCAGCCGTGGTTCAGACTGATAGCCACAGTTCCCATGGGCTCTCCAAGATCAATTATCCCACCTGGGAACAAAGCATCCAGGAATCCCTTATCACACACTTCAGAGAAGCGAGAGCAGGAAGCATCCCACCCCAGCACAGGGGCTGGTAAGGATGCTCCAGCATTTGAGGTTTGAATACCAAATGTCAGACATGTTCTAATAAAGACATTTGGATTGCAATGCAGAATTTCTTTGCCACACTGATAGCTACATGCTGCTTGCCTTCAGGGTGTTTGTATGGGTGCAGCACTGTGTTGGCAGAAATATCTTCTCTCCAGGAACGACCAACCAAATAAGCCAGCAAATGCAAGGATAGGATACAGAAAAGTATACCCTTCCCTGGAGGATAAGCAATGTAAATATAAAGGGAAAAATATTTCACTCTGCACGAAAGCAAATTCTTGCCTCACAGTGCCAAGGGACTGAACTTAATCACTAATCCTCTGAATCTCACAGCAGAAGCAGAACTCCAAGCCACAGGACTGTGGTGGTGTAGATGGAATATATCCCCCGAGACAACAGCTCACTGAAGAGATAAAGTACATCATGGCTTCAGAGCGACAAGATTGCTATCGCAGCCTGTGCCTCATTACTATTTCCAACCCTCAGTACAGACCTGTGATGCCTTTCCAGGATTAGCCTACTTCCAAATCTAAAGAAAGTATCTCTTAATTTACAGCCTGTTACTTATTTAACACCAGAACTGCATTAATTATTTGAGGGAGCCTTTGGACTATCCTGGTATTCTAGTGATGCGGTGTACTTGGAATATCACGCAGGACTCAAGAGCGTGTACAGAGTGCAGCCATGCATGGCACCAGACTTAACCAGAACACATTTTAGGTGTGTAAACATTTTGGTCTCATACCCAGAAACATGGAACCATATGATATATATTGCCTACCCTTTTTTAATACTGGTTTGTTTTACTGGTTTTTTTTTTTTCCCCCATTTCCAAGATTCCCATGAATGGCCATCATAGTCAAATGATGATAATTTCCATTTATGGCTTCAAATAATGGAAATACAGAAAATGGAACTAAAGACAAGTCAGTTCCTGAAGTTCTGGAGCCTGATGCTTTGCATTCAGTTACAAATGCAACAAAGTGGGTTGTAACTTCTTGCGGTTAAAACCCAGTTCTAAAATACACTTTTTAGGACACTACTCAAATCCAATAGAAAAGTTCATTAACAAAAACTTGTAAATATGGTTTTTAAACTTTAATATCAGAGTCCCTGTTTTGTCACTTGCATCATTTTCATTACCTCAGCACACTTTTGTTCCCCAAATAAAAAAGGTATTCTGCAATAGGGGAGACAGAGAGCTACCAAGCAACGTTGAAGACTACTGGCTTATAATTTATTACCAGTAATGAGCCTCAGCTATTCACCCTGAATTATTCTTCTAAAGGCAGAGCCATTAAAAGTAATGGGTATCAGCTTCAGCTCAGAATAATGAGGACACTTTTAAAAAGTATATAAACAGCTGGAGTATGTGCCAGCTATGCAGAAGAGGGAGAGATTTGCTCTGCTCTAATTGGATGGGCAGTACACCTGCAGCATAAACAAGTCAGACACACACATCTGTCACGCTGGAGGAAAACTAACAGGTATAAGAGCAGAGCACCTCGCAAGCAATCATCCAGCCCACTTTCAGTGACTTACTTCCCCTCCGATCCATAGCTGTTCATGCTGTCCTCAATGGACTCGTGGCTGGCTTGCCGCACGGTCCGGCTGGGCATTTCCACAGCCAGCCCTGTTTCTGTGCTCCTTTGGATGGCTCCTTTGAGTCTCCGACCATCCCCATCTAGAAACAAAAGAGGAGAAGGGGCAATTAGCCATTGTGCTCAGAGCCCTTTGCTGTAACAGAGTGAAGGAGAAGCAGAGAAGGCCTCCCAGAAGATCAGCCTGGCAGCACTTTGCTCTCACACTGTTCTGTTACTCAGCCTCGTCAACTGCTCCCAGCCATCTCTGGAACAAAGCCCAACATCCAGCAAGCCAGTGCCCAGCAGATACTCAAAATATACATAACACCCTACCTACCTCAGGTATTTGTACCAATTAATTATGCATTGAGTCCAGGTGCACACAGGCACGCAAGATGGCTCTATGCACAGAGCTACCCAACTCATGAGCACAAGCAATATCACCCACAGGCAGACCGAGGTGTGCAGTGTGACCAAGGCTCGACACATCTCCTAAACCCCACAGCAACTACCTGCGAGGAGCAGCAGAGAGACACTGCTCCATGTCAGCAGGAAGGGAGAAGGCCAGGCAGCAGCAGGGGTACTGAAGGCAGGATGGACAACAGGGGAATAGAGGGGCACAGCCAAAATATTCCCCAATGTCAGCATTGGGATGGCATCAGCAGGGAAACCCCAGAGAGCCCCATTCCCACTGAACATTCCCTGGGTCAGAGCGCAGGGAATTAAGGAGGTTCTCTTCCCTCCTGGGTGCAGCCTTCAGAGGCTCAGCCCTCTGAAATTAACAGCTGCTATTTTCATCCTTCTTCTCTAGCAGTCTGTTTCATAGAACAAACCACGTTATATAATGAACATGTAATGAATATCATTACTATTAATTGCTTTAGTTGGTGCTAGAAAGCTCCAACTCTCATCCCACATACAGGACTCATCCTGCACCACATCAGCTCCAAGTCTTCCAAACAAAGCAGAATAGCTAAGTCCATTCAAAAGTGTCCATCTGCTAACCAGGATTCACGCAACAAACCTCCAACCCACCACCACAGTTTCTCTCATCTTACTTTTTGCTATCACTGCAGCAGGCTGATGGCACTGAGGAGGGAATGCAACACTGCTAAGTCACAGTGCTCCCAGAAACCCACCAGCTTCTCAGCACCCCTTGCAAAAGAAATGATAAGTACTGAGTCTGGAGAACTCAAGATCCCCACATATTAAAAAGAATAAGTAATTCTCAGCTACTTTAGAGAGATACAAGGATATCTGTAAGAACCTCTCTAAAAGATGCAGAACACTTGCTTGTGTAGCAAGCTGCTTAACCTAAAAGCATTTTTCTTTGGATCTCAGTCTAACAGGCATTCTCATAAAAATAAGTAAGATATCAAAATACTTCTAATCCTACTTCTCCAATTTTACCTGCAATGAAATCCAAAAAAGAATTTTTTTTTTAAATAGACTCAGCTATAAAGTCCCTTTTCTTCCAGTACCCCGAGGTTTCCAGCTGGGTGAGCACACTGGCCCCAGGGCTCTGTACCAGCTGCCATCCCCACATATGGTGCTGCATGGGTATGCATGTCCCCGTGGGCTGACAGAACAGAATATATATGTTTTGTGTTAACGTTAACTACAGTTTGTATTGTTTGTCTGCCTACAGCAATGCACGAAGCGTACTGTATAAATCAGGAAGTCACACAAACGTAAAACAGAGATTTTTTAAAGAGCTTTCAAACTCCAAGCCTTCAGGCAAGAACTAATACAGGCATCAGCAAAAGCAAAGCCTAAGCAGCCTTGCATATTTCCCCAACTGCTGCAGAAATGCTCCCTTTGATGCTCCTTCTACAAGCCCGTACAGTTTGCTTTGGTCCCCCAATGGGGTTTCTAAATTCCCTTCAGAGAGCACCCCACAGCCTGACCTGATGCTCCCTGTCATTCCTCACACTGACCTCCACAAACAGCCTTTCTGCCATCCCTGTCTGTCACTTCCCACCCCTACACAGGCGCTCTCTGCACACATCCTCTGCACCTGCTAGGTTAGCAGATATGAGCCTTGTTAGGCAAGCAGATCCAAAACAACTGACTGATACGTATGTTGAAATTAAACAATGAAAAAACATTCACTTGCCCAGCTATAGAACACAGCTTTAAAAAAAAATCTGCTTAAAAAAGATCTCTAGATTATTTCTTCAAATTAAGTAGGCACGCACGCTTAGAAGACCATACGTCCACATCTGACACCAAGACAGTGGCCTGGGGCAGAGCATGGCATGACGGCAAGCCAAGGTGTGCTTGCTGCTTTCCATCACCCATGCTGACTCAAAGCTGGGGGCTGGGACACTGCCATCAGCCTCTGCCACCCTGCTCAGCATAGGGCAGGGGAATGAGAGGAGGGAAAGAGGCAATTCTGAGCTGCTCTCACTTGCTCTTCCCGCCTCCCTACAGGTGGGCACTTATCAGAATTCCCAACCACGTTCACAGCTTTGCCACGTAGATATTTAAAAGAATAAAAAAAGATAATGATAATGGAGAAACCCTGGAAAACAAGCCAGGGATGGGTGAGATGCAAAGGATGAGCTGCTATCACAGACACAAGAGCCTTCCACCATCTCTCCTCCCCAGGCACAGACACAGCAACTGCTGCAGCTAACAAACTACCTCCAGTCACTCTGCAGAGTTTCCCCAGCCTTGCTCTCCTTCAGTATTTTTGCCAGCAACGTGTCTCAAACAGAAGGGGCTGAACTTTTTGGCTGATATGCCAAAAAACCAAGCTTCAAACCACCGCAGCCCAAACCAAGACCGAAACAGGCTAAGGGTGTGCAACGAGCACCAGAAATAAGGTACAGGCTCCTACCCTGCTTAAACCCTTCACTCAAACTCTGCCTACGGTCAGAACACAACATGTTATTTTACCTCCCTCAGTCAGAAGAGAAGAGCAGGATCAGAAATAACATCCCAGGAAGGAGTTGTTGCAGAATTAAAACTGTTACGTGCACTGCTTGCCTGCAGACTGAAAACGTTTCAGAGGCAATGGTCACCTGCCCTGGCCAATGCAGGGGCAGAGCTGTGCCTCCTCCCTCAGCTGAAGCCCTTTGCTTTGCAGATCACACACAAAACCCCGGAGTGCTGCCTGACAAAACCATTCACCTTAATTGTTACAAGAGTGGTACTGTGATTTTCTGCAGCGCCTCTAGATTTATTCCCTGCACTTTTTGCAATTAAGCAGTGAACACTGAGGGTTCTACAGCAGGGCAAGTGCACAGGGCAGCATGCAGCTGAAGAGCAGATCCGGGTACAGAATGACCTTGGGAAGGAGAAATGTTCTGCCCAAATCACCAGGCTGACGGCACCCAGCACCGCGGGGATGCTAAGAGCCAGAAGGGACCAGCAGACCCTTTGCCAAGCTGGCTGTGCTGGCAGGTGCTTCCATTTCACTATTTCATTTTCTGCTCAGCCAAACAATTTACGTTTATCTAAAGAATATCTCCTATAAAGGTACCCACTCCAGAATGGAAGATAGAGAGACGCAGTATCTGCCGCTTGCCTGCACAGCTTATTTTACTGCTGGATATTTAAAGATGTGACTGAAGTTTGCCTGGCTCCAGCTCTCAGCCATCAGCTCTTTAATGCCCTTCCCCACCACAAGAGCTGCTTTGTGTTCTCACTAGAAAGGCTCTTCTGCAGCATAATCAAGTCATCTCTCAATCTTTTTTGACAAGTTAAACAGACCAAGCTCTTTATGTTTCTCATGCGCTGGCATTTTTTCCCTCCTGCCCTTGAATCATTTTGATGACCTTCCCAGCTTTTAAACACCCTTTAGAGAACAAGCACACAGAACTGGAGACTGCATTTGATCACGCAAAAAAAAATGAACAGAGGTAAAATTCAGCTGGTGCTCTCATCTTGACTGCTGCTGTTTGCATCTCTCCAGACCACAGTAAGCTCCCGGCAGGGCAGCACTCCTCCCCTGGATGCTGTGCACTCTGTGCCTGTCCTGATGCTACAACCCTGGAGAATATAACATTAAGAAATACGTAACCAACAAAAACCACATTTATTTTAAAGGAGACAACTCAGTAAACTGTCTATATGGCTCTATACAACTCTCCTACTCTCAGTACTACTTATCTTGGTAACATGCACATCACCTGTGAATTTAATAAGGTTTATGTATATATTTGCTCCAAACCAAATGAAAGTGCTGAACAGACCTTTAACATGCCTCCTGTCTTAGAGGATTTTCCTTGCCAAGTGCTTTTTGAGCACCGAAGAACATCTGTGATCTATTTATCACTTTCACATTTTTAGGGTCATGTTGTTCTAGGACATAACCCTTACATATGCATCACATTTACCCAGATACCTGCTTCTACTATAACAAGGGAAAAAAGACCCATTTTTCTTCAATCTTTCTTGATTTACATTAATTATATTTCCATCATTGTGTTCTTTATTAATTAAACCTTATTATCACAATTCTCCTAGTTCTATCTAGGAGTGACATCAGACCACCAAAACATGAGTTTCTTCTATATGATGGATAGAGAGGTGACCACAGAGCATAGCATCCTTCGTAGCATCTTCTTCCTTAAATACATTTTCGCCAACTGCATTGAGGCACCTCAAGGAAGATGCAGCTCCTGCAATACAGCTGACCACCACCTCGAACTGTATATGCCTTCATCTTGAGGTGGGTAATAGAGTAAAACAGCCCTTGTCTGTCTGTCCCCCAAGGAAACAGCGACCATCTCTCATCCTCTCTTCCCTATCACCTAACACAACTCACTAAAGCCCTTTCTCTCTGCAGCAGACTGATCTCAGTGCTTGGAGAACATCAAGTCTTGAAAATCTACACAAGTTCTGCAATAGCTCATTCCAAGGTCACGATTACATAATTAGTGCTATCACCCAGGATTACACCACAGTAGCTGGTTACTGAGCCGACATCTGAGGGACAGTGTGCCCCTTCCACTATCCTTATGTCACCTCTCGTCACCTCCCCACTGCTTCCTTCCTCCCCACTCAGGTGCTTGGTATCTTCCTTCTCTTTCCAGTTTGTTTTTCATCTTCTCCTCTGTTTGCTGAATGCTACCAACGCAAAAAGCATGATGTATGTGCTAACGGCCCTCCTACACTTTAGAATTAATTGCTATTGATTTAACCCTTAAATTAGGAATTGACTGAATTTCAACTCCATCAGCTTTGCTCCTAAATTAACCAGCTGCTTCCATGCACAGAACACACTGGTGCCAAAGCACATGACCCACAGCACCAGTGAAGCCACCCAATACACCTTACACATCCATCAGAACAGCCTGGTCAGCTTTTTGCCTTCCCAGATTTGGAGTGTAAGGGGAAAAAAAAAAAAAAAAATCACGAAGGAAAAATCAGCTGAATGCTGACTTGCAGGTTGCATTTGCTCCTATTGTAAAGCTCTGGACAAAATAATAGCCTATCCTTTCCCAGCAGGACCATTCTGAGCCTGAGCAAAGAGGATGCATTTCTACTCATGTTCCTACCCACGCCAAGCAGCATGCATTGATCTGCATCCCTGTGTGCTGCAGGATATTGACCTGAGAGCACTCAGCTCTCTGCCTTCACACCTGGGTCCCCCAGCAAATGAATTATCTGCTCTGCTCCAAAGTAAGGTCTGGGTTCAAAGCAACACCTACACAGCATTGAGAACTGACAGCCCCAGCAGGGGCAAGGAGAAAAACCCATGTGATAGAGGCGATGCACCCTTCGGTGCCTGCTGTGGATTGTGCACAAGAAGAGATGAGCAGCAGAGTTCTGCAGAGATGAGAGGAAAAATGAGACAGCAGTGTGCCTGCTGCATCCATGGCTCAAACACAGCCCTGCAAGCTGTTCCATCTTCCACTGCCACTAGCTTCACTCTTACAGTCAAAAGCTAAGAGTTCTTTCTTCTTCATGAAGGTTTGCCCCAGAGAATGTGAGTCAGTCTGGGGCTGAAAAAGTAAAGCCACCATGCTCCCATCTGGAAGTCATCACCTGCTGAGATCAGGAAGAAGAGTCCCAAGTCTAGCTGCTGCCCTTTGGCACATCTTTGGGCATAAAGCAAAAGACTCAGGGATGGGGGACCTTCACACACCATGAGGTTCTGCTGAACCACAGACCACAATCAGCTCTGAGATTAATAAAAGAACTGCACTGTTCAGAACAAAAAGAAAAAATCCTCTCCCAGCTGAGCACAAGCATCCAACATCTGTGCAGCCCAGCACTGAGCAGAGTGGCTGCACCTGTTGGGTGTGCACTGCAGGCCCTGGACATGGGTGTGTGTTCGGAGCAAGCCAGGCTGCTCTCCTACTGCTGAGGACGAAAGATGTAAGTGCTGGATTGTCGGCAGCTTAACGAGATGAACTCAATCTCATCATGCCTGGCAAGCTCTAACATCCTGCCAAGTATTCCCAACGTCGACATCCTAATGGAGTGTGAATTATGAGCACCTAAAGAGAGGCAGTTTGTACTGTGCTCCAGAACATGCCAGACTATCATCACAGCCTGAGTAATCCACCAGAAATGACAGAAAATGGCTGGGGATAAACAGGGGCACTAATCAGGCTGCTAGCTTCATTCCCCTTGCCCTACTTTCAGCTGCTATCAGAATTACACCCTTCTTTCCAAATGAAACAGAAAATCTTCCATGGGGCAGAAAATATATTTTAACACATTAATTCTTAATCTGTGTAGATTGAGTACATCCACGTGGCTGGAAAAAGACAATCACCCTTCCTTCTCCCATGCCAGTATTTGCCCCTGTCTTTTCTCCCCCAACCCAACAGGCACTGACTGCACCCTGCCAAGATTGGTATTAATACCAGTAACACCAACTCTCCCCACAACCCATATTCCTTCCGCTTCTTCCTGATCAGCAAGACAACCAAAAATCAGGTGATTTTTATCAGGCAGGTAGTACAAAGTAGCAGGCACCTGGCAATAGCCTTAAGGTTCCATTCATCCCTCACCTACTGAGCGTGGGATGCAGAGAGGAAAGCTTCCCCAGCCAACTGTGTGGCTGAGCAAGGCACAGGAGGTCTGCAGGTCTTTGTGAGGTCTTTATGGGCAAGCCTCCTTCCCCAGCAAGATGCTATCCTCAGCTGCAGATCGAGTGGAGCACCACTAAGCCACTGGTTTACATCTTATCTTCCTGAGATCCATTTGCAGATTTTAGACTAGAAAAATGAGATACACTCATTCTGCTCCATTTGAGGTTAAAAACTAACAAACAGTTTCCACGATGCTATTTTTAATGATTTGACCTTTTTGGAAAATTCATCTGCGTAAGAAAGAATTAAATGGTCAAAATTCTTGTTTAGAGGTTTCTAAGGAAAGAATTCTGTAAAATTCAACAAATTGCACGTAGGCAGAAAAATGTGAGATTTTCTCCTTCGCTGACAGAAGAGACAAAGCTAAGAAACCAGAAGGGAAACATACAGATCCCATTTGCCAATGGCTTTTAAGGAGATTTTTTGACTACGGTAAAGTCTTATGTTTTTCACCACTAAAAAAAGTTAGAGTATCATAAGACTACGAAAACTGATCATTTCTTCCACAGTATTTCATGGGAACTGCTTGCAGCAAGATCTGACTCCTCAGAATTCTTTCCATGGGTCTCTCTTTTGTTTGCAACTGGAGAATCCAAACAGCTTTGTCTGATGGCTGGTTCTTCACTTCTTCGTAAGAAAATAGAACATGCTGCCTCCTCTTCCCCCAGCCTGCCGTGCTTTGCAAGAAAGAGTCTGATTAAATGAAGAGTCCATACGCATACAGAACATTCACTGCTGTAATAATTCCTCAACAGCCTACCAATGAGACACCAGCAATTCCCTGCCTGCAGGCTGGGCTCTCCAGGGACAGAGGAGCACAGGGCTGCTGATGCTGCAGCTCCCAGACATGTCCCCAGCCTTTCCACACCTTTTCCTCCTTAAGCGTTCAAGCAAAGACTGATTAGTTAAAAAAATCCTTACTATGGTATTTATAATGCAATAAACAACATGTACAATCATTGCACAGCAGTCAGGGGATCCATTCTTTCCCCTTCTTGAATTGAATTCTGTGGTCTAAGAGTTACCCAAAGTTTAACCATCCCTCTTTGACACTCACTCACCCCCTGTGGTCAGCTATCCAAGTGCACTCTGAGAGCAGGAATGTTGAGCTGCTGGGCTTGGAGAACAGGTATGTGTGGTACAGCCATGGGCAATAGGTAACAAAAAATAATACAAGTTATTTAACCACTGCATGGCAATACTTATTCCCTATTAAATTGGTATACTGCACCTGACATTTTCCTCCAAGTGTTTTAAGGTGATGCTTTTAAACTTTGCAAGCAATGGGATTTGGGCATGGAAAAAATAGGAAAGGCCAAGGGGTGAGTGGCTACAGTTTGTCCGCCAGGGTCATGCCAGAGCTTTCCTGCTGTTATTTCAGAAGGGCCAGAGGCAGAGATCTGTGTCCCTGTCCTTGGAAGTCCTCCAGCAGCCCAACCAAGTTATAAAGGCCAGGTCGGGATTTCTCCTTAATTACAAGAGTGTCGAACCAGAGCACTGTCCCAATTCTGCCATCCATCTTAAACTATTAATAACTCCTTATGAGGACGTTGCTTAAGTCCAGGGTCTGAAATATGAATGAGCCTGAGCTGCAGAAAACCTCTCAATTTAGAAGAGGATCACAAAAATGAGGTGACTTCACACACACACAAAAAAAAAAACCAGCTAGAAAGCGTCACTATAAGAGAAGGATGGCATGAGATGAAAGAGCTGCCCTGCCCACGCTTCGCTACACCAGGGAGCTCTGCAAGACACTGTTCTGCCCTTCCCGAGTCCTCAGGGCACATAAAGTTTAGTTTTGGTACAGACTGAATTCAGAGGAAAGAGAACTGACAAGCCCAGATGTCTTAACAAGATTTTTTCCTTCTCTTCTGTCCCACTGAAGCTCTTCTCAGAGCAAGCCACTTTGTCAAACCCACATGTGAATGAGCACAGTGAGCAATGGTCTTGACACAGTGAGTCATACAGTCTTTTGTTTGCTTGTTATAAACAATTAAGAGCATAGCCACATTTCCTTAGTGAGCATGAAGCCACAGAACCCTAAAGCCATTCAGAAACTGGAATCATGGTGCAGAATCGCACTTAGAATAGCATTTGATTTGTGTTCAGCTTGGGCTGTAATTACTTCATATCTTCCTGATGGAAATGAATGATCAAATTCACAAGGAGTTGACTTTAATTATACACTCTGTCTAATAACTTGTGTCCATTTGGAAGCAATTATTTGATCCACCGTGGAAGGGGAGAGAGGGAGAAGATGATCTGGTTTCCAGAAGGGACAAACAACCCCAGGCATTCAGCTTCTCATTTCAGTTACATCAGCTGACACTGCCACGTGCATCAGGCTTCAGCAAAGGTGCTTTCACATACTATCTGCAGCGAATGCTGAGAGAAGAGAGAAGGCCAACACATTTTTCCTTTCTAATTCTACACACTGCTTTGACTCCAGTAAGATCATCCTTGGCAGGACCACAGCCATCAGTACCCGCTGTGCCAGGCAGCTGCCACACACCCCCCTAGAGATTGCCTCAACACAGCTCAAAGCCCTGGCTCTGCCCACCATGGCCATGACTACCAGCTGCAGGCATCTCTGGGCAGCTGGGAGAGAGGGGTCAGGCTTCCCAGGCCTGGGAGCAGGGCAGGACCAGCCATCACAGTGGAAACTCCTGCTGCAACATAAGCAATCCATGGTTACTTCAATCAAAGCAGACAAAGCCCCAGGTGACAGCACCAGGTCAGCAGCCCTATCAATCACACTGCTTTGACAGGCATCTCCAAACGGTGACCAGTCAGCCATCAATCACAGAGAAACACTACTCAGTAGCAAGAACAGGGACACTGACATCTCATTAGCAGGCTCCTAACAAACATCATATGAATAAAAAAAATAGTAAGTCAGGCAAAATCTTTCTCACCCTGAACTTAGAGAGATGCACACTGACTTGCATCCCACTGAAACTCTCCCACAGACAAACATGGCAGACACATAGCTGCCTCCCACATCTGTCTTCTGCATGCACAGGAAGAGCACACAAAATAAAAATCCCCAATGATTTGAATTACCCAATCACACATAACACAGCAGCAGGTTCACCAGAAGCCCACGATTTGTGCCAAGTCCATTTTGTAAAAGGAGCAGGGATGAACAAAGTGCTGCAGAGGAAGGACCTTGCTGATTCCTCTCTCTTGACCTCGGGAGCAGAAATGAGAACAGCCGATGGAGAAATACAAAAGAGGTAACACTGGTGATAAAGCCAGTGACAGTTTTGCAGACAACACTAACAGGAAGATCAAGCACACGTTAGAGCAATATGCATCTCTATTTAGAGGGAAGGAAAGTTCTAACATGGGAACTTATTAAGCAACACTTTCTCAGAAGAGAAAGTGCATATTAACCTTGCTTATGAAGCACCTGTGTCTGCACAACTCGCTTCACAGATCTGCATTTAACTTTTCCATTTACATTCTCACACTTAAAGACTGGGCTGATGTAAAAGGCCTTGGGATTTCTTGATATGGGCACTGGCTGGGCTGGAGGATGAGATAAGAGCACCTCACACACCACTGAGAATGAGCTTCAGAGACCCCATGTCCCAACATGTTTACAGTCCCCAGTCACAAATAAACAGCACAAAGCAAACCCAGGAGCGAGATGTGTCCTCTTCCTCCTGCCCTCCCTCTTCCTCCTGCAGAGCCACGCATTCAGGGCTCCATTTCCTTGGTGACAAAAAAGCAGCCTTCTCTCCACCAAGCAGCGTGTAGAAATGTGCCACTTTTCTTCCTCCAGAGCCTTTTGTCACTAGGGAAGAAGGCTGAACTCAGAACTTACCACTCAGCAAAGATGGAAATAGATATCCATTACTTTCATTTAAAAATTGAAGTATCTTTGGAGCCTTTAAGCTTGTCCAGAGATAGCTAGCAAGTAAGGAATTCTAATTCATTAAGTTAAAAAAAGCCTTGCTGAAGTTCACCTTTAAAGATAAATTATACAATTTGAGGAATTTGGGGAAAAACGCAGCTCATAAATTTAAAATCTGTATTATAGATTCTGTTAATAATCTCTTTTGAAAAGCATTAGAAATGAAGATTACAAATTTAATAATGTAACACAGGGGAGGAATTATCCTCCTCCCCACATAAAAAGGCAATTTGTTCTTGCCTATAAATTGACTTTCTATTAGTGTCATTAAAACCAGCATAATGTGCTAAAATTAGGGTCTGCCCCACCGTGGCTCTGTGGCAACCCTCAGCCAAGAACTTCTCATCCCAACAACTCAGAAGAACGCTAACAAGGCGAGATGGGCCTCCTTCCATCCAGGCACACCACCAAGCAGTCAGGTCACAGCACTCAGGCTGCAACAGACTCAACATTACTTAAGTTGCTTCCACACTGCCCTTCCCTGCAGCTCACACAATGGTTCTGTGCACGCCCAGTGCAGTCTCCTTGCTCCATCCATGCTCAATACAACAGGACCTCCTCATCCCACAGGGCAGCCAACTCCTCCCTCAGATGCTTCTGTCCAATTCCACACGTTCCTGCATGCAGCTGCCAATGCCCACACAGAACTCACTCAGAACCCTATGTTCAAGGAGCTCCTCCAATGGGCAATTGCATACAAACAGCTCTGCTGACAAATGTTAGAATTGTACTGTTGGGTCCCCACTGTCCCATATCCCACAGCTCCACCTCTACGTTACTGATGGGTTACAACATTTCAGTAACAGAAGAAACCACTTTGCCACTTCTCAGTATCAGTACCAATCTATCTAACTTACCCAGTCACACAATCTGAGCTTGGAGGAATGCATTTGTAACACCTGTGGTGGTTCTTGCCCATGTTCATGAATTGTCCCAAGTTTTCAAAGCAAAGCAGCCAGCATTTGTTTGAGCCCTGAGGAGCGATGCTGCCAGCATGCCCAGGAGGTGCCCTGGCAGCAGGCTGGCATGCTGAATCAGCCTGGGCCCTCTGAGTGCTAATGGATGGCTGTGACAAGACATGCCTTTGCCCTGTGACAGCCCGCTTCTTAGGCTGCTGGATGACTCACTGCATGCAGTCATTAATAATCGCTTAAAAACTCCCCATTTACCTAAATGCTCAAAGAAGTTCAGTGGTTGGAATAATAGCAGAAAATGAACGCCAAGGAGATTTGTGATAAGCAAAGAATCATTTGCAAGTCTGATACACGCACAGAAAGCACTTTGCAATCTCTGCCACCCCTGGATTTGCCTTGCAGCCGAAGCAATCACTAGGTCACAACATGTGTGGATGTCTGGGACGTGCCTTGTCCTTGGCCTACTTACAGAGAAGCACTGTATTTTGCTCTTGCTCTGCTACCCACTGCAACCCGGGTCAGCTATACGACCATATTTGATTTGGAAGTCTGCTAAATGTAGTTCCATGGATCCATAAATGATTGTCACATCTTTCTGATACCCTGAAAGCCACATTCCTTCTCCAAGTGTCCTTCTGTTGTATCCCTTCTCCTTAGAATTTTTCTTGTACCAAATACAACTGCCCTTTGAACATTACACAATATTTGTCTTTCATTTTCTACTACAGATACGTGGCTTTCTCCCTTGCATTTTACTGTTGTCTAAAACAAATTTCCACTCCAGAAGCTCCCCCACTTTGCACAGCTGCCTAATGAACCTGAAGTGTGACATTTTCTTCTTCACAGGGAGGCATAAAGGAAGCTGTAAGCCACTGCTGCGAGATGAACTAGAAAACACCAAAGGCAGCAAGCCCTTCCCACCAGCCAGCCCCAACACCCTCAGCAGCACCCACCATACATTGCAAGTACACTGCTTGTGCTAGGCTATCAATAACTCCTCTAACCAAATCTAAATGTCAGCTTTACGAAGCACAAGCTTCTGTGAGCAAGAGAGCTCCCCAAACCCCAGAGACATCCTATCCTCATTTTTGATATTCAGTTTCCTGTTCCTACCTGGCTACTTGGATGCGTCGGTCATAAAACTGATCCATGATCCAAGTGGATGTAAATCCTAGAAAGACTTTCCAGAGCACTGCAAAACCTCCTCGGATGTCACCCAAACAGAAGGCTGCCAATCAGCACCAGCATTGGTCAACATTTTGTTCAGAACTTTTGGCAAACAAATCCATTTGCTGAAGTGCAGAAAGCAAAGATAAAAAAAAAGCAGCAAGGAATGAAGACCAAAGAAGTTTGAAGGGTTTATTTTTACCAAGTAATCAATACCTTCCGGCAGCCTTCCTCCTGCTCTAATAATGCCAGTGAGGACAGTAACCCATGGCAGTTTTGGTGCACTGCTCTACAAACATTATTTAAGTAGCAAAATTTACTTCAGGAGAGAAAAAGAAAAAAAAAAGAACAATTAGAACTTTGATGGCAAGACTGTGACAGAGGATGAGTGTTGGGAAGACATTCCAAGTGACAGAGGCAGAGTTTAGGAGCTCTGGTTTCTGTATCTCCCAACCATGCTGTCCCTCCAGGAGCAGCCCCATGGAAAGGGTGTGCTGTTCACACAAGATGTGCTCACACCTGCAGTCTGTGCTCAACATCCCCGTAGCATTCACTCTGCACTGACACAGCTGTCCAAGCCAATCCATTACTAAATCAAAATGACAATAAAGCAGTTGGAAGGAGATAAATCATTGAACTCACAGCAATTTAATGCTCAAAGACAAAACCAAACTGCAAAAGCTGGGAGCTGCTGACCACAGAGTCTGGTGCTCCTTGGGACGGTTCAACTGATGTGCTTAGGCTGACAGTCCAGTAAAACTGGAAAGAGAAAATGCTGCACCTCATCTCTTCCTTAAAAGATGTCTAGTAATGACATCATTTTATCCCTCTGTACTCACTTTGGATGCTCTCATATAACTGTTCCCCATCTTCACTCCACTGAAGTAAAGAGGCGGATGATGGGTAGATGACAGCAACCTATTTACTGCATCTGAACTCAATTTATACACCCAGCCCTGCACAAGAGCCTGCTGAGATTTCTCACAGGTGTAGTCCTTGGGATCTATTCTTCTTTCATGGCTAGCTATTCCCATCAGCTCCCATAGCAATGCAGCACAAGCATATGCCTCCAGGAGAGAACTGAACGCTTTCAATCCTTCCTGCCAGCATCCTGCATGGACGGCTGTCTTACAACGGAAAGGTTTTCTTATGGAAAGCATTATAAACCATCCTTAGATCATTTCCCCCCCACATTTGTGTGTAACAGAACACAGAACTACATTCAAAGATCCCAATTATAAAGCAGGTGTGTGACAAACATTTCTCAGGCAGTCACCCATCCCAAAGGGACAGCACACATTCCATACTGATAAATGTTATATAGATGGTTATCTTTGAAGACAAACAGATTCCTCACATACACTCTGATGACACAACTGACAAGACAAAGTCACTGCAACACCATTTTGAGCACTAATTACTTACAGTGGCTGCAGACCATTTTCACCTCACAGCCCAGCCTCTGACACCACAAATGAAAGGTTAAGGAATATTAACTGTGATTTTTTTCATAATAGCCAAGGCTGTGTGCTCAGCTCCCTCAGCTGCACTCAAAGTTTCCCTAACTTCAGTGCTGCTAATGAAAAAATTAGGTCAGCTGCAAATCTTTGGTCAAGCATCTCAGTATGACAGGATGGCACTTTGAGTTTCCATTGGCTTGCGTTGATTTGATACCAATCTTGACCTTTAAAACAAGAAACAATGCAACAGTCATTCTTAGATCTGCTCTTCTGTGTCTTAAAGGACACAGCAGAGACAGGAGAAAGACAGGCACTGCAGAAAAGAGAATGTCCACATTCTACTCCATGTCCCCAACAGTGTACTTGCTAAATGCAAGCCAGAGCTCAGCACCTCCTTGAAAAATCAGAATTAAGAAACAATGACAAGAAACCAGAGACAAATTCCAGCCCCAGACCAGGCTGTCTATCACAGACTTTGTCACATCTGCTATAAGACAGAGTCACAGCTACCCCTGATTCCCAGCTACCCCTTAATACTTCCTATTGCACCACCATGTTTTTGCATACACAAAGCAGTTTTTCAGCACTAAGAAAACAATTCCAGTACAGATGTACTTCCCTTAAGCCCCTGAAGCCACCACTTAACAAACGTGATTCCAGGCAGTTTGGAAGCACCCATCTCGAAGATGTGAACTGGGTCCAACCCCAGAGTCAGCACGCTGATACAGATCCACTTGTGGAGTCTCCTGAACACAATATTGCCTATTATTTGGGGCAGCCATCACAGAGTCACAATATTTAGTCAACCTTTTTACTTTTACTGTCATTAATCATGCACCATTTAACTACTGGTTTGTCATTTACTCTCCTAATCCTTTTCAAATCTTTCTGCTTATTTTCACATCTTTTTTCAATCCCATTCTATGCGTCTTGCTAATTACACTCCTTCACTGTCATAGGCTGCTACAACACAGACACACTGAGCCAGAGGCGGTTTCATCACTTGCTGGCTTACACATCCAATGAAGAGCTGCTGCTGCAATATTTTAAAGAAAGCAACGTTACTGAAGATCTCAAAGTATACTTGATTGACTGGACAGCTACTTCACACCCTACGAAAGGGAGGGTGAATGACTGTTCAGTGCTGTACTTGAAGACAATGTTTCTAACCTTGCGAAGAACAGTGAGAAAGGGGAAAATTGGCCATGACTTCTGTATTTTTTAAAATAAATAATTTTGCTCCTTTGCTTTCAAAGGGCTGTTATCTGCAGTTCCTGTTGGTCTCGGGGGACTCCCAGCCTCTAGAAGAGGGCACACAAGGCCAGCCTAAAAGTTGGAGGTCAGCAAAAGCTGAGATGTATCCAAGTGATAGATGCCAAAACCAAGTGATGGATGAACGAGACAGAAGCAGACATCACCTGAAAATTTAAACCCAATTGAATTATTCATGGCAAAAAGGAACAGAAGAGGTAGTGTGACATATATAATAGAGAAGGAGCTGAGGGAAACAGATGACTGCTGGGAGGAGCAGCAGAGTGGCTTTCAGAGCATTACACAGACCAAAGTGTGCAGGTCCACGGATTTACTCCCTGCTCCCTCCTAGGAGGGGAGGCTCTCCTACAGGAGAGCAGGCAGAACCCCTCTCAGCACCCAGCCCAATGAATACATGCCCTCCTGACCCCCAGTTTTCATTTCATTTCACCTCTACAGCAAATCTTGACCTTTCATGCCAGTGATGCAAAGCTTAATACGGCGCATACAGAGGGCAGAGAGGCTACAAGACAAACTGCTTCATTCTTCCTGGGACAGTTAGCAAGCGCTGGTAAGGAACTAGCTGCTCATTTAGCACCTACAAAAGATGGCAGGCAGCACTCAACATCTCCACCTCCCCACCAGCACCTGGGAGGTGAGCTCAGAACACCCAGAACAGGCAAAGCTCAAAAGGAGCTGAACCCAGAGCTCTGCTCAGCCCAGAGCCCATTACACACAATTTGCCAGAATGGTGCTTCTAATTGAATCAAGGGCTCAACAACAAACCATGAAGGAACAAAAACTTCCCAGAACAACACTGTGTCCTATTTGGGTAGTTGCTGAACAGCTTCCACTTGTGGCCACAGCATTTTTCTTGGGAACAACCAAGCATACTCATGTGTAACCCCATTAGATTAGCTCCTAATTAATGCTGGACTGTAGATCAGACCTCAAGCATTTCCTTCCACCAGCAAGACCTACTGAAAGTGATGAAGAGGAATTATTATGCATAACACCTGCAAGAACTTGCTGTAAACACATTTGGCAGCACAGGGGGGTTCCTTTATGGCACGAACCATTTTTATCCATACCTAATATTTTCAGGTTTTCAAACGGTTGTCAGTGTGTTTGTAGAGACTGTTAATGAAGCTCATTGCTAAATGCAGTTACAATTCTGTAGCTATTAATACAACGTGACATCAGTTAATGTCAGCTTCCCAGTGAATCACAGTTGCAAACTTGTAGGTGTTCGATAGCTGGTTGTCAAGTTGAAATAGAACACTGTTAAATATAATCCAAGTCTGTCCTAGTTCTTCAGCTCTTTTTCCCTTCTCTCACTGCCGCCTTAGTGGACTGAATACCTGCATGTCTGCAGAGATAAGCACAGGAAAATTAAGGGAGTAAATAGGTTGACTATTAGACCACTTAGATCAGCAAGTTTTAAAGTGTTTGCTTTTGACTGCAATTTCCTCTCAAATCTGACGACTGTAAGAGCTTATGCTCAATGAATCTCTTACAACGTCTGAACCTTGCAGGGTTTACTCATATCAAGATGTTACGCTTTTCTTTTTTCCCTTCCTTACAAACCGAAATAAAAGACTGAGAATATTTCTGAACACCAGCGTTTAACAGGAGAGCCAGCAAAATCCAGTTTCCAAACCATTTACTGGATGTCAGTGACACAGGCAGAACGTTTTTACACTGATGAACCCACACACAGCAAAACAATCTTAACGAAACAGACAGAAGCCTTGGTAGTTATTAACAAACACTTTGATCAATTAAACATTTTCAGTCCACCATGGGGTCCGATCACCCCTTCAAGATTCATCTTTTTCCTCAAAAATGCAGTTAGTACCCTCCACAGCTGATCTCTGCAAAGCCAGTCTTTAGGCTGTAGGGAAGGGTGTCGAGGGAAATAAATGGTTTTATGAACGCCAGGAGATTAAGCAGAATGATGGCCTGAAATAAGACTTCCTGACTTTCACAGGAAGCCTGTCCTAGAAGCTCGCTGTCTCTCTGCAGCAGATGGCTGCAACGAACAGACTGTGAAAACAGAGTCAAATTCACCAACTAAAATGGGCTGTGGATAATTTGCTTGGTATTATTCCTAGAGCAGACAGCCAAATTTTGCCTTAACCAACCATCCAACATTTCATGGGGATCTAGTAGATAAGCCAGGAAGCACGGAGTCAAAAATAGAACACGGTGAAACACAATGCCATAGAATAGAACACAATGCCATGGCAGAGGCACTTGGCTTGGGCTGCGTCTTGGGAAAAATGGAGTTGAGGACTTACAAAGCAGTAAGAGCATTTTGCAGGCACAGAGCAGACAGGTCACAGGAACAGACCCCTGATACGAGGCAGAAGCTAGGAATTTAGTTGAAACAGATGAAAAAAAGAAAGATAACTTGGGTCTCTGGCATGGCTCAAGCAGAGCCCTGTGCCAAACAGGAGAGCTGAGAATTACTGTTGTGAAACTGTCCAGAAGAGATGTTCGCAAGACAAGTTCTTCCCTTACGTTCAACCTGTACTTTCTCAGATCTTTCATTTATCCTCTCACTCCCTTCAAGTGGTTCCACCAGCTGGTAGCATCACAAGCCAGACCTTTATTGTACGTGCCCCCTCTATGCCATGGCAGCAGTGTGAGCACAGCCTTGCTGCACACACACACCCAGGCTAATGGCTCACATCCCCAGCTAGATCACCCACAGCTCATGCCTTTGAGGTAGGTGAATCATTAGGTAAGTGGCTGCCTCTATCTGTGCAATTTTCAGAAGTTGCTCATGCACAATAACTAAACCAAGCCTGCTATACTTCCAAGTGTCAAACAGAAGTGGAAAATATCAGTGGTGGAATGGCTGCTGGCTGCCTTACAGAAATACCCTTACCTTTATTGTTTCTTGCCAAGCCTCTAGCTTATCAATAAAACATTGAGAACAGCTCTTTCTGTGTCAAGGGAAAGGAGCCAATAAACACGTGTTGTCTGCTCAGTGAAAAAATCCATGATGCTAATTTTGGAAAACATCACCTGGCAGAAACATATAAATACAGAATGAAAAAGGGAAAAAACAGACTGGCAATACTGCGAATCCTAGCGAGACACTGTTACTGCATAGGCAGCAGCAAGAACTGAAGTATTTATAGGCAGCCCAAAACCACTGCCAGAGACAGGAATGGAAGCAGGAGACAGAGTACGAGACCCTACAGAGCCCTGCTGCCCAGGAACAGCCCCAGGTTGACAGCATCTGCAGCACAGGATGAATTACAAGAGTCACTGTATTACACAAGGGAACACTTGCCTTATTTAAGAGACCCTAAAGACCAGAGAGCATTGTGGCAACCACCAGCCCCACAGCTACCAGCAGTCCCTGCAGAAACAAGTACTGTTAGCAGCACAGCATTCCTACAGGCCCCAGATGGAGAAAGCAAGCACAACGATGACAGTGAGCACCGACACCACCGCATGAGAGTGGTGTCATGGGATGCTAACGTTGCCATGGCAATGTCCTCATACCGCGTAACATTTTGACACTGTCTGTTTTCTGGGAAGCAGCAAGGATGTGGCAGCCTGCAGAACCTGCATGGAACGGCTGTTAGAGTTTTGCCACAGCTCCTGCTGCAGCCAGCAGCCAATTCCGGCTGCCTGGGGATTGGACGATGACCAATCTGGCAGCTCCACTTTCTAAAATGCAGGAGGAAGCTTTTAAACAAGAAACGGCTCCATAAATCACTCCGATTTAATATGCAGACTGCCAGGCTGAGCATTAGCCTGCACACCTACTTTCAGCATTTCTTGCCCCGGTTTCCAGACCAGCATTCTCAATGATCCTCCATCAACTTCTTTGAATCACAGAACTCAAATGAGCTCAGTCCTCCGCTCAGTCTGACTGTGTGCAGTGATTTAATACCTTGGCCTTTATACTCACATAGAAACAAAAACCCCAAGTCCTAAGGGATGTAGCTGTGGGTTATGTGATTCCCACTGGCAGATGTACGTGCATCACTCAGATAAGGTACAAAAACCAGTGTGTTTTCTGAGAAGCATGTTCCAAAATCATCACTGACCAAATGGGAAACATTACAATGGGGCAGCAACTCATTTTGTTGGTTTTGTTTTGTTAAGGGAGGGAGGGGAACAGTGGACTGCAGTCAAACCTTAGAGTCAGTCTGGACCACTACCTACCTTTACCATAAGTTTAACAAACACCACCACAAAGGTAAAAGGTCTGTACACAGCTGCTGCAGAGCAACTGCTTTGATCCCTTGGGCCACCAGTGGGACTTCACAGCAGTAAACAGAAGCAGAGAAAGCTGCTGGGTCTTGTTTGCCATGCCAGAACTATCCAGGAATGAGCTGATTCCAACACCTGGAGGTCTAATGAGCATGAAAAAGAAGAAAAACCTCATTTATGTTCCTGACAGAGTGATCAAAAAACAAAATACGGATGTAAAGCAGCAACACTTAAATTTTGAATCAAGTTCTCCCAACTTTTTGCTAGCACTGTGATGACATGTATTGAAGCAAGAAAGGAAAGGTAAATAGTAGAAATAATAGTAAAAAAAAAAAAACCCCAAACATCCACCCACCCACACAATCCTTCCAAGATGCTGAGAGGTGCTAAATGAGTAGCTGATTTTCCAACAACCTTAATCTTCTTAGATATCTTGACTGCAGCACAATTAATGTGTTCGCCACCCAGGGGGCAGGATAAATTCCCTGCTCACTGTAAATACAAGATGTACTGGTGGGCAGCTGGCAAGAGCCCCACACCCACAGAGCAGGTCTGGCCCATAAGCAGCTGGGATGTTACACATAAAGGATGGCAAGCTGCAGAGAGACAAAACCACGAGTGGGAGACCACAACCTCCTCAGTCAGACCTGCCACCAATGCAGTAGTAGTGACTCATTAACTATAGTTAGCTTTATTCTAACTACTAACTGCAAATCACACCTCACAGTCCCCCGAACTGAGTGCTGCACTAGGGAGGTAGGGGGCAAAGAGAGAGAGAAAGAGAAGACAACACCCCATGCACTGGAGGCAATAGGTTTTCAAAGATGCTGCAGTTCACCCGTGGACCCTCAGTTACAGAGCTGTACTTCAACTGCCAAAACCATCCTCAAAACATCTCAGTATTTCCTGAGTACAAAGCACTTATTACAGCCATTTATCCCACCCTTCAAGTCCTACTTCCCAGCAGCACAGCTCTTGCTCAGTGACAGATACAGAATCCACAGTGATGCTGATGGGATAAAGTAGTTCACCTTTCCAAATCAATGAGAGGAAATCCAGTAGAGGAACATGTAGAAAGCTGTAACTTCTCAGTGTGGAAACCCTTAAATGCACCAATGTCAAAAAGCAACTGAGCAGCCAGGCAGCCATCATGCAATCCGAAAGTGGCAGGGAGCACATCTGAAATGGGAGCCATGAACAACAACAGGCCTGCAAACACCACGTGCATGCTTGAGGTGCTGTACCCCAAGCGTGGGGCTGACAACTGCCAGCAGCCCTGCCACCATGCTGTTCTGTGCAAAAATCAAATCAAACTTGGCAGGACCAAAATGCCAAAGGCTGAAAAACGAGGGAGAGGGATGAGACAGCAGTTGTCATCATTACAGTTGTTTCCTGAGCATTAGCACAGGGCAGAACAGTTGTATGATGTGAAGTATTGCTCCAAAGCCAGAAGTGACCAACTGTTTCCCATGTCATTGGGAGCAACACAATAGTAATTCTTAATTTCCAGGATGATTTAGTTTACATTGTAGGCAAAAGTGTCCTTCTAATTAGGAATCTTCAATAGGAAGAGCTGTTCATGGGAAGCTGACTCCTCAAGGACACCCTGCATCCCTAGGAGTAAGGAGACATCAGTGTGAATTCCCCTTACTCAAAGTAGATTTTAATAAAAATGTGAAACTCAGCTCCACATGCGCTGTGCTCTCCAAACTGTTGAGCACTTGAATGTTCAGCTGGTTGTCTGAGTTCTTCGCGTGATGGAAGGTGACACAATGCTAATGGCATGAAGCTGAAATATGAATTATCTGCCACAGTGACTTCACTGTGGCTGGATTTGGTTAAAAAAATTGGGCTGCTGAGCTTTGCTTTATTCCTATATGAAATCAGGCTGCATCAGGTCTTCCCAGGCTTCGTATGCATGCAGTTTTGCAACAGCAAAACAAAAGATAACAAAAGCAGATTCAAGAAAGCACAGCTTGGTAACTAAAGCGGAGCCTAATTTGTGCATAGCATAATTAAAGCAATGGCCCCCCACAGAGGCATCATTTGTGCTGCATGATCCCTGCTTTGACACACATTCCCATACATGTAGCATAGCTCTACCCTCTTCCAGAACACAAAACCAAGTCTCCAAGGACCATCCTTACATAGATGGGTATTGCATTCAAAGCGTGTTGGGGCAGCACTGGACTAGAAATTCTTATTCAAACATGCAAACAGAACTTTGTGGCTGATGTCTGAGGGGGAAGGATAGCAGAGGGGATGGCAGGGCTGTGACACCCATGTGAACCACATCTCACTGCCCTACTGAAATGTGTAGGCAACTTACAGACCACTTCCTCAATTAAAACATTCACATTTCTAATCTAACCAAGGCACTCAAATACGAGCAGATAGTGCTTCAGAATCTAATTGCACAGATAAATTATTTCTTAAAACAACTGCTCCAATCAAATCTAATTGCTCCCCTACACAAAGCAGAAACATACGTTCTGTCAAACAGAAATGTTGAAGCAAAGTAGTTATAGCATTTCATGACTTGTCCCAATGTAGAAATCTGACAGAGTAAAGCCTTCCTTTTAGCCTGGAGAACAGAGTGCTTTTGAATTAATAAATGTTGCATTAGAATTAATTTCACATGAAATAGAAGCAGTAAGGAAACAGTTCCTCCCAGGCAGAAAGCTTTTCAGGCACACACTCTTCTACTTAGAGTAAATTGACAGCAAAATAAAGGAAAAAGATATCCTTCCCCCTGTGGCTGGTGGGACGGCATCCAGGCAGCCCTGCGCAGCGCTGCTCACAAGGCTGGTGCGTACAGCATCCTCAGAGTACCTGCAGCACGTGTCACATAGTCCCATTCGAGGGAAAGAGGTGGCATCATCATTTCCCACAACTCCAGGTGTGTGCTGCAACAACCAGTGCCATGGGGACAGCAGACAGAAGCCCCATCACCTCACTGACATCCCTCCCCTCTGCAAACCCACAGCCGGATGACCACCAAGGAAAGGCTGGGAGCAATGACAGGCTGTCCCCAGCCCCAGGTTGTGTTTTTGGGCAGAGCAAACCAGCCTGGCCCTAAGGGAGCGCTCTGCTTGCAGTATGGCACAGCAGTACCCAACGTGTGCTACCAGAATTCTGCAAGGAGCTTCTCTGGGTGTAGAGGAAACAGCATCACAGAGCTTACTCTGTAACGGCAGCCCACCACTCAGCAACCACAAACACTTCCCTGCATACCTGTTTGTTCCAAGGCCAATTCGGATCTGTCCTGCAGCATACAATGCTGGATAAGTCCCAGAGTTTAAATCCTTGCAGAGTTCCAGGAATGAACTATAATTTCATTTGTAAAAGGTTAACAGGAAAAATGCTTAACATTACAGCCACGCAAATAATTTCCTTGTCCTCTGAATGTTCTCTGCATGGATGTGGTTGCCTACCTCACCAAGAACCAACAAATCTGGTTTTGGACCATCCTATAAACCTGTAACATCTTTTGGATAAAAGCACTAGAAGGACTAAACTCCAATACACATACATACAAAAAAAAAAGATTTGAATCATCTTTTTCTCTGCAGATCACATGAACCCCAATCCAATACAGTGTTACAACTGAAAAAAAATCCATGGCAACTAAAACTTAAAAAGCTACACAGGAGATCTCCTTAATAACTTTATAACTCTTTAATGTTTAAAACTATATACAACTCAAATGGTTAAAATTAGCAAAGTCCAACAGATAAGACCCAGGCAAAAGCATTTTTTACACTAACCTAGAAGTGCACAACCAGTTATTCCAGCCCAACATTAAATGTTACATTAATATTTCACATGGCTTCTCTTCAAAGCAATTGATCACAGCGCAGTGCATCTGTCAGTACTTGATAGTGTGTGTGAGCAGCTTCCATCTCGAGCTCAACTCTTCACAACAAGCAGCTGCCACGAGGAAGGCTTGCTGTCAGTATCCAGGAGACATTTTGACTTTGGAAACCATTTTCTCCCTGCCACACCCTCAGTTCCAGCTGGCTGAGGAACGATTGCACCCTGTGCCTCATAGCATGGCAGAGGTCACCAGGCACACAGCCACTGTGTTGGGACCCCAACCCATCAGACCCCAACACCATGCGGCTACGGCCTCGGTTTGAGACAAAGCCTCTCAGCTCCCCGTGCTTCCATAGGTGTACAATCCTGCAAGTCACTCAAGCTCATCCCTCTGCTCATGTTGTGCCTGGACTTCAGGGCAGCTGTATTGGCAACATGAGCCATGGCTTATCTCCCCAACAGCCGCATCTGTCTCTTGTCAGAGCGTAACTCAGCTGTCCTCTATCAGTGCAACCGGATTTCTTTCCCTATGAAACTGGGGCACAGGATGGAAGAGAAAGGAGCTGGTGCACGTCTGCCCATCAGCCACAGCACAGCTGGAATGGACACCAGCATGAGAAGTGCTCCTGGATCCTGAAGTTTAGGCACCATCTTCCGGAAACCCAACCTCCAGTTCCAGCCCTGAGAGCACCCAAGGCTGGCAATGCCATTCTTAGGAGACGCCATCAAACCTGCAGATTCCATGGATTTCAAAGCAGGCTACTGAGCACATCAGTTATGTTTGGCATTGCCCCACCTGTGCCTGCAAGTACAGCCTGTGTCCCTGGTCACATAGGTCACGTAGGCTCCTGCATGTGAGCCCATCCCTCCTCAGAGCTCCCGGACACCAGTCCCCTTACCATGACAGTCCCTGGCAGCAAAGCCACTTCCTTGCTCCCACCCAGAGCTTGCTGGGTTTTGCAAGCACAGCTCCAAGCCTGCTACTGTTACTCTCCGCCAAACCCTCACTTCAGCAAGCAGAAGTTAAGCATACCAGCCCACTAACCTTACAGACTGTCCTCAGTCCTGGGTGAGGCTGTTCAAGACCTCTCTTGGTAAAAGGGTTTTCAAGCACTCTGTTCTGCAGAACTCAGGCCTCAGTTGCAACCTGCACCCAGACCGCACAAGCTGTCTACAAGGCAGGTTCCCACAGTCATCATAAATCCCCAGCACACTATTTTTAACCTTTGTGCACTTGCCACTTGGCAGTTCAGGTCTTTCTGACATGTTGCCACCAGCAGAGCTGATTCCAGCCAAGAGCAAGACAAAGCATCATGGCAGATCCTCAGAACAATCAAGATTTATGTTCACACTTACAAATAAGGAGGGGTTTCAGGCTCACATCTCTAGAAATGTGCGCGCACAGGGGGCAACCACAATAGAGTTAGCATGTTTGTGATGGACAGCAGCCAATAAGTCAGGAGAGCAGAGGGCCCTGGGTGGCAGGCAGGTTGCAGGCAGCCCATCACACCCCAACAGGGCAGGGGAATGACACCCAGAGCCACATGTGTGATCCTGGTAAGCAAACCTACTTCGTACCCATAGGTACGCATCCATTTGGACATCCAACTTAATTTTGTGTAACCACTTTACAGCCTACTACTGGATAACTGAAAAATTATCAGAGCGTTGGCGTTTGCCAGGCGTTTGCATAAGCTAAAACAACAATTAGGCAGATAATAACTGCAGTTTCAAAATCGTTAACATCCACTGACATTGACGGGGACCCTGGTGGAACGAAGAGAGCAGCACTCAGCCAGCAGGAAGCACGGCAACATTACCATTCCCAGACCAAAAGAGTGATTAACCTAACGTCCTTACGCTATTGAGTGCAGACAGTAATTTCTGTTATTTCAAAGCCTCACTGCAGCTTACTGGTGAACAGAGCTCAGTGTTTGCTCAGATATCCTCTTTGTATAAGCAGCAGAGGAACGAGCAGGGTATTACAACACAGGAGTGCAAATTTCAGTGCCACTCCACACTGGTCTCTTTGCAGAGAGGCACACAGTCCTGTTTGTCACAGCACACACTGCAGGCTCAAGCACACCCTCACTATGGGATGACTGGCTCTGGAAGCATTCCAAAGATTACCACTTTCTCACTTCAGGTTCTTCAGTCCCATCACTGTCCTATGCACACCGGGTGCCTGCTGCTCCTGCATGCTATGTTACAAGCAGGCATCACTTGCATTCACTTCACAGTGAGAAATCAGTTCAAACCTCACTGGTTTCATGGCAGGCAGAAAAGCCATAAAAGATTACAAGAGTCTTCTTCTATATTGTCCAGAAGATGGACAGTGTAGAACAAAAGGGCCAGTGCAGAAAAGGGCACACTACAAGTCAAAAAAAGCAGATCCATTTCCAAGACTAAAAGTGCCTACACGTACAACCAGCACTGGGCAACCCCAGCTGGCAGCTCCTGCACCACCACACCTCTCAGCATGGGCACTCTGACAAGCCTCCTCCCACTCCCCTTCCATCTGACCCACCTGAAGTAACCTCAGTGATAAGCTCAAAGTTTTCCTTGTTTGTAGATCTGAGCTCTCACTTGGCTGCTTTCCCTCTCCAGAGGGATGCCACAGTCATCCATCAACTCCTCGTTTTTTTTCCATAGGATGAGTATTCTCTTAAAGATGCAGTTCTCAGCTTCAGACAAAATGGATGATGTGTCTGTCTGAAATACGACTGTTACTTTGTCAGTGCCCATAGGATCAATTTTATTTTTTTTGCTGTTGTCTCTTATGGAGAACACCTTGCCAAATGCAGCATTCATCTCCCCCTGATGGGGCGATTCAGATATATATATTTATATTTTACTTTTTTGGGGGGAGAGGGGGCAAGAAATCACTTTGCAACTTTAAGTGGTCAGAATCTCACAATTTCAGGGCTATGCATGGGGATGAACATCACAGAACATCGCCTGGCACAATCTCATCATTTCTTTTATGAATCTCCCTTTCATGACATTTACTTTCTCAAAAAAAAAAAAAAAAATTACAGGCTTGAGGTTTTAGCATGAAAACACATTACAAAGCAGCACACACTCATTCTTGCTGTTGGCTCATACGTGTCTGGATGCACAATAAGAAGCAGAAAATACAAGAACAATACTGCAACATCCCCAGTGTACTGAACATCACCCCAACAGCTTTGCTAACATGACTAACTCGGGCAGGCAAGAGCCACTAATAAGCTGATGGAGAATGAGGTCTTAATTGTAGATTCATTTAATTCAGAGACAAGCACTTGTGTTGTATTAAGAGCAGCCTATTAGCATTCATGCATGAGCATTCAGTAAGTGTGAATAAATAAACACAGTTTTGTGCAAAACCATTTTTCTAAGCACTGGAACAGAAGGTATTTGCTTTACCATCACCCTGCACAGAGCAAAGAGGTCGGGCACCAGGGAACGGAATGCTGTCCAGGGCACTGTGTCAGGTTCTGGTACTCAAGCATGTCTCACCATTAATCATTTCTGAAGCAACAGCGCCAGGACTTCCCAAAGCTCCT